>OY728121.1:844632570-849632570 GCA_963277665.1 Viscum album | reverse complement strand
AAAAAAGGTATTCTAAAATGTCAAACCTCTAATTAACAATATCATGTTAAAATTTATAGGATACAATTTACTGAATGGGGAGAATATAAAACCTAAATATTTTAAAATAACACTATGTTCAATAGCATGCATGACTCACAACACTAAACTTTAACGAATGTGACAAATTAGCATTTAAATATGACTCTTGTAACCTAGTAATTGAATCGAATAGTGTGAATAGAAGTAACTTCATTATGATATATATATATATATATAATGTTCCTAATCAATAACAATTTATCAATAAATTATTAGAAAATATGCACTTAATTTTATGTAAATTCATTTTAACATTAAAATATACATTTTCTTCAAAAAAATTATTAATTTTTATAGAAAATATTATAATTAATTTCTTTCACTTTTTGAAATTATATTTTACAAAAATTATTTAATTTTATATATCATCATAGACAAATTATATTAGGGAGATTTTTTGTGACTTTTCTGAAATATTGATTTTTCCATTAAGAGTAAAAAATATCTATTTTTGTAAAACTCTCATTTATTTTAATTTAAAAGTATATTTATGATTTTATTTTGATATAAAAGTAAAATAAGAGTAATACAATTTTAATTATTCTAATTAGTTAAATTTTAATCATCATTATACTTTATTTTTATATAAGTTCATTTTTCTGATTAAAAACTCATTTTTCTAAAAAAAATTGTGTTTTATGCATTTAAATTTAATATTTTTTGATACTTCTAGGAATTTAATATTGAAAAATTGATCTAATATTTTGAACTATAAGGTTCATGTTTTATATATAATTCCTGTTTATTTCTAGTTATTATGAATATTAATTATAATAAATATTTCTCACCTCGGTAAAGGTAAATCGGGTAATAAAAGTTAAAAATAATATGATAATGACTACAAATGACCCTACCACTTGCCTTTAATCTATTTGATGAGTTTTATTTGACCATAATATCACAATATTATAATTTCTGTAATTTTTTACATTTTCTTTTGAAAAATACCTATACATTATTTTATGTAAAAAATATAAAATGTCACTCTCTTTGTTTATTATTTTTCTTATTATTGACATAGAAATTAAAATAAGTTTTGAATGAATAATAATGATTTTTTTATATTATAAAATTATTTTTATTATGGTACTCTATTTCTAATTTTTATAGATTATGTAATTTCCAAAAACACTTATATAGCGCTAACACAATGCAAGTTCTAGTAGTAGAATATTAAATTAAAATATTTTTAAAACATAAATTGTAATAATTATTTGAAGAATTTTGGTCTCACATAAATTTTATAGTTAAAAATAGTGTTTATTGACTTTTAAAATAAATTATGATCTATTTACATTACAAACATTTTGTTTTTGAACTCAAATTATATGAACAGTTTTTAAAATGACATTAATATCATTTTTTTGAATATATTTTCTTAAATTATTAATAAATTATAATGAAACTTAATTACAAAAATTAGGTTGATAAATGGTTGAATAATTTCATCCATTGGCTATTAATTATCTAATAATAACTTAGAAGGAAATTTATAAACCTTTTATACTGAAAAATTTGTTATAGTGGTTAAGGTTAAAAATAATTAATGGAAGGGTTAATCAAAAATATGAGGCTTAAAAAGATATATTAATAAATAAAATATTTATTGTATGATTATATCAATACCATTTACTCTTTATATTCTAATTAATTTTAATTCTGGAACCATTTTTCATGAGTTAGACACCTATTATTGTTATAAAATTTAATGAATTTCCAAAGGTTCCCCACACCTCACTTTTAAATGGACACCCCTCCCTCTCCTATACACACTTCAAGAGCCTTTACCAAAAATATCTACCCAAAACCTTCCTAAAATACATCCAAACTTCCTAGAAGTAATTATTTGGGAATAATACCAACTTTATAGGGCTTCAAGTATAAATAAATGGAGGTTTTCTATATAAGAGGTTTATATTTTAACTGAATGTTTGAAATTTATTTCCAATTATAACACATTAAAAACACTTCTAAAAATTATGATATAATATAATAAGTGTACGAAATATAATGATATTTTTTTATGTTGATTTTATTAACCTAAATATTTCTCCTTATTCTATCAAATTGGAAATAAATCTATCACTCATGTGAATGGTGGACTACCATAATTCAAACAAATGTCATTCATTTTTCACCACTACCTCTCATGGATAGTTATAATAATAGATTTAATGTGTATATATTATTTTCATTACATATTTACAATTCTATGAATATTATTTATCATATATTTGATAACCTCTCCGTCTATTTAAAAATAATAACTGCATTCATATATATGTTTGGATTACCACCTCTATGAAATGATGTGATTTGTTTTTCATCACCACATCACATTAATGGTATATATAAAGTAGTTAAAGAGGTTATTATATATATATATATGTGTGTGAAATAATCCTAATTATTTAAATATAAAATAATACAAGCCTTATTTTCCTAATGCCTATGGAAAAATGGTAACGTAACTTATGTGTATGCAAGGCCTGCTGTCTCCATGATTGTAAAATAATTAATTTTTCATAACCTCCTTTCATTGTTGATTTTAAAAGTATAATTAATGTATAAAAATGATAAATATATTATTATTATTCTTTATTTATTGGAATAAATACCTCATTGAAAATAGTTAATATACCAAAGTCATTTTTAATTCATGAATCAAACATCATCAAAAACACACAATGTGGACTTAACTAATTCATTAATTAAAATTTTCATTTAAATAAATGAAATAATTTTTTTTGGGAAAATCTATTAATCCTATAATTTTTTCATATGAAATCATATAATTAATATATGTTTATTATATAGGTGTTAAAAGATATATATAGAAGTTCTGGACTCGAGGTATGGGATTTCATCTCAATTTCCCTTCATTGAGGCATGTTTTATTATTATAAAACAAATTTGTTTTATATGGTGTATATATAGTGTAACAATCCATGGTTTTTAATGATTAACATTTTTTAGATCATATACGACATGCAACAACGATCTTAAACAACCATGATATATTATTATAACCCATAAAACCTAGCCATTGAATTGGTGGGTATGAATCATAATAACCAAATATATATATATATACATATGTACTAATAAATATCAGTGAATTGATTATTTATTAATAAATAAACAATCAATTATATTTTTTTCTAAATCAAATGCAAAAAAGCCTCCTATTTTAAATAATCTTTAGGGTGGTGGTTTCTTACTGGAACCTGACCTAGATTCTCTCCAACAACATGCACAGATGTAAAAAGTTTCCATTATGGGTCATATCTCATACATGAAAGGCAGTAATCCTTGTCCCTAACTTTAATTAAAGCCTTTAATTTCTCATTTTTGGAGTATCTTAGGCTAGAAATTAGTTCCAATAGGTAGACGATACTTTTATATCATGTTTAAATTACAGGAAGACTTTGATCGGGTATGGAAAACTGGTAACACACATCTCAACCCTGGTTTTCTTAGGCTATCTGTTTGGGACTATTCTTTTAACCCACATACCCTTAAGAACACAATGGTTCAAATATGGGTTAAATTACATGGTCTCAACTATTTTTTTTTCATCCCAAAATCTTAAATGACATTGTTTCTTGTATTGCAATGCCGCTTAAGATAGATCAGAAAACCCTAAATGCTGAATTTGGCCAATTTGAAAGGGTTATGGTGGAAGTTAATCTTTATTCAAAACTACATAATACAATAAGATTCATTTCTAATGACTTAAAAGCTGAAGTTAGGATTTATTATGAGAGAAAACCCCCTTTTAAGATATATGTAAGATTATAGGGCATAAAATATCAAATTGTAGGGTGGATAGGAAACCAGTTTTTCAACCAATGGGGAATTATTGGAAAGAAGTTAGAAAAAAATAATAAATACAAGGATCCCATTAATGATATCCCTAAAACAAATTAGAAGAATAATGAAATATGGGTCCAGAAAATAGATAAGTTGGTTCCCTTAGAGAGAATTGCGAGTAAATCCTGAGCTAAACATGTAAAGGAGGAGGTTAATACCAACAATGATCTTGATCCCCATGAAGAATTAGAGGCTCCTATGATGGATGCTATGAAATATAAATAGGAACCTCTTTTTGTGGAGATCTAGGACTATAAGACTCATGTTAATACCCCCAAAAGTTTACCTTATCCTTCCACTATTAGTCATTCTCAATCAGATAAACAAGGAAGCAATTGAAAGGGTAATCCATCTATTATATCCCCTAAATGAATTGTGGGTTTGTAGGTTAAAAAATCTACCTCCTCTAGACATATATTTTTTCCTCCTCTTGTTTTGGGTACTGACACTTAGCAGGAAAGCCTCTTGGCACCTTCCTCATGTCCTTTGGGTGATGTGGTTGAACATATCACTAAGGTTTCTACTGGGAAAAATGATACCAAACCCATTTCGGTCTTGTACAAATATGAACAATAGGCATATCCTGCAATAATAAATTTAGATACCTCTATTCCTTTATCTATTGACACACATATTGCAGTACATACCCATAATATTGATGTCACTGGTTTATCTTGAAGTTATGAAAATTTAATTGTTGTGCATAATGAAGATCCTAGAAATGTTTTAACTAGTAGCAATGTGATTACACCTATTAAAGATGCTATGCAGGATCCTTTTAAATATTTATTGAATACAGGTTCCACTATTATCATTTCTACTTCTATTAAAAGTAATAAAGAGACAAACTCCAACCCAAACAAGCCCAAAACAAATTAAAAAATCCATCTAGGAAAAGAGATGAGAGGGTAAGAAAAAGGGGAATTCTAAATCCAAAAGCTGGAATAAATTAAGATCATTTTCTAGGATTTTCAGTGTATTTCTATCCTTGACACTTTTACTGTCTTAAAAATAATTCTTAACATTCATCATACATTTATTTTTTTCCATATCCAAACCAAAGATAAACTTATTATCTAAATTACTGCATCCTAATTTGTTTGTATATACTTCAATATGTGCGAGTAAAAATTGCTCCACTGTTGAATCTCCTTGTATTTTTTCACAACCATATTTACTAAATGTTAATATTTTTTATGTATCTGATAAAATATTTACCTATGATTTTACTCTAGATAACACTCATCTATTTTGATCTTTTGTTTATGCAAAGAACAGATACTGGGACAGGATGTCTCTCTAGACTTACCTTCATTATCTGGATTCTAATACACATAACCCCTAGTTTTTCATTGGGTAATTTAATGATATCTAGTCAAAATGTGTGAATATGGTCTCATCCCACTCTATTATATCTACAATAGAGTTTAATACTATCATTGAGGACAATAATATTATTGAAATTAATCTTAATGGTTCCAAATTAATTAGTATAGAAGACCTAATAATAGGGTGGTATCCAACAAATTGGATAGATCGTTCTCAAATGATGTTGATTTAGATAAATGAGACACCATTTCTAGCACCACTCTTCCCTAGATTCAATTTGATCACCATTTTTTTCTTGTCACTATTTCTTTCAAAACCATGAAACCTCCCCTACCCATCAGATTAAACAAAGCATAGTTCTCGAACCCTGAATGTTTTAATATCATTAAATTTTTTTGGTCCTCTATGACTCAATACAAATATTCCATTATATTTTATATTAAATTAAAATATCTTAAACAAAAGCATAAATGATATTGCAGTTCAAAATATAAAAAACATTGACAACAACATCCTGCTTCTTGAGAATGAACTTCATCAAATTCAATACAAAAAAAACCATCTATAACTTCACTACTGATCCGAATCATTAAATTAACATTTCTGTGAAACTCAAATCACTTATCACCATTAAGAATAACCATCATAATCAAGATTTAAAAATCAAATAGTTATCTATTGGTGACAGAAACACTATGTTCTACAACTGTCTTCAAATAATAATAAAAACTTGTCAACCTTTAACCGCTCTCAAAGATGGGGACAATCTTCTTGATAATGAGGATGATATTTCTAATCATGTCATCTATTATTTTGAATCTATCTTTAATGTACCTAACATCAATAAGGATATATTACATGATGAAATTATGGTAGTTTTCAATTAGGAGGATAATTCTTTTCTTTTAAGCATTCCTTTTGATCATGAAATCAAAGACACTATTTTTAGCATGAATCCTAATAGTGACCTGGGTCTTGATGGATATAATAATGTGTTCTACCAGTAATATTGGGATTTCATTCAAGGTGATGTTTTCAAAATTATCAAATCTTTATTTTCTAGTGGCATTTTTCCTCATGTGTTGAACACGCAATTACTCTCATTGGTTCCCAAAGTAAATAATGCCTCTGAGGTTTACCTTTTCAGACCCATTAATCTTATTAATACCCAATATAAAATCATCACTAAACTTCTAGTAAATAGGCTTACTACCATGAAAGAAAATATTATCTCCTGGAATGAATTTGGTTTCTTAAAGGTAGAATTTATCCAGGACTACATTTTTCTTCCCATTGAATGCACTAATACATTAAACAACGCTAAAAAATGTGGTAATATTTCCCTAAAATGGTAATTTTAAAAGCATTATATACCATGTAATTGAGTTTTATCTTCAAAGTGCTTCAAGAATTTGGATTCAATAACACTTTTTTTAACTGTAATTAAAAACATGTTCAACTCGTCTTACATATATATCTTGGTCAATGGTTCTCCCAGTGGTTACTTCAAATGTACAAAAGGTGTCAGACAAGGTGATCCCATCTTGGCCATCCTTTTGTCCATTATCGAGGACTATTTAATTATATCGGTCTTTCTCCTTGTGGATCAGAGTAAACATAAACCCATCCATGCTTTTAGGAATGTAAATTCCCCCACGCATCTATTATATGTGAATGACATCATTCAATTCTTACAAGGTGACAAAATAAATATTTGAACCATCAAAAGTGATCTCTCTCTATGTACTCAATAGAGTAAAATAATATTTTAAAGAAAACTGTATTTATTTCTATCTTTGGTTAAAAAAAATTTCTTTCAAATCCATGTTTTCTAAAAAAAAATTATACAATGTTTTTAATAATATTATAGTATTTTTAATGTGATTTTTACATGATTTTCTTTAAAAAAATGGTTTAAAATTAATCTTCTTATCATTTTCTAAATGAGGTACTTTTTAAGTTTTCAAAGAAATGATAAAGTAATGTTTTATTTTAACATAGTT
Organism: Viscum album; assembly: GCA_963277665.1. Classification (NCBI taxonomy): domain Eukaryota; kingdom Viridiplantae; phylum Streptophyta; class Magnoliopsida; order Santalales; family Viscaceae; genus Viscum; species Viscum album. Next base: position 849,625,284 of record OY728121.1, on the reverse strand, counting down.
TACAAGACCATAATTTCCTACCATTATGACTACTCAATACTGTAAATCTTACCATTTATGTTTCAATGTATATTGTCAAATAAAATCATTTTCACAATATTTTGGGAATTTATATTTAGTGAAATGTGATTTTAAAACAATATATGGTATTTTCCTTAATAATTTTTTAATTATCTTATAATGGTATTTCTACCCATCAATGATAACCCATGATTTCAGTTATTCTTTACTAGGGATTCAATCTAACGGTACCATCCTATTTTTTGTGGATGGTTAATTTTTATGATGAAAATATTTTTATGAAACCAAATCCTTTTACATGGTTTATGCTATAATGAAATGATGAAATGATTCTGAAACTGGTTTCTTTCCCATATTATATGAATTGATGAAGTTATGAAGTGTTTATGACACCTATTTTATTTCCATTGGTTATGCTAGCATGAAATTTTTATAAAACCCATTTCTTTTCAGGGGGTTCTGTTATGATGAATGTTTTATGATATTGTGGTATGAATATAAATTATTTTCATTATGTTATGGGTGGGTGTGGTGTTATATATCCCTCAAATTCATTGGATAAATATATATATATATCATGAGATAAACAAGACTGGATTGGAGATTGAACCCAATTTATTAAGAAACATTGAGTACAATGATAGTCTTGGAAGTGAAACTTGGCTACTAGGATTTTTTGGGGAGTGAACCTAATACAATTTGACATTTTTGGTAGTGAGCCTTAACAATTAAATAAATTATTTTGTATTATTATGTGTTCTACAAAAATAATTGTCTTCGGCCAATTTTATTCTCCCATGGATCATATTCATTAATTCCATTATGATTCATGTCCTCTAAAATTCCAAGATTTATTCCCTTACATAATATTATGATCTATGATTTGAAGTGTATTATTTTCAAATGTTATGCTTGTATTCTCATACCCTTATTCAAAAATTATTATTAATGGAATATTTATATGTCCCTTGATTACCATTAATGAGAATATGAGCTCACTTTTTCTTATGTTTTCTTTCACTAGGTTATGAAGAAAGGTACTATGTATGATATGTCGAGGAAGGGTACTAGTTATGAATAATTAATTGGGATGTTTTTTTATGAACTAGTTTTTTATGTGTCCATGTTTCAAAAGTAACTTGATATATATGATTCCATTATGGATAATTATTTTATATAATTAATATTCATCTAAAAATTGGTAATATATTTGTATAAAAAACATAGGTAGCTATAGAAAGTATCAGAGAATGGTTTAGTAAACAATTGGAAACTATTATGTCATAACTTTACAGATAACCATATAGATAAGTATATAGATAGGATAATAACCTATACTTTTGGTGAATACCATGGATGAACATGGTTAAATCTATGGTTTCAAATATTGAAAAGAAAGTTTCTTGATTTATACATATAATAAATGATATTTCATGATTATATCATTTCCTATCATGATTATAATTTCTCACACTCTTATTTTTGGTTTCAGTCAATGGATAGAGCTAGGAGGAAATATGTTGACACTAAAAGTGATGGGAAATGGAATGATTGTCCATATGAATAAAAAAGAGAATAGTAGATGAAATGTGAAACCTTATGATTATGACTAATCAGATATCTCATTATATGATTAATAATATCAACATTTTTGAGTTTTCTAATACACCTAATAAGAGAATAATGGAGTTTCATGAAGACCATAGAGGAAAAGAGATTAGTTTTCTACATAATGATAATTCAGGATGAACTACTCAAGGGAAAGTCTCAAAGATAAAATAAGGATATTTATATGTAAAAATTAAGTTCATTAAGAACGTAATTCCAGAGGAAATATGATGGGTTTGAAAGTAGAAAATAAAGTCCATACTAAGGTACCATTTATAGTTCAATGTGTTATGTGTGGGGAATATGGTAATTATCTGATCCAATTCCCTAATCCAAGGGTTACATCCTAGACTAAAGAAGGAACTATGCTAATCTACTCTTTGAATTTAAATGATTGATGTGTTTAGGTATTGGGATTCAAGAATTATATTGATGATATTTTTGATAAAATAATTGTGAAACATATAATTATTTTTCCACAATAGTTGTCTTTAATTATTTGAAAACATAAGTTAAATGTTTTTTGTAACAAATAAAATTTATTTAGTGGTAAGGTGGTAATGATATTATTTAAATTAATGAGATAGTATTGGTGACAAAGAAATTGGTTATATATTTGATGAAAAAGTAAATTTTGTCATTTTTATGAAGTTTATTGAATTTTTTGTTATATAGAATATATTCAATAATCAATGATGTTATTTCAGGAATAATAATTGATTTAATTTTATTATGAATATATGTTTTCATGTGAGGTTAAATTAAATTTTATGGATACCATATTGGGTTTATAGGTTTAAGGTAATCAAATACACTTTTAAGTGATGGGATTTTGATGTGATTTGAAACTTTTACAGGTTATTTGGAAGAACAACATATTTAGGATTAAATAACACTTAACAATAGTATATGATTTAATGATAAGTTAATTATGGTTTATTAGATAGTGGAAAATAGACAATTTTTTTGGTGGAAAAGTGACTCTTTGATATTGAAATATATTTAGAGTTATGTTGAAGATTTTTTTAGATTATAATGAAATTTTTATTCATGATATTTTAGTGAAGTTTAATATATTATAATTTTAATCATAGTGATTAATAATTTTTTGGGTGATATTTCATTGGGTAAAGTTATATTTAGACCTTAGGTTTAACATGTTCTCTAACATGAAAGACTATTTTATAGAAATGAAATTATATTTTTGGAATCAAATTTGAAAGTAACGAGATCACCCCTATGGTCAAAAAAATCTAAATATTGAGGTTATTATGATTATTAGGGATATAGGGTTATTTATACATTGATTTTTGTAACCTTTATTGTTATTATAGAATTTTTGGAGTTAATTAGGTAGGTTTAGACACATTGAATATTAACTTAACTTTTAAAATCCTTTTAGTTTTAGATAATGTTTATAGACTAGAATAATTGGTTAATATCCTATTAGGGCTCCTTAAGTCCATTTTAGTGCTTTAGGCATAAAAAATTCATCTTAGATACTCATCGTTTGGAGAAATAGATTAGATTATAGTGGAAATTTATTAAAGGATAAAATTGTAATTCCAATTATGTATATTTAATTATGTTCTTAGTATATATAGAAAAATAACCCCTCAACTTAAGGAAAAGGATCAGGAAATAAAATTTTATACTTTTAACTTCATTTTCGATGAATAGATGGCCTTTTTACCTGTAATAGTGTTATGGTTTTGTAGTTGTTAACTTTTTCCTAATCATGTCCTCTATCACTCCATATTAGTCCTTTTGAATTGGTTTTATCTTCAATGTCTATATTATCATATCCCCCTATGGTTATACTATTCAAAATCATAGTTTTGTGATATTTCCAATGAACTTCATATTTCTCTTTCCCTCTTTTTAAGATGAAGTTCTACTAACCCTTTTTACAATGTGGGTTTTCAACAAGAGAATTTTCGATTATCAAATAGTTGATTACTAATGAAAAATTAAAATTTCAGGGTTGAAATTTTTTAAAGGAAGTAAAATGTAACCCCCTTAGGTTTTAAAATAATAACATTATGTCTAATTGCATATATGACACGCAACACTGAGATTAAATGGCCATGAAATATTGTTATAACATGCAAAAACCTAGAATATTAGTTTATAGTTTTGAATAAGAATAAAAATATTATGAAATATATAAAAATTCCCTACTCAATACCAATGTATTTATTATTTAAAAATAAATAATCATTCATTTATAGAAAAATTATGTTGTGCTTCAAAAATATGTTTCCTTTAAAACTGATTTTTATAGGTTTTTTAGGAAATATTACATTTATTTTTTTCCAATTTTTTTAAATTTGTTCAGAAAACTATACTTTATTATTGAAATTATAATATCAAAATTATTTTAGGGTGAATTTTTTAGAATTTTCTATAGAGACTTATTTTTGAAAAAAAGTGAAAGATACTAATTTTTATTGAATACAATATTTTTTTCAAGAATTTACGAAGTTCCATTTTGTTTTAAAATGATTTGGAATTAAAATTATTTCTATTATATTATGAATAATCAAATTATGTTCATTAGAATTAATTTTATTATTAAATTTAGTATGAGAAAATTTTTACACACAAAAAGATATTTTTCTGAAAAAACTATTTTTTTTGGTGGAAATATGTTTTTATATTAATAAATAAAGATTATAAATATTAGTGAATGATTTTAATTAAATTTAAATTTTTTATATTGAATAAAAAATTTAACATTCATCAATCATTTTTTATGTATGGTATTAAAATAATCCTAGTTTTATGCTGAAAATGTATTTTTCTAAAAATCAATTTTTGACGCATTTTGTACACTTATTTTAAACTTAATTTTTTCCAATCATAGAAATTGAATCATGGAAAATGGATTAATTTTTTTTAATTAGGTGGTTCAAATTTTTTAAATATCCCCTTTTTATTTTTGGTCTACATACATAATAACTGTGAAAAAATCACCACCTCAGTAAAGGGTAAATCAGGTTAATATATGTGAAAATTAAGTGTTAAGGTCACTGTTATTCATATTAAATATTATTAAATGAATTTATTTTCACCCTTATCTAATTATTCTTCAAATTTATCTATTTGAGGGCTACATGTCCATCAAAATTATCTATATTGTATTTGAATCAAAGACAATTAAAAAAATATCAATATCTTAGTTTTAAATATATCTTATGTGTTCTCATAGGGAAAAAATAATATGGTGAATGAATATTACTGGTAATTATTTCAATAATTAAATTATATTCATTTTGAAAATCTATTCATAATTTTTATTGATTAAATAATTACCTTCAATTCTTGTGCAATGCTAATACATTATATATTCAATTAATAGAAAAAAATTATTTTAAAACTATTAAATGTAAACTAATTTAAGTAAATTATATTGTTTCAAAAATTTCTAGATACATATAACATATTAGGGAAATATAATATGATTTTATTAGAATTTTATTTTTGAGACAATTTTTTTCATGTAATACATTAGAATACTTCGATGAAGATTTTTAGAGCTAGATGCTGAGAAGGCATGCGATTTCAAGGTCTTATGATCCCAGAATTAATTTTATAGAAATATTAAATATATTTTTGTTACCCACACACTAGTTTCATGAAAAGGTGTAATATCAAATAAATGGATTCTCAGGTCAAAAATTAGATACCACTCTTCAATCCAGAATGTGGATTTTAACCTTAGCATGATGTAAAATAGGTTAGCATGGGGCATTTGGATAATGGGACCATAGTTATGTGAATTTAATTATAATAAATAATTAAATGTATTTATTTTATTAATTGACCTATACCATTTTTTATCTATAAATATGATGTTATGGTAGATCACAAGTGTTATCCACATAACCCTATGGTCGTTGAGAGGATATTTCTTCCACCCTCCACTGACGATTCGATGTCAAACGACTACGAATGATTAGATCAAAGATAATTGAAGCGTGAAAAATGTAACATATCTTATTTTTTCATTGGAGAGCATGTTATTAATTAGTGAGAGATCCTATCTTGGGGTAGATCTTGTTATTCCATGTATTTTTCCTCCAGATGAATTATTATTTTAACTACAATGGATGTTTATTCAGTTTTGTGTTTCCATGAATTGTGTTTAGAAAAATTGTTTGGACTCAATAACTCTTCTCGTTATCAGACCCCATCGATGATGGAAAAATGAAAATGTCCATCGATCAAGCCTTACATCATGATTTTTTTGTTCCTCATTTTCTCTATAAATTATTCATATGCTTATCATCATTGTCTCATTTGATCGACGATTTGAGGGTACCCAAAAACTGATCAATGTGCATCTTGACATTGCTGCAACAGATCGCATTTCATGAGATTAAAATATATAATGTGGGTAAAATTGAACCATGGTGGTGAGAAATAGATTTTTAAACATAAACTAGAGTTAGATATAACTTGGATGGTCTCAAATATTATTTCTTCGTATCGAACATGATAGAGACACCAGCCAACACAACAAAAGCTGATTCGACACTCCTTCTCCAAGCATAAGTGCACGATGTTCCATGATAAAGCCCCTGGCGGTCTAGGAACCAGCACATGATAGTCTATGAAGAATCATCCAGTGGTTCAAGTGGTAGTGTGCAGTGGTCTAGGCGGCAGACTTCAGTGGTCTAGGTGGTAGCGTTGGGCAGTCATGCAGGACAAATAGGGATAGTAGTGAGCCCCCATCTCGAAATGACCCCCTCCCCCACATAGTATTGCTGGAGAATATGGGGGAGATAATAATAAATATTATTATTAAAAAATAAATAAATTATAATAATAATTATTATTATTTTTGTTGTTGTTTTTGTTATTATTATTACAAAACATTTTTTCTTCCACAACTTCTTTGTAAAATGCCAGATCGATGCACCGTCTATGACAGTGCAACTCTAGGATTAATATGGTCAATTGAAAACCAATGTTGAATATTAAATTCATGTTTGTGGATTCGTTCCACAAAACACCCATTATTATTATTATTATTATTATTATTATTATTATTACTACTACTACTACTACTACTACTAATACTATTGAGGAATCTTGCATCTAATGTAACTTCTTCATACGATGTCAGATTGATGAACTGTCAGTGATAGCGTGACCCTAGAATTGAGATAGTATTTTTTAAGACTAATTTTAGATACATTTTTTGGACTCATTCTTAAGGTCATTAAAACAACCAATAATAATAAAATTATTATTGTTATGGGATATTGTATTCAAAAGGTCTCTCTCACATGGATTCATATTGAAGAACCTCCGGTGATGCTGTGACCCTAAAATTATGGATGATGTTTCAAGACTAATTTCAGGTATTTAATTTGAAGTCATGGTTAAAGCCCATGAGACACCATTCGAGCGTAATATATTGAAATGAGAATTTTTTACCAGGTGTCCGATTTGGGTATGTGAATATCCTATCTCATGTTTTTATTCATGAGGATTGCAATAGTGTGACATATTCTTCCATTTGGGGATTTTTGAAGTGTCATATTAGTGAAAATATGTGTTTTCCCTCATATCGGTGATGAGCCTCATGCGTTCGTTAGGATTTTGGTCGAGACACATCATGTTGTACCCTTACATGCCATGTAATGTCAAATTTATAGAATTTCGTGTTATGGTGAGGAAATATCCAGGATGTAGAGTGGGACTACACATTATAGGGGTCCTCAACATGTTGTGTGCTACTTTTTTAGGATTCTTCAAATGTCCGTATCTACTTCATTTGAACTCGGATTCTCGAATATGATTAGCATTTCCTAAGTGTTTTCCCATGTAGAATGTGATGGTTCCTTCTAAATAGGATTTCAATATATTATGTAAAATGTTCTGGGTTTGGAATGTACTAAGGCAACACCGAATGATGTTATAAAACATACAAAATCACTAGGAAATTCTTAGGAATTACCCTCTAGTGGTGCTCGACAGTAGGGTTCCTTGATGGCTTCTACAAGATGTTACCCTCTATCAAGGCTAGGCAATGGAGTTCCCTGATGTATTATTTATGGGTGCTACCCTTCAGCAAGGCTAGGTAGTGGAGTTCCCCACAAAATTTCTGAGCATTACCCTCCAGTAGGACTGGGTAGTGGAGTTCCTTAGTGACTAGAAGAGTAGAACACTCATGTCTTACCAGGGCACAAGATCCTTACCTAGAACATTTATCCCATAGAATGTGTGTCCTAGTGACAAAATGAGGTTTTAAATAACAATAGGCTCTTGATTAAAAGGAATTATTTCCCCACTTATACATGTTCCTATGACTCTACAAAAAACTGTGTGGGAAAGTTAGCACCACCGGAAGTGGATAGTATCAAGGTGTGGTGATTGAGTCCCTTTGACTTGTTTGTTTAGTATAGATGCATGAGATGATTAGAATCATTGATGGACTTATTTTTTGAACTGTTGGGTACTTTTCTTCTTAGGATAATCTATGAGATGGAGATCCCATACTCTCTAGTTTGGGTTTCCTTGACTGAGAAATGATATATATCATTCTGTGGTACCAACTTCTTGGGTTTGGTTACTCTCCTTCTAGGAAAATAAAAGACATGTAGGTTATTCCCCATTCTCTCTATGTATATCTTCTCATGTTTGGATGAGTATACTCTCCCTCTATAGTTGGAGAATGCTTCACGTTACTTCTTCTACTCTCTGTGTTTAACCCCTTGTGTTTGGATGAGTTTATATTCACTCTTTTTGGGTTGAGTTATACTCTTTCACTATACCATGTGTATCTATTATCTTCTTCTTCTATTGTATCTCCTACTATGCCTCCTTCATCTTCTAGGTAATCCTAATAGGTATGTTTATACTCACCCCAAGATGGGATTTTCCCTCATGTTTTGTTTCTTATGTAGATGATGGATAAGATTATCATAACTTCAGGGGAGCTTAGGGATAATGGGTTCTTGGACAACTTATGGTGGTCATAGAATAGGGTCCATCAGTTGTAATATCTTATTTTTTTTACTTTTCTATTTTTTCATGTTGGGATACATTTCTGGTTTGGTGTATATTTTTTCCCTTTAATTTTAATTTTACAATATCATACTTTAATATTGTCTAGAGGTTCATGCTTTCTTGCTTTAATTTATAAAAGTGCTATATCTATTATTATTTACATCTGTACATTTCCATAGGGATGGATATATGCGTGTGTTTAGGTACATTGGAAAATGCCTCCTCAAGTTAGTTATTCCTTTAGAACATGTCTCCACCACCTGACCTATGGAGGCAAGCATGTGGTAGGTGCAACTCGAGCCTCGAATTGGGTCTGGTCATGAAAGATTGGTATCATAGAAAGTTCATTCCATGGGAAATTATTCAAAAATATCACCTTAAGAGGATTTGGTTGGGTTTAGGGAAAAAATTTCAAAGTGTCTCGAGTGGGGCTCTCAGTCCAGGGAGTCTAGTGATGGTGTGGTGGTTGACCTATACATTCAACATAAACTTTACTACCTTCTTGTTAACTCGACATGCTGATACATTTGTTTTAGGGATTAATGTTACATGAATCATATGGGATTTAGCCTTTGATTATCCTTCATTTTTTATCTCTCCAATTTTATGTATATATATATATACATATAATCAAATGAATGTGGCACCTCTTAGAAACTTTCATGATCCCTCTACAATTAAATCCATCTAGGATACTTGTTCTATCTTATGATGAAGATATTATGAGCAATGAGGCCTCAGTTCAAGGACCACTTTTCAACCTAAATCCTCTTTGTGCATAGGTATAAACACCTCCACTTTTTGAGAAAAATACCATCCTTCTTTAGCAGGTTAAGGAGATTCTTAGGTTTAGCACACTTTACAATTTCTAGAATTATATATTGATAAGGTTTGGCTGCGAGCTAGGTCCTAGGCAGTAGCAAAATGGCTAGAGTTGGTGTTCTATATTTTCAGGCTTTTTTAGACCCTAAAGAATTAGGTGGTGGAACTATTAGCCATCCCTTTCCATGAAGTAGCCGGGCATTGGTGGATCCTCATTAGGCTGATGCATGATGAGTTGACACTCTCATGGGACAACTTCCAGCGACTGTTCTGTGTGGTGTACTACCCCTCGAACTAATGTTCACTCCAAATATAATAGATACTGGAACATCAGTAGGTGAGGGTCGAAATTGGATGATTACATGGTGAGGTTCAAAGACCTTACATGCTACTCCCTTAATATGATCTAGGATGGCTACTTTCGAGCATGAAGCTTCAATAAAGGACTCTGTAGAGAGATCCACTACTAGAAAACAGAGCATTTGAGCCATGTTACCTATAGCGACCACCAATGGCGGTCGCTAAGCCTCCTTAAAAAAAATAAGGGGCTTCCGCCCCCCCCCCCCCCTCTCCACTCGATCGTGCCCCCTCGAACCCTCCCCCCCCCCCCCCCGCCCCCCGCCGCGCGCCCTCCCCGCCGCCGCGCGCCCTCCCCGACGCCCGCCCTCCACCGGCCCGTCCTCCGCCGGCCCGCCCTCCGCCGGCCCGCCCTCCGTCGGCCCGCCCTCCGTCGGCCCACCCTCCGCAGCCCCACCCTCCTCTGGCCCGCCCTCCGGCCGGCCACCCTCTGCCCTCCGGCCGCCCTTCGGCCGCCCTCCGGTTGCCCTCCGACCGCTCTCCGCCGGCCCGCCCTCCTCCGGCCGCCCTCCACCCTCTGGCTCCGGCCGCCCTCCGCCCTGCGGCCGCCCTACGACCTCCCTCTACGCTCGAGCCTCCCGCCACCCGCCTCCAGCAGCCCGGCAGCCCTCCGACCGCCCTCCGCCGACCCCTCCCTCCCCGGCCGCCCTCCGCCCTTTAGCTCCGGCCTCCCTCCGCCCTACAGCCGCCCTACGGCCTCCCGCCACCCGCCTCCGGAAGCCCGGAAGCCCTCGGGAGCCCTCTGGTAGCCCTCCGGCCTTCGGCCTCCAGCCCCTCCGGCCTCCGACCTCCGCCCTCGGCCCTCCGCCCCCTCGTCCCTCCCCCCAGCACCCCGAACACCCCCCCCCCCACACCCCTCCAACCCCCGTCCCATTCGTCTTCGTCCCCTCCCTCGCCGCACCACCGCCACCCGTCCCCTCCTTCACCATCCCCTCCCTCGCCGCACCAGCTCCGGCTCTGGCTCCCCACCGCTCCTCTCCCTCAAAGCACCGCCGTCGGCTCCCCTCCCTTCCAGGTTTGTAGCGCAATCAGGTATGACATGGGCTTTCACTTACATTATTATTTTATAAATGGTTCACAAACAATTAGTTAGTATTTATTTTAAATATATTTGATATCAAAAATGAAAATGTAATAAGTCTTATATAAATGTTTGTTATAGGGATCTTATTATGGATTAGAGTTGGACTAATCTTCCAAATCGAACATCTAGAGAGTATTTCAATGGCATTATGCAGTTTATTGACTTCACGAGAGGATTTGGAAGTGACTATATTAGTTGTCCATGTAGAAAATGTGCTAACAATTATCAATTCACTTGAGATACTGTGAGGGATCACCTTTTATTTAACGGATTTCTGAAAAATTATAAGATTTGGACTCGTCATGGAGAAGAATATGTTCGTTGTCAAAATACAGATGCAGCTCAGATGGATGTTGATGCAAGGATGACTGATCCAATGCATGAAATGCTTACTGAAATGGTACGTGGGTTTGATCCTGAAGGCGTTGACATCCAGAATCTTGAGACCGGTGAGATAAACCTTCGCTTTGGTACAGATCGTGATTCGAGGAGGTTTTATGAAGCACTTGATGATGCGAAAACAGAATTATATCCTGGATTTACTTCTTACAATAAACTGTCGTTTATCGTGGAGTTGTTGCATTTGAAGACTTTGAATAATTGGTGAGACACATCATTCGACATGCTTTTGGTTTTATTGAAAAAAGTTCTTCCTGTCAATGCTAAGATTCCTGAGTCGTATTACTATGCTCGTAAGTTGACAGAGAACTTAGGTTTTACATATGAGACCATAGATGCATTTGCAAACAACTGTATGTTGTTTAGAAAAGAAACTGCCCATTTGGATATTTGTACGGTTTGTGGTGCTTCCAGGTGGAAAGAGACCAGGGGAGATAATACTCCTCAAAGTCAGATTGCGATACAGGGGAAACCGATTGCCGTAAAGCAAATGTGTTACATTCCCCTTAAACCCAGGTTGAAAAGATTTTTTATGTCATTTAAAGTTTCAAATTTAATGAGATGGCATGCAAAAAAGAGTTCATGAAAGTGATATGTTAACCCACCCGGCAGACTCTCATGCATGGAAGGAATTTGATAAGAGACATCCCGACTTTTCTAAAGATGTTCGTAATGTCTGATTGGGATTGGCAGCAGATGGTTTCAATCCATTCAATTCTATAGTTGGTGCAACTCATAGCACATGGCCCGTGGTGTTGGTTCCATATAATCTTCCTCTGTGGCTTTGTATGAAGCAACAATTTATATTACTTTCCACTCTTATTGATGGACCTAAAAGTCCGGGGGATAAGATTGATTTTTACCTTCAGCCATTGATTGATGAGTTGAATGAATTTTGGGGTGATGGTGTGATGACTTATGACTGTGAAACGAATGAAATGTTCAAACTGCATGCTGCTTTATTGTGGACAATCAATGACTTCCCAGCTTATGCAAATTTATCAGGCTGGATTACGAAAGGGGAATTTGATTTCCCTTGTTGCAATAAAAGTAAAAAATCTGTATGGCGTAAACATTCCAAAAAATGGGCATACATGGGTCACATGCGTTTTCTCCCTCCTCAGCACAGATTCAGAAAGGACAGAGTGGCATTTTATGGTTCTAGAGAGTTCAGCCCAGCACCAAAGATCATGGCAGGAGTCGAAATGTTATCACAGATTGAGGAAGAAAACATCCGCACGGTATATGAAATTCAGGATTTGGTGGCTCCTCCAGTACGTAATATTTGTGCTGTGGGTAGGAAGCACAGTCACAATTGGAAAAAGAAAAGTATTTTTTATAGTCTTCTGTATTGGAAAACTAACATGTTGAGGCATAATTTGGATGTCATGCACATTGAAAAAAATGTTTGTAATAACATATTGTGGACCATTTTAGGTGTTAGTGGAAAATCAAAGGACCATGTTAATGAACGCCGTGATTTGGAAGAAATGGGTTTAAGGAAACAGTTTCATTTACAGTTAGCTGAGGGAAACAAGGCATATATGCCTGCTGCATTGTATATGATGACTAAAGAGGAGAAAGAAACATTTCTTTCCATTTTGAAGATGGTCAAGGTGCCTAATGGTTATTCTTCTAATATTTCAAAGTGTGTGAATCTGACGAGCAAGACATTGCAAGGGTTGAAAAGTCATGACAATCACATATTACTTCAGCAGTTGATTCAAATCGCAATTTGTGATTGTTTATCCCCCAATGTTGTTCATCCCTTGATTGAGATGAGTAATTTTTTTAGACAGATTTGTTTAAGAAATCAACGAATGAGTGATTTAAAAAGTTTGCAGGACCGAATTGTACTTACGCTTTGTCACTTTGAGAAACTTTCCCCCCCTCTTTTTTCGATGTTATGGTCCACTTGACAGTGAACCTAACTGATGAAGTAATGGCTGCTGGTCCAGTGCAATTCAGGTGGATGTATCCTATTGAACAGTATTTGAGTACATTGAAAAGATTTGTACGCAACAGAGCTCGTCCAGAGGCAGCAATAGCCAATGGTTATTTGATGGATGAGTGTACGACCTTTTGTGCAGAATATCTTACGGATGTTGAAACAAAATTAGATAAACACTCTCAGATTCATGATTTTCCAGTTGGAGAAGGAACCACATTTGATATGGACAACATCGAGTGGATACAAGCACATCGATATATCTTGTTCAATACTCCATCAGTTGCACCATTAATGCAGTAAGTATCTTATCAATGTGCTTGTATAGCTTTTACATGTTTTGTTTGCATAAGATGATATTTTAAACATCGCGTTATCATTTGCAGGAAACACATTAATGAGATAAAAGAAGCGATGCATCATGCGACTGAGTTGCAAATTCAACAATCTCATTATGCGTCATTTCATGATTGGTTCAAGGATTATGTATGTATAAATTGATTTTCATTATGAGTGACGTATTATACTAATTCTTTCTGCATATATCAGTATTGATTTTTATAAATTATGTAGGTTCGTAAGCTGAGGGAGTTAGGGGACCCCACGCTACCTGAAGTATTTATCCAACTGGATGAGGGTCCATCTATAACGGCTCGTCGTTATAAAGCTATTGATGCTAATGGTTTTCGATTTCACATTAAAGATGTTGACGACAAACGAGAAACACAAAACAGTGACATCGGTTGTCCCTTTGTCGATTCTGGTTATTACTATGGTCAATTGATAGACATCATTGAAGTTGTATACACACACGGTTTGAAGTACATATTGTTAAAGTGTAATTGGTTTGATCCAGTGCGTGGATGTAAAGTCGATCAATATCAGTTTTCATTGGTGAATTTTAACTATATGTTATACAGAAATAATGAACGAGTTGAGAATGAAACTTTCATTTTGACATCACAAGCGGAACAAGTATTATTCGTTACTTTGCCTTCGGATCCAAGTTGGCAAGTTGTTGTCAAAATGTCTCGGCGAGGAGTGTTTTTATTTGAAGAAGATGAACCCGAGTCTGTTCCATTTGTTTACCAACAACTTGATCAACATACCGTAGTTCAATGTGAAGAAGATATTTATTGGGTCAGAGCGGCTATTGAAGGAGAAATGGTTGATTTGCATGCTTAATGAAAGGTATAATTGTTTTCCTGCTATTCAGTAGAATGTCCTAGGATATCATAAATTATCTAATCATTTTATAAATCTTTATAAGTTTTAATCCTCACTTTTGTAAGTTTTAATTCAATCATAAATATTTAGGTTGTTTGTACTCTTGATTTATTGATGTTATGGTCGGTGTGTCATCCCTTTGAGGTATTCTTCATCTGATTCATGTGCTGCTTGAATTTTTATTAGTTCTATCTGAAATTTGGCTATGCATTGACTGGTTTTGTACATAATTTGTATATCTGTTTTGTTCACTTTCTGATTTTTTAAAATTCATTCACAACTAATTATTCAATCCATTTTTTGTTTGATTAACAGTTGTACAAGTTTGATTTTTTAAGAACAATCCAATTTATCTTTTAAACACTTTGGACTCATTACTGATGTTTTCTATGACTGCAGACATGTCAGGGGAAGAGGCAGAAGATCCACATCATCTATCTGAGGCATCTACGTCTCAGGGTCGAGGTATGTTTGAATGTCATTGTCTATATTTTTTATGTAATTGACATATATATATATATATATATAACATTTGTCAATTTATATATAAAATTGTTTTCAACAGGATCAGACTCGGCTGCTTCTTCCTCTCGCAGGAGAGGCCCTGGTCGTGGCATATTATCATGGAATTCCGACACGACGATAGATGTTTCATTTGATGAGGTTTTTAATCCTGTGGGACCGAATGCCCCAACATTTATTCGTCATCTGGGTCATATCATACGTGACCCACATAGATTTCCATTGACCACGCGTGACTGGGCTTCTATCCCTCAGGACACATTAGATCGTCTATGGAGGGAGGTTCAGGTAAGAAAATCATTTTACTTTATTTTCTATGTATAAAGAATACTAATATGTTTGATTATTTTCTTTATAGAAAAATTTGAAAGTATTCCATGAAGAGTTTCGGCCCGTGTGTATGAGAAAATGCCGTAAGATGTGGAAAGATTATAAAGGCAAAGTGAAGAGGGACCACTGGGTACCAAATGTGGGTGCCCTAGACATTTTGGAAAAAGTCCCGAGAGGTGTCCTCCCGGCTCAGTGGCGTGACTTGGTTGCATATTGGTCTATTGAGGGTGTTTCGGTTTGTATATTAATTATTTTGGTGTATATATATTTTCAAGAATATGTGATTTGTTTGAAATTTGAATGAATTGAATGTAGGAGGTGTCAACACGCCATTCTGAGAATCGAGCGTTGTAGGGAACACCTCACAGGCTCGGGACTCGTCACGTGTCTCAGATCCGACATGAGGTATATATTATTCATTTTTTAATAAATTAATTAATATGGTTTTGTGTTTATATTCTTTTAATATACAGTTTCGAGAGCAAGGTGCAGCAACTGATAAAATGTCGGTGTGGATGAGGACTCGTGATCGCAATGATCCAGAGGTTGCAGCATTGATAGTAAGTGTCTGTACTTACCAATAATTACATAAATCTATATATTAATATATATATATTTATATATATTTAAATATTTCACAGGCTCAATTTGAAGCTGAGTTAGAACATCTGCCAGAGGTCCAACGACAGCTTCCCATGTGACGGGATGAGATCTTTCATCGCATTATCGGTCGGGACGGGAATGGCTATAGTTTGACCTATGGAGCAGGGATTCCTCGTTCTGTAGTGTCATGCGCTGCGGTTGTCGGTCCTGCTGTTGCTCATATGACACAGCAGATGTCATATTTTGAGGCACGGTTGCGCGCTTCTGAGGAGGCAAATGCGCAATTGACAGCTGAGGTTAGAGCACTGCGGGAATATGTGCATCGAGCTGATGGTGCAGGGGATCATACGACGTAGGTATATACTGTATTTATTTATTTAATTTAAATTATTTTTGTTATTAAAATATTTATAATGTTTAATTGTTGTAGCCCCCTGGCCCACCAGAAGGAGGTAGCATTGATGACAACGCGTGACGCATCATATATTCACGAGATATGTTTTTGTTTTTACTGGTGGGGTTGACATTGATGTACTGTATGTATTCATTAAATTTAAATTAGAAGGTTGTGTACTTATAATTTCTTTCTTTTCTTGTTTATTATATGATAGCTAATATTATCTAAGGCGTGCATTTAAAAACTCTAATACCCCGCACCCCCGTACAGCCCCCCGCACCCCCGGACAGCCCCCCCGCACCCCCGTACGGCCCCCCGGCACCCCCCGTACTACCCCCGCACCCTCGGACAGCCCCCCGCACCACCGTACAGCCCCCCCACACACCCGTACAGCCCCCCGCACCCCCTTACAGCCCCCCCCCCCCCCCCCCGCACCCCCGGACAGCCCCCCCGCACCCCCGTCCAGCCCCCCGCACCCCCGTCCAGCCCCCCGCACCCCCGTACAGCCCCCCCCCCCCCCCCGCATCCCCGTCCAGCCCCCCGCACCCGCGTACAGCCCCCCCGCACCCCCGTACAGCCCCCCCGCACCCCCGTACAGCCCCCCCGCACCCCCGTACAGCCCCCCGCACCCCCGGACAGCCCCCCCGCACACCCGTACAGCCCCCGCACCCCCGTACAGCCCCCCCCCCCCGAACCCCCGTACAGCCCTCCGCACCCCCGAACAGCCCCCCTGCACACCCGTACAGCCCCCCTGCACACCCGTACAGCCCCCCCCCCCCCCGTACAGCCCCCCCGCACCCCCGGACAGCCCCCCCGCACCCCCGTACAGCTCCCCGCACCCCCAGACAGCCCCCCGCACCCCCGTACAGCCCCCCCGCACCCCCGTACAGCCCCCGCACCCCCCGGTGCGCGCGGCACGATCGAATGCGTTGTTTTCAGCAGTGCGGCGCACGCTGAAATGGCGCGTTGGGGGGTCAAAACCACCCGAACGACATCCGAATGCCACGAAACCGCACGACAACAGCCGGTGCGTGAATTCTGAAATGGTCGGCCATACGGAACGTCATTCGGAGGTGCTGTTTGACCGCGGCGGCCGGAAACGCGTTTCCGGCGCCATAGAACACCAAAACGGTGTGCGGCGGTCCAATTCGGAGTAAACATGCTCCGAACGACCTGAAACCGCACGAGAACAATAGGAATATTTTTCCTGAGATGCAGGAGGAGGCGGTACGTCCATCGTACGTGCGGTGCGCTCGGCATGACTGAATGCATCGTTTTCAGCAGCGCGGCGCGCGCTGAAATGGCGCGTTGGGGGGTCAAAACCACCCGAACGACGTCCGAATGCCAAGAAACAGCAAGAAATCATCCGGTGCATGAATTCTGAAATGGTCGGCCAGACGGTACGTCATTCAGAGGTTCCGTTTGACCGCGGCGGCCGGAAACGCGTTTCCGGCGCCATAGAACACCAAAACGGCGTGCGGTGGTCCAATTCGGAGAAAACGTGCTCCGAACGACCTGAAACCGCACGATAATGATAAGAATATTATTCCTGAGATGCAGGAGGAGGCGACACATCCATCGGACGTGCGGTGCGCGCGGCACGACCGAATGCGTCGTTTTCAGCAGGGCGGTGCGCGCTGAAATGGTACGTTGGGGGGTCAAAACCACCCGAACGACCTCCGAATGCCACGAAAGCGCACGACAATAGCTGGTGCGTGAATTCTGAAACGTTCGGCCAGACGGCACGTCATTCGGAAGTTCCGTTTGATCGCGGCGGCCGGAAACGCGTTTCCAGTGCCATAGAACACCAAAACGGCGTGTGGCGGTCCAATTCGGAGGAAACATGCTCCGAAAGACCTGAAACCGCACGAGAATGATAGGAATATTTTTCCTGAGATGCAGGAGGAGGCGGCACGTCCATCGGACGTGCGGTGCGCTCGGTACGATCGAATGCGTCGTTTTCATTAGCACGGCGCGCGCTGAAATGGCGCGTTGGGGGGTCCAAACCACCCAAACGACGTACGAATGCCACAAAACCGCACGAAAACAGCCGTTGCATGAATTCTGAAATGGTCGGCCAGACAGCACGTCATTCGGAGGGGCCGTTTGACCGCGGCGGCCAGAAACGCGTTTCCGGCGCCAAAGAACACCAAAACGGCATGCAGCGGTCCAATTCAGATCAAACGTGCTCTGAACGACCTAAAACCACACGTGAACGATAGGAATATTTTTCCTGAGATGCAGGAGGAGGCGGCACATCCATCGGACGTGCGGTGCGCTCGGCACGACCGAATGGGTCATTTTCAGCAGCGCGGCGCGCGCTGAAATGGCGCGTTGGGGGGTCAAAACCACCCGAACGACCTCCGAATGCCACGAAACCGCACGACAACATCCATTGCGTGAATTGTGAAATGGTCGGGCAGACGGAACGTCAATCGGACGTGTCTTGTGCCCGCAGTGACCGGGAACGCCGGTCCGGTGTCATAAACGGAAAAAACGGGCGTCTGACGGTCAAAGTCATAGAGGCCCACATCAAAATGACTTGAAATCACATTGAAACAATCTAATTATTATTCTTGACGTGTACGCGTGGACGGAACGTCAATCGGACGTGCGGTCTGCGCGGTAGGGCTCATTATGCGTTCTTTAAGTGTTGTGCGCGCTTGATAAACGCGCATGGGGGGGTCCAAACAGGCCGAACGAGGTCCGAATGGCCTGAAATCAGACGACATCAAAGGGTGAGTTAATTGTGATGTGGTCGAGTAGACGGTACATCAATCGGCCACACCGTGTGCTCGCGGTGACCGGGAACGCCGTTCCGGTGTCATAAACGGCCAAAACGGGCATCTGACGGTCAAAGTCATAGCAGACGACATCGGATTGACCTGAAATCACAGGAAAACAATCTAATTATTATTCGTGACGTGTACGCGTAGATGGAACATCAATCGGATGTGCGGTCTGCGCGGTAGGGCTCATTATGCGTTCTTTAAGTGTTGTGTGCGCTTCATAAACGCACGTGGGGGGGTCCAAACGGGCCGAACGAGGTGAGAATGGCCTGAAATCAGACGACATCAAAAGGTGAGTGAATTGTGACGTGGTCGAGTAGACGACACGTCAATCGGGCGTGCCGTGTGCCCGCGGTGACCGGGAACGCCGTTCTGGTGTCATAAACGGCCAAAACGGGCGTCTAACGGTCAAAGTCATAGCGTCCCACATATGAATGACCTGAAATCAGAGGGAAACAATATAATTATTATTCGTGACGTGTACGCGCAGACGGAACATCAATCGGACGTGCGGTCTACGCGGTAGGGCTCATTATGCGTTCTTTAAGTGTTGCGCGCGCTTGATAAACGCGTGTGGGGGGGGGGGGTCCAAACAGGCCGAACGAGGTCCGAATGACCTGAAATCAGACGACATAAAAGGGTGAGTAAATTGTGACGTGGTCGAGCAGACGACACGTCAATCGGCCGCACCGTGTGCCCACGGTGACCAGGAACACCGTTCCGGTGTCACAAACGGCCAACACGGGCGTCTCACGCTCAAAATTATAGTGGACCACATCGGATTGACCTGAAATCACAGGGAAACAATCTAATTATTATTCGTGACGTGTACGCGCAGACGACACACCAATCGGACGTGCGGTCTGCGCGGTAGGGCTCATTATGTGTTCTTTAAGTGTTGCGCATGCTTAATTGTTTTTCATTTTTTATGATTGTTACCTTGTTTTATGTCTGCTTTTCCACCGTGAAGAAAAAAACACAATTTTTACATTTTATTTAAAAAATGAAAAATATTTTATTTAATATTATATAAATTAATATTTTCATTAATATATATATATATATATATTATTTAATAAATAAATATACATATTTTATTTAATATTATATATATCAATATTTTCATTATTTTATATATATATATATATATATATTTTTGATTTAATATATATATATATATATTTATTTATTATGGTATGAATTTAAAAAAAAAAAATTTCAAGATTAGCGACCGCCTCTGGCGGTCGCTATAGCATGTCTGCCAGGAAGCATTAGCGACCACCATTGGCGGTCGCTTTAGCCTGCCATCCAGGCGGTCGCTTAAGGTGGAATTTCGGCCAGCTATAGCGACCGCCAATGGCGGTCTCTAAATCCCTACAGCGACGGAGCAGAAACGACCGCCAATGGCGGTCGCTGGGCGGTCGCTATAGGGCATTAGCGACCGCCAATGGCGGTCGCTAATGGACCTTTTTTAGTAGTGATCTAATAAAGAATTTTCCCCTTTTAAATTCCCACCTATACTGAGGTGCTAGAGTGGGTGCTAGTGATAAATATATTTATGTCAGAGACATTCCAAATAGCTGGAGCTGGTAGTGGCCATCGTAGAGCTGAGTCGTATTTAGTAGCTAGAAGACACCAAGTTTTAGGATCTCAGCATGTGATGCCTTTTTTTGGGAAAAATATTTCAAGGTGACCTCTAGGTATGTTTTGGGTGTTATTTTGTTTTTTGATAAATCCATATGATCATAAATGAGTCTGGTTGGAATTTTCCGAAGATAGGTTTTTAAGGTGGCATAGTTTCCCAGTGTTTTCCAAATTTTTGTGCCTCAGAATCAGAAGTTTGATGTTGGAAAAGGAAGGATTTCTTCATAGGAGTGAACAAAATTAATAACGTTGAAGAAAATTGGAAAAGGATGAGAACTATGTACCATAATCCATAGACCACATACCATATTTCTGGAATGGTACATGGAGATGCAGTAACGATAAGATCGAGCGGTTCATGAAAATGGAAATGGTTCACAGTAGAAGGTAGTGTGGTACATATATTGCATGATTTTGGTAGAGGAGATCAACTGTGTAGGATCAAATGTGGTATGTAGACCATACAGGAAAAACAGTTTGTGGGTGGCTTGCGGTTCGCGGCGAAAAAAGGATCGGTATGCGATGAAGGCTGATTTGAATATTTGGTAAATCCTAGAATAATGGATTTTGTAGGTGTCTTTTCCTATATAATGATCACTAATCCCACTAATTACAGTGGGGATTGAATATTATTATAGAAAATATTTTGGATCTAGGAATTCATCAATGTATAAAGGAAGTTCATGAGGGATAATTCCATGATGGATGAAGTGGTTCACGAAGAAAAAATTCCGCTGATGTTTTTTGTGGGAGACTGTATCCAGAAAAGGATGCAGTACGCAGAGGAGGAAGTTCAGTATGTGGAAGGAGTTGACTCGATATGTGAATTAGGAATCTTTGGTATGTCTGATAGGGAATTCCACAAGTGGTACATAGAGGCAAATACATTCCATGAATAGAGAACAATTTGCAGACAGAGGGTAGTTTGCAGAGGCGGAACAAAGGCAGCAGTATGTGGAGGAAATAATGGTTTGTGGAAGACATAAGTAGTACGCGGATAGGTGTTATACATACCAAACCTGGTACTCAATATTAGGGAGAGGGATGTGGTTCAAGATTTTCACAAGGATGCTTGTGGGAGATTCAAATTAATTTTTGATAGTCTTTTTTGTTAACTAGCAGTACTTGGGAAGGTGGAATTCATTTACGGGTGAAAAAAGAACATCAACAGAGAATCTACCTATAGTTTAGGAAAAAAGAATTCATAAAAATTAAGGGACCTATATTTCTATAAACTGTTTTTAACCTATAAGTCAATAAACTATGTTTCAATTCATTTCAAAGAGAAGTGAGTGCTGGAAGAGAAAGACAATGACCCTTTCCACCGGTAGTGAGCCAGAGAAAGAGGCATAAAGAGTGACCCTTGGGGATGTAGTGTGCATACCCTAAATCTTTTAATGTTATTGATCTTGGGCATAGAGGATAAATCCTGAACATTTTACTCATTATTGGCAGTGAGCCTTAGTGAATTTGGTACATCGACACATTTCCATTGTATGCACCTTGGATGTTGCCTAATGAGGGTGAACCAAGTAAAAATCATTGTGTCATGTGCATGGATTAATATATGTTCATATATTGCTATAGGAGGAAGAGATAATTGAGTTTTGTCTATCAACGAAACATGATCCAAGCAGGAGAATGTTTTAATCTCTGATACACTGATTCACCACCCCTCATGTTTTTTGACCTAGTGGAATAACAATTGGTATCAGATGGAATGTTTCAATGTTAGTGGTTTTCTATCAAGAAGAATAAACTGAGGTGGTAAATAATAAAGTAATTCCGATCTTTGAAAAAAATAATTTTCAACTATATAAGAATCGAATGCAACACTACTTCTGATCAATAGGGATGGATTTCTTCATAGCATCTACAGATGGAATATCAGCTGATATTAATAGAGGTGTTTTATCATAATCTGAAAGAATAAAATTGGATGTTGATTCTAAAGGGATCAATACTTTAGCGAGAGACCTATCAAATGAAATTTATATGATGGTGATGTTCTATAAAACATCACATGCAATGTGGGAAAAAATATTGAACATATATGATGGCGATAAAAAAGTCCAAGAAGAAAAACTACAGGTTCTATGGAATAAGTATGAGGATCTCGGAATGAATCCCAATGAGATTGTGGATGTATTTTTTGAAAGGTAAAATATTATTATGGAAGACATGTGGGGTCATTTAGAATTCATTAAAGATATAATGATTGTGAAATTTATCTTGAGGAAACTTCCACCATGATTCAACATAAAAGATTCACTATTGGAAGACAAAGACCCGAAAGAGATGACACTAGATAACCTACACAGTACCCGTATAGAATATGAAATGAGAAACAATGATAATGATGCAGTGGAAAAGGGAACGTCTAAGGAAGTGGAATTCAAGGTCATGAATAATCTCTCTATTGAAGCTAGTCTTGAAGAGGACAATATGGATGATGTCATGCCATTTCTCTCTTCCAATATACAATGGGGAAAAGGTAATTTCAAAGGTAAACTTCCATTTTCATGCTTCTGATGTGGGAAGATAGAGAATTTTAAAAAAAAGTGTTCTAAGAAAATTGATGATGAAAATTAAGAAAATGATAAAATTCCCCAAAAGAAGTATTCATCAAATGAGAAAGTGAGGAGTAGTACTAGGATAATTATCATCAAAAAGAATAATTTTCTTTTAATAGAGGATGAAAGTTTAAAAGAATTTGAGGTAGAAGATTTAGAGGACTGCAAGGATCATAAAATAGATTCTTTGGAGAAAGTTGTTGGAAATTCATTAATAAGAGAGGAAAGTGACAATGAAGAAGGATAAATTGAAGGAATAATTGATCTTTAGGCTGAATTAGAAGCTTCCCGTGAAGAGGTAGATATTTTGAGATCCAAAACAAAGAAAGATAACAATGTTGTTCTTGAAGCCCAACTCTTTATGTAGCAATAGGTAGAATAGAATTCAAATATAAATGAAGAAATTTAAAAGTTGAGGTCTTTAAAACCTAAAAACTCAGAATAGTTTATAGAGTAAAAACTCAAAATTGAAGAATCAAGACTAAAAATTGATAGTTTGATTGAAACTGAAAAAGATCAAATAAAACGTATTGAACAACTTAAAGAGGAAGTCGTCAGTTTGTGACAAAAAATTGATGATCCGAAGAAACTACAAACTCTTGGTTCAACATCAGGAAAAAAGATCATATAAGCAACAGATAAGATGAGATTTGAGCACAGTG
Source organism: Viscum album (assembly GCA_963277665.1). Taxonomy (NCBI): domain Eukaryota; kingdom Viridiplantae; phylum Streptophyta; class Magnoliopsida; order Santalales; family Viscaceae; genus Viscum; species Viscum album. The sequence continues at coordinate 849,601,278 of OY728121.1, read as the reverse complement.
GTCCACTAGGACATAAGAAATAATAAATTCTGAATGATAAGGCTAGTATGGGGATTGATCTAAAACCAAAATCAGTTACTGTTCAAGTCAAACCACAAGAACTAACTCCAAGATTGAGGGTTTACTTGGGTATGAATTAGAATCAAAAGATTCAGAGAACCCAAGGCACAACTACTGGTGCATCATTACCATATAAGAGTGTACCTCACCTAAGATTCTATTATTGTGGTAAGATAAGACATTCCCAAAATGTATGTTCTATAGAAAAGATATACCAAAGGGAACAAGACCAATAGAGATGGTTGTATAGAACTTAAAATTCCAAGTCATCATTTGATGTTCATTGTTTCAGGTGTAAAGGAATTGGGAATAGGGAATGATATTGAACATCAATAATGTAGAGGAATGTGTTAAAGAACACTGAGTTTTTTTCATAAGCAGTAGAAAAATGAATCTTCAAGAGAGATGAAAATTCAAAATCGGTTTGTAGCTCTGTAGGTTGAAGATAGATCATCATATACTGAGAAAGATCAATATTATCATTCCATATCAGATATAAAGTCAAATACTTGGGTCAAAAAGAAAAGTTCAGAGCAGAAAATGGTTTCAGAAATTGCATTCAAGGCATCAGATCGTAATGGGATATGGATCATCAATAGTGGATGCACTTCCCATATGACAGGAAATAAGGATCTAGAGACTGGAATCTGGTATGATAAATAAGGTATTGTAATATTTGGTAATGATTAAGGATTGAAAATTATTGGTTCAGGAAAATCCAAGTTTGGAGTAAAATACATGAGATGAGATGATGTCTTGGTTGTTGAGGGGTTTAGTCTCAACTTGCTTTGTGTTAGTCAATTGTGTTACTCATGACATGCCATAAGTTTTTCCAAGAAATTATGTGTCATCAAATAAAATTATGGTGATATTTTTTTGTGAGGAAATATTAAGAAAGGGAATCTCATCCTCGTAAGTAGAGATGAAGATATGTTCTTTCTGTCCATGGATAAAGAAAACAAGTTATGGAATAATCGTATTTTCCACATAATCCAAGCTTCTTTGGGAGATCTAGTGAAGTATGATGTAGTTTGAAATATCCCCATATTATAATGTAATTGTACTCATATGTGTGATGCCTTTCAACAAGGGAATATTATTCAAAAGAAATAGAATCTAAAGTAGACAAAGTCAAAAAGACTGCTTGTGTTGGTTCATATTGATGTATTTGGGACAATTTCACCAAGATCTATTGATGGGAGAAAATATTATGTTCTCTTCATTGATGAATATAGCATAATCACATTGGTTTCAATAATCAACCACAAATTTGAAGTGTTCAGTTCCATTAAAATATATCGACAAGAATGTGAAAAGATGCTCAGTCAAAAAATCTAGATGATTCGAATAGATAATGGAATAGAGTTCAAAAATAGCCAAGTGGAGGATTATATTGAAAAAAAAAACAGGATAAGGCACCATGTTTTAGTAGTAATAACACCATATTAGAATGGAGTAGTTGAGATAAGAAATCGTATTTTCAACAACATGGATAAAAAAATTCTTATTATGAAAGACCTTCTAGTGAATTTTTGGAAATAAGCAATGTTGATAGCAGTATACACTTCAAATAGAGATTTACTTTGTCCAAAATAGGAGAAGACACCATATGATTTATGGTATGGGAAGAAGCCATCATTTAAGTACTGTTGAATATTCTGAAGTAAATGTTTCATTATAAATAAGAAGAAACATAGTAAATTTTAATCCTGTGGGGATGAAGGAATATTTATTGGATATTAGAAGAAATGAAAAGAATATATATTCATCAATAAGAGGCTAGAAAAAATTGTCGAAATTCATGATCTATATATAGTGGTGAATGAACAAAATCATCAAAAAAATATATGACTAGACTCAAGGGGACAGTAATTAAGAGATAAGAAGGCCAGGAGATGCTCCATATCCAAAGGTTGATTTAGAAGAAGACTCATATGATGAGATAAAATTAGTTTCTTCTTAGAGACCAACGAGAAGAGCTAAAATTGACAGGCCAAACATAATTGGGGATCAGAAAGCACCAGTACAGAAAAGGAGGATGAATTCTCTACAGCAAGCATCATACTTATCACAAGTTGAGCCTAAATTCTTTGATGAAGCAGTCAGAGATGAGAATTGGGTTCAGGAAATGAATGAAAAACTTGAACAAATTGAGAAGAATCAGATGTGGGAAATTGTTTGGAGGCCAAAAGAGAAGATTTCATATGGAAAAAATGGGTATTTCACAACAAAATGAATGAATATGGGGTTGTGAATCGAAACAAAGCATTTCTACTGTGAAAATGGAACTCTTAGATAGAGGGTATCGAGGTTGATGAGATGTTTACACCTGTTGTAAGGTGGGAGACAATCAGATTATTCTTTTCCATATCTATACAATGAAAGTTCAATGTTTTCCATATGTATGTCAAGTAATAATTTTGGAATGTAATTTTGGATGAAGAAGTCTCCATCGAGAAACTAGATGTTATTCTCATTCATGAATATGATAACAGAGTTTTTTGGCTGAAGAAGGCTTTATATGGCTTGAAGCAAGCACCATGGGCATGGTATTCAAGGCCTAATCGGTTTCTAAAGAAACTCAGTTTATATTATGGTAGAGTTTAATACAATTTATATTTCAACAATGACAGAAGTCAAAGGATGATGGTTCAGGTTTATGTCAATGACATAATCTTTGGTGGATCAAATGAAGCCCAATGTAGATAGTTTTATTAATACATGAAAAGTGAGTTTGAAATGTCGATGATTGGTGATCCAACATTTTTCCTCAGCTTATAGGTGATTCAAGGAAGAAATGTAACATTTATTTCTCAATCTAAATATGCTAAGAAGGTATTGAGAAGGTTTGTAATGGATAATTCTAAATAGATGACGACTCCAGTTTCTACCTGGCTGAAACTATCACAGGATGATGAAGACAAGTTAGTTAATACCACATAATATAAGTGAATCAATGGAAGTTTGTTATACCTAACAGTGACAAGGCCTGATATAGTATTTTACATATTCCAATTAGTAAGTTATCAAAGAAATCCAAAGGAGACCCACATGATTACAGTGTAAATAAATCATTGGTATATCAAGGGCACAATAGATTTTGGCCTACTGTATAATGAAAAATCACATACAGAGTAATTGGGTATATAGATGCAGATTGGGCTGGCTCAACAGATGATAGAAAATCAACATCTGGAGGTGCCTTTTATCTTGTAAGGCTGTGTATTTCTTGGTTAAGTAAGAAACAATATTGGATTTCATTGAGCACCGTAGAAGCTGAATACATTGTGGCTACTCAAGCTTGCTTGCAGCTATTATAGATGAATTAGAAACTTGAAGATATGGGAATTAAAGTGAAATATTCAATTGGAATCCATTGTGATAATCCAAGTACTATTAATCTTAAAAAAAATCTATTCCATCACTCAAGTAAAAATAACATTGAAATAAAATATAATTTTATCAAGGAGATGGTGGAGAAAGGGATTGTGAAGTTGGAGTATGTGCCAACAGAGAAACAGGTTATGGAAATTCTGACAAAGGCATTACCCAAAGAATCAATTGAAAGGAATCGATTGGATCTGGGAGTCCATTCTACATAACACACTTGAAAAAGTGTAGATGTGGGTCCCCCTCTCCCTGAGGTATGATGTGTCTTTCTCTAATGTGATGATATGTGTTCTTTACACTATGAAGACATCCTTGAAGTTCCCTTTGGGTTCATTAACAAAGGCGGAGAACGTGTGACTATATGAAGGGGAGAAAAGACCCAGGGAGAAGCTGATAAGTGGAGTACTGAGATAGGGGGGCTAAGATGATGAATTTTTAGAGGAGTTGTAATATAGGGGGAGTATTAAATCTGACAATGTTAGAGGTGATCAATCAATGATTAGATATTCTGATAGCTGATGTTTGTGATGAAAGCTGTTCATTAGTATCAGTGTCTCAGTATGGTATCAGTAATTGGTGGTTAGTAATGAAGTGATTCATTGATGAAATTTTTAATTATACTCATTTTTCTCACACCAATCATGGAACAAGTGGGCTTAGAGTATGTGTTGAGTAAATCCTTGATCGCTATCTTAATCACGTGAATTGAATGGTTGTTGAAGTTGGAAGGTGTGTTAATGAGGTATCAAAATGCATAGAATTATTATGAGAAGAGTGGTCAACAAACCCAAAGGGGGATATTGTTGGTAAAAATCCCTCAAGGTGACCTCTTTTTATGTTTTGGGTCTGATTTTTTTGTTGACAAATACATATAATCACACATTAGTATGGTTGGTGTTTGCTGAAGACAAGTTTTTAAGGTGGCATGGTTTTCCAGTGATTGCCAAATTTTTGGGCCTTAAAATTGAGAGTTTGATGTTTGAAAAGGAAGTATTTCTTCACAGGATTTAAAGGAATGAAGAACATTGAAGAAAATTCTCAAACGATGATAACTGCGTACCATAATTAATGAACCACATACCATGTCCTGGGAATGGAAGATGGAGTAGTGGGAATGGTACGCCAAAGCGGTTCACAAAACTGAAAATGGTTCAAAGTGGAAGGAAGTGTGGAACATGGATGTATTGATGTTGGTAGAGGAGATTGACCGCATAGGATAAAAGGTGGAACACATACCGGATAGGAAAAACAGTTCACAGGTGTCTTGCGGTTCGCGGCGGTAGGAGGATCAGTATGCGGTAAAGGCTGGATTGATGATTTGGTAAATCTTAGATTAGCCTATTTTGTGGGTATCTTTTCGTATATAAGAATCGCTAATCCCATCGATTACTGTGGAGATCGAATATCATTAGAGAACATCTTTTTGATCCATAAATTTGGTAATGTCTGAAGGAAGTTCACGAGGTATAATTCCATGATGGTAGAAGTGGTTTGTGTGGATGAAATTTTGTCGAAGGACTTTGCGGGAGACTACATCCCCCAAAGGATGTGGTACGTGTGGGAGGAAGTTTGGTATGAATAAAAAGTTTAATCGATACATGGAGTAATCTCTGGTATGTGATAGAGATAATTCTACAAGCGGTACACGGAGGCGAAGACATTCTGTGAATAGAGAACAGTTCCCAGAAAAAGGGTAGTTTGTAGAGGTGGAACGAATGTAGAAGTATGTGGAGGAGATAACAGTTTGAAAAAGACAGAACCAATACATGGAGAGGTGTTCTACATACCAATCCTTATACTTAGTATACAGGAGAGGAATATGGTTTGTGATTTTCACAAGGATGCTTTTTTAAATCTTCAAATTTGTTTGTGAAAGTATTTTTCAGTACCTAGCAGTACTCGAGAAGGTGGACTTCATCTACGGGTGAAAAAAAGGAACTTCAATAGAGCATCTACCTATTATAGAGGGCGCAAAAATTTATGAAAATGAAGGAACCTATATTTCCATAAACTATGTTTGACCTAGAAGTCAACAAACGGTGTGTGGATTCCTTTATAAGAGCAGTGAGTGCAAGAAGAGGAAGATGATGACCCTTTCCACCAGTTGTGAGCTAGATAAAGAGGCATAGGGAGTGACCCATGGGGATTCAGTGAGCATACCCTAAATCTTGTAAAGGCAGTGATCCTGGACATCGAATATCTCTCCCAAACATTATACTTATTATAGGTAGTGAGCCTTAGTGAATTAGGTACATCGACACACTGTCATGTCTGCTCCTTGTATGTAGCCCAATGAGAGTTAACCAAGAAAAAATCACTATATCCTATGTATTATTTCATATCTCTACATATAATGATATGGGAGGAAGAGAGAATTGAGTTTTTTCTAACAATGAAACAAGATTCATATGGGAAAATGCTTTAATCTGTCATACCCTAATTCAACCCCCCCCCCCTCAGGGTATTCGACCTAGTAGACCTAACACCCTTCCATGATCAGACACATCCATGTTGTTAAAGGTATCCTGCAGAGGGGTGGTGCATTACTTGTGATGGGAAAGGTCACAAGGTGCAAGACTACCTCACTTGACCTGCTAATCAACAATGCTAGATTTCTAATAGACTACCAAGAAAGAGGTGGTTCAATAATAAAGGATCTCCTAGGTTTGAACAAGGTGGTCCCCAATGAGGTGAAGCTAAAAGAAGTGTCAAAGGAGATATTGGTGGTGTACACCGCTATGATATCCTTCCACCACCACCACCACCACAAGGAAGCCCACTTCAAGGAACTGGAGGTCAGGGTTGCACACAGATATAGGATTTGGATGTCTATAATCCCACATTGCACGAGATAATAAGAGGTGCACTATGTGTCTCTTATACTTTCTATAGCATTAATTGTTAGAAATTATGTGAGGTACCTTTTTCTTCTAACTTATTGATTGAGTTTTAAATCGAGGTTACTTGGGGAATTAGTTTAACCATGTGTCAATGTTTCTTTGATGTAGCCTCGAATGCACATGGAAGAGGGGTTCTTCCTCTACCGAGATTCATTTTTGAGATATGAGAAAAACCATGACAGAATGTCAGTGCCACCTAATGAGGATAATATCATGTTGTGATGGATATGTCTCTCAAACTTGTGTGTTTAGGGCGAGGTAGTAAGATGGTGTTTTAGAATAATTCCTTACATTTCTAGAAGAGTTTATCTTCTTGACCCTTTTTTTGGGATTCCACTAGTGGGTGTTGTAGGGTTTCTGGTTGGGGATTACTATCCATTCTTGAGAGGTGAATACAGATGGGGTATGCAACATGATTTTCGTGTCTATCTTCTCATGGTTGGATGAGTCTACTCACATTCCCTGTTCGTTGGTACCCCTGTGTGATAAGTGTCAACCTTGATTTAGCGGAAGGAAATTACAAAATACAAGTCAAGTGAGGTAAGACTTCATGAAAAAAATATGAAACTATATACCTATATTGGGCAGTGGTGTTCTTTTCATTGAGGTTGTGGAGGCACTACCTTTTTGGGGACATCGACTACAAGATCTTGAATGACCAGATATCCATAAAAGTTTCACCTGATGGGTTTTATGAAGAACTGAATCATTTAATCATTTTCTTTGGATGAACAGTGATACTGGAAACATTACAGGAGGATTTTATAAGGGAGTTTCACAATTCTCATTTGGATGTACATCTCGGTGTAGGGAATATGTATGAGAAATCCATATATGGGATCAGTATCCCAACCTTTCTTATTAGTTGTTCTTTTGGGGAAAAAAAATATTTGAAGAAGATAATAATGTAGAGACTCTTGTTTTTTCGTTTAAGACTATAGAATATTTATAGGAATATATTCAGTTCCTGGCACTAAGACGACACACGATTCTGAGGCTTGGTGAGCCTAAAATTAATTTTATAAAAATATAAAATATATCTTTGTTATACATGCATAGTTTTCCTAAAAAATTCGAACATCTCATAAACAGACTCTCAAATTGGAAATATGATACTATAGTTGAATACATAACATTGATTTTAACCTAGGCGTGGCCTAGAATAGGTCTGAATGGGGCATTCAAATAAACTGACCATAGACAAATTCATTTAATTATATTAAATAATTAAAAAAATATTTTCTTAAATGAACTAGACCTAGAATTCTCTATAAATATGACATTATATTGGGTATCTAGGGTTATCCACTTAACCCTAGGTCTGTTGAAAGGATATTCATTAAACCCTCTAATGACAATTTGAGGTTAGGTGACTACAAACGATTGGATCAAAGAGAATCGACGGAAAAAAATGCAATGGATCTTCCTTCTTCACTGGAAAGTGAGTTATTCATTAGCGAGTGATCTGATCTTGATGTAAGGATTTTTATTCCTTGGTTTTTTCTACTCCAATGAAATATTATTTTGACTACCATGGATTTTTATCCGTTTCTTTCTTATTAGGAATTTATTTTAGAAAAATTGATTTGACACGTTAAATCATCTTGTTATCATACCCTGTTGATGATGGAATAAAAAAACAACCATCGATCGAGACTTACATTGTAATTTATGTTCTCCCTTCTCCCCACAAATTCTTCATACTTTTATTGTCAATATCGCATTTGACTAATAGTTTGAGGGTACCTAAAAACCGATCAATGTGAATTTAAAAATTTCCAAAATGGATTGTATTTCATGAGATTGAGATCGAGATCAATGGTAAAATCAAACCACGGTGAAGTCTGATAGAAATTTAAACCTGAACTAGAGATAGATCTTGTTTGAAAAGTATGATATCTAGATTCTTGGAAGAAGATGTGAAAGAGACACCATCTGGCATTGCGAAAGGTCTTTGACCCTCCTTCTCCAGGAGGTAGAGCACGACAGTCCAGGCGGAAGGCTCTAGTGGTCTAGGTGACAACATGAAGTGGTATAGGTGGTAGCATGCAGTTTTCTAGGTGGTGGACTCTAACGGTGTAGGCGGAAGTGCAAGATGGTCTAGGTAGAGGCCTCCAGATATCCATATGGAAATGTGCAGTGGCCCACACAGTGGCCTCTGATGCTTCAGACCATAGCATGTGGTGGTCCAGGTAGGGGCCTTTAATGGTCCAAGTGATAGTGCACAATGGTATATACAATGGCCTTTGGCAGTCCCGAGTGACGGCTAGGGGTGGCAGTGAGCCCCCCCCCCATAGGATTATGAGGGAAGAATGCAGGAGATGATATTATAGTTTATTATCTAAAATAATAATAATAAGATTATTATTATTATTATTTAAAATCATTGTTTCATCCATAACTTCTCTGCACGATGCCAAATTGATGCACCGTCTATAGAAGTGCGACCTTGCAATTAAGACAGTCGATTCATGACTAATGTTGAATACTAAATTCGGGTTCATGGCATGGTTCCCTGAAACGAACAATAATAATATTATTATATATATATTTGAAATCTTTCATCTATCATAAATCCTTCATACGACATCAGATTGATGAACCGTCAGTGGTAGTGTGACCCTATAATGTGGAAAATAATTTTAAGACCCATGTTGGATACCTTTTTTGGGCTCATGCCTCATGTTAATGAAACACCCAATAATAATTAAATTATTATTATTATGGAATCTTTTATCCAACATATCTCTATCATATGGTGTTATACTGATCAACTTCTTGCAATGTTGTGTCCCTGAAGGAAAAAGTTTCAAAAACAATTTTGGGTTTTTAATTTAGACTTGTGGCTTGGTCCAATGAGGCACCATTTGAGCACAATTCGGTGAGATATGACATTTTCACCAGGTGTCTGATTTAGGAAATTGAAAATCTTATCTTGAGTGTTTTTTCATGTGGATCACAATGATGTTACATGTCCATCCTTCCAAATACATTTGAAGAGGTATAATAGTGAAATTAATTTTTTTTCCCTAGATCGATGATGAGCATAGTGTGTTCATCAAAAGTTTGGCCGAGACATGTCATGTAGTACCCTTACACACTATGTAGTGCTACATCTCTATAAATTCATTTTTTGGAGAGAACATAGCCAAGAAGGAAGAGAGGTATAACATGTCATGTGGTCTCTGACATGTCAGGTGCCACTTTTTGAGAAAACATTTAATGTCTATAACTCCTTTATTTGAACTAGGATGTTGGCCTACGAGTATCCTATCTTGACTGTTCTTTCACATAAAATGTGATGGTTCCCTTGGAAGTGGATTTTGAGATATGATGTTATTTTTTTGGGTTTGGAATGTACTAGGGAAACACCTCATGATTTCATTAAACATAAAGAATCGCTAGGGATTTCCAGGAATAACGATCTAGCAAGGTTGCGTAGGGTAGTTCCTCAAGGATAACCTTTATAATCATTACCCTCTAGTAGGTCTGGGAAGTGGATTTCCCTAATGAATTATTCTAGGAGTTACCCTCAAGAAGGGCTAGGTAGTGGAGTTCCTTGATGTATTATTTTTAGGTGTTACCCTCTAGCAGGGCTGGGAGTGCAGTTCCCTGATAGTTTATACCTAGTATTACCCTCCAACAAGAATGAGATGTGCCATTCCCTAATGAAATTCCCGATCCAAACCCTCCATTAGGTCTTAGTAGTGGAGTTCCTAAATGTATTCAATTGGGAATTACCCTCTAGTAGGGCTGATAAGTGGAGTTCCCTGATGGATTATTTTTTAGGGTTACCCTCCAACATGGTTGGGCCATGGATTTCTCCGATGATATTACTAAGAATTACCATCCATCAGGGCTAGGTTGTGGAGTTCCTAAGTAATTAGTAGAGTAGGACCATCCTATCATACAATGGAATTTTATCCTTACCTAGAACTTGTATCCCCTCGACTATGGGGCATAGTGGCAAGACATGGTTTGATGTAGCTTTGGAATCATGAGGAAGAGGGACACTTTCCCCACCAAGACATGTTCTGGTGATGTGGCCTAAAACCATGAAGATGAGTTGGTGTCACCCAAAAGAATATTACGAAGGTGTGGTGATTGATTCCCTTAGACTTGTATGTTCAATATAGATGCATGATATTTTTAGCATCATTGATGGACTTATTTTTGGAAATGTTGATTACTCATTTTTTGGGGATGAGTTGTGAGATGGAGATCCCCTACTCTCTCATTTGGGATTCTTTGACAGAGAATATATATATATATATATAGTCTTCTTTTGTAACAATTTCTTGGGATTGGTTACTCTCTTAAGAGGAGAGGCGAAGATGCATAGGGTGTTCCACATGCTTTCCAAGTCTAGTTGCTCAGGATTAGATGAGTCTACTCTCCTACTATAGGTGGAGAAGGCTCAATGGAGAGTCCATATACTCTCCATGTTTATCCCATTATGTTTTTACAATCTTAATTTCACTCTTGTTAGGTTGATCTGTACTCTTTCACAATACCTTTTGTATCTGTTATCTTCCTCTTCCATTGTCTCTCTTACTACTCCACCTTCATCTTTTGAGGTGTCCTACTGGGTATGTTTATACTCACCCCTACATAGTATTTTCCTACAAATGTTGTGTATTATGAAGATGATCTATTTTTTCATCATGACGTCATAGGATCTTAAGGGTACATGTATATAAGGATATGAGGTTATTTGATCGTGTATAATGGTGGTAGATTAGGGTTTAGGTGTCGGGCTCTCTCATCTATTCCACTTCCCCAGTTTCCTAGCATGTTGGGACACATTTCAAGTTTGGCGTGTATTTTTTCCCTATATTTTTTGTTTAAACTACCATAATTGTGTACTGTCTCAAGGTTCATGCTTTCTTGGTTTAATTTATAATAATGTTTCATCTTTTATTCTTTCCCTCTTTACTTTGGCATTGAGATGTCTATGTGTGCATATAGATACATAGGAAAAGGAATCCATGAGTTAGTTATGCCTTCAGCGCTTATCGTCACTCCCTAGACTATACAGGTGGGCTTGTGGTAGTTGTCGCTCAAGAACCATATTAGGTTAGGTCATGGCATTTATATTATTATTGGTGTCTTTAATGTAAAATTAAAATAATTGTTCCAAAATTTATATTATTTATATTTTATGGAAATAATATTTTATTAAATTATTTAAAAAGTATTGAACTTTTAAAAGTGAAAAAATAAGAAAGTATATGTTTAGAAATTTCATCCCATGCCCATTTATGTGAAATTTTTTACCTTATAAATTAAATTTTAACTCTTTAAGAGTGAAAAAATAATTATTGTGGTTATGGTTAAAATGGGATTACTCAGGAGTTAAACCAAAAGGAGTGGTCGAAAACACCACTTAAACCATTCCAAATTCTATTTATTAGTGGGATTTCAAAAAAACAATACCTCATATTTGAATATATGTCCATTTTGAATTATTTCTATTGGTAATGGATTTATTATAATTTATTCTCTTAAGAAATTACAAAAGTGACCCTCACCTAAATTATAAAAGGTCACCTCGTCTTCTCACTTATTCAAAAATTTTGAGCAATAAATATTTCAAAAAACCTTCCAAATTCACTGCCAAAATTCTATATCCACATTCTATATTTTCTTGTCTTCCCATAATACCAACCTAATGATCCTTAAGAGGAGATTTAAAGGAGTTATTTCAAAGAATATGCAATCATCTTACCCAACCTCTTTCAAATTATTTATTCTTTCACCTCTATAAAATATTCTTCAAACATGATGGTATAGTAAAATTAGTATCACTCATATAATTATATGTTATTATTTTAACATATTAAACTATATTTATCCACACATCCATAAAATGAGGAAAGAAACTACCATTTGGGTATACAAAGGACTACTTCCTCGTGAACAGATATAATTCTTCTTTTTTATATATGCTCTATTTAGATGGTATAAAGGGTAGATTTAACATATATATATACATATGATATATATGATATAATAACTATTATTTAAATTTGAATTATCATTTTATTTTATTTTTTTCCATATGTTAAATAGTGAAAACAATATTCTTGCATACGTACGACTTACCATCTCCATGAATAGTGTAATTCATTCTTTTATCTCTAACATTTATGGATGAATATAAATGTACATATAATTAATATATATAATATTTATATCATTATTTTAATTTTGGATATGATGTAACTAGGATCAAAGTAGAAGTACTAGAACTACTCAACTAAAATACTCTTGATAAACAAAATAGTTAACTTCCAAAAATGACAATTTTAATAAAGATTTATCAATAAGATGGTGTTAAAATGTTATAAATGGATTATATAAGATATTATATATATGTACATGATTAATTTATATAGTAATAATAAATTTAAATTTATTATGCAAATTTTTAGAGTTCTTTTGATGAATTTAGAACTTGGGCTATGGTTTTATCATCTCAAATTGTCTTCTTAGGAACATATGTTATATTATGAAAATATATTCTATTATTAAGTGTACATAGATCCCATATTACATTTTATATATTAGAACCCATTATTTTTATGATATTTAATGTTTTATTATAATGTTATTTTTTCATGGTGATTATGACTCAATGGTTACCAAAGTGGTAATGGAATTGTTGTACACATTCATTTTTTATCATGATTGTTTGAAATTAAGTTGTTGATGATGGAATATTATGTTCCAAAACTCCTAAAACTCAATAATTTTATATTATATGGATATTTCTGGAGAATACATGCCTTAATTTCATTTTCCTCTCTCTATGCACTCAAAATACTAAAATAATATTTTTAAAGAAAAGCGACTTTATTTCTCTATTGGGTTAAAAACCATTTTTATTTCATATTTATGTTTTATATAAATGTTTTCAAGAATATTTTTAATATTATACAATGATTTTTAATGTAATTTTCACCCATGATTTACTTTTTTACAAAATGGTTTGAAATTAATATTCTTATCATTTTCTTAACGACTTAATTTTTTTAATTTTTAAAAAAATGAAAAAGGAATGTTTTATTTTTACTTATACTATATGAATGGAATTTCCAAACATCATGAATGATAAATATTTTAAATATTTGTTTACATGTTTCCAAATAAATTTTTAATGAAAATTATTTTCATAATATTTTGTGAATTTTTATTTTTTGGAATTTTATTTTTAATTTAGAAAAGGAATTTTCCTCAAGAATGTTTTAATGATTTCGTAATGACATTTCTATTCATCAATGGACAAAACCCATGATTTCAAATATGATTTACTAGGGGTATAATTCATGTGTACTATACATATTATTTATCAGGATGTTTTATTTTAATGAATAAAATATTTTCATGAAACTCATTTATTTTACATCGGTTATACTATAATAAAATGATGAAATGTTTATTAAACTCATTTCGTTCTCACATGTTATACTATGATGAAATTCTAAAATCCTTAGGAAACCCATTTGTTTTCCATGGGTTATGATATGATGAAATATTTATGAAATACATTTTTTGTGTGTCTATATATGATGAATGTTTTTTGATCTTATGGTACACATATATATGATTTTCATTACCTGATCGGTGGAACCAAAATTATATATCCCTATAATGCATTGGGTAAAGTTGGTTATCTCATGAGTTAAATAGGATAGCAATGGGGAGTGAACCTATTTGAGTACAAGACTATATCCACAATGATAGTCTTGGGAGTAAACATTGACTACTACATTGGTTTAGGGAGTGAACTCAATTAACTTTTAGTGTCTCAAAATTGATCATTGACTACTAAGTAAATAATTTTCAATAATTATGTGTGTGCCACAAATCTATGTCTTATGAAAATGTTATGCTCCCATGTCTCATATTCTAGGATTCCTTAATGATTCATCTCTTATGAACTACCATGATTTATGACCTGACCCCAGATTATGATCTATGATATGTAGGGTATGATTTTAAAATTTTATCATCATGTTCTCATACCACTATTCTCATGTTATTCTCATGTGAACATTAATATCTCCCTTGTTTACTGTAATTGAGCATCCAAGCTCACCCTTTCTTATATTTCATTTCCCTATGTTACAAATAAATGTACAATGTATAATATGTCTAATAAGGGATCTGGTTATGAAAATTTATGGGGGAGATGATTTAGTTTTTTTATGTACTAGTTGATTATGTGTCCAAGTTTCTCAAGGCATTATACCTATATGATTATTTTATAGATCGTTAAGTTATGTAATGAATATTAATAAAAAAGTATGAAATATCTGTGTATGAAAATTCTGGGTTGTAATATACGCACCCTTTAAAATTTTATATCCAAGATTATTCATAATTCATGTTATTTTAGGTTAAAATTTAAATTACATGATTCAAAGGGATATCAAATTAATGTTACTAAGTTTTAAGAATATTCTTAACTCAATTTCCATTCATTAGGTTATACATCTACTTCATTGAGTGTTTTATTACATGGTTTGTTTGAAGTAACCTATAAATTGTTTTATTATTAATTTCCACTTGTTTTATGCGAATTTACATATGTTTACATAATCAATTAATGCATAAATTATCACATCAAATGTTATGATCTTTGCAATTGTTTTCCTTCTCTCAATCACATTTTCTTGAGAAATATTTCGTGTTATACACAGTGATTTACTTATATAGAGTGATTGTTTCTTTATGAATGAATTTTGACTTATTATTTCATGAAATTTATTGGATTTACATATCCATGTCATGATCTTTCTTTAAATTACTTTTTATTTGAATGTTACTAATGTGGTTAAGACTTTATATTTCAATGTCATTTATTTTGAAGATTACTTATATTTAAGTGTCCTTTGGTGGAAATTAAATGCTCTTATTTTATTTAGATATATATTTTCTTCTCCTATGATTATTAATTTATTTTACATGTTTAATTTCAATTTTCTCCCTAATTTATTAAATAAAAATCAAGAAATTTGTTTGTAAGTGATACTGATCTTGTATCTTTATTTTGATTGGAAATATTTTTATTCCACATACATGTTTTCTAAAAATGATTTTATGAATGTTTTTAAATATTCTTAAAATAATTTCTAAAATAATTTTTACACATGATTTTTAATTTATAAAAATTATGAAAAATAATATTCTTTTAATTTTCTAAAAAGGGTACTTTTTACTAAAGGTGTGAACAAAATCATTATTTTAACAACTACTGGTGAATGAAATTTCCTACTATCATGAAAACTCAATGATTTTAAGATTCCTTTACAATATTAAATGGTTCATTTCAAATAAAAAAAATTCATCATATTTTGGATATTTTTAAGATTTGATTTTTAGTGATGAAAGGGTATTTTCAACAATAACGTTCTTAATGATCTTTTGAATGTATTTATATTCATCAATGATTATAACCATTTATTTTACCTATTCTACAATGGAGATATATTATAATTATACCATCTATATTCTTTATCTCAATAAATGAGGATTATTTCAAAAATACTTTCAAAGAACCCATTTTCTCCCACAGGTAAATCAAGATATGAAATAAATGTGGTAATTGTTAACTTAAAAAATACCTGATTTCATGCGTTATGATTATTTTATGTTTCTTAAACATTGTTTGTGTAATAACCTGTATATAAAAATCACATAAAATAGTGTATTTAGACTAGAAGTAACTTACCTTTCATAAAGATATTTTAGGTCTAGAGTTTTATAGAATTAAGTTATTACCCTTACATAACAAAACTTTATTTTTCAAAGTAGACACATCTCAAATGTATTCATTGTTCCCATAACATAATATATTTAAAATATAAAAAGATTTATTTTTATAAAAAATCATATCTAATTCAACATTACTTCTTCCTTTCCCTTACCCATACTAAAAACCCTCTGAAAACATTTTAAAAATGTACGATGAGAAAAAAAATCCCAGTAGGGGACATAAAAAGAAAAAAACGAATGAAAAACATGAAAACACATGTAATATTATCCTTTATCTTTAAAGTTCATTGAGTGTATGAAATAAAACATTACCACATGAAAATAAAACATACTTTTTTAACAAAGAAAAAATTTGAAGACCATATGTGAAAATAAAAACACTTTTTAGAAACATAGAGCCTCATATTCATAAAACAATTTTGAAACCCTTTGAAGTGGAATAATCATAAGGGTGAATTCCAATGAATCTATATAAAGAACTTAATCCTTACCAAGTTAATTTTAGATCCATAATGGGGCTCACTATACATATAATCTATATCAGATTCCGTAATTTTTCATGAGCTATAATGGAACTCAAAATGTTGTATAAGTTATATCGAGCTCGCCCATGAGCTATAACCGAGATCAACCTATCATATAAGTTGTATCGAGCTCACCAGTTTTAAAAATAATTCACATGTATTATATAAAAAAATTTATTCATTAAAACATTAAACATAAAACCCTTGAAAAAATCTTTTAAACTCATATGGAAAACACTTTTGGATATCAAAATACCCTTTTTATTTAAAACCATGCCTTCAAAACCAAAATACCTAAAAAAGGTAAAGGGGGTTTTTATTGGAAGAAAATGTCACTGAAAACATTCTTGAAGAAAATATACTTTCCAATTTAAGTAACATAAATGGATGTCATCTTATATGGAAAATTATTTTGAAATATCACTTAGAAATTTTCATGAGGAAAATACCCTTTCCATTTTAAAAACACTAATTATAAAACAAATTGTGCAATTATAAAGGAAAACATTTTATTAGAAAATGTGTCCATAAAAATATAAATTATTTTTAATAAAATAAAATTATGATTTAAAAAAATAGTATCAAATTTTAATTTTGTTCAATTTTTGTTATTTTTCTGATAACATTCATTTTTGATGAAAAGTTAAAAAATGTTGTATTTTAATTGAAAACATATTTTTTGTTCTAATTAATTTATATTGTTTGATTATATTTTATATTGGTTTTATAGGATAATTACACCAACATTTTTTCATTTAATATAATTATGATTATGGGAATAAATGTCACATTAAATGTTCATATAAAAACATTTCAGTCTTTTGGATGTTTTTACTTTTAATGCTCATTTTATCATTCTGTCAACATGATTAATTTTTAATTAATTTATAAAAATTATAGGTTTTTAATTTCAATAAATGGACACCACATTTGGAATAATAAGGTTTGAATTTATTTAATAGGACCTTTTTTTTGGAAAAAAAATAAGAATAGTAACGTTGGTAATTTTTATTACCACGATAAAGGTTAAATCGGGTAATTAAGTGTAAAAATAATACTGTAAATATTATAAATTTTACTTAAAACTTGGACTAATTTTATTGGATTAATATATTTCATCCGTAATATTTAAATTATATATTATAAGACCATTTATGGACTTTTTGATGGGAATAAAACCATTATAATATTATATTCAAAGGAAAGTCAATTTTCTCATACTTTTGTTATTAACAAGAGAAATATTTATAATATGGGGTTATATATGGGGTATTTTAGGCTATAAATAGTATAAATAAATATAAAATATTTATCTATATCATGGTAATTTATTTTTAATTTTTAGGGATAAAATAATTACCTTAAATGGTGAAAAATGATGATGTAGTAATTTTTTAATTTTTAGAAGATTCAAATAAATGATATTAAAAATATTAAAATAAATATAATTCGACATAATTAATGTCATCCACAAATTTTATATATTAGATTCACATATAATTTCTATATTAAAAGTATTTTTTCTACGATGTCATGTTGTTATGATATTTTTAAAAAGTCCAATGATGAATAGTGTCAAAATTGACATTAATGATATTTTAAAAGAAATAATATTTTAAAAAATGATATAAAATTAAAATAAATATAAAATTTTGATAATTATTCTTAAATTTAATAAAATGTAATTAATGACTCATTTATGGGTCTTTTGTAATTTTATATTAATTATATTAACCCTCAATGTGAAAATTAAATGATATCATAGTAAGAATTAAAAATGCTAAATAAGGGTTATAGCTAAAAGATAAGGATTAAAAAATAGTAAAACTTCCATAATTTGTATTTTATGAAGTTATTTAGACCCAAAATCCTTCTATATTAGAAATTAATATTTTTGGATCCATTTTTATTATAAAATAATTTTATATAAATTTAATATTTTGAAACATTCTATGGGTGTCCCTCCCTTCTCCTCAAAAAGGCCAATCATTATTCTCTATTACAAACACCTAAAAATGTATTTGTTTCAACCAATATAATCCCATAACCCTTAATTTAATCCCTACCCACATTCTAAATATATTATTTTAGGCCTAACACCCTCCTTAGATGTGTTAAGGTGTTAATTAAAAGAGATTGTCTGAATAAAAGGTATCATTTTTAATTAAATATTTCTATTTTATTTATTCTTCCATTTCATTAAAATATTATTTATCAATGATGAAATAAAAACTACAGTATATGAAATATACTTATATGATTTTATTTTAATATAATCACCTAAATCCATCTCTACTTCCATCAAAGGTGAATAGAATTAGCGTTCGTGTGTACGGAAAACTATGGCCTCGAGAACCAATATAATTCATTTTCCATCACTTTCTCTAAATAATGGTTATAATGATTGAATTAAATTTTATATAAGATACTAATAAATTTTTTAACTTTATTAAAATATAATATATCATTTATGTTCTTACCTTTACATGCGTGTACAAATGATAACATCATTCGTGTGTACATGTGAACAATCACCTCCATAAAGCGATGTGATTCGTTTTTAATCACCACATCAAATGGATGATATATATAGGTATATTTAAAATATTAATATAAAATTAATGATACTATTATCATTTTGGAAAGATAAAATAATACTTACCTACTTTCTATAATGATCATTGAAAATGGAAACCTTACTCATGCATACTTATGGGATATCCACTCCCTGATTGTAACCCAGTTAATTTTTCATATCCGTATGTAATGGATGGATTTAAAAATATAATCGATGTGTAAATCTTATTATAATGTCATGAATATTATTTTTGAGATTTTTTACCTATTACTACTTCAACTATGTACATTATACCTAATTCAATTTGGACTGAAGTACCAAATATCGGCACAACATCCGACATAAACATAAAATATTAAAAAAAATTATAACATGATAATAAGTGATATAAAATGAATAAAAACATTAAAAATGATATAATTCAAGTAAATTATTAATATAAGTTTATTATTTTGGAATATAAATGTTATACACGTTGAATCAGACTCAAGGTAAAATGAGTTCTTTTTAAAAAACCCTCATTTAATATTCCTTAAAAAAATGTCAAAAGGAATGTTTTTTTATTTATATGGAATGATAGGTTTCTCCCACTTTCATGATAATTTTTTACTTTAATGTTTTATTTATAAGTTTTTTTATTTCTTTTCGTACAAAATAATTTCATTATTATATTCACGTTTTTTATATTTTAAAAGCAATATTTACAAGAAAAATGATACATTGATATCAAAAAGTGTTTTTCTCAGGGGTTTAAAAGAGTTTCCATGGGTTTTATTGATGGAATATATTTTTACATTTTTAATTATGGGTTTATCCTAATATATCAAAAGATATTCTGGTTTGATCCCCATTATAAGTCAACATATGATGGGTTGATCCTCATCATATCCCAAGATATGATGAGTTGATCCACATTATAGATCAAGATATGATGGATGATCCCCATTATAGCTCTATAATGCATCGGGTACTCTGTAGATGGAATTTTAACATATGTTAATTACATTTATAAGGGTTAATGTAAGAGTGATATGGTAATGATTTCTACAGGCACCTTTGTGATGTTTTTATATTTACTAATGAGTTTTAAAGAAAAGGGTTTAAATTGGTTTTTATGTTTTCACTAGACTAACAATTTTTTTCTTTATGTCCCTTACTAAGCTTATATCCTCATCCCAACCTTTAAATTTTTTTTCACAGGGTTTAAATAATATTTGGGACAAGGATTAAATCATGATAAAATTATAGAGTTATATTAGGATAAGAAATAATGTTTCATTTTAAATATTTTTATGGAAAAAATGGATACCATGCATAAGTATCCACCTATAATGTATGAGTTTTATATGTTATATATTTTCATAATTATCTAAAACTAAAAACCTTAAATATATTTGGAAAAATAATGTTATTTATAGTTTAAAAAAATAGAATAAATTATGTTTAAGGGAAGGTCCTTATTATTGGTATCAAAACAGGGTTTATACAACATTGGAGATTACGATTTTTTTCTTAAGAGTTAGGGATACCATAATGGATTTATAACTGTAAGGTTTATCATAAGAACAATGTCTCATAAACCCCATATTATGATTTTAGTTATGAAATTTAAATTTGACAAATAAAATTTTTAGATACATTTTTTTAGGTAATTATGGGTTATTAATTTTTTGGAATAAAAATGAAATGTATGAGATAAATTTGACGTTAAAAAATGTTATGGTTACTTATGAGAAATTTTCATATTTTTTTCAAGTTATAATAATTATATAGTTTTAGAAATTGGGAAACCTGAATTATGGGTGATAACCCAAAAAATTTGGTAAGGTCCTGAGAATCAAACCCATAACCGGAGGGTGGAAAGGGTGCATCACCCACCACTGGGCTAAGTGAATGCCCAATAAGTATGAATATTTATTTTTAGTTAAATGAATTTATGGATTGAATATTATGATGATTTTGGGAAAATATACATAATTGAATATAACTCCAAGAGGTTGGAAAATGATTTGGTGATAAAGTCATTAATGTTGTTTATGAATACGTTCACTATTTTGGAAATCCTATATGATTAAGGTAAATATAATACTATTGTATTTAATTTTAGAAGTAATGTTTGAATTATATTTTGGAAAAATATATGATTTTATTTTGGATTTTTGGTGATTTTTTTATTTATATATATTACTAGAATAACTTGGAGATTATATTATTTGGGTATATACATTGTAGAATGAGAATTTAAGAGTCATTGATGATATTTGGAGATAATTATAATAATTTATCTTAGAAGACTATATTATCAAATACTTATGAATTATGGGTTTAATTATTAGTTTGGATTATTTTGATGAATTTTAAGGATAGATATGTATTGAATGTTCCATGTTGAACATTATGTATTACTGTTGAGTTTTATAGATTGAATTAGATTTTCATGAAATAAAGGTTTATTATTTTAAGGAATTACCCTATTTAAACCTAAACATTTTCATTTTGGTTATTGTCTAAATACATGATAAATATATATTTAACGTTTTTTGGATTATTTGATTCACTAGAAGTTGATTCTAGTTATTTTGGTGTGAAAAATTACTCTTGAATACTAATCATCTAGTGAAAATATGAGTTTGTGGGGGAATTTGAATAAAGGATGAAATTCTACTTTTCATGTAAGTGTATTTTTTATCTACTCATTATTAGAAGTAAATAAATTCCTGAACTTAATCAAAAGGATCTTAAAACAAAAAATTTATCTATTTACTTTTATTACTAATAGATCAATGACCTTTTAACCCATCACAAATATTTGAATTTTTGATTGTTAACTTTATCATGACCATGTTCTTAAACTCACTCCATTATAACTTTTTATTTAGTTTCCTATTACATGTCTAGTCTTTCCTACTTGTAACCCTAGTATGTTTTTTTCTCATGTGACCGTTGTACTTACCTTTCATTATTTTAATGTGGAAGTCTCATTAATCCTATTTCCAATGTTGGATTTCAATAAAGTAATTTTGAAAACTCAAACATTAGTTATTGATCTTGAATACAAAATTGCAAGGAAAAAATTAACAAAAGGGGGGAGAATTCCACATCCTGGTTTTTTCAAAGGAAAAACTATGTTTGACAGCATACATAACACGAAACATCAACCCTAAACAAAAATTGAATATTTTTATTTAAATATTACCATTATAATGTTGACATTTAAATGGAGGGAATAAATAATATTAAATAAATTATAAAAATATGTTTTTCAAATGTATATATAATTATTTTACCAATAAATTATAAATTAATGTAAATCCATTTTTAAAATAAAAGGAAATGTTTTTCTGAAAAACAATTTAAATTTTCACAAGTGTGTTTTATACTAATAACTAAAAAAATGAATCATTTTGGATTATATTAATGATATATATTTATAATATAAGTAATATAATTTTTAAAATTCATCTTATGGGTTTTCTATATGTGATATAAGAACAAACACATTTTTACGAATCAACTAATTATTTTTCTAAAAGGAATATTTTCCACTTTTTGATGGAACACTTTTTTTAAATATATTTTACTAAAATTTTACAAATTCCATTTGAAAAAATAAACATATTATTTGAAAACATATTATCCAAATTTTATTTGGTTGAATTTTCGGAATATTTTCGACAATATTCATTTTTTATTAAGAGTGGAGAAAATGACGTATTTTAAATAAAAAATGATTTTCCATATAATTTTTTTATTGTTAGATTATATTTTAGACTTGTTTTAAAGTATAATTAGACAAATATTTTTTCATTTAATATAATTATGTTCATTTTAATAAATTTCACATTGAATTGGATATAAAAATATTTCAATCTTATGGATGTTTTTACATTAAAAACATGCTTTCTCGATCCGTCAATGAGATTTATTTTTAACTAATTTCGTCAAATTTTATGTTTTGAATTTTTTAAAATGGATTTGATATTTCTAATCATAATTTCAAAATTTATTGAATATGTCCCTTTTATTTTTGGACAAAATATGAATAGTAACTTTGGTAATTTTTATTACCATGGTTAAGGGTAAATCATGTAATTATGGGTAAAAATAATATTATAAATATTATAAAATTACACTAGAACTTGTCATAATTTTATTTAATGAAAATGTTTCATCCCTAATAATTAAATTATTGGTTATGAGACCATTTATGTCCTTTTTTATTAAAATATAACCTTTATAATATTGCATTCAAAGGAATGTCAATTTTGTCATACTTTTGGATTTAATAAGAAAAATATTTTTAATATGATGTTATATAAGGGATATGTTTTACTATAAATATTATTTATAAACATAAAATATTTATCTAAAATATGGAAATTTATATATAAAATTTAGTGATAAAATAATTACCATAAATTGTGAAACAATGATGATGTGATAATATTTTAATTAATAGAAGAATCTAATAAATGATATTAAAAATATTAAAATAATTATAATCTTATATAATTAATTTTATACACAAATTTTATAGATTAATTTGACATATTAGTGAAATTTTAAAGTATTTTATTCTAGGATATCATGTTTTTATGATATTCTTAAAAATTCAATTGATGAATAGTGTCAAAATTGATATTAATTATATTTTTAAATAAATAGTATTTTATTAAATGATATAAAATTAAAAAAATATTTAAAAATTGTATAAATTTTGGGATAAGTATTAAAATGTAATAAATGACTAATTTATCTATATTTTTTCATTTTATATTAATTATATTAACCATCAAAGTGAAAATTAAATGATATGACAGTAAAAATAAAAAAAGTTAAATAATGGTTAATGCTAAAAGATAAGGATTAACATACAGTAAAAACATTTCTAATTTTTATTGTATGAAGATATTTATACAAAAAATAATAATATATTTCATATTAATATTTTTTGGTCCATTTGTATTATAAAATAAATTTATATTAGTTTAATATTTTATAGAATTCCAAGAGTGCCCCACCCCTCTCCTATAAAAGGGAATCTATTATTCTCTATTCCTTACAGATCAAAACCTATTTTTTTCAGCCAATATCTACCCAAATATCTTCCTAGAATTTATTCACACATTCTAAAGGAATTATTTTAGGCATAAAACCCTCCTTATTTGAGTTATGGTGTTAATGAAAAGAGATTTCCTGCAAAAGTGGTATTGTTTTTAATTAAGTATTTCTATTTTATTTCTTCTTCCAATTCCTTATAATCATCTTCAACCATGATTAAATAATAACTACAATATTTTCAATATAATAAGATTTTTTATTTTTATATAATAACCTAAATCCATCTCCACTTCCATAAAATGGTAAAATAATTATAGTTCTTGTGTACGGAGAACTCCACCTCAAGAACTGATAAAATATGTTTTCCATCATTGTCTCTCAAGAATTGTTATAATGATGGGATTAATGTTTTTATATTATAATAATGAAATTTTTATCATTATTAAAATATCATATATCATTTAACTTCTTCCCTTTCTATGCACAAAAAAATAATAATGTCTTTTGTGCGTATGTGTGAACTATGACCACCACAGAGCGATGTGATTCGTTTTTCATATGCATATCACACTGATGATATATATAACAATATTTATAAGATTAATATAATATTAATGATATTATTATAAATATTTAAAGATAAAAAATACTTATCTTATTTCCAAAATGATCATTGAAAATTGAAATGTTACTCATTAATATATATGGCTTGTTGTCTCTGTGATTATAATGTAGTTCATTTTTCATATCCATATATGATGGATGGATTAAAAAATATAGTTTATGTATAAAAGTGATTATTATTTCATTAATATTATTATTTATAATATTTTATTATGATCACTTTTATTATTTACATCATACCAAATTCATTTTGGTTTCAAGTACTGAATATCAACAAACCGTCTGACATGAACTTAAATTATTAAGTAATGGTTATAACAAGATAATAAGTTATATAAAAGGAATAATAAACATGAAAAAGGTTATAAAGAATGTATATAATTGAAATAAGTTTATTATTTAGGAATATAAATGGAGAATGTGATGAATCAGACTCAGGGAATGACACATTCCTTTAAAAACCCCTCATTTATACGGCTTTAAAAAAAGTCAAACTGAATGTTCATTTAATTTATAAGTCAAGAGAGGTTCATGCCACATTAATGACACTTTATAACTTTACTTTATTCATTATATGTTTTCATATTTTTTTCATAAGAGAATAATTTTATTATTATGTGCATGGTTATTATATTTTAAAAGTGGTTTTTAAAAGAAAATGGTATTTTGATTTCTGAAAGTGTTTTTATCATGGGTTTAAAAGAGTTTTTAAGGGTGTTATTCATGATAAATTCCGTATAAATTTTTTATTATGGGCTAATCCCAATATATATCAAGATATGATGGGTTGATACCCTTTATATCTCAATATATGATGGGTTTATCCCCCATTATAGCTCAAGATATGATGGTTTAAAACCCAATATAGCACAAGATAGGAGGAGTGAGCTCCATTATATCTCTCCATTATATTGGGTACTCTAAAGATAGAATTAGATAGTAAGGTTATTATATTTTTAAGGGTGAGTGAAAGTGAGATTTGGTAATGAATTACTAAGGAATACATGTTATTTTTCTATGATTACTAATGAGTTTTTAAGAAAAGGGTTTTAATTGGATTTCATGTTTTCACTAGACTAGTGATTTTCCTTGTTTATGTCCATTACTGAGATTTTTTTCTTATTCTATATTTTAAATTATTTTTCACAGGGTTTAGAGAAAGATCTAGGATATAGATCAGATTAAGGGAAAATTTCAGAGTTATATCTGCATAATAAATCATGTTTTATTTTAAATATTTATAAGAAAATTGATACTGATTATAAGTGTCCACTTATAATGTTTGAATTTTCTATCTAAGAGCTCGTCCTAATTCTAAAAAACTCAAAACCTAAAATATCTTTGGTAAATAAATGTGATGTAGAGTTTTAAAATAACTATAATAAGTTATTTCTAATTTCAGGATGTTGTAGAAAAGATTTTTTCATGATGGTGAGAAAATATGGTAATGTCATATAAGTTAAAAAATTCTTTTTACACTTTTGGGAAAAGTGAGAAAGTACCTCATTTTGAAAAAGAAAGAAATATTCATTTCAAAACATTTTATAAAAAGTCAAAAAATGGATAAAAATGAATTTATAAAAATCATAGGATAATAGTAAAATCCTTTTTTAAAACATTTTTTTGAAATAGGGATATGGAACAAAAATATATATTTTAAGGAAAACATTAAAATATAATTTTTAAAGGAAATTCCCTTTCTTTGAGTCTGACTCATCATGTACATTACTTATCTTTCTAAATAATTAACTCTGGTAAATTTATACTTGATTAATAAATTTTTTAATTCCATTATTCCTTTATTTTTATTTAATTCCATGTTATATAAATTTTCTCAATTAATTATGTTCACTTTAGATATTTTGATGATATTTGATTCATAAGCCCGAAATGAATTCGGTAAGTCGATTATGGTCAAAGAGGTCATTATTAAATCATATAAAAGATAATCATCATCATATAATTATTGTTTTTGTAAATGAATTATACTTCTAAAAAAACCATTAAATATGTTTATAAAAAATGAAATTTGTTACAACCGTGGAGATAGTAGGTCATATGTGTGCATGATTAACGTTTCTATTTTTCAATGATCATTATGGAAAGAAATTAAGTAAAAAAAAATAGAATTAAAATAACACCCCAAATATAATATTACTTCATTAAATATAATTCTATATATAATCCATGTTATATGTTTATGAAAAACAAATCTCATCACATTTTGGAGGTGGTAGTCCACACATAGGCATGAATACCATCCTCATTTTCTAGTGTATGGAAAGGTAAGAAAATATGAGTAATATTAATATTATAGAATTAAATTTGGTCATTAAAATAATATATATAAATATATATAACATAAATACATTATTATAACTAGTATTATGATATGGTAATGAAAAACATATTATATCAGTTCTTAAGGCGGTGGTCCTTTATAAACATGAATGATGAATTCCTTTACCATTTGATGGAATTTTGAGATGGATATAGGTTTTTCCCATTAAAATAATAATATCTAAGTACATGTAGGATAATTTATTATTATTTTATCTTGGTTTAATAAAATTTTATGGAGGTTTAAGAAGAAACAAAACTAAAAGAGGTGGATAAATTTATACCTCTTCACTGAAAACCCACCTTCGATTAACAACATAATCCCTCTAAGGATGGTCTTGTGAAAATACAAAATACCTATATAATAATTTTAGGTATTATAGGAATGTATTTTGGTAGGTATTAACCAAACCAAATGGGGTTTAAAGTGTGAAAAATTGAGAAGTGGTACCCTTTTATAAGATAAGGTAAGGCCACTCTTGGAATTCCATAAAATATAAAAATAATATAAATTAATTATTATTTAAAAATGGATCCAAACTAATATATTTCTAAAATAGTATTATTATGATTTGAAATTACCTTATAAATTAAAAATTATGAATTTTTTTAATATGTTTTTACAATCCTATTTTGGCTTTAACCGCTCATGAATCCCTTTCAAACTTATAACGACAATAATGATTTTTACTATTTGTGGGTCAAGATAACTACAATAAATGGAAAAAAAGGCACATATATGGTCCATGTTTTATATTATCAACTATATCCAAGTATTTTTATGAATATATTATTTTTATTATTTTTTATATAATTTAATTAAATATTATATATTTTAAAATATCATTAATGTCAATTTTTAGAACTATTTATTACCTTGATTTTAACAATATCAATACAATAAGAACAATCACAAAAAAATATTCTAATGCATCTCTACCATTTCATGTTAATATAAATAATTATTGGATCACATTATTTATCAAAATTATATTATTTTAATAGTTTAAATATCATTTATTTGATTTTTTCATTAACTAAATTTTTTTACATCAACGTTATGCAGAATTTTAAGGTAATTCATTCTTCAAAAAAAAAAAATAGAAAATGAATTATCATGACGAAGATAAATTTTTTATATTTAAAAATAATATTTATAATCTAAGATAACCTTACGTTACCATTTTGTTATAAATATTATAGTTTTTAAAAAAAGAGAGTGACATTTTTAGCTTTTCTTTAAATAAAATATTATAAATCTTATAATCAAATAAAAATGGATACAATATGTCATATATTCAATATTTGGATGATTATTCATGAGACATAATTGTTAAATAAAATTTAGGCAAGATTTAGGGTTAATTTATAGTCCTTATCATATAAATTTTTATCCTTATTTACCTGATTTACCCTTTACTATGGTAAAAAAATATATTGAGGTTATTATTCAAATTGACTAAAAATAAAAGGGACCTATTTATTAAATTTGGAACCACTAATTCCAAATATGGAATCAATTTTTTAAAACTAAAAACACATAAGTGGATAAATATAATTTAAAATCACACTAGTAAAACACAACGAAAAATGGTTTTTAAAAATTGTTCTTTTTAAATATAAAATGTTTTTATACTATATTTTAGTATAATATTAATTTATAAACCCATAATTGGATAATTTTAATTTTTAAGAAAAAAATTAAATTATAAAACTAATCCAAAATATAATTTTACTTTATAAATACATTATAAGAAAATACAGCTTTTAATTAAAAATTAGTATTTTTTCTATTCATTAAAAAAAATTATTTTTATAAAATTATCAAATAGTCAACTTGTGATAATTTTTATGTGATAAATTAAAATATGAAGTTCAATTTTTCATGTAAATTTTCTAATATTTATATAAAATAATTATAATATTCACTCTTAAAAATAACGAAAACCCATTTTTTAAGAAAAAGTTCTTTTGAATAATAAAATTACTTTACTAAAAATAAAGTGTATATTTTAAAAGAATTAATTAATATATTTTAGTTGTGTATGAACATTATATATTTCATAATATATTTGTTACTACCCATTCCTACAAATTCAATGACTATGGTATAATGGTCACATTTAATTAATAATAATTAGTTGTTCATTTAAGCTCGATATTGTGTATCTTGTATCCTATCGAGCATAGAATTTCCTTTTAAATATTAGGATATTTCATTCTACCCCCATTTAGGAAATTTTTTCCCTGAAATTTTAATTTGGTCTTGCAAACTAGGGTTTGGATTCACAAAATACATTTATTGATAACTCTCATCGTAAAAAGGGCCAGTAAAACAATTTATTTAAAAGATATAAAGGGATGTATGAAGAAAATTTGGAATACACATAGTGTGTTTCCAAGTAGGAGAACATAGGTGGGATGTGAAAACATAGATAGGGAAAAAATCTTACTTCGAGGAAATATTATAGATTGATAGAGAACATAGTCCAGATAAAGTTCACCACAAAAACCATAAATCTATGATGGGTTAAATGGCCATTAAATATTTTGTAAGAAAAGTAAATAGATAATTTTTTTTCTATAAAAATAATTTTCATAAATTTAATGTATTTTTTACTTTATAGGCTTATAACATAAAGGAATCTACTTAATTTTCAATAATAATTTCAACTATTATCTGATTTCCACCAAAAGCTCATATTGTTTCTCTAAATATGAGTGTTTAAGATGAAGTTTTATGCCTGGGGTATTAGAATCAGATTTTAATGGATTAAATAATCAATAAAAGGTTAAAAAGTTATTTCTATGGTATATAGACATTAAAAAATACCAAAAGGATATGAAAATATAAGATAATTCAAAAAATTATTAATTCTTCATACAAAGAGAAACTAATTTAATTTCCAAAATTCAACAGCAATACCAAAATTTTAACATAGAACATTTAATAAAAAAATCATCCTCAAAATCCCTCAAAATATTCTAGAATATGATTTATACACAAGAAGAAAAAGAATATGACCAAAAAGTATTCAATGATAAATTTAATATTTATCTTCCAAAATAATATCAAACACTGTTAATGCCTCATACCAAAAATGTAATTATGAAAATACATATTCTCCAAAATATTAAATTCATTTATATAAATAAACTAAATCACCATAATACACAAAAAAAATCATATATTTTTTGAAATAAAATTCAACCCTTATTTCTAAAACAAAACCCATCGTTTTTTTACATTAATCCTATAATGTTCCCAAAAATAGTGAACTGCTTTATAAATAACATTAATTATTTAACCAATATTTTTTTTAAATTTCATGGTTATCTACAAAATAAAATATAAGTTCCCAAAATAAAATTAATATTTATATTACAAATCATTTAAGTATAAAAACAATATCATACTAAATATGATTTCATGTAGATTAGTGGTTGGTGATGCACCCTTTCCACCCTTTGGTTACAGGTTTAAATCTCTCGGCCTTTCCAGATGCGATGGGTTGTCACTCAGCCTGTGGGTTATCCCTTTCAAAAAACTATAATTCTTATAACATCCCAAATATTATAATATATATTCAAAATTAAAGAAAACATTTAACCTCAAAGGTTATCTAATAACTTTCATTGTTAATTCCCAAAATGCAATGAAACATCATTACCTCGAAATAAAATATCATATAAACCCTAATGTTTATTCATTCCTTTAAACTTATGTCCAAAAAATGAAAAGATAATTCTTCCTCAAATATCTTTTTAAAATGATAAACATAATGTCTATATATACTTAAAACGTCTATCAAAACTCAGTAAAATTCTCCCAAAGTACTCCCATAATCCAAGTAGAATTAATTTTTTTTTATACTTATGATTATCCTTAAATCTACCACTAAATGATAAATTTTCAATGTAGACATTATAATCATTCCAATTTATTCATAATCTATTATCCATGCTTTTTAGTCTTATTCCTTAATACTTCTTTCATGAAATCAAAAATAACAATAAAGTCTTAATATTAAAATATTTCAAAACATGATCCAAGAAACAATACATACCTTTGATATGTTATTTTTAGTTTTCCTTCAAATTTAAAATAATAAGGTATTTCTAAAAAATTATCTAAATGGTTCTACTGATCCCATTCATGAGCCTCCCCACATAGGTCATTTATTTGTATAATTATAATTCACCCCATATGAAAAAAATTCAATTGTAACCTCAATAAGAACATATTACCCCTTCATTAAATAAACAGAGAGACTCCATTTCCTTTTATAATTATTTATTTAAGAATTCCTATAATAAATATAAAACATATTATCATTATTTTAACACATTTTTCTAGGTGATTATTTCCACATTCTTAACACAAAGGTTGATAAATATATTTAATTTTATGATCATTACCTTCTAAACATCCACAGGTCTTCATTTCTCTTGTATTTGATTCATTAGAAAACTCACCAAGGTTTAAGTTGTTAATAATTACTCCTAATATTTGGTTATGAATAACTATATAATTTGTCACTATAGATCCCATTCCATTTAGTTTCTCATTCAGACAACCAACTCATTTACCTTCACATCCATTGTTATTTTGGTTCCTACGTGAAGCATCCATTTACTAAAACCAAAAAGGTTAGTATGAGAATATAAATAAAATTATAATATTACATCTTATTAGGACGATAAAAAATTAGATATACTTATTCATGTTATCTCAAAATAATTAAACATATCGAAAAAAGGTTGATTCTCCATAACAAACGTGACATTGTGGTTATATAACACTTAAAAACATATTATTAAATAAAATCCTAACCTCTAATGTTATCTAAACCCATATTTGATACCAACTGTAAGGACTTAGACTTAAAAATTACATAATTTGGTGTCTTTAGAGTATAATTCACTTACTTTTACCAATGATAATTTAGTTTTAGAGTTCGATATAATAATATCATAAATATTTCATAACTAAACCATATTTAACAAAGTGAACACATCTGATCAATATATATTTTTCCTCAAATATAAAAATTTTAAAATATAAAACTTAAGTTACATTCATGAACATTCATCATGAATCTGATTTTACTTCTTTATTTACATTACGCAACCTTAAAAACTTATGTAAAAACATTTTAAAAACATAGTATGAGCATAAATATCTCAGTAAGGAACATAAATAGAAGAAACCTAATGAAAAACATGAAAACCCATGTAATATTTACCTTTATCTATAATGTTATTTGAACGTATGAAATAAAAAATTTCAACATGAAAATCACACACACCATTTTGCTCGAATAAAACCTTTAATCTCCATGGAATGAAAATAAAAAACTTTTTAGAAAATTATAGCATCATATTCATAAAAACCATTCAAAAACCATTAAATTATAATAACAATATATAAAAATTCCAATACAAGTTTCCACAAAAAAAATCATTATCTAATGCACTATAGAGATATAATGGGGTTCACCCTTCATATATTTTATACCGGGATCCCTTGTTTTTCATGAGCTATAATGGGGGTCAACCCTTCGTAAATGATATATTAGGATCACTTGTGAGATATAATGGGTTTCAAATCATCGTATAAGCTATATAGGGATCACCCATTTTATATATAATTCTCAATTACCATATAAAAAACTTAATTCACCTTTTCATCATAAAACCTTTGAAAAACTCTTTTAAACCCATATCTAAAACACATTTAGATATTGAAATACCTTTTTTAAACACATTTCCAATACAAAAAAAACAAAAAAAGGTAAATATGGTTTTCTTTAAAGAAAATAACATGAAAAATATCATGAGTAAAATAACATTTTCAATTTACATAACATCAATTTATTTCATCCAAAATGGAATTTGATTTTGAAATATCACTGGGAACATTTCTATAGGAAAATATCCTTTCCATTTTGAAAACACTTTTTTCAAAAAAGTATGCAACTATAATGGAAAATTTTTCTTTTAAAATACCATTTTAAAATTTTAAAGGAAGATTCAATGAAAATATTATTCATGAAAAATTGAATATTTTCTCAAGCCATACATGTTAGAAACATTCCTTTTTTTTATTTTAGTAAAATTCTTAAAGTACATCATTCGGAAAACAAAAAAACCTTTCTTTCAAACCATTTTGTAAAAAATAAAACATGAGTAAAAATAAATTTAATGTAACATAGAATAATATTTAAAGCCTTCCATAAAATTTTTTTATAAAATTTATATTTGTAAGAAAAAGAGATTTTTTTATGAAACATTAAAAAATGATTTTTAAAATAAAGTCTATTACATTGAGTCTGACGCATCATATAAATTCTATATATTCATAAACAATAATATTTGGTTAATTAATACTTTATTAATAAATATTTTCCTGTTTATTATTAATTTATTTTTATTAAATAACATGGTATATATAATTACTTAATTAATTAACTTCACCTCAGATATTTTTTCAATATTTGGTTCAAAATTCCAAAAATAATTTAGTAAGTTGACTATGTTCAAAAAGGTAATTATTATATCCTATAAAAAATAATGATCCTGAAATAATTATAATTATTATATATATATTATAATTTTATATCTAACCATTGAATATGGTTATGAAAATTGAACTTTGTTAAAACCATAGAAATAGTAGGTCATATGTACGCATGATTAACAATTTTATTTTTCATGACCACTATGGAAAGAAGGTAAGTATTGTTTTTTTATTTATAAAATTATAATTATATCACAAATATAATATTAATTATTTAAATATACTTAAATATAGAAACTATATGATGTGGTAATGAAAAATGAATCACATCACTTCATGGAGGTGGTAATCCACACGTACGTAAGAACAACATTATCATTTTCCAATGCATTGAAAGGTAAGAAAATATGTATTATATTGTCATTAAATAATGATAAATATGTCATTAATGTCATATATATAAATTAAATCCACAATTACAACTATTCTTGAGATTCGGTTATGGAAAATGAATTATATAATTTCATAAGATGGTAGTCCACAATACACGTGAATGATGAATTACTTTCCCCTTTGATAGAGGTTGGATATGGATATAGGTTTTTCCACTAAAATAATAACATATAAGTATATGATGGGTACTTTTGTTATAATTTTATCATGGATGAATAAAATTTATGGAGTTTTAATAAGAAACATAACTAAAACATGCAGATAAAAACTATACAACTTCTTTGTAAACCGTCCTTTGATTAAAATGTTAATCCATCTAAGGATGGAGTTCTGCCTAAACCAAGAAATCATGAAAGAGGGGAGGTATTATATTATGTTACTTATATAGGTATTTTTCAAATAAATTGGTTTTTATGTTTGAATAAATGTAAATAAGTGGTTCCCTTTTATAAGACAGGGAGGGGAACTCTTGGAATTCCTCAAAATATTAAATAAATATCAATTAAATTTCAAAATTAAATGGATCTAAACTGATTTTTTTTTAAATATTGGATGATTAATTAGTGAAGTAATATCATAAAATAAAAATTATGTAGGGTTTTAATATATTTTTACCATTATAATTTGGTTTTAATCCCTCATTAACCCGTTTCACACTTAGTGTGAAAATAATGATTTTTACTATTTCAATTTCAAGATAATTACTATAAATGAAAATAATCTCATAAATAAACCATTTATGATATTATAAACAATATATGAGTAATTTGGAATAATATCATATTTTTAGTAATTTAATATCATTTAATTAAATATTTTTTATTCTAAAATATCATTAATATAAATATTTAGAACTATTCATTATATTAATTTTAATAACATCAATACAAGAATTAAAATTATAAAAAAATTAATACATCCCTTAGATGTCATGTTAATATATAAATTTTTTGGATAAAATTATATATTTATAATTATATTAATTTTAATATTATTATTATCATTTATTTGATTTTTTCATTAATTGAATAATTATTACATCCACATCGTGTAAAATTTCAATGTAATTATTACTTTACTAAAAATTAATAATAAGTTACTATGATGAAGACAATTATTTTATATTAATAAATCATATTGATAATCTAACATATCATTTGGTTTACCTTATGTTAAGAATGTTATTGTTATTAAAAACAAGAGTGTGACATTTTTTTAATTTTCATTAATAAAATATTATTAATATTATAATAACATAAAAATAGAAAAAGGTCATTTATTTTACCTTTGGTTGATTATAGATGAGATATAATCATTCAATAAAATTTAGTTAAGTGTTATTTTTCTTTTATATTCCTTATTATATAAATTTTGACCCTTAATTACCCAATTTACCCTTTATTATGGCAACAAAAGTGACTAAGGTTACTATTATTATTGACAAAAATTAAAAGGGTTGTAATTAATAAATATCGTCCCCCTGATTCCAAATATTGAATCCATTTTTCAAAATTCCAATCATGGAAGTGGAAAAATATAATTTAATATTAGTAAAGAAAAATTCAATAAAAACATTTTTTTAGAAAAACTGTTCTATTTAAATATAAAATATTTTAAAATATAATCCAAGAATAAAATTTCATTAAAAAAACCTTATTGGATAATTTTAAATAAAAAGGAAAAAAATTAAATTTTATAATCAAAAATATAATTAAAATTTATAAACAGTTTCTATGAAAATAAATTTTTTCAATTAAAAATCATTGTTTCTCACTATTCATTGAAAAATCAATCTTTTCAAAAAATTATCAAAAATTCATCATAATATAGTTTTTTTCATGTTGAATTAAAAAGTATGTTTATTTTTTCAAATAAATTTTCGAAATTTTCTAGAAATTAATTATAATTTTCACTCAAAAAAATAAAGAAAACCCATTTTTAAAGAAAATGAATTTTTGTTGAATAAAATGAATTTTTTAAAAATCAATTTATTATTTAAAAATAAATAATTAAAACATTCACAATGATTAGTACCATTATAAATATTTCATAATACTCTTAATACTATTCATTCCCATTAATTTAAAGGTTAGGTCATAATGGTTAGATTTAAATTATAATTATTCATTGTTTATTTAAGATCAATGTTTCATTTTTTTCACCTTATTGAGCATAGTATTTCCTTTTAAAATATAATTATATCAAAATTTATAATGATAGTTGATCCTGATATAGTTTATAAAGATGGTTGTTCCTTATATAACTTTCTAATTCATTTGGTGAAGAGTTGGAGTTAACCGGTTGTAGGTTTCTCCTAAGGGATTACTAGAATTTACCGAGTAGGATATTCCATTTGTAAGATTTATTATATGAGAGATATGAAAATGATATTCCAAGATAAAACATTTTATGTTTATTATGATTTTGTAACAGATCCTTTTATCATGGATTATTTTCACATGGCTAGTGATTGTTGAATTATGTGACTCTTTACTTAGGTTAATTATTTTTCCATGTTTCATGATTTATTATCCGTGATTTTAAGGGAATGCATTCAATTTTGTTATTATAATGAACTTTTATTTTCTCATCATTATCTTAAAATCATATTATTCTCACAAATTAAGTTGAATTTTTAATGCATATGCAGACCCTTATTGAGCATGTGAGCTTGCCATTCTAATATTTTTCTTTTCCTAGGTTATGAAGAATTATATTAAATTAATTATATCAAGAAAGGTTTTATGTGTAAATAATTTTATGTGAGATGTTGAATATGTAGTGGGTAATAGGAAAATATGGGTGTAGTGGGAAAATTCTTATTTGATGACATGGGTAATTTTTTGTAATATTTCATCCAAATTCTTTAAAACATTAAACCTAAAATCTCAATGAGTATGTAAGTGGACCAATATTTCTTATACATGTTTTTTAATATTATGAGGTTGGTAGTGGTTCTGGTTTATCATTATTGAAGTCAAAATATAAATATTATTTTTTTTGAACTATATCCAGGAATGTGGGTTAGGGGTAGTTATATTTGATCCCATATCTATAGCAGCTTCCCAATAAATATGGATAGTGCTCTCCCATGTATGCTCCCTATTATAATTTTCCATGAAAAATGCGTGATCCCCCAATGTGGTATCTACTCTCTCACACCCCACTAATTGTCTCCATGTTAATGGATGTTTGGTCCATTTATCTCTCTCAATTAATGTTATTACCACACTAATGTGTGATCCTCCCATTAATGGAAGGTCCATTTCTATAATCCCTCCCCAATAGTTTCATCATCCATGTGAGGTTCCTCATTGAAGTAATATCTATCATATAAATATACCCTTTCTATTTAGTGGTTTAGGTTTTTTCAGTCTCATTTCCCCCTTTATGTTTTTTCCCTCTTATGGTCTATATAATTCCATGAATTTGGCCTTTCATCCCCTCAAATGCTTATATCCATAAATTGGGATAATATTAGCTTTAAAAAACTTTTTTTATTAGTATAAAATGTTTCTTCCACTAATGTTATTTTTTCCCAATATTTATCTAAAATATAATTTTGACGATGACATTATTTTTATCTTTAACAAAACATTTTATCATATATATATATATATGATTTTT
Organism: Viscum album; assembly: GCA_963277665.1. NCBI lineage: Eukaryota > Viridiplantae > Streptophyta > Magnoliopsida > Santalales > Viscaceae > Viscum > Viscum album. The sequence goes on along the minus strand of OY728121.1, from coordinate 849,563,421 downwards.
TATAATAATTTAATTAGTAATTTAATAAATTTACTTCCACTAAAATCACAACACCTTTTAATATAAATCATATCTATTAGGTGTTAAAGATCTATATTTCAATTAATATTTGATTCCTCTTTGGAATTAATCTCATCTCATAACTATTTAGGTCAACCATCTAGTAAAATGTATTATATATAACTCTTGGATAGTTAAGTTGAAAAAACATCACTGAAATCTATTATATGGATTATTCAAAATGTAATAATCTTGGAACTTAATCCTATTAGGGTTAACTAGTTAAGTGTAACCCACATATGATGTTAGATATAGTAAACAAATCTGATTATGGTCACACACTTTATATTATATCCTTATCATATATCATGTATTCCCTAAATGTATTAATGTTTTAACTATAACGCTCTAAATATTTTTAGTCTTGACATTAGTGAATTTCTAATGGTATTTTGATTAATTCAAATTTTAGGGGGAATGGATATTTTGATATAGTAAATGGACATATATTTAAATTTTTATTCTTCCATTGAATTTATGATGCATTATTTATCCTATATGGGATTTTTTGTATTTAATTTTTTTTCACATTTCAAGGGTTTAAGTTAAAATAATTGTTTAATTATTTAAATTTCATGACTATTTATTTATGTTTTATGTCAAATGAAAATATATTTTAAAATATCCATGTACTGAAATTTCATGAGCATAGTATTTATTTTAATGTGTGGTTTTATTCAGTAAAGGAAAAATTTTATAGATAGCTTTAGGCCAATGTTGTGCTCATTTTTATATAAATAGTGTTAATTGTTTCATTAGTCCTTATTTTAATTTTAAATAAAAGAGAATGATTCATAGAGTTTCCAAGTAATTATAGGAGCAATGGTGTTCCCCTAGGGCTAGGATCATGAGCCCCATTTTTAATCCTATTTATATATTTTTATCAATTATAATTTTATTATAACATATAATTTTTCTTAATTTCTGTATATAATAAGTATTTTTTCATATTTTTCATAATTAACAAATTCAATGAATAGAACCTCATTCCTCTATCCACAGTGGTGATGTGTCCATTATCATTTGGGGCCACAGCCTAACCCACCCCTAGGTCATCATGTATGTTATACATTACCATGGTTCTTAGTGATTTCTCATGATGGGGAGATGGGAGTTTGATATATGGGATTTAGGTGTTAATATATCTCTAATAGTTTAAGAACACCTAAAGTATAGGCTATATTCATAATATTCAAATTTATATAAATTATATAGTTTTGAAGATGGTTTGGAGTATTAGTTTTTGAGGGATTATCCTAAGAAGTGTTGTGGTTATGTAGGTGGTGGATTGAAAAATGGAGGGGGTATATTTTCATATTAGGGAGAAAGTTTAGAGAGTTGTATAATTGAATAACCAATGTGGTAATTGAGGCTCAAAATATAGGTTGTGGTATTTTGAATTAAGAAATATGTCCTATAGTGTAATAGAGATTCATATATAACAAGAAGTGTAAGGTTGGGAAGGATGGCCATACTTAAGTAGAAAAAGAAAGGGGATATGTGTACTAGCCACATTCTCAATACCACCCCACCCTTCATTAATCATTTTATTCTTATTTTATTTTTTAAAAATTCTAAAAATGTGAATTTTTTACTTTATGTCCCCTTTAGATAAATAAATATATAATATTTTACTTTTTTATTTCAAATCATGATGGTTTTGTTTTCAAAGACACTGGAAACCATTTAAAATAATTTTTTTTGAAATTTAAACAATTAAAAGTAAAATTGAAGGAATAATGGCCATGGAAATTTTTAGGATATAATTATATTTTTTATCGAATGTAAAATAATATTTTCTTACATAATATCATTTAGATATCATAAGATTAGGAAATTAAAAAAAAATTACCAGCTGTTTTGTGTGAATGCGATCTACCGATAGTTGTGGTGATTTCAGGACATGATGAGCATATATTAGGACTCAATACCATAGTTAAAACAATTATTACACTTTATCTTGATGATTAATAAGGAAATTTAATTTCAGATACATTATTTTCTACATTAGATGATGGAAATCCTTCATTGAATCATTAATATATGAACCTTAAAAGACTATTATGAGTAGATAAAGGATATTTTTGGAGCTAGAAAATGTTCTTAACCATAGAAATTTATGTTCATATTTTTTTTATTTATATCATATTGATAACATTGATGTGACAATATGGTGAATTGAAATTTTTTATATTGATGATGTGGAATTATTATAATGTGCGGTTTGAAGTGGGATTTAGGGATGGGTGTTGTGATAACAAATTTTACAACACTCATATTTCTCCCTTTAGGTATTATAAGATTAAAAGAGTGTGTTTCTAGTAAATATGGGGTTTAATGATAATGGTTTCGTATATAACTTAGTAGGAAGACCAAATTTTGATCGATGTTAGTTTGAGGTATCATTGACCAACATTTTTGATTGTAAAGGATTGATCAGGGTGTTATATCTTAAAAGATTTTGTATTTTCAAAATTATGGTTGTGGTGTGGTGGAAGTGGTGATGTTGATATAGATGTTATAATAATCATTATGATGAAGACATTAATTGTATGATGATGGTTTATATTTATCGATAGATTATGGGGATGTGATTATGTGAGTTTCCTTATTATATTTTAATATTATTTTACTCATAAGATAATAATTATCTACACAAGAACTCCCTAGGTTGGTTTTTTAAAGTGTGACCTAACAAAATGTTTGACAGAAAAATAACATATTGACCAACATCGAATTCCATCCACCACCCCAATGGTTAGTGTAGTTGAAATTTTGGAATATATATACAAAAAATTATAACTAAATACGGATTTTTATTTGATTTTGTTATTATAGATGTGCTTTGGTAATGATAGTGGGTGGTTGGTAGGTTTTTGTCAAATTGAGGATGTGGGTACTGGAAGGTCAGAGTTGGTTTACCATGGGCCTTATCAATATTTTTATAAACTATGATATAATATACATACCTTTTTATATGGAAACTGATACTGATAGTGATATTGGGTTCAAGTTACACAAACTATTTAGCTTGTGTACAAGGAATTGCATGCTTATGAAATGATGTAGAATCATTGGTATTATCAAAATGGTTCTAAGGATAATATAGTCCCCTAGTTAATGTTTGACCAATATTACTTCTATGTGATATTGAGCACTAAGTTCATGGAATATGTATAATAAATTTAATTCTTTAATTATAATGATACACGATATTGAATATATTATCTATAACATGGGGTTAATATATTGATCATGTGAATATACTCAACCATACCTTTATATGTTGGGTTATAGGATCAGGTTGGTAGAGGATTTGGGTAGCTAGGGTTAAAATTTGGATATTTTTTCATATATCTAAATGGTATATTGGAGTTTCCTTTTTTGGGATATTTATAATTTGGGTATATTGGTTTTTTATTGGGGTTGTTGTTTTCTTTCATTTTTTAATAATTTATGAAATTCATTCATTTATTATAAGGGTCAATTATGGATTGAGGTTGTCTCGTTATTCATGTATTAGAGTTGATATTTTATTTAGAAATATTGTATTATGTTTTATATAGAGTAATTCCTTTCATTTGAGAGTTTCTAACCCTTTACTTAAGCCATTAATTTATGGCCTATTTGAGGTGGTATTGGATTTTCACTCTCATTCTCATAATCTATCTATGGAGGGTTCCTAGTTCGGTCGAATCAGGTCACTAATGATTTAGTTTTTGTGTCATATACCTTCAATCAAATTAATATGATCTAAATATATTAAGATATAAAATTACTAATATGTGCTAATTACCCAAAAATAAAATCCAAACTTAATGACACATATTTAGTAACACTCATTCATAATGTAACACTATACCCTTGGAATCAGATTCTCAAGACCCAAATTGAAGTTCTGCATAGCCTTAAGAATCATCTCTAGATCACTAGAGGCTATAAACTGGTGTCAAGGGATGGGTAAAATTTTTGGGAAATTATTTTCTCTAAAATGATAATACAATGAGGGATAATAATGTATGTGGGTGTAAAAATATATTATTAAAAACCAATTCATTTATAGTGGAATAAAAAATGGTTTTACAAAATAAAACAAATAAAATAAAATTTTGTGCCCCAATAATGACTTAAATAAATAAATGTGACTCAAGACCAAGCCTCCAAATTCTTTTACTATATCTCTAAAATGGATCAATAACTCAATAGTGATAAAGTAAAAAACCTATAATTTCACTACACAATAACCAATCATGTCTATATATCAACCTAAATAAACACGTAAGAGGTATGTATAAACTCAATTGGATTTCCCTGTTGAATCTAATAAATATCCATTCATGAGCAATAGAAAAAATAAAATATCAATCAGAAATGATAAATTAAATCCATTTTTACATTAAAAAAACAATAATTTTCCTAAATTACTCCAAAAAAAAAGATATTGTATCCATTTTTATCCACTTATTCGAACCAATATATTCTAGATAATTACCACATTCAATTCCTATAATTAAAATTAATTATAAACCATCACTTCTTCCAAAATATATCATTTTAGTAAAATTTATATTTTCTAAGAACCAATAAAAAACGTTTATTTCCCCTAAATTAACTAGGGACTCCCTATCTTCTTAAGACCAACTAGAAACTCTGATTTGGAATGACCCCATGCCAAATTTCATAAAACTAGGTTTTAACATATCAAATGTAAGGACGTGAAAAATAATAATGTTAATTTTCTTATGTATTATTAGACACTTTTAATAATGTATATAAAATTTACAAAATGAAATATTCTATATACATTAATAATTCAAGAAATCTCCGACCAATTCTTACCTTCCATCCAACCTTTCATCAAAATTCTACCACCATTGAACTCATAAGAGATATCACTAAATAAGATAAAGAATAAACTACTCCTTTTATTTATAAACTATCCTATATAACTCCCATATAATTTAAACATAAAAAAATCTCAATTAATGAGGTTATAATTCAATCATCACTCCTATATAAAATATCATTTCTCACTCTACAACCATACCATAGAAAAATATATATTTAAATTTCCTTTTTATTTAAAATAAAAACCATGGTTGGCCACCATTGGTCGACATCTCTATACTATTATAATTCAACAAAATTTACCATGATAATTTCTAAGTAACTCATGATAATGGGAAATCTCCCAATTAGTTTCCACAAATTAAATATCTATGTCTTATTAATATCGAAAGTTTCATCTATATAATGAATAAAGTAATAACATTTAATTATATAACAAAAATTAATATCATTTTCATATCAATCACATTTTAGTAAACAAAAAAATTTCATTATATATTTCATTAAATGATCTGAAAAGTATGGGTTTAAAAATTCTTTATATTATAGTATTTTTAATCCAAGAAAAGTCACTGATTATCACCAAAAAAACTTGGCATACTCTTACCCTAAGATATAATATCTTCTTTATGTTTCTTATCGAATCATTATATATTTCTATAACACTCCCACCAAAGAAATATTCCATTCACTAAGAACTCTCACCCTCCAATCCATAAAGTAAATTGGTCTTTATAAATAAGACACATCGGGTTCTAACTCAACCATATCATGATTCAAAAAATTGAGTTTAATTAAGTAAATATTTTTCAATTAATAATCATAGAAAATTTTATGAATTTCTAAATAATTTTTTATAATAACAAAAGGTATGTAACTTCAATTATCCATTCCATTTCCCAAAAGGTCCCATATTTTATAGTATTAAGTTTTCTTTGTTCAAACCCTAGATACATGTTTAAAAACATTCAGTCCCCAAATTCAAATTTCAAGGGACTTTATAGATTCTCTATGTATAATTTATGCCAACTCTAAGATAAAACCATTAATTTTAAGATAATTTATCTCAATACATATTCTGTTATACCAAACTAGGTCCAATAAGATCCTTTTTGCTGATCTCAGTATAATATGACGATGATAGACTTGATTGAACATATAAATCTTTGAATTGTTCCCTATGGATCATTTATTGAAAATTATTATGATAAAAAAACTCTCCCAATGAAAAATGGTCTTTAAAATAAATTCTAATTCTAAATAAAATTATGCATAGAATATCCTATTTAATTTGAATAACTCATATCATTTTTCGATCTGTCCAAGGGTGGTTAGTCACAATCATCCTCAATTATGTACATATAGAATACTAAAATTACCTTACAGAAATTATATATAAACTGAGGATCTATATCTAAAATAATGGACACAAACTCAATATAAAATCTTGAAAACTCTTTCATATAAAGATTGTATAGTTCACCAATAGAACATATTTCTCAAATTGATGAGAAATATACGAATTTAATAAACTTATGTACTACTATATAAATTCCATATTTCATATTAAGTGATCTTATAAACATGGTCAGAAAATATATATAACTATTTTCACACTTTTATATCATAATGGGTAATTGAGATAATAACAATGACAGTCATCGATTCCCTAAATTTATAAATTTTTAAACAAAACACTAAGAGACAAATTTAAAAGTATCCTTATTCATTGTTAACCACTATAATTTGTGTATGAAATCATGATATGTCTTGGTAGCTTTGGTACATAGTTTCCTTCATGAATGGTGATTTTTTTAAGAACATAATACTTTAGTTTTAGAGGAATAACCATATATTATTTAAAATAAATCAGCAAATTAGCCTTAATAATGCTTCGATCGATGGTCTCCCACCCATATAAGGAATCTCTCATCCTATTAAATTTCTATTTATATATTTTCTCCTCATTCACTTGGCTTATCAACATAGATATCACATTAAAAATATATATAAACACATCATCCATCAACATCGCTACCTCCACTTGAAATTATAAAAATAATCCCATTAACATCCACAACTCTCCAGCCTCCTTCATAGATTGAGTTGAAGTCTATATTCTCAAATAATTTGTTACTGTATTAAACTTCCATGGTGTATAAATAAGTTTAAAATTAAATGTTTTAAGTTGGTTAATCTACTAGTTTTATATAATATTTGGATCATATTATATGAAAACTGTATTCAAACACTTATGATATTTATACATAAAAAGCTCTCATCAAATAAAATATTCAACTAGATATTAAATTTGTGAACCATAGTTGTGATTCTATGCCAAATTTACCACTAAGGGTGATTTAATTTTCTTATTTCATGAATATTTCATTCAATCCAAACCTCTTGAAATTGTTAAAGGTATAATAATCTGATTTTATTTTCTCAATTTCACCTTTTATATAGTAGAATGTTATGAATCTAAAAAAATCAAGAATTACAATGTTTGACCTTAAGTACCTACTCCATTTCATGACTTTTTATATTCCCTAATCAAAGATCCTCCACTACAATAGTTTTTTATCCATAATAATAAAGACAACCTTCTACTATAATATTCCTTTTTACCACTTGATATGATCTTCCTCTTTGAAATTTTTTGATTAAAAAATAATTTTTTTAATCTTCAAGTCAGTATGTCGAAGAATTCTTTAGAACATGTTCCCTAGCTTAATCAGTGCTTCATCCCATCACATTAACTAGTTTTTCTCACTTATTCAAATATTTAGACATACAATTTTCTTCTCTAATGAATGATCTCCTAAATTTGAACTATTTTTCACTATTTAATGCAATAGAAGTATTGGGATTTTAGTTATTTAGAATCCTTAATGAGTATTATTTCATGTTCCTTCACAATCTCGGTATCTACCTCTATCCAATGCTACACATATTTTTATATTCAGAAAATCATATCTTGGATAATGTTTTACAAAATGGAATTTTAGAGACTCCTCCATCTTTGGAATTATTAGTGGGAATTTTTAAAATTTTCAAAGAATTTCTTGATTTATATATCTCACTCAAATTTATTATAATCTCATCCTGAATCCAAATTTAAATTACATAATACTTGGGATTTTTCCTTCTTCTTTAGGTTAAAAATATAAATACTTTAAATTTCAACAAAATTATATTATTTCATTACATATTGAATTTCCTTTGAAATTCTTCCACACTAGCATGTGATGTGGAAGAATGAATTTCTATATGAAAACCTTATCAGTATCCAACATCTTTGTCAACTAGCCTATATATATTCTTTTCATGAATCAGGATCCATTCAAATTATCATGATGTTTTTTTCATGAAGTTAATATTGGTTATGGGTGAAGTGGAAGCGTGTGGTGGTGGGGGATATATTAAAATTTCTTTTAATAATAGTTTCTTGAAACCAAGAGAAAGGATCATATACATATAATTTATAATTAATTTATTGAATATTTGAAAAAAAATACTTGTTGTTAGGAACATTCTTCATTAGTGAATGTTGATCATCCAAAAAGTCACATTCTGATTACCTTTGTTACACTATAAGGATCCAAGGATAAAATCCAACTAGTGGTGATCCACACATGCTCCTATGGTCTCTGAGAAACACCACTCAATCTCCAGGTTCCAGTGCGTTGATTCAAATTTCATGCATTGTTCATTCTTGATTTCTCACTCTTCGGCCTTGAATAAATATCTCTTGCACACCCCATTCTTTAGAGGGACATAGGAGAAGAGTTGACAGAGAATTAGTTGTACACAACAATTTTCTATTATCAATTTCAAATGCTCTACACAATTGACATAATAGTCTATTTTTAGAGTTAGGATTTGAGTTAAAATATTATTTAATTGCATAATATCCATAAAATAACATGAATTATCTTTGAAAAATATCATTCTGGATAATAATAATTATTTAATTTTTATTTTTTGGTGCGTTCTAACTTGTAAAATAAAAAATAATATGTAATGGTCTTATTAATTAATATTTGTCACCAAACTCGATGTTGGTCAATTCAAGCTCCTTAGAATTTATTGAATGAGAAAATAAATATTTTATTCACATATAAATATTTTATTCACTATCTAGAGAATAAATATTTAATATATTATTAAATAAATAAAATAAATATTTTATTCATATGTTAGAGAATAAATATTTATTTAATTTATGCGATCAATATAACCGGAATAAAATTATTACTATAACTTGAGAATAATATTCATTCCATTAATTAAACCCAAATAGAATTTAATCAATATCAATGGAATCAAATAGTGTGTGACCCTATAAGATTCTTTCTCATTGGCATTTGGTAGGTTTGCTTAAATTCCAAGATTATTATCTAGAAACAGGTCAAGTAACCCAACCGAAAGAATTTAATGTCATAAAATCGGCAACCACGTATGTATGCTCATTGTGTAATATAATCCCTTTTTAATAATATCTCATCAAGTAGGTGGTACATCCATGTTACCAAAATATATTCTTGATATGAATTTCTTTGAATATCTCAAAATAAATGCATCGTTACACCATGGAGATGGAATTTATTGTGATGGTTCTATTCCTATCAAAGGGATGAGATTACATATTCCATAAATATGGAAGGGAAAAATCCTTTCTCAACTTATTCATTAATGAAATGTCACCTATGATTCACTCAACATATCCCATATTGTCATGAAATATTATCATCATGGTTTACAAAATACATCTATGTAAGTGGTTTATAACATGCTTTAATAATAATAATAAAGTCAAAGGACAATCACAAACACTCATAGAAAGAAATATATGATGACACCATAATATGCCGAATTATTACTAGAAGGTGTGTTCACATAATCTTCTATCTTTGAGATTACCAAGTACAAAGTTGAAGAGAAGAAGCCCCATATTCTTATGAGTACTCAGACCTATAAGTCTATCTACTATGTGTCCCATAATAGTATTCTATCCAACTAGAGAACATTGTTTGAGAATATTATCATAGAACAACAAGTTCCTCATCATTATTGGGAACTGGTTTGAATTTGTCAATGAAATGTACAATCTAAGAAGTTATATCATTATATTCATGTAGAACAACAAAAAATATGTAATAATAATTTTTATTAATATTCAATACATTAAATATTCAAGTAAATTAATTAAAAAATAGTTGGTCCTAGGAAACCATATCCAAAAAACTCTCACTTTGACTATAGAAAACTGCATAATACCTTCAATCTACTAGACAACACATGATAATCATGTGTTTGATGAGTCAAAGAATTAGTAAAGGGGTTGAACACATTTCCTTCTATTGAAATATAGCTCACTAGAATATTAACTTTATGAGAAAAATACATCAAGGGATGATACTTCTGAGGTACGTGCTTTGTACATGGATGTGACTGTGGATCTTTTGAAAGATCCATTACTATAGTATTATCACAATAAAGATTTATAGGATCATTATTATTGGGTATCACATTAATCTCCTGGATAAAGTTGGGCATTTATAATTCTTATTTACCTACCTCAAAAGCTTCAATATACTTGAAAACTACTTTAAAATCTAAACCCATAAACTGTTATGAGCTCTTCTAACTCATATTACCTATATTAAATGTGAAGACGTGTCCTATTTGTGACTTCATGTAATCTTGACCAGTTTGGAAACCTTCATTTGCATATCCTCTAATGAAAAGTTCCTAATATCCACTATAAACCATGAATATATCCATAGTACACCTTAGATACTTAAGGATATTATTAACTTCCATCCAATTTAGGTCACCTAGATCATCTTGATATATTCCTACCACACTTAATGTGTAAGAAATATCTAGAATAGTACATAGAATAACATACATGACTGAACCAATCACTGATGCGTATTTAATCTTTATCATTTTGTTTCTTTCCTCATGTGTCTGAGAAAACACTTTCATAGAAGGATGAATTCCATTTGATGTTGGAAACAATACCTTCATGGATTGTTCTATAGTGAATATCTTCAGTATCATATTAGTGTATGTACTTTGACTTAGGCTGAGCAACCTTTTTAATCTATCACAATGGATCTTGATCCTATGAATATATTCTACCCCACCGAAGTCCTTCATGGAGAAGCATTTATTCAACCATTTCATAATAGACTGTAAGACTGATATTTCATTTCTAATGAGTAATATGTGGTCAACATATACATTTAAGAAAACAAGTGCACTCCCACTAAACTTTTTATAGACACAAGACTTCAATTGGTTCTTTATGAATCCAAATTCTGTTATAGCCTCATCAAAATGACTATTTAATGACTTTTATTCTTTCTTTAATCCATAAATGGATCTTTGAAAATTTCATAACTTTTTGGAATCCATTGGAGTCACAAACCCATAGGGTTGTGTCATGTAGACACATTCCTTAAGGTTCCTGTTATAGAAGGTTGTTTTGAAATCCATTTTCCAAAAATCATAATCATAGAAATCCTCATAGATAAGTATAATTCAAATGTATTTCACCATTACAACCAGTGAAATTTTTTTGTCGTAGTCAATGCCTTAACACTGTTTAAACCATTTCCCAACAAGTCACGCCTTTTAAGTTTTGAATTTTCCTTCCATGTCAAGTTTCTTCTCAAATACCCATTTGAAACAAATGGGCTTCACATTTACTTAAGGGTCTTCCAAAAATATAGAAATTGTTTTAGTATAAGGAATCAATTTCAAAATTCATGGATTCCTTCCTCTTATCAACATTAGTTCAACGTATGGCTTAATTTTAGGTTAGAGGATCATTATTATCAACCAATAATGATTCATTGTCATTTTTTACTAGAAAACCATACCATTGTGGTTCTTGAACCTCTTTTTTACTCCTATGTAATAATTATGTCATTGGGAAAATTTCTTCTTCCAAGGGGATTTGTGGAATTTTTCCATGTTCCAAATCTTTTGTATATTGAGCATGGACTTCATCAAAGTCTGTATCGCTACCACTATATCTTTTAGAGATAAGAACCTACTCAATAAATCTGGTACATCTATCAACCACAACCATTTTTACTAACATATTTTATAGGTAGTATCCCTTTTTTCTTTCATATATCATATAAAGATACACTTTATGCCTCAGGGTAATTTTTTTTAACTAAATAGGACTTAACAAATGCTTTATAGCCACCCATATGTAATTAAGACAACATGAGTTTCTTTCTATTCTATAATTGATATGGTACACTATATGTTTCTTTATTTGGCACTCAGTTTAGAACGTATGTTTATATTTTTAATGTGTATCCTCAAAAGGATAATGGAAAAATCTCATGACCCATCATTGATCTCACAATTTCAAACAAGGTGTAGTTCTTTATTTCACTTACACCATTCCACTAAGGTGCTTATAGAGGTGTTATTTTAGATAAAATCCCAAAATCTAATCGATAATCAATGAATTAATGATAATGATATTCTCCACCCTGATTTGAGTGAAGTTTCTTAATCTTCATACCAAGATAGTTATCAACTTTATTCATGTATTCATTTAATTTTTCAAAAAAATCAGGATTAAATCTCATTAATTAGATATTTCCATATCTTCTAAAAATCATCAGTTAAAGTTATGAAGTTCTCATACAGACCCCTTGCTTCAATATGAAATGGTCCAAACACATTGATATGAACTAATTAAAGAATCTCTTTGTCCCTTCCACCTTTCCTATTAAATGGGGCTTTAGACATTTTTCCGTGTAAACATTTGTGACATTCACCAAGTGGTTTTAGTTTAAAATAATCTAAATATCCATCTTGATGTAATTTATTCCTATAATTTTCATTTACATGACTTATCTAATGATACCAAATTTTTGTGTGGTATGATTCAAGTAAAGTAACTTCATTATTGATTTCCATTATTTGGTTTATGTAATCCAACACGTAATGACCATTATTTAGATGTGCCTTACCATAAAAAATGTTGTCTTTATAAAATATAAAAATTTCTTCCCAGATTTGATAATAAATACATCTGTATTAAGTTTAGATAAAAATAATGTTTTTGATAACTAAAGTCTCATAATAACAAACCTTTAAAAACAAGGTCATTATAGTTAGAAATATGAGGTGGTATTCTTTGATAGATATAGTAGAAATTTTTTCTCTGTTGGATTCTTGAATATCTACCTCTCCTTGGTGAATATTTCTAATTCTACTTTGTTCTTTTATTTGAAAACAAATGTGAGAACCAAAATATGTATATAATTCCCAATTAGTACAAATAGATAAATTGTACTCAATAAAAAATGCACATGAATATTACTATTTATTCTTTGGTTGGGTGCATTTTTCTACCACTGAACCTTATTTCCCCATGATAAATAGAAAGAATCATAATCCCTTACATTACCCTTGATCATCCTCTTTTTGGAATGGCATAAATAATATTTGGGATTAAATTTATTCTTTTTCCTTTTACTTTTTTTCATCATAAGGATGGAAGGTTTTTCAGGGTTCATATCCTTTTCTACTTGGAAAATAAGAGTAAGAATATCTCAAAGAGGATTATTAATGTAGTTTATATTAAAATTCACAAAATTACTATAGAATTTTTGAGTGAGTGATTCTAGGATGAGGTCGATGCCCAATTATTCAGGGAGTTTAAACACTAGAATATCTATGCACTCAATGTAGCTATTGAGATTGAATACATGAGGCCTAACTGGGCTCCCCTCTCCAAAATTTCTCTGAAAGAGCACCTTGAAAATCTCAAACTGGTCATGTCTAGATCTATCTTGCTAAAGACCATTGAGTCCCTCAAGTAGGTTATACGAATCCTTATTTTCTTGAGACTTTATTAGTTCACTAAAAATCGCTGAAAGCATCAAACATTGAATGTTGACTGCATCACTCAATTTTTTTTTCATAGAGAAGGAAATCTTATTCACTTTACACTTTATTATGTATATTAGGCATGGAGGATTACAGAATGTAATATTTACATTCATGGTGGGAACAATCCTCAAGGCATCTAAACCACTCATGGAAGTTAATACAAGTTAGGATATTATCATTCACTAATATTGATCGTAGGGATAGTGTGGATGATGAACATGTCATTTTATTATACAATTTGAATGTGTAGATTGTTAGTAATTTTCTTGATTACAATATATGTGAGATATAATAAATTAAATGTTTTGATTTTTTTTATTTAATAAATCTCCCACTACATTATCAAGTCTCAATATCCCTCACCATTGAAAATGTAATATATAGTTTCATTAACAATTTAGTGGAAAGGATCCTGATTACTTTTATTAATGATCCATAATTTGTCCACGAAAAACATAATGAAGTAATTTGGTAGGAAGACTTTCTAACTTCTAACTTACAACTCCTCGATCTATTGAGTGGATTCCCCTATGATGAAATTCTGACATGGATTTCTACAACACTTGCCTCAAATATTTTATTTAACAAGCCTTTTTTATTAAACTTAATACAATTTTGGTTAATTCAACCCAACAATCTCATGAGAACTACTTGATAAAATTAATTTTACAAACTTTAGTCATGTACTACACTTAGTCATATGGTTTCACTCCCAATCAAGTAACAGAAGGCTTAGTCGGAATTAATATTTAATTGGGTGATTTTAATTTATTATGCATAAATTTTGTAGTTTCTTTATCCTTTACTAATCTAGTTAATATTAATTGGAATTTACTAAATTAATTAACCATATTGTATAAAACATTTATGCAAAACTCATTTATTTAATTCACATATTTTCACATTAATTCATTTATTTATGTGATCGCAACCTTGCATCTATAAAATAAATAATTACATAGAAATTAATAGATCATTAATCAAATGAAAAACTCATGAGATTTATCTAACATTTGATTTACTGAGTGGAAATTAAATCAACCCTTAACGTAGGTGGAATAACTCCTATTATCAATCATTCTATGATTTACAATATTCCACTTATCCACCTATGTATCACCATGGTTGGAATCATTATGGTTCTGTCATGAACCACCTCCACATGCCTTGATATTCTCCATTAATTACAAATATTTATCACTCACATGTAGGTGATGGGAATAAAGGATTGGTTAAAGGGGATTAAGTTAATATCGTTACATATGAAGGTCCTACATAATAATGTAGGGGGATGACTTGTATGACATCATTAAATTTAATATTAAATAATCATAAAATCATGTAATAAATTAAATTAAAATATCCATCACATACACAAGTCTTGGTCAAGCTCATGAACGGTCACAAATGCAATGAAAACGTAAAAGGAAATTGCTAGCTTTCATCTATGTATTCTTTATTTTATTATTAAGGGTAAAAGTGATTGAATTTATTTATTTATTTTTTCACTTTAATATTAATGAAAATTTTATCTTAGTTAGAGGTACCCATTATTAATTCCATTCACAAAAAATAAACTGCAAAACCCATAAAAACATATTAATTATAGAAAATTAATTTTGAATTTTAAATTCTCTAAAACCACTATTAAATTTTCAAACACACAAAGGTGCTCTAATAAATAAAATAACGTTTTAAAGATTAAACTTCAAATTTAATGTAAATTTAATTTTTTCCATTAATGAGAGACTATACATCGTGTAGATATAGATTCAAGCCATGTACCATGATTTTTGTAGGTATAAGTCACGCGTCTTGGGATTCGATGTGTTGACTCAGCCAAAATGCCTGATGTGTACATGCTAGTTACACAACCTATATATTCTTTTCATATTCCAGGTTGGCCTAGTCGAAACGTGGTGTGAAATAAAATCATCATGTGTAATTAACTAATCAGTACATCTAGATATAATGTGCATGGATGGCATGTGCTCTGACCGCACACCGTGTAACCCAGTTTTACCATCCAATGGTTTGGAATTTCCTGATGTAATCTTTAGTCATTATTCATTTATTCTTAAACCTTTAATAAAATTTAATGTTGAGAAAACAAGATTATTATATCTACAACCTGTTAATTCCAATCGGATTAAAGAATGAATAACATGAAATAAAAATATAACAACATTTTCATATAGATCAACAATCAAATGAAAATTATAAATTTCAACATCACCACTCTAATACCAATTTTTAGTTTTGGGTGCATCGAAAGCATTTTGTGGTGGGTGATATATTAAAATTTCTTTTAATAATCGTATCCTCAAACCAAGAGTTAGGATCCTTCACGTCAAATTTGTAATTAATTTATTTAACATGTAAAGAAAAAATACCTAGGATAAGGAGCTTTCTTCATTGGTTAATATTGATCATATGAAAAGATCCTTTCAGATTACCTTTATTTATTTGTAAGGATCCAAGGATATAATCCCCCTTGTGGTAATCCACATGTGATCCTATGATCTCTGAGTAACACCACTCAATCTCTAGGTGCTAGCATGGGGAGTTGAATGTCTTATGTTTTTTAGTTTTTTTCACTCACTCTTCAATCATGAAGAAATTTCTCTTGCACTTATCATTCTTGAGAGGGAGATAGGATGCAGAGTTGGGAGAGAATTTTCTATATATAGTAATTCACTATTCTCAATTTCGAAGGATCTACATAATAGACATAGTCATCTATTTATAGAGTAAGGATTTAAGATCAAATATTATTTAATTTAAAATTAGTCATTAAATAACATTTGTTACCTTTAATAAATCCCATTCCATATAATAATTATTATATAATTATTAATTTGTGGCTAGTGACAACTTGTGAAATAGAAAATATTATGTAATTTTCTTGTTAATAAATATTTCCCACCAGACTCAGAATTGGTCCGTTCGAAGTCCTCTAGCATTTATTGAATAACTTAATGAATATTATATTCATAAATAAATATTTTATTCACAGTATAGTGAATAAATATTTATCATAATATTCAATAAATAAAATAAATATTTTATTCACAAGTCATTAGATAAATATTTATTTAATTTATGTGATCAATATAACATGAATAAAATTATTCCTTGAACTTGAGAATAATATTTATTCCCTTAGTTAAACATAGATATAATTTTAACATTATCAAGGTAAACACTTTTTATTTGACCCTATATGCATCAAAAGGTCATCATATATCATACAGAATATGGGATTAAGTATAAGTGGAAAATCATTTGGAAGTAAAACCAAAGGTTGAAATTATACCTATGTAATGGAAATAAATGAAGTACATATATTTTCTCGTGTACTATATATTAATGGAAAAATAATCCATCAACTCTTTTAAAAAGGATCTTACAAAAAAATTATTATATTACCATCATTTCTAATGAATTGATGGGATTTTTTATCCCATATAAATTTATGTCTTTATGGTCATTAAATTTCACATGACCATGTTTTTTATCACTCTATATTAATCATTTGGTGTAATTTTTCTCCCCTATATCCATGTTTTCACTTCCCACCAATATTACCTTTGTTTTTAAACCTGTTAATCTGTTATTCTATATGACCTTCATATTTCTCTTTTCTTATTTTTAAAGGAAGCTTTATTATTCCTTTGTACGCTGTTAGTTTTCATTAAAAGTATTTTCAAATATTTAACCATTGATTAACGAGATAAAAAATGTGAGACCCAATAATTTATTTAAGGAGGGTAGAATTTAACAAACTAAAAATATATATTAAATAAATAATAAAATTAATATATTTATTAATACGCAACATTAAGTTTTAACATAAAAATGATACACTATAAAAATATTATTAATTAAATATGAAAATTATAACCTTATAGTTAAATTTTATGTTTGAAAAGGAATAATTAAATTATGTAAAATTTTTATAAAATTTTTATATAATTAAATTTATTGATTAATGGTATTAAAAAAATTCTTAATATTTAGTAATGTCAAATCAGGCTTCAAAATACATTTCTTTCAAAATGGTTTTTATTAAATATTATACATATACATTACAAATAATTTCTTCCAATTTTTTTCATTTTATTATAAAAAATTGATATTATTTTTTAAATAATCATTTCATAATAGGATTAGGGTGATTTTTTGTGATTTTTCAGAAAATATTACTTTTTAATTGAATAGTGAGAAATACCAATTTTATAAAAAGATCATTTCTATTATTTAAATCATGTAATTTATTAGTTTAATTATATTTAGGATTTTGTTTTTAATTAAAATAAAATCCATTTTACTAAAAAAATCTAAATAAATTCACAGAAATCAATATTATTTTTTATTTTGGTGTAAGTTCATTTTTTTTCTTAACAATGCAATTTTCAAAAAAAAACTAATTTTCATTACAACATAGGAATTTATATATAAGAGATTTCTTTCAGTTATAGGAATTTAATATTAGAATATTTATTCAATATTTTAAATTAAGAGGTTTAAAATTGGTAAATAGGTCCCTTTTATTTTTATTCATTCTGAATAGTACCCATAATATGTATTTATCACCTCGATAAGGGGAAATAGATAAAATACTGTTAAAACTTTGATATAAGGCATAAAAATCTATCCAATTAATTCCTTTATCATATTTTATGAGTTTTTTTCCAAAAAAATAAATCATAGGTATTAAAATATAAACATTTATTTCCACTTTCCTTTAACTATAAAATTTTAATTATTTTAAGAAAAGGACAAACAGAAATTATCAATTTCCATATTTTAATTTCTCATATATGTTTTCATTTGGATATAAAGAAGTTTCGAATAGATATAAAAGTTGATTTTTAAAATAAATAAATTGTGTATATGATATGATATTATTTTTATTTTTTAATGATGACTTAATTACTTTAAATGCTAACACAACACGGTACAATTTTTGTGCAAGTAGAAGAAAAATCATGGTAAATGATTTTAAAAACAATTAATTTAATATATTTTCATTGAATTTTAATATTACATGAATTTAATAGGTATTATAAAACAAAATTTATTCTAAATGGTATTTTATTCAAATTAAGTTATTTTCTTGATATCATTTAAGTCAAATTAATTGAATAGTCCCAAAATGACTTCAATGATATTTTATGAGAAACAATATTTTAAAAAACTATTTTAATATAGAAAAATATATATTTTGGAAAATTGGGATGTTAAATGATCTAAAATTTCATCCATGGACCATTTTTAATACACTTTTCAAAATAGAACAATATTTATTACCCATAAAGGCTAAAAACGATGTTATCGCGGTTAATGTTAAAAAGGGTTATTGAGGGGTTAAACTAAATGAGATGTTTAAAATGCTACATAAACAAGTATAAATTTTATTTTTTATGGTATTTATACTTTTTAATGTCCTACATTTTTAATTATGTCTATTTGTTTCCACTTAACAAGATTGTGGTATATATTATATTTAAACCTTTTAAGTTATCCTAAGTGTGTCTTCTCCCACACTTATGAAAGGACACCTCCTCTACTCCTTTATTCATAATGTTGGAGCACTATATATCCAAAAAAATGACCTAATAACTTATTAACTTCCTTTTTACATCTTATATCTCATGGTATTCCTATAAGAACATCTTAATAATGATTTCTGTGTATCCCAAAGGAGGTATCTTAATGAAGATGTAACTGTTTTACTCGACTCTTTCAAATTTTATTTCTTCTACAACTTAATATAAATATATTATAACCATATAAACATTAATAATAAATTATAATAAATATACTAAGATAATTTTATGATTATGGGGAAACCATTTTCTACCTTATTTACATCCTATTGAAAATTTAAACATCACTCGTGTGTATGTACGACCTACCATCTCCACTTAGTGATGTGATTAATTTTTCATCACCAATTTACATGGATGATTATAATGTTGGATCTAATATATATATATATAAATATGATATTTATGATATAATTATCATTTTATAAACATAATATATCATTTACCTTATTACCCTTTCACCTACTAAAAAATGACAATGCCACTCATGTATACATGTGGAGTACCACCTCCACTAAGCGATCTGAATCATTTTTCATGTCGTAATTTAATGGATGATTATAAGTATGTATATAATGAATATATATGATATTTATATAATTATTAATAATATTTATATTTTTGAACCAAGCTAAAAATTAAATTACCACAACTACATAATCAAAACATACATAAAAAATGAAGTGAATGCACCTGAAATGATGATATTAATGAAAGAATATTAATTAATGGGTGATAAGATGTTATAATAAACCCGTGTATTGTATCATAAGTATGGATATTATTCTATTATATATTTATAATTAATTAAAATTATTATATATGAGGTTAAAATCACTTATGAAGCAAATCACGACATATATAATGGATTTCTCATCTGAATTTCCATTTGTGGAGACATAAATCATTTTCAAAAAATATATTATTTTTTGTGGTTTATGAAACTATTTATGGATTTATTTTATCATTAAATCACTAAAATTAAGGTTCTTTCTAAATCAGTTTCATGCTATCTTATTTTAAATGCTTTTATCAAAAGTTTTGAATGTCGTAAGGGGTTTCTTAACTCGATTTCTTTTCATTAAGTTATATTACTTGTTAATTTACTATATTTAACAATGATTATGTGCATAATGACCTGTAATAGAACAAATCAGATCAACTAAACCATATACCCAATCTAGTTGTCATATGGTGTGGGGAAGTAAGAAGACAGAACAAGTCTTCTATGTAATGAAATAATACGTAAAACCAGAGTACTATACTCATGAAAAAGATACAAATATGTCCAAAAAAATCTTAGGATTACTGGATAAACTAGATAGAATGAATAAAACAAAAACAAAAGGTCTCTATATGACTTTTATCCACCCCCAAAACAACTCAAACCAAAGGAAATGACCAAAGGAGAAGTTGACATATTTTAAGATTCGCTTCCCATTACATGAATCCAATAATACAACATCTTCAATCGCCAAACATAAAAGGCAGGGATTTAGAACTATGCCTAGAAGGATACCGTCACATGGTCTATATAAGGACTAATATCATGAATTCAATTGTTATAGCTTTTAAAACAAATACAGTTTTACAATTCATTTTCATAAATCTCAAATCATTTGTAAATCATTTTCCCCTTTGGGTTTCATAAAAGCCTTTCATATACTCATAACAAAAAAAGGACAAGCAGAAGTGATAAAATAGGGAAACATAACAATGCCTAAAGGGGTAATCAAGTAAACATATATCCATTAAATAATATTTCATGTGAACCTATGTGATACAAACTCAAATAAAAACCTATGATCAACAATCCATTATAAAAACATTCATATGATAAATTACTATAAATGAAAAAGAACCTCGTGTTGGGAACTAGCCTTTGGGAAAATGTATACAAGACACTAAATGGGTGAAACAACATATCGAGTCCTAAAAAAGTACATTAACATCTCAAAGGTTACCTCTTAGTGTTTTCACACACACTAAGGCTACCCATGTCTATTTCATGATGCCCCCAAGGTTCCAAATGTGACAATTGTAAAAATACATTTCAAAACCATTCTCATAGTTTTATAAAAAAAAATTCCAAGATAATAAAATCGAGTTTGATGTTTGAGATCTTCTTCCAAAACAAGAAAATCTATTTTCAAAGAAAACTTCCATTATGAAAACATTTTACTTTTTAATAAAATCTTGGAAGACACATATCACTTCAAACTAATGAACAACACAAATAAGATTTACAAGAACAATAAGTGATTAATTTAATTAACCCATTATATAGAAGCACGAACCTCAAATGGTATAAACCTAGCTACCTTTGAAAATGGTTAATGTAAAGAATGAGAACAAGCTTCGAAAGACATAGAACTCCAATGAACTGAAATGGAGAAATAGAAAATAGTATCTGATAAAATAATGTGAACCAAAAATATAGTTAACACAGTTTATATGAAAAGAGGAAAGGATGAAATTGATGGAATTTTTACCCAAATAGGTGAAAACCAACCACAATAGAGATCAATTGATGAATTAAGAGATTCATATGGAGTAAAGGTCTTCAAAATATCATCTTTGAGCCTGAAGTTCCATATCCAAAATCGTGCAGATGAATGAAAAAATAATTTTCCATGAAGCACACTAATAACCACAACCCACGTGACTTACACAACTTATAATACCATTAAATGTCATTTAATACATGTATCCTAAGTATGCCAAAAAACCCAACACCTTTTTATTAAAACTTTCTTTTCAACCATTACACTATAAGAAACCATTATAAAACATGTAAATATTTAATTCCTTGTATCAGATCATGACTCCATGTTTTGTAACCCCATTTCACGTCATGTAAATCCACAACAGATTGTAAAAACTAATTTTTTAGGCAGAAAAATACAAATACCCTACTCTGATCATTCTATGAACTTAGGAACAACCCCACTAATACTTTGACACATGTAAACTCATGTTACAAAAATTCAAATAAACATACATCCTATAAATTTAAGTCATTTTTCCCATGTAAAGGCTATCCACCCTATAGGAACTTTAAAACGCTCCAAAACAAGGATGATAAACAAATCACAAACTTGGGAGTATCTGAAAAGAAAAACGGGTTGTCACAATATCCCCAAAAAATTATTTCTACATCTAGAATTCCCTTAGTTTCCTAGACTCACAAAAAGTGAATTCCATGGCCGCCAAATCTATAATACCATCTCCCACATCTCATTGTTATCTTGTCTTCACTACCATGGTACCCAAACCATAGGAATCATTTTTTCACAAAAAACCTTCTCCCAGTAATCCATAATCTAAACTCATTGCTCAACCATAGTGGTGCCAGTCTCAAGATCCAAAAACTTTCACATAACCACCTGAAAAGGATCCAATATATACCTCCCCAACCTAAAAACATGAACCAATTAAAGGGTAGATTTGAATCCTAACTGATAGTCCACCATTCCCAGTCATCCAATGATCTCAGAGGGGTCCAA
Source organism: Viscum album (assembly GCA_963277665.1). Lineage (NCBI taxonomy): Eukaryota > Viridiplantae > Streptophyta > Magnoliopsida > Santalales > Viscaceae > Viscum > Viscum album. Next base: position 849,540,464 of record OY728121.1, on the reverse strand, counting down.
AAACCATAGTTACAAATTACAATTCTTACCCAAATGATGATGTCCCAAAAAAGGTGAAACTCTATGAAAACTCCAATCACCAAAATCAAACTCCAACAACCAATTATTAGGATCCACATAAGATTAGTTATGACTCTGTTTCAAGATCGATATCCTATGGATCAACTGCACTATCTCTTTCCTCACCTAAAAAAGACTCATCCAAACCAAGGATAGTTCCCCAATCCCCATTCGACAGAAGGGACATCTACATGGATACTCATACAAATCCTCAAAGAGAACCATCATAGTTAAGGCTAGATAACTATTTTTTAGGAATACATAACTAGGGAAAAATTATGTTCTTAAGATCCTTCAAAATGGAGCAGACAATCCTAGAGCATATCCTCATGAACATGGATAGTCTTATCTATTTTTTCATAGGCCTATGGATTATATTTCATTCTCAATATAATATGAGAACCCATTTCCACCTATAAACCTCTCCAAACCCTAGATGTGAACCTCGAGTCCCTATCAGATATAGCCATAGTGGGAGCACCTTGAAGTCTCATAATACATACAAGTTCCTAATATTTCAACCTACATAATATCCTTAATATGGAGGAAATGTAAAAATTTATCGATTTAATCAATGATCACTCAAATAAAACCCTTCCCACTTGGAGTCCATGGAAACCTAATGTTGAAATCTATGGAAATATCAACCCACTTCCATACAGTAATGGGTAAGGTTAACAAAAAACCATTAGTTCTATGGTGTTCCACCTTAATTATATGACAAGTAAGACATCGTGATACAAAATATGTAATTGAACAAATCATCCCCAACCACCAATATCGACATCCCAAGTCTTTATACAACATGGTAGCCTCATAGTGAATGAACCAAAAAGACCAATGTCCACATTCCAACAAATCCTACCTTATTTAAAATGAAATAACCAACCTTCCATAGAATCACAAAGTGATACTGGGAGACCAAGGCCACTCACCTAAGATCTCCCAACCATAATTTCTATTACTAAATAATTTCTTCTCTCCATCCATCACCCACTCAATGAAAATTAATTTATCCAAATATCAGTTAGTTTTTAATGAATCCAATATTAGCTATCCACCAGCATCTTCCACTCCTATACTCATCTCAGTAAACAAACTAGTTAGATAAAACTCCTCAATTGATTTCTTCATGACTTGTGTTGGTAATTTTCTCCTCAATGCATTGGAAAACACATTTTTTTTCCTAGGAGTTTATACAATTTCAATGTCAAAATTATAAAGATACTCTACCCATAATTTTTTCTCATGTTTAGATCCCTCAAATTAAAAATTTATTTCATGCTCTTATGATTAAAATAAATTGTAAACCTATCCTCAATGAAGTAGTTTCACCAAATTTTGAGTGCATGCGTAACCTCTAAAACTCATGATCATGAGTTGGATATTTCTTCACATGAGGGTGTAACTAGAATGAGTTATAGGCCACCACCTAGTTCCCCTATAGAAAGAAACTTCTCAAAACCATTCTATAAGCATCATAGAAGACATCATAACCCAAATCTGGTTATGGGATAATCTAAACTAGTGTTGAAGTCAACCTCATACTCATCTCCTTAAAAGCTATCTGACACTTGTCATTCCAATCAAATTTTATAACCTTATAGGTTGAATTAGTCATTGAAGATGCATGTTTGGATACATTTGAAAGAACGACCTATAATAACCATCAAAATCCAAGAATCTCTAGATATCAAACTCATTTTTTGGATTTTGACAAGACATAAGTTCCATCACCATTTCTGGATCCACTTATATGTCAGTCTCATATATCACATACACTAGAAACTTTACTTCTCATACCCAAAACATTCATTTATAGATTTACTATATATAATATATTCCTTCATTGTTTGAATATTTATATCCAAATGGTCTCTATAATCCTCCTCTTACATGGAGTACACCAAAAAAGAATCCACAAACACAAAAAAAAATGAGTCCAAAAATCAATGAAAGATCCAATTAATAAAAGTCATAAACACCAAAAGGAACATTAATTAGAACGAATAGAATAAATAGAAACCCAAAATCCCCATACTGGGTCATTAATCATGTATTTGTTATATCCTCTTTTCAAACCATCAACTGAGTGGTAACCTGACCATAGTTCAATATTTTAAAACCAACATACACCATGAAGTTTATCAAAAAGGTCAGAAATCCTAGTAAATGGATATTTTTTATTTAATGAAACTCAATTCAACTTCAGATAGTTAATAAAAAGTTTGAGACTCCCATTTAACTAATTAGAAAAGATGATAGGTGAAGATCACAGTGACACACTATGATGAATAAATCATTTAGCATCTAGGTCCTGAAACTGGAACTTAAGTTCCACTAACACAGTCAGTTCCATTCAATTATATGGGATTGAAATAGTCATCATACTAGGGATTATGGTAAAAGTAAACCTTTCCTCTCTTTGGGGAAGTAAACAAAAAAAATATTCTCTAACAACCTAGAGGAATGCACATGCCACTACAGGGAGTCGAGCACCCAAAAAAAGGTTAAACTTTCTCCAAAAACATCTCTAAAAACTATAATTAATTACCCCATCATAAGGAAGAAAATGTCCTACCCTTCCCAATCTAGAGTCCCACTCCCCATGAAAAACATCAGTGACCCCATTAGTGGATATGAACTATACCTATCAGTGATAATAGTCTATCTAGGCTCTAACACTAATATTCTAATCCATGCTAATAATCAAGTCAATGATATCAATATAAAAAACCTTGAAGTCCCATTATACCTCAACATAGTCTATCATTAACCAAAATAGAGGACAATTGAATCCTTTTTCATACAACTTTACCAAAGGCATGGAAAGATATAACAAGTAAAAAATATGTTATGAATGCAATTAAGACGTGTTAACTAACTTTGACGATGTAAAAATCACTTGCACCAATATTAAACAAATATAGAACTTTAGAGGAAGAAATAAGAATCATACCTTTAACTATAGTTGGAACTACTTCAGATTCCTCTTTCACACACTCAGTCACATAATGATATTCTCTCATAGCCACATGAACATCCCCATATCTTTATGATTTGACTCTACATCCTTGGAATCATCGATATGAACCTGCAAACCCCTGGTGATGGTGTATCCTTCCTTACCACCCTTGGAAATATTTTCACAAAAATTATTCAGATTTCATGATACTGTACAATGATTATTTGTCTGAGGAGACTCCATGTAGTTTCTTTTGGTATGAACAAACCACCCAAAATGATAGAAAAACATCTATCACTACCATGATGAATCCCTTGAAACTGGTCCTGAATAGAACTAACCACCCTTAAATTTCATTTTATAGCTAAAAGATACACTCTAGATTACAATAGCACAAAATGAAGCTTCACCCAATCCTTTCTTCCTAGTTATGTCTATCATAGATAGATATTCTTTTTCAACTATATCCAAAACGGTTAGATGGAACATGAGAATCAATATTGGCATAATTTTAGACCTCAGTCCTAAATCAATACTCTAAGACTTTAGGTTCTCATTAGTGATAAGATCTGGTACTAGATGCACTATATTAGAAAAATGGGTAGAATACTCCATAATGGTATGATCTACCTTTTCCAAGGTTAGAAACTACCAGTTCTTTACTACACATAACATCTCAGTGTAAAAACATTGATTAAATATTTTATTTAAAGAAGCCTAAGTAATGTCCTTATTAATCTTATCTTGTGCAATAAAGTCCAACCCTCTCCCTCCCACTCTTCCCAACCACTCCTTGGTTTTATATAGTCCCTTGTTACCATGGAATATGGTTGGATGTTTCTTAGTAAACTCATATCCATGACCCACCACATGTCATGGGTTCCCAAAACCTGCTTGACCTAGAGTTTGAAGAGTGCATATTATTACTTGAACCATGGATAGTTCCACTAGAGGATTCCCCTGGAGAACCTATCTCATAAATTCCTCTCTTGGGTTTGGAATAGAGATTTAAAAAGGAATTTTCTAATAAACATAAGAAAATAAAACAATTAGATCATGATCTCATTCCAATATATTAGGACCACTTTAGGAATTCAAATCAATGCTCTAAAATAATGAAATTAATGAAATTTTGAATTCCAACAATGAAAGGAATTACCAAAAGGAATATATAAATTTAAATAAACATCCCATAGTTTTCATTAAAATGATAACAATCCCTAGTCTCAAACCTAGTAAAATTCCCTGACCACACATGGTAACATAGGTTTAGTGACAGGAGTGAGCTGGCCATGCTCCTTTTTCTCACTTACTATCTGAATTATGATGGTCCAAACTCATGTATACCTGAGAAATAGAACAAAATTGAGGTAGTGTTAACACACTTCAGGATGAAGCTTACCACTGATAATAATTTCTAATAGAACAACCCAGTTAAACAAAACCGTATACCCAAACCGGCAATCGCATGGTTAGGCAAGGAAAGAAAACAGAACAAGCCTTGTATGTAACAAAACAATGCATACAACCAGAGTACTATGTAGAATAAAAAGATAAAATCGGGTCCATACAATCTAAGAAAAACCAGATAAAATTGAAGGTATGAATAAATAAGGAATAATAGGTCACCATGTGAACATTATCCTCCTTTAAACTGAACCCAATTAAGGGAAAGGATCAAAGGAGAAGTTTACATACTACAATATGCCCTTCCCTTTACCTATATCATGTAATAAAACATCTACAACTTCCCAAGGTAAAAATTTGGGTGTGAGAACCATGCCTATTAGGATACCACCATAGATTCTATAAAAGTTCTGAAATCAAGAATTTGGTAGTTCTAAATTTTAAAAAACTATTTTAAAAATAATTTTCATAAATCTAAAATCATTTTTTAATCACTTTCATCTTTGGTTTTCATAAAATTATTTCATGTATTAAAATGAGAAATATGGTTAATTGAAGTGATAAAATAGGAAATAATACCCATGCATCAAGAGGAGATAAATTAAACACATATACTTGAAATAAAATATCATAAAAAATCTATATGATACTATATAAAATAAAAAACTGTGAATGATAATCCATGACAAAAACAATCATGTGATAAATAACCATAAGTGAAAAAGAACCACATATTGGTCTCTAGCCTAAGGGAAAATCCGTATTAGACACTAAAGAGCCTAAATAGGAAAAAATTGGATCAAACTAATATCGATTACTCCCATATTATATTGATATCCCAAAGGTTACCTCATACTGGGGCCACACACACTAAATCTAGTCGTTTCTATTTCCCGATGCACCCAAGCTTCCAAATGTGCGAGTTGTTTCCATGAGAAATATGTCATATTTACCACTTGGTTCCATCGTGTAGTGTATATAATAACCCTATGATATTTTAAATTAAATATATATTTATATTAATGGTATTTAATGTTTCATTAGAATATATTTCTTTCATGGGGGATAATATGAAAAAGTTACCAAACTGACCAGGGTTTTATGTGAAAATCTATTTTTTATATATTGTTTTTTCTTAAATTTATAATGAGGAAATTATATGATCTATCTTGAAAAAATATTATGTATTTTATTATACTGTGGTTATTTCTTAAAATTACAATTTTCCACTTCATATTCCTCCTTCTAAGTACTCAAATGTATGAAAGAATGTATTTAAAGAAAACATGATTTTTTTATAGTCGGTCAAGAATATTTTTCTTAAATTTCAATGATTTATTTCAATTTTTTTCAAGAATTTTTTTGATATTATCCAATTATTGATTAAATTCATACATACACATGATTTTATTTCTATAAAAATGTTTAAAATTGATTTTTTGTGGTTTTTATAATAAGGTAATTTTTTCAAAGGTGCGAATGGAATCTTTGTTTTTACACTTATCACATGAATATATATTCCCACTATTGAGACTATTATTTGACTTCAATATTCTATTACATGTTTCCATGGTTCCTTTCAATGAAAATATTTTTCTCAATAATTTGTAATTTTTTAAATGTTATCAAAAGAGAATGGTATTTTCCACAAGAAATGTTGTAGTTCACCTTAAAAGTGTTTTCATCTATTTAAACTACCTTGGATAAATCTTGTGATATACTGGGAATGTACTCTACTAATAACATCCAAAATATTACACTAAATGTATTTTTATAATTTTTTTATATTTATTACATGGGGTAAATATTAACATTACATATTCCAGTTTTTCAATAAGAATGTTTATATTGGTTATTTATTAAATTTTTATTCATTTGATTCATATGACCAATAAATTTGACTTAGTAAGTTATTTGTATGGTAAATTATATCCCCTCAATGCATTGATAGGTCTCATGAAATAATACATCTTGGGTATTTTTCATATTCAAACCTATTTATATATGGTGTCTTGGAATGAAGCCTTAAAGGTAATATAATGTTGTCTAGAATTTGGATTCTATGATTATAGAGTAATTTATTTTTATCCATGAATTTATTTATATTTTTATTGAAGGTTCCATTTGTAGAAGAATCATGAAGTGGTGGGTGAAATATTAATATTTCATCTAAAATTTCAATTCTAGTAACCCCAATAGAGGATCTTTCATGTAAAATTTATAATCAATTTATTTAGATTGGAAGAAAGAAAACACCTTTTCTTTGGATATTTCTTTATTATGGAAGTTAATCATAAAAACAATTCCATTTTGGATTGTATTTATTTCACTATGAGGATACAAGGATATAATCCCTAAAATAATTATCCACATGTGCTTATTTTTTCTCCAATAAATGCCAATAAATATTCTGGTGCTAGCGTAGTGAGACAATTGCCTTATGTTATGTCTGTTGATTAATAATACTTCATTCATGAAAGAATATCTCTTGCATTTCAAATTATTTAGAGGTATATAGAAGGATGATTCAAGAGGGAATTACTTATGTGAAAAAATTATTTATTTACGATTAACACTACACAATAGTGGTAAATGAATATTTGTATATCTAAGGATTAGGTTTAGTATTATTTTAATTACATGTTGGCCCTTAAAATAATATCATATTCTTAATAAACTTCATGAAACAAAATAATAATATTATAATGATTATTTTTGCAGTGTGTTCTAACATGGGCATGTGATATAAATAAATATACATCTCCAGACAGGTTCTTGGTCCATTCGAATACCTCTGTATTTATTGAAATCCCAAATAAATATTTTATTAATAAATAAATATTTTTTTCACTAATAAATATTTTGATCGATAAAACGTGAATAAAATTATTCCCTGGTCTTAAGAATAATAGTTATTCTATTAATTAAATTCACATATAATTTAATCAAGATCATTGGTAACACTTATCGTATGACCCCTTAGGATTATTTCTCATTGGTAATAAGTGCTTTTTACTAACATTCAAGATAAATATCCAGAAACAGGTCAAGAAACAAAACATAAAGAACATAATGTCCCAATGATGAAAACCACATATGAATGATAATTGTATAATATAATACATTTATCAAAATTTCTCATCAATCATGTTTCAAATATGTGTCACTAACCAATATTCTTGATACACCTTTCTTTAAACATCTGAAATAAACACATTGTTACGACCAAACCATGGAATTTTGGGTAATGGTTATATTCTAATCAAAGGTTCGACATATAATATTCCCTAAATATGGAATTTAAATCATTCATTAACATATCCATTAATGACATGTCAATAATAATGCACCCAATATACCCTACCTCACTACGAATATATAGTGTCATGGTTTTCACCAAAAAATCTTGGTGTGAGGGTCATGAAATATATTAATGATAATATTAAATTATAAGGACTATGACACATGCTCACAAATAGGAATATTAAATTACACAAAAACATGTATAATTCCTACTATGTGGTTTGTTCTCATAATCTCCCATCTTAGAGATTACCAAGTGCAAACATCATGATAAAAAAAATCTACATTCCATCAGGAGTAATCACATATAATAGTCTATGTGATATCTTTCACATCATAGTACATTATTCAATAATGAAACATTATTTAAGAATATCATCATGGAACTTCATGGTTCTTATCATAGAAGGGAACTGCAATGTCCATATCAATGAGATGTATACTCTATGATATTTTTACAAAAGAGCTGTGAAGAATAATGAACAATATGTACTAATATTTGTTTATTAATATTTAATACATCGAATATACAAGTCAAAAAAGAAAAAACAATGGGTCCTAGGACACAAACAACAATATTTATTTGATCCATCGATATATTCCCCATCTATGATATTATTTATATGGAATATTTTATTATTATTTATCTTTGTCATATTATTCATTATTTATTAATTCTATTATAGATTCTATTGTACACATCCCCTTATTAATCATTTGATCTCACCCTTTATTATGTTTTCCTTTCCCTATGATATTAGAAAAAAAATCTATGAAGTATTCCAGGGATATAATAAAAGAAATATTAATAACCTCATTATAATTTTATGTTTTGTTCCATATTTTTAAATCTAATATGAGAATAATTTATGTATCATGTCTCCCATTACTACTACACTATTCAATACTTTGGGATGCGACCTATTTTATCTTGTACCAATGTAATAATAGAACCACTATCTCTAGGAAACTAAATTCATTGTGTTACATTCAATTCGAGATAAAGATGATACCACATGCTTGTACATATAAAAGATACTTTATTTAATATACTCTATGCCTATGTTGAAAAAAATAGTATATAAAACCTAATAAATAAATAAAAGTGTGCCAATTATTTTTATAAAAATAATTACTTGTGGAACCATTAATAGAGTCTATTATAGGGGTTGTTTGTCAAAATATTGTATTTAGAAAGTATGCAACAAGCACAATCATCAACAAACCTATCAATACAATTCATGTGCATGTCATACAACTTCCCTTTTTTCTCATATTATTTCCAACCAAAAACCTCCCTTTGAAAATATGTTTGATATGAACAAAAATATGGGTTTCTTTGGTGATTTAAAAACCTTATTCCCCATATTTTCAAAGATATCTAGAATTTACAAATTCAATGTATGAAAGCTTCAACTCATTTTTCTACCCCTTAAGGTATGCACTTAACTCTTGTTCTTTGTGGTAGTTAAGATTCTTTGTGAAGATAACCCCCATTCATTTATAACATGTACATCACTCAATTTTATCCTTTAATTCCCTACATGTTAGCATAAAATGAATAAAAAATCTAATAATTAGGGACACATTCATAAAATAGAAAAATAACTGACCATGGGAGTATCCCTTTAACCTGGTCTAAACATTATGATATTTCTAACTACATCTTCCAAAAAAATATTTAAAAATTTAAAATCTATTTTGGGTGGATAGATTAACTTATTTTTTGGTCATGCCTTACTTCTGTGGAAAATCAGTCCTCATTTTCAAACCACAACTCCACCATGGTTCATGTCTTTTACATGTAAATGAAAAGTCATATCATATAGAGTATGATTTCTATTTATACCTTTCATAGTACTAGTATAATCCTTTAAATATTTTTTCCCATAAATATTTCTTGAATTGAGTTGGGGATATATTTCATAAAATTGAGAATTTTTTTCTGAGGGTGAAATAATCTTCTTTATTTACATTATTCCATTTATTGGTAGATTGTCTCTTATTAATCTTCATTGTTAGAACTCCTTTTATTTTTTTTAACTACTAAACCGTTAAAAATTCCATATCAGTTTTAATGATTTTTGGGTTTATAAATACCTTCATTTTATGAATTATTCTTATCACCATCATAACAAGATTCACCTTTAACCTTAGCATACTTGATGATGTTTTATCTATAGTTTTTAAACAAAATTTTAGCTACTATATTAATAGTTTGTGTCATAAAAATCACTTCCTTATTTTGATCTAGTTTATCCTCAAGATCTATTACCATATTATTCTATATAGAAACCTTCATTTTTTGTTTCTAAACACCATCAATATACCACACTTAAATTTTTACATGTTTTTCTTTCTCAATAGCTAAATTTTTATTCCCTTTCAAAAAAATTATATTCCCCTTCTTGATCTTTGTGTTATTATCAAGACGATCTTCCAGATTTTCATTTTGTATCTATTTCAACTCAATTATTTACTCACCATCACCATCAATTATTAATTAATCAAATAATTTTCAATAGGAGAAATGAAATTAATTTTTATTCTAAAGATAAACATGATTATAAATTATTTTACACATACAGGTTCATAAAATTCCACTTATTTATGCTAAAATAATTATTATTCTTCTTATATTTTTTCTATTATTGAAGCTTCTCATATTATATATCTAATTTAGATACAATATCCTTTTATTAAGGACAATTTATTAAATAATGATTAATTCAACCATAATTTTGTCACTTTGATAATTTATTTCTTTTTTACTTTACACTATCCCTTTTTAAATCATTTTTATAAAAGGTAAATAATTTAATTAAGACCTTCATCATTCTTAGAATCCAAATGAGTGGATTGTAAAAACCCTCCTTTTAATATCCCATTTCTCATGTCCTCAAAATCCATCTCATATTTTACTTTCATATTGAAAGATGGACTTTTCTTATTACATTAGTTATGAGAATTTTGTGACGCTCAACCAATGAAAAATCATCCATATCATTAAAATATAAAATTTTGGGATCAAATTTGTCAGGAAAATGCATCATAATATTTCTAAAAATGGTGGAGTTTTATAACTTCTCATCGGACACTAGAATATTTCCAACAATTACATTAAATCTTATAAAATGATCATCAGTGTTATCATTATATACCATTTTTATGTATTTTAATCTCAACTTCTGTACTTGTAGTTTGGATTCCTAGAAATTTCTATTTTCTTTATAACTTCCCTTTAATTCATCCCAAATCTATTGGATTGTTTGAAGACCCATGACATCATTTTATAATTTCTCAAATAGAAACATCAAAATAGAATTTTTTATTTAGGTTTAATCTACTTCCATATTTATCGTATTACTGATAGGCTTAGTGAAGACCTTATGAATGGGTGGGAGACCTACTATTCTAGTATCTCGACTTCCAATCAAATTGATAAGAGGGAAGATAGAATCATGTTACTTCAACTATGGTATTTTTTTCTATAATAAGTAATAAAACCACAAATATTCAATGAATTTAGATTCTATATACTAAAAAACTTATTGTATATTAATAGGGAACCGATATTTTATCAGTTACCACTTATGATGATTCATTTTTAACATACCACTGAGAGGTGGTTGTGAATTAGTGTCCTTATTTTCAAATTCATAATTTGAACTCAACCTCTTAAAACTATTCGTGTTATAATCCCCTTAATATACTATCACAAAAACAACTTATATGATGTAAAATGTAAATAAGGAACAACACAAAAGAATTTACAAGGTCCATCCTTAAATACCGACTCAATATCTTGATTCGTTAGAAACCCAATCATAAAACCTCCATTGTATTGGTTTTTCATATAAAATAAGAAATGGATTATTCTAATTAAAGTTACATATATATCACATTATATAAATGTCATCCATGAATAGAATAGATCATCACTACTTCCCGGGTATATATTCAAGTAAAAATATCTAGGTATTATTCAGAACACAGTCTCATGGATTTCTCATCACTAATGTCCTTCACACAAATTGGTTCTTATTATTACTTTTTATAAGCACGTAACCTTAAACATTACATAATCTTAAGATAAGTTAATAATTTGACTTTAATTCAAATCAAGGATATTTTCAGGTTTAGAGCTTTAGATAATTAGGTCATAACTCAAACATAAAAACTTAAATATTACAAATTAGAAACTTCTACTCACTATAATTTTTTTTAGAAAACAAAAACTTTTAAAAGGAAACATGGTTTTGTTTTATGTTTAAAAAACATTACTTTCCTTAATCCCATCTTTGTATCTATTCTTCTTTAAGTCATGTGAAAAACATATCAAAACATGGGATGATCATAAAAATCTTAGTAAGGGATAAGCAAAGAAACAAAACTGTTATCCTTGTGAAAACATGAAAACTATGAATATTTTGTCATAAATTAATAATTTTCACCATTATGAAGTAGTAAATACTCTTCAAAGAATATAATCTCATTACTTACCCTTTTGTCACAAAAATATTACCATAAAAGCAATATAAAGATACATATAACATATAAAGGTAACTTTGGACATAATAAATCTTAAATAGAATAACCATACGGTCAAATTTCCCACATATCACTCTTACAAAGGGAATAGTCATACGACTACCTTCCATACCCATTGCATTGGAGGGAAATATAGGTCCCACCCATCTCATAATGAAATCATACATATATATTCCACAAGATCATAAACAATAATATTATAACCAATGTAATGGAATAGGTTTCATAAACATGTAATCATATAATAACCTATGAAAAAGTGACAAGATTCTTAATCATTTCATTAAAATCATAACCCATGAAAAAAAGGGAGTTTCTTAAACATCATGTAATCAAAAAATAAACCATTTAGAGAGAGAATACGAATGGTGTTCTTAACCAATAACAAAGTATGTCATCATAGGTGGGAAAGGATTTTGAAAGATCTTCTGTAAGATGAATTTTACTAAAAAATCACTTTTTAAACCATAAAACATTTTGAAACTCATTTTATTTGAAACCACTTTGAAAAAATATAAGGTATCATGAAAATCATTCAAAAACTTTTCTTGAGGAAAATAACCTTTCTTTATTGAAATATTTTTCCTTTAGTAAAATGTCATGCAATTTTAAAAGAAAAAAAATTAGTTAAAAATAACCTTGTAATATTTTAGGGGAAGATTAAAAGAAATAAGTCAGTATAAAAGCATAAAAACCCATTCATTTTGTATAAGTTAAAAAAAACATTATTCTCATACTTTGGCCAAAAAATTCAAAAAATACCTCTTTTTGAAAAATAAAGAATCATTATATTCAAACCATGAAGTAAAAAAGTAAAAAAAGGGTAAACAAATAAAATAAAATTTCCATTGAAAAATAGTAAAAATATTTATGAGAAAAAATAGAAACTATGGAAATGGATGATAAATATTACCTAAAGGTTACATAAAATTAAACAATCCCAAATATGGAAGATATTGTAAAATTCATGATCATCACTTAATAACAAATAGAATCATATACCCCACGAAAAAAAATATTATAATATCGAAATATCATAATATTATAGATAAGAATCATAAAATACATTCATGGGAAATATATACACCACGTAGAAGAAACAAGTTTTGTATGATGCTCATCACATAGAAATAATGGTAAGACAAAAATACCCTTACCACATAAGAAATATATGAATAATAATAATTAAATAATAACACTAAAAAACATTAATTATAGTGATATATACTATTTCATGATATAAATTTTCAAAAGGGTTGTATATACACCATATATTATAATAAAGGTTCATAACATTATGATATGCCTCGATGAATGGAGATTGAGACGAAGTCCCTTACAAAGATCATATCATTAGATTAAGGATAAATCAATGAAATAATTATGTGTGAAAAATATAAATACACCCAATATAATTGGATATTTAGTTTAAAACAATCATAGGTCATTACCGCATATTCTTAGAAAGGAAAAACCAATGACATGGATATTTAACTCAATAAATGAATAATGAGTTAATATTTCCCTTACCTTGAGTCCGGCTTGTTTTGTATCTTCTTTATTTTCCTGAATAAAGAAATTAATTTAATTTATACTTTATTTATAAACTTTTTGAAGTTTATTATTCCATTTCCATAAATTATTACCATGTTATAAAAATTATATTGCTATTTAAGTTCATGTCAAATGTTTTGTCAATATTCGTAACTTGAGTTAAACAATGAACTTGTTTGGATGTAAATTGTCTATTTGGTCAAAATTCCATTCTCCCTAGAATAGTAATCTTGATTTAAATATAATATATATCTATTATATATGTATTTATAATAATCCATAATATTTGTATATAATAAATAAAATGCATCATTCATGGAGACGATAGGTCGTACGTATGCATGAACACTACTTTAATTTCTTTGTCATATTAAAAGTGTATTAATTAAATGATATAAATTTATATTATAATACCAGTATTATATTATTTTAATATATTTCTCATAGGTTTAATAAATTCATCTTTTATAAATTCCATGTTTAGCGGGAATGAGTCATGTCGCTTTGAGGGGGCGGTAGTCCAAATTTCCTCCAATGTAGTTAGCATATTTTCACAACATGGAAAGCATAAAGGTATGTTATAAATAAAAAATTAAAGAAGCATAGAGACAATATAAATATAATATATATCATATTTAAAAATAGTGTCTATTATAATGGCCACCATGATAGGTGGTAGGGGAAAATTGAACAATCGTCGTTTTGTGAGGCAGTAGTTCGTCAAAAATGGAAACAGTATGTTCATTACCCATTAAATGGAGGTGTACGTAATTTTATATAGAAATAGTCTCATAAAAATCCTAGTATATTTATGATACCATTATTTTTATTTAATTATATATTAATAAGATTTTAGGAAGTGGATAATGGAAATTAAAGTAAAAAAAACATGAGCTAAGGTGTTACCTATTAATCGTGTAACTTCTTTTGGAATATACTGAAAGGATTACTTGCTAGGTTTTCTTCCCTACATGAGGATTCCAGTATGAGGTTAGGGATTATAGGGTGATTTTTGGTCAGTTATTGGATGAACCAAATGTTTCATGAAGTGTGAGTATTAGAGAAGAGAGGGCACCTTTTTATATGAGTGGGAGGGGGTACCCTTGGAAAATCTTAAATTGTTAAATTAATATAAATTAATTTTTGGATTAAAATGGCTCCAAAATGAGATATGTCAAACATAATATGAGGATAGTACTAATTACTCTAATCCAAAAAAATTTGGACATGTAAGGATTTTATTTTAAACCTTATCTTTTCGGTTTACCTTTAATTATTCTCTTTTAATTTTAATTGTGGTAACAACATTTAAATTATTAAGAGGCTATTGATTTTACTTATATGGGGTAAATGTTACATAATTCGACACTTAAAAACAATTTTTTCCTTATAATAGTCACTTTGTGATTTTAAAATATTTTTAGTATTTTTATGTAATTTAATAAATTATTATTTTTATAAAACATCAATTATATAAATTTTTACACTATTCAATTTATTAAATTTAAATAAAATATAAACAGAGCTATAAATTCACAAAAAACCATTTAATAGTCTTATAACATGTCATATTCACCTAGAAAAATCTTGGATGACATAAATTAGGTCAAATAAATCTTATTTTAATATTTACAATATCATTTATTTGATTCCATCATTAATAAAGCAATCACTACATCATCATTGTGTCATATATAAATTTAATTATTTAATGTCTTAAAATTATAAATAAAATACAATTATGTAGGAAATATTTTTAGATATTTAATTTATATTTATAGTCTAATATATCACTTATATAAACGAATATTAAAATTTTTTTAGTAAGAAGATATATGTTTATAACAAATTTTCCCTAACTTTAAAATAAACGTTTTAAGTGTCATAATCACACCCAGGTGGCTTCCAAAGGCCAAATTTTAGTCCAAATGGTTTTATTGGTCAGAAATATTTCATACAATAGTATTTTTACAAGTTTTAGGGTATTTTTATATTATTATAATATTATTTTTTCCCTTATTTTCCTCCTTTACCATTTAACTGTGGTAAATAAAAATAGTTACTAAAGTTACTATTCATCATTTCCAAAACTAAAAGGGACATATTTAAATAATTTAGAACTTATTATTTTAAAAATGGAATCCACTTTTATAAATTAAAATCACATAAGTTGTTGTAATTAATTGAAAATTTACTCCTATTGTCAAAACGAGAAAACATGTTTTTTAAAAATAAAAACGATCAAAAGATTTACATGTGTTTCTATCAAATTTCAAAGTGAGAATAATTAAAATGACCAAAATTGGATTAAATGATAGAAAAATAATCCAATTATATTTTAAAACAAATTAAAAGGATAATTTAATTATATAAAACATTTAGATGAAAAGGTAGTTTTTAATTAAAATGCAGTATTTTTCACGATTCATTAAAACATTAATTTTATCAGAAAAATACCAAACTTCAGCCGAAGAAAATTATTATATCCCACTTCTAAAGAATAATTTTATGTTGTCGAATTGAACATATAAAAGTTTCAAAACTATATTTAAAATGGGTTCGCCATCAAAAGGTGGTAAAAATGCCTTTTTTTAAAACACTTCTTTTATGCTTAAAATATTATTTTGTTCTTATATAATTTATAAAAAACATATAATAATAATTATAAACATCACATTGAGATTATATTTAGTTAATATAATCCAAAAGGGAGATATTATTTTATAAACACAATTTTCCTCATTAAAATTGGTTTTCATAAAAACACATCTTTTATATTCAATTGTTTTTTATTTCCATTAATAATAAATTTGGTAACCAATGAATCATTATATAAACATGTGTAAACAATATTTTAATAATTATATTAATATTTTTTATTACTTTTATAATAAAAACTAGGTTATAAGTGTAGAATTTAAATAATAATAGTTAGTTGTACGTTTATGTTCAATGTAGGATATCATGTACGCTATTGAACATTGTGTTTCTTTCTTAAAACTCGAGATGTTACACTTTTAATACTTAATAGTTTAGGTTTCATCACCAATTAAATATATTTAAGATTTTAAATATTATTCTATATTCAATATAATAGAAGTATTAGGCTCTAATTTCGTTATAATTATTACATATTGTAATTGTGATTTCTATCTAAATCTTATCATCTACCTTTATTCATCAATACCTACATTTTTATATTCATAGAATTTTATCTTGATTTTTTTAAATGTAATTTTTGAACTCCTAGACTTATGGTAGTCATAGTGAGCACCTTTTAAATGATAAAAAATATTCCCAACTTCATTCTATCATCCAAACTTATTTTAATATTAGTTAGCATCCCCATTTAAATCCTATAAGGCTTGATATTGTTTCATAATTCTTAAGGAAATAAAATATCTCAACCTTAATCTTCTATAAAATCCATGCCTTAAATTTATTTTGAATTTCATTTTAAATTCTTATAGGCAGGTATGTGGTGCGGAAGATGAAACTGCAATATGGAACTTATCTTAGCATACAATATCTCCTTCAAGTGAACTTTATATAATCTTATATTTAATCATGATCTATGTTAATGATCATGATATTTAATCCATAAGCCTCGTAATAGAAGCATCATTAGATTTTAATATTCATTAATTCAAAATTCATAATTCTCCAAATCACTAATTTTCCATTCTATAGGTCACCAAATAATTATATAAGTATAAAACTCTACATGACTTGGGGAAATCTATATTCTCAACATAGAGTAAAAATGGACTTTATATTTATGATTTTTCTATTTATCCTAAATTATAAAATTGATGGTCTCAATGTAGAGTTCTTATTATGTTTACATTCATGCCTTTTTTAATTTCCATATTTTTCTCAACTCTACATAAATAGAAAACAACACTACGTTAACCTTTGAAACCATACATTGATTGTGGAAAAATTTACAATAACCATTTAAAACTCTATAAAAACAAAAAAAAAACTCTCTCTCGGTGCCTTTTTCACATTTTCACATAAATATGAACTCTACTTCAATACATGTTCTCTATATTAGAATTTGAAAATCCATATCAAGTGGTTCTGAAAATTTCAACTCTCTGTGAACTCCATGTCAGTATATATACTCTATATCCACTATATAAAACCCACATAAGCAATATCAAATCTATATCCCTACCTTTTTAATTTTCCAAAAATAAATTGAAAATTCCATATTTTACACAAATTAATTTAGAACATCTTAAACTCATCTTGAGACCCTCTAAAACACATCAAATAATCCAAAAATTTCATCAAAATATATTCCTTAATCTATTACATCATATTGAATACATAGGGCTCCATGGATGGTTTTTCAAGATCTTAAAATAGTTTATCTTATTCAATATTAGTTCATCACCCTCCCACAAACCAAATAACTTAAATACATATTAAAAACTATTTTAGACGGTGACTCTTTCATTATCACATCTATTCAACATAAATATCAGCACAAACTATTACCACACTAATATTGATACTTTTTCAGGAATCAATTTAATTTCCTTGAATATTTCCATGTGAAAACTTCAAGATGTTTCCTCAAAACTTTATTTTCAAATTATCATGGAATTAAATTAATCATGTAAACACTCTTTTAATTTACTTCTAACAACATTATTATTAACAAATACAACTTATTTATTTAGACACATCGACATCAACAAATTCTGGATCATTCATATGGTGGTTTTTATCCTGAACTTACATATTCTGAGACCTATATGCTATAAAGTTTATATATTTCATCAATACACATCATAATCCTAAACTAGACATGTCATACTATTCCCCATAACTATCTACTAACCTAATAAGAAAGAAAATCTAGGTTAAGGTAATTCAAAAAATAACTCAAATACCTCATAGAGTATCACACTCATGTGAGAAATTATTCCTTTATAATTCAAGGTTATGATAGGTGAATCTAGTCTTGATAAATATTAAATTAATCTACGGTGATATCCAAAAATTCCTATAAAATATTATATTTTAAATTCATTATTGGATTTATCCAACAAATTCACCACATTAACCTTCTAAATTTCATTAATGGTTCCTTTATCAAAAACAATTTACTAAGAATTTTTACTTCCTAAACCTCAAAGAGACAATTTGAGAACATGGTATATAATTTCATATTTTTCATAATTTTTGAAATTGTTTAGAAGCTCCTTCTATAATAATATCCTTTCCTTGAGTATATTAAGATATCATCTACAAACACTATCACAAAGGTTTTTTAAAAGTTATATAATATTTTTTCATTAAATCAACCAACATTGAAAGTTAATTATGGTGACCCAATCCTTTTACACATATTATTACATGATAAATATTCATTAATACAATATAAGGATTATATAGCCTTTTTATTTTATATGAAAATGTTATTAATACAGAAAAGGAAACTAAAACATGGAATCCTTATTTTATTCTCCATTGTGATGTCCTAAAATCCATTTAACATCTTAAAGCTATATAGGATAACCTAGGGAATTTAGAAAGAAAGGGGTGAGCTAAAAATACAAATAAGATAATAAATATTATAAGGAAACATAACATATGAGTCTAGGGTATAAGATTATATTGTAAAATATAATACTCAAGAATAATCCCATCAAAGTATAACATAAATAACATGGTATCATAAGATCATTATAGAATAGGAAATGTGGAAGAAACATATAACATGAAATAAATATTAGATAAGGATAACAAGACAGAAAATATCACATAGACCAAAAATTTATATAATGGATTAATTTTACTCTTGAATGTCATACATGATGTATCATGAGACTATAAAATTACCCAATATGTTGGAGTTCAATCTGAGAGAACCCATCATAAAATTTTTATGATCTATGAGTACCACATAAAGAAAATAAATCATCAGTCATAATATAACCACAACCCATGTTAATAAAATAGGTTTTCAAATATTTATTCATATCATAATCAAAGTAAATTTCATAATAAATTCATCTGAGAAATGATCATAAGTCATGTATTTCCCTATCAAAGGAAGGGAGAATAGTCTCTGTATATATAAAAGAGACATATATACATAATTTATATGAAACCCATAACATACATGGTTATTTTATTTGATAAAAATACTTTTGAAAATATTGAAAGAATTCTTGATTAAAATATAATTTTTACTTTGAGAAACATCATAGGTTGTCATCTTGGATGTAAAATGATATTATAATATCACTTTGAACATTTATTGAGAATAATATCATTTATATTTTGAAAAAACTTATTTAATATCTTAATCTCTCTCAAACATTAATGAAATAATATTTATTAAAAATAAAATTTTAAGCTTAAAAATTAATCATTAAAATATTTATTATTCATGTTGGCGAAAAATTTCCATTCATGCCCAATATTTTAAAAATAAATATTCCTTTCAGATTTTTGTACGAAAAGTTAAAAGGTATGTAGTTTAGAAACTTATGGGAATATTCATTTTAAAAAAATTAAATATCCAATTAATCATAAAAATTAATTTAAAAAAACATAGTAAAGACTTTTTGAAAATATTTTTAGAAAAGATGGATTTTGAAGGAAAAATATTTTCGACCGAAGATAGAAATGAAGTTCAATTTTCTTAAAAACATTTTACTAAATAATTGTAAGTTCCAAATGGAGGGGAAGTGGTTCTATCACAATAAAACTTCATGAATAACCATATGTGAAGAAAAATTAAATTTTATTATAATATAATGATGAAATAGTCTCTTTCAATGAAGATATGAGAATAAACAACCCCAATTAAAATGAGATTTTGGGAAAAACTATTATCACTTTGGAAACTTCTGAATAATGACCCCCAAGAAATAAATAACATAAAATGAAACTTTAAAGATGATGAATATAAGTATATTAATGATATAACATATCAATGGGGTATTATATACACCATATAATGGAAATTAGTTGCATAAAATAACCTATGTCTTAAATAAGGGTGTTTTGAGATAATATCATTACAAAGATTGTATCATTAAGGTGGGAGTTATCAAATGAAGTGATTATGTGTAAAAATATTTATACCCATAAAAATACCAATTTAAATAAAACATAAATAAATCAAATTAATTTCACACCTAATCATGTAATAATATAATCATTGAAGTAAATGTGTAATCCAATGAATGAAAATTGTGTAATGAAACCCCTTACCTTACACTTCCCTTAAAGTTCAGTTTTATTTAACCCCTTGCATAGTGGTTTTTAACTGGATATTAAAATACACCAGAAACATATTAATATTTATAATATCAAATATGATCCAATTATAACATCTTATTACCCATTCGTTAATATTATTTCATTATCATTATGGTTTTGGTTGTTATTAGATTGGTTTTCTTATGCATGTTTTAAACTGAATGCTAAGGATATTTAACACATGATATAATTCCGTAATATCTAGAATTATATTAATGTTATCAATATAAATTTTTATTATATTCATTATTAGAATAATAATTTAATTTTGAACAAGGAGAACGAATTGCATCGCTTTATAGAGATGGTAGGTTTGACGTACACACAAGTGACATTATCCTTTCATTTATGGGTGAAAGGGTAATGAACTAAATGGTTTATTAATTTTAAAAAATAAATATAATGTTTTATATATCACATAAATTAATTAAATTTATCTATTATTTCCTTACATGTAAATCATTTGTGAAAAAATAATCACATTGCTTCGTGAGGCGATAGTTCTTCGTACACACGAGTGAGGTTATTGTATTTTATACAGAATGGGAATTAAGAAGATATATCTGATATTATAATTCCAATAATAAAATTATATTATAAATATAATATATATAACTTAAAGGAATCATAATATCCAATCGTGAGAATCATTTATGAAAAAAATTACATTAGTTCGGAAGGCGGTAGTCCGTCGTACACACAATCAACAGTTTCATTTACTATGTGAGGGAGGAGGACATGGTTGTAGTTTATGACCTTAATATAAAAACATCTAAGAATATGGAATATAATGTTTTTATTATATCATAATGTTTTAATAATTTATTTAGTGTGTGTAATAATAAATAAAATAAAAGGCTCAGTTAAGGACATATCACTTCTTCGAACAACTTATTCAGGTTCTCAATAAAAACCATTCTAGGTTATATATCAGAACAAACAAAGGATTACAATAAGATGTGATGGAAAATGGATTTATTTTTTCAATTATTGTAAAAAATGGTTTTGGAATATTGGAAAGGAAAGTTTAGGGTGAGGCCCTTTATAAGTGCGGGAGAGAACGTACATGGAATTTTTGAAAATAAACAATTCTACCCGTGTTTTTCTCATGATAAAATGCTCAAAAATTGATATTTTTAGATACTTATAAGATATGTGGTGAAATTATGACTGTAAAATATTATTTAGAAAATATTTGCGTCATTTTTAACCCTATTTTCTTCTTTTAAACCCATAATAAACCAATTTTACCTTAACCGCGTCAAATAATTATTACTGTTTTCACTAAAAATTATGCAAAAAAATAATATGAAATTGTTATATAATATAAATTATTTTTATTAAAAATATGGAATCCATTTTTATAATTTCATCTCACAATGTGGTAAAATTTATTTTAAAATTAAACACGCAATCGTGTCAAAAAAACAATTTTCCAGAAGAAAAACATTCAAAATTTTAAACATTTTCTATTTGAAATTAAAAATAAAATTGATTCCAATAATATTATTTGGATTAATAAATATTAATTTGAACTAATTTTCCATTTAAAACAATAATTAAATAAAATGGGTCTTGTAAATTCTCTAAATGAAAACATGTTTTTTAATAAAAATAATTATTTTTCACTATTCATTGAAAAATGTATTTTTTCAGAAAAATACAAAAAAGTAAACCTAAGATAATTTTGATATTATGATTTAAAAAAAAATTAATTGTGTAAGTGAAATTTTATAAAATTGGAAAAAATACATTTTAAATTATGTGTGGAATACGGGACTAAACCTCATTTTAGAAAAATATTGTTATTCAAAAAAACATTTCTTTTCAATTTAATTTATTCTTAATTTATTTCTAATAGATTTATAATTATTAAATTTATTTTATACATGTGTTTACCATAAAATTTTCATAATTTATTTATTTCTATTCATACCCTCCAACTTAAGGTCTAGGTCATAATGGTCATGTTTAAATAATAATATTTTAATAGAGTATCATGTTTCTTTCAAACCCTCTATTGTGTGCATCACAATCTATAGAAGTGATTTAATTTATTTAAAAATAAGTATATCATAATGTCTCAGGATGTTACATTATATTTTAGTATTCCTTTTTTGTGACATATATGTTGTTAAACATTATGTTTCTATTTTAAAATATCTGGGTGTTATATTCTAATCCCATAAATAAATTTCACCCTCATAATTTAATATTTATCTCGGTAATAAAGGGATTGAAATTTTAAAAATCATTTTTTTGGAAATACATGTTGTAAAAATTGTTAATAATACTTATTATTCATAAGAAAGTAGTGGATTTATGATAGTTATCCATAATGACCAATTATTAGTTTTCTATATATGAGAACATTGGTGAGAAATGAAAAAATTAACACAGAATAGAATATTAATGGCCAAGGATTAATATATAGTGATATTGATCATTTATCACAAGAAAGTGAATGCTTAATTGAATGTTAAGGATCTCAAAAATAATAAATCAGTTATGATTTAATAGATCATTTTATTCATCAAAAATGAATATCCTATGATAACATTTTTTTTGCATCCTCTCTCTATATTTGAGTGATCCATTTACCATCTAGACTAAGAATATAAGTAATCATAATTAATTGAACTTTATAATTTCATCCACTAATTATTTCAACTATAGTATCATATTTTCTACAAATGATAGGTTTCCAAGATGTATTTTTCGTGCACAAAGCACTAAAATGAACTTATAACAGATCATGTAATCACTGAAATAGAAACAAGATTATCATACTGTATTTACTAAAACACAAATGGTTTTAACAAGTATTGTTATATAATTCATTAAACTCTAATACCTAAATTGTAACTCCCAATGTTAATCTTAATCCATTCCATAGGTTTCTATCCTTAAAACCCTTCATCTTACATCTCCAAAAATGTAACATTATTCTTCCCAAATAATCCATTATGTTAAAAAAAGGTCATATATGCATCGACCCAATAAAATATATCTCGAAATATCATTAGTCACCTCAAAATAAATTTACCTAAAACCTGAAAATAGGTATATAAGATTTTAAGCTTATGATTAACCATAAACTCATAAACCCATGATGGTATCCCTAACTCTTATGTTAATCTAAAATTAAGTCAAGTATGATTCCAAAACTAACATAATCCTTATTTGTTTTTTGATTCTTATAACAAAAATACCATTGGTGAAAATAATTATATAGATTAATTATTTAATCCTTATATATAAATACATCAACCCTTTTTCTTCAATGATTTGGTATAATATGGTTCTTTCCTTAGTGTAGGGTAGAACCCTTAGTTTAGATAATTTACTTGGATAATTTCCAAGTTACCCACATATATGACATCAAATCCCTTGAAAATTCATTACTCTACGAAATTTATTTCCACATAGATAACACCTTCCCATCCATTTGAGATATTCTCTAAGGTTATTTTTCCCACCTTCTTGACACGTATGAAGAAAGATCATCTTTACCCAATATTCATTACCATATGAACATTCATAAAATTAAATCTTCCTACTATTAGACTTGTTAGAAATCATGTTTAATTTCACATTATTAATCATGTATCATGAAAACTGATTAGGAATAATAAAAATATCATTTTCTCCAGTAATAATACATTTTTTCCTCATAATCACCAATGTGTCCATCACATTTAGTTTAAACAATATTACTCCTAGTTTTGACCACTGACTAAGACTAAAAAATAGATTATATATACTAATACTCATGGTGGGAAGCCACGCAATCATGAAAAATAATTTATATGATTTCTAAATCCTAAAAACTTTTTTTCATCATAAGAAACATTAGCTTTATCGTAGTTCATTAATGGTTATCATCTATTCAAATCCTTTATGATGGTTAATAAAGAGTTTTTTAATTTCTAAAGAAATTCCCTTGGTAATATCAAACTATGTGCACATTAATACCCATTTTTGGGTATCTTGTAATGCTCAAGTCAATCTTGACACACCTTTTTCATAGTTATTACCACTAGGAAAATTTTTGTTAGAACTATGTCCTGTTACAGTATCTAGACACGAATTTCATTTCTTAGAATCCACTTTCTACAAACAACACTAAAATTTTAGGATATTTTCTTATAAATAGAGTTGTCCATATACTTATCCTTTTGCTTATACCTAGAGTTCTCACTAAGGTTTTCTCATCCTTATTTTTAAATTTTAACTAAACCATTCTGCTAAAACCAAATATGGAGACCCAATCCTTTTACACATATTATTACATGATAAATATCCATTAATAAAACATCATGACCATAAACTTTTAGTTACTTTAGAAGATTATGTTATTAATACAAAAAGGAAAATATAACATGGAATCCTTATTTTATTCTCCATAGAGAGCTCCTAAAATTCATTTGATCTCATAAAACTACATTGGATAACCTAGGGAATGCCTCAAACAAGGGGTCAGCTAAAAATACCATTAAGATAATAAATATGATAAGGAAAATAACCTATGAGTAAAAGGTATAACATGATATCACAAAACATAAGGCTCATGAATAATCACATGGAAGAATAACATAAAGAACATAGTATCTTAAAATCATAGTATAATTAGAAATATGGAAGAAGTTTATAACATGACATAATAACGAGTCAAGGATAATTGCCTAAACAAAATATCATGGCATTAAAAGTCCCATAATAGATTATGTTTACTCCCTAATCCCACATATGACATCTCAATAGACTATTATAATACTTAATGTATTAGATATCTATATAGATGCACCCTTCACAACATTTTCACAACCTATGTGTGCCACCAAAATGAAATCAATCATAAGGCATAAAATAAGCATTACCTATGGAAAAAATGTGTTGCATAATCATTCTTCATATCATAATCAAGGTAAATTTCATAATAAAGGGATTTGATAAATGATTATAACACATGTATTACCCCATCAAAATAATCAAGAATAAACTATGGATATATGTGAGAGACATGTATACGTAATTTAGAAGCAATCCATAACACCAATGGTTATTCTAATTGATGAAAATACTTTTAAAAATATTGAAAATATTCTTGAGGAAAATAACATTTTCACTATGACTAACATTAAATAATTTCATCTTAGATGGGAAATGATTTTGAAATATCACATTGAACATTTATTAAGGAAAATATCCTTACCCTTTTAAAAAAGTTATATGATATCAAAAACATTATAAAACATTAAAGAGATCATATTTGTTAAAAATAACCATCTAAATATAAAAAGGATGCTTTAAAACATTGATTTATTATCAGGAATCAATCTAGGATACCCTGGTACCCTGATACCTGGGACAAAACTGATAAATCCAGAATGTGGTTCCTAATCCCCATGGGTTGGAGAATATCACCTAGAATTATACAAGATAAATTTAGTAATGATTTTTCTAAATTAAACAATATAATAAATAGATACAAGTCAGTATTCTCAAAATAAGACTCTACTTGAAAAATAGTATGAGGAGAAAAACATGGATATAAACCCAATGTACAACCACAAATTATTATAAAATAAAATTTACGAAACTATATTACTGATGGACACAACACTACAAGACCAAAGACTAATAACCACCACCTCCAAGTGGTGATTTTTACTTTCTCGAACCTAGTAGAAGAAAATTTTCAAATAATAGAATACATAGGTAAGCTGTGATAAAATATTCCCAGTACGGTCTCACCAAGGATTCCATAATAAGATGCCACAATAATTAACCAAATAATTTATTAAATTTTAAATAAAATATGAAAGGTAGTATAGAATCATATTTAAAACAAGACAATCTTTTCTTTTCAGTTTATGGAAACATTTTAAAAAATTTCTTAATAAACATTTTATATAAAATAGTTTATATAAATTTCCAATGCATATGTAAAGCAGTTTTATAAACAATGGAGTATATATCAAAACAAAAAAAGAGAAAAATGGTCATCTACCAAGAGATATGATCATTTTAGTTTATGGGATCCTCACACACTTATATAGTGGTAATTGAAATGTGAACACATGTCCCTTTAAAACTAGTCATGGAGGAAAAATCAACATCCTAATGTGGATAAGATCTACCAATAAGATTATTCCAGAGTTGTAAAACACCAATATATTTCTAGGGAATTACCATCCTATCACGTTTCCCATAATAAATCACTAACTACGTTGTATTTAATGTTCTAAAACAATAATCAATAAATGGGTAAATTGTTTAAAAATTGTTCAAAATACAATTGCACCATTTTTTATTTTAATATGAAAATTTTCATAGAAAAAATAAATACGTGGGTTTTTAATCAGTTCATGCATTTTATAGGATAAAACAGATGGATTATTATTAAAATAGGTTTATCCATTTTCTAAAAATAAATTTCATTATTCAATTCCACTAATTAAATTCCTAAATTTCCAACAAATCTAAATCACACCCTAATTCACTAGAATTGGGGGGTTTTCCCAATTTTCCAGCTAAAGAAAATTAAAATCCCAAATTGATACAAATTGGTTTTTTCATAGTCCAGTTGAATTCAATTTAATTTAAATCAATCAACTTAGGGTTAAATGAATGGACTAAACATATATGGAACAAACTACCTTGGAATCACGGGATCATGAATCATAATTCCCATAATGGGAAACTCCAATGGAGAATGTAAGAAATGAAGAACTTAGAATAAAACCTAGATTTGATATCTAAAAATAATAGATATTATAACCTCCAACAACATGGATATTTAAAAAACCATAATGAAGATAGAAGAATAGAATGGAGACACAAAACAAGAGAATAACTCTTAGATGGGAGAGATTGAAAACAAAGTTTTCCTAGCATTGATCAACTTTAGAAAGTGATTAAAGGATCCAAAATGGGTCATCAGGAGATCCAAATACCTAGGAAGAAGTCCAATCTCGATTTTGGGTTGAGATGGGGTCTAAAATAGGGTCTGTGGAATTTTAAAACAAATTTTTATATAATTAAAGCCCACTTGAATGGTTATCTAGGTAAGGTTGCACTATTTTCCAAATCGCGCACCCTAATCATTGCACCCCTACTATGGGGTTTTATGTTTTCTCCTTGGGTGGTGCATATTTTTTCAAATGATGCACCAACCATGAAAACCCTCACTACCAGGGTTTTCCTGGTTTTTACTATAAGGGTGAATGGTTTAGGAAAACCATGTGCTAACTATGCATAGACCAAGAGCCTTCCAAATTTACAAAAATATATGGAAAGAACCCCTAATTAGATCCAACCAAATCATGATTAAAAATAGGGTCATGGAGTACCTGAAAAGGAAAAGTAATAGGATGTCACAACCTCCCCATCATAGAAACCTAATGTCCCTGGAAATCCTTCCAAGAATCTTTCATGACAAAAAGATGAGGCCACTATTCTCACATCAGTGCCCCTCTATTACATTTATAATGAGTATTAGATCCATTATTCCATAGAAATCGAACCAAATGTATCATCCTCCCATAAAGTAACTTCATTTTAGAATCATTTATCTTGTATGGATGCTCAGTCACTAATAAATGAAACTCAACGTCAAGATCACCCCAGCTCACAACATGAGATGGATCAAAAAGATATTTTCAAAGATGTGATGCATCAAACACTTTATGTATTGATATCAACTGTAGGGGGATGTGATAAAAGGTAAGACACTTTACCTACTTACTCAACCTCCTCAAAAGGTCTGACAAAATGAGGATCAATCTTCACTTGACTCATAAGTTATCGATGACTTAAACAAGGTGAAACTTTTAAGAACACTTGATCACCAACTGAAAAATCTAATGGTCTAGAATGATGATCATAATAAAACTTATACCTACTATATTCCAACAACATTATCTAATTAATAAAATAAATATTTTATGTCTTCTCTTCAACCAAGGTCAATCCAACCAAGGAACGTTCACTAATATATTACTAACATAATGGGTATCTACAAGGATGACCATACCAGGCCACGAAATGAGACATTGTGTTCATGGATTGGTAACTATTGTTAAAGGAAAACCCAACCATCCCCAAATGGTCATCCAAGGCCCCAACAAAATTCATGAACTCATGTTTGAATCCTATCCTCAAGAATCTATATTTATATTTCTACCTATCAATCCAATTGTGGATTGTATGACATACTGTAAAGAACAAGAGATCCATGTTTCTCTTGAAGGCCACTCGAAAAGAGAGAAGTAAAATTAGGATCCTTATTAGAGACTATTTCATATAAAACTCCATGAAGATGAACAATATCACTCAAATATAAATTTATCACATATTTATATTTGGTTGTATCATGAATGGGTATAAAGTGGGAAAATTTGGTCAGCCTATCGATCACAACCCATATTAATTTATTTTTTTCTTGGTATTTGAAAAACCAACCACAATGTACACATAGATCTCATCCCACTTTCAATTCAGAACTAGAAGTGGATGAATAAACCCCACAACTCATTGGTTCTCAGCCTTGGCCTGTTGGAAATATAAAAATGAGAGACAATATCAATAATTCCTTGTCTCATACCTAGCCACCAAGATCATCACATAATATCATAGAACATCTATATAGTTCATGGGTGCACTGTCCACTGAGAATTATAGAGATCCCACATAACATATTTTCTCACCACTAATGGTACAAAAAAACAATTTCAAAAAATATAATACCTTCTTGGATGGAAACCATTTAGAAATGGTCTCTCCTCCATAAAGAGAGCCTCTAAGGATACAAAACTCATCATTAAGATTTTTTTCCTAAAGAATCATCTCAAGAAGAGAAGAGGTCAACGGAACACTAGTAAAATAAAAATCTACCCCTAATTTCCAAACTCTATATGAAACTGTGAAAAAAGATCCATAACGTAACACTCTTCTTATGATTCCTATATGTATTGTGATGGAAGTTTCATACTCAAATAGTGTTTGATAACATTCCAATTCCCTACGGTATAGGCGATGTTGAAGTTGAAATATTTTTGGCATTCCACCCAAGTCATCTAGTAGAGATTTAAGTATTTCTTATAGAATATATAATGAAGGATCTTGTATTTGGAATACATGGGAAACCTTTATCTAAAAAGACAATGTGGAAAAATATAAAGTGAATTCATCACAACTGCGATTAAAAGTTCATGGTTTAGATAATTATTCTCATGTGACCTAAGATTTTGTGATCCATAGGAAATAAAATGATCACCATGCAGAACAACATAGTCCAATCACAAACCTGATGCATCACATAAGACCACATATCCTTATCCGGCCTTTGGAAGCGTCAAAACCCATACAAATGTCAATATAAGTTTTATATCAACAAAATAACTCTAAAATTTTTCATCCCAATCAATATTTACTACCTTATGACTGAGATAAGTCATCATAGAATCCAACTTCAATAAGTCCTTTATAAACTGGTGATAATATCCAATTATACCCAAGAAGCTCTAAATCTCAAAAGCATTACATTATTTCCCCCATATCATAATCTCATTCACCTTTTCAGGATGAAATGAGATACTATGATCCAACTTCACATGTACCAATAACTTTAATTCGCAAATCCATAAATCACATTTTAATAGTTTGGCATAAAGTCAGCGATTTCACAAAAATTTTATGACTACTATCAGATGATGCAAATGATCCTCCTTGAACTTAGAGTAAACATGGATGTAGTCTAGGAAGACTAACACTAATGTATCAAGATAATCATGGAAAATATTTTCCATTAAAAACCATAAACACATCAGAATCATTGGCTAGACCAAATAGAATTGAAAGGTATTCACAATGGCCATAGCTTCTATGAAAGTCATTTTTTTGAAATTCAAATACTCTTATTCTCAATAGATTATAACCATATCAAAGATCAACATTTTAGAAACACCTCGCCCATCTAAAATGGTAAAAATTATCATCAATCCCAATAAATTGGTACTTTTTCTTTATCATAACCTTATTGATTTTTTGGTAACTAACACAAAGGTGAAGTGACCCATAAGCTTTATTAAAAAAGAGAACTAGAAGCACCCAAGGTGTCACACTTGATTGTATGAAACCTTTCCCTAAACGTTCATCCAACAAAATTTTCAACTCTTTAATGTCAAATGATTTTGCGCCATATAATTTAGAATGAAAAATGTTTAGAAACTCGATGATAAAAAGAGGGATATGACCACTCAAATGTTCTCACTCCATGCCAAAATCAAACACTTATATCACTTTAACCAACTCTGAAAAAGAATTTCGGCTTCTACTCAACCTTGGTTCCCATTCTCCCTGAAATATACAGAACACTCCATTAGGCACATTAAAGGAGACATGTTAAAGATTGGAATCAATTTCATCTTTGTTAGAAATGATCTCACACAACCCAAATATGAAATTAATAGGTTTCAGGTCAAGAACTATAAAATCACATGTAAGATAAATCTATGCTAGAGAGAAGAAAGAAGTAGAAAAATGGAGACCCTACTCTCTCTTTGTTCTGATCGGTGTAGTAATATCCATCACCTAAGATAAAAGATATATATAAAGATTTATCATACTCACATCATGGGCTAGAATGAATGAATTAGAAACACAATTATCTAATAATATATTCATTATGATGAATCTATAGTGATGGAACATATCCCAATCATTTTACTTGTATCTACTTACTATAGAGACTCTTCCAATGCATAAAAAAGCTTTATTCTAGATGTATATGGTTGTAACCCCTTAGATCGTGAAGTATTTGATTACACTACAGTAATTTTTGTCATTAATGATCTCGTTCCACTGCATGAAGCAGGATAGACATGATAGAGCTTGTGCAAGGGATATGAACATCCATAGGAGCCATATACCATGGGTGTATCAGTGAAAACCACTTCTAATTTCCCAGGCATACCACACTAGTATAAAATCATAGTGACTCTACCAAGAACTACATGGGGTATAGAATAACCCTACTATAGAGAACCACCATTGGAATTATCATGATTTATATTTCCTATAAAGGAACTCACAGAACTACCACTAGGAGAAAATGATACTCATGAAAAACCTAACATGCCATCTAGGTCCATCTCAACCATCAAATATTTATCTAGCACATCATCTTATGAAGGGAGAATCAGCAAGAATCCCTAAGAATGAATATCATATGAAATTCCTATTTTGAACCATCAAGTCATCATATTCTCATTAGATAAAATAACATGTGTGAAATGAAAAATCTCATAAAATCAATTTTATTATTATATCATGGTCTTATCATCCTAATCGAGTATAAAAAACTCTATAACCTTAGCCAGCACATTAGACTATGTGTATAACTGGTCAGTGAAAAGACCTTTAAATTCATTCCCCTATAATCCTTCATTTTTATTTTCCATAATCACAGTGTCCCACCATCTCCTACTATGTCCCTCAATCATTAAGTAGGAACATTTCACCTTGATAGAATCAGGAATCTAAAAAACTCAAATGAAACTTCATCCCTTCTCAACGAATACTTTTCCACTTGAGGATAATTTAATCCATGAAATGTTGGTGTCTTCTAGCGAATGAATTCCTAAAAAAATTATTAATTTATCCCTCTAAGGTTCCCCAACTATAGAATGAATGGGGAATAGTGTAGGTGCATGTCTCCTAGCTTCAAAAAAATGCACAACAACCTTAATTAGATTCTGGTCAATGAGAGGATACACTCATGGTGGTTCATTAGTAGCTTCCTCTAAGATCTAATTAACATGTCTTATCAGAGGGACGATGCTACACAACATCAGGAAATAAAAACATTGAACACATCAAAATGTTACACACATCAACACTAAAACAAGATAAATAAGGAAATTAATTCCAACATATAGAAAAAAATATTTTGATTTCATTCTATATAAATAAAAATTTTGGAAAAGAATGGAACTAATAATTAAGATGATTTTCCCAAACCGCCTATAGTGAATTAAGGAACATTAAAATTAGATATTCCTAGACACTTAGTCATAACTACCTATTAAGTCCCAACAATATTACACAACTCTATTCTTGCATCAATTCTAGATTCTTAACTTTCACCTTTGATATCATTTTATCACGAGCTGGCCCAGGATACCCTGGTACCCTAATACCGGTGTTGACACTAACATAGACCAAAGGGAAGTATCAATCTCTATGGGTTAGTGACTAGAACCTAGAATCATACAAGATAAAGGTGGGAACCATTTCTTCACATTAAATAATAGAAGAAACATATGCAAGTTAGCGTGCTCAAAAAAAACTCCACAGGGAGAACAGTACCCGAAGTCAAATAGGTAAATAAACCCAAAGTATAACAACAAAGAACCAGAAAATAAAATGTAAACAACCTAATTACAAATTGAAACAACACTCCAAGCCCAAATATAAACAACCACCACCTCCATGTGGTGCTTTTTCCATTTTATAAACTGGTAGAAGAAAATATACAAACATATGAAGGAACATGTAGGGTGTGAGATAAAATCCCAGAAGGGAATCACAAAGGATTCAACAATAAAATTCCATAATAACTAATCAAATAATTCTTTATATTTAAAATAAAACATACATTGAAGTACAATATAATATTTAAAACAAAACATTCTTTTCATTTCAATTGATGGAATAATTTCAAAACAATGTCCTAATAAAAACATTTATATTAAAAAATTTATATAAATTCACAAGGTATATGTAAATAAATTTTATAAACAATGGAATATATATAAAAATAAAAAAAAATATAAACATGGTCATATACCAAGAGGTATGAGAGTTCTAGATTATGGAATCCTCACACACTTATATAGTGAAAATGGAATTGTGCACAAACTTCCCTCAAACACTATTCAAACCAGACTAATAAACATCCTAATGAAGATAAGATCTACCAATATGTTTCTGTTAGAGTTATAAAATGTCAATCCATTTCTAGAAAATTTCTTTCCTATCATGTTTATCCCTAAAAAATCACTAACTATATTTTCTTCAATGTGCTCAAACAATAATCAATAAATAAGAAAATTATTTTAAAACTATTCAAAATACAATTTCCACTTTTTCTATTTAAATGTGAAAATTTCTCTTTAAAAACCAACACATGGGTTTCAAATCAATTAATTAATTTCTACTGGATAAAACCAATGGGTTATTATCAAAAAAAAAATAATCCATTTTCTAAAAATCAATTTCACAATTTAATTTCACAAATTAAATTCCACAATTTTTATCAAATCTAAATCATAGCCCAATTCAATGGAATTGGGGGTTTTCCCAATTTTAATTCCAAAGAAAATTTAAATCTCAATTCAATGCAAATTTTGTCTTTCGTAATCCAATCAAAAATAATTTAATCTAAATCTACCAATTTAGGGTTAAATCTATTTTCCAAATTTATATGAAAGAACCTACCTTGGGATCATGGGATCATGAATCAAAATGCCCACAATGGGGAAATTGAACGAAGAACATTGGAAATGAAGCTCTTAGAATCAAACCTGTATTAAAGATCTAAAAAAGTGATATTAGATCCTCCTAAAATATGGATATCTAAGATAACCTAAGGAATATGTAGAAAGATATTGAGAGATAAGGAAAGAGGGAAGAACTCTTACTGGGAGAGATCGAATGATGTTTGCCTAGCATTAATCCACTACATAAAAGTTTTGGAGGAGAAAAAATGGGTCCTTGAGAGATCTAAAGACCTAGGATGATGTACAATCCCATTTTTGGGATGAGAGGGGAACTAAAATAGGGTTTGGGGAATTTTAAAATAATTTTCATAATAATTAAAACATGTTCATACGGTTAGCTCGGTAGGGCTGCCCAGTATTCCAAACCATGTTCCCTAAATGTGAACCTTGGCATGGGGTTTCATGGTTTCTCCTTGTTGGGTGCATTATTTTTCAAGATATGTACAAACTGTGAAAACCATCACCACTTGGGTTTGCACAGTTTACACTAGACGATGCACATGTTTTGGAAAAAAATGTTCCAATCTTATATGGCCCAAGAGCCTTCCAAAATATTCAAAATTGCACCTAAATCACCCCTATGGGAGACCCAACCAAATAAAGATTAATAATAGGTATGAGGATTAACTAGACATATAAATATGATGTTAAAGTCTTCCTATTGGTGGAAAATTTTCATTCAAACAGAATACCTTAAAAACAAATATTCCCATAACATTTTTATAAGAGAAGTCAAAAATGACTTTTTCAAAAAACCACATGTGAATTCCTATATTTTTTTTAAAATATGATTAAATTTAAAAATTAGTTTAATTAATTATAGTAAAACATTTTTTAAAATATTTTTAGAAAAATATGGTTTTGAAAGGGAAAGTATTTTCAACCAAAGATAAAAATGTAGCTTGATTGTTTTTTAAATATTACTAAATAATTTTATGTTTGAATGAGAGTTAAAATTCAGAAATCATATGAAAATGTCATGAATTATAATATGAGAATAAATAATTTAATTTTTTTTCTAAAAAATGATCAAATAATCTCCTTCAATAGAAATTAGAGAGTAAATAATCTAGATTAAAATGAGATTGTGAAAAAATCCTTTACCCCTTTGGTAACTTATAAACCACAACCCCCAAGAAATAAGTAAATAAAACTAAAAAGTTAAACACCATGAATATAAGGATATTAATTATATAACATATCCAAGTGGTAGTATATACCCTATAAAAATAAAATTAGGTTCATAAAAAACATGTGTCTCAAAGAAGAATGTTTTGAAATGAAAACCTTATAAAGTTCATATCATTGAGGTGAGATTAATTAAATGAAATGATTATGTGTAAAAAAATAGATCCAAAAAAATACCAAAGTAAATAATAAATAAATCAATAAATATTCTTTTTATGCATAATATTTTCATAATATATTCAATGAAGTAGACGTGTAAACCAATGCATAGAAATATGTTAAGAAACCCCTCACCTCATGCTTCACTTTTGTTGATAATTATTTAAACTTATGTATAGTGGTTTTAAACAAGTTATTAAATTATACCAGAACTATATTAACATTTTAATTTCATATATGTTCCTTTTATAACATCTTATTAAATTTTTTATAATAATCGTTCATTATCACTATTGTTTAGGGTGTTAGTTTCTTAGTTTTCTAATTTGTGTATTATTATGAAAGTTATGGATATTGGACATAGGATATATTTAAATCATATCTATAAGGATATAAATGTTATAAAAATTATTTTTCCCCATTATATTCTTCTTTATAATAATTATTTAATTTTTAACATGGATAATTAATCACATCGCTTCGTGGAAATGGTAGGTCATACGTATGCACGAGCGATGTTATCATTCCTTCAATGGGTGAAAGAGTAAGGAATTGAATCATTTATTTATTTTAAAATATAAATATAATTTCATATATATCACATAAATAAATAAAAATATTTTTTATTTCTTTCTATGTATAGTGTATAGAAAAAATTAATAACATCATTTCGAAAGCCAGTAGTCCTCCATACACACGAGGAACGATATCATATTTTCTATGGAATAAAAAGTAAGAATGTATATGTGATATGATAATTTAAGTATTATAATTATATTATAAATATTATATATATAAATTAAATACATTATTTTATCGAGTTGTGAGAAGTAATTATGAAAAATGAATTATGTGGGTTTGTGAGGTGGGAGTCTACAATACACATGATCAACGGTTTCATTTACTATGTGAGGGAGCAGGATATGGTTGTTGGTAATGAACTTAACATAAAAAAATATTATTACATGTAAGATACTAAGTTTAATATATTATAATGATTTAATATGTTATGAAGGAAGTGGAATAATAAATAAAATAAAATTCCCATTTAGCGATGTTATCTCTTCTTCAGAAAAATTCATTAGGTTTTCACCAAAAACCATTCTAGTATTTCTTTAAGATAAAACAATATATATAGAATGAGGGGAGTAAATTAAGGGATTTATTTTTGTAGTTCCTGGCCTAACTAATGTATTTTAAAATTTTGGAAAATAAATGAGATGGAGTGGCCTTTTAAAATTTGGGGAGAGGACACACAAGGAATTTTTTAAAAAGAAATAATTCCATCCAAATGTTTCTAATGACACAAAGAACTATTATGAACCATTTTTTAGAATTATAATATATAAGCTTTAAATATGACCATATAATAGTAATTATACATGTTTTGGGTAATTTTTAACCATTAATTGTTCATCTTAACCCCCAGTAAACCAGTTTTTACCTTAACCATGAAAAATAATTTTTACTATTTTCACTATTCACTATGGTAAAAAATAAATTTGAAATCATAATATAATATAAATTTTTATATTTAAAAATATGGAATTAATTTTTGAAAATTCAAATCAAATAATTGGGATAATTTAATTTAACATTAAACCTGGAGTCATGTCAAAAAAATAGTTTTCCAAAATAAAAACATTCAAAAGTTTAAAAAGTTTTTATTTCAAAATTTTATATGAAATTGATTCCAATGAAATAATTTGGATAAATAATAATATAATTGAATTAATTTTACTCTTAAACACACATTAAAATAAAATGTGATTCTAAATTATTTAAAAAAAGTGTTTTTTAATAAAAAACATTATTTTTAACTATTCATTAAAAAAAGAAACATTTTTGAAAAATACTGAAAATTAACCATATAATTATTTTGGTATGATTATTTAAAAAATAAAGTTAAATTTTTTAAACTAAAATTCCTAAAGTTGGGAAAAATTAATTTTAATTTATGTTCTCAAAAGCATGACTCAAATTCCTTTTAAAAAATATATTTTTTGAGAAATATTTTTTTATTCTAAATGATTCTTAATTTTTTTTGAATAAATAGATAATAATTTAATTTATTTTGTACATGTGTTAAACATATAATTTTAATAAATAATTTATTCATATTCAGGCATTCCAACTTATTGGGTAAGTTATAATGCTTCTCTTTAAAAAATAATATTATAATAGAGTATATGGTATCATTTAAATTCAGTGTTTCATGCATCAAAAACTATAAAAAAGATTGATTTTATTTAAAATGTATATATTTTATAGTCTTAGGGTGTTACATTCTCTTCTATGATTGTTGTTTCAGGTCATACATGTCATCAAAAATTGGTGTTCCTATTTTAAAATCTTTGGGTGTTACATTCATTATTAACTCGAAAAGGCATGAACATGAACTAAAAAAGTCTATATCAAACTATAAATTTTGTTTTCAGAATATTATTTTCCTTTAACATTGACTATTGATATAAATGAATAATTTAAATCTTAGAAAACCCATAAAAACATTAAATTATTCAAAAAAATACTCAATAATATTTAATGAATATTTTTTATTTACCATCAATAATTTTAATTTTTATAGTTGATCCATAAATTAAATATACCACTGAATTTTTTGGAAATTAGAACCAAAGTTTCCTAATGAGAAACACTTAGTCCAATGAATACCTTATCATCAATCTCATCTAGTTTCTTTTTTAACTCTCTAAAATCTTCTTTTAGAATGTGATAATACGATAGATTAATTTTGGTTGTCCCATGAATTAATTAAATTGACAATCAAATATCTCTCCTTGGTGATAATTTGAGAAAAAATCATCAAAAAACTTCTAAATATTGATCCTCTTCCATTGTATGTGGATGTTTTTTCTTATCATTCATTAATTCAATAATGAATCTAACCAAAAAATAACATAATTATTTAATATAAAATGTTATTAGACCCACCCTACTATCAATACTGTACCACTTTCCCTTAAATTCATGGACAACCCCTTCTTTTACCCAAAGAGAAAAAATTAATTATAATAGTTGATTTGAGCCTTGAATATACTTAACCAATCCAGCTGGATGATCAAATCATAAATTATCACTCATGGATCAAAAAATCCAATTAGGTATCAAAATTTTGAATTATAATTGGGTGGGGCAGACACTTAAACTATTACTCAATCATTTCACCCAATAGTTTATCAATTATCATGGTATATGGAAAAATAAAAATTTAAACCCTAATTGATCAACAAATCTCCTAGAGCTAAAATAATGTGACACTCTATTATAAAATAATAATAATAATCCTTACATGTAAAAAAATGGTATCTCACAAAAAAAATGTATTGAATTGGGCTCATCCTCTTCTAATGGATGTCTATATAGAATGATATTTCATTAAACCTTTGGTGGTATAGACCTATCCTCTTGAAGAAGACTTATAAATATACCTCGACTCCATAACTCGGTCTATTTCAATCTATAATTTTACATACTTGATCTTTTAATTTTATTATATATTCAACTACTAATTTTTTCAAATAATATCTTATAATATTACTTCATATGGCCTACCTTTCTATAAAAATCATTCTCAAGGTAGAATGAGACACTGTAATTTCGGGTTTCTAATTAAATGGTGTAGAAAAAACTCTAATCAACTTTTCCACTAAGATAAGTGAAAAGTTTAATAGATGTTATTTCCTTGAAACCATTTTCTATTCCACTTATTTCCACTGAAGTAATTATTCCTTCAACCTTATTGAGGAAGAAAGGTATATTCTCCTCCATTTGTCTTCCAAATCTACTTCATCTGTAACTGCTCTACTAACTACCTCGATGTGAGTTAGTTTACTTAACTAGATAATCGTTGAGTGTATATATGATCACAACCATATTTTAAAAATTCTAGCAATCATATTCGCATCCACAAATAACTATGGAACGTACTACACAACCTCTATAAATGTTCATTTATACTCCATCCTCGATAAATTACATTACTCAAATTCTAAAAAATTCCGTGCCTTTTTTTCATCACCTATTCTAACCAATACTAATAATTAAATATTTTTAAAAACCCTTTTATTAATGATCATTTTTAATTCTATCATCTATCATGATCCCCATCCATTTTTGATATATCATTTCTAGTAAACAAGACATGGCTGATACCTTTACGCTCACTGGAATCTTTAAAAATATTCATATACATTTGATCTTATCTGACCACTCTTCTACCATCATTGGACTAACATCACCTTTAAATAATGGTGTAATTTTCTTCCAAAAAATTGATATCAAATACATTTCCTTCATATCTCCTTAATTAGATTCCAAAAATATTATTTTGATAGTCTATACAATCATACTCATCGATAATGGATTGAAAAGAGTAACTTCCACTACACCTTATCTTCGTCTTGAAGGAACTCTTTTAGGTTGAATATACCTATATAATATAGAATAATAATATTAGTATCACAAAATTTTATAGTGTATCATCATTATTGAAATTCATTTTTCACTTTATCATGTGTCTCCCTATCTCTTTTTTTACATAGTCCCATTTCCCATCACTTTATCATAGTTATTCAATAATGTTTTTATAACACCATTTTCAAAACACTTTTCAAATAAAAAACAATCATTACTTTATATAAAATACATGTGTATACAAAAAATTACTCCCATTTAAATCCACAGTTTGGTAATTAATTACTTGTTATTCTTTTCATATTTCATGAACTCTTTTTAATTATGATCCATCATACGTTATGTTGGAAAAAAATATCTGTAATCTATATGTTCTTCAACAACATTTTAATTAAATGGAATTATTAGTGACTCATGTTTCACTATAAATAGGTTAGATCCACCTTTTATGGGTACATTTAATCCTCTAACCATTCTATTATATATACCTTCCTGAGTTCTTAAGACTCACATTTAAAAACCTTGGTTTGATGCCATTTTAAAACACTCCAAAACCTGATCTTAAATCTTATAAAATTAATTGGAGTTCCACATAGTCTAAATATTTCTCCCCTAATTTACAAATTATAAAAAATAGTGTACAAGGGTGGAATTAAACCAATTTAAAATTATCCCCCCCCCCCAAATAATAAACTAAAAGTATACCAATTCATGGATTTATTAAACCCTATTAATAAAACCCATTAAATTCATAATATGGAAAACATTAAAAACTAACCACAAGAGAATACATAGAGTATCATTACTCATAGAAATGAATAAATATAACTCAATATTATGC
This sequence comes from Viscum album, assembly GCA_963277665.1. Classification (NCBI taxonomy): domain Eukaryota; kingdom Viridiplantae; phylum Streptophyta; class Magnoliopsida; order Santalales; family Viscaceae; genus Viscum; species Viscum album. Next base: position 849,499,150 of record OY728121.1, on the reverse strand, counting down.
CTCCACACCTTATTTCATATCTCTAATTCGGATCTATGCTCACCATTAATGATGGAGAAAACATTATTTTTCCATACATCATGACCAATCATGTCAACATCTCCATTCAAGTCCATATATATGAGTGGTTATAAACTCAATAGGATTTTCCCAATTAATCCAATAAATATACATTTATGATAAATACTAAAAAAATGGTATTCAACAATTAGTAACTAAAGTATATTCTTCTTTTATAAACACTAACTTGAAAAATGTATTTCTAAAACCAAGATGTCAAATCCAATCATATCCATTTATTTAAAATATATTTATTTATAAAAACACACATTAATATTCATTTAGTTAATATCAATTATAAACCACATTTTATCTAAATAAAATCATTTTATAAAACTCAATTTCTTCCTAAGTATTAATAAAAATGTTCCCATTTTCCATTCATACACCAGAGACTCATGGTCTACTAAAGCCTTAGTAGAAATGATTTATTTCCTTAAAAATACTTATGGTAAAGAAAATATATAATATAATACAAATAAAATTAAATTAAAGTTACCTTCCCAGAATGAGTGATCATTCTCCAAGTTGGTATCTAATAATTATTCACCTATTCATCATGTGTGAAAAAAATTCTTCCCTAGTTTGCATGTCAAACACCAAACAATACGTTTTACCCTGATAAAAATTGAGGTGAAACCTTTTTTCATTGTTCATCCAAACCATTTCTCATCTTAAAACATACTCTCTAAGCCTTGACATTAGTATGGATTAATCTTACAGGTTTTAAAATGGTTATCAACAAAAATCCATTTTCACTCAGGCACAAAAACTACACCAGAAAACATAAAAAATAAAATTTAAAATAGTTTATCAAAACAAAATCTTTACTAGGGTATTTTCACATACGTAGTTTCTAAAAAAATTACAAATTTTATGAAAACCCAATATTTATTATAAAGCCTAGGTAATCATTTCATTTTTGGATCATAATCAAATGAAAAAGTGTAAATTTATTATCTAATCTCATAAAAGTATCAAATCCACCTACCTAGATGATTTTTCTTGAATTCTATATAGATTATCAAACTAATGACCCTTTCAAGATAAAATATAGAGTCTGATCTCACAAATCCTATATAAATCATAATTCATAACTAAAATAACACAATACTATATTTATAGAGATTAACACAACCTATGTATATTTTATATGGCCATGTTCCATTTTGGAAAAAAATCAATATAACTCCCTCTACAAATAAACATGATATCCAATGAGTGTAAAGGCCCCAATTTAATATGACACAACCCCTGTTTAACTCACTATTTTCATGGTATATAAAAATAAGAGCCTATGGAGAATTCCAAAAAGTATCACAACCCATATTTTGGTTTGCATATCCCTATGGAAAATTACTTAAAACTCAATTGTAAAACCTAAAACACGGGGACATAAATAATAAAGATTAAATGACAATGGTAAATCACAATAAATATTAAATAATTCATAAGAAATACATAATATAAAATATTCTATATACAATAATAATCTTACTAAACTTAAACCACCGATCTGTTTATGTCCAACCTTCTGTCTAAATTACACCACCACTAAATTCATAAGAGAGAGTTCAAAATAAGATAATAGAATAAACTAATGCTCTTAGTTAGAAATCATCCTCTATAATTAAATCATAAAGGCACTATTGAAAATTTATATATAATTAATAAATAATCTAATTCTCTCTTATCCATCAAAAATTATTTTAACTCACTGCCTCCATTCTATGGTCAAATATAAAAATAACTTTATTTTCAATAATAATAAAACCCATGGGGTATTTCCACCTATCAAAATTTCAAAAATTCTCAAATTCAACATATTTTATTATATAATTTTTCAATTAAAATATTCCAAACAAAAATATCCTAAGTATTTTTTACAAAATTAATTCTCTAACCCTCATTAATATATAAACATCATCAATCACATAAAAAAAGTAATACATCATAATTAATAAAAAAACATTATTCCTAATTATATTTTAATTAAACATCAATAAATCATTAATGATCATGATATAAATCATTAAAATATCACAAAAAAATTGGCGTTATAATTTTATATATATATATCAAAATATAGTTTTAATGGGATTTCAAAATAAAATTAATAGGATTGGGTTTCAATTTTTATTTATTTTGAAATATTGGTTTTTAATGGTATTAAAGGTGCTTGTTCATTTTACGAAAAAAAATCCATTGATGTCATTGGTGTTTTAGGACTAGATTGATGACCTACCTCCAATGGCCCGAATGCCTTCAATTTTTTTTTATTATAAGATAAAGCCCCCTTTTAGGGATGAAGGGGGTGGAATCCCAAAGAAATTATGGACATAAGATAATACACTTGAAGGAAAAAATAATAAAACCCAAAAAAACATCATTGAACAGCTCCTCCCCAACATTTGAACATGAAGAAGATCTCCACCATTGCAAGGCTAATTGGCAAGCAAGTGTCCTGTGTCTAGCACAGACCTAATCCGATGGATGATGTCGTACCCTCTCAAACAACCAAATCCAAAAAAGCTCTCCAAAGTTGAAGCGTCAACTCTGACCTCCTCTAATGTCTGTTCATGAAGTCATCCGGATCACAAACTTCCCTCCTTCGAACAAAAAACCATTAAAGAGAGAAAACACCATGCTGTAAGGGACCATTCCACCAAATCAACGCATTAAACTCCGATCGGTTACCAGAGGAACCCACAAATCACCAAACTCATGCCAAAAACAGCTTAACACAACCACTACCAAACCAAAAGGGACCTTCAAAAAACCACACAGAAACACTGAAATAGAACCCTCCCCCTTTTAGAAAATCTAGATCCGTCTTCAATCCACTGGAAGCTCGATAAAGGCGAAACCAGAAGCAACGTCGCGGCCAAGTAGTAATTATCCAAGCAAGAACAACCACGGCTAGCCGAGCGGAATTCGGAAATGCGCTGACCCTCGTCGAAGAACAACAACATCAACTGCGCCAAAGATCCACCGCGCCACACCTTTGCCAATCCACATCGACAAGAAGCCGAAGCCACCAATCAAGCACAAACCAAGCAGGACGAGTTGTGCCGAGCCGAGCAGAAACCGAAGCATCGCTGAGCCCCGTCGAAGGAAAGACACTGCCGAACCTCACCATAGCCCCGTCGCGCCGCGCCGAAGTCAAGTCACACCAAGCCAGAGCTAACTAGAAGATGATGAATCGAGACCTAAACTGATTGAAGGGGGAAGGAAGAAGGAAACCTAACGAAACCCTAGCCACCGCCGCAAGAAGGATAGATGCCACTCAGAGGCTCCCCCTAGTTTTATATGTGAAAGTACAAATAGATTGATGACCTAGATAAGTAATTATGGTTAGTAATGTGTTCCCCATTTCTATATGAAAATGGAATTAGTAATCCTAATTCATTTTGTAAACATAATTTTTTTGGGGGTGATAATGACTTATTTTACACCCCTATAACCCCCCCAGACACTCACACACACCACCACCACCAACACCCTACCTACTCACCGTTATCACAAGTTCCTTATCTATTTTTCTCTAGTAATGAATTAAAGTGATTAATTACTCATTGGATAATACTTCCAAGGGGTAAAGAATATACCCAGATTTATTTAAAGGTTTTTTGTAAAGTATATTTTATTAATTTCTTGTCTATTTAAAATTTTATTTAATTAGATTTAATTAAGTATCAATTTAATTAGTTATTAATTATTATTATTAATTTATATATTTATAGTAATATAATGTTTAATAATATCAAATTAATAAGGACTAATGGTTTTCAATTCAGACTAAGTAATCATTGTTTAAATTATTTAATTAAGTTTGTGAGAGATAAATAGTAATTAAAATAATCTAATAAGGTTAATTCATATTAAAAATTTCTATCATTTTATAAGTAATTATAAATAAAGAAAATAAAAAAAATAAAAATATCAATTAAGATATTTAACAAAAATTATAATTGAAAAATCATAATTAAACAATGATTATGTTGAAAATTTTCAATTTGAGTTCATCAATTATAACTAATAGTGTTTATTAATAACTAATTATCAGTTAACATAAATGGTTAGTATTAATTTCAATTAATGATATACAATTAAGATTGTGTAATTATAATTAAAACAAATTAAACCTAGTTTAGAGTAATTAGTAAAATAATATTTGATAATTAGCATTAGAATGTCCATTTTTATTTTAAATAGCAGTTTCCATAAATTTATTTAGGGTGAGAACTTTGAGTAATAGGAAATTACTTACACCTCCCCCAAGTCTATCTAGTGAATTTTTCTTTTCTAAGGTGGGTGGGGTGTCTAGTACTTACTCTACCAGATTCACACTGAGTAATATCTTTAGATCATATTAGTTAGAAATGTATACTTTTTAAGAAAATATAAAGTAATTATCCATTATTTATGTTAAATAGTTAGTAAAAACAAGGTTTATTATTTATTAATATAATAATTAATTAATATAAACTAACATATAAGTAATCAAAAAGTAAAATTTCAAATACCATCATTTTAGTGAATGTTATTTAAACTTTTGGAATCAGGATCACCTGAAATTATTTCATGTAGACAATTATATAAGATTATCTCTACTTTTATGGTTAAATTATCCAGAACAATCAAGGAGCTTCATATAATAGACAACCACCAAGAGTGGTTACAATAATATATTATGGTACCCAAGTAAAATTTCCTAAAAGAATCCATGGTTGATTAAATTTTAAATTCAATTAAGAGAACTTATTTTTTATCTGTATAAAGTTTTAATACTATGATGTTTTGTGTAATATATCTTATCTACTACATGATGATGAGGACTGATTGAAAGAAAAATTATTATTCTAAAAACGGTCTGATAACAATTTAATGGAATTGCACATTGAGGTTTCTAGTGTCCAGAATCTACTTATTATTGAATGGTAGTAGATTCAGACATGAGTCCTGGAAAATGGTTCATCCCTATAATATTATATATTTTTATATCATATTAAAGAAGAAAACCATGTTGGTACTTCATATGTAATATTTGGGAAATTTGATAACAATGAATTTTTTTTGATGGAATAATAAAGAATGATATTCATTATGAGTATGAAGATAAAGAATCTAGAAAATAAGTTTCTATTAATACAATGGTCATACACCAGCTTCAATACAAGATACAACATCCCCCCATGCATAAATCATGGTTAGAAGTTATGGCACATCTTTATGAATTTAACTAGAATATTATCACCCCTAAAACTAAGTTTCCTAGAGTTTTAAATGATAGATTTAGTTTAATGTATAAATCATTAAATTTCGGAAGATATTTTACAATAAAAATTCCCAAAAATGTGTACTGATATAATATCATATTGGCCAACAATATAGACATTTAGTTAAGGAGTCGAAACAAGAAAAAAATTTCATACGGTGAGACAAATATAACAATGATTATAGATTTACCTTTAGGGAGATTCATGAAATTACTCTTGGAAAAAAGGATTCTTCTTTAGATTAATGAATCTTATACTTGATTGTATCCAAACCTTACACAAGATCACAAATCATTGGATATTGAATTTGGGTTATTATTTCTTTTCGATATGATTAATTCCTTCCATTTTATGTATTAAATCCTCATATAGGATTGAATATATTAAATGTTTAGCTATTGGATTTCATATATTAAGGAATAGAGGGTGAAATTAAAGGAAATTATTAATGCTTATAGGGATTGGGATGACTCTTATCAAGTGTTATTATTATTTCTCAATGTGTTGGATTAAAATAACCAAATTTTATTTCACCTTGATAAGGATGAGCATGTTTTTTAAAATAACTATATTGATCCTTCTGGTGTTTGATATTTCTATATATTATAGGAATTCCTTCCTATTATTTCTATATTCTATTTCTATAAATTATTTATATTTATTTAATAAATGTTTTTATAGGGAATGTACACTGGTATACTAATAATTTTTTACAAAAATTACAGAAATTCTCCACTTGTTTAAATTACATTTTCAATAGTGATGAATGAAAATTATAACTCTATAAGTTAGTTTTTGGAAAACATAAGAAACTATTTCACAAACATTCAGGTTATGTGGTTATCAAGGAGTAAATTAATAAAAATATCATTATGTACAAATCCTAAAATTAATATCATCGATGCGACATTAGAAACAATTAAAACAACATGTAAAATAATTTTTCTAAAAAACCTATTATTTTCTCTATTGAATCAATTTTATATTTTGTTTATATTTATTTTTAATGATTCATAATAATATTGATTATTGTTACCTTATAAATATTTTTATCAAGTTATAGAACAATAATAATATTTTTTATTTGGAAAAGGAAGTAGGTTTTACTATAAATAAATTATTTTTCTAGTTATAACGCCTTGTGTTTTAATCCAAGGTGGAATTTCAAGGGAATATGAACTTTTGTAATTTACTGGAAGGGCCTTTTTAAAAAGTATTCTTTGGAATGAAATTATGAGAGTTGGAACACTTCCAAGTGTTTTTTAGACTTATGTGAAGTCCTGAGAGGTTCCCCTAATGTATCATTGAGTTTCATGAGCACCAGGTTTCATAAAAGAAAGGTTTGGGTGCTCTAAATAGGGAGTATGGTTTGTCTGAAATCATGTGGCCCCCATCAAAAAACTATATATCTATAGATATAGAGTATAAATGAGCTTTATGGGTTGCTAACAGTTTACCCAAACCATGAAATTATATCAAATGGTTAGTTCTATATAGGAAATATCCTTGATGTATTCATCACATGGCTAGTTCACAGTTATGGTAACCATGTGAGGTGGTTTCTTATGGAATGGGTGCCACAAGGTTGGGGATATATTTTCCAAATTAGGCATCCAAGCCGTGTGACCCGGTTTTTAGGGTATAATGACCCAAATTCCCTTAATGATGTTTTATTTTCTTTATCTCTTTTCTTATCCCCCAGGAAGCTGTGTTGGGCCTCTTCCCTACACAAATGGAACTCCCAAGATCCTCCTCCAAGTGATTGTATGATCTCCACCTTTGGTTGTCTGAATTTAATATCATTAGACCCTATTGGATTCTCTCAGTAAACTCCTGACTCATTTTAAATATTTCTTTATTTAATTTCATCTTGAAAATTTTATTGATATGCAATCTCATTTCCCCTATTTTTAGGTTGGATATTCATTTCTTTGATTTCTTCCAAACTAGACCAAATCAGAGCTTCTTATTGGGCCTTTAGATCATCCAAATCACAAGTAGGTGTTATATGAATTCCAAAAAAATATGTCATTTTTTAATAGAATTGTCTGGCTACATTCCGGCCATTTCCACGTGTTTCTTTTTAGTTGTCTTCTTCATATTAAATATATCCTTTCACATTAATACATGTATATTAAAACTTTTTTATAGAATTATATATTTTTGATCTATTTTATGGACACCCCATTTGTTTTCCAATTGAATTTACCACTTTATAATTAAATGTTTGAATGCTCGTAGCTCCTTTTATGCATTCATCTTAGCTTAGTAAATGAATTTCTCCATGTAAGCTTTTGTCTAAACTATAATGGTACCCTCTAAATTCCATTCAAACCATATGAATTATATTTCTATGTTTTTTTTAAGATTATTATTTTGTTGAATCGATACATGCCTTTGTATTGGATATTTAAATATGCTAAATGAATTGTATGAAGAATACTATCATGTTGTTGTAAGAAAACCCCTTGGATGAGGTGTATTGTATTTGAAATTAAAAAGTTGTATTTTGTGCATTATTACACACTTTTCCATATTTCTTGGTTGTTTTTCTTCTATTATTAGATATTATGTTTTGGTATATGGAAGGTTTAAGAAATTACCTTTGAATCTATAAAATGGATTTCACCCCTTTTATAGATGATTAATGAATCAAGTTCCTCCTAAGGGAATGGATAACTTTGTAAATGGTATTACCATGTTGGTAATTTTCTACTTGACTGTGGTACCTCTTAAGTGCCTTTTTAATCCTTGATAAAAGAATTTACATGTTTTTTTATTAAAATGGAATGTATTAAATGGAATAAAATGTTTATGATGGTTTTCTTTATTGAATAATGTAAATGGTTTCATTGAAATGATGTATAAGGGTGGAAAGGTTGTGTCGGATGTTTCTTGTTTTATTAAATGTAATTAATGAAATTTTATTCTATGTTATGAATGAGCTTATAAAATGTATAGAATGATAGGTAATTAATCATTTATCCAATTATTATTAATTTTATATTATGGTACCCTTATATGTGCTCGATAAATGTAAGGCATTGAGTTATTTCTTCATGGATGTTTATTATAAAAATGTGTATGCATTATAGATTTGTTGTGGAATAATGTTAAGGTTTATTTTTAGCATCATGATATCATGCTCCCTTACATTGGGTGTTGAGCATGACGTATCTCTATAGTGATACTATATAAGGGTTATGCTCTATGTGCCACATTACATGATTTGAGTGTTTCTACAGTTCATCACCCGCTGTCTCGAGTGTTATAGAATTATGTATCGCACTTTATTGGTATATATGGAATGTAACCTATTTCTTGAGTTTGTAGGCTTGTTCAGAATTGTTAGGGATGAATGAGTTATACCATGATCTAGCCAGCACCAAGTATTCTAGTTATATGGATGCTTATGCCTGCACATAATTGGTTTATATAGGTGGAAGTAATATATATTAAAAACTATGTATATATTATTAATACATACATATAGATATTATTCAGACGTTCTTTCTGGTAGTGATCCAAAGAAGGTAGAGCCACCAAGTAACCTTTTGGAATATGAGTGGGTTGTTGTTTATTTATTCAATTATATTTATTTTTTATGTTACCTTCACACTTCCTTACATTACATTTATGGACTGGATTCAGTCATAGACACAGTGAGTGGTAATCTACTGAGATTTATATCTCAAACCAAGCTTAAGACACAATTTCACTAGGATACCTGAGTATACCTTATATTCACAAGACTATGGACTCTGTCTTGTGGATGTTTTCTTGTACATGGGAGTTAAGAGAATGGGACTGAGTTGGAGCTCGGGATGATCATGGAGATCTCCCATGGGGCATTACTATCTTTTATTTTTGTTTATTTATTCTTGTATTGCATTATACATTATATTATGTTGAATGTATACTATTTTAGTTTTGTATCATCATCAGGACATGAATTCATTTGTTGTACACTAGTCATTTTTTAACTTTTATATTCAGTTTACCTTATTCTCTAGCTACTATTTCTTTTATTTATTACCACTTCCGATGTTTCCTAATATTTAGTTTTTTATACAAATTTTAAACTCTAATTATGAGGGTATATTCTCCCTAATATAACCTTATTAGACCCTCAATACTAGTCGATAACCTATGGAGTACGGGGAGGCATGCTTGGGTCCATTGGGTTTCTAGTCAGGCTACTGGTTTTGTGGTCAGTCAGGTTAGGATGTTACATAGTGGTATCAGATCCTTATTTTTTCTTTATATTACTATTTTCGGATGGTATAGATGAGATTTGGAATGTTTTAGCTCTTATTAAATAGTCATGTATATGACTGATCATTGCACCCATGGGGAAATAGCCTAGTGGAAAGGCATGAGGGGTTGTTCATGTTGTTTTCTGTTATAGTTGATTATGATTTCTCCTTGAGTGAATGGTGTAATTTATGCTACTTATTGATTTATAATATTTATAGTAATTTACTATTGGCTTATTATGGAAAGGATAAATTCTTACATGCATAATATTAGGAATGTAGAAATTCACATTCCATGCATATGGCATGCCATGTAGTTGGATTTATAGATTGCCTATAGATTTTAATGTGTTCCCTGAGTGTTATTCCATTATTAATTTTTTTCATGTGTAGGATTTTCATCTGTATTCATACTAGTACAAAATTCCTAGGTAAATATGTTCCATAATGCAAATTTTACTTATCAATTTTGTCACATACGTAACCTATTTTAGGGTTATTTTAAATTTATTTTCCACTCATGATTTGTTTTGGTGGTTTCCAAAGGTTTTATTGAGAATAGGTGAGTTGTCATGAATTGGGCCAAACTGCGAGCCCAATTCCTGATTTAAAAATAAATTTTGTTTCATTTATAAAATTTTCAATTTTTAATATTTTTGACTCATTTCAACTCCTAATTGTTCTCCCCTGATATAGTAACCCCACATTTAAATTTGGGGCCTTTATAAATCCATAAGCATGGGGGATTTTTGTTTTTATTTTAGAATTGGGCCAACCCGAAGGCCCATTTTCCTGTTTTAAATTGTTTCATTAATTTATTAATATCTTATTAATTAAAATGGATTTTTCGGTGATTCTACCTCCCTCTCGACCCTAAGAAGCCCAGGCGCGCTCCCAGTTCCTTTCCCCCCACTTTGGAGATCTATTTCATCGCGATATGGTGCTAACATTCTTGGGGTTTCTAAAATCGGGAAGATTTGAGGAGGTAAGTTCATTCCATCATAACTCTCTCAATTATTACTCTTTCCCCCCCATTCCAATGCCTACATTATCTCATAATCCCTGTTCGAACTTCCCTTGAATGGTTGGATATTTTTAAATTCATATTCTGGTGGAGTTTAGGTCGTTTTCTTCAAGATTATTTTGGGTAATGTTTCTCTTTTCAATTCTTCTCTTCTCCTTAGGGTTTCCACCCTATCTCAAGAGTTTATAGAATGTCCAGAACATAGGGTTCGAACATATGGTCTTATTTGGTATCTTTTGGGTCAATTTTTGGTGGTCTAGGTCTGGATTTATATTCCTTGATGTGCGGCGGTGGTGCGGTTGATGTTTCTCACCATGTTTTGAGGGTTTCGACATAAAAGGTAGGTTATTCCATGTGTAATCATTTCTAGATGAGTTAGTTTGATTGAATTACTTATTATGTATTTAATAATATGCTGTGTATTGTGCGGGAACTGTTTATTTTGTATTTGGTAAAGCATTTGTTTTTACAGTTTCATTTTAGTTTAAAAAATTGGGTGTTTTACATGTGCAACCCTTTCAGTATTATTTGGGTGTGTTTTATAACATATGAAATTGGTTTAATAAATCATGTTTGGGCTGAAAATTCTGATTTGGTAGGGTATTGGTGTGCCATTAGGTTTTAAAGAGGTTTCTTTTAATGGGTTTAAGGTGTAAATCCTTATTGTACTTCTTGAAAGGGATTTTGAAAATGTGTGCTTTTCTTGTGGATCTTTTGTGGTATTGTTTGAGGTGTTTTTATAACACATGGGGGGGGGGTAGTTTAATAAATGTTTTTGGGGATGAAAATTATGTTTTGAATTTGTATTGGTGTGATTTTTTCCTTGAAATATGGTTTTGAAATGAGTTTTTTTGTGAAAATATTTGGTACACTCTTTAGAATTGTTTTATGAAAGTTTTGAATGGTTTAATGATTTATGTAAGATGTGAAACCATATTGGAAAACTGTTTTGGATTGTTTATACTTTCAAATGGACCATTTTAAATGTTAATAGTTCTGTTATGTTATGTTTATCCTCTTGGAAATGTTTTATGAAAATGTTTAATGTATTTACTAAAATGTGAAAGAGGTGTGAACGTTATATGGGTTGTTTGTGTGAGTGTGATGTGAAAAGTGGATTTTGTTTATAAAAAGGGTTTTAGGAAACATGTGAGTGGGCTGTTATGTTATGTTTAGTATATTTGTAGGTATTTTATAAAATTGTTAAAGGATGAGTTGGATTGTGAAAGTTATGCAAAAAGTGTTGTCGGCTATTTTGGTGTGGGTTTGATTTCAAAATGCATTTGAATGAAAAGTGGACTTTTGTGACTTGTGTTGTATACATGTGGGCTGTTTGGTGAATTTATGATATGGAAATGATATTTTCATGTGAAATGTATATTCATTGACTTGTTGAAATTGTTTGAGCACAAAGGGAAAACTCGAGTATCTAGGTGGGTGGACGTGTACTAGTATGCTAGTGATCCCGTGGGGTTTGGCCTCAATTTCACTTAGCAAGATTGACAATTAAAACTCTAACTAAACTAAGATGATGATGATTGGGTACCACTAGGTTATGGGTATGTTCCCTACTAGTGGCTCGTGCACGAGAACAGATATTTGTGATGGTTACTCTCACCGAGATACGAGGTACCTGGGACCCACAGCTAGCTAGTTCATAGGGGTTATTTCCCATTGCTTGTGCTCACTGGATATTTTGTGCTTACCGTCGGCATACGGTACATTTTTCTGGAAAATTCAGTAGCTTTGGTGTTTATTTTAAAAAGTGTTAATCTTTTAAAATAGCCCACTTGAAAACTGTTCTTATTCAAAGTTGCAGCTTTTAGAAATTGTAACTAGCTTTTCATGTTTTTGAAAACTTGCATGCTTTTCATCTTTAAATGCTTATTATGTGGAATCTCTTAGTGGTGGTATCCTATTGGGTTTTGTCTCACACCCTACTTACAGCCTTGGGTGTAAGTAGACTTGGTTATTTTGTTGTTGCAGGTTTGGGTATAACTTTTGTGCCAATAGTTCGGGTTTCCACCGGTCATTCATGATGCGGTGTTGTGGAGATGGCTTGAGAAGATGACTCTTGCCATGTTGAGGTTCTTGGGATGTCTTTGCATGGGTTTGTACCTTTGTAATGATCTTCAAACATTGTTTAAAATTGTGTAATTCAGTTCTGAATTTATTAAAAAGATGTTTCGGTTTGAAAAATCCAGATTTGGTTTCTTGGATTCATTTGATGTTTCAAGTATAAAAACTCGGGTAAATAGTTCCCAATTTTCAGTTTTTGATACCCGGGAACTTGTGCCAGCCCGTGGGGATCGGGAACGCCCTTCGGGACTTGCCACGGGTCGGGTCGGGTGCCGGTTTTTGCGGCGACCAGATTCGGTTCGTGACAAATTTCTTCCATTGTATCATGCTCCTTTTGTTATAGCATGCATTCTGTGTTTACAACTTGTAAAGACATGCTAGTTCTATTTTGATATATGTATATGGTTGCATGGACTTAATTTAATAGTTTTGATTAAATAGGAACCATTTTTAAGTTGAAATGTGAATGGGTGCCTTATAATTTAGAAAAGGTAACATGTATACATAGACCCCCTTGGGATATTTTTATATACATCTAGACCATTATAATAATGTTATGCTTGTTGAAGTCAAAATTCTAAATGGTATCGGTTAATGGGAGGGAAATTCCAAACTGTAAAGTGTATAGGTGCTTTATAGGTTGGTGGATGGCCACCCATGTAACTAAACCATTATATATGATCATGCTATATATTTTGGAATTTTTATTAATAAAAAATATTCATGAGTTCTATTTTAGAGTGAATTAGTTTTCGTTAAATGAGAGCTAGACTATATTTTATAAAGTCTATGGGCACTTTATAGAATGGGGAATGGAAACCCATATAACCAAACCATGATATATGACCCTATGAAATATTTTTTAAAGGTTGAAAATGTAAATATTTTTTAATTTTGAACTAATATGAGATGATTTCATTTATAATAGCTTATATCTCTAGCACACTAGCATGGAGATCATGTGACTAGCTTTCTAAAATGCATAACTGATCCCAAGTAGGTTAGTTGGGGAATGTTAATTATGAGATAACCCATATGGGGATTTTTAAATATTAATAACTAAGAAAATTCTTTTGGGTTTCATTATAATGAACTAAATTTTTCTTAGTGGGACACTCATAGTATTCCCTATCTATTAAAAGTAATTTATGTGGTAAATTGTCTTATTATGATAGGATGTTGATATATGTTAATGTTTTAAAAATTAATTTTGATCAGACTTTCCTATTATGGATTGGTTTCTTATTTTGAATCTTTTAAATGAATAAATATTGAATGTAAATGAATGTAATGGATTTAAAATGGAACCCTAGGTGATGTCCTTCATTCGGACCCTTGTGTAAGGGTCATTTTAAGTTTCTCCTAGGGTTCCTTGCAACATAAATGTAACTATTTTATGTAGGCCATTCTTCTTTTTAGAAATGGATTAAATTATAGACTTTTGAGCCTAGTAAATTTTTAGTTGGTGTGATCTATATATAGACTCGAAGATTTTATTTTTGAGGGCCTAGCCTAAGGTAGGTATCACCCTTAGAGTATAAATGCCTAGATAAAACCCTTGATGTTTCAATTTTATAGTACCTTTAGGGATTCGTTGTCCCTAGTAGGACTCCTATCTCTTAAATAACACCCTTTCTAGAAAGGGTGGTCATGTTTTCCTTGGTCTTTGTTATGGGTATGATCATCAATTAATGTTCAGTTTTAGTAGGTTCGAAACACTTAGGGAGTGTCCAGCCACATCATAGGTCTTGTGACCCTATTTCTTTTTCCTTGGGAGACTCTAGAGGTCTTCAGTATATTTTATATTAATATGAGATAATGTCCTTTTGATCCAGTTTTTCAAATGGTCCATATGATACTTGAATGCATAGGGATGATATGCCTATGGGTAGTATCCAAGATGTGTCATTTTATTCTTTAATCTTGAGGTAGTATGAATTTATATACACAGTACCCATCAATTTTTTAAATGATATAACGAACCTTTTTAGTTTGGTATAATCGTTAAGCCTTAAGTTGTTGACAATGATCTTAGATGATCTCTTTAGAAGAGTGACCTCAGAGATAAAAGGTATAAAACATTTCCCAATTTTTATGATGTATTTTTAGAGAATTTAGTGTTTTGACACACCGGTTAGTTGTTTTTGGTTTTCATGTCAATAGCCTTGATGTATCTGAGTGAGACAGGTATGAATTTCACATGTATGTTCATGTTGGTTTTGTTCTATCTTGCTTGTGAGTAGCTAGTCAATCTCTTATTTTGATGACTAGGATACTCTTACGGTGGGTAGAGTCACGTTAGTTTTAGTGAATGAATTTCCTTCCAAGTATAAGGAACACAACTTATGAGGACCATTTGGAAATGGTTTTTATTTATTAAATTTTATTGAGGCATGGATGTTTTAAATTGTGTTAGTTCTTTCTTGACACTATGACATTGATGTGGTGGGATATGTATGAAACCACATAGAAACAAAATTGGATTTTGATTGTATTTGGTGGTTAATCTTGAATGACCATAGGTTGTCTCAGGTGGAAAAGGTGTGTGATCGGTTAGTGATGATGTGTTGGCAGGTGAAGCTAAAATTATTTTAAGGAAAGTCAACCAGTAGTGGTTCAACTATTCTTCTTTTGGTTTTCTTGGTTTCCTCTTATTATAATCCATATTAGTGAAGAGAATGTCCCCTATATTGATTTAATCTTTGATTCACTAATATAGTATCAGTCATACTTAATGCTAAATATTTAAAGATATTGGGATTGATATTTTGTCTCCATCAGGTATCACGTTGGGCGTGAGGTTTTTTATGTTTGGTTAGTCTTGAATGATATTGGGATTCCCTTATAGAAATTCCTTAGATAGAATCTTTGAAACAAGTAATTCTTCCTTGACATGATCGCTAGGATGACACTGATTTGGTTTAATTAAATGATCTGACCTAGAATCTAGGACTCAAGTTCATTGAATTTGATGTTGTTTCAGACTTGTTTCCAGGGTCAGAGGTAATGTTTAAAGGGTGATGATTCCAGTGAGATGGATCTGGCTTTACCCCCCTCCCCCACCCCTTCCCTGTGTTCATGCTGAGGAATTATAGTTACAAATAACCAGGGGATGGTTTGAACACATAAGGTAATCTAAAGTTAGCTATGGACTTTGGTGAATGTGCTTATTGTAAACGACAGATGCCTTGAAAGGAGGAAATACAGTTTTATTTTAAGACATTGGTTGTCTATGCCAGTTTTTTTAGATACGTCAGTGGAACAATGCCATCTTATTTTTTTCTTATTTTTTTATGAGTATGTTTAGTGAAAACCATTTTAAAATCACATTTTAAAGTGAAGGATTTTGTGCTGAGAAGGTCTATAGTGTCTTTCAAGGAATGACGTGCGACCATTTTTAGTTAGGTTGACCAGATTCTACCATTTCTTTTTTTTATGATGACTCTAATATGTCCTCTGAAATAATTAGTTTCCCCCAGTTATAGAGGTCATTACTTGAACATAATTATAACACTTAAATGCATTCCTTGTAAGGAAACTCAGCTGGTGGCAGTGTTGTGGTTTGGAATTGGTCCCTCCTGATGTTAAAACCTATGGTTGGGAGTTCCTTTGGTCATTTGTTTAATGAGATGATGATGTGATCATGACTCTTGCTAATGGGGATCAAGTAATCTATATTTTAACATTTCAATCAGAGAATGAGCATTGGCTCAGGTTTTTGGTGGATTAAGTGTTGTATTATTAATTGACGCTTAGAGGTTAATTGGGAGTTAGAAATACAATGAAACCATTTGAACAGAACATCATGATCTATATAGATCGGGTGATGTTTTCTTTGTTCCACAAGGCTTATCAGGGATAATAATTTCTAAGGTGGTGAGGTTATAAGGACCCGTGTTCTAAGATGAGGTGAAATTCCAAGTTAATTTGACCTTTTTTTCATTTAATGGATGGTCTATTTTTAAAAACATATCTTTGTAATGATATTATGAGGGTTGGAACGCTTACATATTTTTTTAGTCTTGGGTGAAGGACTGAGAGGTTCCCTGAGTGTCTGGTTGAGTTTTGGGAGTGTTGGGTTCTGAAAATCAATGGTTTGCATACTCTAAATAGGGAATATGGTTTGTTAGAAACCATGAATCCCCTAGTATAAAATCATGTGGCTTCTGGAAAAGAGAAGAAACACTATGCACAGGCTTCATAGGGTTTAACCAAACTAGGAACCTATCTCACACAGTTAGCTCCACTTAGGAAGGAGTATCGCACTATTCATCAAATTACTGCCTGGTTTGGGTAACTATACAGAACAAACCATGTGAGGTGGTTTATTAAGGAATGGGTGCCACATGGTTGACGTACAGTTTGGCTAAACATTGTGGCCGAACCATGGAACCCAGTTTTTAAGGGTAAAATTACCAAAATTACCTTAAGGATATTTAATTTTCTTTCTCCCCTTTATTCTCCCCCTAGAAGCCATGTCAGGCCTCCTCCCAATGAAAATGGATATCACAAAATCCTCCTAGTATGATTTCTTGGATCTCCTCCTCTAGTTTTTCGAATCAAATTCTGTTAGTCCCTATAGATTACTCTCATTAAACTCTCAACTCCTTTTGAATCTTACTTCATTTAATCTTCTTTCGACTAATTTATCAAGATTCAATATCATTTGACCTATTTTCTTATTATATGACCATTTATTATATTTATTCCAACCCGCACTAAATCATATCTTGATATTGGATTATTACACTATCCTAATAATGAGGTAGGTGGTCAATGGTTTTTTCATAAATTTTTCTATCTTAATTTGAATAGCATTATTTCACTACAGGCTGGCTTTTTTCGTGCATTACATTTATATAGGATTCTTCATATTAAATTGATCCTTTCACCTTGATACATGTATGTTGAACCTTGTTTAAGGAAGTAGAGAATTTTTATCCCTTTTATAGATACCACATGGTTATTCCAAGTTTATTTACCCCTTTATAATTAAATGTTTGAATTCCCAAAGAACCTACTAAGTATTTGAATTGGCTATTTGAATTACCACTAGAAGGATTTTTTCTAAATGATAATGGTACCATCAAATTTTTATTTAATCCTTATGCATTATATTTCTATGTTTGGTGGTTATTTTAAGATTCTTCTTCTGATGAATTGATATATGCCTTTGGATTAAATTTTTATATATACTAAATTAATTTTTTGAATAATAATATCATGTTTTTATAATAAAAACCCCTCTGATTAGGTGGGTTGTACTTGAAATTACAAACTTTTATTTAGTGTCTTATTATATGATTGGTCATATTTCTTGGTTCCTTTTCTTCTGTGCTTCGATGTCATGTTTTGGTATATGAGGCATAGCCTTTATTGAAGATATAAAATGGATTGAACCCCTTATATTAATGATAAATGAACTAAGATCCTCCTAAGGGCTTGAATCACTAGGTAAATGGGATTACCTAAGTAGTTAATTCTCTTGTTGACCACGGTACCACCTAAGTGCCTTCTTAATCCTTGATAAGGGAATTTATGTGTTTTGTTTAATTTAATTTCATGTATTAAATGGAAAGGCATGTCCATGATGGTTTCTTCCTTAAATAAAGTAAATATTTTCATTGAAATGATGTTTAAGGGTATTTAGGAGATGCTGATTGTTGCTTGTTTTATTAAATGTTATTAATATAATATTATTACATGTTATGAATGGGACTATAAAATGTTGAATATGAGAGGTAATTCCTCATGGATCTGGTTATTATTAATGTTATATGATGATACACTTATCCAAGATCAATAAATTTAAGTCATGATTGGTATTTCCTAATGGATATTTATTATAAATATGATTACACCTGATACATAGGTTTTGGAATGATATTAAGGGTTCTATTGATCATGGATATATCATGCTCCCTTAAATCGAGTGTTGAACTTGACATCTCAAACCATTGATAATAAATGGGAGTTGGGATTTATGACCCATGTTACATGATTATAGTGTCGCCATGGCATCTCACTCACCATCTTTAGGGTTGTAGCATGACATCTCTCACTTTATAGGGATGTAGGTCATGTACCCTATTTCTTGATCTTATAGGCTTATTCAAACTTGTTATGGATAACAGAGTTAGGACCTGATCCATATATCACCTAGTATTCCAGGTATATGGCCACTTACATCCACATATTATTGGTTCATATAGGTGGATGAAATATATAAGTAAACTATGTATATATTATTACTATATTCACATGGATACTGGTTATACTCTCTTTATGGAAGTGAGTCGAAGCAGGTATAACTGACAGGTTTCCTTTAGGAACCTAAACAGACTATTGTTTATTTATTCAATTCTGTTTATTATTTATCTTACCTGAACACTATGTTTCATTACAATTATGGACTGCATTCATTTGTACACATTGTGCGTGGTAACCTACACGAATTTATATCTTACACCCTTCTCAGGACGCTATTTCTTAAGGTACCTGAGTAAACGTTATATTTATAGGACCATGGACTCTTTATTGTGGATGTTTACATGTATCTAGGATTTAGGAGAACAGGACCGAGCTAGTATTCAGGATGCTCATGGAGATCACCATTAGGGCCATGTTGTCTTTTCATTTCTTTTATTTATTCTTGTCGTGCATTGTATCTTGTAGCATGTGTTATGTTTATTGTTTTAGTTTCATATCATCCGTAGGACATGTAAGCATTTTTTATATACTTTGCATTCTCCATAAGCTATATTCAGTTTACCATATTCTTCTACTGTTAGGTCTTTCATTTATTACCACTTCTTCTATTGTACCCTATTAATTTTTTTGTTATACCATTGTTCCACATTGATTATAAGGGTATAGTCTCCCTACTATCACCTTCTTAGACTCTTGTTTCTAGTTGGAGGCCTATGTTGTACTTAGAGATGCACTTGAGGCAATGTGGATATCGTTATGGCTACCAGTTCAGTGGTTAGTCGTGTGGGAATGTTACACTAGTGGTATATGTTTTTAATTAGAAACTAAATTTATAAATAATATAATAATTATTTTATAAAACTAAATTTATTTTTGGATTCATAATGAAAATTTTATCTTACTATGTATTTTTGGAATTTCTCTAAAAATGTTTATTTTAGGGTGAATAGGGAAAAATACTCTTTCTTAAAAAACCATAACTTTTAGGAAATCATCATGAAACAAGTATGAATTAAAATTTTGAGAAAAAAAATTCTAGTAGAAAATATTTTTTTAGTAAAATAATTAATTTAAAAATAATACTTTAATTTTGTAAATATTTTTTTTACTTTTTAGAGTCGAAGTTATATATTATTCTACTGAGAACTATTTTTTGTTTTTTAATTTAATTATATATTCAAAATGTTCCATTCAGTTTTGGATTTCTTTGAATGTCACAAGACACTCATTTTTTAACCATATAATAATAAATTTCCTTGGAATCAGTATTATACATGATTTTGGTGTAGATTCAATTTTTTCTGAAAAAACAGCTTTCTTGAAACATTTTTTATTGGATTAACCATATTTTTATTCAAATTAATTTTTATCACTACTAAAAATTAAATCTAGTAAAATGGTTCTCTTATTTTGAATAAAAAAGATCAGAATAATTAATAAGGTTGATTTTATTTTTACTCAAAAAAATAAGTTGCCAAGGTAGAATTTAGTCATCATGGTAAAAGCTAAAATAAGGTAAAATAGTTAAATTATGTGATATGGTCACAAAATATCCTAAAAACATTATATTTGTATGTTTCGATAGTGTATTGATCAACATACCCCTTATAAATGTTCTATTTTTATCCATTTTGGATCTACATTCCTTGAATATGACTTCACTTTTTATATTAAGAAACTAATATTAACAAACATTTCACCCCTCTCATTTGTAAAAAGAAACCTTCCCCACCCCACTTCTCTACACACCGTGAGCACCTTATCTCAACCGAGAATTAAAAAAATCCTTCCCTAACCATTTTTACCATGTCTTAGAGGTTATTTTTTCACTAAAAGATAAATCTATGAATACTTAAGGAGAGGCCTTAAGGAGGGTATCCAAGGAAGAGGTAATTTTTGTAACAGAGTTCCTTCAAGTATCTCACTTATTCTACCTCCTACAAATATATTATACCCACCCTAATATCATGATATTAGTCACATTAGTATAATAAAATTTTATTATATTAATGGAACAACCATTATCTACCTCCCTCTCATGCATTATAAAATAAAAACATCACCCATGTTACGAGCGAAATACCACCCCATAAATGATTCATTCCATTTTTAATCATCATGTTACATGTCATAACGCCCCAACCCAAACATCTAATTGGATCTAGAGAGATACAATACATCATGAATACCTACCCAACTACAATAGGTTTTCAACTATTGGTAAGGGTCTAAACACCATCAATAGATAGATTATGCATTCCATTAATCATAGTCAGATACTGAAAAATAGTGGTCATTAATTCTGGTTTTTTCATGAACTACAAGCACTTTAAACTAGTGCATAATAATATAGTGATTTTTTTAAACCACCGTAGATTTCATGTACACTATTATTTTAGACGAAGTTCCTTTAATTTCATGGCAGTTTTAGTATGTGTTATTTTTGGAGAATTTAGAAACTCCTTCATTTTTATTTAGCGGGGGTTATATTAAAAAATAGATTATATGAAACTAACTACCACTAAATATATTAGTGCTGGTTATGTTTAGATATGGGTAAAGGTACCCACTTTTAAACATAATTTAAATTAATTTACATAGAGGTGGTAACTAATATGAAAAGATAAATATTTCAATTAAAATTTATTTTTTTGAAAAATATTTAATAAAAAACTATAAATTAAAAAAAATAGAAATAAAATAAACTAAAACATAATTTTATGATAAACCAATCATAAATACATCATAAATCCACATTCATATATAAAAACATCCATAGTTAGTATAACCTCAGTAAATAGATACCTAAATCAACCCATACATCAGTCAACCCATACGCCAACCATCAATATATACATATAAAATATGTCAAACAAAAATACATGCCCCATATATATCCATTACACAACCTCCACTTCATCTATATAGCTCCACATTTTCTTATCAATTGAAACCACCCACATCATCTCACCAACTGTAACAATAAATGAAATAGAATTTAAAAAGAAACATAATAAATCATAATTATAGTAGAATGATTAATAAAATTTAAACATTCCATGGATACTAAGAACCATCATGACTCAATTATAAAGAATTTAATGGATTAGAACATTTAAAATATTTCCAACTGTCAGTTTCTATCAACTAAAATGAAAACCATAACATTTAAAAAAAGAAATGTCAAATAAAAAACACATAGAATATACAAAGAAAAAGGAACATAAAATTTATTATTTTGTTATTAAAATAGAATAAATTTCATAATAAATAAATAATATATCATATAAAAGCATTAAAAACATAAACATACCTATTTAAAAAATGATTCAACATTGGAAACTAAAAAGGGGTTAGTAAATATTCTAATTAATTTTTAAATCAACCTATAGTGTGCTTGAAAATAAATTAATAATTTTTTTTATTAATTTCAATATCACAGCATGTCTTATATTTCAAAAATAAAAAATGTTTATTTTTCCTTTATTTAATGTCAATTTGAGGTTGTTTTCTATGTCATTTTCCATTAAACAACTGTTTTTGTGTTTTAAAACACTAAAAGTGCATTTATGACCATACTAAGAAAACTGTAATATGAAATGAAGTGTTTTCAGTTCCCACATTTCAAAAATCAGTCTATGTTCATTTACCAATGACTCTATGGAAGCCTGATGTCATTTTTCTAGTTTTGACCTTCTGATACATGTTTTTAAAAGGCTTTGATACCTCTACAATTTTTTATCTGAGTCATTCTGACAACATCCACTTCAGATTAATGTATAGTATACATGTACACATAAACAATAACACATAGGTGTATATACAATTATTTAACATCAATATGAGGTTGTTTTCTATGTTTTTTCATTCCACCCACATGTTAATGTTTTAAATGACTAAAAAGTGTTTACAAAAATCCCCGGAAAAATGTAACTTGAAATAGAGTTTCATTAGTTCCTACATTTTAAAAATAAATCTAAAGTCATCCTTACCAGCTTTTGGGGAAATTTGATGTTGTTTTCCAAGTTTTGACCCCCCCACCCAACATGTTTTTAAAGGCTTTAGTACCTTTAAAAATTGTTTACGAAGTCATTTTGACCACAAAACATATTAGATTGATGTGATTTAAATGACTACATGTCAAAAATTTATCACTTATGGTTATAAAATTATTTATTATCAATTTGTGGGTTTTTTCTATGGTTTTGACAATTCCATGCACGTTTAAGTGTTTTAAAACAATAAAAACATGTTTATAGCCATCTTGGGAAAACCGTAACTCAGAATGATGTTCCGTCAGTTCATAAATTTCATAAACCAATATACGTTCATTGTACTATGATTTTAGGAAATATGATGTTATTTTAATATTTTTTATTCCCCAAGACAAGTTTGTAATGGCTTTTGTACCCTTTAAAAAGTGTTTATCGAATAATTCAGAGCACACTGCACATCATATTGACATGTTTTCTACATGTACATTTCCAAAATAGTGAAAATATGGTTATCCCATGATTCCACATAAATATGAGTTATTTTCTATGGTTTAGACCATTCTATACACGTTTTACTATTTTAAAACACAAAAAACATGTTTACAAACATCACAAGAAAACCATAACTTGGAATGACATGACATCATTTCCAAAATTTCACAAATCAATATATAATATTTTCCCTCTGATTTTATAGTTTTATAAAATTTAATAAAAATATTACATAGTAAACTTAAAAAGTGTTTATCGAATCATTCAGAGCACACTGCACATCATATTGACATGTTTTCTACATGTACATTTCCAAAATAGTGAAAATACGGTTATCCCATGATTAGACATAAATATGAGTTATTTTCTATGGTTTAGACCATTCTATACACGTTTTACTATTTTAAAACACAAAAAACATGTTTACAAACATCCCAAGAAAACCATAACTTGGAATGACATGACATCATTTCCAAAATATCACAAATCAATATATAATATTTGCCCTCCGATTTTAAGGAAATATCAAGTAATCGACCATCCTTAAACACTAAATATTTTAGTTATTTTAAAAAAATCACATTATTTTGCCAAAATATTATTTAGCTTTATAGTTTTATAAAATTTAATAAAAATATTACATAGTAAACCTAAACATTACAAGATGATGCTTATACTATGTATCTATGTTTTACACCAAGGTAAATCCTATTAAAAAGAAACTTCTTTTCTTTTCATGAAATATCTCCACAAATATTTTAATGACCTCATCCTTGTCCCTACTCTTCCTTAAACTCTGTGAAAAACATTTCAAAAGATAGGCTGAGCAAAAAATCTTAGTAAAGGACACAAAGAAAAAAATTTGTTAGTTTAATGAAAACATAAAATCCCATTAAAAACCCTTTCATAAAAACACATTTCATAAATAGAAAAAACATGTAGGTGCCTTGGTGCATCATTACCATATCACTCTTAAATTCACCCTTACAAATGGAATAACCCTACAATTGACTTCCATCTCGTGATTACCCAATGCATTAGAGAGTTATAATGGTGCTCACCCTTATTATAAGCTATATTGGTCTCACCCATTTTATATAAAATATAATGGGGCTTGAACCTCTATATAAGCTGTATCAGGCTCACCCATGAGCTATAATTAGTCTCAACCACTCATATATAATGTCCAAGGACCAAATCCTGAATAAAATTCTTGAAAACTATTTCAAACCCATGATATGAACACTTTTTGATATCAAAATTCCATTTTATTTTGTAGACTTATTTTTAACAGTAAAACACCATTTTCTTTGAAAACGCATTTTCAATACGAAAATACAAAAAAAAATCATTAAATAATACATTTAATCTTACAAAGAAACCTAGAAATTAAATAGTATTTACAATAGAGGAAAATTCATTGTCGTCTTGTATGTTAATAATAGAACATTCCTTTTTTTGTTTGTGAAAAGTTCTATATAAAAACATGTATAAATATTCCTTTTGAAAACATTTGAATGATATTAAAAATAGACATAAAATTTCCTGTATAATCCATTTATATACATACAAATAAATATGTAAAATGGAGGAAAATATTTGATAATTAAATCTTTAAACATTCAAAGTGTCCCAAACCACTTTGAAAAATTGAATCATAAGATCAATGAAATAATAACATTTAAAAAACTTTAAATAACATGGTAATAAATAAATTAATGATATTATAAGTCCAATGGGAGGTATATACACCTCATAAAAGAATGTGGGTGCATAACATCAAAATATTCCTCAATGAATGGAGATTGCGATGAAGCCTCATACCTTGAGTCTGACTCGTAATGTATGATATTTATATTCCTAAATATTATACTTAGGTTAATTATTTATTTTGTATAGAACCTTTTTAAAGTTTATTATTCCTTTTATATCACTTATTATCATGTTATAATAATTACTTAATTATTTACGTTCATGTCGGATGTTTTGATGATATTCGGTGTGTGTCCAAAATTACTTTGTTATGATATCTATAGTAAATATTTCTTATTATTCAGTCATCTCTTGATTAATATTAATGACATAATAATAAATTTTATCGATAAATTATACTTTTATATCCATCCATAACATATGCATATGAAAAATAAATTATGTCACAATCATGGAGACTGTAATGTATGGTATGTCGTATGTACGAATGAGAAACATTTTCATTTTTCAAAGATCATTATGGAAAGAAGTTAAGTATAATTTATCATTATATAATTAAAATAATATAATCAATATTATATTAATAACAAAAAATAAACTTATTTATATCATTCATCTGATGTGATTATGAAAAACGAATCACATTGCTTCGTGGAGGTGATAGTTCACGCGTACGCACGAATGATGTAATCATTTTTATGTACATGGAAAGGTAAGAACATAAATTATATATTATTACTTAATAATTATATATATGTAATTAATATCATATATAAAATTTAATTCTATTATTATAACTAGTCTTTAGAGAAGGTGATGGAAAACGAATTATATTGGTTTGTGAGGTGGTAGTTAATCGTACACACAAACGATACTTATTTTCCCATTTGAGAGAATTGGAGAAACATTTAAGTGATGATATTAAAATAATAATATCTTAGTATATTTATGATACTGAATTTATTATTTTATCATGGTGTAAGAAGATTTTAAGGAAGTGGAGGAATAAATAAAATATAAACACTTAATTAAAATGATATCTCTTCTTGGGATGGTCTCCTTTGATTAACAATTTAATACTTCTAAGGAGGGTCTTATGCCTAAAATAAGGCCTCTAGAATGTGGGTAGAGAGTCTAGGAAGTGATTTTAGAAGATTTTTTGAGAACTAAGTAGGTTTTTTATGTGAAGAACAGAGAAGAAGAGGTCCCATATTATAAGAGCAAGGAAGGATAATCCTAAAAATCTACAAAATATTAAATTAATATAGACTAATTTTATTAAAAATGGCTCGAAAACAATTAATTTTGAATCTAGGATGATTTTCAATCCAAATTAATTTATAAAAATAAAATATATACTAATTTTTATATATTTTTTAATCATTATCTTTTAGCTTTAACCCTTATTTAACCTTTTTAATTCTTATACTGATTTCATAAAATTTACATTTTAAGGGTTACTATAATTACTATAAAATAAAAAATATCAATAAATGTGTCATTGAATAAATTTTAAGACTTATGCTGATTATTTTTCCAATATTAAAATTTTCAGAACTTTTAGATCATTTAATAAAATAACACTTTTTTAAAATATCATTAATTCTAATTTTGACACTATTCATTTCTTGACTTTTTTAAAATATCATAATAACATGATATATTTGAAAAAACTCTTCTAACTCAACACTAATATTTCAAATTAATCCATAAAATTCATTTATGACATCATTTATCTCAAATAATATTTATTTTAAAAAAATTAATATCATTTATTTGATATTTCCTTTAATTGATAAAATTATTGCATCAACATTGTGTAACCCTTTAATTTAATTATTTATTCCATAAAGATTTAAATTAAATTCTCATGATAAATACAAAAAATTTAGATTTCAAAAATCTATTTATAGTTGAAGATATTTCCTATATAACAATAAATTAAAAATAATTCACTTGTTAAAAACAAAAGTGTTTCAAAATTGACTTTTCTCTGAATATAAAATTTTGAATTTCATACTCTCATCCAAGTGAATTACAAAGGTTATAATTTCGAATGAAGGATTATTTTTGTCAAAACACGCTCATCTAATGAATTTATGATAAAAATTGGATAATTTTATAATATTTAAAATATTATTTTTATGCATAATTTCCCGATTTACCTTTAACTGTGTCAATAAAAAAATTACTAAAATTTATATTCATATTGTCCAAAAATATAAGGATAATGTTTACATAATTTTTACCCTATGATTATAAATATTTAATCCATTTTTAAAAACTCAATAAAAATGAATTGGTAGAAATTTATAAAATTAATCTCATTGACAGAATGGGAAAACATGTTTTTAATGTAAAAACGTTCAAAAGAATAAAAAAGATTTATATAGAAATCATAGGTGAAATTGATTCCAATAACATAAATTTTATTAACTAATAAAAACATGATCTAGTTATACATTAAAAATACTCATGTATATAATTTAACACTATAAATAAATTTGATAAAAGCAGAATTTTTTCACTATTCATCAAAAATTGAAACTTATGATAATAATATCAAAAATTAAACCAAAGTAAATTTTGATTTTAAAATTTAAAAGAGTAAATCTATTTTTTTTAAAAAAATTATAAAATTATAAAAAATATATTTAAAAAAATTTCACCATCAAAGGTTGCAAAACTACTTTTTTTAAAAAAAATACCTCTTTCATGCTAAAAACATTATTTGTTCTTATATCATATCTAGATAACATGGAATATGGATTTTAAAAATTATATTTAATATTACATATATATATCATTAATATAATCCAAAAAGAGTTATTCGAACATTTATTTTTATTAAACACACTTGGGTGAATTTATATATTTTCTTCAAAAATACATTTCCTTTTATTTTAAAAAGGGTTTTATTTTCACTTATAATTAATTCTTCCCCAAATAATTAAATATATATACATGTGTAAACCATATTTTAATAATTAATTTAATACTATTCATTCCCATTATTTTTAACGACTATGTTATAATCGTAACATTTAAATAATAATATTTAGTTGTTAATTTAAGCTCAATGTGGCATATCATGTACACTATCAAGAATAGTGTTTATTTTTTAAATTATATAGATTTTAAATTCTCCCGATCCCCATTTAAAAAATTGTGGCTTCTCAATTTGAGCACGGGATCAAAAACAAAAAGATTGATTTTGAAAAAAATACCTTTATTGAAATCTCACATCAGAACGGGGTTCAATAAAAATTCTAATTTAAAAATAAAGAAAGAGAGGTATGATGGTCACCTGAGATAACACAAATTATGGTTCCTTGTAGGAAAACATCTACATGTATGAAAAGACTAACTATAAAGTTTTTATGGAGAGTGGTAGAGAAAATGGTCATGAGGAAGTTAATAATCACATAACCGTAAATCTGTGATGGGTTAGAAGGCCATTGATTTCTTAGTAAGAAAGTTAAATGAAAAACATTTTTATTTTAAGATCATTTTCATAGTGTTGAGGAATTATTTTAATACGTAGACTAATAACATATGGAAATATACTAATTTTACAAGTAAAGTTTCATCCTTTAATCAATTTCCACAAAAATCATTTTTTCTCCAAACGAAGATTACTTATGATGAATTTTACATGCATGAAGCATTATAATCAACATTTAGATAATCACATAATACAAAAGATATTAACTAACTATTTATCATTTCATTAAACATTAACCAAAACCAAAATAGTTAGGATAAAATAAGACAATTTTCCTAAAAGAATAAACCATTATATTATGAAAAACTACTTCTAATCTCTAAAATTAAATAGTAATACCCAAAGTTAAATATATAAAATATAACAAATAACTATCCTTAAAATTACTCAAAAATTTCTAGACTAATATTGAAAACAAAAAATTCATAATGATTTGATCACATAGTCTTCTAAGATAAATGTAACATTTATCACGAAATAATATCTATCAATCTCAATGCTCCATAAGAAAAATATAAAATCCAAAATAGAATATCCTCCATGCCTGCTATCCATTTCCATAAATAACCTTAATAACTATAAAATAATATCTTTCTCAAGAATATAATTCAACCTTTACTTCCTTAATAAAATTCCATAGTATAATATTTACCTTAATATTATCAGATTCCCAAAATAGAGAATGTATTCGAAAACAAGTTAAATCACTTAATCACCAAATCATTTTCCAATCCCAATGTAATATATCTGATAAAATATATGTTCTAAAAATAAAATTATTCATCATTTATAAAATAATATAACCAAAATAATAAAATTACATACTAATTGGGACATCATGTTGGCCATGGGTAGGTGATTCACTCTTGTAGCCCTTCGGTTTTGGGTTCGATTCGAATAGCCCTATCAGATGTGATGGTATGTCACCTATCCTGTGAGTTTTCTTTTTCCTAAGACTATATAATTCTTATAACAATATAAAAAAATTTAATGTCCTAAAAAATAACCGTAAATTTTTTTAACATAAAATTGTATCTCATACATTTCATTTTGCATCCCAAAACGTAATAACCCATAATTACCTTAAAACAAATTCTCCAAAAAAACCATTATTCACCTTAAAATTTCATAACAAAAACCCTAAAAAAGGATTTATATTACATGGAACTTATGGTAAAAATTAAAATTTTAAACCCATGATGATATCCATAACTCTTAAGAAAAAATCATAATCTCCAAAGTTTTATAAGACATACTCTGAGACCAATAGTAAGGACCCAAACTTAATCGTTAAATATTCTAGTGATTTTAAAACTAGATAATCCCAATCCTTTCCCAAATATAATTTAGGTATAGAGTTTTAGATAATTATTAATAACTATTACAGAGTAAACACATACATTACAAGTGGATACTTATACCCATTATCTATTTTTTCCACCAATGGAAACCCTTTTAAAATTAAAAAAAAATCATTAAATTTATCCATAATTTTATTCATAACCTCATCTTAGTCCGTACTATTTCTTAAAACCTATTAATAAAATTTCAATAATTGATTTGAGAATAAAATCTCAGTAAGTGACATAAAGAAGTAAAATCATTAGTCCATAGAAAATATGAAAACCCATTAAAAACCTTTTCTTTAAATCTTTTTAGAAACCATAGAAAAATCACATAGGTTAATTAGGACATCATTACCATATCATTTTTAAATTCACCCTTTAAAATGTAATATCTATACAGTATACTTTCATCTCTGGAGTACCTAATGCATTAGAGAGTTATAATGGAGCTCACCCTTCATATAAGAAATATCTGGATCACCGATTTTTCTTGTACTATAATGGGGTTTTATAAGCTACACCTGCCTCAACTATGATCTATAATGGGGATCAACAAATCCTATACAATTTCCAAGGAACCAATAATGAATAAAACCCATGAAAACTCATTTAAACCCATGACCTAAAAACTTTTAGATATCAAAATCCCATTTTCTTTTACAAAACTAATTTTGACACCAAAACACCCTTTTCATTGAAAACCCATTATCAATACCAAAATACCCAAAATAGAAAAAGCTTTATTTTCATTAAATAAAACATATAATCTTACAAAGGAATATATAAATTAAATAATATTCATAGAGGTGAAAATTTTATTGTCTTCGTATACGTTAAGATTAGAACATTACTTTTCTCATTTATGAAAATAGTCCACATAAAAAATGAGAAACTATACCTTTTGAAATAGTTTAAATGAAATTATAAATAGACATAAAATTTCCTTTATAATCCTTTTATATCCATAAATATATATTTGTAAAATAGAGAAAAATAATTGATAATTAAATATTTTGACATTCAAAGTGTCTCATAGCAGTTTGAACATTTAAATCAGAAGCTTCATATAAGAATAAATTTTAAAAAAAATAACATGGTAATTAATAAATTAATTATATAATAAGTCCAAGGGTTTGTATATACACCTCATAAAATATTTTGGGTGTATATCATCAAAATATAACTCAATAAAATGATAATGAAATGAAGTCCCTTACCTTTAGTCTAAATAATCATGTACAATCTTTATATTCATGAATGTAGAAATTAGGTTAATTATTTACTTTATATAGCACCTTTTTAAAGTTTATTATTCCATTTATTTCACTTATTATCATATTATAACAATTACTTAATTATTAAAGTTCACATTGTACATTTTGATTATATTTGGTACATGACTCCAAAATGAATTTGGAAGGATATCTATAGTCAAATTTTGTCATTATTCCATAATATTTAAAATAATATTCATGAAATACCAATAAATTTTATATATAAATTAAAAATTAAAATCCATCCATAATAAATGGATATAAAAATTAACTACATCACAATCATGTAGAAGGTAAGTTGTATGTACATATGAGTAACATTTTTATTTTCCAATGATCATTATGGAAAGAATATAAGTATTATTTATTTTTCTAGAATGATCATAATTTCATTAATATTATATTAATAATTTCAATATAATTATATTTATCATTAATATGATTTAATGATGAAAAATGAATCACATCGCTTCATGAGGTGATAGATCACACGTACGCGCGAATGACGTTATCATTTTTATGTTCATGGAAAGGTAAAAGGAAAATGGTATATTATTCTTTAATAATAATATGAATTTCATGAATTTCATATATAAACTTTAATTCCACAATTATAATCAGTCATTATATATAGTGATAGAAAACAAATTATATCGGTTCACGAGGCGGTAATTCATCATACACATGAATGATAATTCTTTGCCAATTTTATGGAAGTGGAGATGGATTTAGGTTATGATATTAATATAATAACATTTCAATATATTGAGGTTACTAGAGTTATTATTTTTTCATGGTATAATTATTGATTCAAAAGTATTCTTTTGACTTCTCTATTTCATTTGTTTTTGAAATCACAAACTCTTTCAAGAATTCCTAATTACTAACTCTTTTATATTCAAGTAGTTTAAGAATAGAATCACATATCATTTTACCATAAATTCATATGCATATGAAAATACTCATACTCATCAGTTTTTAATAAATGATTCATTCCAAGATTATCATAATGAGCTTGGATACGATTTTTATCAACAACTCCAAATATGAATTTTATCGTACATGCTATCCAATTTTTGTACTGAAAATATTTATATAATGATATAAATCATATTGTATTACATAAAAAAGTAATTGGGTGATTTTTTATTTTATTTTTCCATATCCAAGAAATTTGTATCGTAATGAAATGAAAACCTATAAATCTAAATGATGTCGTGTATTTTTTTCTATATTCATTTAAAATGATATAATTGTTTCAGTTATAAGATGATTGTTGGAGTTACAGGTTTCCAAGTCCCTCTAAGATTTTAGTATAAAATCAAACTTTTGGAGGCTAAGATGACTATTAAGACAAACACCTATAAATACCAGATCATTTTAAAGAGTTTGATGTTAATTGATGAACTTGAGAAACTCTATGCGAGCTCTACCAAATTACTATTAAGTGAGAAAACTTTGAAGTGCCAAGTCATGAACTACATGTTCCTCACACTTGTAATACTCAAGAGTTTTTTTTCTTCCGCGACATTTATTTTTGAGATTAAGATAGAGGTATTCCAATGATAGGAATATAGTTAATCTAATCATTTGCAGATTGAGGGATTATAAGGCTAGGAAGATAGAGGCATCAACCACCTTCTTTATTGAGGACTTTTAGGGATAGAAAAATAGAGGTTGTTCATAGCATCGAGGGCTTAACCTGGTGTGGGTAAGATAGACTTTCTTGAAAGTAAAAAAATCAAGGAACCTTTATCAATGGATATTGGGTAACCTTATATTTGGGTTAAAATAACTGTATTCATTTAATTGATTTTCATTTTTAGTGAATTGTAATAGAAAGTGAATCATTTTATATATTAATAATTTTATTTTCTATTTTGTGACTTTGATCTTTGTAATTACAATTTTAGTGGTTATGATAAATTCATTTACACAATATGATTATATACTCTTTATGATATAATCATTAATTGTTTCACTCTATTTACCATGATTATTGTGATTACAGTCTATATCACTTACATTGATTAAATCATTTTCTTATTGTGAATATGATTAATTTCAAATATAGCTTGTGTAATACTTATCATAACCTACTAATTAAGACACTTTTTTCATCATACCCAGGGCCATGTTCGATTATTGTTTAAATAAAAACGAGGCTTTTGAATAAGATTAGTTTAATTCTATTAAAATAAGTCTCCATTATATATAAAAACGAAATTTTTTAAACTTACAATTCACCCCCCCTGTATTTTGTAATATTTATATACATTTCGATCATACAATTGCTATCAGAGGAGGCTTACGCTGATTATATATTTTCATACCTTACTTTTTAAAGCTATTTATATTTATTTTATAAACTTTTTTTTATAAATATTTTTACAGTAACATGTTTTGTGAAAAAAAGAATTTTTGTATTGTTTCAAAGATATAGGGAATTAATGTCAGATCAATTGAAAATATCAATCCTACAATACCACCAATATTTTATGGAAACTATTACGAATACTAGAGAGATAGGACGAATAATTTTGTGATCAACATTAGAGTGGATAATTTTTTATGTTGAATGGTGACTATAAAATTTTTGAAGAAGAAGTTAGACTCTTTACTAATCAAGATAAGAAGGAATAACAATTGAACTATAAGGTATTAAATAGATTAATTTTTTCTATAACTAGAAATATATATATCTATATTTCATCATCTGAAGCATCCAACAGTGTTTGGAAGAAGCTATAAATTACTCATTTCGGTACATCTAAATTTGTTGAAACTAGAAGATCCATTCTAAGAGCATATTATCAGTCTTTTGAACACCATTATTGTAACACCCAAGTTTTTTATGAGAAATGTTTTTTATATACATCATAAAAGTAATATTTCACTACACATGACACTAGTTTGGCTTTCTTTACATGCAATTGTGACCTTCCTCGATCTCTTGTGTCGTACGCAATGCCGAGTTTCACTAAACAACGATATGCTATTAAAATATTATTAAAACTAGTCATTATGAATAGTAATACCCATATTTTGAAATTTTATTTTTCAAAATGGACTTCATTTTTGGATTCGGAATATCGAAATTAGCCTAGAGGTATATTTTGGTATTTTTCTGAAAACTTTCAATTTTTGATGACTAGTGAAAACACTAGGTTACTATTTAGAAACTGACTGTTTATTTAAATAATTATTTATTTTATTTAAATTTATTTTAGGTCAAAATTGATACATAATAACTATATAAGTTCAATTTAATTCATTGGAGTCATTTTATAATAATTTTAGATATATAAAAATTTTATTGAACTCTTCACCATCTTTTACCCACCTCCTAGGAAAATTTGGAAATTCACATAAAACCTAATTTTACCGCTTCTGTGAGTAGAATTTCAAAAATCCAAGAGACACAGTTAATATCAAGGACTAAAATGTGGTTCAATGAGATGAAAATAATTTTTGGTGAATAGTAACTTTTTTCTTTTTTTACCACGATTAAAAGTAAATAGGGTAATTAATGGTAAAAATGATATTATTATTACCCTAACGCATGTCCTAATTCTATTGGATAAGTTTAATTAGACCAAAAACAATCTTAGAAGTAAAATATGACCATTTAGGTCCACTTGTATTAGATTAGGACATTTATTATTAATTTATTTAAAGAAGGGTTAAAATAGTTAAAATCAAAGTTTAATAACTCAATTATTTTTAATATACGGTTATAAATATGATAAATTCGACTATAAATATTAATTAGAAAGATAAAATTATTTCCTACATAATGGTATTTTATTTATAATTTTATGACATTATATAGTGTAATTTATTTATGACACAATGATGATGAAGTAATTATCTAATTAATGAAATATTAACATAATTGATGTTATAAATACCCAAATAAATTTAATTTGAGACTTTTTATTAATTCCAATAATTTTATAGGTTAATATGACATGTTATTATTGATTTAATTAACTTTTTTATAACTAATCAAGCTGTTATGATTTTCACAAAAATCAATTACCAAATAAAGTCAAAATTGACATAAAATAGTTTTTAAAATAAATATTATATTATTAATTGTTAATTTATTCTTAAAAATCTAAGGTTCGGAAAAATGAATTATATAAGGTTATATATATTAATAATAAACAACTTGGGGTTCTTTTGTCTTGTTATAGTAAGTTTATTAACCTTATAGTGTAAGAAAACAAGAAGACACGTTAAAAGTAAAATTATTTAACTTAAAGTTAAATGTAAATGATATGGTTAAAATAGAAACCTAAACTTGTCCAAATTATATTGGATGAGCGTATTTCTACCCATACCCACCTTATATTCGAAATAAATCAATTTGGAGCTATTAAAAATCGAATATGACTTTATAATAAAATAATATTTTTAGTTTTTCCAAAGGTGCCTCTCTCCTCCCTTATAAAAGGCCACCTCCTCCCTCTCTTCCTCACACCACATTAAGCATTCAAGCTCGGGAAACCCTGGCCAATTTCTCTTCTCCACTTCCCTAGAAACATACTAGAGGTTCTGGTCTTCTTCAAATACCATCTTTCATTCCCTAATAGGAGGTTAAGAACAGGCGCTTCAAAGAAGAGGTAATGTCCGTTACCAATTCTTTCAACTTTATTTCTTCTTCTACTTATTCTTATTTAGTTGTTTAATTATGAAGTAATAACATAAGTATCACTCATATAATGATATGTTATTATAATTATGAAACAACCCTATTTCACCATCTATCTATACTGCGGAAAACGAAATCACCGCGCGTGCGTACGTACGGAATATCGTCTCCACGCCATGGTGTAATCTATTTTCCACCACCACCTTACTTGGATGGGTATAATGGTGTAAATAATAACTATATATTATTATTATAAAGTGATATTTATTCTGAAATAGTATACATACACTTCAATACAATTCCACGATCATGGGAACGATATCATCGCTCGTGCGTACGTACGGCCTACCGTCTCCATGATGTGATGTGACTCGTTCTACATGATATTCATTGAATAATGATTATATAAATGAATTTAATGAATAAATATGATATATATTACATTAATAACATTCTAGAAATGATGTATCTATAACCTAAAAAGAATAATAAGAATTTATTCAACAAAACACGCGTAAGAACAAAAAACAATAAACACCCGAATAACAAGTAGCAATGAAATATTACTAATAAGAAGATAATAATCTAAGAATATGACCATATATGATATCATAACAATGGGTATGATTATGAAATAAGTCAATAACATTATTTAAATCATTATAGAGGAGTTCCGTACACGTACGAAGTAAATCGGGCCTAAGGTAAGGGAAAATCTCGCAATCTCAATTTTTATCCGAGATTGTTTATACTTTGGTAATTACTGGGGAATATTTATCATCCACATCCATGTGTTGTCAATATTTAATATTATTTATATTTTCCTACAATTGTTTAAATCCAATTTTACCCTTCGGTGAGTTTTAGTAAAAGATATGAAAGGAATCTTTTGTCGTACGAGGTACTTTTGGACTTTTCCGGCCAAAGCACGAGAAGAATGTTTTTTTTAACTTATACGGCCCGAATGGAATTTTAGAACATTATTTACATGAAGATTAATTTATATGTTTTCAAGTTTATTTTTAATCAACTTCTTTTAGTTTAAAATTTTATGACATGTTAAGAAAGGAAAAAAAATTGAAGTAGAAAGGATATTTTCCTCAAGAATGGAGTTCAAGCATTTTATCAAAATTATTTTCCATCTAAGATAATATAGGGTTCTATTTCTATCCCTATTTTTACAATGATTTTATTATGTTATGGTGGAATTAATTTTATGATGTCCTTTTTTCTTACATGGATTATGTTATGATGGCATAAAGTTTAATAATCCCATTTTTATTACATGGGTTATGCTATGATATATGATTTATGATTTTGTGGCACACATAAGAATGGTTTCATTATGAGATGGGTGGGACCTATATCTCCCTCCAATACTTTGGGTAAAGATTTATATCTCATGAGATAGACATGTATGGAACATCAGATTAATCCGGTTCAGTGAAACAGGACTGAAATGAGGAGTGAACGCGGTTCAGAAAAGGACTTTGTCTGCTAAGATAGTCTTTGCAATGAGTCTTGACTAATAAGAAATGATTCTCTATGATTATGTGTGTAAGACACAAAGTTTCATGTTTTAAGTTATGATTACTGGGATTACATTTCACTACTATGATTTATCCCATGTTATGAAATTATGATCTCTTTTCCAGGTTAAGATTTCCAAAATTTTATGTTCTTATGAATATGATGTGATTGAAATTTCTTTTGTTTACCCTTACTGATCATTTGAGCTCACCCTTTTGTATGTTTTCTTTCCCCAGGTCAAGAATAAGGTTATTAAGTAGGATATTCCAAAAGGGACTCTAGATATGATGAAATAAATGGGAGACAACGTAGATGATTTATGAACCAGTTATTTATGTTTCCTAGTTTCTAAAGACACTATAACTATACGGTTCTTTCATGGTTTTATTATATGTTGTAATAAGTGTGCTTAAATTTTGAAGTATTAACAATTTATGTAAAGTATGGGTCATTATAGTTGGTATCAAAGGGAGGTTATAGTCAACCTTTGGAAACTAGGATGTGAAAGCCGTAGTAAGACCCTAAGGTGTAGTCTAATCATAGAACACAATCTTAGGGTTTTAGAAATGGCCATGAGTAACCTATGATAATACCTTAAGTGTGAAATTTTATTCTTGATTATGTGGTTTTCCTATTATAATTAGTGTTGCTCACACTATTGTTTTTGGTGTTAGTCAATGGCTGGAACCTGATGGAACCGTGTTAATGAAGAATGCGATGGGCAGTGCAATGATTGTCCCCCTGAGCAACCAAACGTTATGGGATATGGAATTCAAAATCTTGTAGCCATGCTCACACAACTTTCTCAAGCTATGAATCATGCCAGACATCTAAATGAGAAAAGGAAGGAGTAAAATTCTGTTGAATCCTTCATGAGGCAGCGTCCACCTTTATTAAGCCGTTATATTGATCCATTAGTTTCTGAACAATGGATTAGTACTACTGAAAAGATATTTTTAGTTCTTCAATGTTCTGAACATGACAAAGTCATCTTAGCAGTGTATCGTTTGTAAGGTGATGCTGATCAATGGTGGAATCATATCAAGAATATGAGGAAAAGATATGAAATTGAGTCCATGGAATGGGACGAGTTCAAGAACTTATTTTTCAATAAGTACTTCCCTTATATTATTTGAACAAAGATGGAGAAGGAGTTTCTTAAACTGAAGAAAAAGGATGATGAATCTGTTGGTACCTACGAAGCAAATTTTACAAGACTTTCAAGGTATTCTTCTGGGATTATTATCCAACCTGAGAGTAAGATCGATCGATTCTTTAGTGTCTTAAAACCAAGTCTTCGAAGGGCGTTATCCATAAGGGACTTCAACAGCTATGAGGAAATCGTTTGATGTGCTCTCAAGGTTGATATGGAGAATGGAGTAACCCATTAGTCATATGGGTTTGATAAGAAGAGGAAAATAGAATTCAAAGGAAAATCTAAAGAGCACACCAAAAAGAAGATGAGTTTTCCCTTATGTTCAAAATGTTGAAAAAAACATGCAGGGAGTTGTCTTTAAGGGACAAATAAATGATTCAAATGTGGAAAGGAATGTCATCAGGCATTTGAATGCTGCAATGATGGGAAGAAGATGTCTAGTGATGCGAACAAAGAAAAGACTACACAGAATGCACCTCCTACACTTCAATGTTACAAGTGCAAGGAAATGGGGCATTATGCCAATAAATTCCCTAATCCAAGGGTTGCTGATGATGATCAGCGTCAAGAAACTCTTAATGATAAATACAAAGGAAAGTCACGTGCAATTTCTATCAGCGATGTGGATTATGAGAACGAAGTGGTGAAAGGTACACTTACCATCCACTCTAAAGTAGAAAATGTTTTATTTGATTCTGTATCCACCCACTCTTTTATTTCTGAAGAATTTTCTAAGGGTATCTCCGTATTACCTCAACAACTAGATTTTAAGTTAGCTGTGATAACCCATAATGGAACAACAGTCACATCAAAAGTTTATAATTCTTCTCCGATTGAAGTTTTTAGGAAAGTGCTTCCTGTAGATCTTGTGATCCTTCCTATAGTAGAATTTGATGTGATTCTTGAAATGGATTGGCTTTCTTTATATGGATCTCATATCAATTTCCAAATAAGGGAAGTCACATTTCGTATTCCAGATCAATCTATGATCATCTATCGATGCAAAGATAAACATAACCTTCCAATGGAAATTTCTTCCATCTTATGGGTCTTGATTCCACTAAATGAAGGTTATTTTTCTCAAATGGTTGGAGAGAAACCCACGATTAAGAATATTCCCATTGTACAAGAGTTTTATGATGTCTTTCTGGAGGAATTTTCGGGTCTTCCACCAAATCGTGAAGTTGAGTTTTCAATAGAACTCGTACCGGGTGCTTTGCCTATTTCAAAGACACCTTATAGAATGACCCCAATTGAGTTGCAGGAGTTGAAGAAGAAACTCCAAGAGAATCTTGATAAGGTATTAATACGCCCCAGTGCATCACCATGGGGAGCACCTGTTCTGTTTGTTAAGAAGTAAGATGGATCAATGAGACTCTGCATTGATTATCGAGAACTTAACAAGATCACTATCAAGAAAAAATATCCTCTCCCATTCATGATGACTTATTTGACCAACTACGCGGAGCTCAATACTTTTCCAAGATTGATCTTCGTTCAGGGTATCATCAATTAAGGGTCAAAAGGGAGGATATACCGAAGAAGGCTTTCTGTACAAGGTATGGACACTATGAATTTATAGTGATGCCATTTGGTCTTACTAATTCCCCTTCTATCTTCATGGATCTAATGAATAGAGTCTTTAGATAATATCTTGGTCAGTTTGTGGTAGTCTTTATAGATGATATTCTTGTCTATTCAAAGAGCAAGTAAGAACATGAATATCACTTGAGAATTGTATTGAAGACCCTAAGAAAGGGTAAGCTTTATGATAAATTTACCAGGTGTGAATTTTGGCTTCAAAAAGTAGCATTTTTGGGTCACATAATCTCAAAATAGGGGATATCTGTGGATCTAGCAAAAACAGAGGTTATCAAAAGATGGTTGAGACCAATAATAGTAACTGAGATCTGAAGTTTTCTTAGTTTGGCTGGATATTATCGATGTTTTGTGAAATATTTTTCACGATTATATAACCCACTCACCAGGTTGATTCTAAAAGAAGTTAAGTTCGTGTGGATGGAGGAATGTGAAGTGAATTTCAAGGAGCTGAAAAGAAGGTTATCAAGTGCACCTGTACTCAAAATTCCTTGTAGTGGAGAAAGGTTTGTGATCTATAGTGATGCATCCAAGAAAGGGTTGGGGTTTGTTCTTATGCAAAATGATATGGTGATAGCTTATGCCTCATGACAGTTGAAAATCCATGAGCAAAATTACCCAACTCATGATTTGGAGTTAGCTATGATAATCTTTGCATTAAAGATTTGGAGGCATTATCTTTATGGTGAAGGGTGTGATATTTATACTGATCATAAAAGTTTAATGTATATTTTCAGACAAAAGGAGATGAATATGCGCAAAAGAAGATGGTTGGATCTGATTAAGGATTACGACTACTCAATTCATTACCACCCTGGGAAAGCAAACAAGGTGGAAGATGCATTAAGTCAACAAGACCATGCTAGCTTATCCATGATGAGGATCACAAAAGATCCAATATTTATGGATTTACAAAGGATGGATCTTGGAATTATAATGGAAGGCGAAAAATCATATCTTTCTCAAATGAATGTTCAACTATTTATACATGTGAAGATTAAAGAGGCACAGAAAGAAGATGTAGAGTTACAAAAGAAGGTGAGAAATGTTCCTGAATTCAACCTTGATTGTGATGGGATAATAAAGATCAGGAATCAGGTTTGTGTTACTCCCATCCCAGAATTAGAGGAGCTACTAGATGAGGCTCATAGTTCTTCATTCTCTATTCATCCTGGAAGCATGAAGATGTATAGGGACCTGAAAGAGTACTTCTTGTGGGATGACATGAAAAGATATGTTGCTGAATATGTCTCTCGATGCTTGGTTTTTCAGCAAGTTAAAGCTGAGAGACAGAAGTCTAAGGGGATGTTACAACCATTACCCATACCCAAATGGAAATGTGAAAACATCACTATGGACTTTTTCACCGGACTTCTAATACATCCAAAGGAAATAATACTATCTGGGTCATAGTTGATCGTCTTACAATGTCAGCACACTTCATTGCTATTAGAGGAGATTTCTCTTTGGATCAGCTTGCAAGGATATATGTAAAGGAATTGGTAAGATTTCATGGAGTACCACTTTCCATTATATCCGATCGGGATCCGAGGATTACCTCAAAGTTCTGGTGAAGTCTTCAGCATACTCTGGATACAGAGTTGAGTTTCAGCACTGCTTATCATCCTCAGACAGACGGTCAGTCTGAGAGAACAATTCAAACTCTAGAAGATATGTTAAGATCTTTCTCTATGGATTTCAAAGGTGGTTAGGATCAACACCTACCTTTGGTGGAATTTTCTTATAATAATAGCTTTCACTCCAGTATTCAGATGGCTCTTTATAAAGCTCTCTATGGAAAGAAATGCCGAACTCCAACTTGCTGGGATGAAGTTGGCGAAAGAAAGCTATTAGGACCTGATCTTATTGATGAGATGGCGGAAATGGTCATATCTATTCAACAACACATTAGAGCAGCTCACAGTCAACAAAAAAGTTATGCCGATAACCGAAGAAAAGACCTAGAGTTTGAAGTGGGTGATAAAGTGTTCTTATGAATATCTCCCTGGAAGAGTGTAATGAGATTTGGAAAGAAGGGAAAGCTGAACCCTAGGTATATCGTTCCTTTCAAAATACTCGATCATGTTGGGAAGGTAGTTTACCGATTGGAGCTTCCACCGAATCTCTCCAAAGTGAGAAAGTACATACCTGATCCTTCACATGTAATCAGCTCAGAAGTTGTACCGCTGGAACAAGATCTTTCTTATGAAGAACAACCGATAGAGATTCTGGATTGTAGCGAAAAAGTCCTAAAGAACAAGACCACTCTCTTGGTGAACGTTTTATGGAGGAACCACCAATTAGAAAAAGCTACATGGGAGCTTGAGGATATGATGAGGGAGAGGTATCCTCCTCTGTTTTTTACAAAGTGATGAATTTTGAGGGCGAAATTCATTTTAAGGGGGGTAGAATGGAACAACCGAGACTTTTATGAGAAATGTTTTGTTATATACATCATCATAGGAATCTTTCATCACACACAACACTATCTTGGCTTGCTTTACACACAATCACGACCTTCTTTGATAGCTTGCATCGTATGCAATACTGAGTTTCACTAAACAACGATATGCTATTAAAATATTATTAAAACTAGCCATTACGAATAGTAATACCCACTTTTTAAAATTTTATTTTTCAAAATGGACATCATTTTTGGATTCGTAATATCGAAGTAATCCTAGGGTGAAATTTTGGTATTTTTCTGAAAACTTTCAATTTTTGATGAATAGAGAAAACACTAGGTTACTATTTAAAAACCAACTTTTTATTTAAATAATTATTTATTTTATTTAAATTTATTTTAGGTCAAAATTGATACATAATACCTCTATAAGTTCAATGTAATTCATTGAAGTCATTTTATAATAATTTTTGACATATAAAAATTTTATTGAACTTTTCACCGTCTTTTACCCACCTCCTAGGAGAATTTGGAAATTCACATAAAACATAATTTTACTGCTTATATGAGTGGAAT
The DNA here is from genome assembly GCA_963277665.1 of Viscum album. Classification (NCBI taxonomy): domain Eukaryota; kingdom Viridiplantae; phylum Streptophyta; class Magnoliopsida; order Santalales; family Viscaceae; genus Viscum; species Viscum album. The sequence continues at coordinate 849,455,995 of OY728121.1, read as the reverse complement.
TTCGAAAATCCGAGATACACGGTTAATATCAAGGACTAAAATGTGGTTCAATGAGATGAAAATAATTTTTGGTGAATAATAACTTTTTACTTTTTTTTACCACGGTTAAAAGTAAATAGGGTAATTAAGGGTAAAAATGATATTATTATTACCCTAACACATGTCATAATTATATTGGATAAGTGTAATTCAACTAAAAACAACCTTAGAAATAAAATACAACCATTTAGGTCCACTTGGATTAGATTAGGACATTTATTATTAATTTATTTAAAGAAGGGTTAAAATAGTTAAAATCAAAGTTTAATAACTAGATAATTTTAAATATAGGGTTATACATAAGATAAATTCGAATATAAATATTCATTATAAATATAAAACGATTTCCTACATAATGATATTTTATTTATAATTTTTAGACATTAAATAATGTAATTTATTTATGACACAATGATGATGCAGTAATTATCTTATTAATGAAATATTAACATAATTGATGTTATAAATACACAAATAAATGTAATTTGAGACTTTTTATGAATTAAAATACTTTTATAGGTTAATATGACATGTTATTATTGATTTAAATAACTTTTTTCGAACTAATCAAGTTTTTATGATTTTCACAAAAATCAATTACCAAATAGTGTCAAAATAGACATAAAATAGTTTTTAAAACAAATATTATATTATTAATTATTATTTTATTATTAAAAATCTAAGGTTAGGATAAATGACTTAGATAAGGTTATATATATTAATAATAAAAAACTTTTGGTTCTTTTGTCTTGTTATAGTAAGTTTATTAACCTCATAGTGTAAGAAAAACAGAAGACACGTAAAAGTAAATTTTTTTAACTTAAAGTTAAATCTAAATGATATGGTTAAAATAGAAACCTAAACTTGTATAAATTCTATTCTATGAGAGGATTTAGAACCATACCCACCTTAGCTTCGAAATAAATCAATTTGGAGCTATTAAAAACCGAATATGACTTTATAATAAAATAATATTTTTAGTTTTTCCAAAGGTGCCCCTCTCCTCCCTTATAAAAGGGCACCTCCTCCCTCTCTTCCTCACACAACTTTGAGCCTTCAAGCTCGGCCAAACCATGCAAATATCTCAACTACACTTCCCTAGAAACATCCTAGAGGTCCTGGTATTCTTCAAAGACCATCTTTAGTTCCATAAGAGGAGGTTAAGAAGAGGCGCTTCAAAGAAGAGGTAATGTCTGTTACCGATTCTTTCAACTTTATTTCTTATTCTACTTATTCTTATTTAGTTGTTTCATTATGAAGTAATAACATCAGTATCAATACTATAATGATATGTTATTATAAGTATGAAACAAACCTATTTCACCATCTATCCATCCTATGGAAAACGAAATCATCGTGCGTGCGTACGTACGGAATACCGTCTCCACGCCGTCGTGTAATCTATTTTCCACCACCACCTTACTTGGATGGGTATAATGGTGTAACTAATAACTATATATGATTATTATAAATTGATATTTATTCTGAAATAGTATACATACACTTCAATACAACTCCACGATCATGGGAATGATATCATCGCTCGTGCATACGTACGGCCTACCATCTCAACGATGTGATGCGACTCGTTCTACATTATCTTCATTCCATAATGATTATATAAATGAATTTAATGTATAAATATGATATATATTACATTAATACCATTATATAAATGAGGTATCTATAACCTAAAATGAAGAATAAGAATTTATTTGACAAAACACACATAAGAACAAAAAGCAATAAACACCCGAATAACAAGTAGCAATGAAATATTACTAATAAGAAGCTAAGAATTTAATAATATGACCATATATGATATAATAACAATGGGTATGATTATGTAATAAGTCAATAACATTATTTAAATCATTATACAGGAGTTTCGTACACGTACGAAGAAAATCGGACCTAAGGTAAGGGAAAATCTCACAATCTCAATTTTATCCGAGATTGTTTATACTTCGGTAATTACTGGGGCATATTTATCATGCACATCCATGTTTCGTAAATATGTAATATTATTTATATCCTCCTACAATTTTTTAAATCCAATTTTACCCTTAGGTGTGTTTTAGTAAAAGATATGAAAGGAATCTTTTGTCGTACGAGGTACTTTTTGACTTTTCCGGCCAAAGTACGAGAAGAATGTTTTTTTAACTTATACGGACCGAATGGACTTTTAGAACATTATTTCCATGAATATTACTTTATAAGTTTTCAAGTTTATTTTTAATCAACTTATTTTAGTTTAAAATTTTATGACATGTTAAGAAAGGAAAAAAATTTGAAGTAGAAAGGATATTTTCCTCAAGAATGGAGTTCAAGAATTTTATCAAAATTATTTTCCATCTAAGATAATATAGGGTTCTATTTTTATCCTTATTTTTACATTTATTTTATTATGTTATGATGGAATTAATTTTATGATGTCCTTTCTTCTTACATAGATTATGTTATGATGGCATGAAGTTTAATAATCCCATTTTTATTACATGGGTTATGCTATGATATATGATATATGATTTTGGGGCACACGTAAGAATGGTTTCATTATGAGATGGGTGGGACCTATATCACCCTCCAATGCATTGGGTAAAGATTCATATCTCATGATATAGACATGGCTGGAAAGAAAGGTCAATCCGGTTCAGTGAAACAGGACTGAAACGAGGAGTGAACTCGGTTCAGAAAGGGACTTTGTCCGCTAAGATAGTCTTGGAAATGAGTCTTGACTAATAAGAAATGATTATCTATGATTATGTGTGTATGCCACAAAGTTTCATGTTTTATGTTGTGATTATTGGGATTACATTTCACTACTATAATTTATCCCATGTTATGAAATTATGATCTCTTTTGCAGGTTACGATTTCCAAAATGTTATGTTCTTATGAATATGATGTGATTGAAATTTCTTTTGTTTACCCTTACCGAGAATTTGAGCTCACCCTTTTGTATGTTTTCTTTCCCCATGTCAAGAAGAAGTTTATTAAGTAGGATATTCCAAAAGGGACTCTAGATATGATGAAATAAATGGGAGACAACATAGATGATTTATAAACCAGTTGTTTATGTTTCCCAGTTTCTAAAGACACTATTACTATACGGTCCTCTCATGGTTTTGTTATATTTTGTAATAAGTGTGCTTAAATTTTGAAGTATTAACAATGTTTTTAAAGTATGGGTCGTTATAGTTGGTATCAAAGGGAGTTTATAGTCAACCTTTGGAAACTAGGATGTTAAAGCCTTAGTAAGAACCCTAAGGATAAGTCTAAGCACAGAACACAATATTAGTGTTTTAGAAATGACCATGAGTAACCTATGATAAGACCTTAAGTGTGAAGATTTATTATTGATTATGGTGTTTTCCTATTATAATTAGTGTTGCTCACAATATTCTTCTTAGTTTTAGTCAATGGTTGGAACCTGAAGGAACCGTGTTAATGAGGAATGTGATGGGCAATGCAATGATTGTCCCCCAGATCAACCAAACATTATGGGAGCTGGAATGCAAAATCTTATAGACATTCTTACACAACTTTCTCAAGATATGAATCATGCCATACTTCCAAATGAGAAAAGGAATGAGCAACATTCTGTTGAATCCTTCATGAGGCAGCATCCACCTTCATTCAGCGGGTCTACTGATCCATTAGTTGCTGAACAATGGATTAGTACTACTGAAAAGATACTTTCACTTCTTCAATCTTCTGAACATGACAAAGTCATCTTAGCAGTGTATCGTTTGGAATGTGATGCTAATCAATGGTGGAATGTTATCAAGAATATGAGGCAAAGAGATGAAATTGAGTCCATGGAATAGGATGAGTTCAAGAATTTATTTTTCAATAAGTACTTCCCTCGTATTCTTGAAACAAATATGGAGAAAGAGTTTCTTTAACTGAAGCAAAAGGATTATGAATCTGTTGGTACCTACGAAGAAAATTTTACAAGACTTGCATGGTATGTTTTTGGGATTATTATCTAACCTGAGAGTAAGATCAATCGATTCTTTAGTGGCTTAAAACCAAGTCTTCGAAGCGTGTTAGCCATAAGGGACTTCAAGAGCTATGAGGAAATCGTTCGATGTGCTCTCAAGGTTGATATGGAGATTGGAGTAACCAATCAGTCATATGGGTTTGATAAGAAGAGGAAAATGTAATTCAAAGGAAAATATAAAGAGAACAATGAAAAGAATATGAGTTTTCCCTTATGCTCAAAGTGTGGAAAGAAAGATGGAGGTAGTTGTCTTAAAGGGACAAGTAAATGATTCAAATGTGGAAAGGAAGGTCATCGGGCATTTGAATGACGCAATGATGAGAAGAAGATGTTTAGTGATGCGAACAAAGAAAAGGCTACACAGAATGCACCTCCTACACTTCAATGTTTCAAGTGCAAGGAAATGGGGAATTATGCAAATAAATGCCCTAATCCAAGGGTTGTTGATGATGATCGATGTCAAAAAACTCTTAATGCTAAATACAAAGGAAAGTCACATGCAATTTCTATCAGCGATGTGGAGTATGAGAACGAAGTGGTGAAAGGTACACTTACCATCCACTCTAAATTAGAAAATGTTTTATTTGATTCTGGATCTGCCCACTCTTTTATTTATAAAGAATTTTATAAGGGTATCATCGTATTACCTCAACAATTAGATTTTTAGTTAGCTGTGACAACCCCTAATGGCACAACAGTCACATCAAAAGTTTATAATTCTTCTCCGATTGAAGTTTGTGGGAAAGTGATTCCTACAAATCTTGTGATCCTTCCTATAGTAGAATTTGATGTGATTCTTGGAATGGATTTTCTTTCTTTATATGGAGCTCATATCAATTTCCAAAGAAGGGAAGTCACATTTCATGTTCCCGATCAATCTATGATCATGTATCGATGCAGGGATGAACATAACCTTCCAGTGGAAATTTCTTCCATCTGATGTGTCTTTATTCCACTAAATGAAGGTTATTTATCTCAAATGGTTGGGGAGAAACTCACGATTAAGAATATGACCATTTTACAGGAGTTTTATGATGTCTTTCCAGAGGAATTTTCAGGTCTTCCACCAAATCGTGAAGTTTTGTTTTCAATAGAACTCATACCGGGTGCTTTGCCTATTTCAAAGACACCTTATAGAATGGCCCCAATTGAGTTGAAGGAATTGAAGAAGCAACTCCAAGATAATCTTGATAAGGGATTCATATGCCCTAGTGCGTCACCTTGGGGAGCACCTGTTCTGTTTTTTAAGAAGAAAGATGGATCAATGAGACTCTGTGTTGATTATCGAGAACTTAACGAGATCACTATCAAGAAAAAATATCCTCTCCCATGCATTGATGACTTATTTAACCAACTACGCGGAGCTCAATACTTTTCCAAGATTGATCTTCGATCAGGGTATCATCAATTAAGGGTCAAAATGGAGGATATACCAAAGATGGATTTCCGTACAAGGTATGGACACTATGAATTTATAGTGATGTCATTTGGTCTTACTAATTCCCCTTCTATCTTCATGGATCTAATGAATAGAGTCTTTAGAGACTATCTTGGTCAGTTTGTGGCAGTCTTTATAGACGATATTCTTGTCTATTCAAAGAGCAAGGAAGAACATGAAGATCACTTGAGAATTGTATTGAAGACCTTAAGAAAGGGGAAGATTTATGCCAAATTTACCAAGTGTGAATTTTGGATTCAAAAAGTTGCATTTTTGGGTCACATAATCTCAATAGAGGGGATATCTATGGATCCAGTAAAAACAGAGGTTATCAAAAGATGGTGGAGACCAACAACAGTAACTGAGATCCGATGTTTTCTTGGTTTGGCTGGGTATTATCGACGTTTTGTGAAAAAAATTTCACTATTATATAACCCACTCACCAGGTTGACTAGAGAAGGAGTTAAGTTCATGTGGATGGAGGAATGTGAAGAGAATTTCAAGGAGTTGAAAAGAAGTTTATCAAGTTCACCTATACTCACACTTCCTTGTAGTGGAGAAAGGTTTGTGATCTATAGTGATGCATCCAAGAAGGGTATGGGGTGTGTTCTTATGAAAAATGATATGGTGATAGCTTATGCCTCACGACAGTTGAAAATCCATGAGCAAGATTACCCAACTCATGATTTGGAGTTAGCTGCGGTAATCTTTTCATTTAATATTTGTAGGCATTATCTTTATGGTGAAAGGTGTGATATTTATACTGATCATAAAAGTTTAATGTATATTTTCAGACAAAAGGAGCTGAATATGCGCCAAAGAAGATGGTTGGAGCTGATTAAGGATTGTGACTGATCAATTCATCACCACCCTGGGAAAGCAAACAAGGTGGAAGATGCATTAAGTCAATAAGACCATGCTAGCTTATCCGTGATAAGGATAAAAAAATATCCAATATTTGTGGATTTACAAAGGATGGATCTTGGAATTATAATGGAAGGGGAGAAATCATATCTTTCTCAAATGAATGTTAAACCATCTATACATGTGAAGATTAAAGAGGCACAGAAATAAGACGTAGAGTTACAAAATAAGGTGATAAATGTTCCTGAATTCAACCTTGATTGTGATGGGATAATAAAGTTCAAGAATCGGGTTTGTGTTCCTCCCATCCCAGAATTAGAGGAGCTTCTGGATTAGGCTCATAGTTCTTCATTCTCTATTCATCCTTAAAGCACCAAGATGTATAGGGACCTGAAAGAGTACTTCTGGTGGGATGGCATGAAAAGAGATATTGCTGAACATGTCTCTCGATGCTTAGTTTTTCAGAAAGTTAAAGCTGAGAGATAGAAGACTAAGGGGATGTTAAAACCGTTACCCATACCCAAATGGAAATGGGAAACATCACTATGGACTTTGTCACCGGACTTCCTAAAACATCCAAAGGCAATAATGCTATCTGGGTCATAGTTGATCGTCTTACAAAGTCGGCACACTTCATTGCTATTAGAGAAGATTTCTCTCTGGATCAGCTTGCAAGGATATATGTAAAGGAAGTGGTAAGATTTCATGGAGTACCACTTTCCATTATATATGATCGGGATCCAAGGTTTACCTCAATGTTCTAGTGAAGTCTTCAGCATACTTTGGATATAGAGTTGAGTTTCAGCACTGCTTATCATCCTCATACAGATGGTCAGTCTGGGAGAACAATTCAAAATCTAGAAGATATGTTAAGAGCTTGCTCTATGGATTTCAAAGGTGTTTGGGATCAACAACTACCTTTGGTGTAATTTTTTTATAATAATAGATTTCACTCCAGTATTCAGATGGCTCCTTATGAAGCTCTATATGGAAAGAAATGTCGAACTCCAACTTGCTGGGATGAAGTTTGGGAAAGACAGCTATTAGGACCTGATCTTGTTGATGAGATGGCAGAAAAGGTCAGATCTATTCAACAACACATTAGAGCAGCTCAGAGTCAACAAAAATATTAGGCCTATAACCGAAAAAAATACCTAGAGTTTGAAGTGGGTGATAAAGTGTTCTTATGAATATCTCCTTAGAAGAGTGTAATGAGATTTGGAAAGAAGGGAAAGATGAGCCCTAGGTATATCGTTCCTTTCGAAATACTGGATCATGTTGGGAAGGTAGCTTACTGATTGGCGCTTCCACTGAATCTCTCCCAAGTTCACGATGTGTTCCATGTATCTCTCCTGAGAAAGTACATACCTGATCCTTCACATGTACTCAGCTCAGAAGTTGTACCGCTGGAACAAGATCTTTCTTATGAAGAACAACTGAGAGATATTTTGGATCGTAGTGAAAAATTCCTACGGAACAAGACCACTCACTTGGTGAAAGTTTTATGGAGGAACCACCAATTATAAGAAGCTACATGGGATCTTGAGGATATGATGAGGGAGAGGTATCCTCATCTGTTTGTTACAAAGTGACGAATTTCGACGTTGAAATTCATTTTAAGGGGGGTAGAATGTAACACCCGATATTTTTATGAGAAATGTTTTTTGATATAAATCATCAAAGGAATCTTTCACTACACACAACACTAGCTTGGCTTTCTTTACACGCAATCGCGACCTTCCTTGATAGCTTGCATCGTATGCAATACCGAGTTTCACTAAACAACGATATGCTATTAAAATATTATTAAAACTAGCCATTATGAATAGTAATACCTACTTTTAGAATTTTTATTTTTCAAAATGGACTTCATTTTTGGATTCAGAATATCGAAATAATCCTAGGGTGAAATTTTGGTATTTTTACGAAAGCTTTCAATTTTTGATGAATAGTGAAAACACTAGGTTACTATTTAAAAACCGACTTTTTATTTAAAGAATTATTTATTTTATTTAAATTTATTTTAGGTAAAAATTGATACATAATACCTATATAAGTTCAATTTAATTCATTGGAGTCATTTTATAATAATTTTAGATATATAAAAATTTTATTGAACTTTTCACCGTCTTTTACCCACCTCCTGGGAGAATTTGGAAATTCACATAAAACTTAATTTTACTGCATCTATGAGTGGAATTTAGAAAAACCGAGAGACACGGTTAATATCAAGGACTAAAATGTGGTTCAATAAAATGAAAATAATTTTTGGTGAATAGTAACTTTTTACTTTTTTTAGCACGGTTAAAAGTAAATAGGGTAATTAAGGGTAGAAATGATATTATTATTACCCTAACACATGTACTAATTCTATTGGATATGTGTAATTCGACCAAAAACAATATTAGAAATAAAATATGACCATTTAGGTCCACTTGGATTAGATTAGGACATTTATTATTAATTTATTTAAAGAAGGGTTAAAATAGTTAAAATCAAAGTTTAATAGCTAAATCATTTTTAATATAGGGTTATACATAAGATGAATTCGACTATAAACATTCATTAGAAAGATAAAAATATTTCCTACGTAATGGTAGCTTATTTATAATTTTTATACATTAAATAATTTAATGTATTTATGACACAATGATGATGCAGTAATTATCTTATTAATGAAATATTAACATAATTGATGTTATAAATACCCAAATAAATGTAATTTGAGACTTTTTATGAATTAAAATAATTTTATAGGTTAATATGACATGTTATTATTGATTTAATTATCTTTTTTCGAACTAATCAAGCTATTATGATTTTCACAAAAATCAATTACCAAATAGTGTCAAAATTGACATAAAATAGTTTTTAAAAATAATATTATATTATTAATTGTTATTTTATTCTTAAAAATATAAGGTTAGGCCAAATGACTTAGATAAGGTTATATATATTAATAATAAAAAACTTCGGGTTCGTTTGTCTTTTTATAGTAAGTTTATTAACCTTATAGTGTTAGAAAACCAGAAGACAAGTAACAGTAAATCAAAATGATATGGTTAAAATAGAAACCTGAACTTGTCTAAATTATATTGTATGAGAGGATTTAGACCCCTCCCCACCTTATCTTAGAAATAAATCAATTTCGAACTGTTAAAAACAGAATATTACTTTATAATAAAATAATATTTTTCGTTTTTCCAAAGGTGCCCCTCTCCTCCCTTATAAAAGGGCACCTCCTCCCTCTCTTCCTTACACCACTTTGAGCCTTCAAGCTCGGCCAACCCTTGTCAATTCCTCTTCTACACTTCCCTAGAAACATCCTAGAGGTCCTGGTATTCTTCAAAGACTATCTTTAGTTCCCTAAGAGGAGGTTAAGAAGAGGCGCTTCAAAGAAGTGGTAATGTCTGTTACCGATTCTTTCAACTTTATTTCTTATTCTACTTCTTCTTCTTTAGTTGTTTCATTATGAAGTAATAAAATCAGTATCAATAATATACTGATATGTTATTATAAGTATGAAACAACCCTATTTCACCAGCTATCCATCCTACGGAAAACGAAATCACCGTGGGTGCGTACGTACAGAATACCATCTCCACGCCGTGGTGTAATATATTTTCCACCACCACCTTACTTGGATGGGTATAATGGTGTAAAGAATAACTATATATTATTATTATAAATTGATATTTATTATTAAATAGTACACATACACTTCAATAAAATTCCATGATCATGGGAACGATATCATCGCTCGTGCGTATGTACGGCCTACCGTCTCCACGATGTGATGCGACTCGTTCTACATGATCTTCATTGCATAGTGATTATATAAATGAATTTAATGAATAAATATGATATATATTACATTAATACCATTCTATAAATGAGTTATCTATAACCTAAAAATAAGAATAAGAATTTATTCGACAAAACATGCATAAGAACAAAAAGCAATAAACACCCGAATAACAAGTAGCAATGAAATATTACTAATAAGAAGCTAATAATATAATAATATGACCATATATGATATCATAACAATGGGTATGACAATGGAATAATTCAATAACATTATTTAAATCATTATACAGGAGGTTCGTACATGTACGAAGGAAATCGGACCTATGGTAAGGGAAAATCTCGCAATCTCAATTTTTATCTGAGATTGTTTATACTTTGGTAATTACTGGGGAATATTTATCATCCACATACATGTTTAGTCAATATTTAATATTATTTATATCCTCCTACAATTTTTTAATTCCAATTTTACCCTTTGGTGAGTTTTAGTAAAAGATATGAAAGGAATCTTTTGTCGTACGAGGTACTTTTTGACTTTTCCAGCCAAAGTACGGGAAGAATTTTTTTTAACTTATATGGACCGAATGGACTTTTAGAACATTATTTCCATAAATCTTACTTTATATGATTTCATGTTTATTTTTAATCAACTTCTTTTAGTTTAAAATTTTATGACATGTTAAGAAAGGAAAAAAAGTTGAAGTAGAAAGGATATTTTCCTCAAGAATGGAGTTCAAGCATTTTATCAAAATTATTTTCCATATAAGATAATATAGGGTTCTGTTTCTATCCCTATTTTTACATTGATTTTATTATGTTATGATGGAATTAATTTTATGATGTCCTTTTTTCTTACATGGATTATGTTATGATGGCATGAAGTTTAATAATCCCATATTTATTACATGGGTTATGCTACGATATATGATATATGATTTTGTGGCACACATAAGAATGGTTTAATTATGAGATGGGTGGGACCTATATCTCCCTCCAATGCATTGGTTAAAGATTTATATCTCATGAGATAGACATGGCTGGAATGGCAGGTTAATCTGGTTCAGTGAAACAGGACTGAAACGACGAGTGAACTCGGTTCCGAAAGGGACTTTGTCCGCTAAGATAGTATTTGAAATGAGTATTGACTAATAATAAATGATTCTATATGATTATGTGTGTATGGAACAAAGTTTCATGTTTTAAGTTATGATTATTGGGATTACATTTCACTATAATGATTTATCCCATGTTATGAAATTATGATCTCTTTTGCAGGTTAAGATTTCCAAAATTTTATGTTCTTATGAATATGATGTGATTGAAATTTCTTTTTTACCCTTACTGAGAATTTGAGCTCACCCTTTTGTATGTTTTCTTTCCCCAGGTCAAGAAGAAGGTTATTAAGTATGATATTCCAAAAGGTACTATAGATATGATGAAATAAATGGGAGACAACGTAGATTATTTATGAACAAGTTGTTTATGTTTCACATTTTCTAAAGACATTATACCTATACGGGCCTTTCATGGTTTTGTTATATGTTGTAATAAGTGTGCTTCAATTTTTATGTATTAACAATGTATGTAAAGTATGGTTTATTATAGTTGGTATCAAAGGGAGGTTATAGTCAACCTTTGGAAACTAGTATGTGAAAGCCTTAGTAAGAACCCTAAGGATAAGTCTAAGCATAGAACACAATCTTAGTGTTTTAGAAATGGCCATGAGTAACCTATGATAAGACCTTAAGTGTGAAATTTTATTCTTGATTATGTGATTTTCCTATTATAATTAGTGTTTCTCACACTATTCTTCTTGGTTTTATTCAATGGCTGGAACCTGAAGGAACTGTGTTAATGTGGAATGCAATGGGAAATGCAATGATTGTCCCCCTGAGCAACCAAACATTATGGGAGCTGGAATGAAAAATCTTGTAGCCATGCTCACACAACTTTCTCAAGCTATGAATCATGTCATACTTCCAAACGAGCAAAGGAAGGAGCAAAATTCTGTTGAATCCTTCATGAGGCAGCGTCCACCTTCATTCAGCGGGTCTACTGATCCATTGGTTGTTGAACAATGGATTAGTACTACTGAAAAGATATTTTCAGTTCTTCAATGTTTTGAACATGACGAAGTCATCCTAGCAGTGTATCCTTTGGAAGGTGATGCTAATAAATGGTGGGATATTATCATTAATACGAGGCAAATAGATGAAATTGAGTCCATGGAATGAGACGAATTCAAGAACTTATTTTTCAATAAGTACTTCCCTCTTATTCTTCGAACAAAGATGGAGAAAGAGTTTCTTGAACTAAAGAAAAAGGATGATGAATCTGTTGGTACCTACGAAAAAAATTTTACAAGACTTGCAATGTACGCTTCTGGGATTATTATCCAACCTGAGAGTAGGATCGATCTATTCTTTAGTGGCTTAAAACCAAGTCTTCGAAGGGCGTTAGCCATAAGGGACTTCAACAGCTACGAGGAAATCGTTCGATGTTCTATAAAGGTTTAGATAGAGATTGGAGTAACCCATCGGTCATATGGGTTTGATAAGAAGAGGAAAATGGAATTCAAAGGAAAATATAAAGAGCACACTAAAAAGAAGATGAGTTTTCCCTTATGCTCAAAGTGTGGAAAGAAACATGGAGGGAGTTGTCTTAAATGGACAAGTAAATGATTCAAATGTGGAAAGGAAGGTCATCGGGCATTTGAATGCCGCAATGATGGGAATAAGATGTCTAGTGATGCGAACAAAGAAAATGAAACATAGAATTCACCTCCTAAACTTCAATGTTACAAGTGCAAGGAAATGGGGCATTATGCCAATCAATGCCCTAATCCAAGGGTTGTTGATGATGATCGACGTCAACAAAATCTTAATTCTAAATACAAAGGAAAGTCACATGAAAATTCTATCAGCGATGTGGAGTATGAGAATGAAGTGGTGAAAGGTACACTTACCATCCACTCTAAAGTAGCAAATGTTTTATTTGATTCCCGATCCACCCACTCTTTTATTTCTGAATAATTTTTTAAGGGTATCGTTGTATTACCTCAACAATTATATTTTTAGTTAGCTGTGATAACCCCTAATGGCACAACAATCACATCAAAAGTTTATAATTCTTCTCTGATTGAAGTTTGTGGGAAAGTGCTTCCTAAAAATCTTGTGATCCTTTCTATAGTGGAATTTTATGTGATTCTTGGCATGGATTGGATTTATTTATATGGAGCTCATATCAATTTCCAAAGAAGGGAAGTCACATTTCATATTTCAGATCAATCTATGATCATCTATCGATTCAAGGATGAACATAACCTTCCAGTGGAAATTTCTTCCATATTATGGGTCTTGATTCCATTAAATGAAGGTTATTTATCTCAAATGGTTGGAGAGAAAATCACGATTAAGAATATTCCCATTGTATGTGAGTTTTATGATGTCTTTCCGGAGGAATTGTCGGGTCTTCCACCAAATTGTGAAGTTGAGTTTTCAATAGAAATCATATCGGGTGCTTTTCCTATTTTAAAGACACCTTATAGAATGGCCCCAATTGAGTTGCAGGAATTGAAGAAGAAACTCCAAGAGAATCTTGATAAGGGATTAATATTCCCTAGTGCATCACCTTGGGGAGCAACTGTTTTGTTTGTTAAGAAGAAAGATGGATCAATGAGACTCTACATTGATTATCGAGAACTTAACAATATCACTATCAGGAACAAATATCCTCTCCCATGAATTGATGACTTATTTGACCAACTACACGGAGCTCAATACTTTTCCAAGATTGATCTTCGTTCAGGGTATCATCAATTAAGGGTCAAAAGGGAGGATATACCAAAGACGGCTTTCCCTTCAAGGTATGGACACTATGAATTTATAGTGATGCCATTTGGTCTTACTAATGCCCCTTCTATATTCATAGATCTAATTAATAGAGTCTTTAGAGACTATCTTGGTCAGTTTGTGGTAGTCTTTATAGACGATATTCTTGTATATTCAAATAGCAAGGAAGAACATGAATATCAGTTGAGAATTGTATTGAAGACCCTAAGAATGGGGAAGCTTTATGCCAAATTTACCAAGTGTGAATTTTGGCTTAAAAAAGTTTCATTTTTGGGTCACATAATCTCAAAAGAGGGTATATCTGTGGATCCAGAAAAAACAGAGGTTATCGAATGATGGTCGAGACCAACAATAGTAACTAAGATCCGAAGTTTTCTTGGTTTGGCTGGATATTATCGACGTTTTGTGAAATATTTTTCATGATTATCTAACCCACTCACCAGGTTGACTCGAAAAGGAGTTAAGTTCGTGTGGATGGTGGAATGTGAAGAGAATTTCAAGGAGTTGAAAAGAAGGTTATCAAGTGCACATGTAATCACACTTCCTTGTAGTGGAGAAAGGTTTGTGATCTATAGTGATTCATCCAAGAAGGGGATGGGGTGTGTTCTTATGAAAAATGATATAGTGATAGCTTATGCTTCACGACATTTGAAAATACATTAGAAAAATTACCCAACTCATGATTTGGAGTTAGCTGCGGCAATCTTTGCATTAAATATTTGGAGGCATTATATTTATGGTGAAAGGTGTGATATTTATACTGATCATAAAAGTTTAATGTATATTTTCATACAAAAGGAGATAAATATGCGCCAAAGAAGATGGTTGGAGATGATTAAGGATTATGACCGCTCAATTCATTACCACCCTGGGAAAGAAAACAAGGTGGAAGATGCATTAAGTCGACAAGACCAAGCTAGCATATCCATGATGAGGATCACAAAAGATCCAATATTTATGGATTTACAAAGGATGGATCTTGGAATTATAATGGAAGGGGAAAAATCGTATCTTTCTCAAATGAATGTTCAACCATCTATACATGTGAAGATTAAAGAGGCACATAAAGAAGATGTAGAGTTACAAAAGAAGGTGAGAAATGTTCCGGAATTTAACCTTGATTGTGATGGGATAATCAAGTTCAGGAATCAGGTTTGTGTTCCTCCCATCCCAGAATTAGAGGAGCTGCTAGATGAGGCTCATAGTTCATCATTCTCTATTCATCCTGGAAGCACAAAGATGTATAGGGACCTGAAAGATTAATTCTGGTGGGATGACATGAAAAGAGATGTTTCTGAATATGCCTCTTGATGCTTGGTTTTTCAGCAAGTTAAAGCTGAGAGACAGATGTCTAAGGGGATGTTACAACCATTACCCATACCCAAATGGAAATGGGAAAAAATCACTATGGACTTTGTCACCGGACTTCCTAAAACATCCAAAGGAAATAATGCTATATGGGTCATAGTTGATCGTCTTACAAAGTCGGCACACTTCATTACTATTAGAGAAGATTTATCTCTAGATCAACTTGCAAGGATATATGTAAAGGAAGTTGTAAGATTGCATGGAGTACCACTTTCCATTATATCTGATCAGGATCCGAGGTTTACCTCAAAGTTCTAGCGAAGTCTTCAACATACTCTAGATACAGAGTTGAGTTTCAGCACTGCTTATCATCCTCAGACAGAAGGTTAGTCTGAGAGAATAATTAAAACTCTAGAAGATATGTTAAGAGATTTCTCTATGGATTTCAAAGGTGGTTGGGATCAACACCTACCTTTGGTGGAATTTTCTTATAATAATAGCTTTCACTCCAGTATTCAGATGGCTCCTTATGAAGCTCTTTATGGAAAGAAATGCCGAACTCCAACTTTCTGGGATGAATTTGGGGAAAGAATGCTATTAGGACCTAATCTTGTTGATGAGATGGAAGAAAAGGTCAGATCTATTCAACAACACATTAGAGCAGCTCAGAGTCGACAAAAAAGTGATTCTGATAACTAAAGAAAAGACCTAGAGTTTGAAGTGGGTGATAAAGTGTTCTTATGAATATCTCCTTGGAAGAGTGTAATGAAATTTGGAAAGAAAGGAAAGCTGAGCCCTAGGTATATCGTTCCTTTCAAAATACTAGATCGTGTTGGGAAGGTAGCTTGCCGATTGGAACTTCCACCGAATCTCTCCCAAGTTCACGATGTGTTCCATGTATCTCTCCTGAGAAAGAACATACCTAATCCTTCACATGTACTCAGCTCAAAAGTTGTACCGCTGGAAGAAGATCTTTCTTATGAAGAACAACTGATAGAGATTCTGGATCATAGCGACAAAGTCCTACAGAACAAGACCACTCGCTTGGTGAAAGTTTTAGGGAGGAACCACCAATTAGAAGAAGCTACATAGGAGCTTGAGGATATGACGAGGGAGATGTATCCTCATCTTTTTGTTACAAAGTGATGAATTTCGAGGGCGAAATTCATTTTAAGGGGGGTAGAATGCAACACCCGAGATTTTTATGAGAAATGTTTTATTATATACATCATCAAAGGAATATTTCACTACACACAACACTAGATTAGATTTCTTTACATGCAATCGCAACCTTCCTCGATAGCTTGCGTCGTATGCAATATCGAGATTCACTAAACAACGATATGCTATTAAAATATTATTAAAACTAGCCATTATGAATAGTAATACCCACTTTTTAAAATTTTATTTTTCAAAATGGACTTCATTTTTGGATTCGGAATATTGAAATAATCCTAGGGTGAAATTTTGGTATTTTTCTGAAAACATTCAATTTTTGATGTATAGTGAAAACACTATGTTACTATTTAAAAACCGACTTTTTATTTAAATAATTATTTATTTTATTTAAATTTATTTTAGGTGAAAATTGATACATAATACCTATATAAGTTCAATGTAATTCATTGGAGTCATTTTATAATAATTTTAGATATATAAAAATTTTATTTAACTTTTCACCGTCTTTTACCCACCTCCTAGGAGAATTTGGAAATTCACATAAAAATTAATTTTACCACTTCTGTGAGTGGAATTTCAAAAATCCGAGAGACATGGTTAATATCAAGGACTAAAATGTGGTTCAATGAGATGAAAATAATTTTTGGCGAATAGTAACTTTTTACTTTTTTACCACGGTTAAAAGTAAATAGGGTAATTAAGGGTAAAAATGATATTATTATTACCCTAATACATGTCCTAATTCTATTGGATAAGTTTAATTTGACCAAAAACAACCTTAGAAATAAAATATGGCCATTTAGGTCCACTTGGATTAGATTAGGACATTTATTATTAATTTACTTAAAGAAGGGTTAAAATAGTTAAAATTAAAGTTTAATAATTAAATAATTTTTAATATAGGGTTATACATAAGATAAATTTTGACTATAAATATTAATTAGAAATATGAATAGATTTCCTACATAATGGTATTTTATATATAATTTATAGATATTAAATAATTTAATTTATTTATGACACAATGATGATGCAGTAATTGTCTTATTAATGAAATATTAACATAATTGAAGTTATAAATACCCAAATAAATGTAATTTGAGACTTTTTATGAATTACAATAATTTTCTTGGTTAATATGACATGTTAGTATTGATTTAACTAACTTTTTTTAAAATAATCAAGCTATTATGATTTTCACAAAAATCAATTACCAAATAGTGTCAAAATTGACATAAAATAGTTTTTAAAAGAAATATTATATTATTAATTGTTATTTTTTTATTAAAAATCTATGGTTCGGAAAAATGACTTAGATAAGGTCATATATATTAATAATAAAAAACTTGGGGTTCTTTTGTCTTGTTATAGTAAGTTTATTAACCTTATAGTGTAAGAAAACAAGAAGACACGTAAAAGTAAAATTATTTAACTTAAAGTTAAATCTAAATGGTATGGTTAAAATAGAAACCTAAACTTGTCTAAATTCTATTGGATGAGATTATTTCGACCCATACTCACCTTAGCTTCGAACTAAATCAATTTGGAGCTATTAAAAACTGAATATGACTTTATAATAAAATAATATTTCTGGTTTTTCTAAAGGCGCCCCTCTCCTCCCTTATAAAAGGGAACCTCCTCCCTCTCTTCCTCACACCACTTTGAGCCTTAAAGTTCATCCAACCCCTGCCAATTCCTCTTCTCCACTTCCCTAGAAACATCTTAGAGGTCCTGGACTTCTTCAAAGTCCATCTTTTGTTCCCTAAGAGGAGGTTAAGAAGAGGTGCTTCAAAGAAGAGGTAACGTCCGTTACCGATTCTTTCAACTTTATTTCTTCTTCTACTTGTTCTTATTTAGTTGTTTCATTGTGAAGTAATAACATAAGTGTCACTCATATACGGATATTTTATTATAAGTATGAAACAACCCTATTTCACCATCTATCCATCCTACGGAAAACGAAATCACCGTGCGTGCGTACGTACGGAATACCGTCTCCACGTCGTGGTGTAATCTATTTTCCACCACCACCTTACTTGGATGGGTATAATGGTGTAAATAATAACTATATATGATTATTATAAAGTTATATTGACTCTGAAATAGTATACATACACTTAGATACAATTCCACTATCATGGGAATGATATCATTACTCGTGCGTACGTACGGCCTACCGTCTCCACGATGTGATGTGACTCATTCTACATGATCTTCATTGCATAATGATTATATAAATGAATTTAATGAATAAATATGATATATATTACACTAATACCATTCTGTAAATGAGGTATCTATAACCTAAAAAGAAGAATATAAATTGTTTCGACAAAACACGCATAAGAACAAAAAGCAATAAACACCTGAATAACAAATAGAAATGAAATATTACTAATAAGAAGATAAAAATCTAAGAATATGACCATATATGATATCATAAAAATGGGTATGATTCTGGAATAAGTCAACAACATTATTTAAATCATTATACAGGAGGTTCGGACACGTACGAAGAAAATCGGACCTAAGGTAAGGGAAAATATCGCAATCTCAATTTTTATCTGAGATTGTTTATACATTGGTAATTACTGGGGAATATTTATCATCCACATCCATGTTTCTGTCAATATATAATATTATTTATATCCTACTACAATTTTTTAAATCCAATTTTACCCTCCGGTGAGTTTTAGTAAAAGATATGAAAGGAATATTTTGTCGTACGAGGTACTTTTTGACTTTTCCGGCCAAAGTATGAGAAGAATGTTTTTTTAACTTATACGGCCCGAATGGACTTTTAGAACATTATTTCCATGAATCTTACTTTATAAGTTTTCAAGTTTATTTTTAATAAACTTCTTTTAGTTTAAAATTTTATGATATGTTAAGAAAGGAAACATGTTTTTGAAGTTGAAAGGATATTTTCCTCAAGAATGGAGTTCAAGCATTTTATCAAAATTATTTTCCATATAAGATAATATAGGGTTCTGTTTCTATCCCTATTTTTACATTGATTTTATTATGTTATGGTGGAATTAATTTTATGATGTCATTTTTTCTTACATGGATTATGTTATGATGGCATGAAGTTTAATAATCCCATTTTTATTACATGGGTTATGCTAGGATATATGATTTATGATTTTGTGGAACACATAATAATGGTTTCATTATGAGATGGGTGAGACCTATATCTCCCTCCAATGCATTGGGTAAATATTTATATCTCATGAGATAGACATGGCTGGAATGGCAGGTTAATCTAGTTCAGTGAAACATGACTGAAACGAGGAGTGAACTCGGTTCAGAAAGGGAATTTGTCCACTAATATAGTCTTGGAAATGAGTCTTGACTAATAAGAAATGATTATCTATGATTATTTGTGTATTCCAAAAAGTTTCATGTTTTAAGTTATGATTATTGGGATTACATTTCACTACTATGATTTATCCCGTGTTATGAAATTATGATCTCTTTTGTAGGTTAAGATTTCCAAAATGTTATGTTCTTATGAATATGATGTGATTGAAATTTATTTTTTTTACCCTTACTAAGAATTTGAGATCACCCTTTTGTATGTTTTCTTTCCCCAGGACAAGAAGAAGGTTATTAAGTAGGATATGCCAAAAGGGACTCTAGATATGATGAAATAAATGGGAGACAACATAGATGATTTATGAACCACTTGTTTTTGTTTCCTAGTTTCTAAAGACACTATACCTATATGGTCCTTTCATGGTTTTGTTATATGTTGTAATAAGTGTGCTTCAATTTTGAAGTATTAACAATGTATGTAAAGTATGGGTCATTATACTTATAGAGAACTATTTTTCAAGGTCAAACAAAGGTCCATGAGAATAGTGAATAGTTTATAATCTATTGGAGAGAAAGGATTAAATGATGAGACCCTTTTAGAGAATATTGTATATATTATTAAAAATGAATGGGAATAAAAAAGAATAGTTGTTTATGAGTCAAGGAAGGTCACAAATGTTACTCTTGATGATTTTTTTGGAAATATTATCAATACAAGAATATATTTAAATACAACCCTCAATAAACTAAAAAGAATAATGGTGGAGTTTATTTTACTTTTACTTGAAATCAAATGACATTTCAATCTCTTTAAAAGAGTGTTATGTTGTAAAAGAAAAGGAAAGTGGTTGTTCAATCAAACTCAATTGAATTAAAACAATTAAAAAATTATTTGACCACTCTTGATTGATGGATGAAAAATATTGATGGAAAAAATATGTTCAGTATCGATATAAGCGAAGTAACAAGGATAATAAGGATACTAAAGTCACTTGTTATGAATAAAAAAACTAGACATAAAAGACCCAATTTTCCAAAGAATAAATGAAAATATATAAAACAAATATATTCTGATAGAAATCATAAAAATTATTATAATACAAAAGGAAAGAAAGTCTTGAAATCCGATGACGCAAGGAGTGCCCGTAGAGGAGATTCTATAATGAATCATCAGACAGTGAAAATTCCAGATACAAGAATATTGGTCTCTATGCCAAAATACCTTTTGAATGTAAATGTTTTATGGAAAAGGTATGCACTATTAATTCTATAACAAATATGCAATTAAATAAAAACTATCCTTATGATAATGTTTATATTCCTTCTAATTAAGAAAATTCATCAGCAAAAGATAATTCTTTATCATTATATGAAAAGGTCTCTAGAATTTCAATACGTGAGAATAAAAATTTAAAATTTGTTAAGAAATTTGATAAATAAAATTCTTGAATAAATGTTTTGAAAAAAAATAATCATATATTTTTAAAAATATTGATAAGAATATTTTTGAAATTTATTATATTCTTAAAAACCTTAAGGAAGCTAATTATGAGAAGGATAATCATTCAAAATATTTTGAAAAATTCATTTCTAAGAAACATATTTTAGAAACAAAACTCCCTTCTGAAACTAATACAAATGTGGATAAGAGTTTGTTATAAAAATAAAGTCTGATATTTTCTCTTTGAAGAAACTTTTGACAAACTTTACCAATGGTAAATAAGGTTTTCACAAAATGTATAAACAACTTCATTCACCAGTTAATAGTTCAGAAAAGACATATACTCATTCAAATTCATTTTTTAGTAATAATTATTTTGTTCCTAAAAATACCCCCTTATACAAAAATGCCAATGATGAGGTATTTAGAATAAAAAATGTTCCTTAAATAAAACTCAATCCTTAGGGTCCACAACGAACATTTTTCAAAACAAATATAGATTCCTGAAAATTTCATTTCTAACATTTCTATATTAAGGAAATTTTGGATTCCCAAAGTCTAATTGTTTTTTCAAGAAATCAAAGGAATTACTAACAATAAGAATATATGGTACACAGAAACTGGATTTTCCTAGAATATGACTGCTAAAAAAACTGCTTTGAAAAGATTATTGAAATGAAAGGTGGAAAAGTTACATTCGGAGACAATTCTAAAGGAATTATTTTTGGTATAGGTAATATTTTTATTCTAAAAAAAAGAATTAATTTCAATTTTTATTTCTTAAGGGTCTTAAGAATAACCTTATAAAAATAATTCAATTATGTGATGAAGCTTAATATGTGAATTTTATAAATGATAAATGCATAGTACAAAATTACAAGTACAAATTAATTCTTTCTTACCATTAGCGTAAGAATGTTTAAAAACTTAACATATAAGACCTTAGGGGCTAAGACTTATCTTACCTTAGGTCAATGGAAGATCAATTTTGGTTATGGCATAGAAGGTAGCACACTGTAACCTTAGGAACTTATATAAATTGTGAAAGAAAAGAATTGTTAAGGGTATACTGGAAAATAGATTTGATTCTGCAAAAGTTTGTGACCCTTGTCAATATGGAAGGTAATATAAATCAAGTTTTAAATCAATTAGTGAAGTCTCAACTACTAATTTTTTACAATTTGTGTATATGGAAATATTCAGACCTATAAAAATTGGAAGAATTGGAGGTAAGTATTATGTATTTTTTTAGTTGATGACTACTCTAGATATACATGGGTATATTTTCTAGAAAATAAATCTAAAGCCTATTATTATTTTATTACTTTTGAGCCAAAGTAAAAAAATGAGAAAAACCTACCACTGATAACTATTCATAGTGATCATGGTGGAGAATTTTTTAATTATGATTTTGAAACTTTTTGTAGTAAGA
Source organism: Viscum album (assembly GCA_963277665.1). NCBI lineage: Eukaryota > Viridiplantae > Streptophyta > Magnoliopsida > Santalales > Viscaceae > Viscum > Viscum album. The sequence goes on along the minus strand of OY728121.1, from coordinate 849,433,310 downwards.
AAGGCATTATATATAACTTTTCATCTCCCAGAACTCCTTAACAAAATTGTATGGTCAAAAGAAGAAATTTTATTCTTCAAGATATAACAAGAAAAATATCGATTGAATATTCTATTAAAGAACATTTCCAGGCTGAAGGTGTGAGTACTTATTGTTATACTATAAATCAAGTTTTAATTAGTCCATTTCTTAATAAAACGCCTTATGAGTTATGGATAGGATGAAAACCAAAAGTCTCATACTTTAATGTATTTGGATGCAAAGTATTAATTTTGAATATAAAAGATAATTTACATAAATTTTCTCCCAGATCTGATGAATGTATATTATTATTTTATTCCACTACTTCTATGGATTAAAGTGTTTTTAATAAAAAAAATCAGGTACTCTTGAGGAAATAGTACATGTTAATTTTGATGAAACTGACCCATTTTTTTAAAAAAATTCCAACCTACATCTTCTGATGTTTTTTCCAAAACTGATTATCAACCATTAATTTAAGACACTTCTAATAAGAAAAATACTCAAGAAATTTTTTCTAAAGTATTCACTCAAGAATAATTTATATATTATGTTTATGAATATGTCTTAAAAACCCAATTTATTTGTTTCTTAAGAATCATATCAATGATAATATCATTGGTGATGTAAATCAACCTATAAGGACTAGGATTTATTTGAGAAATGATATAGAAAATCTACCATTTATTTCTCAATTAAAACCTAAAAGTAATTATGATTATTTTGGAGGTGAATATTGGATTAATGTAAGGCAAGATGAACTAAATGAATTATAAAGGAATAATTTATATACCATGGTTGAATGACCTAAAGACACCACAATAATTGCAGTAAAATGGGTTTTCAGAAGAAAATATGTTGAAAATTTAATGATAATGACAAATAAAGAAAGACTATTTGATAAAGTTTATAATCAACAAAATGGAATAGATTATGAAGAAACCTATGCTAAAGTATCTAGACATGAATCTATTCATATTTTGTTAGACTTTATAAATTTCTTTAATTTCAAAATTTTTCAAATGGATGTGATGTTTTATTTCTTATAGGATAGTTTCAATAAGAATTTTTTGTTGAAAACCTCCTCTTTTTGAAGATAAAAATCATCCTAAATATATTTTTAAACTTAAAAAAGTCTTATATGGACTTAAACAAGCCCGTACATATTGGTATGATAGAATAACATGATTTTTGTTTAAAAAAAATTTGTTAAGGGAACTACTGATCCAAATCATTTCATAAAGAAAGAAAACAAATGTTTTCATTATTAAAATTTATGGTGGTGACATTATATTACAATCAACTCAATAATCTTAAACACATTATTTTTCGAATCTTATGAAATTTGAGTTTGAAATAAGTATGATGGGTGAGTTAACATTATTTCTTGGTTTTTAAATTTCTCTATAACCATAAGGGACTTTTATATCCCAACATAAGTATATTAAATGTATTCTTAAAAATTATGGATATGAATTACTAAAATTATTAGTACTTCAATTGGTCCCTTAAATAATCTTGAAATTGAGGATGTTGGATAACCAATAAATTAAACAACTTTTTGAGGGATGATAGGAAGTCTACAATACTTAACATCTTGTTATCTAGACTTAATGTTTTTAGTATGATTATGTGAAAGTTATCATGAAATTACAAAGTAATAACATTAAAAAGTTGTAAAAAAAATTTATTAAAAGGGAACAATGTATTGAGAACTATTCTATTCTTTTGGAAATTATTTTGAATTAAAAAGTTTTTTGTATGATGATTTTGGTGGTTATAGAAAGGGAAACAACACATCTGAAACGTCTCATTTATTAGGATATTAATTAGTTTCTTGTTCTTGTAAAAAACAACACTCAGTAGCACTCTCCAATGATAAATCCAAATATGTTGCAGTTGGAATTTTTTGCGCTCAAGTATTCTAGATACAACAGACACTCACTGATTATGGCATTAGTTTTACTAAAAATCAAATACTATTTAATAACGCTAGTTCCATATACTAAATATAAAACCACCTAGAACACTCACATGAAAAAGACATATATATTATGTATCACTTTTTTAGGGATCACACACTTAATGGAGATATCATTTTACTATTCATTGGAACACAAGAACAACTTTTTAATATTTTTACAAAACCATTATCTTCTGGTATATTTGAATACATTAAAAAAATCTAGGATTAATGATCATAAAGTAAAAATTTATATCTACTTATTTTTAAAACCATATCCTTATATTAAGTCACCCTTTTTCAAAATGGGAGTACATATGAATGAATTTTTTTCTCTTTTTGAAAAAAATCTTACTCATAAAAGTTTTCGCACTCATAATATTTTTGTACTCATAAATTTTTTATAATTATAAATTTTCATACTCATAAATTTTCATACTCATAAAATATTCATACTCATAAATTTTTATACTCATGAAATTTTTGTACTCATATTTTTCATACTCAAAAAATTTTCACACTCAAATTTTTGTAGTCAAAATTTTCTATACACATAAAATTCCATACTCAATTTATTTTCATACTCAATTTTTTTTCAAAAAACAAAATATCAAAACCAATAGATCTATTCTGAGACTTCGAAAGTTATGATTTATAAACTTACACTGTTTAATTTCAATTAATTTTTTTGTATTTCATTTAAATTTAAACCCCTTTATCGAATTAATTTTGGATATGTTAAATTAATATTTGTTGGTTTTTAAAAATTCATTGGATTCATAATTAATAAGATAATTTTTTTATTTTAAAAAAATCCTCGAGTGATCAGAAAAATTACAGTTGGAACTTTATTGATCTAATCTGAACCATACAATCTCAGTGGTTATTTTTTCTTCATCTATATAAAGGGACCCCCTACCCTCTCCCACATCGGTTGTCTCTTATTTGTGATGAAACTCTTCTACTATTCAATTATTTCAGTATAATGTTTTTTGTTCTCAAATTTATTCATCATACTCATGTCAAAAACAAATGAAGCCTCTCACACCATGTCTCTAAAAATAAAGGCTCTAGTTTCCCTAAAATATTTATCAGGGATGAATTTTTTCCAAGAGAGGTTAGTAAACATATAATTTTATGATAATTATGATTCATCATTGAAAATAATAATTCAATTACAAGTATGGTAATATATTTGTGTAGAGAAACCCAAATATTGTCAAGATCCTATTATTTTTTATGAAGTCAGATAATTCTATAGTACTTTGAAATTTGACAACGATTTAAAAGTAACATTTTCAATGTACAGTAGAGAGATTACTATATTAGAAAATCAAGAATCACATTTTCTTGGTGTACCCTAAGAAGGAAATGATTATTTTCCATCTCACAAACTTCCAAAAGGAAAAGGAACATTCAATAAGGAAAGAGTTCAGAAATCTCTTTTTGAGATTCATGAAGACAAAAGGAAAACTACCCATATTTCAGTAGACAATCCTCTTATATAATTCGGGATGAAAGGATTTATAATTCCTAGAAAAGTTTATAGAGAAGCATTAAAGGTTTTATATGTGTTCATTATTTATTATTTGGTTAGTGTGAGGAAACTTAATTTAATGGGTTAATTTTTCTGAACCATCAATAATCTTAATTTCGGAGCAATTAAGTATCAACTGAATATTTTTTCACCAATTTTGAGTAAGTTGGTTTTTGAAATTTCTAAATCATGTACTCTCCCACCCAAGTTAGTAACTAGAAATTTAAAAGTTCCTTAGATTTGTGATTATATGATAAAGATATTGAAATTTCATTTTGATTTTGAATCAAATAATTTTTTCAAATATACTAAAGATGAATCTCCAAAATAAATAGATGGAGAAAGCCAGGTATTCAAAAATAATGAGTGATGACTATTTCTAAGAATGAAAAAAATCTAAGCCTACTTCCTCTATAAAACCAAAGAAGAAAATTTTTTATAGTGATAATTTTTTTTCTTAGTGGTGAAAATAAAATCAAAATGAAAAGAAGTAAACCCACATTTTGGTCTTGATTTTACTGATTCCCTTGTTGAAAAAATCCAGACCCAAGAAACTCTTAAAGAAGAAGATAGTAAAAAGATGTTGGAAAAGAAAAAGGATGATATTTTAATATTGATAAGTTATTGAAAAGTGTCGAAAAATCATGTGCTAGAATTTATATTAGGGAAGAAATTAAAAAAGGATAAATCACTCCCTCTATCCAAGATATGGGATAGAAAAAGAAAAAACTTATTGAATAATCAGAACCAACAAAGGATAGTTAAAAATAATTCTCAGAAGAATAGGAAGATACTAAAATGGGAGAAATATAGGAGTATATTGAGTAATAGAAATAAATAAAATAAGAGTAATAATAAATAAATGAACATAAATAAGAAGAAGAAATGTAAGATGATGAGATTGATAAGGATGTTGGTCAAAACAAAAAATACCAATCCGGTAGAATACCACTAAGATATTCCGAAGCTAATTATTTCAAATTAACATCCCTTGAAGCTGAATATTTAAAACAAGCAACTCAAGAATCCTAAGAAGGGAAAGTCATTAATATTTCAGATAAGGAGGAAGAAACCAGAACCATTGTAGTTCTTAATCAATAATTGGAAAGAGATGATACCATAAATCATTTGAGAGAATTTCCTGATTGTGAGGAAGAAACTGATTCCATAAATAAAATTTAATTGAAAAGAGATTAGTACTTTTTTCAATCCCTAAAAAGAATTGAAATGGTAACTCCATATCTCCCATATTTTGAAGGGAAAATTGATTTTTTTTATGGATAAAAAAACAAAAGATAAAATTAAATCAATCTTTTAAGGTAAATATTGATTAATCTTGAGGCCAACTTCAAAGTATTTGAAGAACGTTTGAAGGAACATAGAAAGACATGAAATAAAGTGGTGAAGTTGTCACATAAATATGATTCAAGTATAAAACATCATTAATATTCAATTAAAGACATTATAAGACTTTTGAATGAAGTTACAATTGCATTAAACAATTTAAAAAGTGATAAAACTCAAAAATTTAAAGACTTATGTAGTTTGAATGATTATCAATCTAAATACTTTAAAGGGATTGAAAAGATGCTAAAGTTTATTCAATCAGAAATATCAAGGATAATGTTTTAAAATGATGAGATAATTGATTTGAAAAATCTAAATGTCTTGATAACTGATAGAATTGATATTCAGTATCAGAAAATCAAATCTCAGGTTTATAAGATTCATACTCTGGAAGAAAAGTTTCAATCAAAATAAGAAAATCCTTATACCCAGGACTAGTTATTTGAAGAACATGAAAACGTTTTTCAGTCTTGGAAGGAATATCTTGATAAGATGATGGATGATGGGTATGATTTCAAGAAAATAATGATACATGTCTTAGATCTTTTGAAGGATAAGGGAAAAGAGAAGAAATAATTTTTTGAACTCTCATTGTATGTTTTTTGTAACATTAATGAAACAGTTTGACATCTATAGAAATTTTTATTGAATGTTTTCCACTTTTTATGAATTTTCTTTCACATTTTCTAGATGATCAAATTATTTATTAGTTTTTATATTTTTGTCTATCTAACCCTTTTATAAGAATTTAAATACTTTCCCTATTCTTTTTTGTAAATCACAAATGAGGAGAATGATTTATAAAGGGGGAGAATATATTTTATAAGGGGAGAATAAGATAATGAAAATAACATAAAGAGACTTCATTTAGTAAGGGGGTATTTTTAAAAAATAAAGAGAATACAATCCTTAGGGACTGTTTGATCCTAAGGTGGAGTTAGTTATATTTAACATCATATTCAAAAAAGTTTTGAAACTCAAAGGGAGATAAGTATAAGTACTTACTTCTAAATATAATAGATCATTAAATAATTTTTAGACTCAAATTTTACATATTAATTATCTATTTTAGACTTGTGGATTGTTCTTTCCAAAAAGGGGGAGATTGTTAAGCCAAAAAGTATTCTTTTGACATCTCTATTCCTTTTGTTTCTAAAATCACTAACTCTTTCTTAAATAAAAAATTACTTACTCTCTTATATTCAATTATTTTAATAATGGAATCATATGTCATTTTACCATACATTCATATGCATATAATAATATTAAATCTTATGTATTTGGTAGAAATGATTCATTCCATGATTATCGTAATGATCTTGGATATGATTTCTATCATACACACCTGATATGAATTTTATCATACATGATGTTTAGTTTTTGTACTAACAATAATAATTTAACGATATAAATAGTACTAAATATTTTAATGAACATCATTAAACCCTTTTTAATTTATGTTTTCAATATGTAGAAAATTTATCATAATGAAAGGAAAACCATTAATTCAAAATGATGTCATGTATTCAGTTTCAATATGCATTTAAAACAATATCATTATTTCAGTTATAAGATGACCATTGGAGTGTAATTTGTCCAAGGCCCTCTGAGATTTCATGAGAAAATCCAACCATTACAGGCCAAGATGACTATTAGGACACACAACTATAAATACTAGATCATTTGAAAGAGATGGCTGGTGATTTATGAACTGAAGACACTCTATGAGTGCTCTTCCAAATTACTGCTAGGTACTAAAACAATGAAGTGCACAAGTATTGAACTAATTATTACACATACATGTTATCCTCTAGAGTTTTTTCTTCATTGTGAGATGCTAATAATTATGATTATGATTAAGGGATTGAGAGGATAGAAATATAGTTGTGGCGATTGTTTGCGGATCGAGGGATTCTAGGGCTAGGAAGATAGAGGCCTTGATCAACTTCTTTATCAAGTGCTTGCGGGGATAACAAGACATATACTGATCATCAAATCAAGGGATTACTATGGTGTGGGTAAGATAGAATTTCATGAAATTATAAATCATGGTACCTTTATCCAAAGTTATTGGATACACTTCTCTTTTGGTTAAAATAATTGTATTCATTTACATAGTTTACTTTTCTGCTACATTGTAATAGAAATTGAATCATTTTATATACTTATATTTCTATTTTATATTTTCTGATTAAGATATTTGTAATTATTATTTTATTGTTTACGATCAATTAATTTACCCAATACAATTATATATGCTTTATGATACAAATATTAATTGTTTCACTCTGTTTATCATAACCATTGTGATTATGATCCATATCACTTATTCTGATTAAATTATTTCCTTATTTTGAATATGATTAATTTCAAGTATAACCTATGGAATACTTATTGTAACATATTGATTATGGTACTTTGTTCATCATACCCAGGGCCCTATCCGATTATTGTTTAAATACAAAAACGCTTGTGAATATGATTAGTTTAATTCAATTAAACTTAGTTTCCTTTAAGTATAAAAATGATTGTTTTTAGTCTTAAAATTCACCCCATATTATATTTTATCATATTCATATATTTTTCGATCCAAAGTGAAGAAAATTTTAATGAATTGGAAGAAGAATTAAAATAAAAATGCTTATTTAAAAATGATACCTCTTCTACATATGATATCCTTTGATTAACAACATAATACCTCTAAAGATGGTGTTCTACCAAAAATAATGCCACTAAAATTTTTTAAGGGATACTAGGAAGGTATTTGGGTAGATCTTGGTAGAAAAAATAGGTTTTTAATTGTGAGGAATAAAGAAGAAGAGGTTCCCATTCATAAGAGAAGGGAACAACCCTCTTGGAAGTTATCAAAATAATAAATTAATATAAATAAATTTTATAAAAAAATGGATCAAAACATGTTAATTTAGTGGATAAAATGATTATTTGTAAAAATACCTTTATCCAACATAAACAAGATTAGTTTTGACTATTTTTTTAATCCTCATCTTTTACCTTTAACCCTTATTTAACCCTCTTAATTCTTACTGTGATATCATGTAATTTACACGTTTTGGGATAATATAATTACTATAAAATTTATAAAAGGCCAATAAATTAGTAATTTATTAAATTTTAAGAGATATCTCAATAATTTAGCGAAAATAAATTTTCAAAATATATATATCATTTTATAAAATATTATCTATTTTAAAATAGCATTAATGTCAATCTTGACACTATTCATTTATTGAATTTTAAAAAATATTATAAAAACATGATATCATCAAAACAACTATTTGAAATCATAAATAAAATATCCAATTCATCTAAAAAATATTGGATTATATTAATTCTCTCAAATTATATTTATTTTAATATTTTTAATATCATCTATTTGATATTTCGTTTAATTATACAATTAATGCATTAACATTGTGTAAGCCTTTAATTTAATTATTTATTAACTAAAAATAAAAAATAGATTATGATGATAAATATAATGAATTTATTTTTTAAAAGATTATTTATAGCCTAATATATCCCTTGTATAACCCCCTATTAAAAATATTTCACTTGTTAAAAACAAAAGTGGGACAAAATTGACTTTTCTTTGAATTTAATATTATAAATTTTATACTCTCATCCAAATGGCTTACAAAGGTTATAATTTCATCCGAAGGATAATTTTGGTATACACTGATTAATCTAATTAAATTATGAAAAGTGTGGAGGTAATTGTTTAATATTTATAGTATTATTTTTACCCAAAATTACCTGATTTACCTTTAACCGTGTTAATAAATAAATACTAAAGTTCATATTCATAATTTTGAAAAATAAAAGGGACCTATTTAAATAATTTAAAACTCATGATTCCAAATATGAAATCCATTTTTATAAATTTAAAACCAAAAATTGGTATAAATTAATTAAAAATGATTATGTTGATGAAATGGAAAAAAGTTTTTAATATAAAAGTGTTCAAAAGATTAAAATGTTTTTACATAAAATTTAAAGTGAAATTGATTTCATTAACCTACATTGAATTAAATAATTAAAAAAAATTGATCAAAATATACTATAGAATCACTCAGTTATATAATTTAACACTTGAAAAAAAAATTATGAAAAGCAGTTTTTAATTAAAATGCATTAGTTTTTCACTATTCATAAAAGAATGTAACTTGTCATAAAATTTTAAAAAATTCCACCAAAGTAAATTTTGATATTCTTATTTCATAGAAGAATTTTTTTTTTCAAATAGAATTTATAAAATTTTCTAGATCATGATTTAAAAAAAGTGTTCCATCAAAAGGCGGAAAAAGTACCTTTTAGAAAAATACTTATTTTATGCCTAAAATTGGATTTGTTTTTATATCATGTCTATAAAACCCAAAAGATTAAATTTAAAAATTATATTGAATAATATATATGAATATTTAATTAATATAATTCCAAAAGAGTGATTTGAACATTTTTTCTATTAAACACACTTGGGAGCATTTAAATATTTTTTCTGAAAAACACATCCTATTTTTTAAAAAGGGTTTTATTTTAATTTATAATAAATTAATAACCAAATAATTAAATATATATACATGTGTAAACTATGTTATTATATTTCAGTTAATATTATTCATTCCAACCTTTATAATGGCTAGTTTATAATGGTATCATTTAAATAAAAATAATTAGTTTCTTTAAGCTCAATGTGGGGTATCATGTATGTTGTCAAACATGGTGTTAATTTTTAAATATTATAGGGATGTCATTTATAACATCGTTTTACTAGTTTTAACCCCCCCCCCACCACCTGATACACGTTTTTGAGGGCTTTGGTACCTATAAAAAGTGTTTACCGAGTCATTCATAATGCACTATATGTCATATTGACATGTTGTTTGCGTATATTGATAATAAATTACTGAAAAGTTTTTTTCCCATGATTTAATGTCAATATGAGGTAATTTTATATGGTTTTGACTGTTCCATGTACATTTTAGTGTTTTAAATCACTAAAAACACATTTTCAGCCTTCCCAAGAAAACCAAAACTCTAAATGACGTGTCATAAATTCTTACATTTCAAAAATCAGATTATTTTAATCAAATTTCATGGTAATCCATCATTGTTTTCCTACTTTTGACCCCACGGCGCATGTTTTTAAAGAATTTGTTTCCTCTATAATGTGTTTACCAAGGCATTTCGACCACACCATACATTAGATTGACAGGTTGTATATGGGTACACATAAAAAATAAGTCAATGGTGGTTTTCACATGATTTTATATAAATCTGAGATTGTTTTCTTTGGATTTGACTGTTACATGCACCTTATAGTGATTTAAAACACTAAAAAGGAATTTATGGCCATCTTGGGAAAACCATAACTCAAAATGACATTTTTTTAGTTTATAAATTTTTCAAATCAATCTATAGTTGTTTTTTATGATTTCTATGAAATCATATGTCATTTTCCTAGTTTGAACATGCATACAAATGTTATTGAAGGCTTTGTACCTTTTAAAAGTGGTTAATGATTCATTCTGATAACACCACAAGTCAGATTTATGTGTAGTCTGAATATTCACATAACAAATAACACAACGACGAGTTTTCCCTGATTTAACGTCTATTTAAGGTCTTTTTCTTTGACTCTAACTGTTAAACACTTGTTTTAGTGTTTTATAACACTAAAAACTCATTTATTGGAATCCAAGTAAAACCCTAACTTGGAATGAAATGTCCTCAACTCCCAGTTCTCACAATTTAGTCTATGGTCATTTTTTATGATTTAATGGAAATACTCCACCTTTTTATGGTTTTTACCTTCAACACATGTTTTCAGCAGCTTTTATACCCTTAAAAAGAGATTACCGAGTAATTCTGATCACATCTCACCTTATATTTATGTTTTGTCTACATGTACATGTTAAAAATAACTAAAATGTGGTTTTAACATGATTTAAAGTCAGTATTAGGTTTTTTAAAATGGTTTTAATAGTTAGACACATGTTTTAGTGTTTTAAAACAACTAAAACATGTTTATGGCCATCCTTGGAAAACCATAACCTAGAATGATTTGTAATTAGTTCATACTTTTCAAAAATCAATCTAAAATAGTTTTCTTATGACTTAAAGGTAATTTGGAAAACAAATTCCAGGTTTTGACCCCGAACACATGTTTGTAAAATCTTTCGTACCATTAAAAGGTGTTTATCGAGTCATTCTAACCATGTTGTATGCCATTTTGTCAATTTTTATGGGCATAAACATCAAAAGTCACTCAAATGTTTTTTTAGCATGATTTGAAATCAATTAGAGGTTGTTTTCTATAGTTTTTACTGTTACAAATTTGTTTTAGTGTTTTAGAACACTACAACCATTTTTATGTCCATTATAGGAAAACTAATACTTGAAATTATCTTTAGTTAGATCCTACATTTTAAAAATAAATCTATGGTTGTTTTCCTCTGATTTCAGGGAAATCTTATGTCGTTTCCCTAGTTTTGACCTCCCATCACACGTTTTTAAATGCTTTGGTACCTCTAAAAGTTATTTACTGAGTCATTCTAACCACACTACACATTGGATTGACATTCATCCTATGATTACACATCCAAAAAAACTCAATTGTGGTTGTACCATTATTACACATCAATATGAGGTTGTTTTCTATGATTTTGACCATTACACGTATGTTTTAGTGTATTAAATCTCTAAAATGTGTTTACATCCATACCAAGAAAAAAATAAGTCAAAATGATGTTTATTCTGTTCCTAAATTTCATTAATAAGTCTGTGGAAATTTTCCTTTTATTTACTGTAAATATGATGTCATTTTTATAGTTTTGACACCCTGATTCTTGTTTTCTAAGGCTTTGGTACCTTTAAAATGTTTTTTACCGAGTCATTATAACCACACTGCACAACGGATTGACATATTTTCTAAGATTAAACTTCAAAAGAAAACACAACATTGGTTTTCCCATGATTTCATATCAATATGAGGTCATTTACTATGGTTTTGACCATGACATGAACGTTTTAGTGCTTTAAAACACTAAAAATGTATTTACTGCCATCCCTAGAAAATTGTAACTTTGAATGAAATTTCAACTGTTCGTTAATTTCAAAATTAAATATATAGTCATTTTATTATGATTATAGGGCAATATGACATCATTTTCTTAGTTTTTATCACCCTACACATTTATTTAAAGGCTTTGGTTCCTTTAAAAAGTTTTTACCATGTTATTCTGACTACACCACATGTCAGATTGACTTGTTGTCTATGTATACACAACAAAAATAAATCAAAATGTTTTTCCCATTATTTCACATCAATTTGATGTCTTTTCTATGGTTTTACCATTAAAATAATTTTTTAGTGTTTTAAAACACTAAAAAAGTTTTTTGGTCATCCTAGGAAAACCCTAAATTACAATGATGGGATGTCGGTTCCTATATTTCACAATTGAAAATACAGTCATTTTCTTTTGTTTTTAGGGAAATATTAATTTTTTTTCCTAGTTTTATACCCCTAAAACATGTTTTTAATGTCTTTGGTACCTTTAATAACTTTTTACTGAGTCAGAACCAAGCAAAAAATATCATATTATTTTCAAACTTATGGATATTGATCTATAATTCGTTTTTAACAAGTAGAAATCAACCACACATCAATATGGTACAAGATGTGGTTGTTTTGGAACTAAGTGAATACATTCTATATAAAATTACCATTATAGTTTTATTTTTTATGTTATATGTATTCCTGGAAAATATATTAATGATCTATGGAATTTAGAATTTACCATATCAAGATGATCTATAAGGATGTAAATTTCAAAGAGGATCATTTCGATCATCCACAGAAATACATAAATGAAAACATTTTCAATTTTCAACCACCACGAATCCTATATTTTATTATATTATTCTTGTTTCAAAACTTCTTCTTTCAATCTGGAAAATTCTCTTTGTGATTCCCAATAAATAATACTACTCAAACTCCCACCTAGTGTAACAGTAATGGAGGAAAATTCCCTACCAAAGATAGTTGATGACGTAGGCCTAGAACCCATCCTTCATTTACCATATGATCCTTCCCTAAAACAATTTCAACTACATCGTTCTAGGAAACCAATGATTATTTTAAAGGTTTCACATCGCAGACTTATTTAATTTTAACCTGTTAATACCAAAATATTAACAATGAATTTTTAAAATATAATAACTTCAATATATTACCTAATTAATAAATATTTCATTTATATTTATTGTTATTTAATTTCAATCAAAAAATTACATCAAAAAATAAATTTGGTCGACAAACAAGTCTAGAACACAATTAATTAGGGCAATCTAGATCTATCAAATGATGCCAAATTTGAATAATTTGATCCATGTAGTTGGCCCAACTTAATTGGGTTTAAGTATTTCTCGTTTTATAATTTATTTTTCATCATTATGTTTTTATATTAATTAAATAACATGAAATGGTAATGAAAAGTACTTACTCCAACATCTTTGGTAGGCTAATTTATAAAAATTCCATCAGGTTTTCAATAAACATTAAACCACATTTCTATTAAAACAAAAAATTGACCTAATTAATTAGACTTTATAGAAAATTTAAACAAATTTTAAAAACCTTGACTTATAATTAAATGAAATAAATTATAATTAATAAAATATAAATGAAAATTCTTCTTTTTCTTAAAAAAAACGTGAGACCCAATGATGTAAGGACTGACTTTCTTATCATGATTTATAATATATTTTTTAGATAATTCTTAAAAAAATAGAAACGTTAATAAAAAAACATATTTTTTTATTTTATTAAGATACTGTAAAATGTGAAATTACCTCATGAGGGGAATCTTTATTAATATCGACAATGATCTTCCATTACTCATGATAAATTCCAACATGAATTTTCTCATACATATGTTGTGAGCTTAGAGATGTGTCATAATACTCATTCCATAATCTCCATTTAAAATATCCCCATTTCTTGCCCAAAATTTTCAAAGTACATGGGTGTAAAATGGAGTCAGGCACATCAAAATGAAAAAACATATTGAAATAAAAAACATAACATGTTATAATTATATTACAAAATTTTACTTATGTATTTTAAATTAGTTATCAAATAATATTAAATTAATATTACCTTTATTTAAGAATAAAATACCTGATTTTTTCAATCTATGGAAATATGCCTTAAATATTTATAATTAAGGGTATATCTCCCTCTCTCGCTAGCAAGCTACAAAATAATTTGCCCATAGACTCTAATAGTGTCACCATTAGGCACCCTTAACTCATCAAGTGGATTGATAATATTGAATTCTTTTAGGTCCCATATATCTTTAATTTTCAAATCGGTATCCCTTCTATGGTTTTGTTTTTATGTCTTACAAATTCAATAAATAATTAATAAAATATATAGTTTTTTTGTACAATGACATACATACCAGTAATGGTAACTCGCTAAAATCCCCGAGATAGAGGGGTGACTAACTTCTCAATATCTAGAGGTGAATTAGAAGTTGGGATACCAATGACATCTGGGGAAATGTAATTCTCTCTAGTAGTCTTGGGTATAATAGAACCACTCATATCCATCAAATTTGATGGTAGTGGTGGTGTTCTCCAAGATGTTGATCAGTTAGGATCCTGAAATTTTTTAGTCCTCGATATTCTTCCAATTCAAATGGTTGATGAATATTAAATATATTAAAAAATAAAATATAAGATATTTTTATAAAAATAAAACTGTAAAAATGTTTATATGTTTGAAATAATTATTAATGAGAAATTGTACTATATTTTTTTTACCAATTTATACATTCAGTTTTCCTCATCTTCACTGTCTTCATTACTATCAACCTCTATTATGATGAGTCTGTCATTTTCACCCTCTCTTAAAAGTTGTATTGTTTTGATACCATCTTGAAAAAACAGTTCAATGTTTTTTGGTTGATTAGGTTTACTTTCACAAAGTACCAATGGATCTTTATTGCCCATATCATATGAGTCACTCTTGTTTATGTGTACAAAAACACTCCAACCTTCATTTATTTCATCATCTATATAATAAACAATATTCTCTTGTAAATCTAGGACAAATGGATCATTCTCTGCACACTCACCAATATAGATCAAGTGACCAAATTCATCATAAGTAAAATGTAACAAAACCTTCATTATTTTACTATTAATGTTGACCAACATGAATTTGAATAAAACTAATTAAAATAAAACATGATAGTTTAATTCAATTATATCATTAATCTTTCAATATTATCCTCCCTCTACAAGTGAAAA
This sequence comes from Viscum album, assembly GCA_963277665.1. Classification (NCBI taxonomy): domain Eukaryota; kingdom Viridiplantae; phylum Streptophyta; class Magnoliopsida; order Santalales; family Viscaceae; genus Viscum; species Viscum album. The sequence continues at coordinate 849,418,107 of OY728121.1, read as the reverse complement.
TATACAACGGTGTTGAGTTTTTATTTCTTCTTTATGATAAATTGAATGAAACCTAAATCCATGAATATTGTAGTCATCGAATCTCTTATCCTTCATTTTAGGACCGCGATCCCAAACTGTAAAATAATTTGATATTTCATCTATATTATCAAAATTTAATATTCTTGAAAAAAATTTAAAATTTGGTACTTTTAACAAAAAACAAATATATACACGTCAATAATATATGAGTATATACTTTCATGACAGGGAAAAAAACAAAAATCTACTTATTAAAACATTTTGTTAATCTCATCTCATGTCGACCTCATCCCCTTAGTCATACCTTTATTTGTAATTTAAATTCTTCAATAAATTGATCTATAATAACACTATCGAGTATCAAATATCTAAGTGACTGTAGTGACTCCAATTTAGTAAGTGTAAAATTTCACCCCTTTCTAGTTGGTATTCCAATAGTTGGAAATACTAATTATTGGTTTTCAAAATGAGGATCAGTCGACATATCATCAACATGTATAGCATGATTGAATCTAGTCTCAATACCATCCAAATATATAGATTCAAAGGTCAAACACTCTTTTCCAAAGTAACCTTTTTAAATTGAGCCTTCTATTTGAGATTTATTCCTTATATATGATTTCAAATATCCTAAGTACCTAATGAGAAAAAAAATTTAAAAAAAAATTATGCAATGATTTGAGAAAAACAAATTCACCAATGATAATAAAAAAATATCAACATACCTCTCAGTTGGATACATCCATCAATTGTTTATCAGTCCACCAAGTTTAGCTTTTTCAACCAAATTAATGTTCAAATAAATTGTGAAAATGAATAATAAAGGGGGGGAATAACACATCCAATTTAAAAAGTGTAAAAAAATCTTTCTTTAAGTTAATCAATCTTAGTTTGATTTATAATATTTCCAAAAAACTCTCTAAAATGGTAAAAAAAACAACTAGATTAGCAGTTACTTTTACATGTAACATATTACACAACGACGATGGAAATAACTTCTCCAATAGAATATGTGGGTCATAACTTTTCAATCCATGTAAAGTTTGAGGATTTAATTCAACACACCTTGATATGTTACTTGAATATCCATCTAGAACATTCACATTCCTTAAAGATGGAAGGAATATGTCTTTATCATGATTTTTCATTGTAAAAAATAGCCAAATGATACTTTAAATCATCATTTTACAAAAAACAAATCTTTATTATCATTGAATCCAAATCCTTACGAGCATTAAGGTGATCCTTTGATTTACCCTACCCATTAAGCAATGTAAAAATTATGTTGTTATATACATGCTTCTCAATATTCATTACGTCAAGATTATGATGTATAAAATCGAAATCCCAATAATGTAGTTTGAAAAATGTAATTTTTTATTCTATTATTGTGTTCCTATTTCTTTAGATAATGTTCCTCATACCCTTTTCCCCCCATCTTTAAACTGATGATGTTTTCTAGATTCTATAGTTAAATTAATTAATTTTCCCAATATTTTTGAACCAAATAACATCTTTGGTGGATTTATCAATTTATTATCACCTTTGAAACATGTCTTATTACACTTAAATTTATTATAAGAATAGAGAAATTTATGATTCCTTATAAAACACCATTTTCTTCTATGATGTAATCATTGAGGTTCAAATTCAAAATTACAAACCAGTCAAGACAAACCAATATAATAGTTTCAAATAGATAAATTTCACATTCCATGAAAGTCACTAATTTTTAACATTAATTCAACCAGAATTTTGAATATTTTTCTCATTTATGAATCATATGTTTCTATTCCATCGCCTCATAATTCTTGCAATTATTTTATTAGAGGTTGAAGGTACACATCAATGCCAATTCCAAGAATTTTCTTTCTGAAAATAATAATTAAAATAATGAATGAATTTTTATTTATACGCATACATAGATGTAGATTATAGAGGATAAACACAAATTTATGAACTCTATAATTCGTACATAAAGTACTAAAAGGGGTAAAACCATTAAAATCCAATCCCAAAAATAAATTCCATAGATCTGAAGAAAAAATTGGTTATAGTGAATCAAAAATATTCCATGATGGTTGATCATTTGGATGTATCATCAAGCCATTTTTACAATCTTAAGAAGAACACTACATGTCTTATGCCATCTTAGAAGACATGAATAATCTTTACAAGTATTTTTTCAGTGGAAAGTAATGCAATTCCATTACAGGAGTTTTCTTCTTATGGTTCTTCCTCATGTTTTATTATTTTATACTCTCATTTTTGTTCATTGACTTCCATCAACTTGTATGAAATATTATACATTCTTCTTTATCAAAATTTTCTTCCCAGTAAATTATATAGTCATTAGTGCATGCATGTATCTTTGTATAGTAAATTCCATGTTTTTTCCTAAATTTCATCATCTCATATAATGATTCATGGATCTTAGATTCACTAGATTCATCATGAAGGAATTCTAAAATTATATACATTTATTTTACTATAATTCCATTGAGACACTTTATATGATACAACTTTAGTATAAAATACAACTTAAAATAATTGTAACACCATTTATATAGTTATTTTTTCCATCTACAACAAATTTATAAAACACATTTTTTGTCACTGGTGTTCTGGGAAAGATTAACCTACTCATAATCAATTGAAGGTTTTTTTCATCTACTAAAAACATGCACATTATATTCTAAAAACCCAAATGTGTCATTTATAATATTTATAATTGAATTCCCCACTTTCAGGTCACATTGGGTTTAGTTGAATGTATTTTATTTTATTTTTACTTTAAATAAAATCGGATTCGGCATGCCATATCCAATATACATTTCAAAGAGGAAACTATTTAAATATTATATGCTCATATAATTTGTTTTTTTCAACCATTGGTTGAATTTACAATAAATTCATGTATATTTTATTCTACCATCCATTTTTAGATTTGTAATTTCAAATTCTAAATAATATTCCAAAACCATGGCATACCAAGGTATGGTTCGAGGTAAATTAAACAAATTTTTATACACATGTATTGGATTTTCTTCTACTTATACATTCAGTAATAAATATATAAATTTTCTATCAAATAAGTATAATGAAAATTAAACATCACCCAACATCTTTATTGACCATGGTAGGGTCTTGACGCAACATAACACAAATTCAACATAAAAATGATTCAATCCAATAATAAAAAAATAACATGAACTCAATTACTTTGAAATTTATATAATTTAATTAAAACTCTTAGAAAAATTCAATCATTAATAACTTTAATGTTGTTAGGGGTCACTATCACCAAAAAATGGGAAGATAAACCTTTGGGGTAATCGTTAAGGACTAGGGGAAAGCCGAGGTCATGATGGTCACCGACGGGGGGGGGGGGGGGGGGGGTTCTGGGTCATGGAAGTTTTCGAAAGGGGGTTCTTGGTCATGGTAGTAGCCCAAAGGGGGTTTTGGGCCATGGATATTGTCGGTAGTGGGGTTGGGGTCATGTTAGTACATAATAGGGAGGGTCAGGGTTATGGTGTTAATCTGCAAGGGGGGTCAGTGTCACCATGGTCATCGGAAAGGGGATCAAGGTCATGGAAGTAGCCATTATGGGGGTCAAGGTCAGGGTGGTTTCTGGTAGAGGGTTGGGGTCCCAGTGGTTTCCAGGGGGAGCGGGAGGTGGGGTTCACCCCTGGGGGAGTTTGAGGTTGGTTGTGTGGGGGTTCACTATCAAGCGTGGCGGGAGGTATGTGTGTCACCAATAAGGAGATCACGAGGTGGGGTACGAGTTGGGGGGTCATAGATGAGGGGAGTGGGAGGTGGGGGCTTATCGCCAAGGGTAGAGGGAGGTCAGGGGTCACTGAGGGGAGTGGTGGGAGGTGGGGTGTACCAGGGTGAAGTGGAGAGGGGGATGAAATTATTTTTTTAAAAAAAAATATGTAGTGATAGTTTAAATAAAGTTGCTGAAAATTGTTAAAATAAAAAATATATAGAAGTAGTTTATTAAAACCTCCACAATATTATAAATTTTTTTAATACACTTTATTTCAAGGTGGCTATTAGAACTGCCACTAATATACCACCACTAACCACTTTTTTTGTAGTGATACACCAAAAATATTAATAAAAAATCAAAGAAACCTATAGTATCAATGAAAAATATAAAGCAACAAAATCCAAAAATAGATGGAGAAAATGTCATAAAAATAGTTAAAATAGGCTCCTAATGTGTAAATCCAAACCATATTATAATGTACATACCTATAAATAAATAAATCTCAATAGAAATCCTCCATTGTTCATATTGGTCTCGCAGCCAACTCCATTCTCTATGACTCAACTATATTTCATGGTACCCTTTCCCTTACAAGGATCCATGATGGTAATGTATACATGAGCATTGAAATTCCTTGGTAGGGTTTGAGTAATAAAACCCAGTAAGATGCCACCATTTCATCCTTAACATATGTGAAAATGGTATAATAGGTGTCTTCCATGATAGCAATAATGCATAAGAAATTATAAAAAAATCATATACCGAGTGTTCATGTGAAAACCATGCCACCACAAGCCCCAAAAATATCTTATTTATCTCTATATTAGAAGGATCATCAAAAGAAAATCAAAAGTTACCAAGAGCTAGCCACAAGGCAGTTGAACATGTCTCATTGAAGTCTCAAGCCTCGACTCAGATCAGTTCATATGGTCATCACATCACATATCATTCATGGGGTAGGCCTCGAGATAGTAAATCCCCCGTATATTCCTCATGTAAGGCCACAAATCCATCATATCTCAAATTTCACTTCCATGGATCTAGCCTCAATGTCATCATTCCCTTACCTATTGTTTAGGTCTATCATTGTCATCATCACATATCATGTTCACTCCCCATGTAAGGGTGAACCATATCATGAATGTCCACATATTCCAAGTACCAAGAACAGTACCTCTAAAGTCATGATAATTACACATAATAGGGTAGATCATACAAACATAGAACATAACATGGAATCATGATATTCAATAACAACATACATGGGCATGTGATCAAAATCAGACATGGTTCAAAATCTATATAATCATACTCATGGAAACAAACATTATACAAGAGTATCATGGGCTACTCACAAATATACATGTGATCACTATCATGAATAGTTGAAAAAGCTATACCAAAATAAGAATTATATCAAGGAAACTAGTCTATACAAGGTCCCCAAATGGTAAGGAACTACCTACCATAGGATTTTTGATGAAGTGATCCAAAATTCATCAAATGGTTGAATCCTCAATCACATTTTGAAGCCCTGGAAGACTAGTATACATTTCAAGGATGCCTAACAGAGTCTATAAATAGAACTAGTTTAAAGATAAATCAATGAAAATGGTTCAAATTTAGTAGATATGTTGTTCATTCAGGAATGTATCATAAATTATTTTTGAAATCTTGAAGAAAATGTCAAATGTAGAATTTTCCACTGTTCACAAGAGATTTATCTCCAGTAAAGGGGATGTTGTTGACTTTCCAGATCCATCAAAAATCAATATAATATCACTGTATTAATCCAATGGTTAAAGATGAAGGGTAAATGAATATGAGATCTCAAGAGTCAAGGGAGGAGCTATTTATTTTGAAATAGGGGTTATGTCGAATTTGGGTATCAAACAAGGAGTAAAATTATTATAATTAAAAAATTTCATCATGAATTTAATGAACACACAGCCATGCTTTATCAATGTGTTGTCGGGCACAATGGTGGTCCTATGTATAGGGCAGAACCGCTTAAGTTATTCCAGCACCATTGGTTGGTTGGTGTCACCCCACCAGATAACCAATTTTGTCTTTATTTTTTTACAGACCCACTATAACCCCTAGTGGTTGGCTAGTGATAGTTTACAACCACCACTTAGTCAAGTCTCAACACACCTATCCATCCTTCAATTTACATACCCTTTATATTAAAAAAACTCCAAAACACCCATAAGATAGATGAGATAGAAATTAAAGATAGAATTTTATAAACAAAATATCTCATTCCATGAGTTAATAGAGGATGTTAAAATTTTCACCCTCTAGCAAATACTCATCCTTAAGAATTACATCCAATGGTTTTTCTAATATTAATCCGTCCATCAAGCCTAAACATCTACATAAATATTCAAATTCACCTCCTATATCCACCTATGACACCATATAATCCATGAATGTGGTATCATCTACCCTAAAATGACTTTATCAGTATGGTCTATAGTATGCACTGGTCGTTCCATGTATGTGTGTCTGGTTCCATCTGAACAACCTCACAGTTGATATCATGAATATTATTGGGAATGTAACTCCTAATTTGAGATTAATTGAACAAATTATGCATACCTTGATAGCGATAAAGGATATTTATAAGGCACACAACATTTTTAATTCACTCATTGATCTCAATAGGTCTATCCTAATATGGAACTAGCTTCCATTTTCCCTCAAGTATCGATGTCCTAACCTAGGAGTTACTCCCAAAAAATCATGGTCTCTAATAGAAAACTCCAACGGTTTCCTCCTATAGTTGTAATAAGACTTATTTATACTCTAATATATGATCAACATCTTCTAAATTAGTTGTACTCTCCCAAACGTCTTATATATCATACTAGACCCCACAACTTCTACCTCTCTAGCCTCAAGAAAACAAAGAAGTGAATGACATGGCTAACCATAAACAACCTTAAAATGTGTCATAGTAATTGAATCATGGTTACTATTACTCTATTTTAACTCAAACAAGGCCTATTGATCATCCCATGATCCTCAGTAAAGTATAGGATGCAAGATCAAATCATATCCTTCAATATTTGAATCGTCTGCTCTGATTATGTGTCAATAGGGGGATGGACCATTGTGTACATTATTAGATGAGTGTCTAAGGAATTTTTCAATCTTTTTCAGAATCATGATTTAAAACGTTCATCTCTATCAGATAATTTTTTCAAGGGAAATCAAAGAAAGTATAAAATGTCGTGGATATACATTTTTCATAGCTCCCCTAATAATTGAGTCTCATAGCTCGATAAAAAATGAAAAACTTTCATTTAGCCAATCAATAATCATCCAAACTACATCACTACTCATCTTCGTCCTAGGTAACCCTGTAAAAAATTCCATCATGAATTTCTAACACTTAAACATGGTTATGGGAAGTGTTTAGAGTAAACTACTAAGATTTCTGTGATGGGCCATGTTCATCTAGCAGGAAAGACATTAGGAAATGAATCAATCAATATCCTTCTTAATGTCTAGCCAGCAGAACATCCACATAGAGTCATGAAACGTATTTTTCACTCTAGGATGCACTCCCCACTTAGAAGTATGTAATTTTATAATAAACTCTCACCTGATTGTAATAGGGGGTATAAATCTCCCATGAACTAGGATTAAATCATCTTCATCCAATGACCACCCAGGTATCAGGTACCCACCTAATAGTTGTCCCCATATCATAGATCATTATGGGTAAAATTACTAAAAATCCTTCACCCAAACCACTAAAGAATATGAAATCACTAATGGGTTGTATTCTATTAATCTATAGTCCTCAAAATCATTTAGCCTCTAGTTTTTCTACAAGATCATCATGTTCCATTATTCATCCAAAATATATTCACCAAACTCCATAGATACCTATATCTTATAGATAATAACATCTGAAATGGAATTACCTTTACATAGAGCATAGGCCATATCATAGTCGAACATCAGCGAGTACTCTTCTGAGTGACTCTACCAAAAAATCAGGTCCCTCTATATGAAGATATAGTGGAGGCTCATGAGGTCAATGTATATAACAAATCTATCTCCAAATATATAGTATCACCAACACTTAAAATCATGGACCACATCCACCAGCTCTTTGTATTGGGTATGATAGTTCTTTTCATGGGATCATAGTTGACGTGACCCATAAGATAAAACACACCCCCTCTCCATCAATACTCCTCCCAAATAAATACCAGATGCATCATAATATATAGAATATCCCATTACAGTATGGGGAAAATCTACATTGTATCTATAGTTGACCTCTTCTTAAGGTCAAGAAAATAATTATCATGCTCAACTGGTATTTAAAACATCACCCCTTTATTCATCAGCATAGTCATGGGTGTAACACCCTGAGATTTTATGAGAAATATATATATATTTTTATGTATTATGTTATATTCAACACCAAAGGAATATTTCACTACACACAACACTATCTTGGCTTGCGTTACACGCAATCGCGACCTTCCTCGATAGCGTTTGTAGTACGCAATACAGAGTTTGACTAAACAACGACATATTGTTATGGATAAGCCATTATGAATAGTATTAACTGCATTTTGAATTTTATAACATTATTATTCATCTTACAAATTTTATATAACATGTTATGAGAACAAAATAAAATTTTCCAGTAAAATAAGTATTTTTTTTTAAAATGCAGTTTTGCCACCTTTTGATGGCGCACCCACTTTAAATATATTTTATGACATGTTTATAAGTTCAATTTGACAAAATAAAATTATTATTTGGAATAAGGATATAAAAATTTACTTTGGATAAAATTTTCATATTATTCTGATAACTTTAATATTTTAATGAATAGTAAAAACACGCTATATTTTAATTAAAAACAAATTTTTCATCGCAATAATTTATATGGATAAATTATAATATTTAATGGTTTTAAAGTATAAATAGAATATATTTTTACAATTTAATATTATTTATTTCATTACTATTAAATTAACATTGAATTCATAGGTAAATACATTTTAATCTTTGTCAATGTTTTAACTTTTAAAACTAGTTTTCTTAACAATGGGATTAATTTTAAATTAATTACAGCAACTTCTGTGTTTTTAATTCTGAAAAATGGATTCCATATTTGAATTTAGTGGGTTCAAATTATTTTAATAGGTTACTTTTATTTTTCTGATATTATGAATAGTAACTAAGGTAATTTTTATTTACTACAGTTAAAGGTAAATCGGGTAATTAATGGTAAAAATAAGATTATAAAATTATCCTAACACCTGAAAAAATTCTATTTAATGACTAAAAGTAGACCCATATAACCTAAGGGTCGGATTAGATTCATTTTATAGACTTTTGACCACGAAAATAATTTAATTATTATTAAAACCAAAGAAAGTGAGAACATGTCACTCTCTTAAATCTTATAAGTATAATAATTTTAATTTAGTGATAAACTTCATAAAACTTAAAACATGAATATTCTACAAAACTATATTAAAATTATCTACATCATGTGAATTTATTTATAATTTTTAGGGATTAAATAATTATCATTAAAGGTGATATAATAGTGATTTTGAAATTATTTTATTGATTGAAATATCAAATAAATGGTTTTAAAAATATTAAAATAAATATTATATGAACTATTTAATGGGGTACACGAATTTTATAGATAAATATGACATTTTATGAATCTATTAAATCTTTTATTTATTACATATCTTCTGTGTGGATTTTATTTAAATTCAAATAAATGAATAGTGTCAAAATTGACACTATTGTTATTTTATAAAAATAACATAATATAAAGTTGTTTAAAAATCCCAAAAATATTAAAAAATTATAAATTAAAATTTATACGGTCGAAAATGTCATAAATTATCCAATTATGAACAATTCACAACACATAAGTAATTATTTATAATAATTTAAAATTTAGAAACTTATTACCATAAATAAAATTAAATAGATTAAATAAGGATAAATCAAGTTGATAAGGTTTAAAATAAATTTCCAACATGTATAAATTTTATTTTTTGATGAGATTAAAACCCTATAGCATCTAATATTCGAATATGAGTCATTTTGGGATGTTTTTGAGTGGGGTTTGATTTATTATAAATTAATATTTTTGAGGTTTCCAAAGGTGCCCCTCTCCTCCCTTATAAAAGGGCACCTCCTCCCTCTCCTCTTTACAAAAATTTCAGCCTTAAAGCTTGGACAACCCCTACCCATTACTCTTCCCAACTTCACTAGTAATATTCTGGAGGTTCTGGTATTCTCAAAAGACCAACTCTATTCCCTTAAGAGGAAGTTTAAAGGAGGCACGTCGAGGAAGAGGAAATCTCTTCTACCGATTCTTTCAAGTTTCTTCCTTATTCTACTTCCTCTCATTTAGTTGTTTCATTATAAAGTAATAACATAAGTATCACTAATATACTGATATGTTATTATAAATATGAAACAACCCTATTTCACCTTTTATCAATCTTACAGAAAATGAAATCATCGCGCGTGCGTACGTACGAAATACCGTCTCCACGCCGTGGTGTAATCTATTTTCTTCCACCACCTTACTTGGATGGGTATAATGGTGAAATTAATAACTATGTATATGATTATTATAACATGATACTAATTCTGATATATTATACCATCCACTCCAATACCATTCAATAATTATGGGAACGATGTCATCGCTCATTGGTATGTACGGCTTACCGTCTCCATGGTGCGATGTGATTCGTTCTACATGATATTCATTAATCCATTATTATATAGACGCATTTAATGAATAAATATGATATATATTATACTAATAACATTTTTTAAATGATGTATCTATAACCTAAAAAGAGGAAAAATAATTTATTCGGCAAAACACACATAAGAACATAAAGCAATGAGCACCCGAGTATTAAGAAGCAATGTAATATTAATAATAAGAAGATAATAATATGACCATATATGATATCATAACAATGAATATGATTTTGGAATAATTCAATGAAATTATTTAAACCATTATTCAGGAGGTTCAGATTCATACAAAGCATATCGGACCAAAGGTAATGGAAAATCTCTCAATCTCATTTTTATCCGAGATTGTTTACACTTCAGAATTTACTGGCGCATAGTTATCATCCACATCCATGTTTCCACAATATGATACATTATTTATATCATCCTAAAAAATTTTAATACAATTTTACCTATTTTTAATTTTATTAAAAGATATGAAGGGAATATTTTGTCATTTTCAGTACGAGATACTTTTTGACTTTTCCTGCCAAAGTACGACAAGAATGTTTTTTAACTTATACGACATGAATGGATTTTAATGATTTCATAGAAAATTATTTACATGAAGCTTCCTTTACATGTTGTCAAGTTTATTTTTAATTAACTTCTTTTAGTTTAAAATTATATTACATGTTAGGAAAGTAAAATTGTTTTTGAAGTAGAAAGGATATTTCTCTCAATAATGGAGTTCAAGTGTTTTATCAAAATTATTTTCCATCTAAGATAATACAGGGTTCTGTTTCTATCCCAATTTTTACATTGATTTGATTATGTTATGATGGAATTATTTTTATTAATTCCTTTTATCTTATATAAATTATGTTATGATGGCATGATGTTTAAGAATCCCATTTTTATTACATGGGTTATGCTATGATATATGATTTATGATTTTGTGGCACACATAAGAATGGTTTCATTTTGAGATGGGTGCGACCTATATCTCCCACCAATGAATTGGGTAAAGATTTATATCTCATGAGATAGACATGGATGGAACAGAAATTTAATCTGGTTTAGTGATACAGTACTGGAACGAGGAGTGAACTCGGTTCAATAATGGACTTTGTCCGCTATGATGGTCTTGGAAATAAGTCTTGACTAGATATGAAATGATTTTCTATGATTATGTGGGTATGAAAAAAGTTTCATGTTTTATGTTACGATTATTGGGATTACATTTCACTACTATTATTTATCCCATCTCATGATATTATGATCTCTTCTGCAGGTTAAGATTTTCAAAATGTTATGTTCTTATGAAAATGATATGACTCATATTTCATTTTTTTACACTTACTGAGAATTTGAGCTCACCCTTTTGTATGTTTTCTATTCCCGAGGTCAGGAAAAAGGGTATTAAGTAGGATATTCCAAAAGGGACTCTAGATATGATGAAATAAACGAGAGACAATGTAGATGATTTATAAACCAGTTGTTTATGAATCCCAGTTTCTAAAGACACTATACCTATACGGTCTTACCATGGTTTTTTATATGTTGTAATAAGTATGCTTAAATTCTAAGGTAACAACAATTTATGTAATGTATGGGTCGTTATAATGGGTGTTGATAATTTAGATAATTCCTAGATAAAACATCAGTAGTACCCCAATAAACCCAAAAATATCTTGTTCCCAAAAATATTTTGGGGGCATTTCTAGGACATCACTGCCTCTACTTTCTCAGGATCCAATGATATACCAAGCTCATAAACCACATGTCCCAAGAATTAAACCTCGTGAATCTAAAAGTGAAACTTCATCATATTGTTATAAAGATAATGTATTCAAATTATAATTATGAATATCTTGAGATGTATAACATGATACATGAGGGTTATTAATTAAATAAGGATATTTTCAATGAACACCATGATGAATGAGTAAACATATGGGTAGAGGATAATGTTCCTTAGATCCATGAATAGTGTTAGCATATTCATAAGTCCAAAATGTCTCACCAAGTACTCATATGGACCATAATTAATCCAAAACATCATCTTTGGACTGTCCTCCTCTTTAAACTATTATTGGTGATACCCCGGTAAGAGATAAATCTTAGAGAACAACAAAGATCCTCGTAAATTACAAAATAGATCATCAATTATGGTAAGAGGTTGCCTATTCTTCATGATCACTTACTTCCATATATGGTAGTATAATTATATTTAGAGATAATTTTCTAGCTTCTTGGACTAAAAAAGAGGTTCACCCAATGGTGATATACTCAGCCTCATAAAACCCTTCTATTCCATATCCTCGAGTTATACAATGAGATACATAAACTCATATGAAACCCTATGATAAGGAGGTATCGAAATGAGATGTTTACCTAGAATGATTTATATATCCAACATAGCTCCTCTATTAATGGAAATACCTATTAATTCATCTCAGAAGATTTCCTGATAGAGATCCACAACTGGAGGAATAGACTATGGGGCTACCATGGATCCTATTGAAAGATCCAATACTTTAATTTTCTTCATAATAATCCCACTATGACTCATGTATAGACCCACTATACCTTCTCCCATCACTTACTCACTGGTCCTCCCGAAATTATCTCACATGGGTGATCTAAATGATAATCATATCCAATAGTAATCAATGTGGACCTTAAATCCATTTAACTAGTCTATGAAAAGGATCACATCAATACTCTTCATCTCTAAAATCATGAAGTCCCGCATATGTCAAAAACTGATAATGATAATAGGATTGTAAAGAACCATAAAAATTCAAGGGAATTTTTTTCTTAATTTTCTTTTGGATTTTACAAGAACGCAGTTTCTGACAGCACCTGATTCTGAGGCCTGATGTGCCCGGAATCATTTTCCGAAGTTTAGCTCGGGTACGTTCAGTGAACGAACGAGCGGGTTTTCCTAACTTTTGAACCGGTGCTCGGAATCAAAATCTGTGGACACCAATGGAATCCCAGCACCGATAATTTCTTAGGAACACCTTTTCCAGAGTTGTATTTTCTCAGGTGTGGTTTTAAATTTTTGGGTTAAGTAAAGGAATAAAATAAAATGGTGCAACCAATTTTATTTTATTTTAACCTAAGATAAGTGGTTGGATTGGGACCCACTATATCCTACTATACTAGGTAGGATATTTTTGGGGTGGGTCCCACATGATCCCCACCTATTCAATCCCACAAACCCCCTCTTTTAATTGGTAACGCACCCGCACCCCCATTAAATGAAGTCAACTCTTGCGTTTAACTAAATATTAAACACCTCTTTAATTGGGCGGTTTAAACTTTTCAATTAATTAAATTAATTGAATGATTCAATTTGGAATTTCAAAATGTTTGGCGTGAGTAATAAAATAAGGCAACACTTATTTTATTAGGGTTGTTTTGGTTGTGCGAGAGGATTTTGGAGAGGTTTTGCTCTAAGTCTTGAAGTTATTCTTCCACGACGAAGAACGTGAAGAAAGTTGAGCCTTCGATGAAGAACTTCGTCACCGCAAAGGAGATTTAGTCATACCGTCTTCTTCCCTCTCCACAGACGGTGAAAGACGCCATCCTCAGAGATCGACGACGCAACACCGACGAATCTTTTCTCCACGACGCCGACGATCCTCCTTCTATGACGCCTTCTTCCGCGACGTTCAATTCCTCAACGAACTTTCATTCAACCTTTTCTTCGATGTAGGGGTTTGGTTTTATGTCATGAATAATTTTGGGCGTTCATCGATTAACTTTTAGCCGCATGCTATCGATTAACGGGAGGGGTCCAGATCGCACAAACATGGCTGACCCACCTCCCTTATTATTGATGTCCTTCGTTGGGGATTGGAACGGAGATGGCGTGTTGTCGTCGCACCACGCGGAAACGAGGGAACCGCGGCAAAGGAGCGTGGTGCAGTCGCGCCGCACTGTTGGGGATGAACAAATCCACGGCGCCGTCGCGCCATGCCGGAGAACCTCGAAGAGGCCACGACCGGAGCGGGACCGCGGTGGAGGGGAGTGGCGCCGTCGCGCCGCACCCGTCGGACCAAGGCCGTGGCGGAGCAGGAAGTGGCGATCGGCTTCTGGCCCCCGGTGCCAGAGCAAGAGGGCGGGACCGCGGGGTCCCGTGGTAGCAGCACGGCCGGCCCGTCGGGCCATCCGAACGAGGAACCGGGGGTCATAACCCCTGGCCGACCAAAGCAGCGGCCCCCACATGGGGGTCGCGGTTTGGAAAACAGGGGGGCAGTGCCCCCCCCCCCTCGGCTGTTACGGCCGAGCGCGCCAGGCCGGGCAGGGCCGCGCCAATGGGGCCGAGCCTCGCCCACCGTGCCGGGCCACACCCTATTGGGCCAGACCCGGACCCGGGTCGGGTCGACCCGGTTTTGGCTGACCCATGGGGTATCTGGCCGGGTCGGCCCAGGCCCGAACCCCCTATTTTCGGACCTCTTTCGGTCTTTTTCCCATAACATGGGTTGCAGACCTCCGATTGAAGCACCGTCAGCTGCGATGTGATACTTGGATCGAGACAGTCATTTTGGTATATTACACTAAAGGTTTCGGAGAACTTTGGGATCGGCCGGGTTGGTTCATACACGAAACCAACCGGGCCCTCACAGCAGAAACGCTTATAACTTGAGCTCCGGACGTCCGATTGACATGTCGTCGAATTTGTTGGATTCCTCTTAGTGAGACAAACCTTTTTCCTTACTCCGCTCGAGGTTTGGATGCAGTTGGAGTGCGGTCAGGTTGGTTTTGACATAAAAACCAACCAGGCCCCTGGAATGAAAAAGCCAATAACTCTCAGACCGGGCGTCCGATTGACGCGCCGTCTGTCACGTTGAGTTCCTCTTGTCGATACGGAACTTTGGGATACATCAACTCCGGAATTTGTGTCAGTTTATGTATCATCCCCTCGGCGTGTGGAGTGGGCCCTCTCGAAACGATCTTGTTGTGTGCGGGAACCCTAGAGCTGGCTGCGACTGCGACGATGACGACGACTGTACAGAAATCCTCCGTGGATTCGACGGCGACGACTACAACACTCAGCGATCCTATGTGGTCCAGCTCATACCGATCCTGTATGGGTCAGATCCTGTGTGGGTCATTGTGGGGGTTAGTACCTATCGATCATTTGTGGTTCATTGCGGGGGTTAGTACCTATCGATCTGTTGTGGGTCCGGTGGCTTAGATGAATTAGTGGCTATATCTGATCATCTTTATCGTCTTACGAAGAAGTATACTTGTGTGAGATGAGTCTTGACTTTCAATCCTTATCTTCGATAAGATTGACTTGATATCCTATGTTGATTACGTTATTCTTTCTTGTGTGGATTGGGTTATGTTTTTCAGTGTGGACTGGGTTGTACTTGGGCTCGGATGTTGGAGCCGAACTAGAATTTATGACTTAGGTATATGTATGGGAATATACCTAGGTAGTGTCGGATGTTACTTTGTGATCTTATCTTTCCTTTGTGGATTACCCTTTGTGGATTCTAGGAGACCTTCGGGGGTCTCGAGGCCCCTACTGAGTACCTTATACTCACCCATGCACGAGCTATGCCCGCACAACGTTGTGTTGGATGCAAACGATGGACAACACTAATTGTGGTGGAGGCTGGTGGAGAAAGTCGGTACCTGGAGGTGGATCATTGGGTGGGACGTACATAGAGCGGACGACTGGACCCGTGGAGCTGAGGAGGCTATCTGTACCCACCATTCAGGTGGGACATCCAATGGATGACTCGACGTTGCGGCTTTACTTTTCAGTTGCTATAATTTCTTTCTAGTTGTACTTTACTTTCAGTTTGGGTTTTTATTCTGGCCCACTTACTTTTCCGCACTTACTTTTGGACCCAGTTTTACTTAGTGTTTACTTATTCTTTCTTACCCTGTGGTGTTTGTTTACTTTTCAAAGGAAATGCCATCCCTTCTTTTATCGGGAATTACGCCTTGGTTCTAGTCGCCAGCCCCTGGCCTATGGAAGGCGGGCTTGGGGTAGTCACAGCACGAGCCCCGAGGTCAGGTTGTGACAAGGATACTCTAGGTATCACTGAAGATATTCCACTTTCTAGTCCAACGACGTATCAAGTAAAATCAAATAATAAGATAACGTGACTAGTAAATCAAGTCCAAAAATAACTTTAGTAGATATAAATAAATAAGAATCATTAGTATCAAAAAAAGTAGTAAATAATATAAAAGATATCAAGACCATACCTCAAACAGTAAATGTTCCTTCACCACTATATTCTGAAGGTTAATCCACTGTACACACTATGATTTCCTCAAATCCAAAAAACATAGCATACAAGTCATACCAATAAATAAACCGGTCTCCTAGTGTGGAAACCTGAAACATAGTATAAAGTGAAAGCAGATAAATGAATAAAAATCTACAAAAATACTCCAGAGTCTATATCAGTCATTATAGCACCTCTATACTCCTCAAATCATCAATCTTATATGGTCACATTTCCCTTAACAAGGTCTTTTATTAGGAAGTTCACACATGAATCAAGATTCTATTGTATGGTGTTAGTAATAAAACCTGATAGGACACCACAAATGAATCTTTAAAATGTGTTCATAGGTATAATAGGGGTATTTTAAAAAATGGTGCACAAGTACTCATAAAAAATCATGTATTGATCATTCATGTACTGACCATGACACCAAGAGACTCATTCATACTTTCTTCATCTTTATATCTAAAAGATGATCAAAATAATATTCTAAGTGACCAAGATCTGGCCATAATACTGGTCAAAAAATCTATTAGTAGTCTCAAGCTTCGAGTTAGATTAGGAAAAAAGGTGTTCACTTACTAGATGTATCACTGTTCCCATTTCATGATTATCAAACTCAATCTACTCCTTAGGTCTAGCCATAATGTCATCATACCACAAATATTGACACCATAGGTCTAGCCTCAAGGTTGTCATGCCCCGTCCATATGTTCAAGTCTATATTCATCATCACCACATGTCATGTGCACTCCCCATATAAGGTATAACCATATCATGACACTCCACCAATTCTGAGTGATAAAAAATACCTCCAAAGGCATTGTAATTACACATAACATGGTAGATCATACAAACACAGAACATTGCACAACATCCTAAGAATTAGTAGCAGCATAGAAGTACATGTGATCAAAATATAACATGGATAACAAGAAATATAAGAATATTCATGGAATAAAACATCATACAATAGTCTCATGGGATACACATACACACACATGTTATTACAATCGAGAATGGTCAAACAAGTTGTGTCAATATAAGAATCATATCAAGTAAAATACTATATATAAGTGCCTCAAATAGTAAGTAACTTACTACCTTGGGATATTTGATGAAGTACTCCAATATTAATAAAATGATATATGATAAAATAATTTTTCTCACAAACATTAAACTAGTTAACACATCAAGGTTTCTACATGGAGACTATCAATTGAACTAGTTTAGATATATGTTAAATAATATGACACAAATTCACCAGATCCATTGTTGAATAAATAATTAATCATGATTTCCATGTGAAATATAAAAGGGAACCTCATATTCTAAAACATCCACCAGCCATGAGAGATATATCTCAAGTTAAGGGGATGTTATTGACTCACTAGATCCATTAATAATCGATCTAGAATCACTGGGATGATCCAATGATGAAATTCCAAGGGGATACAAATAAGAGAGATCAAGAGTCAAGGGAGGCTGTATATTTATTGAAATAGGGGGTCAAGTTCATATTTTTTATTAAAAAGGATAAAAACAAGTTTAATTAAAAATATATTGGTTGAATTTAATGAAGACACATCCAGGGTCTACTAGATAGCTAGTGTGTAAATAAAAAAAACCAAGGTTCTACCAATATCACTGGTTGGGAATTAGTGTTTTCTATTATCTAAAGACCCAATATAACCCCACCGGTAGTTTAGTTAACTAACAATGGAAAGCTGGAGGCAGTTAATATCCACTTTTCATCCAATAATTAACTCGCATCTCCAAAACTCAATTCTAGGAATCTTTATACTAAATACCAACCTCCAAAACACCCATAATAGATATGAACTAAGAGGGAAATGGAGAATTTAATAAACTTAAAACATCTTGTACCTTTAATTAAGTGAAGAGGTTACACATTTCTGATTATAAAAAATAATTCAATGAATAAATATGATATTTCTAGAATTATTAATGTTTTTAGAAGATATATTTATATAATATTAATAATATTAATAATAAATGGTCATTGGGAAATTTTACAGCCTATAATGAGTATACAGAGACACTTTTTTTAATTTGTAAATATTTTTGAAAACCTATTTAACCACAAAATTTTATGAAACTAGAATGATAAAGAACGTATATATATAATTATAGAGATAATGAAACTATTTTATAAACCCTTTGTACATGGTCATTGTACCAAAGTATTTTTGGATGAATTTATCGAATAACCCAAAAATGACCAACACCAATTTAGTAAATAAATGAAACATGGTAATAAATGAAATAAATGGAATAATAATAAGGGAGAAATGGAAAATATTATTAAGAAATTAAATACCTAATATAATTTTAGTACTCAGAAAGTTATAGGATTTACAAAAATGATTTGGTATATGTGGTAAGCGATTTTTCTTTTAAACCTTATTATAAATGTTTTGAAGTTTCTTTTTCAAAATTTCCCCCTCTATACACATATTCTTTATATTGATTTAATAATGTTATTATTTATACTTATATAATTTATTGAGGTTATATTATATTTTCCTTCACTTTATTTAATTTTTTTAAAAGGAATCTCTTTACTATGTTTTAACAAGTATTTTTTTACAATATTTACAAAGTATGAGAATAATATTTCAAAAAAAAATTTAGTATGATCTCATTTTTATCGTTGTCATGTTCATAATTTTTTATGAATATTCATTGTAAAATTTTCATTCTTTTCCAAATTAAAATATATTTCCATTATTTTTTGAACTAATCGTTCTAAATATTTATCAAGTAAATGGATATTTCTTCTTATTTTTATCGAAAAACTATAATTTCTTATTTTTATGGGTATAAATACACGTTTTTTATGAGATTCATAATGAAATTGAAAGATCCTATTTTTTATTCTTGTTTTGGGTTTTTAAAAGTATATATGATGATAGTTGGTACTGATATAGACCTCTAATACATTGGTTTATGATTTATCCTCTAAATAATTTATTTGGGAATTAACTACTCATGTTATTATATTGTAAGGGTGATTTTAAGGGTGCTTATAATAGTGATATGAATATTATGTCCCAAGTTAACTTCATGATCATTATTTTTTAAATTATTATTTCTTATGATAAGTTTTATAAAAATATTTTCATAATGAATTGGATTTGTTGATTAAGTATTTATGGGATTAACTTAATCATTTAATGATAATTGGTATTGGAAAACAACTGAAAAATTAGAAGATCCTTCTTTAAGAAATAAAACATGTAAAATAACCATAATGTAAAGAATAAAACATACATGTTTAATGATGATTCTATATTCTTTATATGTGGATTGTTTTGAGAGAGATCACTAGAAGTAGTTGAATCTATTCCTACTACATCCTAGCGGGAACAATGGACGAAGGATCCATGATCGTATCTGGAGAATACTCGAATGATGAAGGGGTGTTGTAACTATTTCCGAGAAATAAAAAAACCATGCTTTGAGAATAATATAGTTTTTATTTAAGTATTTTTATAAAACTAATGATCATATCATAATTAACAGTCCTCTATAAATATAATTATTCTCTATATATAGGAACATCCTGACACTCATTCTTTGAAACAGATATTAAGAGTTTATATTATTGAATATAATTCATTGAACTATTTTCAATTAATTAATTCAAATACATTAATGATTTATCCATTAGTTCGAATACTGATGAAAATTTTCAGGATAAATCATCCATTCATCTCATCAAATGAAACAGTTAAAATATGCATCTTATGCATATTTAATATAATATATATATTATATTTATATATTATATTCATCAATCAAAATCCTGTTAATATACATGAATAATATGAGTATATTAAATGAATATTACATATTTATAATATCATATTATATATATATATATATCTAATGAATTATATTCATGTTCCCATGCATATTATGCATGTACATTTTAGTGCACTTCTAACAATATCCAACATGCACTAAAATCTCATAAGGACTTTATGAAAAACTTCATAACAATTTGTGAATTTATCCAAAATATTTTGGATTTGGTTTCATAAAAATATATTTATTTTGGAAAAACACTTCTTCCAAAATTTTATCCTTATCCAAGGGAAAAACTGTGTGACCTTACAGGAGTTAAAAGTATTGAAAATAAATATAAAATCCATATTTCATAAATTTAAGTAAATAACATCCTCTAGAAAAGCATCGATGTTACTTAATCTACTATGGGATCTCATGTGATCTCCATCAAACATACACATATCTCAATGTGAACATTTCCACCACAATATGTATCATTTACAGAAAAATTCTACCTATTTAATCCCTCTATATATAACATTGACTGACCACTATACATGGAACATGTTAATATAGTATATTATATTAATAATTTATTGATTCTCTAAAAAAGACTCACCAAGTTGATGAATCCATCACAATTAATTAATCTTAATGATGAAAACTCCTAATGTCACATATATAAATAGTTTAACATATCATATGTGACTTAACTAATCATGGAAATGTATTTACTTGGATTAATTTAATCACATTCCATATGTATTTTCTTTTCATACAGGTTGAGAAATCCCATTTTAGTTGGGCTCCAACCAATGACATTATTAGGAACATGTCTAGCCACTCATGTTTTAGAAAGTATATTTTCAAACATCCACTATTATTTTAAAATGTGTAAATATCTCATTCTAGGTATCTCACTATCCTCAGGTAATAATTATTATTATTAATCCAACATTCCTAAGCATATGAATGATTATGTGACGTTACATGAGATATTCCCTAGGGGGTAAATCTAATTAAAAAGTCACTACATATTACCTCATGAATCCATTATTTATACCACATATACTAATCTATATAATTAGGACAATACCATATTCAAGAAATACATAAAAATCATTGCAACCCATATAACCCTATAATGATCATTAGTTATGAATAACTCAAAATCATACTTTGAAGGGATATTATTAGATGACCATTCTTGTAAAATAAATTAAATCCTATATGAATGAATTATAATTGGATATTTCCTTTATTATAATAACATGATATATTTTACATCCATTATAACCAATCTCTAAAGTGTCCAACACCTAGAGAATTGACATAACCCTCATATTATTACTATGGTAATGGTTTCATCAACTGATTTTCTACATAATCCAGTATATCCACCCAATTCATCTTTACATCACCCCACTCAATGATCTCCTGCATGAGATAGTATTTTTAAGGATATTTTTTTGTCCTTTGGTGAGGCTGGGGTTCAATAGCATAAGCAACAACCATATTTTTTCACAATACATGTTAATTTCTCCCTTGATGCTAGGAACCACTCCAAGTTTAATAATGAACTTTTGGATCCAAATAAATTAGTTTTTAGCATCAGAAATAATGATATAGTGTACCTCTATTATTGAGTCTTAAATGGTGTCTTGTCTAGAACTATTCCAACTGATAACTCCACCATTTAAGAAAAAACAAATCAAAATTCAGATCTGATATCATCTTTGTTGGATTTTAAAATAGTATCTTTTTAACCCTTTATAAAATTTTCATCATCTCCAATAAATAACAAGAATTTTTCCTTAATCTATTCCATGAACATAAGAGAGTTATTATTAGAAATCTAGTGAATCTCCTAAGAATAGGATTGGTATTTAATTGTTATTCTCAAATCATAATAGAAATCAAGTTGATTATATAACATGGAATAAAATATAGATCCTATAGATAATGAATAAAGAATCGTATCCATCCTTTCTAACAATTTTGGAAGATCATAAATCAACCCAAGATCAAAGCTTGGAAACATCGATAAATACCCCTTTCTGGAATTCTCCATGCTAAACTGCTTTAGCGCTTTATGAATATATGTTTTTGACTCAATATAAGTAACCTCTTTGATCTATATTTATAAATATTCATACCTAGAATGTAGGTATTTTCACCCATTTGGTTTATTAGGAACCATTAACCCATCCACACCTTCACAAAAAAAAATTTTGGGATGTCATTTCTCATAAGTTGTTTGTCAACTACATAGCCTGAATGGCTCGAAGGCCTTAATTTTTATTTTATTACGGGTAATCCCCCTTTTAAGAGTTTAAGGGGAACCCATACATGACCCATAGGCCCAAGGCACAAGGCCCGACTGACCTGCAATACATGACCTGAAGGCCCAGAGGCATACCATGCCCAAACATGACCCATAGGCCTAGCCCACTTAAACTACCACTCCCCAGCTTCGGTGTCATTGATCACCTAGCTCCCCACCTTGCATTGTTGATTGTCTAGAATTTCCTCATTCAAAGTTTCACAGTGCCTGGTCCCGATGGTGGTTTCCATACCCTCTCATTCATCCAAACTGGTTAGCTCTACTTCTGGTGCCTGCTACTCTTATTGCGCCGATCCCCTTCCAGGGCCTGTTCTTTTTGAACTGGGCTACTCTATGGTCTTCGTGGCCCGAAGGCCCTATGGGCTGAAGTCCTTTGATGACCCGAAAGTGTTTGAGATCCATAGGCCCAAATTGAGTGAATAGTTCAAGCTACTACAGTGCCAAATAGTAACTCTTACAGCACTGCTACTGTAAATACTAAAATACTGCTACATTCATTCATGTTATTTATGAAACTAAAAACTTTGAGTTCATTATCAAATTAGATATTCTAACTCTAAGAATCTTTATTCTATCCATAAATGGACCATTGTAACTTTAATATCTTAACAGTCTCGTTTGGCACTTCAAACCTTTGGGTTGTATCATATACACTTCCTCAGTAAAATTACAATTAAGGAAATCAGTTTTCTTATCCATTTGATAATCTCACAGTCAAACTAAGAAGCTATGGAAAGAAAAATATGAATTGAATTTATGATAAGGACAGGTTAAAAAAATTATTCATAGTCAATACCATGAATTTGTTTTTAACATTTCACGACTAGGTATTATTTATAGGCCGACACTCACTACCACAAAACAGGGCAAGGGAAGCGCTACTGTTGACCCCTGAAAACGCGTCCCCAAAATTTTTCAAACGTCCCCATAGATGATCTCGGAGAGTAGACCGTTTCGTAATCTTCGATTTGACTGGTCGTGGAGCCCAAACGAAGTTACGGATCAGAAGTTATGGCTGTTTGAAGTTGGACTGCTGGGGATGGCCATCCAGGACGGTTTTGGGGCGAAGTATGGATTTTCGCGTAAAAAAGGAGTTCCACGCGGAAAACCACGTGCGCGCGTGGAATATTATGCGCCCATATTTTCGAGGGTGGAATTTTAGGTGCAACACTTTGCCCGCGCGAAATTTTGTGCGCACCGCCCTTGCCCGCGCGAAATTCTTCGCGCACTGCTTGGCGTGCGGAAAACACTTCGCGGGCGCAGAATTTTCCGCGCATCGGCACCCGTGTTCCGCCTATAAATACGAGGTCACCCCCCCCCATTGAAAGAGGATCTCCGGAGGTCGGTCGCCACTCTGATGCGCGTAAGTCCGCAGTTTCCGCGCCCCACACGGAAAACTCCCCTCCGGCATGCAAAACATTAGTTTTGCGTGGAAAAGGGCCAACCTGCCCAGTTTTCTACGCAACTCATAATTTTTGCGCGCAACAGTGCCGCTGAGCCCAATTTTTCGCGCGCCAGTGCAGCACTGGTCCGATTGCACGCAAACCTTCTATATTGCGCTCCCTCCGCTATTTGCGCGCGCCGCCGCATATTACGCACCCCGCCGCTATTGCGCGCGCCACCGCATATTGCGTGCCCCGCCGCTATTGCACGCGCCGCCGCATATTGCACGCCCTCGCCGCTATTGCACGCCCACCACACCTATTGCACGCCGACCCTGTGTTTCCCGCGCAACAGCCTCAATTTCCCGCATGCCTTCCCTGCGCAACAGTCACAGACCCCCATGAAAAATGGAGAGTCGCATCGCGAACTTCTCGGGCCGGGACGTCGAGGTTTTCCATTGCGCCCTTATGGGAAGCCTCTTTACACCTATGGAATAGTATGATTTGAGATACTCCTCTGCACACCATGAAATACCTCGAGTCGACATATTCCTCTTGGTCCCTATCGCGTGTCGTGGGTCGAGATTATCATCATCAATTCCCCGAGTACCTTAAGTCGAACCATTCCTTAGGCAACTCCGTCAAACCCTGTCCCCTGGCTCTTATGTCAGGTTGAACCACCATGGGCCGCCCTTGCGTAAGACCCAACACCAGCCGTTCTAGGTGCCTTATGGTAGTAGTCCTATCTACATGACTATAAACTGTAGTAATCCCTATGTGCCAAATATAGGATGCCTCTTGCCCTATACGAGAGATGCCTTATGCTCCTAGAATGAGATGCCAGTAGTCCTATCTAAATGACTATTAATTGTAGTAATCCCTATGTTCCAAACATAGGATGCCTCTTGCCCTGTAGGAGAGATGCCTTATGCTCCTAGCATGAGATGTCAGTAGTCCTATCTACATGACTATAAACTGTAGTAATCCCTATGTTCCAAACGTAGGATGCCTCTTGCCCTGTACGAGAGATGCCTTATGCTCCTAGCATGAGATTCCAGTATTCCTATCTACATGACTATAAACTATAGTAATCCCTATGTTCCAAACATAGGATGCCTCTTGCCCTATACAAGAGATGCCTTATGCTCCTACCATGAGATTCCAATAGTCCTATCTACATGACTATAAACTGTGGTAATCCCTATGTTCCAAACATAGGATGCCTCTTGCCCTGTATGAGAGATGCCTTATTCTCCTAGCATGAGATGCCAGTAGTCCTATCTACATGACTATAAACTGTAGTAATCCCTATGTTCCAAAAATAGGATGCCTCTTGCCCTGTACGAGAGATGCTTTATTCTCCTAGCATGAGATTCCAGTAGTCCTATCTACATGACTATAAACTATATTAATCCCTATGTTCCAAACATAGGATGCCTCTTGCCCTGTACGAGAGATGCCTTATGCTCCTAGCATGAGATGCCAGTAGTCCTATCTACATGACTATAAACTGTAGTAATCCCTATGTTCCAAACATAGGATTCCTCTTGCCCTATACGAGAGATGCCTTATGATCCTAGCATGAGATGCCAGTAGTCCTATCTACATGACTATAAACTGTGGTAATCCCTATGTTCCAAACATAGGATGCCTCTTGCCCTGTACGAGAGATGTATTATGCTCTTAGCTGTAGATGCCAGTAGTCTTATCTACATGACTATAAACTGTGGTAATCCCTATGTTCCAAAAATAGGATGCCTCCTGCCCTGTAAGAGAGATGCCTTATGCTCCTAGCATGAGATGCATTATGCCATGATCACAGTGGCGTAATATAAAGAGTGTTGGAATCCATTCAAACATTCCATCACTCCACCTCATGATTTGCGTTTCCTTCCTTCGGATCATCACTCACTTCCAAGTCTAATGGGACCCCCTAACAGTACGGATGATAGACCTACGGTCCGCCTGCTGTAACAGTATGGATGACAGACCTTTGGTCCTCCTGCTGTCCTGGGCCAATGCCCCAGAAGACTTTGGGCGACACTTTGAGTCAGTTTCTGTGTTTTGAACACGGTCAGCAGTCGACCCTCATTTGTTTGTCCTCATTTCTGGCTAACGTGATATGGATGCTGCGTTTCTGCCACGGTCAATAGTTATCCTCCATCACCACGCCACTCTCACAATGTTCTGAATATCGGTCATGTGATTCACACTTTTCATCTCCCTTCATTCGAATAGATTCCAATGACCTTGGCGTTATCCCGCTTGTGCACTAGCGCATAGGTGATTACCTCAACCCGCTAGTGAGTTGGGATGCCCCCATGGCCAGACATGAGGAAGACACCATGGGCCTCCTCAGAGCGTAAGCCCCATCCACCATGGGCCGCCTCAGAGTGTAATCCCCATACACTGTGGGCCGCCTCAGAGCGTAAGCCCCATCCACCATTGCCGCTCCCTAGCGGCACCCGGGCAACACCCTTGCGTAAGCCCCAATACTTCCTGAACTACGTGGACTTTGATTCCTTGCCACAGGGATACGCAGGAAGCCTCCACGAGGTTCAAGCCCACCACCCAGTTGTTCCGACCTCTTCACGTCGGTTCACTATCCACCATGGGCCACCTCAGAGCGTAAGCCCCATCCACCATGGGCCGCCTCAGAGCGTAAGCCCCATCCACCATGGGCCGCCTCAGAGCGTAATCCCCATACATTGTGGGCCGCCTCAGAGCGTAAGCCCCATACACCTTTGTCGCTCCCTAGCGGCACCCGGGCATCACCCTTGTGTAAGCCCCAATCCTTCTCGAACTACGCAGACTTTGATTCCCTGCCACGGGGATACGTAGGAAGCCTCTTCAAGGCTCAAGCCCAACTTCACTGTTTCCCCTGCGACGGTCCCATTTCATTCCCCCTCCACTCCATTCATCCATCCATCACCCATCTTGATTTTCACCCGGGCCGCCACATCCCGGTAGGATCATGCCATCCACCTCCTCGCTGCTCCTAGCGGTGCATGGGCTGCATTCCACGTGTAAGCCCCAGCATACCTCTGCGTCGTTGTCCTCTGTGTACACCCTGATTCATCACCCCTTAAAACTACGTGGGTTTTGATCCCTGTCCTCTACACAGGGTACGTAGGAAACCTCCAAGAGGTTCAATCCCAACTAATGGTAATGTACCCCATCCTGGGGTGCACTTCCCCTGATCTTCCCTCAGTGGTGTTCAGATCAGCCATTACGGTGTGACATCTCCCCTCTACGGGGCACACCACCATCGATCCGTCTTTATGGGATGTTCTAATCACCCTCATTTCGTCTCCTCAAGACGTTAAACTCGCGGCCGACCTCGTGATAAACATGAGATTCCTGAGGAAAACCTCGGATGACACGCCTTTGGCATAACCGTCTCCGCAAGACGTTAAACTCGTGGCGTTCCTCGTGATAAACATGGGAAGCTAAGGAAAACCCCAGATTTCATATGATTCCCCGCATCCGATGTGGGATGCCTCGGGTTCTTCACCCTTGAGATGCCCTCTTGTAAGGATGAATACAAGTTCCCCAATGTCCACGCACCCAGAGATGCCCAGACATGCCTGATGTTGTCATCTACTCCGACCGAAGGTCGCTACCATTTCAAGACCCCATGGAATATCTTGACAGAAGTAATGTAATTAACCGGTGTCCATGAAGATATGGCAACGAGAATGAGATTCACGAACACGTCTTAAATCTATGAGGGAGACCCGGACTAGGTGATGAGTTCTGAGGAGGAATCCACGGAAGGAAGAACCGACATCCCATCATCCCGGTTTCAATCAAGGAGCATACGTCCCTGAACAAGGAATAGATGTCGCCTGCCTTTGGAAAGCGGGAATGCGGGGTAACAAGCAGCACGTCCTCCTCCACGAACGGATGCGCGCACCCCGGCGAAAGCGACGGAAACAGCTACCTTTTATCAGTGCTAAGAAGAAAATGATGATAAAAGGGTGGGCCTTTATTAGCACTACCTTAAAAGTGCCGATAAAGGTGTACTCTTTATCATCTCTTTTCTTAGTGTTGATAAAGGATACATTTATCAGTGCTATTATTAGTGCTCATAAATTTTTTTAATAAAAAATATTATTAGTTTAAAAAAAATAATATTTGTTGTATACATTAAATAAAATACGCATGTTTATAATTAATATTTTTTTTTAATAATTCAAATATATATATATAATGTTTTAATCGAAAAAAGTATTTCTAAGATGATAATTAGATATATATATATATATCATTAAATATTTATAAGATTATAATAAATTACATTAAATAATAAATATATTTATTAGATTGTTTAGATTTATTATATTTATTAAATATTTATTAGATTTAGATTTTTTAAAATTATTAGATTTATTGGATTTATTGGATTAATTATTTATATTTATTATAATTATTATACTTATTTTATTTATTTTATTTATAAATATATAATACTTTTTAATATATATATTTATAATTAAAATTATTGAATATATGAGTGTTTTCCTATGAATTTGGTCAATGAATAGATTGATCATGTGTTTATGTTATGTATCATGAATGAATGTTCAATTATACATTACATCACGTTGTCCGTTGATGTGGTATATTGATTAATTCATAATGTTACCCATATGAACTATATATGTTCCAAAAAATGTACTTATAAAATTATATTAAATATATTTGAATAATAAATATATTTTATTGTATTTTTAATGATATATGAATACATTTCCAATACTTTTGTAATTATAATTATAAGTATATATATATAATTATAAAATTATACATATAAAATTATAATTTTATTAATATATATATATTAACAATTATATACAAATATTTATAAATATATCCTACATATAGTTATAATTATAACTATATATATATCTCTATGTGTGTGTGTGTAAATAATTATAAAATTATAATAAATATATTTATTATTCTACATATAAAGTTATTAATATATAAATAAATAGATATATTTATAAATATATACCAATATTTATAAATAAATACGAATAAATTTATATTTATTTAAATAATTATTAATTTCTAAAAAATATTTATTATTTCATATATAATATGTTATATATTTATATATATATATAAATATTTAAACAAATATTGATAAATAAATGCAAATGTTATTTATAATTATAAATAAATACAAGTATATTTAAATAATTTTGAAATTATAATAAATATATTAATTATATATATTAAAAAAATTACAAATTTTAGATATATAGATTTTTTATAATTTTATATTTATTTAAATAAATAAATAAATATTTATTTATAATTATATTTATATATATATATATATATATATTTCATATAAATATTTATAAAATTAGAAGAAATATAATTATATATATATCTATAATCTTTTAAATATAAATAATTAATATATTTTTTTTATATATTTATATGATTATAAATATAATAAGTATATTTATTATAATTTTATAATTACTTAAATTATAATTTTATAAGTATAAATACATATATTTTTATATATAGTTATAATTATTAATAAATAAATATGTATTTATCCAATATATCATTTTAAATAAATATATAATAATATAAATTAATTATTAAAATTATATCTTTATCAGCACTTTTTTAGCACTAATAAAAAATGTCTATCAACACTATAATTTTAGCATTGATAAACATGTCTTTTATCAGTGCTTTTTATTTTAGCACTAATAAAACATACCTTTATCAGGGATTTTAACTAGAACTGATAAAGGTTCCAGTGGGTTTTATAAAGGAATCCTAACAGGATCCTCCTCCCTTGCTCCCTTTCAAGCCTTCACAGAATTTGACCCCTTGCGCCATCGAGCCCTCATCCGCTGCGACCCCTCCTCCTCCTCTACCGCTACCTCCCCCTCCTCCTCTGTGACCGCTTACTCATCCTCCTCCGCCACAACTACTATCTCCTCCTCCACATCCTTCCCCTCTATCGCATCCTCTTCCTCCTTATGCGGCACCCTTGCCCACCTGACCTGCTTCGGCGTTCCTCATCTGATGACCGTCCTGGCAGCCTCCTCTATAGAAAATAGATTCGCCCCAGTGAGTCTTTATTAAGGTTACCCTAGATTCCATATGTTGCATAGGGTTTGGCTTAACCCTTATGGGTAGGGTTTAGGTGTAATGTGTTTCCTTTGGGTTTTAGGGTGTGCTGAGGGTCTATGATGTCTTGGTCTCCCTTCTATTGATGTGTCGTCACATTTACACACATATGAGGTAGGAAAATCCGTGTTTTCCCTTATGATTAATTCCATTTTATTCTTGAATGTTTTTAGTTAAATATTTGACTTGATTCATAGTTTCCCAATACACTTGGTTAATCTATTATAGTGTTTTCATGTTAGTTGATTTTGTTAAAAATAGTTTTGAAGTATTTTTTCCTAATTAGGTTTATGTGTTCTTATGTAAATTGTGTTCAAGGGATGTCAAATGTTGTTTTGATAATGTTTTCAACATGATAAGAACCTTTGTATTATATTGAATAGTTTGTTATGGTGTTTTCTAGTTTTTTGAATTTGTTTGATCTTTTTATAAAATTTTTAATAAACCATTTGGTTTGTTTATAAAAAATTATTTAGGAATTTTTTGTCCACTTTATGAAATTTTTTATAAATTGTTTGATTTTTTTATATAATTTATAGTAAACTGTTTGGGTTTCCTATAAAATTATTTATACTTTGTTTGTCCTACAAAAAAAATTCTCATAAATTGGTTATCTTGTTATAAAATTTTTTATAAACTGGTTGAGTTGTTTATATAATTATTTATAAATTGTTGGGTTTTTTTAAATTGTTGATAAATTTTTTGGTTTGTTTTATAATGGTGTCTTCATTTTAGAGTTTTGATGTATTTTTATAGAAATGATTTGGTGTGTGTTTTGAAAGGATAAGGGCCCTTTTGGAAATTGTGAAATGTTTGGGTGTGTGTGTGTTTGAAACTTAAGGGCACGTTTGGTACTGTCATATGCTTTGTGTGCTTATACTTGGCTTAAAAACGCACTTGCTCACTTCTTGGTAAATCCTTGGTGTAAAGGCCCATTTGGAAATGTTTATTAAAATTGGTATTTGTTGTTTTTGGAAATGGTTTTGGCATGTTTTGGGGTTTTCAAGAGGGATTTGGGGGGGTTTGCGCCGCTTCCACTTTTTGATTTTTTCTTGGTTTTGTATGCCTCATGGTTGTGTTTTTTTTTACATTATGTCTCAAAGAATCCATCTCATTATGGATATAAATTGTGTCTCACAATAACCTTGTTGTGAAATGACTTTCACTAAAATTTTAATCCCCTAAAGGTGAGTATACTATATTTTTTCACATTGACTCATAAATGATGTGTTCTCCTTAGATGTATCCTTTTATAGTAAACCATGTAAAATACCTATTTTCATTATATTTATTCATTTTTATTTGTTTTGTTGAGTGGACCCTTAAAAATTAAGTATTTAATGATCTCTTTTAAATGAGGAAAAAATATCCTATAAAATGGGTTGACATCATCAAGATAGTAGTTCTAAATATGCAACACCTAGATTTATCTATCATCTGAGGGTGATCATTTTCAATATGGTCTAAACATACATGAATTATATATGTATGAGTAAACTCATCCAATTTTTCATTACTGTTATGAAAAAATCATATTCTTCAAACCATTATTCACTTTAACTCTATAGAACACGTTTACATTGAAACATCCCTTAACCTCATAAAGCATCCAACTCATCCGTGAGTGTTTTAATAGAAATAATACCTAAAAAGAGTACTAATACCCATGATTGAATTTTATTAAGAAACTAGTCATATTATGTATCAATTATGAATGTAATCTATATACCACCCAATAGGATAAAATTTAATTTTTAGAGAACTCTAATTATCGATGTAAAAACAATTTCATATTAATCTTATCTCTACTGAGATCAACCTGAAAATCTCCACTGTCAATTCATGTAATGAGATACTTATACAAACATAAACATCCCAAAAATCATCAATATATATTTTATATCTCTATAAACTCCACGGTCATTCATACACACCATAGAAATGAATCTACATCTATCATGTTGGGCCTCAAAACAAACTCACCCCAAAAGAAACATAAAGTAGATCGCTTATTTAGAATAGATGAAATAAAATCTCAAATTTATATAACCATAACTAAGTCACATTACTAACAAAAAAACCATCATAATTCAATAAATTATATATATATATATATATTACCCCCTTAAGGATAGCTTCGTCACATTCTTAGACACTAGTTTTAGTCTGTGATGCACATCCTAGGATGGTTGATGCACCTCTTCTTATTGAACTTATTGATGGAATAACAAAACTTACCTAAATATAATTACTTAAAACAATCTCATTATAATGAAAAATATACAATGAATATTTAAACACACTTTTATATTATCATTTCCATCAACATATCCACACCATTCACCCCCATATTATGATTTATGCATTCCTCATCACTTGTAACTATATAATGAATGAAACCAAACCTATCAAGATTCAATGAGGTTTGTAAGATATTTCCTATATATTTTTCCTTAGGTTATGTAGTCAACACATAAGTTTTAATCACCTATTAATTTCAGATGTCTAATTTACACACTAGGTTCAATAAACATTACTACCATGCAAATGAGGAAATCCTTAGCAGTGACTACTCTAATGTCCAATCTATAAAAGATTTATAAGATATGATACTATCAGGACCCACACCCATAGGAACTCCAATGGAGTTGGGAATATATTTGTGTCTGACCCCCCCCCCCCCCAATCCTATATTTAAATAGACATGGGTTAGTTACAATTGGAAATGTAATGATAGGGCCCATACTAGTATCATAACCAAAAACTGACCTAACTTTGCACTAACCTAAGAGGTGTTCATGATCCCTACGAGATAACAATGATCCCCTGGAAAAAAGATACAATTATTGTGGAAAATTTTAACCCTAAATTAGAGTAATTTAAAAATTATCTTTCTCATGAAAACTAGACATGTCCCATTCATAAGTTGAACACCGTGGAAAATAGTAGATATACAAAAATAAATAAACAAGAAGTAGATATCATATATAGAACATAAAATCTCACTATTGACCAATAAAATGTTTAACCATACATATCCCACTCCTAAATCTCATTGGACCTATTTTGGATAGGTATAACATATGATATTATAGAGATGGTGTCGTTTGAGAGCATCATGGGGAAGCCAGATTGGAAGTTCTAATCCAATGCAATGAAACGTAGTAGTTAACCAATAGTAGTGAAGTAAATAAAGAATTATTAGTTTTCTTATTAGCTTATATCTTGACCAAAGAAACCCTTTTTAAAGATTTAAAGGTAATTTTATGATATAAAATCTCTATTTTAACAAAAAATTATATAATGAAATGTTGATTTTATTTTCATTATTCCTTCCCGGGTTTGTTTATTTTAGAAGATTTTTGTCCATGTGACGTGCCTTTGCAGTAAGAGAAATGATGTTGTGTATGCTCAATCAAAGAGGGAATCTTAATATCTTCATAGTAAAATCATTATCCATAGAATTAATGAATTGTTTCATATTTATGTTTAATTTATTTATTTTATTTAATGATTATTAATCTACTAATATTTTATATCAATGTATGAAATTTTTAGGTCATTATAGTTGGTATTAGAGTAATTGAACTATTCAAAATCGGGCTAACACATTCAGTTGTTTCAATACTTTAGGGATATGATCCATAAGTCATTTAAAAAGTTTAGTAATAAACCCCACCTCACTAAGACACATGATGAGACTGGTGTGACTCAAAGTGTCTCTTGTTATTTAAAATTGACATTATTTTATAAAAAAGAACAACTTACATACTGAAAATTGAGAAAATATATTCTGATTGTTTTGATACTTTAGGGAAACGATACATAAGTCATTTTTGACCTATAGGAATCGTCCACACTTCAATTCAACATACAATGTGACTAGTATGACTCAAAGTGTCTCTTTTTATTTAAAATCAACATTAATTTTAGAAAAAAAACACAAGTTCCATACTGAAAACTGGGAAAATACATTCGTATTGTTGTGATACTTTATGAAAATGATCCATGAGTCATTTGTGACGTGTATGAATGAAATTCACCTAAATTTGATGCATGGTGTGACTGGTTTGGCTAAAAGTGTCTATCATCAGTTTAAAATTGACATTTTATCTCAAAACGTGTCACTCACTGAAAACCAAGAAACCCCACTCAAATTTTATTCATAATTTATGATAACAATTCATATTTTATTTGTGATTCTCATGAAGCAGTCTCATATCAAACCAATGAATGATGCGACTAGTACGAATCAAAATTCATGGTTCCAGTTTGAAATGAAATTTTAGTAGAAAGAAACAAAACTGACATACTAAAAATTGAGAGAAAAAATTAAGATTGTTTTGATACATTAGTAAAACGATACATAAGTCATTTTTCAAATTTAGGAATAGACTACACCTCAATTAAATTCACAATGCGACTGGTATGACTCAAATTGTCTCTTTTTATTTAAATTTGACATTAATTTTAGAAAAAAACACAAGTGAAATACTGAAAACTAATAAAACACATTAGGATTGTTTTAATACTTAAGTAAAATGATCCCTGAGTCATTTTTGACCACTAAGAATCAATAAAAACTCAATACGATTCACGGTGTGATAGGTATGGCTAATAGTTCCTGTTATTAGTTTAAAATTGACATTTTAGCTCAAAATATTTCACTCACTAAAAACCAAGAAAACCCAATCCAATTGTATTCATGACATAGGATAACGATTCATAAGTTCTTTGTGATTGTATGAATAAGTCTCATGTCAAACTAACGCACGATGCGTCCAGTATGACTCAAAATGTGTGTTTCCAGTTTGAAATGACATTTTAGTAAAAAAACACAACTACCATTATGAAAATAGATCAAACACATTCAGATTATTTTGATACTTTAGGAAAATAACCATAAGTCATTTTCAAAATTTAGGAATCAAACATACCTCAATTCATTGTACAATGTGACTGGTATGACTCAAAGTGTATCTTTTTATTTAAGATTAACATTAGTTTTTTAAAAAAACACAAGTAACATATTTTAAACTAGGAAAACAGATTTTCATTATTTTGATACTTTATTAAAATGATCCATCATTAATTTTTGACATGCTAGATTCAACATCACCTCAATCAAATGTACAATGTGACCGGTATGGCTAAAAGTGTCTGTTATCGGTTTAAAATTGGCATTTTAGCTCAAAACATGTCACTCACTAAAAACCAAGAAAACCCACTCCAATTGTCTTAATAATTTAGAATAACAATTAAAAATTTATTTGTGATGTGTATGAAGTAGTATCATATCAAACCAACTCATTATGTGACCAATATGACTCAAAATGCATGTTTCCAGTTTGAAATGACATTTTAGTGAGAAACATAACTGACATGCTAGAAATTGAGAAAACACATTTGAATTATTTTTATACTTCAAGAAAGTGATCCATAAGTCATTTATGACATGTAAGAATAAAATTCACCTCAATTAAATGCACAATGCGACTGGTATGACTCAAAGTGTCTCTTTTTATTTAAAATTGACATTAATTTTAGAAAAAAACACACAAGTGGCATACTGAGAACTGAGAAAACACATTCAAGTTGTTTTGATACATTAGGAAATCGATCCATTAGTCATTTTTGACATGTAGGAATCAACTGAAACTCAATCCAATGAATGATGTGACCGATATAAATATGAATGTGTCATTTAAATTTGAAATTAATTTCCGTAAAATAATAAGTGACCTACTAAAACCCAAGAAAACCCATTCTGATAGTTTTAATATTTTAAAACAAAGATCTATGAATCATTTTTGACGTGTATGAATCTACCCCACCTCAATACGATGCACAGTGAGACCAGTATAACTCCAAATGTGTCTTTATTATTAAAAATTGACATTTTAGTAATGTATTCTTTCATATTAATGTTTAAGTTATTTTATTATTGTATTACTAACATAAAATTTATTTTCTTATATAGGTGGAATTTTTTTATTGAGTTAGGATGATTTGTTCAGATTCTAATACCATGCATGACAATTTGTGAGAGGGGATCATAGATTCTAAATGATGATTCATTAATTTTTTTAACTATTTGTTGGATAATAGTAATTGTAACCATATAAAACATTTTTTGAAATTTATATATGAGTGTGTTTTTTGTATTCGTGATGTAAAGTAAATGTATATAACATTTTTTTCCAAACTCTTTTATTATTTGTTTCATTATACTATTATTTATTCGTGTGTAGGTGTTGTTTTGTAAAGGTGTGTAGGTGTTGGGTGTGCTATTAAATAAACAGCACATCACAAGAAACTAGTCCTTTATCATCACTCAAAATATCACTTATAAATGTGGAACTTTATCCATGCTAAAAAAGTGCTGATAAAGGGGGGGCTTTATCCGAACATTTTTTAACTTGAATAAATTTCCCCCTTTATCAGCGCTTTTTAGCACTGTTAAAGGGGGACCACTATCTTCGCCCCAATTAACAGTACTTTTCTTGTTCTATTAAAAGTGGTTTCTAGTGCTTTTAAAAGCCTTATTTGTAGTAGTGACTCTACCAACCATGTCATCTTTATTTATAAAAACCACTTATATCCTATTCTTCATTCCCCTATAGATGTATCCATAAAGTACCAAAATTTCATTTTATACCCAGATTCCATCTCAAATTCCTTGGATTTTAACCATTTAACAGAATATGAATTCTAAATAGCCTCATGGTAGGAAGCAGGATCATCTCCTATGAACATTAATTCATTATCTTTATCAAATAGAAATCCATATCTCCTATGTTATTAACGAATCCTTCCATCCATGTAGGTTCTTATTTAACTCTATCTGGTTCTTCTTCTATGCCTCTATATGAAACTAGGTCTACTTCCATATTAAGAACAATTCCTATTAGTTTTTCTTTAACTAGTTCAAGTTCAACCTTCCTCCCAATAACCCATAAACTCATATATTATTTCTCATGAAAATGCCCAAATACTTTTTATTCGATAGGGTGGTATAAATAATATCTTATAGTTTATTTAGGATAAACAATAAATAAGTACTTATTTTATTTGGGTCTAAGATTATCAGAATCCAATATTTGTATGAGCACTTCATAACCAAAAAATCTCATAAAATACATTTTATGATGTTTCTTAGTCTATATATCATATGGTGTCTTCCAGACTATTTTAAATTGAACACATCTTATCAAAAAACCAGTAGTTTTCATAGAATTACTAGAAAATTATTTTGAAAAGTTACACATACTCGCCATCAATAAAACCATGTCTAATAGGGTATGATTCCCCCTTTAAAATTCACCATTCCATTGTAGTATTCTAGGAGGAAAGAGTAATGTTCCTATTTCACAATATATTATATGATCCATGAAATCATTTATCAAATTTTCATCACCCTAATCTGATCATATAATCTTATTAATTTTTCCAAATTAATTATCTACTTCTTTTTGAAAATATTTGAAATTTTGTAAAGTTTCATACTAATGTTTGATCAAGAATATATAACCATATCGACTAAATTTATCATTCAAATAAATAAAGTACATAAAACAACTACTTTCTTATATACACATTGGTCATCATATGTCACTATGTATGAAATAAAAAATCCCACAAACCCTCTCACTTTTTCTTCAAAATGGGGTTTTTGTCATTTTTTCAATAAATAAGATTTTCATGTATCAAAAATTTCATAATCTAATGAGTCCAACAATCCATATCTATAGAGTCTTTGAATGTGTTTCATTGTTTATATGTCTTGGGAAATAACTATAATGGTAGGTGGGATTATAATTTACTATTACCATCTTATTCTAAGTTTTATGTACTGGATTATACATACCTAGAATATATAAAACATTTATCATATTCAAAAAACTATAAAAAACTTCATACATATATTTATAACAACTATTCTACA
Organism: Viscum album; assembly: GCA_963277665.1. Taxonomy (NCBI): domain Eukaryota; kingdom Viridiplantae; phylum Streptophyta; class Magnoliopsida; order Santalales; family Viscaceae; genus Viscum; species Viscum album. The sequence continues at coordinate 849,379,640 of OY728121.1, read as the reverse complement.
TAATAATTATTGAAAATACCATATTTTACAACCAATATATTAAAATTTCTATTTATTCTAGGAACATAATAGTATTTATTAGTTATAAGACTAATACATAGGGTATACATATATCTTATGTGTTTATTTATAATGAGGAACCTTTTTATATATTACCAACATGAAGATATAATTTATGATTTATCAAATCCATTATATCTATAAGTTTGTGTTTTTCAATACAAATGTGTGATGTGCACTTGATATCAAATACCCATGAGTTAGAGTTGGTTGAATTGATCTCTATAACATTTAAATTAATGTGCTCAAAATGTTTCTACTTGAGAACACTTCACAATCTGAGATATGAATCCTAAAAAAATTTATAGGTTATACCAATTAGTTATCTTAAAATTATTATCATTATATGTGACATAATCTACAAAATTTAAAAATTGTGAGTGTTTATCATTTATTATTTCCTTTTATTAAGTAATTTTAGTGATAATTCTCACAAAAAATGATGACCCTAGAAATCATATCCATTTGGGATCCATGATCCATATTTCACTAAGTTATATTTATATCTATTTTTTCTCTTATAACCTAGCTTTCGTGGTAGGGAATCATCATAATCATAACAGTTATGACTCTTGGATAGGTGAGAGGGAAAATATTTATCCAAATTCATCATATAAATTCACCCAACTAGTACTTGGGTAACCTAATCCTATTAGGGTCTCACAAATAGTGTAACCTAGAGAAAACATCAAAAACAATCTAATAAAGGAAAAATCGGGGGCACCCAACTTTAGTACGACCTATCTAATAGGAATATATTGAGCCACATATTAATTACTTTCCTTATACAGGATAATTCGGGGAAACCCATATTTAGTATGACCAACTCAGATTGATGATCAAGTACTTTTCAAATGTCTATTTTGAAGGAATCATAGACATAGTATTTTAGGGGATTTTAAATATCTCAAAAATTTAATATATATAATTTGTATATAAAATTCATAACTATTTCATATTATAAAAAATATCTGGTTTTGTTACCTTTTTATATGAATTATTTTAGTGATTTAGTTTTTAAATCCCTATTCTAGACACCAAATTAATGTGTTAAATAAAATTAATGTGTAAATATTTACACAACCCATAAGTTTTTGTTACTCATAGAAAAATAGAAGTGAAAAATATTAATACATATACTAATTCATCATTTTAATAACATGCACGAACACTTCATATAAAGGTATAAAGTTATATGAGATTGAAATTCTCAACATGATTAACCTCAATGTGATAGATATGCAACCACATTCATCTTTATAGATGTTGAATAAGCCTCCAAGTCGGTAGGTGGTCTGACCCTAAGTCCATCTCCATAGTGAGACATTACTCAGGGGAGAGTTCAATTCATAATAACAGTAATTCTTAATATGAACAAACTGTATTTAGTAACTATCCTAAATATCATAAATTAAAATATAAATTGTGTTCGAAGTAGATGAAAACAAAATTTTATGAAGTCATGCCTAAAATGTAATTCAATGGTCTAGCTCTTAGAAATAATTAAATAGTTAAACTAAAACATACACAATTTTCACATTTCATAAACAAAAATTCAAATCATGAATATAAAAGGAATTTAGTAAATAAATAAACATTTTTTTATTTTCAAAAATATGAGAAAACTGTTCATGAATTATTCATCAATAAATTATAACTACAAACATTTTATAAAATAGAAGAACATTATATACATTCCATAAACATTAATATTATCACTTTTTATTTATTTTAATATAAAATCTTTCATATTTATTATTTTATGTCTTTCATATGATATTCCAATAATCATAAAACATTTATAATTAAATTTAAATTAGATAAACACTTTCTATATTCTAAATATCATCTATTTTTTTAATTTACAAATAATTTATAAATTACACTTAAGATTTCTAAATAAACTCTTTTATTTCCCAGTCACTATATATTCAATAATAATTTGGAAAAGGTATTTTAAATATTAACACATAATATTTAATAAAAAATTTCCTAATAATTTAATAAATTTTAAAAAATTTATAATTAATTAATTTATATACCCTTTATAAATTATATATTTCTAAAATGACTTTTAACATGATTTATAAGTATTTTATAAATAATTAAAAACTTTTAAATGTTAAAAAAAAAATTTAAAAAATTTCTTAAAATAATTTGTTTACCCTAACACAAATTATATATTAAATGTAAGGGTAATCTAACTATAATATTAAAAAGAACATATATATAATGTTAGATCTCCATGAACATTATGTAGTGCATGTTTCATAAAGGTATTCTATATTTATCTTTATGTAAAACTTGTAATGGTAAACAATGATTACCTTTTCACATAATGTTTCTATTCATATGTAACCAAGGTGACCTTTACGCAAAACACTTTTGGGTAATGGTAACATGTATTTACTTTTACATTTTCATCTCACATAATGGTAAATTGTTTATACCTTAATATATCTTCAGTTATCCAAATTTCATTGAAAATAACCCTTACACATCTTGAAATGTGGTTATTATTTTACGATATACTAATCTTCAAATAAATAGAAACAAAACATGATTAAATATTCACGAAATTTGGATTTGATTCCACTAATGGGTTTTGTTTAATCATCAATTAATTGTTTTTAGTGTAAAAGAAACCAAACACATTCCTATATTTCTCAAGAAATCAAACATGTAAAATAACCAGAAAACATTTAATAAATAATACTTTTTTGCAATAGCTTCCATCTTCTTGATCTTGGGATAATTTTGAGAGATATTACTAGATAGAGTTGAATTTATGCATATTGCCTCTGAGGGAGTATATCAGTTAAATGATCTATAATTTTATCATGAGGATACTTGAATGTTTAATGGGTGTTAAACCATTTATTGAGAAATGATAAATAGTTCTTCAAGAATAAAATAGTTTTTATAAAAAAAATGCATTTTATTGAAGATCATATCACAATAGATATTCCTCAATAAATATAATTATACTACTTATATATGAGTATCATGATGATCTTTCTTTATAATTCATCTCAATAATTTATTATATTTAGCATAATTCAGTGAACTTGTTCTAATGAATTAATAAAAAACATTAATGAACCAACCATTGGTTTGGAAACATATGAAATTTTTCATGTGAAATGAAACAGTCATTTAATTGCATGAAATATTTTGAATATGCATCTCATGAATATTTAATATACATATTATCCATGCATTGAATGCATAAAAATATACATGCATCATACACATGTATTAAATATACACTATATATATAAAATATCATAATATATATATATGTATCATGAATCATATGAATGTAAATTATATTTCACCCAAAATAAGTATGGGATAATTTAATATCAACTTTTATTATTTTAAAAGGGAAAAAAATTTCATGGGTTTTCATGATTTTAAATTGATTATTGAGTTTCCTTTTTTCCATATCCCTTACATAGAATTATATGCTCATCCCACATTTAAAAATTATTTTTTAGGATTGAAGGACGTGTGGAAGCTATAACAAGGTCAATTTTCAAGTTATGGATACTCATCTTGAATGAATAATGTGTGTTATAAATTAAATAACAATGTCAATATAAGAACCTATTTTTGAGGGAAAAATGAATACTATATAGAAGTATTCCCATTTTCATGTAACAATTTTATGAATACTCAATATAATTAAACCTAAAAGGTAATGGGAATACATGAGAGTGTAATCCCTACCATAAATGTACAAATTATGGGTTTATTATGTTCAGGTTTTTATAATTGGTATCAAATAAGTGTTTAGATAATTGAAGAGGTTTAAATATTTATAAGAAAACAAAAAATAGGGATTCTTATTTATGATTATATTATCTAGATAGAGATTATGACTAATATAGTGGTTTATATATTTATTTATCTAATCTATTCCTATTTTAGAATGGATTTTCATAGAGTTAATAGGAATAATAAAGTAGGAATTAAATAATTGTACAATATACTTTCGTATTAGAAACCCAAAATGGTTGGAGTTGGATCTGAGTAGTTTATTAATGTGTTGACTCAATTAATGTGGGCTATAAACGATAGTACCCATGAAAGAAAGGTAAAAAATTCTCCACATAGGATAATAACAACATTGGATCATTTTATATGACAACAACCTTGACCATTTGGTGGTACCTCATACTATGTTGTCAGAAAAGGATGGATCAATGATATGCAGAAGATATTTGATGTTTTGGGTTTTTAGATAATTAGAGTCTAATGTTTTCTATTTATCACCTTCAAGGTGAATTCAATCTGTCATTGTGTTTTATTAATAATACTAAAGAGAAGATTTATATTAATACCTTAGAATGGAAGGTATTTAAATATCTTTTTCTTGTAAAATATTTTCCCAGTGTTCTTTAACATAGTATGGAAAGATTGTTTCTAGAGTTAAATTAGAAAGAGGTAGATATGGTTTCTTCTTATAGAGAAAATTTTACAAGATCATCTAGGTATGTAATGAATTTTATTTTTTATCATAAAATTAATACACTGTATTAAAACCATGCTTATAAAGGTATTTTGTTACTCATGAATTTGAAATTTGTAATGAAATTATTTAATGTGTTGAGAAGGTTGGGACATAGTTTTATAACATTAATGGATCAAATAACAACAATAATAATAAGTGTTCAAGGTGGAAAGTAATGGGGAAACAATCAATAAGAAAATATAAATTTTAGATAATTCAATTTCCATATCATCATTAATGTGTCAAGAAAAATTATCAAGTGTGTCTCGTGAGATCAGGAAAGTGTTATCGGTATGGTAAAATTTGAAATTTATCTTGTGACTATAAATAAATGAGAAATGTTTATACTAATAATAGTTAGAGGGAATTGAAAAGTTATAATTTTAATGGTATGGGCCATTATGAAAACATGGTTCCAAATATAAGTATAAAGGGTAAAAATCATCTATATGGTAAGAAGAAATGGGTGGAAATGTCATTTTATACTACGATAGTTGATTTTAATCTCTTAAATGAAGTGGTGATAGAAACATTAATTATTTTCTCAAATTATTTTAACATCTTGTATTATTTTGGATCTACACATTCTTTTTATTCCTATTAAATCTTATAATAATATAGAAATAATATCTGAATAAATAGCGGATTTTTTTTAATAAAAACTCCTCAGGGAGCTATTTAAGTAATGATGATTTTATAGAATGTTCTTATAATTTTATATGGAATTATTTTTCCTTCAAATTTTGTTTTTAATCCTATTTTAGGGTTTAATTGTCTTTTTGGTATGGATTGTCATTAATTATGTCATACTAAGATAAATTTCATATCAAAATAACATACAATTATTTTTCTAAATGAGTTTTAGTGTGTATTTAATAATGATTTCATATTTATTATAAAATATCAATAATTATAAAAATTGATTATAGAGACAAGGGTGAAATTTATCTTTCACATATTATTGAAAATAAGTTAATCATTCATCTTAGTAATGTGCATATGGTAAATAGATATTTAGATGTACTTCCAGATGATTGTACCTTTTATTCTATTAAAGAGTTTTAATTCACTATTAACATTATTCTTAATGGTAAACCAATTTTAAAACCTCCATACATAATAGATCTAGTGGAGCTATTGTAATTGAAAAAACAATTACAAGAATTGCTTTATAAGGGTTTTGTCTTCCTAGTACTTCAAATTGTGGTTTCTTTTTTATAATAAAGTTAGTTCAATAAAGCTTTTAATCAATTACATAGCACTCAATAAAATTACTATTAAGAAAAAGTATCATTTCCCTCATATTAATGACTTATTTGATCAGATCCAGTGATCTTAATATTTTTCAATGATTTAAATTAATTCTATATATCATCAATTGAAGTTAATGGAGGAAAACATTCCAAGGATGGTGTTTTGAACTTGGTATATCCACAATGAGTTGTTTATATTCCTATGGGGTTCACAAATCCACCAAATTTATTAATGAATCTAATTAAAAGAGTGTTCCATGAGTTTTTGGATAATTTTTTTATGATATTCATTAATGATATTATAGTATATTCTAAAAGATATGAGTATCATGTGAAACATATAAGGATTGTACTCCATACCCTTAATGAAAATAATTTGTATGGAAAATTTATTAAATTATAATTTTGGTTGCATCATATTTAATTATATTGAAACATTGTAACTAAATATGGAATGAAAGTTAACCCTATTAAAAATAAAGTGGTGGAACAATGGTCTAGACTAAATAATGTCACCAAGATTAAAACTTTTCATAGACCAGCAAGTTATTATCAAGGTTTTTTTTAATATTTGCTTGGTTAGCTGACCCACAAACCAAGTTAACTCCAAAGGGAGATTAATTCATTTGGAAAAAGGAATGTGATGAATGTTTCCATGAATATAAAAATATGATTGTTTAATGCTCTAGTATTGGACTTTCCATCTTGATATATGGAATTTTTTATTGATATTGATGCTTCATTGAAGGGTTATGGGTGTGTTTCAATGAAAAATGTTTGGGTATTTTTATATACATCACAACAACTGAAATACCAATAGAAAAATTAACCAATGTGTGATCCTCAACTTGTAGAAATGATTATTTCTTTAAAAATATCTAGGAATCATTTAGAAGGGGAGAAATGTGATATATATGTACATGAATCATAAAATTTTAAATTATTTATTAACTCATAATGAGTTTAACATGTGTCAAAGAAGATGGTTGTAACTGATACAAGATTATGAGTATACAGCTCACTACCATCCAAGTAATGAAAACAAGGTAGTGGTTTTATTTAGTCTAAATTATAATGCATCATCAACCAAGTCATGTTTAGAACATGATCCAATAGTAAATAATTTAATGAAAATTGATCTGGAAGTTTTTAATCTAAAAAAATATTCTATTTTAGCTCTAGTTTTAGTACAATCATCCTTGTTAGAAAGAATTAATTATGATAAAAAATGAATATCATGGTTTCTTAATGAAAGATAAAACTAGTTTGGAGAGGTATGTTTCCTGAATTTATTATTAAAAAAGCAGTTGTTGAAATATTTTGGAATAATTTATGTATATTGGTTGAGATTTAATTAAAAATGTTTTATTGAGTGGGGATCATGACACTACTTATTCTCATCATTCTGGTATCACTAAAATGTATATATATCTTTGGTAATATTATTTGTTGGAAGGAATTAAAAAATTTATTGATTATTTTACATTGAAATGGTTGAGTTGTCAAAAATATAAAGATTAATGACAACAATCAAAGGAAAATTGTCAATTCAAAAAATAGAAATGGGAGCATATATGCATGTATTTCATGGTGGGATTACAAAACACATCTTGATGTAATAATGCAATAAGGACTATTATTGATCATTTTTATAGATATTATCATTCTCTTCCGATTGGAGATTATATTTATTTGGATATGGTTTCTTGACTTTATCTTAAAGAGATAGCTGAGTTACCGGGATTTCATCTCTCTATTTTATTTTATCATGTACAAGGATCATATTAAATCTTTGTAAGAGAATTCAAAATTTATAAGGTACTAAGTTAAGTTTTAGTATATCTTTTCATCCTCAATCCAATAGAAAATTGGAGTGTATAATTCAAGCAATGGAATATAGGCTTTAGGATTCAACATTATATATTCATGGGGGTTAGGATCAAAACATTTCATTAGAGTAATTTGCTTATAATTTTTTTTTTCATTCAAGTATTATAATGGAACCATTTTAGTCATTATAAAAAATGCAATGTTGGACTCTAGTATATTAGGATGAAATCAGGGAGATAAAGTTATAAGGAGTTGAATTGGTATAAGATATTTTTGAAAAGGTAAAGATGATTTAGCACTATATGAGGGTATCTCAGATCGTAATAGGACCTATACATAAAGTTATTGATGAAATCATTAATTTGAGTTAGGGTACCATTTTACCCTTAAAATTTCTATATATAAAGGTGTTTTGTGTTTTTTTAAGAGGGGGAAATTAAGTCAGTAGTTTATTAGTCTGTATCAAATTCTGTAAAAATAGAGACTGGTTACTTTCCAAGTAGAATTACCTTTATGTTTATACTTGGTACATGATATGTTTCAAGTTTCATTGTTAATGGAGTATATACCTGATGCATCCCATATATTAAGCCATGAAGTGGTATAACTAGAGGGGAATCTTTCTTATCTAGAAAAAAATAAAATTATTGATCATAAAGATCAGGTGTTTTGAAATAATTTATCTCACCTGGTTAAATTTTTTTGGATGAATCATATGATTGAATAATAAATATTAGAACCTAAAAGATCAATAAAAGGACATATCCTAACCTGTTTATTAATGAATAAAATTAGGAGGATTCAATTTCAATAAGGGGGAGCATGTGAGGACCTTGGAACATTTTCTAATGAATAAAATATATATTTTATTCACATAAATTTTATAAATTCATATTAATAATTATTATTATAACATTATAAGTAATTTTATTAAATTATGGAATAATAATATGATTTTTCATTTAGAAATGGAAGTAGTTTCTGTTCTAACTAATATTTTTTCTTATGTCATAAGGTTTTGTTTAAATATAAATTTTTATTATTATAATATGAATTTGAAAAAATGTAATTAATTTTTAGATTCATCATGAAAAATTTATCTTAGGGTGTATTTTGAGATTTTTATAAAATTGTTGATGTTTGGTTGAATAGTGAAAAATAAAAGTTTTATAAAAAACATAATTTTATGACAACATTATGATGTAAGAATGAATCAAGAAATTATGAAAACTATTTCTATAAATAAATGTATTTAAGAAGTAAAATTATTATTTTAAAAATAATATTTTGAATCTATAAACCTATATTTGATGTTTTTGGAACCTAATTTATATTTTATTCCAATAAAAAACTATGTAAGAATTAAATTTTTCTATGAGGTATAAATACTTTAAATTTCAGTTTAATTATTTGTTTTTAACCTAATATTAATGTATAGTAAATATATTGAGGAAATGAGGGTGTGTGGGTCTTGTTCAGAGCTCAGAGCCTTGTCTTTTGGAAGAAACAGTTCGGCCTCATAGTTTATTGGAATCCCTACCACCAAGACCATGAAGTTTCTACTAACCATGCGGGGTGTTTCAATGATTATAAGAGGTCCACATGGTTTTCCCTAATTGAGTGTCTTCGGCCGTACTACCATGAAAATTTTGAAGGTCTGTTTGTAGAGGATTTTTTCATAGGTTATACATAGTTAGTTTAACTATCTGCTTAGCCTGTATGAGGGGTTCTTAGGACAGTAATGGGAACATGATTGGCTCTCATTTTGGCCAACTGTACAACATATTTTTAAAAGGGGGAATTTACATTTTCCTCGTCTTTCCTTATAAACATAAACCTTATCTTCTTTTACTATTTCTAGTAGATATACCACTTTTTTGCTCATGTTAGAGATTACCCAAGGAATCATACTATGCATTGAAGTAAATTATTCACTCAGTCACTGATTAAACTTTTTATATCTCATTATATAGCCCTTGGTATGTTCTACAATCCTTAGGCTCTTTTCATAATTTTTCTTTATATCGATGATGTTATTTTAATATCATATTGCATTCCCTATATTCACGAAGTTCAACTATTTTTCTGTTTTCTTCCCATGAAATCCAAAATAAGGGCCAAAATTAAATGAGGATTCTACTATATACATATTCTAGGTGGTTTATGACTCATCCCTTGAAGTATCATCATCTATAAATTTTTTTTGGGGTGTGCATTCGGGTTTCACTGTGCATTACTTTTCAAAATTATCTCTCATAAATTAAATTGATGAAATTTCAAACTATGGCCCTAATGGGGCCCCTTTGACATCGTTTGAGGTTAATGACTCAACATGGGCCAACCATTTAGGGTTATTTCTTTATTTATGCCTTGATGGCCTATATTTAGACTAAATGGAACATCGTTCAGGTTTTTTCTTCTTCACGTATAATAATATAAGTGCTTCAACATAAAAAATAAATCATAATTTTTTAAATTAAAATTTTATATAAATATATATATCACTTTGACTTTGATAAATTAATTGAATAGATATTTTTTACATTTTCGAAACTAAACTTTTCATTCTCAATGATTGGAAATCGAATGAACCAAATAAATGATTATGTAATTGAAGTGATAATGGGTTGTATGTCCCTAATTCACCTTGTCATGTTTAATGGAAGGTGATGGAATGAACCTATTGAATTATTATTTGGAAATAGTATTACATGGACTAAGATTACATTTTTATATAAATAAAGTGAGTATAATTTGCCTATTGATTTTGGACCTTTTTTCCTTTACAGGAGTGGTCAAAATTAAGAACACCTTGGATTCAAGAGGGGGTTCCATGAGCACTCAAAGTATTCCACTATCATTAATTGATCTAATTTATATGTGAGACACCCACCATATAATATATTACTTATCTTATTATGTGAAATACTCAGTGATGTACTAACAATTCACTTGACTCTTTTCCACATAGTATAATTCCTTGGATATATTCTTTGGATTTTGCTTGATTTCTTCAGACATGTGGTACCATGGATTCACCCAATTGCGTCCAGTCATTATTACCTCGAGATTACTATGGATTATTTCCATAGGCTTTATTAGACTCTTTTATAGTGTAATTCATTGGGTGTACCCCTTGGATTATACTCAGACCCTTATAACAAAACTGCATGAGTTACTAATATGAGTTGTTTGACCCCTGAGGTCAAGGATGCTTTGGTTTCTCCATGGATCCACACTATTTTTATTATGATATAATTCATTGTTTTTAGAACCTTCACATATTCTAACTATATAAACTAAATCTTAAATTAATTAAATAAATAGTTACATGTTCGGACACCATCTGAGGCTGAAGTAGTTATAGGTTGTTTGTTTGTGCTTCTTACTTTTATATACCTACACACTCTGTAGTTTATATTCAAAGAATAGATTAGTTTAGAAATCATCGATAGTGGCCCACAAATATTTATCTCATATACTACATGGGACGTTGTTGGTACCCAGGAATATTATATGATCATGGGTGTGGAAAAGGGGAAGCATCCTACTTTGTACACCTAACTTTCTTTCCTTGGGATGGGATATGTGTAGTGGATGACCGGGCCGGATCTTGGGAAGCTTGGATAATTTTTTCTTCATTTGGATTATTTTTTTGTATCATCTATTTCATTGTGGTTTTCGAATCTAGAATCAAAAAATAGTCTCCCCATCAACACACCTTTGTCCCTCGCTATTAGTAGGTTTCCTCAAGAATATAGGGAGGTGTGTTTGAGGACATGTGGATGACAAGTTTCAGTTACTCTAGAGTGAACTTGGTATGGGATGTTAAAAATTGGTATCAGTGGTGTTTCCTTTCTTATCTTTTTGTTTGGAAAATTTAGACAGGATATTAGGAATGTGTTGGAACATGGTTATAAGTAATTCATGGGGGTAGCTGACCTATATTTGAGGTAAACACCAGGTTTCCTAGGAATAGGAAATTATTGTTCCATTTTTTTCTTATTAAAGTTGATATACATTCACTGTTAGGGTATGAACTAGAATTGTGGTATTGTTATGCTTTATGGATATTCTACTTTATCGTGGTATGACAGGGATCATTTTCTCATGCATCGTTATAGGCACCTAGAATTCACATGTTATGCATATTCTAAGCCATATATGTGCATTTTACTACTTTCATTACCTATGTTTCCTATGATTATTTTGTGAGCCATGGTTTTTACATATACCAATGATACTAACATCTTCTTTAGTTTGGGGAAATTTGGTGTTTAAAATTTCAAAATCAATCAAAAATAGTGTATTCCTATATAGATTGGTGGTGGCATCTTAAATTTCCAATTTCGATCGATGTAAGATATGTAATCCTTATTACATGGATTGGTACATCGATTTTATTACATAGCTACCAATTTCAATTTTTAATGTGTATGGGACATTATAAATTAGAAATGTTAATTCAATGAAATAGATCTATTATATTTAACATATTATATTCTGAGATGGGAAGTATGTGTTTGGTTGTAATTAAGTGGGTGTCGATTTCAATTTATAAAGTGTATGAAACTTAATGAACTGGTAATGAAAATTCATTTAATTTAACATTTTTTATCTATAAAATCACTTAAGAATGTAAAATGAGAATCTTTACTTATAAATGAAATGGATTCTAGTAAACGATGTTTCAAATTGAAATATAATGTTTTTTTCTTAACTTGAAATTGACTAGCCATATATCGGAAGCCCTATAAATAAAACTTGAGAACTTTAAAATTACATGGCCTTTCTAAGTGGTTAGTTTGGAAATTATTTTGGGTAGTGACCCATTTTTTATATGATTCTACTTCTGTTAGTGGTCCTGTCAATTTTTAGATCTTGTTTTGTGATGTATTCTTGGAATTTGTAGAGTTATGACACCGTGAAGTTCCTCCAGTCATGCACCAGGAGGGTGAAGACAATCATGTATCAGAGGTGGTAGGCCCTAATCCATCAGTGATAACTATAGTAGTTCCACGTATGGAACCACCTACTTTTACTAAATGGTTCACTACCACTCAACTACGAGAGAGTTTATTACATGTGAATAAGTCTATACAGGGTGATCCAAAACTTGCACATATGATGTCTGATCAGTCTCATGAGTTCCAATAGTATAATCCTCTTATATTATTGGGGTAATAAGTTTCAAATTCTACTGAGTAATGCATATCATCCATTATATTTATATTAAAACATATGTTGATGCCTCCATAGATTAGGTTCAAGATTTCTACTTAAATGATTCTTAACTCCACCAAGCACTGGTGGGATGTGATTACCCAAGTAGGTCATCATCAAGGCATGGTATGGGAAGACTTTTAGAATTCCTTTTATGATTACATTTCCCCTTAGATACTGAGAGCTGACCAAGCTAGAGGGTTCATTCACATGAAGTATAGTGCCATTCCCATTCTAGAAAATTCATTATGTTTCCTCGAGTTTCAATGTCTTTCACCACTTCCGGTCGGTTATTATCTATCATGATAGATACGATTCGAGGATGGGATTGAGTATGCTATCTTCTTGTAGGTGAATGTATTTCTCTTATCCAAATTTTTGAAGATCATGAACCAGACACTTATAATTAAGTGCAACTTGAGGGAAGCTTATAGTACATGGAACAAAGGATTAGTTCTGAGATAGGGTAGTAGTTCTTCCTATAGCATGAAGCATATAATTAATGTTTCTCATCAGATCATTGATGGCCAGAGTATCCACATAGGTAGATCCAATATATTCCATCAGTATGCATAAAATGTGGATGTGAAGCCTCATTGTGATAGGGAACTTCTTGAGTATCGTGCTTACGGTAGGATGGATCATCTTCAGATGTTTTTTCAGACCCTTCCTCCTATTTATTGGGGAGTTTGGCCTAAAAAAGATCCATCATTATGTGTTGGATCTGTGTATCTACATCAAGAAATAAATTAGATTACTACAAAACAAAAATGGAGAAGAGGAAGTTCTGGCCATTGTAGTTGTACATACAATTTTCCGCACCATAAAACCGGACCTATACATGGTAGTCTAGATATATATCAGGGTCATGGATCAGGTCAGTTTCATGCCTTACAAGTAATACCTATGTATTAGAGTGTAGGACCATAAAATGTAAGATGTATTATTCTAGTAACCTCTATTATTTTGTATTCTTTGTTTGATATATGTGTATCTCACTCCTTTATCTATGTATCAATGGTGGAAGTTCATAGGCTATAAATTCAGTATTTTTTTGGTGTGATAACCTTGGAAATACAATTAGGTATGTGGTCAGAGGGTATATGACAATGAAGGGACCATCCCCTTAAGGTAGGAAGTTGTCATTTCTTATGGGACCACTTCATCCTTGAGATGGAGAGCTTCAATGTCCTTCTTTGGAAGTACCGGTTGGTTCGTGATCTTCCCTATGTGGATTAATATCAACATATGGTATTTTTATTTCCCAAATTACTTGAATTTATATAGAGTAAAAGGTAATAACTACTGAAAAATAGGTCTATACCCATGGTTTTGCAAAAAACTGTGGGTATAGGCCACCTATACCCATGGTTATGCTAAAAACTGTGGGTATAGTTTTCTTTTAAGACCTATACCCACGGTTTTGGAAAAAACCATGGGTATAGGGTATTTTCTCAAGACCTATATTGACGGTTCCTGAAAACTGTAGGTATTGCGGTTTTTTTTGAAGACCTATACCCACGGTTCTCCAGAACCATGGGTATAGCTTTCCCACGTTATGGCGGGGAAATAAAATTTGGCGGGACACAGAAAAAATTTGGCAAGAAGTCATTTTTTCATGGTTTAGATTAATATATTTATATACATATAAATATAAACTGTCAAAAGTTATTTAGCTCGGTTGGTCCGTAGGTGGGGCGTGGTTGTGAAGCTCTCTGCGAGGTGTGGGTTCAAAACCAATTGACCGATTTTTTTGAATTTAAATACCTAATATTAATATATATATATATATATAAGAAAATATATGTATATATAACATATAAAAATCCCAGCTTGGTTGGTCCTTAGGTGGGGCGCGGTCGTGAAGCTGTGTGCATGGTGAGGGATCGAAACCCAGCGAGAATTTTCTTAAATTTAAATACCGAATAATAATATATATAATCAAATATATATACATATAACAGATAAAAAACCCAGCTCGGTTGGTCCTTAGGTGGGGGCGCGGTCGTGAGGCTGTTTCCACGGTGCGAGATCGAAACCGAACGATCATTTTTTAAAATTTAAATACTGAATATTAATATATATATATATAAGCAGATATATGTATATATAATAGATAAAAATC
Source organism: Viscum album (assembly GCA_963277665.1). NCBI lineage: Eukaryota > Viridiplantae > Streptophyta > Magnoliopsida > Santalales > Viscaceae > Viscum > Viscum album. The sequence goes on along the minus strand of OY728121.1, from coordinate 849,364,633 downwards.
TCAGCTCTGTTGGTAGTGCGGTTGCGAGGTTTAGGCCACATCCTGGGTTTGAAACCCCCTTAGTGATTTTTTTGAATTTAAATACCCCACAGTTTGAAAACCGTGGGGTCTGTTGTGTGCCACACTGGAATAGCCGGTGTGACACATGTGACTCCCCTATACCCACGGTTATTCAAACCGTGGGTATAGCCTGAGATCCCTTTACCGACGCCATTCCATCCCATGTTTCCCAAAACCGTGGGTATAGGTTATACCCATGGTTTTGGGGGCTATACCCACGGTTTTGTACCATGGGTATAGGTCGTTTTTCTAGTAGTGAATTCATATGTTAGATTTTTCTCGAGTGGTGGGTCATTTTAGGGATGTCTTCCCAAACAACTTCTCTAGACTACACCCAAGAGGGTAGATTTTATGATCAAGCTCATTCCAAGAGTATCTCTAATATTTATTCCTCCAAATAGGATGTCACCTACTAAGCTATAGAAACTCAAGTGATAGTTGGAGGATTTAGAATATAAGGGTTTCATCCTACCCATTACTTCATCTTGGAGTTCACCTATACTTTTTAGTAAGATGGCGGATGAGACCCTTATGTTATTCATGGATTAATAACAATTAAAATAGCTTATGGTTAAGAACTAGTATTCATTTTCTTGAATAGATGTCCTCTTCAACCAGTTCTAAGGATCCAAATTTCTCTTAAAGATCGACCTAAGATCGGGTTGTCATCAAGTCTGAGTTAGGCCTTCTGATATACCATGTACAGCCTTCCAAATTTGGTATGCATTATATTAATACCTAGTTATACTATTCAGTATAAAGAATGTTCTTTTTGTTTTCCTATCCTTGATGAATATTTTTTTCTACCATTACCTTGATTAATTTATCATGGTTTTTGAGGAAGATATATTATTGTATTATCATACTCAAAGAGACCATTCCAAACGTATTGAGATCATTTTGAATACACTAAGAGAGAATCGATTATAATTTAATCTCTTCATGTGACACTTCTAGATTCAAATTTTTCACTTATTTGGATATATTATCTCAGAATAAAGAGTAAGTTTTGACCTAGAGAAAGTGAGTGTTGATGCTTCCTATCACAAACCTAAGAATGTGTTTTATATACATATTTTCTTGTGGATAAATAAATATTATAGGCATTTAGTATAATACATATCAAGCCTTGATTAACCTCTTTCTGGTTAAACTGATATTGGTGTCAAGTTATTGTGGTTTGAAGTGTATAATAAGGCCTTTCAAGAGATGAAAGGAATGCGTACTTCATCACCGATAATGATTCTTCTAGAGCCTAGAAGATCCTATATAGTGTTTTTTGATGCATCAGGCATTAGGTTGGCAGTAGTAATAATGTAGAAGGATGGTGTCACTTTGTATAGGTCTCGACAGTTGAGACTAGATTAGAGTAATTACCTGTCGCAAGGCATTGATCATGCATCAGTCATATATGCTTTTCATTTCTAGAGTCATTATTAGATGGGTGATCACTTTATAGAGTTTACGGACCACAAGATCCTGAAATATATATTTACATAATGTGACTTGAATACCATATAGTTAACATGGTTCATATGTCATCTATCCTTTGAAATTGATCTTGCCTATATGTCTAGAAATGGAAATACAGTATCAGATGTGCTCAAATAGAAAATTTAGGCCCTAGCTGTTTCGGTATCCAGTGATGAATGGATGTTGATGTCCCTCTTTTATAAGATATATATGTTGTTTCAAGAGAGTCATGAGAATCCTTTTCTTACAATCTTAGTATATACCTATTTAATCCTAGATAGGATAAAGAGAAGGAAATTATGTTAACCTGAAGGGTTGGTCCTTTGGGAAAGTATTTTAAGAGAGGACCCGCCTCTGTATTAGTATGTCTATGCGGAAAACATCCTGAGTATACATGGGAATATCTATGTTCTTACAGACATGGTAAAAGAGAAAATTAAATAATCCCATACTTCTCTGGGGTTAGTGAACGCAGGTATCTCTGAGATGTATCAAGATATGTGTCATTGGTATAGGTAGTCTAGCATAAAATGTCTGATCGTGTGTTTTATCACTAGGTTTTCTAGCTAGAAGTAGGTAAAGGTAGAGAACCAACTTCTTGCTAGATTTTTATATCCATTGCTTCTCCTAGAATGGAAATTAGAGGATTTCATAATGGATTTTATGGTTGTTTTATTGAGGATTCTTCGAGATAGAGGCATGGTTTGGGTAGTCATGTATCGACTAATAAAGGTACCCCACTTCCTTCCTATATGACAGACTTTCTCAGTTGATGAGTTGGGAATATTGTATTTCTATAAGATTATATAGCTACACGTGGTCCCTGTACTATAATTTCAAATAGGGATTTCCATTTAAAATCAAAGTAATGGAAAGGGTTACTGAAATATTTGGGTACATATGTGCTTCTAATCATATATATTTACCTATAGACTGATGGCCAGTTGAAATTAACTATACAGGTATTGGGGAACATTCTCTGAGCATGAATACTTTATTTTCATGGTTATTGGAATAATAATATTACCCTCGTCAAGTATTCATCCAATAAAAGCTTTTAGTAAATGATTCGTATGGATCTATATGAGGCCTTATAATTTAGTCCATGTCGTTCACCTCTATGTTGGCTAGAGACAGGAAAGGTTGTACTAATAGCTCCTAATCATATACAAAAGACTTTAGAGTATGTGAAGTTGATCAAAAAGTGGATTTCTAACGCAAAGACTATAAAGAAATTATATATCGATTTCTCTTGATGACCTCATGATTTTGATGTCTGGGATCATTTTCTCTTGCGGTTATCACCTAGACTTGTGCATAGGTGGATATAGAGGAAAGGGAAGTTGTCACCCTGTTTTATCATGCCTTTTGATATCTTGGATAGATTAATCCAAGTAGCCTATCGGTTGTTATTACCTTAAGTACCATACAATACATTATGTATTTCAAGTTTCATAGCTTTGATGTTACCATGCCCACTTGTCTCATAATTTTAATAATAATGATGTTGAGTTAGATGATGATGAATTTTTAGAGGAGTATCTGAATTTCATTGTTTACTAGAGCATGAAGGCTATCTAAGGTTAGTTTGTCCCTATAGTTTGGGTGCTATGGCAGCACGGCCATGTAAAGGGTGATACTTGGGAGCAGGAGGTCGATATATGTGCTCAGTGGGAAATTTTTTTCTCAGACAACATCTTACCACCTTAATAAGTGTTACTCGGGGAAGAGTTCCTTTAAGGGGAGAATACTATAAGAACCCAAGTTTTTTATGTGGTATGGATACTTTTAAATTTTGGTTTAGTTCTTCATTTTTGACCTAATATTAATTACTAGTAAGGATATGAAGTAAACAAGGGTGTCCGAGGATTGTTTAGAACCCATTGCCCCATATTCTGGAAGAAATAGTTGGGAATCATGGTTAGTAGAAACCACGTCGTCCAGTTGGCATAGTTTTTACTAATCATGTAGGTTGTTTCATTGAGAAAATGAAGCCCACATTATTTTCCCTAACATTTTGGCCCATGCCACATGACTATTTAAGTATTAGAGGACTTCTTTAAGAGAATTTGTTGTGTCCTATGCTCGGTTAGTCTATCAATGTGCCTAGCCCATGTGGGGGGGGGGGGTCTTGGGACAGAGTTGGGTGAATGGTTGTCCCATGTTTTGGCCAATCGTGTGGCCAAACTATGAGAACCTTTTTTATAGGGGTGAAATATATTTTCCCCTCTTATCTAACAAAAATAAACCTTCTATTCTTTTCTTATTCACAACTAACATCCCCTTATTATTCTCATGTTGTATCTCACCCATGGAATCCACATAGGATTTAAAGAAACTTCTTTATCGGGCCTCTGATTCAACTTTCATATAACTCAATGGATAGACATCAGAAACTTATCCACTCATTAGGCTCATTTTATCATTTTTATTTCTATAAATGATGTAATTTTTGTGCGATATTATATTCCTTTTTTAGGGAATTCATTATTTCTTCCATTTTCTTCTAATCCAGGCCAAAATAATGGCTGATACTATATAATGAATCTATTATATGCATGACGTAGGTGGTATATGAGTTATCCCTTAAAGTCTCACTATCAATAATTTTTTTATGTTTTGCACATTTCAGTTTCACTGGGTGTTTCTTCTTAAAAATATTTACCTTAAATCCAATCAAATACATTGTAATCTATGGCCCTACTGGGACCTCTTGGGCATCGTTGGAGACCGAGACCTCAATGTGGACCACCCATTAAGGTGAATTATTTATTTTTGCACTGATGACCTATATTGAGATTAAATTGGACATCATTCAAGTTTGATATACATGAAATTTAATAAGGTAAGTTATTCAATTTAATAAAAAAATATTAAATTGTTAAATGTCAAGTATATATATATTGATGTCACTTGTACTTGGATAATGTAATTAAATTGATATTTCTTATGTTTACTTAACTCACCTTGTCATACCCATTGAAAATTAATGGAATGGAACTAATAAATCAGTATGTAACTGAAGTGATAAGTGGTTTCATTTCCCTAATACACCTTATCATGATTAATGAAAGGTAATGGAATGAACCAATTGAAATATTACTTAGAAATAATCTTATATGGCCTATGATTAAATATGTATATAAATGAAGTGTGTATAAGTTACTTAATTCTTTTGGAACTTTTTATCTTTATAGGAGGGTTCATATATAACATTCCATTGTATTCCCAGATGTATTACTTTAGAACTCAAAGGAAGCCATCCTGATTCATTGATACATCTACCATGGGAGATACCCACCATGGAATCTGGTCCTTGTATTATTAAGTGAATGCCTCAATGATGTAAGTATGATTAAATTGAATGTTTTCTATATATTATAATGACTTTGATACACTCTTTAGATTCATATTTAAGTCTTATGGGACATAGTTCCACTGATTCACCCCTTTCGGCCCAATCATTCTTAGCTTGGGATTTCTATGGATGATCTCCATATACCCAGTTAGACAATTATACAGTGGAATTCCTTGGGTGTACCCCCTATATTACACTCAGATCCTTATAGTCTGACTGCATGAGTTACTACTATGACTTGGTCAACCCCGGTGGTTAAAGATGCCTTGGTATCTACATGGATCCTCAATATTTTTATTATGCTATAATTCAGTGTTGTTAACACCTTCTTGTGTTATATATATATAAACTAAATATTAAATTTATTTATTAAAAGGTTCAATGTTAAGACACTAGTTGTGGTGTCGGTTGTTTATTTGTACTACTTACTTTTATATACCTACACATTGTACAATTTATATACACAAGTTGGATTTGTACAGATGTTCGTAGTGGTAGCCTACTGATATTTGTCTCACACGCTATTCAGTTCGTCATTGGTATCAGAGTCTATTATATGGTCATAGGTGTGGTCAAGGGGTATTGACCCTCTTTGGACACCTAACTTTCAATCCATAGGATGTGAGCTGAGTAGAAAATGACCAAGTAAGAGCTTGGGATGCTTGAATTTTTTTCTTTTTTATTCATTTGTATATCATGTATCACACTATATTCCTACTTCCATATCTTCCTACTTTTATTTTTTGTAGATAAATTCAATAATCATTTTTTATATGATATAGTTTATAATTATTGAGTTTATTATTTATTACATGGTTGATTTTTTTTTATTATGTTTCCAGTATTCTTCATTATTATACATCTTTTATTATTTATTCATCTATTTCACCACTATGATCCACTATGACATGAGGGAACAGTATCCCCATAGACACACCCTAGGCCTTCACTACTAGTCAGCATCCTATGGAAAATGGGGAGGTTCAATTTAGGTCTTGCAGCTGACTGAGTTTGGTTACTGAAGAGTGAACTGGTTCCTGGATGTCATAAAGTATTTTTGTTTCTTTTCTTTAAATTACATATTCACAAGGTTATATTAGGTTTTGAATTTAATTTAAAGTCGCATAACACTCCTTGTTTGAACCATAGTCTAATAAATATCTTGGGAATAAATACTATACATTATTTTGGTGTAGACTCATTCCTATTCTTTAAAAATGCATTTTTCTAAAAATTGGTTTTATTGTGTTAAGTGTACTTTTAGTAAAATTAATTTTCACCAACACTAGAAATTGAATCTAGTAAAAGATAATATTTGGAATCAAAGAATTTAAAATTATATAATAGGGCCCATTTTTTATCAAAAAATATAAGTTACCTACATAAAATGTATTCCTCGCGGTGAAGGATAAAATATGTAAATTGGTTAAATTTAGTGATAAGATAAAAAAATGTCTAAAAACAATTATCTTTAAATGAGAGTATTTTTAAACCTCCCTCAAATAAATTATTAATTTTTATCCATTGTCAATCCACTTTATTTCAATATTCATTCTATTTTTATATTATGAAACTAATATTAACAAAAAATTCATCCATTTCATCTATAAAAGGAACCCTTCGCCACCCCACTTCTCTAATAAACATGAGTGCCTTAGTTTGTCCAATAACTATAAAAATCTTTACCCCATATTATAGGTTCTTCTCAAATCAAATAAAAAATCTATTAAAGCTTATGAAAAGTCCTAAAGCATGGTTTCCAAGGAAGAGGTAATTATCATAACAGAGTTCATTCATGTTTCTTTCTTCTTTCGCCTCCTCCAAGTTTATTATACCCATATTAATATAATGGCATAAGTAACATTAGAATACTAAAATTTGATTATTTTGAGGGAAAAACCATGATATACCTACCTTTCATACTTTTAAATTTGAAAACATCACTCGTGTTATGTGTAGGCTAACACCTCCATAAACAATGTATTTAATTTCACATCACTTCCTTATATGGATGATTATAAAAATGAATTTAATGAATAAATAAAATTTTTATGACATTATTAAGGATTTTTAATTATAATTATTTCATTTTATTAATAATATTAACAATAAATGTTCTTTATAAAATTTAACTACCGAAAACAATCATATCGAGACACTTATATTAATTTCAATCTATTTTTGGCAACTGATTGAAATGTACAAAATTTGTTCTTCAAAAATAATAAAGAAAATATATCTAAATAATTAAATAAATGATAAAAAAAATTTATAACCACTTTAATAATTGTCAATGTACCAATGTCATTTTGGGGGAATTGATCGAATTACCCCAAAATGACCAACATCAAATTAATTAATAAATGAAACATGATAATAAATGAACTAAAATGAATAATAATAAGGTAATGAACATGAAATGGGTTAAAAAATTAAATAATTGATATAATTTTATTACATAGGATGATATAGGACATAAAAAATTATTCAGGGCTCATAGTAATGGATTTTTAATTTAATATTTATTTTCAATGTTTTGATGTTTTCCATTCAACTCTTTCTCCACCATGTTCATTGTATTATTTAAATAAAATTATTCTTTATAAATCCATGATTTCTTAATGTAATTTTATATTATTCTTGACTTTCTTTAAAAAAAATAAAAGTAATCTCTTTAAGTTTTTCTATGAATCCTTTTTTTTAATTTCATTATAAATAAGGAAAATATTGTTTTTATGATTTTCTATAGGAAAACATTTTCTCTCAGACGTGTTCATTTGGATGGATCCATAGGCATTGAAAGTTCCTAGTGGAATTATGTAAAACTCATATTTTTTTGGATTCACTTGATTATCCACAATGTACATGATGTGAATGACGTGAACAATGAATTTTTTCCAAATAATATTGATAAAAAAATATTTGAAACCAAGAGAGAGGATATTTTCAAATTATTTTATAAAAAAAATAATTGTTTGATGAAATACCTAAATCTTGAGTTATTTCATTGATGTATGTATTTATTTTATGATGGATGTTTAGTTGTATTTTTGTTGAGTTGATGAGGACCCAAAGTAGATAACATTTATAGGTGATCTACACATGCCGCTTTAATCATGGAATATCACTGACAGTACATCATGTGATAGAGTAGTGGTACTGATAATCTTGCATCGCTCCCTTGATCGCAATGATGATCCCAATAGTCTGTTAAGGATCATATATTTATCTCTCAATATTGAGATAAATAGAGGAGGATAAAATCTCTTGATTTTAATAGAAAAACCTACATACATTTTTCTTTGAGATAATTATCTAGGGAGGAGAACATTAGGCACAATGACCAACCGTCATAATTCTCATAATTGTCTATTTATAGACCCAAGGATATGGTTTCCTTTAAATTAATTGCATAAATTCCTTTAATATTATCTTAAATCCAAAAGGAACCCCATGTGATATAAAATAATAATATTATTATTTTATTCCTTGGTATCTTATAACCCGTGCAATGATAAATATTATTTACTATCTAGTAAATGAATATTTATCACTAGACCAATAACTAGGTCTCGTCATCCTCATTGACATTTATTGAATTTTCAAATAGATATCATAAATAAATAATATATTCAAGATCTAATGAATGAAATATTCCTTATAATATTCATTTAATTAAATAAATTATTTATTATCTTGAAAAAAATGAAAGAAAATATTTTACATTCAAAAAAAAATATTGAATTCACAGTATAAAAAATATAATATTTATTCTGATATTCATGTAATTAAATAAATTATTTATTAATGAATAGATAATTATTTATTACCTTGTAAATAACAAGAGAGAAATAAATATTATATATTCATGTAAATAAACAATTACAATATGAGTAAATAATTTTTTAATATTTATGATCATTTAATGAATCCTAAATAAATATTACTTCTCGGACTAGAGAATATTTTTTTTTTAATTGTGAAATATAAATAATATTTAACAGAGATCAAATGAAACACATTGTGTTTACCCCTCTAGGCCCCTTCATCGGTATCATTAGGTGGTATTTCCAAAATTCCATGATTAATTTCTAGAAACTGGTTAAGGAACTCATAATGGAAGAGGATATTCTATAACAACAATAACAATATATAAACAATCATTATGTAATGTAATATCTTTTTGAGATATATCATCAATCAGGTTGCACGCCTGTGTCATAAACCTATATTCTTGATATGTATTTCAATGAATATCTAAAATAAACTCATCATTAAACCATTTCTATGAAATTTAATGCGACAGTTCTATTTCAATTAGGGTCTAAGATATAAACTTCCATAAATATGGAAGGGAAAAATCCTTCCTTGGATTATTTATTAATAACACACAATTCAGGACATTCCCAACATACCAAACTTAACCAAGAACATTTTCATCATAGTTTATGGAAATACATCAAAGTGCATGATTCATGAAAGGTATTAATAAAAATCAAAAAGTCCTTGGACCATTTCACATGCTCATATATAGGAATATCTAATGATACTAAAACATGTAGAATTTGTACAAGTAATTCATTTCTCATAATCTCCCATATTAGATATTTCTAAGTGTAATATTTATGAAATAAAATCTAATTTTTATATGTGTAATCACACCTGATAGTCGACATACTTTGTGTCCCAGCATAGAATGTTATTCGACTATATAATAATATTTAAGAATATCAATATATAACTTCATGGTTCTCATCAAATTAAAGAACTTTTGTATCCCTTTAAAAGTGATAAATATTATAGGACATTATTACATTATTATTATTCAAAAGGAAAATTAATATGTAATAAGGTATTAATATTCAAATCCATTAATATACTAGCAATATAAAGGTAAAATTATTTGGTTATAGGGACCCAACTTTAACACATTCTTCATTATAAATATTTCATTTCTTATTTTCATGGTTTTCTAAATAAAATTAAATTCTAATTCATCAATTAATTTTTTATTTTTAAGAGTTTTCAAGGAAAAGGATATTTCTTATTATTATTATATTGTAACTATAATTGCTCAAGCTTATGGGTTCAAATTAAATAATTTATAAGTTTTATGATGAAAGCAGAATCCACTATGATATTTATTCAAGTTATAGTTTTTTGTAATTATATATGATAATTGGTGGTTCTGATATGGCCCTATAATACATTGGTTAATGATTTATACTTATAAGAAATTATGTTGGGATTAAATATTGAATTATTCTATTGTATAGTTTATATTAAGGGTGACATGAATATGATGTCTTAGGTAACCTTCATATTTAATCTTTTATATGTGATGTTTTATGAAAATAGTTGTGTAATGAAGTTGATTTATTGAGTAATTATGTTATTCTTTGAGTTAAAAGTTTACTTTATAAAAAGAATAACATTTTCATGGGATTTGTTTTTTTAATAGAAAAACGTGTTTTATTTTTTCCCTTAATAATATTTATATGACTATCCCTATTTTTTAAATGATTTTAAAGGATTTGTGGATGTTTTTGCACTATAGGAAGGTCAATTTTATATATTTTTAGACTCATTATGAATTACGTGTATCATAAATGAAATAGGAGTGTCAATTTAAGGACTAGTTTTTAAGGAAACAAAATTACACTATGTAAAATTGTTATCTTTTATCATATAGTAGTTTTCAAAATTCTGTAAACCTATAAACCTAAAAGGTTATGGGAATATAGGAGAGTGAAATACTTGAAATAACTCATGTAATTATGGGTTGATTATGTTCGAGTTATTATAATTTTCATGATGAATCCATGAATAAGGCCATCACCAAGATTGGTATGTAATCTTGTTGACATTTTTTATTATGTTAATGTAAAGATAAAATTATTTTTATATAAATTAATCATTTTTTTGTACTAGATGATCTAGTTCAGCAAAGGTTTAAACAAAGATTTGAAGGAATTTACAAGGACAATCAGGAAATCTATGAAAACATTATATAGATTTCAAAAGAGAAATTTACATTGGAATAAAATAGGGGAATAGGTACCACACATGACCACAAATATTATGGATTGAATCAATTTCATCTTTAATGGGATATATATGTATCCTATAATAGACTTACATCAGGAGGCATTTCATTATTAGGTGAAGTAATTCAGATAAAGAGGAAGAAACATTACTGGTTGGATTCTGTCAGGGATGTGATATGAATAAAAATTCTAGTAGGGGATTAATAGGAACATAAAAAAAGAATTAATTTTTATAGTGTAATTATTTAATTAAGAACAAATTTCATTCAAAGTTACAATGTGTAGAGAACCCAGCATAGGTATCAATAGTCGAGTGTGGATGGTATTAATGGACCAACAACACTATAACTATAGAAAATTTTATGTTTTGAGGTTTCTATGTGTGCATATCACTATGGAATGAAAATTAGTGGACATATCATGGGAATAATATGTTGACCAATTGTAATAGCTATACATTATTTATGACTACTATGGTTTACATTAGATGCCTATTTTGGAGTTTATAAATTTCACAATACCAAAACTATAAACTATATTAATAATTAACATCAGTATGTTGCGTCATCATGGTAGATTAATGTTTAGCAGAATTTCGAATGATTGGGATTAGCCTCAAGAAAATGGATAATGTTTTAGATATACCATATGTCATAAGTAATGTCAAAACAATAAGTTATACCCTAGAATTCATGGAATGAGTTATCAATCTTAGAGTTAGTGATGTATTTTATTTTAAAGTCATTGATATATCTATGTGTTGTAGAAAAAATAGTTCTTTCCTTTCATACATTTTCCATCCATATCCAATCTAATATTGATAATAACTTAGTAATTAAGAAAATTTTGAACACTATATTAAAACCATAACATAGTAAATATTATAGGTAATAATTTAATGATTAACATAACTATTATATCCTACGTTCTATAGAATATAACATTATAATTTAATTTTGTAATTATTTAACAATTTTTTCATTTTTATGTGTAGAGAAGGATAATGTTACACTTTTAAGATAGAAATATATACCTATTCCACATTAGGTTCTATAAGGGAATGAAGTTTGATGGTTTGGGATGTGTAGGGTACACCATTATCATCACATTCCACCTCCACATGATATTATATAATGCATACATCACACTGGGTTTTAGAACATCTCTATAACTAATTTCATATTTTTTTATCACAATCTCATTAACACCCTCACCAAGTGATGGATACCTAAGACACACATTTTCCACATACCCAAGTAAAATATAACCATCACCCTAGAAGATGCGGCTTTTATGATTAGTCTTCTTATTCAGGGTGTTGAGTTACAGGACCCACCCATAGAGAATAGGTTATATTTTGATGAAATATTATTTTAAATTCATCTTTATTGGTAGTTTATCCTGGTTGTATATTATAAAACAATTCCTTTGTAGCTTCCTCTAATGAGAATGCAAATTCCCTCCACTTTACTTGTTCTTTTTTCACTCCCTTTGGCTTTAAGGTACTGTAAAAAAATTCAAATTACTTACATTATTAGTTAATATCTTTAATCAAAATTCTACTAAACTTAAAAAAATTAAACTAATCCATGTTTTAGGACAAATTTAGCATGTAAATAAGGGTAAAAAAATTATGTATTGGAATAAAAATGTTTTTTTAAAATATGTCTCTCAAAGTTTAACCTATTATTGAATTTTTCTCAATCATTTTTTAAAGATTTAGTTCAAAATTATACATAATATATGTTTCAATTGAATCAAAAATTGATATTTTTACAAAATAAATTTTAAAATGTTCATTTGATCACAATTGTATTTCTCTATCCAAGGACGTTTTCTCAACCTCTAAATCTATTTCAATGATTACATCATTTCCTATTTTCATTTTGAATGAAATCAAATCCCATTATTAACCATATATGTATCAAAATAAAAACAACAAGGTAATGAAAAAATTGATTATTGAATTAATTATCCTCAGTAATAATTTAAAATATTTTATAAAATCTATTATGAGTATTTAAAATATAATATTTATTATCTAGGTAATGTAGTTTAGTGATGATAATGGGTTATATCTCAATGATGATACCCATACTCAATAGTAATTTATAATCACTTTTTTTAAATTTTGTGTATACTTTTAAAATGGCTTGAGTGATTTCTATTTGGATTTGGTTTATTTTAACATGGAAAATTAGAAAATAAAATAATTTTTAAATATTGATAAGATAAAATAGTGATAAATACTTTAGTATATTTCCCACATAATTCAATCATATTCCAACTAATGGAAGGTTTTTATTATATATTATCTCAGTGAATGATAGATATAACCACATATTCACTCACCTTAAACTGCTCCAAAATTTTAAGTTCCATTACACTATTACCATAGTGAATTGGACCTTTCAAAAAATTAATAAAGTAGATGGATAAATTCCAAAAAATAAGAAATGCTCCGTTGACACATTAAAACCCAAATAATTAAAATATCTCTCAATTGGGAAAAGGATAGATTAATAATTTAAATCATAACTAATAAATCCTAGAATTAATAAATGTAATAGAGATTTTTTCATCCATAGATCCATTCGACTCCATCATATGAAGAAAAAATCAAGGTAATGGAGAAAAATTTAAAAACAATGAGTGTAAGAAAAAAATATTTTTAGAATGAAAAGAAAAGAAAACAAACACTTATTTTATCCATCTATAAACCATAAAAAATTAATACAATGGTTATTTTAAATAATTAAATTTAAGGGACATTATAAAATAATTAGTTCATCACCCACTAGATCAATAACTTAGTTTATTTATTTCACTATTATGGGATTTTATAGAAATTAAGTGATAAAAAACCAATAAATTCAAAAATCTAAAATAGACCAGAATGAATATATTCAAAAAATAACCCTTGAAAGTGGTATATACTCCTCTTTTTATGCATTCACCATATAATCCTAAATATATCTCATTAATTTTTGTATCATCACGTTTATATTAAGTGGTTTTGGCTTCGTCCACATTTCTACCCAAACTTTCCAGCCTTCCCAACTTAACTATTCTTATGTTCCACTATCAGTATTAATTCATCCCCAATATCATTATCTAATGAAATATCCATATACAATAGAAATATGTGAAACATTTTAATACATTACTTAATATTGTTAGGTAATTCCAATAAAAATATTATCCTTATTATTTTCATGTCATCTGTATTGTTCTTTTTATCATTAGCTTCGAATAAACTCAGGGTTCTACTCCAAATCATCCCTTTTGGAATAGTTGTACTCATTCTTCAAGAGAATAATCAATTTTTTAGAGGTGTTGAAATATAAATTTTTAAATATTCTATATGTTTATGTGGTTTTAATATTGTAATAGACTATATGATATGCCATGTTGTAATAAATGATATACTAAAATCCACAGTCACCATTGTCAATATCTTGGTATCTTTAATGTAACAACCTCAAATCTAGTAACCCAAATTTGGTTTTTACTATATTAAATTGTAATAAGTTAAAATATATCAAATCCTAAAGGATTGGATAGTTCTGTATTCTTAAGATAATAAGTACATACATTATTGTCGCATTATATTTGAAAAAAAATAAACACAACATAAATTCCAGGGAGAAATTTATTATTTCTTCTAATATATCCCAAAAATAATTCCAAGTAAATATCATGGTACTTAATGTAATGGAAAACATAACAAATAGTGAGATTGGTTTCCTAGTAATGGAAAGTGTTCAATGAAATCTATTACAAAATAAATAAGTCATGAATAACATGGAAGAGATAAATAGTAATTAAAATTCCATAAAACCAATATCTTGAAATAGAAATATATCTATGGATGACATAGAAACATGAATAGTCGCATGGATAGAAATAATCCATTTTATAATGATTTAATACAAAATTTATAACATCATAATATTACCTTTAAAACCTCATTCCAAGATATCATACATAAATTTATAATGCATATTCCAAATACTGATGGGAGTTTTTCTCATGATACATCCCAATGTATCAAGGGAAAATATAAAATCAAGCCCCACCCATCACTTACTAAGTGAAATTCATTAATTATATGAAATAAATTAATAATAATAAAATACATAATCAACATAAATATTCGTATTGAAATACAAGCATATGGAATGTCATTATTTTTATTACGAAACAAATAAAACAATATGATCATGAGCACTCCAAAAAAATAAGTTGGATTGTATTATTATAAAATATCTATGGTGATGTATAATATATTTTAATGTATGTTTACATAGATAAGAAAATCACTTTTACAAAGACATATATAATATTTTTCAATATAAGAATAAATATATTTTCTTTTGGAGAATTTTTAAAAACTAAAAATTCCTAAAATAATGGGAGTTGGATTTTATTTTAAAATACATATAAAAATGTAATGTAATTATGATAATTAATAATGGATATCATGCTAGGAAAATTTTATCATATTTTTAATGTTAAAAAACATTTTTTCCAACTTTTGTAAAAAAGTAAAAAATTACTTGTATGAAAAACGTTAAAAGATTCCTTTTAAAAGATTAAATAGAAATTAAATTTTAAATAAAAATAAAAATAATAAATATTTTAAGTATAAAAAATAACATACTTATATTAAAATAATTAATATGGATATGAAAATAATGATTCACGACCAAAAAGGAAACATATGTTCGCTTTTGATTGAAAAGTGTATTTAAGTGGTTTTGTGTGATAAAAAGAGTTAAAATAGAAATAATACTTGAAAATATATATTACTAAATGTATTAGAATAAAATAAATGGTTTTTATGAGTTAAATAACCTATAATTTCCCGTTAATGGAAATCAAATCATAAGTAATCCTGAAAAAAACCAAGATTGTAACATAAACCCTTACCTAAGATTCCTGTTTGGTTAGACACATTCCAATATCATACTTAATCAGTTTATATTTATTATTAATTTATATTAGATACATATTTATATTTATCTTACAATATTTAATTTATTCATAACTTCTTTTTACATATTTACTTAGAATTTTTTTTAAACCAATTATTTAGTTGTTAACTTTTTCTTTCTTACGTATGTTTGGATTCAGTGGTCTTAGTTCTTGCCCCATGTTCGTAATTTAATCACCTATATAATATTAGTAATATTTTATATATAATATTTATACATTAAATATAATTTTATAATCATCCATTTTTTGAGGTTATTAAAAATTAATTACATCACTTCATTGAGGTCGTAGTCTACTTGTACACACACACACAAATTCCAATTTCCAAAGGATGGGATGGAAAGAAATTAGAAAATAGTGTATATTTATAGAATACTAATTACATTAAAAATATATTATATATTCAATAAACCATTTTATATCACCATTCATGAGAGGTGGTGATGGAAAAAGAAATATATTGCTCCATAGAGGTGTTAGTCAACACGTACGAATGAGTGACATTTTCATTTGCCATTAGATGTAAAAGTGATAGAAAATATTTTTAAAATTAACATGTAAATATTTCAGTATACTATATAAATTTATTTCAATATTTTAATAATTTTATATAATATTTTAAAGAGGCTAAAAAAATAAAGTTTAAAGGGCTTGGTAAGAACATATACCTCTTCCTTGGATATTATCCTTTAAAAATGCTTTAAGGATTCTTGGATGGGAGTTTTAGGAATAAGATAACCTATAGGTTGTGGATAAGGGTGTTCGTAATGTATTTTTATTGATATTGGTTGATATGAGGTTCTCAAGTGGTGTTCATAAGTGGGAAGAGGAGGTTCCCCTTTATAAGTTAGTGGAGTGGAACTCTTGTAAATATTAAGAACCTTTAAATATAATAAATATCATTCTTATTGAAAGATGCACCCATTTAATAAAATTTTAAGGAAAGGATAATTTAAGGTATAAATGCAAGTAGGTAATCAATGTTATATAATTTCTATAGATATTTTAAGTTTTATCTCTTTGTTTTACCCCCACCCCCACCCCCCACACAATAACCCTTACTGATGTGGAAAATTTTACCATGGTAATTGTTCATTATGACCAAAAATTAAGTTTAAATTATAACCTAATATTGATAACTATAAAAAAATATGAAATCAAATTTTCAATATTTTATTTCTATTTATGGTAAAAAATTATTTTAATATTAGTACGCAAACAGAATGATTTTTTTATTTTGAAAAATGTCTTCTTGAATTATAAAAAACGATTTTACATGAGGATCGTGTATGAAACTTATTGGTTTATTAATTAATAAATAAGGATTATGTGACTTTAAAACTAATCCAAAACCAAAATTTAACCTTACAATAATTAATTAATTAATAATATAAAAAATAGTTCATTTGTTACAATAAAACTTCACTTAGGTATTAAAATATCAAACATATGTTTCTAAAGCCAATATAATATTTTTAAATGATTTATTTTTCTTCTTATATATATTTATATTATTAAAAAGTTTTTTAAGACATTAATTTATTTCTTATATAATAATTATTTCACTAAAGTGATATTATTTATAAAAGTAGTATTTTTTTACTATTTACCCAAAAATTAATTATTTCAGAAAAATCCACAAAATTAACCTTAAGCTATAAAAATGAATCATTTTTTATAAAATTAAAATTACAATGTTTATAAATTTTAATTTGAAAAATTGACATGACTTATTTATATTATTATAATAAAATAATAGGACGTGTAATGGGTAATTGTTTAGGGATTCTGTGTCTACCATAAATATTACGGTCTTGGGTATTATATTATCCCACAATTTTACACGATTTCATACTAAAATTTTAGATATATTTTTTAGTTCAAAAGAAAATGTTACAAATATATTCCCATAGATACTTCATCTTCCCTTGTTGTCTACTCTAGTTTGTTATTTCTTCAAAGGACTTTCTCCATCAGAGTTGTCTAATTCCACAATATGTTCTCTCTAGTTCCAATAATATAGATAGGCTATTTATTATAAGACAGGTCATGATATAAATAAATTTCCTAAAATGTGAGTATATTTATTGGATCCCACCTTTGTTTACTTAATAATGAAATATGGAATAAATTTTGTACTTTAGAAAGGTTGTGTGGGATAGATAGTCAGTAAGAAAAACCCCAAATTCTCTCTAAAAACTCAAAATGACCAATATACCATGGGCTTGAATTCCCATTTTTATTGAATCTTATAACTCCCTTCTATGTATAAATCTTTAATAATGAAATATCCCCAACTTTAAATTCCAATTCCTTCATTTTATTATCATCAAAGATTTTTTTTCTGTTATCAACTACTTTGATATAGTCCTAAATAGCTCATACTTTCATCATTATCTCCTCAATAAGTTTTGGGACTACTAGATTCATTTCTATAACTACTTCCCAACAATTTAGAGTATCAAATCCCTTTAGTTTCTATGTTTTATAGTGTACCATTTGGATTCTTGATTCTAAGTTATTATTTAATATAAATCACACCAAACATAATTACCGATCTCACATACCTTAAAATTAAAGAGATAATCATCTCAATATTTCTTATAATGTCTAAATAGTCCTTTTTTATTTTCCATCAGTTTGAATATGACAATTGGTTGTTAAATTTATCTCAGTATTGATAGATTCTTAAAGACTCTTCTAATATTTCAATTTGATCCAAGGAGCATGATTAGATACAATTAAAAGAGGTGCATCATGAAGTATCTTTACTTTATTAATATAGATTCAAGATGTGCTCTTAAGGTAAGGATATTACCTTACTCCTAATAAATGCATAGACTTGGTAAGGTGATCAATAATGACATGTCAAGATTCACTCGTACTATGTGTCTTTAAATGTCAAATGATAAAGTTCATTGTAACATTTTCACATTTTCATATTGGTATAGGGAGGGGTTTCATGACTCTAATATAATATTTTCACTTAGAATATACATATAGGAACAACAAGAATATAGAAACATAGTCTATAATTTTCCACTTTGTATCATACCACTAGAAATGTTCTATTAAATCCATGTGAATCTTTGTGCATCAAAGATGCGTAGATAAATTTCACCCATGTGATTCTTCTAGTAGTTTCCACTTATGCTCCGGTATGTTTGGAACACATAATATCTTCCCAAACATCAATAATCTTTCTTTATAGATAATTTCTAACAATTTCCCATTATTCATGGATTTTATCTTCCCTTATGAATCCTTATCATTCTGATGTGTCTTATATGTATTTTATAGTAAAATGGTTTACTGATTCCCAATAAAAATAATGATGTTTCCCCTTATCTAAAAACTATCATATCCAACCTTACTAAATTCCAAAATATAGTATCCTTCTTAATCATCATTAAGGTCAGAATTCAATGGGTCCTATTACTCAATACATTAATAAACTTATTTCCCTGCCCAGAGTGGTAGTGTATTGAGAAATCATGGTCCTTGAGTAGTTCTAGACATCTTTTTTTCTCTCTTATTGAGAAATTTATAATATAATATATAATTCAAACTTTTTTAGTTTGAATATAATTTATATATTTCTCCCTATAGATAGTGCCTCCATATTAACCAGGAAAATGTAATATATGCTAAATAAAAATCAAGATATGGATAGTTTTGTTTATGGATTTAAAATTGTAATTTTGCATAAGAAACCACTCTATAATTCTATATAAAGACACATATAAGTCCTTTATTTGATGTATCACTACATATAAAAAATCCTTACTTTTAATATGTGAAATTAAATAATGATAAATTAACCAATCTTACCTTTATATCCTCAAAACATTCTTCACATTCCAATTACCATGTGAATTTAAACCCTTTACATGTCAAATTATGTTCAACCCAAAAGGGAATTTAGTGAGAGGTACCCTCATAGGGGTTGAATCAGGGTATGGAACTCATTTTTATTTCCCCACATACTAGTGAAACCCCCACTACCCAAACTATTCTTTCCTTCACTTATTAGTACGTTCACTTTTATGCTGACCTATTAAGTAACAGTATTATTAAATAATGATTTTATCTAATACTTATTCAAAAAATATCAATGATATATAAATACACATGCACTGGTTGTTTCACTACAGAATGTATGATAAGAAATAACCCCTACAAAAATAATTTTAATTGGTTCACTCACACTGGGAAAAGTCCAAGGAGAACACACTGATGTTGTGATGATATTAGAAAATCCACTAATATTTTCTAGACTTGTAGATATAATGTTTTAGTTATAGTTACTTCATTCCAATAACATTTCCTTTACAATATTTATGGTTTGTGTCACTACCACGTATGTGTTACTCCCTTTTTCATCTTCCTTTTCTCACTACATTAGAAGGAAAATATTTTTGGCACACAGTCCCATACACAACCGCACTTTCTAATAGTTATTTCACTTATTAGTACACATTTATATGCACACAAGTATTTCATAATCTAGTTGTGAACATCATCATTAGAGAATCCCCACTTTCCATATTGAACATGTCTCCAAGGAATACTGAATTCCTTTCGTAAGGTCTACAATGAGTGTATATCACATTATGTAATGTTCACCTGATGTAGTTGTCCAATATTAACATTAGCACAATTCTTAACTTTTGTGTCCAATTATTTCACTTCTATTAGACTCCCCCTATGTAATGAAACTCTCCACTTCTTTTAAACTTTCTCTATGTCAAAAAACTCTCCACTTTTTGTAAAACCTTCACTACTTCATGAATCTCCAAACCTTTACAAGACAAGATATATTTAAAAAATATTACATGGTCTTTATAGACACAAGTAACTTACATTTCATGAAATTGATGTTATTTTGAATAAATTCAAATATCACTCTTGGTAAAACTGACATAAAACCTTTCTTCATAAAAATCATGCTTGCATTACTACTTCATGAAGGAAATACCTTCCCACAAATCATACACAAATAAATGCCTTCAAAAAATCAAAAAGTACATAAACTTAAAATGAGGAGGGAAGTGGCCTATTTATAAAAATTATTAACCCTTCACACAATTTCATTTTGTGCCATTGATCGTGCATGTAACTTTCCTGGTTTTCCGAACATCAATGATTTGACATCACCTTTATCATGAAAGAAATTGTTATCACACAACTCTCATATGTATTTCATGGGTTCGCGTAACTCTTAATACCTATCAAAACTATAAATTTCTTTCAATTTCTCCATTGTGAAATATCTACACTTTCACAAAAACCTCTAATTTTAAAAATATGAACAAGGAAACTTCAAAAATACAATTTCACAAAAAATTTCACATATTTGTACAAATTTTCCTATTCATGAAACTCTTTTAAATACTTCATTCTTTTTCCGTTTTTTGATGAGTCCATCTCAAATATTAAATTTCAATAAACTTCCCAAACTCTTTCTACCTTTCAGAAGAAAAAAAGAATTTACCAAAAAATACTTTCATTCCCATTTTTCTTAAGATGGCATGGAATCATTATGTTCGTGAAAATTTTGATTTCTGTGAGTCTTCTTAAGTTTTTTAATTTTCCTATAAAAAATTCCCACATGCACTGAAACACTTCCAGATCTATTCCTTAATGAATATGCCATGTTCTTCATAGTCTTGTAAATTCTCCATCAACTTATCATGATGCTACCATACTTGGGTGCTCCCAATTATTTTAAATAATCAACATATATACCAACATTATCATGATTGGATTTATAATAATTCACATTTCTTTATTAAATCCACTGCATTCCCTTTATTAGAAACATCATATTCTCAGTAAATTTTCACCTTGTTACCTTTATTAATATTTCTTAATACAATCTACCACTTTTCGTTTATCTGAAACACCATATTATCATGAAACTATTTCCATTGTGAAAAAAAATCCTACATGAACCATCACACTATACTAGTGTAAAAACTTTATCCAATAGACAAACACACCAGTTTTTCTAGTGATGATGTTGAAAATGAATCTAACAAACAACACATGGAAACACCAATTCTCATTAGGGTAAAAACTCCCATCCTTTGGATTTGTTGGTGAAAATATTATAAATCTGTTACCTATATATTAATGTCACATAATAAACCTTTATCAATACTAACTATACATTAATACTATTACCAATTATTGATTGTTGTTGTAGATTGACATTAATTTCTTCATAATGCATACCACATGAGAATACCACTTCTTTAACCCCATAGGGAAACCGATTTCATCATGAAATACTTCCATTATTTATCTTCATTGAATGAAAATATTTAGCATCGTCAAATTTATATCCTTTATGTATTTCTCCCCCTATAAAGGGTTTGATAGTAACATACATAGATTCATGATCCTTTCATTATATAATAGAAACTTCACATGGATTCATGATCCTTTCTTCTCACCCATGACATAAAATCCAATGTATACTTTATAACTTATGATCTAGATATATATCCAATGAAAACTAATACCTTGTGAAATAAGGAAAGAAATTTTAGAACAAAATCATCCCTCGATTTTCTGGATTTTATAAAATATAATATTCCATATTTTTTATACCATTGAGACCATGCATTGCATCATTAAACTATGTATTCTTTATCAATGATGTTTATAGTTGTATTTATACTTCAACCCCATTTCAATATGGTCCTTTCATCCTATAAAGATATAAAATTCTCCCCAAATGATATGAAACTCATCCTCTTATTAAACCGATTAGTTAGATCCAAAAAATTCACTTCTACTATTACATTCCTTCACATGGGAGTACATGTTTCATCGATCTCTCTAATGAAAAAAATATTTCTATTAAAGGTGAATTCACAAATATTTTTAATGGAGGGGAAATTACCACTTAGTAAATATACATCAACAAGACCTATAAGACTACTAATTTGAGTCTCAGTGTAGGATATAATAGATAAATTAAAAAAAAAATTATCGATTGAACTCACTTACTTATATACATCTCAAGATGCCATAGAACATTATCTTCTATTAAGTAATTATTCTAGATTTCCTCTTTAGCTATCAACACCATGTTGATATTGATTTTTGAAATTTATACCTACTATTATTGATACCAGTATGGTGGATGATTCCATTCATTGATTATTTATCATTACCAAATATTGAAATGATGACTCATTTATTATTTTGAGATCACTTCATGAATTGTACTTGGTAACTGATTTCTTATCTCATTCATAGGGTGTATTTCCTTGATCTTAATGGATACTTACTTTAAATATTCCATTTTAAAACTCCCCTTTAATTTCTTAAATTTATCACCAAATATATAATTGAAATAAAACTCCCAATTCCACTTTCTGTGACTCATAGTTACTTAACTGATTGATCTGCTATTGTTTTTTATTGTAATTCCATAACGATAAAAATTTACATATATACTGATTTGAATCAGTTGGAAATATATAGCATGTCAAAACAACACTTCTCATTAATTTTTTAAAATTTACCATGGATAGTATCTCCACAAAAACAAAAACCACTTCAACTATAGTTAATATCATTTAAGCACGTATGGAGAGGAAATCTCACTTACTCAATTTGAATAATGAATTTAGTCATGATAGACCAACCCTTCATTGTCACACTTTCTTTTTCCTCTTTTTAGATTTAAGGAAATAAATGCCATGACCTCATTAACCACTTATTATTCCTAATCATTAATCATGGTAATCTTCTTTAGTTCCTTACAGGAGGCTCTTTATTGAGTTATTTCACTTACACAAACTTCATTTTGGGTGTTTTATTTGGAATTACCATTTTCTGGATTTGGATATTCCTTTTCGTAATATCCCAAATAAAAAATTCCTGTTCCTTTTATACTCATACCAATAAGGACCTCCCAACACATCAATGGTTAGACCCTTATTATCCAAATCTTCTTAAATATCTGTTTATCTAGCTTAATTCATTAGATTTCAAAACCTATGACTTGTTTTGGGATTTCTCTTTTACATGTGTTGATTTTGGATTCAATTTAGTTTTACAAATAAACTTTTTTTATTTCAAATAACCCTTTTATTCAATGATTTATTTTTAATTTCTCTTTATACCACTATTTTCCTTTTTCTTGGAATCTCCCACAGTTTTTTCCTCTATTAACTTTTTATGTACATTTTAATACCACCCAATCGTGCCTTAAAGATATCCCCTATGATAGGAAATAGAACTACCTCATGTGTTCTCTTCCCTAGTGGATCATTCATTGAATTCTCATTCAACATTATTGTATCCAGTGTAGCTTCCTTATTTTTATTCCATAATTGTTTTTTTAGGATGGATTACATGAGAAAACAAATTTTAGTACTTAAATCACCTTTTTTAAGATACTTTATTTTCATCTATCTTAATAGACATTCTCTAAATTGAAAATTTCTTCCCATTAGTTTTAGGAATGATGGTTTTCTTTATGAAATATTTAGTTCCCTATTTGCTGCAATTCCTAGACATATGACCTAGGTTATCAAAAATAAAGCATCACCTATAAAAACCAAAACTTGTATATTCATTCCTTGGTTGATATATTTTTTTAGTGTATTTTATTATTCCATTGAGCCCTTGAAAATCTGAACAAGCACTCATGGTATCTCCCATGATTCTTTGGTAGTACCACTTAGTGGCTACCTTCCTCCATGATTTGTCTCTTTCATGTTTGGTAATATGATTCCACGTACTTAATAAATCCAATTTTTTCATTTGTTGACTCATCTTGTTGATTATTATAAGGGAGGGATATTATTTTTTTAATTTATTATTTTCTCCTTTAATTTTATCCCCTTGATCTTCTCATCATTATCCTTTAATTAGGTATTGATCTTATTTAGACTTGAGCTTGAGTATTTTTTAAAATTTAACTTCTATTTTATTTGGGTTATGAAATGGATAATTATATATTTAATATCCTTATTTATTGTTATTTACTTTTCCACTTCATGTGCATGTTCTTCAACTAAGTCACTTTGACACTTCATTATTTAAACCTTCTTCACAGTGTCATCATTTTGGTCCACCTTATTTTCCTCAAAAATTGTTTCTCCTCAACCAACTCTACTCTGTGTGTAACTAATTTATCCTTCATAAACCTTGCATTTTTAACCTATCCCTTGAGTTGGATCTTTTCTTTAGAAGCATGTTTATACTACTTCGCATTGGAAGATGTCTCCTCCAATTCATTGGTTGGAGTATAATTTTTCTCCCCTTTATTTTTTTCCACATCAATTAAAATTTTGTTGATTATTTTATGTTTATTGACCTTTATTTTCATCACTTTAACATGGATTCATAGATATTCATTCTTCATTATAAGCTCCATGTTTTCTTCCTTTAATCCTTAATTAAGATCCTCTAATATGTGAAAAAATTCAACCTTTTTATCTCTTGATATCTCATCATCTCTTGTAGATCTAAAATCTCATGGGATATTTGGCTCCTCAGATAGTCCTACAGAATTATTTTATGATAAAGTAGATATAAAATAAGATTCATCCATACCTTATATTTGTGATATGTTGGGATATTTTAGACTAATCACACAATTCTAAAAGAAAATTCTATTATAGATAATTTATTTTGAGTTCTTCCCATTCTTCAAATTATTTCTCATTTTCATGTTGTGTGGGATAAAAATATTTCTCCTCCAAATACTAGTCGGATAAATTTAGAACAAAACAAATCCAAAATGATAAACCTTCTCTTTGATACCAATTACTAGTAAAATGAGAAAATTTAGTGATAGATTCCTCAAGAGGTGGGAAAATTAGGGTATTAAACTCACTCTAATTTTCCAATGTACCCATGAAAATATCACTATCCAAACCAGTATTGACTTCCATTTTTAGTAGGGTTACTCTTGTGTTTTCTTATTAAGTGATTATCTGATTAAGTGGGGTACCCTTTTTAGCATTACTTAAATAAGATCAATTATCACTCAATCCACATACAATAATTGTTTTCTAGTATAATATAATATAGGAAATCACATAATAAACAATGCTTCTACTTTTTTCAACCACATTGGGAAACAACTAATGAGAACACAACAACATTGTGTTAGAATTAAAAAATAAACTAATCTTCATAAGTCATCTCGATAAAATGTTATAAAGGCGTTCAATCCTGGAAAAACTCACCACCTTTAAAATATTTGGGGTTTGAATCACTATTAACTAAGGGTCACTCCCTTTTTCTTCTCTCTTTTCTCATTTCTTCAGGTGAAAAAAATAAGGTACATATTCCAGTGCCTAACATCACTATCTAATAGTAGTTTAACTAATTATTCCTCATTGATATGCACACTTATTTATCATAATATGGTTGTGAACATTACCAATATAGTATCCCCATATTCCTTGATGAACTAGTTTTTAAGGATTACCAACTTCCTTTAGAAATGTCTGCAATGAGTTTCAATCTCTTTCTATACTATTCACCTGATGTAACTACCCAATATTCACTTTTTTGAAACTCTTCACTTTTACATGAATTTTTTTTACTTTTATACAACTCCCTATATATTAAAAAACTCTCTACATTCTCCCAGCTTTTATTGTGCCTTTAAACACTCTGCTTTCATGAAACCTTCATTGCTTCGCAAATCTCCCAAATTTTGTGATATTCGGAATCTTTTGTGAATCTTACTTGGTCCATAAAGACACAATTAACTTGATTTCCACAAAAATTACATTAGAATGAATATATTTTGAAAACATTAATGGTCAAACTAACACAAGACCTTTATTAATGAAACTAATATTTCCATTACTACTTCGCACAAGAGAAACCTTTATAAAAATCATTCATGAATCATATCCTTTCCATATTAAACAAGTATGGAAACATAAAATGAGTGGGGTAGAGGCCTGTTTATATATTTGGTCAACACTTCTCACAACTAACTTTCACACCCCCAACATTTCACATAAATTTCCATCATTATCTGAACTTCATTAATTTGATGTCTCCTTTAGTGTGCAACTCTTTTTCTTTTTGAAACTCGCATATGTACTTCATGAGTTCATGAAAAGTTTCTTGTGTTTCAAAACTATACCCTATTAATAGCTTTACCTTTTAAAACACTCCACAAATTCATGAAAACCATTAATTTTCCAAATATGAATAAGAAAACTTCAAAACACCACTTTAATGAAACATTTTGTATGCTTTCAAAACTTATTTTCTTCACAAAAATCTTTTTCAAACATTTTGTATTTTCCATTTTATCAATGAGTCCATATTGAATCTTTAATTTTGTGAAACTTCATGAAAATACTTATTAATTTTATATAACTTTTTCACATTCATGGAAATCCTTCCTTTTTCATTTTTCTTGCTTTGGCTTGGAATCACCATATTCGCACATCTTCTGATTTTCATGAGACTTATTCTGTTTTACCATTTCCCAATACAGAATTATCACATGTACTAAAACATTTATAGACCTATTCCTTTATGAATATATCAATATCTTCACAGTCCTATAAATTATCCATGATCTTTTCATGATGCTTCTCTGTCTGGGTGCACCTTTTTCTTTAAAATATTCAACTTATCTTTCAATATTATCAGGATAAATATTCCAGGATCATACATTGTTTCATGAAATACAATAGATTACCTTTATTAGAAACACCATATTCTCATTAAACTATCACATAATTCCCTTTATCAACATTTCTTAATGCAATCTTCTACTTTCCCTTTATTAGGAACAATATCTTCTTATACAACTATTGACAAGGTGAACAAAGAATCCAACATGCTTCACCAAACCATATCAATGGAAACACTTAATCAAACACACTATGGTTGATAGTGATAGTGTTGAAAACTAAAACTATACATGACACAAGGAAACACCAGTTCTCATTAGTTTCCAACAACTTGGTTAATTGGTTGGATAATATAGAAAACTTTTGAAAAAATAACTGATAATAACCTATTGAACCTTGGAAACTACATATCATGGTTATAGTTTTTAGTGTGGGACACTAATTCAGAACATTTTTATTTGAAGGATCAATAGTTATTCCATCATGGGAGATACTATGGTCAAGAAAAGAAACTTCATAGATACAAAATTCATACTTAACAAATTCTACATATAACTCCAATTATATAAGTGCCTCTAGAATTATTCACAAATGATTCTCATCATCTTCAATGATTTTAAAGTATATCAATATATCATCAATAAATACCACTAGGAATTTATCAATACAATACTTCAATAATATATTCATAAATTCAGTAAAAACAAAAGGTGTATAAGTTAATCTGAAGGAAATTGTAGTAAAATCATAATGTCCATACATCATAAGAAATATCAAATTTAGTATATCATCCTTCTTCACCATTAATTGATGATAAATGGAGAGGAGATTGATATTTTAAAAGTATTTATCTCCTTTAATTTCATCAAATAAGTCATCAATATATATAATTGTATATTTAGACTTTATATTAATGCCATTGACCTCCCTATAGTCAATGCAATGCCTATTGGAGTTAGTGCCACAAAAACAACTTATTTTTTACTTTATGATAAATTATATTCATGGTTTTTAATATTAATAAATTCCTTATCACATAATCATCATTCTTATATATAACATTATATGTGATATTTTCATAAGAGTAACTATCGCACTAAAAGTTCATAGTGGATCCCTGTTATGATGAAAACCTAGAAGTGTTATGACAATATTCATGAATATATTTTCTATAGTTGGATAATATAATTTTAGGGAAAAATATGATACATGATATCAGTTTTGGGGACTCATATGACATTGAGGCACCTTCTCATGGTGTGGACTCTTGGTATTGTCCAAGAGCATATTATGAGAACAAGACCTTCTAGTAGGAAACCCACATTTCTAGGTGTCATTGGATGTTTCTATTTGTCGGTGTGTGAACTGATCCTTAGACTTTAAGATTGTTATTAATGATTATTACGAGTCATGCACTTAGATGTATTGATGAAAACTATGATGACATATGTTTATGGAGAGATAGGATATGTAGGGTGAATCATGGGTAATATTGTATTAATGAAAAATGAGAGAAAGGATTTATACCTTTTTTTATTTAATAGAAGATAATATCTCAGGCCCTTTGATGGAAATTATATAACCTAACTATGTCCATGGCCATGGTGATCAATAGGCAAGTTTTATTTCTGAAGTGTCAAATAAAAATATATCGAACATATAGGTTGATGGCACTAGCATGCAACCTACTCAATTATAGATATTGTGATAAAGGATTTATATTACACGATATGTTTTCATATGAGGTGACATGTTGTTATAGAATTAACTTATTTATCTATGGCTGACTTGGTGTGTTTCTAGATGCTAACCTTGGACTTTATGGAGGTTCGCCTAATACCACTGAGAAAGAGGCCTAGAGGCTCACACACTAAGTGTATCCAGAATCTCAGTTAAATAATTTATAATTTAATAAGTTGAATAAATATCATTCCCAGTCGTGTTTTAATAATAATGAATGTATTCCTAAGAACATTTATTCTGTCACTAGTTATTCAAGAGAATATATTGTGGGTGTAATAATTAATAAATATTTATTTGCAGTTTGGTAAATATAAGTTTTATTTATTTATCATTGAATAATGCAGAAATATTTATTTATAAATAAATAGTCATTATTCAAGGCACAATAAATATTGAGGGGGATTTTCATATGAATTTCAAGCATCTAGTGAGAAACAATAATATTGAATATTATTTGATTAAATAATATTTAACTATAACTCACAAGTTATGATCATGTCAAAAAATAATAATATTGTAGTTATTATTTAACATGGGAGTTTCTCAAGGATTAATGAAATAATTAATGGCACTTGTGAAAATTATTTTTTCATTACCCTGGTGAAATAAATGTTAGGTTATATTATTCTATCATTAGCCAAAGACCTGGCCAAGAAAATCATTGTGCACAATGAACTAGAGAAAAGATCTCAGGCCTGGAGAGTTCATCCCTCTCCAAGAACACTCTCAAGAATGAGAGATATCCTCTTCCACTGGATCAAGGAGAACACTTTGGAATTAGTTCTCAAGGAGATCTAAGTTGAATAAAGAAAGCACAAGGATCTTCTATGAAGGCACCTAGAAAATCCCTCACTAACATATAGATATTCATGGAAAATTTATGGATCACCACTAGAGGAATCCTACACTTGGATTTTAAAACATAAAGATGATGCACTATAGATATGTGGTCTAATGCATCAATGAATAAAGAATAACCTTGGAGGTAATTATTATTTAATTAAATTAATTGTAAAAAACATGTGTTGATATACTCTCTATTGGTTCTTGGTTTTCTATCCCTTGCTTGTTCTTTGATTCAATTCTATTGTTCATTGTGTTATTCATTAGAATAGACCTCATATTGATTATCAATAATGGAAGAAAGAAAACTTGGGAACTGTCCCTCCCATGCTTCCACTACTTCTGGAACCTACAAGTTGTATCAGAGTGGTCACATAATTGTTTATAATTATTTAGTTTCATTGATGATTTAAGCATTCATAATTTAGTTTTTCGATTCAAGTTAATCATTCATTAAATCTGAATTGTGATATTTATTTCTAACTCTATCATTTCTCACAGATCTAATAGAAACATTTAATTTTATGATTAAAATAAAATCAACGAACTCATTCAGAGGTGCTAAAGATTCTATCCAAATAACACAGGAGTATACACCTTGAAATTAGAATTACACATCTTGTACTCGTGTTCAATGCACTAAAAGTTAATTTGGGAATTACTCAACCCATTTAAATTAAAAAAACATGGTTTAGGGAAATATTACATTGCTTGTTGATCAGGAAAGACTGCCACACAGTCATTTGGACAACATGTTGTGTGGCCCACTAGACATAGTGTGTAGTCTCTTCAAGTCAGTTCAAGTCCATGTATTCCATACGAGACCTACACAAATGGTGACCATGTAGCATGGATTCAACATGGCATATATCCCACTTGACCCACCATGTACTCCATGATTTCTGAAGTACACCTCACACACAGAGTCCATATGCATGTACTTCAGATACATGGTAAAGAATTTACACACCACTAAAATTGAATCTACATGACCTGTACTATTACCAGTTATGTAGATTTAAAATTTAATATATTATGTAACCCTTGAGACATGTACTTATGTGTCGACATAAAGTTGGGATGCACCATATGATAGGTTTATATATATATATATATACATATATAATTAACATCTGCATAATATTCAAGATCTTCACATATTGTATGATTTGAAATATATTTATTATTAAATTTTCATGTTATATGTAACAAAGAATAAAGTTTATACAAGCATAATACATGTTGGTTAGTTTTGGATGGGTATTCACTGGGTTACCTCCAAGGTACAAGTTATATTTATAGTTAATTTTAAATGAATTTATTAATTTGTTCAAAATTATAATGGATGTGAATCTCAAGAAAATTTGGAAAAGGTTTTAAATAAAAGGATTGATTAATTAAAGATAATAATTAATCGATTCAAGTGTAATTTATCTTATATAATAATGATTAAATAATTAAATGTTAGTTTTATTAAATATATAATTCGTTTCAAGCATGTGGATGATCATGAGCAAGACCAGACCTTTGTATGTTATTGGTTTACATTTAATTTATTATTAAATTAAAATATTGGCATGTGTGCATTATCTCCTCATTAATATGTAGGGAATGTGTGACCATGGTTTATTTTATGAAAACCCCCTCTTACCCCACACCTTCATGTGAGTAAAATCATATGTAACAAATAGAGATCCCGAGCTATTAGAGGCGGTTCAAGTACAAAGATGAGACGAAACCAATCCATAGAGATATAAAGGTGGACAAGTGGAAAGCTGTAAACATTAACCTTAAATGGTTAAAGGTGTTTCTCCCTTAGGTTAGTGGTTTGTTTATCAACTGCAAGATAAAATAACAATTCAAATAATCTCATTATTATACCATTTATTTTATTTCTATCATATTTCATGGTTATTCATTATGGATGTTTTGTCGCAATCACATAATTAATGAATTAACAAGCATGTGAGATGGAAATAAAATAAACTAGCTTATGCGTAAATATTATCTAGGGCATGGTTAATAATATAAGAATATCCTAATTAATATTAAAAAGCATGAAAAAATATAATAATAGGAAATTTATGCATAAAGTATAAAATACATTAATAAAATATTAATTTAGTATAGCCTTCCATTACTTCGGTTAGAATAGAACCACAATTCAAAGTGCTTGACCAGCCAATGTTGGGGTGCTTTCAATTATCGATGAATTCAAACATTAGGTTTTAGGTTGAATTGAATTGGTTCAAATCAAGGGTTGACTACCAAAGCAAGACATGGTGTAAGTTAGAGGAAATGGTTGAGGAAATCTAAATTAATGATTTCAAGATTGTGGATTACACTTAACAGATCAATAAACTGTGTGTTAATGTATTTGGAATTTGGAATGCCTACCTAGAAAAATTCAACTTTCTTGACCAACCTAATTTGGGGTAATGGGAATGGAATATGGATCCTTTCCACTAGAATATCCATGAAATTGGATATTCCAAAGCTGATGGTGAGGGCTATTGGGATTCGATAAAATAGTGGGAGACTAATAAATATAATATTTATTTATTTTTCTAAATTTTATCAGATAAAGTAAAAAATTATTCTCATATTATTTGTAGAAACAACATCAAAAATGGCATCAAACATATTGTTGTGACCCATAATCATGAATGAAAAAATTTTCTTAGGCACTATTTTTTAAGATTGAAAAAGGATCCTATGGGTCATCCTTCACCATGAAAGGAAATTGTATGTGTTGGAACAACCATTAAAAGTTGTACCTGGAAATGAGGTGAGTAATGAAGACATCTCTTTGTATGAGAAACAACAGAATGATGCTAGAGATGTTCAGTTATTCATGTTATCATCTATGTTCAATGAGATCATGAAGAAATATGAGGAACTGGATACTTGTAGCAAGATGTATCACCTTCAATATCTCTATCAAGAGAAGGTGAGACAAGATAGGTATGAGATATCCAATGATTTGTTCACAATTGAGCTTGGAGATTCTATGCTATCTAGGCCTCATGTAATCAAGATTATCGGCAACATTGAGTGTTTGGATATTTTATGGATTAAATTATCAAATGATTTACGTACAGATCTCATACTTTCATCACTACACAAGACCTTCTCTACATTTATTTTGAATTATAATATGAGGAAAATTGAGAATATTCTATTAGAAATTGTAACCTTGTTTCCCCTAGTGGATAAGGACATGGGGAGTGAAAAAACCACAGTTCTTATTGTGAATATTAAGAAGGACAAGGAAAATGTTCCTAATATTTATAAATAGTCTAAATCTTCTAAGCATCATCTGACCAAGAATAAGAAGATCAAAAGTTATGGTAACAAAAAGGAGGAGGTATGTTTTTCATGTAGAAATTTAGGCAACTAGAAGAGGAACTCCACCCAGAGGAAAGGAAAAGCCAAAGGTTCATTATTTATTGATTGAAATATTTCCCTTTCTACCCATTGACTATTATATACAGCTATTGGTGCTCACATTTTTATCCAACTATAATAACCAAGTTGGTTTAAAAAAATGACAGAGAGGTGGATTTGCGAGCTACTAATGGTGTCATACCCTCTGCTCTTTCTATTGGTGACTACCACCTTTCATTTCCAACAAGAATGATTTTGGTTTGATATGATTTTTACTAGGTACCTACTATTACAAAAAAAATTCGTATCAATTTTAGATACTGATGGGTTTATTTTTAGGTTTGTAAAAAAAGTTGTTTCTTTTATAAGGAAACATATGTTATGGTATGGCTCATTTAAATAATGGTTTTTATTTATTAAATTATGAAAACAAATTTTTGAAAATTGATAATGAATTAGGTTTACACGACTCATAGAACATCCAGTTGTGGCATCACCACCTTGGTCATGTAAACGAGAATCTTTTGACAAAGCTCTATCAAGATGGCTATTTAGACTCTTCTGAGATAAATCCACTTGATAGATGTAACACTTGTTTACAATAGAAAATGACCAAACCACCATTTTATGGATAGGGTAAAAGGGTCATAGAGATTATAGGATTGATACACACTTATGTATGTGGACCATTTCCAGAAGAAGTAAGAGGTGGATATTCTTACTTCATAATGTTTACTGATGACTTGAGTAGATATTTCTATATTTACTTGATGAGGTATAAGTGTGAGTCCTTTGATAAATTCAAGTAATTCAAGAATGGAGTAGATAATCATCATGGTAAGAAGATAAATAAACTTTAATCAGATTGAGGTGGAGAATTTATTAACCAAGAGTTCATCAACTTTCTACAGTAGTTTGGGATTCTATCTCAACTCACTCCAACTTATACACCATAGTGGAATGGTGTTAGTGAAATGAGGAACCGTACCATATTAGACATGGTAAGGTTGATGATGAGTCATGAGGGTCTTCTATTGTCCTTCTGAGGATATTCATTACAAACTATGGCATACGCATTAAACCGAGTACCATCTAAAGTGGAAAATAGAATTCATTTTAATTAATAGAATGGAAAGAAACCTATTTTGTCGCTTACATGTTTATGGGGTTGTGAGGTGTTTGTTGAGGCTTTATTAGGAAACATACTAGCACCCCGAGGCACGAGGTGTATCTTTATAGGGTATCCCAAGGAAATAAAGGGATACTACCAATACAACCCCTTAGAAAATAAAGTGATTGTCACCAGACAAGCCATTTTTCTTGAGAGGGAGAACATCCTCAAAAATGATAGTGGGAGAATGATTGAATTTTATGAAGTTGATGATCTTGATACATAGAAGTTTGTACAGGAACAAGTTCCATAGGTCTCCATGGAAGATGTACTTCCTGAACCACAATTACTTCATAGGATTGTATAAGAGCTAAGAGAACAAGAGAGATATGGTTTTCAAGTCACCAATGATGGAGACTCATTATTGTTGTACAATGATTAACCTCTCTCCTATAAGGAGGAAGTAGAGAGATAAGAAGCTACAAGATGGCTAGAAGCAATGAATTTTGAGAAGGATTCCATGTATCATAACCGATTTTGGGTTCTAGATGATGTTCCAGTTGATGTAATCATTATTGGGTGTAAATGGTTATTCAAGAAGAAAATGGACATGAAAGGTAAAGTAAGTACCTATAAAGCATGGATTTTGGGTAAAGGGTTTATACAGCATCATGGAATTGACTACGAAAAAACCTTTTCTCCAGTTTCCATGTTTAAATCCATCAGAATCATATTTTCCATTACATCTTACCATGACTATGAGATTTTGAATATATATGTCAAAAAATAATTCCTTAATAGGAACCTTTCGGAAGATGACTATATGAAACAACAATAAGGGTTTGTGAGACTAGGTGATGCCAAAAGGATTTAAAATATTTAGAGATCCATTTATGGAATCAACCAAGAATCAAGGTAATAGAACATTCAATTTTATGAATCCATAAAATAATTTGATTTCATTAATAATGAGTGTGATTTGTGTGTTTACAAAAGGTTTATGGGAATGAAGTTGATATCCTGGTAATCTATGTTAATGACATATTACATATTTGAAATGATATACCAGGCTTACAATCTGTTAATAACTGGTTGAACAAGTGATTTTTTGTGAAGGACTTAGGTGAAGCATCCTATATTATAGGGATAAAGATCATTCATGATAGATCTAATAGGATTCTTAGATGAATCCAAAGTACATAAATTAACCAGATATGAAAGATATTTAGTACGGAAAAATACAAGAGGGTATTAGTTCCAGTGTCACATGGTTTACAACTTTCTAAGAAAATGTGTCCCCAAACACAACAAGAGAGGGATAGAATGAGTAAGATCCCATATGCTTAGGCAACATCATCAATCATGTATGCCATGTTATGTAATATACTTGATATTTCATATGCATTGATCATGGTAGGAATATATCAATCAGATCAAGTAGAATAGCATCAGACTATTGTTAAGGAAATCATTTAGTATCTAATAAGAACTAAGGATATGTTCCTAGTGTATAGAGGAGATGAGGATCTTGTCATCATAGGGTATGTTGATGTTGGATTTTAGATAGATTAAAAGGATCTAAAGTCACAATTGGGGTATGTTTTCTGTCTTGATAGAGGAGTTGTGAGCTAGAAGATTTCAAAGAATCTAGTTGTCACTGATTCTATAGTAGATTATGAGTATATAGAATCTTCTAATACCACCATGTAATTTGTATGGATTCGAAACATTGTCTAGGGTCTTGATTTGGTACATAGAAATAGAGACCCTATAACATTTTATTTTCATAATACTGCAGCAATGGCTCTTGAGAAAAGAGCCAAGGTCACATCAACGAACAAATCACATACTTTGTAAGTATCACCTCTTGAGGTATTTTTATCAAAGGGGT
This sequence comes from Viscum album, assembly GCA_963277665.1. NCBI lineage: Eukaryota > Viridiplantae > Streptophyta > Magnoliopsida > Santalales > Viscaceae > Viscum > Viscum album. Next base: position 849,328,086 of record OY728121.1, on the reverse strand, counting down.
GATGTTTCAGTTGTAAGTGTATCCACAAAATATATTGTGGTGGACCCCTTTAATAATTTCTTATCTCAATATAACCATGAGTATCATGTGAGGGCTAGAGGACTAAAGGTCCTTAACAGTTGGCTCTAGTGAAAGTGGGATCCTGTTGGAGTTAGAGCCCTAAAACCAACTTTTTTTTCTTTATGATAACTTATATTCATGGTTTTGAATATTAAGAAATTCCTTATCACATAATGGTTTATATTATATATAACATTGTATGTGATAATGTCATAAGAGTAACTTTCACACTAAAAGGTCATAGTGGATCCCTACTATGATGAGAACCCATAATTGCTATGATACTATTATTTAATATATGTCATATATCTAAATGATATCATTTTAGGGACACCAATGATACAGAATATTAGGGGTGGAGACTCATAGGACTTCCAGGCACCTTCTCAGGGTGTACGCCCTTGGTAATGTCCAGGAGGATATTATAAGAACAAGACCCGCCAGTAGGAAATACAAATTTCTATGTGCCATTGTATGTTCCTATCTATGGATTCCTGTATTGGTCCTTAGATATTAAGATAATTATTAATGACTATTATGAGTGGTGCAATTAGATGTATTGATGAAAATCGTGAGAACAAATGTTCACAGCAAGGTAGGATATGTTGGGTGCATCATGAGTAATATTGCATTAAGGAATAAGGTGAGAAAGGATTTATCCCTTATGTTCTTTAACAAAAGATAATATATCAATCCATTTGATTTAAATTATATATCCAAAATAAATCCATGTCCATAGTGATCAATAGGGAAGTTCTATTTCTAGAAATTCAAAGAAAGAGATATCTAGCATATAAGTTAATGGCACTAGGAAGAAACCTACTCAAATAGAGATATTGCGATAAAGGAATTATATTTCACTATAAGAATTCGTATGAGGTGAAATTTCATTCCAATATTAAATTCCTTCCCTATGGGTGCCTTGGAGTGTTGCTAAATGATAACCTTAGACTTTAGGCAGGTTCGCCTAATGCCACTATGAAAGAGGCTTATAGGATCACACACTAAGTGTATCCCGAATCTCAATAAAATAATTTATTATTTAACAAGATGAATAAATATTATTCCCAATCATGGTTTAATAATTATACATGTATGTCTGTTCACATTTATTCCATTGCTAGTTATTCACGAGAATATATTGTGGGAAGAATAATTCATAAATTTTTATTTTCTATTTGGTGAATATAATACTTATTTATTTATTAGTAAATAATGTATTGAAATTTATTTATAAATAAATATTCATTAATCCAGGCATGATAAATATTGAGTAGGATTGTAAAAGCAAGCTTAAGGGTCCATTGAAAATTAATAACATTGAATATTATTTGATTAAATAATATTTAATTATAACTTAAAATTTAAGTGCATGTTAGAAAATAATAATATTGTTGTTATTATTTGACATGGGAGTTTCTCTAGGATTAATGAAATAATTAACATCACCTGTGAAAATTATTTTATTATTACCCTAGTGAAATAAAAGGCATGTTATATTAGTCTCTAATTATCCAAAGACCTAGATAAGAAAATCATTGTGCACAATGAATTGGATAAAATCTCTCAAGCATAATGAGTTTATCACTCTACAATAATTATCCCAAGAATGAGAGAGATCATGCTCAACCGGATCAAGGTGAACACTTTGGAAGTGGTTCTCAATGAGATCGAAGGAGTATGACACAAGTGTAATGATCTTTCGTGCTTGCACCCATAGACTCTTTCGGAGATGTCCAGAGATTCATGGAACATGTCTGGATCACCACTAGAGGAATCATACACTTGGATTATACAACGCAATGATGGAACACTACTGATCTATGGCCATATGCATCAATAAATAATGAATAACTTTATAGGTCATTATTATTTAATTAAATTAATTGTGACCAACATGTGTTGATCTAATCTCTCTTGGATGTTGGTTTTCTATCCCTTTCTTGTTATTTGATTCAATTATGTTGGTCATAATGTTTTTCCTTGGAATAGACATCGGATTGATTATAAATAATGGGAAAAAGAAAAGTTAGGCACCATCCCTCTCGTGCTTCCACTATACCCAAAACCAAAACTATCTTGTCTACCCATCCTTCATTTTCACAAATAGGCAAAAGACTTCCTAAGATGAAATACCAAGGAGTATAAATACCTTATCACATTAATACTATATTTTATTCTTTAACTCTACCAACACCAGTGGTTTCATTATATAAGGATTCTTGGAAATGGGATTCGTATTAGGGATGATTTTAATAGAAAACTGAAATTCGTGATCAGGTGGATGACCTGATAAGTGATCTGAAAATACATCATTGAATTCCTTTACAAAAATAACTTATTATCTCCCAAGGATGTCTTCCCAATATAAATATACATTTTCTCTTACTCTTATCCAAAGATTTCACTCTAGGGATATACTTGAGGATGATCTATATAAGTTTCATATAATCAAGTCACACCCTTTAAAATAAGGGATTCTCTACCCCTTCCTAAATAGTAATCTACTTCTATCAATATAAAATTCGTGAATTATACTTTTAAAATAAATCCATGCTGAGGATTATGTTAAAGTCAATAATAGGTATGATAATCAAGTCTGTAACTAGGGAATATCTATGTATATGAATAGAGACTACAAGAAAAATCCTTATTTTAATAATATTTCCACTTTATGTCTTTATTTAAAAATCTTTCCTCAGAGTGTTAGGGGATGATTTAATGTTCCCAATAGACCTAAACAATATAAGATTTTGTTTATATAGAATCAAATAGTGCATTAACTAACATTGAAATTTTGATCAAAGTTCATGTTATCACATTATTTGGGACTTCAACCTCATCTACAGTGATCATATGAGCTTGTAATTTCTCCCTTGGACTTTTACGGGGTAAATTCCCTTTATGTTTGGGGGATTCATTTGAATAGTGACTCGTATTCTTATATTTTAAGAATTATATGTTGGAGTATTATTTATTTCACTTCAATTCTTGTGCCTGATAACCATTATCTTTACACATAAAGTAAACTAACATCCCCTTCAAGAATATTACATGTTGTTTCATTGAAAAACTATTATTCATTTTAAATTCCAACTTTCCCTTCTTCCATTTTATCATATATCTTTTTATAGAGCACTTATTTACCTTATTATTTACTTAATTTCCTTTGAAAATAGAAGACTTGGAGAATTATTTATATTCCTAGATAACACTTGATACTATTACCATGTATACTAAAAAATTTTGAGAGACTAATTCCATTTAAATTATAAGATTAATCCCAAGAAAGAAGTGGTCATTATTAATTCTGGGATTATATACATAATTCACAGCATGGGCTGTTAACATTATAAGGTTAACTTTATATTAAGAAAAAATTTGTCTTCCTTTTTACTATGATTGAGTAATTTTCATTATATATATATTTACTTCTATTGAGTAGAGTATTTTATGTATAATATCACCTAAAAATTCTTCCATTTCATACTCTATATCTCCTTTAATTCTACAATGCTCCAAAACCCAATGCTAGGATTCTGGGCTTTATTTATTTATATTGGCATGATTATAAGAAATAAATCCTGATGGAAATATTACTTTATAAGTTTTGGAAGACCCAATTACATACATGATGCCCAAAGTACATTGGGAAAGATATAAAAAACAACATTATACATAATAAACTAAAATAAACTGCCTCCTTGAAAGCTAATTCAAGGTTCTCTTCTTCATAACCTGGGTAAAGGAAATATAATAAGGGTGTGATCAAATTACCAATAAGGGTTACATATAGTGGAATTATGAATCAAAAATAAGTTAATAATAATCAATTAGACATGACTAATATTTCATGATGAATAAATGAAAACACTTTTCATCAATAAGCTGAGAATAAAAATGCACCCATAGATTTTGTCATAGTGAAATCCTCATGGATAGTAACAAATAAATAATGAATAAAGATAATTATTATTGTTTGGATGTCATTTATCTAGAACATGAACCATTATACAATTGATACAGTTTATATATGTGGTTTGAAACCCGTCTGATTATTTGAAACAAACTCGAAGGGTTTTATGCCAACTGATTTGTCTCATGAGACATGTCGATGCATCGAGGGGCTATAGCGCCCCCCCCCCAATCACGTCCAATACAAATCAATCATTATTTATGAATATATTTAATACAATAACAATAATAATTTTTTATATCCTTATTGATTAGTGGATACGTATTCCTTAATATTCCCCCAATTAAAATAGCATTCAAAATAAGCATCATATGTGAAATGGTATACAGATTAAGGAAATAATCATAACCATGATACAAGAAAATGGGTATTTAATAGAATTATATTTTCAAATGAAAAATGTTCTCAAAGGGGTAGTAGATACACCACATAAGAATTATTGGATGCATAATACCAAGTAAGTCTCGATGAAATGGAAATTGAGACAAAGTACCTTACCACATTGTAATCAATCAAATCGTATGACCAAAAATTAATAATCACAAAATGAATCACAGAATTCCATGAATATAAATATATTCATGATATTATATATAAAATTTCAGTACACATATACCACATACAAGAAATAATTGGCGAATAATGGAAATATCACGAAATTAAAAGTGAGATAAGAAACCCCCGACCTTATGCCCGATTGTGTTCTTTGATTCATCTAAATAACCTGAATAATAAATTTTAGATTCATTAATAAATAATTAGATAAACTCATATACATTTAATTGTTTTATTTTAAATTTATTAGGTTCATTAATTTCCTTTTTTATGGGTTTAAGAGGTCTAATTTTATTGTTTTGGAAGCATTTTCTTCCTTGGTTTTCATGATCGGTTCACTTGTATTCAGGAACAGAAGTTCATTTGAAATATAGTTGAGAATCCAAAATTGTTAACATATATTATTAGTGAAATTACATATATATAAATGATCTTAAAATTATTTTGGTTATATACCGTGAGGATGACTCATTAGATAATAGTTAATGAAAAACGCTTGGATTAACTTGGCGGTTTTGTGAACAATGAACTTATTTTGTATAATAATTTTATATTATGATTGTAAAATGATTTATAGAACATTAAATAAGATAAAATAAATATATTATGATCTGGTTCAACCATTAAAAAGGTTTCATGACCAGTCTTTAAAATAGTAATGTAAATTGAAAACTCGTCTTCCTTGAACTTGATAAATTAATACATCTTAGACAGTGCTTTCATTTATAGTATAAAAGAAGGGAAAAGAAGAGATGATGATGGAATATTCAATTTTTATAAAAACAATTTGTACATATAAGCTACTGTATTTTTTATAACATTTGGATGAGAAGTGGTGAGAGTGGAAAAGATAACAAATGAACTAGAAAAGAAAACAAAAGAATTGAAATTTGAAATTTACCTCTTGAATATATCTTCAGTTGAGAGCCTCTTTAGGGGAGAGGATTTGTTCTTTTGAGGATACCAAGGTATTTTAGACGTGGGTTAGAAGGTTAGGGAGAAATTTGAGTAGAATTTAGGCAAGGATTGAAGCTTCAGAGGTGTGAAGAAATGAGTATGTGAGGGAAGGTATTTATAGTGGAGAGGAGGAGGGTTTTCTTAATATTATATTCATTAATTTATTATTTCTCAACAAGACAAATAATAGTGAGGATTCCATGACCTATAATACTAATAAGTCCATGTGAGATATATATTTGGTTGCATCCATCACTTAGGATTTTAGGAATAGTGGATTTAAATTATAATGTTTTTATATGGAAAATTAATGTATTTTACTATTCACCAAAAATTCATGTATTTCAGAAAAATCTCAAAAATTGACCCTAACAATTTTATAACATGTAGAATAAAAAATTAACTCCATTTTTCAAAAATAATTTTATAATTATGAAAATTTATATTTTTAATTAAAAACATCATTTAATCGAAAAATACCAACACTTAAACTATTCCACTTTATTTTTAAGGTGCCTAAATTTTATTTACACTTTCATGGGTAAGGTTACCATTCATAAGGGTCACATTAATATTCATATGGGTAAGTTACTATTCGTAAGGGTAATTTAATATTCACTTAAGATTAAGTTGATTCTATCAGACTTCAAATATCACTCTGATCACAACCGTGTACGTCCATTTTTCGAAATTTAAAACACATAAGTGGAAAATTTAAGTATAATGGCTAGGTTATGACTATATACTATAAATAACAAAGTTTTGTTTCTTATAGACTCAATTATTCTTGAAATATAGTCTATCTAATGAATTGAATGTATTTAATAGAACCATACCATAAAATGTTTGGGGTGTTATATTCTTCCCACCTTCAGAAATTTCATCCTCAAAATTTTTCATGTATAAAGCCATTTAAAAAGATATAGGTGGTTCTTCTTCATAGATTCCTCATGTTCCCACATTGCTTCCTCCATTTTATGGTTATTACATAGAACCTTTACTATCTTAGTTGTTTGATTTCTCAATACCTTCTCCCTCATGTAAATAATCTCGATAGGCTCTTTAGAGTATGAAAAATCATGTTCCAGCTCTATTTCTTCATAGTGGAGTACATGAATTAGGTCTGGAATATATTTCGTTAACAACGACATGTGGAAAACATTATAATCTTTGGGGAGACTTGGTCTAATTGCTAACTGGAAAGCTACACCTCCAATTCTTTCAATAATTTCAAACGGTCTGATGCACCTGGGGCCCAGTTTCCCTTACTTAATGAACCTTAATACACCCTACCAAGGAGATACTTTTAGAAATACATGATCTCTTTCTTAAAATTCCATATCCTTTCTCAAGTTGTTTTTATAACTCGTTTTCCTACATAGGGATGCTTTAATATGGGCCTGAATTTTCTTTTCCTTTGCAATTGTCTCTTCGATAAGTTTTGGGCATATAATTTTCCTCTCACCTACCTCATCCCAACATGTTGGAGTTTGAAACCTCTTACCATATAATTCTTCATATGGCACCATATAAATTTTATAATGGAAACTGTTATTGTAGTAAAATTCCACCAAAGGAAAGTATTGATCCCACATACATTGAAAGACAAGAAATCATGATCTCAATATATCTTCCAGTGTTTGAATAGTCCTTTCAGACTATTCATCAGTTTGGTGGTAATAAAAAGTACTTATTTGAATCTTAGCCTCCAAATATTTCTAGATACTTTTCTATAATTTTAATGTAAATCGGGGATCTCGATCAGACACAATTTATATAGGTTCACCATGAAGTTTTACAACCTTGTTAATATAAAGTCTTGTTAGGTGCTCAAGTGGTAAGTCCTCTCTTCTAGAAAGAAAATGTATTGATTTTGTGAGATAGTCAATAATTACCCATATTGGATCATATATTCTAGGTTTCCTCGATAGTCCTCTAACCAAATCCATCATAATTTCATCCCACTTCCATATAGAAATAGGTAGAGGTTGAATGAACCCTCTAGGATGTGGTCTCTCTACCTTCATCTATTGAAAAACTGGACACATAGTCAGCAATTTATCAATTCATGTTATCCCACCAAAAATGTTCCTTGAAATCTCTATACATATTAGTTCTACAATGGCGTATATAGAAATTTTTGTTATGAGAAGCATCTAATAGTTCTCTTTTTATCTCAAGTACTGATGGAACACATAACCTCTTCTAAAATTTCTGAACTCGGTCATCATACATGAAGTCTACCAGTATTCAATCCTTAACATATTTTATTTTATTTTTTAGATTCTCATCATTAGACTGATAGAATTTTATATTCTCTAATAAAGATGGTTTATCAATCATTTGAATGAGGAAAGATTTTCCCCTTTCTTAACAATTATTATATCTATCATTAGTAGATCCATGAATATAGGATCTCTATGGATCTTCATTTGGGTCAGAATTCCATGATATTTCTTATTTAATGCATCTGCTACCTTATTTTCCTTTCCTAGGTGGTATTGTATTGAACAATAATAATCTTTGTGTAACTCGATCCATATCATTTTCCTCATGTTTATTTCAATCTATGTAAAAATGTATTTCAAACTCTTATGATTGGTATATATTTTACATCTTTAACCGTAGAGATAATGTCTCTATATTTTAAGAGAAAAGATTACTACTGCTAACTGAAGATCATGAGCTAGGTAATTTTTCTCATGAGACTTCAATTTCCTTTATTCATAAGCAATAGATTTATCATTTTTTATAAGGACGCCACCCAATCCATTATTTGATGCATCACGGTATATCACAAATCCATCATTTCTAGATGCAAGAGTAAAAATTGGATAATTGACAAAGCTTGTTTTAAATTAATCAAAGAATTTGTTACATACATTCATCCATACAAACTTAAACCCTTTATGTTTGATCTTGGTTAGTGGGTTATCCAGTGATGTGAAATTCTGACCAAAACACAGATAGTAACCTGCTAATCAACAAAACTACATACCTCGGTTATGTTCGTTGCCGTCAGACATTCATGGATTGCCTTTATATTCATAGGATCACCTAAGATTCCATCCTTAGAGATAATATAGACAGGAAAAGAAACTAATTGAATTCAAAATTCAAGGTTGCTAAACTTTCCATATAATTCTTTTCTTCTAAGTGTTTTTAGAATAATATAAAAGTGATTATCATGGTCTTCATATATTTTGGAGTATAATAGGATTTCATCGACAAATACCAAAAAAATCATCAATATATTCCTTGAAAACTCTATTAATTAGATCCATGAAAACAGATGGTGTATTAGTCAGTCCCAAAGGAATTATTTTAAACTCCTAATGTCCTTACCTAGTTTGAAATGTTATCTTTGTAATATTTTCCTTCCTCATACATAGAACATGATATCTAGAACAAAAGGCAATCTATAAAAAATATTGGGCTCCATAAATTTGATCAAATAAATCATTATTGTGTAGTATAGGATACTTTTTCTTTATTGTAATATCATTGATTTCCCTACAATCAATGCATAGCCTTATGGACCTATATTTATTCTTGATAAAGGGGACATGGGATCCCCATGGAGAAACACTAGGTCAAATAAATCATTTGTCACTCAATTATTCTTATTGTTTCTTTAGATCGAAAAATTCCATAGGGTCCATTCTATAGCGAGTATTTGATATAGGTCTTGCACAAGGAATTAAATTAATAGAGAATTCAACTTCCCACTTTGGAGGATGTCTAGGTAAATCCTCAAGAAGTACATAAATTTATTCTAACATAATTAGTATGTCTTAAGTTTGAATATTTCTTTCCTAACCCATAGATATTGTTTTCTCTTCCTCTCCAAGAATTTCATTTAGTGGACCTACTAGGGGTGGATCTATATAATAATTAGATGGTGAGGTTTCTACTCTAAAGAAAAGGTATTATAAACTATTCCCAAAAATTGTAACTCCCTTCTTCTTGCAATAGATCATCACATCATAATTTTACATCCATTTAATACCATGAATTATATCAAAGTAAATCAATGGTATGATGATAAGGTTAGAAAATAAATCATGTTTATGTTCCATGATGGGGACTTATCAACACATCTTTATTGCAATGATACATCCCCTATTATTTTTGACTAAAAACTCCTTTATTAAATGAAATTGGATATGTCTAATTTTATTGTAAAACTAGGAAGATATAAATTAATGTGATGATCTTGAATCAAATAAATCATTTTCTAGTTTTGAGGAAACAATTAAAGTACCTTCCACCACACCATTGTGAACTTCAACCTCTACGGTTATAATTGTATAAGCATTAACTTTCTCCCGTTGTGTTTTATGAGGCAAGTTTCCTTGGAACTTAGGACACTCATTTTCATAGTGTCTCATCTCTCTAAAATTATACTATTGAACATCATTGAATTGTATATTCCCCTTGAATTCACTAGATAGATGACTATTTTCTCCAAAATTATCAAAAACTCTCATACCTTTCAAGCATTTCCTAGGATGATTCATTCCACAGTTCTAGAATAATAGAAATGGCTTCATTGCCTTCTTGATCATTGGCACTAAAACTTCTCCATGGTTATTAGAATGACTCTTCATATCTTTATTTCCATTTAACAAATTTGATCTATCAAATTTCTTTTCTTTTTTTATGGCACTTAATACAATTTCATCGTATGATGAAAATGTTTCAGAATCTAGTGCCCTTTGAAGACTTGTCTTAAGACCATAAAATAAATGATCAATATTGTCTTCCAAATCACATATGTAATCTATAATATACATGGATAATCTTTTGAAGGTAGCCTCATACATCGCAACACCCTCTTCTTCCCTTTTCTTTAGGATGAGGAATTTCCTCTTCATTTCAGTTCATTGTTCAAGAGGGAAATTTTTGTCACATAATATTTCCTTAAAATTTTTCCATTACATGTGTTCTATTTATTCTACATTCATGGTATTTTGGATCAAGGACCACCATTGATCAGCATCACCCTTGAGGCAATACACTGCCAGTACTACCTTTTCATTTTCATTGCATCTTAATGCCAGAAATATCTTTTCAAAGGACTTGATCTACTGCTCACCTACTTCCAAATTAGTAGTACCACTAAAATATGGGGGCTTATACCCCATGAAATGATCCAATACAGGTGTATCGTGGTTATTCTTCACGAACTGAGTAATTTTTTCCAATTTGGTCATGATCTAATCTTCCCCAACATTGATTATTTTGACTTGGTCAGTGGGGAAATTTCTACATTGTTTGCGGCTATTGGTTCTCCTTATTCCATTAGGTTCCATCACTAAACAATGACATACAATAAATTACATCATAATTCATAATTTATAACTAGAAAAACTTAACATAATCTAAAAATTTCTGCAAAGATAATCTCATAATCATAAACATTGTTTCTATTTACTTTTAAATCCTTTATAATGGTTAGTAAATGAAATGTGATTTATCCTAAGAATATCCCCTAAGATTGTCGAACCAAGTGAGTAATAAGGAACATTTTCATGTACAATGATACCCTGGGTCAAGCCCAAAACTCCTTTCTAGAGTTTTTACTCCTAGGTACATTTGTGTCAGAACCACGTCCATTTGTAGTATCAAGAAATAGATGTATTTTCTAAGAAGACCCACATAGTCTCTACATTACTAAAATTACAGGATGGTATTCTATGATTATCCTAAAAGTATAACTTAGGATTATTTCCTCTAAACTATGTTTCCAAAATCTAGTTTCCAAGGTTTCTGCTAAACCTCATTTGATACCAAATATAATGCGATAAACCCCATAGCTCAGAGCTGATGCGTTATTTAAATATATTGGCATGATTATAAGAAATAAATCTTGAAGTTCCAATTAGTTTAGTAGTTTTGGAATACCAAATTACATACATCATACCCAAATTATATTTGGATAGATAAAAAATACAACATGATATATAATAAACTGAAATAAATTGCCTCCTTAAATGTTTAGTCAAGGTTCTATTCTTCATAACATGGGGAAAGAAAACATAATAAGGGTCACTACTGGAAATATGATCTATACCATCGGTTTTGGGAAAATCGTTGGTATAGGTCACTAATTTGGACCTATACCAACGGTTTTGGCCAAAATGTTGGTATAGGTGGGACCTATACCAACGGTTTGGCCAAAGACGTTGGTATAGGTCTATTATAGAGACCCTATACCAACGGTTTGGCCAAACTGTTTGTATAAGTCCCCCCGCCCATACCAACAGTTTGGCCAAAACTGTTGGTATAGGTCCCCCCTATAACAACGGTTTGGCTAAAACCATTGGTATAGGTCCCAAAATCAAAGAAACTATACCAAAGGTTCTGAAAATTGTTGGTATAGGTCTATACCAATGGTTTTGAGAACCATTGGTATAGTTAAATGTATTTTTAATGGAATCTTCATACCAAGAAAATTAAATAAATCAAAATTTAAAATACTTATGATAATACATATATATTTATGAAATTATGTTCACAAAATATAAGTTAGGTTAGTGGTTAGGTCGTTCAATAATAAATTGCAGGTATTAGGATCAAAACCCACCAGATACTTCTTTTTTGAAATATATATACCAACAGTTTTATGGAACTGTTGGTATAGATTTTTTATATTACTTATACCAAAGGTTTTCAAAACTGTGGGTATAGGTCTGTACCAATAGTTTTCCCAAAACCATTGGTATAGACCTATCCTCATGGCTTACTTGGCCATGGTTCTCCAAACTGTTGGTATAGGTTATACCAACAGTTTGGAGGCATATACCAATGGTTCCAAACTGTTGGTATAGGGTATTTTTCCAGTAGTGGTTGAGCTCAAATTCTCAGTAAGGGTTACATATAGTGGAATATTAAATCAATAATAATTGAATCATAATCAATTATACTTGAATAATAGGTTATAATGAACAAACAAAACCCCTTTCCATCAATAAGCTAAGAATAAAAATGCATCCATAGATTTTATCATAGTAAAATCCTCAGGGATAGTAATAACTGAATAAAAAAAAGAGTGCTTATTGTTTGGACATCATGTATCTAGAACATTAACCATTATACCATCGATACTTTTTATGTCTGTGGGTAGAAACCCGTTTGATTTTGGGAAACAAACTTGAAGGGTTTTTCGCCAAGAGATTTATCACATTAGACATGTTGATGCATCGAGGGGATATTGCGGGCTCCGCCCACACTTTCATTCCAAATAATTATTTATAAATATTTTTAATACAAGAAAAATATGCCTTTTTGAGATCTTTATTGAATAGAGGATATGAATTCATCTATATTTTCTCAGTTAAAATAGCATTCAAAATAAGCATTGTATGTGAGATGGTATACAGATTAAAGAAATAATCATATCCATGATATTAAAAAATGGATATTTAATAGAATTTTAAATTTCAAATGAAAAATAATCTCAAAGTTGTAGTAGATACACCATATATGAAATATTATGTGCACAATACCAATTAATTCTCAATTAAATGGAAATTTAGACAAATTCCCTTACTACATTGTAACCAATCGAATCGTAAGACCAAATATTTATAATCACCAACTAAATCATAGAATAACTTGAATATGAAGAGAATAATTATATTATATATCTAATTACAGTGAACATATAACACATACAAGAAATAAGTGGTGAATAATGGAAATATCATAGAATTAAAAGTGAGATGAGAAACCCCTTACCTTATACCTAAATGTGTTCTTCGATTGATCTTAATAACCTGAATAATCATATTTATCTTAAATAATTAATAATTAAATAACCAATTATATATTTAATTGATTTAATTTAACCTAATTAGGTTCATTCATGGCCTTTTTAATGGGTTTATGAGATTCAATTTTATTGTTTTACAAGCATTTGATTCCTTTGTTTTCATGGTCGGTTTACTTGTATTCATGAATGGGAGTTCATTTGAAATGTGGTTTAACATCCATAATTTTTAAAATATATTATTAGTGAAATTAAAAATATATAAATGATATTATAATTATTTTGGTTATATACCATGAGGATGACTCATTAGAAAAAATTTAATGATAAATGCTGGGATTAACTTGGTGATTTTGTGCACTATGAACTTGTTTTGTATTATTATTTTATATTATGAGAGTTTAAGTATTTACAAAACATTAAATAAGAGAAAATAAATATATTATGATCTATTTCAACCATTAAAAAGGTTTCATTACCAGTATTGAACATAGTAATGAAAATTGAAAACCAGTCTTCCTTGAACATGATAAATTAATACATCTCGGGTGGTGCTTTCATTTATAGTATAAAAGGAGGGAAAAGAAGACATGATGATGGAATATTCCATTATCATAAAAAATTCTTGTAAATATAAGTTAAAATTTTTCTCAAAACATTTGGATGAAAATATTTGAGAATAGAAAAGATAACAAAGGAACTTGAAAATAAAACAAAAGAATTGAAAAGGGAAATTTACCTCTTGAATTTATCTTCCTTTGAGAGCATCATTAGGGGAGAGGATTATGGTCTTTTGAGGAGACCAAGGGATGTTGGATGTGGTGGTGAGATTAGGGAGATATTTGACCAGAATATAGGAACATCTTGAAGTTTGAGATGTGTGATTAAATGAGGGTGTGAGGGGAGGTATTTAAAGTGCAGGGGAGGAAGGTTTTCTTAATATTATATTCATTAATTTATTATTTCTCCATAAGATAAGAAATAGTGAGGATTTAATGACCTAGAATAGTAATAAGTGCACATGAGTTCGATATTTGGGTGATTATATCACTCATGTTGTTAGAAATAATGGATTTAAATCATAATGTATTTATATGGTAAATTAATATATTTTACTATTCACAAAAATTCAAGTATTTATGAAAAAATCCAAAAATTCACCCTAACCATTTTTTGACATGTAGAATAAAAAATGATCTCCATTTTAAAAAAATAATTTTATAAATATGAGAAATTTGATTTTTAATTAAAATAATCATTTAATCAAAAAATACCAACACTTAAAATATTTATCTTTGTTTTTAAGGTGCTAATTTTTTTTACACTTTCATTATTAAGGATACCATTCATAAGTGTCATATTAATATTCAAAAGGGTGAGCTATTATTCATAAGGATAAGTTACTATTAATAAGGGTAGGTTATTATTCACTGAAAATTAAGTTGATTCTTCGAGACTCCAAATATCACCCTGATCGCAACCGTGTATATCTGTTTTTAGAAATTCAAAACACAATAGTGGAAAATTTAAATTTAATGGACAGGTTTTGACTATCTACTATGAATAACCAAGTTTTGTTTAATATAGACTTAGTGATTCATGAAATATATTCCATCTAATGAATTTAATGTATTTAATATAAACATACCATAAAATGTTTAGGGTGTTATAGATTATTTATTTTTCTAAATAATTGAACATATTTAATAATCATATCCCATTAGATTATATACTATCATGATAATTTTCTCACTTTCACTAATTCCTAAAGTGAAAAATATATTCCATCTAAGGACTTCATCCATTACTCAACTACTAATAGATTAGTAGTCTCATTGAATGATGGATATTGTTGTCACAAGAAGTGGTCCAATGTTGTTGCACCATGTTGGGGATGAGTAGGTTTCTATATACAAGTTGGGTTATTGGTCATGACATCAGTTAGATAACCCAGTATAGTTATAAATCCCTAATCTCCAACACTATCTTCCTTGACTTTATCTTGAGGGAAATCCCTACATAGTTTATTGGTGCTGATACTGTTTCTATTTCCTCCACTACAAAAAAATTTATAAACGATGTCAAATACAAGATTATCTCATAAAATCATGAATTTATAATCATAGAATACAATCCATATGTATTTAATAATTTCTATAAGAGTTTATTAAATAAATTAATGATTATCATAATTTTCCCACTATGTTCTATGATATTTTTCTAGATCTAGTTCCCAAGATTTATATTAACGTTGATCAGATACCAACTATAATAACCCTGACTCTAGTAACCCAAAGCCAATTTTTACTATATTAAATTGATGTATGATATAAGATATTTCATCTCAAGGGACCTCATATTTTATTATTCTTAAGATATTAGATACATACATGATTCTCATAGAATATTCGAAAACATGAAATAAAAATTAAATTCTAGTGAGAACTTTATTATTTATTCTAATATATCACTAAAAAGAAGTAAATTTCAATTCATGGTACCATAGGGAATGGAAAAATAATTAAAGTTGAGATTATATGCTCAAAAATGGAAATATTTTCATATTATCTATCATAGAATAAATAAGGCATGAATAATATGGAAGAGATAAACAATAATAAATTATGACATATAACTAATATCATAATAGATAAATATATCCATGGATGTCACTGAAACATCAATAATCATATATATTTCAATAAATAGTTTTGTAATAGTATAATTCATAATATCAGAAATCATAAGCATACCATCAAGTCCCCATTCTAAGACATCAAACATAAATTAGTAATTCATACACCAAATACCCAAGCTAGTTTTTTCCATGAGACCTACTGATGCATTGAAGGGGTGAATAATATTAATCCACAACCATCACATAACTATTAAAATGAATCAATACTATAAAATATATGAATAACAATACAATACATAATCACTATAAAAATTCATATTTTAAAACTAGTATAACAAATGAAAAAAATTTCCTCATTCAATAACTAGAACCACATGATCATAGGATATCTAGATAAATGATATAGATTTAATTATTAGATAATATCCCCATTGAATCATGAGTTAATTAAATGTATTTTCTTATAGATTAAAACCACCATTATAAAAATAGGTAGTCATTTGGAAAAAAAGAAAATAATAATTTTTATTTTGGAAAATTTTTTAAAAATAAAAATTATTTAAAAAATGGGAATTGGTTTTTATTTTAAAACCCATGGAAAAATTTAGATAAATATTTATGAAAAAAATTGGTAATAATTGTGGTAAAAACAATTATACAACAATCATTAAAAAAATTCTTTTTATAGTTTTTAAAAAAAGTCAAAAATGACTTTTACAGAAAACACTAAAAATATTTCTTTTAAAACATCGAATAAAAATTAAAAAAATAACTAAAACTTACCCTTTTAAATAATTTAATTATATAAATTAATTTACATATAATAAAATAACTAATATGTATATAGAAGAGAAATATTCTAAATAAAAAATGAGAAATAAGTTCAATTTTTCTTAAAAACTTTCTTTTTGTGGTTTTGAGTACCCAAAAAAGGTGAAATGAAAATAATACTTAAAAACCACATAAATAATCTTATGAGAATAAAATATATGGGTTTTATCAGATAAATAAAATAAAAGTTTCCCTAATGGATATTGAACCATAAACAACCCCGATAAAAAGTAAGATTGTAACATAAACCCTTACCTTTGATTCCTACTTGTTTAGAAAAATTACAACATACTATATATTTAATTTATATTTATTAATAATATATATAAGATATATGTTAATATATATATTAATAGATATATTTTATTTATATATTGATTTTACCTATTTATACACAATGAATTGTTAAAATTAATTATTTAGGTGTTGCTTATTTATTTCTTATGCATATTCTGATTCTGCGGTTCTCCTCCTTCTACTATAGTCATGGTTTTATCATCTATATAATTTAAATCATTTAATATATATAATATTTATACATTAAATATACTAATATAAATATCCATTAATTGAAGTTATAAAAAACTAATTGCATCGCTTCATGGAGCCAATAGTCTACACGTACACACAAGAAACATTTCCATTATCCAAAGGATTAAAGGGAAATAAATTAGATAGTATGTTATCATTAAAGAATAATAATTATGTTATAAATATAATATTTATACATTTAATGTAATTTTCTCCCATCCATGATAGGTAGTGGTGAAAAATTAAATGCATGGCATTATGGAGGTTATAGTTTGTATGTACACATGAGGGACATATTCCTTTTCCATTAGATGGAAAGGAGATATAAAATGGTTATACCATTAAAATTAAAAAAAATAGTTTGGTAAATATATAAATTTTATTATTTTAAACTTGTTATATAATATTTTTAATAATTTTAAGAAGAAATAAACTTGAAAGGTCTTACTAGGAACATATACCTCTTCCTTGGATAGTATCCTTTGAAAGACACCTTAAGGATTCATGGATGGATCTTTTAGAAATACAATGAACATTAGGTCCTGAATAAGGGTGTTGGGAATGTATTTATATCGATATTATTTGAGATAGTTTTCTCATGTTGTTTGTATATTTGATATGATGAGTTGTTATTTTTTAAGTGATAGGAGTTCCACACATGTAAATATTAAGAACTTTTAAATATAATAAATTCCATTCTTAAGGAAAATAGATACAATTTAGTCCAATTTAAAATATTGGATAATATAATGAAAAAATATGATCTAAAATTTAAATTTAGATAAGTTTTAAATATTTATGAATCATTCTCTCTTAGTTTAACTTCCCCCAACCCTTTTAACCCTCATTAAGGTGAAAACATTTTACCATGGTAACTATTCATTTTAATAAAAGTTAAGATTAAATTATCACCTAATATTGATTAATATAAATAAAAATGTATAATCCAATTTATAATAATTAATTTCTAGAGGTTTTAAACTTTAATTTTAATATAAGTATGCAAAACGTAATGAAAATTGTTTTTCTAAAAAAATGTCTTTTATGTTTAAAAAATGATTTTACACCAAAATCACATATATAATTGAATATTTTAAAACACATTAGTGTATGTATAAATAGAGGTGATTTATGTTATTTTAAACCCAAGAAAAAAAATAATTTAACCTTGTAATTTCTTAATTAAAGGAAAATTTCAAAACTGTTCTTTTATTAAAATAAAACATCACTTATGTTTTAAAATTTAAAAAATAAGTTCATAAATCCAAAAAATATATTTATAAATGATTAATTTTACTTCTTAAATAAATATTTGGTCTATAAAAACGTTTTTAAAGACATTAAAGTTATTCTTACACCATAATTATATCATAAAAGAGATAGTATTTGTACAAGAGATATTTTCACTATTCTCCCAAAACTAAATTATTTCATACAAATCCCAAAAAATTAATCTAAAAATAAATTAGAACTTATAAAATATAAAATGATATCCACTTTACAAAATTTAAATTATAAAATACTGAAATTTTACTTTTAAATATAACCATGAATTAATTCTATTATAATGATTAAATAATAGGATGTGAATTGGTTAATAGTTTAGAGATGTAGTGTTTAACTGCTCTAAAAAGATCTTTGGTATTATAGTAAACATTACCATGTGGTTTTACCTATTCATTTTTCATGATATATTTTAGTCATAAGTGGTGGAATTCACTTCTTCTTTTTCACATGTAGTGAAATCTTTTAGTCATTAATGAGGGAACCAATCATTACTATGATATCCCATTTTGTAAGTTACAATAGGACATTATTCTATAGCTAATTAATTGACTTTTTTCATATCATTTTAATGATTTATTAATTTCATTTATATATACCAATCATAAAATGTGACATACTCCCTCATTTGTTTTTATATTTAAATTTTCTTTAATATTAAATGTCGATTACCCCATTTCCTAAGTTATGAAAACTAAGAGAGCATTATTCACACATAACAAAACACTATGGATGTTTTATGATAGGATGATATCATAATTAGTGACAAGATCATAGCCTATAATATCTATAATATTCTTAATTCTCATGCTTATTTCCTTTAGACATTAGCTACCCCTTTATTACAATATCAGCTATTATCTTTTGTGATCCAATAATAAATAGAAATAACCTTGAATAATAAATAGTGATTCCATATTGTGGATTTACCATCTCTTAAAACATCTTATGTCACTTATATGGTATGTTAAATAAGATTTGTTTCGATTTATGAAATCTAATAGCATATTAATTGGATTTGTTAGTTAATTACTCACAACTAATGGTAATGTATATAATCTCTTATTAAAACTCTAACACCACACACAACCCATTTTATAAACAGTATTTATAGTGTTAACTTCCTGATGTTATACTTAATGATTAACAGTAAATTTATTTTTTAAATTTTTTTTAGATGTTTCTTTGTGATATTAGCCTCCTTTGATTTCCAAACATTGCTTAAAATCAATACAAAAGAATATAATTTTCAAAAAAAATAATTTATTCATAAAATAATTAATTCAATGATTTACATATTTAAATTAAATTAATCATTAAATTACAAAATATAAAAATACACTAATAATTTTAAAATTTTGATTAATAACCAACATTAAACAAGTATAAAAAAATAAATTTAATTGAAATCCTAGTACAAAAAATATAATAAAATGGATTTATTAGTAGGGATGAGTGTATTTTTAGGTACACAGTTGCCAAAATCATATAGCAAATGTACGATTAGATAAACCTCATGGACCAACAATATAGTTAGGTAAATGATAAATGAATTTAATTTTTGAAACCTAATTAGTCTATTTTAAACCTCATTGAATGTATAATATAACATTGACCAAATATAGGGATTTTTTGGATTAGTTTTAGAAGTTCTGCAATATAAAGTAAAGGATTTATCTCTATGAGAGAGTGGATTGACATGAAATTATATGTAATATATCTATGATCTAATTAGTTCTTTTTAATATATCTAATTATCTAATTATCTTTCTGAGTAGTTATTGAGTGATTGTATTGTGTCAAATTTGATAATGGAAGAAATATTTAGGATCATCATTATTTATTTCTTGGTTTTGAAAGATTATATAATGATCTTCCACATCAAATACAAATATTTAGTATTTTTCAATCTAATTGTATAAGGTAATTGTATATTATTAAGTTATAAATAGAGTTTGATTCTTTTTTGTGTTTTTAATTTGTAAAACAATACATGAAATTATGTTTTAAAGTAATTTTATAATGGATTGATAACATTGAAACTATAATAAATATGGATTTTAAATTTTTGATATAAATTAAAGGAAGGTGTTTTTAAATATTTATTAAATATGTAAATAGAAATTTTTAGATTTGTACTTTTATGTGGGAAATACTTTAATTGAATTTCATAATGTTTAACAGATTAATGGAATAAAAATGAACAAAATATGATCCATTAATTTATTTTTATGGGGATATTTGGATCACAGAATGGTGTAGCCAGGAAGCTGGTAAGAAGTATTGTGATGTAGTGCTACTATCCAAGTCACTGAAAGCTTTTTGACACTCTATAGAACTCACAATGATCCACCAAGTGGTAAATGGTGGTCTATCAAGTACCCAATATTCCTATTTCATCTTTTTTATAATGGGGAAAAAATTCCCTCAAAAATAATAACCCCTTCAAGGGTTAGGGATATATATGGTAAAAATGATAGTTGAGTTTCCAGATTTTCTCTCCATCAATAACTCTTCTACTTATAATTCCTCATTCCATAAACAACCTATAATTACATTATTTATAATAGGGGTTTCAATTAATTCAATTTCAAGGATCCGTTTTTTTTTGGAGTTTTAGAGAATTAAGAAAAAACTCTTATAAATAAAACCCCTATAATACAAAGTAGACACTTACACTCAACATCCATTTTTTCCCAAAAATATAGGATTCATAAATTTAAACATAGTTTACATTCAAAACATATTTACCATTTTTATATTGGTTCTCAAAGAGTAAATATGGACATTTATATTGTTCCTACTCATCCATAATCCCTACAAAAAACATTTTCAAACATGGGATGATAAGAATAATGCTCATAAAGGGATATAAAAATAATTAAAAACCATTAGTCCTTTAAAAATATGAAAATCCCACAAAAAAGTTTTCATTTTATTGTACTAATATTTGAGCTCAAAATATTCACTTACTTTCTCTTTAAATAAAATTTATTACCCATTGTTTTTTTATGAAACATTTTGTAAGAAATCATAAATGAAAAATCATAATTTATGAAATCATTACCGTGAAAACAATCCTTCTACCTTTAGTAGATCATAAATATTCTTTTAAATTATAAAATTGATGTTTTAATTTTTAAATAAAGATATTTCAATATAAACCCATTTAGAATAATATAGAAACTATTTGGGAAACTTGGGGAATCATACTTTCATCATGGAATCCCCAAATATGATAACTCTGACAATCTCTTAGGAGTAACTTAATCAGTTAAATTTAACACTAAATAGGAGTAATCAAAACTTTCCACATTATCTTAGGAGTAGAATACATCATTTAACACTATCCCTTTCCCTAAATAATTGGTTTTCTTTAATAAATATAACCATCATATAAATAAAACCATACATGTGTATGTCATAAGATTATAAAAAAACATCAATTAATCATAGAAAAAAAATATACAAAATAAATTGGGTTCATAAATATTACATAATCACATAATCTTAATCTATACAGATAAAAAACATTTATGGTATCATTATATCACATCATCAGTGAAGCATAAGAAACATCAAAGGATGTTGAACAAGTTGAAAAATTCATTTAAAATTGAATTTGAAAATTTATTTGAAAACAAGTGAATATATCCTTTTTCATTGGTATTTTTAAAACATAAAATTTAAATAATATTAAAAAAATGTTTTATTTAAATTTTACAATGGAAAATTTTAATTGAAACTTTAAATTAAATAACATTCATTATGATGAAAAAACCCAGTCATGTGATAAATGTTAAAACAAATATTCCTTTCACACTTTTTTGAAAAAGTTCGTAAGGTACCTCATTTAGAATATGAAAAGCAGATTCCTTTTAAAACATTGAAAAGAAAGTAAATTTTTTTGAAACTTTCCATTAATAATATTTTTAGTATAGAAATGAACAATCTTGAAACAATTAAATGAACATGTAGGTAAAAGAGTTTAAAATTTTTTAAAAAAAAATTTAAATACAAAAACATCTTACATCGAGTCTCACTCATCACATAAATTTTTTAACTCATGTATAATAAACTAATTTAAATTTTTTTATTTATAAAGAAATTTTTTATGTTTATTATATAATAATAATCTATTTAATTTCATTCATTATCACGTTTTATATACTTACTAAATTGATTAACTTCACGTCGAACATTTTGAGGATGTTCATTTTATAAACCCAAAACAACATTGGTAGGATGTCTGTGGTCTATGGTTACATAATTCCATTATATATATAATAATAATAATAAAAGTATTATAATATTTGTATATTGAATATAATTTTCTAACCACCCATTAAATGTTGACCTGAAAAAAACTCTCTTTACCTCACGGAGGTAGTATACCAGATGTACGCATGAGGGACATTATCATTTTTCAATGGATGGGAGAATAAGAAGGTAAGTAATATATTATTCTTAAAAATAAAAAACATATCATTAATATCATATATATTAATTTTATCGATAATTTTAAACCATTATTTGATTTTGTAATGAAAAACCAAATGTATCATTTGGTGGTTGTGGTACTCCACACATATTCATGAGCAATGTTTGCATTTCCCATATGATGAAAAAAGGGATAAAAAAGGGTTGTTTCATCAACATAATAACATTTAAATATATTTGAGACACTTATTTTACAATATTATCATGTTTATATGATATTCATATGAGTAAAAAAGAAAAAATAAACAATAAAACACTCATTTTAGAGTTATACCTCTTACCTGAGAAGCTTCTTTAGGATTACACCTTAAGACCGCTAGGTTGATATTTTAGTAAGACTAAAACATCTATGACTTGGGTAGGAATTTTGAGAAGGTATTTTTTCTGATATTTTTTTAGATAAATGGATCATGTATTGTGATTAATAAAGAAGATGAGTTTTCCTTTTATAAGTGAGGTGGGTGGTAATCTCATAAATAAATGATACATTAATATATAATATGTGTAAAACTCATATAAAATGGATAAAAAATCACTTATATTAAATTATAAGTCTTATAGGGTTGAAATAAATTCACAAAAAAATTATATAACTTTTTATGTCATTTCGAATATTATCTTTTGGTATAACCCCCTCCTTAACCATGTTAAACCTTAACCGTTGTAACACAATTTTGAATCTTTAATGGTCATAATTAAAAATTAAAATTGGAAAATAAATGAATAATAAATGATATAATTGAAAATTTACCATCCATTTAAGTTATCATGCGTTTTTTATTTTTCTTTAATGATTTAAAAATAATTTTAAAACATGAAATTCTAATTAAATCCATTTTTGGGGCTTTTAACAAAATTTAGCATTAATGACATCATGAAAAAAATTTAATTCCAATTTGAACTATTAAAAAATTACTTATACATTAATATTTGTCTAATAAATTATTTTAACACCAAAATTCATCTAAAAAAAATTATATTTAATTTTTTTAAAAATAATTTACCTACTTTTTTACTGCATACACAAGTATTGTGTCGACATTTTATAAGCATTAAATGTAATTATAGAATCACTAAAAATTAAAAAATAAATTATTATCATTTATATAGCTTATGAATAATAAAGTTTATCATCTCTATTCTTTGATATATCAATTTTATCTATATCTATATCATGATAACATAATAAGTGAGAGAGAGTGACACATTGCATTAACTATTATCTTAAAATAATTTAAAGGTTAAAATCAAATACAAGTGGCACTAAAATGAAATATTTTAGAATATAAGATGATAAGGTTAGAAATATTCTTATATAATAATAATTAAGATTATATTTTGTGACCTTATCACAAAATTTTAATCTAAATCAACATGTTTTACCCTTTATCGTAGTGATAACATTTATCCATGGTTACAATTCATTATTATCAAAAAATTTATAAACTAGATTAATAAATTTGAGAATCATAATTCAAAATATGAAATAAATTCTTCATGACTTAATTTCCATAATGTTAGGAATCAATTTTATTATAATTTCACAAAATGTAATGAAAAACTCTTTCTAGAAAAAAACCCCATTTTAAGTATAAAAATGATTTTATATAAAAATCAGGTATAATGATGATTTCCATAGCATTGGTTGGATTATTTTTTATAAAATGAGACATATTTTACTTTTAAAAAAATATAAAATTAAATGTGATATTGAAATTTCATTTATTAAAAGATAAGAAAAGATAGTATTTTTACAAAATCAATATTTTTGACTATTCACACAAAAAAATCAACCTTCTTGGTAAAATATCAAAGATATATATTAAGAAATGATATAAATTTCTTCAAATGCTATTTATAAAAGTAGAAAAAATTAATCATAATATTCATGCACATAATTAATTATAAATAATCTTTAAATAAAATTAATTTTTGAAATATAAAATGAATTTATATTCATTCATTATCTTGTAACTACCATTAGATTAATGTTAATGAATTGTTTAAAATGGTAAAATATAACATAATTTCATCATTTTATTTTTAATGTGATTAATTTATTATAATAAAATAAAAATACCTTAAAACATTTCTTTAATAATATAATTTTAAACAAACCAAATCATTTATTTTGTAACAAATTTATTTATATTTTACCATATGACTCTATTATCCCAATGTTAATTTAGGTCCAATTTTTATATAATCTCAATGGAAATATGATTATAATGGATATATATGTATCATTCTAACCAAAGATAAATTAAATGGTGCCCTGAGACGGATGGCCACTAGGAATCAAGCGCACTTCCTCATATGCTAGAGGTCACCAATGAGAAATCAGGGTCTAATGAGGGTATAGTAGGGAGATTATACCCTCTATATTAGTAAAAAATATAGTATAATCAATAATACATAAATTTAGTGGAATATAATAATTAGTTAAAAACAATAATGATTAAATAAATAATCATGCATGAACATGATACAATGTATAGATAGACATACAACAGGTGATACATACACAGAACAGGTAAAGAAACAAATAAAAGTCTCAACTGCTATCTCCAATATCATTATGTGAAAAATACATTTCATGTACTCTCATACTCCTTCCTAGCATTTATGGATAACAACAAGAACAAAAAATCATTTATCATGATCCTAAAATCATGAGGTATGTTCGGCTACCCCAGTGCAATGGTGACCTGAACAGGGTGTGAGATATACTCAATAGGCCACCCCCAATGGTACCTAATACATATTCCATCCCATTTAAATAAAATTAATTAATTTATATGTATTATATGTAATAAGTAATTAACTAAAAGTAAATAAGTTATCCCAGGTTCCTCATAGACACCTGGCCAACCATAAATGCTTTGGACTAAGTTGGACCATCTTTGAATAGAAGTCACTATGTGATTATATGCACATATATAAAGATAAGTATTATAATATAGTAACTTAGGTGTAACTAAAGTCTCCATGAAAGTTAGTCTCTAAAACCTCGAAGCAATTTTAGGTAGTGACAAGTAGCTAAACATAAGACTATTAGTTTCTCAAGGACCCGAGGTATATACCCAAGGCATCCTAGTATAACAACTATTATAAAAGATACCACTAGTTAATTTAATTTTAAACATGCAAGATATAAATTTTTTCTCTTATGATCCCATCTATGGTGATCCATAAATAGGGATCCATTAATCACTCGAGTAATAAAGCACTTCCATTTATCTAATGAGCCCATCCTTTTCATCCTATAAAGAGGAAATCCAAGTGTCACTCACAACCCCAATTTCCCTATGAGCTTATCCATGGAGTTCCATAGAAAGTAAACCCAGTTATCACTGATATCGTGATGGAATTAATCAATACTATAATCTCATCCATGGTGTTCAGTAAAATAGAAACCCAATTATCTCTTAGGGCATAACATAATTTAAGTAACTTATGAGCACATCCTTGGCACTCTGAAAAGAGGAAACCCAAGTATCTCTCTTGAAACATCTGATCTCAAATATCCTATGAGATCTTCCATGTTTTTTCGTAAATTTGAACCCAAGTATCTCTTGAGGCATACATAGTTCATTTAATAATTTAAATTTAAGTGAAAAATCTGTTCATATACTTAATAATTCTATAATATATTACAAGGTTGAAGTGTACTTTCTATTTCATTAGTAATATAATTAACAATTAGAAAATATCATTTAATAATAAACAAGGAGGTCATGTGAAGCACCCAAATCTTAACTCAAACCATCCAATCACATTTTCATTAATTAATTTCCCTTTTAATTTATAAGATAGCACACTGTAAGGATGGTTTTATTATAATATTATAGGTAGCATTCAAACTACTTCAGTCTATTCAAAGTGTTCATTCCTTCCATGGGAAATATTTAAAACACACCTCATAGTGTTTTAAGGCTTAAGAAAATCATCTTAATTATGATAATTTAGATAAACACACCCCATGGGGTGGTTTAGTTACACGTAATTGGAATCATAATAAATAATGCGAATGAAATAACCCCAATAAGTGGTTTGGGATGAGTTTAATGACCATCATTCATGATAATGGGATCATAATGGGGTTTAGGTTGTATGTTAGTTAATTAATTTAAGGGCTTTCACATTTTAAAGAAAAAATGGAAATTACAGTATACATCGCAATGAAAATATAATATAAATGATGAAACTTTGAGGAAAAAGAAACTAGACCACCTATATCTGTATTATTATGGTCCATTAAACAGATATCCTTATTTGATTTGATCTAGTTTGAGAGAAAATGTAATATTTGAAAAATACCCTAAAATTAAAGAGTATTAGAACACATGGATTTATAATTATATAAAGAAAGATAAATGAAGAATAGAATAATTAGAAGTGTCAAACATACAGAGTATCTTCCAATGAATCTAGAGTAATTTTATTCAGGAAATAAATAAAGGAGATAAACCATGGATGGGGAGGAAGAGGAGAATGTGTGGAGGGACTGATTGGCATGAAATGGAGGAGAAAAAAGGTAAAACTCCATTAAGGGTGGAGGAGGAAATGGTAAATTTTCCCCTTTTAAAGAGGCACATGGTTAAGACACATATTTTGGCTAAATATTTTCCAACCATGAATCTCTCACTAATCAAGAGCCACACCCCGTATCGTTTGGCCACATGGTTTTGTCTAATAGTGCGTTAACCATGCAGAGCTTCTGGTTAAGTGGAACTAAGGGTGTGGGTTAGGTGCACAGTTTTGGAAAAACATATATAGACCATAAGGGTCACCCCTACTCACCTACACGAGGTCACACAATTATTACTATGAGTTTACATGGTTTAAGAAAACTATTCCCCCTAAGAAAATGGGTCATGCGGTTGATCTTCATGGTTTAACTGACCGTGCGCCTCATTTTTTCTCTAAAAATTGGTTCCTTTAGAGAATGATGCTTTAGAAACTCAACTAAACTCTCGAGACTCCTCCTAAGGTATAAAAAATAAATAAAACCAAATATTTTAAGTGTTTTAATGCTCATTTTTACATTTGGAAGCTCAATTTTATATTTCACTCATCCACCAAATGAAAAGTTCAAATTCTGTTGGAATTTGTTACCCGTTCCAAAATACATGATGTTAATGTCTCCCCACCTTAGAACTTATCATCCTTGAGAAGCCTTGGTGAACTAATTAAACAACATCTGACCTACTTGGGTCATGATGTTCAACTCAAAAGGTTGTGTTACATATTTAAATGTCCAACGCGCCTCAAATAGTTGCATTAAGGAACTAGTACATATACCATAGAAACCCAATCCAGAGATAAGAAAAAGGGTAAAATCCACTATAAATAGATTACCCAATCCCATATAACCCATGACATTATCACTCCATAATCTATTTCATAAATAATCCTAAGGAACTACCTACCTAAGGTCTTAACCCTTAAATGGATGATTCTAAATTATGGCAACTAAACCATTAGAGTTTCCTACTGAAGCATGTTTGTAGATTTATAATTATGTTCCTGACATGTTTCACAAAACAATACACCTGACTGTGAGGGAGGACACTACTCCTAGCCCTCATTTTGATCTCAATAGTTAGTTTCAACTTACCAAGAAGAATCTATTCACTCTAGATTTCAATGAAAGTCTTAGACAATCCTTACATGGGATCTGTCTCAAACCACAACTTGCACAAAATTATTTCCACAATGATTTTATTCCTAGTTTATAGAGATACCTAGTTGAACTTCCTATGGTTTAATACACTCAAAAAAACTACACTTATATGGTTGGATTATTTCAAAATCAATTCCCCAATTCTTTTAAAAAGATCCATCTTGAGGTTGCATTGAGCATGTTCACCGAAGCCTATAACCAACTTCAAGTAATTTATCCTAACAAAACTTGTTCTATGTTTTTTATCAAATGAATTTTGAGTTCCAAAATAGCTATCCAATGATTAGTCTGAAATAGCTACAACCCTTCTCTCACGATATTCGTCGCCAACTATCTAAGGTGGTATCTAGACCATAAGGTTTCCTTTAATATGATCCTTGAGCACAACTCCATTGGATTCTATCCCTAGAACTAGAAAGTTCATTTTTTTAATTCATTTAGCTCGATGGATAACTAAATATCTCTTATGATAATTAGGACTAAGTTAACATAGGGGTCATTATTGCCTCTAAATAAGGAATACACCCAGATTTTATCATTGGTGATTTTTTCTCCTTCTAATCCACACTTAGATCGAAAATAGGCTACAACAACCTTAGTTAAATCCTAATGCCATATCTCCCAACCATGATTGTCCTAGTTCAACCATGGCTAAACCATATCATTGTACCCAAATTGATTTTAGGATATCCCTCATCATGACACTACCTTTATTTTACTCATGCTTCAGGTCTCCATGCATGAAATCATCAAAATTAAAACCATTTATTCTTATCCTGCAAATATTCACTCCCTGTTTGGTTATCTAAATGGTATCCCACACAAATAGAATGTACCTAACTTTCCTTATGAAATAGTTTTACTCTCCTATAATTCCTGGTTCTAGATCTGACTCACACTCTCATAGTTCTTCCAACATCAAGGAAATTTTTTCAAATCTATTTGGAACTTTAGTCTCAATAATACAGAAACTCCCTTGGAACTCACCTCGAAGATAAGAATCCAAAAGTTCCATTAAAAAACTAACCCCAATATGACCATTTCCAATGGTATTTTATGAACTCATTCCATACACTTGGAAGTACATGCTTCTTATGAATGATGTGAATCTCCCTACCTTAGGAGTGTCCTAGTCATCATGTTACTGATAATGGAAAACATCTTATGGAACACATTCCATTACCACCAAACATGATTCATGGATGTGTCCAAAATGAATTTTTCAAGAAAAACACAAGAAGATACGAAAACAAGCCACTCATAATCACGCATGGTTAGATTCACCTACAAATGTACACATGATTCTCCTACTGATTCAAACCAATAGGTTTCCTCAGTATCAGACATAAAATCCAAAATTTAAATCAGATAGGTCATTCAATGGCACTTGGTCTTTTTTTATAACATCACCCAAACCACTAGGACAAATCAAATTTTGATTTCCAGATCAAAGGTAAAATTATCATAATGATCTCACAATGCATAGGTTACTCAACTTCAGATATGACCCATAAACATAGCTTTCCAGAACCCACAAACCTTTATCCAAGCAGTTAGGTAACCATATATTTTAATGTATTATGCAACATTTTCTCTTTAACAAAAAAAAAGATTTCACATACCTCTTTTTAAGTTAGTGGGGGATGCATATAATTATGTTTATTACTGCAATACTATAACAGTACAATCGGAGCTACACATTCCTATCAGGTGATATCCCATCATAAGAAAGAAGGTCACATGACCAAATAAGTTTCCAATCAATCCCAAGTAATTTTTAACCAATGTATATGGATAATTACATGATTCTAACACCTTTAACAAGCCTTAACTTTTTGAATGATCACCTAGTTACTCATGGGTGTTTATTTATTATTAGGAGTCCTACTTAGGATAAATGGCACCTGAATGACACCTCTCAGCTAAAACACTAGAGAGAAATTTAGTAAAGGATTTATTTCTAAGGGAGCTTCCTCAACCCATGTATCCCCCCTTACATACTCAAGGCATCGATCATAAACATGGTCATTCCTGAAAAAATCACAAAGTCATACCCCATAGCCTTTAAGTGTAAGCAATAATAGGTCAGAGGGTAATTGTGGCCTATGGGAAAAGCTAATGTTCCCGCTAAGAGAAATTATAATTTTTATCCTTATATGAGAGTTAATTATATAAATTCCAATACAATGTTTCATTTTTAGGAATTTCAAATATTTTATTTCAACATTTAAACAACTAACATATAAGGGGTTTCAAGTATTAGTTATAAAAAAAGTTATACTAAGATCATTATTTATCTTGTATCACACAACAGTTCAAGAAAATAATATTATAATTTCCCTTTTAACCATTTATTTTATTAAAGGGTTTTCAAAACTAGAATGGTTAAAGAAAATTTTAATTTCTAATCTATAGAGGAAAATTCTCTTTAGAATGTAATTGGAATTTTAATTAATTAACACTTCATAATAACAAAGCACAGAGCATATAGTAGGGATTTTATTAATTAAGGGAACTAGTAAAGTAAGATGCCACTATATGTTTTTATATAACACCACAAAAGTAGGTGTAGAAACTTTAAATGGCCATTTCTCTAATATATAAATACCCCCATGGGATCAGTAACAAGGCAAGTAAAAATTTAAAGGTGAACCACAAGGGTATCTTCATGTTAGTCTGGGTTCAATTAAATTCAACACATAATAGTTTATATTATTGAAGTTTTAACCACCCTTAATAGTTTTATCTCATAACAACATGTCATGGATAAAAAACATGGGTCGATTCCAATTTATCTCATAAGAAACATGCCCCAACTAAACTACTTGGATCCCATTGTGTATTTCATAATTTAGTCATACAGGTCATCAATCTAAAGTCATAGAGGTTCAGTCCCCTTATGTCATAATTTACCCATTATTTAAAAGTAGTCATTTTATATACAAGTTTTCATTTCAATATTTATACATATATATACTTCATGGTTCAGTTATATAAATTAGCATTCCCAAATTATATATTTACTTTCCTTTTATAATTAAAAATTGGAATTCATGTAACTATTACAAATTTTTCATGAAGGTCCAATTATATGAATTTCCATTCCTAATTTATAAAGTTCCCATAAAATTTTTAAATTGAAAATTGATATTTGTTTATTTCAAACCATTCAAGATTCAGTCCATAAAACCAACCATCCATGACTCAAACGTGTTATAATTGATTAGTTATGGTGCCAGCATCAAGATATATAGGAAAATCCCATCAAGGTTCATGTAGACACTTTAATAACAAATTACATATTTTAATCCTAAAAATCCATTCTATCAGAGATGAATAATACCAATAAACATGAAAATAATCTTGGAAAGCCACTATAGAAGCATGGAAACACCCAAGAATGGTATAAAATAAATCAAGATAAAATATACAATAGAATAATGTCATTGATCTAAGCATGCTACCAAATACCTAACATGGTATACAAACTGGTAGAATAAAAAAACACAAGGCACATCAATAAATCCTAGAAAGACTAGAAATTTAATCTATATGGCATGACACATGCATGACATGTGAATATCTATGTGCCTAGAATGATGCATGAACACACTTCACTTCACTTTCCATATAATTTCATGCGGTAAAAATACATAAATTAGTAACTAGTGAAAATAAAAAAGTCACACAAGGTGAAATAATAATAAACTGTAATATAAACAACATGAACAATGGTCTCATTCCTTGGAAACATCATCTTTCTCTCTTTTATGGGTTGGATGAAACTAGGAATAATCTATTTACTATGTTATAAAACATTCCTAGACTTCTTTATACCATCCTAAAATAATATTACCACAGAGGAAAATAAACCTCTCATACCACTTGTAGCATCTCAACCTGATATCCACTAACATAGTTCCTAATCCAATTGGCCACTTGGCCTCAAGCGTTCCACCCAATGCATCATAGGTTTCCATCTAGGAGTGACGGTCTAATGGGGGTATAGTGGGGAGACTATATACTAGGTATCATTAATAAATACAACAAAAGAAATAATACATAATGCAAGCAGAATATAATAATAACCAAAAATAAATAATGATTTAATAACTGAGCAGGCATAAACATGCTACAATGTACAGATAGACATACATGAGGTGATACATATGAAAAACATGTAAAAAAATAGATAAAATACATATTATCTATCTCTAATATCATTATGAGAACAATTTTGATCCTATTCTCCCATACTCTATCCTATCCTAGAAAAATAACAGCAAGAAATCATAATCCCAGAACCTAATATTATAATTATGAGGACTGTTCGGGTACCCCAATATAATGGAAGTCTAGAAAAGGTGTGATATATACTCATTATACCACTAACAATGGCATATAATTCATAATCTATTCTATGTATATAAAATAATATAGTGTGTAGGTCGGATAGGAATGCAACAATTATATAAAAGTAAACAAGTTGGCTCAGGTTCCTTAGGGACACCTAGTGGACCATACCTGCATCTGTCTAAGTCATACTATCTATCAACAGAAGTATCCCTATGATAATGGGAATATATATATATATAAAGTTAAGTATTACTATCTAGGACCAGAGGTATAACTCAAATTTCCAAGAAATGGAAGCATTAAAAACTAGAAAAAAATCTAGGTAATGACATGAAACAGAACATAATACCATTATTTGTTTGAGGACCCATGGTATATACCCAATGTTTCCTAGTATAACAAATATGATAAAATATAACATTGGTAAATGTAATTATAAACATGCATGATATCAAAAAAAATTCATATGAGCTCATACAAGGAATTTCATAAAGAATAACCCAAGTATCACCCAAGTAATAACACACTTCAATTTATATAATTAGACCATCCTTAGTGTTACATAAATAGGAATTTCAAGTATTACTCACATGTCCCAATTTCCCTATGATCCCATCAATGGTGTTCCATAAAGAGGAGACCCAAGTATCACATAGAGTATAAGCTAAGTCATCAAGCCTATGATCCCATGCATAACATTCTCTAAAAAGTAAACCCAAGTATCACTCAAGGAATAACATAATTTAAGTAACCTATGATCTCATCCTAGGAATTCCGTAAATAGGAAAACCAAGTATCACTCATGGAACATATGATCACAAATAGACTATGATCCCATCCTAGTAATTCCCTAAAGGGGAACCCCCAAGTCTCTGTCAAGGTGTAAATAATTCATTTAATCATTTAAATATAATTGATAAATATGTCAGTTTACCTAGTCATGCCATCATATAACACATGGTCAAAGTTTACATTCCATGTCCTTAGTAATAAAATTCAAAAAACTCCAAATCATTTTATAATAAACAAGGAGTTCATGGGAAGCACCCATATCATAACTCAAACCATCCAATCACATGTTCATTAATCAATTCCTCTTTTAATTTATAAGATATCACACTATAAGTGTGGTTTTATTTTAAAATGATGGGTAGCGGTAAAACAATTCATTAAATTAAAATTTTTCTTTACTTTCATAGGAAATATTCAACACACATGATGATGTTTTAAGTCTTATATAATGCATTGAAATAATGATATTTTAGATAAACACACCCCAATGGTGGTTTGGTTTACTAAAAATTGGAAATAAAATAAATCATATGAATGAACTCACCAAAATAAGTGGTTTGGTTTGAGGTTAAAGACCATTTTTCATGCTAAGGGGGTTATAAGGGGGTATAGGTTGTAGTGTATTTATTTAATTTAAGGTGTTACACATTATAAAGTAAACACATTGATATTCTTTCATGAAGAAAAATTGAAATATAATATAAATGTTGAGACATTAAGGAAGAAGAACCTAGAACACCTTCCTCGTGATTAGGAAAGTCCATTCATCTGATTTAAAATAAATTTTGATCTTGTTCAAGAGAAAATAGAAGATCCAACAAATGATCTAAAAATAGCATGAATTACCTTGCATGGATTTAGTATTTTGTATGAAAAGATAATAAAAAGAAAGTAAACATGAGGAGTCTTAAACTTATGGAGGGGCTTATGATGATGTTAAATTTTGTAATGAAATAGAGTAGATCCACCCATAGGAGAGAGAGGAACATGAGGGCATGTGGGGGGGATATTGTGCATGAAATGGAGAAGAAAAATGGGTATATCCAAATTAGGGGTGGAGGGAAAATGGTAAATTTTAACCTTTTAAAGAGGCGCATAATTAGGAGACACAGTTTGGAAAATAGCTTTCCAACCATGAAACTCTCACTACTAAAGATCCACAACCTTCATGATTTGGATACATGGTTTATTCTAATAATGCACCAACTATACAAAAAAACTAGTTAAGTGGAACTAAGGGTGAGAGTTGGGCACAAGGTTTTGAAAAATTGTGTGTAGCCTATGTCAGTCACCCCTACACACATGCACCAGGTCTCAGTAATATTCCTTGGAGGTTTTGTAGTTTATACAAACAGTTCCAATTAAGAAAATGGGTCGCATTTTTGATCCACATGATTTGACTAACTTTTCACCAATCGTTCATCTCATTGTATTTATCCAAAAATCAGTGATTTTGAAGCTTGACGCTTTCAAAACTCAATCGAACTTTTGAGACACCTCTCAAGGTATAAACCTTAACTAAAACTAATACTTTTAAGTGCTACAATTCTTGGATTTACATTCTGAATCTTAACTAAATATTCGGATCCTCCACCAAATTAATAGTTCAATTTCACTTGGAATTTAAAACCCAGTCCAAAACAAGGGACATTAGAATCTCCCCACCTTAGAACATTTTATCCCCTTGAAGAATCATGGAACTATGTAAACAACACCAGAACTACTTGGGTCATGAATTCCCATTCAAATGGTTGAGTTGGGTCTTGGAATTCCCAACACACCTTCAAGACCCACTTTAAGTAAATAATACTTAAACATTAAAAACCCAAGACAATGCCTATAAATAAGGTCAAAACCTCCAAAAAGAGCTTACATGAGCCTATCTAACCCAAGACACAATCACATCATTATCTCTTTTATCAAAAGAACTATGTTGCTCCCCGCCTTAGTTCTTAACCCATAAATGGATAATTATGAATTATGTAACTTAAACTATCTTGTTTTGCTGATGAATCATGTCCAAATAATTCCAAATATGGTCTTAGCATGTTTCCCCAAATGATACACCCAATTACATGTGAGGAAACTACTCCTAGTCCTCATTCTAATCACAACAATCAATTCTGATTGAACCTGTAGAAGATGGTCACTCTGGCTTTCATTAAAAGTCCCCAATGAACATTAAACAACATCGATCTCAACACATGGTGTTCATGAAACAATTTCCACACTGACTGTAACTCCTTTTGAGAGAGATCTTGTCGAACTACCTTTGGATGACTACACTAAAAAACACTAACCTCAGATGGTCACCCCATTTCAAAAGCTATACTATAATTATATTAAGTGGATGCATCTTGAGGTTTCACTAACCATGTTCATCGAAGCCCATAAACGACTTCCAATGATGCCTCCTAATCCAACAATTTATGGTTCTTTTACCAAATTGAATATGACTTAAAAAAAACCATCAAACGACCAGTCTCAAAAATCCATGACCCTTCTCTCATGAGATTCATTAACAAATTCCTATGGTTGTATCCACACTATAATTCTTCCTTAAAATTTTTCCTTGAGCACAGATCCCTAGGATTCTATCCATCAGATCAGATATTTCATTCTTTTAATTACTTTAGCTCAGTATATAA
The DNA here is from genome assembly GCA_963277665.1 of Viscum album. Lineage (NCBI taxonomy): Eukaryota > Viridiplantae > Streptophyta > Magnoliopsida > Santalales > Viscaceae > Viscum > Viscum album. Next base: position 849,291,498 of record OY728121.1, on the reverse strand, counting down.
CTGATTATCTCTCAATGTACTCAATAGAAAGTCAATATAGGAGTCATGATCACCTCTAAACAAGGACTACACCAAGATATTTTCATTCGGTGTGTGTTTCTCCTTCTAATCCACCCTTTTATTGAAAATAGTCTATAATAACCGTAGATAAAGCTTTCAAGAACTAAGTGATAGTTAAAACATGGTTCAACAATCACATAGTGCCCAAATTGATTTTAGGATAGAACTCATCATGGTACTACCTTTAATTTAATTTAATCTCTCTGTCTCCATGCCTAAAAGCATCAAAATTGAAACTATAAATCCTTAAACCACACATAGAAACTTACCATTTTGTTATCTAAACAAAAAACCACACAACTGGTATATAATAAAATTTCCTTATGTGGTGGGTGTAATGTCTCATACTACCCAGTTATAGACCCGACTCACACTTATATTGCTCTTCCATTATCATGGACAAGTTGACTCTACTACATGACACATTATTCTCATTAAGGCAGAATCTCTTTATAAACAAACCTTAAAGATAGTCATCCATTAGTTCCAACCCAATATGACCATTTTTTGAATGGTGCTTTATGATCACATTCATTTTACTTATAAGGAAAAACTTCTTAGGATTGATGTGACGGTCCCCACCTTAGGAGTGTCCAAGTTGTTTCATTATTGAGAATGGAAAACAACTGAATTCATGTGTTTCATCACCACTAAACTTGCTTCCTAGATGTGTCCAAAATGATTTTTAGAAGAGGAACATAATAAGATAGGAAAATTTCCTATCATAAGTTTACCAGTTCATATTAACATATAGATGTACATGGGAAGATTTTACTAAGTTAAGTCCATATGTGTCATCAAAATCTAATATAAAATCTAAAAACTAATCTGGATTGGTCATGTTATAGAACTCAATAATTTTGTATAAAATCACCCTAAACCACTTGGAAATCTCAAAAATATATTTCTATATCAATGGTACAATGATTATAATGAGCTCACACAACACCCAGGTCACTCTACTTTAGAGACGACCAATAAATAAAGCTTTCAAGAACCCCATAGCCCTTCATCCAAACTTTAGGGAAACCTTGTGGTTCAAGGTAATATGTGACCTTTTCACTTGAACAAAAAAATATTTAAAATATCACTTTTTAAGTTTATGGGTGTCACGTGTAATGACACTTGATACTATGATACTAGAACACCATATTCAACACTACAAATTCCTGTTATGTGATATCCCATAGTAAAAATTAAGGTCACACAATCGTAAAAAGAGGCTGATCTTGCTTGAGACATTTATAACTAGTTGAGCTAGATGATGATCATGATAAGGCTTAACTTTCGGAATGATCAACCAATTACATAGGGGTGTCGTTTTATTGTTAGGAGTCCTGCTTGAGATAAGTGAAACTCAAATGGCACTTCTCATCTAAAACACTACACATACATTTTGTAAAGAGTTTATTTTTAATGGCGCTACCTCTACTAGGAAAACCCCCCTTATATACACAAGGCATCGATCTAAACTATTTCATGCCTAAAAAATCATGAGGCCTTACTACATAACCTTCAGTTTTAAGAAAAATTAGTCAAAAATGAAATATGTCTTATAGAAAACACTCACATTCCCACTCAAAGAAATTATAAAATATAACCCTTACATGATGGTTCATGATATAAATTCCAATAAAAGGTTTCATTTTAAGGATTCTAAACTAATTTATTTCTACATTAAAATAAGTAACATATTATGGGTTTCAAGAACCAGTTCTAAAAAATATACTAAGAACATTATTTATCTCATATCACACTAAATTTTAGGAAAATTATCCTATAATTTCCCTTTTAACCATTCATTTGATTCAATATTTTTCACAACAGTTTAGGTTAAAGAAGATTTCAATTTTCAATATACTGAATAATACACTCTTTTGTTTGTTATTAAAATTTTAATTAACTAGTGCCTAATAATAATAAATCTTAAACAATATAATTAAGATTTTATTAATTAAGAGAAATGGTCAAGTAATATTCCAAAATTCATTTATATGTTATTATATATAATCATTCTTATACACTTTAAATGACCACTACATTAACATAAATATACCCCTAGGGGTTGAGTAACAAAAAAAGTAATGATTAAATGAGACCCACAAGGTTCCCATCATGTTAGTCTGTGTTTAATGAAATACAACCCATAATAGTTTAAATTATTGAAATTTCAAACAGCCTTAATGGGTTTATCTCATAAAAACATTCTAAGGCTGCACTACATGGGTCAATTCCAATTTATCACATAAGCAATAAGCCCTAACTAACCTTCTTGGGCCCAGTTGTGCATTTAAGGATTTACTCATCTGGGTCAAAAATCCCAAGTCATAGAGGTGAAATCCCCTTTGTTCAAAATTAACCCTTTATTTAAAAGTAATCATTTTATGTACGAATTTTCATTTCATCATTTATACATATGTATACCTCATGGTTTTTTAGACGAATTACCATTCCCAAATTATTAAGGTACTCACCTTTATCATTTAAAATTGCAATTTTTGTAACTATAACCAATTTTTCATGATGGACCAATTATATGGATTACTATTCCTAGTTTATAAATCTCTCATAAAACTTGTAAATTGAGAATAGTCATATTTTTAATTGCAACCATTCATGTTTCAGTCCATGCCAACAACGGTCCCAGATTTAAACATGTCGTAATTGATTATTTAATGTCCCAGAATTAGGTTATATGGTAAAAAAAACTATTTAGGATGATTCATTCACTTTAATAACCAATTACTTCATTTAATCCTAAAAATACCTTCTATTCGAGAGAAATAATTCTGGTAAACCTAGAAAAAATCTTATAAATCTGCTATTGAAGCAAGGAAACACCAAATAATGTTATAAAATCAATCATGAAAAAATAAATTATAGAATCATGGAATAGATTTAAGAATCTTATTAAAAAATCTAATAAGGTAGAAAAACATGAAGATTAATAACCACACACTGCACATCAACAAATCCTAGACAACCTAGCAATGTAATATACCTGGAATAGAATATATAAGACATGTGAATATTTATGTTCCAAGAATGATTCATGAACACACTCCACTTCTCCTAACATACCAGGCCAAGATATAAAGATCCATAAATCAGTAACTAGTGAAAATATAATAGTTACCAAAGGATAAATAATAATCAACTCTGATATAAAAAGCATGAACAATGGTCCCATTCATTAGAAAATTGATTTATCCCTCATGTGTGGGTTGGTTGAACATAGAAATAAGATATTTACAATGTTAAAACATATTTCTAGTCTCCAAGATACTATCCCAAATTAATAATACCAAGGAGGAAAATAATCCTTTGATAACACTTATATCATCCCGACCTGAGAGACTAAAATGTTTCCCTGATCTCTTCATCCACAAGGCCTCAAGCATACCTCCTCATAATATAGGGGTTGTTGACTAGAAGAGAGGGTCTGATCGAGGTAAACTAGGGAGGCTATACCCTCTAGATCAGCAATAAATATAGCATATACAATAATACATAAAGTAATCCGAATATAATAATACCTAGAAACCAATAATGATTGAATAAATAATCATGCATGAACATTATACAATGTAAAGATAGATATATAGTAGGTGATAGATATGTATAATAGGTAAATATATAAATAAAAAACTTTTTAGAAATCTATGATATCATCATGAGCACTATCTCAGTCCTCTACTCTTATACTCCATCATAGCCTAGAAGAATAAGTGAAATCAATCACAATCCATAATCCTGATCCTATAATCATGTGGTCTATTCAGGTTCCCCAGTGCAACAGAAGCCCAAAAAGGGTGTGATATATAATAAGTAGAACACCACCAATGGTGTCTAATGAATAATCTAGTCCATGTATGAAAAATAAATTAGTGTGTAGGTGTGATAGGTAAGAAGAAAATAAATAAAAGTAAACAAGTCTGCTCAAGTTCCTCTCGGACACTTGGATAACCATACCTACTTTATACTAAGATAGAATATCTTTTAACAGAATTCACCATGTGATTATAGGAATATATTATATATATATAAACATAAGTATTATTGTAGATGATTTTAGGCATAACTCAAGAATCCATGAAATGGAGTCTCTAAAAACAAAGAGTAATTATGGGTAGTCACAAGAAACTGAACATAGACAATTAATTGGTTGATGACCGAAGGTATATACCAAATACATCATATTATAATAATTATCATATAATACACCACTATCCAATGTAATTATAATCATTTGTGATATAAATCATTTGTCCTATGAGCCCATCCAAGGAGTTCCTTAAAGAGGAACCCAAGTATCTCTCAAGGAATAATGCACTTCCATTTATCTAATGAGCCCTTCCTTGGAATTATATAAAGTGGAAACACAATTATTTCTCATAACTCCCAATTTTCCTTTAAGCCCATACATGGTGTTCCATAAAAAGGAAACTCAAGAATCACTCAGATCTTCAACGAGTTCATTGTGTATATGATCATTTCCATGGAATTCTATAAAAATGAAACCCAAGTATCACTCAACATGTAACAAAATTTATGTAACATATGATCCCATCATTTTCATTCCATAATGAGGAAACCCGAGTATTTATCATGGAAAATATAGTCTCTAATAGCCTATGAGAATGTCCTAATAATTTTGTGAAGAGGAACCTAAGTCTCTCTTAAGGTGTACAAAATTCATTTATTCATTTAAATTTAAGTACTAAAGGGGGGAATGTTCTTAAGAATTCCATAATATAATAAATGGTCAAAGTATAAATTCCATGTCACTAGTAATACAATTATAAATTAGGCCATATCATTTAATATTAAACAAGGAGGTCATGGGAATCACTCATATCTTAACTCAAACCATCCAATCACATTTTCATTAATTAATTTGCCTTTTAATTTATATGGAAATACACCAAAAGGGTGGTTTTATTATAAAACTATAGGTAGTGGTCAAACAACATAATTCAATTCGAATTTTTCATTCCTTCCATAATAAATAATTCAACACACCTCATGGTGTTTTAAGGATTAATAAATGCATTGTAATTGTGCTAATTTAGAGAAACAAAACACAAGGGGTGGTTTAGTTACTAAGAATTAGTATAAAAATAAATTATGCGAACAAAATCATCCTAATAAGTGGTTCGAGTTGATTTCAAGCATCACCACTCATGTTAAGGGGGTCCTAAGGGGGTCCAGGTTGTAGTGTTGTCCATTTATTAAAGTTATTGCACATTTTAAAGGCAACAAATGAAAAGTGTGGTGTGCATCATAATGGAAATATAATATAAATGATGAAAATATTAGGGAAAAGAAACTATACCACCTTCCTCATGCCTAGAAAAGTTTATTTATTCGATATTGGTCTTTGATTTGATCCAGTTCAATAGACAATGAAATATTTTACAAATTACCTGAAAATAGGGTGAATTATCTCAGATGAATTTAGCATTATGTATGGAAATATAAATGAATATTGGATCATGGTGATTCTTAAAATTATAGAGGTTCCTCCAAATCATTCAATAATTTTTGATTTGAAAAATAAATAGAGGAGATCTTCCCATGTAAGAGAGAGGAATATGAGAGCATGATGGGTACTTATTGGGCATGAAATAGAGGGAAAAAGGGTAAAACCTATTTAATGGTGGAGGGGTAAAATGGTATATTTGACCCTATTATTGAGGCACACTATTAGGATGCATAGTTTGGATAACTTTTTTCCAACCTTGTAGTTATAAACACTCATGAGCCACACCCCACATAGTTTAGCTGCATGATTTAGTCTAATAATGCAACAACCTTGTGGAGCTACTGGTTAAGTGACACTAATGGTGTGGTCTAGGTTCATGGTTTAGAAAAACCATGCACAGCCTATGCGGGTCACCCCTGAAAACCTACATCAGGTCACCGGATTATTATTTGGAGTCTTCATGGTTTATAATAAATGATACACTTTATAATATGTGTTGCGTGATTGATCTTCATGGTTTAACTAACCATGCACCAACTATGCACCTAATTCTATTTCAACATGAAAAATTACTTTTGGATCTTCAGGATTTTAAAACTCAACCGAACTCTTGAGAAACCTCTAGGGGTGTGAACCTTAACTAAAACAACACTTCTAAGTATTCCAATACTCATATTTACATTCTGAATCTCAATTTGATATTTGCATCATCCATAAATGAAATGTTCAAATTCAATTGTAATTTTTAACTTGGTTAGAAACACAGGTTATTGCAATATAATCATAATGGTTACATAATCTCAATGACCATATTACCATCCTATATAATCTCTTATAAATACCAAAAATAAATGTTTCTCTCTCATCATACCAATAATATATTTACTTCTTGGCCTTTTATCAATAGTTTTGATCAGGTTATGATCTTCATAGCATATAATGAGGATAAATATTATAATCTCACTGTATTTTATATATACAATTATATTTATTTCAATTAAATTTTTATTAAATTTTATCATTATGGAAGCCTCATAATGTATTATCATTTATTTGGAATTGAAATATTTTATCTAAATAAAAAATATTGTATTTAGTTTCAGTTTAGTGTTGTAATAAACATATACTATCAAAAAAAGTTTTATTTGAAGAAATATACATTTTAAAATCTTTTTGTGTCACATTATACCCCTTTAAATAAATTAAATCCTAATCATTTTACATCATTACAGTTAAAAAGGCTTAAAAAATTTATTAAAAAAATTCTAAGGAGTGAAATAAAATATACATAAGTGGAAATAATTATATTTTAATCCACATAGATAACATTTCCTTTTATAGATAAATTTAGTTTCTATATTAATACTAGGAAAAATAAAAATTCATAAATCTTTATTATACCATTTATTTATCATTATGAGGATCATACTTGTGAAATATTTTTGAAAAGAATACATTAATAGTTACGTGATAAAACTTTATAGATATATCCTCAAATTTCATGAGTTGAGTAATTCTTTTAACATTCAGATAGAGAATGTGAGAAAATATAATTACTTTATTTTTTCATATTCCATAAGCACCATTTCATCCATTGGTTATGATTCAAGATGTTTCCTTTTCTATATCTTTTATCACTTGAATTAGTGAATATTCTAAAAGATTTTTTCATGCTTGAAACACTAAAACAAACTTCTAATAGATCACAAGATTTGAAAAAGGACAAAAAGTTCTTCTTCATATCTTTAGAAATTAACTAAAACAAAAATTCTTAGAATAAGGCAAGATAATTTCTAATAAGAAGAAATATTACATTAAAATCCAAAGTCTCAAAAAATAACATCTAAAGTTCAAATTAAATAATTATATTAATAACTAACCTTAAAACTCTTCAAAATATTCCTAACCAAAATTGATACCCAAAAATCAGAAATATTTTAACATATATTCTTCCTATATCAACATAACATTTATCTCTATACAACATTAATCTCTCATAAATTCACATACCAAAAATGTAAATTCCCTAATCATTTATTCTCTAAAATATGTTAATATTTTCCATAAATAACCTAAATCCCCTTAAAGAAATAATAAAAACATATATTATTCCAAAATTTAACTCAATATTTAATCCTAAATTAATATCAACCACTTTGAAATAAAATCTATTTCTAGGAAAAAATATCTCATTTACCAGGATTCCTATAAGCTTCTTCAAAAAAATCACTTTGTCACCAAGTTACTTTTGAATCACATGGTTATCTATATGATAAATCATATGTTCTAAAAATGTAATAACCCTTTTGTCCCATTTAACCATAATTACCTCATCATAAATAATCATTTTAACCCTTAATATTATTAGTACCTTTCAACTTATGTCTAAAAAATATAAAATCATTCTTCATAAAATAATATTTCCATAACAACATAAGTTAAAATTTAGGGTTACGTATACCTCAAGAACTTATTAAAACTCAATAAATTTCTCCCAAAGTAATCCCATCAAATAACATCTCAAAATGGTATTTAATACTAAAACTTATGATCATATTTAGACTTATAAACCCATAATGGTATCCTTTAACCTAGAATTATAATTATATGATAACTTCCTAACCGCTAAAGTTATCTAAAATTGTCCTTTGATACCAACTATAATGTCACATTCCTTAAACAACCCATAATTAAATGATTTAAAAAAATGGTTTTACTTTATTACATTTAAAGAATATTTTTACATTATAGTTTTGTATAATTAATAAAAAAATCTTACATATTAAACCTTACAATACAATGTGGTAACTTCTATCTAATGTTGATTTCTTCTCAAAAAACAGGATTATTAAATTTAAAAAACTATTTAATTCTAAACTTGTTTTCTTCTTTTAATATATATACAATAGTGGAAATATAGACCTTTATATAGTTCCTACTCACCCTTAAACCTTTCCAAAAACATTTAAAAAATATGATCACAACAATGCTTCATAAGGGATATGAAAATAATTTAAAATCATTGTTCCTTTGAAAATATAGAAATCTATATGGATGTTTTCATTTACTCACAATAAGCTTTGAGATAAAAATAATAACTTACTCTTGAAATAAAATTCATTTCCCAAATTGTTTCATGAAACATTTTTTATGAAATAATAATGGAAAAATAATAATTAATGAAATAATTACAATAAAAACAAACCTTTCACCATTAAAATATCATAAACATTCTTTTAAATTATAAACCCTATTTTCACCTTTTAAAATAAAAATATATACCATAAATATCATTTTAAATAATAGATAAATCATGTATGAAACTTTTAGAATCATACATTCATCATAGAATCACTAAATAGGATAATTACAATATTCTCTTAAGAGTAAATTACATCAGTAATCTCAATCACTTCACAAGAGTAATCAGCCTTTATCACATTATTATATGAGTAAAAAACATAATTTAACATCATCAATATACCCAATAAATTTTAGGTATTTAACATATCTAATTTTTGTATAATTAATACCATACATATGTGTTCCACAAGTTCATAAAAACATTCATACATTCTTCATAGCACAACTCGTAGAAAATAAATGGGTTTCATTTACATTTCATCATTGCATAATCTTAATCCATCTAGATAAATAACATGGATGTTATAATTAGATCACATTACCAATTAATCATAATAAATATCAAAGGATATTTACATAGATAAAAAACCTTTAAAAGAGAATTTAAAATTTTCATTTATAGTAATGGAAAATATCCTTTTTGTGTATATTTAAAACTAAAAATTTCAAAAATATTGAGAAAAATATTTTATTTTAAAATAACTGTGAAAATTTTTAAATTAATTTTCAAATTAATTAAATGGAATTATTTCATAAAAATACATTCATGTGGTAAATGTTAAAACAAATATTCCTTTCAAACATTTAGTAAAAATTTCAAAAGTACCTTGTTCAGAAAAAGATAAGAAGGATCCTTTTAAAAAATTAAAATTAAAGACAAATATATTTATAAAATTTAATTTAATAATATTTTAATAATAAATATAAACATTCTTGAAACATTTACATTATCATGGAGGAAAATGTGTTTAAAACATTTTAAAGAAAAAATATCTTTCCTCGAGTCTTACACGCCATTTACATTATTTTACTCTTGTATAATAAACATATTTAAACTATTTACTTAATTAAGAACATTTTTAATTATTATTAAATTAATATAGTACCTTTTAATTCATTTTTTATCATTTCTTATATATTTACTAAAAAAAATTAGGTTCATGACATATATTTTTAGGATGTTCGGTTCATAATCCCAAAAAACCTTTGGTAGATTCACTTTAGTAAAAGGTTTTATTGTTAAATTATTTATTGAATATGAATCATGAAATAATTATAATATTCATTCATTATATATAATTTTATAACCATAATTTAATGTTTGATATGAAAGTATAATCACATGTCTTCATGGATGTGACAGTCCACACATACGTACGTGTGGTGTTTTCATTTTTCAATAGATGGAAGGGTAAAAATTTAAGTATTATCTTATCATTACCTAATAAAAATTATGTAATGAATATTATATATATTCAATTTATCCATATTTTCAAATATCAATTTTATAAAGTTATGAAAAATGAAACACATCACTTCGTAGATGTGGTAATCCACACATATGCATGAACATTTTTTTCATTTCCAATAGGATGGAAAAGAAGATTAAAAAAGGTTGTCTTGTAAACATAATAAAATATAATTATATTTAAGATAATTATTATATCTTATCATCATGTTTATATAAGATTTATAGGATGTGGAAGAAGAGATAAACATGAAAATGGTTTATCAATAGCTATACCTATTATTTGTGAAACCACCTTTGGCTTACACCTTAAGACTTCTAGGTTAGTCTTTTGGGGAGAAAAAGAACCTCTAGGACTAGGGTAGGAAGGTTGTTAATAAATTTTGTTATGAATTTATTGAGATAAATTGATCATTAAGTGTAATAAATAGAATATAGGAGGTTCCCTTTTACAAGTGAGGCGGGTGGGAATCTTGTAGATAAATTAGATATTAATATATAATATGTGTCTAGCTCATGTTAAATAGATCCAAAGTGTTTTAGAGTCAAATAAAATGACTATAAAGATGAAATAAATTCAACTAATAATGTTTATACAAGTTTAAATTCCATTTTTGTAGTGACCCAAACTTTTATAAATGAAATTTAGTTCTCAATGGATTAATTCCTTATTAAGTAATGTATTTATAGAAAATAAGTTAACTATGTTTCATTTGTTATTTTTGACCATAATAAAATGAATGAATAATTTTATGATGGGCTTAAAGTAATATTAAAAATCATAACCATTGATAATATAGTCACCCTTTAGTGAATTTTATTATTATGATATATTAAGGGTTATAATAAAATCTAATTAACACTTAAGGAATACTTTATGGCCTCAACCAGTAGGATCATACCCTATAATGCCCATATATTGGAGCTTCTAAGGGATATGAAATGATTGTGATTTTCCCTTGACCAATTCCAATATAAGAATCAATAACCAACAGTTGATTGAAACTATTTATTGGAAAATTTCAATCCCATAGAGATATCCACCCAAACCATGTTCACCAAACCACTCCAAGAAAGTACTACCATCGCACACATTACCCTTAGGGAATACATGGGTGTAATAATGGGTTATGTATCTATACCCTAGTAGTATGAATTTTTATATTATATTATTAATAAAATAATTGTTATAAGAATCCCTTTTCAATATAACTATATATCTATATATATTATTACATAATGAGTTTAAAAATAGATTTTTTTGTAAAGAAACCAAAATTGTATTTTTTTTTTGGAAAATATATTTTCAATTAAAACACTCTTTTTGGTAAATCCAAAATTGTGAAATAATTTTCATTATCTTGAAATAGTCTTAATAAATAATATCTATTTAATTATAAATGATAAAATAATCTAATGAAGTCCCATATAATTTTTAAAAGGGTTAAAAAAAAATTGTGTCATAATATCTAGTATTTTTAAATAAAAATAGGTTTTTTAAGAAAAAATAGAATAAATATATCTATAAAATTAATTTTTAAAAAATAAATATCATTTTTGAAATCACCACATGGAAATTATTCAATTGTTAATTTTTCCAAAAATTTCTTAGACAGTAATATTTTTTGGTAAAAATTATATACGTTATGTATTATAGCATCATAATTGTCTAAATGTGATGTAATAAATACTATAAAATTAATACATGAACAAATATAGGTTTTTAATTTATAATAATTTGTTTTTAAGTTATTTGTTTAATGTTTAGAAATTAATAAATAATTTCCCTCTATTTTGTTATAAATACCCACCAAACCTCCCATTACATTTCACTCAAAATCCATTAAGACTTAATTTTTTATCCTTATACTACTATAAAAACCTACCTAGGTGTTCCCATAATCTTAAGAATATCCACCATAGATTTTAAAAACAACCTCTCATATAATGGATTCTAATAGTCTTCCACTTTATTCAAGTACTTTCTTTCTATTATTCCTTTTTATTTTCAATTTTTCATATTGATATGTGTTTTTAAACATCCATATATTGTCTTTATGATTCCTAGGTAATGGGATACAACCTTTTTCTATCATTAATTCCTTGAAATAACCATTATATACACTCGTCATGCTACCAAAATTATATTGTGATTTTCCATAACAAATTTTTATGTTGTGAGAAGATATCCCCATATCAAATAAAGGGTATTAACCTAGTTTTTTCTATAATTAATTGATCATGGACTTAAATTATTATAACTCATACTCATTAATAATGGGAATAAAATTTGTTAAATTTTTTATTACATCATATGATATATATGGAACAAAAATTCATGTACATGATATGAATTTGATAGGTGAGAATAGATATATATATCCCTCCAATGAATTTGGAAATTTTTTTATCTAATGGGTTTCGTTTTATTGTTCCTGAGTGGTTAACCTAACCACAATATGTTATTATTCCTTGGTATTTATCCTTGACTTATTTTTATGATGTCGTGTTTTATGTTTTTCCACATTCATGTAATGTCGGGATATTATCATGTTATATCATGATTCAATGTTCATGATTATGATTATCACATTTCTATGTTATCATGTTATGTATCTTGACTCGCAATTATTTATTTACTTTATTCTACGCTTTGAGTATTCCCTTGCTATGATTTATAGCTCACCCATTTTCATATGTATATCACTAGATTATATCGTGAAGTTATATAAGATTAATTTAATTTTAAGGGAATGTTATAGAGTTTTTAATTTTCTTTGTGGTGTGCATGTTCATAGTTATTATGATATATATCTAATTACCCAAATACACTAGGCCTCTTGATCATTGGGATTGTGTTATGTGTATATTTATTTAATATATCATGAAATTAAGTATATAATAGATATAGGTTTTCCATAGTTGGTATCAGAGCATGGTATACTTATTTTTAGAGAATAGGATTTAAAAACATTAATGAAAACCATAGTTATAAGTCTAAAAAAATTACAAAAAACCCTAAATTTTTTAAAAGTATAGAGTTCTTGGTTTTATGAGAAAAATCATCACTATATGGATACTAGAAAGTGGATGTGGTTGTGGAATAGATATATCTAATTATAATAACTCTAAAAGGGCTTGTTTGGTGCCAAATCAACCTATACCTAGTTCACACTAAGTAGACTTAAGACTTCACACCAGATCGGAAACTCCTAGCGTATATTATTTAGTTCATCATGTTCTTTTTGTAAAACAAATCCTATGAAATTTAATTTTAGGAAATAGACTATGGATAAAATATATTGAAATATGAAAAATAATACAAGTTATTTATCTAATAGACCTTAAATGTTTATATTTTCCATTTTATATGTTTAATAGTTTGGATATTCCCATCCCTAATTCAATTTTGGAAGAATTTTATGATTAGAATTAGGATAAAATAGTGAAAGGTATGATTATTGTCTATTAATGAGATTTAAATTTCATATGTGATAATGTTTCTCTACATTATTTCATATCATTCAAGTTTAGTAAAACAATTAAAACACCTTCACAAAACCTAGAATTCACATTAACAGTGAAAATGGAAAATGGTGACATTATTTCATGCCATGCATAAAACTTTTCCCAATCAATATTTAGGGACTAACTTTCCTAGCAATCCTTTTGATGATTAATTTAGAATAATTATATGTTATTATGAATACATATCGGATATCCTTATATAGAGACAACGAAAATTTATTGGAGAAGGAAATAACTCTTTGTATTAAAAATTTTCCTCTAATTCTACACAAGTGAAAGGATGAGGATGGATCTCCTTTGTAATCATCATCTCAAGCATGGATATTATTTCCTTCTTAAAAAGAATCTCTCACTAAAATGATTGAAACTAAGTAAAATATCATCATTAATTAATTACCCATTATAAGATAATAAGTTGATTTATTCCCCAAATAATTTCCTGGTCATCCTCCTAACCAATAGGTTGAGTTATACATTGAACTTATACCTTGGATCTTTTACAATATCCAAGACTACATATAGAATGGCCACTATTACATTTAAAGATATAAATAAGGAACTACATGAGAATATTGATAAATTGTTAATATAGACAAGTGCTTCAATGTATGGAGTTCCAATCCTTTTCATTAATAAAAAGGATGGGTCAATGTGCCTCTATGTTCAAATTGATCATGATAAAAAAACAAGCATCGTCTTAAATGGATTGATGACTTGTTCAATTTTCTATTTAGATCCTAGTACTTCTCTAATTTGGATCTTTGGTCAGGATATTATCAAGTAAAGGTAAATAAGTAGGATATCCACAAGAACACTATTCATATAGGACATGAGAATTATGAGTTAATAGTAATTCCATTTGGAATAACTAATGTTCTTGTTGTCATTATGAACTTAATGAATAGAGTCTTTCAAGATTACCAGGAAAATTTTATGGTATCCTTTATAAAAAATATTCTTTTCTACTATAAATGTAATGAGGAACATGAGGATCATGTAATATTGTAGTGAAGAAATTAATAAAGGAAATTTTATATGTGAAGTATAGTAAATGAGAATTTTGGATGGATCCAGTAACATTCATGGGGCATGTCCTCCAATGGCCCGAAGGCCTTCATTTTTTATTGATTTTTGATAATCCATCTTTCAATGGGTGAGGTGGAACCCTTAAAAGGCCCGTAGGCATAAGTATTACAAGGCCCGAAGGCCTAAAATAATTCATTGCTCGTAGGATTCAAACATTATATACAACCCAGACTATCTACTTGGAACTACCCCTCCTAAGAATCTTCATCATGAAATCATCTCTACACCTTCGCATGGCTGTTCGGCTAGGCTTTCACGTGCATGCATAGGCTTGTCCTGATAGAAGGTGTCATACCCTCTCATTCTTGCAATCTATTTAGCATCTACTATGGTGAAAGCTCCTTGATCCTCCTCCTTCCGAAGCTTCTTCCTTGTAAGTTGTCTAGTTTGTATCTGCACTTAAGTTGGCCGGAAGGCCTTGAGGTGGCCCGAATGCATTACTGACCTGAAGGCCGGGGTGGCCTGAATGCCTTAAAGAACTCAGGGACCAAATTGGTGGCCCGAAGGCCCAAATAGGGGAATATTTGAAACTGCTACAATGCCAAATAGTGTCTGATATAGTACCACTACAGTACCTGCTACAGTTCTACAAAGTTCCTGTTATTGTACTGCTACAATACCAGAAATTATCCACCACCTGGATTTGATCTCGGGTCTCCTGGATGCACTTAAGGAGTCCTCACCAACTAGGCTGAGGCTCACGTGCTCATGGGTCATGTTATCAAATGAAAATGGATATCTATAGTTACTTTAAAGATAGAGGAAAGTGAAAGATTTCCTATAGAAATTTATGTGATTGATATATATAGTTTCCTTGTATTAGTTGGGTACTCCAATCGATTTGTGATAAACTATTCATGATTTTCAAACTCACTGACCAAGATAACATAGAAGGGAGTAAATGTTTTCTATAATTATGAATGTAAGGAGAGCTTTAAAGAGTTAAATAAAAGGCTAATCCCTAAACATGTTCTCACATTACCCGAGAGTGGGGGATAATTTTTTATTCATATAAATGATTCCAAAAGATTCTTGGGTTTAGAAATCATGAAAATGAAAAATTAATGTCTTATCCCTCCCTCTAATTAATGATCCATGTGCATAACTGCTCAACGCACGATCTGGAATTTCCTGTAGTGATCTTCACATTGAAGATTCAGAAACATTATCTCTTTAGGGATAATTGTGACATATATATATATATATATATATATCATAATGTCCTTAATTATTTATTCACAAAAAATGATCTCAGTATTCACCAATTGTGTTTTTTAGAGCTAATAAATGATTATGAAGTTTCTATCCATTAATATACTAAGATGGTGAATAAAGTGGTAGATTCTTAGAGTAAATAGTATCACACAACCCTATCCCTAATGTGGATTTAAAGGGGTACAATATTCTTATACATGTAAAGTATGGAAACAGGAATCATAAAATTATTTCAATTTGACCTTTCTCAAGTAACTTCTCAACTATCTATTCTTGATAGAATTAAAGAGGCTTAGAAATTTTATGGGGAGCTACAAATAAAGGAAGAAAATATTCTATATTACAAATTTACAAAAGATAGATTTATAAGGTTTGGAACCCATCTATGTGCCCCATAAAAACCATAACTAAAGAGGCAAATTTCTGATGATGTGCATATCTCATCCTTATTAAGTATTCTAGGAATCATTAAGATATATTGATACCTAAGGCAAAAATTATAGTGGGATAACATGAAGAGAAATATTTCGGGATTTTTATCTTGATTCTTGGTATGAAAACAAGTCAAGTATGAATGATATAGATTTAATTTTATGATGAAACCATTTCCCATAACATTATATAAATGTGAAAACATATCAATGGATTTAATCATAAGACTCTCTAGGACATGTATAGCCAATAACATCATTTGGTTGGTAGTTGATCACCATAAAAAGTAATCATATTTCATTTCTACTAATTAAGTTTTCTCTATTGACCCACTCACTAAGATATACATAAGATAAGTGGTAATATTTTATGGAGTACCACTCTATTATATTTGATCAAGATCTAAGGTTTAATGAAACAATGATGTTTTCAAGAAATTATTTTTAACAAATTCTATTGTTTTAATGATTTTCAATGAATAATTCCATATATTCCAATTCCTTATTAATATATAAGGATTTAAAATTAAATAATTAAAATGAATATAAATATAGTTTTTTAAATGGTTCTAAAAAACACCATTCCAGCACTGAGAGATCTCGGGCTCGATCTCTTTATCCATTCCAATGCCTATGAACACCTTTGATCATCTGTAAGACCCCTTCTGACTACCCTTACACTTCTTTCAAATGAGTTGTTCCCATGCATGTTGATGAGAGTACCCTCTATCTATAGGGAAGGATATAGAGATTATGGATCCTTCCTTCACAACTGTCGAGCATCATTGGACCACTGTCACTGCTTCCATTTGATCCAAACCCATGCACACCATGCATGATGGAAAAGGCCCTGTCAAATCTTACTGTCCACGATTAAAAAAAGGGAAACACTCAAGTTTCTCAAGTGTATCCTTCAAAATATATTTCCCATGTCATAGGGATAGAATTAAATAAATTTAAAAAGTGTAAGATACCCAATATCATAAATGGAAGGTCAAAGGGAATAAACTCCTTTATAAATAAATGGGTGTATTGCACTACTGGAGGGGGATACTGAAGGAGGAGAAGCTCGCTGCTACTTTCACTATATTCTTATTTATTTTATTTTATTTTATTTTATTTTATTTTATTTTTCTTCTTATTTTTATATTTTGTGTAATTATAATTAATTTTGTTTTATAAAAATAACAAATGCATATTTTATTTTATCTAAGTATTCCATATGAATTTTCTTCTTCTTATTATTATTTGTCTTCTTCTACTTCTTTTTATTTTATTATCTCCATTTCTATATTCTACCCACCTCTTTTTATTTTTATTTTGTTATTTTTTTCTCTCTATAAACCCTATTATTTTTATTTTTATTTATCTCTTCTTATTGTCTTCTCATTATTTATATAGTGACCTATTACCCTCACAAATGATAGGAAATACTGAGGCTTATACCAGGGATGGTAAATTATGTTTTCTAAATTATTAAATTAAATTTTAATGTTTTATTTAAGTTTGTGGTGATAAAGGGTGAATTCCATGGGTTTTTTCATTTTCCTCTACTACACTAAACTCAAACACATTTTTATACTTTTATTTAAATATTTTCCCTACCTTATACTAGACACAAGAACTTCATATTATAGGAGTTGATCCATTCTATGGATAAAATGGAATATGATCTAGTTTATTCCTGAGGGGTGACACATTCTCAATTGAGTTCAGTCATAAACCTTTATTATAGGATGAGATGTAGTTAATATTATAATGGAATTCTAGATATTACACCCCCTAAATAAAATAATATTAATCCAAGAGTGATATTTCACAATTGGATTATCAAACTAAATTTAAAAAACAACAAGAAGAATGATGGAACTCATAAACAAAACCACAAATTCCAAGTTATTTCTTTTATAATCAAATTATATTATTGCATGTTAGTTTATTTTTTGAAATATTTTCCTTAATTTAAATTTCATTTATTTATTAAAAATAAAATAAATAATAAAAACAAGTAGTCTTAGGAGAATTAGATTAATTAAGTGAAAAAATTGTGAAGCTCCATAAGTGAGATGACCCTAGTCAGCCACTGTGACGCACTAGGAAAAAAATTTAGAGATTTTATATTTCGACACCCCATGATAGGTGTGCATTAAAACTATTTTTTTAGGGATCCCATCAGAAGTTTATTTTCTTATTTTTTTCACATTGTATATAGATTTTTATTTTTTATATAAATAAAAATACATTGAAAATTATAATAATATTTTTCCCATGATGTATTCAAATTTAGATTATTATTCATGGGTACACAACTCCCAGTTGAAGGAGAAATAAGAAGAAGAGGAAATTTAATATAAATCCTAGGTGTATGAAATTTGAAAATACATATAAAAACTAGAGAGTAAAATTGAAAGGTAATGTTAATATGTTTGTGCATTTATGGAGCAACCAAAACCTAAGAATGAAACATATGGTGGCCAAGGGGGAAGATCCACTAGTTTTACTGAATTTTATTGAAGACATCCAAGATTTTTTGGCCAAATTCAAGGAATATCAAAATCCCAACAATATGAAGAACCATATCCAACCTGACCATTATAATCTAGATTTCATTAATGATGAGGATGACTTGCCTATTAAGTTATATGTGGGAGATTAATAAGATCTAGACAAATTATTTAATGATTATGAGGTATAAAATGATCTCCCCATACCTTATAAAGTAAAATACCCAGTACCATTGTATATATCTCTATCCATGGAGAAGGAGGAAGCCACCCAAGTGGTGGAATTTGAAGAAAATATGGAAGATCCTAACAATCTATATACATCCACTACGATCCAATATTAAGAAGCACTCACCACTAAATAAGAGATTGAAGCTAAACCAAGAAAGGTAGTTGATCTTATCTCAAACTCTCTCCCATTTGAATTTATAAAATCTAAATTTAATATTAACTCCCACTCTAAATGGCCTAAAGACTTTATTTTTTATTTTATTATGCATAATCCCCCTTTTATGGGTTAAAGGGGAACCCTTACATGACCTGTAGGCCCAAGGCACAAGGCCCAACACGACCCAAAGGCCAAATACATGACCTGAAGGCCTAGAGGCATACTATATCCAATACATGACCCGTAGTCCCAACACACTAGAACCTCACCTCCCCAAATCCTACAACATTGATCACCTATCTCCCCACCTTTCATTTTTGATCAGCTAGCATTATCTCGTGCAAAGCTGCATGGTGCCTGGTCCTGATGGTGGTTTCTATACCCTCTCATTCATCCAATCTGGTTAGCTCTTCTCTGGTGACTGCTACTCTTTTCTCTTGATCCTCTTCAAGATCCTTCAATGTGTGAATTTGGCTACTCCATGGTCTCTATGAATTGAAGGCCCTGAGGCCCGAAGGCCTTATGATGACATTAAGGCCCTGAGACCTGTAGGCCCAAACAGGTGGTTCGAAGGGCCAAATCAACTGAATAGTTTCGGGTGCTAGGGTACTGCTACAGTAACTGCTACAGTACCCAAAAATTCTACTCCACCCAGTTTCAAACTCGGGTCTCTTGGATGCCTACTTGGAGCCATTACCACTCGGGTATGGGCTCATTGTCAATATTAAATCCCACTATTTTAAAATTTTAGATACATAAAATCCTTATTTTTTCTTAGGGGAAGCTAAATAAATAACACATGAACCTACTAAGAAACACATGGAACTTCTAGAACTAATTGAACATGAATTAAAGGAATTCATTAAGAAAATATAGGTGGTTGAACATAAATATATTAAGATAGAGTATGCTCATATTTAAAGATAAAATTATGATTTTCATTCAATTTTTTAAATTATTTCAAAACAAAAATACATTATAATCTTCCTTTTGAAATTATAATTTATGCATCCCAATTTGATCAAGCACTGGACAATGAGGAGGAGGTTGTACAAGTAGAAACAAAGAAAGAGGGTGGTCCATAATTCATCCTAAACCCTCTATGAAATCTATACCTAATTAAGAAGGTGGTGTATTTTGTATACTCTATCCATGGATCATTCTCTACTGACAAAGAAGAAGCAGAAGCTGGGAAAAGTCACTTGTGGAGGTTCAAATCTAAGAATCTCCACACATGAAATGAGTATGGATGATAGATAGTATTTCCCTCTAAAAGTAGTAAAAATTCAGGGCTCAATAGGAGGATCATACCAAGATTTTTCTTTCTAATTTTTTTTGGACTTTAAATATAATTTTTAAGAGTAGTCCATCATGCATTCCATTTCCCACATTCATTTTGAATCTTAAATGACGTGATCATTTTATTTAATTGATTGATTTACTTTTTCATGACCATGATAGAATAAGGAAATATCAAATAGCTCAGGATAAAATAGAATAAAGCTTCATGTGATAGGTAGTTATTTCTTCCATTTACTATTATTAAACTCCCTTCATTTTTGTCTAAAAACAAATTTTGATCTTTAGTATGAAACTTTGCTTCCCATACTTGAATTATAACTTTACTTGAATTATCTAGAAGACATGAGTTTTTAAGGAACTCTATAATTCCATGAATTATATTTCAATGATAATAATATTTAATGATTAAAATTGAGAGTTGAATTATTAGTTTTAAACATGGATATTAAAATGAGGACTTGTTATCTGAGGGAATTAGTTGATTCATGTAAATGAAAATTCCCTATAATTTTTTGTTCTTTGAATTTATTAAATTTATGTTAATTTTTTTATCATCATTCATTCCATGAGTGATTGTCCAATATCATATGTCTCATTCCTGAGGGGATTTCTAGACTAAATACTTTATATTTTATCTTGAACATATTTCTTGACGGATCTTGGGACATTCCACCCACCAGAACATGAATGGGAATTTTTCAAATCTATGATTGTGAAAAAAAACATTTAAAATGATTTATTCATATTTTGATAAATCATTATCCTTGAGACCTCATTATACATTAAACCTTGATTAACCCATAGACACCATGAATGACTTTTTTATGAATGATCCATGTTTCAAGTCATTTTTAACCATTCCTACCCTTCTCATAGTGTTTTAATGATATTTTAAAGTTGAAGTGTAGGGTATAAGGTATTCATGGTGGAAGGGATGATCTACATTATAAGGGAAAAGTGTGGGGTGATAATTGTGTTTATTAAGAAATTTTTATGACTTATTCATTATACATTATTGTTTTCCCCTCTTGAAAAAAATGAAAAAAATAAGAATGGGTTTTGACTTTGAAGAATAAAAAAACACCATTACTATACCAATTTTTTATCACATATGGTTAGGTGGTGGATTTGATTTAATCTAAGAATAACTTGAAAAAAAAGTGAAAAATGAGTAATTACTTTGATAAAAATGTATAAAAGAAGATAAAATTTCAAAGGGTGAAAATCATTCATTATTATTTCATATGTCATGACCTTTACTTTGATCTTGGGAAGCGGGTGTTGTCGCAATTTGAAGGGGAAAATTTTACTGAGATTTTAATTCTAATATCATTATTTATACTTCATGGAGAAACCACCTCTTTGAGCCTTCATTTTTTGAACATCAGTTCCCACAAACCTTAAGCCTCAAAGTCATTTGAACCATTATTACAATGTCCGTAGAATTTTATGTTCCTTTTTTCATTACAAAGTGTAGAAAGAAGTTCCTTTGTAGGCCTATGGAAAAGGATCATTTTCTCATGATATAATCATAAGTCTACTTGAATTTTTAATTTGAGTTATGTGATAAAAGATTCAAAAGTGAGGTAAATCATACAATTTCATGTTTAATGATTATAAATTAAGGATCTTGAATGGATGAAATAAAAAGTTCCATCATTTTCAAGTGAGAAATTTTAAAATACTAGAATTTATTATTTCATTGATTAATGAGAAGTTAAATTGATATTTTATGTGGTTTTTTAAATTTATTATTTAACATTGATAAAGAATTTATTTAATTGATTTTATATTCTAATATTGTTATAATTGGTGCCCTATTTAATTTTATGTTGATATTTTGTGCCTGAGAAAAAGAATTGTTTAAATGTGGGGGTATTTGACACACTAATATTTTCATGGAATTATATTAAACAATCAATTTTTTCAATGATTAACACTGAATAATTCCATTTATTCTAATTTTTTAGTAATATATAAGGATTTAAAATTAAATAATTAAAATGAATCTAAATATAGTTTTTTAATGGTTCTGGAATATGCCATGGAAGCATCAGGGGAGCTCATGCTCAAGATATTTCTCCATACCAATGCTTGGTAATACTGTTGATCATCTCTGATACCCCTTTTGACCAAACTTAAGCTTCTTTCGAAGGGTTCGATTCCATGCATATTGATGAGAGTCCCATTCAGCCATTGTGACGTTTGGAGGTCTTAAGGTCCTTCCTTCGCCATTTTCGAGCATCGATGGACCACTATTTTCACTGCCATCTCACCAAACCCCATGCACACTGGAGGAGGGCCCATCAAAGTATGCCTTCCATAAAGAAAAAAAGGAAACACTCGAGTTTCTCAGGTGTATCTATGAAAATATATTCCCCTCATCTCAGTTATAGAATGAAGTGCATTTTAAAAAATGGAAGATATCTGATATCTTAAATGGAATTTTGAAGGTAATAATCCCATTTGTAAATATAGAATCTCATTACACTGCCTGAGGGGGGGACCAATGGAGGATAATCCCACTACAAATTTTATATTTTTATTATTTTTATTATTATTTTTCTTCTTATTTTTATATTTGGTGTAATTATAATTAAGTTTATTTTATAAAAATAACATGTGAATATATTATTTTATTTAAGTTTTCCACTTAAATATTATTCTCAATCTTCTTCTTCTTACACTTCTTCAACTTATTACTATTATTTTAGTTTCATAATTCCTCTTTTCTACCCACTTCTTCTCATTTTTATTTTATTATTATTATTTATCACAATCTCTCATACCTATTCTTTTTATTTTATTTTATTTTTTTTATTCTTATTTTCCTCTCAATCTTACCATAGTGACCTATTACCCTTGATAATGAGGGGGTAACCTAATGCATTTTCAAGGGAGGTAAGTGGTGATTTATGAATTCTATGCGTAAATTTTAATGTTTTATTTAAGTTTATAGTGATAAAGGGTGAAGTGCATGGGTGTGGTTATTTTCCACCATAAAACTAAACTCAAACTCATTTCTACGATTTTATTTAAAAAATTTCCCTCACTTATATAGGAAAAAAATCTTCATATGATAGTAGTTGATCCATTCGATGGATGAAACTACATATGATGGAGTCGAGTCCTAGAAGGTGTGACTTCTTTAATTGACGCGTTCGATCAACCATGATTATTAAAGGAGGTAAAATTAAGATTTTCATGGAATGTGGAATTCGAAACCCACTAAATAAAAATATATTAATCCAAGAGTGATATTTAATTATCGGTTTATTAAACTAAATATAAGTAACTAGACGAAGAATGACGGAACCCATAAACCAAAATAGAAATCCAAATTCTTTCATCATTAATCACATCCTTTCATTTCATATTAGTTTAATTTTTTAAATCTTTTATTTCAATAAAATTTCATTGTTTTTTAATAAAATAATGAAAACATAAACAATAAGTAGCCTTGTGAAATAGATTATGTAATTTAGAAAACTATGAATCTCCACAAGTGAGATGATCCTTTTCCACCACAGTTTTATACTAGGAAAACAATTTATAAATTTTCTTCTTCCATTTCCCATGATTAGTATACTTCATTTACCTAGAGGTTCTGGAGAATCCATCAGAAAGCATTGGATATAAAATTGAGTATCAATAATGCTTATAATCCTTAAACAAATGTTCAGTCTAATATTACCATTAAAATTCTATAGGATGTGATGTGATCTTATTTAATAGATTTCCAAATATATTGGTATTGTTACTTTTCCCCAGTATATTTTCAATATAACAAAAGTTTCTATTCTATCATTTAAATGGAACCTTATGAAGCTCCATTTGGTAAATAGTGTTAGACTCCAACATGGTAGGATGAATTTAGAGATCAAAAGTTGATGGGACTTTATCTTATCTTTGATATTATGGAGAATTTTCAAACCATTAAGCATGATATGAAATATGTAAAATGTTGACCATAAATCTACATAGAAAATCATTGATGAAACCTATAGTTTGAGATAGAAGATAAAGTGTTCCTTCATATATCACCATGGAATAAATTCATAAGTCTTGGGAATAAAGAAATGATTATTACCAGATATATCATCCCCTTGGAGAACCTTGATTGCATCAAAGTTATAATCTATCCACTAGAACTCCAACCTAACATATCTGAAGTACATGATGTGTTCCATGTATCCCTATTAAGAAAGTTCATACTAGGTCTCTCACATGTAAGGAATCCAGTGGTGATACCTTTTGTAACGCCCCGACCCCAGCTACCCAGAGTCGGTGCATTAATTCGTAACATTGGCATGATCACAAGAAAGATCAAATCTCGAAAGACCGATTGGTTTAGTAGCCTTGGAAACACTAGATATATTCATAAGTTTTACATTACATCATAAAATGAAAAACTACTACAACAACATAATGTTTCCACAGTCCACACTATAATCCCCTCATAATATCCCTGCAGGTCATTCATAACTTACATCTTCACTTCCTGGGAAAAATAAAACATAAAAAAGGGGTGAGCTCAAATGCCCAGTAAGGATAACAATATAGCGGAAACTTTCATAAATAAGAATAAACATTTAAGGCAATGTATAACTAAAACAAAAGCCTTTTAAATATGAACTTTCAACATGGTATGGCATAAATAAAATGAAATAATTCCATTTACTTATTCACATGGATATTCTACTAATCAAATAATCACATGCAAAAATCAATAACCACTTTCATAATGTTGGAATGCATAATGCCAGACTATCATAACCACATAGCCGAGGCCTCGTGCCAAGACTACAAATAATATTTTGTCAAGGCCTTGTGCCAAGACACTAGTTTGTCTCATGAGACCTACCGATGCATCGAGGAGATATAGCGGGCTCCACCCGTCACTTATTAAGTCCAATGCATTCCCATATGAAAAGGTTTAAACATAACATAAACATTCGTATTAAAACTAGTATACGAAATGTCAATAATTTCACCATAAACTATGAATGGTATAAAAATAGCACATCCATAGTCAAACATATCACAAAACCTTCAATACAATATAGAAGTTTTGTATCATAATAAATCAACTTCAAATAATCTTAAAATCCATCAAAGGATGTTGACGTAGATGAAATCAAAAATTTTTTTAAAGAAATATCTCCTTTTATTTTGAAATCATTTAAGATCCATATAAAATAAAACATTTTCTTTGAAAATATTCTTATAAGCTTTTAAGGAAAGCTTTGAAGATTTTATAACGGCGTAAAATAACCGCACCCGCCGTATAAGTTAAAAAAACATTCTTACCTCAATTCTGTCGAAAAGGTTAAAAAGGACCTTGTTTTGAAAACGACGGAAAGATTCCTTTATAAACCTCTTATAAAAAAGTCAAACAAGGGTATAAATGAATTTAACCCATATTCTTGTAAATAGTAAAAATGTTTTGAAATACATTTTTAAGAAACATGGATGTGGATGATAAAGATATCCCAGTAGATTATTACGTATAAACAACCTCGGATAATGAAGAGATTGTGAAATAACCCTTACCTTGTACTTTTCCTTTGTTGGGGTCGGTTAACCTCCTGTATAATGGTGAAATAATTGTTATTAAATTATACAAGAATCATATACATTAATATGATATCATATATGATCTTTTAACATTGCTTTATTAATAATATCTTAGTATTATCGTCGTTTCAGGTGATAATCGATTCGTTCTTCTTAAATGTTTGGTTACGTAAGACATGTTTGTAATGGATAGATTAAATCTTATTCATAATCAGAATGATATTAACATTATTTTTAACCCTAAAATGAGAATAATACTTGAATGGATACGATGGAGGATGGATCTCACCGCGTTCGTGGAGACGGTAGTCCGTACGTACGCACGAACGCTACTTCCATTTAATTTTTATTTTAAAAGAATTGAATCCAAATGATACATAGGTATATTACTATTACAGTATAATATAATATTTTATATATGTTACTTAAGTTCATTAACACCATCCTTTATACGTTCCATGTGTGGTATGAACGAGTCATATCATTTTAAGGGGGCGGTAGTCCGCACTTCCTCAAATGAAATTATCGTATGTATATACAACATGAAACGAATAATGGTATGAAATAAAATGGAATTAAAGAAGCTTATATATAAAATATATATCATTAATATCATATTTAATTACAGTGCCATCATAATGGCCACCATGAGAGGCGGTAAGATGTATTTGAACAATCATCGTTTCGTGAGGCGTTAGTTTGCCATCCACAGAAACATTATGTTCATCATCCATTAGATGGAGTTGTGTGTATGTGTAGTTTTAATCCTTATTATAACAACATCCTAGTATATTGAGGATACTGGTGTTGTTACAAAAGAAAGGAAATAAAAAGAGTTTGGGAGTTGGAGAAGCAAAATAAAGGAAAATAATTTAAGAGAAATCGTTACCTTTAATTTAGGTAACTCACTTTGGTTGGAACCAAAGGACTTCTTGAAATGATTTCTACCTAAGGGGAAGCTTCAAGGAGGAGGAGAGGGATGTGGGGAGCTTAGTTGGGCAGAGTTTGGACGAGCCAAGTGGCTTGAGAGGTGTGAGGAATGAGTAGAAGTGGTCTCCTTTTATAAGGGAGAAGAGGGGATCTTTAGGAAAGAGTGAAAGTATTACTTTATAATATAATTATATTCGGTTTATAATGGTCCAAAAATCATTGAGGTCTAAGCTAAGATGACTAATATTCTAAATAAAATCAACCAATAAGAATTGGACAGGTTTTAGATAATATTTTAATCATTATAATCTTATTTATTTAAATGATTTATTAATGAGGTAAACATTGCATCATTATTGTGTCATTAATAATTTAAATTATTTGATGTCTAAAAATTATAAATAAAATATCATTATGTAGTAAATCTTTTTATATTTCTAATGAATATTTATAATCGAAAATCCAACATGTATAACCCTATGTAAAAATTGTTCTTCTAAAAGATGTAAGCTTATGCCATTTTTATTTTTATTTTAACTTTATTAATATAAAGTGTCCCTACCACATACAAGTGGCTCCAAGGGGTCCCCAAATTGACCCAAGGATGCTCATGGTCCGGTATGTGTCCACCAATAAGGTTAGGACACGTTTTAGGTTAATTTTTTGTTATTATAATATTATTTTTTAACCCTTATTTACCGGATTTACCCTTAACCATGGTAAATAAAATATTTACCACAGTAATTATTCAAAATGTCTAAAAATAAAAGTTACCTATTTACACAATTTGGACATCCTGATTCCAAATATGGAATCCATTTTTCTAAATTCAAAACACAGAAGTGGCAGAAATGAATTTAAAATTAATTCCTGCTGTCAAAACAAAAAACGTGTTTTTAAGAGGTAATAACTATCAAAAGATTGACACTTGTTTATGTTCGGTTTAATTGTAAAGTTATGTCCAACGACCAACATTATATTAAATGGTAAAAATATATTCTAAATATACTTTAAAACCACTCAAATTCACAATTTATCACTATTAATTATTTTGATTAAAAAAGTTGTTTTTAATTAAAATTTAGTAATTTTCACTATTCATCAAAATATAAAAGTTATCCGAAAAGTACCAAAATTTCACCCTAGGCTAATTTCAATATTCCGAATCCAAAAATGAAGTCCATTTTAAAATATAAAATATATATAACTTCAAAAAGTAGGTATTACTATTCATAACAACTAGTTTGATTGGTTATGGTGTGTTAGAACTCGGTGTTGCGTACAACACACGCTAGCGTACCGTGGAAGCTTGGGATGTTTCATTTTAAATTTTTGATGTCCCCATTTAGTCAAAAAGTTTAAAATATAGTATCTAAAAAGGTTTCACTATTAAAATTTGGTAAAAGTGCAATACTGAAAATGAATTTGTTCTTACATTATGTCTAAGAAACTCATAATATGAATTCTAAAATTATAAGGATTATATAAAGTTTAAAATTTAGTTAACACTATTCATAACCTCTTTTGAATGGATTTTTTTTTAAGTCATGGTGTGATTGAACTCGGTGTTGCGTGTAGTGCAAGTTATTGAATTATTTTGAAGAAATAACACATTATGAAATCTTGAGGTGTTACATTCTCACCTCCTTCAATAAATTGCGTCCTCGCAATTTGAAATTGTTCTTCGAAAATAAAAGGTTGAAAATAAAAAATATCTTTATGGGAAAACCCACATCGGAAATTGGGTTACTAAAATTTATTCTTAATATGAGGAAAAGAGAAATGAAAGGGTCACCACCAAATTATGATCTCGATTAGGAGAACATTGGTGGCAATTAGAGACATATAATTGGAGGAAAAACGTAAATATTTATAGGTAGTGATTGAGGTCATCAATCACAAACCAGTATAAAATTTAGGTCCTTAAAATCATCAATCTATGATGATTTGAAATACCATCGGTTCAACAAAACATAGGGTATTGGGATAACACATTTTTGACATTTCAAAATATCTTAGTTGAAATCCCACATCGAAAAATTAATTAATGAGGCCTCTATTTTAAAATAAAGAGTGGAAAGTATGAAGATTACCGAAAATAACACATACTAGGGTTCCATGTAGGAAAATATGGATATGGAGGAGAAATCTAACCATCAATTATCTGATAGAGAGTGGTAGAGAACATGGCTATGAAAAGGCCAACAATCCCAAAGCCATAAATTAGTGATGATTTAAGGTACCATCTAGGGAAACATTTTTGTTCTAAGTTTATTTTCTTAATATTGATGAATTTATTTATGAGATTGGCTAAGATCATAAGGATATATACTTACTTTATAATTAGAGTTTTATCCATTAATAAATTTCTACCACAAACTCATCTTTCACTCTAAAAGATAATAGAATGTAAAAAAATTCTATTTACACTATTCGTATAGGGTTCCAAAATAAACGAATTTATAATTCATCTACAAGATCTTTAAATAAAAACTACATTATTTAATCCAGGACATCTCGTGGGCCAGTGGTAGGTGATACACCCTTGTCGCCCTTCGGTTGCGGGTTCAAGTCTTGCAGCCTTGCCGGACGCGACGGGTTGTCGCCCGACCTCCGGGTTGTCCTTTTATGGCAATCCAAAATAATCCAAACTAGAACTATCCAATATACTTCTGTCCAAACTCACAGTCCAACATTTATAAGTTAGGTAAACATAATGTAGAACCTTTTTACCCCATAATAGCATATGAATACCTTCATCATGTATTCTTTTAATACACTGAAACATCCTGAATTACCATATTCCTTATTGATTACATTCATGCTCCCTTATTCCATATAGAATGCTGGATATACTTCATTAATCCAAAAATGTTTTAAACCCCAACAATGATGGAATATACAAATCATTAATCAGCTTCAAGGTAGTCAATAATATCCAATATAATATATCCAAATCAATCATGTATTATTCTAAAATCACCACCTCGGTATCTGAACCATATTATGGTTTATCTTTCTCTCAACCATATATTTTCCAAACATTTAACCCGCTACTGAGTCACTTTTCTTTGTTCCACACCATCTCATGTCCTTAATGAAATAGTAATGCAGTACAATCCTTATATACTCCATAATTATTATAAAAAGTACATTGTTGATACAACACTCAATTGATATAATCAACATAATAACTCTAATCATTCCTCTTCATCTGTGGTAGTATCATAACTTGATTATTATCCAATAGCATCATTTGCGGCATAGTCTGATGACTGGGACATAGGTTCGCGTAGTGTCCAAACTCCTTGCAAATGAAGCATTGTACATTTGAAACCATTTTCTTACCCTTGCAGTCATGTACTTTGTGCCCTTTTTCTCCACACTTATAACAAACTCCCATTCCTTTCAGGCAATTTCCAGGGTGTTTCTTTCCACAGTTACCACATATGGGAAAATTCTTCTTTTCCCTCTTCCCTTTATCCATCTTTCTCTCTTCTATCCTTTTCTTCTCTTGCTTCCCTTCAAAGCCATAGGACTCAGTAAACTCTTTACTTATCTTATCAATACATGATATTATTTCTTCATATGATGATAATACATGGGAGACTATTTCTCTTATAAATTCTAGCTTAAGACCATGAGAGATATGATCCTTCCTTCTCTTTGAATCATGTACATTTCTGGAGTTATCATTCCTTCTACTGGGCGCCATTTCTAAATAATGGCATAAACTAGATTAGTTTATGAGTCAAAATACATAATCCCATACTTATAAAACACTTAACATAAATTAAACTATTTATGGATATAATCCATAATCATAAAAATGTTTTCTTTGAGGATGTATATACTCATAAACCCTTCATAATGATTTGTAAAGAAAATGAGAGTTATCCTAAGCATATCCCCCGGGAGTGTCGTAACCAAGAGTGCAGCAAGGCCCGTTGTCGTGCACCAGTTCCCGTTCGAGTCTAGCTCAAAGCGGTGTTTTCGGGTTTTACCCCTAGGTACATCTGTGCCAGAGCCGCCTCTACCTGCTCGTATCCAGACAGGGATTTATTGCTCGGAAAACTCACAAAATCTCTACAATACCAAAATTCTAGGAAGTTCTTCTATACTAATCCTCAAAGTTCATCTTAGGTCTACGTTCTCTAATCAGAGTTTATCTAAATCTAGCTTCCAAGGTTTGTACTAAACTTCCTCTGATACCAACTGTAACACCCCGACCCCAGCTACCCAGAGTCGGTGCATTACTTCGTAACATTGGCATGATCACAAGAAAGATCAAATCTTGAAAGACCGATTGGTTTAGTAGCCTTGGAAACACTAGATATATTCATAAGTTTTACATTACATCATAAAATGAAAAACTACTACAACAACATAATGTTTCCACAGTCCACACTATAATCCCCTCATAATATCCCTGCAGGTCATTCATAACTTACATCTTCACTTCCTGGGAAAAATAAAACATAGAAAATGGGTGAGCTCAAATGCCCAGTAAGGATAACAATATAGCGGAAACTTTCATAAATAAGAATAAACATTTAAGGCAATGTATAACTAAAACAAAAGCCTTTTAAATATGAACTTTCAACATGGTATGGCATAAATAAAATGAAATAATGCCATTTACTTATTCACATGGATATTCTACTAATCGAATAATCACATGCAAAAATCAATAACCACTTTCATAATGTTGGAATGCATAATGCCAGACTATCATAACCACATAGCCAAGGCCTCGTGCCAAGACTACAAATAATATTTTGTCAAGGCCTTGTGCCAAGACACTAGTTTGTCTCATGAGACCTACCGATGCATCGAGGAGCTATAGCGGGCTCCACCCGTCACTTATTAAGTCCAATGCATTCCCATATGAAAAGGTTTAAACATAACATAAACATTCGTATTAAAACTAGAATACGAAATGTCAATAATTTCACCATAAACTATGAATGGTATAAAAATAGCACATCCATAGTCAAACATATCACAAAACCTTCAATACAATATAGAAGTTTTGTATCATAATAAATCAACTTCAAATAATCTTAAAATCCATCAAAGGATGTTGACGTAGATGAAATCAAAATTTTTTTTAAAGAAATATCTCCTTTTATTTTGAAATCATTTAAGATCCATATAAAATAAAACATTTTCATTGAAAATATTCTTATAATCTTGTAAGGAAATATTTTAAGATTTTATAACGGCGTAAAATAACCGCACCCGCCGTATAAGTTAAAAAAACATTCTTACCTCAATTCTGTCGAAAAGGTTAAAAAGGACCTTGTTTTGAAAACGACGGAAAGATTCCTTTATAAACCTCTTATAAAAAAGTCAAACAAGGGTATAAATGAATTTAACCCATATTCTTGTAAATATTAAAAATGTTTTGAAATACATTTTTAAGAAACATGGATGTGGATGATAAAGATATCCCAGTAGATTATTACGTATAAACAACCTCGGATAATGAAGAGATTGTGAAATAACCCTTACCTTGTACTTTTACTTTTTTGGGGTCGGTTAACCTCCTTTATAATGGTGAAATAATTGTTATTAAATTATACAAGAATCATATACATTAATATGATATCATATATGATCTTTTAACATTGCTTTATTAATAATATCTTAGTATTATCGTCGTTTCAGGTGATAATCGATTCGTTCTTCTTAAATGTTTGGTTACGTAAGACATGTTTGTAATGGATAGATTAAATCTTATTCATAATCAGAATGATATTAACATTATATTTAACCCTAAAATGAGAATAATACTTGAATGGATACGATGGAGGATGGATCTCACCGCGTTCGTGGAGACGGTAGTCCGTACGTACGCACGAACGCTACTTCCATTTAATTTTTATTTTAAAAGAATTGAATCCAAATGATACATAGGTATATTACTATTCCAGTATAATATAATATTTTATATATGTTACTTAAGTTCATTAACACCATCCTTTATACGTTCCATGTGTGGTATGAACGAGTCATATCATTTTAAGGGGGCGGTAGTCCGCACTTCCTCAAATGAAATTATCGTATGTATATACAACATGAAACGAATAATGGTATGAAATAAAATGGAATTACATAAGCTTATATATAAAATATATATCATTAATATCATATTTAATTACAGTTCCATCATAATGGCCACCATGAGAGGCGGTAAGATGTATTTGAACAATCATCGTTTCGTGAGGCGTTAGTTTGTCATCCACAGAAACATTATGTTCATCATCCATTAGATGGAGTTGTGTGTATGTGTAGTTTGAATCCTTCTTATAACAACATCCTAGTATATTGAGGATACTGGTGTTGTTACAAAAGAAAGGAAATAAAAAGAGTTTGGGAGTTGGAGAAACAAAATAAAGGAAAATAATTTAAGAGAAATCGTTACCTTTAATTTAGGTAACTCACTTTGGTTGGAACCCAAGGACTTCTTGAAATGATTTATGCCTAAGGGGAAGCTTCAAGGAGGAGGAGAGGGATGTGGGGAGCTTAGTTGGGCAGAGTTTGACGAGCCAAGTGGCTTGAGAGGTGTGAGGAATGAGTAGAAGTGGTCTCCTTTTATAAGGGAGAAGAGGGGCTCTTTAGGAAAGAGTGAAAGTATTACTTTATAATATAATTATATTCGGTTTATAATGGTCCAAAAATCATTGAGGTCGAAGATAAGATGACTAATATTCTAAATAACATCAACCAATAAGAATTGTACAGGTTTTAGATAATATTTTAATCATTATAATCTTATTTATTTAAATGATTTATTAATGAGGTAAACATTGAATCATTATTGTGTCATTAATAATTTAAAATATTTGATGTCTAAAAATTATAAATAAAATATCATTATGTAGGAAATCCTTTTATATTTCTAATGAATATTTATAATCGAAAATCCAACATGTATAACCCTATGTAAAAATTGTTCTTCTAAAAGATGTAAGCTTATGCCATTTTTATTTTTATTTTAACTTTATTAATATAAAGTGTCCCTACCACATAAAAGTGGCTCCAAGGGGTCCCCAAATTGACCCAAGGATGCTCATGTTCGGGTATGTGTCCACCAATAAGGTTAGGACACGTTTTAGGTTAATTTTGTATTATTATAATATTATTTTTTAACCCTTATTTACCGGATTTACCCTTAACCATGGTAAATAAAATATTTACCACAATAATTATTCAAAATGTCTAAAAATAAAAGTTACCTATTTACACAATTTGGACATCCTGATTCCAAATATGGAATCCATTTTTCTAAATTCAAAACACATAAGTGGTAGAAATTAATTTAAAATTAATTCCCGCTGTCAAAACAAAAAATGTGTTTTTAAGAGGTAATAACTATCAAAAGATTGACACTTGTTTATGTTCGGTTTAATTGTAAAGTTATGTCCAACGACCAACATTATATTAAATGGTAAAAATATATTCTAAATATACTTTAAAACCATTCAAATTCACAATTTATCACTATTAATTATTTTGATTAAAAAAGTTGTTTTTAATTAAAATTTAGTAATTTTCACTATTCATCAAAATATAAAAGTTATCCAAAAAGTACCAAAATTTCACCCTAGGCTAATTTCAATATTCCGAATCCAAAAATGAAGTCCATTTTAAAATATAAAATATATATAACTTCAAAAAGTAGGTATTACTATTCATAACAGCTAGTTTGATTGGTTACGGTGTGTTAGAACTCGGTGTTGCGTACAACACACGCTAGCGTACCGTGGAAGCTTGGGATGTTTCATTTTAAATTTTTGATGTCCCCATTTAGTCAAAAAGTTTAAAATATAGTATCTAAAAAGGGTTCACTATTAAAATTTGGTAAAAGTGCAATACTGAAAATGAATTTGTTCTTACATTATGTCTAAGAAACTCATAATATGAATTCTAAAATTATAAGGATTATATAAAGTTTAAAATTTAGTTAACACTATTCATAACCTCTTTTGAATGGATTTTTTTTAAGTCATGGTGTGATTGAACTCGGTGTTGCGTGTAGTGCAAGTTATTGAATTATTTTGAAGAAATAACACATTATGAAATCTTGAGGTGTTACACCTTTGGAGAATAATATTTCATATGAGGAACATCTAATAAATACCTTTGATCATAGAGACAAAGTTCTCTAAAACATGACAACTCACTGGGTGAAAGTACTATGGAAGAACCATGAGATTGAGGAGGCAACACCCTCATCTATTTTAGTTTATGAAATGAAATTTCTGGGGTACAATTTATAAAGGGGGTAAGGATATAATAACAAAAACATTTATAAATGAAATTTCCTTCTAAAAGAATAAATCCCTCATTATGAAATGTACTTATAGAAAACACATGCACTATATTTCATTTTTTATTTCAGTACATTATAAAATATACTTAAAATTATCTGATGGGATTAAAAAAATTTAAAACACTATAACCATTTTTAATATAGTCATTATATAGTGAATTCTGTATTTATAATATATTAAAGGTTATAATAAAATCTAATCAACATAAAAATAAGAAGTGATATCCTAGAATATTAAGATCGTACCCTATAAATCCCACTTATCGGAGATTTTGAAGGAAATAGTATCCCTATGAATTTACATGACCAATAAAAATATAATATTGAATAAAAAAACTCATGAAAAAACTATTTATGGGAGAATTCCAATCTAATAGAGATCACCACCCAAACATTTTTTTTCTAAACCACCTTAAGTACTATCATCGCATACCTTACCCTTAGGGTGTATGCTGATGTAATAAGTTGTTATCAATTTAGACCATGGTAGTATAAATTTTTATATTTTGTTAATTAAAAATAATTATTATATTGTTCCCTTTCCTATGTTACTTTATATATATATATAATAATACAATTATTTTTAATAAAATTATATTTTTATACGAAGAAATTAAAATTTTATTTTTTGGGAAAATATAGATTCAATTAAAACACTATTTCGAAGAATCCAAAAATGTTAAAATAAATTTTTTTTCATTAAATATTATAATTAAATAATATTTATTTAAATATAAATTGTAAAAAAATTAATGAACTGTCATGTAATATTTATAAGGGTCATAAAGTTGTTTTTGTAGTAAAAGCTGGTATTTTTAAATAAATAAATATTTTTTAAAAGAATAATTATATTTATAAAATTATTTATGTAAAATAAATATCATATATTAAATCAAAAAATAAATATTATCCATTAGTAAATTTTTCATAATTTTTTGTGATAGTATAATTTTTGGGTAAAAAATAAATAATGTGAATATAGGATATGCATTATGACATCACAATATCCCAAAAGTGATGTAATAAATAATATAAAATTAATACATGGATAGAAATATGTTTTACCTTTAAAAAATTGTGTTATTTTAAGTTATTAGATCAAAATTTTAAAACCTATAATGAATCCTCCAAAACCTATTTCGTATTTTAAAATTTTAAAAAGAACTATTTATTAACATGACTCACTTTCTCATCATTAATGGAATTATTTTAATGATTTCAGTTCTTAAAATAATTAAATAGTGGAAACAAAATATCTTTTTTTTAAATGGGCAAAACCCATGGGAAGGTTTTTGATTTTCATTATTTTTTTACTTAGAGTGAAAAATCTATGTTTAGAAATTAAAAAATAATTCCCCACTTTTGTTATAAATACCAACCCAAAGTATCATTCCTCTTCACTCAAAACCCATTTGTTAAACATTTCATCTCCTCATACCTCTCAAAATCCCTCCCAAGGTCTTCTAAACTCTTAAAAAGCTCCTCTAAAGCTTTTATAAGCAACCTCTCAAGTAAGGGATTCCCTTCCACTTCCTCTTTATTCAAGTACTTTCATTGTATTATGAATTTTTATTTCCAATTTTTCGTGTTAACATTTTTTTCAACACATCAATTTTTTATCCTTATTATTCAAAATTAATTATATTCCACCATCAAATCTCATTAATCCTTTTCATAAACCATTTTATACACTTACTATGCTGCTGAAATTATTTTGTTACATTCCAAGCCAAACTTTTAGGTTGTGAATACCCATCCCCATCTCTAGTCAATGGTATTCACCTCAATTTACATTTCAATAATTTATTTAGGACTTACATACATGTAACCCACACTCATTAATCATTTCACCCAAAATAATGTCCATGGTGTGAATTTAGTGGTTGGTCCCAGAATTATATAGTGATACAATGCATTGAGTAATGTGTTTATCTCATTAGAATCCATGTTTGCAGCACCCGTGGTTAGCCAAAGTACACTATGTTATGGTGTCTCAACATTTATACTTTACTTATTATTATTATTTCAAGCATTATGTTTTTTCCACATTCATGGTATGCTTTGATGTTATCATCTTATATGTTGTATTGAAGTTCATGATTATGATTCTCACCTTTATATGTCATCAAGTTCTGACTCTTGACTCTAATGTAATACTTTACTTTATTCTATGATTTTATTATTCCCTTAATAGGATTTATATCTCACCACTTTTTTATATATATTCTTAGGTTATCCCATACAGTTTT
Organism: Viscum album; assembly: GCA_963277665.1. NCBI lineage: Eukaryota > Viridiplantae > Streptophyta > Magnoliopsida > Santalales > Viscaceae > Viscum > Viscum album. The sequence continues at coordinate 849,253,793 of OY728121.1, read as the reverse complement.
ATAAAATCAATGGAATTTTAAGGGCAAGTTATGGAGTTTTTAAATAATGTTGGTATATCCCTATGTTAAGTTATTAAGATATGCATCTAATTAACCAAAGTCACTAGTCCTATAGATATTTGGGGTTTTTTTTAGATGTATCTTGATGTAATAAATCTAGAAATTATGTATATAAAAGACATGTGTTGTCAAATTTTTAAACCATATCTTTTTTTCCCCATCATTAACCTCATTTAACCTTAATCTTTATAACTCATTTTTCAGTATTTAAGGGCCATGAAAGTAATTTAATATATTCCATGTGGATAAAAAAGAATTATTCATTATTTAATTTAAAATTTTTCATCCATGTGTGTTAATATAGTATTTTTATGATTTTATAATGATTTTAAAAAATAAGCATTAAAACCCATTTAAATTCAATTTCAATGTTATTCATAAAATTTTACATTAATGTTAGAAACACAAAAATGGAATTGTAATATTATCTTGTTAATCATCTCTAATACATTAATAATTTTATAATAAATTATTTTAATACCAAAATCCTTCAAAAATTACTTTTATTATTTTTAAAATAATTTACTTGTTTTTTCTGCATGCACAAGTGTTGCATCGATGTTGTGTAACCATTAAAAGTAATTATAGCATCACTAAAATTTGAAAATAAATTACTATTATAAATATAGTTTGTTATTAATAAGTTTTATCTAAATTAATTCATATATATATTATATATAAATCTATTTCATGGTAATATAATAAGTGAGAGGGAGTGGCAATTTTTATTTACTCTTAACATAAAATAATATAAGGGTTTTAATCAAAATTAGGTGTCCAAAAAATTCTATATTTTAGAATATAGTATGATAAAGTTATAAATATTATAATACCAAAAGAATTAAGATTATATTTTCTGAACTTATCACAAATTCAAAACTGTAATTAACTAATTTTACTCTTTATTGTGGTAATGAAATTTTTCCAGGTTATTATACATTGTGACCAAGAATGAAATTAACCTCATTAATAAATTTTAGCCTCATGATTCCAAATTTTAAATATATTTTTCATGATTCAATATATATATGTTCTAGAAATAATTTTTATTATAACTTTAAAAAGCTCAATGAAAAACTATTTTAATAAAAATACATGTTTTAAGCATGAAAATGATTTTGTACCAAAATCGTGTATGATATTGATTGACATAGAATTAGTTAAATTATTTTTAGTGAAATTAAAATTATATGGCTTAAAAAAATAAAAAAACCATATAGAACATTGAAATTACTTTGATTGCAGATAGTAAATGCTATATTTTTTTCAAAATTAGTACTTTTTACTATTCAACAAAAAATCAACCTTTTAAAAAAATCTCAGGGAATTATATTAATATTATTTTTATATGTTCATTTCAAAAGTGATATTCATTTAATGAAATAAAATTTCAAAAAGTTTTAAAATTTAATCATAATATCCACACACAAAATGAAATAAAATCCATTTTTAAATAAAATATATCTTCTAAGTATAAAATGAATTTATACTCATTCCTTATCTAGAAATAATAGTTGGATTGATGTTAATATATTAGATCTTATATTGTAATATCACATATTTTCATAATCATATTTTGAAATTGGTTCATTTATTATGATAAAATACGCTATAACTTAAAAACAATTATTTGAAAAATATAATTTGAAAAATATAATTTTAATCATACCAAATAATATATTTTCTAAAAAAAATTATTGTTATTACACCCAATGACTTTATAAGTCCAACTATAATATAGTTTTAATGGATATTTAATCCCAAAAAATATATGGTTCCAATGGACATAAAATCCCAATGGATATATAATCTCGATGGCTATATTACCTTCCTTTATAATTTCCCATAAATACCTAAAAGTATGATATCTCTCTCATCAAGATAATAATAGTTCTTCTTCTTGGACTTTTATCCGTAGTTGTAATCAAGGTTTTGATCTTCACTAAGAACCGTGAGGGTAAATATTTTATCCGCATGGTATTTTTATGTATTTTTTCATCTATTCAAATTTTATTTTTCTTACTGTTGATTACTATAGTAGCCTCATAATGTATTTTCATTTATCTATAATTGTAATATTTTATATTAATAAACAATCTTACATTTTATTTTAGTCCAGTTTTTTGGGAAATATATGTTATGGAGAGCATTTAATTTAATGAAATATATATTCTAAAATCTTAGGGTGTTACATTCTACCCCTTAAATAAATTTCCTCCTCATAATTTTATCTTATGTATGATAGAAAATGTTTAAAAAAATTTAGAATAAACTCCAAGGAGTTAAATAATGTATACATATGTGGAAATAATTATCTTTTAATCATAATCAAAAACATTTTCTTTTGGAAATAACTTTAATATCTATGTTAAGACTTGGAAACATATTGTTACATAAATATTTCTTAAACCATGTATTTACCATTATAAGACTCATACTCGTGAAAGAGTTTCCAAAAGTGTGCCGTATTAGATGAGTGATGAAACATGAAATATTTATCTTCCTCTATCTTAAGTCGAGAAATTATTTTACCATCAAGATAGATAATATAAGAAAATATACCTACATGATTTTTTTTCATTCCATGAGAACAATTTATTCCTTTATTTTTCCTTTGAGTAATATCCACTTATGTCTTATTTATCGCTCCAAGCAATGAATATTCAAGATTAATTATATTCACCTAAAGAAATAAAATAAACTTTTAATGGATCATAAAATTCACAAAATAATAACAAGTTATTACTCCTTTCTAGACATATTAATAAAAAAATGTTAGTACAAGGTAATATAATATAGAAAATGAATAAATACTAAATTATTCTCAAAATCCTCAAAAAATAAAAAAAAGATAAAATTTCATTATTATGTAATTAAATAACCTTAAGAATCTTCAAAATATTCCTAACTGAATTAAAAACAAAAAAATTAGGAATAAGTGATCAAATATTCTTCCTATATCAACTTAATATATATCTCAAAACAACATTAATCACTCTTAAAGTCATATACCAAAAATATATATGTCATGATCATATATTCTCTCAAATATGTTAATATTTTTGACGAATAAAATAAATCCCCATAAATCCCAAATAAAAACATATATGCTTTGAAGAGTTAGATCAATATCTATTCCTTAATTAATATCAACATATTTGACATAAAATCTAAAACTATAAAAAAATATCGCATTTACCATGATTCCTATAATGTTTCAAAAAATATGGTGAACTTAATTAAAAATAGAATTAATAACTTAGACACCAGATTAATTTTCAATCACATGGTTATCTATACAATAAATTAGTTGTTTAGAAAACTTAATAAGACTTTAATACCAATTAGCAATAAATACTACAAAAAAGATCTTATTAAACCTAAATATTAAGAATACCTTCAACTTCTGTCCATAAAATATAAAATCATTCTTCCTCAACTAACATTTTCTCTAAAACAATAGTTAAAATTAATTTTTACATATACATTAAGTATTTATTAAAAATATATATGTTTCTCCAAAATTTATGTCATCGCATAAAACCTCAAAAGGGTATTTAATATGTAAACTTATGATCATATATAAAATATGAACCCAAAATGTTTTTATTAACTCTTAAATTTAACTCATATGATAACTTTCCAACTTATAAAGTTATATAAACCTTTCCAATGATATCAACTATAATTCATCATTCCTTCAATAACCTATAATTACATTATTTCTTATAAGGTTTTCACTTTATTGCATTTTAAGTATTTTTTGGATTAGATTTTTGATAATTAATAAAAAATCTTTCATATCAAAACATTACAATAAAGTGTGGAAACTTCTACTCAAGGTCCATTTTTTCCAAAAAAAAATGGGATTCTTAAATTTAAACTCTTATTTCATTCAAAAAATATTGAATTATTTTAAGAAGGATATCATAGTTGAATGATAGACCTTTATATAGTTAATACTCATCTTTAAGCCTGGTGAAATTGTTTTTGAAAATATAGGATGAGTAAATTAAAGCTTGGTAGTAAATATAAAAATAATTTAAAACCATTAGTCTATTGAAAACATGAAAAACCACATGAAATTTTTCCTTTTCTCATAATAATATTTGATCTCAAAATAATACCTTAATTACGCTTGACATAAAGATAATTTCCCAAATTTTTTCATAAAACATTTTTTAATAAATAATAAATCCAAAATAATAATTCATGGAATCTTAACCATAAAAATAAACCTTACACCTTTAAAAGAAAATAAACATTACTTTAAGTAATAAACTCATTTTGAACTTTTGAAATCAAAATATTTCCATGAAAACCCATTTTTTATCATAGAAAGACCATATAGGAATCTTAGGGAATAATACATCTATCATGGAATCTCCAAACAAGATATTTCCAATATTCTCTTGGGAGTAACTTACATCAATTAACTTTGTCACTTTATATAAGTAATTAAATATGTTCACATTATCATATGAGTAACTTAAATCAATTAACACTATCACTTTACTTAATTAATTTTAGTTATTTAATAGGACAACCCAACACAAATATTAATCCATACATATGTGCACCACAAGATCATAGAAAAATTTATCAATTTATTATAACAAAACCCATGGAAAAGAAATGGGTTTCACAGATATTCCATCATCACGTAATTTGATTCCTTCAAGAGAAATTACATGAATGGGATCATTAGATAAAATACTTGGGGAATCATAACAAAAATTAAAGTATGTTTACATATATGAAAAATTATTTTAAAACATCATTATAACATTTAATTAAAAACTAAGGAAAATTCCCTTTTACTTAGATATTCTTAAAACTAAAAAATAAAAAATTATTCAGTAAATGAGTTTCATTTAAAGGAACCATGGAAACTTATAAACAAATATTTAAATTAAATTACATTCAGTATAGTGGGAAAATATGTTTGTGTGGTAAAAGTTAAAATAAATATTCATTTCACACTTTTGGTAAAAATTACAAAATACCTCATTCAAGAATTGAAAATAAGATTCCTTTTAGAAATTTTAAAATAAAATAAAATATAGTTGAAAATTTAATTAAAAATATTTGATGTTAAAAAATTAACACACATGAATATTTTAAATAAACATGGAGAAAAAAGTGTTTAAAACAATTAAAACCACATTTTAAATAAAAATCCCTTACCTATAGTCTGACTCACCATGTATATTCTTTAAATATTATATAATAAATTTATTATAATTATTTACTTGATTAATGACATTTTTAATTATTTTTCCTTATCATAATTCATTTTATTTCATTTATTATCATGCCTTATATAGTAACTAAATCGATTTAATTCATGTTGTATGTTTTGAGGATGTTCGGTTCGTAATCTCAAAACAAATTTGGTAGGTTAACCATGGTAAAAGGGGTCATTTTTACCGTATCTACAAAATATTAATCATGACATAATTATAATATTAATACATTAAATACAATATTATAACCATACATGAAGTGTGTATATGAAAAATTGATCACATCACATCGTGGAGGTGATAGTCCACACCTATGCATGAGTGGCATTATCATTTTTCAAAGAATGGAAGGGTAAGATGGTAAGTGATAAATTATCTTTATATAATCATAATTATTTCATAAATATCATATTTTTTCATTTTATACATCTTTTTAATCATCCATTTGAGCTGGTGGTGAAAAAAAAGACGCATCTCTTTGTGGAAGTGGTAGTTTACACATACACATGAGCAACGTTTTTATTTCTCATATGATTTAAAAAGAGAATAAAAGGGTGTTTTTCATAAAGATAAAAAATTATTATTGTTAATAAACTTATTTTACTATATCATTATGGTTATATAATATTTAGATGAGGTAGAAGAATAAATAAACATAAAAAACTCAGTTAAGAGTTAAACCACTTCTTAGACAAACCTCATTCAACCTACGCATTAAGCATTCTATGTAGGTATTTTGGTGAGTCAAGATGTCACACCCCGAATTCTAATTTTGATATGTTTTTAATTTTAGTTATTATCTCATAATTTTATTTTCCTTTTTATAATTTATTGGTTGAAAAGACAGTTGAGTCGATATGAGTTTTTCGTTTTTGCGCCGATAAATTAGCACCATCTTAACATTGCCCAATGTGCGGGCAGGGCACAAGTGAAGCTGTGTGGCTTCACCAGTTTAATGTGCGGCCTGCTCAGTATGCGGATGGTTAACAAATCTAATAAAAATAAAATTATTATTATTATTATTATTTTCACTATTATTATTGTTGTTATTACCTCAATTAAATGGATAACTTTATCTTATAACATTATTAACCTTTTTTTATTAATGTTTTATGTAGGTAATTTTTATCAACAGAAATAGTATTATTATTATTGTTTCTATAATTAATATATATTTTAAATTTTATTTATCTTAATCTTTTTATTGGTTTAGGTATTTATTTTCTTGGTTTTTTATTTCACTTTTTTCATTTTACTTTCTTTTCTTTTTTTTTATATTCATTTTTTCCTTTCTTCTCTCCCTCACTTTATCTCCCTCCCCATTGCAGTATTGTTTATCCTCCCACTCACCTAGTTCATGTGAACCCTAGCAGCCACCCCAGCCCACCTTTCTTCCTTGTACCCAGTCGTGACCTAGCCCTGCCTTGCTGCATTGCACCTAACCGTGACCCCAGCCTATGTGCAACCTTGCACCCATCTGTGATGGTAGGCGACCCCGCTGGTTCATTCCACCTCGTTGTACTGGATCCCACACTATCTCCTCATCCAAAGCTCTGGAAGCCCTCCTATGGTCGCTACTCTTCTCCTTTTCTATTTCCTAGTGACACCACGCCTCTCTTATCGAGTGACTGCACCCCACCCCCCTTGGCTTGGACAGAGATCTGACAGCCTCCATTTACCTTCGTCCAACATCTCAGACTCCTCCTTGTAGGTGTGAAGTACCCCAGTTGATCATCCATTTATTTTGGTGATTTTTTTAGTTAGTTTTTGGTTTTGTTTGGTTGATTTTTGACATATATGTTAATTACCTTATATTCGGGTTTGTTAAAGGTCCCTTGCAGTGAAATCGACATGCGGAAGGAGTTTTCTTCAAGTCGTGAGACTTTCCCAACACTGGGGTAGGTGGTTCTGCATGTAAGTATTATATAATTAATTCTGTTTCTAGTTTAATTTATTTATTATATTTTTTAATTATTTTTAATGCGGACAACTAGTTTTTGTTGGCAACTTAAAGTGTCTGTGCTCTGCAGGTAGTGCGTTTGTGAATTTTTAGTGTTTGTAAAATTATTCGGTTAGTATGTTAGTATGTGAAATAGTTGTGTCTTGTGTTTTGGGGTGGCTTCAGTATGAGTCTTGTAATGGCTCAAAGCTCTCTAGTCCATTCCATTGTGAAAATCTGGAGTCTGAGGTATTCTGGGAGGTCAAGGTGACTTATCCCCATCAATATGATAAATTTCCAATTCGGTGAATACTTCCAACAGTAGCCTTGTGAATAGTTCCAATGGTAGACCACTATGAACAGTTCAAATGGAAGACTTAGGTGAACAGTGCGACGATAACCTTATGTGAATAGTGTCTTCAGTAACATTAGGTGAACAGTGCAACAGTAACCATATGTGAATAGTGTCATCGCTAGCCTTATGTGAATAGTGCAACGGTAACCTTATATGAATAGTGTCATCAGTAGCCTAAGTTGAACAGTGCAATGGTGACCAAATGTGAATAGTGTCATCGATAACCTTAGATGAATATTGAAATGTTAACCTTATGTGAACAGTGTCATCGGTAACCTTAGATGAATAGTGCAACGGTAACCTTATGTGAACAATGTCATCAGTAGCCTTATGTGAAGAGTGAAACGGTATCCTTATGTGAACAGTTTCATCTGTATCCTTAGATTAATAGTGAAATGGTGACCTCACATGAACAATGTCATCAGTAACCTTAGGTGAACAGTGTAATGGTAATCTTATGTGAACAGTATCATCGGTAACATTATGTAAATAGTGCAACGGTAACCTTTTGTAAACAGTGTCATTGGTAGCCTTATTTGAACAATGCAATGGTGAGGTTCCAATGGGGAGCTTCATGAACAGTGTTTTTCCTTTTCCAATTTTTGAGTTCATGAACAGTGTTTCTAGAATGGAGAAGTTCCAACGGTGAACTCTTTCCTTTACCAAATTTGGATTTTATAAACAGTGTTTCCATAACAGTGAGGTTCCAACGGTGACCTCTTTCCTTTTCCAAATTTTTAGTTCCTGAATAGTGTTTCCAAAACAGTGAGGTTTCAATGGTGGCATTATTTCTTTACTAAATTTTGAGTTTATGAATAGTGTTTCCAGAAGGGTGAGGTTCCAACAGTGACCTCTTTCCTTTGCCAAATTTTGAGTTCATAAACAGTGTTTTGAGAACGGTGAGGTTCCAACAGTGACCTCTTTCCTTTGACAAATTTTGAGTTCTTGAACAGTGTTTCCAGAATGGTGAGGTTCCAATGGTGACATCTTTCCTTTTCTAAATTTCATGTTAATGAATAGGGTTTCCAGCTTCCTACAGTTTTTCCCCTTTGACGTTTCCTTTGATGTAAAATGAATTTAAAGCCTTGTTTTAAGGACTCTAAGGATTATTCAAAGGCTATAACTCCTATATTAATTTCCTTAAGGCTCGGGATTCTTTTACTTGGACAAACCACGTGGTTTAATGTGATCTAATTTTAATAGAAAATCTAGCATATCTTAAGACACTACTTAGCTAAATATTCTAATGGGATGATATATCTTCCTCCCTAGTTCTTCCTCCTTGTTCTTGGTTGTGAGATTATAAAAAATTTCCTTCCATCCTGTAGGATTTGCACAATCAAACTTTTCTCCTTGGATTGGTTCCACTCTGTTTTGATGAAAACAAGAAGTATCGATCAATCTTTGATATAAGGTATGATCTATCATCATTATTTTGGTTTCATCTTCTTCTGTTTCACCTTTTATTTTAAATAATGGTATCTTCATGTTCTTAATAGACTTTTCTTGGGTATTGACTGATGTGGTGGTGTCTCTTCATCCTTGGTTGAATACAGTTGTCATATGGGGAGGATATTGTAACCAGTTGTGTGGCTCATTCTCATATAAAGAATTTCATGAACAGTTTGAGGTAGGGGATTCGTTTCTTCTCTTTTCTTTTACATGCAACTATATAGTTAGCATGTTTTATCCCACTAGATCACAATGGTATTGACATAATAAATATTTTAACTAGATAAATAAGTTGATATCTATCGTATGTTATTACCTCTTGTTTTAATAGATAGTGTGATATTTATGCTTACTTTGTTTAGCTTTTCTTTCTTGATGTAAATTGGTAAAGAACGTAAAGATGGAATTAATTGATAATTGTTTGGATAAATATAAAGTGGCATATGAATGAATCCAATTGTGGTTGTTATAATTTCATGTTAATCAAATTGATGCAATAAGAATGTTTAATCAAGTTGTTATATCTTATTGTTTAGGTTTCTCGAAGTTGGAACCTAAGAATAATAAATCGGTTAATTCCAGATGGATTAAAGAACTGGTTGTTTAATAAAAGAAAATTCCTTGTAGGGTTCTGAGTTACTTTCTTGATTGTTTAAGGGCCAAGAGACCAATTGATATGATGTTTGTTTCCTACTGTTTGTGTTGTGATGTGAGCCTAGATGGTCGTTGTGATGTGTGGGGGCAGGGAGGCCTACTGGTTGTGGCAGCAGTTGACGCCTAGAGTGGAAAGATGCATTGGTTTATGAATGTGGGTGTCAAGGAGGACACCAGGGATGATGAAATGGGTTGGATGTGAATGTTTTAATGCATGCTAATTCTTATTAGTTGTTTATATTATTTACAATCCCCACTAATCAAGGTATCTGGTCTTGCTTACCCTTCTTAGAAAAGGGGTGAAGACGTGCGGGGTATGCCACGTGATTTATGTGCTTAGCTTCTCAAGGTAGGATGGGTCTATACTCTTTCTATAGGTAGAAAAGACTCGACGGGTAGTTCGTCTACACACTGTGTTGAGCCCCCTTGTGTTTAGTAGCATAGAATGGTTTTCTAGAATGCCTGAGAATATGGGAAAGTAATGTTGTAAATAAATAATTGAATAAATAATGTTAACCGAAGGGGTTGGAGCTTACTGGGGCGCAATGCTAAGGTAGAAATTTGAAGGAACAGTGAACTTTGGGTGTGATGCTAATGAAATATAATGTGTAAATTGTTAATGGTTAATTAATGTTTAAAGAATTAATAAACATAAAGTGAAACTGGTGAAAAGGGAATGAAGTAATGTATTAAATCTCTTTAAATGGTTGTGTTCTTATAGGATACCTAGTCTTAGAAGTGGAAGTCGGGAGTCTGAGAGACATTAGCTGCATTTGAGTCTAATACTAGGTTATTCCCATAGTACGGTTGTGAGATATAGTATATTCTGTAATTTTTGGGTTTATTTATGATACTCCACCTCATCAGTTAGGGTGACTGACACCCCAGGTATTCTGAACCCTAAGGGCGTGTTTTCCCCAACATTATAGTGAGAGGATAGATGGATGACTACCCCATTTGGCCCCACTCTCTTCTCTTGGTAGTTACTTGTTCTAGTAAGAAAAATGGTTAGTTTTCCCCAAATATGTGTGTAGAGGGATATAATGGATTGTGGTTATTCACATAGATATATTCTTGATATAGTTTCTTATGGACTACTATATTTTTAACACGTATAGGATATGCTGTCTTGAGAATCCTTACTCAGTTTATGGGCTATAATGTCTTGAGGTTTAATACCCTAAGTATGATACACATTATGCGGGCTATGGTGGCTCTCAGAAACTACCTGGTTACTTTCTTTTGTGGACATGGTGGTTTTGTTGAATGAGGTGCATGTTGTAGTTCTTTGCCTAGGTGTCTGAAGGCAACCATTTTTGGAGATAGATTCTTAGGACGTGCGATGTTGTGGCAAAGTGGAAAACCAGTGGGGAAGTAGTAGTGGAGTACCCTTGATATTATTTATTATATTATATACTCTTGTATGTGTTACTTGGAGAGAGTAGCCATGGTGAGGCTGGGAACATTGTATTCCTTTTTAGGTGTCGAGTTCGTTCCACTTGTTGTTCACTGTGCTTTATCATGCTTTATTTACTTTTGCACGAGAAGATTTTGGGAGGATCTTATTGAGTATACTTTTATACTCACCCTATGTATATATAAACTGTTTTCAGGTTACTTGGATCATGTTGGAGATTAGGATGGTTTCTACTAGCTTGGGGTTGTAGGAGCTATTTGGGATTCGTGGTTTCTATTGTTTTTACTTTCTTTTGGGTATTTTTAGTTTTTCCTCTTTCAGCTGTAGAAGTTTTTCATGACATTACATATGTGTACTTGGGATTTCATTTATATAGTTGTTTGAGTTCGTGTTGGTTGGTGTCTATATTATCTATATCTTTCAAATGTGTTCTCTTAGATGGTAATACCTCTCATCTATGTGTTTACTATACCATTGGTTCTAGTCACCAACCTGGGGCACACAAGAGCTAGGACTAGGGGTTCATTATCTCCCTTATCACATTTCCAGCCCAGGAGGGGTACACCTTGTGGGGAGGGGTCATGATAGAGTGGCATCAGAGGTTTGGTTGAGAGATAGGATGGAGTTTGGTGTTAGGAACAGGTGAGGATACATGGGTTGGTAGTGAAACAGTGTCAGTCTAGTTTAGCGAGTGATGTAAACACTAGAGACCAGCTGAGAAATAGGCATTTAGGTCCCCCTATGATCTGATGTACAGACCATTAAGTTTACAATGGATACTAAACGAGGTTATACTAGTTGCAGGGTAGAGACCTGGAAAATTATCTTGCATCATTCTTCTTTGTGAATTTTTTTGAATGGGTAGTCCATGGGATAGGTAAACATAAAATGAAAAAAGAAAACAATTAATTAATTAATGTTGAGTCTTCCATATTCTAGGTTTAGGAGCTCTAAATGTTTTTCATTTTATAGGTATGGATCTAGGTTGACGTCCTCATTAGGATCTCATAGAATATGTCCAGCAGGTTGTGCCAGTAGATCTTCGTTGGGTAGAGGTTGACGATGATGACACGCGGAGGAGGACACTCCGAGAGTTTCAATGCGAGAGTCTATAGAGGTACAAGGGATCCATTTCATATGAATTCATAGAAGACTGGTTGGAGGATGTTGAGATGAGATTCAGTTCATTCTGTACTCGGAAGGATCACTGGGTGTCCTTGGTTGGGACGATGTTGCATGTAGTAGTAAGGTAGTGGTGGTTCTTGTTCCTTGGGGATCGTTATGAGTTAGCAATCTCATGGGAGGAGTTCCGAGATATGTTTTGTGTTGAGTTTCTTTCTTCGACCATGAAGGCATTCAGTCACCAGGAGCTTCTTACCCTTTGACAGGGGAGATCCAATGTGTGAGAATTTGGAATCCATTTCTGGAACCTTTTATGATATGCTTCATACCTGTTTCCAGATGAGGAGTCTAGGGTGAGGCATTTCGGGGAGGCTTTGTGTCCAGAGATCCAGTTCCAGGTCACCCAATTTAAGCTGAAGACATATCTTGAGGTGCTAGCGAGGGAAGACGCCATCGAGAGTACATTGGCCAGAAATGGATCATCACAGGAGGGGATTCATCATGATTCCTCATGAAGAAGATTTGTGGTTCAAGGTTCCCTATTTTTAGGGCAGAAGAGTTTCCATTCAGCCGGGGTAGGTCCCAGCCCTCTGCATCTCGTTTCTCCAAAGGCAGCATCTCTCAAGCCTATTGCAAGAGATCATGCACTTGTTCTTCTTATGGTGATCAAGGTCATCAGCAGCGAGAGTACCGAACTTTCAAAGCAGTTATCATGCAACAGTTTTTCCACTCCAGGTTCCCCTCTTGAGTCAATTCCAACTGAGGTAGTAGCAGCAGGTTGCACTAGCTTTAGATCAGTAGAGGGTAGATGGGGCAAGCATAAGATAACCCTATGATTCTCCCTATCCTCAGAGATCAGATTATGGTCTTGGTGGTGGTATTCATCAGGGTCATAGAGGTCATCGAGGAGGTCATGGTTAGCTTCATGCTTTAGAATTGTCAGTGGTAGGTGAGCCAGACATCATTAGAAGTTCCCTCTTCTTGTTTTCTACCTTGGTGTATTCCTTTTTTTGATTCAAGAGTGACAAACTCCTTCACATCACCTACCCTTGTCAATGATTTGTGACTTGAGGTAGAGAGGCTTCCAGTGACCTTGGCATTGACAATGCCAGTTGGAGGCAGAGCTGACTTGTTTGAAGTATTTAGACACTATGAGCTAGTGTTGGGGCATCACCGATCTTGGGTAGATTTCCTATGTTTACAAATACAACCATATGATTTCATCCTAGGCATGGATTGGTTATATTCGGTGCAAGATATCATGGATTTCTTCAAGAGGTAGGTTGTGTTCTTCGAGGTGGATGGAGATCCAGTGGTGTTCATTGGTGAGAGAGACCCTCGTATGGGTCAGAGACATGTTTCTTCCTTATCATCCATGATGGTTGAGAAAATGATGAGTTCTTTAGAGGTTCATAAGTCATTGTTTCCTAGGGTCATAGAAGAGTACCCTAATGTCTTTCCAAAATAGGTTGTAGCCTTACCCCCTCGACGAGAGATTGAGTTTTGTATCGAGCTACAACCAGGAGAGTCTCATATCTCTATGTCTCCATATAGGATGGCCCTTTAGGAGTTACGAGAGTTACATATATAGCTTGATGGTCTGTTACAGTGCGGTTTTGTTCGGCCGTGTGTGTTACTGTGGGGTGCACCAATTTTGTTCGTGAAGAAGGTTGGAGGTTGTTTGCAGTTTTGTGTTGATTATCATCGCTTAAAGAAAGTGACCCTGAAGAATCACTATCCTCTTCGGTGAATTAATGATATATTCGATCATCTGAAGGGTTCAAGTTGGTTCTCAAAGATCGATTTGCTGTCAGGATATCATCATATGCGTGTGAAGGATGAGGATATCAAGAAGACTTCTTTCTATTGTCATCATGGGCATTATGAGTTGATATTAATCTCATTCGGTGTGGCGAATTCTTTAGCTGTGTTCATGGAATTGATGAATGTTGTGTTATATGAGTTCCTGGACAAGTTCTTGGTGGTTTTCATCGACAAAATCCTTGTGCACTCCATGTTTTAGGAGGAGAAATCAAAGCATATACACACTATTTTGGGAGTTATTTGTCAACATCTGTTGTTTGGGAAGTTGTCGATGTGTGAGTTTTGGGCTCGAGAAGTCTGTTTCTTGGGGAATGTTGTGTCCCGGTGTGGAGTAGCTGTGGATACGTCATTGATAGAAGTAGTTGTGTCTTGGGAATCCCCCAAGATATTGTTATAGGTGTGAAGTTTCTTTGGTCTCACAGGATTTTATAATAGGTTATTATGCAATTTCTATCGAGTTGTGACTCCTCTAATAGATTTGGATAGGAAGGATCAGGCGTTCATATGGACTGATCAGTGTCAGGTAGCTTTCAAGTATCTAAAGGAGAAGTTAGTAAATGCTCCATTTCTTTTTCTTCCAATAGGGGGAGTTCAGTTTGATGTTTTATGTGATGCTTCACATCTGGGGTTCGGATGTGTTCTAATGCAGAAGAAATCAGTTTTTTCTTATGGGTCTTGGTAGTTGCGTCCTCATGAATGTAACTATGCCACCCATGATCTTGAGTTGTCAATTGTTTTGTTTTCTCTGAAGTTGTGGAGACATTCCTCATTGGTGAGCGCTTTGTGGTTTTCACCGATCATAAGAGTTTGAGGTATGTTTTCCCCCAACATTACTTGAACTTGAGACAACATCAGTGGATGGAGTTATTATAGTAATATGACTTCAAAATATCGTATACACCTAGAAAGGGTAATATTGTAGCTGATGCGCTGAGTTAGAAGTCACATAGTGATGCAGTGTGTGAATCTGGTGACTCTTGTAGAGAAATGGAAGAACTATTAGCATTATATCTTGATATAAGAGAATTTGGAGGTATAGTTTGTCTTTTTCAAATGATGGTGCTATCATCTCTAGTGCAGCAGGTGGAAGAGTCCCAGTTAGATGATCTAGAGGTGGAGGCCTGGAGAGACCGAGTTGTTTGTAGAGAGTCCCCTAATGGTTGGTCTGAGGATGAACAACACTGAGTGTTGTATCATGGAAGGATATTTGTTCCTTTGGAGATGCCATAGATGGTTCTTAGAGAGTTCCATAGTTCTCCTCTAGCGGTGCATCCTTGTATGACCAAGATGTACTAAGCCTTGAGGAGATAGTTTTGGTGGAATGGGATAAAGCGTGCAGTTTCCGAGTTTATGTCTCAATGTTTGGTCTTCCAGAAGTTGAAGGTCGAACACCATGTTCCAAGTGGTCTTCTCCAACTGTTAAATGTTCCTCAGTGGAAGTGGGAGGACATCTCAATGGTCTTTGTTACTGGTTTACCTTGATCTCAAAGAGGACATGATTCTATTTGGGTGGTAGTGGGTCGTTTAGCAAAATTGGCCCATTTTATAGCAATCAAGTTGTCGTGCTTAGTGGAAGTTTTGTCGAGGCAGTATCTAGAGGAGGTGGTAAGACTTCATGGAGTTCTACGGATAATCATATCTGATCAAGATCCTCATTTTACCTCTAGGGTGTGGAGAGGTCTCCAGTATGCTTTTGGTTCTTAGTTATGCCTTAGCACTACTTTTCATCCTCATACGGACGGTCAAACAGAGCGAACCATCCAGACTCTTGAACACATGTTACGCTTGTGTGTCCTAGATTTTGGAGGTTTATGGGTGAGGCACTTACCCTTGGTGGAGTTTTCTTACAGCAATATGTTTCACTCCACTATCGGTATGGCGCCGTTTGAATCCTTGTATGGTCGGCCTTGCTGTTCTCTGTTGTGTTGGACTGGGGTCAGAGAGTCAGAAATTCTAGGACTAGAACTAGTGCAGAATACAAAAGAGATGGTTTAGGTAATTCGTGAGAGGATGAAGACAGCGTAGGATCATCATAAATCATTTTCCGATCAAAAGAGGAGACCCTTCGAGTTTGATGTTGGCGATCACGTGTTTCTGAATGTGACTCCTCATCGTGGGTAGTGAAGGTTTTGTCATGGGAGTAATCTTTTTCCCCGGTTTGTTGGGCCTTTCGAGGTGTTAACTCATGTTGCAGCTATGGAGTATCGAGTAGCACTTCCCCCGCAGATGATACTTATAAATGATTTTTTTCATGTGTCATAGATCCATCATTATCTTCATGATGACTCTCATATCATCTATTGGGGAGAGATCGATGTTGATGATGATGCGACCTTTGAGGAACGACATGTGGATATCCAAAACCGCAAAAAGAAGATGTTACATGGGAGTTCTATCCCATTGGTTCATGTCTTGTAGTGACACGGTGGCATGGAGAGGAGTACCTGGGAATTTTATTCATAGATACGTACCCAGTCCCCCAAGTTGTTTTATGCTTAACTCTTTTAATGTTTAAAAAATAGAGATGTTCTCTTTGTGTTTGTAGACCTTTTGTGTTTATGAGATGGATTTCTTTGGTTTCTTCTTGGGGATTGCTCTATTTTGAGAGTATCTCGATGGGTGGTTATTCATACTTATTTTATATTTCCTTTTAGGTTAGTTTTCAATTCTTGAGGACGAGAATGTTTTTGAGAGGTATCTGATGTAATGGCTCGGACCACTCTGGTCCATTCCTTTGTGAAAATCTGGTGTCTGAGATGTTCTGGGAGGTCAAGGTGACTTATCCTCATCACTTTTACAAATTTCTAATTTGGTTAATAGTTCCAATAGTAACCTTGTGAATAGTTCCAATGGTAGACCACTGTGATCAGTTCAAACGGTAGCCTTAGGTAAACAGTGCAATGGTAACCTTATGTGGACAGTGTCATCGGTAACCATAGGTGACACTACTACAAAACTGGGCATTCCTGGCCCCACCCTTTATCAGCGCTAATGAAAAAGAACTGATAAAGGGGGGTACTTTTATCAGCGCTAAAAAAGCGCCGATAAAAGTACCCCTTTATCAGTGCTTTTTTTAGCCCTGATAAAGGTACCCCCTTTAACATCGCTTTTTTAGCGCTGTTAAAGGGTACCCCTTTATCAACACTTTTTTTAGCAGTGCTGATAAAGGGTCTACTTCCAAAAAAATCATTGAAAAAAATATTTTAATATTTAAATATATAGATATAGTTATATTGATATAAATATAACATATATTTTTTAAAAATAATTTTAAATATACTTTAGATAAGTATAAATATACAGTTACACTTAATATATAAGATATTTAGTGAAAATGGATTATAAAAAAATTAGAAAAATATTTTTAATTAATAATTTTCTAATTTTTATGGAGTAATAGTCATTTAATAACAATTTGAAGACTAAAAAAATAAAAAAAAACATCCAAAATATGTTGAAAAAGCAACTCGAACTTCAAACGGTCATAACTTTTGATTCGGGTGTCCGTTTGAGCTCTACCACATATCAAATCGAAGCCTGTGAAGATCTCTACATCTTTGGGACCAGGGGAACCATGGTTAAGGTTTTTTCCAATGCCAAAAAAGGCCTAGAATTCCTCCAAAACTGAGTTTTTAGTCGGGGTACCCCAATTTTTTAACATTTTGTGGATTTTCAGCCTCATTTAAGGGGGTATTATTGGATTTTTTTTGTGGGGAATGAATTTATTACAAGGTATTAAATTCATATTGATATTATGACTTTGAAATTTTTTCATTTTTTATATTGCACTACTATTTATAATCAAATATATAACTATATGTACATATTTTTTATATATTCACACCTAAAAATTTAATTATAAATATAAATAATAAAATATATTTACATATAAAATATATTATCTTTATCTAAATAATAACTAATATCCATTTTATTTAAAATACAAATATATTAATATTTATATACTTATATATTACTCTAACTATATATATATATGAATATAACTGCATATATATATTGATATAACTATAAAAATATATATATTAATATCACTATAAATATATATATATATTAATATAACTATATATTAATATTAATATAACTAAATATTTATATTCATATAACTATATATTTATATTCATATAACTATATATATATACTAATATAAATATATATTACTATACGAATAAATATAACTAAATATATATATAAATAAATAGATATATCACTAATAGGAGAAAAAATCAATATAGGGGAGTGGCAAAGGCTTTAGGCGCGCAGGGGGGAGGTCTCGAGATCAAATCCGGGTGGAGGCAGGGACACACGTGCATGGGTGAATCTGGGGCTAGCGTTGATAAAGGGTGGAGGGGTGCGTACGGGGCGCTGGAGGGGGCGGAAAAGCACTGTAAAAGGGGGGCTCAAGCGCTATAAAATCCCCCCTACGATTGGCAGGTTTTTTTAAAAAAAAATTATTTTTTATTTTTTTAACTTTTATCAGCGCTCAAAAAAAGCGCTGATAAAAGGGGTCTTTTATCAGCGCTAAAAATAAAGAGTTGATAAAATACCCCTTTATTAGTATTTTTTTTAGTGCAGATAAAAGACCCATTTTATCAGTCCTTTTTTTAGCGCAGATAAAAGGGGTCTTTATCAGCGCTTTTCAGAGTGCTGATAAAGGGGACCCCCCGCCCCCTTATCTTTGCCGGCATTTATAGCGTTTTTCTAACGCTGTTAAAGGCCATTTTTAGCGCTGATAAAATCAGTATTTATAGTAGTGTGAATAGTGTAGTGGTAACCTTATGTGAATAGTTTCATCGGTAGCCTTATGTGAACAGTGCAATAGTGACCTTATTTGAACAGTGTCATCGGTAGCCTTAGGTGAACAGTGCAACAGAGACCTTATGTGAGCAGTGTCATTGGTAACCTTAGGTGAACAGTGCAACGGTAACCTTATGTGAACAGTGCCATCGGCAACCTTAGGTGAACAGTGCAATGGTAACCTTATGTGAACAGTGTCATTGGTATCCTTATGTAAACAATACAATGGTAACCTTATGTGAACAGTGTCATCAGTAGCCTTAGGTGAACAGTTCAATGGTGACCTTATGTGAAAAGTGTCATCAGTAACCTTAGGTTAACTGTGCAACGGTAACCTTATGTGAACAGTGTCATCGATAACCTTATGTGAATAGTTCAATGGTAACCTTATGTGAATAGTGTCATCGGTAGCCTTATGTGAACAGTGCAATGGTAACCTTTTGTGAACAGTGTCATTGGTAGCCTTATGTCAACAGTACAATGGTGAGGTTCCAATGGTGAGGTTTCAGCGGTGAGGTTCCAATGGTGAGGTTCATGAATAGTGTTTTTCCTTTACTAAATTTTGAGTTCATGAACAGTGTTTCCAGAATGGTGAGATTCTAATGGTGACCCCTTTCCTTTTCCAAATTTTGAGTTCATTAATAATGTTTCCA
Source organism: Viscum album (assembly GCA_963277665.1). Lineage (NCBI taxonomy): Eukaryota > Viridiplantae > Streptophyta > Magnoliopsida > Santalales > Viscaceae > Viscum > Viscum album. Next base: position 849,234,256 of record OY728121.1, on the reverse strand, counting down.
AAACAGTGAGGTTCCAACGGTGACCTCTTTCCTTTACCAAATTTTGAGTTCATGAACAGTGTTTCCAGAACGGTGAGGTTCTAATAGTGACCTCTTTCCTTTTCCAAATTTTGAGTTCATGAATAGTGTTTCTAGAATGGTGAGGTTCCAATGGTGACATATTTCCTTTTCAAAATTTTGTGTTCATGAACAATGTTTCCTAAATTGGGAGGTTCCAATGATGACCTCTTTCCTTTGCCAAATTTTGAGTTCATGAACAGTGTTTCCAGAATGGTGAGGTTCCAATAGTGACCTCTTTCATTTTCCAAATTTTGTGTTAATGAATAGTGTTTTTAGCTTCCTACAATTTCACCCCTTTGATATTTCCTTTAACATGAAATGCATTTAAATCCTTGTTTTAAGGACTCTAAGGCTGATTCAAAGGCCATAAATCCTATATTAATATCCCAAAGTCTCGGGATGCTTTTACTTGGTCAAACTGCATAGTTTAATGTGATCCACTTTCAATGGAAAATCTACATATCTTACGCCAGTGCTATGTTAAATCTTCTAAAGGGACGATATATCTTCCTCCCTAGTTCTTTCTCCTTTTTTTCAGCTTTGAGATGCTTGAACCTTTCATTCCATCCCATAGGAGTTGCACAATCAAACTTTCCTCCTTGGATTGGTTCCACTCTGTTTTGATTCAAACAAGCAATATTGATCAATATTTAATATTAGGTATGATCTATCGTCATTCTTTTGGGTTCATCTCCTTCTATTTATCCATGCCTTTTACAGAATGTTATATCCATGTTTTTAATAGACTTTTATTGGGTGTTGACCTGTGTGGTGGTGTCTATGCATCCTTAGTTGAATACAGTTGTCATGGGGGGAGGAGATCGTAACCTGTTGTGTGGATCATTCTTGTATAAAGAATGTCAAAAACCATTTGAGGTAGGGGATTCATTGATTCTATTTTATTTTATGTGAAACTATATAGTTATAATGTTTTATCCCACTATATCACAATGGAATTGACATAATAAATATTTGAACCTGATAAATAAATTGATATTGATCATATGTTATTGCCACTTATTTTTCTAGATAGTGTGATATCTATTCTTGATTTGTTAACCATTTTTTTCTTGATGGAAATTGGTAAAGAATGTAAATCCAAAATTAATTGATAATTTATTGGATAAAGATAAAGAGGCATGAGAATAAATATGATTGTTGTTGTTGTTATTTTATGTTAATCAAATTGATATAGTAATCATGTTTAATCAATTTGTGATAGGTTAATGTTTAGGTTTCCTAAAGTTAGAGCCTATGAATAATAAATCGATTAATTCAAGATGGATTAAAGAAATGGTTGTTTGATAAAAGATAATTCTTTGTAGTGTTCTGAGTTACCCACTTGATTATCTAAGGGCCAAGAGCCCAATTGATATGATGTTTGTTTTCCTACTACTTGTGTTGTGATGTGATCCTAGATGGTTGTTGTGATGTGTGGGGGATGGTAGTCCTACTGTTTGTGGCATAATTTTATGCCTAGAGTGGTGAGATGCATCGGTTTATGCATGTGGATGTCGAGGAGGTCACTAGGGATGATGAAATGGGTTGGATGTGAATTTTTGGATGCTTCCTGATTCTTATTAGTTGTTTATTTTCTTTACATTCCCCACTACTCAAGGTATCTTATCTTACTTACCCTTTTTCCTAAAGGGTTGAAGACGCGCATAGTATGCCACATGATTTCCATGTTTAACTTCTCAAGGAAGGATGGGTCTACTCTCTAGCTATAGGCAGAAAAGACTTGATGGGTAGTTCATCTAGTCACTGTATTGAGCCCCCTTGTGTTTAATATCATAGAATTTTTTTCTAGAATTCCTGGGAATATGGTAAAGTAATGATGTAAATAAATAATTGAATAAATGATGTTAGCCCATGGGGTTGGAGCTTGCTGGGGCATAATGCTGAGGTGGAGATTTTAAGGAATAGTGAAATTTTGGTGTGATGCTAATGAAATATAATGTGGAAATTGTTAATGGTTAATTAATGTTTAAAGAATTAATTAATGTAAAGTGAAACTGATAAAAAGGGAATAAAGTAGTGCATTAAAGATCTTTAAATTTTTGTGTGCTTATAGGAGACCTAGTCTTATAAGTTTTATCCAGGAGTTCGAGATACATTAGGTGCATTTGAGTTTAATACTATTTTATGACCATGGTTTGGTTGTGAGATATAGTATATTATGTAATTTTTCGGATTCATTATGATACTCCACCCCGTCAGTTAGGGCGACTGATACCTTGGGGATTCTGAGACTTGGGGGGTTTTTTCCCTAACATTTTGGTCGGAGGATGGATGGTTGACTACCCCCTTTTACCCCGCTCTCTTCTCTTGGTAGTTACTTGTGCTGGTAGGCACAGTGGTTATTTTTTTCCATATGTGTGTGTATTGGGCTATAAAGGCTTGTGGTTATTCACACACATATATTATGGATATAGTTTCCTATGTACTACTATAGGTTTAACGTGAATAGGCTATGATGGCTTGATAATCCTTACTCGATGTATGGGAAATAATGTACTGAGGTGTAATTCATGACGTATGATACACGTTATGTGAGCTGTGGTGGCTCCCGGAAACTACTTGGTTACTTTCTTTTGTGGATGTGGTGGTTTTTTGCATGAGGTGCATGTTGTGGGGCTTCACCTATGGGTCTACGGGAAAGCCTTTTTGAAGAGACATGCTTAGGACCTGCAATGTTGGGGCAAGAGGCAAACCAGTGGGGAAGTAGTAGCGGGGTACCCTTGATATTCTTTATTATATTATATACTCTTGTATGTGTTACTTAGTGAGAGTATCCATGGTTAGGCTGGGAACAAAGTATGTCTTTTTAGGTGTTGAGTTTGTTTCACTTTTTGTTCATTGTGCTTTAGCATACATTCTTTACTTTTGCATGAGAGGCTTCAGGGAAGATCCTTCCAAGTATACTGTTATACTCACCCTATGTGTATATAAACTATTTTCAGGTCACTTGGATTAGGTTAGAGATCAGGCTGGTTTCTACTAGATTGGGGTTGCGGGAGCTGTTTGGGCTTCGTGGTTGCTGTTGTTTTTACATTCTTTTGGGTATTAGTAGTTTTTCTCCTTTCCGTTGTAGTAGTTTTTCATGAAATTACATATGTGTACTTGGAATTTCATTTATATTGATATCTGAGATTTAGTTGGTTGGTGTATATCTTATCTCTCTCTTTCGCATGTGTTCTCTTAGAGGGTAATGCCTCCCATTTGTGTGTTTACTATACCCTCGGTGCTAGTCTCCAACCCGAGGACTACTATAGGTAGGACTCAGGGGGGTCATTATCTCCCTTCTCAAATTACTGGCCACGGAGGGGTACACCTTGTTGGGAGGGGTCATGAAAAGCATGGTTATAAAAGGGGGTTTTTGCGTGTGTTTTGGAACCTTGAGTCATGTATCTCATTTTTTAAAAACTCTTTAAAAAAATTTCTAGTGTTAAATAATTGTAGTATAGTCTTTAAAAATTTTGCATCTATTTATTTGATTGTGTGAGTAGTGCAGGTTGGGTATTGGAAAATATTTGGTGTGCGTAATGTTTCCAAATGGGTTTTTGTGTGTGTAAAATTCTGGAATATAATTTAGATAATACTTTTGTCTTTTGTGCATTTAACATTAACAACCATGTGAACTTGGAACTTTTGAGCACAAATGGGATGCTTGGGTACTAGGTGGGCAGAATAAATCTATTGTTCTAGTGATATGGGAGTGGCATTGGCCCAGTTTCACTATGCTAGTTTGACGATTACAACACTAACTAAATTTAGTATGATGATTGGAGACCACTAAGTTATGGATTTTTTTCCCTATTAGTTCCTCATTCACGAGAGTTTATTCCTTTTTTCACCGAGATGCGATGTTCTAGAGTCCCACTATATGCTAATACCTATAGGGCCTCTCCCAATATTGGTGCTCTTGGAATACATTACACTCACTGTCATCATTTTTTGTGACTTTTTTGGTGACATAAAGGTGAAAAGGATTTATTGGTAAAAATCAGTTTTCCTTTAAAGTTATTTGTCTTCAAACCGTTTTTTTATTAAATTGTTAAAGAATTATTTTTTAATTCCTTGTTTTAACCTAAAACTATATTATTATTTAAAATTTATATGTGGAATCTTTTTATTTGGTGGCCTCCTACTATGAGATTTATCACACCCTACTTACACCCCTTGGTTGTAAGTAGATTTGGTCATGTCATATGTAGGTAAAGGTGAGGTGTTTGGAAGTGGTGGTCCAGGATGTTAGTGGACAACTTAGTGCAGTGTTGTGGAGATGGCTTGAGGGTTGTGTTCTATTTCTAGGTAGAGGTTTTTTATTGGTTTTTGGTCACCCTAACAAGGGGTAGCTCTTGTTTGGTTCTCAGTTCAAACATGCAACTCAAATTTTTGTTTTTAGTTTTTTTTAAGTCATGTTTGGTTGTGACTTTTAAATTTGTTCTATTTTATATTTTTTAATGATTTATTTACATTTTTTATTCAGTTAAATCATTCCTAAGGTTTATTTTTATATCGGGGAACTTGTTCTAGCCCATGGGGATTGGAAACACCCTTCGGGTCTTGCTGCGGACTAGGTCGGGTGTCGGTTTAGATGGCGACCCGACTTGGTTTGTGACAAAATTGTATCAGAGCTAGGTTTTTCTGATTGGGTTATTTTATTTGGGATGAGCTTGGTTGGATAGGAGCTATGACTTTAGGGGCTCAAAATTCTTGTTGCGTATAGGGTTCTTGGCTAGAACACCTCATGAGAGACCCTGAGTCTCTGTGGGGTGTCAGGATACTTGTTTGACTTCTCTTCCAAGTGGGACGTGTAGGCCGCAGATTGTGCATGGACATCGGGCGGGGAAGAAGTGGTTTGGTCATGATTATACTTTTGAATGTTTGGTTTACTAATAATTTTTTTCCCTTATGAAATTTTATTTTTTTTCTTCAGACAAGTTGTATTACGGATGTTCTTTCTCTATTTATTTCTCCTTACAGCAGGATGCCTCCCCAGAGAGCTTACACACACCCACGGGAGGAAGCCGTAGATATTTCTCCCTTGCCACTGGATCAGATATTGGTAGAAGTTGTGATCAGAGTTGTTCAAGATTTAGGACAAGGGGTGACTCCCGCTACAGCTCCTATTCTAGTTGGAGGAGATGGGTTTGGCTCCAAGAAGGATAAAGCTCAGGAGTTTCTAAATAATAATCCTCCTTCATTCCGAGGTAGTTCATAACCTCAAGAGGCAAAGGGATGGATTGAAAAGATAGAGAGTATGTTAGAGTTCCTTGACATGCCCAGGGAGGTCAGGGTAACGTGTGCCTCATTTTATCTAGAGGGTTCCAGTCGTAAGGGGTGGGAATTGGTGCTTCAGGCTGGGAAGTATGAGTAGATGAGTTGGAAGGAATTCAAGGCTATCTTTAACGAGCAGTACTGTCCCGAGTTCCTTGCCTACACCAGATCCTAGGAGTTCATGGATCTTTCGCAAGGGGATCAGATGGTGATGGAGTATGCAAACTAATTTATTGAGCTTGTGTGGTACACACCTGAGATTGTTTCGAATGAGTCATGGAAAGATCAAAATTTCAAGAAGGGGCATCAACAATAAATTTACTCATAGGTTTTCTTGTTCATGTTGGTAACTTATGCTATGGTATTCATCATGCTTCCATGGTCAAGATTGACTAGAGAGGAAATCCGGGGTTTTCTGGACCAGTTTCAAGGTTTTTCAAGGGAATTTCATTCGAGAAAAAGATGAAGCGTGATGAGCAAGGGAAGAAGAGTGGTGGAATCTCAAGTCATCCTTCTAGGAAGACTTCAACATGGGCTTCTAGTGTAGGGTTTGTGGTGTTAGATTTTTGCAGGGTGGTAGGACACATCCAGCCTTCATGTCCTTCCCCTCCCAATACTTGTCATCAATGCAGAGTTATGGGACATGTGCAGTGCTTTTGCAGGGTGACCCTCCCTTTCCAGAGTGGGATTGGATTTATGGCCTCTAGAGGAGTACCAGTTCAGTAAGATCTTACCAATATGATGGGATCTTGGTTTGATGGCCATGGTGGCAGGACCATATCATCTTTGGGGTAGAGCCATATCAAGGCAGAGCCCTATGTGAGTGGTCATTCCCAAGTAGGGACCAGGAATCTGCATGTTGTGGATCAGGTACCAGTGGGATCTGATGTAGGACCTTCAACTGTTCGAGGTACCATTATGATTTCATATTCTATAGCTACAGTTTTATTTGATACTAGTTCTTTTGTTTCCTTTATATTTGTCCATCTTGTGAACCTACTAAACCTACCAACCGAACTGTTATCTTTTTTTGTGGAGTTGGTAACACCGTTGGGGAAAAAAAGGGATCAAGGCCTTAGGTGTTTTTCGTGCGCGCTCTCTATAATAGGAGTTGAGAGGGAGTGGGATTTCTTGGTCCTGGATATGGACCTATTTGATGTGATCCTCATCATGGATTTGCTGGTGCACTTCCAAGCACATATTGATTGTTATCGACAATGAGTTAGTTTTATGGAACCTGATGGGAGCCACCAGGTATGTCTTAGGGAATGGGATCCTCAGCCAGGTCACGTGAGGCCTCCACTTCCTGAGTTGGGGAATCTTTCTTATCAGTTATCCTCACTAGCACCGAAAGACGATAGTGTCACTTCTCAGAGTGGGTAACCTCCTATAGTGGATGAGTTTCCAAAGGTATTCCCCGATTATTTTTCAGGATTACCCCCAGAGCAGGACGTCGAGTTCTCAATTGAGTTGGCACTGAGAACACAGACTATATCTCATACCTCATATCACATGGCCCCCACTGAATTGAGGGAATTAAAGATACAGCTGGATGATTTCATATCCAAAGGATTCATTCGCCCGAGCATCTCTCCTTGGGCCACTCCGGTTTTATTTGCGAAGAAGGCTGATGGAACCCTCCAGTTGTGAAATTATTCCTAGAAATTGAATAATGTAACCATCAAAAATAATTATCCTTTTCCCCAGATTGATGATTTGTTTGACCAGTTGAAGAGGGGAAAGTGGTTCTCCAAAATTGACCTATGATCGGGTTACCACCAACTTAGGGTGAGAGAAGCATACATTCCAAAGATGGATTTCTGGAGTAGGTATGTTCACTTCGAGTATTTGGTCATGCCTTTAGGACTGAAAAATGCTCCAGCAATTTTTATGGCACTCATGAATAGGGTGTTCCACCAATATTTTGACTTCTTTTTTGTGGAATTTTTGGAATACATCCTGGTTTATTCTGAATCTGAAGAGGAACATGAGCATCACATGTGGATCATTTTGGGAACTTTGTAGGATCACCGCTTGTATGCCAAAATTTCTAAGTGCACATTCTAGATCAGGTAAGTGAATTTTATGAGAGATTTCATCTCAGAACAAGGGGTTTCAGTGGATCCTAAGAAGATCAATGCAGTGATGTCATGGGAACAGCTGAGGAATGTGTTTGAGATCATGGTTTTTCTTGGTCTGATAGGTTATTACAGGCATTTTGTTTGGTATTTCTCATGGCTTGCCTCCTCCATGACCGCACTCATCCGGAAAGGGGTGAAGTTTGAATGGAGCCCATAGTGCCAGGAATCCTTTGAGGAGTTGAAGCAGTAGTTGACCACTGCACCTGTGTTGATCTTACCATATTCTAGGGAGGGATATATTGTTTATTTTTATGCTTTAGGTATAGGACTTGGTTGTATACTCATGCAAAATAATCATGTGGTGTCTTATGGTTCTTGCCAAATCCGGTCACATGAGAAGAATTATCTGACTCATGACTTGGGGTTGGTAGTAGTGATGTACACCCTAAACACTTGGCATCACTACCTCGTTAAGGACAAATTTGTGGTCTACTCTGACCATAAGATCCTAGCCTACATTTTCTCTCAAAAGGATCTCAATCTGAGGATACGTCACTGGATCAAGTATATGTAGGGATTTTACTTTGACATTGTCTATACGTCAGGCTAGGGTAATGTGGTGGCTGGCGCCTTGAGTGGGAAAGTACCAGTGTAGGCTTTGAGGAGGTCTAGTGATGAGTGTACTTTGATGTGGCTCTTTTCCTAGATGCACTTGGAGAGTAGGAATCACATCAGAGGTACTTCCTTGGATAAAATTCAGTGGAATCCCTATCTTTTGGAGTTAATTCAGTCGGAGCAGCCCGATGATGAGTTTTTTCAGGGATCTATATAGTTTCTTCATGGTGGGAGACTCTTTCTGATTGGTCTTTGTCTCCCAAGTTGATTTTGTGATTCAAGGGCTGTGTAGTGGTTCTATTGTCTCTGTAGAAGGTGGTGATGCAGGATAGACACCAGTCTCAGTGGTTCATCCATCCTGGTACTACCAAGATGTATTACAATTTCCTTCACTAGTTCTGATGGCCAAGTATGAGATGGAACATAGCGGACTTTGTATTGAGATTCTACACTTGTCAGAAGGTGAAAGAAGAGCATCAGAGACCATCTAGTTTTCTTCAACACTTACCCATTCCTACCTGGAAGTGCGACGAGATCACCATGGACTTCATTGTTGGCTTGCCTTGTAAACCTTAGGGAAGTAACACTATTTGGGTATTGAAAGAAATTTTTACTAAGTTAGCTCGTTATATCCCGATTAGAGATACAATGAAGGTGGATGAGCTGGTCCGTTTGTATGTTCAGGAGGTGTTCAAAATTCATGGTGTGTCGTCAGCGGTCGTTTCTGACAAGGACCCCTACTTTACCTCTCGGTTTTTGGGAGGCCTCCAAAAGGATTTGCGGTCACAGATTAAGATGATCACAGCATACCATCTTAAAACAGATGGACAGACAGAGTGGCCAAATTAGATTCTGGAGGACATGATTCACGCATGTGTGTTGGATTTTGAAGGTTCATGGGATATCCATTTGGTATTGATTGAGTTTTCTTATAATAATAGTTACCAATACTTTATTAGAATGGAACCTTTTGAGGATCTCTATGGTTGGCATTTTCGGTCTCCTTTATGTTGGGATGAGGTAGGTGAGACCTCACTTTGGGGAACAAGAATTGTGCATGAGACGTATGAGAAAGTCAATTTGATCAGATAGTGGTTATTGGTAGCTCAGAGTCTCCACAAATATTATGTTGATCCAAGGCATCAGGATCTTGAGTTTTTATTGGGTTACTAGGTGTTCTTTAAGGTGGACCCTCGCTTGGGTCACCGGCACTTGGGAAAGCATGGGAAGATGATGTCGAGGTATGTTGGACCTTTCGAAATTATTGAGCGGATTAGAAATTTGGCATATAGGTTAGATTTTCCTTCTTAGTTGATGTCGATTCATTACATATTTCATTTATCCCAACAAAAAATGTACAATCCTGATCTCTCACATGTGTTGAATTGGGAGGAGTTGGAGAGAGAGCTCGACTTATTTGTTTTTTAGCGACCAGTGCAGATAGTGGATTCTCAAGAGAAGGTACTTCGTGGGAATTTCATTCCCTTGGTTCACATTATATGGTAGCATGGGAATGAAAATCATGAAACTTGGGAGAAAAAGTCATGGGTTGAGTAGAAGTACCCATTTTTATTCTCTGATCAGGCTTCAAATTAACTTTTCGAGGGAGTAAATTTTTCATGGTGAGGAAAGTTGTCGCACCCAAACTTTTCATTTCGATCTGTTTTTAATTTTATTTTTTATCTCATAGGTTTATTTTACTTTTTATAATTTTTTGGTTGAAAATCGGGCTGATCTCATATGAGTTTTTCATTTTGCGCTGATAAATGAGCATCAGCTTGACATTTCCCGACGTGCGGGCAGGTCACGGGTGAAGCTGTGTGGCTTCGTCAGTTTAACATGCAGCCTGCCCGGTGTGCAGATGGTTAACAAATCTAATAAAAATAAAATTATTATTATTATTATTGTCACTATTATTATTATTATTATTATTATTATTACCAAAATTGCATGGCTAAAAATATCTTATAACGTTATTAACTATTTTTATTAATTTTTTAAGTAGGTAATTTTTATTAATAATAATAGTATTATTTTTATTATTGACATTATTAATATAGATTGTCAATTTTTTTTTATCTTTATCTTTTAATTGGTTTAGGTATTTATTTTCTAGGGTTTTTATTTCACTTTTTTCATTTTATTTTATATCCTTTCTTTTTTTATTTTCTTTTATTTCCTTTCTTCTCTCCCTCACTCTCCCTCCTCGTCACGGTACTATTCATTCACCCCCTCACCTGGTCTGTGTGAACCCTAGAGGCCTTCCCATCCCTCCTTGTTTCCATGCACCTGGTCGTGACCTTGCCCTAACTTACTGCCTTGAACCCGGTCCTGACACCAACCTCCTTGTTACCTCATACCCATCCGCAATGCCTGGTGACCCCGTTGTTCACTCCTCCTCTCCGTACTAGCTCCCACACCATCTCCTCAGCCGAAGCTCCAATGGCCCTCCCTTGGTCACTACTCTTCTCCTTTGATACCTCTTGGTGACACTGCACCTCTCCTGTTGAGCGACCACACACCACCCCCCTTGGCTCTGTCGGAGATCCGACAGCCTCTATTAACCTTCAGCCAGCCTCTCGGACTCCTCTCCATAGGTGAAAAGTACCCTGGTTGATCATCCTTTTATTTTGGGTGATTTTTTTGGTAATATTTTGGTTTCATTTGGTGGATTTTTGATGCAGATGTTAATTACATTGTTTTTAGGCCCTTTATAGGTCCCTTTTAGTGAAATCAACGTGTGGAGGGAGTTTGCGTCAAGTCGTGAGAATTTCCCTACACCAAGGTAGGTGGTTCCACATGTAAGGATTATCTGATTAATTCAGTTGCTTGTTTAATTTATTTATTATATTTGTTAATAAGTTTTAATACATGCAGTTAGTTTTTGTTTGTAACTTAATGTGTCTTTGCTCTGTTGGTAGTGCATCTGTGAGTTTTTGGTGTTTGTTAAAATTATGCAGTTAGTCTGTTAGTACATGAAGCAGTTGTGGCTTGTGGTTTGTGGTGCCATCAATATTATTATAGTTATAAAAAGAGGATTTGTGTGGTTTTTCGAACCTTAAGTCCTGCATCGCGTTTTTGAAAAACTGTTTACTAAAATTTTCTAATGTTAAATAATTATAGTATGTCCTTTAAAAAAATTCAGCTATTTGTTTGATTGTGTGAGTAGTTCAGGTTTAGTTTTTGAAAATATTTGGTGTGTGTAATGTTTCCAAATGGGTTTTGGTGTGTGTGAAAGTGTGTCATATGATTTAGATAATACATTGGTGTTATGTGCATTTAACTTTAACAATCATGTGAACTTGGAACTTTTGAGCACAAATGGGAAGTCTGGGTACTAGGTGGGAAGACTAGATCTAGTGTTCCACAGATACAGGAATGGATTTGGCCCAGTTTCACCTAGCTGGTTTGACTATTACAACAATAACTAAATTTTTGATGATGATTGGAGACCATTAAGTTATGGAAATTTTTCTCTACTAGTGGATCATGTATGAGAGTGTATTCCTTTGTTCACTGAGACACATTGTTATATGGTCCCACTATATGCTAGTACCTATAGGGCCTCTCCCACTTTTGGTTCTCTTGGATGACAATACACTCACCTTCGGTATATGGTGTGACTTTTGTGGTGACATAAAATTGAAAAATTTTTTATTGGTAAAAAAAATTCCATCTAAAGTTACTAGTCTTCAAACTGTTTTTTTAATTGTTAAAGCACTATTTTTCTGTTCCTTGGTTAAACCTGCAATTTTAAAATTATTTAATCTTTATATGTGGAATATTTTTATTTGGTTGCATCCTGCTGGGAGATTTCTCACACCATACTTACACCCTTGGGTGTAAGTACATTTGGCCATGTCAGATGTAGGTAAAAGAGAGGCATTTGGAATTGGTGGTCTAAGCTGTTAGAAGACTACTTGGTGCAGCATCATAAAGATGGCTTGAGGTTGGTGTCATCTTGCCAAGTGGAGGTTTTTGTATTGGTTTTTGGTCACCCTACCAAGTGGTAGCTCTTGTTTGGTTTTCAGTTCAAACATGCAACTCAAATTTTGGTCTTTTGTTTTTGGTTAAAGGCATGTTTGGTTGTGACTTTAAAATTTGGTATTTTTTATATTGTTGTATAATTTATTTACATTTTTTATTTGGGTAAATCTTTCCCAATGTTTATTTTGATACTCGAGCACTTGTGCCAGCCCGTGGGGATTGGGAACGCCCTTCGGGCCTTGTCACAGACTGGGTTGGGCATTGGTTCAGATGGCGACCTCACTTGTTTCATGACACCAGAACCTATAATAATTTTTGAGGAAGTTTTTTAAGGTATTTGGTTAGTTCTTGGTTGAGATAAATTTTTAATTAAGTGTGATAAAGAAAGGATAGGAGGTGCCTTTTCATAAGTGAGGTGGGTGGAAATCTTGTAAATACATGAGATGTTAATATATAACAGGTGTCCAATTCATGTAAAGTGTATCAAAATATCCACATATTAGAATATAAGTATAATAATTTTGAAATAAGTTAATAAAATAAAATTTATACAAGTTATATTTCACTTTAAACCTTATATTTTTTTAACCATCTCATTAACCTTTTTTAACCTTAATCATTATAATATATTTTTCAATCTTTGAAGATCATAAAAGTAATCTTAAAAATACTAAGTGGCACATAAATCAAACATTACTTATATTCTCTATATTTTCCCCAAAATTTTATTTAATATATAATTTTTTAACTATTTTCTATCATCTTAAAAATAATTTTTAAACATTAGATATAATTTAATGTTATTTTCGAGTCAATTCACAAAATTTGACTTTAAAGAAATAAAGACATTAATGTAATTAGAATATAAAAAATTTAACAATCACATATACATTAATAATCATCCAATAAATTCTTGTAACACCAAAATTCTCCCAAGACATATTAATTTCAATGTTTTGAAAATAATTTACTTTATTTTTATACAACTTGCACAAGTGTTGCTTCGGAATTGCATAAGGGTTAATGGTAACTATACCATCACTAAAATTTAAAAACAAATTAATATGGAAAATATAGTTTATTATTAATCAATTTTATCATATATATTCGTTCATATATCATTTTATCTATATTTATATCTTGAGAAGATAATAAGTACGAGAGAGTGACTCTTTGTATTTACTCGTAACATAAAAAAATATAATGGTATCCATCAAAGTAAAGTGGCACAAAAATTACATATTGGAAAACCTAAGAAGATAAGAATTCAAAATATTATAACCCAATAATAATTAAGATGAAATTGGTTTGGCTTATCATAATGTTTTAGCCTCAATTAACCTTTTTTACCCTTTACCGTAGAGGAAACTTTTTACCATAGTTACTATTTATTATGAAAAAAAAATGAAATAAAGAGAATTAATAATTTTGAGATGCCTTATTCCAAATATTAAATCCATTTTTAATGATTAAATTTCCACAAGTGGTTTAAATTAATTTTATTATAATTTTTCAAAACACAACAAAAAATTATTTCTATAAAAATACTTGTTTTAAGCATAAAAATAATTTTATACCAAAATCACGAATAATGTTTATTCTCATATCAATAGTTGAATTGTTTTTAAAAAAATAAACATATTTTACTTTAAAAAATATAAAACAAAAATTTAACATTGAATTTAATTTTATTAGAAGATAAAAAATGACAGTTCTTTTCAAAATCAATATATTTTACTTTTACCAAAAAATCAACCTCTTCATAAAAACCCCAGAGAACAATATTAAGATTATTTTGAAATTATCATTTAAATTTTTTTGTAAATATTATCCAATAAAATTTCTAAAAGTGAAATAAATTAATTATGATATCAGCTCCCAAAATATAATAAAACACATTTTTGAAGAAAATATATTTTTGACGTATAAAATGAATTTATAATAATTCATTATCAAGTAACCACCATTAGATTAATGCTAATATTTTAGTTCATATGTTGAAATATAATATAATTTCATAATCACATTTTGAAAGTAATTAATTTATTACGATAAAATACATAGCAACATAACATTTCTTTGAAATATATATTTTTAATCATATCAAATCATCTCTTTTATAATAAATTTTATACTATTATAAAAAATAAATATATAATCCAAACTATCATATAGGTCCAATGGATATATAATCCCACCAACCATATGATCAAAATCGTATTATAATCCCAATGGTTTTACAAGCCCAAAATCCATGCTTCCTTATAATATAATCTCACATAAATCCCTAAATTCATTACTTCTCTCTAATCATGCCAAAAATAGTTATATTTATTATACTTTTATACATATTTTTTATTGATGTTATGATCTTTATGGTGGACCATGAGGAAAAATATTATATACTAATGGAATTTTAATATATATTTTCGTTTATTCCAAATTAATTTTTCTTATTTTTGATTATTATATCCACATCATAATGTATTATAATTTATCTGGAATTATAATATTTATTCTTAAAAAAATATATTTAATTCCATTTTAATTTAGTGTTGTGGGAAACATATACTATTGAAAAAGTATAATTTATAGAAATGCACACTCTAAAAACTTGGGGTGTTGCATTCAACCCAATTAATGAAATTATATCCTCACAAAATTATCTCATGTTTGGTAAAAAAGGTTTAAAACCATTTTATAATCAATTACAAGGATTAGAATAAAGAAAAAATTAGTGGTGAGAATTATATTTTCATCCTCATTTACAACATATACTTTTTAAAATAACTTTAATTTATATGTCAAGACTAGAAGATTTTTATTTCCAAAATATTTCTTAAAATACATATTTACAATTATGAAACTCATACATGTGAAATAGTTTATAAAAGTGTACCTTAATAGTTGAGTGATGAAGCTTGATAGATCTATCTTCATCTTTCTTGAGTTGAGGAATTATTTTTCCATCAATATTTAGAATAAGAGAAAATATAATTACTTGATTACTTTCCATTCCATAATCAGAATTTTATCTATTGGTTGTGCTTCTAGTATTTTCCACTTATATCTCATTTATCACTTTAATAAATGAATATTTAAGATGAATTTTTCATTCTTGAATCCCTAAACTAAAATTTTAATGGGTCACAGTTCCTATGAAAGGATAGTAAATTATTTATATTTTCTTTATACATTAACCCAAACCAAAATGGTTAGCATAAGGTAAGATAAAATCCAATATGAAGAAACACTAAATTAATCTCTAAAGCCTCAAAGTTTAACACCCAAAGTTCAACTTAAATCATTCCATAAATAAGTAACCTTAAAACTCTTTAAAATATTTCTAAAAAAAATTAAAACCCCATAATCATAAATATATTATTACATATTCTTTAGAGATAAACATAAAATTTATCTCCAAACAATATTAATCACTTACAAAGACACATTATGAAAATGTATACATCCTAATAATATATTCTGCAAAATAAAATATTTTCTATAAATAAATTGAATCAATAAAAATCTATAATAAAAACATATATTCTTCTATAATTTAACATAATCACCGTTCCTACATTAATGTCAATCACTATGACATAAAATCTTATACTACCCAAAAATATCCACTTACCATGATTATAATAATGTTTCCAAAAATATATTAGACTTATTCAAAAATAACTTCAATCACTTGATAACCAAATTAATTTTAAATATTATGGTTATCTATATGGTAAATAATATGTTCCCAAAATATAATAACCATTTTATCTCAATTAACCATAATTACCTCAATATCAAAGAGAATATTAACCTTATAGATCATTATTTTCTTTCAACTTATACCCTCAAATAACCTATTCACTACAATACAAGTATGACTTAAGGGTTATATATACATCAAGAATTTATTAAAACTCAAAAAATATCTCCCAATGTATTATCATCACATAAAACCCCAAAAGGGTGTTCAATCCTGAAAATAATGATCATCCTTAAACTTATGGACCCAAAATGGTCTCTTTAACTCTTAAATTATCCTCAAATTTTAATTTATGGTCCTCTAAATTTGTCTAAACCTTACCTATAATACCAAATATAATTCATAGTTCCATAATAAATTGATTTATAATAAGGGTTTCATTTTCTTACATTTTGAGGATAATTTTAGTTTAGAGTTTTAGAGAATTAGGAAAGACTCTAATATATCAAACCCCTATAAAACAAAGTGGACACTTCTACTCAATGCCCATTTTTTGCATAATAATGGGATTCATAAATATAAACTCTTGTTTCATTCAAATTTTGTATGATTATTTTAAGTTAGGTCCCATATAAAAAATATAGACCTTTATAAAGATCATACAAATCCTTAAGCATTGTGAAAAAATATTAGAAAACATGGGAGGAGAAAAAAAATCTCAATAAGGGATATAAAAAATAATATAAAACTATTATTTCTTTGAAAACATGAAATCACATATAAAAGTTTTTTTTTTCTCATAATAATATTTTATAAAAAAATAATCACTTAATTACTCTTGAAATAAACTTATTTTCACAATGTTTTTATAACACATTTTGTAATAAAAAATAGTAGAAAATATTATAATTCATGAAATCTTTACCATGAAAACAAACATTTAACCTTTTGAAGATCATAAATTTTAATTTTAATCCAAAACTCATTATTTACCTTTGGAAATAAAAAAATCCATTAAAAAAATTCTCAAGAATAGAGAAAGAATATATATACTTAGGTAATCATATTTTCATCATGGAATCATCCAAAAGGATAATTCTAACATTCTCTTAGGAGTAACATACATCAGTTAACTTCGTCACTTAATTAGAGTAATCAACTACATTCAAATTATCTTCCGAGTAACTTACATAATTTAACTCCATTTCGTTACCCAATTAAGTTGTGGTATTTAAAGTACCCATATTTTACATAATGAAAACCTACATATGTGTGTCATAAGATCATGAAAACATTCATCAATTCATCATAGCATAACTAGTGGAAAATAAATAATTTTCATAGACATCTCATCATCAGAAAATCTTAAGTCATTCAAAGAAGTTACATGGATGGTATAATTAGATAATATTTCCATTAATCATAATAAACATCAAATTATTTTTACATAGATGAAAAATACCTTTAATGGAGAATTTGAACATTTCTTTGAAAATAGGGGGAAAGTATCAATTTTCTTCACAATCTTTAAAACAAAAAAATTCTAGAATATTGAGAAAAATATATTATTTTAAATTAATCATGGAAAATTTTAATATGATATTAAAATTAAATAATTTAAATTATATAGGTAATCAATTTTTTAGTTAATGTTAAAATAATGATTAATTTCACACTTTTAGTAAAAATTCCAAAATTACATCATTTAGAAAGTGAAAAAAATATTCTTTTAACAATTTGAAAAGAAAGTAATATATGGTGAAAAATTTATTCTAAAATTATTTTAAGTATACAAATAAAAATTCATCAAACATTTAATTGAACATGGATAAAAAGAGTTTAAAACATTTAAAACAATATTTTTAAGAAAAAAACTATTTCCTCGAGTCTGACTTGCCATGTATGTTCATTAACTCATGAATAATAAACATATTTTAATTATTTACTTTGTTGATAAACTATTTTAGTTTTATTATCTTATCAAAATAACTTTTTTCATTTATAACCTTGTATTATATATTTAATAAACCTATTAATTTCATGGCAGACATTTTGAAGACATTCAATTCATAATCCCAAAACAACTTTGGTTGGTTGACCCTGTTCAAAATAATCATTGTTCCTTTAAATAAAAAATATTAATTATGATATAATTATCATATTTATAAATGAAATAAAATTTTGGAACCTTCTATTAAAGTAGGGTAATAAAAATCAATCACATCACGTCATGAAGGTTGTAGTATACACGTATGAATGAGCGAATCTATCATTTTTTAATAGATGCAAGGGTAAGAAGGTAAGTAAAATATTTTATTTATAAAATAAAAAATCAATAAATTATATAATATATACTAATTTCATCCCTAATTTTAACCAACCATTTGATCTGATCAAGTAAAATGAAACACATTTTTTCATGGAGGTGATAGCCCACACGTACGCAAAAGAGATGTATTCATTTCCCATATGATGTAAGAAGAGATGAAGAAGGGTTTGTTCATAAACATAATAACATATAATTATAATTTATATAATAATTATATTATATCACAATGGTTAAAGAAGATTTAGTAGAGGTGGAAGAAAAACTAAACATGAATACACTCAGTTAAGAGCCATTCATATTCTTTGAGAAACCTTTTTTGGCATACACATTAACCCTTTTAGGTTAGTATTTTTGGGAGATCAAAACCTATATTATTTGTTTATTAATGTTATAATTTTGTTTGGTAGGTATTGGTTAATAAAAATATCTCATGAAGTGTGAGGAATAGATGAAAGGCACGCCTAAGTGAGGTGGGTGGCAATCTTATAAATAAATAATATATTAACATATAATTTTCATATAACTCATATAAAATTGATCAAAAGTTCCATATATTATAAGATAATGTGGATAAGTTAAAAATAAATTCAAAAAATAAAATTCATACAAGTTTAACTATCAATTTATACATTAAATTTTGTTTTAACACCCTCATTAACCCTGTTTAAACTTAACCATTATAACATGTTTTTCAATATTTAAGGGTCAAGAAGGTAATTTTAAAAATGTTAAGTGGCACATAAATGAACCATTAATTATATTCTAGTATATTTCAAATCCATTAAATTTAATACAGTATTTTTATGATTTTTTAATGATTTAATAAAAAATTAAACATTAGATTCCATAAAAGTCATTTTCGAGACTATTCAAAATATTTGAATTTAAAGACGTCAAGAGAAAATGGAATTTTAATATAAAATATTTAAAAATAATATATAAATTAATAATTATCCAAAAATCCATGAAAAACCAATATTTATCCAAAATATATTTCTTCTAATTTTTTTTCAAATTAAATTATTTATTCTTTCTACGGCTTGCAAAAGTGTTGTGTCAGTGTTGTGTAAGAATTTAAAGTAAATATACCATAAATAAAGAATAAAAATAAATTAAAATAATAAATATAGTTTATTATTAAAAAAAATTATCATATATATTTTTTCATATATAATTTTTATCTAAATCAATTTCAAGACAACATAATAATTGAGAGTGAGTGACCGTGTATTTTCTCTCAACTTAAAACTATATGACTGTTGTAATCAAAGTCATGTGGAACCAAAATTCCATATACTCGAATATATAATAATAATTTTAGAAATATTATAATCAAATAAGTATTAAGATGAGATTTTATGGCCTTATCAAAATGTTTTAACCTTAATTAACTTGTTTTACTCTTTACCATTATGACAAATTTGTCTTGTATTTACAATTTAATATGACCAAAAATGAGATTAACCTCATTAATAAATTTGAGCCTCTTAGTTAAAAATATGAAAACCATTTTTCATGACTCATTTTATTGATGTTGTATAAATTACTTTTTCTTTATTTTCACAAAATACAACCAAAAAATGTGTTCAAAAAAATACATGTTTAAAGCATAAAAATAATTGTATACCAAAATCATGTATATTTTTAATTTACATAGAATTATTTGAATTATTTTTAACAAAATTAAGCTTATATTACATAAAAAAAATAAAAAAACAAATATAAAATTGAAATTTCATTTATTGGGAGATAAGAAATTATAGTTTTTTATAAAATCGGTATTTTTTATTATTCGTCCAAAAAATGACCTTTTTAGAAAAATATAAAAGATTTATCTTAAGATTATTTTTACATGCTAATTTAAAAAATTATTTCCATTTTTTAAAATAAAATTTCAAAAAATTACATAAATTAATCATAATATCTGGGCACAAAATGAAGTAAAACCCATTTTTGAAGAAAATGTATTTTTGAAGTATAAAATTAATTTGTACACATTCCTTATCAAGTAACCAAAATTATATTAATTTTAATATATTAGTTAATTTTTTAGATATAAAATATTTTCATAATAATATTTTTAAATTGATTAATTTATTATAATAAAATACACAACATCTTAAAAACATTTATTTGAATAATGTAATTTAATCATTCCCAAATCATTTCTTTGGTAACAATTTTTTTAATATTATACCCAATGACTCTATAAGACCAATAATCATATAAGTATAATAGATATATAATCCCAACAAACATATAATTCTGTTGCATATATAATCCCAACAGCTATATAGTCTCAACGACCATACTGCCACCCTATATTATCTTGCATAAATCTGTTAAATAATTACTTCTCTCTCCAAAATATAATAATTTTTCTACTTATTATCCTTTTATTGATAGTTTTTATTGGGTTTATGATATTAATATAAGACCACAAGGATAAATATTATATTCTGATTGTATTTTTATATATTTTTCATTTATTCAAAATAATTTTTTTTAATTATTGATTATTATAGAAACCTTGTAATGTATTAGAATTTATCTTGAATTGTAATATTTTATCTCAATAACATATATCATGTTTTATTTTAGTTTAGTTTTTTGGGAAAAATATTCCATTGAAAAAGTTTTATTTAAATAAATATACATTCTAAACTATTAGTGTCTTACACTCCCTCTATTGATCTGAGGTGTTTGTGAAGGTTATGTTCCTAGAAGAAGTGCCTTTAGTGGGTGATATATTAAAATTTATTTTAATATAGAGTTTCCTCAAACCCTAATAGAGGATCTTTTTGGATTAAATTTATAATTAATTTTTTTAGATCAGAATAAATGATTACCTCGTCTTGGGTTCTTTCTTCAATGTAGATGTTGATCATTCTAAAAACCCTTTTACAGATTACCTTCATTGTGTTGTAAGGATATAAGTGTAGAATCTCTCTAGTGGTGATCGAAACATTCTCTTGTGATCTCATAACAGCACTTATTAATTTATGGGTTCTAGTGCAGTGAATCAATCATCATTCATTATTTTTATTGATCGCTCATCCTTTGACCTTGATAGAATCTCTATTGAGTTTCTCATTCTTGAGAGGGAGAGAAAAACATGTTGTCTACAATGATTCTCTATTTATCGATTAACCCTACACAATAGACATTACTATCTATTTATAGATCTAGGGTTTAGGTAAAAATATTATTTAATTGAATATTGTCCCTTAAATAATATAATAATCTTTTACAAACCTAAATCCATTTAAAAATAATATATTATTATTATTTTAGGTGTGCACTAACTCACCCAATGATGAATATTATTTAAATATCTTATAAATTAATATTCATCATTAGACAAGATCTTGGTCCACTCAAACTCTTGGGAATTTATTGAATACCAAAAAAAATATTTTATTCTCTTAAATAAATATTTTATTCACAAACTAGTGAATAAATATTTATTAAATATTCAATAAATAAAATAAAAAAAATTTATCACCAATCTAATGAATAAATATTTATTAAATATACACATTACTCAATAAATTGTTTGAAGAGTAAATTATTTTTTATTACCCTAGGAAAATTAGCAATCAATAAAACATGAATAAAATTATTCCTCAACATTTAGAAAAATATTTATTCCATTAATAAAATTCAAATAGAATTTAATTGAGATCAATGGTAAAACTCAGTATGTGAGCTTCTAGGATTCATTCTCATTAGCATGAAGTGATTTTACCAAATGTCCAAGATTATTATCTGGCAATGAGTAAAGGCTCCCAAGACAAAGAACATAATTTCACAATAATCATGACCAAATATGAATTCTCGCTATGTAATATAATCCCTTTGTCTCAATATCTCATCAATCAGGTTTCACATCCATGTTATCATCTAATCTTCTAGATGTGTCTTTCTTAGCTTTCTAAAATGAACACATCATTTAACTATGGCCATGAAATTTAATGTTATATTTTTCTTCCAATCAAAGGCCTAAGATATAAGTCCCTATAAATATGGAAGGTATAAATCCTTCCTTAACTTATTCATTAATAACACATCATTCATGATGTACCCAACATATCCAATTTCTCCATCAATTGTTATCATTATGGTTTATAAAATATATCTAAGTGTCTGAGTTTTAACAAGTATTAATAATAATCTTAAACTCTAAGTACCATTACACACATTCACAGATAGGAATATTCAATTATAATAAAAAATGAAAAATTCATATTGGTAGGTATATTATTATAATCTCTCATATTAGATATTACCAAGTGAAAACATGTAGAGAACAATTCACATCCTCTTATAAGTACCCGTACTTGGTGGTCTATATACTATGTTCCCTATCATGGTACATTTTCTGACCATAGAACTATTTCTATTAATATCATCATGGAATTTCAAGGTTCTCATCATAGTAGGGAATTATTATGACCTTATCAATGTTAATGATACTCTAGGAAATTACCACATCAATTTTATGCATAATAATAATAAATATATGATAAGATATTTATACTTATATTCATACCTTCGAATATTAAGGTAATATAATGTACAAAGTAGTTGGTTCTAGGAAACTAACTCAAAAAAACTCCCACTTTCAATATAGCCAACTACTAATGACTGCTTAGTCCTCACATGAAAAAACATGTTTCTTCTGATTATGGATATAACTTCTAGGTCTACCATGTTTCCATGTATGGGGTTGGTAAATCCACATGTTTGTGTAGAGAATCTATTTACTGCAACATTAAAATCTTGAGAAAATACCTCAAGTAGGGATATAACTGAGTAACCACCTCTTATTGGAAATTCAAAATCTTAACATCCTGACTAAATCTACTATCAAATATAATTATAAAATGATAAATATTTTTTTTGTATAACCCAAAATCGTAACATGGTGTTTCGAAAATTGATTCTTAAGGGGCATCCGAAGCTGTAACGTACTCGGATATTTTAGATATTGTATCCATTAGCTGTTATAAGTTTTTATTGCATATTACATTATCCTTTTCTATGATACTAGATCAAATTGAACCAAGTGTATACATGTGTTCAATTAACTTTATTAATAGTATTATCACTTCTCTAGACACCAAAAACTCATCCAGCATTTCTTTTCCAAGTACTTTCTGATAGTTATAACTATATGTTTACGTAATTATGCTGGATTTGCTTGATATTCACCTATTATTCATAATACATCAATAATATTAAACATCATTACATATCATGCAACATGATATGAATTCCTATCACTAAATCCTGTCAAATTATTTTAATCTCCATAATCCCTTCTTATGCCCATGCATGTTCTACTAGAAGGATTATCTTCTAATAAAAAATTGTTCTTGATTTGTTTCAACTACTATTTTTCAATAATTTTTAAATATATTTAATATTACTAGATTAAGAAAACCCATGGATCTATTTTATAGAACTTGTTTCCTAGAAAATTTTTTTTATTTTAAGTCATACTCAGAGAAATTTTATTCCTTAATCTTAAAAAGATGGTAATACACAATATTTTTTTCTATATGTTATCAACATATATGTCTGAAAAACATATAGTGATCCCACTAGCCAGTTAGAGACACATGTCACTAATTAATTTCCATATAAATATACTATTATCATTATGCATGATTTATTCCTAAATGAATTTATGTAATCACCATATCTTATTAGAGTTTATTAATTTCACTGGCCTATTTGGTTATTCCCAGTACAAACATAACATAACGTCGCCTTTTGGTCACATCATATGGACATCTTCCAAAAGTATTTCTCTAAATTAGGTGGCCTTTACAATCAATATCCCAATTTTATGATCAAATAAATATGCTTTTACAAGTAAAATTCCAAAGGATTAGTCATGATAATTGGTGACTAAGTTTTTATCCTAGAATAAACCTTTAAATCAGCAATCATTCTATATTGATACCATCTTATACCATCCATGTCTAGATTATCTTAAATACTCATCAGTAGTATCAAGTATTAGAAACATTCGAAATATAGAGTCCCTGAATCTTTATTCATGGAGTCCATTTGTTGAATTTATAAAAACTTTTCAACCTTATAATATTACCTTTTATTGCTTCTTTTTAGGAATAGTTATTCAAAAAGAATAATATATGTATCACACATTATGTTGAACATAATCCATCTATTTGGTTATATATTCCTATACAGTATGTTTCTTTGGAACTAGTCCTTCCACTTAGCTCAGGGAAGTCAAGTATTCCTATTCCAACTCATGTTCATCTAGATCTTTAACGACTCAAGTATTCCATATATTATTTTTGAATATTTTATAGATTATTTTTGATACTATGAACTAAGACGGTGTGTGAGTATGAGGTTTGGTGTATCCAAAATAAATATTTCCAATATATTAAATATATTAAAAATAACATGCATGTGATTTTCCTAAAAAAGTTAATAACTTCTCAACGAGGGTTTGGTTTAGAAATATGAGTGCACTGTTGAGTTTAGAATGTGGGTTTTATCCTAGGAATGACATAACTTTGGTCGGTGCAGGGCATTTGTAGAAAATTTATCACAAGTGTAAAATAAAAAAAATAATTATTTTATTTTATTTTATTTTATTTTATTTTGTTGATGTAGTGACCTAGTCTATTTATAAATAAATGTATATGGATAATTCTTAGATTTATCCACTAAAACCTAGATATCTAGAAGACTATTGGAGATTTTTTGAATGAAATTCCATTGGTAGAAGAAGACCAGATCAGATATCGATGACTGGTGCGAGATAAATTTTAAGGATCATACCAATGATTACAACACAACTCCATTATTTTTTAGAAATCAATACAAATAAATGTAGGACATTTTTTGTGATTGGATTCTTTCCCCTTTCTCAATTCCTATGATAATAAAGAATTAATCAACTAACAAATTAATCTTTAGTTCGGTCATCTTGTGGGATGGGTTTATTTGTGTGTATTTTATTAGGATATTTTCTTTGTGATTATTTATTCATAACTTGTCATTATAGTGATCACAGATCGAGGCCAACATGAACATTGGAAGAGATCCATTCCTTGTGTTTGTGGTTCTGAATTTCCCATCTTTTTCATTCATTCATTGTATTCATTCTTTGTTTGGACCTTAGTTCCACATCCACCGATTAATCGATTATTTTGCACCTATTTCTTGTCCCAATGATTTGGTATTTTAAATATGGGATCAACATGACATGACGGTGGTGTGATTATTGAAGTGGTGAGGGATAGAATGTTTTTGGATACTCGATCTCGTGTTCTTTAGAATGTAGCAAAGAATAGTGTTTGATGGTGTTTTCTAAATATATTTTATGGCAGGAATGTTTTGTTCATCAATGAGGAGTCTTGGATATGGTGGTTCCTTGGTTTGTTGGTGAGTCACATGGCCAAAATGATGGGTGTAGGAATTTAAACAAACATGGAAACCAGATCTGTAAATCCATAAATTTTCAAACTACACAGCATGTAATGCAAAGACACATGTTGTGTGGTCCCTCCTAGCAGTGGATAGGGTTTCAGGAAGAATATTAGTGTCACACGGTGTGTGACCTTGTCACACTACATGTAACCCATCTCCAAATGCTCAGCATGTACCTTAGTGGGTACACATACATGGGATAGAGTACACGGGAATGGGTATTCCATGTACTCCCACATGGACATGGACATATTAGGCAAACATGATCTAAGCCATGAATTAGGACATGGGATTAAATATAGGAGAAATAGAACACCATTTACTTTTACATGGACACAAACACAGACACAATACATTTACATGGTAAGGACCTGGGGTCGAAGGGACATGGCGTGTAACCCTACTACATGGTTTTTACTCCTAAAAAATGTCTTGAATACCTTTTCCTATTTATCTTGGAAAAGTTTCATTAGGGTTAATTCCCCATGTCCATTTCTTGAGGGTTAGTATAGAAATTCCTTCTAATACTAGGACAATGATCCCTTCAGTAGGACTTCTTAGATAGAGTTGTTTAAATCCTTCTATGAGGCTTGTAGTGAGATCCTCTATTAATCTTCATTCCCTATGTGGAGTTCTTGGTATCATTGTTACCAACACTACAAGGGAACTGATCCTCTATTTAGAGGTTTAATCTATATAGAGTTACCTGATGAACATTGGAGTGATCATCATTTGTGAATTGCATCTCTTTAGACATTCATCATGTACTTCCCATGGAAAAACCTAACGAGTAATACCTCTGCGATGAATGTCATTGGTGCTATCAGACTCATAGAGAGTGTTCTCCTGGACAAGTTCTTTGTGGAACCTTTGAGCTAGACTCCTAGGATGCCATTATAGTGGTGAATTACATTTATACTATGTGCCTTTGTTGACTATATTTGGATATTATTTTTATATGTGTTTTAGACATATACTTATGTAGAGCTAACTGTATTCTTTTGTTGTACTCTTTGTGGTTTCAGGGTGTCCTACTAAGTATTGTTTTATTCACCCCTACATAGGATTTTCTCTCACGTGTCATGTCTTCTACAGATGGGAAACCTTTTGAAATTCCTTAATGGACTAGTACTAGATGGTTCTTAGTGAGATCGGAAAAACTGAGGCGTATTCTTATAGTAGTCTTGACAACAATCCGCAGTATTCTTTTTAGGTTGGAATTTTTTTTCAGACTCTTTGTGGTGGGATTGTATTTGGCCCAATTTACTTTCCTTTACTTTTTGTCATACCCATGTTGTGGGATTTAGATATATGTATTCATGGTTGTTCAATTGTTTTATCATTTCATCATTGAATGGTCCTGGAGATGTGTGTGTGTGTGTGTGTTTTCAATTACTTAGGATAAGTCCTACCATGTTAGTTTTATTCCTACTCAGTGCTAGTTACCAACCCCTAAACTATTGGAGGCGGGATTGGGGAGATGCGGAATGAAACCCTTTGGGACATTTCATGATAGAGTGGTATCAGATCATTTGGTTTTATCTTATGATCGGATTGTATGAGATTGATTTGGGGAAACAATGTTTAGTGTTTTAAGTTTTTCTTTCAGGATAGGGACTCCAGTGCTGGTGTGGCAGCTGATATATCCATACACTAGGACACTAATCACCTTTTTTTGAATTAGTACATGAGAACACTAGTGGTAGGGGAAACAATGGTGCATGAATCATATAGAAATGTTTTGTGGTTTCCATTTCCTTCTTGATTCATCTCTCCAAATATACTCATTACTATGGTACATCTTATTAACTTTTAGTATGCCCCAACAATGCATTTCATATAGGGTTCAACATCAAGATCATGAGAATGATCCCTTCAGGGATGTGGCATTGATATAGGGACCAGTTCCGAAGCTTCTACCACTATGTGGTGCACCAACTATAACACTACCTATATAGAATCACATAGTTCTTACAAAACTAGTAGATGAGTTTTTCAAGATTATCACACTTCATTAGTTTTAGAGATAGAGACCCCTCAATTTCCAATGTGATCTAAACCCATAGGAAGCTGAGGACTAGCTTGAGGAGATGACCCAAGTTTTCTATCTGGTCAGGACACCAGCAGGTCAGATGGTGGTCCTATAGGTGAGCCTTCTCCATGGATTAGTAGGACAGTAGTAGGAGTTAGTGACCTAGTCTTACAATGATGAAACTCTATCATAGTCAAATTTTGAGTGTCATTTCAGAGAGGAGTTCTCTTCATCTATGATAAGGTTTGTATGTATCCAGGAGTTTCTCTACCTCTATTAGAGAATAAAAATAGTAGCGGAGTATTCATTGAGGATTACTGACCTCTCTAGGTACTTGATGAATATGTTTCATGACTATTTATTTAGGGATAAAACCTTCAATAGAAGGATTCGTAGAGACATGTGAGCTAGTTTTATCCCTATTTGAATTCCTACTTATGTTATGGTACTAGAGTTAGATTTTGTGGATGAGAGTTTCTGGCTATGCAGATACATCCAATGATTGCTAGTATTTTGAAATAAAGAGTAGAGACCCTAGAACCATGGACACAATATTAGTATCAGGGAACTATATGTGAAATAAATTCCAAAAGGCGGTCCTAGGATTGAGGATCTGTAGTTCGGGGCTCAAAGTGTGGCTTCATTAATCCCAGAGAGAGTTGGTGCTACTCATGTGATGGTAGGGGTCATCTTGCATGATATTTTCTAACCCACTATAAGGCTGGTAGGGAGACTATAGATGTGATGTCAAGGTATAGGCACTGGTAGGAACAAATTGGCCTACAGGGTGGTGGAATTATAGATGAGTTGGAAGAGCAGCAGGAGGTGGTAGGTGTTTTAACTTGTTACCACCATCACCCCCATGTGGTCCACACCAGGCTTAGGGAGATGAAGGACATGGATGAGGAAAACTACAGGTGGTCAATTCTTATGACCTAGAGGCCTTGGGAATGATACAAGGTATGATCTGTGTCTTTTCTACCTTATCTTCAGTACTGATAGACACAGGTTCTAGTCATTATTTTCTTTCCACATACCTTTTTCAAGACAAAGTGATCTTAGTTGAGCCCTTGGATAGACCATTGTGCTTGCATACTCCTATTGGAGATGAATCGACAATCATACACTTTTACTGGAAGTGTGTCTAGACTCTTGGAGGTGAGAGTTTCTTTTGGGATCTCTTTGTAGCAATAATGAGTCCTTGTGACTTCATCTTAGGTATGGAATGGTTATCTATAGTTCATGCCTAGATTTAATTTTTTAGGGGGAGGATGTGGTATTCTTGTAGTGAAAAAACCATGTTTTCCTTTGTGGGTAAAAATAAAACCTAGTTAGTGTATGATGGACTCATGCATATGAGGGTATAGCCATTTACTCATTAGTTGGCTATCTTGATCCTTGGTGTAGTGGATGTTATGAGACATCAGTTTCTTACAGTGGTAGTGGAGTGCAAGGATGTCTTCCATGAAGATATTCTAGGTTTACCTCCCCACCAATAGATAGACCTCTTCATTGATCTACACTCTGGTATGGCATCGATATTTATGCCAGCATATCGGATGGCTCCCATTGAGATTCACAAGTTGAGGGTGCCATTGGAGGACTTTCAGAGGAATTTTTTAAACCCAGTGTTTCACCCTTATCAGACCCAGTTTTGTTTTACCAAGAAGGTGGAAGGGGGATTGAGGTTATAGGTGGACTAAAAGTTCTTGAACCATGTGGTTGTGAAGAAAAATTATCCACTACTAAGAATTTATTACCTATTTTATGTGTTGAGAGGGGTGTGATGCTTCTCTAAGATTGACCTTAGGTTAGGCTATCACTAGTTATGAGCATGGGATGAGGATATACAAAATAAGAAATTCTCATGATGCTATAGTCACTATGAGTACTTGTTGATTCCATTTGATGTGATGAACACCTCAACGGTGTTCATGGGACTCATGAACTGGATCATTCATCCTTTATTAGACTGGTTCATGTTAGTATTCATTAACGATATCCTTGTGTACTCAACATCCAAGGAGGAACATGTGAGACACTTGAGGATGGTTTTGGATGTACTCCAAGAGCACCAACTTTATGAAAATCTATTGAATTTTCAATTGTGGATTCAGGCCATCCATTTCTTGGGACACATTATCTCAATGGATGGAGCTTCAGTGGACCCAGACAAGGTCAAAGTAGGGTTATCATGGGAGCCACCCAGGGGCATCATGGAGGTATGGAACTTACATGGGTTGGAAAGATATTACCATAGATTCATACTTGAATTCACCATGATATTATATCCCATGAAATCTTTGAAACAAAAGTGGTAGCCTTTAATTTGGGCAAAGAGGTTCTCACTGGAATTTTAGTTGTTGATGAAGAGTTTGATGAGTTCTCTCATCTTGATATTTCCAAAGGAGGGTGTCAAATATGTAGTGTTTTGTGATTCATCGAGAATAGGTCTTGGTTTTGTTTTGATGCATAGGTAGGAAGTGATTGCCTATGCTTCTTGTCAATTGATACCACACGTGAATAACTATGCAACCCATGATCTTGAGTTAGCAGAACTTGTCTTTTCACTAAATATTTAGAGACACTACCTGATGTGGGAGTGGTTTATCATCTATTTTTATCATAAGAGTCTCAAGTATATATTCTCTCATAAGGAACTAAACATGAGATAGAGTATATGGATAGAGTTCCCCTCGGATTATGACTTTTAACTTTTCTATACTCTTATGAAGGGGAATATATTATCAGCTGATCATAATAAGAGACCTTTTTTATAGTTGTTGAATGCGTTTTTGGAGCAGTTGGACTCATTGTAGTTCTCCTTTGTGGATGGAGATGGATTAGCTTATCTCTAGTATATGGTTGTCACCCCTCTTCTCTTACAATGATCAAAATATGCACAACTAGGGGAAGTTGACTATGATATCCTATATTCTCAAATACCCACCATACATTCTCTTGATGGATTTTCTGAAGGTGGGGAGAATGTCTATATTTTCAAAGCATGCACGATGGTACCAATGAAATTGTGGGAGG
Source organism: Viscum album (assembly GCA_963277665.1). NCBI lineage: Eukaryota > Viridiplantae > Streptophyta > Magnoliopsida > Santalales > Viscaceae > Viscum > Viscum album. Next base: position 849,203,645 of record OY728121.1, on the reverse strand, counting down.
AGGTTCTAAGAGATTTTAATATGTATCCTTTTCTGGTACATCCAGATGTGGAAAAGACATACCAGGACATTTGATGTAAGTTTTTATGGCTTGGGATGAAGGAGGGAGTTGCAGAGTTTGTCTCTTAATGCCTTACTTGTAAAAAAGTGAAGGCTAAGCACCAAGTTATAGTGGGTTTAGCTCAACCCCTACATGTTACATAGTGGAATTATAATGGGATAACCATGGAATTCATGATGGAATTACCACGTACATCCAGAGGACATGATTCTATCAGGGTGATCTTAGACTGACTCACCAAGTTGGTCCACTTCTTAGTAATTTAAGAGCATAGTTCAGTTGATAGTTTAGAACGCCTCTATGTGCAGTAGATAATATGACTCCATGGATTCCCATCGATGATCATTTTTTATCATGATACTCACTTCACATCCCAATTTTGGAAGGGATTGTAGGTGGATTTTGGAACTCATTTACGATTGGGCAAAGAATTTCACCCCCAAACTGACAACAAGATAGATCAGACCATTTAGGTTGTGGATGAAATTCTACAAGATTTCATATTGGACTTTGGTTTTAGTTGGTAGGATCACCTACAACTATTTTAGTTTTTATACAACAATATATACCACTAAACATTTGGTACGGTACTATTTTAGGCTTTGTATGGGTGACCCTGTAGGTCACTATGATGGACCAGACCAGTCAAGTTGGCATTTATGGACACATAGTTGGTGATAGAAACTATGGAGAAGGTTCAGATCTTCTAGGTGTGGATGAGGACTGCACAGAGCCATCATAATTCTTAAGAATATAGATGATGGAGGCCTTTGGAGTTTGAGGAGGGAGACCATGTGTTCCTATGGGTTTCACATCAATGTAGATTATGGATATTTGGATGGGGTGGAAAGTTATATTTGAGATTAATTATCCCTTTACAGATACTACATTGAGTTGGAAAAGTGGTGTATCTCTTAGCTCAAAATATGTAGTTAGATCGGGTACACGATGTGTTCCACGTGTTATAGTTGAGGAGGTACATGCATGACCCATCACATGTTATAAACTGCGAAGATATGGACATCAAGGATGGAGGTACCTTTGTTGATTACCCAGTAGAGATTGGGGATTGATAGAAGAGGATCCTTAAAAGGTGAGTGATTAATTTAGTGTGTGTTCAGTGGAAGCATGGGAATCTCTATGAGATCACATGGGAGAGGGAGGCTCAGATACATGTACAGTACCCACATTTCTTTGTGTTGCCACTTGTTTTGGATTTTTAGGGACATAAATCCCCAAGGTGGTGAGAATTTAATGACTAAATTTATTCATTTATTATTTTTGGATATTTTATGGATTATTTTGTAGACTAGAAACTAAGATGGAGTTCGATTCTGAGGCCCGGTGTTCCTGGAACAAATGTTTGAAATATATTAAATATCACGCTTTCAGTTTTCATGGAAAAGTGGAATAACTTCTAAATGGGGGCCTAGATTAGAAATTTTAGGGAACCTTTGTGTTAATAGTATGGGTTATAACCATGGTGTGACATAAATTTAGTTGGCATGGGGAATTTTTAGAAAATTCATTATGATCATAAAATAAATAAAATAATCAAATTATTTTATTTTATTTTATTTTGTTGACGTGGTGACATATACTATTTTATAAATAAATGGTTATAGGGAATTCCTAGATTAATCTACTAAAATATAGAGATCTATAGGACCATTGGAGAGACATCAAATGATATTACATTGGTGGAAGATGACAAGATCAGAGACCGAAGACCAATGTGGGGTGAATTTAGAGGATCTTTCCAACAATCACAGCGCAAATCTGTTATTCATCAGTAATTGATCCAAATCTAAGTAGTACATTTTTTGTGTTTATAATCTTTCTCCATTCTGAATTACTATGATGAACATGAATCATTCAATAAACAAATTGATCTTTGTTCATTCATTCAGCAGGATGGGTTTATTTAAGTGGATTTTATTATGACATTTTCTTTGTGATTTTTGATTCTTCTCTTGTTATTCTAATGATGATGGAATTATTTGAACATGTACATTGTATGAGTTTGTTCCTCATGTTTTTGGTTGTGAACTTATTTTCTTTTTCATTTATTCATCATAGTTGTTCTTCATTTTGACCATGGTTCAACATCAACTGAGTAATCAATCACCGCACACTTATTTCCTGATGAAATGATTTGATGTTGTAGATCCGAGATTGGAACAACATGACATTGGTATGGTGATGGAAGTAGTGAAAATTTAGTTCTTTTTGGATACTTTATTTCATTTTCTATGGTGTCCAAAGAATAATGGTGTTCGATGATATTTTTTGAATTGATTTTATGGCTGAAACATGTTGTTCATCGATAGAAAGGCTCATATGAGGTAATTCCTTAGTTTTTCGGTAAGGCATGTCACCAGATCGATGGCCAGAGGTGTGGAAATGAACATGGAAATCAGTTCTATAAATCTATAAATTTTTACACTACACAGCATGTAATGTGGAACCACGTGTCGTGTGGTCCCTCCAAGTAGTGTCTAGGGTTTTATGAAGGAGAAAAGTATAACAGAGTGTGTGACCTTGTCACATGGCATGTGAACCCTACCCAAAGGATAAGTGTGTACCTTAGTGGGTACACATACATGGGTTAGAGTACATGGGAATAGGCATGTTGTGTACTCCCACATAGACATGGCCAGGTTGTCCATACACAGGCTAAGCTATGTACCAAGACATGGTGTGAAGTACATGGGTAGAAGAATGTCATGTACTTTTACACAGACATGGACACATACAAGGACACGGACACAAGTTGTTTACACAAGCATGAAATTAGGTCAAAGGGACACATCATGTTCCCTACTACACACTATTTAATCCTAAAAAAGATGGCTTGAATACATTGACCATTATATATTGGACAAGTTTCTTTATGGTGTGTTCCCCATCTCCATTCCCTGAAGGTTAGTATGGAATCCCTTCCTACTCTAAGTACAGTGATCCCATCAGCTTGACTTCTTGGATAAATATATTGGAATCCTTATTTGAGGTTCGAAGTGAGATCTTATATTCTTCATTGTTCCTTAGGTGGAGTTCTTGGTATCTTTGTGACCAACACTATGTGGGAACCAATCCTATACTTAACGAGTTAAACCATATTGAGTTGTTGGTATAACTCATTTCCTTGGTAGTGATCCTCATCTGTGTATCATATCTCTTCGTATATTCATCTTTTACTTCAAATAGAAAAAACATAACAAGAATTACCTCTCAGATGAACTTCATCAATGTTATCAAACACGTGGAGTGTGTTCTCTCGGATGAGTTCTTCGTGGAACCTTCATTCTAGAATCCTAGTCTGGAATTATAGTTTTGAATTACCTTTAGAATATGTTTCTTTGTTGATTATATCTATATATTCTTATTTTATGTGATGTATACATATACCAGTGAAGATATGACTGTATTATTTTGTTATATGCTTTGGGTTTTATGGGTGTCCTACTGGGTATTGTTTTACTCACCCCTGCATTGTCTTTTCCCACATGTGTAATGTCTTGTGCAGAGGATCAACCTTTTGATAAAGTACTTGATAGAAAATGACCAAACGGTGCTTAGTGAGACTGGATACACTGAGGTGTGTTCCTATAGTATCTTAATAGCAGTCCTCAGTATTCTTTTCTAGTTGGACATGTTTTCATACTCTTTTTTTGTGGGATTGTATTTCACCCGGTTTACTTTCTTTTACTTCCTTTCATACTTTGGTTGTGGAATTTAGATGTATTTATGAATGGTTGTTAATTTTTTTTTAAATTTCAGTATTATATGATATTGTAGATGTGAGTGTGTGTGTTCACATGTAATTAGGATAAGGCCTCCCATATTATTGATATGCCTTCTCGGCACTAGTCTCCAGCCCCAAGACTATTGGAGGTGGACTTGGGGAGTCACAGCACGGGCACCATTGGGATGGGTTGTGATAAGATCTTTAACCCATATAAGTTACTGTTGTTATCACTATCTTTCAATAGATAGGATTCCTATATATAAATGTATTCAATATTGACTGGAAATTAATATCCTTAGTGTCAATAGGATCATTAACTCAAATTCACCTTAGTGTTTTGATGTTCATTTTTAGATAAGTCCATCCTTTAAAAAACAGCTTTCAACAATCCCTTATGGTAGTTTCCTAATAGATTTGTATTATATTATAATTGATATAATATACATGAGTAAATATGTTTGGAATATGGTTAGTTGTTTCACTTTTATAAGAAAAACATGTCTTGGAAAGAATGGTGAAAGATTAGAAATATAAATATATAAGACTCATCATTGATCATCATTTTACTACCATCATGAAAATGGTATATATAAGTAAATGTGAGTTAGGAATAAAATTTTCTCCACATGTATAATTAATGATTACTTGGATAAGATGTTTTCTGATAAGATACCTCGAATATTCCTAAATCTTTATTATATGCGCTCATTTACTTCAATGGGAATTTCAAAAATTTCATAAAGAAATATCATGAAGTATATGAAGTTGTCATTAGCTTTATATTTTTTCAATTGGCCAAGTTGAACTAACTCTAACATTTTTATGACGTACCATAATTTATAAAGGTTTCTTTATCTAAATCAAGATAAGTAGTTTGTGTATATATCCAGTATCTTATCTCAATTGAGACTACAACACTTTTAGGGCTATAAACAAGTCAGTTAATTTAAGTTTTATTTGAGAAAGAATTATCTTGACATAATCTGGTATGATTCTTATATTTTTTATATTCATCACTCATTTCAATGTATATTTTTGATTTATGAGTTAATTAACCGTTATTTTAGTATTTAAGCACCATAACAACATTTATTTTAAAAACTAAATAATATATTATTGTGTCAAGATAGAAACCGAGATAAAGTTTTTTATCACACTTATTACAAACTTGAATAAATAAAGTATATCAATGATAAATAGTGATATCCCCTTGGCTAGCATAGGAATCACCCTTTCTCAGCTCTTTTTGAGTTCACTATATAATCTTTCTATTATTTATCATTTATTATATTTAAATACATTTATGATGTAAGCATGTTGTATTTAATACACAAGTGGTGAATATAGACATGATGAATATACCTAAAGTGGGTGCAACTACTTGCTTCTTCAATTCATGGAAATTTCTTTTCTAGTTTCCATTCTTTCCACATAAGAAGAAAATAAAATATTGTTCATTATTATTATTTTTAATATTTTTTCTATTTTAAGGAAATCATAAAGGATATTTTGTATTTGGATTATCCAAGGGGTATCTAGACTCATCTTTTAAGTTTTCCACCAAAATGGGTTGAGAAATAGTTTTTAACCAATCCTTATCTACTTAGTGAATTCGGGAAAATAGTTCCTTAATTGATGTTTATCTTGGATTGGAAAAATATGGAAAACATTGATGGTGAGTATAATAAGATTGTATTAATGGATAATTTCTTATCCAACTGGAATCCTGATTTTTCTAACCAATCAATATATCCCAACATTTTCATAGCATGATCAGTAGATAGATTTCCTTCTTCGAGTTTACACAAAGATATAGTACATTGGAAACCTTATTTATTTATAGAATTTCCTTCTCTTTATTAAGATAATGGAGATGAGTTATTATGGTCTAAGAATCTAGGACTTTATGATGTATCATCAACTCTCCAAATATAGTTGATAATATAATACAATGGGCATAGGAAGAATCCTCAACATATCTCTGGTAGGTTTCCCTTTTAACCTTATCTCGCCTATTGGGGTGGAAGAATGTGAATAAGGTACTCCAACACATAATAAAAACCTTCGTATGATAATGCATCTCATAAATTATTTTACCATATCTATAAATTTATATTTATAAGGATATATCCTATGTTAAGGAATAATCACATTATTTTCATTGTTTTTTCTTTACATTTTCTATAATAATTATAATAGATAATTAACACCTTACATGATTACAAATTACATGTGAAATAATAATAATTAATTTTATTAATTCTCCCATTATTTTATAAAGTCTCAATATCCCTCACTATTGAACTTGGAATGTCTAGTTATTCTAACATTCTGGTGGAAATGGTCCATATTTTCTTTCATAAGTCCAGAAGGCATCCATGAAAATTACTAGAAAGTATTTATAGGTGGTCTTTCCAGTTGCAAACTTGTAGCTCCCTGATCCATTTAGTGAACTCCTAAAACCAAAAAACTTGACTCAAATTTCCTCAACACTTGACTATAAATTTTTATTGGATATATGGAGGCCATTAAAACCAATACATATTTTGTTAATTCAACCAACTATCTTAGTTAAGACTTCCTGAAAATTAAAATTTCCCATGATGAAGTCTGAACTCACACATAAGTTATGGGTTCATCTTAATTCAAATGATGGAAGTATTGATGAATTAATATTAACTTGAGGTATTTTTATTTATTATGCATAAATTTTATCTTTTTTTATCATTTACAGAACTTTTTAATATTAAGTGAATTTTTTTAATTAATTAACAGTTTTGGATAAAAAATTTACATATAATCCATTTATTTAAATACCATATTTTCAAATTATCTCATTTATTTATGTGACAGTGGTCTTGCATCCATAAACACTACTAGAAATTTTCCTTATACCCATTGTTTCAAGGAACTGTGGGAAATCGAGGAATAAGTATATCCTTAAGCTATACCAATGGCTTGAAACACCTATAACCATGGTTTTTAAATCGTGATTATAGGTTTATTCCATCGTTTCACAAAACATATACCCACAGTTTTGAAACTGTGGGTATATCTTTCTGAAAATAAGCGACCACAGGATTCGATCCCTGGACCACATGTTTATGGATCTATTGCCTAACCACTACCACATTATCACTTATTGGTATATATATTTATATTTACTCAAATATATTACTCTAAACCATGGATATAGGTTCGAAATCATGGGTATAGGTGTTCCAGCAAAATATTTTTTTGTCCTGTAAAATGTTTTCCCCCGCTATAACGCAAGAAAGTTATACCCATGATTTTGGAAAATCATGGGTATTGGAATTTGAAACAAAATACCTATAACCATGTTTTTTATAGAACCATGGGTATAGGTCTTGGAAAAAAAACATATACCCATTTTTTTAATCAAAACTATGCGTATAGGTTCCCATACTATCCTTATACCCATGGTTTTCCCCAAAATTGTGAGTATAGGGCCATTTTCGAGTAGTGAAAATAAATAATGCATAATAAAAAAATTAAATAATTAATTAATGATATTATCATGAGCTTATCTAATGGTTTATTAATTTAATGGAAGATAATTCAATCACCAACCTTGGGGAAAATTATTTATGTCGTCCATGGAACAAGTTATAATATTCAACTTGTATACCTATGTATCACCTGAGTTGGCATCATTATAGTTCTATCGTGAATCACCTCCAATAACCTTAGGATAATCCATTAATTAAAATTATTTCTAACTCACAAGAAATTGAGAGGAACAAACCAATTATTTAAATGGGATTACATTAATAACCATGGACACATATGTCTTACATAATAATGGAGTGAGGGATAACGCACATGCTATAAAATTCAATTTAATATTAAATAATTGAAAACCCATATAATAAATTAAATTAAAACATCCAACACATACCCAATTCTTGGTCAAGATCATGAATGATCATACATCCAACGTATATACAAAAGTAAATCGATTAACATTCATTTCTATTTCTTCTTTATTATTAAGATAAAAATGCTTTCATTAATTAATTAATTTAATTAATTAATTAATTAATTAATTTTCATATTAATGACTATCCAAATTCAATTGAAGATTCCCATCATTAATGGAATCATGAAAAATAAATAGCAGAATTAGTAATCACGTATTTATTACAATAAATTAATTGAGCATTTATAGTTCTGTAAAACCATTATTAAATTGTCAAACACAATAGGTGACGATCAATGAAATATAGTTTTAATGTTGAAATTTAGAATTTAATTTAATTTAATTCTATCATTAGTTGGGATACTATAAGGCATGTACTTTCCATCAACACTCCATGTTTCTTGGTTTCTGTGTATCTAGGTTACATGGTTGGGGCTTTGACGTGTATCTTGGACAGACTACACAACATGTACTAACTAGCAACATGATGTTTGTTCCACATTAAATGTTCCCTAGAAACATTGGGTCTTCTATGTATATATTTTAGAATTACATGGTGTGTATAGCCTAGTTATACACCCTATGGTCCGGATGTCATGTGCCCATAAAACCTGTCCAAAGACTCGGCGTGTTATGGGATGAGGGACTACATGACATGTATATTCCAGCTACACACCATGTTTTTATTATGTCATGTTTCCTCTTTTCTTGCTAAATGGATCGATGTGTTTTTAAAATGTATTAAATGATAAACTATACGTTGTGTGCACTGCATACACATCATGTATTTCATTAATGCTACATCTTGTTAGTCTCACATGGTTTTACCATGTATAATGACCAAAAAAATTGCATGAATTTCACTACTAACCTATATAAAATACACTTCATGTATTCCATGTACACATCATGTAGTCTCAAAAGTCATGTTCTAGGTTTTCCAAGTCTATACAGAGTGTGAAATCAATTTACCAAATGTAATTAACTACTTGGTGTGTTGTGTATCCCATGACAGGACTTGGTGTAGTGCACTTGGGTACATGGTGTGTACTATGACTATACACTGAGTAGTCCCATTCTATGTAAACATATTCCTAAAAACTTCCCAATGGAATCTTTAGTCATTCTCCATCTATTATTAGACCTTTAAGAAAATAAAACACTAAATGACCATGATTAATATGTTGATAACATGTTAATTCAAATCGAATTGAAAATGAATAATATTATATGAAAATATAACCAATATTGTGAATAGATATGTCACGACCCGTCCCAGTGGGGCCCGTGCTGCAAATCCCCAAGCCTGCCTCCAATAGGCTAGGGCTTGGTGACTAGCACCGAGTAGGCATGTCACTAACATGGGAGGCATTACCTATAAACCTTTACATGCACACACACACACACACACATCTCCAATCCCACAAAGCTAAAAAGTAAAAACTAATGAAAATGGAAATGCATGCATACACTAAAATCCCAACCAACAGAGTATGACAGGAAAGTGAATTACAGAAATGTAAAACCCTAGGCCAAAAGTACAAGACCACTAAAATATATTCTATAACAAAGTCCAACCTATAAACAATGGTACCAGGACTACAATCCGTAGCTGTAGGAACACACCTCGGCCTGTCCGATCTCACTGAGCAGCGTTTGGTCCTGGTCCGCCTAGAATCCTGTCAAAGGCTCGCTCATCTGCACAAGACATGACACGTGCGGGAAAAACCCATCCTAGGGTGAGTAAAAAAATACCCAGTAGGACACCCCGAAATCACAAAGGAATAAAAAAAGGGAAATACCAAACAGGAATGATACAGTCATCTCTACACAGTATATGTTTACAGAACATATAACAAGAATATCGAGATATACTCATACACGATCGACCATCGCGAAACCACCACTAGGATCCATCTTGAAGATTCCACTAAGCACGTAACAAGGAGAACACACTCCTAGGTATGAAGAGAGAGATACAAAGTACTTATTCCGGGAGAACACACTCCACATGTATTTGAGAATATGATGCTCAGATGAGGATCACAACCAATAGCTATGGGGTGATTCCAACAACTCAGTGTGAACTAATCCGCTAAGCAAAGGATCGGTGCTCGGGTAAAGTAAGTCGCGTCGATACCAATAATTATACTTAGGGTCCCAGGAATGAAAAGAGGATCCGGCTCTAAGTCTCACATAGGGGATTCCAACAACTCTATTCAGGAAGTCTTGTTGAAGGGATCATACTCCTGTACGTAGGAAATGATACCAGAACCTTCAGGGGAAAGACCAGGGGTATGAAACCTATGAAATCTAGTCCAAGTCATGGAAGACAAAAAGGATCAAGCCATATAAACAGGTTACACGACGTGTAGTATAGTTACACGTCATGTTCCTTGACTCCGGGTACTTCCCGTGTAAATGGCCCATGTCATCCGTCCAAGCCATGTAAAACTCAACTACACAGCATGTAGAAGGACCACACGCCGTGTTCCTTGACTTCGGATACTGCTCGTGTAAATGGCCCATGTCATTAGGCTTTCCATATAAAAGAAACTACACGGTGTGTAGTAGGATTACACGCCGTGTTCGAGCACCTAGGGTTTGCACCGTGTATGTTTTCTATGTGCCCTTACATGGTCTTTATCCGTGTCGCCTGCCCGTGTACCAGTACACGGGGTACCCCGTGTATCTGGCCAGGGAAGGGTATATACACTGTGTCCTTGGACGTGTACACAACCCATGTCTGTGTACTCTCGGAGTACACACCAGCTGGCCCACCGATGAACGCACGCCGTGTAGCCCATACTACACGTTGTGTAATCGGGAAATTTCCAGAACCGTTGTCTTCCTCCTCGCACCTCGGCCGATCTTCCCTTTTCCGTTTCCATGGTCTTTCTACCACGAAACTCAAGATAGGGGGTCGCCTGGTCGTCATGATGTTGAATCCGTGGGTTTCAGGCCTCTGATCAGCTCTGAAATCCGATTCCGATCACCCATGCAGAAATCATTCAGAGAACGATATCTTCCAATCCACTTCGATCCATCCGCTGAAATCATCGCCGCACCTCTGTGGTGTTGTTCTGATGCTAGATCTTCAATTTGGGATCGTTGCATCATGCAACGGATGCGCAAAAATCCGTCATTCATACCTCTGTGAAGAACGCGTAGAACGCATACGAAGAACATGAGGAAAGAATCACAAAATCGAACAAGAGGGATGAACCTCGATCCTTGTTCGTGATGATCTGGGTTCTTTGTCGTTAGATCCAAACCAAAATAATAAACAGATTATAATTACGAGCATTGGATCTCCCGATAAAACCCCAAATCAAACCCACCCACAAAACGATCGATCCACAGGCTAATCGGTTCGCAGATTAGTCCGCATTCATTGTAGGAATCAAGAATGGGGAAGGGATCACAAAGATATCAAACGCCCTACCTGGATCTGCGGCGTTCGTTGGCGAAGATCTGGTCATCGCGTCGTTGTCGCCAGAGAAACCAGTAAAGAATGTCATCTCCTCGTTGGGGTTTCTTCCAGAGCCTCCAAAGGTTTCAGGGTTATGAAGTATGTAACCCTGGACCCCTGCGAAAATCTCAATTTAAAAAGATAAAAGATATCTGATGCTACAAGATTTAATAAAATATTTTTGTTAAATATTTTATTATGGTTACGTATAAAAGCTAGATTTCACCACCGACCTATGCCAGCCGATGTTAGGCCTCTCCTAAGGTAAAATTGTTGTTCTTAATGCAATGATGCCCTCGAATTTCTGATCTGAGCACCCGTTCAGGAGTTATTACACTTTTTATGGAAAACCACACGTGCGCGTACTTTAATTATTTAATTAAATTCAAACATTTGTTCCGGGCTTGTCGGGCCTCGGAACTGCACACCGTCTCAGATCTCGGTCTCAAAAGAATTCCCACATAATATTAAAAATAAAATACGGAGAAATCAGAGACATTACATCACACCCACCATAGGGCTTTATGTCCCTGAAAATCCAAAACAAAGGCTACTCAAAAATATGTGGGTACTGCACACGAATCTGAGCCTCCCACTCCCACGTGCTCTACTGGAGATTCTTGTGCTGCCACCAGACATGTACCAAGGGAATAGCTCACCCAGGAAGGATTTTCTCCTACTGATCCTTGATCTTCACTAGGTACTCAGCAAAGGTCGCTCCATCATCGATGTCTAGCTCGCCCTAGTCGATAACGTGTGATAGGTCATGCACGTACCTCCATAGCTGCGACGCATGGAAGATGTTGTGTACCCAGTCTATCTAAGGAGGTAGAGCCAAGTGTTATGCCACCTCACCAACTATACTAAGAATCTGAAAAGGGCCGATGAACCTCGGAGATAGCTTGTCACCTCGGTCAAATATCTACAATCCCCGTCGAGGTGAGACCCGAAGGAACACATGGTCTCCCTCCTTGAACTCCAAAGGCCTCTGTCTCCTGTCGAAATAAGACTTATGCTGACTCTATGCAGTCTTCATCCACTCCTCGATGACCTACACCTTCTCTGTAGTAGCTCGCACCTTCTCTGGTCCCATGAGTGCTGACTCTCCTAGGTCAGTCCAACAAAGTGGTGACCTACAAGGTAGGCCGTACAATGCCTCGAATGGTTCCATACCAATAGTGGAATGATAACTGTTGTTATAATAAAATTCCACCAGTGGTAGGTGATCCTCCCAGCTACAACCGAAGTCAAGTATGCAAGCTCGTAGCATATCATCCAAAACCTGGATGGACTGCTCTGTCTGACCATCAGTCTGAGGATGAAACGTTGTGCTCAAGCATAATTGAGTCCCAAAATATTCCTGCAATCCCATCCACAAATGGGATGTGAAACAAGCATCACGATATAAGACAATCGTTGAGGGCACTCCATGAAGTCGAACTATCTCCAGCGCATAGAGGCGTCCCAAGATCTCTACTGAACTCTACTCCCGTAAGGCTAGGAAGTGGGCCGACTTGGTGAGTCGGTCAACGATCACCCAGATGGCATTGTGTCCCCTAGACATACATGGTAAAGCTGTCACAAATTCCATGGATATCCCATCCCACTCCCACTTTGGCGCCTCAAGGGGCTGAGTCAAACCTGCTGGAACCTGGTGCTCAGCCTTTACTTGCTGACAAGTAAGGCACCGAAAAACAAACTCTACCATACTCTTCTTCATTCCTGGCCACCAGAACTAATGTCAGAGGTCTTGGTACATCTTTTCCATGCCTGGATACACCACCAAAAGAGATATGGAACTCCCTCAGAACCTCCTCCCGCAACGTCACTGGTACTATTGTGCGCCCTCTGAAAAGAACAACATGCTCCCCACCTTATGAATATCCATTAGCAGCATCGCATGTGGATATCTGAGCATGTAAAATCTCATAGCTAGCATCCTCAAGCTGTGCTTCCCTGACTCATTGTAATAGTGGAGGGGTAACAACCATCGACTAAAGGTAAGCTCCCTCACCTATGATACCACTCTGTCACGACCCGTCCTAGTGGGGCCTGTGCCGCAACTCCCCAAGCCCGCCTCCAATAGGCCAAGGGTTGGTGACTAGTATCGAGTAGGCATGTCACTAACATGGGAGGCATTGCCTATAAACCTGTACACACATACACACACATCTCTAAGCCCACAAATCTGAAAAGTAAAAACTACTGAAAATGGAAAAGCATACATACACTAAAATCCAAACCAACAGAGTACGACAGGAAAGTAAATTACAGAAATGTAAAAACCTGGGAAAAAAGTACAAGCCCACTAGAATAGAGTCTGTAACAAAGTCCAACCTATAAAGAAAGGTACCAGGAATGAAATATGTAGCCATAGGAACACACCTCGGCCTGTTCAATCTCAATGAGCATCATCTGGTCCTAGTCCACCTAGAATTCTGTCAAAGGCTTGCTCGTCTGCACAAGACACGACACGTGCGGGAATAGCCCGTGCAACAGTGAGTACAACAATACCCAGTAGGAAACCCCAAAACCACAAAGGAATACAACAAGGGAAACACCACAAAGGAAAGATACAATCAGCTCTACATGGTATATGTTTACAGAACATATAACAAGAATATCCAGATATACTCATATACGATCAACCATCGTGAAACCACCACTAAGATCCAGCTCAAATATTCCACTAAGCACATAACAAGGAGAAAACAATCATAGGTCTGAAGAGAGAGATATGAAGTACTAGTTCCAGGATAATACACTCTACAAGTATTTGAGAATATGATGCTCAGATGTGGATCACAACCAATATCTATGGGGTGGTTCCAATAACTCAATCTGAACTAATCCGCTAAGCAAAGGATCAGTGCCCGGGTAAATTAGGTCACATAGATACCAAGAACTCTACTTAGGGTCCCAATAATGAATAGAGGATCTATCTCTAAGTCTCACAGAGGGGATTCCAACAAATCTATTCAGGAAGTCTGGCTGAAGGGATCATACTCCTGTATGTAAGAAATGATACCAGAACCTTTAGGGGAAAGACTAGGGGTACAAACCCTAAGAAACCTAGTCCAAGTCACAAAAGAAAAAAAGGATCACGCCATGTAAAACAGGTTACACAGCATGTACTGTGGTTACACGCCGTGTTCCTTGACTCCAGGTACTGCCTGTGTAAATGGCTCGTGTCATCCGTCGAAGCCATGTAAAACTCAACTACACGGTGTGTAGAAGGGTCACACACCGTGTTCCTTGACTTTGGGTAATGCCCATCTAAATGGATCATGTCATTAGTCTTGCTGTATAAAAGCAACTACACTGCGTGTAGTAGGATTACACGCCGTGTCCGAGCACCTGGGGATCACTCCGTGTACATTGGCCATGTGCTCATACACGGTCTCTGTCCGTGTCGCCTACCCGTGTACCAGTACATGGGGTACCCCGTGTATTTGGTCAGGGAAGGGTATACACGTTGTTTCATTGTCCGTGTACCCAAACCGTGTTTGTGTACTCCCGGAGAACACGCCAGGTGGCCCGCCGATGAACACACGTCGTATAGCCCATACTACACACTGTGTAATCGGGAAATTTCTAGAACCGTCGTCTTCCTCCTCACGCGTCATCCGATAATTAATTTTCCATTTCCATGGTCCGTTTGCCACGAAACTCAATATCTGGGGTCGCCTCGTCGTCGTGATGCCGAATCTGCAGGTTTCGGCCCTTCGATCGGCTCCAAAATCTGATTTCGGTCACCCGTGTGGAAATTGTTTGAAGAACGATATCTTCTGATCTGATTCGATCTATCTGCCAAAACCATCGTCGCACCTCCGTGGGGTTTCTACGATACTACATATTCAATTTGGGATCATTTCATCGTGCAACAGTTGCGCAATTATCCGTCGTTCATACCTCCGTGAAGAACCTGTAGAACGCATACGAAGAACGCGAGGAAAGAATCACAAAATCAAACAAGATGGATGAACCTCGATCATTGTTCGTGACGATATGGGTTATTCTCTATTAGATAAAAACCAAAATAATCAACAGATTATAATTATGAGCATTGGATCTCCTGATAAAACCCCAAATCACACTCGCCTGCAAAACGATTGATCCGCGGGACAATTTGTTCGCAGATTAGTCCACGTTTGTTGTAGGAATCAAGAATGGGGAAGGAATCACAAAGTGATCAAACACCCTAACTGGATCCGCTGCGTTTTTTGGTGAAGATCTGGTCTTCGCGTCATCGTCGCCATCGAAACCTGTCAAGAATGTCATCTCCTCGTTGGGGTTTCCACTAGAGCCTCCAGAGCCTCCAAAGGTTTCAGGGTTATGAAGTCTGTAACCCTGGACCCCTGAACAAATATATATTTAAAAATATAAAAGATATCCGCTACAATAATATTTAATAAAATATTTTTATTAATTATTTTATTACAGTTATGTCCAAAAACTAGATTTCACCACCGACCTATGCCAGCCAATGTTAGGCCTCGCCTAAGGTAAAATCGTTTTTCTGAATGCAACGGTACCCTCAGATTTCTAATCTGAGAACCCATTCATGATTTATTCCACTTTTTCAGGAAAACCACAAGCACGCGTAATTTAATTATTTAATTAAATTCAAACATTTGTTCTGGGCTCGCCGGGCCTCGGAACTGCACACCGTCTTAGAGCCTGGTCTCAAAATAATTCCCACATAATATTAAAAATAAAATACAAAGAAATATGAGTCATTACAATATAAAAAATCAAATAAATAAGTATAACTATAAAATGTGATCCATTTGATACCACATAAAGGTTTTGTACCTAGTGGAAGCATCATTAGTGGGTGATGTATTAAAATTTCTTTTAGCATAGAGTTTCCTGAAATCCCAATAGAGGGAATTTTCATGTTAAATTTATAATTAATTTAGTTAGATCAGATGAAATTATTATATCATATTAGCTTATTTATTTGATGTAGAAATTTATCATTCTAAAAACCCATTTTCTAAATTCCTTCATTACATTGTAAGGATCCAGGTATAGAATACCTTTTCCTGTGATCCACTCATGATAATTTTAATTCTGAACAAAAAAATTGATTTTATAGAGCCATCTCATTGAATAAATCATTTTTCATTGTTCATATTTAACATTTTTCCAATGATCATAAAGGAATCTATCCTATGTTTCTTGTTCTTGAGAGCGAGCTAGAAAGTTGGATTCGAGCGAGAAATATATGGTGCACAATGATTATATATTTATCGATTAACCCCACATAGTATAAATAACCATATATTTATAGATCTAGGGTTTAAGTTAAAATAATATTTAATTGCATATCGGTCCTTAAATAATATAACAATCTTTATTAAATCTCATTCCATGCGTAATGCCCCAACCCCAGAAGCCCGGAGTCGGTGCATTATTTCATTACATTGGCATGATTATAAGAAATACAATCCAAAAGGGATGATCAGTTCAGTAGTCTTGGAAATCCATATTACATATGTGATACCCAAAATATATTAGTAAATAAAAAATAGAATCATGATACATAATAAAATGAAATAAACTGCATCATTGAACGCTTAATAAAAGTTCTCCTCTTCATAACCTAGGGAAATGAAACATAATAAGGGTGAGCTCAAATGATTAGTAAGGGTAATTAAAGAGGAAATAATAATGAATTAATAGGAATAAATTAACATGTAAAGGTAAATAACTGATATCACGTTCCATTCAAATAACTAGATAAGGCAATATCAATATGTAAAGGTAAGAAAATGAAACCCATTCCATCTAAATCAATAAAATAAGAATATAATGTATCTATAGATATGAGGATAAAAAATATCATGGATGAATAATAACTGAATTTAAATGAGTTAAATGCTTAATTATTGGATTCCATGTTTTTTAAGTACATGGAACCAGTGTTGTTAAGACCTTTTACAAGACAGTTTAGCTATTGGAAAAAAACCCATCAATTTTGGCCAACTATTCCATATCATGATACTATCGATGCATCGAGGGTATATAGATAACTGGGAACCACCCATGTTATACCTGTATAAATCATTAATCATATATAATAATCAATTTAAATAATAAACAATATTCCTTATCAAGTATCCCTATTAAATTAAGGATGCAGATTTATCAATTATTCCCCAGTTAATTAAATAACTATCAAAGTAAACAGTGGTTGGAGAATGATATATAGTTTAGGAAATAATAATATACATCATATGAAAATATTTATATTAAAGTAAATTTTTAAGGAAAAATTATTACCATAAATTTTTTATTTCAGGATAAAGTTACCAATCACAAAGGGAAGTGAAATTTCTAAGATAATCATTAAGAACATTCTTGAGGAAAATAATCTTTAAAAATTCCAAAGTGTCTCATACCACTTGAAATATTTAAATCATAATTCCTATTGAGGAAATTTTTTCATACCATGAATAAAAATTATTCATAATATAATGTTTCAAAAGGGGTAGTAGATACACTACACAAAATAAGTAAGTGGTGTATAGGGAATATACCTCACGGAAAGAAAAGTAAGATAATAATTCCATATATTAATCTTCATTTTTGTTTTTTGGTATTTATCCAAATATATATTTGTTTGAAATATTTTACTAACTTATAAAATAACAATAATCATTTTTATAATATCATATATTAACTTCTTACAATCTTTTATTTCTTGTTTGTTAACACTCTTTCATTATTTTAAATATTTCATGTGTTAATTGCCTAGTTTTCTCAAGTATGTTTTGAATTTTACATGGGGTTCCTATTTTTTATATTATAATTTCATCATATAAATAATTTAAATCATTAATTAATTATCTTATATATTCAGTAAATATGTATTTATAATATTCCATAAAATTTGGAGATAAGAAATGAAGTTAATCATTCATGTACACGGTAGATCATACGTACGCATGAATGCTACTTTTATTTATTTTTTATATTTAAATAAATTAAAAGTAAATGATAAATATGTATATTATAATTCTAGTATCATATCTATTTTATATATGTTACATATTTTTATTAAAACTATCCTTTATACATTTCATGTTTCTTGTGAATGAGTCACATCGCTTTGAGGGGGCGGTAGTCCACACTTCCACAAATGATGTTATCATATTTACAAAAAATGGAATGTATATAGGTATGTGTTATAAAATAATTAAATAAGAATATAGACATTATAAATATCATATATATAATATATAAAAATATTGTCTATCATAATGGCCACTATGAGAGGCGGTAAAGGGAAAATGAACAATCATTGTTTTGTGAGGCAGTAGTTTGACGTACACATAAAAAATATGTTTGTTACCCATTAGATGGAATTGTGTGTAAGTGTTGGTAAAAAATATCATAAAAAATCCTAGTTTATTTATTATACTGGTGTTTTTATAAAATCATGAAATAATAATATTTTAGTCATTGGACAATGGAAATAAAACTAAAAATCTTAAGGAAGTTTGTTACCTCTTAATCAGGTAACTTATTTTGGTTTGTACCAAAAGGATTCCTTAGATGAATTTTTACCAAGTGTAAGATTCTATTATAATTGTAGGGATTTTTGGGAGCTATTTTTTCAGATCTTGTTCAATCCAAATTTTATTGAGGGATCTGAGTAAGGGGTAGAATGCTTGCCTTTTTATAGTGGAGGGGGAGTGGCACTCTTGTAAATACCAAAAGGTATTCATTAATGGGAGGTTTACCTTACCTAAAGTGACTCAAAAATGAAAAAATAGTGGATTAAATAGGAATAATTGTCTATTAAAACCTTAACCACACAAAAATATTTTCATTTTAATAATTTGGTTCCTTAGCTTCTAAGATTCCTCAATTTTATCATTTTTATTTTTATTAAAACATCTAGTATTCTAAACTAAGTAATTCAACCATTAAGAATAAAATAAAGTGAGATTTATTATAATATATATAGAAATTTAATTATTAATATGATATGTAATTTATAAAATAAAAATCTCATGTTTTTTGGAAATTAATTTTAAAACAAACGCATGTGACGTGCTAAAACACTACTTAAATCCAGACTGTGTTAACAAAATTTTACAATATATGGGTCAATATGTTAGTTATAAAAGAACAATTTTTACAATAATAGACCATATTAAATATTTATTAACAACTAAAAATCACTTGTAGGAATATATAATTTTTATTAATTTTAAATCATTTAATAAAATATCATTTATTGTAAAATAACAATAAATTCAACTTTGACATTATTTATTTAATTTTAATTTTAAAATATCAAATCAATATTATAATTCAAACACATTAAGTTTAAAGTTGTGTAACATGATTTATTCATCTAAAAAACAATAATTCAATCAATTAACTTCACTTTTATTATTTATAGTATCATTTATTTTAGTTAATTGTTAACTAAATAATCACTACATTGGTGTTTATTTATCATTTTAAGTAATTATACCATATCTAAAAATTATTGATAAATTATTATGATAAAAATAACCCATTTATATTTTAAAATCATATTTATAATTGAAAATTTGATTTTTTTTTTAAATATCTCAATGATTTATAAATATTAAAGGTAAGGAAAGTTCCTTTTTTTCTTTTTCATTACTTGTCATTTTATAAAGATAACCTCCATTTTATAATATCCCAATAACCCATAAAATTAGATCCAGGTGGAGATATGGTCATATTATTGGCATAAAATGCCTTTTGGAAAAAATTTCATGTCATTTTGGTTCTTAAGATTAACGTTAAGTCCCTTATTAAGCTTAATATTACCTTAATAACTATAATTAATTTAAACCATTCCACTAATATTTTGGATCAAAAATTAATTTGAACTGATTAGACCAAAAATATTATACTGATTAAAACCATGTTTTTTCCATTTTTTGAAATTTCAATCACATAAGTTGGAAAATTAAGATTAACATTGATCCTGCACACATGGTGAGAAAAGGGTAGAAATGTTCAAAATTTCAAAACGTTTTTATATCTAGTATTAATATAAAAACAATTAAAATGACCTAAATTGTATTAACATATTAATAATTGATCTATTTTGACTTTAAAACCAATTTAAAATATAATTTAACATTAATAATTATTTAAACAAAAATTCATTTTTTAACTAAAATGTAGTATTTTCACTATTCAATAAAAAATAAAACTTCTCATAAAAATACAAAAAATTAACCCTATGCTAATTTTTACATTATAAATTCAAAAATAATTTTTATTTTAAAGAATAAAATTTCCAAAACTTAGTTTTAAAATAGGTGGTTCATTAAAAGTTAGTAAAACCCAGTCTTGCATGTGACACTAGCTAACTCAGTATGGTGTGTAGCGTAAGCTTAACATGGTGTTTCATATAAGGAGAGACAAAATAATGTGTATTCTAACATGAAAATATTATAATGTCTTAGGGTGTTATATTCTTACTACAATAATTAAATTGTATCCTCGCAATATAAACTTGATCTTAGTAATCCTGAAATTTTTATTTGAAAATACTGTTATTGAAAAACCCACATCATGAATAGGGTTCATAACATATCTTCTTAATAAGAGATAAATGAAAGTACAATGGTCGTGTAACTAGGTTCCCTAGTAGGATAACATAGGTATGAAATGGAAATAAGGATACAAAGGAAAAATCTAACAATCAAGTTCTGATGGAGAGTGCTAGAGAACATGGTTAGTAGAAAGTTAACAATAAAAAGACCTAAATCCATAATGATCTAAGGGTACATTTTATTCCTCAAAAATGAAGGTACTAGGGAAAAAAATTTGTTTCAAGATCATTTTTCCTAGTCTTTATAAAACAAAGGTAATTACTTGGTGTGTTTCTATAATCTTAACCTTTGGTCATGCCTTGAACTATTTCAACTTTATCTCTTAGAACAAGATTCATTGTACAGTGATGTAATATATTGGTATCTAAAACAAGATTCAAAGTTAAACTTAAACCATTTAATAAATGGTTAAACTATACAAAATAATGAAATCCAACACTTTAGAATGATGGTCACCGGATTTCCAAAATGAACTTATCATTTATATTTAATGAACATGAAGCATATTTAAATTTTTACACTCCAAACATGTGAATAACTTCATCATGTATCAACTTGAAATATGGTAATAAATCTAATCACCATAAAAACTTATTGTAAACATTAATTATTCGTTATTCTTATGTAATAAACTTGTTATTGGATATATTCATTAAATCCAAAAGTGTTGTAAACTCCATCAATGAAAGCATAGACCACCTGTTGACAAGTTATTAATCATCTCCAAGGTAATCAGAATTGGTCAAAATTAATCATTTATTCATCATTATCTCAACATAAAGAATATATTAAGGCTCTTCTTTCCCTCAATAATGTTTTTTTGGAAAATTTAAATTTCTACTGAATAAATTTTCTTGGTACCATTCAAAATATGATCTCAAATGCTTAACAAAAATGTATTGTAGTAAAATCCTTATATATTCCATAATCATTTTAACCAGCACATTGGTGATAAAATATTCAAATGAAATAATTCTTTAATAGGAATAATAATCATTACTCTTAATATATTGTAAATGCATAACTTTATCATTATCTGACATCATCATTTGGAGTATATTCCTTTGATGCTTAAGACATTGACTTTCATAATATCCCATATCCTTGCTGTTGAAGCATTGTACATTAGAAACCATTTTCTTACCCATAAAATCACAAGCATGGTGGCCTTTATTTCCACACTAGTAGAAAACTCTCATTTCTTTTAACAAAGTACTAGGGTGTTTCTTTCCATAATTATAACATGTGGGAAAGTACGTATTTCCCTTTTTCCCTTCATCCATATCTTTCCCTCCAGTACTCTTCTTCTCTTTCTTCTATTCAAACCCATAGGACTTGTAGAATTTTTTACCTATCTCATTAGCACATGATATTATTTCCACATATGATAAGAATACTTGGGAGACTATTTCGCTTTTAAATGTTGGCTTAATACCATGGAAGATATTATCCTTGTTACTCTTTGGATCAAGTGTATTGGCAGAGTTTGCATTCCTTTTGTTAGGAGCCATTTCTACATAATGGCATATAATAGATCTGCTCATAAAATCAAACTATATAATTCCAAATATGGTATATCACATAATGTAAACTTATGCATCATGAATCCTAGAATCATAATAATTGGTTACTTGGGGGAAATATTTACATTCAAATGGTTCATAATGGTAAGTATAGAAAATGTGAACAATCCTAAGAATATCCCCCAGGAGTGTCAAACCAGATGCATAGTAAGGCTTATTGTCATGTACCTGGTTACAAAAAATCCGTCCCAACACACCGTATCAGAGTTGTTATAGCTAGGTACATCTATTCTAGAACCATACCCACATATAGTATTCAGATAGGGATGTATTTCTAGGAATACCCACATAATATCTACCTTACCAAAATTCATGGATCTTATTATAAGATTTTTATTAATTTATATTTTTGGTTGTGGTTTCTAGTATAAGTTTTCTAAATATAGTTTCCAAGGATGTTGTTAAACTTCATTTGATACCAACTATAATGCCCCTACAACAAAAGCTCAAAATCAGTGCATTATTTCATTACATTATCATGATTACAATGAATCAAATCCTGAATAACTGATGATTTTAGAAGTTTTTTAAATCCATATTACATTCATGATACCTATAATACATTAATAAATATAAAATACAAACATTTTACATAATAGAATTAAATAAATTGTATCCTTGAATGCTTATTCAGAGATTTTGTCTTTATAACCTGGGGAAAGGAAATATAATAAGGGTGTGCTCAAATTCTCAGTAAGTGTAAGTAAAGAGGAAGAGATAATGAATCAATAGGAATAAATTAACATTAAAAGGTAAATAACTAATAACACATGACATTAAAATAACTAGATAAGGCAACATTAGTATGGAAAGGTGATAAAGTGAAACTCATTCCATCTAAATCAAAAAACTAAGAATGAAATGTATCCATAGATATATCAATGAAAAATATAATGGGTGAATAATAACAGAATCTAAATGAGGGAAATGTTTAATTATTGTAATCCATGTTTCATAGATACTTGGAACCAGTACCATCAAGACATTACATAATATGGTTTAGCAATTGAGTAAAAATGCATTTATTTTGGCAAAATATTTTGTCCCATGAGACTACTGATGCATCGAGGGGTTTTATATAATTGGGCCCCACCTATTTTATACCTATCCCAATCATTAATAATATATAATAATAAATTTAAATAATAAAAAATATTTATTATAAAATATCCATATTGAATGAAGGATACAAATTTATCAATTATCCTTTGTTAATCAAATAACAGTCAAAGTAAACAGCGTATGTAAAATGATATACGGTTTAGGAAATATTAATATACATCATATGAAAATATGGATATTATAGGAAATTTATAAGGAAAAATTATGACCATTAATCTCTTCTTTAAATATAAAGTTAACAATCAAAAAAGGAAGTAAAATTTCAAAGATAATCCTTAAGAACATTCTTAAGGAAAATAATCTTTAAACACCCCAAAGTGTCCCATACCAATTGAAAAATTTAAATCATAATTCCCATGAAGTAAAGATTTTAATACCATGAATAAAAATGATTCATAATATAATGTATCAAAATAGTAAGTAGATACGCTACACAAAAGAAGTGGTGTATGTGGTGTATGCCTTACGGAAATAAAAGTTAGATAAGATTCTCTTACCTTAACCTTCATTTTTGTTGTGTGGAATTTATCCTCAAGTATAATGGTTTAAAATATGTTAATAAATTATACCAGGATCATAATCATGTTTATAATATCATATATTAACTTTTTGAAATATTTTATTACTTGTTTGTTAACACTTTCATTATTCTAACTATTTTAGGTGTTAATTTCATAGTTTTCTCATGTATGTTTTGACTTGTTACTTATTGTTCCTATATAATATATCATGATTTAATAATCTCCACAATTTAAACCATTACTTAATTATATTATATATTCATTACATATGTATTTATAATAGTCCATAATATTTGGAGACAATAAATGAAGTCCACTATTCATGGAGATGGTAGGCCAGATGTACGTATGAATGCTACTTTCATTACATTATTGTATTTAAAAGAATTAATAGTATATTATAAATATGTATATTATAATTAAAGTATCATATATATGTTTTATATGTTACATAGGTTTATTAAAACCATCCTTTATGCATTCCATGTTTAGAGTGAATGAGTCGCATTGCTTTAAGGGTTGGCAGTCCACACTTTCACAAACAATGTTACCATATTTACATAAAATGGAATGTATATATTTATGTGTTATAAATGAATTAAATAAGAATAAATAAATTATAAATATAATATATATCATAAAAAAATATTTTCCAACATATTTTCCATTATGATAGGTGATAAAGGAAAAATGAATAATCATTGTTTCATGAGGAAGTAGTTCCCCACACACAAAAACAGTATGTTTGTTACCCATTAGATGTAATTGTGTGTAATTTTAGGTAAAATAATTATTATTAAAACAGAATAGTATATTTATTATACTGTTTTTTTATAAAATCATGAAATAATAAGATTTTAGGGATTGGAGAATGGAAATAAAACTAAAATGTTTAAGGAAGTTTGTTACATATTGATCGGGTAACTTCTTTTGGTATGTTCCAAAAGGCTTCATTATATTGATTTATTCCCAAGGTTATTCTTCTAGGATGAGAGTATGTGTTTTTTCGAGCTATTTTTGAAGATCTTGGTCAAGGCATAGTGGCTTGAGGGGTGTGATTAAGGGGAAGAGTTCTTTCCTTTTAATAGTGTAGGGGGAGTGGCACTCTTGTAATTACCAAAAGGTATTCATTAATGGGATCTCTAAATTACCTAAAGTGCCTCAAAAAAAGATAAATAATGGATTAAATGGGAATTATGGATTATTAAGGACTCCACCACACAAAAATATGTTCATTTTAGTAATTTGGTTCCTTAACTTCTAAGATTCCACGATTTTATCATTTTTGTTTTTATCAAAGCATCCAATTTTCTAACCTAATTAATTTAACAATTAAGAATAAAATAAATTGAGATTTATTATAAAATATATTTAAACTGAATTATTAATATTATTTCTAATTTATAAAATTAAAAACTCATGTTTTTGGGAAATTAATTTTAAAAAAAGTGCATGTGTTGTGCTAAAACACTACTTAAACCCACACAATGTTAACTACATTTTTACAATATATGGGTCAATATGTTAATTATAAAAGATAAATTAGTCCATTAATAGACCAAATTCAATATTTATTAAAACATAAAAATCAATTGGTAGAATATATAATTTTTATTAAATATAAATCATTTAAAAAATATCATTTATTGTAAAATAAAAAAAATGCCAATTTTGACATTATTTATTTAATTTTAATTTTAAAATACCAAAGAAATATTAGAAATAAAATCCATGAAGTTTATATTTGTGTAACATGATTTATTTATATAAAAAATAAATAATTTAATTTAATCAATTCACTTCACTTTTACTATTTATAGTATCATTTATTGTTGTTAGTTATTAACTAAATAATCACTACATTGGAATTTCTTAAGGATTTTAAGAAACTAAACCATATATATAAATTATTGATAAATTATTATTATAAAAATAAAACATTTATATTTAAAAATGATATGTATAACCTAAAATATGATATTTTTTACATATCCTGATGTTTTATAAATTTTAAAGGTAAGGAAAGTTCTTTTTTCGTCTTTTTCATTACTTAACCTTTTATATAAGGAAATTGCATTTAATAATAACCCAATAACCCATAAAATTAGAAACAAGTGGTGATATGGTTGAATTATTTTTATAAAGTGGAATTTGGAAAAAAAATTCTAGTTCATTTTGGTCCTTAAGATTAAGGTTTAGTCCTTTATTAAGCTTAATCTTACGTTAATCGTCGCAATTAATTTTAATCACATTCACTAATCTTTTTGGTCAAAAATTATGTTTATCTTATTAAACCAAAAATATTATACTGATTAAAACCTTTTATATCCTTTTTTCAAAATTCAAATCATAGAAGTGGGAAAATTAAGATTAATGCAAATCTTACACAGGTGTCGAGAAAGTAGGTTTTTGAAGTAGAAACGCTCAAAAGTTCAATAAGTTTTTATATTTAATATAAATATAAAAATGATTAAAATAACATAAATTGGATTAATATGTGAATAATTTTTCTATTGTGACTTTAAAATCAATTTAAAATATAAATTAACATTAATAATTATTTGAACGAAAAGGCAGTTTTTAACTAAAATAGAGTATTTTTCACTATTCATAAAAAATGAAACTTCTCATAAAAATAAAAAAAATCACCCAAAGATAATTTTTACATTTAGAATTCTAAAATTAAGTTTATTTTTACAAATAAAATTTATAAAATTACCAAAAAAATTAAAATAGGTCCGAAATTAAAAGGCAGTAAAACTCAGTCTTGTGTGTAACGCAAGATAACTCAGTGTAGTCTGTAGTGTATACTTAACATGGTGTTGAATATAAATAGAGACAAGATAGCGTTTGTTATAACATGATAATATTGAAATACCTTGGGGTGATACACCACATATTAATAATATGAATATTATAATTTTACAGTGTGAGCTAACTCGCACAACAATAAATATTATTTTATAGACTTATAAATTAAAATTCATTAGTGGACATTTAAACTCCTCAAAAATTATATAATACTCGAATAGTTATTTTATTATCTTAAATAAATATTTTATTCACAAACCAATGAGTATATATTTATTAAATATTTCATAAATAAAATAAATATCTTATCCCCAATCTAGTGAATTAATATTTATTAAATATTCATATAACTAAATAAATTATTTAAAAAATAAATAATTATTTATTACCTTTTTAATATTATAAATCACTAAAACTTAACTAAAATTAATCCCCAGTCTTAAGAATATTATTTATTCCATTAATTAAATTCACATATAATTTAATTAAGAGCTACGGTAAGACTGAATGTGTGACCCTATAATATTATTTCTAATTGGAATTAGGTGGGATTTCACAAAGTCCAAGATTACTATCTATAAATGGGTCAAGGAACCCAAGATAAAGAAATAAATGTCGTAATTAAAACAACCACATATGGATTCTCACCATATAATATAATTATTTTGTCTCAATATCTCATCAAGAGGGTTTCATATTTTTTTCATCAACCTATATGCTCGATACATCTTTATTTGACTATTTGAAATAAAAACATTTTTGCACTATATCCATGTGATATAATGTGAAAATTATATAAAAATAAAATTCATTAGATATAAACTACTATAAATATGGAAGGGAAAAATCCTTCTTCATCTTATTCATTAATAACACATCACTCATGACACACCCAATGTATCCAACTTCACCCTGAATTGTTATTGTCATGGTTTAAGAAATATATATAATTGTGAGAGTTGTAAAATTTATTAATAATAATCTTAAATTCTAAGTAACATTACATGTGTTTGTATATAGGAATATTTGATCACACAAAAAACATGTGAAATTTCTACTAGTAATATTATACTCATAATCTCCCATCTTAGAGATTACCAAGTATGAACTTCATGAGAATAAGCCCCATATTCTTATGAATACTCGCACCTGACTATCAATATACTATGTGAACTATAATATTATGTTATCCTACCATATAACTATTTTTAAGAATATCTTTATAGTATTTCAGGATTCTCATCATAACGGGGAACTCTTATGACCTTGTCAATGAGAAATATACTCTAGTACATTATCACATTAATGTTATTCCAAATAACAATCAATATGTGATAATATATTCATATTAATATTCACTCCTTTGAATATTCATGTAATCTAAAGTATAAAATTGTTGGGTCTAGGGAACTAACTCCAACAATGTGGGACATGTCTTTCCATTAATTTCGGGGAGTTATTTCTCTTTATCCCTTCTCACCTATTCTTTATCCTCTTCCTATTTTTGGTTGGTGTTAGATTTATGGATTTGAATATGATTCCACTAAATCATATTGGAATCGTGTCTATGGAATATGGTTTTTATGTGTTGGGTTTTGAGTATTTTGATCAGTGATGAACATAATATGTTTGAAATCATTTCACTAAAGGTAAGTGATTTAGTGATTTTAAATATGTATTTCAATGAAATTATATGATATTATCGAATGATTTTTTTAAATATTTGGGGATTTTTCTCATTAAGGAGTTAAGACTTGTCTATAGGACATCTATATATGATTTCATAGGATTTTATCATGGTTACTCCACTCAGTGAGGCATATCCCCATTAAACCTTATATAATTAATTATAGAATTAATTAGAATATTAATTAAAATTGTTTTTTAATTAATTAAATTGAGATCATATATCAAATAAGTTATTTTTTATAATTATATTGATTTGATAATATTGGATAATTTGTAACACGCATCATTAAAGGGGTAATTCCATGGTTAAGTTTGGTGGTCCCTAATTTTACAACTTTTATATTATTTTATATGTGTTGTGTGATTTTAAATAGGGAATGTGTCAGTGTGACTATCTAGAGTGAGATCCATTAGGGATTTTGAGTGTGTGGGAAAATAGTTTTGGCCTACTAGGGATACTGTAGATATCCTAAACATGTTTCTTTAGAGTTGAGTTGCTCCATAGCACTAATTAGATTATGGGTATGGGTAAAATGGTTTGAGGAAGCCACAAAAGGGGTAAAAACATTAGTGAAAACACTAGTTTCCTATGGAGGTCTTGTATTTTAGTATATGAAATTCACCTAGATCGATAGGGTGTGTCTATATTAGGTAGCTTAATAAATCTTATCGAATCTGTGTAGTCTAAGAGGGATAGCCTGTGAGTTTAAACTAGATTTTTTGATAACGACCTTATAGTCCTAGACTAAGTTGAGTAGGGGTTCCACCAAGGGTGGAATAATATATTGATTTCTTGATTATTGGTTTTACTTTGTGGTTGGTGTAAACAATATCTTAGTGATGATACATATATCTAGGCCACTAAGTGAGGATTTATTTATGTGATAGGAATGAATTAATGTATTAGATCAATGGTGTTATTTTTTTTATGGGTGATAAACTATTTAGGTCAAATTATCTTATAGTTTCCTAAGGATGGGTCTATTTCATGAACTTGGGTATGGTAATTATGGATTATTTCCTAAAGGGATACATCACTAAAGAGATTAGTTTTGAAAATAGTGAGTTGATATGTGATAATCAATCCCCATAATGTGTATAAGTTTGTGATGAATATGATGGGATCATTGAGAGTAAATAATAGATGGGTGATAAAGATGTTGGGATACATTTTATATGGGGTTTGATTGGTTATTAGTTGAGGGAGAGGGTTAGGAAGTGTGTTACCACATAATTGAGATTATTATCCCAGTCTTTGTGTTTTGATGTGATGCATCGTCCACTACCAAGAATATAAATATGTGTATGAGACCATTATCAGGAGGATTTTGTATGATAGTCTGAGGCATTCGAGCCTATTTTGGGTGTTCTTAAAACATATTATCTTGTTGATTATGATATTGGATGGGTGAAATATATTCCAAACTGATGTCTCGATACTATTCCAAAACCTATCATTATGTCTCATGTTTGTAGGATATCGAGGACATACCGGAACCTCTTATAGTTAGATGGATGGAATTTATAATTACCTGTATTCTGAGGTTATAAGATCCTATAATTAAATTTTAAACCTCTATACAACAAGTCAATCAAGGTTATTCCAGATCCCACCCTATGATGAGATTTGTAAAACTCCCTCACACTAGGATAAATAAATGTTATATATTGATCCTTTCTTATTGATGTGATTAGATCAAGGGAATTTTTTCCTTATATTTTATCATTGTTCAAATAAGGAACGAGTCACCTATCAAGGTATATTATTGAGAACCCAATGGTATGAAAGGTTTTATTCATGTGTTTGATTACCACTTTAACTTTAGTCTATATATTTGTGTTCATATATGATGGTTATTATTAGGGATTTCATTTTTAGTGCATGAATAATTTTTATTCTCACACTTTACACATGAACTTTGGTGGATGTGTGGACTAAATTTTTGGTATATAGGTTAAGGAAAGAGCATTGACACGTGTGAGTGAGATGGATTATCTTGGTAGGGATGGGGAGATAATTTAGAGGTGAAGTTGAGGATAGGTAGTTGGTTCTCCTTATTTATTTTATTTTTAGTTTAGTTTCAGTAATATATAGGATTGTCCCATAACATGATCTATTTTTATATATATAACTTACATGTTATATCATGGGTTTAATTTATCATAACATGTTGATTATCTATTCATTATAGAATTTCTTCTACTATAATTCCATGTTATACTCTATGTTTATACCTATTATAGATGCTTACAAGATTTATATATTCATTAACTCCAAAGAAAATTATGTTATAGTCTCCCCGTGATTTATTATATGACCCCCAATTTTAGTTTATAGAACCTAGAATATGGAATGGAATTTCCAAGATCACATGTCATTTTACCTCAGGAAAATGAATAGTTAAATGATTATAGATGAAATAAAATGATATCAGAACATTATTCTAAATTTTCAATTTATTTAGGTCAGAGTTTATTGGGCTAGTGTAACACTCATGATGTCATAGGTATGTATTTATTTTGATATCAATTTATTTCTTAGAGTTTACAGAGTTTTAAACTTGAAAAGGTGAAAAATTGTAAATTTATTAAAAATGAGTAGTTTGTGCATGATTAGTAGTAACCTATAAACCTAATCATGTTGGGGGTGTATTTCCATTCTAATAGAAAATACACCACCGGTGAAAGTTTTCTCTATCCATTTATTTTAATCATCCATCTACCTAGATTTTTTATATTTATATATTTTTGGATTCTGTTATTTTGGGTATCCCCTTATTTCCTACCCCATTCACTCAATGTGTCCCTAAGGGATTCCAAATCTAGTGCCACCTCCTCTCCCTTGAATCCTTCAAGTTAATACATTATACCTAAAGTGGTTTTTCCAAGGTAATCTCATCATTTCTCTTCAATTCCTCTTCATATACTCTTACATTGTATTTTTCTCCATTTATTTTTTCTTAACAAGCCATAGGGGTTAAAAGATAAGGTTATGATTGGTTTAAATCATGGTATTTTTGCTTTCTAGGGATTGTAATATTTATTTTTAGACATCATGTTCTATGATTATAAGAAGTTTCATCAATTCCTTTGATTTGAGGCAGGTGTTTCTATGTAATTCTTTTTATTTAACAATATCTTGGTGATTAAGAATTATAGGAATTATCACTATCAATTTGGTACCTATATAGATGATATTTTATTGAATTGTAAATTGTTTTTTATGTTTTAATATATTTTTAATTTTAATAAAAGGAGATTTAAAGGGTATTTTGGTATTACATTTCAAAAAAAAGAATATCATACTAAAAATGTGTGTGAAAAAATGTATTTTAGAATTATCTTTGTTCAAATGTATTTATAAACTAGGTTTTGCAATAGGTTTTAATTTTATTAAGTGAATTTTATGTTTTCTATATCATTTTATGAATTTTAAATACATGCTTGATATATTTTATAACATTATTGAATATGTGATTCTATCTTAATTATTTCCCTTATGATTAAATATAATTGATTGATTTTGTAATATTGATCATTGAGATATAGAATTGATAAAAGAGTTTTTTCATATAGGTTTTTTGGAATTTACATTAGTGTTTATTTGAATATATATAGTTTCTTATTTTTGGAATTGATTATACTTTCATGGAAACTATAGGTAAATATAAGGGAAATCAAGGATGAGTATTGTACTAGCTTATGATTATGATCTAGTTTGTTTTCCTTTAGTTTGGTTTAAGGTTTGGCTAGTGGATTCCCGCCTAATGAAGCTAAATATTGAAAAGTGCGTGTAAGTTTCATAGGATGATGGTATTGGTTAATAGATGGTTCTTATTAGTGAGGTCTTAGATTTCCTTCATAGGCTTGATGTTTTTATCCCATTATATGATTTTTTGGATGTTTTTTAATATACGAACTTCATTATACTAATTTCTATTTTTAACATGAATGTGTTTTCAGAAAAGTAAAATGGTTTTCAAAGGTAAGTATAAAAGTAATTTGTTTTATTTATTATGAAAAGGTAACAGAGGTATTTTCGAATCATATTTAATATGAGAATTTAGAGTTTGGATTATAAAATAAATTACATTAACTCTTGTTTTAGTCATAAAATTCATTATCTCCCTCCCAATATAAACATTTTTATGTGTTTATAGACTAGGTTTTATATTTTGTAGGTAAATTAAAGGGATCACCTGCTTTTGGTAGTGTTTTTTAGAGGACTCCATAATGTTTTAGTGATGGTGATTTTTAAGGGATGTCATTATGTCACATATAGATGTTGATGTTGTATTTTTTACCTTTTAGATTATTTTGTGATACATTGGCCACATTAGTTATTCACTCTCATCTTGGAATCTTACATTATGATAAATATTATGTAAAATTTTAATTTATTTTTAATACCATTCTTTTATGTTTTCTTTTTTTATTATTTCTTATTCCTTTTTTAGTTGATTTTTTATTTGAAAACTATTTAATTTATTATATGAATATCGAAAAAAAATTCATGTTGAATTATTAGTAAGATTTAGATGCATCAATTATTGTATTTAAAGAGTGAAATCATTCCCGAAGTGTATATTCAATACCATCAGAACCGATTTCTAGCTTATAGTTATTAGTATAGAAACCCCAATTTAATACACATATTATTACATAATTTTTAATATAAAATTCTATAAAACAAAACCTAGAAATATAGAGGTATAGTGTATTTTAGAGATTATATACATATTATATCAACATATAAATAATCTACTTGAATTATATTTTGATCTTCATAAGGTTATTATAAATCCCTTTGAACTTTTCTTATTGTATAGGATACCTTGGGGAAATACATAAAGAAAAGGGTGAGTTATAAATCCTAGTAAGGTAATAAACATGAAAATAAATTATAACATAAGAGTCGGGAGGAATAAAATGATATCATAAAAGAGCATAATCACATTTAATCATGAAATTAAGAAGTATATATCATAGTATCCTGGTATTATTAGAATGTGGAAATAATTTAAAATATTAAATCATAAGAATAAGTCAAGGCTAATTGCCAATACAAAATAGCGTAGTGTATCAGTTTTACTGCTCGTGGACTATACAAGGTATCTCATGAGATGAAAACATTACCCAATGAATTTTTTCCCACCCATCACATCATAATATATACAATAATATGTGTTACACAAAAGTAAAAGAAACCATAACAAAATAATAATCATGATAAACCCTGTGGGAAGGAAATGGGTCACATAACTTATCTTGAATAATAAACAAAATACATATCAAAATTATACCCAAGATAAGAAATAATTAATTTTTTTTTAGAAATTTATATTTAAATAGATATAAATAAGTATTAAATATGAATTTAAAATAAATAAAATTCATAATAAATGAGCGGAGAAGCATGTATGGGAATTACCTCTTCAACAATGTTTTAAGATATAAGAAAAGAATATTTAAAAAAGGTGATCACATATTGTATTCAATAAAAGAATAAATAGACCATAATGGTTTTAAATAAAATAGTTATTATTTTTTATAAAACATGGAATGGTACAAGATTTAAAATATTGAAACATAAAAATGAATAATGGATGTGAAATTTCACTTTAAATGGGTTTTTTTAGAAAGATTGATAAGGTAAGTTAAATGACTTGTCTACCCCAAAAAATAAAGGAAAAATAAACTAGGTATATATTTAAGACACACACACACACACACACACACATATATATAATATTGAATAAGTTAATTGAAACACCCCATAAATTATAATACATTAAAGTTATAGTAGATTGTTTTTTATACAACATTGAAATAAAATATACAATGTTATAATTAAAATATGACTATTGTGACATAGTCATTGAATTGTAAGGTATAAATAAAAGTAACCATATTATGAAATCAATATAAAGAGCATAATAAATTTAATCAAGTAGTTGAATTATTCCTTAAGATAATTGTCTGTCCAATCTTGGAAAGGACATAGCTTCACTAGTATTTTCCCTAGCTCAATCCCAAGATGGACTTCAATAAGTGTGACGTGAGTGAAATCATTTATAAGATAAGATAGAACTTTTGTAAATCACTATAATATCTATGCGATCTGAATTGACACTTCTGACTACCGTCATTGGTTATCTTATCCTTAGATCTTATATGGAGAACATGAGGGGTTTTTAAGTAGAATTTATAATGATATAAAAAATGTAATTATCAATATAATAAATTATATACATATATAATGTGTATTTTTATACATTTAACATTATTACTTTTAAATAAATAATGAAATACCATTTTTAATACCATTAAATGTGTAATTAAATCATTTTATACATAAAAATTTATTTATATAAAAATAAACTTTTTATGGGATATGCATTTTATTTTAAGAAAATAAATATATTGTGTTGAAATTATTAATTTAATAAAAATATATTGTTAAGATAAGTTATATATTAACACTAATTTAATTATTAATTGATATTAAATAAGAATAAGGTCATTTAATATTTAAAAGGTCATTATTCTATAAAAATAGTTTTTCTATATTTATTATGTTTTGACTTTAAAGTTAAATTTATTATATTTATAAATTTTATTAGATTAAATGGATTATAAATTTGGAAACATCATTTAAAAAAATTCTAAGAGGTTTTATCTTATATTTTTAGTTAAAAAATAATTACCATGGTAAATATTTAATCATGGTTAATAAGGGAAAAAGAATAAATTAAAGTGGATAAAATTTATAGAATCAACTTGATACAGAGAAATTTTAAGACAAATATTTTGGTGTGGAATTGATAACAACATATCTCATGGCAATTTCTTTAACTTATTTATCTAACACCCGTGTGATTTCATCTTTACCCTTCACCTAACTTAAGTTTCCCAAGAAATGTCCCTCATTTACTCCTAAAAATGAGTTCACTTTCACCCAATACTAGAAACACATATCCTTAAAATATCCCTTGAATCCATTACCATTTTAGAAATCATGGAATAATATTCCATTTTTGGTATCCCCTTGTCATAATAAGGTTCCCCAATCCATCCATTTCTAAGAGATCCTTGAGTAGAAGATCTCGGCCCTCAATGTGAGTATTATACACTCCTTAACATTTTATTCTATATATTTTCCATACACCTCTCATAAAAAGTCAATCATCACCTTAATAACATATAAATAATACCTTTAATCTTATGTTATAATGATATTATAATAAAATAACAACTTTTATAACTATACCCACCCATATATTATAGTATGTTCTTGTCTAGGATAATATAACCACCTAAATTAACAATGCTATAAATTTATATAATTGTTGGATATGGAAAAAATAAATTGTGATAATATTATATAATAATGAGTAAATAATTTTTTCCCTTTTAGGGTAATATTAATATTTAACTCATCATTAATATACCACCTTTTGTTCATTAATAATTACTAAAACAACCTCTCTATAGATATAATATTCATGAATCATAACTAAAACTCTCATAGGATGAAATTGGAACTTTATAAATCATTATGAAACATATATTATTGTTCCTTTAGTAATATAGTAATGATGAAAATGGTATCAAATAATAATGATTAAAATTTACATTACAAAACTTATATGAAACATTCAAAATTAAAAACATGAAATGATGAAAATAAACAATAACTAACTAATAAATACATAATAAATAATTATAATTAATGAGTATAAAAGGAAATATATATGAATAAGGTTATAAAATATGTTATTATGATAGTTATGTTTATTATAAATGATTTTAATGATCTTTTATGGAAATCAGGGGTATATGTAAGGATTTTTCTTAACTCGATTTTTTTTATTTATACTATCCCCCCTTGAGATTAATTCTTAAAAGTTTTGTTTATTACTCTATAAGATTGTGTTATATTGTATTTACTGTCAATTGTTTTCCAATTTACATTTCTATCTCAAAAAATCCTTTCTAAATTATTCTTGTTACAAAAAAATATTGTTAAGAATAATTTTTATCCTCCCTAAAACATAATTCTCTTCCATGTCCATATTATTTATTTAAAAAAAATATTTCATTCATTATTTTAAAATCAAAATATTTATTATGTACTTTTATATTTATACTTCTCTTTACCTCTATTTAAAGGGAAGTTTTTTTACTCTTTTAATGAGATGGATTTCAATAAATATATATTTAAATATTAAAAATGAATTTCTTTTCATATTTGTATCTTTTATATTCCACTCCACATTTTTTTAATTATAATTTATTTATTTTGAATGTTACATTATTTGGATTTATTTTTAAAAAATATTTCAAAACTTCTTCCTATCACCTTATCAAAAATTAATTTTTAAAGAGACTTATAACTTGATCTTTTTGTGACAATGTTAAAAATAAATTATGAAATCTACTTTTATAATTTCACTTCCATTTTACTCTCTATATCTAAAACATAAATCTTCTATATAGTTTTCTTTCATGAATAACCCTATAAATTCTCTTATGAAGTACTACTTTTGAGTAATTGATAATTTGGTATCAACCAACCCAATTCTTGATATCATTTTATGTGATACCATTTGGAAATGTTTTGAAACCCATTTTTATTCCACGGGTTTCTCGTGATATGATATATGATTGATTTCTTATGGAAACAAATTGTATATATTATCATTATGTGATGGACGAGGTCATATATACCCGTATAATTAATTTTTTAAGGTTTTATAACTCATGAGATAATGATATAATGTGTGGACCTGTTTACATGTGGATATGTTTAAAATTCTATAAATAGACCTAATTTCATATCCATAACATTATTCATACACCTATTTTTATTTATAAATGTTCAATATGTTTTTCTTTTATAAAATTATATCACATTTATATGCTATATTCCTATGTTATTCTCTATGGATCATGATTATTTTCTCATGATACCACACTCTTATTAGATGGTTTATGTTTGATCATTTGAGGTTTCATTCCCTTTTTTCAGGCCTTATCGGTAGTTATTATTGTTTCATATTCATTTTCATAGATATTTATTCCATGATCATGTTTTATCATTTGATTATGATATAATCCTTTATGAATCATTGATAAGATTTTCCCTTACTGAGTGTTTGAGCACACCCATTCTTATGTTTCCCTTTTCCACCAAGGAATTAAATATAGGGTTATGTTTACAAGGAATACTTTTAGAGATATTTTCTAGTATATATTGAAGAATTTATTTGAAATAATGTTTTTATATAGATAATATCCAAAGAAACTAAAACTTTGGGTTTAGGTTTTTGTGATTATTTATGATTTGTAATATCTAGGTTATGGAATTATTATAAAAGATATGAATGTTATGTTTGGGTCATCTCACATGGTGACAAAGAAGGTTTGTAAATAATAGGTTTTTAGAACTGAATCTAGGAGTGTAGGTATGGGGTGTCTCAATTGGTATTAGATTAGGGTTTAGTAATTTTTTAAGATTAAGACTAGAAAAAATTACTGAAAACCCTAGGGATAAGTATAAATATAGGAAAAAATCCTAAAATTTTTTGGTATATAAAACAGTGCGTGGTTTCTTAGAAATGAAAAACCTATCTGGATAAAAAAAAGTGGTTATAGGATCTATCATAGATTAACCTCGGATAATAACCCTAAAAAGTGTTGGTTGTGTATTAACTTGATCTTAACTCGGTGAACAAAAAATGTTCCTAAATGCACACTTGGTTTGACACTCTTGGGGGATATGATTCAATTAATTAACATGATCTATGTGAACCATTATGAAATATTTGGATACATTTTTATGGTATGGTTATAGAAATTAAGTATTATTATCCCTAACATTACGTTATTTTATTAAATGGATGGAAATAAGTGGAACCAAGTTAATAATGTATGTAAAGTAAAATTTAATGATTTTATAAATAAGAAAGTAAATGGGATTGGATATATAGTGGAAAATATGATGGTTATTACTAACCCACTATCTTGAGTTATTACTAACTTCAACCTAACTAAATATAAAAACACACAAAGTAATATAAAAATTGAGTTAGTTAGAAGTTAAATAAGATATATACCTTGGAGTAAAAAAGACTCAACTTCCTACATGTCAATAATGTGGGAAGAAGCACCTGGGTAAATGTTTCAAAGGAATAGGAAGAAATTTTAAGTGCATAAAATAAGGTTATAGAGAAACAAACTCTCAAAGAAGAGCTTGGTTAACACTACAGAGGGAAAAAAATTATTCATAAGGTACCATGAACAATTCAAGGTTTTAAATAAAATGATTTTATATATTATGAAAATCAATGCCACATTCCAAGGTCTAATGAGGATAATAGGGATATAAAACCTTCAAGAACTAATGAACATGGAAGAACCTATGTGGTCACTATAGTTTACGTGGACCATGATAATGAAGTGGTTAAAGGTATACTTATTCTACACTCTATATCTATGAATATATTATTTAATTCCAATTATTAAAATTCTTTTATATCATGTATGTTTTCTAATAATGCTGACTCACCAACTCAAACCATTGATATTGAATTTTTATTGAAAACACTTGGCAGTGCAATGATTTCATCCAAGGTATATAAATATTCTCCCATAAATGTTTTAGGGAAGATTTTTCTTATATATCTAGTTCAACTTCCCTAAGTATAATTCGATTTGATATTGGGAATGTATTGGATCTCCTTACATAGAGCTCATATCAATTATCAGGAAAGGTAAATCTCATTTTATATCTCAAAACATCCCATTATAAAGTGTCAATGCATGGACTACTATGAACTCTCTTTGTATGTGAAGTACATAATATGGGTCATGTCACCTAATAAAAAATTACCCTTGGCTCAAATAGTTGTGGATGAATATGACATTGGAAATATTTTAATCATATGAGAGTATGTTGTTGTATTTCCCAAAGAGCTTCTTGGTTTTCCCTAAAATGTGAGGTGGAGTTTTTAATTTAACTCAGGCTAAGTTCTAAACCAATATAAAAGAGACTTTATTGAATAGATCCTATTGAATTATAATAATTAAATAATAATCATTATAATAATATGAAAACGGTATTTATATTCCCAAGTGCTTCACCATGGGGTTCACCAATACTATTTTTTTAGAAGAGGGATGGATAAATGAATACTTACATTTATTATCTTGAACATAAGAATATCACAATCAACAAAAATTATCCTTTAAACTATATTGAAGATATATTTGATCAACATAGAGGGGGTTAACACTTATCATAGGTGGATATTTAATATGGATAATATTAATTAAGGGTAAAGAGAAAGGATATACCCAGTATAACATTTCATAAAAGATATGGACACTATAAATTCATACTAATGACTTTTGGACTAAAAAATTCCCCAACAGTATTCATTGATCTAATGAATAGATCCTTTAGACCATACCATGAAAAAATAATTGTAGTCTTTATAGCTTATATTCTTATATATTCTATAATAAAGGAGGATCATAAAAAGCTTAAGTGAGGTTATATATATGGATCCTTTAAAAATAGATGTGATTAAATAATGGCCCATACCAACCACTATGATAGAGAACCATAATTTTATTGGTTTATATTGATAATATCTACACATTTTTATAAATTTAGTATGATTATTAAATCCTATAACCAAGTTAACATGGAAGGCAGTAAAGTAACTCTAGGTAGAAGAATGTGAATAATACTTTAAGGATATTAAGAAGAGGTTTTCCATTGCACATGTACTTACATTACATTGAAGTATAGAAGGGTTCATAATATATGGGGATGCATTAATGAAGGGATTGGGATGAATCCTTATGTAAAATGACAAGATAATAGATTATGATTCAAATAAATTAAATAAAAATGGTAAAAATTACCCAATGCATGATCTGGAATTGGTGGTAGTAATATTTACATTAATGATTTTGGAAACATTATCTCTATGTTGAAAATTGTGATATCTGTATTGACTACAATATCGTAAAGTATATATTCACATAGAAGGATATGAATATAAACTAAAGGATATTGTTGGAATTGATTAAATACTATGAATTATGTAACACCCCGAGATTTTATGAGATATATTATTTTTAATTTCTTTGATGTCTATTGTTGTACGCTACACCATGATTATATTGTACTATAACCAACACCGTATTAGCTTTCAGTATACGCAACACTATTCTTGGCTCGTGTTACACACAATTTCAAGTTCGTTTTGTGGAAATTATTTTACGCAACATTAAGTATAGATTTTGTTTAATGTATAAATGAAATAAGTTTTGATTAAGTTATATGCAACACCAAAGAGAGCTTTCACTACATGCAACCCTGACTTGGCTTGCATTACACGCAATCAAGACCTTCCTCGATAGCTTACATTGTACGTAACACTGAGTTTCTCTAAACAACGATATGTTATTAAAATATTATATAAACTAGCCGCTATGAATAGTAATACCCACTTTTTGAAATTTTATAAAATTTATCCTTCAAAATGGAATTCATTTTTGGATTTTGAATATCGAAATTAGCCTAGGGTGAAATTTTTCAATTTTTCTGAAAACTTTCAATTTTTGATGAATAGTGAAAACACTAGGTTACTATTTAAAAACCGACTTTTTATTTAAATAATTATTTATTTTATTTAAATTTATTTTAGGTAAAAATTGACACATAATACCTATATAAGTTCAATTTAATTCGTTAGAGTCATTTTATAATAATTTTATATATATAAATTTTTTTGCACTTTTCACCGTCTTTTACTCATCTCCAAGGAGAATTTGAAAACGTACATAAAACGTAATTTTACCAATTCGGTGAGTGGAATTTCGAAAACTTGAGAGACATTGTTAATATCAAGGAGTAAAATGTAAAGACCTGTAAATTTCAAGGAAAATTTTTTTCTTAAATTCTTTGGGATTTTACGAGTACGCAGTTTCTAACGGCACTTGATTTCGAGGCCCGGTGTGCCCGGAATCAATTTTCGTAGTTGAGCTCGGGTATGTTCAGTGAACGAACGAGCGGGTTTTTCTATATTTTTAACCGGTGCTCGGAATTGAAATCTGAGGGCACCAATGGAATCGCAGCATCGGTAATTGCTTAAGAGGACCTTTACCGAAGATGTGTTTGCTTTGGAGGAGTTGTTAAAAAATGTGGATTAAATAAAAAGTGAATAAAATTGTGTAAAATTTTATTTTTAATTCTAAGGTGGTTTTATCCTACATGGGGGAGTTAGGGTGGGACCCACTAACATCATAACTACCCATGTGAGGATAAATTTGAGTGGGGCCCGCACGACCCCCAACCCTTCACATTCCCTAAAACCCATTAAACCCCTTGTATTTAATTGGGTAACTCCCCACTCTCCCACATTAATTCATACCAACACACACTTAATCAATTAATTGAATTTAGTGTTTAAATTTTGTAATTTGAATGCATGGCATGTTTTAATAAAATAATAGGAGCCTTATTTTATTTGTTGGTTGGCATGTTGTGTTGAGAAGTGGAGGAGAGAGCTCTAGTTCCTTTTGAAGAACTTCTTCATCAACGAAGAATGCCAACTCTCCGACGAAGAACGTCGACTCGGTGGCTCGGTTTCTCCATCCTCTTCTTCCTCCGCGACAAGGGAGGAGACACCGACGACGACGGAAACGACACCATCATCTGCGGCACTTGACAACCGCAAACTTCCTTCGAGGTAGGGGTTAAGTTCAATTTTAATGAATTAAAATTGTGATTTGTTTTGTCGTTGAGTATCTCGTATACTTTGGTCGAATGTTATCGTCGTAACGGGAGGAGATCGGACCGCACAAACACGGCCAATTTCTCCTCCCCTTTTTCTTGTTGATCTTCGTTGATGACTGTGGAGAAGGTGGCGCGGTGTTGTTGCCCCGCGCGGGGATGAAAAAGGACCGCGGCAGGAGTGGGCCGTAGCGGGGGTGCGCGGCGCCGTCGCTCCGTGTCGATGAGGCCAAAGGAGGCCACGACCAGGAGCGGGCCGCGGTGGAGGGGCGCGGCGCCGTCGCACCGCTCTAGAGCTTCAAGGGGCCACGGTCAGGGTGGGACGCGACGGTGGGGCGTGGCGTCGTTGTGCCACACCGGTCGAACCAGAGTCGCGGCGGACTTCCGAGGGGCGGCCAGCTCTACCAGCCACCGGTGCCACCTGGAGGCGGGACCCAAGGCGGTCCCGCAGTTACAAAGCTGGTCGGCCATAAAGGTCGGTTGTTCGAAGGAACTGGGGGTCGTAACCCCCTAACCGGGTCCTAGGGAGGAACCCACAGGGTCCATCGTTTCCGAAAACAGGGGGCGGCGCCCACCCTTTGCGCCCCGCTCGGCCAGCGCCAAGCCGCGGATGACTTCCGAGCCGGGCCACCGGCCGCACGGGCTATGCCGGCAGGGTTGCGCCGCGCCCTGCCGAGGGCTGGGCCATGACAGCCGGGCCGGGCCACTCCAAATCTGGCTAGATCTGAACCCGGTTTGGGTCGACCCAGGGGGTATTGGGCCGTGTCGGACCGGGCCCAGCCCCCCTATTTTCAGACCAAGTTCGTTCAAACGCCCATATCTTGGGCTACAGACCTCCGATCGATGCACCGTCAGTTGTGTAGGGATCCTTGGATCGAGATGTTCGTTTTTGTATATTACACTTTAGGTTTTGGTAAATTTTGTGTACGTCCTAGTTGGTTCTAACCCTAAACCAACCGGGCCCTTGGAGCGGAAACGCTTATAACTTAAAGACCGGACATCCGAATGACGTTTCGTCAATTACGTTAAATTCCTCTTAGTGAGACGGGTTTTTTTTGCTTACTCCACTCGAGGTTTAGATGCAGTTTGAGTATGGTCGGGTTGGTTTAGCTTAAAAACCAACCAGGCCCTGGGATGGAAGAGCCAATAACTCTCAGACCGGGCGTCCGATTGACGCGTCGTC
Organism: Viscum album; assembly: GCA_963277665.1. Lineage (NCBI taxonomy): Eukaryota > Viridiplantae > Streptophyta > Magnoliopsida > Santalales > Viscaceae > Viscum > Viscum album. Next base: position 849,160,089 of record OY728121.1, on the reverse strand, counting down.
TGTCGCGTTGAGTTCCTATTGACGAGACATCACTTTTTGATACATCAAATCTGGATTTCGTGACAGTTGATGTATCGAACCTCTTGGCTCGTAGATCGGACCCTCCCGGAATTGAGCATGCTGTGTGCGAGAACCCTAGAGCTGGTTGCGACTGTGACGACGACGAAGACTGTACTTTGATCCTACGTGGGTTCGGCAGTGAGGACGACTGTACTTGGATCCTCCGTGGGTTCGGTAGCTTTGATGATTGTACTTGGATCCTATGTGGGTTCGGCAGCGATGACTTCTGTACTTGGATCCTACCTGGGTTCGGCAATGATGACTTATGTACTTGGATCCTACATGGGTTCGGCAGAGGATATGATTTAGAGGATACATCTAATCATCTCCACCCATCTTCATGAGTAGTGTACCTATGTGATCTGAGTCTTGACATTAAATCATTATCATTGACGTGATTGACTTGCCTTCCTGTGTGGATTGGGTTATGCTATTCTGTGTGGATTGGGTTATGATTTCCTGTGTGGACTGGGCTGTACTTGGTCTCGTGAGTTGGAGAAGAACTGGAATTGATGACTTAGGTATATGTATGGTCATATACCTAAGTAGATTTGGTTGATACTTCATGTTTGCATATTTCCTTTTTGGTATATCGTTTGTGGATTCTGGGAGGCCTTCGGGGGTCTCGGGGTCCCTACTAAGTATCGTATACTCATCCCTGCATGGGATATTCCCGCACTACATTGTGTTGGTTGCAGACGACAGACAGCGCTGATCATAGTTGAGACTTATGGTGCGGGACGGTATCCGGTGGAGGACTATCAGGCGAGACGTACACGGTGCGGATGGACAGATTCGAGGAGCAGAGGAGACCATCTGTACCCACCCTTCAGGTGGGGTTTTCGGATGACGACTTGGTGGTTGTTGAATTACTTTTCAGCTGTTGTACTTTCTTTTCTCAGTTGTACTGTACTTTCATTTGGGTTTGTATACTGGCCCATTTACTTTCCAGCACTTACTTTTGTACTCAGTTTAATTAGTGATTACTTCATCTTGCATACTCTGTGGTGTTTTTTTTCTTATATAAAGGCAATGCCTTCCCTTTTATCAGGATTTATGCCTTTTGTGTCAGTCGCAAGCCCCTGGCCTATGGAAGGAAGTCTTGGGGTAGTCACGGCATGGACCCTGAGGACGGGTCATGACAAATTGGTATCAGAGGAGTCGGTTCTGCCACAGAACTTAGGAATCTGATAATTTCTTCTATGTGAAGCAATATTGTTAAGGGTATTAAGTGTGGTTATCAGTCCAGGGAGTCCAGTGTTGGTGTTGCGGTCGATGTATCCATACACCAGGACCCTGACTTCTGATTTCCGACTCAGTGCACAAAAACATTGATTGTATGTGTGTTTCAAAAGTTTTCTTTGTGATTACTTTGTGTCATCTCACCAGGTATACTGTATTAACTGTGGTGCACCTGTTTCTTTTTAGGATGTCCCCACGACAGCATCCAGCTAGGGTTCCGAGCTTTGTGCGAGATGGAAGCCCACTGAGTGAAGAGGACTTGGTGCAGGGCCCCATTACAGCGGAGGCACCAGCAGTACCTCTACCCACCGAGCCACCGATGCCACCATCCTCAGCAGCTGAGAGTGCACGTCGCCTGAGTGCACTGCACGGGTTTCAGTATCAGAGGCCGCCCAGGTTCTGTGGAAAGACGGACCCTCAGGCAGCCGAGGATTGGCTGGAGGCTATCATCCGAGTCTTCAGATTAGTAAGGACACCAGGTGACCTCATGGTGATCCTTGCGGAGAGTCTCCTGCACGTAGCAGAAGGTAGATGGTAGAGCCTGATTCTCCAGGTGCACGACGAGGCATCTCTACTTTGGACGGACTTTGAGAGCCTCTTCTGCTTGGAGTTAATTCCAGCCACCCTCCGTGCGGTGTGCATTCAGGAGCTACTACAGCTGCGGCAGGGCAGCATGACAGTAGCCCAGTACTCAGCAAGATTTACTGATCTCTCGCGCTACTCCAAGGACATGGTACGAGACCCATTCTTCCGGGCCCGAACCTTTGAGCAGGGACTGAGGCATGAGATCAGATCTTCGATGATCTCCCTCAGCATTACGACGCAGGAAGGAGTACTGGTGCGAGCCCTTCTTGTCGAGAGCTTTCTTGCTGAGCCTACACCATCCGCGAGACCTACCGCAGGGCGACACGTTGTGGAGTCTTCTACAGCCGACAGTAGACAGATGTCACAGAGGTCCAAGCAGACCAGACCATCAGGTGGGTGACCTCAGGATATTGGTTCGGAGGTGCGGGGCACACGCAGAATATCCAGTCATACGAGAGGCAGACAGTGCTATGCATGCGGCGGGCAGGGCCACATGGCTCGTGATTGCCCGACCCGCCCTGCAGAGGAGCAGCAAATAGTGGAGGGACCACTCAGGTAGAGGCAGAGGTTCAACTGTGGTGTTCCACAGGGAGCAGGAAGACAAGGTAGAGGATCTGGCCGAGCAGCAGGTGGTGGACGACGCTTCAGGGCTCTACCACCACCACCACCAGGAGGTCCACCCCGACCACAGGGAGCTGGCGGACAGAGGCAGGCTCAGCTTTAGGCAGTGGAGGCTTATGACCACGGCACACCTAAGATGATTCGGGGTACTATCTGTTTCTACTCCACCCTTGTTTTAGTTCTTATAGACACAGGAGTGAGTCATTCTTTCCTTGTCGCTGCCCTTGTTCGGAGCTCGGAGATTTCGAAGGAGCCTTTGGCTCGATCCTTATGGCTAGAGACTCCTACGGGAGCAGACTCGACAATTATGCACTAGTGACGGCAGTGTGAGATTACTCTAGGAGGCGAGAGATTCGGCTGGGATCTTCTTTTTGCGGCGTCGAGGCCTTACGACGTCATCTTGGGCATGGATTGGTTATCTACAGTCCATGCTCAGATCAACTGTATTAGGCGCAAGGTGTGGTGTGTCTTCACAGATGGGAGCAGGTTCACCTTCACCGGCGAGAAGGGAGCCTTTGCAGCGCAGGATGGAATCACACAGAGGAGAGGCCAGCTAATCACCCATCGGTTGGCTAGTATCATCATAGGAGCAGTTGATGTACGGAGTCTGAGTTTTCCTATTGTGGTGGATTAGTATGCTGATGTTTTTCCTGACGACGTTCCAGGACTACCACCTCGCAGAGAGGTAGACTTCTATATTGACTTGTACCCCAAGACAGCCCCGATATCAACTCCAGTATATCGGTTGGCTCCTGCTGAGCTTCGAGAGATACGGGTACAGCTGGAGGACTTGCAGAGCAAGGGATTCATCCGACCCAGTGTTTCACCCTGGTCTTCCCCGATTTTGTTCACCAAGAAGGCAGACGGGAGCTTTCGATTGTGTATCGACTACCATCACCTGAACTAGGTGATCGTGAAGAACAAGTATCCACTTCTGATGATATATGATCTCTTCGATCAGCTCAAGGAAGCACGATGGTTCTCGAAGATAGACCCCAGGTCAGGCTATCATCAGCTCAGAGTTCGAGACAAGGATGTGAATAAGACAGACTTCAGGTGTCGGTATGGCCACTATGAGTTCTTGGTTATGCCTTTTGGCGTAACCAATGCTCCAGCAGTGTTCATGAGTCTCATGAACAGAATATTCTAGCCTTACCTCGATCGATTTGTCGTAGTCTTCATTGACAACATACTGATTTACTCGACTACTGAGGAGGAGCAGGCCTACCACTTGCGGGTTGTACTGGACACACTCCAAGAGCACCAGCTTTATGGTAAGCTCTTGAAGTGTCAGTTCTGGATTCAAGAGGTCCACTTCTTGGGGAACATCATCTCTGAGGTGGGAGTTGTGGTGGATCCTGTGACGATCGAGGCAGTACTAGCTTGGGAGCCACCCAAGAGTGTGACGGAGGTGCGGAGTTTCCTAGGTCTGGCTGGGTACTATCAGAGATTTGTGCCAGACTTCTCCAGAGTTGCGGCACCACTTTCAGCTTTGAAGAAGAAGGGGAAACCCTTTGTGTGTTCAGATAGATGTCAGTAGAGATTTCAGGATCTGAGACAGAGATTGACCAGTGCACCCATATTGAGGCTACCGGAGGAGGGAATAGGGTACTTAGTTTACTATGATGCATTTGGGACCGGAATCGGGTGTGTCCTGATGTAGGAGCGGGCATTGATCGCTTATGGTTCACGACATTTGAGGCAGCATGAGCAGAAATACACTCCCCATGACCTGGAGTTAGCAGTAGTGGTCTTTTCCTTGAAGATTTGGCAACACTATCTGATGAGAGAGCGCTTTACAGTCTACTCTGACCACCAGAGTCTCAAGTACATCTTCTTGCAGAAGGACCTGAACCTGAGACAGCGGCGATGGCTCAAGTTCCTTCAGTACTATGACTTTGATATAGTCTATACTTCTGGGAAGGGGAACGTAGTAGCTGATGCTCTCAGCAGGAGGTCGGGCATTCAGCTACTTGGAGAGGCGACATGGAAGTTAGCCGCTTTGCAGATATCCTTCGTGGATAGAGATGGGGCAGCCTTTCTACATTCACTCACAGTCACTCCTCCACTACTTCAGCGGGTCAGGGAGGCATAGCATGGGGATGTTGACTATGAGACGCGATGTGCATAGATATCCACAAGACAGGCATTTGATGTATTTTCTATAGGAGGAGAGCACGTCGTCCTTTTTAGAGGACGTACCATGGTACCAGTTGAATTACAGGAGGAGGTGCTGAGAGAGTTTCACACTTCCCCATTGGCGGTACATCCAGGAGTAGCAAAGATGTACCAAGATCTTAGATGACAACACTGGTGTTCGGGTATTAAGAAGGTTGTGGTAGAGTTCGTTTCATGATGCCTCACCTTCTAGCAGGTGAAGGTGGAGCACCAGGTACCAGCAGGCTTGGTACATCCCTTAGAGGTCCTATAGTGGAAGTGGGACGGGAAATCTATGGATTTCGTTATGGGACTTCCACGTACCTCCATAGTACACGAACCCATCTAGGTGATTGTCGACCGACTCACCAAGTTGGCCCACTTCTTACCTATCAGAGAGCAGGGATCAGTGGAGAGGTTGTGATGCCTCTACGTTCAGAATAATGTATGGCTTCAGGGTGTACCATCGTCTATCATCTCCAATCGAGACACTCTTTTTACTTCCCGGCTTTGCAAGGGGTTTCAGGAGGCATTTGGGACGCAGCTGCACCTGAGCCCCGCCTTTCACCCTCAGACAGATGGCCAGATGGAGAGGACCATTCAGACACTCGAGGACATGCTCCATGCATGTGTCCTTGACTTTGGTCGTAGCTCGGAGGATCACTAACCCTTGGTGGAGTTTTCTTACAACAACATCTACCACTCCACCATCGGGATGGCACCATACGAGGTACTGTACGGCCGACCTTGCAGATCACCTCTGTGCTGGACAGACCCTGGGGAGTCAGTAATCGTAGGACCAGAGTTCGTCCAGGCTACAATAGAGAAGGTGCAGATCATACAGGAGTGGATGAGGACTGCACAGAGCCGACAGAAGTCCTATACAGAAAGGAGGCGGAGACCACTAGAGTTCGAGGATGGCGACCACATTTTCTTAGAGGTCTCACCACAACGTGGATTATGGAGATTTGTCCGGGGCAGTAAGTTATCTTCGTGCTTCATCAGACCATTCCAGGTTCTCAGTAGGATAGGCGAGGTGGCTTATCTCATGGCTCTTCCACCTCAGTTGCACCGGGTGCATGACGTCTTCCACGTATCTCAGCTGAGGAGATACGTGCACGACCCGATGCATATCATTGATCATAGGGATCTGGACATCGAGGAGGGGGAGACATTTGTGGAGGTCCCAGTGGAGATCGAGGATCAACAGGAGCGGGTCCTATATGGACGGTTGATTCCTCTAGTGCGCATCAGGTGGCATCATGGGAATCTCCAGGAGAGCCCATTGGAGTGGGAGGCTCAGATGCGTGCACAGTACTCTCATTTGTTTCCCTAGTTTATGATGTAACTTAACAGGGATGTAAAGCCCTAAGGTGGGAGTAATGTGAAGACCCATAAATTTCAAGGAAATTTTTTTTTTCTTAAATTATTTGAAATTTTACGAGTATGCAGTTTCTGACGGCACCTGATTCTGAGCCCGCTGTGCCCGTAATCAATTTTCGTAGTTTAGCTCGGGTACGTTCAGTGAATGAATGAGCGGGTTTTTCTATCTTTTGAACCAGTGCTTGGAATTGAAATCTGAGGGCACCGATAGAACCGCAGCGCCGGTAATTGCTTAAGAGGACCTTTACCGAAGATGTGTTTTCTTTTGAGGAGTTGTTAAAAAATGTGGATTAAATAAAAAGTGAATAAAATTGTTTACAATTTTATTTATAATTCTAATGTGGTTTTATCCTACATGGGGGAGTTAGGGTTGGACCCACTAACATCCTAACTACCCATTTGATGATAAATGTGAGGTGGGGCCCACATGATCCCCAACCCTTCACATTCCCTAGAACCCATTAAACCCCTTGTATTTAACTGGGTAACTCCCCACTCTCCCACATTAATTCATGCCAACATACACTTAATCAATTAATTGAATTAAGTGTTTCAATTTTGTAATTTGAATGCATGGAATGTTTTAATAATATACGAGGAGCCTTATTTTATTTGTTGGTTGGATTTTTGTGTTGAGAATTGGAGGAGAGAGATCTAGTTCCTTTTGAAGAACTTCTTCATCAACGAAAAACACCAACTCTCCGACGAAGAACGTCGACTCGGCGGCTCGGTTTCCCCATCCTCTTCTTCCTCCGCGACAAGGGAGGAGACATCGACAACGACGGAAACAACGCCATCATCTGTAGTGCTTCACAACCACGAACTTCCTTCGAAGTAGGGGTTAAGTTCAATTTTAATGAATTAAAAGTGTGCTTTGTTTTGTCATTGAGTATCTCGTATACTTTGGCTGAATGTTATCGTCGTAACGGGAGGAGATCGGACCGCACAAACACGGCCGATTTCCCCTCCCCTTTTTCTTGTTGATCTTCATTGATGATTGTGGCGAACGCAGCGCAGTTCTGTTGCACCGCGCGGGGACGAAGAGCACTGCGGCTAGAGCGGGCCGCGGTAGTGCTGCGCAGCGCCATCATGCCACGCTGGTGAGGCCAAAGGAGGCCGCGGCCAGGAGTGGGCCACGGCGAAGGGGCGCGGCGTCGTCGCGCTGTGCCAGAGCTTCAAGGGGCCACGGCCGGTCCGGGCCGTGACAGTGGGGTGAGGCGCCATCGTGCCGTTCCGGTCAAACCAGTGTCGCGGCATAAGGTGGTGGCAGACTTCCGAGGGGCGTCCGGTTGTGCCGGCCGCCGGCGCCACCTAGAGGCGGGACCCTAGGGGGTCCCGCAGTTACAAAGTCGGCCAGCCATAAGGGGTGGCCGTTCGAATGAACTGGGGGGTCGTAACCCCCCGACCGGCTCCTAGGGTGGACCCAATAGGGTTCTCCGTTTCCACGAACAGGGGGCGGCACACCCCCTTTGTGCCCCGCTCGGCCAGCGCCGAGCCGCGACCGGCTTCCAAGTCGGGCCGCAGGCCACACGGGCTGGGCTGGCTGCACCCGTCTGGGCCGGCCCGCGCCAAGCCATGGGCCGGATCCAGACCTAGGTCGGGTCGACCCGGTTCGGGCCGACCTAGGGGGTATTGGGACGGGTCGGACCGGGCCCAGACCCCCTATTTTCGGACCAGGTTCTTTCAAACACCCATATCTTGGGCTACGGAGCTCTGATCGACGCACTGTCAGTGGAGTAGGGATCCTTGGATTGAGATGGTCGTTTTGGTATATTACACTCAAGGTTTCAGAAATGTTTGGGTATGGCCAGGTTGGTTCGAACCCAAAACCAATCAGGTCCTTGGAGCGGAAACCTTATAACTTAAAGATCGGACATCCGAATAACGTGCCATAAATTACATTGAATTCATCTTAGTGAGACGGTTCTTTTGGATTACTCCACTCGAGGTTTTGACGTAGATGGAGTATGGTTGGGTTGGTTTAGCTTAAAAACTAACCAGGCCCCTAGGACGGTAAAGACAATAACTCTCAGACTGAGCGTCTGATTAACGCTTCCTTTGTCGCGTTGAGTTCCTATTAACGATATGGAACTTTGTGATACATCAACTCTAGACTTCATGATAGTTGACTTATCAGCCCCCTTGGCTCGTGGAGTGGACCCTCCCAGGATTAAGTGTGTTGTGTTTGGGAACCCTAGAGCTAGTTGCAACTATGATGACGACGACGACTATACTTGGATCCTACGCGGGTTCGACAGCGAGAATGACTGTACTTGGATCCTCCGTGGGTTCGGTAGCGATGACGACTGTACTTGGATCCTACATGGGTTTGGCAGCGACGACTTCTGTATTTTGATCCTACGTGGGTTCGGTATAGGAGATGATTCATAGGCTACATCTAATCATATCCACCCCTCTTCGTGAGTAGTGTACATGTGTGAGTTGAGTCTTGACTTTCAATCATTATCATTGATGTGATTGACTTTCCTTCCTGTGTGGATTGGGTTGTGCTATTCTGTGTGGATTGAGTTTTACTTTCCTGTGTGGACTGGGTTGTACTTGGGCTCGTGAGTTGGATCAGAACTGGAATTGATGACTCAGGTATATGTATGGGCATATACCTAAGTAGAGTTGGTTGATACTTCGTATTTGTATCTTTCCTTTGTGATATATCCTTTGTGGATTCTGGGAGGCCTTTGGGGGTCTCGGGGTCCCTACTGAGTATCGTATACTCACCCCTGCACGGGCTATGCCCGCACTACATTGTGTTGGTTGCAGATGATGGACACCACAGATCGTAGTTGAGGCTTGTGGTGCGGGACAGTATCTGGTGGAGTACTATCATGCGGGACGTACACGGTGCGGACGGACGGATTCGAGGAGCAAAGGAGACCATCTGTACCCACCCTTTAGGTGGGGTTTGCAGAGGACGACTTGGTGGTTACTGCATTACTTTTCAGTTGTTTTACTTTCTTTTCTCAGTTGTACAGTACTTTCAGTTGGGTTTGTATACTGGCCCATTTACTTTCCAGAACTTACTTTTGTACTCAGTTTACTTAGTGATTACTTCATCTTGCGTACTCTGTAGTGATTGTTTTCTTATATAAGGGCAATGCCTTCCCTTTTATCGCGATTTATGCCTTTGGTGCTAGTCTCCAGCCCCTGGCCTATGGATGTCAGGTTTGGGGAAGTCACGGCATGGGCCTCGAGGATGGGTTGTGACATAAAATGTGGTTCAATAAGATAAAACTAATTTTTGGTGAATAGAAACTTTTTACTTTTTTTACCACGATTAAAAGTAAATATGGTAATTAAGGGTAAAAATGGTATTATTATTCCCCAAACACATGTCCTAATTCTATTGGATAAATGTAATTCGACCAAAAACAACCTTAGGAATAAAATATTACCCTTTAGGTCCACTTGGATTGGATTAGGACATTTATTATTATTTTATTTAAAGAAGTGTTAAAATAGTTAAAATCAAAGTTTAATAACTAAAAACATTTTTAATGTAGGGTTATACATAAGATAAATTCGACTATAAATATTCATTATAAATATAAAAATATTTTATACATAATGGTATTTTATTTATAATTTTTAGACATTAAATAATTTAATTTATTTATGAAAGAATGATGATGTAGTAATTACCTTATTTATGAAATATTAACATAATTGATATTATAAATACCCAAATAAATTTAATTTGAGACTATTTATGAATTAATATAATTTTATAGGTTAATATGACATGTTATTATTAATTTAATTAACTTTTTTCTAACTAATCATGCTGTTATTATTTTAAAAAAAATCAATTATCAAATAGTGTCAAAATTGACAGAAAGTAGTTTTTAAAAAAATATTTTATTATTAATTGTTATTTTATTCCTAAAAATCTAAGGTTCTTCCAAATGACTTATATAAGGTTATATATATTAATAGTGAACCACTTGGGTTTTGTTTGACTTTTTATAGTAATTTTATTAACCATATAGTGTAAGAAAACAAGAAGACACGGTAAAAGTTAAATTATTTAACTTAGAGTTAAATCTAAATGATAAGGTTAAAATAGTAACCTAAACTTGTCTAAAACCTATTTGTTGAGAGTATTTATACCAATAACCACCTTATCTTCGAAATAAATCAATTTGGAGCTATTAAAAAACCGAATATGACTTTATTATAAATTAATATTTTAAGTTTTCCTAAGATGCCCCTCTCATCCCTTATAAAAAGGGCACCCCTTCCCTCTTCTATTCACACCCTTTTGAGCCTTGAAGCTTGTCCAACCCCTGACAATTCATCTTTTAAACCTCTCTAGTTATATCATAGAGGTTCTGGTATTCTCAAAATACCAACTCTATTTCCCTAAGAAGAAGTTTAAAGGAGGTGCGTCGAGGAAGAGGTAATCTCTTCTACCGACTCTTTTAAGTTTCTTTCTTCTTCTACTTCCTCTTCTTTAGTTGTTTCATTATAAAGTAATAAAATCAGTATTAATTATATACTGATATGTTATTATAAATATTAAACAACCTTATTTCACCTTATATCCATCCTATGGAAAACAAAAATCACCGTGCATGCGTACGTATGGAATACCGTCTCCACGTCGTGGTGTAATCAGTTTTTCCACCACCACCTTACTTGGATGGGTAAAATGGTGTAAAGAATAACTATATATGATTATTATAACTATATATGATTATTATAACATAATACTAATTATAATATGTTATATCATCCACTCCAATTCCATTCAATAAATATGGGAACGATATCATCGCTCGTGCGTACGTACGGATTACCGTCTCCACGACGTGATGAGATTCATTTTCCATGTTAACAATTCAAGAATGATTATAAAGTATATATAATAAGTAATTTAGAAATATATGACATAATAATGATACTGTATTTTTATATATATATATATATATATATATTTATGTCATCTACTTAATTCGATTCAATTCAATAAGGAAACGAAAACAGCGTTCATGCGTACGTACGGCCTACCGTCTCCATGAAGGGTGTATTTCTTTCCATTTATCGATCTATCATATATATGTATATTATGAATATATATTATATATAAATCATGTTTTATATTCTGTAATTAATTAATCATGATCTAAGTAATCATATTAATAATTACAAGTCAAAACGCGGATGATAAATGAAACGATTTTACCCAAAACACTGCTTTAACATGGAATTTACAAAAAACGGGTAATATAAAGTCATAAGTAAACCATATATGATATCATAACAATTAATATGATTCTGTAATAATTCAATGAAATTATTTAAATCATTATACAAGAGTTTAGGATACATACGAAGTATATCATACATAAGTTAAGGGAAAATTATTCCAATCTCATTCTTATCTGAGATTGTTTATTCGTAAGTATTTATTGGGGTTATGTTTATCATCCATGTCCATATGTTCTCAAAAATGTTTTCATAAATTTTTTACTTTTATTTCATGTCTATTTAAAGTCATCTTTAACCTTTTTGACTTTTACCACATCATATGGAAGGAATCTTTCTTTTGTTTACCATACAAGGTACTTTTTAACTTTTCCGACAAAAGTATGAAAAGAATGTTTTTTTAACTTATATGGCATGAACGGATTTTTATGGTTTTATAACGCCTTATTTTCATGAAGCTTACTCTACATTATTTCATGACTATTTTCAATAGAATCCTTTTCTTTTAAAATTGCATGGCATTTTGTGAAAAGAAAATGATTTCGAAGAAGAAAGGATATTTTCCTCAAGAATTCATTTCAAGTGTTTTATCAAAGCCATTTTCCATCTAAGATGATATTATTTCATATGTGTATGTTTCAAGTATAATGTTTCTATGATTTACATGGGTTCACTTTTCTTATGATGAAATTATATCAAATTTTTTATATGAAATATGTTATGATGGGATGATGTTTATGAAACCCATTTTATTCTTTGGGTTATGATGGATGATTTATGTTTATGTTGTGGCACACGTAAAAATGATTTCATTATGAGATGGTTGGGACCTATATCTCCCTCCAATAAATTGGGTAAAGATTTATATCTCTGGAGATAGACATGGCTAGAATGGAAAGTAAATCTGGTTCAGTGTTATAGGACTGGAACGAGGATTGAACTTGTTTCAGCAAGGGACTTTGTCCACTAAGATGGTCTTGGCAGTAATGCCTTGGATACTATGGAAATAATATCAAGTGCTTAATGGTTTTCCAAAATTACATGTTTTATTCCCATGCTATTTTATCATGATTGATGATCCATTATGATCTATGCTTTACGTACTACCATGTTTTATTTCATTGCTCAATATTTTTATGTTTAAACATTATGTTCATGTTTTTAAGTTCAAATGTATATGGTTTGTTTTATTTTCTCCACGCTTACCCTTACTGAGCATTTGATATCACCCTTTAAATGTTTTCTTTTCCCCAGGATATAAAGAAATGTTTTAGGTAAGAAAACAAAAGGGGAAGATCTTTATGGGAGATGTTGAAGATCTTTCACCATGATTAGAAGATTATGTTATGAGTTCCCAAATACACTAAACTATTATGGTCCTTGAGTGTTGGTTTTTTTTATGTATTTATTATTTTGAAAAAGTAATGTAATGTCCATGTATGTAAAGTTTGGGGCCTCTACAGTTGGTATCAGAGTAAAGGTTTCGTTAACCTTTGGAAACTATAATGTGAAAACTTTAGTGAAATACCTAGAGATATTTTTAAGGTATGTCTAGGGATGTCTCTAAGGTTAGGTATAAGTATAAGTTATAGTCATAGAATTAGGATAACGATCATGAATAACCTAGGATTAAACCTATGATGTTAGATATTGAAAGTACTCCCCTTAATTATGTTGTTTTCCTATCATGATTTTTCCCTCTCACACTATTCTTTTTGGGTTTTAGAAAATGGCTAGAAATAGGAAGATTCGCGATAATGGAGGATATAATGGACAATGGAATGATATTATTCCTAAGAAACCAACTGAAATGGGATTTGGAAGTCCAAACATCATTATTATGCCTAATCATCAATCTCATAATATGATCAATAATCTCAACTTTGGTAAGTATCCTGACTCAGCTAATAAGAGAAAGATGGAGTTTCATGATGATCATATAGGAAAGAAAGTTCAATTCCCCTCATGTAAATCATGTGGGAAGAGGCATCATGGATAATTTTTCAAAGGAACGGGAATATGCTTTGGGTGTGAAAAATAAGGACACAAAGCCATTAATTTCAAAGGAAAAGGTTTAGTTGACACCATGGACAAGGATAATGGTATTTCTAAGACATCAACAATGGTTAAATGTTTTAAATGTGGAATTTATGGGCATTATGCAAACCAATGCCCTAAGGGAAAGTCTCATGAAGAGAATCAGCATTGTCATATGGGTAGTATTTATGTTGATGATGATGAAGAGAATACCAATGATATGTGAGATGAAAGAATTGTTAAAGCTCCGTCAATGGTTTAAGAATTTAGTGGAATGATTTATGTTTATCAAGAGTTATGTTTTATAGTTAATGGTACTATAGAATAAATACACATCTAAGGATTGTTACACTATTGTTTTTCCTAAATTATTTGAAAGTATATGTCGAATGGTACTAGTAACCATGAAAGGTTATTCAAATAATTTTGGAAAAGAAGATGATATGTGCATAATGAATGGATAAGGAGAAAATAATATGTTTGATAGTATTAATGAGATCATGACTGATAAAAGACAAAGTTATATCATGGTTTGAGTATATAGAAATTTTGGGATTTGGTATATGGAGAGAGTTATCTTTTGACAACATTCATGTTTTCACTAAGGTTAAATGGGTATTCATTATTCAATAGAATACATGATTAAGGTATTCACATGTTTTTAATTTGACCAACAAGATATATCGTATGATATATGGGGGATAAATGATGGTATTCACATGCTCGGAAGATGACATTTCTAGTAGTTGTTTTCTTTATACTATGAGCATGGACAGAAGTATTATGGATAAGCCTAAAGATTAGAATGGATTATGTTGTACATAAGTCAATATTATTTAAGGCTAGAACTTTTTTCGATATTATTTATGAAATGTTATAATAATGTAGTTTTAGAAAAAGGAAAACCTGCAGGACAGGCGACAACCCGTCGCGTCGGACAAGGATGTGGGAATTGAACCCACAACCAAAGTGTGGCAGGAATTTATCATATACCACAGGCCTACAGGAAGTCCCTGGTTAGTAGAAACTAGTTTTATTTTATTAAGCGGCATGATAGATGAAGTATAAGTCCATTTTTGGAATCATATGTGATTAACCTCACCATAGATGGACTTATGTATATTTGATAACTTTTGCTAACCTTTTGTTTGAGACAGATGGAATGACCCATCATTCAATCACATGATCTGCTAACACTTCAAGAATGATAAATTCAACTTCATTTCTTTAAGAGATGAAGTAGAAATTTTTCAAGGCATGAACAACGGTGATATTGTACCGAAATAAAGTAAGTATTTCTTCTAATTCAAATTCTTCAACTTTAGGGGAATGATCTTGAAAACCAAAAATGTTGTCCTAGTGTTCTCATATCCAATGAATCAGATGGTACCATATATCATCACAAATTTATGGCTTTGTGATTGTTGGCTTTTTCATAGCCATGTTCTCTACCACTCTCCATCAGAACTTGATTGTTAGATTTCTCTTCCATATCCATATTTTCACCTATGTTCTCCTATGTGGAAACCCAGTGATTAGTTAATTTGGGTAACCATTACGTTTCATAATTTAGTTTTTAAAGTTATGTTTTTTTATTCCTTTTTACGATGTGGGTTTCTATGAATGAAACTTTCAAGTAGTAAATGATTTATAACCCCGATGAATTTCGAGGGCAAAATTCATTTTAAGGGGGTAGAATGCAACACCCCGAGATTTTATGAGATATATTATTTTTAATTTATTTGATTTCTTCGTTTGTAATCTACTCCAAGATTATCTTGTACTATACGCAACACCATATTAGCTTTCAGTATACGCAACACTATTCTTGGCTCGTGTTACACACAATTTCAAGTTCGTTTTGTGGAAATTATTCTACACAACTTTAAGTATAGATTTTTTTTAATGTATAAATAAAATAAGTTTTGATTATGTTATAAGCAACACGAAACAGATCTTTCATTACATGCAACCCTGACTTGGCGTTCATTATAGGCAATCAAGACCTTCCTTGATAGCTTGCGTTGTACGCAATACTGAGTTTCTCTAAACAACGATGTGTTATTAAAATATTATATAAACTACCCGTTATGAATATTAATACCCACTTTTTGAAATTTTATAAATTTTATCATTCAAAATGGAATTTATTTTTGGATTCAGAATATCGAAATTAGCCTAGGGTGAAATTTTGGTATTTTTCGAAAAACTTTCAATTTTTTATGAATAGTGAAAACATTAGGTAACTATTTAAAAACTGAATTTTTATTTAAATAATTATTTATTTTATTTAAATTTATTTTCGGTCAAAATTGATACATAATACCTATATAAGTTCAATGTAATTCATTGGAGTCATTTTATAATAATTTTAGATATATAAATTTTTTTGAACTTTTCACCGTCTTTTACCCATCTCCTAGGAGAATTTGCAAATGTACATAAAAGTAATTGTACTGCTTCGGTGAGTGGAATTTTGAAAATCCGAGAGACATTATTAATATCAAGGAGTAAAATGTGGTTCAATAAGATAAAAATAATTTTTTGTAAATAGTAACTTTTTTACTTTTTTTACCACGGTTAAAAGTAAATAGGGTAATCAAGGGTAAAAATGATATTATTATTACCCTAACACATGTCCTAATTCTATTGGATAAGTCTAATTCGACCAAAAACAACCTTAGGAATAAAATATTACCCTTTAGGTCCACTTGTATTAGATTAGGACATTTATTATTATTTTATTTAAAGAAGTGTTAAAATAATTAAAATCAAAGTTTAATTACTAAAAACATTTTTAATGTAGGGTTATACATAAGATAAATTCGACTATAAATATTTATTAGAAAGGTAAAAATATTTTCTACCTAATTTTATTTTATTTATAATTTTTAGACATTATATAATTTATTTTATTTATGACACAATGATGATGTAGTAATTACCTAATTTATGAAATATTAACATAATTGATATTATAAATACACAAATAAATGTAATTTGAGACTATTTATGAATTAAACTAATTTTATAGGTTAATGTGATGTGTTATTATTGATTTAATTAACCTTTTTAGAACTAAACATGCTGTTATGATTTTTACAAAAAATCAATTACCAAATAGTGTCAAAATTGACATAGAATTGTTTCTAAAACAAATATTGTATTATTAATTGTTATTTTATTCCTAAAAATATAAGGTTCGTCAAAATTACTTATATAAGGTTATATATATTAATAATGAACCACTAGGGGTTCTTTTTACTTGATATAGTATGTTTATTAACCATATAGTGTAAGAAAACAAAAAGACACGGTAAAAGTTAAATTATTTAACTTAGAGTTAAATCTAAATGATAAGTTTAAAATAGTAACCTAAACTTGTCTAACACCTATTTTTTGAGAGTATTAAGATCCATCCCCACCTTATATTCAAAATAAATCAATTTTGAGCTATTAAAAAACCGAATATGACTTTATTATAAATTAATATTTTAAGTTTTTCCTAAGATGCCCCTCTCCTCCCTTATAAAAAGGGCACCCCTTCCCTCTTCTCTTCACACGCTTTTGAGCCTTGAATCTCGGTCAACCCCTAAAAATTACTCTTCTAAACCTCTCTAGTTATATCATAGAGGTTATGGTCTTCTCAAAAGACCAACTCTAGTGCCCTAAGAAGAAGTTTAAAGGAGGTGCGTCGAGAAAGAGGTAATCTCTTCTACCAACTCTTTCGGGTTTCTTTCTTCTTCTACTTCATATTCTTTAGTTGTTTCATTATAAAGTAATAACATAAGTATTAAATATATAATGATATGTTATTATAAATAGGAAACAACCCTATTTAACCTTCTATCCATCCTAGGCAAAGAAAAATCACCGCGTATGCGTACGTACAGAATATCGTCTCCACGTCGTGGTGTAATCAGTTATTCCACCACCACCTTACTTGGATGGGTATAATGGTGTAAAGAATAACTATATATGATTATTATAACTTTATACGGATTATAAGATATTATATCATCCACTTAAATTCCATTCAATAAATATGGGAACGATATCATCGCTCGTGCGTACGTACGGATTACCGTCTCCATGACGCGATGAGATTCATTTTCCATGTTAACAATTCAAGAATGATTATAAAGTATATATAATAAGTAATAATGAAATATATGAAATAATAATTCTACTGGATCTATGTATATATATATGTATTTCATCTACTTAATTCAATTCAATTCAATAAGGAAAAGAAAACAGCGTTCATGCGTACGTATGACCTATCGTCTCCATGAACAGTGTATTTCTTTCCATTTATCAATCTATTATATATATATGTATATTCTGAATATATATTATATATAAATCATGTTTTATATTATGGAATTAAGTAATCATGATCTATGTGATCATATTAATAATTACAAGTCAAAACATGGACGATAAATGAAACGATTTTACCCAAAACGTTTCTTTAACATGGAATTTACAAAAAACGGGTAATATAAAGTCATAAGTGAACCATATATGATATCATAACAATTAATATGATTCATTAATAATTCAATGACATTATTTAAATCATTATACAGGAGTTTCGGATACATACGAATCATATCGGACATAAGGTAAGGGATAATTATTCCTATCTCATTCTTATCTGAGACTGCTTATTTGTAAGTATTTACTGGGGTTATGTTTATTATCAATGTCTATATGTGATCAAAATGTTTTAATAAAATTTTTAATTTTCTTCCATGTCTGTTTAAATTCATTTTTACCATTTTTACTTTTACCACATCGTATGGAAGGAATCTTTCTTTTGTTTATCATACAAGGTACTTTTGGACTTTTCTGACAAAAGTATGAGAAGAATGTTTTTTTAACTTATACGGCATGAACAGATTTTTTATGGTTTTATAACGCCTTATTTTCATGAATATTACTCTAAAATATTTCATGACTATTTTTGAAAAAATCTATTTCTTTAAAATTTCATGGAATTTTGTGAAAAGAAAATGATTTTGAATAAGAAAGGATATTTTCCTCAAGAATTCATTTCAAGTGTTTTATCAAAACCATTTTCCATCTATGAAAACATTATTTCATATGTGTATGTTTCAAGTATAATTTTTCTATGATTAACATGGTTTCACTTTTCTTATGATGAAATGATATCCATTTTTTTATATGTAATATGTTTTGATGGGTTGATTTTTATGAAACCCATTTTATTCTTTGGGTTATGATGAATGATTTATGTTTATGTTGTGGCACATGTAATAATGATTTCATTATGAGATGGGTGGGACCTATATCTGCCTCCAATTCATTGGGTAAAGATTTATATCTCATGAGATAGACATGGCTGGAACGGTACGTAAATCTGGTTTAGTGATACAAGACTGGAACGAGCAGTGAACTCGATTCAGTAAGGGACTTTGTCCACTAAAATAGTCTTGGCAGCAATTCCTTGGCTACTATGGAAATCATATCAAGTGCTTAATGGTTTTCCACAATTACATGTTTTATTCCCATTCTATTTTATCATGATTTATGATCCATTATGATTTATGCCTTACATACTTCCATGTTTTATTTCATTGCTCAAGATTTTTATGTTTAAACATTATGTTCATGTTTTTAAGCTCAAATGTATATGGTTTGTTTTATTTTCTCTATACATACCCTTACTGAGCATTTGGGCTCACCCTTTATATGTTTTCTTTTCCCCATGATATAAAGAAAGGTTTTAGTTAAGAAAAAAAGGGGGAATATCTTTATGGGAGATGTTGAAGATCTTTCACCATGATTAGAATATTTTGTTCCGAGTTTCCAAAGACACTAAAATATTACGGTCCTTGAGTGTTGGTTTTTGTTATGTATTAATTATTCTGAAAAAGTAATGTAATGTCCATGTACGTCAAGTTTGGAGTCTCTACAAATTATCAACATATTTCCACCTTTTTATGGAAAACAAGGTGGTGAATGGTTGAAGAAAAATGAATCAAACTTCTATATCCTTGATGAAAATTAAAAGGGAACCAATATTTATGGATATTAAAAGGATGGATTTAGAGATAATAAATCATATAATGGAATCTTAACATTACCAAATAATTTATCATTCATACATATATAAAAATATCACGGAATCAAATAATAATGATATGGACTTATGGAATATGGTAGAAAATATCTCAAAATTTAACTATGCTGGAGATGGAGTTATAAGATTTGGAACCTGTGTTTGTGTCCAATCCATGCCAAAACTAAAGGACATTTTGGATGATTCACATAGCTCACCATTATCTATTTATCCAGGAATAAAAAAGATATATATATATCTTAAGAATAACTTTTGGTCATAAAATATGAGGATGGATATTATGGAGTATATATTTCAATGCTTAGTATTCCAGCAAGTAAATGCCGAACATCAGAAATCTAATAGGATGGTGAAACTGTTGACTATACCAACATGAAAATGGGAGAACATCACTATATATATTATCACCAATATTCCTAAGACATATAAAGGATATAATGGTATCTAGGTAATGGTGGATAAACCTAAAAATTCTACACACTTCATTTTTATTCAATAATACTACTCTATTGAAAAACTTGTTAAGTTATACATAAAGGAAGTGGTAAGATTATATGGAATTCTACTTTTAATTATATTGGATCGTGATCAAAGTTTTAAATCAAAATTTTAGAGGAGTATTAAACCAGAATTAGCTACTGAGCTTAGATTTATCCCAACTTATAATCTTTAAATTGATATTCAATGAGAAAGGAAAATTAAACATTTCAGGTTGTGCTACGATTGTTCTCAACGGAATTTAAAATAATTTGGGAACTATATCTTCCTCTAGTAAAGTTTTAATATAATATAAGTTTCTTCTATAGCATCTAAATGGTTCCATATAAGTCACTATGTGGGAAGATATGTAGAACACTAATATATTGGGATGAAGTTGGAGTAAGTTAGATTTGAGTACCTGACCTGGTCCAAGAAACGATAGAAAATTTTCAAACCATTTTGTGATATATGAAAGCAACACAAAGTCACCAGAGAAGATATTATGATAACCATCAGGAAGATCTAGTCTTTGAAATCAGTGAAAATTTATTCCTTTGGACATCTCCATAGAAGCGGGTTATGATATTTGGGACGAAAGTGAAGTTGAGCTCTAGATACATCAGTACCTTAAAGATTCGTTGCATATAAAAATTGTAGATAATCACTTATCACCCCTTCCACACCTCTCATAGGTAAATAATGTGTTCCATGTATCACTTTTGAGGAAGTATATACCAAATCCATCACATATACTAAACTCATAAGAAATTTAGTTGGAACATGATCTCTATTATTAATATTAATATATGGATATCTTGTATCAAAGAGACAAGGTTTTGTGAAAAATGACCACCCACCCGGTAAAAGTTATATGTTGAAACAATGAGTTTGAGGTTTCTACATGGGATGCTAAAGATTTAATGAGATAAAATTTCCCTCATTTATTTATCAGAGTAATAAAATTTCAAGATAAAATTCCTTTAAATGGAATACAATGTAATACTCTAGAAATTATAATACTTTACAATTATAATAGCTTTTTTTACAAGTAGAACTGAAAAAAATAGACCAAGTTATAATTAAATTATGGTCATTCTAAAATTTTTGTTGAATTTTTCAGTATAAATAAAAGAAACCATTTTATGAAATCAATATATATATATAGCAGAATAAATGTAATCAATTAGTATAGTTATTCATTATGAGGCTGATTTTTCTGATTAGGGAAAGGATGTAGCGTAACAAGTTTTTTCCCCTTACTAATCCCAAGATGAACTTCAACAAGTTAATCTTGAGAAAAATATTTTGTGGGAATGTTTTAAACTCATGTAAATCACTACAAGATCCATGATAGATAAGTCTCTAACCACAACTACTACCACTTCTTTTCTTATCCTTAGGTCTTATGTGGATATCTTAAGGGGTTTTGTAAGTAGAAGTTAGGATGATATAAAACATATAATTACCAATGTAATAAATTGTATATATATAACACATTTATTTTTATAAATTTCACATTATTAATTTCAAATTAAAGTAAATTCCATTTTTAATACCATTAAAAAGGTAATAAAATCATTTTATGCTTAAAATGTATTTTACTAAAAAAACATTTATATACTATATGTATTTTTATTTTATGAAAATAAATATATTATGGCTGAATTATTATTTTAATAAAATATATTTTTGATATTAATTATATATTAACACTCATTTAATTATTAATTGATTAAAAATAAGAGTTAGAATGCCTAATATTTAAAAAAATCTTCTACAAAAATAGTTTTTCTATATATCTTTTGTTTTGACATAAAAGTTAATTTTTTAATATTTATAAATTTAATTTGACTAAATAGAGTCGAAATTTTTAATCGTCAAATTGAATTTTTTTAAAATTATTCATATTATATTTTTAGTAAAAAAATTAATTAATAAGGTAAATATTTAATCAAGGTTAATGGTGGAAACTGGTAAATTAATATGGATAAAATTTTATTAAATAATAATGTTCCTTAGAAATTATATAAAACCATTTTAGGTGTGTAATTAATACCCACATGTATCATTAACATTTATTTTAGTAACTCACCTAACTCCCATTTGATTCAATCATTTCCCTTCAACTAACTTAAGTTTCCAATGAAATGTACCTCATTTTCACCTATAAAAAGAGATAACTTACACCCACTCCAAGCCATAATTATCATTTAAATTTCCATTTAATACCTACCAATTTTAATTATCCTATAATCCTATTCCATTTTTTGAATCCATTGGTCATAATAAATTTCCCTAAGTCCTCTATTTCTAAGTGGTCCCTCAAGAGAAGATTCAAGCTCTTAATATGAGTATTATCAACTCTCCAATATTTTCTTCTTTACCTATTCCATAAAAAACTCATAAAATATGATTCATATCCTTAATAAAATTTAAATAATACCATTATTTCTTTTCTTATTATATTTTAATAAAATAATACCTTCATAACCATACTCACTAATAGATTATATCATATTCTTGCCTGGGTCAGTTTAACCATATATTTGAACGATGCTTTAAATTTCTATCATGGATTACTATAGAGACTTAATTATTGATAATATTAGATATTAATGAGTAAATATTTTTTGTTTAGTAAATTTAATATTGGTATTTAACTCATCCTTATTATACTACCTTTTCTCCATTAAAAATTATTGAATCAAGCTCATCACGGATTTCATTTTCATAAATTGTAACTAAAAATCACATGGGATGAAATTGTAAATTTATAAATAATTATGGAAAAAATATTAAAATAAAATGATTAATATAGTAATTATTAACTCATAATCAAATAATAGGGATTGACATCACCATTATTAAACTTATATGAAATAATAAAAATCACTAACATAAAATTATGAAAATAAACAATAATTAGCTAATAAATGTATAATGAATGATAATAATTGAAGAGTATAAAAAATAATATTTATGAATAAGGTTTTAAAATAGGTTATTAGGACATTTATATTTATTATACAGTATTTTAAATCACTTTCCTGGAATTCAGGAGTATAGGAAAGGATTTTTCAAATCTCAAATTCCATTCTTTTGAGTTATAATGTTCCCTCTTGAGATTTATTTTTATAAGTTTAGTTTATTCCACCATATTATTGTGTTATATTTTATTTTATATTTACTTTAGTTTGATTTAAATTTATCTCTCATAAGCTCATTTATAAATGATTGTTTTTTCAAAAATATATATATTGTTAAAAATAATTCTCATCCTCTATAGAATATATTTCTCCTCCACATTCATATTATTTATTTATAAAAATACTTTACATTATTATTTTGAAACATAAATATTAATTTACTCCTATTATCTTCATACTTCTCCTTACCTATTTTTTAAGGGAAGATTTATTGAACTCTTAATGATATGGGTTTCGACAAAGATATTTTGAAATACTGAAAAGGCTTTTATTTTCGCATTTGTATATTTTATCTTCCACTTCACATTTTTTGACTTAAACATAATTTATTTCAAATGTTACATTATTGGGAAGTATTTATAAACAATTAATAAAAATTTAGTTTTATAAATTTCCCAAAAATGAATCTTGAAAGTTACATATAACTTCATCTTTTTATGACAATGTTGAAAATGTTCTATGAAATATTTTATTATGATTTAACTTCCATTTTACTCTCTATATCCAAAATATCAATCTCATATAGAGTTATGTTTCATTAAAAACCATTTAAATGATATTATGAAATACTCTTTAGAGATTGAAATTTTGGTATCAAATGGTCCAATTCTTGAGGTCATTTTATGTGATACCATTTGAAAACGTTATGAAACACATTTTCTTTTGGTGGGTTCTTCATGATATGAAATATGATTGATTTATTATAGAAAAAATGTTATGGATTGTCATAATATGAAATTTTGGGTCCTGCATATCCATCTAATTCATTTTTTAAGGTTTTATGTCTCATGATATAACGATATTTGGTGTGGACCTTTTTGAATTTGGACATGTTCACAAATCTATGTGTGGATATAATTTCGTGTCCCTAAATTTATGTCTGGACCTATTTCTATTTATAAATGTTTACAATGTTATGATTTAATAAGAATTTACCATATATAAATGTCATATTCCTATGTTATTCTCCATGGATCATGATTTTTGTCTCATGATTTTTTATTATTATATCATGGTATATGTTTGATAATTTAATGTTGTATGCCATTATATCATGCCTTATATACAAATATTATTGTTCCATATTCATTTTTATCATATATTTCTCTCGTGATCATGGTTTATTGTATTCTTATGATATGACCCTTTATGAATTTTTGGTAATCCTTCCCCTTACTGGGAATTTGATCGCACCCATTTTTATGTTTCCCTTTTCCCCAGGTAATTATATGTAGGAATATTTTTATAATGAAATATTATAGAGATGTTTTTTGAGATATAATGAAGAGATAAATAATGTTCAGGTCATCTCACTTAGTGTCAAAGCCAACATATAAATAACATTTTTTAATCATAGGATGTGTGAGTTTGATTTTGTGGGTTATCATGAATAATAATATGATAGAGATAAAGTGAAGTATAGAGAGAGAAATTATAACCTAAAAGAAAATAGGGTTCTTCGAAAGTTCACTTACCCAACATCCTAACTTTCTTGGTATATGCATCTTACTTCCTAAATAATCAAATTAAGTTTATTAAATAATTTATTAATAAACTAATTCATGTATATTACATTTTTTAATGTATATGTATTATCAAATGGCATTCATTTATTGTATAGGTTTTTCTCATATCAGCCAATTGGGGTTTCTCAGTTAATTTCTCCAAAAAAAATTCAGTATGTTAAAAATTCTAATAATTGTTGTAAAATAGATACATAATCTCCAAAATTTCAGAATTATAGTTTATTTAACGTTTTAGTAACACAAAATTTATATAATTCAATAGATTTTCCAAAATAAACACATATTATAAAAGTTGTCTATGTACACTTTTTAGGAATTTATTGTCTCAAAAATAATCTAAATTTTACTGATTTGGATGAAAAAAAAACCTTGATTTTTTTAATTATGAAATTAATTTTAAGTATTTTTCTAGAATATACTTCTTCATAAGATTATTTTATATACGGATCATAATATTTGTTAAAGTATTATGAATATGTTTTGAAAGTATTCTAGAAACACTATTCATACACTAAGTCTTTATGTGTAATGTATAGTTCAGAAACCCAAAATTTGGAATAACATGTAAGGATCATGTACCCTACATTTTTGTAAAAGTACTATTTATAACCCCTCTATTGGATAGAACCTTAAATTTGGGAAAAGGGGAAGTATGGATAAAAAACTCTACATTTTTAAGCAACCCTACATTTGTGGAAACAAATGTATGATAAATCAACCCTAATTTTGTGATCTACCAGACATTTTCAATGCTACATTAGAGTTTTCTTCATTGCATAAAGCAACCCTATGTTTGACTATTCAATTTTGGAATATAAATTAAATACATTTTCGGTCAATTCTATAATGGTCCATATGGAATTAAATAACATTTTAAATCTATTTTATGACCAATTCAAAGAATCATATTTAATGGATTAAATCATTTCTATTTCTAAGGGAAGTAACAACTCTCTTAAATGATTTAAATTTGAATAATTGAGATTTTTCATGAAAAATTCTTGGATCTTCTCAACCAAAAGAAAGCCAAGATTTCTATAAAAATAGAAAAATTATTTTCTCTCACTATACGATTGTACATATGAAATATCTTTTTGAATATAGAACTATTGAAAAGAAACAATAGATCAAGAAACTCTATTATTTCTAAAGAGGCTACAATTTGAATACACACATGTTTTAACCTCTTGTTGTTGTGTAACTATTGTGGTTTATTTATTGCTATTATTATTGAAGATAATCCATAACTAGGATCTCTTAAAATATATTTTTTCTTGAAGATAATTATCTTTGAAGAAGAAGATCCATATTTCTTCAATTTCTCCTGCAACTATGTGAAAGATCCTATTAATTCAATTAGACCAAAAACTTTTTATTTAATGGATTTTTGGAAACTCGGACTCAGTCATGGAAGTGTATCAACTTCTCAGACTAATCTATGTAGAAACTGGTTCTCAGTAAAAGAACCAAAAGGCTCTATAAAATAACTATAAGTCTCTATAAAGCCTTATTGTAAAGGTTTCAACTGCCTGCACTCAGTTGTAAATATCTTGTGATATAAGGACCTTTCTAGTGAATATCACCAAGCTCAAAGAGAGAGCATTGTTGGAGTAGACAAGGGGATAATTGTGCCCAGAACCACTATAAAAAATTTTGTGCTCTTCTTTACTATTAATCGGCTTCTCAAACTACTTATAGAATAGAATTTTATATATCTTCATAAATTACAAAGAAATCTAAAAGCTATAATATTTCAATATTATAAAAAAGACATAATTTAACCCCCTATTATGTATCATTGTATTATTCTAACCTAAAAATAATATCAAGTGATAGATTTTGGATAAACAATATAAACTCTTGCAAGCTCAAATTATAAGGTCTATACAAAGATAGATGGAAATGGTTGATCCTATAGAAGGTATATCAATGATATATGCTCCAAAATTCAATGGTGATAACTATGGATTTTGTAAATATTGTATGATAATATATCTATAAAATCATTGATTTAAAGTATATATTAATATTATAACTCCTAATAATATTATTAAAAAACCAAAAACATGGGATCTTCCCAAGAAGCGGAGTATGAGAGCAATTCAAAACCAATATATGCTATCATTTTCATACTTGATACTAAAACATTCATTTGAGTATCTCAATGTCCTAATACTTATGAAATGTGTCAGTCAATCATTATTTCATATGAAGGAACTGAAAATGACAGATAGTTAATGTACGATACTAAAAAATTGATGTTTCATACCTTCAGAATGTATGATGGTGAGGGATTCACCCAAATGAATGGGTGATTGATAGAAATAGTCAATGATGTTGATACTTTAGGATCCACAATTAATAGATTAGACAAATCACTAAATGTACTCATATTATTTCCCTTAAATGGAATGGAATATATGTATCTATTAGGAAATCATCACCAGTCAAATATTTTATAATGAAATAATTGATTGGAACTCTGAGTATGTACGAAGCAGATATGCAATCTGAAGCTAAAGATCATAATATAATAAAAAAGGGAAAATAATTCCCTAAAATTTGTATCTCAAAATCGTAAAAATAAATTGAAATAAGATTTCAAAATCTCATGAGATTCAAATGTCTTAGATTCAAAAATGTAACTGGATCAGTTTCCTAGGAAATTTAGTAAATTCTACAAGAATAAGATAGGATTCAAAAAATAATTCAAGAAAATGAGAAAGGATATAAATAAATAAGATGCTATTAATGCAAAAAAATGGGTCATATTATACCTGATTTACCTCATTAATATAATAAATAAAAAATATGGAAAATAAAAATCATAAGACAACTAATTATGAGAATAAAGGGAAAAGATCCATGAAGGATACCAGGAGTGTGTCGAAAGACTCTAGTAGCTCTTCCAAAATATGACTCAGAAAAAGAGCCAAAAAATATTAAATCAAACATGTTCTTTATGGATGAGGAATGAGATGAGGTAAAATCATATTATTCTTCTACTTCTAATTTTTATATCCCCTCAAGTAGAAAATTATCTACTTATTGCTCGATGCTTGAGTAAAAATATGATTCTCTAGTAAAAAATAATATGTTATTAAATAATATTCCTAATATTGTTTTAAGTGAAAATGATTCAATGATAAAACAACATCAAGAATTAAAATAAAAATTTAATACATCTATGTCAAATTATACTATTCATGATATGAGAATACAAGAATTTCAAGATAAAGTAGAATCATTTAAAATTGATGCAAGTATTTTAACCAAAGGAGAAAAATATCTAGATGAGATTCTCAGAAAAACTATTATTAAAATGGAAAAATATGGAATATGGAGAAAATGACAAAAATAAAATTTAAATAAAACTATTTAATACCTAGTTTTATAAATGATACGAATTTTAATTATGGAATGAAAGTATATTAGTCGAAA
Source organism: Viscum album (assembly GCA_963277665.1). Lineage (NCBI taxonomy): Eukaryota > Viridiplantae > Streptophyta > Magnoliopsida > Santalales > Viscaceae > Viscum > Viscum album. Next base: position 849,132,019 of record OY728121.1, on the reverse strand, counting down.
AATTGATGCTTAAGAAATCCTCATATAATTAGAATTAAAAAAGGATTTTATTTCCAAGAATATTTCTAAAAAAGTAATGTAAATTTTGGAAAAATAAGGAAAACTTGGATTCCCATATATTTTCTTACTGAAAAAACTAGATCCAAGAAAATATGATTACCAAAACAAACTCTTGTTAAAATAATTCTACTAGAAAAATATAATAGGAAAAACAATGATGTATGGTATATGGATAATGGATATTAAAGATTCATGATTGGAGACTCTTCCAGTTTTCATACACTTTCAAAACTTTATGGATGACAAGTCACCTTTGGATACAATGATAAAGGGAAGATAGTTTGAGTTGGAACTATTGGAGATCTAAAGTCAATTTCAATCCACAAATTATTGTATGTTCAAGGGTTAAAACAAAAACTAATATGTACTTCTCAACTCTATGATGATGGTTTTTATGTTTATTTCTATAAAAATTCTTACTCGGTTTTAAAAGATAAATTTCTTTAATTTAGATCAGTGAGAAATTAAAATTTTTATACTCTGTATATTTATTCCTTATGTAAAAAAATGAATTATTTAAATGCTGAGAAAATTGAGTCTTGGATCTGGCGTAGAATACTTGGCCACTACAATGTATTTACATTGTGTAAATTGTCTAAGAAAAACTTAGTTTATAATTTTCCTAGTATTAAATTTGATAATGATAGATTCTGTGATGCATGTCAAATTTAAAAACAATACAAATCATATTTCAAATCAATTAACAATGTTTCTATATACAAATCACTAGAACTTATCCACTTGGATTTATTTAGACCATCAAGGGTAGCAATTTTGGCAAGAAATTTTTATGTTTATTTATTATTTGATGAATTTTTTAGATTTACTTGGGTTTACTTCCAAAAACATAAAAGAAAATTGTTCATGGCTTTTAAACACTTTTTAAAAATTGTTCTAAATGAAAAATATTTTGAAATAATTTCTTTAAGAATTGATCAGGGTGAAAAATTTTAGAATATAGAATTTAATTATTATTTTTCCAAAACTTAGGTACTAAACACACCTTTTCTACACCAAAGACACCTTAGTATAATGGTATTGTTGAAATAATAAATAGAACTATTCAAGAGATGGAAATGACTGGGTTAAATGAATATATTCTTCCTACCTTCTTTTGGGTAGAATCTGTAAATATAGCTTTCTATATCATGATTATAGTTTTAATAAAACTACCTATTAAAAACACACCCTATGTACTTTAAAATAATAGAAAACCTAAAGTTAATTACTTTAAAGTATTTTGATGCAAGGTGTCTATATTTAATAATAAGGAAAACCATGGTAAATTCGATCCAAAGGCTAATGAAGGAATATTTTTAGGATATTATTCAACTTCTAAAGCCAATATGGTGTATAATAGAAATTTTATGATTGTTAAAGAATCATTTCATTTGACATTTTGTGAAAGTGATACTTTTGATAAAAGGAAAGATCAAACATATGAAATTCTTGACTCTTTAGACAACATATGGTTTGAATCACCCAAGAATAATTTTGAAAATGAAATTAAATCCAGTACAAAAGAACATGAATCTTATGAAACAAAAATTTTCTTACTAATAAAATCTAAAACCTCAAAGGATCAACCTTTAGAAACTATTATTGGAAATCTATATACATGAGTAATAACTATAAGAGATTTAGGAAACATATCTAAATTTTTTGGCTTTATATCACAATTAGAACCTAAGACTCTAGAATATTATTTAAAAGATGAAATTGGGTTGATGGTTATGAAAGAAGAACTGAATCAATTCAGTATAATTAAATTTTGGGAATTAATTGATAAACCAACCAATTATCCAGTAGTAGGAACCAAATGGGATTTTAGAAATAAATAGGATAATCAAGGGATAATTACTATAGTTAAAGATAGATTAGTATAAAAAGGGTAAGACTATGAAGAATGGATATTTAATGGAGGAAGTTTATATTGAACAACCATAAGGTTTTGAAAAATCTCATCTAACAAATTTATTTTTAAAACATACTGAATCAGTTTATGGCCTTAAACAGGAACCTAGGGCTTGGTATGAAAGATTAGGCCCCTTTTTATTAGAAAATGGATTTTCTATAGGGTTAAAAGATCCAAATATTTTTTTAACAACCATTTTCCATAATATTTTATTTGTAAAAATTTATATAGATGATTTTATTTTCAGTTCAAGAAATAAAAGGTATTGTAATGATTTTTTAAATCATAGGAGAAAATAATTTGAAATGAGTGTGATGGGAGAATTAAATTTCATTCTAGGATTTAAAATTTATCAAAAAGACTATAGAAATTTTTTAAATCAAATAAAATACATTATTGACTTTTTGAAAAAATTTGGTCAAGAAAATAGTAAGACATATACCACTCCCAGGTGTACTAATGTAAAATTTGATTTGGATGAAACTAGAAAAATAGGTGACAACAAGTTATATAGAGGTATGATTAGTATGTTATTATATATTACTGATAGTAAACCCAACATAATGTTTTTTTTATGTTTATGTGACACATTTTAGTCAAACCCAAAATAATATCATCTTACTACTATTAAAATAATTTTTAGATATTTGAAATGAACTATTTTTCAATCTCTATATCACCCAAAAACTTTGATTTAATTTAATTTAATATTAAAATGATAATTTTGGAGTATGTAGACTGTATGGAAAAAATAACAACATGAACATGCCTGTTTTTAGGAAAATCTTTAGTTTCATGGTTGAGTATGAAACAACATTCAATTGGTCTATCAATACCCAAGTTAAAATATATATCTAATGGTAGTTTTTTTGGACAAGTTTTGTGGATGAAACATACCTTACTGGAATTTGGACTTAATTTTAATAATATACTTATTTTATATGATAATACAAGTGGAATTAATATTTCAAAAAATCCTATAAGTTATTCAAGAACCAATAGTATTGATATAATCCATTATTTTCTAAGAGATCAAGTTATTAAAAAGGATATATCTTTAAAATTTGTAAATATAGAATATTAACTTGCTTATATTATTAATAAACAACTTCCCATTCCAAGTTTGGATTTTATTAAGTGGAGTTAGGAATATTTAATTTTAAATAAATGTTTATTAATCCTCCTCAGTAAATTATGCATTAATAATTTTATTTTAATCAATTATTATTTACTTATTTATTTATTATTTAAATAAAAATGATTAATTTTGTTTTTGAAAAACTGTGTCTTTTAAAAATAAATAATTAATTATTACACTAATTAATTTCATCGAGAAAATAGAACTGACGTTACCAAAAACCATCCAAAAACCCTCTTTATCTTTCACTTTCACTTTAACTCTCACTCTCAGTATTCAAACCCTTTAGACTTCCAAAGCTCTATTTCTTCATTTGAAACCCTATAATCTGAAACTTTCAACCTACATATATGTAGTAATGTTGATTATTTAGAGAACAAATGTAGGTGAACAGAGTAGAATAAAGAAAAAATGCATCACCTATAGAAAAATTCTTCAAGTAAATGTAATAGATTTCGAATAGTTCCATTAGAAAAATATTCTTCTGATACATGCTATAGATTTTCAAGGTGTATAATTTATTTTTACTAAAGTAAACACTAATAATTTTTTTGATATAGAAGTAAAAGAGTTCTTCAGAAATGTTCAGTTCAGTTTTTGTGACACGAAGTATGTAATCTTATCTCGAGTAAATGATAGGGATTTTTCAATCTCCTCAGTTGAAATAACAAAAGGTTTTATGTGTCCCCATAAAGGTGTTTTTAATTTTTATCTTAATTAATTGGAAATAAAAAACCTAAATTAGAGGATATTATGTCATTTTTATCTGGATCCACCAAAATAAGAAAAATGCTTGTTAAGGATCTTGATGCTGAACATAAGGTTCTGTTCAAGTTTATTCAGTCAGTAATAATTCCAAGAACTCTTGAGCTTGAAATGATTATATATCCAGATTTGTATATAATTTTTTTTTGATTATGAGTGATGTTGAGTTTAATTTAACAAGGTACACGTTGAGATACATGCACCACTATTTCCAGTAAGAGGAAAGAATTTTTTTATCCTTATGGAAGTAAAATTTATTTGATACTATATAAGAGGTATGATTATAGATGTAAATATGCACACCAAATGTCATCATAGTAATATTCTTAATACTATAAATCTGAGGAATATAGGTTTCTTATGGATTATAGAATAAGTAAAGATGTTACCTGTTGGTGAAGAAGACCAACAATGATTTAAACCTATTTTTCAGGGGGAGAAAGGAAATTTGGGATCTATTATTATAGTCCAAATTTGAGAAGAAGAAGTTGAAGAATCTAGAATATGTGACTCAATTCAACCAAAGTGATAAAGAATAAGATATAATGTATCTAATCTATAAGCTAAAATATATGTTCCTCAATCTCTTGAAGAAAATTTGGAAGAAGAAAATGTTGAGTCCCTTATCATCTGGCCAGAACAAAGTGATGAACATACATATCAGACTACCACAGTTCAAACACCAGAAGAAGAGGCTTTTGCAGCTAGTGAATTTACTCAACCAGACAACAGAGAAGTGAAAGTGGATATTATTATCAATAAAGATGAAAATCAGAATCAAAGAACTCCTAATAAAGTAAAAGTTTGGGAAAATTCTCAAGGAAAAGATCATGATCAACTAGTAGTATCCGACACTTCAAGGATAGCCTAGAATCAATAAATTAATGTCATAGGTGATTCCTTGGAAAAGGAAACTTTTTAACCTTCTGAAAAATATATATTTTCTTAAGTTTTAATTCCAAACTTAACTGATAAAGGTAAAAAAAATCCCTACCCCTAGTTGATAGAGGCTAACCACCACAAGCTCAAGAATCAAAATCCTCTTATTCTTTGATCAACCGAATTGAATTATTTATTGTTAATTTTAACAAGATAAAAGAAGAAAATTCAAGATTTAAATGTAAACTAGAGGATATGATAATATTGTTGAATTATTTAAGATATATAATTATTACCAAAGAGGAATTAGAATCTATTCATGCTTATCTGCATAATCTCAGAGATAGTTCATAATCAAGAAGATATTTTTATGCTTTTATAGAGAAATGACTGATTAGTTTGGAAATTTCCAGGAAGAATCTGTTTCAAAAACATATTTTAAATATTTAAAAAGACATTTTTGGAATTCATATTGAATTTTTCATAAGTAGTTCAAATCAGTATAGAGAATATATATCAGCACCTCAAAATTCTCAAGATTTAGTCATAAGGTTTAAGTAAATCACAACTGTAATATCTTCCTTCAATGATAGAATTCATATATTACAGTGTGATGGTGATACAAATGTGTTATTAGACAAATAATGAGATCTTATGGAGAATATAAGTTTAGTAGAGTCTAGCATTAGGTCTCTTATAAATCTGTTTGGTATAATGTTGTCTCAGTTTTTTCAGTCCAAGGAAATAGTTCATGAATTTCTCAAAGTAAATATGATTGAAAGTTTAAAAGTGGGTCAGGAATCATAAGTTTTTATGAGTTAGTTGGATGAAAATCTTACTAAATTTTTAATAGTTCAAATGTAATAATTGAAAGATGTTGTTCAAGTTATTCAAGTTTCTTCTGAATCTGACACTTCTTATAAACCAGCCCTTTCACATTCATCCAGTCCTAATTTTTAAACCTTTTTTAGCTAATATGCCTCTTTTAATCATAAACATAGTCTTATAAAATAGTTGAGTTCATTTTATTTCTATTTATTATCATTCTTTATGTTGATTTCTAATGTCAGAACACATATCTCATTTTCATCATAAATCATAATGTAACATTCATTTACAATTATATGCTACAATGAATGTGTTTTAATCCATTTTCATCTATTAACTTTTAGATATCACAAAATAGGGAGAGAAAATTAGCTAACCATAATTTTCAATTATTCAATTATCAGTTCTTAATATCATTCAAATAGAATGGATTTTTCTTATTTTATATAACTTTAATATTTATATCTATTTAAAAATATTATTTCAATTGTGTTTAAAATTCCAATATTTTCTATAAGTTATGTTATGGGTTTCTTGATCATCCTAAAGGGGGAGATTATTGGGCATGTATTTTCTTAATAATAATCTATAAATCTTCTTGATTTTTTTGCTCACAATTACCCTTTTTTTACCAATGAAATTAATTTTAAGTATTTTTTAGTAATATACTTCATGAGAAGATTATTTTATGTATGGATTATAATATTTGTTAAAGTATTATAAATGTGTTTTAAAATTATTCTAGAAACATCGTTCATAACCTATACTTTTAACCATAACATAAGGTTCATAAACTATATGTTTCGAATAACACATATGGATCATATACCCTACATTGTTGGAAAATTATTGTTTATCAACCCTATGTTTAGATGGAATCCAACATTTGAGAAAAGTGTAAGTATGGATAAATAACCCTAAATTTGTAAGGAACCTTATATTTTAGCAAACAAACATATGGTACATCAAACATAATTTTGTGGTCAATTGTACATTGTCAACCATATATTGGAGTTCTTTTCATAGCATAATGAAACCCTATGTTTGGATATTCAATGTCAGAATATAAATTAAAGATATTTTGTATGATTTATGAAACGGTTTAGACAGAAGTAAATATAAATTTAAAGATCTTTTATGACTAATTAAAAGGCTCATATTTAGTGGATTAAATCATTCCTATTTATAAGTTAAGTTACGAATCTCTTAAATTATTTAAATTTGAATGATTGTTATTTTTCATGTTACATTCTTGGACATTCTCAACCAAATGAAAGTGAATATTTATATATAAATAATAATAGTTTTTTTATTTATGTAAGATTGTACATATAAAATATGTTTTTAAATACTAAACTTCTATAAAGAAACAAAATATCAAGCATCTCTGTTATTTCTGAAGTGTCTACACTTTGAAGATATACATGTTTTAACCTCAAGATGATGTGTAAATACTATTGTGGATTTTTTCTATTCTTATTGAATATCATTCAAAACCTGAATCTTTTCAAATATATTATTTATTAAAGATATTAATTGGTATTTTTTTGTTTTCTACTACAACTATGTACAATTACCTATCAATTAAATCAAATTAGACTCTTTTTATTTATTGGAGTTTCTTCTACTCAGACTTAGTTGCGGAAGAGTATTAGTTTCATATACTAAACATTGGAGAAATTGGTTCTCTATAAATGAACTAGAAGGATTTTTAAAGACTTATTATAAAGGTATAGACTAAATTAACTCAATTTTGAAGGCATTTTTACAAGTGGGCCTTTCTAGGGAAAATCACCAAGATCATAGAGAGATCTTTGGTGGAGTGGACTAGTGGATCTTAGTGCACTAAACCACTATAAAAATTATTGTGTTATTCTTTACTATTTATCTATTCCAAAAACTACTTACATAAGAGAATGGTGAATATCTTTATAAATTTAAAATAAAGATTAAATAAAGGATCTATCAAGATTATCAAAAATACAAAATTCAACCCTCTTGTGTATCTTTGTACTATTCTGACCCAACAATACTTCTTTGGGGGGCTAAAAATTACTATGATGATTTATTTGGTAATTTTATTAATATAATTCCCAATTTATCGTTATTGAATATTAATCTTGTCATAAATATTATTCTTATTTATTAAATAAATATCTAAAACTATCTTTTTAATGTGGTGATGAAAAACGAAATAAGTTGTTCTTAAAGGTAATGAACCAACCATAATACGAGAAACATTTTTATTATAGAATAGATGGGTGGAAGGAAGATAATTTTTATTCATCAACATAATAAAATTTTATTATTCTAGTGATACCTATTTCATTATATTAGTATTTTTATAATATATTTTTAGTATTTATAAGAATAATAAAAGGAATATATATTTAAAGACAGTGATTAAGAGTTCTAATCTAACTCCTTAGGATAAATCCTTTCCTAATTGGATGGTAGGTTTAAGGCGTGATCTTTTGATGAGACCATAATCTTTAATAAGTGAATAAAATATTAGGGAAGGTATTTTTGAAAAGTTTGGTTGGTATAATAATCTCAAGGTGTGAGGAGAGTTTAGGTGGTAAAGTGTTGTATTAATAAGGGGAGGCGAGGGGTGTTTTAGAATAAAATATTGATTATTATTTAGGATAAATACTATGAATAGTATTTATTGACATGATATTTATTTTTTTATCATTAAATAGGTAGGCTTATTTTACTTTCTAACAATACCAAAACCTAAAGGAATATAATGAATTCTTAATTAAATAAAAAAATCAAAAATAGTTTTTTATTATAATAAAATATAACTTAGGTTCCAAAATGCCAATCAAATAGTTCTAAATTAAACATATTAATTTTAAATACATTATTTTACTTTTTAAATGAATATTTTGTTGAGAAAATGGTTTCATAAATTTTTAGATCATTCTTTTATCATGATTATGTCATAAAAGTTAAGATATTTGTAGAAATTGTATTGTTTACTATTCACCAAAAATCCACTTTTTAAAAAAATATAAAAAATTCACCCAAAAATAAATTTGATATTTATATTCAAAAAATATTATCTTTTTATTAAAATAGTATCAAAAATATGATAATTTTAATATTCGTACAAAATTCTTATTTTTTGAGAAAAAACATTAATTTTTATGATGTGATCAAATTTCTAACCCTTAAAAAAGGTTACTTACATTTTATAAAATCACAATGTAATTTATATAAAAATAACTAGTGTTATATAAAACACTTTTATAGAAATAAAATTTATTTCAAAATTTTAAATTTATCATAAAAATATATTTTATATAAAATAAAATATATATGTTTTACCAAAAATAAAATCATTATTTTTTTGTGTTAAACATTTATTTTATCATATTTAACACTTTTATTTAAATTTATTATAGTTTATAATTTTATATGTTTTTATTTCGTAAGATAAATAATTATGAAAATATTATACTATATTACTAAATATGACGCTTGTTTAATTTAAAATATGGATCCCTATATAAAAGTCTGGGTTGTTATATTCTTCCCCCATTTTGAAATTTCATCTTGAAAATTTCATTTCCCACACTCAGATAAAAATAGATAAGGGTAACTCTATTTCATTTCCTCTTTAAGTTATCATGTTGCCACTTTGTATTTATGGATTCTCTAGAGTACATTCACAAGGTGAATTATATTTCTATGTAAAACTTTGTCTATACAATCCAAGATCATCACTGGACACTTCTCATAGGAAAGATCATGTTCCAAATATACCCCCACTAGATTTAATACATATGAGGGATATTGTATTTACTTCCTCAAGAGGGATATGTAGAAAACATATTGTACTTGACATAGGTTTTATGGAAGATATAGTTGATAAGCCTCATCTTTGATATGATCAAGAGTCTCAAGGGGGATGTATTTGGGACTTATCTTTCTCTTCTTCCAAAACCTCACTACTCTCTTATTTGGAGATATAAAATATTAGACTTTATATCTAACTTCAAACTCTAGGTCTCATCAATGATTGTTAGCATATCTCTTCTTTTAACTTGGGTTTATTCTGATGTATTTTTTAATGGATCAAACCTTTTTTTTCATTTCTTTGACCATTTTAGGTCTCAATAGCTTGTGTTATTTATATTAATCCCAACATGTTAGGGTTTTACTTTTATTTCTATATATTTTTTCATAAGGATCCATTAAAATTATTTAGTGGAAGTTATTATCTTGATAGATCTCAATAAGAGGAAGATATTGATCCTAGCCTCCAATAAATTCTATAAAGAAATCTCTGTGTATATCCTTAAGTGTTTGGATAGTTTATTCATATTGACCATAATTATTGGGGTGATAGTTCATAATAAATTTTAAGTATATATTCATGAAATTTTGAATAATTTTATAGAACTTTGTGGTGAACCTAGGATCTCTATTAGATACAGTTGATTGTGGTCTTCCATACAGCCTTTACAGTTATCTAATATATATCATTTCTAGTCGCTTTAGTGATAACTCTTATCAAATGGTGATGAAGTGAGAAATCTTGGTAAGACAATTCACTAAAACCCATATGGAATTTTTTCTTTCAGGTGTATTTATCAGTACCTTGAAAAAAATCTATGGTGATGTTCTCAAATTTACATATAGGTATGGGTAATAGTTTCATCATCAACATGGGATTTTACATTTATACATTCACTTGTTGGCATTCCAATCACATTGATGTATATTCATTAATATCTTTATTACTATTTTTCACTATTTGTATTATTAGATATCTCTATACATATTTGTGCTCCCTATGAAGATAAAAAATGTTGAACTATGAGCATCCTTCAATGTATATTTTCTATTATGTTTTTATAGTATGCATAATCAGATCCCAAGTACAATAACTCCTTCATTATCAATTATGAATTTTGATACTTTACCCTTTTTATATTATTAACCTTATTTTGTGATTCCTTATCATCCCTTTGATCTTTCTTATTATTCTCTATATTAGATGGTTGAGAAGTAATTTGAGTAAGGTAGTATTTTGTTTTTCCATTTATGATTTCAATGCCCATATTTTAAATGTCTAATAATATTGGTTCATTTTCAATACTCATCATTCATAACATTGTAATATCATTTCTACTTAGAGAAACTTCCACTTTATTCATCTTCCTAGGATATTAATGGATTGAGTAGCCATAGTCCTTGATCATTTCTATCCATCCTCATTAGTGCATGTTGATCTCATTCTGTGTCAATATATACTTTAAGAACTTATGAGAGGGTATGACACCTACCATCAGGACAAGCCTGTGCTTGCACGGGAAAGCCTAGATGAATAGCCATGTGAAGGTGGAGAGCTGATTTCATGATGAAGATACTGGGGAGGAGTAGTTCCAAGTAATTATTCTGGGTTGTATGTAATGTTTGAGGAAAACGGGAATTTAATTCCTCTAAGGCCTATGGGTCATGTAATACTTACACCTACAGGCCTTTTAAGGGTTCCACCTCACCCCTTGAAAGGTGGATTATCAAAAATCAGTAAAAAAATGAAGTCCTTCAGGCCATTGGATGGAACTTATGATCTATATATATTTCATACTTCTATCTATAGTGATAATGACTCCGAATATTTAATGAAAATATTATTCCATCAATCTCTAAATCATGTGTTGTGGAATTTTTCTCATTCACCTTCAATTTTACTAAGGATTATGCTATTAATTTATCATTTTTCATGAGTACACAAACAAAGACCTTATTTTACGCATCACAAGGTATCACAAATCCTTCCCCACTTAAGGGTAGTGTAAATATAGATTAAGTGATTATACTCTTCTTTAACTCCGTAAATTTATATTTATATTCATTAGTTCAAACAACCATTACTGCCTTCTGAGTTAATGTGGTTAGTAGGTTATAAAATCATGATAAGTTCCTAACAAATCATCGATGGTACCCATATTATTTTAGGAAACTATGGATCACTATTATATATGTCGGTATGGTCTATTACTCGGTCACCTTTGTCTTTTATGGATCCAAAAATATCTCATTGCATGGGATAACATGCCTTAAGAATGTTACTTTCTCCATAAAAAAAATCACATTTAATGTACTTTATATATAACATCTCCTTTATCAAATTCTTTAGAATATTAATCATATGCTTCTCATGTTACTTATTTATTTTTGATTATATGATAATATCATCTATAAATACCACCAAAAAGTTTTTGAGGTATTCTATAAAGATTCTATTCATCAATTCAATGAAAATTTCTAGATCATTCATGAGTCCTAAGGGAATCATGATGAACTCATAGTGTTTATATATTTATTGAAATATATCCATGGGAATATCTTCATTTTTCACCTTCAATTAATGATATCTCAAATGAAGATTGACCTTAGAGAAGTAATGATCCCATCATAGTTGATCAAACAATTCAGTAATCTTAGGCTGGGGATACCTGTAATTTATTTTTATTTTTTTTATTCCACAATAATTTATATATAGATTCATTGTCTTATCCTTATTATTGAAAAATAGGACCGATGAAAATAATGGTGAATATTTAGTGCATATGAAACCCTTATCTATATTCAATTATAGTTTCTTCTTTAATTCGTTGATTTCAATGGGGATCATTCTATAAAGTCTCTTGGGTGTGGGAAAATCTTTAATTATAATTTCAATTTAGAACTCAACCTATTGATCGATATTAAGATAAGGAAACCCTTTAAGGAATATATTAGTACATTCCCTCATTGTGGTCATGTCATCAATTATAATCCCCTCCATTGTATCAATTATTTTAGTTAGATATTCTTACATATAAGGAAATAATATCCATGATTTAGAAGGATTTTACAAAGAAAATACATCATTCTCCTTGAACATGTATAGAATTAGAGGATGATTTGAGATACATAAAGTGATTTCCTTCTACCTGTATTTGATGTTTCCTTTATATAAACATGTCTAATCCATGCATGGTATAACATTGAATTTCACTGTATAGGGTATAACAAATGTTTTGATATATTTATCCCAAAAATTATAATTGGGGAAGATTTATATACTTTAGATACAACAATTTCACCTCTTAGGGTATTAAATAATAACTCAACCTAAATGAATTTAGGTGGTGTTTGAATATTTATACTAAACCTAAATTATATAAAACAATGTGTACAACATGAATAAAATAGGAAGTTATCTATTCTTGAATGAATAAAAAGTGTACCTATCACCACTTCACTTTCATGATCCACCCCAGCAATAGTTATAGCATAATCCCATCCATGTTTTCTTGGCCTTGGAGGTTGTTGTCTTTAGTTATCATCGAAAACCCTTGGACTAGTACACTAATTTTCTTAGTGTGCATGTTCCTTAAAAATTAAACATTAGACCAAAGTTATAGGATTAATTAGATACTTACTTTATTCTATCATATTATTTTCATTCATTAACTCTTTTTGACATTCATTAGATTGATTTCCCTCCTTTAAACACATATAACATCAATTTATTCCCTTGAGGAAATTTCCTTAATGCTTCTTCCCACATTTATAATAAGTGGGTAGTTGTATTTTCTTCCCTCCTTGAGATTTATCCATTTGTCCTCATTAATTAAACTCCATTCTACACATTTTATCTCCATCTCCATGGGACCATAGAAAATCACTAATATCTATCTGAATATTAATGGAACATAAGACTATTTCCTCATAGTTTTCAAAGTCTCTAATTGATAATTTTTTTTAAAAACATTAATTTAGTCCACTAAATAATTATACCACCTTAATTCAGGGGTTAAGGAAAAATCTATAGGCATACCATGAAATACTTGGAGATTTTTCTTTGTACGACCAATTGATTCATCCTCCCTTTTCATAATTCTAAGGAAATCCCTCTCTATTTTAAGAAGGATAATTAATGGAAAATATTTATTGGAAAATATTTTCTTGAATTCATCCTACTCGATTAATTTAACATCTTTATTAGGTTTCATATTTATGATTATTTCTCACCAATAATTAGTTTCTCCTTCTAAGTGATAAATAGACAATATAACATTCTATTGATCATAAAAATAGAGGACAGAGAATATATTATCAATAGAAATAATACATTGTTCTATTATTAATGGATTATAAGATATGATAGAAATGGGAGGACTTGTCACATAAACAACTCAACTGCAACTTTTTATTTCTTGGGAGAATAAGTTTGTTCCACATGATTCAAGTTAATATTCATAACCTGGGTTAGTTGTGAAAGTACCATCATTAGGCTCTCAACTCCCCCTCTCATAATATTATACATCTCATTTTGGAAATAATTACATTGACCATAACATTTTTTGTCATAATGATTACTCATATTCTCATACATTTACTAAATTAAAGGAAAATTAGGTGTGAGAATACTCAAATTAATAAGAATACAAAAGTAAAACTATGAACCTGAAAAATAATAACTCATAAATGTCATATATATCCTAGATTAAAAAATTATATGTTTAAATATAGGTTATTCATAGATTATTTCCAATTAGGTTCTCTAACCTAATCCCAAAAATTAACTATACCTTTCATTGATTCCAACCATATCAAACCAATCCTCAAAAATATATTATTGCATGTTTTTTAACATAAAATTCTATAAAACAAAACCTATAAATCTATAGATCTAGTATCTTGGAAGATTAAATACATAATACATCAATATATAAATAAACTAATTAAACTTTATTTTGATCTTAGGAAGATACTACTAAGTTTATTTGAACTTATATTACTGTATAGTATACCCTATGGAAATTCAAAAGGAAAAGGGTGACCTATATAGCCCAGTAAGGGAACAAACATGATAGAGAGATATAACATAAGATACAAGGGTCATAACATGATATCATAAAATAGAATAATCACATAGAATCATAGAGTAAATGATTAGATATCATAGGATCATGTAATCATAATAATGTTCAACAATATAAAACATGATAACATACATATAACTCAAGGATCATGGCCATGATAATATAACATAGTGTCTTGGGATTATCACTCATGCACCATGCATGGTATCTTATGAGATGAAAAAATTACCCATTGGATTGGAGGGATGTATAAATCAAGGACCACCCATCACATCATATTATGTATAATCATATGTTTTTTTAATAATAAAAAAATCCATATAAAAACATAATCATGTGAAAACCCATGATAATGAAATTGGTTATAAAATCTGATATCAAATAATAAAAAATAAAAATATCATAATGATTCCCAAGATAAGAATGAATTAAATGTTTTTTAATGTTAATATTTGAATAAATAGTAATGGTTCTTCAATATGATGTTCAAATGAATAAAGGTCATAGGAAATGACTGTATAAACAAGTATTGAAGTGAACCACTTCAAGGATGTTTTAAGATATGGGAAAGGAATATTTAAAGAAGGTGTTTACAAGGTGTTTTCTTCAAAAACAGAAATGGGATAGAATGTTTTTTCAAAAAATAGCTATTATTTTTTTATAAAACAACGAATCATTTAGAATTTAAATTATTGACACAGGAAAAGGGATAATAAATATAAAATTTTCCTTTAAATGGGTTTGTTTTAAATAAATATTAAGAAGGGAACTGGAATAATTTGTATAACCCTTAAAAATAAAGATAAAGTTAACTAGGTATATATGTAATACACATATAAATATAATATAGAAGAATTATATGAGAATATGAGAGATATATATAGAGAAAGAAAAATTAAAGTAGAGAGAGAAAGTTTAACTTAAAATAAAAGAAGGTGGTTAAAAAGTTGCATTCCCTTACATTCCAACTTTCTTGGTAAATGAGATTAACCTCCTAAATTATTAAATTAATTTTATTAAATTCTTTATTAATAACCTTTTTCGTGTATATTATATTTTTTTAGGGTCCATTTGTTATCACATGATATTCGTCTATTGTATAGTTTTTTCTAAAATCGTCCACTTGGGGTTGCTTGGTCAATTTATCTAAAATAGATTTGGTAGGTTTAACAAGGTAAAGAGTGCTATAAAATAGTTCAAAATATTCATATTATAAATCATATCTCTATATTCTTATTTTGGGCAACAAAAAAATACTTTGATCATTTATTTCATAATATCAAAAATATAACACCCAAATTGTATTTAAAAAATCATAAATATTATCATAAATATTATATTTATACATTAAATATATCTTTAAACCCATATATATAAGCAAGTGATGAAAAAAATACATTTTCCATGGAGGTGGTGAACCACCTACAATATTGGAAACATTTTAATTATAGAATATAGGATGGAAGGTAGATAATAGTTATTCTATCAACATAGAAATGTTTGAATATAATAATGATATTTATTTCATTATATTTGTATGGTTGTAATAAATTTTACATAGATAGAAGAAGAAAAATGGAATATAAATGAAAAATGAGTGATTAGGAGTTATTACCTTACTCCTTAGGATGACTCCTTTGATAATTGGATTATACATTTTAAGGGGGGTCTTTTATGAGACCAAAACCTCTATACCATAAATAAGAGTTTTTGAAATAGATTTTGGAAATTTTTGGTTGATATAAGAATCTTATGGTGTGAAGAGATGTGAGGTGGTAAATTGTGGTATTTATAAGAGGAGGGGAGAGATTTTTAGAATAAAATATTAATTAGTTTATCATTTAGGATAAAGAGTGTGAATAGTATCGATTCATGTGATATTTAACAATTTTTATTTGAATAAAGGTATCTTATTTGACTTTTAAAGTATGTAAAACTAAATGGAATCTTGTGAATACTTAATTAAAGGAAAAGGTCCAAAAATAGTTTTTTATTAGAATAGTATTTGATTTTGGTTCTAAAATGTGAATTATAAGTTTATAATTCAAAATTTTGTTTTTTATATACATTATTTTAATATTTAAATAAATATTTTGTTAATAAGATGATTTTATAAATTTTAGTTCATTATAATATCATGATGATGTCATAAAAGTTTCAATTTTTTTAGAAACTATATTTTTTAATATTCACCAAAAATCAATTTTTTCAGAAAAATCTAAAACAATTACCTTAAGATAAATTCAACTTATAATTAAAAAATAACGTCTATATTATCAAAATATTTTTCTAAATATGATAAATTTAATCTTAAAATAAAATTCATATTTATTGACAAATCATTAAGTTTTACGACATGATCAAATTTCAGACCCTTAAAGAGATTAGTTACAATTTCATAAGATTACATTATCATTTATTAAAAAATAACTAGTGTTTTAAAAAACCATTTTATGAAGAATTTTTTTTAGATTTTTAAATTTATCATGAAAATATTTTTTAAATTAAAATAAAACATAAATGTTGAACCAAAAATACATGTATTCTTTATTTGTGTCAAAAAATATTTTATCATATTTAACACTATTATATAATTGTTTTATGATTAATTATTTTATTTTTTATTTCATAAGAAACCTCCATATTATTTTACTATACTATATTACTAAATATGAAACTTGTTTAGTTATAAATAGTATTCCTTATTTAAAAGTTTGGGTTGTTACAATTAGGAATGTAATTTTGTCCTTATGGAGGGACAGTTCATGTGACATGATAGATTAACCCAGATTAGTTCTTTATAGTTATTACAAGTTAAAAATTTGGATGGAAGTAATATTTAATCCTAGAAAACACCTATTTGAGTGGAAAAGTAAGTTTCTATGGAGTTATAATTATGGTTGTTATTTTTAATTGTTATAGTTGAGATATTTTGACAAAGTATGATTTTTATAATCATGGTTTATTATTTTACTCTTGATCTAGGGTGGCCATATCCATTCATACATGTGTCAAACTTTTCACATAGGTTCAGATGACATGTTCTTGCTTGTTTCTTATTCATAAAATGATTACAAAGAAAGAAAATGGGTTTAAATTATTTAAATTGAGAACAATAACTTATTTAGTGTTTTCCCAAATAACTTATTAGTGGAACATTACTTAACAAAAATAGATTATGATGTATTAATTGATATAAATATATTGGTTTTCCTTTCATTGATATTATAATTGATGTGACAATGGTATTTTAATGGTTATTATGGTTATGGATATTCATTATATAGATTAAATACTTGGATTGGGTGAATTAGTATATGAGTTTCCTTGAGATGTATGAAATGGAAGTATCAATGTTTATATGTGAGTTATAACCTATAAGGGTGTGTGGTTTATAAACTAAGTGGGGAGCCTAGTAATGATGATATGTTACTCGGAATAGTGGTGAGTCAAAATTTGATAAAAGATTAAAGGGATTCTAGTCTATTTCTACTAGGGGTGAATTGTGGGATCCAATATTATGAAAGTATTATGAAATAAGGGTGTGAATGATGATATCCTAAGGTATAAAAGTTATCCTAGGTACATATATTCCAATATAAATATAAGTATGGGTAAATTATTTATTATATTAGAAAAACATGGGTAATATGTGATTGATTAATTGGTGTGGGAATAAGGATTGTCTTGTTCATGTGTAGGAATGAAATCAAAGATAATACTACATGATAGTTTTAGTGGACATTATTGGGAGGCATAGTTATCTAATTAGGTATGAGAGATAAAAAAGTACAAGGTAAAATTCATGGTAGTATGAGTTGATTTGTATAGTAGGGTGGTACAAGAGTGTATTCCAAGTTATGAATGGAAATTGGTAGATAATGGTGGAAACTATGTGTCATTTTGAGAGTGTTTTTAGATACTCACTTTCAATAAGGATAATAGAATGAGTTTTTAACAAACTATAGGTGGAATTGATGAAGATATAACCTTGAATTAGCCTATTAATAGTAATATTAGTTATGTTTAGGAGTTAATAGCCTTGGAAATATTGTGACACATCATGATTGGGGGTGAGGATGAATATTATGGGAAGTGAGATCATTTAATAAACAAGGACTTTTTATATTTCTCCATTGTTTAGAGATGAGTCATGAAATTTTAGTGGGTCCAAATAAATGATCTTGTTGGTTGTTGATTAGGGTATGGAATTATTATATATAGGTGTAAGATACCTCTTATAGATTAGGAATCGGATAAAGGAATTATCACATCAACATTATGATATATTTTAGTCAGGTTAGGGGTTTATTTGTGGGCGGTCATCTCATAATTAACTTGTTAGAATTTTTTGATCAAGTTTTAATTAGTGTGGGATTTTATATTTTTATAGTGTGGATATATTGAGACTGAGGGGTTTAGTGAGCCATTTTTTAGTTAATATGGTCATATATAAGGGTTATAAATCCCTTTATGAATTCTATGTGCATTGTGATGATTGATGAATTTGGTAGAATACCATGGATCTTAGTGACTTAATGTTGGTTTTTGGTAATATGGAAGGTTCCTTAACTATACAGAGTTAGGAACCAACAAAATTTTGAAAATAGTTATAGGATGGTGTGGAGTTTGCAACAATTTGGAATTCAAGAGTCCCATGGAATTGAACAAGGCCACTTATAATAATATATATCCACAAAAAATTGATTTTTATGGTGATGGGTCATAAATGAAATTGAATTGTAGATCCATAGAGCACTGTAATGATTAGATATGCTAGAGAAAGGCTTCTGGGATGAGTTTTTTAGTGAAAAAATCATGGATTATAAGAGGTGATGTCTTAATGATGGTGAAATATAGATAGGTTGATTCTCATTGGTTGAGGATAAGTGAAATCCTATGGTGAGGATAACACCACAATATGCTTATATGTATGACCCTTGTGTCAGGTGAAATACTGATGAATGTTGAGGGTGATTCATTTGGTGAACCTAAGCTAGTTTTGGTTGAGGTTTGCATTTTTTATTAGGTAAAAAATTCCTAGATATATTGAGTTAGTGAGAATATTTGGTGTAGATATTAATTTTTCATGAACATGAGAATTAAATACATTTGGTAATTTACTAGGTATTAGAATTAAAAATATAGACCAATATGGTGATCATTTTTGGATAATTTAAGTACTCGTAGAAGATTATGAGGACCATAAAAAAAGGAAGGATTTGTGTACATATAGAGTCTCAAGTGAGAGACTATGAATTCTAGTGTGGGAGATCAAGAGATGTTTGGGTGTGGTGCCAATTATAAGCTGTTATGGTAAAAAATAGTGACATCAATTATAGGAGTATGAGGACAATTATTGGATAAAAATATATTTTTAGGATTGGTATATCATTTTTGGGTTGGAGAATTTAACTAACACCATAGTGTGTGGAACATTGAGTTTTCTAAGGAAATCAGCGTACGGGGGTACTGGTTAACATGTTTTATATATGGTAAATTATTTTTGATTTTAATTTCACTTAAATATGTTTTTAAGGGTTAATTAATGTGTATGATGGATCAGATCAAGTGGACTCTAGTGATTTGATGATATTCCCATAATTAGTAAAATTATAGATGTTAAGAAGCATGCATTGGATCTCAGTAACTAGTATATTCTACTATATTTTCGTGATAATACTTCTTAGGGATGATAAATGGTATGGTAGGGTGTTTATAATGACTCTCCTACACCATCGAGTATCGGTGAAATTATAGAAAGGCTAGATTCTAGTGAAACTAACCATGGTGGATTTCAAATTTTTGATTTAGATTGAAGGAAAGAGGTTTGGGTTGTAATTTAAATGCATAAATATATATTAAAAGATGAGGATATTTTGATGTAAAAAACCCAAATAATTTTTCATAGTGTTTAGTAAATTAAAGGGATAAATAGGGGCTATAGGTTCCACTAGGTACTCAGTACATTGTCATCAAGTTCTAAATGAATATTCTAGTAATTTTTTACCATTTTCCAAGCCAAAAAACATTTTGGTACTTAATTGTCCTCCTGGTGATCCATTGGGTTCTTTTTGGAGGTCATTGGGTACCTAGTAATCCCAGTTCCTTTTTAAAAAAAGCAGAAAATCAAATTTTTTCTATTAAAAATAGGAACCCCTTAAAATGATATGGAATCCGTCCCTTTTATCTTATTCTTCTACTATTCACCATAAATGGATTTTAGGGGTTTGTTAAATTTCCATTCATTGATTGAGGTGATATTTATCTCATTATCCCTCCTCTATTTTTCTACTTCCTCTTCAAATAATTTGTTGGGATGGATTTATGGATTAGAATAAAATTACACCAGAGCATGGTGGAATTATGTTTGTAACATGAGTTTTTTTATGTCTAGAGCTGAGTGTAAGTTGTAGATTGATGAATGAAAGTCATTGAAAGTGATTTAAATAGATATATAGGATTTTCTTATTTTATATATGGATTCGTATGGAATTAGATGAAAATTACAAACAATATATTTAAAATAATTTGGATTTTTTATAGAAGGGTCAGGAGTTGTCTGTAGGTTGTCTTTCTTCAGTTTCAAGGGATTTTATCTAGATTACATCACTTAGTGAGGTACATACCCTATTATTACTTATTAAATTAATTACATAATTAATTGTAATATTAATTTTAATTTTTTATAATTAATTAAATTGATTTATTGGATGAGATAGTAATTTATAGATGATGGTGAGGATTATAAGATCTTTGATAAAGTGGAACAAGAATTATTTAAGGGGTAACTCTGTGAATATGATATGAGGTTCCCAATTTTTCCAATTTTATATGTGTCTACATATTTTATTTGATCTATAAGAAAGGGTAGGTGGGTGTGACTAACCCAAGTGATAAATTATAGGTATTAGGTGTGTGTACAAAAAAATGGGCCATATTAAGGAATGGAGACAATCTCTAAAACATTCTATTGAGATTTGAGCAGCTCTGTGATTCAAGTTAAATGACTAAAGTGGGTTAAATGGTGAGAGGAACCCATTGAGATTATATAACCTTGAGTGATGACTCTATTGATCTTATGATTTCTCAGGTGATCATATATGACATTAACCTTGAGCAGGGATCCAACGGTGTGACTAGAATTAGTTTCTTGAGAAACCTTATATAATTTGGGTTTTTAAGAATGGAAAAATTATGAGTAATAACTAGAGTTATTGGGAATGGATTTTTTGTACTATACTAAGTATAATAGGGGGTTCCACCAAGGGTGGGCTAGTAAGTTGACTTCCCATTGATTAATTCTCCTAGGGTTTTATTGTATAAAGCATCTTAGTTATGAGCCCTATGGTAATTCACCAAGTGATGGGTGAATCATGTAATGGTAATGGTCTAATATATTTTACAAATGATAGGATTTTATGTTTTTGACTGATGACCTACTGAGAGTATAGTATCATGTAGTTATCTAAGGATAGGTCTACCTCGTAACCCTAGGTATGGGTGATAGTTTTCATGGTAAATATTTATTATAAGATAATGATTTTTTAATATAGGTATGGATCTTTTTTATTATGGTATAAATCCCTTGTTGTAGTCTAATAAAATTTCCTAAGGTATTAAGGAAGGATTCAGGTGTGTTTGGGCTTGTTTGGAGCCTGGACTTCTAGTTTTTAGTGGAGCAAGATGACGCACATGGTGAGTTCTAACTGTGAAAATCAATCATGTGGATCAGAGAGGGTGAAGCATGGTTTGTCAAAATATGAAATAGAGGTTTCATAGTCATGTGAAACCTAAAAAAAGTGTAATTTTACAATGCATGGTTTGAACATTATCTATTTAACTATACTCCAAGACCATGCGGGGTGTGGGACTTGGGATTTTTCAAAACACATGGTTTGTTCGTGGCTTCTCTAACTATGTGCATGAACCATGTGATGTGTGGTACCTTAGATAGGAGGTTCATATGGATGGTGAATGGGTTTTTTAACTATGAAACCAAACCATATTCTCTATTAAAAACCCCAAAAATTACAATTTCCCCTTCTTTACCCTTATGTCTAATTTTTTTATCCCTCCCTCAAACACACACTAGCTCCACACATGAGATCGCTCCCTATTCTCCTATTTTATGATTTAAAATATCTCCTTTGTCTGAGCTCCATTTTGATCATCATCGGTTTCATCGGATCTCCCTCGGTAAGTTTATCATTCATACGTATTTATTTATTTTTTTTCTTCAACATATGGGATACTAATTTCATGTGAGCTTATATACCCTATTTTCAGGGTGTTTGTCGGGTTTTTTCATTTTCTCCCATTCTTGCTCAAATATGAAGTTAATTTTGAATAAAGAGTCATATAAAAATCTAGGTAAGGTGTTATAATACTTTAACTTAAAATTATTAATGATTATAACTTGATTCATTGTGCCATGTTCTATATTTCCATGTTTCACCTCTTAAATTTCAAATTCCTTAAATAGATTGTCAGGACATTGACCTAGTTAATATGTTTTCCTCATAATGTATCATTACAGGTAATCTACCTCAACATAAACTACCCCTCAGGGTGAGTTTCTTATATGCCCATGACTAAATAGAAGTAAATGAAATGGTTGGATATATCACTTAAATCTTGATAATTTATTAAATATGCTCATGGTTATTACTATGAACCTTTATTTTTCCATAATAGGCATATATTGTCATGAGTAAGATGTGGACCCCATACCTAGGATTCCTAGAGTGAACTCATAGGATTACACCTGATTCATAGATTGT
Organism: Viscum album; assembly: GCA_963277665.1. Lineage (NCBI taxonomy): Eukaryota > Viridiplantae > Streptophyta > Magnoliopsida > Santalales > Viscaceae > Viscum > Viscum album. The sequence goes on along the minus strand of OY728121.1, from coordinate 849,108,760 downwards.
AATGTCAAGATAGACACCCCTCTTAGACTCATTCCTCGTTTTACTTTGATAAACACCTTAGTGTGGTACCCTGAATTCCTCCCCTCCTTCTATAGAAAATTATAATATCTTGGATTATCTATTTAGATTCAATATGATTTTATAAGACATGAACCTAATTTTATGATGTCCTTAGGCTCTAATCAAGTATATCTTGAGGATACTTAGAACATGCTCCTAGGGATCGATTAGAAAATATTAATATTGGAAATTCCAATGGTTCATCCCTTGAATTACACTCAACCCACATAGACAAACACAATGAGTGATTATTCTTAGTTTCTTGACTGCTAAAGTCTAAAATACCATGTGATTTAGTGAATTTATTTTCCTTATATGAATATTATATATGGACAACTTAATTATATGCCTCAAACCCCAAACCAATATAAATAATAATATAATTAGAGGCATTTTGTCTTATGTTGAAGAATGTGGGATTGGATAGGTATCCCATGAGAAAAATAAGACAACGTGGGTATTATTTATCTAGTTCAAAACTTTCATTATTATTGTACCTACACACTATTACATTCTATACTCACAGACTAGATTTTATTAAACACAATTGGTGTTGTATAACTAAGTTTTAATCACACCATGTTTGGATTGATGATTAGTACTCAGAAATACTTAATATATGCAAGGTGGGACAAAGGGAAGTGCCAATTTATAGAAGCTTGATTTCTATTATAGGTTAGAGTATGGGAGTAGTGGACCGAGTTGGTGCATAGGATTCTCATGGAGATAGATTGTGGATTTTTTTATATTTTTTTAGCATTTATTATTTTATGCCTTCTCTCAGTTTTGTAACACCATGAAATCATCCTTATATAGTGTTGTTTCTAGTTATGTTTATTATTTGTATGGTTTAAATCTACTACCCAGATATTATTTATTAAGACTTACTATTTTTGATGTTTTAATTATTATATTACTATTGCATCTCACTCTAATAATGTGGGTATAGTCTCCCCACCATACCATTGTAGAGAATCACTGCTAGTCGACGGACTCTATCATATGGGTAGGCACACTTGAGACCATGTGTCCCATCAGGTCAGGTTACTTATGATGGAACTGGCCCTAGGACATCACAAAGTAGTATCAAAGCTTTTTGTTCCTCACCTTACTATTTTCGGTTGGTAGAAAGAAGACTGGGTAGTGTTGGAACTCAGTAATAAGTTGTTCTTGAGAGTATTCAACCCAGTTTTAGGGGAAAATCCATGCTTCAATAGATGGGACTTATTATTAGGTATTTCACCTATTATGATTATATTAATTTCACCATTGGTTGATGCACATTATTTATGGAGTTTTTTATGATTATGGATTTTTACCCTTGGTCTAGTATATCAACGAAGTATTGTCCCATGCATCATTATTAGAACATAAGTATTTATATGTCATGCATATATCATTCCATGTTTATTTTAATTATTTCATTTCTTATTTCCTAATCGATATTCCTTTATTGTTATACCTATAAATTTAATAACATTTATTGTAGGAAAAAAGAGGAATTAATTGGTTACTTAAATTTTCTATGTCAATCTAAATAGAGTTTTCCTACTCAGTTTGATGGTGGTACCATAACTAACAATGTATTACATGTCTGGTCCGTGTAAATTTAGTTACATGGGATGAAACATTATTTATTTTTGATTAAATGGATTCCAATAATTATTTTTAAAGTTTGTGCCTCTATAAATTGGGAATTAGGATCTATATAATTGAATCATCATGTATGAACTTGTTACATACAAAAACAAGATGTAAAGGGTTTATTGTAATTACATGTGATTCTAATTGTAACTTATAAATATTAGGTCTTTATAACTTATAAATATAAATACATCTAATTGGACATTTAAATATAAATGGATTTATTAAATTATAACATTTAATGGAATGGTTTTCATTAAATAGAGATTCCAATTATAGTTTAAAGAGTGATTTCATCTATAGCTTGTGATTAAAACTCCATATAATAGAACCTTTAGGAGTGATATTTGAAATCTTACCTTGACTTAACCCAAGAAATTAGTAGTTGTTTAGATTATTTCTTGTATTCATGTTTCCATCCTATCTTTGTTTCCTATATGAAATATCTTTTTCCCTTATATTGTTCTGAGGAATGTACATGGAATTATAGATATGTGCCTTCACGATGGCATCGAGGTACGCACCATGAATGTGGAGACAACCATGATCTGGATTTGGTTGGACCTGACCCACCTATAGTAACACCTATATTTCTTGGTTTGGGAACCAATTATCAACTTATAGAGGGTTTCCTACAACTAGTACAATCCATATAGGGATCTCCATGACCAACATCGACTATGTCAGAGTTGACCAGGGAGTTCAGCAGTAGCACCCTCCTATATTCTTAGGGGAAGAAGTTCCCAATCTACTGAGTCATGTCTGGTGGTCATTTTATCAATATTTGAACATCTAGAGACACCTTCAAAAAGGATGTTCAATCTTTTGGGTTACGAGCTTTGTGGGTCCGCTAAGTGATGCTGGTATGTTCTAAATTAGGTAGATTAGCATATGGGTATGGTCTGGAGGGACTTATAGACTACCTTATATGATTAATTTTTCTCAAAAACATTTAGGTATGGTCGACCTAAGTATTTTATGAATTTGTAGAAAGTTTCTATGTCTGTTAAGAACTAATCAAATCATTTCAAGAAACTCCAACGTGTTGTTCCTTACCATACTGGTGGAAAGCTATCTAGAGCTAGGAAATTTGAGAATGGACTTAGGTATTCCATTTTATCTTAGGTGAAAATTTTCCACTTGAAAATCATATTTTATATAGTGAACATGAAACTCATATTTGAGAAAAATCTGAGGGCGGATGATGATTCGGGATATGGTAGTTCATACCCTAAGCTTGAAAGTACATCATCCCGTGGAAAAAGAATTACCTAAAGACTTCTTGTGAGGGAAAAAACTATCATAGAATGAACTCAGGTATCCATGTTGTATGACATCAGGGTGGAAGATAAAGTCACATGAAGCCTTAGTGTGATCGAGATCATGTTGAGTGTCGATCATACACTTTAATGGTCCATATCTAGATATTTTTCTAGATATTTACACATATAACCAATGGAAGAGGATCTACACTAACTCTTCTTTCTAAAGTGGGATCAGTATATCTTCACCAGGTTGGATGATGGGGTACTACTAACCCATCAGGCGTAGGTGGCAATCCATGTTGGAGAATGAAAACTTATATTGTGTTTCACCAGTAGAGTAGACCTTCTCAAGGAGGTTACGTCATATCTTGGGATAAGGATCTATCCAACTACATGTAGTATAGCCTATACTTGAAGAGTATAGTGTCATACAATATACAGTACGATGTATTATTTTAGTAACCTCAACAATATTATCTACTTTTTTAATATAGGAACTTCGAATTCATTTATATATGTGGTTATCGTGGAGTTTCTTAGGCACAAAATTGATTACTTTGTGGAGTAATAACTCTTGATACTCTGTTATAAGTAAGGTCAAAATGCATTCACTTATGCAAGGATTATCCCCTCAAGATCGGAAACTTCCATTTCTTATAGAACCATTTCTCCCATAGAATAATAGGCTTTGATATGATCATCAGGATAGACCGGTTAGTGAATTATCACACTGATATTGATTTTTATCATAGGAGGGTGTCTTTTATATCCCCTGAGGTCAATATTTACATTCATACAAGAGGATGGAATGTCAAGGAAAGTCAATCTAGACTTTAGAATCAAGTGTTGGGTAGAGTGTTGGTCTAGATTTCTAGTATTTATCTTTATGATTGAGGAGTATGATAATTTATCTTCCCTACAATTGTGAAACATTAAAGAGAATCATTTCCTAGAAACTTTTTTAGGATAACTCCTAAGAGATTTGTTGAGTTCACCCTCAAAAATTTTATAGGAGATGAACCAGTATTTATCCATACATATAGGATGGATCTTAGTGAGCTTTAGGAACATAATATCTAGTTAGAGGACCTATAAGTTAAAGATTTTATGTGACCTGGTAATTCACCTTGGGGTTCACTTGTTATTTTTACTATAAAGTAAGATGGAACCTTAATTTTTAATTTGGATTACTAGAAATTAAATAATCTTATCTTTAATAACTAGTACCCACTTTCTCATATAGATGATCTCTTCAACCTACTCAAAAAAGCCAGGGTCTTCTCAAAAATTGATTTGAGGTAAATCTATCATTAGGTGCTAGTTAGGCCATAAAATATATCATGTGTAGTATTTTAAAGTATTTATAGATTGTAAAACTATCTGGTTATGTTTCTCATTCTAATTAATGAACCTTCCATTTTTATGGATTTGATGAATCGGGTTTTCACCCATACCTAGAATCTTTTATGGTTCTTTTTTGGATGATATCTTGGTGTACTCTCATACTCAACATGATCTTTACAAAAACTTTTAAATCATACTAATTACAATGAGAGAACATAGTATATATTATATGATCACAAAGTTCCACATTTTTATTGAAAAATGTTTCTTCTTGGGTCATTTTATACTGAAATCAGTGGTATCTGTGGATCTAAAGAATATGAGATTCATTATTTCCTTGGATCATCCTAAGAATGTATTTAATATATGGATTTTCATGGGGATATCCAGTTATTATAGATGTATAATCCAAAACTTTTGAATCCTTTTAGAACTGCTTATAGGATTTACCATAAAGGTTGTGAAGTTCACAAGGTATGAAACTTGTGAGAAGGAATTTCTGGAGTTGAAAGGGAGACTAACGTCAGCACTAATCCTGATTCTACGAGAGCCTAATAGAGTCTATATGTTTATTATGACCCATCAAACATCAATTTGGGGTTTATGTTGATGCAAGGGGAATGATTCATGGTATATGGGTCTCACTAGTTGAGGCCTAACAAGTGAAATTATCTAATGCACAATCTTGAGTTAGTAGTTGTGATTTATGACATGAATTTTTGGAGAAAATATTTTCTAGGATAATGGTTTTTAGTATACACAAACCATAAAATTATCAAATACATATTCAATCAGAAAAAAATGAACCTATAAAAATTAATATGGGTTTAATATTTGTAGTCTTTCGACTTTGATCTTGCTTATATGTCAGGGAAGGGAAATGCAGTTGCTGGAAATCTGAGTCAGAGAACTCTAACACAAGTTGTTTAGGAAGCTTTTAATGAATGGTACTTTATGGATCATCTTACTAAGATGAATCTGGGAGTTTATGAATTTCATGAGTATCCTTTTCTCATGGATTTAGAAATATCTTCATCTCTTATGGATATGAAAAAAATGAGGAAACCATTAGATCTGAAAGGCTTGGTCTTAAGGGAAATTATTTCTAGTGAGGAATCATCACCTGGTTTAGATGTAGATGAGAATGAGATCCTACATATCCATGATCATTCCTAGGTACCTATAATCTTGCAAGAGGAATTAATATAAGAATATCATGCTTATAATTGGGTATTACATCTTGGACTCGCTGAGATATATTGTGACTTACGTCACTAGTATTAGTGGGCTAGGATGAAAAGGTAGATTGTAGGATTTATTACATGGTGTTCCACCTATTAGTAGGTGAAGGTGTAGCACTAGTGACTTTCTAGGATATTATAGATATTACCCATACTAGAGAGGAAATGGGATGATGTCACGATGGATTTTGTGATGGGTTACCGAAATCACCACAAAGTAGTGATGTCGTATGGGTGATCATGGATAGGTTGATAAAGTTTTATCATTTCTTACCTATCTGGGAGACCTTTTTAGTGGATGAACTTGTAAGGATGTGTGTGTGTGAGAGATTATACACATTCATTGGGTTCTATGTACTATTGTATCAGAGAAGGACACTTGGTTGACTTTTTGGTTCTAGAAGTGGTTATAGAAGTCTCTAGGTTCACTGGTTATTATGAGTATAGCATACCACCCTCAATCTAAAGGTTATTTGAACATACTATATAGGTTTTAGAGGACATGCTTCATAAATGTGTTCTTAATTTTTGAGGTTCTTAGAAAAATCACATATCTTTAGATGAAATATATTATTATAAAAGTTTACAAGATACTATTAAAATAGATCCATGAGGCGCTCTATGGTAGGACATGTTATTCACCTCTATGTTGGTTGGAGGTAGGAAAGGCATGCTATTAGGACCTCGTTTCATTTAGGAGACATCGGAGCATGTACAGCATATTAGGAAATGTATGACAATAAATCAATCAATAAAGAAGACTAATACTGATTTTTGATGCCAATATATAGATTTTGAGGTGGGATATTGGGTATTCTTTCATGTCACTCCTAGATTGGGACCTCAATGGATTAGGAGGAAAGTTAATTTATCACATAGATTCATCATACTATTTTATATTTTGGAGAGATTTAGTCTGGTAGAATATTTGATAACACTTCCTTAGTGATATAGGGATATGCATGGTGTTTCTCGTGGTTCTAAAATCTATTGTTATTACTCAAACACATTTAATGATTTTTATCTTGAGGATGTTGAGTTTGAATATGATTCTTCTTTTGAAGAGTGTCCAGTTTGTATCATTGATAATAGCATAAAGGATCTTCAAGGAAAGTTAGTTCCTCTATTTTGGGTTCTATAGAAGCACAATCGTATTCAAGAGAAGACCTGGGAGATAGAGTCAGATATACATGTTCAATGTCTATATTTATTCTTGTATACAGATCAACCACCCTCAGAAGGGAAACTTAGGGATGAGTATTCTTAATAAGGGGGGTTGTAATATCCTAGTGTTTAGTAGAGTTATAGATCCATTTTATTCCAATATAAATACTTTAGTTTACTCTAATAAAAGAACATAAATGACTAAGGAAGTATTTGGATGTGTTAGGGATTTTTTGGAGCCCAGAGATTTGGTTTTTGAATGAGAAGGTTGGGGTAGACAATTGGTGCACAGTCAATTCCAATCATGCGGCTCAACCGTGCATCTTAGAGATGGTGTAGAACAGTTTTTCTAACTATGAAACAGATGCCTCAAGTCCATGTGAAACCTTTAATAAACATCATAGGTACCATACACAGTTTTTTCATGATTTATTTAACTATGCGCCTTGACCATACGGGGTGTGGGCCTTAGGATAGTTCCAAATGCATGGTTTTTTCATGGATTGTAAAACCATTTTCATGAACCATGAAAGGAGTGGCACCTTGGACATTAGGTGTGAATGGTTGTCTCATGGTTTGTTTAACCATGTGACCAAACCATGATCCCTATTAAAAACACTAGAAATTACTAATTTTCTACTCCTTAACCCTTAAGTATAATTTTCTTCTTCCTACCTCAAACACATAGTAACTCCACATGTGAGAGCTCTCCCCATTCTCCTCTTCTAGTATTTGAGAGATATACTTCATATTAGCTCCATTACAATCATCGTAGATTGTGTTTGATCGCCATTGTAAATTATATCGTTATTATTGATTCCTTTCTTTTTTTTCTTCACCATCTTGGAAGTTATTTTCATGTTAGATTATATAGCCTATTTTCAAAGTGTTTATATGGTTTTTCCATTTTATCTCTTTCTTACATGAATATGAAGTGGATACCGAATGAAGAGCCGTCAACAAATCTATGGTAGGTGGTCTAGTGCCTTTCCCTAAAAGTTGTGATTTTTATGAAATGAACTATTATTCCACACTCTATCTTTATATGAATCATCTCTTTAGTGTGGGATTCCTTAAATAAATTTCTAGGACCAAGAACAAGTTAATCCATGTTCCTCTTATTATACCATTGGAGTTCATCTACCACAACTTGAATCACCCCTCTGGGTGAGTTACTTATATTTCCATGGAAAAATATAATTAAGTGAAATGCTTTGATATAGTTCTTGGATCTTGATAATTTATTAAATATGCTAATGGTTATTATTATGGACCTTTATTTTATATTATAGGCATGGATTTCCTTGAGTAAGACTTGTATCCCCAAACTGGGATTCCTAGAGTACACTCAAAGGATGATACCCAATTCATATATGATAATTCCAAGATATAAATCCCTCTTGGACTTAGTCCTTCTCTTAATTTGATGAAATCCTCAGTGTGGTATCATGAATTCATCCTCTCCTCCCGAAAATTTGAATACCTTGGATTTGACTTGATGTCCTTATACATGGTCCTACTTATATTATCTCCTTGGGCTTCAATCAAGTAGATCCTAGGGCTCCATAATACATTCTCCAAGGGCTCAGTTAGAAACTATTAGAATTAGAAATTCAAAAGTTTCATCCCTTTGATTAAACTCAACCCACTTATCCAAACACAACGAACGATCATTGTAAGTTTCTCCAATTATTAAGTCTAAAATTCCATGTGATTCCATGAATTTATTCTCATTAAATGAATACTATACATGGAAACCTTAATTATATTCCTTAGTCCCCGGATTGATATAAATAGAAATATGCTTAGAGACATTCCTTCTTTGGCCAAAGCGGGTATGATCAGATGGGTATCCCATGTAGAACTCGAGCCAACAAAAGTATTATTTATCTAGTTTTCTACTTTAATTATTAAAATATTTTCACATTAATACATTTTATACTTATAGACTTTATTATATTATACACCATTGGTGGTGGCCTACAGATTTTTACTCACACCCTATTTAGACCGCTGATTGGTACCTAGAAAGACATCATGGATGTGAGTAGTGATAAAGGGAATCGACCAACAATAGACTCTTGATTTCGATTCTAGATTGAAGTATGACAGAATAGGAATGAATCAGTTCTTGGGATACTCATTGAGACATATTTTATCTTTTTTAATATTTTTCTATAACATTTATTATTGTATTCCTGCTCCCATATTTGTAACACCGTGAAATAATCCTTATATAGTATTGTTTCTGGTTATGTTTGTTATTTGAATGATTTACTTATACTTACCTATTATTATTTAAGTTTCATTACTACTTCTGTTGTTCTAATTATTATCTTACCACTTCATATCACTCTGATAAAGAGGTAATGGTATCAACATTGTACTCACATAGACCCTCGCTTCTAGTCAGAAGCCTCTAGAACATAGGGATGCACACTTGAGGCCATGTGGTCCCTCATATTGGGTAATTTATAAATTAACCATCCCTGGGATATCAAATTTATCCCCATAAGTATTGAAAGAAATATAAAACCTATTCCAAGATCAAACAAGAGAGGAATAAATAATATAAATTAATAAAACTGAAAAAACATACCTTGTTCTCCATGGTTTTAATCTTTATTAGCAATGAGTTTGATCTGGCGCCCTCAGTAACAAAACATAGGTCCTTGACTCCAAGGTATCCACTAGTGACTAGATTTAACAAACACTTCTATAGGATCTATTCTTAAAAAAATTGGGTTAGCACCTTCTTCTCAAAGAGAAATGGAGGGAATAGATATCGAGAGAGATTTGAAAAACATATAAAATCCCTAGTCTCATCCTCCAATGAGGTTTATGATCTCTAGTTTATAGATCTCCATCATTAAATGAATGATATTCTTAGAGTTCTAATGTTTCTTATGTAATGAAACAAACAAAATATTTACATTCGGTCTTATTGATTAATCTAGTTGTTAAACTCCTTTAACAATTAATAATTTATTTATACATAATCATATAATGTTTCAATAATCTTAGTCATAAAGATAATCAACTTGGGAGATTCAAAAGATTGAAATCATATACCATTACACATGAGTTTCATGGTGTGGTATAGAAGACCATATCAAAACACTAATCATAATTTGGTGATGTTAACCATGCCATGTTTTTTTGCTTCAGTGCATAGTATTCAATAATGTCCCACTTAAATTTAAGCCTTACGGACATTATAAAAAATTTCACAACTCTTTATAAAACCATCTAAAAACCATTGTACATGATTATCATAATATCTCTCAAATTTTATAAAAAAACTTTTTACTATAATAAATCCTTATTTCAAGACCTTATGTCTGACCCTATGGGTCACTGTAGCATTGAAACAATTTTTGAATTCCCAAATTCAAAATTTTAAGCAAAGAGAGACCTCTATAAAAACTCTACTGTTACTCAAGTTACAAAGGTGTGTGATTTGGTCTCAATCAAACACACTCATATCTCCATATGGACATTTTTTCCAAGCGATATACCTATATACATCATATACATTCTTATATAATCCCTTTTCCAAGACATCGAGGGATCACTATACATATAACATGTCAATCCAGTATAGGTCATCTCATACATTAATTATTCACTAAAATCTACTAACATATTTGAATGAATAAATCACATGTCATTCATCTAAGTAGTTGAGTACAACACATATCACATAACTAATCATGTCCATGAATTTTCTCAATATAATTTAATCATGGGCCTAGATACCATAAATTTTATTCAAGAGGAAGAATGTAATATTGGTTAAACTCAACTGGCAGTATGAGCAGCAACATCCCCAACCACCTCTCGATTAGCTCGATCTCAAGGCTGAAGTAAGAAAGGTATCAAATTATAAAGGTTTATATGCTAATTATTAGTTCAACCATAGGTATTTAAGATAAATATCAGGTATTCACCACTATGTATGTTAATTGTCATGTGAAATTCCATGTGATATACTTTCATGGGTTAGTCCTGATAATAATTTTCCACTTATTATCTCAATAGTCTAATTTTTATCACATATGATATTATAATCATTATAATCTTAACATATCATCAAAACCTATAATAATTCATGATAATTATCAATTATGGATAACTCAAGTTCATACTTTGAGTGAATTTTATTATTCCATTATTCATGTAGTATATGTAGTACATATGAATGAATAATGAATAGAGATATCCTTTATTATAAAACCATGATAAAATCCCAATGACAATAATCATTACATATAATGTGCCCTAGGAATATGTGAACTATTGAGAATGGGGAGATAAATTAGTGATTCTTATAATTTGAAAATTTCTTTCACTCTGTAAATAACTTATGTTTTCGAATAAATCATGATCTACCCAAGAATTTAACATAGCCTTACTTTAATGAAACAGAAAGTAAATTAGAGTAAGTCATAGAACTTCTTATATGGTTCAACCCTAATATGGGTGACTAAATCTTTATTAGCATCAGTATCATTTGAGTCGCATATTTTCCGTTATAATTTCTTGATCAACAATAGGGTGGGACATGTATCATCCAATAGTCTAGTACTTCCCAACACATATAAGCATCCCACTAATAATGTTTCCACCAAATAATTTCAAGTAAATCCAAACATATTTGAGAAAGATCAGTTGATGGATATGTGCTACTTCAGTAGTTATATATCTATATATTTCTATTCATTACTAAAAAAATGATATAATCTAAATATTCTTACCACATAAAAACATTGACTTAAAATAATATAATTTGATTAAAATAATTTATTTGAATATTTCTCCCATCATATAGAATATATTTAATAATATGTTTCCCAATCTCAATGCGTGGAATGCATTGTCTCTTGAAATTTTTCTACTCTTCACTAAGATCTAGCTTCAGGATCTATTTTATCATAGTTTTTTTATAATCAATGATATTCACCACACTAGCTCACTCTCTCATACTACTTTCTTTATATATTAAAGTCACAATATTTAGGAATTTAAATAATTATATAAATCTATTTATAGATTATCTTTCTATATAATTCTTATAATTGATTTGTATAAAACAAAACATCATTACTTTTCCCAAATTTTATTTTCACATGGTTACATACCCATGATAAATAATATTCCATTATATATTTAACTATTTTATCTGTTGTAATTATATAATTACACTTTTCTTCATTCTAGTTACTAATAATCCTTGAGAAAACCATAGCTTTAATCACTATTAATATAAATGAAAAATAAATATATTTTAAATTCTTGAAATACCCACTAGTGATCACTACTTAATTAATTAGGATTATCCTTAAATAACTTCTTTAACCTTCCCATGTTTTGATAGTGTACTTCATGATCAAAAACACTAGTAACTCAACCTATTGAATTTTTAGACACTTAAATCCCCATCTTGAATCGCAACTTGATTTTTATGTGAATATGGAAATAAAAATTAGCACAGTGTCATCACACTTAAATTTTAGATAAAAATTCAATCCTTGATTACCTATGATGTTTTAAAAATTATTTTATCTAAAGAACTTCAAAAGTAGTTGAAATCAGTGATCACCCTTTTCAATTTTTCACAAACCACCTTGAATAAAAATTTAAATTTAATGTTTTAATCACTAAAGGGTGGATAAGAATTATCTAGTTTAATTTCTTCTTTAGAATAAATATTATAGAAAACTTATTTTTTCATTATTTAAAAGTATCATAATTTTAATTAGTGTTGAGAATTATGAAGATATCCTCCTGACATAATTGATCCATACAAATATCATCGAGGATAAACCTTACAATGATCATCCTTATAAATTAGTAAATTTTGAATATCATAGAATTTGAACCTTAAAAAGATCATTCTTATAAGTATATCATTATATAGATCATCCTTAGAAACTATCTAATCCATATGAACTTAATTAAAGGTTACCTATATAACCACTAATCATACTTACAAAGTGGGGATTCATCCTTATGAAGTTTCAGTGTCTATCCTTATGAAGGTTTGATCCTTACAAAGTTTAGGGATGATCTTTATGAAGTTTTAAAAACTATTAATTAATTGAAACTTATATTTACATAGATGTTGTCATTATTATATAGATTCCAAAAACATACTCACATTGGAATTCATACACATAAATATTTCAAGACATAACCATTTTCCTGGATCTGATAAAGGAATTCCAAAAACACTCAAAAATATCACAGAGATACTTCCAATCATGACAGGGTTATTCAAATCATCTAAAAATATTATAAATATCTTCAACAACATCATAGGAGTCTCTACCATGATTGATAAAAAACAAAAATAATCAATAATCCCTTGGGCTACATCAATCCCCCTTTGTATTTATTGTAAATTCCATCTCAAATATTTTCAACTTCACTCAACACTTTTCAAAAATAATAATTCTCATCAAAATTATCAAACCATATCCTCTCTAAAATTATAATATTCTTGACACAACACTACGAGATAAGGTAATTTTTTTAAATAATTTCATCCCGAAATGATAATAAATTTTTTCCAAGTGACATAGATTATATACCTCTTAATTCATAGTTTTTTATCATTTCATTTACCTACCATAATAAGAAATAACCCTAGCTTTAGACTAAAATAGTTAAGTAAATATCAAACTCCCCCTTTAACATGGAAACACTCCCCCTTTAACAAAGGAGATTATAACTTTCTAATAGTTGATTACTTTATCTCCCCCTTTGATAACATAATGCAAAGCCTTGTGGGTTTTTCTTTTTACACTTTCTTAAGTGATGGGAGAAGGATGAGAATAAATTTTCATCCACAATTTAGTGATCCTATCCCTTGGAAATTCTTTCATAAATATGTATATAATATACTATTTGGTGAAAATATATTCAAGTTTGACATCAATATTAGCCACTTTTTATTTTATAAATTGAAATATGAAGTCGATGTGATTTGATCTAGAATGTTGAACTAGATTCTTTGATGGATCAATGTAACTTTGATTATCACAAGAAATTTTGAGTGGTTTTGTGAACATTTACTTTAAAATATTATAACTATACATGCATCCATAAAATTTAAGTATAGATATGTTTTTCATTTATATAATATTCCCATGTTGTTCTCACGGAAGTTGAGATCTATTTCTTATTATAGAATCTCACAAATCTCTTATCACTAAATAATACTCCACCATATGTGTATTTCCTATCTATATTATCTCTTACCCAATCTATATATGTGAATCCCTCTAGTTTTAATTCAGATATATTTATATACAACAACTAAAATTTTAGTGTCCCCTTGATATATTTCAAAATTATTTGAGATTCCAACAAATGAGACTCTTTTTAATAACTCTAAGATCTTATATAAAGAGTCACAACAAAATTATATATATATAAATTAAGCTATGAGATAAAGTATACATTTAATGGTTTTACTAAAAGTATTTTTTGTTTCAAATGATTTATAATTTCATCATTACTCAAATTTTTTCAAACTTCCATGTAATTAAATATTTTCTCAGAATCATCCAAGCCAAAAAAATTCAATGATTCCATAGAATAATTCTTTCGAGATAGAAAAATGTATCCATTATTTTTAGTAATATTCAATCCTAAAAAATAGTTAATATCTCCCAACATAGAAATCTAAAATTTTCTTTTCATATGATAAGAAAATTATTCCCAAAGATAATCTTTATCACCAGAAAATATGACGACATCTATAAACATAATGATAATCATAGTACCTATGGATTATTATTTAACAAATAGTTTTTTTTAACCATTACCTTTAAAAAATTAATTTTTATCAAAAATCCATATAACATTGAGTTCCAGGCTCTAGGATCCTATTTCAATCCATAAAAATATATTCTAATTTTTTACACCTAGTATCCATATTTATCAAGAATGAAGAAATCAGGTTGTTCTAAAAACACCTTTTCTTTTATATCTCTATTTAAAAATTATGAATTCAAATACATCTAATACACTTTTTAATTTATTTAAGCAGACACTGTTGAAAATATTTTCTTTATTTCCAGCCTAACTACTATTAAAAATTTCAAAAACAATTCATTTCATCTATAAATATCCTTTACAAACCACTATGGATTTATTTCTTGTAACCTCACCTTACTCATTTGGTTTGTTTCTAAAACCCACCAGGTTCCAATTTAATTTGTTTTTTATGGTATTATAAAAAGATATTGAGTTGAGTTTTTCCAAATTTGGTCTAGTTTATCATTCATAGCTTTAACTGATTCTTCATGATCAAATACTTCAGCTACTGATTATGGATAAATATTTGAAATAAGTTTATTTTAGTTTAAAATCCAAAATATTTTTCTTATTTGGATAGGAGCCTCTTGATTTCAAATTATTTTTTATATCAACATGATTTTTTAGTATTTTATGTACTTTTTTTCCTTGCTCTGACACATCATGTTCATCACCGAACTATTCTGAATTAACATCTATAAAATTCTTCTTATTTCTAGCTTCTTTATCTTTCTTCACTTCTGAAATATACATGTTGTTTGATTCATTATTTTCATAAACTTATCAATATATCATACTATATCTATATTAATTCTCAATAACTTTAACATAAAATCATTCAAAAAAATTATCTGACCTTTTTTTCAACATTTATAACATCTACCATTTGATAGGTAACCCATGAAAATGCTTTTATTGTCTCTCTCTTAAAATTTTCCAAGGTTTGTATTATTAATCTGCATGAAGTAGGGACTTCTAAACACTTTTAAGTATTTCAATATTGGATTTTTTTTAACCAAATTCCTTAAGGTGTAAAATGTGTATAAATTCTCAACAAACACATATTTTGTATTTTAATAGTAGTACAAACAACTTCTCTCAAATAGAATTTATAGATTTTATACTCATCAAAAAAATTGTTCCTACCTTCACAAGAATTTTTTTTTCCTCTAATAAATCTCATTCTATTGGGTAGTGTAAGGTTCACTGTATTGATTCTTGATTCCATTTTTTGAATATAATTTTTAAAATCATTTCAATTATACCCCCATCCATTATCATATCTTAAACTTTTAATGTAAACACCCAACTACTTTTCAACCTGTCTTCTATAGATCATGAACATATCAATTTCCTCATATATGTGTTTGATAAACATAATTTTAGTCAATGCGGTGAATTCATCAATGAATGTAATGAATTAAAAATCACCAAAAAAATAATTTTTCTAATAGGTCCATATAGGACAGCATGAATTAACTCAACTGGCCTTATAGACTAAATCTATATATTTTTATGAGTTTATTAGACCATCTTACCCTTTTGTAATGTTTCAAATACAGCCTCTAATTATCTCCTAAACTAATTTAGATCTCTTATAAAATCATGTTTTGAGATCTTACATAGGTTCCTTTGGATAATGTGGTTAAGTATCATGTGTCACATTTTATTCTCATCACTAGTACTCATGTATCATGTATTGGTTAGGACACCAATATGGAATATATTTCCACTAGTTATTACACCTTTGGTGATAACCCTTCCATATCATGAATTATTAATGATGTATTTATTATTATTGAATAAAACTTCATTCCCAACATCACATAACTAGCTTATACTCAAAATATTTTGTTTTAACCCTTCAATATAAAGTACATCTTTATATTTCAGCTTTTGATTTCCAATTTCAGTAGTTCCAATCCAATTGATTTTAAGTTAACTAACAATTCCAAATTTTATATCTCCTCCATCATATTATTTTATATTCTTCAGTAAATTTGTATTACCTATCATGTGGGAGGAACATCCACTTTTAATAATTCATGTCCTTTCTGATTGCATGCCTTTTAGCAGTTTCCATAATGATAAATTTTTCTTCATGCTTTATCTTTTAAATTCATTTCCCCTTTTTATTCTATAAGAGTTTTCATGGTAAAATTATCATGAATTTCTAAAAATTATGACCCTATTGGTTACTCCTAACGTAAATTTATTTCATACATTCATACCTATTCTTTGCAGACATATTAAGTGATGTTTTTTTTCAAAGATTTAATTCTTTTGGAAGTTATTATTACTATATCAATATTGATCCCCATAAATTCTTACCTTCTCTATGGTAAGGAAATATTATACCATAATGAATAATATTTGTGAATATAAATTCTAGAATACTAAAAATACCCTTAGAATAAGTATCTTCTAGCTTGATAGAAGTTATACATAGGCTACTTTTGTATTTGATCTTCCATACTTTCATATTACTTCAGTCTATGAGAGGTTGATGTATTAAAAATAATCTTCTCTCCCTTTGAAATAGAAGAGGTCTTATCATCAAATTTATTAGCCTAAACATGAATAAATTTAGTATATTAACAATATTATTAGTAATAATGGGCTTATTAAATGATTTGGTATGAAAAGATTTGACCATATCTTGTAATCTTGCTAATTTTATAGCCATTCATGATTTAGTTTTTAATTAAATAGTCTTATTGAAGTATTCCTCCATATTTTTCAATTTAGTTTTAGATGTATGACATTTTTATTATGTCTATAAAATATCTTCTTCTTTCATTATTTATTTTTCTTCAATAACTTTAATAATCATCTCTTTCTCATCCACTTTTAATTTGGATTTATTAATTTCATCCATAAGTTTAGTTACACTATTAAGGAATTATTCCTTTCCTTTATTTTTATTAATATCTTATTTCTTAAAAATTTTAATTTTATTATTTATCATGGTATTATTCTCAAGTCAATCTTCTAATTAAACCATAACCCTTTTCTCTATATAAGTTTCTTTTACTCCTTCTTTACTGCTTAGTGATTCTTCATTATTCTTATTATCCCTACCAGGTTAAATACCCTAATATGGGGTGAATAAATGTATTATAGATTAAAAAACTACCCCTTCAGATCTTGTTTCATCTATAAACAAAAATCTCTTCTCTATTCTTTTCATGAACTATGTCAAGATGCAATCATACCCGACACCAGACCCGGTTTGCGGTAAATCCCGAAGGGCATTCCTAATCCCTAAGGGCTGGAAACTAGTGTCGGGCATTAAATGAAATCCATGTGGGAATCATTTCATACCAAAGAATAACCAGGGTCAAATAAATAGATTGGATAAACCAAAAATGCAGAAAAACTAACAACTAAATCTCAAATAACAATATAACCAGATTCAATTACATGATACAACTCAGCATTCTAAAAACAAAAAGACAAAATTGAATCTAAGGCCAAAAAAATTAACCTCCAGCACGCAATATCCATGTGACCGCTTGGTCACATAAAACCATAATACCATCCATTCTCTAATAGAGAGCATATTATAGTGAACCTAAACAAAATATAAACCTACAAAATATCTCGGGTCTACCGAAACTGAGATGTATAGGTAGGGTGTGATCCAACAACTTAGTAGGAAACCACTAAATAATCCATGTCATTCCTTTACCAAAAACATTCCATTAATACTAGTTTGAAATACATTTATAAAAATAGAGTTTCATACACACTTTTCATTTTAAAATAAATAACATGATTGATTGACCTCATAATTTAAAACATGGAACAAGAAGGAAGATGGAGAGTTGAATTTTCCCTTTCAAATCTTCTACTTGGAAAATATTTTTTAAATCAACTACACATTCACAGTTTTTTCAAACAAAAACCAAAACTAGTTACAAAGGAAATATTCCACATCTCGAGGGTAATTGTTCTAGTAGTAATCATAATGGAGGAACATGGGAAATCCTAGGAACTCAAAGAAGAACCAGAATATACTATACATGTGACTCATCCTAAAGTCATGCCCTACTCAATGACATCATAATGCCCTAACACTCGACCATCACCCTTCTTGGCCTGGTCGAGGGGCCTGATCCCATAACAATAAACCAAAGTATCCACTTGTTATTGGCCACTATCTAGTACAATAACCTAGACTATTGAATAAAATTTTCTTAGTAAACCTATTTTTTATGCTAGTTTCCAATGTCATATTTCATAAGGGGTTGTTCCATAAAATTCAAACAATAAGTATTATATATTTAACAAAACACACCACACAATATAGCACCACCATAACCACCTCAAGTTAACTCCCAGGCCTTAAAATAATTACCGTACAAAGGAGGTCCCATACCGAGGACCCTCCCATCTCAGAATCAACTGACTAGGAAAGAGACCTAACTCAAGAGGGGTTTTCCAAATAACCTTTTCAAAATGCCAACCAGACCTTTAGCTTCAAAACATTCAATCACTTACCAAAAACACTTAGAAACCATTTTTAAAAAAACATCAAACATCATATTTATACTAATGTGGATAAATGGGTCTTTAGACCAATCATTCACTAAAATGTTCCCAAGTGAATTTTGAAGACAAGTTAAAACACACAAAGCATACAAAAGTGTCAAATGAGCTTTCAAACTACCTGCAATCCAACCTTCTTTTACAATCTCCAAATGGGCCATAGATTCCAACCACTCACCCAAGCATGTCTCAAGGAAGACCACTCAAAACCATAAGGAACACATTTGGAACCACTTTCAAACACACAAAAAAAAGGCACTTCCCACATTTTGGAAAACATGGATCCATTTTAGGGAAAATAGAGAAAAGTCTAAGAATAAATATTCTTAAGGGGGGACAAGCTTTAGAGTTTCATTTTAATTTGATTTCACATCCATGTGTGCACCTAGTGCACCCATAGATGTACCTTCATCTAATGGAACACTCTAAAACTAATCAAAATATTCAAAATCCATTTTTTTAAAACCACCATTTTCTTTCAACCCCAAATCCATCCATTTCACTCTTTTATAAAATACAACACAAGTTCACAACCAAGAAGCTCTTATCAAATCAAGTTCTAAACCAAATCAAAGGAAATCGCCATGTTTCAGATATAAAACCCAAAAAAATTAACCAAATCAATTTAATAAAACGTTTTAAATTAAAAACATCACACAACCATCCAATTTCACCCAAAAGTTTCAATAAAAAATTCATCAAACACCTCTGACAGAAATACACAAGGCATAAATCAATATCCATGTAAAACCCAATTTTTTGGAAAAATATACCAACATGAAAACACTACCATGAATTAAATATGAATATAACAATGGTGAAAAACATGATTTAAGACTTAATTAATAAAACCAAATCATCATATGGATTGAAAATGGGAGAAAAGTCATGGAAACACCTACTGGTCAAGTGAGAAAGTGATAAAAACCTTGAATAAGGAAGGTTGGGCCTCCAAGAACAAACCACCAACCCTAGAATCCAAGAAACACAAGCCAACACCCAAACCTTATCATTAGGGTGAAAAAACTGAGAAATAGTGAGAGGAGAGGAGAAATAGAGGAGAAATTGCAAAAACCCTTAAAATATTACCTTGGAATCAAAGAGGAAGCACCATGGAGGGAGGAGAGCTAAGGGAAAAGGGTTCTTGTGATCCCTTGGTGCACCAAAAATTAATGGGAAGGAGGAGTCCAAATTTAGGGTTAAATGGAGGAGAGAGAGAAAAGAGGGAAACCGGTTTTTAATGACCGAGCATGTCCATGATGTTACTTAGGACATACCACACAGTTGTGCACTGTCTTTTCGGTTGGTTATGTCTACCTACACCAACTGCATGGTCGGGCCATAAGCTTACCACTAATCATGTGGTAATTGTGTGACACCATAAAAAACTCCCAGATCTTTTTTAAAACCTAAAAAATTTCAACCAGATCTCAACCTGAACATCAACCAAAGGGACCATGACTATAAAAATAATAAAATAGAGTATCCAAGGTCAGGGTGTGACAATTATCCCCACTATAGACACTTTCTTCCCCCAGAAATTCACTAAGACGATAGTTAACAAAACTTGATTCGATGCCTAAAAAAATTAAGTAAAGTCGAGAACCACAAGATGAACTTACTCTCCACATGTCACACCCGACCGATCATGAAGAACCATAGCCTGATATTGAGGGGAGAACATGGGAGGGTTCTCCCAAACATAAGAATTATAATAACACAGAGACCTTGAAACTCAAACACGCCACCCCCAGGTGATCAATGCAGTAAGTCCCAAATTGTACTTAGCCAACATCTCCACACTAACTAAACAGCGACCTTACCACAACCCAAAACTAAGTATTTCTTCATCCTGAATGAAATCAACTCCCTTAGCATGAGAAAAATCATCCCACTACAAGGGCTCAAATTAGAAACACATAACCAAGAAACCTGGCATACCAGGGCACTGGGACGAAGGATCTCCCTATAGAGACACTGCTGAGACTACAAATTCCTCTCACCGATCTAGAACTCCCAAAACTAGGAAAATTCACAAAAGATGACTCAACCCAAAAATAGAAACACCATTCACTACCTCCCCAAACAAAATCACTTTTACCACCAAACGAAAACCTCTAAAACCCAAACCATCCCACATAAAAGAAAAAAAACTTTAAGAAAAATTAATGATTTAAAGAACCACGTCCAAATAGACAAAACCATATAGGTTACCAAAGGACAAGTTCATTCCACTTTTACAACAAAGTGAAGAACTTACAACAATAGAAAAAACTACAATGGTAGGAAGATAAGAATGACAAAACTTTAAACATTTCCATCCCATTAGAGAAACAAGAACTTAGCTAAGGTTTCACACACACTTGGAAACCTATGACACTGCACGAGATTCACCACGAGACACGTGGTTGGGGCTTTGATAGCTGAAGAATCTTCTGTATCATAGTCAGGCATTAGCATCCTCTGATCAGAACTCCTTCCTCGAATGTTTCTTCCTACAGAACTTCCCTAGGTGACTTGAATGTCCAAAATAATGGAAAGACTTCAGATGGATGTGACAAGATGTCTTGGAATTCCTGAAATATCCATAATGATGGCACACCAGAAATTGGTCTAAAGAAATAGATGTCAGAACCAATGAAGATGTGTTCTTAGAGTCAGGTTCTTCCAGCATGCGCTTTTTTCCAGATGGAGAATCTTTACGAGATCCGACCATCACCAACTACACCCCAATTCCCAACAATTATGAGACAACCAACCTCTACTGTTCCAAAGCTAGACCCTCAGATAAATCTGAGATAGCACAAACCTTAATGGCCTCAGGAGTTCCCAACAACCCAACAACACACTCTACCTCTTCAAACCATATACCTGCCTCTAACTGACCTCTAACATCATAAAAGGTAGGAAACATCTAAGAAATATCAGGAACTAGGCATGAATCATTAGAACTTTGAGGGGCTTTTATGGAAGACAAGTCCTGAACAACACGAGAAATAAAAACTGAAATTGCCATCAATCAAAAACACAATCAAAAGAAAAAACCCGAGCTCAAAAAAAACCGACTCAGAAGCCAAAAAAACTCAAGAAAGACCAAAAGTATCCTTTCAAAAATCCAATTTCATATTAATTTTCAAAATATCCACATTTTCAAGACACTTTTAAAATACTAAAATCCTCTTTTAAAACCAAATTCAATTCCAAAAATCCATTTCCCTTTTTAAAACCACCACTTCCTTTTAAATTCTAAAACTAGATTCTTCCAAGGAAAATTTCCCAAATACCAAAATCCAATTCTCATAGATGAAATCCACTTCCCAAAGAAAACACAATTTCCAAAACCTTTAAATTTCAAAAAAACACACATGGAATCCTATAGACCATTACATGTGTTTCCATCCATTTCCATCCACATCATCCATGAACAAGTTCCCCCACACACTTTTTGTACACACCCCACACACATGAAAACATCCATAAGAAACACCAAGGGTTTGACCCAATACAAACATTTTTAATTTAAATCACACTTCACTAATTTGAAACCATTTTATGGAAATCACTTTCATATTTTTTAATTATATTTTCCTTTCAAAATCCACTTTCATTTTCAACACACCCTTACACTAACCAAAACCAAAATGAAAAACAACCAAAAATGAGCTATCGGGGTGAGGGACTAGTGCTTATTCCTAACTCGATGACATGGTGGTGTTCCATGCCCCAATTAAGGCATAACTCTAAGAGATCCTTGAACTGGGCACTTGGACTCCACATGGTTCACCACTCCATGTGAGGTCATAACATGACACTAGTTTGCCTCCATTTTCATCTCTCAATCCAAAATGATCCAAGTAAAAAGACTCAAACCCTAAAATACACCAGGTAAATCAAGGATCAGTGTAGGAAAGAGTTTGTGATACCCTTCCCACACCTACCACCTGAGTTCCAACAATCTTAATCCTCCTCTACCAGACACCCCAAATATAAAGTACCTGTTCTGAAACCATTTTTTCATGAACCAGGTCGGGATGCCATCAGAACTGACACACGACCTGGTCCACAACAAGGCTCGAAGGGCCTTCCCAATCCCCATGGGCTGGAAACTAGTGCTGGGAATCAAATGAAATCCATGTGGGAACAATTTCATCCTAAAGAAGAACCAGGATAAAATAAATAGATACGATAAATTGAAAATGCGGAAAAACTAACAACTGAATCTAAAATAACAATATAACCAAATTCAGTTACAATATATTACTCAGCATGCTGAAAAAATATATAAAACTAAATTCAAGGAAAAAAAACCAAATCACCACCATGCAATCTCCATGTGACCTCTTGGTCGTCTCTGACCACAAGACCATCCATGCTCCAATAGTGAGCATCTTATAGGGAACCTGAACAAAAGATAAACTTGCAAAACAGATTGGGTCTACCGACACATAGTGGTATAGGTAGGGTGTGTTCCAATATCTAAGTATTAAACCACCAAAGAATCCATGAAATTCCTTTCCCAAAAACATTCCACTGATATTAGTTTGAAATACATTTCTAAAAATAGATTTTCATACACACTTTTCATTTTAAAACAAATAACTTGATACATTGCCCCCATAATTTAATATAAGGCACAAGAAGGAAAAGGGGGAGTTAAATTTTCACTTTAAAATCATCTACTTGAAAAATATTTTTTAAACCAACTACACATTCATAGTTTTTCCAAACCAAAACCAAAACGAGGTACAGAGGAACGATTCCACACCTTGAGGGAAACAGCTCTAGTAGTACTCATAATGGAAGAGCATGGGAAATTATAAGAACTCTTAGGAGAACCAGAACATACTATACATGTGCCTCATCCTGAATGCATGCCCTACTCAATGACATCATAATTCCTTAATACCCAACTGTCTCCCTTCCTATCCTAGTTAAGGGGCCTAATCCCATAGCAATAAACCCAAGTATCCACTTTCTATGGGCCACTAGCTAGTACAAAAACCTAGAATAGTATAGCAAACATTCTTAGTAAAACTATTTTATATGCTAGGTTCACATGTTATATTTCACAAGGGGTGTATTCCATAAAATTCAAACAACAAGTCTCATATATATAACCAAACACACCACACAATCTGGCACCACCCTAGCCACCTCATGGTTAGTCCCTTACCTTAAAATAATTACCATACAATGTATGTACCATAACAAGGACCATCCCATCTCATAATCAACTAGTTGTGCAAGAGACCTAACACAAGAGGGGTTTCCAAATACCCTTTTCAAAATTCCAATTGGGCCTTTAGCTTCACAACATTTAACCATTTACCAAAAACACTTAGAAGCCATTTCCAAAACAACATATAACATCATATTTATACTAATGTGTCCAAATGGTCCTTTAGACCAATCATTCACCAAAATTTTCCCCCATTTATTTTGAAGCCAAATTAAAACACACAAATCATACGAAAGTTCCGAATAGGCTTTCAAACTACCTACAAGCCAACCTTCTTTTACAAATGAAAAACAGGTCATAGATTCCAACCACTTTCTCCAGCATGTCTCAAGGCCAACTGGTCCAAACTATAAGAAACAGATTTGGAACTACTTTAAAACACAAGAAACATCACTTCCCTTATTTTGGAAAAAATTGAGTCATTTTAGGGGAAATAGGGGAAAAGGAGAGAAGAGATGTTCTTAAGGGGGGCAAGCTTTAGAGTGACATTTTCATTTGATTTCACATCCATGTGTGCACTTATTGCACCCATTGATATGCCTTCATCCAGTGGAACGCTCTAAACCCAATAAAAAAATTTGAAATCCATTTTCACAAAACCATTGTTCTCTTTCAACCCCAAATCTATCCATTTCACTCTTTTATAAAATACAACACAAGTTCACATCTAAGAAGCTATTCTAAAATCAAGGTCCAAACCACATCAAAGTAAATCACCAAGTTTCCCATATAAAACCAAAATCAATTTAATAAAACATTTCAAATTGGAAACCTCACATGACTATCCAATTTCACCCAAATAGTTCAATAGACATTTCATCAAACACCTCCCGTAAAAATACATAAGGCATAAACAAAGATCCATGTAAAAATATATTTTTAGGCAAATATACCAACATGAAAACACTACCATTAATTAACTATGAATATAATAATGGTGTGGAACATGATTTAAGACTTAATTAATAAAACCAAAGCATCTTATGGATTAAAATTGGAAGAAAAGGAATGGAAACACCTACTGGTCAAGTGAAAAAGTGACAAAACCCTTGAGGACGAAAAGATGGGCCTATAAAAACAAATTTTCAACCCTAGATTCCAAGAAACACAATAAAATACCCAAAAACTAGCATTAGGATTCGACCAATAGAGATATAACCAAATAAAAATCGATAAATAGGGAGAGGAGGGGAGAAATAGATGAGAAATGGACAAAACCCTAAAATATTACCTTGGAATCAAAGTGGAAGCACCATGGAGGGCGGAGTGACAAAGGATAAGGGGTCTTGGGACCCCTTGGTTCTCTAAAAACAAATGGAAAGGAGGATTACTAATTTAGGGTTAAAGGTAAGAGAGATATAAAAGAGGGAAACTAATTCTTAATGACCTGGCATGTCTGCACGGTTTTCTAAATCATGTGGAAACTGTACAGACCCCTCTACCTAGGGAAGGAATAGCATAGTTTAACTGGGACCTAACACATGGTCGTGTGCTAGCCATGTAGTTGGTTCTATCCAACCTGCACTAGTTGCATAGCCAGGATACATGGTTACTACTAATGATGCAATAACCATGTGACACCCATAAAGATCTCCCAATTTTTTTTAAAACCTATAAAATTTCAGGTAGATATCAACCTGAACATCGACCAAAGGGACCAATATTAGAAAAGGAACAAAATAAAGGAGTATCTAGGGTCAGGGTGTGATAATCCTTCTTGTAGAAAATAATTAATGGTAATTAAAACATGCACATGAAACAACAATTTAACTTGGTTCACCCTCACTAGACTACATCCAAGGAGCATGAAAAGAAAATGCGTTGATATTCCAAATTTATTATAGTAAACTATTAATTCATATTTTGAAAAAAAAACCTCTATCTCTCCTGGTTTGCAACCATTCACAATTTTAAATCTCACTATAATCACTCTAATAAAGGTAGAACACTAATACTATAGTAGAATAATCTATTTTTATGAATCAGATCAGATTAGGTTCACACATATATGAGTGTGTCATGAATCTTCACTTTCATATAAGAGATTAAATCATCATTTTTTTTTGTAAGATTTGATTCATAGAAAACTCAATTATGAAATAATATTCTTCTTTCGTAGTTCAATGTTCACCACGTGATGTCTACTATGCAATGTCCAACATGTGATACCCACAGTTTAAATCCCTATATGATCATCCTTTCATATTTATTCTCATATGAACTCCATTACATGGTTGTTGTTCATCATGTAATTCCTTACTCATTCTAATCTATGTACTCCCTTTCATGGTTTTTGCACTTCCCAAAACCCTTTATGATGTAGAAAAAATTCTAGCAGAATAAATATTCTCAGAATTTGTGATTGGTTCTTATTTTTAATTAAGTAATTAGCAGGTCATTATATAGAAAAGGGTTTAAAAAATATGATAATAAAAAATTATTGTTTACTCATTCACAGAAATACCCATCTGTGAAAGCCTTCAATCTTCCAATCGTGAATGATGACCTCATCGTGTGGCCATGTTAACCTCTTCTAAGGTCCAACTAAATCTTATTCAGTTGACCAAAATTCTTATCACTCTATCGTGAATGAATGTCTCTTTATATGGTCACATGATCCACTTTCATAGTTTACGTGATATTATGTGATCCTAATAATCCTTATGTGGAATCCACCCTTTACCCTGGATTTTCATGCCCAAAAATTTATCAAACACTGGGAAATATCTCCACCATAAAAACATTATTCTAGGAAAAAACTAGGGATTTTTCGACTAGAATTAGGAAATAAACAAAAGAACCCAAAATAATTGAAGTTCTAATTAGATGTACTTTTTCTCAATAATCTACCCCTTTGGGTTTTTTTACAACAATTCAAACTTTGATACCACTTTAACCCATTAGTTACAATCTCATAGGAAAATATCAAGCCCTTTATTCTTCAACCACTATTCACACAAATATACTCTAAAAAATTATCAAAGAATTACTCAACACATACTCTAAGCCCACATGAGATGAGATTAGTGTGGGAAACAAGAGTAGTATAAAAATTTCATCAATGAATCCCTTAATTTTTAATACCACCCATTGAATCATTCTTGATATCAAGTGATGAATCCATACCAATTGTTATAAATTGTTTCAAACAATGTATCTCTTGATAATAACATTTCTTCAACAATATATCATAAACCTATTTCATCAAGAATTCATTCTATAATTTATCATCATTAAATAAGCTTCTTTAGAATCATCAAATTTGAAACTCCTAATGTTTCAATACTCCCCCTACCAGCTTCTCCCCCTTTCGTGACCAAGAATTCTCCCTATTTATCAACAAACCCAAAGGTCCCTCTTTTCTGGTTTGTAACATGATAAGGAACACATATTATCATATAAGGAAAAAACAAACCATGCCTCAGGGATAGAGGGTCCCACATCCACATTGTTCAAGTGTTGGGAGTTGACTGAACTCCAAAATATGGTCAATGTCATTCAAATGCTTCTTTGGGTAAGGACTTCATTGGGATGTCTTCACCTTGTAGTTTAGTAGGCACATACTCTAGTTTTTCAAGACCATGATCTAATGTCTCCTTGATAAAATGATACTTTATTTTAATTTTATTTTTCTTTAAGTGATGGATTGGATTTTTTTCTTAGATTTATAGCACTTGAATTATCATAATGGATTCTAATTAGAGACATAACTTCTATACCTATATCTTTAATCTACTAATTTGTTGTGTCCATAGGATTAGAAGACTTTGTACAGATCCTTCTTCAATCAAAAAACTTTTTTCTCATATTTTTTAGTGAGAAAATCATTATTTCTGTTCAATATAAACCTCTTTTTCTATAACCACATTCAAAAATATTGACATGACAACCATTTAGAAAACTTTTATTACATTTTCATTATTATGGAAAAAAATGATTGAATCATCTCTAGTCTTGCAACAGGTGAAATTGTTTCATCAACATTGATACCCTCTATCTAAGATTATCCCTTGAACACAAGTCATACTTTGAATATATTTACCATGTCATCTTCATTTATCTTGTTGTGAAATGTACATTTGGTCTTGATGGCATTACGATATATCATACTTGAAACAATCTCTCAAGTTTGATTCTTTTTTATTTTTTCAAACACCTTTTTTATTACATATATCCTATTCTCATATCTTAAAGATTCCTAAAAAATAATTGGACCTGCCTATGATAGAAAATATTATTTCTTTATTTTCTATATTCTCCATAAATTTTTTGGTGTTCTAGGATCATTAATTATGTTACGCCTATCAATTTCATCTTGGATATTTGATTTCTATATAGTTACAGCTCTAACTTTATCAATATTTTCATATTAATATTCTTCTAAATATGCCTTAGGTATTTTCATACCCCTTGATCTAATCATTTATTCATCACTATTCATTTGACACTACTCAATTATTTTCTAAATATTATACTCATTTTACACCACAAAAACATAGTTTCTCACCACAACCATTCATATCCTCTTATTGAATAATTT
The DNA here is from genome assembly GCA_963277665.1 of Viscum album. Lineage (NCBI taxonomy): Eukaryota > Viridiplantae > Streptophyta > Magnoliopsida > Santalales > Viscaceae > Viscum > Viscum album. The sequence goes on along the minus strand of OY728121.1, from coordinate 849,079,888 downwards.
ATATGATTTTCTTTTTCCTTGATAGCCAAGAAATTCCCCCCATCTCCATAGGATTCAAACATATTTTGTTTCTCCTTGTTGAGAATGGGAAACTTACTTGTGAAGGATCAGAAGTACTTAAATGTCAGCTTCATCCCATACCATAGCTCTTATAGAATCTTCTAATCCTATAGACACAACAAATATCTATTATAAATGTATAATAATGTCAACTCTTCTTCTTTAAAAAATAATATGGTAGGTCTTTATCAATAACCATTATTCTATCCATGTTGCTGATAATCTTGTTTCATCTCCCAACCACCCCATTTTGTTGAGGAGTTATTACTACTAAGACTTAATTATGTATCCCATGTTTCTCGTGATATTCCTCTAATTTACTATTTTTTAAATTTTTTCCACTATCAATTAAAAAATCCTTGATTTTTTTACCAATAATCTTTCCACCCTCCCTCCAATATTTTTTTATGTATCTAAACACCTCGAACTTGCAGGTGATAATTGAAAATCACAACATTATGTTATAATAATCAATTAAAAGGACATAATATATCTTTAAATCAATATATCTTTGTGAAATAATTCCATAAATATCAACATACAACAATAAAAACACACTTTTTAACCTTTTCTCTTTTGACTTATATGTCATTTGAGTGATCTTCCCTTTTTTGAAAGCATCGCACCTATGAGTATGATTAGTGATAACCTAGGGAGATCTTGAGTAGAATAAAATTTCACTAGATATTACAAGTATAATTGTATTAGATGACCAAGACGTTTATGTCACAGCCTATTTTCTTATTCCTTGAATAGATAATACATATCTTCTTCTCTAACCATAAGGTAAAGTTTTCCTTTCATGCACTTTCCCTACAAAACAATTACACCATATTTTACCCTGATGATACATAAAATATTTGTAAATATTACATCATGTCCCAAGTCACACGGTTAACTGAAACATATCATTTTGCGACTGATACCTTCAAAAATCAAGATATCAACATGTCTCGTATCTTTTCCCACAAACTTGGATTTCCTTGAGCCAATAATCTTTATCCCTTCATCATTTCCAAATCAAATGACATCATCCTTGTCATACTAAATTATTTTCACAAAATCCTTATTTACCATCATATGTGAGGTCCATCCACTATCAATGATACATATTATAATATAATCTGATGTTTTAAAGGCAATCTATACAATAAATGCATGCTTAGATATTTTCTTCTTGATACATCTATTTGACTTCTTACATAATGTTTACTAATATTCATGATCTTAATCAGAGTATAATGGACCAAATTCATCTTGTAAATATGCAAATTAATTTTTCATTATTAGTTCAATTTATGATCCCTTGATTTACAATGTATAAACACTTTGGGTCTATTATGTAACATTCCTCTTTATTATTGATGAGAAATATCAATCCATGTGTCTAACTCCTCCACCCCAAAAATAGTGACCATTAAAATCATTCCTATAATATTAAACTTTTTTTAGATGTCTATATTTCTCTTATACCTTTTGATACAGCTTAGATATAGAATAATCATTTTGGGAATGTCCCATATTTTTATAGAAATAACACCAGATATGAGTTGTATTTATTTGTCTCAATGTTGTATCACTATTTTTCCATTAGGCCCTATAAATCATTTGATTTTGATTCATACTGAAATAAATTTTCAACCTCAAAGTGGGTGCTTTTGGTCTGGTACTAATCATCACTACTTTCTATTTCTGATGAATCCCCATGCTATTTTTGTCATTCTGATGCGTCATTTTCTTATCCTAAAAATTATTTGACAGTTTTGATGGACCTATGTATTATTGTTTCCCTTTTTATGTCTCCTATGTGACTTACTTTCCAAATATCTTTTCGGGTGGGTCAATAGTTTCTTCTAATCTTCTAATTTTCTTCATGGTTCGGCAACTTTCTCCTCAAGTTATTCAATATGTTTATCATGATATTTTACTATTTTAGTCAAATTATTGATAAAATTGGTTTGTTTTTAAACTTTTATCTTATAATCAATGACCATCTCTAAGCTTTTAGGTTTTTCATATTTGATATTTTCAATTTCTACTTAATCTTGGACTTCTCTTCTTATTTATTCTGTATATAGAGCTAAAATTATGAACCACTCAGCTATATTTCTTTATTTTATTTCTTTGAACATCAATCTCCTCAAGAGATTCTTTTAATCCAAATTAGAGATAAACTATTCCTTCCACTTATCCTTTTTCATTATCTCTATCATCCCATATCTATGAATTTTCTACCACCACCACCATCGATTTTTTTTTGTGGTATTTATAGTATTCAATTAATTCGACCTCAGTTTATTCTGAACTATCATTTTCTTGTGACATTCAATTCTTCTTCTTGAAGAAATTTCACTTAATATTTTTTATACCTTTCACACTAGATATAGGTTTTTTCCCTAGTAATTTAATTATAATCCCCATAATCATCTTGAAACTTCTTTAGACACTTTGTTTCAAGATTCCTAATGCTTCCAAAATGAAATTATTCAAGTTGAAGTTTCAATTTAAACATTACTTTTCCCCTTTATAGATTTGAGGAGTGGAATAATATCACCTCATCTAGTTATCCTTATTCCTGACCATCCCCTATGGTGATATTCTTCATAGTACTGAATGCCCCCTCTTTAGACTTCCCTTTTTCCACATCCTCATTATCATTATTTATCATCTCATATGATACTAGAGTATTATGTCAGATATTCAATGTCATCACCTTTGAATTATTTTAATCTAGTATAGACTTTCAAATTGAACTAAGTTGGAAGGCTTCTCAATATTTACTTGATGATATTTAAATCATCAAGGAATTATCTAAGACTAAGAATTTCCTCCACAACAACATTCACTTGGTTAAATAATGTACCAACAGACTCATTAGGGTTCACCCTCATGTCCTCATACTTGTTCCACATAACCTTAAATTTAGCTTCACAGGCTTTTTAATCTCCTTCATAGTTATTTTAAAATTTTCCCCCATGGAATTTTATGACTAACATGACAGTGTCATCGCCTATATTTTGTTGTATATGGATCCCCCTAAGGGATTTATTCATATGGCTTCAATATAAAATTATCTTCAATATGCTTCTGATAACATTATTTTTTCTACACTGGATAAAACTCCATGAATAATATTAATAAAAACATAACACCCTGAGTTTTTAATATTTTTTTGATAAATTTTATTTCTTCGATAGCTTCTGTTACATGCAACACTAAGTTTAAACGAACCATGATATACTATTAATATTATTATTTAAACATGATTGTTATAACCTATCCAATAAACTTGGCTGTATAAAATTGAATAACCATATTTTTAGAATTAATTATAATTTTTTATATAAATAAAACATATTAATAAAAAAATTAAAATTTTTGGTAAAGTCTTTATATTCTTTTAAAATACCTTTTTCTCAAAAAATGATTTTTATTGATTTTTGATCAAATAATAAAATTAATTTTTCCAATTTTAGAAAATTTAATTGAAAAATTTAAATTAATTTTGAAATCAACCTGTCCAAATTACCTTAGGTTTAATATTTTAGATATTTATGAAAAGTTTAATTTGTCGATGAATAGTGAAAAATACTAGTTTTTATTGAAAATTATCTTTTCATTAAAAGAATTTATAAGGTTAAATTTTATTTAAATACTTTAAAATGTAAAATAAACTCATATATATTATAATTAATCCAATATAGGTATTTTTAATCAATTTTATATTGAATTTTTAAATAAAAACTTTTTAAACTTTTGAAAAGTCTTTTTGGAAAATTGCTTTTTCATCACCTCAACAGGTATAATTTTAAATTAAATTATTCCACTTATGTGATTAAAATTTTTAAAAATGGATTATATAATTTGTAATCATCATAATTACTATTATATAATAAGTTTAACTTTACTTTTGGTCAAAATGAATAGTAAAAATAGTAAAAATTAATTAATGTGGTCAAGGTTAAAACAGGTTTAGAAGGAGGTTAAACTAGAAAGATAAGGGGTAAAATGACCTATAAAATTTTCCAACACCAATTTTATAGAAATATTTAAACCTTATAACCTATAATATTTGGTAATTATCCATTTTGGATCCTTTTTCATCTTAAAACCATGGGTAAACTTTATTCTTTTCAAAAAATCCATGTGTGTCCTCTCCCCCAATTATAAAAGGCCACCCCCTCTCCTCACCTCTTAACACTTATAAAACCATTTGGTTTGGTCAATAACTACCCCATTATATTCCTCAATTCCCTAAACATATATTATATTCATTATTTTTATAATTAATCCATCCTAATAAGATTTTAGGTATAACCCTAAAGAGGCTCTCTAGATAATAGGTAAAAAATTTAAACTTGTGTTTTTGTTTTACTTATTCTTACACCTCATTAAAATATTCTTAAAATATAATAATAAAATAACACAATTATATTCCATAAAATTATATTTTTTATTTTAATTTCATGACTTACATTTGTCTCCTCTTCCATCAAATAGGAAACAAAATCGTCGATCATGTGTACGGTGGAATACCACCTTGTGAACCGATGTTATTCATTTTCCATCACCACCTATCACGAATATATGTAATTAAGGATTTAATGTTTAAATGTGATATTTAATATATTATTATAATTATAGAGTTATAATATCACATATACCTTTTTACTTTTTATTATGTGGGAACATGATAACATCGATGGTGTGTATGGTGGACTACCGCCTCGCGAAGCGATGTGATTCATTTTTCACTTACGCTTTACATGAAAGGTAATAAAGATAAATTTAATGAATATATGTGATATATATGAAATAATAATGAATATTTAAATTTAATATATTATTTATCTTCTTTTCATTATATCTTTTGATAAAATGGAAACAACGCTCATGCATATGTACAACCTACCATCTCCATGAATGGTGTATTTCATTTTCTATCTCTAAATTTTATAGATTTCTATAAATATATATATTTATAATAAATATATATGATATATATATCATTATTAAAATTCTATATATTATTTAACCATGATCAAATTAAAATTATTTAAAATACCAAACCAGAACATACATGAAAAATGAATCAGTTATTACCTGAAATATGATTTTAATAACGAATTTTTAACAAATAGGTAATAAAATTTCATAATTAAATCATATATGGTATTATAAATATGATTATGGTTCTTTAATATATGTATAATAAACCTAGATTTATTATACATGAGTTTCTAATCTGTAAGAAGGAAGCCGAGACTTAAGGTAATGGATTTTTGTATCAATTTTCCTTCTTTGCGACATACAATATGTTATGCCCCTATCTTATTTTATGAGGTGTATATATAGACCCTTCAATATGTAATATCCTGAATTTATTTATTCTCATGATATTTTATGTTTCATTTAATTTTATTCTTTCATGGGGCTTATGATTTAATGTTACCAAAGTGTTAAGGGGTTAATGATACAATCTCATCATTTATCTGGATTGTTTATGTTTTTGATTTTGATGATGAAATATTATTATATATATCTCAAGAAAGTCATGAATTTTATTATCCAATATTTATTTAATGAAAATTCATGTGATCCTTTACTTTCCTCTCTTTATTTACTAAAGAGTTAAAAATAATGTTTTCCACAAAAAATGACTTTATTTATCTCTTCGGCTGAAAATTATTTTCTTCTCATACCCATTATTTCTAAAAAAAATTAAAGAAATTTTTTACTACTATATAATTATTGTTTAAATAAAATTTTACCCTTTTCATATTTTTAAAAAAAATTAAAAGGAACCTTCATGTCATTTTCCAAAAAAGGTTGTTTGGATTTTACTGAATATATAAAAGGAATATTTGTTTTAACATATAAGGAAAGAATAGTACTTCCTACCACCATGACTAATAAATTATTTAAAAATTACCTTATAATTTCCTAAGTTTATTTTCAAAGGAAATTTTTTCTTTCACATTTGGAAAAAATTTAGATTTTAAATAAATTATTTCAAGTGAAAAGGATATTTTCCACACGAAATATTCCAAGAGGTATTTCAAAATAATTTTCCATCTAATATTATATCCTTTGAAGTTACTTAATATTTATTGGGGATATAGTTTAATGATAATATAATTATTATTTCTCTGGATGGTATATGTTTATGATGATGTGATTTTTATGAAACCCATTTCTTTTCCACAAGATATGTTGTAACGAACTTTTTTATGAAACCCTTTTAGTTTTAGGGGTTTTGATTTGATGAATGTTTTGTGATATTATGGAACACAAATTTATAGATTATGTGATATGTGGGACCAATATCTCCATCCAATGAATTTAGTAATGATTAATGTTATATAATCTTAAAAGGTACATGAGAGGTTATCCTGCACCCAAAACAGGGTACATAGAAGGTTATTCCAAGCCCAAAAGATGGTACATGGGAGGTTATCCCAAGCTTGAAGTGGGTATATGTGTTGTTATCACAAGACTAACATGTTATGAATGTCTTAGTGGATAACCTTGGCATGAGGTTTTCTATGCTTACGTGTATGCCAAAAATCTATATCTTATGCCAATGTTATGATCACATGTCTCGTGTTCTATGATTACTTTATGATTCATATCTTATGAACTTCCAAAATTTATACCATGACTCAAGTTTATGATCTGTGATATTTAGGGTATGGTTTTTCAAATTTTATTCTCATTTTATCATACCCTTATGCTTATGTTATGTTAATATCTCCCTTTTTTACCCTTACTAATAATATGATATCAAACTTTATTATATTTCCTTTTTCTATGATATGAATAATCGTATTGTGTATGAAATTTATACGAAGGGTGATGGTTATGGAGAACTTAGGGGAGACTAAATAGCTCACTTATGGACCAGTTGTTTATGTGTCTAAGTTTACAAAGGCACTACACCTAAATGATTATGGCATGGATAGTTATATTATTTAATGAATATTAAACTATTAAGATATAATATTTATGTATGACCTAATTAATGGAAGTAATGATACATTTGATTCTTCCATAGTTGAAAATTGTGTCCATCAAATATCATAATCTCTTCGTGAATAAAAATTTCTATTTCTTCCACTAAGAGAGAAAAATTTGCTTTAAAACATTCCTCTAATACAACTTGTTATCCCTACCAGGATAAAAAGCATAAGTGGGAGTGAATTAGGGTATAATAGATTAAAAAAATTTCCATTTGGATCTTATTTCAATTTTAAACAAAACCATATTCTCTCTTCTTCTCATATCAAATAATATACCAAAATTAAAATGTACATAGGACATAGAAATATTAATTTGTTCTCAATAACTAGGCTAAATTCAATTAGAATACAAATTCAATGTGTTGATGTACCAAATTCACTATAGTAAACTACTGTTACAAAGTTTATAGTGGAAACAATTCCCCTCAAAGTTTACAAATATTCACAATTTGAAAGATTACTACTCTCTATCTACTGAATGAAACACAATGCTCCTATAGTAGAATTTTTTATTGTTATAACATATTTATATTAGGTTTATAAATATTTGAGTGTGTCATGAGGATCTATTTTCATCTAAGAGATGAAATCCTCCTTATTGTGTAATATTTGATTCATGGAAAACTTCTTCATGAAATATTCTTCTTTTTACATGGTTCGTTGTTCACTGAGTGATGTCCACCACATGATTTCCGTCATGTTATACTCACTATATAAATCCTTATTTGATCTTACTCACATAATTATTCTCTTAGAAACTCCCTTATAGAGTTTCTATTCATAGTTTTATGCCTTACATGATCTACTCTGCTTACTTCCTTTCACGACTATTAAAATTCGTGAAACACTTTATAAATTTTCATAAATTATAGAACAATAAATCTTCTCATAATTTTTTCTCTATGCTATCTTATAATGAAGTGATTAGAATTTCCTCATATAGGTAAGGGATTTGAAAAACCCACTAATCATAAATTATTGTTCAATTATTCACTAGAAAACTCATACATGTAAAGCCTTGAACCTTCCAACCATGAATGACAGCATCCTCACATGATTGTGGTATCCTCTTCCATGGTCCATGAATATTATGTGGTCGGCCAAAATGCCATCACTCCACCATGAACAACATCCTCCTTTCAAGGTCCCATGGTCTTATTTTTTGGTCCACATGAACCTTATGTATTCCACATAATCCTAAAATAGAAACTTCCATTTTTACTAGATTTTCATACCCAAAAGTTTATTAAACATTATGAAATATCATCTCTATAAAAACCTTCTTCTATAAAACCATTGGACCTTGTAAAACAAGTATTTTTCAACAAAAACAATAACCCAAAATATATAAAGTTTCAATAAGAGGTATTTTTAGGCAACACCTCTCAAAATGATCCATTAAATTTGAAAACTTGTAAGGATTCTCATCCTATAATTGTTTTTTGGCTAAAGAGAATTATTTATCATATTTAATCATCATAATTCTCCTATTTATTCTTGGAAAACTTATTTCTTACTTTACTAGTTTTTTACATATTTTGAATATTTAACCCAATAATTATTTTGAGGTTTATCACTTTGTTCATCTACCCCATATTTACTAATCTTTCTCTTTGGAAAGTTTATAGAAATGTTTCTAATGTCACCATATTTAAATAATTTAAGTGGTTTCTTTCATTTGTATCTTCCCATGATTTTTTTGGAAATTTTAAAATATAGGAGACATGATTATCTTATAATAATCATCCTTATCTTATTCTTCATCAAAATCACTTAAGTCTTTAACTTATTCTTCCTTGATTTTAAACTTTCTCATAGATTAAAAATCCTTCTCTTTATTTTTTATTGAATGCTACTATCTTTATCACTTCATAATAAATGAGGACATTATGAAATTTATCAAGTGTGATAAATGACTATATTTAAGATCATATATTTTAGGATTAAATCTATCAGGAAAGTTCCTCATTAACTTATTCAAAATTATAAAGTCCTCAAGCTTCTCACTATATCCACTGATATTACTGACTATTTCATTTACTCTAGTAAATTGGTCCTCAATTATGTCTTTTTACATTATTTTTATGTCTTCTGACCTAATTTTCCAAACTTTTATTTTTTCCTCTTTGAATTTTACATTCCCTTTATAACTGATTTCTAATTTTTCCTAGATAACTTTTATAGTTTGAAGTATTGTTACCTAGGTATACAAATTTTAAGATAATGACATAAAAATATAATCCCTTTATTTGATATTGGTTTTCAAATTCTACTTATTAGTGAAGGATATTTGTGCCCCTCTTTTAATGGTATAAAACAAATTGTTTCTGCATCAACAACTTCATGTTTAAGCGATAGGAGATAGGGAAGCATCCTATTGTTCCAACCATGGTAATTCCTACCATAAAAAGTGGACTATTAACTGATTAAATATTATACATCCTCAAAAGATAAGGATCTAGAATAATCAATATGAATACTTTGATACCAATTGATGTGCCTCAAAAATGGGTGCACTGCTGATAAGGGGAGGATGAATTGGTGGAGTTTGGTCTTTTATAATTTCCTTCACTCTAAAACTAAATTCTACTTCTAGTTAAAGCATGATCCACTCATGTATTTAACACATCCTTACCTAAATGAAATGGAAAATAAAATAATAAGGCTTGGTAATTTTTATATGGATAACCCCTGATATGGGTGACTACATCCTTGTTGTGATTAGTATCATCCTAGTCATATATTTTCCACTATAATATTTTTATCAATTATAATGGGGTAGTCCAAGTATCATCATATGGCATAGTTCTTCCCAAAATATATAAATATCCCCCTGATAATATTGTCTCCTGAAAATTTTAATAATTTTTTTATAGCTTTGAGAAAGATCAGAAAATGGATGTATGATGTATCAGTAAAAAAAGATATATATCTTCCAATTAAAGCCTCAAAAATGATAAGATAAAAATATTATCATTTCTTAAATAATATCAAATTTAGATAATATTAGTTGATGAAAATGGTTTAGTTAGTTCTTTCTCCTTTTATATAGAATATGTTTGATAATATACTTCTTAATATCAACACACTAAATTCTCATGTTATTTTAAGTTTGTTTTCCTTCACCAAGCTATAACTTTATGCTCTATTTTAACATAATCTTTTGATACTTGGTGATACTCACCACACTAGCTCACTCTATGGAACTAATTCTATCATATAGGCAAGTCAAGTTATTATTGAATTAAAATAATTCCCTAAAACTATTTCTAACTCATATTTCTATAGAATTGTCTTAACTAATTTATACAAAAAAAATACTTGGTGGATTTTATTAATTTCCATTTCATGTGATCCCAAACCCATGACGCTAAATATTCCCTTCTACATTTTACTACTATCATCAGTTTAATTCCAAAAATACCCTTTTCTTCATTCCAACGGATAATAATACTTTAGAAAACTATAGATTTCATCACCAATAATATAAATCACAAATAAATGTATTTTTTAATTATATTAATACTCATTAGTTATCTCCACTTCGTTAAACTTGATCATCTTCAACTCAACTTATTTAACCAACTCATAGTGTGAAAATGTGCTTCATGACACAACACCACTAATAACTCATCCTATTTAAATCTCATACACTTAAAACATAAACTTGAACCATATGATGATTTGAATGTGAATATGGAAAAAATATTGTCAAAACATCAAAATCACATGTAAATTTTTGGAAAATCCTCCAGCCTTGATCACCATTGATGTTTTTAAAATTAATTTATCTGTAGAACTTCAAAAAAAAATCAATGTAGTGATAATAATTTGAAATTTTCCGCAAACCATCATGAGTCACAATTTAAATTTCATGTTTTAATTAATTAATAATGGAATGATCATCATCTTATTTAATTTCCTATTCATAGTAAATAATCTAGAAAATTCAGTTTTTCAATATTTAAATGTCTTAAAATTTCACTATGAGTTAAAACTTGTGAATATATAATATTTATTAAGTTGATTCTTATGAATATTTTCAAGGTTGAACCCTATTAAGATCATCCTTATGAAGTATAACCTTATAAATATCATCAAGGTTGAACCTTATAAATATTATACTTATGAAGAAAAACCTAATGAATATCATCCTTATGAAGTGTGTTGTCCTTATTAACTCAATGAAATTATCCCTACATATCCATCAATAATCCATACAAAGTAGGTATTTAGCCTTAAAAAGTTAGGATTTGTCTTTAAGAAATGTCAGTATTCATCCTTATGAAGCAATGATCCTTACAAAGTTTAGGAATAATCCTTAAAAAGTTTGAAAAACATAGTCCTTATGGTGTAACTTATCTTTATGTAGATGTGATCATTATTACATATATTACAAGAATATCCTAATTTGGACCTCATCCATATGCATATTTTAGGACTTATCCATTTTAAAATCTCTAAAATAGGAATTCCAAAAACTCTAATAAAGATCATAGAAACATTTCCAATCACCTCAAGTTTGTTTAAATCATCACAAAAAAAATTATAAATCACTTCAAAAATATCTTATGAGTCTCCAAAAATATTTATAACAAATAAAATTCTTCAAAAATCCCTTAGGGTACTTCAACATATAGTCTCTCAAGTATATAATACCTAAAAACTTCACATGAACCTCATTCTTCCTCTATATTTATGTATTTTTAATGGATCTATTATATTATGTTCTATATCCACACAATAGATCTTTGTATCACCCAAAGTAATGATCTATTGAATGAGATAGTATTTGTGATAGATAAATTTGGTCATTTGGTGAGACTGAGGTTCTTTATCCTGATAAATATCTCCAATATTATCACAGTAAATCTCAATTTCTCCCTTAAATCTAGGAACTACCCTAAGTTCAATAGTAAGATTCCTGACCTAAACACATTCCTTCTCAACATCAAATACAATAATGTACTCCACATCTGTTTTCGATCCCACATTGGTGTCTTGTTTAGAATTATTCTAACTAATAACTCCACCATTTAGGAAAAACAAAAAACTAGTTTGAGATATCATATCATAATTGTTAGTTTGTAAACTAGCATGAGTGAAACCCCTTATAATGAGATCACCCTCAGATCCAAATAACAACAACATATTCCTATTTCTTATTAAGATCTTAAGGATGTTCTTCACAAAAATCTAGTGACTCTCACCTTGATTGGATTAGTATATACTTTTTATGCTCAAATCATAAGCAAAATAATATTGATTATATAAAATTTTATAAATGTTATATCATGTGGAGTAAATATAAGGAATATTATCCATACTATTGTACTCTTTAAAAGCATTAGGAATCTTCTTAATATTTTTGCCATGAAGCACTAGTAAATACCCCTTCTTAGAGATCTCCAGGATAAACCTATTTAGAACTTTAACAATATATGTGTTCTAACCTGATTTAAGTAGCCTCTTTGATCTATCTCTATATATCTATATACCTAGTATATTGTCTACTTAACCAATGTATTTAATCAAGAAGCACTTTCCTATCTATATATTTACAAAATAAAAAGTTGGGACATCATTTTCAATGAGTAGTATGTCATCCACATACAACACTAAAAATACCAAAACACCCCCATTAATCTTCTTATATACAAAATAATCATCTATGTTCTTTATGGAACTAAACTCTTTGATTGGATTGTCAAATTGGACGCTCCAAATCTAAGAAGCTTGATTCAACCCATAAATGGACCATTCTAACTTGAAAACTTTATCATGCCTATTTGGTACTTTAAAACCTTCAGGTTGTATAATATACATGTCCTCATCTAAATTCTTATTCAAGAAATTATTTTTTAAATGCATTTGATATATCTTGTATTTTTAATGAACTATTTTGGAAATAAATATATGAGTATATTTTATCATCACAACTAAAGACAAGTTTTAAATATAGTCAACACCATGAAATTTTTTATAACATTTTCCTACCATACGAGAATTATATGTAGAACTCTACCATCCAGTTTAGTTTTATTAAGGAAAACCCATTTCACCATATAGTTCTCACCCCTTTAGGTGCATCCACCATGTTCCAAACTCGGTTAGTGTACATGGAGTCCATCTCATATTTCATGGATTATAACCATTTATCAAGATTAGAACACACAATGATTTCTTAGTAGGTAGTATGTTAATCATATATAAATATTAATTCATTATCATTTACCATAATAAATTAATATATCTCATGATCTTGAAAAAATATACCAGGACTTTGAAGTGATTGTGTGACTTGGGTCTATTCTTTTTACACGACAAATTGTGAAACCAGATCACTTTATATCTCAAGAAAAATCATCGTTTATTAGACCTAAACTTATTTGATTTAAAATTTACTCCCACTAACACATCAATATATATTTTCCTTCTCAATTAATATATTATTTAAATCCATAAACTCTTTACATTCAGTGAGATAATTGAAATAATATTCCTTAGTTTCCTTTGGATGGCCAAAAAAATAGCATTTTTCTTATTTGGAGTCAATTTTTTTAGAATGAAAATATCATTTATATTCTACACAACATTAAATACTTATAAAATAAAAAATGTAATGTTACCCACTATATATCACAAATGGTGTATTTTTCTCTACTTTATATGGAATATAATTAAGTATAAATGTACAAGATTCTAGAACATATCCCCAAAATGATATAGGGGGTCTCATTTACACATCATTGACCGAACCAAGTCTAACAAGGTATGATTTCTCTTTTTATATACATCATTAAACTATGGTGTACTTATAGGAGTGAGTTGTTAAATAATTTTATAATCTATCAAAAGATTAATAAATTTCTAGCTTAAGTATTAACCACCCTGATATTATAATATAATCTTAATAATTTTTTCAAATTAATTATGTACTATGATTTTGAACACCTGGATCTTTTTAAAAGATTCAAACTTGTTCCTCGTAAACTAATCATACCAACTAAAATCATCAATAATTGTTACAATTTATTTATGTCCACTACTTCTTTAAGTTCCCATTAGTCCAAATACATCACTATGTATAAGCTACAATATTCAATTATCCCTAACACTTTTCCAATAAATGTTTTTTATTCATTTTTCTAATTAAAAATATTTCCATGTGTAAAATGATTTAAAATAGAATGAATCCAAAAATCCATCTCTTTGGAGACTTTGGATTCACTTATCATTTATATGTCCAATATGATAATGCTAAAGATAAGTGATGTTAGAATCAACATTGAACATCTTATCTTAAATTTTATAGATATGATTATCCATGTCTAAAATATATTAATCGTTCACCATATTACCAATGACATAAAACATTTATTTAATATATATAGAACAATATTATTCTAAATAATTAATAAAAATCCTTATTATCTAAACAAGACACAAAAATAAAATTCATGTTTATGGATATAATATAATAATAGTTTTACAATTCTAGAATTAATCCACTTGGTATACATAGACCATAAGTGTATACCTTCAATACAAAAAATCATTCCCCATTTAAAAAAATTGATTTAATTAACCTTTCATCAATTCTATTCTATTTTTAAGTCAACATATATCCTTATAAATGTGTAATCCATACTCAATATCCAATACCCTTGAGTCAGAATTAGAGAAATTAATTTCTATAACATTCATATCTATAAGCACAGAATGCTTCTCTTTGAGAACATTACTCAACCTTGGATGAAAATATAAAATTATTTTTATATTTTATACCTATAATAGATCTCGAAATGATAATCTTGGTTCATATAATAATCTATAACAAAGAATAAATTATGGTTAAAAATCATTTTCTATATCTCTTCATCAAGGAATTTTAATGAAAGTACTCCAATTAAAAATTATACCCCACAAATAATATCCATTTAGTGGGCCATGATCCATATTTCAATAAATATTTTTTCACTATTTAATTTCTTAAAACATTTATATATTTAGGTTAGTCATCATGGAAATGATATAACACATGAATCTTAAATAGTTAGGTGGACACATCCTTTACCAGTTCATCATAGGAATTATCCTAACTCTATTCCTATAGGAATACAATCCTATTAGGTCCACCCTTTTAAGTGTAACCCAAATCATATGATTGAATATGGGTGTGTAATACTATTAGGGTCACCCATATCCAACATGACTTATAAAAGATAATTCATGGGAACCCAACTTTGGCATTACATACCTAGTTGGATGATCTAGATATTCACATTTCTTTATTTGGAAAGAATATAACATTTAATATTTAGGGGGTTTTATTAGTCTCATCATTCTCATATTCATCGTATAAATATCATTCAAAACTATTCTATCCCATGATATCTTTATATCTAGTGTAATCCCAATATGTATGCATCATTCTTGTGATTTAGTATTGGGATCCTTTTTCCAAAAAATTAATATATTCCATCCACATTAATGACTAACTATTTAAAAAATTCAGAGATTGTGTTAATACCCAAAAAATAATATCTAAATATATCTACACATATCCAAATTCATCACATGTATAAGGTATATAAAACAATTTCATATAAATGATTTTTTTGTATGAAATAAAAATTCCCTACATATGTAGGCATGGTTTGAAAAATATCCAACCACCACTTTTCTAGACAGAGCATAATCACCCAGGATAATAAGAAGTATGACTTAAAGTCCCACTACCCATAGTCCAATACTTAAGAGACACATCAATTCCCTCATAATCCTAAAACCTAATAAGAATAAACTATAACTAACCTCTAAATTCAAGCTCATATCCATAAAACAAACTAAATTGATGGTAAAACAAAAACTAAATATTATGTTTTCATACCTAGAATGTAAATCAAATATGTTTGGTATAATAATTTATAAGTAGGTTTTTAAAAAATTTAAACTAAATAATAAAATATTCATAATGTAAACAATTTAAATACATAAATATTTAAATAGTAACTTTATAAATAAATGATAATTCAATTATTTAACATAAGATATAACAATTTTATAAAAATATAACAATCAAACCAACTTTTGATAAGGTATAAAGTGATATAGATTCAGTGTGGGGTCTCTAAGACCACATCAATGAATATATTTTAGAAGGATACTTTTTTATAATTTTTAGTAAGACCACACCTTACAACCACAGCATGGTAGAACTATCCAACCTATTTTAGAGAGTGCATAACTCAAATGATCCATGAAATAATATATAGCTTCATGCCATTTTTGTTTTATAGTGTCATCAATAAAAATGGTAAGTTAACATCCACCATGAAGTGGTCGTCCTTATGGTGGATCTAATGAGGACATAGTGGTCGGCTAACCACATCATTGTGATTTAAAAAATAGAAATATATTTTATAGTTAGAACAACCAAGTCTTTTTTTCACTATGAACACACCATTTCATGTAAATATTGATATAATATGATGTGTTAGTTTTATAACTACATTTTTTATGGAAAACATAAAAAATATGACCTGGTGTTATAAATATGATTATGGTTCTGGGAAAATTTTTAAAATTTGGTTTTAAATTTGATCTTTAACCTATTAATTCATCGCCAACCTTGGATATAATTCCAATGATCAGTTTTTTGGGACATCATTAACCCCATAAGTAGTGTACAAAAACAAAAACATAGAAAAAAATAAAGCAAAGAGGAATAAATAATATGAATTAAGAAAACCATAAAACTAGCATGCCTAATTATCCATGCTTTTGATCTTCACTAGCAGTGAGTTTGATCAAGATCCTTCCACAACAACCAATAGTTTATTTCATATAAATTTATACACCAATAATTTGAATCATTGAATGCTTTGGTAGGATATATTCTCCACAATTGTGTGCTAGAACCTACTCTTTGAAGATAAATAAAGAGAAGATAAATTGAAATAGATTTGGAAAATGAAGAATAATATATGGTATCATCCTTAAACGAGGTTTATAATATCTAATTTTTAGAGATCATTTATTATATGAATGATCCTCATCAATTTATAATGTTTCATGCATTATGAAATGACCAAACCATTTGGATTCTACCTTATTAATTAATCTGATTGTTAAACTCCTTTTAATAATTAATAATTTTTCTACACATCATCGTATGATGTGTCATTAAGTCAAATAATTATGATAGTTGAATTGGGAGAGTCATTTTAATGATATCATATATCATTCCATGTGACAACAACAACATGGTATAAAATACCATGTGAATACACTAACCATGGAGTGTTTATCTCCATTATATTGTGGTCTTTGATTTAGTTCATATTTTTCAAAAATGGGAATTATGGGTTATGGCCTAGGGTCTTACATCACTATAGAGGTGATTATAAAAAATGGTGGGTTTAGTTAGGGTGGTTGATCCACATTCAGTGTATCATTTTGTAATACATGTGATGTCGTTATCAAGTATAGATAAGATCTAGGTGATATATATTGGAGGATATGTTATGCACGAGGTGCAATGGGCTATTAATCATGGTATGTGGTTGGGAAATGTGTTTCCTTAAGATTTTGATTATTATCCCAACTATTGTGTTATAATGTAATATATCGTTCACTACCCAGGAGATAGATACGTGTATTCCTTCACTGTTAAGAGAATTTTTTAGATAGTTTATGGCTATATCTAATCCTATTATGTAATTAAATTTAATGGGTTTGGCATAAGGGAAACCTAGTATCCAGATGATAGTGATATTGGATGGTTAGACTCTATTTTTACCTAGTATCCTAATGATATTCCTAAGCTTATTATAATTTATTCTAACTTCAAGATACTAATGGTATACTCGAGCATATTACAATTAGATGGGTGGACATTTTATCTCATCGTATCTTGATGATATGTCAAAGAATATCATTATACACTGAATCAATTCATTATAGGTTGGCCTAGGATATACCTTAGACAACCTTATGATGAAATTTTGGTAACTCCATTTTTCTAAAGGAAAAATCATGTCATTCTAGTCATTCCTTATTAACATGATCAAACTACAGGAAATTTCATCCCATACTTAAACATTGGCCAAAGAGTGTATTAGTTGACTGTCAGAGTACCTAATGGTATAAAAGGTGTTATACATGTATTTATTTATTACTTTTATATCAGGTTGCACATGCATGCACATATATTATTATTATTGTTAGGGACATTGTTGGATGTGTACTATTGAATTTTATTCTCACACCATTCATGTGAACCTATGTGAAAGTGTAAACTATAGGTTTAGAATTTGGGTATGAGAAAGGACCTCGGTACCATTGATCAAGATAGGGGAGATTAGAAAAAATGAGAGTAAAAGTTTGAGGCAATTTTAGGGATGGGTGGTTGGGTCTCCTTTTTTGTTTTGTTTTTAGTATTTTTTTAATATTGTATATGATCAACCCATTAGGAGATCTCTTTTTGGATGCATGACTTGTATTCCATAACATGGATTTCATTTGTTAAAGCATGGTGATTTTTTATTTATCATGGAATATATTTAACTATAATTATTTGTTACACTCTGGTTTTATACCGATTATAGATTTTTTTTATGTGCTATTTTATTCCACGATACTAATGGTATAGTCTACCCATGAGTTATTATCTAACCCTTACTAATTTTCAGTGAACTCTAGCATACAAGGATATGTGTATGAGGTCAAATGAAATTTTTAACTAGGATAGAATATGATTAATTGAGTCAAGACAATACATTCTTTCAATTTCTCAACTGATATGGATTTTATCAAATGATTATATGAAATTAATATCATAAAATTAGGAATATCTAGATATGAGTTTTTGTATTTTTTAGGAAAACAGCGTGATTTTTTTAAAAATACAATGCTTTTGAAAAACATTAGTTTTATATATTAAATTCATTCAAAATTAATAATAAATAATTTTTATAAAATTTCTTGGAAATTTATTTTTAAATAAAAATATTTCTTTGAAGTAAATTAAACTTGGGTATGAAAAATGAATGTGAAATGTGGGTAAATGTGTAGAAGATTCAAGTGATGATTAGAAGTCTAAGGAATTTATATGGGAAAAATCTCATTGGTATGTGATATATATGCAATATAGTTATTAATTATTAAACATTCATAGGAAGGTATTATTCGGTAAATTATTTTTATTACTCATGTTTTCTAATAATTGGTATGACTAATGAAATATTTGATTTGGTGTGAACTAGCTAGGGTTACCCATATTTTTTAGAAAACATTGGCATGAGTATCTTTGTCCTAATTGGATTATATAAAATATTTGATAACTTGTTATTTTTTAAACAAAATTAACTACTTTTTGATTGAATTGGTTACATGGTTTGGAATAGATCGTTGATGGTAATAAATGGAAGTGATTCAGGTAAATACAACATAGTATTCTATTACTCATTCCTACTTGTACATTTCAGTGTTTGTATTGATGTATTTTATCATGATGTGGGAAAATAGGAATCTTCCTTTTCTATGGTGATGGATTATAGGAGTTGTTTTGGTGGAAAGGTTACTTGGTGTTCAATCATAAATTGTTGGATGATTGAATTTTATTTTTCCATTGCATTTGATTTTGTGAAATCCAGCATAGTATTTAGTTATTCATCCCCACTCATACTTACTCACACATTTGGTTGTTTTATTTTCTAATTCATTTGATTTGGTACTTTTTTTAATTTAGAATAGTTTTTTTAGTTGGTTTTGGTTCTTAATGAAAAACATGTGTTAATTTCATAAATATATTGTTTAATTTTAGAGATAATAATTCACTAATGATTACACATTATCCATTTCCCCTAGTTATCAACCTCTAGTGATCAAGAAACACACTTGATCCCTTGCAATGATCTGGCTCAAGTTCTAGGGCTCTGGTGTTAAGTTTGGATCATTGATCAATGTAATTAATTAATTATATTTTAATGATATTCAATTCATTTTATTCACTTATATTATATTAATTAATTATTATTTATAATTTGTTGGGTTTAAAGGATCATTTTATTGGATTTTTTGAATATTGATTAATTTAGACTAATTTAATTATTTTATTGATTTTATTACTATTATATATTTTATTTTCATGGGGAAACTTGATTTGGGTGTATTTTGATATTAAGTAGGTAAGGGTAGAAAAATCAAGTAGTAAATTAGTTTAAACTTGTAATCAATCAAGCTATGTTATATTATGATAGGATTTACACCAATTTTGTGTGAGTAACTCCATTGAACACCTATTGTGTAAGAATAAATAGTTGGATGGGAGACATCAATGTAAAATAAAGTTGTGGAAGGGTAACTAGATCCAACACAAAATCCACCTCATATAAGACTAATTATCCATATTTTTTAGAATAAACATCCAAGTGTAAAGTCTATATATGAATAATTGAAAATTTCATAGAAATAAAATATGAATCTTGAATCCTATATCATATTAACTCAGGATACATGGGTGCTATTTAAGAATAAATACTAGACACAAAATAATACACCAATATAGGATTATATAGAGTTGAAGGAGGATATGTAAGATTAATATGGGCCTAGATAAGAGTAAACTTGAGTTTTTTAGATACATATGATTAAATGGGACTCATTTAAGAATAATAAAAACTTAAATGATAGTCACTTAGTTCTTAGACCACTTACTTAAGGTTTTGTGCTTTGAAACACTTAGAAGGAACTACAACCATAAATATCATCATGATGCTAACCATTCATAATGAGGAGGCCAAGATGGTATTTTCATACAAGAATGTATAACTGAATCAATAATGGAGGAAGATTTATTATTAAGTGGCATCTGATCTAGGAGAGACTAATTCAAATAAGAATCTTGTAATCATGGATTTGAAAGGAATTCACTATATGAAAGGAAGAATTCAAAAATCCACAGAGAGGGAATATCACTTCACTTGATAAAACATGGAAGACATCACTAAAACCAAGGAAAGAATAATAAATCTATTTAAATATATTAAGTCACAATGAAGAGGGAGTGTCCTAATGTCCATTCTGGTTTTTATATATATAACTATTATGTGGTTTTAACCCTTCACATGGAGGGATAAAACAATTTTTGGTGATTGGTACATTAGGGAGGAAAACCTTTGTTATGATTATGTTTAGACATTATTAATAAATTATTATTCTATTTTTTAATCATGGTTTTTAGTAGAAATATTTTTAATTATATGATTGTATTTTATTTCATATTTCTACACATTTTTTTACAATTATGTTACTAAACTCTTTTCTCCAAATACTCAATTATTTATAAATATCATAGAATATAGATGATTAGGTGGGGAAGTATCTATATATTGATAGTACATATGAGAAAGGTATTTGATCAATTTAAATTTATTTAGAATAAATTCACCTAATTTATAATTTCTTGAGTAATTTAAGGAGGGTTCATTATTGAGATATCATAGAAATTATCAGATATTTTCACATGCACAAAAGAAGGATAATTAATAATGTAGTGATCACTACATTATTGGAACTCAAATGCACTATCAAACTTGGTTGAGAGATAAATGATTTTCTAATCACTCATTGATTGATATATTGAATAATTATTAATCATATTTAAACTAGGATAGCATGATATTTGGTAATTATACCCCTGACCAATCACTTAATTCACATTGATAATTTTGATTACTACAATTTCACTTGTGTTATATTAAATCAATACAAACCCCAAACCCATTTACTAATTTTGATAGTAATGATTTATTACCCCTCCTTAGAGAAAACCTTAAGACTCTTTTATACTACATTTTAAACTTGGTTTATTGATTGTGTTTGAAAAACCTATACCAAGATCATGTCAAAAACCTAGTTTCATTTATAGGGATGTGGTTCTGATCTCATAACACTTATCCAAATATTTTATTTATATGACCATATCTCACACTAACCATAAATTCCCTCTTGATATATATATTTATATAACTTTACTATATAGAATTAAAAATTTGAGAAACATTAATAACCTAAAACTAGAATTCAAAACATTACTTTGTATGAATCAAGTAAAACCCACAGTGATAATTCCGATACTACGATTGAACTCATGGATGATAAAACTCTTATAGATCATTATTTACCTTATTTCACAAATAAAAACAATAACATTTTTATTCCTATATTGAAAGGTAATTTTGAACATAAAAATAGTCTAATTAAACTTTTACCTAAGTTTCAAGGCCTTACAGGAGAAGATCCTAGTATACACATCAAGGAATTCACCATGGTGTGTGCAATATTAAATTCAATAGAAGTAGTCAAGGACTAAGTCAAGTAGAAATAATTTATATTCTCTCTATAAGGATTCTATAAGGAATGGATATATAACCTAAATCCTAGATAAATATACAGTAAGGATTACCTACAAAGTAATTTCTCCCAAAGGTTCTTCTCAATATCAAGGATCATTGTCATAAAAAAGATATATATGTGCTATCAAACTTTCTATAATAGAGACACTCTATGAGTTCTTGGAAAGATTCAAGAATCTATGTTCAATTTTTCCACATCAAATACTTAAGGAGAACCACTTTCTAGTCTTATTATATCAATAAATTATTGATAGTTATAGGAATTTTTTTATGAGTATCTTTGACAAATAAATCACAAACCGGGTCAAATAGAAAAATTAAGAAGTTGTATAAAATTTCAAAAGAATTTGATACAAGTGGTCCTAGGAAAAGAGAAGTGTATAACCTGATATTTACTAAATAATATTTACTTAAAAATAAAAAAATTTGACTAACCACATTGAATATAAATATAGATCCTAATATATCTAATGATAAAAAAAACATTAGTGAATCTATGTGACCATTTTTCTTTACTATATCACTTTACTGACTAGTTTGTTGAAGTGCAAGAAACTGAAATTTGTAAAGATACCTATCAACAACTAAAAATTCAATATCTAATGAATAATCAATGATGTAGATATAGTTAACATGTCTAATATGGAGTTGGGAATCAAAAAAAATCATGCTATAATACCATTTAACCAATAATTTAATCAACGTTCACCCTTACAATAAACTTTTAAGCAATCATACAACTAGATTTTCCAATGATCACCATTTAAAAAGA
This sequence comes from Viscum album, assembly GCA_963277665.1. Classification (NCBI taxonomy): domain Eukaryota; kingdom Viridiplantae; phylum Streptophyta; class Magnoliopsida; order Santalales; family Viscaceae; genus Viscum; species Viscum album. Next base: position 849,056,615 of record OY728121.1, on the reverse strand, counting down.
AATCATATGAAAAACCTTTAACTAGTTCACAACCAAAGACACATAACCAACAAGATATAGGAATTAAATAATTTAAAAATTATATGAATGAATTGAAAAACCAATTAGGAATTATTATGGTAATGAAGACTAAAAATATAGGAAAGCTACCAACTCAACTGCTTCGCAATCCCAAAGGTAATGTTATCATAATAATAATAAGAAGTAGAAAATAAATTCTTCCAAATTCCTAAACTGATTTCAAATAATCCAACTCAATAATTAAGAAAAATAAGGAATATGATTTTAAAAGAATGATAAAAATATATAAAAACAACCTGAGGAAAAAAGTAAACACTCAACTATTATTTCCCTTGAGAAAGATATATTCAAAAAATCATGAGGTGGAAACTCAAAAGGAAATCCTAAACACTTTAAAAAAGGTTGAAATCAATATGATACTTTTTAAATATCTTAAATGAATTTCTAAGTATTCAAAATTCCTTAAATAAATATGAACAAATAAAAGGAGACTTCAAGATAATGAAAGAGTTTATTTAAGGTGGAATGTTTTAGAATTGATCACACCATAACTTCCCACTAAATTTCAAGATCTAGGTATATTTTATATTCCCTACACCATTGGATAAATGTAATTTACCAATACCTTATGTGATCTTGGAGATTCAATAAATTTTATTCCTCTTTATGTTTCTATAACTTTCTAGGTTCGATAACATAATTCGTTAAGATTGGTTTTTAAACTAGCTAATCAATCTAATAATCAGTTAGAGTACATGAACAAATTTTGGTAAGAGTGTAAAATTAGATATTATTAATTGATTTAAATGTTGGAAACATGGAGGAATAAAGGACACCATATTTTTTAATGATCATTTTGGGAAGTCCATTATTGAAAATAATAAATACAGTAAGCAATGTCCATAAAATAATTTTAACAAAATAATTTTAGAAAAACATTATTCACTGTAATATTTTTGATTTTCTAAAATACTATAACAAAGAACATTCACTTTTTATACTCTCACACTCTTAATAAATTAATTTACATGAGGGTATTATTTTATTAAACGGAATTTGGAATTTGGTTAACAAATTAAGATTCTAGTATTCTATGAGAAATAATTGGGAGAAACATAAATAGTTCAAATATCTAAGGATGAGGTAATTTTTTATTTCTTTAATGGATTCCTATTTATATAATAGTTATGAATCTAATACTCAATTTTCTATATAGGGATATTAGACCATACCGATGCGTAAACTCAATATGAAGACATATTAAATTTATCCCCTGGATTTGGAATTGAAACCACAGCCACTAGATTTTAAGTATGTGTTTTTAAAGGATGAATACTAACTACCAGTAATTATTTCAAGAAGATTTTTCTCTAACCAATAACATGAACACATATACCTGAAAATAGAAAATATTAAAGTTATAGGATGGAGTTATAATATTTTTTTGTATATTTCCAAAATTTTCTTATATATAATTCTACTTAAAGGTGATGAAAAACCTATTAGGAAACCTTAGAGGAGACTAAACCTAACTATGATGAAGGTAATGAAAAAGGAAATTGATAACTTTTTAGTAGTAGGAATTATTTACCTAATTTTATATTCTCACTAGGTAATTCAAATCCATATATACCTAAAAATATAGGTTAACAATTATAGAGAATGAAAAGAAAGAGTTGATTATCGTGTGAGTCAAAAACTTTTGGGTGTGTCCATTGATTATAGGAATCTAAATAAAGTGACTAGAAATAATCATTTTCAAATAAACTTAATTGAATAAACGTTGTAAATACTTTTAGGAAAACCCATTGTTACTTATTGGATGGATTTTTAGGATATTTCCAGGTGATAAATACACCTTATAGCCAAGATAAGACAACCATCACTGATCCTTGTGGAACATTTTACTATATTAGGATTCTATTTGGATTGTGAAATTCCCCAGGTACATTCCAAATATTCATAGTAATAATTTTATCTAATTTAATTGAGGATTTTATTGAATTATTTCATAATGATTTTATTGTTTTTGTAAGCTCATTTGATCATTCCTTGTTATATCTAGATAAATTTTTAAAAACATGTATTGAAAAGGACCTTGTGCACGGTTTTGAAAAATGTATTTTAATGGTGGAAAATGGAATTTTTTGGGACATGTGATTTTAAATATTTTTGTTTAATATTAAAAATCAAAAATTGAAATCATCACTTATTCTCACAGTATTACTTATGTAAAAAATGTTAGATCATTTTTGGGATATATGGGATTTTATATGATATTTATCAAAGACATTAGTAATATTACCTTACCCCTTTCAAGATTAATTTTAAAAAAATCTAAATTTATTTTTATGATCCATTAAGGTAAATTTTTTGATGAACTACAATATAAATTAACCACACCACCAGGGATACAATCACTGAATTGGGAAAACAAATTTAATATATTTTAAGATGTCTCTAATAGTATTGTTGGAGTAGTCCTTATAGAAATAATTGAAGTAATAATAAATGTAATATATTATTCCTCAAACACATTATTATCTGTCCAAATATATTCCACCACTTTGGAAAATGAGTTCATAGCAGTTTTGTATGCCTTATAAAAATTTAAATCTTATTTTCTTGAGACTAAAGTAATTGTTTTATCTAATCATACAACACTTAGGTGCCTAATGAAGAAAGAAAACACAAATCCAAGTCTAGTAGTATGGATTTTATTATTTCAGAAATTTTATGTGGAGATAAAATACAATAAATGTTGTGAGAATCAAATGGATAACCACATGAGTAAACTACCTTACACAGCTGAGGTAGGAATTCTATATATAGAACCACTAGATGGCTCCATTATAAGTGAACAACATTATTTGGTAAATTGAGAGGTACCATAGTATGAAGATATGGTAAATTTTTTATAAACTTCTTCAATTTTCTCACACCTATACCAACAGGAAATTATAAAACTTAAAACATTTATGCATGGGATGACCCATATTTCTAGAAAATTTATTATGACCAAATGGTTGGAAGATTATTGTATAACATTTAAGTACCATGTATACTAAATTGTTTCCATATATTATCCATTATAGGAAACTTTGGACCACAATTAATTGCAATAGAATTCTTGGAATTTAGTATATACAAGAATAAACAATTTAAATATGCCCACGAATTTTGAAAAAAAAAGTGTTAACCATACCAATTCACTGGAAATAACTCAAAATGAAAATAAATGGCTCAAATAACCATGAACTTTTATAAAATCTTTGAAGTATAGGGAATTGATTTTATGGATGAATTTCCAACATATTTTGTATATTGTTAAATTTTATTGGTTGTTGATTATTTTTCCAAGTAGGTGGAATCTAAGGAGTCCACAACTAATGAATTTTATGTTGTTTTCATATTTATAAAGACTAATATATTATTTAGATTTAGAATCCAAATTTAAATTCTAAGTTATAAAAGAACCCACTTTTTCAATATAGTAATGTAATATTTGGTGATGATAATGGAATTACCCATAAAACATCAACCCTTTACTATTGAAAAACAAATGGATAAGTTGGAGTTTCTAATAAGAAAGTATAAGGAATTGTGAAAAACACTATCGAGCCAAATATGAAGGATTATAGATAAAGGTTAGAAGACACCTTGTGGGACTATAAAATAGATTATAATACTATATAGGTTGATATATTGGAATATAATATATCTACCTATGTAATTAAAACATAAATCATGTTTAGTGGTTAAGGAGATGAATATTGATTTATATATTGTGAGGAAGAAAATGAAATTTCATATACAAGACTTAGATGAAATATGGAGAGAAGTAATTTAAAATTCTATAATTTACAAGGAAATAAAAATAGTGGAACGTAAAAAAAGTATTCAACAAAGATATTTTCACCTAGGATAACAAGTGCTACTCTATAATTCAAGACATAAACTTATTTCAAGTAAACGTCATTTCATATGGTAAGTCTCGTTTTCCATTAATATTTTTTCCCTTTGGTGTTATATATATAACTAAAGAAGGAGTGAGGAATACATTCACTATTAATTGAAAAATATTTAGGGAATATTAGGGATATTTTTTATAGGCACTAGGGGAGGAGATCACACTCCCCAAACCCTTCTACCAATAAAACCATCATATGGTACCTTTCTTTAACCAGTTGATGTTTCCAAATACCAATTATGCTCAATTTTCTCATATATTTTCATATGAATTAAAGACACAAAATGATTCAATTTTAGGGGAGAGGAAACCATTATATATTTTTATAAATTTCTTTTTGTTTTTATTTTTTAATTTTTTGTGTTTTTGTTTACTTTTTTTCGAAATTTGAAACTTTGTGAGCTCAAATTGAATAACTTTATAAGTTTGAAACTTGTCTTATATATGATAAACTGATTTAAATCTCGGTAAATATATAAAAACCTTGTCTGCAGTGAAACATAGTTGGTGTTTACTATATTACATTATCCAAGGATACAGGAGACCACATCCCATAGGATCAAATAGCCTAGTAGTCTTAAGAGACTATATGCATACATGATTCAAACATTATATTAGAAAACATTAAATAAAACTAAAATTTCAGTGAATAATTTATTATTTCTACTATTATATCCTTGAAAACCATTAAAATTTTACTTCTCGGTACCCTAGGTAAAGTAAAAAAATTAAAGCTGATATCAGATGCTCAGCAAAGTAAAGCATACAGCAGAAGCTATCATCGAATAAATAAGGCATGAATAATATGTTAGAAATAAAAAATAATAAAATATGTCATATACCTTATATAATTAAAGATAAATATATAGATGGAGAATAGAGAAACATAAATAATCACATGGATAGCAATAACTATTTTTATAATGATATAATACATAATGTTGGGCATCATAATCTTATTATTAAGGTTATATACAAAAACATCATTCATAAATAGATAAGGCGTATGCTAGATTCCCAAGATTGGTTTTCTCATGAGACCTACCATTGAATCAAGGGCTTATATAATATTAGGCCCCACCCAAAACTTACTAATTTCAATGCATTAATCATATAAAATTAATTAATATCAATACAATACATAATCAACAAAAACATTTGCATTAGAAAAGTATCATATAAATGTCAACAAGTAAATAAAAAAGAACAAAATGACCATAATCCATCTAGAGAAATAAGATAGATGGTATTATTAGATAATATCCCCAGTGAAGCATAGGATACTTTAATGGGTATTTATATAAATGAAAAATCACATTTATAAAGACATATTTAGTCGATTTGAAAATAATAAGAAGTATATTTTTCATTTGGAAACTTATTTAAAAATAAAAAATACAAGATTAATGGGAACATTATTTTATTTAAAACCCCATGTAAACATTTAAATTAATCATGGTAATTAACAACTAATATTATGGTAGGAAAGTGAGGGCATGCAGTAAATGTTAAAATGGCATTCTTTTACTACTTTTGTAAAAATTTAATAATGAATTGTATTGAAAATGTTAAAAATATTTCTTTTAAAACATTGAATAGAAAGTAAAAGTTAGCTAAAATTTAAATTAATAAATTATTTAAGTATAATAAAGAACATAGTTATAGAAAAATAATGAATGTGGATATAGAAGAGAAAAATTTATATCTAAAATAAGAAATAAGGTTTTTTTATTAAAAACATTATTTCAGTGGTTTTGAGTACCATAAAGTGGTAAATGGAAATAATACATGAAAAATCATGAATAAAAAGATTAGAAGAAATTATAATGGTTTTATGATATAAATAACATACAATTTTCCTATAATGTAAATTGAAACATAAAAAATCCAGATAAAAAGTGAGATTACAATATAAACCCTTACCTTGAATTCTAGTTTGGTCAGATGTGTTCCAGCCTCTGTTATAATAAATTTATATTTATAATCCATATATATATTGGACCCATATTTATATATATATTTTTTATATCATTTATTAATAAGTTATTTTTAAAATTTACTCACAATTTTTTGTCAAAATCAATTATTTATGTTTTAACTATTTTGTTTCTTATGCATGTTTTGATTCGGTGGTCCTATTCCTTGCACCAAGATCATGGTTTCATCACCTCAAGAATTTTTATAATTTCATATATATAATATTTATACATTAAATAAACTTTTATAAAAATTTATGTGAAAATATCATAACTATACACTTTTATCATACTAATACACTTTTTTGTGGAGGTGGTAGTCTTCACGTACACCCGATCAACATTTCCTTTTTAAAAATGGATGTGAGGGAAATAAATTATAAATTATTTTATATTTATATAATCATAATTATGTTATAAATATCATATATATTTATTAAATATATTTATATCACTATCTATTAGAGGCAGTGATGATGAATTAAATGCATCGCTTTAGGGAGGTGGTAGTCTGTACGTATGCAAGAGTGATGTTTTCATTTTCCATTAAATGGAAAAAAGAAAGAAAGTGGTTGCACCATTAACATAACAAAATTTTAGTATATTAAATATACTAATGTAATTATTTTCAGATGGTTATAGAATATATTTAGGATTTTTAAGTAGAAATAAACCTGAAAGGTCTTGGTAAGAATATATACATCTTCCTTGGATAATCTTCCTTGAAAAACACCTTAAGGAATCTTGGATGGGTATTTTGGGAAGACCAAAACATATAGGTAATGGATAAATATTTTGGAAATGTATTTTGGTAGAGAATGGTTGATCTAAGGTTCTCAAGTGGTGTTGATAAGTTAGAAGAGGATGTTCCCTTTTATAAATCAGAAGAGTGGCATTCTTGTAAATATTAAGAAATTTTAAGTATAATAAATATCATTATCAAGGAAAGGGGATCCAATTATTCCAATTTATAATGTATAATAATTTAAGTTTAAAATATACTTAATAATTTAAATTTGTACTAGTATTAGAGATATTTGAAGCATTATATCATAGTTTAACACCCCCCCCTAACCCTTCTATATCACACTGTGGTGGAACTTTTTTACCATGGTAACTATTCACTATGAAAAAATGTGTCCTTATTACCTAATACATATTATTATAACTATAAATATGGAATACATTTTAAATTATTAAATTTATATAGGTGGAAGAATTAATTTTAATATAAATACACAAAATTTAATGAAAATAGTTCTTTTTAATGTCTTTTTTAACTATAAAAATTATTTCACACTAAAATAATGAAAAAAAAATAAAACTTTAAATTCATTCTTCTACAATAATTATTTCATAAAATTGATATAATTTGTAAAAGTGATATTTGTCCCTATTCACCCAAAAATCAATTATTTAATAAAAATACCAAAAATTAACCCCAAGATAAATTTAACCTTCTTATGTACAAATTGATATCAATTTTATCAAATTTAAATTCTAAAATTTATAAATTTTACTTTAAAATATAACCATAAACAATTTATATTATAATAATAAAATAATATGATGTGAATTGGGAAATAGAATAAGAATGTAGTGTTTACATACTATATTAGGATCTTGGTTATTACATCACTACACCAAAATATTACATTAGAGGTGGTTTTTTAGCGACAGTTTATAAAACCACTGCTAAATTTTTTTTTGATAATTTAGCAGTGGTTTATTAAAAATCGCCGCTAAATCTTTTCATTTTTTAACAAACTTGACACTTCTTCCCCGACCCATCGACGCTTCACCCCCAACCCCCCAAAACCCAACAAACCCTTGTCTCTACTGGTCTTGATGCTCTTCAATCTTGTCCCTCACTAACAATCTCATCCCTCATCATCGATACCATCTCTCACTGCTAATCTTAACGCTCACTGCCCATCACCTTCGGTCTGACCCTCACTGAGGTAGGACGGTATTCCAGCTTTTATTGATATAATTTTAAAATTTTGGAAGCTAAACTTATAATCACAACATATTCATTTTATGTTGTACTTAATTATGATTCTAAATAATATTTTGAGAAATCTACATAAAATAAATCCAAAGTATATAGGGAGTCTTCCAAAGGAAATTAACTTTTTTTTAAATAGGATCTTGGTCTCTTCTATTGCTTCTAAAACTTCTATTGTTTATTCTGTAATTTAAGTTGTTTAGAAATAAATATTAAAGAGTATGATCGATAGTTATGATAATAAGTCTAATATTAAAGATTGTCTGAGGGATGGTAGATAAAAATCATGTAAAGGATGCATTTTTGTTATAAACTTCAATATAGAAATTATCAATAAAAGGATTGAATTGTGTGTATATTACCTCATTTATCTCAGATTCATAAGATCACTTGGCCCTTACCCTAATGATATATATCTCATAGCATAATATAAGTTAAAGGAAACCTTATATAATAAACCAACTAATCCTAACCTTACACCTTTATTCAAACCCACTCCAGAGACCAATGATCGAAATCTCTATATTTTTGGTTCCTTTATATTGATTTTATAAACTATTTTTAGTCTCAATTAAATTATAGTTTTACTTATTATATAAAAATTATGTTCTACTATATTCTCTTTTCTGAACATGAATTGTTGATGTGGAACTATTTAGATCTCAATTTCCCCTTATGGTTAATATTTGTGGTTTATTTTGATCCAATGGTTCAAAATAAAGTAGGGGTAGTTAGAAATGAGTTGAAATAAGTTATATGTTTTAATTTAAACCTTAAATTTTAATCCAAAGAAGAAGAAGGAGTTGTTTTTCGATATATTAGGATTCTCAAAAGAGATATTGTGAAAGGGAGATTATACCTGATACTGAATGAAATAACAAATGCTATTAGTATTATAAATAGAAGAATGAAGATATGACACAAATATATCTTGTATAATATATTTTTATCAAATATAGTATAATATGATAACTACTTATGATCAATTTCACTAAATAAGAAGAAATAAAATGGTGGAAATAATTTGTATGCATTCAAGTTGTATATTATTCATGAAAGGAACATTCCCAATTTTGGTTTCAAGGAAAATAAAAAAAATTGTGTTTATTATTGTTTTTATAGAAAAATAATAAGAAGTAAACAAATGATAATATATAAGTGAGTGAAAAATAAGAATAATCCATATGTACTGTGTCAATGACTTGATAGACTTATACTCTCACAAAGGAATATTTAGTTGTTATCTATATTATATAAATTTAATATGTGGGATGTAATTGAGAGTATAACTCACCAAACCATGTTGTATGATATTCACACTTATAAAATTTCAAGGTAGCATAGTATAAATACCACAGGGTAATTCTAGTGGTTCATGTGGTCCTTGAGGAATCCATATTAGATTAAGGAATAACCTTCTCACAATGTGATGTGTACCTTACAAATCACTCTAACATTTTTATTTCTTTTTTTAGATGTGTTTCATGAAATAAAAAATGTGATACAGGTTAATGTGAAAACCATATACTCTAAAAAATTATAGAGATAAATAGATAGTTCATGTGGTTATTCCCATATATGATTAACCGCTTATCACATTAGTATTCCCAAGGTAATTCCTGTTAGATTTGGTGTCCTAGAACCAACTGTTTGTACTTTGATCATGTGGATATTTAATTTATTTAAATATTAAATATCTTAATTTAAATTTTTCATTGTTCTTCATGACTGTGATGTAATAATGTCTTAGAGTATTTGTTGCATTGAGAAGGTCAGGGTAGTTCCATGCTATAATTAGAACCTTGAAATTCTATAACAATATTCTTAAATATAGTTCTATGGTTGGATGATATACTATGATGGGACGCATAGCATGCATACCATCACACTAGTGGAATTTGAGCCTGTACCAACACTCATTTCCCAACAGTTTGAAAAAACCATTGGGATAAAGAACCTATACCAACGGTTATAGAAAACCATTGGTATTAGGTATTATATGTTGGGTTTTCCTAGTGGTTTAACAAAATCGTTGGGGAAGAAAAAATTTACTTACGATTTTTAGTAATTGTAGGAAAAAAATACACCCAATTTAGGGATCCCTCAACATGAACCATCCCCGACTTCCGCCTCCCAACCCCATCCCCCCCTCCCCCCTCCCCGATCTTGATCTCTCCCCGGACTCCGCCTCTGCCTCTTGGCCCCCCTCCCTCTCCTCTGGCAACGTTCCCCTACCCCTCTTGGCTACCTCTCTGATGATGACGTCCCCCTCCCCTCTCAGCTTCCAGCAACGTTCCCCCCTCCCCTCTCATCTCCCTCTCCTGGTGAAATCCCCCTCCCCTCTTGGCTCAATCTCCTCCGATGACATCCCCCAGCCCCCTATCCAGTCGTGCGTGAGACCCCCCATGGACGAACACCCTGTGGGACGTCCCCCTCTCTCAGCTCCCTCTCCTCCCACCAAGGTTCTTGATCGGTACATCCAAGTAAGAATTAGTCTTATTTTTTAAAAAAATGAGGCAACAAGGAATGAATTTCTAGGTTCATAGTTAGGATTACCATTCATATTAATCATGCATTTTCTAGAGTTTTTAGTAGTAACCAACTCATATTGTGGTGAATTATTGGGTAAATTGTGAATTTTTTCAAAATAGAGTCTTCTATAAATGTATAGTTAGATTCACAGTTTATATTCAATTCATTTGAACAGTGCATTCAATAAAAAGTTCATGATTTTTTACACACCTCATATTTTCCTCTATAGACTCCTATTATACCTTATATTGTGTTGGATTTTTTTATCATGATATATAAGTGATGAGGTTGTATCTTTATTAAGATGTGAAATGATGCGGGTTAATTAGAGGTGAGTGATGTTATATGAGATTTTATGGGTTATCATGAGGAGTTTATTTCCCTTTAATTGATTGGTTCATAAAATATAATTTGGTGCTGAATATATTGCGTAATTGGAATTGGTAAAGTAAAATGTTGGTCTCGGATTTCTGAGTTGGTTATTTGGATTGTATTCTCTATCAAAAGTGGGTATATCTCTATTGACTATGGGTGTATTTTCCAATTGACCAATCTATTTATTAAGCTAACCATGAAATACACATATCCCACAATATAGAAGAACCACATAAATCATAGATAGACACTACACACCACAATACACCCATGGGAGACAACCCTTGACATCTACGGATAGTTAAGGGGCCATTAACTTAGGAACTGAAGTCGATTGGAACTCAAGCCTTCAAAAATTCCTATTGTTGGTAGAAAAGATACCAACACCTTTATTCTTAGTATAGTATAATGAAATGGATTACACCCTCATGACCAAGTAGACCATCTAGTTCATGGACCGGTGCCCAACCAGGTTCAAGAGTAGGATCAACTACTAAACATTTATTTTGGTCCCTATGAGGTTCTTTCCATAGTGAAGAGGGTTATATGCACAATCTTCAACTCAACTAATGTAGCATAAGTGCATATTAAATGGATAAGTGTACTAGTATGGTGTTTCCAACAATGTTCTATATAAAGAACAAAATGAAAAATGGAGAGATTGTTAAATGGAATTGTTTCCCCCTCGCTTGAAGGAACATGATTAGACCCATGGTGCATTGTGGTTCTTATATATTGGGCGGTGAAATGTATAGTCACAGGATACAGATATGTTTTTGTTTAGTTTTTATTTTATTTTCTTTATCTCATTGGCCACTTAGGTATTTTACTTCTTTCTACGGATGGAGGGTTGTGATGTTATCCTGACTAGTTGACGTAGATCACTTGTATATTATAATACCATGAGGTGTGAGTGTGAGAAAACATTGGAAGCTAGAGGAGCCTTGGGGTCTTCCATGAGATGGAATTTTTTTCTAAAACATTATGTGGGAACATTTCTGGAGTATGTTGGAGTCATGAAATAACCCCAAGTGTCTCCATGAGATAGCATAAATAACCCCAAGGGTTTCCAAGTGTCTCTATACATCGTATTGTCCTCATATGGGTTGGCCACTCACCCAATCCTATCAAACCTATCTTAGTATATCCTCTCAGTCACATAGTCTAGACTCATCTCTCAATGATTATCCCATGCATCGATGCACATCTCATCATCCAACTATAAAAAGAGGATTACTCACCTTATGATTGTCCTAATCACAAAAGCACACCATGTCGAACCCATCTACAGTATATTCTCAATAATCTGGTCAAGAACCTCATCAAAATCATGTATTATAACCCAACCCCACTAACCAGGCTCCATCCTAAGCTAAATCACACCAAGACTCTTGGAATTATAATGCCAATCTATCCGACAATACCCAATACCCACACTAGCATCTCATCCTTAATCTCTTTAGTTGAACTCTTGAATCATTAAATGGAGTAAAAACTTTCATAATGCATTTTATATACTAAGAGGGACCATCCCACTCTAAAAAATCAATATTCCAATCCATCCACATAATTATTTCCTCATAAAATTCTATATGTGCAATTACCACACCTATCACTACAAGGCCCAATCCTCTTAGGAATATTTTACTTGATCTAAATCCTCATCTATTCCATACACATATCATCCCAATTTTAAGACATATGTTAGACCACTCATATCCTAATCGATATCTTATCCACATAGATACCTAGTGATAGGGTGATTTCATTTCCATAAAATCACTAAAGAACCTTCTCTAAACCTAGGTGGATTGTGAACACCATATCTATAGGTCTACTGTGTTAATCTATTTCCTTTCATTTACTGTCCTTAGAGTCCATGACTCCCATGGAACATAGTTATAATCAATTCATTGGCAATAAATGACCGAATAATCATGTTAGTGTTTAAGGGTCTCTAGAGGCTCTTAATACTTTATTTATATAGGAAGAGATACTTAAGAAATTTGATTATTAATGTCAAAAAACACACTACTTACTTGATGAATTTGGGTGAGGTTTCTTATCTAACTACCTCACACATTTCCTCTTGTGTGTATTATTGTAGAGAAGTCCTTTATAAGGGGATGGCGTTTGATTAGTTGGAGGTGGCACCAGCGGAGGTATACATCCCTTACATGGTGAGTCCACATATCGGATTCATATGAACAACTTGCATAAACCATATAGAGATGTTCAAGGATTTCCTATATTATATAGTGATAATATAGCCATAAATCATGACCTACTTAGATCATTAATTTATAGATAACTCATTGAATCTTATCTTGTAATATCAAATGATTTTTGGCTATGTAACTACAAACACCAATGCCCAGTATTCACCAAGGGTCAATATACATCCCTTTCATGGAAAGACTATGTAGTCGTCATCAAGGAAAATCTAGCCATATGATCCATAATACCATTAATTAGAAGTAATATTATGGTTCAACTATGTCGAATACTTCCAATAAGTTATATAAGAAAACACCATATAGGGCTTTTTAATTTAAGCAGTTGAGTCCTCATCGTTAGTGACATCAATCACATTAAAGCGCATAAATGTCATCTAAACCCTACATTCCAAGAATTATTAATGTGGAAAGGCCCCATGCCAACAAGCTAAGAAATAAAACCATAAATAATAATGACAAATATATGCATCATTTTTAAATAAATATCTCAAGGGTAAACATAAAAACCAAGAATAATAAGACCACATCCCTTGTATTGAACAAAACCAAACTAAGTTGAAACTTGGGCCAAATTGATTATATACCATTAATATGAATAGTAATTGTTAATTAATAGGAATGTACGATTTGATAGTATCATTTTGAAACATTGATTTGTTTCCCCTTTTCTTGCAGGAACATAATTTGACCCATGGGGCACTATGGTTCTTATATGTTGGGCGGTGACGTGTATAGTCACAGGAGACAGGTATGTTTTAGTTTAGTTTTTATTTTATTTTCTTTATCACATTCGTCACTTAGATCTTCGACTGCTTTCTATGGACAGAGGGTAGTTATATTCTATGAAGGGGGCCAGAAGGAGTTCAGATTGATTTAGTCCACCGGCTTTGATCCGAGGTAAGATTCTATGGCTACTACCTATCTCAAACATCATATATTTGGGGATTTAGTGTTTTTGACTCCATATTATGTTTTTGGTAGGGCGTTGGATTGTTTCATGTTGGTTCGGGTGGATTTGTTTCTCCGCTGCCAATCTGGGTATGGCTTTAATGCCATTGGTTGGTTTCTCACTAGTTATGTAGCATCCTTCGTGTGTTTTAAGGTTCTTAATATCCTTTGTGTAGTGTGTTGATCCCTGCCCATTGGTTTAGAGTCGCCAAGTCAAGGGCGACTCGCCTGCGTGTGCATAGGTAAGTAAGTATATGTATGTGCGTTCCCCCGTTATGTGTATAGTCACCCATGGAAGTGATTATCCACATATAGGGATAGGTGTGACCATGTATATATATATAAATTCATATGCAGGTGAGTGGAGACGGGTATATGCATATAAGCATATGTACAAGGATCCCCTTGCACATGATCATGGCCATGAGGGTGTGTGTATAGGGTCTATGTGTCCTTGAATGTGTGTGAAGGTGTGTATACCCAGTGGAGGAGGAGAATCTTTTAGTTAGAAAGCTCCAAGATCCAAAGTGGACGGCTTGGTTCCACCTTGAGGTAGAGTCCCTCTCGTAGCCTCTTTAATTTAAGAATGCTTTAAATTGAATTTAGCTTCTTTCTTAATTCTGCTTAATTATATTGAATTTCATATCTTGAATAAGTGTTCTTTAATATAGTTTTTTCATTTGATAAATAAAGTCATGTTTTTATAATAAAACCCCTCCAACGGAGGTGCACTGTCTATGAAAACTCATAGTGATAGTTTAGGGTGTATGATTCTTTTTTGTCGTTTCGTTTCCCTTTTGACGTTGCATCATTATGCCACTCACTAAAACCTTCCAATGATCCCTTGCTATAACATATTAAATAGTTTATTTGTTCTATCATTTTCGTTGTGACCTTATCTTATGAACAAACCCATTTCGGGTATTTGCCTGGCCTCTTGGACACCCCTTTGGGTGTTTACCTGAGCCTATATATCTAAAAACACTGATGGTGTCATTGTTTAACACCTGTCAGGCTTATGGGGCTCCCCACCATAAGCTTCATCTTAACACTATTTGGGGTGTTTTCCTAGCCTCGATGCACATATAATTTTTTACATATATAAATTCTCCCATAAGATTTGTTTTGCATCCTGAGATGTTAAAACATACTCAAATTCTATTATTCTCAAGGTGACTGAAGTTTTATTATTAGAGTTACAAGAAATGCATATACCATTTATAAGTAATACACCTGTATAATTTGACTCTCAATCAGTAGTTTCAACTACCTAGTACCACTTTTAAAAACAATGAATATAAAATATATATCTTTATAATACCACAATCCCGAATCAAGAGTCTGTTTTTTATAACATAAGATCAGTTTCTGTAATGTGAAGGACAACTACATATGATTTATTTGGAATCATGTATAAAGAGTAATCAAAATTCTGATATCTAGTATAGACATTGGTAAGTAGAATAAAATTTCAATAATACTTAAAAACTCTATATGATCACTAGTCCTCCCCACTTCATGCCATAACCCCTTGGTTCCATGTTCTATAAGAGTGGAGTCCTATCCTGATTTTTCCCTTCTAGGGATTCATTAATTGCATATGAAATTATATAACATGATCATCAATCCTTTGCTCCTGGTTGGAAGACGCTACCCCACGGATGTTGTTGGACCGTCCAACACACTACAGTCACGCCGTGGTCACGCCGCAGTCACACCGTGGTTATGCCATGGTCACGCCACGGTAATGCTGTGATTTGGCCTTGATCTAGGACGACACCCTATGGCAATTCGTAGTCCTGTCGGAATTTGATGTATGATATCTAGATAGAGTTTTAGATACATTACTCACCCATAGTTAATGGGGAGGGAGGTGACGGTCGTAATGTTTCCCCACCTACTCCCACTCCCTTCACTCCTGACCAGAAGATGTTTCCCCATGGATGTCACTGGACCGGGCCAACACGCCGTAGTCACACTGCGGTCACGCCGCGGTCACACTGTGGGCACACCTTGGTCACGTCACGGTCACGCCACGGTAATGTCGTGATTTGGCCCTGCTCCAGGATGACACCCCGCGGCAGTTTGCAGTCCTATCGAAATTCAATGTATGATACCCAGATAAAGTTTTAGATACATTACCCACCCATAGTTAATGGGGAGGGAGGTGACGGCTGGAGTTTTGCCCCACCTCCTCCCGCTCCCTTCGCTCCTGACCAGAAGATGTTGCCCTGCGAATGTCGCTGGACCAGGCCAACACGCCACGGTCACACCGCGGTCACGCCGCTGTCACACTGTGGGCACACCGTGGTCACGTCACGGTCACGCCGCGGTAATGCCGTGATTTGGCCCTGCTCCAGGATGAGACCCCGCGGCAGTTCGCAGTCCTGTCGGAATTCGATGTATGATACCTAGATAAAGTTTTAGATAAATTACCCACCCATAGTTAATGGGGAGGGAGGTGACGGCCGTAATGTTTCCCCACATCCTCCCACTCCCTTCGCTCCAAGTCGGAAGATGTTACCCCACTGATGTCGCTGGATCGGGCCAACACGCCGCGGTCATGCCACGGTAATGCCATGATTTGGCCTTGCTCTAGGAAGACACCCCACGGGGGTTTGCAGTCCAGTTGGGATTCGATGTATGAAACCTAGATAGAGTTTTAGATACATTACCACCCATAGTTAATAGGGAGGGAGGCGACGTTCGGAATGTTTCCCCGCCTCCTCCCGCTCCCTTCACTCCTGTCCAGAAGATGTTGCCCAGTGGATGTCGCTGGACCGGGCCAACATGTCGTGGTCACGCCGCGGTCACGCTGTGGGCACGTCGCAGTCACACCGTGGTAATGTTGTGATTTGGCCCTACTCTAGGACGACACCCTGCGGTGGTTCTCAGTCCTATTTAAATTAGATGTATGATACCTAGATAGAGTTTTAGATACATTACCCACCCATAATTAATGTGGAGGAAGGTGACGTCCAGAATGTTGCCCTGCATCCTCCCGCTCCCTTCGCTCCTGGTCAGAAGATGCTGCCCCGAGGATATTGGTGGATCAGGACAACCCGCCGCAGTCACGCCGCGGTCATGCCGCGGTCACGCCGCGGTCACGCCGCAGTCACGCCGCGGTCACGCCGCGGTCACGCCGCAGTCACGCTGGAGTAATTCGATGATTTGGCCCTGCTCTAGGACAGGACCGCAAAAACCACCATCATCCCGCCACCAGCAGCAAAGAAGTAGCCTCCACACTAAGAGATTCATAAGAAACACGCAAACATCAAATGAACATCCAACTGGAGACCCGAGAATCACATGAAACCACCCCACCCTTATGAAACCACCAAGGTCCACTTAACGCAAGCGACAACCAAGAGGAAAGTGCACCCACCCACCCACACGAACCCACACACCCACCCCACAGAGAGCAGACACTCCCACACTCAAAAAAACAGGAATGCACCCAACCACACTAACACACGCTCCCAACCACCAACACAAGGAGGCCACCAAAGTGCACCTACGAACCATCAGCCATCACAACCACCACAATCCAACTTGCACCAGCCACATCCAGCCCACACCAGCCCCCTTCCACCTTCATTTCAGCCTACTGCCACCAGCATGCCAGCCCGCAGCAGCCGCCCCCTCCCACCTGCCACCTTCTAATCAGCCCGCACCATCCCCCCACCACCTGCAACCAGCCCCCTTCCACCAACATTCATGACCCCTTCCACCTGCAATCGATCCCGAACCAGCTCCCAGATGCCTTCAATCCAGCCCGCATCATCCACCACACCAGCCCCCACCCCCAACCTCCTGAAAAACAATCATGCCAGCCCTCTTCCACCTGAAAAACAGCCCTAGCCACCAGTTCTAGCCCTCACCAGCCCCCCGCCTCCTACATCCCAGCCCACACCAGCCCATGCCACATGCCAAATAGCCCCCATCCACTTGTAATCCAGCCCACACTAGACCCCTTCCACCTATTCCATCCTGCACCAGCCCCCTTCCATCCCCCTGCCGCCTGCCTTCCCGCCTGCACCAGCTACTCCAGCCCACACCAGCCACCGCACCTGCCCCCAGCCTCCTGCATTCCAGCCCGCACCAACCCCCTGCCACCTACAAAACAACCCCATACCACCTATTCCAACCCACACCAAACTCCTTCCAGCCCCTTCCACCTGCATTCCAACCCGAAAATTTCCAATGAAACTTGTAAGAATATGAATATGAAATAAGGGAGTCTATGATGCACGAGAAAAACTCCATGAAAATCACAAAAAGGAAAGGCAAAATCAGTTCCCCTTGACTGATCCCTATTTTCCCCAAAAATTAGCCATGTAAACTACCATTAATGTTCACCAAGAACATTGGGGTAGAGACACATCTTTTAACCCAAGATCAGAACCTAGAAGAAAAGCCGAGCAGATCAAAAGCATCCCATAATAAGTCCCACCTGACTAAATCAAAATCCTTGAATAAATCGATCTTGAAGGCACACCTAGGAACCCTATAATCAAGATGGTAGCCCCACAATAATTCTTGGGTAACAAGATTCTTAGGAGGGGTTGTCCAGGGGGGTGTCCAAGGGTTGTTCGGGGGGTTTGCAGGGTGGGGTGTAGGTGGGGTGTCTAGGAGGGGTTGTGCAGGTGGGGTGTCCAAGGGCTGTCCAGGGGGGTCCAAGGGATGTCCGGGGGGTCTGTAGGGTAGGGTATAGGTGGGGTGATCAGTAGGGAACTTTCCCTTTCTAGAAGAAGGAGGCACTAAGGTAGATGCTAAAGGTATAGCTATAGAGGTAGGAAGTTTTCAGATCACAATAGGTCGGAGATTCCAGACAGCTTCAACTGAAGACATACCAAAAGGATAGAATTAAGGAGGTAGAGGATCAAAAGAAGAATCAAAGGTGAAGAATGTCATGGGAATCACCTCTGGAGAAGCCACTAGAGTATTGGATACATATAGGAAAGGCTTCATAAGATTGAAAAAGTATTTAATAATTTTTCCTCATCTATTCATACTACTAAAGAAATATTTATTCTCCTCCATGAATAGATTGAGTAGAGTTTTCCTCACTTTCAACTGGTCAACCTATTCCTTGAAAACCCATTCTAAAGAATCTACCTCAATTAATCCTAATGAGATGAATATACATCACTTATAACAACATGGAGATACTCTTTGACTATAGACTAGATCAAATCATCATCAACTAAAGTTTAGGGAGGTGGAGCACTAGATATTGGTGCAACAATAGGAACATTCTTCAATATCTTCCATAAGGAATCCTGACTAGAAACTAAGGGGGTCCTCATTTCCTCCATAACAGATCAAATGGTTTCTATATCATTGTCCAACCTTCAATTTTAAATCATAAATTCCAGAATATGAAAACTCATCTTGGGATGAATATGACATACAACCATCTCCAAAAGGTGTCTAGCATCAGCTTCACTAAGCTGAGTGACAGGAGGTTCCTGATAACTCAAAATACCACTGAAATCTAAAAGAATCCTTTCTAAAAAAATATTATAAATATATTATGGATACAAAATCTGAAGGCAATGGGGAAACAACTCTCTCAACACTAGGTAAATCATCCTCTGTAGGTTATGATTTGGTAGGTACATCTAAGGGAAAAGCCTGAATCTCACCTGCTTGGTCAATATGATTAACTAAGGATCCCTTAGGATATTTCCCAACTCCAAATGAGACATTAGGTCCACCATGCTCTGGTGGAATACTATGGTCGTCACCATCAGTATCTCCATATGAGTCTGGATATGATTCCATGAAATTTGGAACCAGAGGAGGGATCCCCCTTACATGATACCTCATCCTCTACCAAGGTAAAACCACCTTGAGCATCTCTATGCTCTCCAGCATCTTATTCAAAAAATTTAGACTCTGAATAGTCTAAACCAAGATGGAAAAAACCTAGTGACTTTTCCCAATCATCATGTGAAGCTACTTCCATATGAGGTGCATGATGGTGCAGGTTTACAGGTGATTTGGAAGACTGTTAAAGGTGCAGGTTTACAGTTATAGGTGTAGGTTTATAGGTCTAAAGTGTGATTTGGAAGTCAATTATAGGTTTAGGTTTACAGGTTTAGGTTTTACAGGTTTAGAGGTGCGGGTTTACTGCTCAAAGTGGGTTTACAGGTCTGACCAGCTTAGGTTTTATAGGTTTCGAGGTGCTGGTTTACTGCTCGAAGTGGGTTTACAGGTCTGTCCAGCTTTGATGTGTACTGCTTTGATGTGTGTTGTGCTGCTTTGATGTGTGCTATGGAGTATATGATATACCAACGGTTCATAGAACCATTGTAATTTAATGTCCTAGGCAACATATTCTAATGGTTCACAGAACCGTTGGTATTCAAATGCTGGACAACATATATCCCAATGGTTTCAATGAAACTGTTGGGATAGAATATATACCAATGGTTTTTGAACCGTTGGTATGTATGTTGGATGGTATGTATACCAACGGTTTTTGAACCATTGGGATACATATATACCAACGGTTTAACTTAAATTGTTGGGTAAGATTAATTTCAGACCACATATACCAACGGTTCTCTAGAAACTGTTGGTATGGAGCTATTGAAATGGCCTGCATACCAATAGTTCGTGAAACCATTGGGATATCCTATCCCAACAGTTTCAAAGATTATTCCAATGGTTTAAAACTATTGGAATAGGTAAAATTTACAATAGTGTTAGATGTGAGTACTCGTAAGAATATGATACTTCCTCTCATGAAGTTTCCACTTGGTAATCTCCAAGATAGGAGATTATGGGAACAGACCCGCCGGTAGAAATTCCGTATGTTTTGGTGTCGTCGGATATTTCAATCTGTGAGTGTTTGTAATGATACTTAGACTTTAATATTATCATTAATATGTATCACAATTCACGGACTTTGATTTACTGATGAAAACCATAACATAGATAGTTGGAGGGAAGTAGGGTACGTTGGGTGTATCACAAGTGGCATGTTATTAATTGATAATTTGAGGAAGTATTTCTCCCTTAAATTTATGGAAGTTAATATCTTGGACCTTTGATTGAAAAATAACCATCACACAAAATTACATGACCATGGTGTAATGATGAGTTTATTTCAGGTAGTTAAAGAATGATGTATCAAGCATAAAAGTTGATGACACTATCATGAAACGTTCTTGATGAGATATTACAACAAAATGATTATATTACATAGTGAGCATTCATATATGGATGTTTTTTTTGTGACTTTAAGTTCTTTATATTGGTTTCCTTGACCCGTTGCTATATAGTACTCTTGGAATTTAGGAAAACCCACCTAATGTTAATGAGAAAGAATCCTAGAGGGTCACACACTAAGTGTTTCTAGTGGTCTTGGTTAAATTCTATTTCAAATTAATTAAAAAATATTTTTCTCAAGACAGTGGAATAATTTTATTCAAGTTAAAATGATTTCATAAATTAAATAAATATTTATTCATTGGATTGTGGGTAAAACATATTTATTTATTTTATTTAATATTTAATAAATATTTATTTACTAGTTTGTAAATAAAATGTTTATTTAAGAGTAGAATTTATTTAGTTATTTATTCGGGTGTTCAATAAATGGAAGTGAAGTTCAAGAGGACCAAGGCTGGTCTGGTAGTAAAATAATTATTTACAAGATGATAAATAATTATTTAACTAGTTGAAACAAATTAAAATAATGCTGCTATTATTTTTTGATGTGTAATTTTATTTATAATTCCATTTTGCGCAAGTTGGCACACCATAAATAATGACGCAGTATTATTATTATTAATAGCATGCGTTTTATCTAAGGATATGAATGTATTTAATTGCAATTACGCAATTAGATATTGTGACTGAAGCCCCATGTTAATAAATAGACACATACGTCTATTGTGCCATGTACCGAACTGCACACCTGGTAAATTGAGAATTGTTGAGATAAACAATTTCTCTCTCGAATCCTCTTCCCACCCCTCTCAAGAATGAGAGGTGTTCTTCAAGGCTGAAGAACAAGTGGTCAAGAATGACCAACACAAGACACCTGCTTCACCGCGCTAGCACCCGGAGAACGAGTGGTGTCAATCAGAGGCCATCAGATCATGTTTGGATCAATGCTAGAGTAATTCTAGTGTGGATCCTCGCAATCACAATGCGATAATTTGGAATGGTCATTCCGAATGATCAACATCATAAACGAGGAAAATACCGAAGATCAAGGTATTATTTTCTTTATGAAATTAATTAAATTAATTATAAACATGATGTGTAATATCCTCTCTAAAGGTTTTGGGACTCTTCCTTATTTATCTAAATCCTTGATTCTATTCTATGGAGACTGGCTTTCATCATCATATATATCCCAGAATAATCATTGATCGTGGTAAAAATTAAAGTTGGGTTTTGGCCCAACCATGCTTCTGCTACACCTAGAATATACAAGTGGTATCAGATTGGTTACATCATAGTTTATAATTATTTAAATATTTCGTTGATGATTTATGCATTTAATAATTTAATTGTTTCAATTCAAGTTAATAGTTCTGCAAATCCAAATCTTGAGATCTGTTCCCCCTCTTTTGTTTCTCATTCACCTTATAGAAATAATCTTTTCATTTAATTTTGATTAAAATAAAATAGAGGATATCATTAGGAGATGCCAAAGGTTCCTAGCCATACAACACCAGAACACATGGCATGTATTCGGAAATACATGTCGTGTAGTCAAGTTTCAATGCACTAGGTCTGGTTCACCAAGAAAAGTCATGTCATTGGACTTTGTCTAAGTCTTAATGACTTAGTTTGTTGATAAGGAACAGGTGGCATGTGGTTTCTGGATTACACATAGTGTGGCCCAGTAAACATGGTGTGTGGTCCCTTCGGGTTAGGGTTAGACTGTGTACCCTGTACATGGCTTTCCTATTTGGAGACCGTGTAATGTGGATACTACACAGTGTGTGGCCCAATGGACACGCCGTGTACACCAAAGATTTTTGAAGTACACTCACAAGACATATCCATAGGAATTTACTTCAGATGGACGGTGAACAATAATACACACCATGTAGTTGGAACTACATGTCGTGTACTCATCCAAATTACGCATATTTATTAAAATTTATTATTATATTATACAAACCCTTGATATGTGTAACATGGTGCGGATGTAAAGATAAGGCACAACACTTGATAGGTTTTTTATATATGTGTGTTTAATTTAACATCTTTGTAATTTTAATTTCTACTCATTGGGTAGTCATGAATAGAAATTCACTAGGTTGCCTCCAAGGTACAAGTTACATACAAATATAATTTTAAATGAATTTATTTTTTTAAAATTATGATGGATGATAATCTCAAGGAAATTCAGAAAAGGGTTTAAGATAAAAGTATTGATTAATTAAAGATGGTAATTAATTGATTCGAGCATGATTTATCTTAAATAAGAATGATTAAATAATTTAATTATAATTTTATTTATGTGTAAATATCATTTAATGTATGGATGATCATGAGCTATACTAGGACCATTGTATGTGGATGGTTTCTTTTAATTTATTTATTTAAATTAAATTTTTCATCCTGCGAGCCTTCTCCTCATTAATATGTAGGGCCTACATGCCCAAGGTTTCTTTTATGTAAAACCCCATTTTACCCCTCACTTGTGTGTGAGTTTAAAAGCATATATAATGGATGGAACTCCCAAGCTAGTGGATGTGGTTCAATCTGGATCCAAGATGAGACCAATCCCAGGAGATACAGAGGTGGACAGGTGGAAAGCTGTAAACATGAACCTAAAAGGTTCAAGGTGTTTCTCCCCTAGGTCAGGGCAAGTTTATCAACCACTAGATCAACTAACCATTACAAAATCTCATGATCAGGCCATTTGCTTTATTTTATTTCTTTCAGTTTCATGATTTATTATTATGGATGTGTTGTCACAATCAAATAATTAATGAATTAAAAAAGAATGCAATATGGAACTAAAATAAACCAAGACTTATGCGTAAATATTATCAAGACATTTTTAATCACTTAAGTAAGTTCCACTTAATATTAACAATCATGTGATAGTGATAATAAGAAATTCACACATAAGAGATAAATCCCTCAAATAAAATATTAAGTCAGACCAAGCCTTCCATTACTTGATTACGAGAAAAATTCAATAAAACTATGTGTTTGACCAACCCTTGTTGGGACACTTACTTTTATACAATAGGCCATTATGAAAGGTTTCAGGTTGAATTAACCATATTAAATCAAGAGGAGTATCATATGCTATAGTTGGTGTAATATTGGAGGCAAGAGTTAAGGAAATCCAAATTCAGGATTTCAGGATTGGGGAGTCCACTCAATAGATCAATGAACTGCAATCCCATAGTTTGAAAAGACCTACCTACCTAAATACCTTCAAATAGCTTGACCAACCCTTGTTGGGGTTATGTAAATGGGAATATGGATCCTTTCCACTATATTTTCATGGCATCTAGACATTCCAAATTCAATGGTTAGGGCCATTAGGATTTCATAAAATAGTGGGAGACTTAATAAAATTAATTTATTATTTCTCATAAAATGTAATCAAGAAAGTACTAATGATCTTATCTTTTAAATTATAGAATAAAAATGACAATCTCTTAAACCACACTATCCTTGTGATCAATTATGGATAAAGATAGCATCCTCACTGGTAGTAACTTCTAGGAATGGTTTAGATTCCTCTAGGTTATCCTACACCATGAATAGAAGTCTTACATGTTGGAGTTAGCATTACCCGATCTGCCTGCAAAAGAGAAAAGTGATGAGTATTTCATGGCCTATGAGAAACATATGAATTATGTAGTCAACATTCAATGTTTGATGTTATCATCAATGTCTATTGAGCTCATGAAGTCACATGAAAACATGGATGCTTATAGCATGATCGAGCACCTCTGAAGTCTTTACCAAGAGAGAGAAAGACATGAAAGGTTTGAGATCTCCAAGGCACTATTTCAGAGTAATATTGAAGAGGGTTCCCCAGATGGGCCTCATGTAGTCAATCTCATTGCCTACACTAATCACCTGGATGTTCTAGGGTTTAAACTCCCCAAAAAACTGGGCACCGATCTCATTCTCGCATCACTCTCTCCGAGCTTCTCCAACTTTGTGGTTAATTTCAACATGAAAATCACTAAGAAGTCTCTATCTGATCTTCTTATCCTCACTTTCCAAGTGGACAAATATATGAAGCACCAAAATCCTTTTATCCTTATGGTTAATAATAGTAAAGGGAAGGTGAAGATCTGTAAGCCCAAAGCTTCTTCATGAACTTCAAAGAAAAGGAAGATCAAAGGGGAGGTAGGGGAACAAGAGGATGTTTGTTTCACATGTGACAAGAAAGGCCACTAGAAAAAGAATTTCACCCATACTAAGAATCAAGGGGAAGATTCAAGTGTGTTTTTTATCAAATGAAATCTATCTATTTCTAAAAATTGGGTATTAGATACAGCTTGTGGTGCTTACATATGTATCCAAATACAGGAACCAAGTAGATTCAGGAAGATTGACCTAGGGGAGGTAGATCTGAGAGTAGCCAATAGAGCCATACATTCTAATATAGATGTTGGGGACTACCACCTCACGTTTCCAAATAGGATGATCTTGGTGTTAAAGAGTTGTTATTATGTGTTTTCTATTACTAAAAACATTATTTTTGTATCCATATTAGATACAGATGGATTTTTTTTCATGTTTGGAAATTAATGTTGCTTCTTTTACAAAGATATAATTTTTTTTTGGTAGGGAACATTTATACAATGGTCTTTATGTGTTGGATTACACAAACCAAGTAATGGCAATCAATAAAAAAGATACTTCACATGACTCATACCACATCCAACTTTGCCATCACCAACTAGGTCATGTAAATGAGAAATGCTTGACATAGTTACATCAAGATGGATATTTAGATTCTTTCAAACTAAAACCTATTGGCATATTTCACGCTTGTTTATAAGTCAAAATGACCAAATCCCTATTTAGTGGGAAAGGGGAAAGTGATAAAGAACTTATTGAATTGGTTCATACCGATGTTTGTGGACCATTTCAAGTTGAATCAAGGGGAGGGTACTCATACTTCATAACTTTTACTAATTATTTTAGTAGATATGGATATATCTACTTAATGAGGTATAAGTCAGATTATTTTTATAATTTCAAAGAATATAAGAATGAAGTTTAGAACCATCTTTGTAAGAAGATTAAGAAACTATGCTCAGATTGAGGTGGAGAATATCTTGATCAATACTTCATTGCTTACAAAAGTTTGGGATAATATCCCAACTCACTCCTCCTTACACACCCTAGTGGAATGGTGTGAGTGAAAGGAGGAACTGAACCCTGTTGGACATGGTGAGATCAATTATGAGTCATTCGAGTCTTCCATTATCCTTTTGGGGATATGCATTACAAACAACGGAACACATACTAAACCAAGTAACAACTAAATCAATAAATGTTATTCCATATGAGTTATGGAGTGGAAATAAATCCATGTTATCAAATTTACATGTGTGGGGAAGTGATGTGTTTTTTAAGTCCTCTTTAGGTAACAAACTTTCACCTCGAGGAACAAAGTGTACCTTTATAGGATACCCCAAGTAAAAAAGGGAATATTACTTATACAACTCCTTAGAACAAAAATGTTATAGTGTATATACATGCCATATTCCTTTACAGGGAGAACATAACCAAAAGAGATAGTGAGATTGAGATAGACTTCGATGAAGTTGAGTCACAAGGTACACAAGAGTTGGTGCAGGAGCAGATTCCACAAATCCCCATGGAAGAAAGAACTATTCCAGAGACACAAGAACTACATAGGAATACAAGAGAGATTAGAGAACTAGAATGGTATGTTTTTCTAGTTACCAAGGATGGTGGCTCATTATTAGTTTATAATAATGATCCTATAACCTACAAGGAAGCAGTAAGTGTCATAAATGTTTCTAAGTGGAAAGAAGCCATGAATTCTGAAATGGATTCCATGTCCCAAAACCAATTCTAGATTTTGGTAGATCCTCTAATTGGTGTAAATATTATTGGTTGAAAATGGGTATTAAAGAATAAATTGTACATGGAAGGACAATTCAGTACCTATAAGACATGACTGGATACAAAAGGGTTCAAACAGTGTCAAGGCATTGACTACGACGAAACCTTTTCACAAGTTTCAATGCTAAAATCCCTCATAATTCTATTGGCCATTGCCACTTACCATGACTATGAGATTTGGAAAATGGATTTCAAAATATCCTTCCTTAATGAGAACCTTAATGAAGATGTCTACATGACACAACCTGAAGGTTTTATGACTCTAAAGAATGCCAATAAGGTATCCAAGTTACATAAATCCATTTATGGATTAAAGAAATCATTCAGGTCATGAAACATTCGTTTTGATGAAGCCATAATGAAATTTGGTTTTATCAAGAATGAATGTGAGCCTTGTGTCTACAAATGGTTTAGTGGGAGTACAGCCATTTTCCTATATGTATATGTTGATGACATATTCCTTATTGGAAACGAGATACCAGTATTGGAAACTGTTAAGAAATGGTTGAATCAATGATTCTCCATGAAGGACTTGGGAGAGATAGAATATATTCTTGGGATCAAGATCCATTATGATAGATCCAAGAGATTTTTGGGGCTAAGTCAAAGTACATACATTGATAAGATACTGAAGAGATTGATGATGGAACAATCTAATAGGGGATTTTTGCCAGCATCACATGGCATTCATCTTTCCAAGAAAATGTGTCCTCAGACACATGAGGAAATAAAGATAATGGAAAGTACTACATATGAATCAACGATTGGGTCAATCATGTATGTCATGCTATATACTAGGCTAGATGTCACCTATACATTAAGTATGGTAGAAAGATATCAAGCTGACCCATGCGACCTCCATTGGATGGAAGTCAAGACTATCCTAAAGTATCTAAGGCATAATAAGGATATGTTCCTGGTTTATGGAGGAGATGAGAAACTAGTCATCAGAGGATATGCATATGATAGTTTCTAGACTGATCAAGATGATATGAAGTCTAAAACGGGATACATCTTCACTTTGAATGGAGGTGTAGTGAGATGGAAGAGCTCAAATCAGAGTGTGGTCGCAGATTCTATAGCAGAGTCTGAATATATCGTAGCTTATGAGGTAGCTAAAGAATCCATTTGGATGTGAAGATTTATCTAGGAGCTGGATGTGATACCTAGAAGTACAGATCCTATCACATTGTATTGTGATAATATTATAGTGTTAGCTCTCCTAAAAGAGCCAAGGTCACATCAGCGGACGAAGCACATACTTTGGAAGTATCATCTCTTGAGAGATTTTTCTCATAGAGGTGAAGTTGAAGTGAGCAGCATTTCTATGGAAGACAATGTGGAGGACCCCTTGACTAAATCCTTGACTTCATCATGTGAGGTTTAGCAGACTGAAAGTTGTAGGCGGTTGGCTCTTGTCCAAGTGTGAGTTTATTAGAGTTGGTGTTCTAGAACCAACTTTTTGTACTTTTATTACATGTATATTTAATTTATTTAAATATTAAACATATTATTCATTGTTCTTCATGACTGTGATGTAATAATGTCCTGGAGTATTTATTTCATTGATAAGGTCATGGAAGTTCCCCTCTATGATGAGAACCTTGGAATGATATAACAATATTCTTAAATATAGTTCTACGGTTAGATGACATACTATTATGGGACACGTATCATGCAGACCGTCAGGTGAGAGTACTCATAAGAAGATGAGACTTACTCTCATGAAGTTCGCACATGGTAATCTCCAAGACAAAAGATTATGAGGACAGACCCGCTAGTAAGAATTTCGCATGTTTTGGTGTCATCAGGTATTTATATAAGTGAGCATGTGTAATGATACTTAGACTTTAATATTATAATTAATACATGTCACGACTCGTGCACTTTGATTTATTGACAAAAACTGTTATGCAGACAGTTGGCAGGAAGTAGGGTACGTTGGGTGTGTTACGAGTGGCATGTTATGAATGGATAAGTTGAGGAAGGATTTTTTCCTTCCATCTATAGAAGTTGATATCTTGGACCTTTGATTTAAATAGAACCATCGTGCAAAATTCCATGTCCATGGTGTAACAATGATTTTATTTCAGGTAGTCAAAGAATGGCGTATCAAGCATAAAATTTGATGAAACTATCATAAAACATATTTGATGAGATATTGCAACAAAGAGATTATATTACACAGTGATCATTCATATGTAGATGTCATTGTTGAGACTTTTAGTTCTTTCTCTTGGGTGCGTTGAACCATTTCTAGACATTACTCTTGGACTTTAGGAAAGACCGCCTAATGTTAATGACAAATAATCCTAGAGGATCACACACTAAGTGTTTCTAGTGGTGTGAGTTAAATTATATTTGAATTTAATTAATAAATATTATTCTCAAGACAATGTAATAATTTTATTCAAGTTAAAATGATTGCATAAATTAAATAAATATTTATTCACTGGATTGTGGGTAAAACATATTTATTTATTTTATTGAATATTTAATAAATATTTATTTACAAGTTTGTAAATAAAATATTTATTTAAGAGAATAAATTTTTTATTTATTCATTTGGGTGTTCAATAAATGGAAGTGGAGTTCTAACGGACCAAGTCCGGTCTATTAGTAAAATAATTATTTACAAGATGATAAATAATTATTTAAATAGTTAGCACAAATTAAAATAACGTTGTTGTTATTTTGTGATGCATAATTTTATTTCTAATTCTATTTTGATCAATTTGGCACACTATAAATAATAGCGTGGTATTATTATTAATATAATGGGTTTTATATAGGGTTATGAATTAATTTAATTATTGTTATGCAATTAAATATTGTAACTGAAGCCCCATGTCAATAAATAAACATGTAAATCTATTGTTCCATGTACCGAACAGCACACCACGTGAATTGAGAATTGTTGAGCTAAACAATTTCTCTCTTGAATCCTCTTCTCACTCCTCTCAAGAATGAGATATGTTCTTCAAGTCTGAAGAACAAGCGATCAAGAACGACCGACACAAGACACTCACTTCATCGCACTAGCACTTGGAAAATGAGTGGTGTAGATCGGAGGCCATAGGAGCATCTGGGGATCACTGCTAGAGGGATTCTAGTTTTGATCCTCACAAGTACAATGAGATAATTCAAAAGGGTCATTCCAGATAATCAAAATCATCAACGAAGAAAATAATTAAGATCCAGGTATTCTTTTCTTTATGAAATTAATTAAATTAATTATAAACATGATGTGAAAGATCCTCTCTAATGGTTTTGGGCCTCTTTCTTCTTTATCAAAATCTTTTATTCTATTCTGTGGAGACCAGCGTTCATCATCGTATTGATCCCAGAATAATCATTGATCATGGTAAAAATTAAATTTTGGAGTCGGCCTAACCACGCTTCCTCTATGCCTGAAACCTACAGATCCTAGGACACATTCAATTATATGGTTAATTAGTGATTTAGGGGAGTTTTATCTAGTGATATATAATATCATTTCCCAAAATTTCTTCTTTATGGAATCTTTCTTATTTATATTGTATTATATTGTTACTTAGTGATTTAGGGTAGTTTTATCTAGTGCTATATTATATCATTTCCCCTGATTACTTCATTATGAAATCTTTTTTCATTATGGAATCTTTCTTTTTTGAATGATAGAAAGCCTCTCTCACTGGAAAATGATACCATGAATGAAATACATTGAGTATTTTTAAATTTGAGTGTGATACTTTGAACAATAATATGTTTCTATTTTAATTTCTAACTTTTGGGTTATAAATGTATGATGAAGAATTAGAAAACACCCATGTGTAGAAGATTCAATGGATTTATAAAGAATGTTATCAACTTATGTTTTGTCTATAAATAGAAGATAAGGAAATAAGTGGATAAAGAATAATAAAGGCATTTAGAACTTCATGGATTCATTATACTGATTTTTTGAGTCATTTCTAGTTGCCCTATATTTACTTGTTTTGTATCAATTAAAGAAGGGTCGAAGTTCACTACTCTACACTAGTTTCTTCATTGACATATTCTAAAAGTCCAAATAGTTTTATTATTTTTTAGAAGTGTTCGTAATTCTTATTTCATAGATGGTTATACATACATTTAAAAGGTAATTTATGGTTATTTAACATATTCATATTTTTTCAACTAGTATATATGAATCTATTTTCCTATTTAGTAATAGTTATGTGTTTTAATTTTTTTTCATAATTTTTAGTCACATTGTGATATATATAGATAAAAGCTGGATCATATTACTGAGGAACACACCTCATTATGATAAGGGTTTGGAGGAGTTTTTAGATTTTGAAATTTCCAATCGATCTGTTGATGGGAGAATAAGATTTCCATGTCCGAGATGTAAATTTAGAAGATGGTTGAAGAGAGATGAATTTTATGAACACTTGATATTGAAGCAATTCTATGTTCATTATTTGTGTTGGATTTTGCAAGGATAATCGAACGTTATAGAAAGTTTGAGCACTAATGTCAATCCACAGAATGAGCTCCCAACTTCATTGGCAATGGAAAATTAAATGAAAAACCATATAAATGATGCATTCATCATTCCAAGACACCAACATCAACATAAAAACATATCAGAACAACCAATTGAGGGTGCTACAAATAGTAATATGAAAAGTGATGTTTTTGAGACTGTAGGCCAACCATACAAAGATTGTAACATATCATTGGATCCTCCTCTTGATTCTATGGAGACTAATGTAAG
Source organism: Viscum album (assembly GCA_963277665.1). Lineage (NCBI taxonomy): Eukaryota > Viridiplantae > Streptophyta > Magnoliopsida > Santalales > Viscaceae > Viscum > Viscum album. Next base: position 849,024,697 of record OY728121.1, on the reverse strand, counting down.
AGAAAACTTCACTAAGTAGACAGATGTGTTTCATGGTTTATTTGATGATGGAAATCAAGATTTGTATGGTGGATGTTTGAAATATTCAAAACTTTTTTTCTACTAAATTTTTACCATATCAAATGCCTTTGTAGAATTACAAACAAGGTGATGTCCATGAGATTGGAATTTTTGCATGATACATTTCTAGAAGCAAAGATCCGTCAGTCTTTTTATATTATGAAAAAGTTGTTAACAAACTTGTTCTAAATTATATAAAAATACATGTGTGTCCTAATGATTATATGATTTATTAGGGAGAGGATTCAAGAAGACATGATTAAAAAAATGTTCTTCTTCTAGATAACATTCTATGGGTGATGTTGGAAGTTTTAATCAACATACTACCATAAAGAAGAAGAAAAGGAACACACCTACAAATTTTTTGTGTTACTTTCCTTTAAATACTCGATTACAAAGATTATTCATGTCATTGAAAACCATCGAACATACGAAGTGTAATTTTGTAGATAATAACAATGATGTGTTAATGTGACATCTAAGAGATTCACAATTGTGGAAAACATTTGATTCATTACATCCATATTTCTCATCTGATCCTAAGAATGTTCGATTGGGATTGGATGTCAATAGATTCAACCCATTTGGGACACTGAGTACTAGTTATAGCATTTGGATGATTGTATTAATCCCTTACAATTTGCCTCCATGGATGTGTATTCAACAAATGTCTTTTATCATTTTGATGATTATTCCAAGAAAAAAATGTCGGGAAATGATATTTATGTATACTTATAGCCTTTAATTGAATAATTACATGAGTTATGGAGCAACGGTTTTGAGACATCTGATGCATCTTCTAGAACAACGTTTAAAATGCAAGCTACTCTAATGTGAACCATTAGTGACTTCCCTGGACTTGGGAATTTATCTGGTTAGAAAACTTACATGAATTTGGATTGTACTATTTTTTAACTTTGATTTTGAGACCAAACATCTACCTCATAGTAGAAAAAAAAATTCTTGTGTTATCGAATATTTCTCGATTCATCTCATAGATTTCAGCTGAACAAGTCAAAATTCAATGGTTTCATTGATCTTAGACCACCTCCAAAGTTGTTAAAAGGTTCTAAAATATTGGCACAACTTGGAAATGTTGAAATATAATTTGGAGAGGTGCTTAATTTGAATTATAGTGGGAAATGAATTAAAAGTGCATCATCAAGTGAAATCAGAATGCAATAGTGGAAGAAAAAACGTATATTCTTCAATCTTCTGTGTTGAGAATTTAATAAGTTGCAGTATAATCTTGATGTGATGCATATTGAGAAGAATGTTTTTGAAAATTTTATCTTCACATTTCTTAATAATCATGGAAAGTCTAAGTATCATCTCAACACTTAGAAATAATTACAAGAAATTAACATAAAGCAGGCCAGATGAGAATGGAAGGTATGCTCTAGCAATTTTTGCAATGAAAAATAGGGATACAGATACATTCCTTTGAATTTCAAAACATGTGAAGGTATCTAATGTGTGTTCAAGTAACATATCAGGGTTTTTTGAATTAAATCATCATAGGTTGCATGGATTGAAAATCCATGATTCACTTATTTTGTTGTATTAGTTACTTCCATTCGCATTGCATATATTATTACGTAAAAAGGTTACTATTGTTGTACTTTAATTATTCACATTTTTCAGAAAATTTTGTGAGAAAATTCTACATCCATTTTAGCTTGAAAACCTTTAGGAGATATTTGTATTGACACTTTGTGCAATGGGGATGATCTTTCATCCATCATTTTTTACTATCATGATTCATTTAACTGTGCATTTGGTTGAGGAAGCTAAATTAAGAGGTCTTGTACATTATCGATGGATGTATCCAATTGAGAGGTACTTTATTTATTTGTTTTTCATTTTAGTTAACAATTCTTGTCACTTGATTAAATACATAATTATGTTTTTTTATTTTATTTCACAGATATCTTGGTCATTTGAAATCTTACGTGAAAAATTAATCTCAACCTAAAGGCTCTATTTTTTATGGCTATTTGGTAGAGGAGTGTCTTATATTTTGTTCTAGATACTTGGATGACATTGATACAAGATTAAATCAAGTTGTACATGTTGATGACACATCAAATCAATCTGAAATACATGGTAAATCAAAAATATTTCCTGCTATTGGTCGATTAGTTGGGAAGAGCTCAAATGGTACATTGAAAGAAATGGAATTATTATAGGTACATAGATATGTGCTGATAAATAGAGAAATTACAAATCCATTTATTGAATATTTTAGGATACAAAAAAAGAGATGAATGGGAGGAAAAATATGAAATGATAAAGTTATAACAAAAGTTGTTAAAAAAGAGATTGTAGAATAGTTTTCACAACATGTAAATTCATAAATATTACAATCAATATGTGTATTAGTTTGACACATATATTTCTTAAATCTAATAATGTATATTACTTTTTTCATATCATGAATACTAATACTCGAGCACATTTTTCAGAAGATTTGAAGTTTCTTGCTCGAGTTCTTCTAAAACAAGATAGAGAGTTCAACACTTACAACGTGAATGGCTTTAGATTTTGTACAGTCGATCGAGAAGAGGGTTTGAAAACACAGAATAGTGGAATATTTACATTTTTTTAAGTGGAATACTATGGAAAGATGACTGATATTATAGAATTAAACTACCAAGGGCATTTTTTTAGTTGTTTTATTCAAATGTAATTGGGTGGATATTATCAGTGTTGTTAAAAGAGATTCCTTACAATTTACTTCTATGAACTTCTCTCGCTTGATGGATGTTGGTAACCATGAACTACATGATCTATATATCTTATCATTGAAATCAAAAATAGTATATTATGTGAAATATGTCATGGATTAATGGTGTAGTTTAGTTTCTCACAAAAAATAGACTTGTATGATATGGGTGATGAAGTGGAAGATTTGACCTCTGACATTGAATCCCATCAATTGCAAGAAGCGAACTTATTTTTCCAACATGATATTGAAAATATTAGTCTTGAAAGAGTGTATGAAGTAAATGAAGCAATGATAGAGCATGAAACCAAAATTATTGAAAAATAAAATGATTATATGTGTAGTTATCCATTCATTTATCCACCACTTATATCATTTTTGTATTCATTCATTATCATTATTATGAATATTTTGTTTGTTAGTATTGTGCATATGTTATCATTTCTAATTTTTTCTGCATGAATTTTTTGAAATATATGTTTTGAACTTAATTTTATTTGATTAAATGATAGGAATGTTGAGGAAGCATTATACTCACACTGTGGGGTCAAAGAGATTTTCTAGAAGCCGATCGACTTTGGTAATCTTTTCATTAGTTTAAATATTTATTAGAAAATGTTATCTATTTAATAAATTAAATTTTTTATTTATCTTTGTTTAACATGGTCACAGATATTAGGCCACCAAGAATCCTGAACATAAGTGTGGTTGAATGTTCATAAAAAAACTGATGGGAATTTTGTTAATGAGTCTTCCAAAGAAGTTGGGATATGAATTCATTTTTCATTATAATAACTTATTATCAGTTATCACTATGTTAATATATATTTCTTCTAATATGACTCATATTTGATTTATAGGTAAAAAATGAAGAACTATATAATTTAAATCCCACGCAGTTCTACTCAGTCTCCTAGGATGACCCAGTTGGTAAAGTCCTTGGGAAGAAGCATCCTGGTCAAGTGCATGGGATGGGTTTGGAACCATTACCATCTGAGGTCTTTGGTAGGAAAATAGAGATTGAAAGAGGTGAATGGTGGTGAGAAGGTAAATCACACAACTTGAAAATAATTTAGTTCAAAAACTTTTATTGATTTTATGTTTAAATATAAATATACAACATTGTTTAATTTTCAATATAATTGTATTACAGGTGCCGGTAGAAGTAAGTAGAGATGGATATGGAGTGGGTGATGAGCAGATTACATCATTGGGAAATGATTGGTGGAGAGGGTATTTTCATGTATCGGTGCATCCAATGTGGGTATTTTTTATCTGTTTCTTATATTTTAGATGGGATCAGGACAACAGGATGGTATGTTGAATGATGATGTGGAAAGGAAGTATTGTGATTATGGGTTGATGTAAGGGATATGTTTTGATAATTAATGTGTTTTCCTGTATGATAAGATGGTATCAATGATTTTTTTATAATTCATGTGATATTTACTAACCTTATGTTTTGATGTTGAATTTTAGGAGTATTCAACTTCAAGTAGTGGATAATGAATCAAGGAAACACAAATGAAATTACATGTGTTGAGTTTCTTGAAATATTTAGGAAGTATTTTATTTTCCTTTTACAAGTTGATTACTATATAAATAAACCTAAAATTATCTAATAGGAGGTTGGTATGAATGCCCTGAGTTATGAGTCACAATTTTTGTGGAGGTGGAGGGTGAGATGATCACTTAGAGTTTGAGCAAGAATCTATGCTTTGGGTTGGGTAGTTTAAGCTATCTTAAAATTAGTGAGTTGATAATTATTATTTTCACTATAAAATAGTAGGTAATAATTAATAAAAATTTTATAGGGTTTAGTATGATTCCAGTTCTTTGATGGGTTATTAGCATTTCTTTGGTTTCTATCTATGGATTGGTCCATATTTTAGAGGTATCCCCCATGGTGGTGATATTGCAAGATGTTTTCTAGATTGTAAGAATTGGTATTGAATTTGATCCTTTCCATGAGATTGTTGGAGGTGTGTTCATCATGTTTGAGAGGTATTTTCCAATAGTGGTTAATCTTTAGAAATTCATTATTCTTTATTTTTTTATCGAGGAATAAAATAATTTTATAGGTATCTAATGTAATGGATAATTATTTATCAAGCCTTTATTTTGTGTATTTTGGGTGTTGGGGGTCATGGGAGGAAGTTTGGGGGGAGAGTAATGGAGAATGTATTGGTTCTACCTAAAATTTCAATTGAGAAATTTCTTCACGACATGACTAAGTGTGTTTATCCATGGACAATAAGGCTATGACATATAATGAGATGTTGTGGTGTGAGGATTCTTTAATTGGGTTTTGATGTTGTTCTGTTTAGCTAGTGGTAAATTATTTGTAGTATTAGGAGTTCAATTTTTCAATGGATGTTAAGATATGATTGTTGGGTTCCCTTATGTTTTGGAATATGTAGTCTGTTGCATCATGACCATGGTCATTACATTTTGATTTATAAGTTTTGTTTTCTTGGTCTTGTGTGAAATGTCATAAACCAAAGGGGTTGTGTCGTAGTTGTTGTTTGGGGTGGATCATGAATAAGGTAGATAAACATGATCTGAAAAATGATTCTTGGAATTCAATTATGGCGGCATGGTGTTAGTCATTACACCATGACCTTCCTTGTTTATATTGAAATTAAGATAGTTCACTATGTTTTTCTGGCTGTAGGTTTAGGGGTTATAGAACCCACAGCTTGTTTTTTTCATTCATGATATAGAGGCAGTTTAAAGCACCGCTAGATATAATTTTTTTCACATTAGTTTAAACTACCACTATATTATGGTATTTTTTTATGGCGGCATTTAAAAACGCCGCTAAATATGAAAATTTTAACTTAGCGGTGGTTTTATCCGTATTAGTGGTAGTTTTTTTGATAAAAGGTTCAAACTTTAGTGGTGGTTTTAAATGCCGTTAGATTGAAATTATTTTTTTAAATCCAAAATCACTGTTAAAACTAAAAAACCACCGCAAAATATGCATTCTATGACACTTTATAAAAACTTCCACTAAATCGAAGAAATCACCGCATGTTGATTATAACACCCCAAACATTTTATGGTATGCTTTTCTTAAATACATTCAATTCATAGCCTATATTTAGCATTGTGTTCCTTTGAAACAATACTTGGTTATTTAGGATATAGTCATAACCTAGCCATTAAACATAAATTTTCCACTTCTATGTTTTGAATTTCGAAAAACGGTCATCCAGAGTTGTGACCAGTAAGTCATTTGGAGTCTGATAGAACCAACTTGATTTTCTGATTAATAGTAACATACGCTTATGAATAGTAATATGAATAGTAATATGACCCTTGTGAATAGTAAATAATGATAATATTTTATTTTCTTAAGGTAATAAGATAATGAGATCTTGATTAATTTTTCATTGTGATATAAAACAAATTATACCTTTAAAATTGTTATTTTTGAATATAATATGCTTTTATTTAAAAATAAAATTAAAAATACTTAGAAAATTATTTTCAAAAAATGGAGTTCATTTTTGAATTCTACATGTTGAAAAATTATTAGGGTGAATTTTTGGGATTTTTCTAAAATACTTGAATTTTTCGTGAATAGTAAAAATACAGTTTTGAGTTTTTTGTAGTTTAATGACATCATAATGATATAATAATTAATATAAAAGGATGGTTTACTTGTGTACAGTAACATATGATATGAGGTGTCCCTTTTAATTAATAAAAAGCTCCCTCTTAATTACTATAAATACCCACTCACCCCCTTAGTTTTCTTTCATTACAAACTCATTATCCTTGAAGATCTGGTATTATTACCTCCCTAGGAGACCTCCCAAGGTGTCCACAAACCCCCAAGGTCCCAACCTTCATGCTTTGGGAGTTACTCTACAAGGTAATAGAATCAACCACCCTTCTCTTTTCTTAAAGCTTTCATTTTATGTTTTCTCTTTTATTTTCAATTGGATTATGTTGGGATATTTCATTCCATATTCCCCTTACCATATAATTTAAGAGTGATGAGATACCCCATTTCTCTCATGAAACTATTTTATGAAATTTTAAGTGACGTTGTTTGGCTGCCAAATTTTCTTAATAGATTTCTCAATTTTTCTTTTATTTTGAGTTCCTTTCTTTTATAGTTATTTCTTCATCTCCCCTCATCCAAATGCTATGATAATTCTAATACCTTACATGAACTGGAATTATATTATGATAATGTAATATTTCATAATCATCTCTCTTTCCCCCTTCTCTTATACTAAAAATGAAAACACCACCTGAGATGTGTTTATTTATCACATTCACGGACGACAGATTCTCAATTTTTGTTACCATCTTCAATTATGATAATAAAAAAAAATATGGTTGAACCAGATCAGAATATATTTATTTCATCTCATTAATGTTCTGGAATCCTTGAACACTCATAATATGGAATAATAATACAAAACAAGTTCATTGTGCACAAAACCGCCAAGCTAAATCCAAACATTTATCAATAATTTTTAACTAATGATTCATCCTCAAGTATATAACCCAGAATCATTATAAGATCATTTATATCTCTTTAATGTCATTAATAAGATATAGTAACAATTCTGGATGTTTAACAACATTTCAAATGAACTTCCATTCATGAATACAAGTAAACAAAACATGAAAACCGAGGTAGAAAATACTTCCAAAACAATAAAATTGAACCTCTTAAACCCATAAAAAGGGACATTAATGAACCTAATAAGGTTATAATAAATAAATTACATGTATAGGAGGTTTTGGACTTATTAATTAATGAAGCTAAATTTTATTATTCAGGTCATTAAAACAAACGAAGAACACACTCAAGCATAAGGTAAGGGGTTTCTCATCTCACTTTCATTTCCGTGAGATTTCCATTGTTCACCACTTATTTCATGCATGTGGTGTACTTTGTACCACCTTTTGATATATATTATCATGATTATATTTATATTCATGGTATTTTTTTATTCATTTGGTGGTTATTAGTTTTGTTCATATGATTCGACTGATTGCATTGTAGTAAGGGACTTTGTCTCAACTTCCATTTCGTTGTGACTAACTTTGTATTGTGCCCCTAATAATCCTTATGTGGTGTACCTACTGCCAATTTGAGATCACTTTTCATTTGAAATTATATTTCTATTAAATATCCATATTATCATATCATGTATATGTTTATTGTCTAAACCGTATACCATTTTACATATGGTGTTTATTTGGAATGTTGTTTTAACTGTGGAAATATTGATGAATTTGTATCCTCTACACTACACGGATATTGAAAAGGCATATTGATATTGTATTAAATCAATGTATAAAGAATTATTTGGACATGAAGTGGTGGTTGGGGCCCACTATAGCCCCTCAATGCATCGACAGGTCTCATGAGACAATCATTTGGCGATAAACCCTTTGAGCTTGTTTCCAAAAATCAGATGGGTTTCTACCCACAGAACTAAACTGTTTTAATGGTATTATGGTAACATGTGATAGATACATGACATCCAATTAATAATAATTCTCTTTATTCATTATTATTTATTACTATCCATGATTTTTTCACTATGACAAAATCTATGGATGCAGTTTCATTCTTAGTTTATTACTGGCGTGAGTTTTTCATTTATTCCCCATGTTATATTGATTATGTCAAATTGTTTATGATTCGCTTATTATTGAATTCCTGATTCCGCTATTTGTAACCCTTAATGAGATTTTTATCTCACCCATTTCATTTTTTACCTTCAACAGGTGATGAAGAGGAGATCATTTATTGAGTTCTTGTGGCTTTAGTTTTTAGTTTTTGTTTTGTATTATATTTTTTAACCTTTTCCAATATAATTTGAGTTACATCTATGTATCTAGTTTCTTTAAGACTACTAATCGGATCATTACTTTTGGATTTTCATTCCTTCTAACCATTCTAATATAACAAGTAATGCACCGACTCTAGTCTAGAGGGGTTGGGGTGTTATAGTTGGTATCAAAGGAAGTTTAGTAGGAACCTTGGAAAATATATTAGAAAATATAGATTAGGGAACAATTATATAAGGTAGTGTTTGAGGAAAAACAAACAAGAAAGTCATGGTATTTTGGTAAGGAATAGATTATGTGGATCCATATAGAAAATACATCCTTGTCTAGATATGATCAGGAAGATGTGGCTCTGGCATAGATATACCTAGGAGTGAAAGCTATGACAAGGAGTTTCGGGCTTGACCTAGGGTATCCTGGTACACGGCAACAGGCCTTACTGCACTCTTGATTACGAAATTCTTAGAGGATATGATTAGGATAATTCATATTTTATTTACAGTCCATTATGAAGGATTGAAATGTAAATTATTCCTCAAAGAAACCATTTTTATGATTATGGGATTATCCATGTGTAGGATCTCAATTTATGCTAAGTATTTTGTTAATTTAAGATTATAAATTTTGATTCATACCCTAATCTAGTGTGTTCCATTATTTAGAAATGGCATCTAATGTAAGAAGGGGAATCAATACTCATGGAAAATGTAGGGATCTCTCCACTGAGCAAGTCAACACAGTCAATGTTGGAGTAGATCAGATCATGACCATATTGGGACAACTTACTCAGGTTGTAATGAATAACCATTCCACACCTATGTTCGATCGTTTCAGGTGGCATAAGCCCCCATATTTTAGTGGGACTAATAATCCAGTGGTTGTTGAGCAGTGGATCAGGTCCCTTGAAAAGATATTCATGGCATTAAGATGAAATGAAAATGAAAAGTTAGTACTGTAAGTATATTGTCTCAAGGGAGACGTTGATCAATGTTGGTCCTTGATTCATAATACCATGGAGGAAGAAGAAATAGAAGAAATTTAATGGAGGAATTTTAAGGTAATATTCTTTGACAAATATTTCCCTCATGAGCAACGAACTAAAATTAAGAGTAAATTCCTTATCTTAAAGCCAAGGTAAGGAGATAGTGTTGTAGAGTATGAGGATACCTTCACAAGTCTATTCAGGTATGTCGTAGATAACGTACGTGACTCGACAGACAAGATTTATCATTTCTTTAAAGGTCTTAAGACAAGTCTTTGAAGGGCACTGGCTTCTCAAACATTTTCATCATATGATGAAATTGTATAAAGTGACATAAAAACAGAGAAGGAATTTTCTAGATCAAATTTGTTCAAGGGAAACCAAGATAAAAAGTGGTACTCTGATAACCAAGGGAAAGGTGAAGTGCCAAAGAAGAACGATGGAATGAAGAAATTCCCATTATGTGAGAACTGTGGAAGGAATCATCTCAGGAAATTCTTGAAAGCCATGGTAGTCTACTATAAGTGTGGAGAAAAGGGTCATATATCTAATGAATGAAATGGGAAGAAACAATTTGATGATGTTCAACGCTAAAATTGTAGAGAGATGGGACACTATGAAAATGAGTTTCCTAAGTGCCAAGGAAACATGCCACAAAAAAGGCCAAGATATTAATGGAGAACTTGTGTGATTACAACCATGGAAGTTGAAGTTCCTAATGATGTGGTGGTAGGTAATTTAATTGTTTCCTCAAACTTATCCAACACTTTATTTGATTCTAGATCATCACATTCATTTATATCTTCCCAGTTTTCCAAGAAAATTAGGCATGTATAATTTGATTTAATAAAGGATTTATCATTAAATACTCATATGGGGTGAATCATTACAAAAAAGGCATGTCAACTAGTCCCTCTCTTGACACATAAACGTGCTTTAGTTTCTAACCTTATCATCATACCAATGACTGAATTTGATATAATTCTTGGTATGAATTGGTTTTCAAACTATGATATGAAGATTTATTGCAAGAAAAGGGAAGTTACAATTTTTTAAAATGTTGTAGAATCTCTTATCTTTAGAGAAGAGACCTCTCCATTTGATTCTTATCTAGACCCACCCCCATTAGCTCTATTGAATTCAATTCTTGGAGAGGAAGATAACCAAATATCTATGGTTGAGTATAGAAATCTTCAAATTGAATATGTGCATATAGTGCAAGAATACATTGATGTATTTCCAGAGGATTTACCTAGACATAATCCAAAGTAGAAAATTTAGTTTTTCATTGACTTAATTCCTAGTGAAAGACCTATATCAAAGACCCCCTATAGAATGGCTACTGTGGAGTTAGTGGATCTAAAGAAACAACTAGAGGATTTGAGTGACAAAGGATTTATTTGACCTAGTGTTTCTCTATTGGGATCCCCGGTCCTAAGAAAAACTCAATTCATACAGATAAAAACTAAATAAAGATGGATCCATGATGCTATGCATTGATTACAGGGAAATAAATTCTATTAAAATAAATAATAAGTATCATATTCCCTAGATTGATGATCTATTTGATCAAATTCATGGAGCTCAATACTTTTTGAAGATTGGCCATTGATCTGGATATCATCAGTTGTGTGTGAGGAAGGAAGATATTCCTAAGACTGTATTTCGAACCAGGTATAGGCATTACAAGTTTATAGTGATGTCTTTTTCACTGACTAATGCACCCTCTATTTTCATAGATTTAATTAATAGAGTTTTTAAGGAATATCTTGATAACTTTGTTTTGGTATTCATTGATCATATACTGGTATACTCAAAAAGCTATGAATACCAAGAGGATTACTTGTGGATTATTCTGAAAACTCTTAAAAGAAATGAATTATATGGGAAGTTTAGCAAGTGCAAATTCTGGATTCAATCAGTTTCTTTTCTAGTCCATATTGTCTATAAGGATGGAATCCAAGTTGATATCACAAAGACAAAGGCAATCCAAGATTGTCTCATGCCAAAAAACATAATCATGTTATGTAGTTTTATTGGCTTAATAGTTTACTATCGGCATTTTGTTTAGAATTTCACCTGGCTATATAACCCGCTAACCAAGCTTACACATAAAGGATTTAAGTTTGTGTGGAAAAAATAATGTACAAAATTATTTAAAGAATTGAAAAGAATATTGGTCAATGATCCAACTTGACTCTTCTATCTGGAAGTGATGGATTTGTAATATATAGTGATGCATCAAATAATGGGTTGGGTTGAGTCCTTATACAAAATGGTAAAGTTTTTTCTTATGCATAAAGGTAGTTGAAGAATCATGAGAAAAATTATCCAACACATGATCTTGAGTTAGCAGCTGGAATCTTTGCTCTAAGAATATGGAGGCATTATCTTTATGGTGAAAATGTGAGATATACACAGATCACAAGAGTTTGAAATACATTTTCACAGAAAAATAACTCAACATGAGGAAAAGGATATGGCTTAAGTTACTCAAAGATTACAATTTTTCAATACACTACCACCCAAGAAAGGCAAATAAGGTGACAGATGCATTAAGAAAGAAAGATCATGGACTTCTGACTCAAATGAGGATTGAGAGAGATCATATATTGATGGATCTACCAAAGATGGATATGGGAATTTTTAAGGAAGGGGAAACATCTTTCCTATTTCAAATTATTGTTAAACCATCTATACTAGAGAATATAAAAAGCTCTCAATCTGATGATGAAAATATACACAAGAAAATTGTTTCTTTTAAGGATGGGAGATTGGAAGACTTCATGTATGAGGAAGGAGTTCTGAAGTTTGGGAAGAGTTTATGTGTTCTATTAGTACTTGAGCTAAAAATTGAACTATTAGATGATGCACATAGATCAAATTTCTCTATACATCTGGGTAGCACAAAGATGTATAGAGATCTGAAAGAATATTTTTGGTGGGATAATATGAAGCGGGAAATTGCTGACTGCGTGTCAAGGTTTCTAGTTTGTCAACAAGTGAAGGTAGAGAGACAACATCCTAGAAGAGTGATGAAACCTCTGCCTATTCCTATGTATAATTGGTATAAAATTATGATGGATTTTTTCACTAGACTACTGAGGACTTCTAGAAGGAATGATGCAATATGGGTAATTTTTTATCATCTCAAAAAATCATCACATTTCCTTCCTATAAGAGAGGATTTACCACTTGAGCGCCTAGAAATAATTTATATTAATGAAGTTGTAAGAATTCATGGTGCACCTCTATTGATTGTGTCTGATTGAGTTCCTCGATTTACATCAAAATTCTGGAAAAGTCTCCATAAGGATTTGAATACTGAGCTTCGTATGAGTATTTCTTATCAACCCCAAATAGACGGATAGTCTGAAAGGACTATTCAAACTCTAGAAGACATTCTGAGGTCATTCTCTCTTAACTTCCAAGGTATGTGGGATCAATACTTTTCTTTGGTGTAATTTTCCTACAATAATAGTTTCCATTCTAGTATTCAAATGGCTCCATATGAAGAATTATATGGAAAGAGATGTTGAACTCCAACTTTTTGGGACGAAGTTGGTGAGAGGAAACTTATAGGCCCAGAACTCATTGAAGAGACCATGACAAAGGTGAAGATAATCTAAGCCCATATTAATGCAGGCCAAAGTAGGCAGAAGAGTTATGCTGACAACCAAATAAAGGATTTGGAATTCTGAGTGGGATATCATGTCTTTCTGAAATTATCTCCATGGAATGTTGTTGGTTCACGCCCAAATTTACCCAAGAGAAGAAGGGTAGAACGGTCCTTGTAGTGTAGCTTGGGTTGTCGATTCCACAGAGACCTAAGAAGATACCTAAGATACACAACCTAAGGGATGGATTTTTGGCTATGAAGTGGCCATATTTGGGTTGATTTTAGATGGGTTTAAGTGAACTCTAAGATACTTAAGTTAATTCAAATTAAAAGAATAAGTTGATCCTAGGTTATCACTCAGGGTGGATTGGACGTATTTTCTTTTTAATGATTTCAATTTCTTAAATTTGAGATGGGTTCATTTAAGGAGATAAAACAACATCACCACTTAATGGTTTAATGCCTACACCCTCTAATACTAATCACCTATACACTTGAAGGATCAAAGTTTTGAGCACTTCAAGGTAAAGGATCGTATTAGTACTTGAAGTGTGTGGCCTTAAATTCAACAAGGACGATGGAGTTTAAAAATCATCAAATAAAAATCCCAATTAAAGAAGTGATTATACATTAATTAGGTGACAAATAACATCCAATCCAGCCCCCTGCTACTCCCTTGGATCAACCCATAATTGGGTTAGCCCTCCATTGATCCCAAGGTTTCAATGGAAGCGGAAAGTAGACTCATGAAGGAGGAAATGGAGAAGTAAAGAAAACAACAAAAATAAAATGATCACTCCACCGTTGTGTGAATAATTTCACAAGGGTTGGTGTGAATAAATTCTCACCTTGATCCAACGGTATCAAAGTGATATTAATAACAACAGAATAAGAGTAGAGGAGGAACTTTTATTAAGAAACTAAAGTGAATTGAACAACTTACATGTGAAAGACAAAATTGAGGCAACAAAAATGCAGCATAACATTACAATTGAACAAAGCATCCAAGATCCTCAACTCCTTCACCACCACTGCCTTAAATAGGCATTTTGGGAGCCTTGGTTCGATCCTTCAACAGTACAAGTCATCCCACTTGAGTATGGTAGGCCTAGGGTGGTGGAAAGTTTGTGGAATTTGGAATTTTCCACATTTGACCCGAGGTGGCAGCCAGATTTAATCCACCGAACAGACTCGTTTGGATGACCTTCTAGATGGCCGAATCAGGGTGGCCATAGAAGAATCAAATGGAGCTCCGGATGTCTTCTAACCGCCTGTAAAATTTGGGCCCATTTGGAGTTGTGTATTCCGAGATATGATCAAATTGGTGGAATGTTTTTCTGGGCCGCAGAATCTGGCCCAGAATTTTATCTCTAACTTGGGCCGCCTAAATGACCAACATGGAGGCCGAATTAGCATTAACTCCTGAAGAGTGATTTGTTACTGTACATGTCTTATATCATCCCACTAAAGTTGGGATTAATTGGGCCTGTAAGTTGGGCCCCACAGCCTAATCAGTGGGCTGATGTCCAATCTGCCTTCTCCAGAATTGCTTCCTTTCATTTCCAAATATCTCCATCATCCTCCATGAATTCTCCACTGATCCCTGAATCAAACATGTTCATATTTAAGTGTAGATCAGTTTAAAAAAATATCAAATTAAAATATGTAAAATTAAATTCCTTAAAATCAGATGAATCATTGGGTACTTTAAATGATGTTCAAAAATGTACCACATAATAGTGCATTTTAAGAAGGTATTACAATCATAATGTGAAATGGTGTTCAAAGTGTAAAATGAACTAAAATGGTGTTTATGAATAACAAAGAACATGAAAATTATGTATATTAACAATGAATATTAGCCTCATTTAGTGGCTAATCACACCCCCCAACTTGAGTTTTGCTAGTCCCGAGCAAAATATATCTCATCAAAAATGAAATTCGAATTCCCTTTTCTAAAAACATTTTAATACACAATGATCACCAAAAAACCTTATACCAAACAATCATGAAACCCATCAAAATATTTTAATACAAGATATTTTCATAAGCAGATCCCAATCCCAAGCCCATTCCTTTTATCAAATCCATCATCATACTTCATCCAACTCAATTATGTGTAATGATGTGTTGTGAATCACAATAGATATGGGGGTTCATTTTCATTAAAGGGGGAAATCATGGAAGCGCTAGGTGGAAACACATTTAATCCTAATATGAGTATTCTTCATCCCTCTTTTTTTTTTGATTTTTTTTTGCAATATTTCTATAGTAATTGAGATTGCAATTAATCAAATTAACCCATGTAGCAAGACTTTGCCGATGACTCCCAGACTCAAAGGCCTTAGGGCACCAAGTGAAGCCCACATACTCGGGCATCGTCTCGAGTTAACTTAATCAAAAACAAAGTCATATTACCATAAATAGAGATAGATTGAAAAACTCAGGGCTAGACAACTCTGGAGTCACGATCCCCAAGTGCCGAAAGCCTCGCATTTTATCAATCCATTACTCTACATGCAAATTTTTATTTTTATTTTTTATTTTTTATTTTTTAATAATTTTTTTTTAAATTTTTTTTTTGAATACTCATATTATTCATAAAAATAAAACCATACTATGCTATTTATTATGGGACCCCAAAAATTCAAATTAGTACCCCACAGTCTAGAGGACGTGCATTGTGGCATTTTTTTTATTTGGATGAAAATATAAACGATGAAATATCACATTGGACAGCCACACTTTCCAAAATCTATGCTCATGAAATTATACAAGGATTAAAATCAGAATCAGGGCATGCTAAATTATTTGATATTCAGTTTCAAAGTGTGCAATGCATATTACCATGTTCAAAGTTAAAGGAATTTTTCCTTCCATTTAATTATTTTTTCAAATCATTCATTTTTTTTTGACACAAAAGCATTTTTTTTATTTTATCTCCCCCCCCCAACATAAAATAACACTGTCCCCAGTTTTTAAAGAAAAGAAAATTTAGAAGGGGGTATAGTTAGAGAATGAAAGTTCAAAAAAGAAATTGAAAATGAGGGTTATGGAATGAAGTCACCTGGTGGTTGAAGTTTGAAGTTCTTACTGCTCCCTTTTAGTCCTTTGATATCCATGTCGCTTGCAGAGTTCCCTAATGGAAAAAGGAAAACAAACAAACAAAACAAAAGAGTATATATATATATATAAGTAAAATATAAGTATATATATAAAATAAAATAAACTGATGATACATTGTCTTCTTTTTTAAATTTCTGGGTAAGGTATTACTCAAGGATCACACCACGTGACACGGATGAATATGGTGCTCCCCTTTCATACCCATCCATACTCATAATAGAAGAACAGGTCAACAGTCTATTTTTTTTTAAATAAAAAAATGATTAATTAAAATATAAATTTTATTAAAACAACAAAATGATAGGAAACTTGAAAACCATGGGTTACCTCCCATGAAGTGCTTTGTTTAACGTCGTTAGCTCGACTTGAACCCCCCAACTTATCCAATACCAACTTTCAACATTTTAAGGACCACATGTTTCACCACTTCTACTAGGTTGAGATTGATTCTATGTTTAGAATTTGTTTCATGCACAAACCTCTGTTCTAAAATGAGCAGGTAAATCCAAGGAATATCATAAATGATGGATTCAATTTCTTTTGTAGTATTTTCTAAGACATTATGAATAATCAACTCTTTAGTGGTTTCAAGATAAGAAATGGTGACAAATGGAAGTTTTTGGCTATCCCCAACGAATGGAAACTTGAGGGTGGATGGAAAGTCCTTTTGTTCAAGTTCAGGTAGGCTAAAACTTTCAAACATAGGTTAGGACTTTGAATTGAACTCAATTTCATTTTCAAAATTTCTCAACAGAATTGGTTCCTTTTGAATAGAAGATTTAACCACCAAATTGGAAAGATCAGTATCAGGAATAGATATGGAGTCAAAGTTTGTGATTTCTCTTAATGGTTCAATGATTTGCGTTTTTGAAAAATCATCAATGGAGTTATATTCATGTGACTCAATCCATGATGTCAAATTCTCCTCTTTTGAATCCAAAAAGTTAATTTCCTCCTGATTTAAAGTCCCTTCAAAATTTCCTTGATCCTCTTCATCTATCCCAAATCTAAAGGTTGGTTCTTCAATAAATTCATGTGGGGTTTGTGTGAAACTAGACACTTCACATAAGGTTATGGAAGGGACAGTTTGTGTAGGGATGGGTTCTTCACAAGTTTTAATGCTTTGTAGTTCTAACCTCAATGATGAAACCTAAAAATTCATTATCTCCATTTGTTGACAAAGTTTTTCAAGTAATGGTTGTGGATCATGATGGTCAAGGGGTTGAGACAGATGGTCTATTCCAGGTGGATAACTATGTTGTTGGAATTCCATAGGAGGGTGTTCAGATTGGCCTTGTTGGGATTGGAACTCATAATATGTTGGAATGTATTGTGGATCATATGAATAAAAACATTTTGGTTCAGTAGGTTGTTGATGATCCCACAAGTAGGAATTAGGATGGTCATTGTACATCGTACATGGGGTTGAGTGATCAAAGTAGGGATAAGTTTCCCATGTTTGGACTTGTTCAAAATTGACTTCCATAGGAGTGAGGAGTGAGAAAAGATAAGTAGAATGAAAAAAAAAGATGATAGTGTCTAAGATAACTTACTTAGGTCCCCGGCAACGGCGCCAAAATTTGGTTCACGCCCAAATTTACCCAAGAGAATAAGGGTAGAACGGTCCTTGTAGTGTAGCTTGGGTTGTCGATTCCACAGAGACCTAAGAAGATACCTAAGATACACAACCTAAGGGATGGATTTTTGGCTATGAAGTGGCCATATTTGGGTTGATTTTAGATGGGTTTAAGTGAACTCTAAGATACTTAAGTTAATTCAAATTAAAAGAATAAGTTGATCCTAGGTTATCACTCAGGGTGGATTGGACGTATTTTCTTTTTAATGATTTCAATTTCTTAAATTTGAGATGGGTTCATTTAAGGAGATAAAACAACATCACCACTTAATGGTTTAATGCCTACACCCTCTAATACTAATCACCTATACACTTGAAGGATCAAAGTTTTGAGCACTTCAAGGTAAAGGATCGTATTAGTACTTGAAGTGTGTGGCCTTAAATTCAACAAGGACGATGGAGTTTAAAAATCATCAAATAAAAATCCCAATTAAAGAAGTGATTATACATTAATTAGGTGACAAATAACATCCAATCCAGCCCCCTGCTACTCCCTTGGATCAACCCATAATTGGGTTATCCCTCCATTGATCCCAAGGTTTCAATGGAAGCGGAAAGTAGACTCATGAAGGAGGAAATGGAGAAGTAAAGAAAACAACAAAAATAAAATGATCACTCCACCGTTGTGTGAATAATTTCACAAGGGTTGGTGTGAATAAATACTCACCTTGATCCAACGGTATCAAAGTGATATTAATAACAACATAATAAGAGTAGAGGAGGAACTTTTATTAAGAAACTAAAGTGAATTGAACAACTTACATGTGAAAGACAAAATTGAGGCAACAAAAATGCAGCATAACATTACAATTGAACAAAGCATCCAAGATCCTCAACTCCTTCCCCACCACTGCCTTAAATAGGCATTTTGGGAGCCTTGGTTCGATCCTTCAACAGTACAAGTCATCCCACTTGAGTATGGTAGGCCTAGGGTGGTGGAAAGTTTGTGGAATTTGGAATTTTCCACATTTGACCCGAGGTGGCAGCCAGATTTAATCCACCGAACAGACTCGTTTGGATGACCTTCTAGATGGCCGAATCAGGGTGTCCATAGAAGAATAAAATGGAGCTCCGGATGTCTTCTAACCGCCTGTAAAATTTGGGCCCATTTGGAGTTGTGTATTCCGAGATATGATCAAATTGGTGGAATGTTTTTCTGGGCCGCAGAATCTGGCCCAGAATGTTATCTCTAACTTGGGCCGCCTAAATGACCAACATGGAGGCCGAATTAGCATTAACTCCTGAAGAGTGATTTGTTACTGTACATGTCTTATATCATCCCACTAAAGTTGGGATTAATTGGGCCTGTAAGTTGGGCCCCACAGCCTAATAAGTGGGCTGATGTCCAATCTGCCTTCTCCAGAATTGCTTCCTTTCATTTCCAAATATCTCCATCATCCTCCATGAATTCTCCACTGATCCCTGAATCAAACATGTTCATATTTAAGTGTAGATCAGTTTACAAAAATATCAAATTAAAATATGTAAAATTAAATTCCTTAAAATCAGATGAATCATTGGGTACTTTAAATGATGTTCAAAAATGTACCACATAATAGTGCATTTTAAGAAGGTATTACAATCATAATGTGAAATGGTGTTCAAAGTGTAAAATGAACTAAAATGGTGTTTATGAATAACAAAGAACATGAAAATTATGTATATTAACAATGAATATTAGCCTCATTTAGTGGCTAATCACACCCCCCAACTTGAGTTTTGCTAGTCCCGAGCAAAATATATCTCATCAAAAATGAAATTCGAATTCCCTTTTCTAAAAACATTTTAATACACAATGATCACCAAAAAACCTTATACCAAACAATCATGAAACCCATCAAAATATTTTAATACAAGATATTTTCATAAGCAGATCCCAATCCCAAGCCCATTCCTTTGATCAAATCCATCATCATACTTCATCCAACTCAATTATGTGTAATGATGTGTTGTGAATCACAATAGATATGGGGGTTCATTTTCATTAAAGGGGGAAATCATGGAAGCGCTAGGTGGAAACACATTTAATCCTAATATGAGTATTCTTCATCCCTCTTTTTTTTTTGATTTTTTTTTTGCAATATTTCTATAGTAATTGAGATTGCAATTAATCAAATTAACCCATGTAGCAAGACTTTGCCGATGACTCCCAGACTCAAAGGCCTTAGGGCACCAAGTGAAGCCCACATACTCGGGCATCGTCTCGAGTTAACTTAATCAAAAACAAAGTCATATTACCATAAATAGAGATAGATTGAAAAACTCAGGGCTAGACAACTCTGGAGTCACGATCCCCAAGTGCCGAAAGCCTCGCATTTTATCAATCCATTACTCTACATGCAAATTTTTATTTTTATTTTTTATTTTTTATTTTTTAATAATTTTTTTTTAAATTTTTTTTTTGAATACTCATATTATTCATAAAAATAAAACCATACTATGCTATTTATTATGGGACCCCAAAAATTCAAATTAGTACCCCACAGTCTAGAGGACGTGCATTGTGGCATTTTTTTTATTTGGATGAAAATATAAACGATGAAATATCACATTGGACAGCCACACTTTCCAAAATCTATGCTCATGAAATTATACAAGGATTAAAATCAGAATCAGGGCATGCTAAATTATTTGATATTCAGTTTCAAAGTGTGCAATGCATATTACCATGTTCAAAGTTAAAGGAATTTTTCCTTCCATTTAATTATTTTTTCAAATCATTCATTTTTTTTTGACACAAAAGCATTTTTTTTATTTTATCTCCCCCCCCCCAACATAAAATAACACTGTCCCCAGTTTTTAAAGAAAAGAAAATTTAGAAGGGGGTATAGTTAGAGAATGAAAGTTCAAAAAAGAAATTGAAAATGAGGGTTATGGAATGAAGTCACCTGGTGGTTGAAGTTTGAAGTTCTTACTGCTCCCTTTTAGTCCTTTGATATCCATGTCGCTTGCAGAGTTCCCTAATGGAAAAAGGAAAACAAACAAACAAAACAAAAGAGTATATATATATATATATAAGTAAAATATAAGTATATATATAAAATAAAATAAACTGATGATACATTGTCTTCTTTTTTAAATTTCTGGGTAAGGTATTACTCAAGGATCACACCACGTGACACGGATGAATATGGTGCTCCCCTTTCATACCCATCCATACTCATAATAGAAGAACAGGTCAACAGTCTATTTTTTTTTAAATATAAAAATGATTAATTAAAATATAAATTTTATTAAAACAACAAAATGATAGGAAACTTGAAAACCATGGGTTACCTCCCATGAAGTGCCTTGTTTAACGTCGTTAGCTCGACTTGAACCCCCCAACTTATCCAATACCAACTTTCAACATTTTAAGGACCACATGTTTCACCACTTCTACTAGGTTGAGATTGATTCTATGTTTAGAATTTGTTTCATGCACAAACCTCTGTTCTAAAATGAGCAGGTAAATCCAAGGAATATCATAAATGATGGATTCAATTTCTTTTGTAGTATTTTCTAAGACATTATGAATAATCAACTCTTTAGTGGTTTCAAGATAAGAAATGGTGACAAATGGAAGTTTTTGGCTATCCCCAACGAATGGAAACTTGAGGGTGGATGGAAAGTCCTTTTGTTCAAGTTCAGGTAGGCTAAAACTTTCAAACATAGGTTGGGACTTTGAATTGAACTCAATTTCATTTTCAAAATTTCTCAACAGAATTGGTTCCTTTTGAATAGAATATTTAACCACCAAATTGGAAAGATCAGTATCAGGAATAGATATGGAGTCAAAGTTTGTGATTTCTCTTAATGGTTCAATGATTTGCGTTTTTGAAAAATCATCAATGGAGTTATATTCATGTGACTCAATCCATGATGTCAAATTCTCCTCTTTTGAATCCAAAAAGTTAATTTCCTCCTGATTTAAAGTCCCTTCAAAATTTCCTTGATCCTCTTCATCTATCCCAAATCTAAAGGTTGGTTCTTCAATAAATTCATGTGGGGTTTGTGTGAAACTAGACACTTCACATAAGGTTATGGAAGGGACAGTTTGTGTAGGGATGGGTTCCTCACAAGTTTTAATGCTTTGTAGTTCTAACCTCAATGATGAAACCTAAAAATTCATTATCTCCATTTGTTGACAAAGTTTTTCAAGTAATGGTTGTGGATCATGATGGTCAAGGGGTTGAGACAGATGGTCTATTCCAGGTGGATAACTATGTTGTTGGAATTCCATAGGAGGGTGTTCAGATTGGCCTTGTTGGGATTGGAACTCATAATATGTTGGAATGTATTGTGGATCATATGAATAAAAACATTTTGGTTCAGTAGGTTGTTGATGATCCCACAAGTAGGAATTAGGATGGTCATTGTACATCGTACATGGGGTTGAGTGATCAAAGTAGGGATAAGTTTCCCATGTTTGGACTTGTTCAAAATTGACTTCCATAGGAGTGAGGAGTGAGAAAAGATAAGTAGAATGAAAAAAAAAAGATGACAGTGTCTAAGATAACTTACTTAGGTCCCCGGCAACGGCGCCAAAATTTGGTTCACGCCCAAATTTACCCAAGAGAAGAAGGGTAGAACGGTCCTTGTAGTGTAGCTTGGGTTGTCGATTCCACAGAGACCTAAGAAGATACCTAAGATACACAACCTAAGGGATGGATTTTTGGCTATGAAGTGGCCATATTTGGGTTGATTTTAGATGGGTTTAAGTGAACTCTAAGATACTTAAGTTAATTCAAATTAAAAGAATAAGTTGATCCTAGGTTATCACTCAGGGTGGATTGGACGTATTTTCTTTTTAATGATTTCAATTTCTTAAATTTGAGATGGGTTCATTTAAGGAGATAAAACAACATCACCACTTAATGGTTTAATGCCTACACCCTCTAATACTAATCACCTATACACTTGAAGGATCAAAGTTTTGAGCACTTCAAGGTAAAGGATCGTATTAGTACTTGAAGTGTGTGGCCTTAAATTCAACAAGGACGATGGAGTTTAAAAATCATCAAATAAAAATCCCAATTAAAGAAGTGATTATACATTAATTAGGTGACAAATAACATCCAATCCAGCCCCCTGCTACTCCCTTGGATCAACCCATAATTGGGTTAGCCCTCCATTGATCCCAAGGTTTCAATGGAAGCGGAAAGTAGACTCATGAAGGAGGAAATGGAGAAGTAAAGAAAACAACAAAAATAAAATGATCACTCCACCGTTGTGTGAATAATTTCACAAGGGTTGGTGTGAATAAATACTCACCTTGATCCAACGATATCAAAGTGATATTAATAACAACAGAATAAGAGTAGAGGAGGAACTTTTATTAAGAAACTAAAGTGAATTGAACAACTTACATGTGAAAGACAAAATTGAGGCAACAAAAATGCAGCATAACATTACAATTGAACAAAGCATCCAAGATCCTCAACTCCTTCCCCACCACTGCCTTAAATAGGCATTTTGGGAGCCTTGGTTCGATCCTTCAACAGTAAAAGTCATCCCACTTGAGTATGGTAGGCCTAGGGTGGTGGAAAGTTTGTGGAATTTGGAATTTTCCACATTTGACCCGAGGTGGCAGCCAGATTTAATCCACCGAACAGACTCGTTTGGATGACCTTCTAGATGGCCGAATCAGGGTGTCCATAGAAGAATAAAATGGAGCTCCGGATGTCTTCTAACCGCCTGTAAAATTTGGGCCCATTTGGAGTTGTGTATTCCGAGATATGATCAAATTGGTGGAATGTTTTTCTGGGCCGCAGAATCTGGCCCAGAATTTTATCTCTAACTTGGGCCGCCTAAATGACCAACATGGAGGCCGAATTAGCATTAACTCCTGAAGAGTGATTTGTTACTGTACATGTCTTATATCATCCCACTAAAGTTGGGATTAATTGGGCCTGTAAGTTGGGGCCCACAGCCTAATCAGTGGGCTGATGTCCAATCTGCCTTCTCCAGAATTGCTTCCTTTCATTTCCAAATATCTCCATCATCCTCCATGAATTCTCCACTGATCCCTGAATCAAACATGTTCATATTTAAGTGTAGATCAGTTTACAAAAATATCAAATTAAAATATGTAAAATTAAATTCCTTAAAATCAGATGAATCATTGGGTACTTTAAATGATGTTCAAAAATGTACCACATAATAGTGCATTTTAAGAAGGTATTACAATCATAATGTGAAATGGTGTTCAAAGTGTAAAATGAACTAAAATGGTGTTTATGAATAACAAAGAACATGAAAATTATGTATATTAACAATGAATATTAGCCTCATTTAGTGTCTAATCACACCCCCCAACTTGAGTTTTGCTAGTCCCGAGCAAAATATATCTCATCAAAAATGAAATTCGAATTCCCTTTTCTAAAAACATTTTAATACACAATGATCACCAAAAAACCTTATACCAAACAATCATGAAACCCATCAAAATATTTTAATACAAGATATTTTCATAAGCAGATCCCAATCCCAAGCCCATTCCTTTGATCAAATCCATCATCATACTTCATCCAACTCAATTATGTGTAATGATGTGTTGTGAATCACAATAGATATGGGGGTTCATTTTCATTAAAGGGGGAAATCATGGAAGCGCTAGGTGGAAACACATTTAATCCTAATATGAGTATTCTTCATCCCTCTTTTTTTTTGATTTTTTTTTGCAATATTTCTATAGTAATTGAGATTGCAATTAATCAAATTAACCCATGTAGCAAGACTTTGCCGATGACTCCCAGACTCAAAGGCCTTAGGGCACCAAGTGAAGCCCACATACTCGGGCATCGTCTCGAGTTAACTTAATCAAAAACAAAGTCATATTACCATAAATAGAGATAGATTGAAAAACTCAGGGCTAGACAACTCTGGAGTCACGATCCCCAAGTGCCGAAAGCCTCGCATTTTATCAATCCATTGCTCTACATGCAAATTTTTATTTTTATTTTTTATTTTTTATTTTTTAATAATTTTTTTTTAAAATTTTTTTTTTTGAATACTCATATTATTCATAAAAATAAAACCATACTATGATATTTATTATGGGACCCCAAAAATTCAAATTAGTACCCCACAGTCTAGAGGACGTGCATTGTGGCATTTTTTTTATTTGGATGAAAATATAAACGATGAAATATCACATTGGACAGCCACACTTTCCAAAATCTATGCTCATGAAATTATACAAGGATTAAAATCAGAATCAGGGCATGCTAAATTATTTGATATTCAGTTTCAAAGTGTGCAATGCATATTACCATGTTCAAAGTTAAAGGAATTTTTCCTTCCATTTAATTATTTTTTCAAATCATTCATTTTTTTTTTGACACAAAAGCATTTTTTTTTTATTTTATCTCCCCCCCAACATAAAATAACACTGTCCCCAGTGTTTAAAGAAAAGAAAATTTAGAAGGGGGTATAGTTAGAGAATGAAAGTTCAAAAAAGAAATTGAAAATGAGGGTTATGGAATGAAGTCACCTGGTGGTTGAAGTTTGAAGTTCTTACTGCTCCCTTTTAGTCCTTTGATATCCATGTCGCTTGCAGAGTTCCCTAATGGAAAAAGGAAAACAAACAAACAAAACAAAAGAGTATATATATATATATAAGTAAAATATAAGTATATATATAAAATAAAATAAACTGATGATACATTGTCTTCTTTTTTAAATTTCTGGGTAAGGTATTACTCAAGGATCACACCACGTGACACGGATGAATATGGTGCTCCCCTTTCATACCCATCCATACTCATAATAGAAGAACAGGTCAACAGTCTATTTTTTTTAAATATAAAAATGATTAATTAAAACATAAATTTTATTAAAACAACAAAATGATAGGAAACTTGAAAACCATGGGTTACCTCCCATGCAGTGCTTTGTTTAACGTCGTTAGCTCGACTTGAACCCCCCAACTTATCCAATACCAACTTTCAACATTTTAAGGACCACATGTTTCACCACTTCTACTAGGTTGAGATTGATTCTATGTTTAGAATTTGTTTCATGCACAAACCTCTGTTCTAAAATGAGCAGGTAAATCCAAGGAATATCATAAATGATGGATTCAATTTCTTTTGTAGTATTTTCTAAGACATTATGAATAATCAAATCTTTAGTGGTTTCAAGATAAGAAATGGTGACAAATGGAAGTTTTTGGCTATCCCCAACGAATGGAAACTTGAGGGTGGATGGAAAGTCCTTTTGTTCAAGTTCAGGTAGGCTAAAACTTTCAAACATAGGTTGGGACTTTGAATTGAACTCAATTTCATTTTCAAAATTTCTCAACAGAATTGGTTCCTTTTGAATAGAATATTTAACCACCAAATTGGAAAGATCAGTATCAGGAATAGATATGGAGTCAAAGTTTGTGATTTCTCTTAATGGTTCAATGATTTGCGTTTTTGAAAAATCATCAATGGAGTTATATTCATGTGACTCAATCCATGATGTCAAATTCTCCTCTTTTGAATCCAAAAAGTTAATTTCCTCCTGATTTAAATTCCCTTCAAAATTTCCTTGATCCTCTTCATCTATCCCAAATCTAAAGGTTGGTTCTTCAATAAATTCATGTGGGGTTTGTGTGAAACTAGACACTTCACATAAGGTTATGGAAGGGACAGTTTGTGTAGGGATGGGTTCCTCACAAGTTTTAATGCTTTGTAGTTCTAACCTCAATGATGAAACCTCAAAATTCATTATCTACATTTGTTGACAAAGTTTTTCAAGTAATGGTTGTGGATCATGATGGTCAAGGGGTTGAGACAGATGGTCTATTCCAGGTGGATAACTATGTTGTTGGAATTCCATAGGAGGGTGTTCAGATTGGCCTTGTTGGGATTGGAACTCATAATATGTTGGAATGTATTGTGGATCATATGAATAAAAACATTGTGGTTCAGTAGGTTGTTGATGATCCCACAATTAGGAATTAGGATGGTCATTGTACATCGTACATGGGGTTGAGTGATCAAAGTAGGGATAAGTTTCCCATGTTTGGACTTGTTCAAAATTGACTTCCATAGGAGTGAGGAGTGAGAAAAGATAAGTAGAATGAAAAAAAAAAGATGACAGTGTCTAAGATAACTTACTTAGGTCCCCGGCAACGGCGCCAAAATTTGTTTCATGCCCAAATTTACCCAAGAGAAGAAGGGTAGAACGGTCCTTGTAGTGTAGCTTGGGTTGTCGATTCCACAGAGACCTAAGAAGATACCTAAGATACACAACCTAAGGGATGGATTTTTGGCTATGAAGTGGCCATATTTGGGTTGATTTTAGATGGGTTTAAGTGAACTCTAAGATACTTAAGTGAATTCAAATTAAAAGAATGAGTTGATCCTAGGTTATCACTCAGGGTGGATTGGACGTATTTTCTTTTTAATGATTTCAATTTCTTAAATTTGAGATGGGTTCATTTAAGGAGATAAAACAACATCACCACTTAATGGTTTAATGCCTACACCCTCTAATACTAATCACCTATACACTTGAAGGATCAAAGTTTTGAGCACTTCAAGGTAAAGGATCGTATTAGTACTTGAAGTGTGTGGCCTTAAATTCAACAAGGACGATGGAGTTTAAAAATCATCAAATAAAAATCCCAATTAAAGAAGTGATTATACATTAATTAGGTGACAAATAACATCCAATCCAGCCCCCTGCTACTCCCTTGGATCAACCCATAATTGTGTTAGCCCTCCATTGATCCCAAGGTTTCAATGGAAGCGGAAAGTAGACTCATGAAGGATGAAATGGAGAAGTAAAGAAAACAACAAAAATAAAATGATCACTCCACCGTTGTGTGAATAATTTCACAAGGGTTGGTGTGAATAAATTCGCAACTTGATCCAACGGTATCAAAGTGATATTAATAACAACAGAATAAGAGTAGAGGAGGAACTTTTATTAAGAAACTAAAGTGAATTGAACAACTTACATGTGAAAGACAAAATTGAGGCAACAAAAATGCAGCATAACATTACAATTGAACAAAGCATCCAAGATCCTCAACTCCTTCACCACCACTGCCTTAAATAGGCATTTTGGGAGCCTTGGGTCGAGCCTTCAACAGTACAAGTCATCCCACTTGAGTATGGTAGGCCTAGGGTGGTGGAAAGTTTGTGGAATTTGGAATTTTCCACATTTGACCCGAGGTGGCAGCCAGATTTAATCCACCGAACAGACTCGTTTAGATGACCTTATAGATGGCCGACTCAGGGTGGACCATAGAAGAATAAAATGGATCTCCGGATGTCTTCTAACCGCCTGTAAAATTTGGGCCCATTTGGAGTTGTGTATTCCGAGATATGATCAAATTGGTGGAATGTTTTCCTGGGCCGCAGAATCTGGCCCATAATTTTATCTCTAACTGGGTCCGCCTAAATGACCAACATGGAGGCCGAATTAGCATTATCTCCTGAAGAGTGATTTGTTACTGTACATGTCTTCTATCATCCCACTAAATTTGGGATTAATTGGGCCTGTAAGTTGGGCCCCACAGCCTAATCAGTGGGCTGATGTCCAATCTGCCTTCTCCAGAATTGCTTCCTTTCATTTCCAAATATCTCCATCATCCTCCATGAATTCTCCACTGATCCCTGAATCAAACATGTTCATATTTAAGTTTAGATCAGTTTACAAAAATATCAAATTAAAATATGTAAAATTAAATTCCTTAAAATCAGATGAATCATTGGGTACTTTAAATGATGTTCAAAAATGTACCACATAATAGTGCATTTTAAGAAGGTATTACAATCATAATGTGAAATGGTGTTCAAAGTGTAAAATAAACTAAAATGGTGTTTATGAATAACAAAGAACATGAAAATTATGTATATTAACAATGAATATTAGCCTCATTTAGTGGCTAATCAGTTGTCTTAAGGTTTGGTAAGAAAGGGAAATTGATCCCTAGGTACATCAGACCATTTGAAATTATGGAAATAATCGGAGTTGTAGCTTACTGTTTAGAAATACCTCCAAGTCTCTCCAAATTTCATGATTTATTTCATGTGTCATTGTTGAATAAATACATGCCAGACCCAATGCATTTACTCACCTATAAAGAAATAGAACTGGAACCTGATTTATCATACTGTGAAGAGCCTATCGGGATTATTGACACAAGGGAGCAGGTATTTAGAAATCAGACAACTCGTCTAGTAATGGTTCTTTGGAAAAACCAAAATATAGAGGAAGCAACATGGGAACCTGAGGATGTTATGAAGAATAACCACCCACATCTTTTTGGTGGGATTTATACAAAAAATCCTGAGGACAAAATTTCTGAAGAAGGGAATAATATAACACCCCAAACATTTCATGGTATGCTTCTCTTAAATACATTATATTCATAGCCAATATTTAGCATTATCTTCCTTTGAAACAACACTTGGTTATTTAAGAGATAGTCATAACCTATCCATTAAACATAAATTTTCCACATTTATGTTTTGAATTTCGAAAAACAATCATCTAGAGTTATAACCAGTAAGTCATTTGGAGTTTCAAAGAATTGACTTGATTTTTTGATGAATGGTAACATACCCTTATGAATAGTAATATGAATAGTAATATGACCCTTATGAATATTAAATAATGATAATATTTTATTTTCTTAAGGTAATAAGATAATGATATCTTAATTAATTTTTCAATGTGATATAAAACTAATTATACCTTTAAAATTGTTATTTTTGAATATAGTATGATTTTATTTAAAAATTAAATTAAAAATACTTAGAAAATTATTTTCAAAAAATGGAGTTCATTTTTGAATTCTACACGTTAAAAAATTATTAGGGTGAATTTTTGGGATTTTTATAAAATACTTGAATTTTTTGTGAATAGTAAAAATATAGTTTTGAGTTTTCGGTAGTTTAATGAAATCATAATGATATAATAATTAATATAAAAGTTTGGTAGACTTGTTTATAGTAACATATGACATGAGGTGTCCCTTTTAATTAATAAAAAACTCCCTCTTAATTACTATAAATACCTACTCACTCCCTTCATTTTCTTTCATTCCAAACTCATTATCCTCGAAGCTCTAGTAGTATTACCTCCCTAGGAGTCCTCCCAAGGTGTCCTAAAACCCCTAATGTCCCAACCTTCATGTTTTTGAGTTACTCTACAAGGTAAGAGAATCAACCACCCTTCTCTTTTATTAAAGATTTAATTTTATGTTTTCTCTTTTATTTTCAATTGGATTATGTTGGGATATTTTATTCCATATTCCCCTTACTTCCCATATAATGTAATAGTGATGATATACCCCCTTTCTTTCATCAAACTATTTTATAAAATTTTAAGTGACGTTGTTAGGCTGCCGAATTTTTGTAAGAGATTTCTCAATTTTTCTTCTATTTTGAGTTCCTTTCTTTTATACTTATTTCCTCATATCCACTCATCCTAATGCTATGATAATTCCAGTACCTTATATGAACTAGAATTATATTATTCGAATGGAATATTTCATCATCTTCTCTCTTTCCCCCTTCTCTTATACTAAAAATGAAAACACAATCCGAGATGTGTTAATTTATCACATTTAAGGATGACGGGTTCTCAATTTTTGTTACCATATTAAATTATGTTTATGAAACCATTTTTGTGGTTGAACTAGATAATAATATATATATATTTCATCTCATTAATTTTCTAGAATCACTACACACTCATAATATGGAATAATTATACAAAACAAGTTCATTGTGCAAAAAATGCCAAGTTAAATCCAAGTGTTTATCAATAACTTTTAACTAATGATTCATCCTAAAATATATAACCCATAATCATTATAATATCATTTATATCTCTTTAATTTCATTAAAAATATATAGTAACAATTCTGGATTTTTAACCACATTTCAAATGAACTTCCATTTGTGAATTCAAGTAAATGAATCAGGAAAACCAAGGAAGAAAATGCTTCCAAAACAATAAAATTGAACCTATTAAACCCATAAAAAGGGCCATGAATGAACATAATAAGGTTATAATAAATCAATTACATGTATAGGATGTTATGGAATTATTAATTATTGAAGATAAATTTTATCATTCGGATCATTAAAACAATCAAAGAACACACTCGAGCATAAGGTAAGGGGTTTCTCATCTCACTTTCATTTCCGTGATATTTCCATTGTTCACCACTTATTTATTTCATGTGGTGTATTGTTTACTAAATTTTGATATATATTATCATGATTCTATTTATATCCTTGGTATTTTTTGATTCATTTGGTGGTTATTAGTTTTGGTCATATGATTTGACTGACTGCATTGTAGCAAGGGACTTTGTCTCAACTTCCATTTCATTGTAGATAACTTTGTATTGTGCACCTAATAATCCTTATGTGGTGTACCTACTTCCCATTTGAGATAAATTTTAATTTGAAATTATATTTGTATTAAATATCCATATTCTCACATCATTTATATGTTTATTGTCTAAACTGTATACCATTTTACATACGGTTTTTATTTGGGATGTTGTTTTAACTGTGGAAATATTGATGAATCTGTATACTCTACACAACACAAATATTGAAAAGGAATATTGATCTTGTATTAAATAAATGTATAAAGGATGATTTGTACATGCAGAGGTGGGTGGGTCCCGCTACAGCCCCTCTATGCATCGATAGGTCTCATGAGACAATCAGTTTGTGACAAACCCTTCTAGTTTGTTTCCAAAAATCATACAGATTTATACCCATATAACTATACTCTTTTAATAGTATTATGGTATCATATTTCAGATACATGACATCCAATTAATAAGCATTATATTTATTCATTATCAGTTATTACTATCCATGAGGTTTTCACTATGACAAAATCTATGGACGCAGTTTCATTCTCAGTTTATTAATGGTGTGAGTTTTTCATTTATTCACCATGCCATATTGATTCTGTAAAATTGTTTATGATTATTTTATTATTGAATTAATTATTCTACTATTTGTAAACCTTAATGGGTGTTTGATCTCACCCCTTTCATTGTTTACCTTCAACAGGTGATGAAGAGGATATCATTTATTAAGTTCCTATGGATGTAGTTTTTAGTTTTTGTTATGTATTGTAATTTGTAACCTTTTTTAATATAATTTGAGTTACATATATGTTTCTAGTTTCTTAAAGACTAATAAAATGATCATTCCTTCAGTATTTTAATTCCTTCTAACCATGCTAATATTACAAGTAATGAACTGACTCTGGTCTAGAGGGGTCAGGGTGTTACATTGATTATCCACACCAATTTTAACGACAGTTTAAACCGCCACTATATGGGAATTTTTTATAGTGAATCCTTTACACTTGAATAATTTAATCCTAAAAACTATAGATATATGTCAGTTCTTAAATAAATTTGGGTAATCACTACTGGAATCTGATGTTTTCCAATAGATATATACCAACGGTTTGAAGAAACCATTGCTATACTGTAAAAAAATGCCACATTTTCCAACAGTTTTCTCAAAACATTGGCAATGTGTAAATATACTTAATATTTTCCAATGGTTTGACAAAACCATTGGTAAATATTTAGTTTCTATAAGATATACCAATGGTTTATTAAAACCATTGGTAAAGAGAAGTTTTCCCAATGGTTTTTAAAAACCATTGGGAAATTTTTCCCCCAAATACCCAGAACCCCAGCTCCCACTCACCCGATTGTAGAACCTAATCGAGATCTCCACTGGAAGTTTTCTCAGCCATGAAACCATATTCAATCAAACAATTTATTTTCTACACTTCAAATTAGTAAGTTTTACGTTATTTTTAATGTTATCCCCCTATTTTTTCTGTTTGGTGTTTTGATTTCGGCTAAATTAGAGTTCATGGTATCTGTGAAGTACAGAACCTTTTGATTTCCTTTCTATTTTTCATTCTACACTTCAAACATGGTAAATTTTTTGTTTAGTGGGGTGATATGTTAGTTTATGTGGACATTATTTTAGTTTAAAATTGTATTTAGATTTTTTATTTATAGGTATTGATACTGAGGACGAATTGGTGTTGGTTGGGTGATAGATTGGAATTGTGAACACCCCCCACCCCCACTCCCCTTAGACACCTCCCACCCACCTGGACATCCCCCCCCCCATTGGACAGGCCCCACCCCCTGCACCCCCCACCCCAAATGGACACCCCCACCCCTTGGACAGCTCCCTCCCCCCACCCCCCTAGACACCCCCACCCCCACCCTCACTAGAAACCCCTCACCTCCCATGGACAGCCCACCCCCCTAGACACCCCCCACCCCCTTGGACACCCCCACCCTTTGGACAGCACCCTCCCCCCTAGACACCCCCCCACCCCCACCCCCTTGTACACCCCCCCACCCTTTGGACAACCCCCTCCCCCACCCCCCTGGACACCCCCACCATCCCTGGACACCCCTCACCCCCCATGGACAGCCCCCTGGACATCCCCCCCCCACCACCCCTAGACATCCTCACCCCCTGGACACCCTCCACCCCTCGGACAACACCCCACCCCCTTAGACAGCCCCCCTGGACACCACCACACCTCTGAGACACCACCGCACCTCCTAATTGCTTGGCCCAATTTTGAAATTGGAATTAAAAATGTAGTTGATTTCCCCTTTCCCCAATGACATTTTCTAAGTAACCCATAAAGCCTTATAAATTGAATTTGTCATGTTTTGATAAATTTAATTTTTCATGTTTTGATAAATTGAATTTGTCATGTTTTGATAAATTTAATGGGTTGTTTGGAATGAAATGGATAATGCATGATAGTTTGCCTTTATTAATGAATAAAATTATTTTAAATAAAATAACCCTAAGGGGGCTAAAGGAGGGGTTGGAGGGCATGTCCAAGTGTGGGGGCTATCTAGGTGGGGGTGGGTTGTCCAGAGGGTTGGAGCTGTAGGGGGGTAGGGGGGCTATAGGGATGTGGGGGAGGGGGAGGGGGGTATGGGATACCCAAGGAGGGTTGTAGGCTGTCCAGGGGGGGTCGGGATGGGGAGTCTAGGTGGGGGAGGGGGTGTGGGCTCTCCAGGGAGGGGGTGGGCTGTCCAGAGGGGCTATCTAGTGGGGGTGGGGGCGTGGACTATCCAGGTGGGGGTGGGGGTGGGATGTTCAGGGGGTTGTCGGGGGGTGGGGGTGTAGGGGAGGGGGTGTGGGCTATCCAGGGAGGGGTGGGCTGTCAGGGGTGGTGGTGGGTGGACTATCCGGGTGGGGGAGGGGGTGTGGGTTATCACAGGGGGGGGTCCAAGGGGGGTGGGGTGGGATGTCCATGTGGGGGAGGGGGTGTTGGTTGTCCAGAGAGGAGGGGGTGGGCTATCCGGGTGTAGTGGGGGTGCCCAAGTGGGGTGGGGGGTTATCCGGTGGGGATATAGGGGGTAGGGGGCTGCAGTGGTGTGGGGAGTGTGGGTTGTCCAGGGAGTGGGGTGGGTTGTCCACTCTGATACTCTTCAAAAAAATAGGAATCAAATATAACCAATGTATAGTTTCTTTCACACGTTAATACTTTTATTGAAGTTCCATACCAACACTCACTCTTACCCTTCCAAGAAGAAGTGATCTCTGCAAAGAAATATCACTCATGTTCTTATCCACTATCCATATTGATCTCATACATATTTAAAATTAGTACAAATCCATATCACCTAATGATATAACAAGGCTCATACTCCACTGAGTAGTGTCCCATCGAAACATGGCTCATAAAATCCGATCCACGTATGATATTTGGTGGTGTGTTTACAATTGGGTGTGTTGTGATATATATGTATGAAATTCATGGTTTACACCAACAGTCTTCTCGATCATCTATAATAGGCTTGAAATCATGCTACAATTGGATAAAGATTGGATTCTACGACCCTGGTTTGGGGGTGGACACCCCCACTTTCTTGGACACCCCCACCCCCCCCCCCCACCCCTCCCCACTCCCCACCCCCTGGAGACCCCCACACCCCTGGATTTCCCTTCCACCCCCCGTGGATAGCCCTTCCACCCCTGTGGACAGCCCTACCACCCCCGTGGATAGCCCGCCCACCACCTGAACACCCTGTACCCCCTGGACAGCCCCACCACCCCTGGGGACAACCCACCCACCCACCCCGTACCCCCCTGGATAGCCCCGCCACCCCCTGGATAGTCTTCCCACCCCCTGGACACCCTGACCACCTGGACAGCCTCGCCACCCCCGTGGACAGCCCGCTCACACCCTTGGATCCCCCCAACCCCCTGAACAGCCCTGTCACCCCCGTCGACAGCCCGCCCACCCCCTAGACAGCCCTCTCCCCCACCCTCGTGGACAGCCTACCCACCCCCTTGGACACCCTGTACCCCTTAGAAAGACCTGTCATCCCTGTGGATAGCCCACCCACCCACCTCATACCCCCTGGATAGCCCTGCCACCCCCTGGACAGCCCTCCCACCCCCTGAACACCTCGTACCCCCTGGACATCCCCACACCCCCTGAAAGCCCCCCCCCCAAACCCCCTGGACACCCCCAACCCCCCTGGACAGCCCTTCCACCCTCGTGGACTGCCCGCCCACCCCCTGGACACCCCGTACCCCCCTGGATATCCCCCTCACCCCCGTAGACAGCCTACCAACCCCCCTGGACACCCTCCCACCACCCCCCGGACACCCCCCATCCCCCCGGACACCCCCCTTGGACAGCCCGCCCACCCCCTTGGACACCCATACCCCAGGATAATTCTCCTCCACAAGTTTCATGATCTTGTGCACTCATGTATAGTTCTTCAAAGATATTTTTTTATAAATATAGTATTTTTTTGTCTTTTATAATATGATTCTCATATATAGTAGTGTGTCAGTTATGGTTTCATAAAAAGTGAACAATTCTCGTTTACTTAAATATATTTTCGATGAAAATTCAATCTTATTGAATTGCTTTTGATGAAATGACTTATAACAATTTTTTTATAGAAAGGATATAAGTTGGATGTATGAAACTGATCGAATCTCAAGCGATTTTCAAAACAATTTGGAGATCTCTTTAGATTTTTCATTTCACAATGCTTCAAATAGTGTTCACATACACTACCCCTGTTACAATTGTGTTAGAAGACCTTGGTTGAGCTATGAAGAAGTCATCTACCACATAACCAAATATGTTTTTCAAGAAAACTACTCTATGAGGTATCACAATGGGGAGAAAATTACATCTCAAATTGCTAATGATCCAAATGAGAGGACTGGATTAGAGAATTTGTTATATGACCATTTTCCATTTATTCATAATCATGAAAAATAAAGTATTCGGACACAAGAAGATTTTGATATGAGAAAACATGATGCGTCTAATAAAAATGATGATGTTGTCAGGGTGAAAAAATTGAATGATGCTGCCACGACTCCAGTATATCGAAAATGTGGTAAAATGAAAAACCTGTAATTTTTAATTCGATTGTTTCATAGGAAAACTTTGTATGGGATTTCTAATACTTCCATCGATTACATTCTTACATTGTTAAAGGACTTACTTATAGATGATGCATATATTCCCTCAAACCACTATATGGCATGGAAGTTAGTTGAGGAACTTTGATTTTTAAGAAACAAAATGCATGCTTTCTCAAAAGATTTCAGTTTATTCTAGGAGGAAAATGCTGAATGAAATAATTTTATAAAATGTGGCACATCCCGTTGGAAGCCAAAAGCTAATGGAACACCATCCCGTGTGCCACAGAACGTAATGAGGCACTTTCCATTGATCCCCAGACTCCATAATCTTTTTATGTATGATGAAATATCAATAAAAATGTGATGGCATGATACTGATAGAAAGAAGACTAATGATGAGTTGGTTCACCCTGCAAATGGATTTTCATGGCAGAGATTTGATGCTCGATATACTGATTTTGCAGCTAACGTGTGTAATCTGAGGTTGGGTCATTCATGTGACGGTTTTAATCTGTTTTGGAAGATTCTTACGTCGCATTGCACATGGCCAGTTTTTATACACATTTATAATCATTCCCCATGGTTTTTCATGAAAAAACCTTTCACTTTCATGAGTATACTCATATCTAGCCCTTCTAATCCTAGCAATGATATAGATGTATACATGAAACCTTTAATAAAAGAGTTGAAACTACTTTGGGATATGGGTGTGCGCACATACGATGCATGTTCAAAATACATATTTCAGGTGTGTGTTGTGATTATGTGGATGAAAAATGATTTTCCTGCTTATGAAATGATTTCTAGATGGAGCACGAAGGGAAAACTACCATGTCCTATTTTTATAAAGAATACACAATCCAAAAGACTGAAACATCATTATAGTTTCAATTTTATGGGACATCAATGATTCTTGCCAATGGACCATCCATATAGAAATAATCATCGAAGATTTGACAATACCCTAGCGATCGATGATCCAACTCAGTGTATGTTCAGAACTAATGTTCTTAATGAATTGAAAGACTTCAGTTTTTCATTCGCGAAGGGTCAAATGAAATATGGAAAGAGAAAGAATGTTTCCACTGAAACTTGTTACAATTGGAAGAAGAGAAGTATCTTATTTGATTTTCTTTATTAGTCAACCAATTTTTTTTGTCATTTCATAGACGTAATGCACATTGAAAAAAATATATGTGAAATGTTGCTTTAGATTCTTCTAAATGTTAAGGGAAAGACAAAAGATGATTTACTATCTCGGTGTGACTTGGTAGATTGGGGCATCAGACTAGAATTGCATCCTGTGCATATTAGTGAAAATAAATGGTAGGTTCCATGTGCTTCCTATGTGATGACACCTACAAAAAAATCAATTTCTAGAAGTACTAGAGACTATTAAAGTTCCTGATGGCTATTCAAGAAACATATCTAAATGGGTTAATAGAAGAGAGTTGAAGCTAAAATCTTTAAAGACTTGTGATTATCACATCCTTCTGCATGAGTTTATTCCAATAGTAATTCTTCATCTTTTTTACAATAATGTATGGGTGGCTATTATTCGGTTGTTCCATTTGTTTAGATATATTTGTACTAAGAAGTTTTCCAAGTCTTTCTTGAAAAAAAAATGTTGGAAGATGCCCCATTAATTTTTTGTGAGTTAGAGAAAATATTTCCTCCATCATTTTTCACATGCATGCTGCATCTGACTATCCATATTCCAACTGAAATACTTCTCGAAGGACCTATTTATTTTCATTGGATATATACTACTAAAAGAAATATGTACACATTAAATTCTTATGTCCGTAACAGGAATAATCCTGAAGGATCTATCATGAATGGTTACTTAGATCAAGAATGTATGGATTTATGATCTATGTATTTGTTTGATCTTACTACAAGAATGAACAGACTAATGAGAAAAGAAGAATAATGGCATGAGAAAATTGAACCCAGTTTTCCATCACTTCCTCAAACAGAAGGAATTGCTGGATCATATACATTGACGACATTAATCCTTGAAGAGTATAAGATGGCACATCGCGCAGTTTTGCTCAGTTGTGATTTGTTTGATGACTATATCTTAAAAGTAAATTCAATATTTATATCTTATATATATATATATATGTTAATATATTCCTATTTTTATCTACAGGGAACATAAAGCGATGATAAATACAAAGCATCGTTCTTTATCTTTGAGAAGGAGGGAGACTTTGCATAGAAAAGACTTTTCTGGTTGGTTAAAATTAAAGGTAATAATATTATTGTTTAAAATAATTAGAACAATATTTAATTAATTTTAATATTGATTTATATTTCAAGTATTGAGTTTGTCTGCTAACTCTATCTCTGAGGAAATAAGAGCTTTGGCTTTTGGTCCTAATACCATGGTTCGGGACTGTATATCAATTGTTATCAATGGGTACAGATTTATTATCACTAAACGAGCAAAAAACATGAGAACACAACATGATGGTGTTATGGTTACTGCCACAACAGACTATTATACTAGAGAATCAGATAGTAGACCGCGATTTGAAAATGTAGGTTATTATGGAGTCATTGAAAAAATAATAATATTGGATTATTATTCTCATGGATGAGTCACGATGATGAAATGCCACTGGTTTGATTTGATGACAAGGCAGGGCACATTTATTGATGATTGTGGATTTAGAATAATTGATATGACCCGCACTCCTACTAATGATGAACCATTTGTATTTTCATTAATGGCGAACCATGTTTTTTATGTCAAAGACCATCTTCGACCTGAATTTGGTGTCATTATTGAAGTAATTCCAAGACATATTTTTGATGATGGTGGTGATGGAATTGACACCATCCCTACTACCATTATAAAAAATCCATTTATTACTTTTGATGACTCTGATAGCTCAATTTTCAAAGTTGACTGTGAACCTGAAGTTGTGGTGGGAAATATATAAAATCATCCATTTGTGTTCTCAATTATTTTGGTTTACCTCAACTTGTCTTGTTAAGGTTGGTACTATTCAAATTGATTTAATATTTATTAAAAATATGTTGTATCTGACTAGACCATTATGTGAATTTTCAATGTTTATTGGTTGAAATTTTATTTGAATTGCATTTTCTAATTTAGAAATGAACTTTATTCAAACTTACGAAACCAACATTTCAAACTTGGTGAACATTTCAATTCTTCAACTATGATTTGTATAAAATTTGTAAAACTCTAAGACCTCTCTTTAATATTTTACTAGGTAATGAACATGATGGTTTGTATTCTTCTGAAAAACATGTATTGAACCCTGCATCATCTACCTGGGCTAAAGAAATTAAATTTTTCCTTAATTTTGACAACTACTTTACCCCTTATGAATCTGGTAGAATCAATGTTCCATAATTTTGATAGACTAGTGACACTTAGTAAATAACTATCCTACTAAAAATTAAATTTCTTTATTACATCTTGTATGATTTATTAACTTCATTATATATTTGTTCAAGCTCACCTAAAACAATGGATAGTTAAATTATCCCCGGATGCCCCTATTACCTCTCATTTTTTTTTTGGGTTACACGTTAGTTATCCTTTTCTATTTACTTCAATATTTGTTTTCAAATACAAGAAATAAAACCAATTGAAGAGAGGTGATGAAAACAGATTATGGGAAAAAATCTTTACATGACTAAGATGGGCATTCCACCACTAGTGCCTGCAGTGAGTATTTTATTTCACCACCCTTTACACCTGAGCCTCCTCACCCGTCTGTACCATATCCGATGATGATTCCCACTCCCCATCTTGCATTGTCCAGTCATCCCTGTCATCTTATTTTACTTATGCTTCCTTCTCTCTGGGATTTCATATTCCATATTCTTCAACTCCTGCTCTTCCAGAGTCTGTCCCTATGGAACATACATTAGGACTCACTCCATCTATACAGGGTGTTCCTTCAGTTTATGCGGATCCAGCGGCGCCCATTGATCAGCCTACCACAGGTATACTTATACAACCCGAAAAAAAAATTTACACCATTATTTATTTTTATTAAAACATGTATTGATAAAATATTTGTTTTTCTTTCATAACAGATACATCTACTGATAGGAGGCAAGGGCAGGGGTGTACACTCATTCATGCGGTGTAGAACTACCACATGCAGTTTATGGAGGACTATAATGAAGATAGTCAAATGATTAAAAAATCAAGGCAGAAATGTCGAAGTTTTTTGGCGATGCTTGCCAAATACTCCGACATAATTCCTGTCAGCCCGCTCTCATAGAGACACCTACCAAATGAAGTCAAGGATAAATCTTGGGTAGAGATATGGGTAAAAAAATATATTGAATTTAATACAATATATTATTTTTTGTATTTATATGAATTAATATGTTGGTGTCAGATACAGTTTAATTTCCCTGATGGTGAGGGTGCATGGCCAGCAAGTCTAAAGGATTTAGGAGAGCTTTGGAGAGCTTATAAGCATGAACTATACATTGGATGGCATGCTAGAGTGGGGACAGAGTTAGAGGTGGTCCCTGTCATGAATTATTGGCCATTATAACATTACCGATAGATGATTACTCATCGTATGACTATCTAATTTAAGGTATTAATCAAATTAGAGGTATTTAAATGAAAATTTTCAGGTTTTTAATTTATACTAATTATTGAATTTTATTTATGATTCATCAGGAAGAAATAAAAATATATTTATGATAAAAAATATGTCCACACATTGGGATGTACTAGGATGTCAGATCATGAGAGGCAACAGGTATGACAATTTATAATTTTTCTTTACGAACTACACTTTCTATTTCTACCTCCATAAATTATTCGATTTCTAAAGTTGTTATATAATTTTAGTTATGCAATTAATTATTGGTATCCTATTTTTAATTATGGTTTCATACTTTCAATGTCATTTTAGAGGCATAAATTGAATATAGAAGGATGTGTTCCTCAAGCAAAATAATTTTTCTCAAGTAGAAGGAAGAAATATGGAAGTGCGGTTAATAAACAAACTCAGAAGTAGATTGTAAGTTTTACTTTGTAGATTTA
The DNA here is from genome assembly GCA_963277665.1 of Viscum album. NCBI lineage: Eukaryota > Viridiplantae > Streptophyta > Magnoliopsida > Santalales > Viscaceae > Viscum > Viscum album. The sequence goes on along the minus strand of OY728121.1, from coordinate 848,983,254 downwards.
AAATTTTAATCTCTATTTTGTAACTTAGTAATATATTTATATTTGTAACATGCTAATTTAGAGGCCCTTGATGACCAGAAACCTGACAGTTTTGGGCCAAACGATCACTGACATCAGGTGTTGGGAGATGAGCACCCTGGTAGAGTTGCTACCAACCTGGGAAGAGTATAGTTCTGACGAGGTATTGGCCCTCCTCGGGTATGAGTTGTAGTGCCACTAAGTTCCAGCGGGTTAAGTAATTGGTAGAATATGTTGAAAAAGGGGCCACAGAGATGGTGGAATAGTCTTCTAGGGCACACACTACATTTATGAAACTGATAGAAGTTTTACATCCAACACATCTACCAGAGGCCAGCACAGCTTGTGATGAATATATGTCATCGATGCGTTCTATATATGGTGCACCAGGTGGTAGTTCTAGTGGAGGTCGAGACGATGGTGAGGATGAGGCTGAGGCGGAGGAGGAGGAGGGTGAGGAGGAGACTAAGGCAGAGGAGGAGGGCGAGGAGGAGGGCGAGGTAGAGGAGGAGGGTGATGAGGAGGCTGAGGCTGAGTATGAGGACGAGGAGAAGGGCATTGAGGAGGGTGGGGATGATGATGAGGAAAATGATGAGGGTGAGGGTGAGGCGGATGATGACGATGATGATAGTGATGGTGATGAGGGACAGATTGATCCATTACATTTTTTATTGATATTACTGACCTTTGTTACTTATTGATTTGTTGTGCCTAAATATAAGTGTGATTAGATAATTCACCTTATCTTTATTATTTTATCTATAAATAATAAAACTTGACTTGATTATTTCCTGTGACTGATTCACCCCTCCCCTAGACACCCCCCCCCCCCACTCCTGTGGACAGCCCGCCCACCCCCCTGGACACCCCATACCCCCTGGACAGCCCTGCCACCCCTGTGGATAGCCCACCCACCCCCCTAGACACCTCGTACCCCTGGACAGCCCCGCCACCCCCCATGGATAGCCCACCCACCCCCCTGGATAGCCCCTCCCCTCGTGGACATCCCTGAACTCCCGTGGACAGTGCACCCACCCCCTTGGACAGCCCCTCCCCCCATGGATAGCCCTACCACCCTCGTGGATAGCCCCCCCCCCCCCCCCACCTCCGTGAAAAGCCCACCCACCCCCCTAGACACCCTGTAATCCATTGGACAACCACGTCCACCCCCTGGACACCCCGTACCCCCTAGATAGCCCCGCCCACCCACTAGATAGCCCCGCCCACCCCCTGGACATCTCTCCCACCCCCAGGATAGCCCCTCCCCCCGTGGACACCCTGTACCCCCTGGATAGCCTCGCCACCCTTAGACATACCCCTACCCCCATGGATAGCCTGACCACCCCTATGGATAGCTCTCCCACCCCCTTGGATATCCCTCCCACCCTCGTGGATAGCCTGCCCACCCCCCTTGGACACCCCCAACCCCTAGATACATCTACCACCCCCGTGGACAACCCGACCACCCCCTAGACACCCCGTACCCCTGGATATCCTCGCCCACCCCCCTAGACACCCCCTACCCCTGGATAGCCCCCCACCCTCATGGAAAGCCCCTCCCACCCCCTGGACAGCCCCGCCACCCCCCTGTACAGCCCCCCACCCCCCTGGACATCCCTTATCCCAGTGGATTATAGGGTTTCTAACAACTCGAAGATCCCATTAATCATAGATACCCACTTCGTTGCCTTCTGGGATCCTTGATCACCAATAAAAAATAGTGAACGGCATTTTAGAAACTCCCATGCATAATAAATGATCTGATAAGAACATGTCTATTCCACTTCCACAAGAGTTTGAGTAGAGACCAAGACTAGGAAGACAATAGTTGGATCACAAGAATGACTACCTGAGATATCCCCTTATGGACTTTTTGATTCATTTATAGTGGTAACATTATAAAGAATTATCAAAAACAAAACCTTTAGTATAATAATCGGATGTTCTAAAACAAGGCACACAAAATGACATATCCCATAAAGATATATCATAAATAATTCTTCATAAAACCATTTCAAAATCACATAATAGAGACTTCTTTCTATTTAAAACTCCCCAATGGTTTATAAAAATATCTTGTAAGGATCCATCTCAAAAATCATATAGTATTTTTGTCACACAATAAAAATGTAATCCATTTCCTAATAACCAAAACCCCCCACCACCTAGACACCCCCCACCACCTGGACACCCCCCCCACCATAGACAGCCACCCCCACCCCCTAGACATCACCCCACCCCCCTTGGACATCCCCCAACCCCCTGGACCACCCCCACCCCCTAGACACCACCTCACCCACCCCCCTGGACACCACCCCACCCCCTGGACACCTGCCCACCCCCTAGACACCCTCACCCCCTGGAAATCCCCCCCAACCCCCTCGACACCACCCCACCCCCTGGACACCCCCATGGACAGCCACCCCCCCCCCCCACCCTGGTCAGCCCCCCCCCCCCCAACACCCCCTGGACACCCCCCAACCCCTGGACGCACCCCACCCCTGGACACCACCCCACCCCCCTAGACACCACCCCACCACCTGGACACCCCCACCCCCACGGACAGCCACCCCCACCCCCTGGACATCATCCCACCCCCCTTGGACAACCCCCCCCCCCCACCCCTTAGACCGCCCCCACCCCACATGGACACCACCCCACCCCCTGGACACACACACCGCCCCCTGGACACCCCCCCCCCCCCCCCCACCCACCCACCCCCTGGATACCCCCAACCCCCTAGATATCCCCCCACCCCTCCTAGACACCACCCCACCACCTGGACACCCCCAACCCCCTGGACACCCCCACCTCCATGGACAGCCACCCCCACCCCCCTGGACATCACCCCACCCCCTTGGATAGCCCCCCCCCTCCCCCCAAATCCCCTGGACCACCCCCACCCCCCCCCCCCCCTGAACACCACCCCACCCCCTGGGCACCCCACCCCCACCCCCTGGACACCCCCACCCCCTGGAAAGCCCCCCCAAACCCTCTGAACACCACCGCACCCCCCTTGGACACCCCCATAGACATCCTCCCACCACCACCACCACACTGGACACCCCCCCCCACCCCCTGGACACCCCCAACCCCCTGGACAGCCCCCCACCCCTTGGACACCCCCACCCCCCTAGACACCCCCACCCCCTGGACATCACTCCACCCCCCATGGACAACCCCCCAATCCCCTAGACCACCCCCCACCCCCTAGACACCACCCCACCCCCTAGACACCCCCACCCCACCCTCTGGACACCCCCACCCCCTAGAAATCCACCCCCCCCCCCCCCCCCGCGGACACCCCCTAACCCCCTAGATGACCCCCCCCCCCCCCCCACCCCCTAGACACCACCCCACCCCTGGACACCACCCCACCCCCTGGACACCACCCCACCACCCTTAGACAGCCCCTCCCCCCAACCCCCAGGACCGCCCCCTACCCCCCTGGACACCACCCCACCCCCTGAACACCCCCCACCCCCTGGACACCCCCACCCCCTGGACACCCCCCACCCCCTAGAAAGCACCCACAACCCCCTAGACACCACCCCACCCCCCTGGACACCACCCCACCCCCCCCCCCCCTCAACACCACCCCACCCCCCTTGGACACCACCCCACCCCCTGGATACCCCCCCCCCCACCACCACCACCCTGGACAGCCCCCCCCCCCACCCCTCCTGGACACCCCCATCCCCCCAGACACCCCCACCCCCTGGACACCCCCTACCCCCCTTGGACAACCACCCCAAACCCCTGAATAGCCCCCCAACCCCCTGAATTCTAAATTGAGTTCTTTATGTATTTAATTAACTTATGGATTATGTGTTAATGTTTTATGGGTATGCTTGTTGTATGTGTATACTTGCGATAATTACCTTATGAATTATGTGTTAATTCGGCATGTGGGTAGAGGGTAATTAAATACAGAATTGGAGGTATTCAAATTTATGTATGAATTATGTATTGGATGAATTATATATGAATTCATATAGAATTATATAGGGATTATGGAGGCAAACTTGTTAATGGTGTATTGTGTTACTTGTTGTGTGTGTGTGTGTGTTATGCAGGTCTGTTGTGTATGATTTTTTTTGTAATTGATGTAGCTGCACAGGGGGAATTGCTATAGCTACATAGGGGTTGATGCACCTGCACAGGGGGAGGCCAGAAATTCAGCTTGCTTCAAGTACAAAGGATATTCCAACAGTTTACAACCATTGTAATATATGTAAAAGCAGATCTTATACCAATGGTTTTATGTAAACCGTTGGTATACGTATATTCCAATGCTTTTTAAACCATTGGAATAGATAATTTTACTTCATATTTACCAATGGTTTTTGGGAAACCATTGGTAAAAGTCTATCCCAATGGTTTTCTAAACTGTTGGTATAGAGATAATTCTTCTTATTACCTACGGCTAAAAACCGTTGGGAAACATTTATGCCAATGGTTCACTGAAACCATTAGTATATACTGAATTTTTTAGACATATCCCAATGGTTTTATGAGAACTGTTGGGATATTTATATCCCTATAACTCAAGACCCAACAGTTTGGAAAACCATTGGTATAGTTTATACCAATGGTTGTCTAGCCTTTACCAATGGTTTTAAACCGTTGGTAAAGCTATAATTTCCAGTAGTGAATCCTTCCTCATATATTAATTGGGCTCCCATATTCACTCTTATATTTTTTTCATTTCTCCAAAGGATGCTCGATAGTCGAGTTATCCAATTTCACAACACTTTCTCTCTAGTATCAAGAATCTGGATAGGTTATTTATTATAAGAAAAGTCAATTTCTAACTCTTTTTCCTCATAGTTGAGCTCATGTGTTGGTTCTTGTATTTATTTACTCAATAATGAAACATGGAAGATGTTATGTATTTTAGAGATATTTGTTGTCATAGCCAATTGGTATACCATAACTCCAATTCTTTCTAAATTTTAAAAATGATCGATGTACCTAGGGATTAACTTCCAATTTTTACCAAATCTTATAACTCCATTTCATGGAGACACCTTTAAGAATACATGACCCCCACCCACACACACACACTTGAAATTACAATTACTTCATCTATTTATTAGCATCTTTGAGCTACTTTGATATGATTCTGAATAGATGGTACTTTAACAATTTAATCCATGACAAATTTTGGGCATACTGGATTAATTTTTCTAGTTTCTTCCCAATAAGTTGGAGTAAGACATCCATTATTGTACAATTATTCACATGGTGCCCCATAAATTCTTGAATAAAAGTAATTATTGTATAAAAATTTCACCAAAGGTAGATATTGATCCGATATACCTTTAAAGTCAAGAGATCATGATCACAGTATATTTTATAATGTATGAATAGTCCTTTTAGGTTGTCCTTTAGTTTGAGGATGACATATGGTGATCAAATGTGTCTCAATATTTAGAGCCTCTTAAATAATCCTAAAAAATTATGTGAAGTGAGGTTCATGATTAAATTCAATTGACAGAGGAACACTGTGAAATATCACGACTTCATTAATATAGATTTAGGAAAGGTTCACAAAGGGTAAATATTCCCTAACTTCTAAGAAATGTGCAGACATGGAAAGGTGTTCAACAATTTCCCATATAAAATCATTATTCCCAAGAGACTTTTAAATTCTAGTGATAAAGTCTGTTTTAACATTTCCCCATTTCTATATTGGTATAGGCATAGGTTACATGACTCCCTTAAAATGTTTTTATATGACCTTAACCTACTAGAACACTAGGAATCTGGACACATGGTCTATAATTTCTTTCTTCATACCATACCACCAGAAACATTCTCTTAAATCCCTATATATCTTTGTGCTACTAGGTTGTATAAATAAATTTGAGCTATGTGCTTCATCTGGTAGTTCCCTCTTCAATTCTAGTATGAATGGAACACATAACATCTTCCCAAACATCCACTACTAAAAATTAAGGCATTTATGATGGGGAATTTGTGATGGGATCCCATTGCAAATACCCTTTTGAAATGGGGCCCCATCGTAAATGTCTCATTGCAGAAAATGGCGTCACAAATAGAGTTTTTTGTGACGGGATGTGGATTCATCCCAAATATCTTCCTCATGGTTTTTAAATACCTTTTTGCGATGGTCTATCATAAATAGTATTTTCAATGGGACTCATTACAAAAAGTTGCAAATACTATTTGTGACAGGCCCGTCGCAAATAGTTTAAAATAATAATAATAATAATAATAATAATAATAATAAATATTAATATTAATATTAATGAAATAATAATATTAATATTAGTAAAATAAATTAAATTATAAAATAATAAAATAATATTCATATAATAATAATAATAATATTGATAATATAATAATATTATTATTATTATTATTAATGAAATAATAATATAAATATTACTAATATAATAAAAAATTATAAAATAATGAATATCTCAATATTCATGAAAAATATAATAAAATAATAAAAAGAAAATAATATAAAATAATAATTAATAAAAAAATCAAAAATAATAATTAATAAAAAAATAAAAAAATTAAATAAAGTAATAAAAAAATTAAAAAAAAATAATATTCACAACAATATAAAAAATGCACTATATAAAAATATAGATAGTTAATATTACAAATAAAATTTAAACTCGAATGTTTGATCATAAAAAAATAAATGGATCACTGAGAAGGAGGGTCGTTTGGAGGAGATGGTGGAGGGAACTCAATCCCTAAACCATGAGTCAGACGTTGCATGTACTCCAACTACTCCTACTCCTACTGCCATTTCCATCGATGTATCTCCTCCTGTATCTCCTACTAATGATGTTGTTGTTGTCATAGGAACTCTTCATGTTATCGTTGGTTCCATTAATGCATCTGCTCATGCTCCCTATGCATACTCTCCATAATCTCACTCTGAGCTCACATCTCCTCCTGATACTAGACATCAGATGATCATGACTCTCCATAAGCTCCTCTCAAGTGGGATTCCTACATCACAGTGGTGCCATAATAATCCACAGGCTTCAATCGATATCTAATACCAATAAATTGGCCTTTCTCGAAGGCATACTGGGTCGCTTGCATCTATGTTGTCTTATTAAATCGGTGGGCACTGGTCTAAGTATCAGTCTCAGACTGACTATCAGTCTGTGTTTGAGATTTCACAGCCTCATATAACTCTTTAAATTGAAATTTAAAAGTAAAATAGTTAAAATATTAATTACAGTTAAATTTTAAACTCAAAAAGAAAATATGTTGACCAAAATCTGACACTGGAAAGCACCTCTAATCTCTATAGTGGTCGGATCACTATACATCCTCTTATAAATGTCGAGCTCTGAAATATCGACCTGTTTGACTGCCTATATGAATATAAAATAAATTATTTACATTTAAAGTTAAATAAAATATTTTAAAAAAAGTATTTACCATATGCTCTATGTGCGTACTGAATATAAAAATACCAGCTCGATGTGTCACCTTCTGTCTCCCTTGGTTTTTTCGACCTATCAAATATCTCCTATAAAAATTACCACCCAACATATGTGAACATAATCCATCCCAAACTTGAGATGAAATGTAATCTGGTTGGTGGGCATGACAAAACTCATCAAACTCTTTCACTCTTGCTTTCTCCATTACTTTCCTTCTTAAATTGTGCCAAAACTGACTACAATGTTGATGCATAGTCTCCTTTCATGCCTTTCAAATAGCCCCACACATGCTCTCATCTATGGGATACCATAAACCCTACAAATAATTTATAATATCATGTTATTAATTAAATTAATTTCAAAATAAATATTATTTATTTATGTACCATCCAATTATCGAATATGTGGTGTTGCACATCAACAGGACTCTGATCCCATGAGACCCATGCTTTAAAAAAGTAATTGTGTAATATAGCACTCCTCTGTCTAGTAGTTATATGCATAATTCTATGAAAAAAATAATAATCAAACAATTAGTATATAAATAAATTATTGAAAACTAACTAAAATACACAGGAAAACATAACTCAACACATGTGGATTTAAACCAAGATGTGGACATCACTAGGGGATCAGGTCAGGAATCATCAAACGCACAAGACCACAGTCCCTTTGAGTCCCCCCTAAACTTCCAGTAGTATGAGTGTCAGATTACCCAACATCCTGGTCATCCAAAGGAAAATCAGCTTCCAGCAATAGACGATACAAATCCCTGTCCATCCGAAACATGAAATTATTATTGATAGAAAACAATTGAAAACAACTATTATATATAGATATATATTATATAGGATTATAACCATAATTTCACTATGTCAATGTTAATATTCATATTCATCCTCATATTCATATCTGATGATATCAATGTCTTCATATTCCTTCTCAACATCATTAATTTCCATATGAATTTCAATTTCATCATCTCTTATCATTTTCAAATTCATTTGTAACATCATCATCACCATTGACCCTTAACTGTGGGGTTTCATCATCAATATTCATGTCTCTTCTTGAAAAAGATATATTTTGAGCAGTCTCTTGAAAAAATTCAATTCCTTCCACTTCAGCGGAACCACATTCACTTTGAGTAAACTGATTTTCCTGAGATTTTATTTTTATTATACTCCACCAATCACTCAACTCTCTTGAAGTAGCATAATATTTTTAATAATAAATTTTATGTTTCTGATGAGCTAATAGAAATGGTTTATTTACTATAAAAAGACTTTTATATTTAATATATATGATTCCATGGGTCAGATGAACACACAATCCTCTCTTAGTATCCAACCACTGACATTTAAATATCGTTATGTAATGCTTTCCTAGATAACATAGTTCAATAATTTCTTTCAGCATGTCATAAAAGTCAACTTCAATTTCTCTATGATAAGATCCTCTCAAGAAAACACCATTATTCACTTTTTTTATTTATTCCCCATATTCACATGTATGAAATAAAAAATCATTCACCACATATGCATTATAAGATTTAACCATTTTTAATGGTGGATTACTCAATACACACAATCAATTATCAATTTTATCATCATATTGAGATACTTGAAAATTTTTAAAATAGTTATCAATATAATAGATAATAAATTGATTTTATATGTTAAACCAAAAATAATTTATGTTACCAGTTTTTTAAACCATTAGGAAAAGTTTTTTTGTTGGTGTTCTTCAAGAGAAGTTGTTGTAATTTGTGCAAGATTTTTCTTGATATGATTATCATATAACCTACAAATAAAATAATATTAATTTACTGTAACAAAAATTATATAATAAGTTATAGGAGCACTCATTGTACAAATGGTTTCATTTCTTTATAGTTGAGTAGAATATATGTATGAGCTTTGTGATATTGATCATCTAAAATTCATCATTCATGAACTCCACTGAATCCAAGTTCGGTCTGATTGAAAATTGATAATTGATTTCCCATTTCATCATCAACATTTCCCTCATTACGGCCCATACAGTTGTGTTTTGAGGTATATTCATATTGAAAGTAATGAGAGTAGAAAAAATAAATTTCCTCTTGTAAATAAGTTTCTGCAATTAAATCTTCAACCAATGCTTTGTTACATACTTTTTTCTTCAATTTCAACATACATCTCTCAAATGGGTACATCCATCGGAACTATACTGGACCTCCACATTTTTCTTCATTCATAAAATGTAATATCAAATGTTCCATTGAGTCAAACAAACCAGTGGGAAAATTTTTTCCAGTTTATATAAAATTAAAACAACATCCTCTTGTAGTATGCTTAATGCATTGTAGTCACTTGTCACCGCACAAATGTCTCAAAAAAAATATTATATGTCTATTATTTTATCCCAAATCATATAATTAAACATAACTCTTAATCCAATTGGTATAATTATTTCCATTATAACATAATAGTTATGACTTTTTAATCCAGTAATATGACCATTTCTCACACATCTTCCAAAATTAGAAGCATGACCATATGGAAGTCTCAAATATTAAATCCATTGACAAAATAATAATATATTCTCTTTAGATAGTGTATAATCTTCTTTTAGATTCATTAACTTCTATAATCTGAAATTTTCAAATAGTTCAAGTTTTGTTCGCCTATAAATTTGGGCAAGATCTAATTATTCCTTTACATTATCTTTAGTCTTACCTGGTGTATTCAAAATTGTATTAAATAAATTATCCAAAATGTTCTTCTCAATATGCATGACATCCAACATGTGACAAACCAACAAATCATACAAAGATGTCATATCACAAAAAATGATACCTTTTATCCAATCATGTTCTTTCTCAAAGCCATCAATTTTCTATTGGTTTATTGTTGGTTCAAATGTGATGGGAGGTAATGAAGAGACAATTTATTTTAACTCTATACCTAAGATAATTTTTGGAGGTCCATCTCTTTCAATTGGGCCTTTTCTAAAATGATATTTTTCCCCCAGAAAAGGATGTTCAGTTGGAATGAATCTGTGATGATAGTCGAAAAAATAAGGTTTTTTTTCATTGATAGGCATAAACGCTTTGATGTCTCTCATACAGTATAAACATGATTTTGGCCCATGTGTACTCTATCTGGATAACAAGCCATGTTCTAGGAAGTATTTAATTGTCAGAATCAATGCAACTTTTAGTAAGAAATTTTATTTCACAGCAATATAAAATGTACTGACATCATTACTCCATAATAAATTTAACTCATCAATCAATGGTTTCAAATAAATATCAATATTCTTTTTTCAGATGTCCGGGAATTAATAAGGTCAAAAAAAAATATGATTCCTTTATCAACATCCAAGGAGGTAAATTGTATGGAGTTATAATGAAATACCAACATGAATACTAACTACTGTAAGAACTAAATGGATAGAAATTGTTAGTAGAAAGACCCAATCACATGTTTTAGGATTATAAAGAAAAAGAAGGACGAACTTGGTCTAAATGTTTCCATGAATCACCATCAGAGGGATGATTTAAGGTTTTACCTATTGGAATATTGGTTTTGGGCCATGACATCAATGCCATTGTGTTTTGAGACATAAATAAATGTTGTAATATGGGTGTAAGCAGAAAATATCTCAATTGTTTTACAGGAATCAATCTAGAATTCCCTTGTTGAGCCTCTTTATACCTCTATTGTCTATATGTGGGATAACTATGCAATGAATCATTTTCACCATAATGTAATATTTAATCATTCGAACAAGCATGAATCTTATGATAACCAAGACCCATATTATGAACCAACCTCTTTCTCTCATAAAAATTTGTAGGCAACACATTTCCTTTAGGTAGAAAAGTTTTTACCAAAGATAATATATGATCAAAATAGCTATTTGATATTCCATTATCTAATTTAATAGCCATAAATTTAGCAACTACTTCAAATTTTCTTATCTTGTAACCAGGATATAAGGCATCCTCAGCAGACCTTAACAACTCATAAAAATGAGATGGTTCCAACTCAAGATTTAAATTAATATCATCTTGAGTTTCATCTTTTTGAAAAGACGGACCTGCCATATCATGTACTAAATTTTGAAACTGTGTTATATTCAGAACAAAATTATTAGTATCTTCTCTAGAACTACATTCACCATGTTGATACCAATAAATATAATTTGTTTGAAAACCAAAATGCAATAAATGACCCCCAATGTTGTCAACTATGTCAAACATCCTCAAAGGACATTTTTGAAAAGGACACTTAATTGTCCCTTTTGAAACAATTTTTTTTGATGATGAAAATGATAAGAAAACTTCAACACTCTCAATATATAGAGGATTTAAACAAGAATCATTTAGATTATTGCACTAATTTATCCAAGTGCGATCATCTAATAATGATTTTTTTCAACTTCCTTATTCTGTATTTCTCTAAAAAATATAAAATAATTATTTTTTATATATAATTTGATATAAGAAAAACATTTTCAAAAAAAGAGAAGACAATTAAATTCCATTTTATATCAAATTATAATAATTTCTATTATTTCAAAATTATTTATAGTAATTTTTTTAAACTTTTATACTAAAATACACATATTTATAATAATTTATACTAATTACCACTAATTATTATTAACTAAAGCTAATTTATACTAACAATTGTTAATTATTGGTGACACAATTTCCAACGGATTGGCAGTATCTCTTTTTCCTGATGACTCATCTCTATTGTCTATGACTAAATCACTATGAAAAATCTACTCAAATGTATGGATATCCATTCTATATGCACAAATATGGAGGGTATCATGGTAAGGCCTCCCTGCTCTTTATCTTCGTGCATACAGAAATGGATATTTGTACGTCTCAGCATATTTTTCATACTAATTTCTATCAGAGACACTAGATATGAGTCATTGGGAGGAGCCTCTTTTGCCCGACGACTCAACTCCTTGTAACTTTCTCCGACTGAAATCAGTATGAAAAATCTGATTCGACGTACACATATCTATTTTCATATACACAAGAATGGATACTAGGAAGGCCTCGCCACACTACTCTCCATTATCGTGCATACAAAAATTGATATTCGCACATGAGGATTTATTTTTCATAGTGATTTTAGTGGGAGAACATTGCAAGGAGATAAGACTTCAGACAAAAAGGGGCCACCAATCTGCTAAAAATTATGCTAATATATTACAATTTGTTATAATTTATTACAATTTCTTGCTAATTATTGTCAATTATTTCTAATTATTGCTAATTATTTCTAATTATTTGAATTTATTTCTAATTATTACAATTTATTACTAACTGTTACAATTTGTTACTAATTATTATAATTTATTAATAATTATTAGAATTTTTACAAATTATTAGAATTTATTCCTAATTATTTCAATTTATTACTAATTATTACAATTTATTACTAATTATTACAATTTTTTAATAATTATTAGAATTTATTACGAATTACTAGAATTTATTACTAATTATTAGTAATTATTGAAATTGATTACTAATTAAAACAATTTATTACTAATTATTACAATTTATTACCAATTATTACAATTTATTACTAATTATTAGATTTTATTACTAATTATTACATTATATTACTAATTATTAGAATTTATTACTAATTATTTGAATTTATTACTAATTATTAAAATTTATTACTAATTATTACAATTTATTAATAATTACTCGAATTTATTACTAATTATTTGAATTTATTACCAATTATTTGAATTTATTATTAATTGTTACAATTAATTACTAATTATTACAATTTATTACTAATTATAACAATTTATTACTAATTATTACAATTTATTACTAATTATTAGAATTTATTACTAATTATTAGAATTTATTACTAATTATTATAATTTATAACAAATTAATACTAATTATTATAATTTATTACTAATTATTACAATTTATTACTAATTATTACAATTAAATACTAATTATTAAAATTTATTACTTATTATTAGAATTTATTAATAATTATTAGAAGTTATTACTAATTACTAAAATTTATTACTAATTATTACAATTTATTGCTAATTATTCAAATTTATTACTGATTATTCAAATTTATTACTAATTATTCAAATTTATTACTAATTATTAATTTTTATTACTATTTATTACTATTTATTACTATTTATTACCAATTATGAAATTTTATTACCAATTATTAGAATTTACTGTTAATTATTACTAATTATTATAATTTGTTACTAATTATTACTAATTATTAATAATTATTACAATTTATTACTAATTATTACAATTTATTACTAATTATTGGAATTTATTAATAATTATTACAATTTATTACTAATTATTACAATTTATTACTAAATATTAAAATTTATTACTAATTATTACAATTTAGTACTAATTTTTAATTTTATTGCTAATTATTATAATTTATTACTAATTATAATTTATTACTACTTATTATATTAAGTGTTGCAATTTATTACTAATTGCTTCAATTTATTACTAATTATTAGAATTTATTACTAATTATTAGAATTTATTACTAATTATTATAATTTATTACTAATTATTCGAATTTGTTACTAATTATTCGAATTTGTTACTAATTATTTGAATTTATCACTAATTATTCAAATTTATTACTAATTATTCAAATTTATTACTAATTATTACAATTTATTACTAATTATTACAATTTATTACTAATTATTACAATTTATTACTAATTATTAGAATTTATTACTAATTATTACTAAATATTATAATTTATTACTAATTACTATAATTTATTACTAATTATTACAATTTATTACTAATTATTACAATTTATTCCTAATTATTAAAATTTATTACTAATTGTTATAATTTATTACTACTTATTATAATTTATTACTGCTTATTATAATTTATTTCTAATTATTATTAATTGTTGCAATTTATTACTAATTGTTGCAATTTATTACTAATTATTACAATTTATTACTAATGATTAGTATTTATTACTAATTATTAGAATTTATTACTAATTATTTGAATTTATTACTAATTGTTATAATTTATTACTAATTATTCGAATTTATTACTAATTATTCAAATTTATTACTAATTGTTGCAATTTATTACTAATTGTTACAATTTATTACTAATTTTTGCAATTTATTACTAATTTTTGGAATTTATTACTAATTATTGCAATTTATTACTAATTATTGCAATTTAATACTAATTATTTCAATTTAATACGAATTATTGTAATTTAATACTTATTATTGCAATTTATTACTAACTATTGCAATTTAATACTAACTATTGCAATTTAATACTAATTATTACAATTTAATACTAATTATTACAATCTAATACTAATTATTGCAATTTAATACTAATTATTACTAATTAATATAATAACTATTAATTAATATTAATTCATACTAATCACTCATAATTAGTTGTAAAAATAAACATAAACAATGATAAGTAAAACTATCTAATTCTAATTTAATTTAACGACATCTAATTAACAATAATTATAAATAAAATAAAATAAAATGAATTAAGTAAAAAAATAAAATAAATAGATAAATACCTTAAAACTGAAGCTTTCGAAAGATATAAGTTGTGAACAATGTCTTGAATTAAAATTTTAAACTATGAAAAATTTTGAGAGAAAATTTTCCACTGGAAAGAGAGAGAGTAGAGAATTGAGTGGAATGTGAGAAAAACAAGTGGGGTATATAGATGTTAGATTAGTTGCGACGAGATTGTTTGCGATGGTAGTCCCATCGCAAATACCCTTTTGTTAAAAAGACTTTTGTGATGGAGCTCATCATAAAAGACCACCTGCCGACATAGTATTTGCGACGGGATATATATCCCGTCGCAAATACTAAAAATACCACTGAGTATTTGTGACTAACTACTCTAGCCAGTCACAAAAACTCTTTCGTATATTTTGGCGCGCAATGCGGGCCAAAGCTTTGACGACAGGAATCATCGACCTGTCGCAACAACCTTATTATTTGCAATGGACAGGTCCTCCCATCGTAAAAACCCCTTCCAAAGGACTATTTGTGACGGGATTCTGACCTGTCGCAATTGTCTGGTTTTCCCGTAGTGATCAACACTCCATCATTATAGATGATGTATAATAATTTCCCATTACTCGTGGTTTTTATCTTCCCTTGTAAATCTATATCATCCTGTTGGGACTTCTCTATCATTTCTAGTAAAAGAATGATGTTCCCCCTTGCTGATAAATTGCTATATCCATCTTTACTAAATATTTGAATATTGTATCCTTATTAATCCTCATCTTAGTCAAAACTCTGTAGTCCCTCCTACTTAATGCATTATCCAACTTATTTTCCTTCCCAGTGTGGTAGTGTATCAAGAAATCATAGTCCTTGGGTAGTTCTAAACATCTCCATTGCCTCATGTTGAGCTCTTTTTAAGAGAATATATACTTCAAACTTTTTTGGCCTGTATAAATGTTGCATATTTCGTCATAGAGATAGTTCCCCGATATCTTCAAGGAAAAGAATATAGATTCCAACTAGTGATCATGAGTTGGATAATTTTGTTCATGGATTTTCAATTTCCTTAATGCATAAGCAACCACTCTATCATTCTATGTGAAGACTCAACACAATTATTTCTTTGATAAATCACTATATATTACAAATCATTCCTTTCCATGTGGTAAATTAAATACCAGTTCATTAACCAATCTCCTCCTTAGCACCTCAAAACATTCTTTTCATTCTCTTGACCATGCGAATTTAACTCCTTTATGTGTCAATGTGGTTAACAGTTGGGCCAATTAGGAAATTTTTTGAACAAATCACCGATAGTAACCTGCTAAACCAAAGAAACTATTTATCTCAATTATATTCGTTGATGCAGGACATTCTTTGACTACCTTTGTCTTTGAAGGATCAATAGATACTATATCCTTAGAGAAATATAGACAAGAAAAGAAACTTCTAAGAGCCAAAATTCACACTTACTGAATTTTCCATATAACTCCATTTTTATAAGAGTCTCAATAACTATTTGAAAATGATTCCCACTATCTTCATGTATTTTAGAGTATATCAAGATATCATTAATGAATAGCATCATTAATTTATCAATATAATATTTGAATACTCTATTCATCCAATCTATAAAAATAGAAGTGAATTAGTCAATCAAAAGGGAATTATCGTAAACTCATAATGTCCATGCCTCGTAAAAAATGTCATTTTTCATATATCATCCTTCTTTACCCTTAATTTATGAAAACCATAGAGAATATCAATCATTAAAAATTATTTAAATCCTTGAATTTGATCAAATAATTCATCAATATGTGGCGAAATATACTTATTCTTTGTATTATGGCATTGATCTCTCTATAATCAATGTACAACCTCATAGACCCATCCTTCTTTTTTTACAAATCGGATGGGGGATTTCCAAGATGAAACACTTGGGCGTATAAATCCCTTATCACATAAGTCTTGTAGTTATTTCTTCAACTTCACTAGTTCCACAGGTTCTATTTTGTAAGGAGTCTTATATCTAGGTTTTCCATCGAGGTTGATTTTAATAGAAAACCCAACCTCACACTTTGGTGAATTTCCTGGTTAGTTTTATGGAAATACATCAATGTATTCCTTTACAGTAGTCACATCCTATATCCCTAGGATATCTTCCCTATAAAGAGATATATTTTTCTCCTCCTATTCTCTTATAATTTCATTAAGGTGAACTACTAGAGGTGGATCCATAAAATATTTTGATAATGAATTCAATCCCTTAAAAAATAAGATTATATGACCCCTTAGTAAATAGTAATATCTTTCTCTCAAAAATAAATTCTTTCATTATACATTGAAATATAATACATACCAAGGATTATGCCAAATTAAATCATAGGAATGACAATCAAGTCTATAACTAGGGAATATTTATGCATCTAAATAAAGATTGCTCGATATTTCCTTACTATAACAAGATTCCCAATAGGTGTCTTGATTTACAACTCTTTTATCAGAGTATTAAGGTTTGATTTAATGTACCAAACAAACATGTAATATATAAAAGAGTTTGTATATATGGAATCAAATAAAGCATTAGATAAATATTATTTTATGATCAAAGTACCTTTTATCACATCATTTGGGACTTTAACCTTAGTTACAGTTATCTCATAAACTTAGACTTTATCCCTTATCCTTTTTTGAGGTAAATTCACTTTATTCTTGGGGAATTAATTCAAATAGCGCCACATTTCTTTATATTTGAAGCACTTTACATTGGTGTATTCTTCCTTTCCCTTGAATTCATGAGCTTGGTGACCTTTCTCTCCATACTCGAATCAAATTCTCATCCCCTTAAATCATGTTCCTTGGTTTTTCTTTCTAAAACAACTACACATTATAAATTGCACCATTCCCTTCTTCCCTTTTTTCATATTTCTTTTTACAAATGCTTAGATTTCCACTTCTTTTGTTGATTTCCTTAGAAAATATAACACTTGGAGAATTATTTCTCTATCTTAATGTCACTTAATATTATATCCCAATTTAAAAAAATTAGATGTGAATCCCCTTTGAAGGCCAGGATTCTTCCCGTAAAAGAAATGATCTATATTACATCTCTTATTACGTACACAATCCACAACATGACTTAATAATCTTGAAAATTTAGCTTCATATTCAGCAACATTTTCCTCTTCCTTTTTCCTTATATTGAATAATTTTCTTTCCATATCAACGTGTTTCTCATGAGTAAAGTATTTTTTGAATAATTTCAAATTAAAAGTCTTTTATTCCATACTTTCTATCTCCAACAACTGCATAGTGTTTTGGATCAATGGCCACCATTGATCAGCATCTCCCTTTAGATAATAATCCATTATGATAAATATTTCTATTTCACTACTTCTCAAAGTGAGAAATATATTCTCTAGGGACTTGATCCATTACTCATCTACTAAGAGATTATTAGTCCCATTGAATTGTGTAGGTTGTTATCCCATGACGTAGTCCCAATTATTGTACTATATGGGGGGATCAACATCTTCCTTCATATAGGCAAGGTTATTGGTTATGACCTGAGTCAACTAACCCAATATAGTTCTAATCTACTCATCTCTAACATTGGCCTTATTGACTTTATTGACTTAATAATAAAGTAAATCCTTATATAGGTTATGGGTGTTGATATGGTTTTTATTCCTTCTACTAGGATCCATTTCTAAAAAATCTAATATACTATATTATCTCATAACATCATTAATATTGAATCATATAATACAATTCCTATATAAGTAAAATATTCTATAAGAGTTTCTCAAATATTTTAATGATTATTATAATATTCTCACTAAGTTCTGCAATGTTCTTCTAGATAAAATTATCAAGGTTTCTACTAAATGTTCTCTAATAAAAACTATAAAAAACTCAACTCTTATAACCTAAATTTTTTGTTTAATATATTACATTGTCACAACATAAAATATATTTCATCTCATGGGTTTTAATAGTTTATTAATATTGATAGACTAGATGAATACATGATTCTCACATTATATTTGAAAATAAGAAATACAACTTAAATTCCAGTGATAACATTATTATTTATTTAAGTGTATACCTAAAAATAAATCAAAGTTCACTTCTTATTACCCTAAGGAAAGTAAAACATAATAAATGGGGAGTTTATATTCATAGTAACGTAAATCATATGACTAAATCTATCATATAATAAATAAGTCATGAATAATATGACAAAGATAAATATAATCAAATATGTTATATAAGTAATATCATGAAAGAGAAATATATACATGTATAATATCAAAACATAAATAATCACATGGATAATAATAACTGGTTTTATAATGATAGAATGTATAATTCTGAACATCATAATCTTACCGACAAGGCTTCGTAACAAGACTTTCTATATAAATAGGTAAGGCATATGACAAATATCCAAGATAGATTGTCTCATGAGACATTAAGATGCATCAAGGGGATATTTAATATCAGTCCCAAGACAACACATATTAATTCCAATGCATTAATTATATGAAATAAATGAATAATAATACAATACATAATCAATAAAAACATTCATATTGAAAAACTGGAATATGAAATGTCAATATTTTTTTCTATCAATAAATAGAACAATGTGATCGTAAAAAATCCATAGGAATAAGGTGTATGGTAATGTTATAAAATATCCCTAGTGAATCATAATATAATTTATTTTATTTTTACATAGATGAAAATCACTTTTATAAAGGCATAGATAGTCTCTTTGATAATAATAACAAATATATTTTTCTTTTAGAAACTTTTTAAAAACCAAAAAAACTCTGAATTATGGGAATAATATTTTATTTGAAAAACCATGGAAACTTTTATATTAATATTAAAAATGAATAATTTATATTATGTAGGGAAATGGTGTTCATGTGGTAAACATTAAAAAACATTCTTTTCCCACTTTTGTAAAAAGGTCAAAAATGACTTGTACAAAAATCATTAAAAATATTCCTTTTAAAACATTAAATAGAAAGTAAAAGTTTACTTAAATTTACCTTAATAAATCATTGAATTATATAAAATAACATAATTAGATTAAAATAAATAATATGGATATGGAAAATAAATATTCCTGATCAAAAATGAGAAATAAGTTTGATTTTTATTAAAAACTTTCTTTCAGGGGTTTTGAGTACCAAAAAGAGGTAAAATGGAAATAATAATTTAAAAAATTAAAATAACTATGGAATAATAAAATTTATGGGGTTTATTAAATAAATAACCTACAATTTCTCCTAATAATAATTGAAACCTAAACAATCCCAATAAAAAGTGATATTGTAACATAAACCCTTACCATGGATTCCTACTTGATCAGACTCATTCAAAACTCCTATATAATAAATTTTTATTTATTATTCATCTATATCAGATACAAATTTATATATATATATATTATATCATTTATTCATAACCTTTCGTACATTTTTACTCATAATTATTGTTAAAATCAATTATTGAGGTGTTAACTAGTTCCTTTCTTACGCATGTTTTGATTCGGTGGTTCTAATCCTTTCACCATGGTCAAGGTTTAATCACCTTAAAATTTTTAATAATTTCATATATATCATATTTATAAATTAAATAAACTTTTAAAACCATCCATTTTATGTGGTTATTAAAAATTAATTACATCGCTTTGTAGAGGCAGTAGTCCGCCGTACACACTAGCAATGTTTCCATTTTACATTGAATAAGAGGGATAAAATTAGATGATATTTTATCTTTAAAAATCATGATTATTTTATAAATAGCATATATATTCATTAAATACATCTATATCACCAACAATAATAGTTGGTGATGAAAAATTAAATACACTGCTTCATAGAGGCGGTAGTCTGCACGTATGCATGAGCAACGTTTTCATTTTACATTAGATATAAAGGAGATATAAAATGGTTGTAACATTAAAATAAAAACATTTTGGTATAGTAAATATATTTATTTTATCATTTTATTATTTTTATATAATATTTTTAAGAGTTTTAAGAAGAAATAAACTTGAAAGGTCTTGGTAAGAACATATACCTCTTCCTTGGATAATCTCCTTTGAAAAACACCTTAGGGATTATCGGATGGATATTATAGGAATAAAATATACTATAGGTCATGGATAATGGTATTTGTAATTTATTTTTATATATTTTTATTAATATAAGGTGCTCAAGTGGTTTGGAGAGGTGAGAAGAGGAAGTTCACTTTTATCAGTGATAGGAGTGGCACTCTTGTAAATATTAAGAACTTTTAAATATAATAAATTTCATTCTTAAGGCATGTGGATCCAATTTAGTCAAATTTAAAATATAGGATAATTTAAGGTCTAAATATACTCAAAAAATAAAATTTATACATTTTAGAGATATTTTAATCCTTATATCTTAGTTTACCCACCCCCCCAAACCCTTTTAACTCTTAACATGGTGAAAAAAATTTACCATGGTAACTATTCATTATACAAAAACAATAAGATTAAATTATTACCTAATTTTTATTATTATAATTAAAAATATGGAATTAATTTTATAGGATTCAATTTCTAGAGGTGGTGAAAATTAGTTTTAATATAAGTACACAAAACACAACGAAAATAGTTTTTCAAAAAAAATATCTTTTTCAAGTATAAAAATTTATTTTACACCAAAATAATGTATAGAATTTACTATTATGAAACTTATTGGTTTATGAATAAATAAATTAGATTTATTTTACTTTAAAATTAATCCAAAACCAAATATAACCTTGTAATTATTTAATTAAATAAAAATACTAAAAATAGTTCTTTTATTAGAATAAAACATCACTTGTGTTTTTAAATCCAATATAATATTTTTAAATTATTTATTTTACATATTAGATATTTTTTTTCTGAAAAATATTTCACATACGTTAATTTCATTCTTATACCATAATGATTTCATAAAAGTGATTGTATTTATAAAAGTGGTATTTTTCACCATTCACCCAAAAATCATTTATTTCAAAAAAATACAAAAATTAAACCTAAGATAAATTATACTTTCTAAACTCAAAAATTATATCCATTTAATTGAATTAAAAATATAAAATTTATAAATTTATCTTTTAAATATAACCATGAATTATTTATATTATAATAATAAAATAATAGGATGTGAATTGTACAATAGTTTAGGGATGTAGTATTTACCTTCTAGAGTAGTATCTTTGATATTACAACTCAACTTGAATGAATGTTCAAATGAACTTATTTCAAGATTTGAGGTTTTTAAAATTCATGAAAAAGACCACTAATTTTTGAATATCATACCATGAAATTATTTCCACTATTAAAATCACTTACTTTAGAGGCTTCAAAACCATTTTTAACATCTTCTCCACAATGCCCTCATTTATTAAGTGACCTAATATATTCTTGAATAACCATAATTTTTCATGTATTATTTTCCAAAACATTATATATTTTTAAATTTATGTTGAAAATTATTAAGGTATTTTTAAAATAACTTTCTAAAATGAACCTCCCTTTAGAACTTACCTTGACATTTGAACTTGAATTAACCCCTAGAATCCAGGAGTAACTTTGTTGATTAGCCACATTATAAGCTAAAAAATACATTAAAACCCATATCTAGAATAAAATTTATGATCATTGTTGAAATAAAGTGTGTGATAGATGTTGTTTTGTGAGAAAATATTTGGATCAACTTCATGTTTGGAAAGACGAGAAGTGAAAAGATCCTTTAAATTAGGAAAGGGGGATCAAAAAACTATTTATGTTCAAATATTGGTCTCTATAATCAAGAAGTGAACTTTTTTTCAGAATTGATAAAAAAAAGATAAAAAGAAAAAAAAATTGAAGGAATAAGCAATATGATAAATTTACTATTTCTAAAGTGTTATAAGTATGAAACGAGCTTTTTGAATATCATTATAATATGGGTATTTTTTTATTTATTAAAAGGGAGAGAGTTAAAAATATGAAGAACTTAGGTTGGAACTAATATATTTTGAGGATGATTTTATACCTGAAAAAGTAGACCATTATAGTGAAATTTTTTAGGTCGAGAAAGGGTAAGATAACTTGAGGTATATTCTATAAGTATCCTAAGAGTTGAGAGGTGAATCATTAAACATGGGGTTAGTGAGGGAAATTTATTGAATGAAAACTATGAATCCTGTATTTACTTTATATAAATCTAAACTCCCCCATTCTACCTATGATATTTTAAGATTAGATCCTTTTAGCACTTAGCCATAGAACAACTTGAAAATAC
Source organism: Viscum album (assembly GCA_963277665.1). Taxonomy (NCBI): domain Eukaryota; kingdom Viridiplantae; phylum Streptophyta; class Magnoliopsida; order Santalales; family Viscaceae; genus Viscum; species Viscum album. The sequence goes on along the minus strand of OY728121.1, from coordinate 848,959,898 downwards.
CTCAGGATAAATACAAGTACTTGACCCATTGGGTGGATACTATAGAAACATATAAATCCTATGGTAACCCTTGAATGAGTTTGGATTTATGAGACATTTAATTCAAATATATACTTTGAGTGATGAGAGATATTTTTCTAGGAATGAATTTATAAATGGTCATAGAGGGATGGAAAAAAGTGATAATTGATTTAATATATCTTATAAAAAAAATAAAGAACATGTAAAATACATGATAAGTTTGAGTGACATGGTTATAAAAAAGGAAACTCACTTTGGATTGTGTTTTAAATTTTACTTGGGTGGAATTTTTTATGTTCACTTGTACAACTATACAAGGGAATACATGAGGGGAAATTTACAAAAGAAATTAATTCATTATATTTTACTGATATTCAATTCATTTTATTCTCGCACATTTATTAATTAATTATTATTTATAACATTTTGGGGTCAAAGGATCATTTCATTATATGTGAATATTGATTAATTTGGCCTAATTTTATGAGTTTATTGATTTTATTAATATTATGTATTTTATTTCCATGGATGGACCTTGATTTGAGAATATTTAGAAGTTAAAGAGGTAAAGTAGGAATAGCTTGGTAGTGTGTAATAATAAACTTTGAATCAAGTAGTCCTTGTTAATATGGTATTTACACTAGCTATGTAGGAGTAAATCCACTAAACACTCGTTTTATAAGAATAAATGGGAATTTTGTTAGGCTACATTGATGTAAAATTATGTTATGCATGAGTAACCCAATCCAACACAGATATCACCTCACATAAAATTATTTTTTTGGTTACATCAGAATAAACACACAAGTATGAATCCCACATATAAATAATTACAAGTTGTTTAAAAATAAAGTTTAAATTCTTAATACTATTTAAGATTAACTTGAGCTACATTGGTGTTACATAAGATTAAATGATGACTATAGAAGAATAAATGGAACTTAGGTAATATTGATTGAAGTTTAAAGGGTCTATGCAAGATTAATTTTGATATATGTAAGAGTAAACTAGATTCTTTCTAAGATACATATGATTAAATGGATCTCATATGAGAATAACCAATACATATATAAGAGTAACTTAGTTCTCATACCTGTTACATAAGTATTTATATGTTGAGAATTTTGGCTCAGAGTCATACAATATAGTAACTAGAATAAAATAATATTTGAAACACTCATGAGAAACTTCATCCATGGAAATAATCTTGATGACACCCATGTAGTTTGAGGAGGACAATATGGGATTATCATATGTGACTTTCTAATAAAATAAATAAATAAATAAGTTTGATTTTCAGGTGTCATCTAATCTAGGGGAGAATAATTCAAATAAGAATCTCTAAAGCATAGATTTTCTGAGAATTTACAATCTCAAAGGAAGAATTCAAAAATCCACTTGGAGGTAATCTCACTTCACCTTAAAATGCATGGAAGATATCACTAAAACTAAGGAAGGAATAATAAATCTATCTAAGGATAATTAAGTATAATTAAGAGAGGAGATTTATGCTTTTAATTTTATTATTTTCTATTTAGGTTTTGAGCATAATTATTCTATAGTTTTGACCATTGAAATGAAGGTCTAAAACCATTTTAGATGACTGGTATAGGGGATAAAAGCCTTTTTTATTCTTGAGTCTAAATATTCATAATAAATACTTCTATATTTTTATCTTGGTTTTAATTATTTGACTATTAATTAATGTGATTGTATTCAATTTCAAATTTATACGCACTATTTTCTACTTTGGTTGATAAACTCTTTTCTCCCTCTACTCAATCTTACCTATATGTAATGGAATAGGGATGGTTGGGTAGTGAAATATCTAGATATTGTTGGTATATATGAGTAAGTTAGTTAACCCCTTTAAATTTTTAATAATACCTTTACATGATTGGTATTTTCTTGAGTAATTCAAGGAGGATTTAGTACTGAGATATCATGGTGATTGAATGATATTTTCTTATGCACAAAGGAAGGAGAATTAATCATTTAGTGATCATTTCCTGATTGGATCTCACATGCATTTTCAACCTTAGATGAGAGATAAGCGATTGTGGACTCTCTCATTGATCAATATATAGAATAAGAATTAATAATTTTAAGACTAAGATAGAATAATATTTGGTAAATCTACCTCAAACTAATCACTAAATTCACCTTGATAATTTATCTTACTGAAATTGAATTTGGGTTCTCCCAAATCAATACAAACCCTAAAACCACTTTAATTAATTATGAAACTAATGGTTTTTAATCCCTCCTTGTAAAAATCCTTAGGTATCTATTATACTATATTTTAACCTTAGATTATTAATTTCTTTTTACACACCTATGAAAAACTCGTGCCAAACATTATATAGTAATTGGTTATTTTCAATAATTTAATTTATTTCTATAGTAACATAAAGGTTTAAAAGGGGAAATGTGTATTTTATTAATTAATTGGGGGTTAGACCATTATTTATAAATTTTTCCTATTATTATGGTTATTTTTAATCAATATCATTTGATTGATAAATTTTAATTATTATTATTTTATTATATTTACATCCATGAAAAAAAAGTAACATGGTATGAAAATTATTTTTATCCTTTTTAAATGTACTTGTTGAAGATTTATGGATTTATTAACATGGTGTATTTTTTTATTATTTAATTATCATTATGATTTTTTAAAATTTAATTTTTAATTATAAAACAATAATAGTAGTGGTCCTCAAGATATTATTACAAATAAAATGGAATATTTATTCAAAATTATGATAGGTTATTGTTTCAATCATCTAAATGATGTATTCAGAAAAATAAGTTTTTATTTATAAATATTGAGTATCCCTAACATAATATTACAATTCCATTTTCTAGAATTATTAAGAGTTTTTATAAATGAAGATCATGGTTAACATTATTTCTATGGTGAATATAATTTCAATTAAAATAAATATAAATGAAAGGGACTTTATAAAAATGGTACACTAAAATATTTTTCTAATATTTATTTAAACAATGAAATATAATGATCTTATTGGATAATATTTAAATAATTTATTTTTTTATCATGTTAAGCTTTTAATTAAAAATCAATAATTTTGTTTATTCGGATTAGCATCACCCCCTAAAGTGGTTTCCATTTTTTACTATAGTTCATATACTTGATAGTAGACATGTATAAGTTTCTACAATAAAAAATTTATATTTTTTTATTTTTAACATTATTTTTCCTTAATGCTAATTAAATATATTGATCTTTAGATAAATGGTTTCAAAATGAAATAATTTATGATTATATATTATATTAATAATGTGATGTGTTTTATTGGATCCAATATAATTTACTCATTTTTAAAAAATTATTCCATAATTAATATTAAATGATTATTAGGAATTCCAACTCATAGAAATTCATAATAATATATTAATATTATTGGATATTTTTATTAATTAAAAGATAAATAGAAACTTCAAGTTTAAATGTTAATATATTTATGTAATATGAAAAATAAATCATATAAAATACAAATTAAACATATATTTTATTCTTGTATTTTTAATTGAAGAAAAAATTATTTGATCTAGAATAATGATGTATAAGAAATGACATGTAATGACTTGAAGTCATGCCAAAAGAATTATTGACCTGTTACTCATAATTAAATAAAAATAAAAACAATATTATTCCAAAGAAAATATTATTATTATTAAATTAGCAATAATTTGTTTTTGTTTATAAATCACACTATAAGTGGTTTAAAAAACCCCAAAAGTAATGTTGATGCCAAAAAATTACAAGATCTCGTTAACATGTGAAAATATAATTGATTGTATATTTGAATCTACCAATGAATCTAACATTAAAAATGATTATAATTTTTAGCATAAAATTATCAAAGAAATATTACACTATAATGATTTTCTAATATGAAAAGAAACTCAAAACTATCCAATTTTTTTGTAAAGACTAGTATTCTAAAATTTCCCAGTGAATTTTTATTGCAATCCACTTTGAATTTTTTGTGCAAGATTGGACGATGTTAATGAAGGTATTAATTATGAAACTATAAAGAATCTGGGCAACAAATATGAGAATTCAAAAGAGATAGGTTTGAAAAGGGGACCAAATTTTTTAGTGGGAGCTAAGGGGGTTTCTTTTATTGAATACTTGAATATGAGATCTAGTGAAGATTCCACTTCTGACCAACTATCAGTTCCAAAGGTTGGTAGATATGAAGATTTAGTTTCCACTATTACCAGAGACATAGATACTTTTAAGTAGAGGTTAAATATATGAAAGTTTTAACTTATTGGTCATATCATTTTTTCTAAAGGCAATAAGCCTTAGAGAAATAAAGAGATAAAATTCAAGTTGATTAATTTGTATATATTCAGTAATTAGAAAAAAAAATATCTATTGGTAAAGAGTGTTTTTACATTTTTCAAGAAAACTATGAGTCTTATTATAGATTTTGGAAGCTTGAGAACATTAATTTGAAACTAGGGGAATTCAGGCTATTCGAATGGGATGAAATATTTAACCACTACACATAGAAGTAGACCAACTCTCAAATTTGGATAAGACTGTATAGATTGAGATAGGTTTACTTGAATCCATAAATTCTTAATGATTTAGAATTTTTTATTGGGGTACCACTCAATATGGATGATCATGCCGCAAAGGGTGAATTAGGGTTCTATTGGAGAATACCGGCTGAGGATAATATTAATAAAAAGCCACCTCATAGAATTTTTTAATCCAATGGACTGAAGTCTAAATATGGCATTGAGTATAAGTACATCTCACCCTTATGAAATATTTTAAAACGGTGGGATACTAAATATAAAATTGTAGGGTGGTTCATAGTTAGATTAATTTTATTGGATATGATAAAAACTTATGTAAATATGTGATAAAATGAAATAAAGGAAATAAAACCATTATAGATAAATAAAATAACATTGTTATTGATAAGTTAAAAGGGAAGTTTATAATAGAGTATAGAGGAAATCTATACTATTTGAAAGATTATAAGGAAGAAACAAACCTTGAAATGGGGTGGGGTAATAGAGGTTAATAAAATTGAACAAAGAAAGTGAGTATGTGAATAAATATAATAGGGTTGTGGAAAATGATATTGTTATTGAGGAAAATAATTTTAATGACAAGAATAATATCACCATAAAAGTTCATTCTCAAAAAAAATCTTAGAGTCATATGGTTAAGGAATAAGAGAATGGGGCTGCTTTTGATAGCACTTAATATCTAAAAAATATCTTTAGAATTGATTTCAATGGAGAATCTCAGGATAAGGGGCATTAATATGCCTTTAGGTGATGTTGATGCCTCACTTCTTTAGGTAAGAAGATACATGTGTAAGGAGGGTGTAGAGTAGAAATATGAATAGAATTTAGAATCTGAAGTATCTAAATAGATAGATCTAAGGTACAGGGAACCCTCAGGATATACTTTTATAGCAGGGACTAAACAGTAGAAAATGGAAGATAAGGGGGAAATTGAACAAACATAGGGGGGTCATAGATAAAATATAATATAAGTCAAACCTTGAATAATCCTTAAATTCAAGTATCTAAATTAAAAATTTTACCTAAGTCTACGAAATTTAATTCCTTTTATAGTAAAAGGAAGACTTTTGGTGGAAGATAAAAGGTAAAGAAATGTCAAAATGAATGCCCTATACTATAATTGCTAATGTCTATTTAATCTTGAAACTTCTAGAACCCTTGGAAGGAATTTATAATGTCATAAACCCACTTTATCAGGTATTATTGAGCCTATTTCTATATTTAATAGTGGGAATAGGGATTTGTTTGGAAAACTTAGATAATCTATAACTAATATTAATTCAACTAATATTGTAATGGAAGCTTTATGGGTATTTGTACATAAATCTGTGTATAGGTTCTATTTAATTAGATATGGTGAACAAAAAATTACTTTTAGAATTGACTAGAAAGGGGGAACTACTTATTTATATTTTTTTATGGCAAGAATAGGTATCAAGATAGGATATCTCTATTTAAATAGTTATCTTATATTAAAATAAGAATAAATGTCCCTTGGTTGATAACTATGGATTTCAATTGTATTCTTGAAATGAATCAAAGGATAAGATCCATTCAATCTCCCATGTTAAGTAATGAATCCAGGGAATGAATTGATAATAAAAAACTATTTGAGGTTTGGTTGGATAGAACTAAATACACATGGTATAGAAAACATGGGAGTATAATGGTGGCAAGTAATCTTGATATAGATTTTGTTAATGGTACTTCTCTGGACATCTTTAAAGTTGTGAGAAATAAAACTCTCCCTAGGTATAATTAAAATCATCATATGATATTGATCACTTTATTTGAAAAGAAGTTTAGACTCCCTCTACCATTCACATTTAATAATTCTTGGGTGTGTAAAGCTGGATGCATGGAGATTGTTGAGATTACTTGGAAGAAGGTGGTATGTCCTGGCGATTCTTTTTCTTATGAAATGAAACTTAAGTCTATTAAAAAGGATTAGATCATAGAGAAAATATTGATATAGAAACATGGATAAAGACATTAAATGATTATAGTATATATTGGATATACTATAGGAGGAAAATATAAGTAAACAATTTGAGGATATTAACTTTTAGATGGAGGTTTACATCAATGAGAAACTTAATTACCTATTATAGGATAAGCATGTGATTCAAAAATTAATGTTCAAGGTTAAGTTGATGAATTAATTTGATTTAAATTCCTCTTTTTTAACTCTATTCAATAGTATAAAAAGTCCTCTATACCAATCCACTACCTTTAGGTGGTGGAAATCATTGTTAGAGGAAGAAATTAATTAGATGACCACATTGTCAACTACTATAAGGATTTGTTTAATGAGAAGAGTAGGTCGAGTAAGTAGGTGTAATAAGGTGTTATTCCTATAGTTACACATGAGTTAGAGAATAAATTCCTAATCAAAACTTTATCTATCCATGAGATTAAGGTGGTGGTTTTTATCCTTCAATTTGATAGTGCATCGGGGCCTAATGGATTCTCTCATTATTTTTTCTAGGAATATTGGGATATTATACACCATGAAGTTGTGAGATTTGTTCATGGGGTTCTCTGTAATTATTTCCTCCCAATAATAACTTTCTCACAGTACTTATCCCTTATTCCCAAGGTGATAAATGCAAGATCTATCCCCAAACTCATACCTTTGGTTGTTTCTAATACCTTTTAAAAGATTATTAGCAAGGTTATTACAAATAGAATTATGATGGTCACTAATAATATTACCTCCTTTAATCAATTATGATTCATAAAGTGTGGGAACATATATGATTAACTTATCACTACCTCTGAGTGTGTTAACATCTTATGAAAATCCAATAGACCAGGGAACATGGCCTTGAATTTGGATGTTAGGAAGGATTTTGATACCATGAGTTTTGATTTTTTTTTTAATGTTCTCAGAAAATTTGGCATATATGATAAATTCATTAATTAGATGAGAATAAACTTTTCTTCTATCGGGATATTTATTCTTCTTAATGGTTCCCTAGAGGAATATTTTTTTATAATAGGGTAATTTAGTAATTAGACCCTATTTTAGATATTATTTTTAGTTATATGAGGATTATCTCAATAGATACATCACCAAAATGGCTAATGCAGGACATCTCAAAGTGTTTCAAGATACATGAGTTTTAGCTACACCCTATGATCACTTATATGTTGACGATGTTATTTTATTATATCAAGGGGTATAAAGAATATTAAAATGATCAAGATAATCTTTAAGCATTTTGAGGAGATCTCTAGATAATCTATTAGTTAAGAAAAAAAATATCTTATCTAGAAAGAACTTTTGTCCTGATGGGAAATCCTTTAACCTTAACTTCCTTGGTATTTGGGAGGGTTATCTCCCTTTCACATACTTGGGAATTCCAATGTTTTAGGGGAAGACTAAGGCTGGATATTTATTTGATTCTTCATATTCTATTAAAGAGTATATTTCTAAATAGAAAGGTAAATCTATGCCGATGGCTAGAATAGTTTTCTTAGTTAAAGAGGTAATTGTTTCAAAATTTGTGTGTACCTTAATGGTTTATAATTGGTCACCTGATTTAATCAAAATCTTAACTACTTGTATTAAAAATATTATCTGGTCAAGTTGTATATATAAAAGGAGAATGGTGATTCTTTCATAGAAGGAATATTAGAGGCCCATTAGTTCAGGAGGATTGGGCATAAATAATATATTGAAATTAAGCATAGCCCCTCCAGAACACTTTATGTTGAAACTTTTAAATGATAAATCTGAGTGTTTGGGATTTTTAAAGTAAATATTTTATAAAAAATTAAAGTTGGGAATCTCTATTAATTTGATTCCTCTATATATCCCACTCAAAGGGAGGATTACTTATGCATCATTCTTAAATCCTATAGTGATTCTATCCTTTTACACATATTATTACATGGTTTTAGGCATATTTAACCATCAAATAAAAACCAAGGATCATAATTTCAATTGTATTTGGAAGATTAGGAACATAATTAGAAATCATGAAACCAAAATAAATGCATATTTTATTTAATCTCCATACTATGCTCTTAACTTCCTTTGTGATCATACATACTCATAGGATAACCTAGGGAATACATTATCAAAGGGATGAGCTAAAAATACCATTGAGGGAATAAACATAGGAATAAAGCATAGCATGTGGGTTAGAAGGCACAACATGATGTCATATAAAGGCATGGAACATGAGTAATCATATGGAATAATAACTTGTAGAACATGGGATCATATAATCATGGAAACATACGAATGTGGAATGAACATATAACATGATATAAACATGAGTCAAGGATAACTTCCAAGACTATATCACATGGTGTACAAAGTCCATAAAGGAATTAGGTTTACTAACTATCCCAACAGGACGTCTCATGATACTAAACATTAACCAATTAATTGGAGCACTATATAGGTGTATCCATAATAACATGTTCATGCATATTTTTTCCCTATGAATAATCAAACATAAGGGATAAATATAAGTGTTACCCATGGAAAGAAATGGGTATCGTGATCATGTAATAAGGTATAACAAATGGGAATATCATAAAGGTGTATATGAAAGAATATTTTTAAATCATACATGGACCTTAATATAGTAAAATAAGAATATATCATGATAAAATATGTCTAAATTAATTGAAAATATGAAAAAATATTATTTAAGAAACTTTAGAAATGAGGCACATTAGTGTGGTTTAAGGAAAAATATAAAAGAGTCTTTAAAGAGGAAAAAAGAATAATTACTTGAATAAAACAATAAATGAACTAAGATATTTTTTCATGGTAAAAATTTTTATTTTATAAAAAAATTGTGGCTTAAAAAATATTATGGAGTGTACTTGAAAATGGGTAAGAAATTGGGAAGTTCCCTTCAATCGGGTTTTCTTGTTGGGAGGGATCGAAAAGAAAACCTTATAAAACATGTATTTCACCATAAAATAAATTATAATTGAGCTTGGTACATATGTTTGGAACATAAAACCAGAATTTTATAGGGGTAAATAATGATAATTAATAATTACATTGGGGTAAAGAGAGTGAAATCGTAACCCGAATGAAAAAAAATGGAGGTTCGGAGAGAATCTCATACCTTATGTCTGAAAGTGTTCTGAACATTCACTTAATATCCTAGATAATCAAATTATATAAATTAATTCATTCATTAATAAAATATTTTACATGTATTTTATTTATTATTATTTTTTTAAGTTCATTTATAGCCATTTTTATGAGTTATAATATTCAATTTTTTCATTCTCAGAGTGTTTGTTTCATGATTTCATGATCGATTCCCTTGAGTATAATTATGGGAGTTCTTTTCAAATTGAAATAAAAACTCTATAAGTGGAATGATATGGTATTAATATACTTCCAAAATTTTAAATGGTTCTATATATAATTTTTTCAGATATGATAATAATTCATTAGATAAAATGTTAATGATGAACGTTAGTTTATTTTGGTGAATTTTTTATCATCACAAACTAGTTTTATTTTATTATTTAATATTATGTATATATATTTGTTATAGAACATAAAAAAGTTATAACATACATATTATAATCCTTTTTAACCAAAAAAATGACTTTATGACCAGCCTTTAAGGTGATAATGAAAAAAAAAATTATCATCCACAAAGGCGGTGAATCGACACTTCACGGACGATGTTTTCATTTTTATAAAAAAAGGGAGAAGAGAATAGTTTTCATGATGGATATTCTATTAACATAGTAAAATTATGTTATATATATAATAATGTAGTTATCATACTATTTTGGGTAAATGAGGTGAAAGGAGGATAAGAAAATAAATGAAATTAAAAGAGAAATAGGGAGGGTTTTACCTCTTGAGTGTCGTCTCCATGAGAACCTCTTTAAGGTACTTAGAAATGGTATTTTGGTGATACCAGAAAGACCAGAACATAGGGAAGGGGTTTGGAAGAGTAATTGGGTATAATATAAGAAATTTACAAGGCTTAGAATTTGTGACTAGAATAGGTAATTAGGGATGGTATTTATAGTGGGAGGAGATTGGTGTTTTTTATTATTTTTTTCATCTGTTTATTATTTTTTCTCAAGACTATCAATAGTGTTGATTATTATGACTATGTACAATAACTAGTTCATTTTAGTTCTAACTAATTATCTCTTGAATTATCCATGACTCTAAAATTCATGTATTTGGATTAAAATATTAAATACCGTAAATTATTGTATTTCACTATTCACCAAAAATTCATCTATTTTAGAAAAATATAAAAAAATAACCCCAACCATTTATCAATGGGTATATTTCAAAAATGAACTCCATTTTATGAAAATAATTTTCTATATATGATAAATTTAATCTTTATTTAAAATCATCATTTATTCAAAAAATCCTGATTTTAATATTATAACTGATTTTATGATACTTTAAAATTTTAATTAAGGTCATATAAAATTATATTATAATCATAAGAAAAAATATATATTAATTTATGATTCTACTTTATGAAAATAAATTTTATTTTAAATCATTATATTAATTATAAAAATGTAAATAAACATTTATGTTTCACAAAAATATCAATACTTTTTTTATCATTTTTAAAACATTTATTTACTTATTCCATGATATATATATATATATATATATATATATATATATATATTATTTTCAATAATGATATAACTAAACATTATTTATACTTTCATAGGTGAGGTTACTATTATATTAGCCAATTTACTATTCCTAATTCTCACATTACTATTCCAATGGTCAAGTTACTATTTCATTGGTATAGGTTTATTAAGTTTTTATAAATACCACTTGTTTAATTAATTATTTATTTATAATGTTTTTATTGAGTTCTATATGTGATTTTATGTGATTTATACTATATGACATGATTATAAGAAGGGTGTTTTCCATTGATAAAATTATAGTTCGTTACATTCTTCCCCCTTATGAAATTTCACCTTTTGGAATTTTGTTTTACATTATATAGTGGAAATAGGTGATGGTAATTCTCCTTCATCGCTTCCTCCAGTTCTCATGTTTCCTCATTTTACTTATGGTTCCTCCATAGTAATTTGACTGGGTGAGTAGTCTTGTTGCGTAGAACTGTATCTCTATGGTCCAATGTCTTCACTGACTGCTCCTCATTAGAGAGATCATTTTCCAATTGTACCACCTATAAATTTGGTACATTTAATGGATCTGGTATGTGCTTACTCAAGAGGGATATGTTTAATACATCATGTACTTGAGACATGGTTGGTAGAAGTTCTAGTCGATAGGCCACAACTCTGACATGATCAAGAATCTCGAAGAGGTCGATGTACCTGGGACTTAGCTTTCTTTTCTTCCCAAATCCCATGATACTCTTCCATATATATATATGGAGGAATAACATGTCTCATTTTTTTAGATATGATAATGATTCATTAAATAAAATGTTAATGATGAACGTTAGTTTATTTTGGTGAATTTTTTATCATCACGAACTAGTTTTATTTTATTATTTAATATTATGCATATATATTTTTTCGAGAACATAAAAAAAGTTATAATATACATAATATAATCATTTTTAACCATTAAAATGGTTTTATGACCAGCATTGAAGGTGATAATGAAAAACAAAAAATCATCATCCACAAAGGCGGTGAATTGACACTTCACGGGTGATGTTTTCATTTTTAGAAAAAAAATGGAGAAGAGAATAGTTTTGATGATTGATATTTTATTAAAATAGTAAAATTATAGTATATATATAATAATGGAGTTATAATACTATTTTGGGTAAAGTAGGTGGGATGAGGATAAGAAAATAAATGAAATTAAAAGAGAAATGGGGAGGGTTTTACCTCTTGAGTGTCGTCTCCATGTGAACCTCTTTAAGGCACTTAGAAATGGTATTTTGGTGAGACCAATAAGACCAGAATGTAGGGAATGGGTTTGGAAGAGTAATTGGGTAGAATATAAGAAAGTTTCAAGGCTTAGAAGGTGTGATTATAATAGGTAATTAGGTATGGTATTTATAGTGGGAGGAGATGGGTGTTTTTTATTATTTCTTCATCTATTTATTATTTTAGCTCAAGACTATAAATATTGTTGATTCTTAAGACTAAGTACAGTAACTAGTTCATTTTAGTTCTAACTAATGGGTTATTACATTATCCATGACTCAAAAATACATGTATTTTTATTAAAATATTAAATATCGTAAATTACTACATTACACTATTCACCAAAAATTCAACTATTTTAGAAAAATCCAAAAAAAATCACCCCAAAAATTTTTAATGGGTAGATTTCAAAAATAGACTCCATTTTATGAAAAAATCTAAATATGATAAATTTAATCTTTATTTAAAATCATAATTTATTATAAAATACAGATTTTAATATTATAACTAATTTTATGACACTTTAAAAAATTAATTAAGGTCTTATAAAATTATCTTATAATCATAAGAAAAAAATATTAATTTATTAGTCTACTTTATGAAAATAAATTTTATTTTAAATCATTATATTAATTATAAAATTGTAAATAAACCTTTATGTTTCACAAAAATATCAATACTAAATTTATCATTTTTAAAACATTTATTTACTTATTCCATGATATATATATATATATATATTGTTTTCATTAATAAGATAACTAAACATTATTTATACTTTCATAGGTGAGGTTACTATTATATTAGCCAATTTACTATTCTTAATGGTCACATTACTATACCAATGGTCAAGTTACTATTTCATTGGTATAGGTTCCTTAATTTTTTATAAATACCAATTATTTTATTAATTATTTATTTATAATGTTTTTATTGAGTTCTATATGTGATTTTATGTGATTTATACTATATGAAATAATTATAAGAAGGAGATTTCCCATTGATAAAATTATGGTTCGTTACATTCTTCCCCATTATGAAAATTCACCTTCAAAATTTTGTTTTACATAATAAGGTGAAAATAGGTTAGGGTACTTATCCTTAATCACTTCCTTCAGTTCCCATGTTGCCTCATTGTACTTATGTTTCCTCTATATTAATTTGACCAGGTGAGTAGTCTTGTTGTGTAGAACTTTATCTCTATGGTCAAATATCTTCACTGACTACTCCTCATTAGAGAGATCTTTTTCCAACTATACCAAATATAAATTAGGTACATGTAAGGTATCTAGTATGTGCTTACTCAAGAAGGATATGTGGAATACATCACGTACTTGAGACTTGGTTGGTAGAAGTTCTAGTCAATAGGTCACAACTCTGACATGATCAAGAATCTTGAATAGGTCAATGTACCTAGGACTTAGCTTTCCTTTCTTCCTAAATCCCATGATCCACTTCTATAGAGATATATGTAAAAATTCCATGTCTCCAATCTTAAACTTGATGTCTCATTGACGATTATTTGTAAAGATATTTTTTCAAATTTGGGCTACCTTGATGTATTGTTGAATGGTTTTCACCTTTTCTACCATTTCTTCGATGATTTTAGGTCTTAGAAACTTACATTAACTGAATTCATCCCAAAATGTTGATGTTCTGAAAATTTTCCCATAAATGGATTCATATGGATACATTTGGATACTCAAGTGAAAACTGTTGTTGTAAGAGAACTCGACTAGAGGTAGATGTTGGCCCCATCCTCCTTTGAAGTCCATAGATCATGTTTTCAAAATGTATTCCAATGTCGGAATATTCTTCTCATATTGGCCATCAATTTGAGGATGATAAGATGAATTTAATTTCAATTCAGTGTTTGGATCATGTTAAAGACTTTTCTATAACTTATAGGTAAATATCAGTTCTTGATTAGATATAATCGATAGTGGTACTCCATGAATCCTTAACACTTATCTAATGTATATCAATGAAATTTGATCTAGTGATAAGTCCTCTCGAATTGTGATAAATTGATCTCTATTTTTAAGATGATTCACAATAACCCATATTGCATTGTTTCCTCTAGATGTCTTCAGAAGTTTGGTAACAATTTAAATGGTGATGTTTTCCCATTTCCATTTTGGTATGGGTAATAGTTACATCATCCCCTTAGACATTTCTCTTTCATACTTCACTTGGTGACATACTAGGAAATTTTATGTATATTATGCGATCATAATCTTCATATTGTCCCACCAATAGTTCTCTCAAATATCTTAATACATCTTTATGTTACCTGGATTAATAGAGAAGGTTGAGCTATGTGCATCATTCAGAAGATCTTTCTTTATATATGGATTGGATAGTACACATAGTCATGACCTAAATAATATGACTCTTTACTCATCAATTTTAAACTCTAATGATTTATCTTATCTGATAGCTTCTACCTTATTCTAATTTTCCACATCCTTTATTTGAGCATCCTTTATTTTCTTTATGAGGAATGGTTGAAAAATCATTTGAGAAAGGATTTATGGTACTCCTTCCTTAATGATTCCCATGTCCATCCTTTTCAAATCTAAAAATATTGGATCCTTCTAAATTATCATCATTGATAATGTTTCATGATCCTTTCACTACTACAAAATCAGGCTATAGCCACAGTTTTAAACTGTGGATATAGGCCCAAAAACCGTGGCTATAGGTTATAGCCACGGTTCCCACAACAGTTCTTGGTATTGGCATGGATATAGGGTAAAACCTATAGCCACAGTTCCCAACTGTGGCTATAGCCCTTTAGCCATGGTTTGAACTGTGGATATAGACCTATAGCCACGGTTCCAACCATGGAAACAACCCTAAAGCCACGATTTTCAACCTGTGTCATAGGCTAAAATCACTCATCTCCTATAGCCACAGTTGCAACCGTGGATATAGACATATAGCCACGGTTAGGAATTGTGGCTATAGACCTATAGTTACGGTTCAAAACCGTGGCTATAGTCCTACACATTTCATAAAAAAACTAGCACCGTTCAACCAGTGCTGGCCCCTTGCATCCTCCCCACCACCCCCTGAAAATCCCCCTCACTCTCCCCCTTACACCCCACCTACACCTTAAATCCCCCCCATGCACCCCTCCCTCTGCATCCCCCCTTCCCACCCTGGACAGACCCCAATCACCCCCTAGAAAGACCCCCCCCCCCCCCGGATACCCCCCCCCCCTCCTGGACCACCCCCCAGGACAACCCCACCCGGACAACAGCCCCCCTTACTGGACACCCCTTACACCCCCTGCTAGACACCCCCCCAGGGAAGACCCCCCCTGTAGACCCCTCCCTCCTAGAAACTATACAACCCCACCCTATATAAACCCCCCTCCCCTGGACAGCCCCCTCCCCCCCTAGACGGTCCCCCCTGCAAAGCCCCCCTCCTGGACAGACCCTGGACACCCCCCCCCACCCCCAAAAAAAACCCTAGACACCCCCCCCCCCAGACCTTGGACACCCCCAAGAAAGACCCTAGACACCCCCTGGACAGACCCTGGACACCCCCCCAGACCCGGGACACCCCCCAGATAGACCTTGGACACCCCCCGGACAAACTCTGGACCCCCCCTAGACAGACCCTGGACACCCCCCCCAGACCCTGGACAGATCCCCCTAGACAGCCCAGACCTCCACTCCCCTAGATAGCCACCCCCCCCCCCCCCACCCTCCTGGATAGACCCTGGACCCCCCCCCCCCCCCAAAAAAACATGGACACCTCGCCCCCCATACCCTGGACACCCCCCAGACCCTGAACAGATCCCCCTGGATAACCCAGACCTCTACTCCCCTGGACAGCCACCCCGACCCTCCTGGACAGACCCTGGACCCCCCCCCCCCCCCAGAACCTGGACACCCCCCAGACCCCCCCCCCAGTCCTACCCCCCACCCCCCCACCCCCACCCCCACCCCCCTGCCTGTTTACCCTCCCCATACCCCTACCAACCCCCACATGCACCCCCTACCAGCCCCCACTTTCACCCCCCTGTCAGTCCCCTCACCCCTACCAGTTTCCCCCTGCCCCCTGTCAGTCCCCTCTAAATTAAATTATACATGAAAGCTACTTACATAATAAAAATTAAACAAATACAAATATAAAAAAACACATAACTACACTTACATGAGTCTACCTATAAGACAAAATATCAAAGAAGTCAAGAACCAGCTCAAAAGTACCTACAACACAAGGTAGAACATAGTAGTGCCCATCCCCTAAAATTATGGTAAAACAAAACATCTTAGAATATTTACAAAGAATATAAATCAATAAATAAGAATAGTACATACCCCCCCCCCCCTATTGGGGCCCCCTGGACAGTACCCCCCCCCCCCCACACACACACACACTACTAGACCCCCCTGGACAGCATCCCCCCTACTGGACCCCCTGGACAGCAGCCCCCCCTGGACCCCCATGGACAGCAGACCCCCTGGACAAAAGCCCCCCCTGCTGGACCCCCTGGATAGCAGCCCCCCTGCTATACCCCCCTAGACAGCAGCTGCCCCCCCCCCCCGGACCCCCCTGGACTGCAGTCCCCCTGGACAACCCCCCCCCCCCCCCACTGGACCCCCTGAACAGCTTCCCCCCACTACTGGACCCCCCTGAACAGCTGCCCCCCTGCTCGACCCCCCTGGATAGCACCCCCCGCCCCCCTACTTTGGATGCTTCTTAAGGTTGAGGCTAGGAGATGCTGAGTTTATCCAATAGATACTTACAGAGATTCTCATATTGGGGTTATAGGTTTCTTATGGAGGATTTAAGAGGTGAGTTTGTGAGTTTTGTGTTGCTGTTTGGAATTATAGGTCCTTTGAAGATGGGTTTCAGCTGGGGGTGTTGCTATTTGGATTTTTCTACATGGTGTAGTACAGGATACACTTACATGGTGCATGGTGCTGGTTGGTTTGTGATTTATACTATGGTTGGTAACATGTTTTGGGGGCATAGAGGTTGGCTTTCTGGTGTTTCTTCTTTGTTTTGGATTACTATTGTAGGCTTCTGGTTCTCTCGATTGTCTAGTGTGGTGGATATAGTTTGGGGTGGGTCTTCAGGTGGTGTATGATCGACCTTATGTTCAGGATCCAACAAGATCCTCCCATTCTTGATAATATAAGTCATCTCCCATGGTACCTTCATCCTCTATTCCATCATTTCCACTAGAGTTTTTGAGACATTTTCCACTAAGTCAAGATTCGTTCTTGAATATTTCCTTCAAGAGTGATGTTTTGGAAAGATTACATAGATTTATGGCATTCTTCATTAATGTGAATGAAGGTGGTGAATCCATGGATTAATTAATTTTTAATTGGTTTCAGGGGACAGATACATGTGTTGAGGAGGCTAAAGCACACATCATGTAATTCTCTATTGGTTTATGGGTTATTTGGGAGTCTTAGAACAAAGGGTGGTAAAATAGTTCTCTCAATCTAGGATACAGGTGTGGATACGAAACCGGGTGGCTAAACTAGGGAGTCTCCATGTTGGTGGGTATGCCTCCCCATCTCATATGAAGTTTATTCCAAGGGTAGTTCTATTAGAATATGAAAATAAAAATGCCAATAGGGGAGTGTGGGTATGTTGGAACCCACGGTCATTTAGGTTAAAACTCAATGTGGATGGGTCATGTGTTGATGGCTTCATGAGAGGTGGAGGGATGATAAGGGATAACAAAGGTTCAGTCACTTTGGTATTTAGTGCATATTATGGACCTAGGAACTCTCTTGGAGTAGAGTCAAGAGTGCTTCTCAGTGGTGTACAATTGTGTACGTTGTACAATTTATTTTTTCGTAGCACCAGCAACGATAGGATAGAGATAGACATTTTTCTATATATAGTACTCTATCGGAAGAGACCTATTCAACAATTTACAAACCAGGAAATTTAGCTTCGATGTGATACATTTTCACCAAAGGGTTGTTTCCCATTCATCATTTCCATTCCTAACATGCAAACATTCTCGAAGGCCACTTCAATTAAAACACCATGAATTTGGAGCTATAAAGATTCATTTATCCAGTTCCTTGTTCAATACAATATTTTCAAAAATCTCACATTGTTTATTGTTGAGCATTTCCTGGATGAGAATCGAATACCCAACTACTTCTTTGAAGGATAAATCTGGTGCCGAGTAGCCTGGAATGAATAAGGGTTCCCCACTCAAGTTGTATCTCCAGTAACTGATCTCAAAACTTCCTCCACAGGTCTAGTCATTCCACATCTCTCTGTATCAGTGCTTCATGAATCTTGCCCAACTATAATCCCATTAAATTGTCTCCCATTAAAGCTTCGCTTTCATGGCATGCATGGTTTCTGTAATATCTCGTAAGTTGACTCCCCCTTCATCAATTGGTAGTGCCAACCACTTGTAGCTCACCCATTGGCATCTACACATATCATTAGAATCCCAAAGAAACTTTTTCATGTTTTTTTCAATTCTATTGATCGTTCTGTTTGGTACCCTAATAATGGAGAGCACATGCATTTCCTTAGATGATAGAACACTGTATATCAATGTTATGAGACCCCCAATGGATAGAAATACATTATTAAAATTATATATTTGACCTGTTATTTTATATATCATCTCTTCAAACAAACACTTATTAATTATACGGTTCGAAATGGGTACACTCAAATAACTCATAGGAAGATCTCTTATGCATACCCAAATTATTACTGATATCCCTGGCTCGACGTGCCCCACATTTGCAAGAGATGTAAACATTTCTCTTTTCTAAGTTCATCCTCTGCCCAATTTTTTCTCCATATATCTTTATTAAGTTTTCTCATCCTTTTATAGAGCAACGCTTCCTAACATTAATGAAGAAAATAATATCATCAATGAACATCAAATGCGATATCATATTATCTTCTTCCCTATTTTTATAAGGAAAAATGATCCCCTCCTCCATGTTGTGTTTTATATTCCTTGATATTTCATTATGATCCATGATAAATAAAGTAGGAGATATGGGGTCATCCTTCCAGATACCTTGAACAATTTTTATGAATCCATATTTCTTCCCTGTGAAGGAAATGGATAGTTGTAGGGTAGCAAAACACTTGAACATCAAATCACTAACCCATGTACTAAAGTCGAAAATCCTAAAAATTCTAATGAGGTAGCACCACTCAAGCCTATCATTCACTTTTTCCATGTCAACTTTGATGATGATGTTTGATCCCAAAGTCTTTTTACTGATATCCTCCACCATTTCTTGCACAATTCCTACCTCACCTTGGATGCCTCTCCCATGAATAAAACAATTTTTTTCCTCAGAAACCAATCTCATAACAAAGGTATACATCCTCTTATTCACAATGGTTGATAAGATTTTATACAAAAAGTTGCATAAGAAAATGGGGTGATACTGAATCAATGTTTCAGGCTGCTCCACCTTAGGGATCAAAACCACCTTGGATGCACAAGATTTTCTCGACAGAGCCCCCACTTTGAAGGAATACCAAACAGCTTCATTCACCTGACCTCCAATGATCCCTCATACATCCATAAAGAACAATCCAGGGAATCCATTTAGCCCAAGTGTGCTCTCAGCTTTCATACTGAAAATAGCTTCCTTTGTCTCCTCCCTAGATGGAAATGCCTCAAAGAAATTATCATCAATCTCATTAATCAAACAATAGATTCCCTTATAGAATCATGTCTCCTCGTCATCCCTATCCAACCTATTTTCTGGGTAGTAAGATGGTTCTTCCAATAGAGGCTTGAAATGATTAAGGTCCAAGTTCCGAGTGATAACCACATCATTAGTGAAGGATCCATCTTTCAGTTTGATATTAACCTTACATGACACCCTTTTCTCTTTAATACACGCTTGAAAATAGGCCATCTTTTTATCACCTTACTTCTACCAGAGAGCTATAGCTTTATCCCTATAATTCCTCTCAACCTCTAGCAGTTTATCATTAAGTAACCTTTGCTTGTCACTGAGATCTGAAAACACATCAGCATCCCAACTCCATTCCAGACTACCTTCAAGCCTTTAAATGTATTTTTGAATCAACTCCAGGGAATAGTCATTGTTTCTTCTTCCACTCTTATAATAAAAAGTCCATTTCATATATGTTTCAACCATTTCATTAGGCATTCCTATGGACTCTCTTTAGTTTTCTTCAACCACGAGTCAATGACAAATTGTGTGAATCCTTCCCATCTTTGACCAAATTCTTGAGTAGATGAAGGCTTCAAGACCCATATTCCCCCTTTTTATATTGATCACTACTAAATAATGTTCATATATGGTTCTAGGTAGGTTCTTGATTGACATATAAGTGAAAGAATCCAAGAAATTTATGCTTCCTATGCAGCGATTGATTCTGCTCCATATACGCCTATTGCCTCTTCTATTATTACATCATATGAAAACCTTCATACAAAAAATATAATAATCAATTTGAATCCATCAAGAATTTGAAGTCCTATATGGCAACATTGGAATAATTTTCACCCCCTTTGTTCTCACAAGCCTCAGAAATAGTGTTAAAATCACATGCCACAAACCAAGACATATTCCCAGTTCAGAACATTTATAAAGACTTCCATAACTCCCTCCTTCCAATGAAATCATAGTTATCATATACAAAGTATAAAAAGAACATTGTGACTCCCACTTTAACATTAACAGGGATGTGCTGAGTTGAGACATCAACCCTTTCCACCTCAATGTTATGCTTCCTAAACACCCATATCTCACAATTGCATGGATTTTCATGAAAACAGCTATAAAAACCCATACAATTTACGAAGTTGATACGATCGACTGGTCGTTTAGATTCTAAAATAGTGAGCAATGATAACTGTAAATGGAGAGCTTCATTATAGATGTAATAACCTTTGGCCCTCGTACCAAATCCCATCTCATTCCATACAATTAATGAAATCATTGATGGAATAAAGGGGTGGCCTTGCAGCTTGATACTAAACTCCTATTATAGTCTGAACTAACCGATGTAGATATTCCGATATGAGAGTGCGAACAAGATCACTCATGGGTAACTCGACCCAAGTTAATATGGGATGAACAAGAAAAATACAAAACCTCTGTTTCATGGCTCGGAAAACCTGCACCTCCTTAGCTATTCCCTTAAACCCCCAGAACCGAAAAGAGATTAGTTGAGCAAACCCAATCATTCCCTCCCTCCCCATCTGAGCATTTTGAAACCTTAACCACCGGTTTTCATGTTTTTTAAGGTCCAGAAGAAGGGGAGATATCTTGACTCACCCCATTATCTGATTTCTTAATGTCCTTCTTCAGCGTGCTTCCAGACAACCACCACTTGAAGTGGATGCTAACACCTTATTCTCCATGATCAAAAATGTGGGATCCTATTTTCTAAAATATTTCATAACTTCCATTGGAGTGGGAACCAAGATAAAAAATATATTGGATGTGCTAGTTTCCAGTACTAAGGACCTAGCAGTTGGTGAGGTACGAGACACAGTGGCACAACGATTCAAGGACATAGCCAGCACCAAAACTAACACCTCATTTAAAAAACTAGAAAACAGAACTGGCGCATGAGGCGTGTTGGAAAAATTTAAAATCTAGAGGACCCTTCTCTCAACACCCTAATATTCCGCAGCAATCTCTTATGCATGCTCCTACGAAAAGTCCTTTTTTATGAGACCCAGAATCCAAAATCGACAACATGTGAACCAGTCCCATTCCCGGTGAGACCACCTTGAGATCTCCTGATGACATCCCTAATGAAGACAACCCAGAGAACTCAACCCAACTTGCCTTCCAAATCCCTGGTTCCTCCTACAAAAATCCATCGAGTTCCCTTTCCGACAACAGTGGGTTTAAAACCTTAGAACACCCTGATAGAAGACTCTTTTCCACCCAAAAAACCCTCACCACCTCTATTAAGAACCCATGTTGGGAACTTCATAGATAAATCCATATCAATGCATATACATGGAGAATCTGCCAAATGAAGACAAAGAGTATCATCATCCAACAACAGGAAACGACCCAGTGCATTTATTGCCGACTGTAGAAGCAACAGGTTATGAAACGGAAGTGGTAACACTGGTAGTTGAACCCAAATTACCGCTAGACTGGACTCCTTCCCATTGTGCTTTTTACAGGACCATCCAGAAAGATAGAATGTCCAAGAACCACATATCCTTCCTTCTATATACAAGTCCTTCATGAAGTCTTCTCTGGAAAACAGATGGATGCAGAAGGCAGAGCGGGATAATTCTAAAACTTCCTCTTTCTGATGGCGACCCTAAGAGTTCAAAAAAGATCTGAAAAAGACAAAAATGGTTTATCACATCCAAAGGAATCCACCAGGGTCCAAATGTGGTATTCTACTACCCCTTCAATTTCTTCTGTAGGAAAATACCTCATAGGAAAACCGTCTTCATTATCCGTATTCCTTTGAGACACCGAAACATAACGGATACTGGGAAGATTTTCATAATAAATATTAACCCCCTCTAGAACCTCTTTAAATGAATTAATGTAGTTGGGAAAGTTCTCAACTGGGGAACCCTGAGGCCCTACCTAAACATCGAGTGAGAAATCCCTACCATTTAATGAAGTAAATTACCTCTTATCCAACTCTAAGGTCAGCTTTTTGGAACCAGATTAAAGGGGAAAGTACTGAACCAAGCATAGCAATCATACCTCATCCACTTTTCCCCTATTTTAAGGTCATGTAACTCGGTCCTTTTGAAAACAGTTTAAGGCCATGTTGCATGGACCATCCAGTCTTAGTTTAATTTCATAGAGTTTTAACCTTGTGTAGAGTTTAACTTCATGTGCCTCGGATGTAGATATTTAGTTTAAAATCATTTGGTGAGGAAGATAGTTATTATAAATTTTAACATCATGAAACTAGGACACATGGTTTCCTTATGTGAATTATTATTTTATAATCTTGGAATTGGTTGGAGGAGTAATGTGATTTCCATCCATAGTGGAGTAAGTTCAGTTGGATTGTGCTTGGTTTCCCCATCTTGTGTATTCTGGTTCTTGATGGTGTAGGGATTTCTATGGTCGATGTTCTAAAATTCCATTGAGATGTTGGATGATACAGGTTGGTAGGCATACTTCTGGTAGATAAGTGGTTTTCTTTCTAGGGTGGGTGCATTTTGACTACTTGGTGGGTCTAGAGGTGTTGGATTCAGGGTGGGGATTATCTCACATTTGGATCAGGGACTGTTTGGAGATTCTTTAGGTTGTATGATGGGTTAGACATGGGTGATGCGGGGCACTTTAGATGAATGGTACTCATTGAATGCTGGGTTTTTAGACATTCTTATGGTGGGGTGGTCCATTTTGATGCAAGGTGTTTAGATGGTGATGGATGGGGCCAGATGGTGGTCTAGGGATGATTTGGTTTCTAGCTAATATTTTGGGTGATGTGTCTACTATAGGTGCTTATTGTGGTTGGATCTGGTGTGGTTTAGGGTTCTTGTGCAAGTAGGTGTTGGTGTAGTTTCCATTAGTTTTCATGGTTGTCTAGAGGTCTTTCACTCTAGGCTTTGTTTGGATAGGGATGCTGGTCTAGTTGGTTGATGTTGGTTGCGGGGCTGTGGGTTCAGTGGTTCTATTTCTTTGGATAAAGCTAGACTTTTGGATGGGTGATGGATTTTGGAAACTTGAGGGTGGGTGGGTGGGTGTGTGTGGGGGGGTGTGGGTGGTTGTGAGTGATTTCATGAATGTGTGTTTTTTTTTTGGTTTCTATCATTTGTGACTACTTATTTTTGGGTTTTTATATTTCTCCTTTTGTAGCCTTGTTTCCTTGGTTAAACTTCCCCTAAGAGTGCTTGTTGGTTTTGTGCTTGGGAGCTTCTGCGATTCCTTATGCTGGTTTGTAAGTGGTGCATATGCTGGGATCTTATGCTATTTGGTGGGTTTCTAGTGTGCTATTGATATGATACAATATATGTATGGGGTATTCATTAGATGAAATGTGGAAACACAAGTGATGGAAGTTGTAAAAATGGAAATTAAAATAAGTGAAAAGGAAATAAAATGGGAAGGGGGATGGATAATCAATTAGGACCCCAAGGATACTTTCTCCTTAAAACCCTAATTATAAAGCACCAAAAAGGTTTATCAATCCTTTGATAATCCTTACATGAATTCACCTAAGAACAGAAGAAACTCAAACATAATAATTTTAGAAAATCTCAAAATTTGTAATTAATCTTCAATGGGTACAAATAGGTTGCTATTTATAACCAAATGTGAGAGATACATGTCAAAATACCTGGCCCAAAAAACATATAAAACCTAACCCATGATTTTGAATTTCTTTACACATGT
Organism: Viscum album; assembly: GCA_963277665.1. NCBI lineage: Eukaryota > Viridiplantae > Streptophyta > Magnoliopsida > Santalales > Viscaceae > Viscum > Viscum album. The sequence continues at coordinate 848,935,047 of OY728121.1, read as the reverse complement.
CCATCGATTTAGGGGACAATATATCCACTGAGAAGACATTTTGACTTCACCATAAAAACTTTGGAGATTCCCACCATGACATTGGAGGTCGGGGGGCTCGTGAGGGCCGGAACTGGTCGCTGGGGATGTTTTGCAGGTGTCAGAGGGAGGGCATGAGTGTTTTGTAGGAGGTTGGGGGTGATGGCTGGTGTGGTGGCTGGTGCGGGCTGGATTTCAGGTGGCTGGGGGATGGTGTGGGCTCGAATGCAGGTGGAAGGGGGCTGGAATGATGGTGGAAGGGGGATGGTTGTAGGTGATGGGGGGATGGTGCAGGCTGATTTGAAGGTGGCAGGGGGGGCTGTTGTGGGCTGGAATGCTGGTGGCAGCGGGCTAAAATGAAGGTGGAAGGGGGATGGTGTGGGATGGATGTGGCTAGAGCAGGGCCAAATCATGGAATTAACGTGGTGTGACCGCGGCATGTTGGTCTGGTCCAGTGACATTCATGGGGAATCATCTTCCGGCCAAGAGAAAAGGGAGTAGGAGGAGGCGGGGAAACATTCTGGTCACCGCCACGCTGGCAGAAATTGTGATTAGTCAGTCTCAAAATTTATCACAAGACTCATGGAATACTATCACTATGAACCGCAGCGGGGTGTTGTCCTAGAGTAGGGACAAATCACGGCATTACCACCGCGTGACCATGGCATGACCGCAGTGTGACCACGGCGTTTTGGGATGGTCCAGTGACATCCGTGGGGTAGTATCTTCCGGCTAGGAGTGAAGGGAGAAATAGGAGGCAAGGAAAAATTCTGCTCGTCACCCCGCTGGCAGAAATTGTGATTAGTAAGTCTCAACGTTGATCACAAGACTCATAGAATACTATCACTGCGAACCACCGTAGGGTGTCGTCCTGGAGCAGGGCCAAATCATGGCATTACCACAGCATGACCACGGTGTGACAGTGGCGTGACTGCAGCATGACTGCGGCGTGACCGTGGCGTGACCACGGTGTGACCCAAACGTGACCACGGTGTGACCGTGGCGTGACCGCGGCGTGACCGTGGCATGACCGCGGCGTGACCACGGCGTGTTGGCCCAGTCCAGGGACATCTGTGGGGCAGCATCTTCTAGCCAAGAGTGAAGGGAGTAGGATGAGGCAGGGCAACATTCCGGTCATCGCCCCGCCGGCAGAAATTGTGATTAGTCAGTCTCAACATTGATCACAATACTCATGGTATATTATCACTGCGAACCGCCACGGGGTGTCATCCTAGAGCATGGCCAAATCACGGCATTACCGCGGCATGACAGCGGCGTGACTGCGGTGTGACCGCGGCATGACCACGGCTTGACCACGTCTTGACCGCGGCGTGATCGTGGCATGACCATGGCATGTTGGCCTGGTCCAATGACATCTGCGGGGCAGCATCTTTCAGCCATGAGTGAAGGGAGTAGGAGGAGGTGGGGAAACATTCCGATCGTCTCCCCGCCGGCAGAAATTGTGATTATTTAGTCTCAAAATTGATCAAAAGACTCATGGAATACTATCATTGTGAACCTTATTGGGGTGTCATCCTGGAGCAGGGCCAAATCACGGCATTACCGCGGTGTGACCACGGCGTGACCACGGCGTGACTGCGGTGTGTTGGTCCGGTCCAGCGATATCTGTGGGGCAGCATCTTCCAGCCAGGAGTGAAGGGAGCGGGAGGAGGTGGGGAAACATTCCGATCGTTTCCCCGCCAGTAGAAATTGTGATTATTAAGTCTCAACATTGATCACAAGACTCATAGAATACTATCACTACAAACCGATGTGGGGTGTCTTCCTGGAGCAGGGCCAAATCATGGCATTACTGTGGCATTACCATGGAGTGACCGCAGCGTGATCACGGTGTGACCACGGCGTGTTGGCCCAGTCCAGTGACATCCGCAGGGCAGCATCTTCCATCCAGGAGCGAAGGGAGCTGGAGGAGGCAGGGCAACATTCTGGTCGTTGCCCCGCCAGAAGAAATTGTGATTAGTGAGTCTCAACATTGATCACAAGACTCATGGAATACTATCACTACGAACCACCACAGGGTGTCGTACTGGAGTAGGGCCAAATCATGGCGTAACCATGGAATTACCGCGACATGACCGCGGAATGTTGGTCTGGTCCAGCGACATCCGCAGGGCAGCATCTACCATCCAAGAGCGAAGGGAGCGGGAGGAGGCGGGTCAACATTCCAATCGTCGCCCCGACGGAAGATGATGGAACAGATCAACTATTTAATATGCTATAACAAGGGATTTCCAGAGAAGGTTGTAGTGAGAAGCACAATGATGCAATTTATAAAGGGAAATAGAATGACATAGAAGAATCACACACCCTACACAAACCATTTACAAATTCATTCACTTTTCCTAAACATGGAAATTTTATTTATAATATTCAAAGCGCGAAAAGGAGTGTCATGGTCAAGGCATATGCCTACTCGGGCAATGTCATTTTAGTTAAACGAGTATGATAATCCAATTTATATTATTCAAAGAAAATAAAAACTAACTAGCCACAAAACAAACACCAACAAGAGGAATATGAAAGACTCAAACCAAATCTAAACATGATAAAAATAACTATCAGTACTCTTTGTTTTAGAAGATAGCACACCTCTATTGGAGGGGTTTTATTATAAAATCTTGGCATTGCTTTATCACACAATTCATTTAATTATATTTAACATTTATTCTAAAACTCATTCATCACAAATCAAATGCAATAGTTTAAGCAACTAGATCAACATAACTATCACTATGATTTTTTGCAGACAGCGCACCTCCATTGGAGGGGTTTTATTATAAAAACAAGACTTTATTTATCAAATGAAACAATTATATTAAATAACACTTATTCGAGATATGAAATTCAATATAATTAAGTAAAATTAAGAAATAATCTAAATTCAATTTAAAGAATTCTTGAATTAAAGAGGATAGAAGAGGGATCCTACCTCAAGGTGGAACCAAACCATCCACTTCAGCTCTTGGAGATTTCTAGCTAAAAGTTTTTGCTCCCCCACTGGGTATACGCACCTTCACACACATGCAAGGACACCTATCCCCTATGCACAAACCCACATTTCCATGAGTATATGCAAGGGGATCCTTGCACATATGCTTATTGTTGTAACCATGGTCATATATGCATGAATTTGAGAATGTTTTGTGTTTGTTGGCAATCCTCAGTGGAAGTTCAGAATGTGTACCAGCAAAGTGATCATACAGTTCAAGCAGACAACAATATTGAAGGTGGCGCCGTTTCCCAGTGTTTTCCAATTTTTTGGTCTTGAAAATAGACAAATGGAGAAAAGTGTTTTTGGCACAGAGACTTGCGCGCCGTGTACATGAAGGAGAGGAAACTTGCGCACCCTATGTTTTTCAAGATCAGAACATGGAAAAATGGAAAAGGGATAAGGTTCGTGCAAGTATTGGTTTGGTCGTGCAAGTGACCTGTGTGCCGAGGTGGGACTTGCGCGCCGGTGCCTAGGAGGTCTGGAAACTTTTGCGCCTTTTTTTATTCCTATTCAAAACTTCAAAATACGGCAAAGGGAAGAGGATCACGCAAGTATTGGTTGGTCGCACAACTGAGTTACGCGACAGAGGCTAGGGCAGTTGGAGCTGCACACTGGGACTTGCGTGCCATGAGGACACTTGCGCGCCACCACACAGGGGGTCCAGTTTTCCTATAAATAGAGGACCAACCCTCCTCATTTGTAACGAAGTTCAAGACTTAGATATTTTTTGAGCTCTCTTCACGCAAGTGGTTGAGTCACGCAAGTGGTGGTTGGGTCGTGCAAGTAGAGGCTACGCGCCGGTTGTTGGATGCGTGACCAAGGCGGTTTGGTAGTTGAAGGTGCAGAGTCGCACAAGTTTGGAGTTGAAGGAGTTATTGTCGCGCAAGTGTATTTTTGTCACCTCCGTGCCGATTTTTTACCGCGCAAGTGACTTGCACGCCATTCTTTAAACTTGCGTGTCGGTCCTGGAGAAGTGCTCCAGGTGATGTTGATGTACGCTGGACCTTTTGGAGCTGCATGACATCTAGAAGATTTCCCGATACCTTCATTGCAAATTAGGATTAGTATAAGAGTGAAAGTTGGACTTCAACAGAGCATCTACATTCAACAGAGGATGCATTCTTTTGCAACGATGAAGAGACCTTCATGTCTATAAACTGAGTGTGACTTCACCAAGGGCAGTGAGCCAGGGGGAGTCAACGGGAGTGACCCGAGGGATGCAGTGAGCTATCCCTGAACACTTGTAAAGGAAGTGAGCCTGGTAAAGAGTGATTATTCCCGAACCTTTTTAATCCATAAATAGTGAAGATTAGTGTAATTTGGTGCGACCGAAAACTTGTCGGTGTATTCTCCTTGGACGTATCCCTTAGCGGTGAACCAAGTAAAAAATTGTTGTGGCATCTCTTTGCATGTGAATGTTTCATTGCTGATCATATTCATCATACAGGTTTAACTAGTTCATACCAACGTGGGAACAAGATCCTTGTTTTTAAAAGAAAAAGTTGACACCCTGATTCACCCCTCCCCTCTCAGGGTGTCACGGGGTCCTACACTTATATGCATATACAAGTCTCCACTCACCTGCATATGCATTTATATATATATACATGGGCACACATAGCCCCATACATGCATAATCACTACCATGGTTGACTATAAATGTAACGGGGGAACCCACATACATATACTTTCTTACCTATGCACGCGCAGGTGAGTCACCCTTAACTTGGCTACTTGAAACCAACGACCAGGGATCAACGCACTACACAAAGGATATTAGGAACATTAAAACACATAAAGGATTCTACATAACCAATGAGAAACCAACCAATAACATTAAAGCATTACCTCGATTGGGAGAACCAAATCCACCCGAACCAATACGAAATGATCCAACACCCTACTGAAAATATAATATGGAGTCAAAAACACTAAAATCCTTAAATATATAAGGTGTGAGACAAGTAGTAACCATATAATATTACCTCGGATCAAAGCCGTAGGACTGAATCTATCTGAACCCCATTTTTCCCCCTTCACAGAATATAATTACCCTTTGTCCACAGAAAGAAGTAAAAGACATAAGTGGCCAATGCAATAAAGAAAATAAAATAAAAACTAAACTAAAACATACATGTCTCCTATGACTATACACGTCATTTCCCAACATATAAGAACCACAATGCCCTATGGGTCAAATCATGTTCCTGTAAGCAAAGGGGAAATAGATCCATGTTTCAAAATGATACTATCAAATATTAAATTCCTATTAATTAAAAATTATTCTTCCTATTAATGGTATATAATTATTTTGGATCGAGTTTCATCTTAATTTGGTTTTGTTCGATACAAGTTTTTATCCCACCCGATAATAAAAGTTTACTAGAGGACACAATTTCTAATCAAATAGAATATATCATCACAAAAATTAGATCCACACCTATGAAGAAGGTTGAACATGATAAGAAATAATGTTTGATTATATAGTCCGATGAGTTATAAAAGGATAAACCAAAAAAATGAAAAACATTGAGATTTCTCTAATTGCTCAAGTGAATATGCAATTTTCAAACAATAATACACATGTGAAAGAAGAGAAAAGTGGATATAATGTCCTGTATTTTTAAAAGAAAAGGTGTTAAAGCCATACCAATAACAACTAGTGGTATCATACAAAATCTGATTTGTTGCAACTAATATCAATCCATGATTTAGTGAAAGAAATTCGTTGTAAATAGGAGGGCATATTTGGATAAACCTAATCATGAAGAAATGGGGGAGTTAGAGGTGGATTGTAATGGTTATTCAACCTTATCTAAGATTAAAGAAACCTATAGAGACTAACTACACCCCCTGCCCAAGCCCCCTTGCCCCACTGCCCAACCCCCCTCCCCCTGCCCTGCAGACCCCCCCTGTAGACCACCCTCCTGCCCCCTGCCCTGCAGACCTCCCTACTCCACCCTGCCCCCTCCACCCACCCCCCTCCCCCTACCCTACATACCTCCCCGTGCCCTGCAGACCTCCCCCCTCCCCCTCCCCCTTGCCCTGCAGACATCCCCCCTGCCCCCTGCCCCCCTCCACCCCGCCCCCTGCCCTCCTGCACTCTCCCCCCTACCATTTTTCCCTCCCCCCACTTCCCCCTTTCCCTACCCCCCTTGCACCCCCCCCCCCAACCCAGACAGAAGATAAATCCAAAATACCAGTAGAATATATATAATCAACTGAACAGAAGATAAATCCAAAATACCAGTAGAATATATATAATCAACTGAACTTTATCTAATATATGCAAGAGACAGTAGACACAAATATATATCCCATGAGATAAATACAAGGAAAACAAGACATATATATGAAAATTCTACAAAACATGAATTACTGAGAAGATCCTCCACATTTCACATACTATTGGATAACTCTTTATCTATATTGTTGACCACTACTATCACAAATCCCCATGATCCATAATGAATCTCCTAGCATCCCCGATCATTTTCTCTGAACAAGCCGCCTCAAATCTATGTCGATCCAAGCCAACCCCCCCCCCCCCACCTCCCCATGTAATAGCCTCCCCCCTAAACCAGTCCCCTCCCTCACAACCATCCCCCACCCCCCCCCCCCCCACCCAGCCTACACCAACCCCCCAACCCCCCCCCCCCACCCCTGCACCAGCCCCCCAAACCCCCCTGCACCACCCCCACCCTTACCCTGTACTAGACTCCCCCCAAAACCGGTCCCCTCCCTCCAAAACCAGTCCTCCCCACACACCACCCCCCAGCCCCCTAGCATGCACCAGCCCCCCAACCCCCTAGCCTGCACCAGCCCCCCTGCACCACCCCCACCCCATCCCCTATACTATCCTCCCCCCAAACCAGCCCCCTCCCCCCACAACCATCCCCTACCCCCCTGCACCCCCCCCCCCCCCAGCCCCCCTAGCCTGCACCAGTCCCCCTAAAATTTTCAAAACAACAGTTCAAAACAGGTATTATTTTGTAAATAGAAGATATAATTATGAATACTTGAATAATACCAATCCTGAAATTTATTATAATAAAATGAAATCTATACATATTGATTCAAAAATATAAACTCACAAGAACAAGACATTACATGTAAAAGATTCATGTAAAAATTATAGCAGCTTAACATGCTGAACAGAAACTAAAATAACCATTTTGATTAACACCAAATCAAAAATCATGATTAGTATGAGAAAAAAAGATCAAATAGAAGTGATCTCCAACAATTAAAATCAATATAAAGTAGTAAATAAATCATAAAAAGGCCACTGAGATTGTTATATGCTTCGTAGAATTGGAAATAAATAATCACCATAACCAGGTTTCTCCAAACATAGTAGAATAAAAGATGTTAACCTCATGGGCCCTCAGTGGTGTTGTAGTTCCCCCTCTTCACCTCTTTTTCATCATCATTAACTCATCATTTTCCATAAAACCTGGTTTAGGTTTAACAACATATCAATTAAAAAGTTGAACTTGTACAGGCAGACAATTAGAAATCAAAATTCCCCTTTTGAAGCCAGCAATGAAAACTGTAGACCACAGGCTGCACAACACCCATTTTAAGCTCACTATTTCTAATAGGTAAGTATTAAATGCAAAATTAATGAACTACAATAGTTTCAAAATAAATTATTTGGTTTTCCAACCCATACCCCTGAAAAAAAAAATTGAAGGTTCAAGATACAGTGAAATCATGAGGTGCAATGAGCATGCACCATCCAGTAATTGAAAGAGGATATAAACATGACTTATAATAAAACTTCATATAATGAGGAAAAGGAGTCACCATATGATCCAAAAATCATATAAAAACTCCATATATAAAATCCTATTGCAACATCCACTTTTTTGGCTCTTCCATAATTATAAGTGTTTCACTTCATCAACAAAAAGTCTTCATATTCCTCTCAGATCAACCTGACAATCAAGTAAATAAGCATTGTCCAGCCCTCTGTCCAAGTTAATCAAATGCAGATTCAACTAAGAATGATTATATGAAATAGAAATTTAAATCATTCTATCAGATATGCATTAACAAATAGTCTTTAATAAGAATGTCCTTAAACAAAAGCATGATTACAAAAGGATGATCAAAGTTCAGCATGCAAAACACCAGTGATTTCTAATTAAATAGGTAGATCTGATTAAGAACACAAAACATGATTTCCACTAATTTTCAACTCCAATATGGAAATGTAAGACAATAGAAAATTAAAAATACTACATTTTATGGTGAAAAGAGATAGGGAACCAAGACATGATTGCCACTAATTTTCAACTCCAATCTGGAAATGTAATACAATAGAAAATTAAAAATACTACATTTTATGGTGAAAATAGATAGGGAACCACAAGTGCATGGAAGGATATAATCATTCATTATCCTCGCACCTACACAAATATAACACTGATAATTTAAAAATAATGAAATAATGAAGGAGCATAACCACAAGTGCATGGAAGAAATAAAATAAAAGTGAAAAATGATGAATATAATTAAGGGTGACCTTATATAATTCTCTCATTAATTATATAATAATCTCTTATAAAATAAATTCACCCCCCCCCCCTAAATAATACCCTAGAATGACCCAAGATCTCAATCCATTCACTCTCTCTTTAGTGTGTTAGGTTAGGTAGTGAAAAAATGATTTTTTATACACTACTTTCACCTACCCATGGTAATTGAGAATGCTTAATAACTCCTTTATCACCCCTCACTCCCCTACATCATATTAGAAATGAATGAAAATTGTGGTAGTATTATGTGTAAACCAAATTAATATATAAATCCATGATAAAATTTAAAGGTGCATGGATAATAATCTACTACTCATATGGAAACAAGGATGCCTACTATGCCACCAGGGTAGAATGAAAGGTGACTCCTAAGACCCATAAATGGGAATATCAGTATCTTAAAACATATTCCAACACATAAAAAAAGTTTTTTAGTTTTTCATGATGAAAGGGAGTGTTCTGAACAAAAATATCCTCACAAGTATCAAACATCAGAAGAATTTCCTCAATGGTCATAGAAGAAGTTGAAATAGTACCAAAAGGAAAATGTATCTAATGTTTCTTTGAATGATATATACATTCCCAAATTTTGGTTTTTGGATAGAATATGTACCTCACATAAGACTTGAAATAAAAATCTTATTACAGATATCAAATATGATAAAGGTAGATTGGTTTTGTTTTCCAATGATGAATAAATCATGATTCAAAAACTACTTTTTAAAATAAATGAAAGAGTTATGAGAAGGTACAAACCAATTTCAGAAAAGAATCAAACAAAGGGGAAGACAAAAAACTCTCACCTATAATTTTTCCGGCCTGTAATGGTGAAGATCAGAAGCATCTGTGATGACCAGCTTTTCCCCCTCCCCTGGAAGTGATCTGAGACCTGAAAACAGAGTAACCTCTTATTAATAATTCACATTTGAACCTAGAAAGTCTGCCACTATTTTCCTTTCATGCCGAGCATGAAGAACCTCCTGGTTGTTTTTCATAAACATTTTTCTTTAGCATATGGTGTATTCAGTAGTCCATGGTGTGAGACCACATCCGAGAAGGGAATTGAAGACCATTAGAGAATCAGTCTCAATTGTATGAAGAGCGATATTCTTCTAACTGAAAAAGGTGAGACCGCTGAGCAGAGGTTGTCGGGGATGAGGGCGCCACTGTGGGAGAGTTCATAGGGGAGTAGGGCACCGTTGTGAGAGAGGGCTGCATGGTGAGATCATCGGGGAGATCGTTGGGAGGAGAGTACGTCTTCGGGGAGGAGGGATGCGCAGTGATAGGGCTGCGAATCGGGGGAGGAGGAGGAGGGATGTGGGGAGGAGGAGACGTCGTCGGGGAGGAGGGTTGTACGGTGATAGGGCTGCAAATCAGGGGAGGAGAGGAGGGTTTTGGGGAGTAGGAGACTTCATTGAGGAGGAGGGTTTCGCGGTGATATGGGTACAAATCAAGGGAGGAGGAGGAGGGCTGCGGATCGGGGGAGGAGGAGGATCCCGATACAGATTGGGAAAAAAACGATGCCCACGGTGTAATATTGATTTATCCACGGAGATTGAATTAAATTGTGGCAATAAAAAAGCTATAGCCACGGACCTATAAAACTGTGGCTATAGCCCAAATTTTTATTAGTGTTTCTACTTAGATAATTTTCCACTTTATTTTCTTTACCAGGAAGTTAGTGGATTCAGGAGTCATAATCCTTGATGAGCTCTAAACATATTTATTGGCACGTATTAAGCTCCTTCTATGTGAATATATATTTGAGACTCTTATTATCAATACATATTTCACACTTCTCCCCATAAATATAATGTCTCCATATTTTCAACACAAAGATCATAGCTATCAACTCCATATCATGTGTGTGATAGTTTTGCTTGTGAATTTTTAACTACCTTGATGCATATTATATCAATTTACCATTTTTCATCAGTATATAGCCTATTCCCTTCTTTGAATCATCACTATATACCAAAAAGAGTTCACTACTTGTCGGAAGTGTGAGTAATGGTGTGATGATAAGCCTCTTTTTCAATTCTTTGAAACAATCTTCACGTTCAATGGTCCAGAAAAAATTTTCTCCCTTCTGAGTCAACTTGGTTAGTGGGTTTGACAGTCATGAGAAGTTATTCAAAAAATATCGGTAATACACAGCTAGACCAAAGAAACTACAGATCTCCATTACAAATATTGTCCTAGAAAACTCTTCGATTACCTTTTTCTTGAAAGGGTCAATATATATTCCTTTACTGGTGATAACATGACCCAAGAATGATATTTCATCCATCCAAAACTCACATTTACTATACTTTGCATATATTTTATCCCTTCACAAGATCTTTATCACAGTATTCAAATGTTTCTTGTATTCCTCCTTGCTCTTAGAGTATATTATAATATCATCTATAAAGACTAATACAAATTTGTCAAGGTAATCTATAAATACTATATTCATTAAGTCCATGAAAATTGTTGGATCATTAGTGAGTCTTAAAGGCATCACTATGAACTCATAGTGTCCATACCTCATTCAAAAGGCAGTCTTGGGAATATCTTTCTTTTTTACCTTTAATTTATGATATCTTGACCGAAGGTCCACCTTAAAGAAATAATTGGCCCCACATAGTTAATTGAACAAGTCATAAATCTATGGAAGGGGATACTTTTTCTTTATCATGATTTTTTTGAGCTCACGATAATAAATGCAGAGGCGCATCGATCCATCCTTCTTCTTGACGAAGAGGACTGGCACACCCCATGGTGAAGCACTCAGGTGTATAAAACCCTTGTCTGTATTATCTTGTAACTACTTCTTCAATTACTTCAAATCAAGGGTGTACATTATATAAGATTTCTTTGATATAATTAGAGATCCAGGAATAAGTTCAATTGATAACTCAGCCTCTTGGTTAGGAGGAAGACCAAACAATTCTTCAAATAACACATCAGTGTATTCCCTCACAATGGTCATGTCTTTAATCATGATTCTCTCCTTTGTATCAATCATTTTATCTAGATATGTTTTCTCATAAGATAATAATATCCACAATTTATATTATGATTTTAAAGGAAATTTATCCTCCTCCTTACACTTTTACATAATTGGAGGATGCTTCAGGATGTGAAAATTGATCTCCCTTTGTTTACAATTTATGTTGGATTGGTATAAAGATGGATAATATGTTCCCAATATAGAATCAAACTCAACAAAAGGAAGTAATACAACATTTTTTGGGAGGTTAAATCCACAAACATTAATCAGGGAGTATTTATATACTTTGGATGCAATAATTTCCTTGTTTTTTGTTCTCACAGATAACTTAACATCCATATTTTGAGGTGTTTTTGAATAGTTCTACTAAACTTGAAAGATATAAAAAAATACATAGAACCAAAATCAAATAGTACATTCTCTATTATTGAATGAATAATCATCATACCTATCACCACATCATTATTGGATTCCACCTCATCATTAGTGATATCATATTCCCTAAATTATTGCCTTGGAGGTTTTTTTTATTGATTTCCAACAAAAACTCTTGGACTAGGGTAATGGCTCACATAATGCCCATGTTTCTTACAGTTGAAACACTAAACTACATGCTGATTGTTGATCTAAACCTTCTTTTCTTCCTCTAAATTTGTGGGATTATTCATATCCCTTTGGAAATTATTAGTCAGATTCCCCTCTCTTCCACATTTGAAGAATCTCTTGGTTCCCTTTAGAAAATTCCTGGGATGCTTCTTCCCACACTTTTGAAATGTGGTATGTTGGGTTTTCTTCCCATCATGGGATTTATATTTTGATCCTCCCATATTAAACTCCATTTTTTGCTTTTTATCTCTCATACCATAATACCACTAAAAGTGTCTAATCTCCATCTCAACTTTAAGGGTACAAAAAACAAACTCCTTATAGTTTTCAAAGTTTCAAATAGGGAATTATTTTCATAGACTTAGCTTTAGTCTGCTAAAAAAGTGATTCACCTTGATTTTAGTGCTCATGAAAAAGCCATAGGTGTATTGTGAAAGCCTTATAAAGTTTTCATCATATTATAGGATAGACTCGTCTTCCTTTTTCTTCAGCCTGAGGAACTCCCTTTCTATCTTAAGATGGATTTTTTGGAGAAAATACTTATTGAAAAATATTTTCTTGAATGATTTTAATTCCATGGAATGAATTTCCTCCTTAGACTTTGTGTTTTTTATTAGTGTCCACCACTGATAAGCTTCCTCATCAAAATGATAGACTGTCAGCACAACATTCTCTTATTCTAAGCACCAGAGGATAGAGAATATATTCTCAATGGAGTTAATCCATTATTTTACGATGAGGGTATAAGAATATCCACTAAATATGGCAGGTCTTTGTCACATAAATGATTTTACCACAACTTTTTCTTTCTTAGGAGAAGGAGGGTGTTCCGCATGATTCAAGTTATTATTCATAACTTGATCTAATTATGATAGTACTTTCATGAAGTTTTGAGCTCCCATTACCAAATTTTTAATTTCATTAGGGAAATCATCACATTTCCTATCAAATTTATTATTGGCAGGGTTTCTCCAATTTCCATCCATTAACTAAGAAAAATAAATTACAATTGGGGGGTATTTAATACATAGCTAATATGAATATAAAGGAAACTTTTAATGTTAAAGGATAAACTTTTAAATGAAAATTATATCCTATATTGTGATTTTATAAGTTTCAATCTAGGTTATCTATGGTGATAGAATTATCCCTAGGGTTATTATTAAATTTCTCTAGTCTTGATCTCTAAAAATCACTAGACCATGATCTGATACCAACTATAGTGACCCTATCCTTTTACACATATTATAAAATGATTTTAAGCATAATTTTAACCATCAAATACAAATCAAGGATCATAAATTCTAGTGTATTTGGAAGATTAGGTGAATAATTAGAAATCATGAAACCAAAATAAAAAACATATTTTATATAATCTCTATAATTAGATTCTAACTTCCTTTGATCTCTTACATCTTCATATGATAACCTAGGGAATACATGAACAAAGGTATGAGCTAAAAATTCTAGTAAGGTAATAAACATAGGAATAAATCATAGCACATGGGTTAGAAGGCACAACATTATTTCATATAAAGGCATAGAACATGAGTAATCATATGGAGTCATAACATGTAGAATATGGGATCATATAATCATGAAAAAATATGAATGTGGAAAGAACATATAACATGACATAAAGGAATCGGGTTTACTCCATGTCCCAACATGACGCCTCATGAGACTAAACATTAACCAATTCATTGGATCACTATCTGGGAACACCCATAATAATATTTTCATGAATATGTGTCCCACATGAAGATTCATATATAAGGGATAAACATAAGGGTTACCCATTGAAAGAAACAGGTATCATAATCATGTCATAAGGCATAACAAATGTGCATATCATAAAGGTGTCCATGAAAGAATGGATTTAAATCATAAATGGAAATTAATAAGGTAAAATAGGAATATTTAATGATAAATTATGTTTAACTAAAGTGAAGAAATTTAAAAAGTGTGTTTAAGAAACTTTAGAAATGAGCCACTTTAGTGCAGTTTAAGGGAAAATATAAAAAAGATTTTAAGAGGACAAAGGAATAGTTGTCCGCATAAAACTATAAATGAACTAAGATAGTTCTTCAAGATAAAAATAGTTATTTTAGAAAGAAACTGATGGGTTAAAATATATTATGGAGTGTAATTGAAAATGGCTAATAAATTGGGAATCTCCCTTTAATCGTGCTTGCTTATCAGGATGGATCAAAAAGGAAACCTTATAAAACATGTATTTCCCTATCAAAGAAAGAATAATTGATATAGGTTAATATTTTTGAGACATAAACACATAATTTTTTAGTATTACAGAAGGATAATTAGTAATTAAATTGGGGTAAATAGATAGAAATCATAACCCAAAGGAAAAAAATGGAGGTTTGGAGAGAATCCCTTACCTTATGTGTAAAAGTATTAAGTACTTGTACTTAATGTCCTGGATAATCAAATTAGATCCATTAATTAATTAATTAAGAACATTTGATACATTTATTTTATTTAGTATAATTTTTATTAATTTCATTTATTTACTTTTTTATGAGTTATAAGATTTAATTTATTCGTTCTAGGAGTATTCGTTTCATGATTTTATGATCAGTTCCCTTGAGTATAATTATGGGAGTTCTTGTAAAATTGGAAGAAAGACTCTAGAATTGGAATGATATGGTATTAATATAATTCCATAATTTTAAATTCTATTATATATAATTTTTTTTCAGATGTGTGAATGATTCATTAGATAAAATGTTAACAATGAACGTTAGTTTATTTTGGTATATTTTCGATCATCACTAACTAGTTTTATTTTATTATTTAATATTATGTATATATATTAGTTATATAACATAAAAAAGTTGTAATATACATATTATAATCTGTTTTAATCATAAAAATGGTTTTATGACCATCCTTGAATGTGGTAATGAAAAATGAAAAATCATTGTCCATGAAGGTGATGAATCGACACCTCACAGACAATGTTTTCATTTTAAAAAAAAATAGAAGTGAAGAGTTTTGATGATGGATATTCTATTAGAATAATAAAATTACATTATATATATAATACCAGATTTATCATGCTATTTTTTATAGGGGATGTGATAGGAGGATAAGAAAAAAATGAAAATTAAAAGAGAAAGAGAGAGGGTTTTACCTCTTGAGTGTCGTCCCCTTGAGAACCTCCTTAAGGGACTTGTAAATGGTCTTTAGGTGAGATCAGAAAGAAAAAAACATAGGTAAGGGGTTCGGAAGAGGAATTTGCTAGAATATAAACAATATCCAAGGATTATAAGGTGTGAGGAGAGGAGTGGTGAGGGTGGTACTTATAGTGGGAAGAGAGGGGTGTTTTTAATTATTTTATTCATTTATTTATTATTTTGGATCAAGACTATCAATAGTGCTGATTATTGTGACTAATTATAGTAAATATTGCATGTTATTTCAAACTAATGGGTGATTACATCATCCATGACTCAAGAATTCATGTATTTGGATTAAAATGTTAAATACTGTAAATTATTGTATTTCACTATTCACTAAGAATTCAACTATTTTAGAAAAATCCCAAAACATTCACCCCAACCATTTTTTTCATGTAGATTTTAAAAATAGAATCCATTTTATAAAAATAATTTTCTAAATATGATAATTTTAATTTTAATTAAAATCATCATTTATTCAAAAAATACTTATTTTAATATTATAACTGATTTTATGAAACTTTGAAAAATTAATAATGGTCTCATAAAATTAAATTATAATCATAAGATAACAAAATATCAATTTCTGAATATATTTTATTAAAATAAATTTTCTTTTAAATCATTATATTAATTATAAAATTGTAAATAAACATTTACTTTTCACAAAAATATTGATACTTAATTTATCATTTTTAAAAAATTTATTTACTTATTCCATGATATAAATATATTATCTTTTCATTCATAAGATACTTCAACTTTATTTATACTTTCATGGGTGAGGTTACTATTATATTATCTAGTTTACTATTTCTAATGGACATATTACTATTCCAATGGTCAAGTTACTATTCTATTGGTATAGGTTCCTTAATTTTTATAAATACCAGTTATTTCATTCATTATTCATTATAAATATTTTATTGAGTTCTATATGTTATTTTATGTTACTTTTACTATATGAAATAATTATAAGAAGGTAATTTTCCATTGATAAGATTCTGGGTCGTTACAAATCTAGTTGGTACGCTTTAAATAATTCCTCTCAAATTTTGAAAGTACAATTGGATTGGATTTGTTATTAATGATATGGTTGATATAAATTACCAAATTAATGACCTGAATATTACTAAAAGGGATGATCTAGTGTATATAATTGAGGATATTCCCCCTGTGATTCAACAGGTCATTGATTATTGTTATTTTATTCATGTGGAAGATACACTCATATGGTAAATAGCTAAGAATGGTGTCCTCAACTGTAAACTGCATTATCTATTTAATATTGATAGTGGTTATCATAACTAGGATTAGTTTAATAATTATAAAAATCCTTTTATAAGTCCCTATAAATCTATACTCTTATGGAAACTCTCACATATGATATTTCTTATAGATGAAACTCTGAATCATTATAGTTTTAAATGATGTTCTTTGTGTGCTCTTTGAAAATCTGGCACAAAAGATATGAAGAACCATTGGTTAAAAATATTTTTTTGTTTTTACCATTTAAATATTAATTTAAGGTCTTTTTGAATTTCTCATGTTATAGTTCTGTGATCTTGAGGATCTCATGTAGATCAAACCTTTAACAATATATAGTCAGCTGACCAATCTGCTTCATGTGGTTATAGTAGAGTGATTATGGTATATATGGAACTAAATAAATTAAATTATATATAATGGTTTTTATACATTAGTTAGGGAGATGATGTTGCACCAAACCTGTAGCGTCAGGGAGGCAGTGATGATCCAGAATTGAAGTGTGGATAATTTAATCAGGGATCACTAGGTTTGTAGAAGGTTGTGAATTAAAGAAAATTACAAAAAAAAAGGAAAGGTTGTTGTCACTATTTCTTGGAAACCACTGAGTCAAGGTTGGGTCAAGGTTAAAACTGATGGATCATCGAAGGGGAGTCCAAGGGAGGAAGGATATGGGGCATCTTTAAAGACTATCATGGGGACATTATGGGTGCTTTAATAATTATTATGGTATCACTTTTTCTCTTGAATATGAAATTATTTGTGTTGTTAAAGCTATTAAATTTGATAATAAGTGTGACTGGTGATTCTTATGGCTTGAATGTGACTCTAGTTGTGTCATGAAAGTGATTCGGATAAAGAAATTCTTCCTCTCCTATGAGTTGCTTCCACAATGGTGTGAATGTTTGGAGGTCCTTCACTATATGATATTTTTCATCACTCATACCTTTCAGGAGAGTAATTTTATAATGGAAACTATTTCTAACAAATGTGTGAGTTTTTATTCCTTGGTTTGGATGGATATTGTACCATTGGATTTTCATGACATGGTGGAAAAAGGGAAATTTAATACCCTTGCCTTTGGACTTTTATGATTTATTTAATTTGTTCGAGGCATTTTTTTCATTGACTGCCTCTTTAGAAATAATTAATAATATTATCTCATTAGTTTATAATTCTATTTTTATATTAATAACATCTAGATGAAAATCCATGAATGATTTAATTTAATTTATCAAAATATCTTAACCCAAAAATCAATGTAGTAGATTTTATTAGAAAAAATATACAAGAAACAATTAAACAATTATATTCATTATCATTCTAAATTCATAATTAAATAACTATATTAACTTATGCATTAAAATGTAATTAAATAATTATATTAATTTATATTTTAAAGACATGATTAAATAATTATATTATAAATATATCAAAAATGATCTTGAAGTATGGTAGAAAATTTGGTTATAAGGATAAAAATTCTCAAAAAAATAAATAGAATAAATATAAGAAATGATATCAATATGAAACCTTATATTGATGTAAAGTTCATTTTTTCATTTTTAAATATGTAATTAAACAAAAAAACTTATACTAATATTAAAACCCTTGAAAATTTTTAAAAAAATTATACTTATTTTAATTTTTTTCATAAGGAAAATTATAAAATAAAAATTATAGATAAAATATTCTCATTCTACATGATATTATTATTAAATTTAGGGATGAAAAATGGGTGTTTAACCTAATTGTTAACTGAACAGTTATACTAAAATGGGTTTTGATTAGTAAAAACTTTATTTGGTTAATAATTAAAAAACTTAGTTGGATTTGGTTATTAATTTTAATAATCTAAAACCTAAAAAGTAACCAAATTTTAATTTTTTATTTTTTATTAATTTATTATTCTAAATGATCGATGAGATTGATTATAATAATCCAATTATTTTTTTACAAATTTATGTTTTCTTTAAAATATTGTTCTATTTTATAAAAATAAGGATCCATTTACACTCTTGGTTTTTTTCAATATGCTTAGGATGATAATTTATATATATATATATATAATGATTAATTTAATGGTTAACCGAATACGAAAATAAAAATAATCAAATGGTTGGGGAAAATTGATAACCAAAACTGGAAAAAAATAGTTATTTGATTTGGTTATTAAAATGATAACTGAAGAATTATATGGTTATAAAATATCAATTTTGGTTATAATTAAAACCAATATTTTTTCACCCTTAATTTAATGACTATCGTTATTTAATGAGTGAAAGTTCAAAATGTTACTATCGTTTTCCCTTAATCATTTTTTCATATTAAATTTTTTGGATAACCTTTTGAATAAGGAAACTTATGACTAAAATAGAATTAGATCATTCCATTCCTATGAAATTAATGAAATCCAAAGTCGGGTGTTATGATAATTAACACTATAATAAAATGACGTATTAATGGAATTTTCTAAAACTAAAATTTCAAAAAAATATTTATTTTTATTTAAAATATAGTTTTGATTAATTATAACCACCGTTAAATTTATAAAAATATAAATATGATAAAATTTATCCATGATTTTTTATTAACTCGCGCTAAATTAGTGAATAAAAACCTAATTACCCCCACCCCAACCCCTATCTTTCTTTCTAGAAACCCCAACCCCTCTCTTGGCAACCTCGACCCCCTCTCTAGGTGACCCTAACCACTTCTCTCGATGACCCTCATCCTCCTCCATCAAGACCCCAACCCCAACATGGACCCTAACCCCCTTTTCCCTATGACCTCGACCCCCCATCTTCCTCACTTCCCCTCTACCTCGACCCAGATCCCCCGACCCCATATCTGCCTACAAATCTGATTTCGCCTATCTCACCTCACCGACCTCCATATCGATCACTACTATAACATCCCAAATCTAGATGCCACTAATAGCGCCTCAATACTAGTTGGCCACATATCCTTAAGAACATCTTCCCAAATTCTAGAGGTTGTCGAATAGCAGCGAAGTCCATGGTGTGTCTATGTGGAGACTATACCCTCGTCACTAGAGTGTATCACAATGGAATATCAATATTGTACAAGTAACGGAAACAGTAAATCATACTGAAAATATATCAATAGTAGGAATAGATATCAATACCCAAAATAATTCTCATATATAATGATGATGATGGTACATTTCATGTGTGTATAATAAAGTAGGAAAAATATGTATACATAGAAGGTGTACAATATATGAAAAAAAAGTAAAAAAACAAAAGTTTTCCATTAGCATCGTGTTCCTCATCTCGGTCCCATACTCCCCTCATCCTAAGCAGCAATCAAAAACCTATATTTGATAACTTTGAATTATCAATACCTACAACCATATAATCTGATTGGGTACCCATAGGTGGCCCAAACAGGCTATGAGATATAATCCCAGTACGAAACCGCCCAAGGTCAGGTTCCAATTAGTCAGTGAATATATATAATAGATAGTGTGTAGGTATTAAAGAAATAAGTGAATTAAGTACTCAAAATTAAACATCCTATAATCCGGGTTCTCATTTATAATTAATTCATTTAGTCTATTTTATTAAAAAGGTAAATATTTGATTTAACAGTCTGGCCTATTTCATTTAATCAAGTTCATTTAATAACTCAATCTCATTTAAATTATAAGTCTCAAGACCTTATGTGTATCCTAGCATTCCCCAAAGTGATATTCTCAAGGAATGCCTAAATAGGTTATCTAAAAAGTGTAATACAAAGACTGAATCCAATATTGTACTTTGTCTTGGAAAACACGTCATATAAACTATTTCATTCATTATTCAACTCAGTACCTAAGCCTATCCTTGGAATTACTCATTTGGAATCCAGGTATCTCTCTAGGTATAATATAAATCAAGAAACTTACAAGCCCATCCATGGATATCCTCATAGGAACTCAGGTATCGCTCTAGGTGAGGTTCAACATCACTATCATTCGAGTTAGTCCTTCGAAGTCCACTAAGGGATCCCAAGTTTCACCTGTGGCATATATGATCAACTTCCCTTTAGTTCATCCTTGTCAATCCATAATGAGTCAAAGTATCACTTACCATATAATATTCAAGCCTCTATGAGTCCATACTTGGTATTCCAATAGTTAGTATAAGTGTCACTCTAGAATAAGCAAGGTAAAATCCAACTGAGACTGTCCATGGCATTTTTATATGAACTCATGTGTCACCCAAGGCATATTAGCATTCAATAAATTTCATTTAATTAATTCAAGGTTCATCACCTTGTTTATTTTAATTAAACCACATCGTAGAATGTGTCTCAAGGCATTGGATAATCTTATAAGGCTTGTCCTTTAGTTTACTCACATCGGAATTTTATTATAACAAGCATCTCATGATAACAAATCAATACATGGAAAGTGTATAGGGGAAAAGCATCCATCCCCTTTTCTTTAACAAATAAATTTACAATTTATATTATAATTCAACTCATATATCAATTCAAAATTAAATTTATAATTGAAAATTCAATATTATCAATTTAATATTTAACATTTCAATACATGGGGTAAAATAACACCTAAGGGAATTTAAGAGTCAAGGCCACCCATGGTGGTCTATTTATATAACCAACACACCCAAAGGGGTGGTTTAATTTAATTTAATGAATTCAACCTATAACAAACATCGACAAGCCTCTTTCAATTTCCTAGTACATAACTAGAAATTCTAGTATTCAATTTAATTTTAAGGTGATGCTCCGAATATTAGGCACATAGAACAATGGAATATATATAAACACTTAAAATTTAAATGAAAACACAAGACCACCTACCGTATGTCTGTAGAGGATAGATCTTCTAGTATCATCTTCTGATTTGACTCTGATTAGGAGGAAATAAAAGAACAGATGAAGAACATAATAATAGGGAAAATCATCTTGCACCTAAATAGAGCAACCTATGTCCATAAGAATAGAGAATGGATAAAAATGAATTAAGAACTCACCGATACAGATCTGATGAGATAGATGGTGCTTGAATCAGAGTCTGGATGGATGATCTATCTCAAATCCAAGTTTAGTCACCAATGAGGGATCCCAAATGTTTTTATTGGTGTGTGGGAGAAGGAAAGATAGATTTTAGGTTTTAAAAGTATTTTTATTTAATTTAAAATTATTAAAATTTCCAAAAATATCAGGGCTTCACAGTTTAAGCACATGGTTTGTCAAACCATGTTCCAACCGTGCATGGGTATTTATAGGGTAGGGGAAGCCACACATTTTGACTAACTATGCGCAAACCATGACAAAATCCATAGTAAAGATTTCAGAATTGGACACACTATCATGTGAACCAAATCTCATAGTTTACTGAAATTGTGTGGCCTATTACTTCTATCTACCCAGGACTCACATGGTTTGTCAAACTGTGTAGCCTTCCCTGCACAGTTTAAACTAATTGTGTTCTAGGATTTTCATATTAGGTCTCATTTAAACATTTAAACTGAGAAATTATGGAAATAAAAGGATCTATACCACAAAGAAGAATCGTGTTCTTATAAACTTCCTCCCTTAAAGAAATTCATCCTTAAATTATCCTTTAAAGGGTGGTGAAGTGTGATATGAGAATTAATTTTGCCACTACGATCATACATTGGACTCCCACTAGCAGGTCTCATCTTGTACTCATTCGTTATATCATAGCACCTGTACTAAAGGAACAGACCATCCTTGGAGAACCTTCATGCTACGATCCACAATACATATAGGATTCTCCTTAAAGGATACATCCTCCTATAACTCAACCTCCTCAGGATGAAAGGCATGAGACTGGTCAGAATAATAGCATTGTAGTTGAGAAACATGGAAGACATTGTGTATGTCCCGGTACCTCATAGGTAACTACAACCGATAGGCTACTATCCCTACTTTCTCCCAAATCTCGAACAACCCGGCGTATCTCGGTGAGAGATTACCCTATATCCAGATCCTCCTATGTCCCAACATCAATGAGAGATAAAAGAAAACATGATCCCTGACCTTGAACTCTAGAGGTCATCTATGACAATCGGCATATGATTTCTGATGACATTTTGCAGTATCCATCCACTTCTAAATCAACTAAACATGTAATGTGGTCTCTTGAACAAGATGAGGTCCAAGTATAGGTGTCTCTCCTACCTCTAACCAACACATGAGTGATCTACATGTACTACTATACAAATCCTTATATGGAATCATTTGAATAGTATCCTAAAAGCTATTGTTGTAAGTGAATTCAACCAGGGGTATATGCCACTTATAAGAGCCCTCGAAATCTAGGACGTATGCTCGAAACATGTGTAACGACCCCGATTCCCGGGAGCCTTATGAGACATGATGCAACCACATTACAAAACATTTATTTTACAAACATTTTATCATGTCTCACATTACAGAAGATCGTGAGGCTCAGGGTTCTGGGAAACCAGCTGCTCTGAACATTTTTAAGCACTGACTCACCTGAAAAATTTAAACAAAACGTAGGGTGAGCGAAAAATGCCCAGTAAGGGGTTTTTAAAGAAAAACATTTAAAAACAGTTTTACTTTCAAGGCAGACATCTTAGAAAATGATAAAACATGACATTAAACAAGACATTGAATTTTCTTTAGAACCAGCATGTGCATAATTTCACAACCAAAAAGCAGCAGTTCTACGAGTCTGTAAGCAGAGAAGTCATTCATAACATTAGACAAGGGCACATAAAGTTCTTATGATATTAAACACATGTTTTTCAGTTCTTATCACATGTTTTCGTTCTCATAGTCAAGGGAATTTACCCACTTAGGGATGTCCTGTTAGTTGAACTATCACCTGGTTCACCATTAATCTTCATATGTGGAGGGAAAATATAATGCCGGACTTTGTCAAGACCTTGTGTCAAGACCGTAAAAACACAACTTAATACGGGTCAAGACTAACCGCCAATCCCGTTTCCATAGCAGCACAAGCCGAGGCTAACCGCCAAGACTGTAGCACATAACGTCTCATGAGACTCATCCTTTACCCAATGCATTGGAGCGCTGTAAAATTCCGGGTGCACCCGTCCATAACATGTAAGTCCAATACTTCCCTCTCATACTTAGGATTTCATACATTCATAATTGAATCCTTTTTTTTCACATATGTGTTCATAACATGAAAACAGTTCTATCATGAAAAACACTATGACATGCATACTAAAACATCAAGCACATAACCAGTTATCTTAACATTAAAAGAAAATTGGATTTTCAAGAAAATAAACAAAACACATAACATTACATAACATCATAATACCCAGTTAAAGAAGGTTTGTTCACAACTTACACTTATGATGATAAAAGGATATCGAAAGTGTTTAACATAAGCAGTTGAGGTTACAAAGTGTATAATCAAATTCATCTTAAGAAATCATATATATAATTGAGTAAACCTTTCCATTATCACTTTAGATAAACGTGAGTACCTATCTATTAATACATGAATGCATTTATAAATAATTCAAGAAGTTTGTACTATTCATTCTAAGAAAAATCCTAATTATCTAAAATAGTGATAAATGAAAATTCTCAATTTCACAAATGAATTTGAAGTCCAACTAACCCATAAACCTCGTAATGCTTTATAAAAATTGTAAACATGGTCTCTAAATTCATATTGAGGTATATACACATACGTGTATGTATATACCACAATAATATACATCATTCACTTGCACAATTTCACATATTCACCCATTTACTTAAAATATCCATTTTATAGAAGGAAAGAAGAAATCATGGGATATAAACATTGAGAAAATACTGCTTATCATCCTATAATATGTGCGATTGAAAGTATATATTGATATATCAAGTATATATAAGTAAATACATATTTATATAACAACCGATTCTTGTAAAAGAAAGACTCAACCAAAATTATAACCGAAATCTTTCCTTGCTTGAAGAGGAGGGAAAGATGAGGAACCGGGGGTATAAACATATAATATATATACTGATATATATATATAACCCGAATATACTTTTATATATATATGAAAACTGAAGTTTAAAACAAATTTTTTAAAACATGGTCCGACCCTTACCAGAACGGAGAGGAGGAGAGGAAGACAACGAAGCCAGTGGAATCAAGTGCATAGCCTCAGGACGTATGTATACATAACACACATAGTGCGTACATTCAAATGGGTTTGTGTTTATATAAACATGTATATACATGTTTATATTCCGAAGTAAAAGAAAACACAAAAACACACTTGACCCCTTTCAAGTATTTTACACGTTAAAACATTAGTTTAGAACTAATAATCATATTTAGAAAACCCAAAAACAAAGGGTTGAAAGTTATATCAAATTATATATATATGTATACATATATAATCATATTTTAAACAAACACAAAACTTGACTAACCCTTACCAGAACTCGACGAAGAGGATAGGAAGGAAGACCGGAGCTGTGTCAGCGTCGCCTGGAGGTCGGAGAGATCAGAAGCCGATCCTTCGGTCCTCGGTGCAAAACCCTTCCCAACCGGTGCAGAGCCACCCTCTCCTTCAGTGAGGTCCGAGACTTAAGAGGAGACTACGGGAAAACCAAGGACGAGATCAGTACAAACCGCGTGGAAAATAAGGACGTCGTCGGGTCCACCTGTTGGACTAAGGATAGAAGGGTTGCAGAAAAACGCAGCAACTTGCTACTGGTTCGGCGCGAGGAGGAAGAGACGCGACGTGAAGAAGGATGTAAAAACAGATCAATGGCTGGGATTAAACGTGGCTTGATCAGGTGGCCAGACTTGATGCAACATCAAAAAAAGAAGCGGACGGCCGCGATGGGAGGGGAAAAATCGGGCGGTCCAGAGTGAAGTAGTTTTTTTTTTAAAAGAACAGAACAAGCGAGTCTCACCCCGCGTCTCCCATTTTTATATATATCATAATTTCTTACTATACTTATTATAAACCTTTATCATTATTTAAATAACAATTATTTCCAACTTTTATTATTTTAATAATGGTCAAGATTCATGATTGATTATTTATTTACATGTGGTTATTATTATTATTATTTTGAAGACTCAAATTTACCAATTAATGATACACGTAAAAGAAAAGCTAATTATACAATTACACATTTACATTATAAAATTATTAGTTATCTTCTAATTTATAATTAAATGTGCGCTAATGTAAATATCATCATTATGAAACAAAATTGAATTGCAAAAAGAAACGTAATTTTGACAAAACCTCAAAAAATGAAATTATAAACATTATTATTATTATTATTACTTATATTTAATTTAGAAGATAGGTATAATTCATTTAACTTACAGTTTGTCACAACATAAATATATATACAGGTACATCTACAAACCGAGAGTGTGCACATATATATTTGTAAAAGAAGTAAAACCTCACCAAAATCAGTATAGTCCACCATTTTAAAAGAGAAAATAAATTAAACAAATAATTACTTGCTCAAATTACATGTATATATATAACAAATAGTGGAAGAAGACAATAATATTAATTCTTTCCTTTTAAAACATAAAATAAAATTCTTATTTTAGAAAACAAAGGATAATTAACATTGAGGTCATTTTAAAATATTAAAGAAAAACTACACATTTATCATTCGGATCATTTTATTTCCAACGGTCAAAAATGATCATTGGATTCTTTGGGAACCAACGGTCGGATTTGTGGTCGTTTGAGGTCCAACGGTCATCTTTGGTTCTTATAAAAGGGTTTGGTCTCAGGTGTCCCTTACTCCAAGTGACCGAAGAAGAACGGAAGATGGTTCGTGTGATCCCCTTGGTGTTGAGCACGGTCGCGGTGGAGTCAGCCATACTTATGTTCCTTATGATGGATGTTCGGAATCCCTACCGCATTCTCGGGCTCCTCGTAGTTCTAAGCAGTCTTCCCATCGTTGTAATTGGGTTCTTGGTTGGGATCTTTGGTTAGTGATGTTTTGATCGTGGGAAGTTGTAATCGTCAAGGTGTTTCTTAATAAAGGAGTATTTCATTCATTCTTGTTGCTACGGGTTTTCATTTATTTTCATTTTCTTTTTAAAGAAAGATGGTCCAATTAAAGGAAAACATAACATTACCCGAAACAAGAATTCTCGGGTCGTTACATCATCTCCCCCTTCAAAGAATTGCGTCCTCGCAATTCTATTCATAGAAAGACAAGAAAAAGACCTCGGTCACACAACATTACCAAAACTGAAGGCCTGGCTCGGTTAACGGAACCCCTAAACTGGTACACAACTCTGCTGTTTCCTTGACCCAGATACACTTTGAGCAATAAGACTTGTACTCCTGCTCATGGGCACTACACACAGGCTTCCACAGGGAGGCCCGTGCAATAAACAGCTCTGAGACGTCCGAGCGGACGAATCCCCTAGTAACCCTTCGAACTTCATTATGCTCGAGGTAGTTGAGAGGGACGACGCGATTGAGAAGGCTGACGTTCAGGATCTGGAACATGTAGGCGGCTCTGAGGTTGTCGTCCTGAGCTGCTATGAGAAATCAAGCTCTGGCGGAGAAGTTCCGTGCCATAGAGAAACACTGAAAAAGCCCTTCATGGTATCTCCCCCTTTGCCTATAGTAGGGGAGTTGGGTGGTGGCAAGGAGGTGGATCACATGTTCATTCTCCTGACATGCGCGGAGAATTTCTGGACTATTCGCTATGTCCAGAAGACGTTGACAAGACCCTCGTAAGTGGAGAAAAGAGGGAAAGTCCACCATACAAGTTCTGATCAAGATAACCTCTATTAACTCGTTAGGTAGAGACGAAAGGTTCATATGACCTGCCATCTGGAAGAAAAGGTAAACAAGAGAGGTCACTAAACAACACTAAGAAGAATGGGATCATAAACTTTTAAATTAAGAAAGTTTACACATTAAAGTCTGAGTTTTCCAGACGGACACCACAAAGAGAAGCGAAACTCTCTAACTCCACAAACCATACACAAGATGAACATACAGGACTAAAGTCATGGAGACATTTATATCGCCTCTTGAGTTTAGCGTGGGGGGTGTGGAGTTGGGAAACGTCGGTGTAAACTTCTTTCCTAAGAGACACTCGTGTGGACTCATTTTCCAACGCTCCGAAGTCCATTAACTGGCCCCAGAAGCCATAGTGCAGGACCTGGCACAGATAAGCCGCTCGAAGATCTCCGGCAGTAGCAGCTTCTTGGAAAGGGTTATCTAGCATTGTGCCAAACTCCTCGCCCACAGTAAACACTCGGAAGAGTCCTTCGTGATACCTTCCTCGACGTGCAAACGAGGGAAACTGGGTCATCATCATTAGGAGATAGTCCATCCCCATTCCCCGGTGGAGACTAAGCACCCTAGATGAGTTCGACACATCATATAGGTGCTTACACGTCATGCGAATGTGAGCATAGTTCAGTAAGTTTTCACGGCTAACTAGAGATATAATGTTCTCTAGAGCCTCGGTGGGAGAGACAAAAGGTCAGTAGGGACATCAGCCATCTGAAAATTATTTTTACTTAGTTAGTCTTAGCAATATATTTATATCACCTGGTTTTCCAGAGTTTCCTGAACCCATCCTCTGATACCAACTGTAACGACCCCGATTCCCGGGAGCCTTATGAGACATGATGCAACCACATTACAAAACATTTATTTTACAAACATTTTATCATGTCTCACATTACATAAGATCGTGAGGCTCAGGGTTCTGGGAAACCAGCTGCTCTGAACATTTTTAAGCACTGACTCACCTGAAAAATTTAAACAAAACGTAGGGTGAGCGAAAAATGCCCAGTAAGGGGTTTTTAAAGAAAAACATTTAAAAACAGTTTTACTTTCAAGGAAGACATCTTAGAAAATGATAAAACATGACATTAAACAAGACATTGAATTTTCTTTAGAACCAGCATGTGCATAATTTCACAACCAAAAAGCAGCAGTTCTACGAGTCTGTAAGCAGAGAAGTCATTCATAACATTAGACAAGGGCACATAAAGTTCTTATGATATTAAACACATGTTTTTCAGTTCTTATCACATGTTTTCATTCTCATAGTCAAGGGAATTTACCCACTTAGGGATGTCCTGTTAGTTGAACTATCCCCTGTTTCACCATTAATCTTCATATGTGGAGGGAAAATATAATCCCAGACTTTTTCAAGACCTTGCGTCAAGACCGTAAAAACACAACTTAATACGGGTCAAGGCTAACCGCCAATCCCGTTTCCATAGCAGCACAAGCCGAGGCTAACCGCCAAGACTGTAGCACATAACGTCTCATGAGACTCATCCTTTACCCAATGCATTGGAGCGCTGTAAAATTACGGGCGCACCCATCCATAACATGTAAGTCCAATACTTCCCTCTCATACTTAGGATTTCATACATTCATAATTGAATCCTTTTTTTTCACATATGTGTTCATAACATGAAAACAGTTCTATCATGAAAAACACTATGACATGCATACTAAAACATCAAACACATAACCAGTTATCTTAACATTAAAAGAAAATTGTATTTTCAAGAAAATAAACATAACACATAACATTACATAACATCATAATACCCAATTAAAGAAGGGTTGTTCACAACTTACACTTATGATGATAAAAGGATATCGAAAGTGTTTAACATAAGCAGTTGAGGTTACAAAGTGTATAATCAAATTCATCTTATGAAATCATATATATAATTGAGTAAACCTTTCCATTATCACTTTAGATAAATGTGAGTACCTATCTATTAATACATGAATGCATTTATAAAGAATTCAAGAAGTCCGTACTATTCATTCTAAGAAAAATCCTAATTATCTAAAACAGTGATAAATGAAAATTCTCAATTTCACAAATGAATTTGAAGTCCAACTAACCCATAAACCTCGTAATGCTTTATAAAAATTGTAAACATGGTATCTAAATTCATATTGAGGTATATACACATACGTGTATGTATATACCACAATAATATACATTATTCACTTGCACAATTTCACATATTCACCCATTTACTTAAAATATCCATTTTATAGAAGGAAAGAAGAAATCATGGGGTATAAACATTGAGAAAATACTGCTTATCAACCTATAATATGTGCGATTGAAAGTATATATTGATATATCAAGTTTATATAAGTAAATACATATTTATATAACAACTGATTCTTGTAAAAGAAAGACTCAACCAAAATTATAACCGAAATCTTTCCTTGCTTGAAGTGGAGGGAAAGATGAGGAACCGGGGGTATAAACATATAATATATATACTGATATATATATATATATAACCCGAATATACTTTTATATATATATGAAAACCGAGGTTTAAAACAAATTTTTTAAAACATGGTCCGACCCTTACCAGAACGGAGAGGAGGAGAGGAAGACAACGAAGCCAGTGGAATCAGGTGCATAGCCTCAGGACGTATGTATACATAACACACATAGTGCGTACATGCAAATGGGTTTGTGTTTATATAAACATGTATATACATGTTTATATTCCGAAGTAAAAGAAAACACAAAAACACACTTGACCCCTTTCAAGTATTTTACACGTTAAAACATTAGTTTAGAACTAATAATCATATTTAGAAAACCCAAAAACAAAGGATTGAAAGTTATATCAAATTATATATATATGTATACATATATAAGCATATTTTAAACAAACACAAAACTCGACTAACCCTTACCAGAACTCGACAAAGAGGAGAGGAAGGAAGACCGGAGCTGTGTCAGCGTCGCCTGGAGGTCGGAGAGATCAGAAGCCGATCCTTCGGTCCTCGGTGCAAAACCCTTCCCAACCGGTGCAGAGCCACCCTCTCCTTCGGTGAGGTCCGAGACTTAAGAGGAGACGACGGGAAAACCAAGGACGAGATCAGTACAAACCGCGTGGAAAATAAGGACGCCGCCGGGTCCACCCGCTGGACTAAGGATAGAAGGGTTGCAGAAAAACGCAGCAACTTGCTGTTGGTTCGGCGCGAGGAGGAAGAGACACGACATGAAGAAGGATGTAAAAACAGATCAACAGATGGGATTAAACGTGGCTCGATCAGGTGGCCAGACTTGATGCAACATGAAAAAAAGAAGCGGACGGCC
Source organism: Viscum album (assembly GCA_963277665.1). NCBI lineage: Eukaryota > Viridiplantae > Streptophyta > Magnoliopsida > Santalales > Viscaceae > Viscum > Viscum album. Next base: position 848,904,285 of record OY728121.1, on the reverse strand, counting down.
GCGATGGGAGGGGAAAGATCGGGCGGTCCAGAGTGAAGTAGTTTTTTTTTAAAAGAACAAAACAAGCGAGTCTCACCCCGCGTCTCCCATTTTTATATATATCATAATTTCTTACTATACTTATTATAAACCTTTATCATTATTTAAATAACAATTATTTCCAACTTTTATTATTTTAATAATGGTCAAGATTCATGATTGATTATTTATTTACATGTGGTTATTATTATTATTATTTTGAAGACTCAAATTTACCAATTAATGATACACGTAAAAGAAAATCTAATTATACAATTACACATTTACATTATAAAATTATTAGTTATCTTCTAATTTATAATTAAATGTGCGCTAATGTAAATATCATCATTATGAAACAAAATTTAATTGCAAAAAGAAACGTAATTTTGACAAAACCTCAAAAAATGAAATTATAAACATTATTATTATTATTATTACTTATATTTAATTTAGAAGATAGGTATAATTCATTTAACTTACAGTTTTTCACAACATAAATATATATACAGGTACATCTACAAACCGAGAGTGTGCACATATATATTTGTAAAAGAAGTAAAACCTCACCAAAATCAGTATAGTCCACCATTTTAAAAGAGAAAATAAATTAAACAAATAATTACTTGCTCAAATTACATGTATATATATAACAAATAGTGGAAGAAGACAATAATATTAATTCTTTCCTTTTAAAACATAAAATAAAATTCTTATTTTAGAAAACAAAGGATAATTAACATTGAGGTCATTTTAAAATATTAAAGAAAAACTACACATTTATCATTCGGATCATTTTATTTCCAACGGTCAAAAATGATCATTGGATTCTTTGGGAACCAACGGTCGGATTTGTGGTCGTTTGAGGTCCAACGGTCATCTTTGGTGCTTATAAAAGGGTTTGGTCTCGGGTGTCCCTTACTCCAAGTGACCGAAGAAGAATGGAAGATGGTTCGTGTGATCCCCTTGGTGTTGAGCACGGTCGCGGTGGCGTCAGCCATACTTATGTTCCTTATGATGGATGTTCGGAATCCCTACCGCATTCTCGGGCTCCTCGTAGTTCTAAGCAGTCTTCCCATCGTTGTAATTGGGTTCTTGGTTGGGATCTTTGGTTAGTGATGTTTTGATCGTGGGAAGTTGTAATCGTCAAGGTGTTTCTTAATAAAGGAGTATTTCATTCATGCTTGTTGCTACGGGTTTTCATTTATTTTCATTTTCTTTTTAAAGAAAGATGGTCCAATTAAAGGAAAACATAACATTACCCGAAACAAGAATTATCAGGTCGTTACAACATGTCCTATAGTACTTGAATCATGTGATCTAACTAGTCATCTATGTAAGAAATCAGATCGTTGTTTCAAGTATGTTTTCCTTTTCTGGTCGTTTTTGAGAAAAAGGGGAAAATATGGAAATTTTCAGAGTACACTTCATGTACTTTATGAGTACACACTGTGTACTTTTATTCCACATGAGGTCATGTGCTGGCTGTGTCCAGGCCACACACACAGTTGTGTGGGGTGACGTGGAGGCCGCTTAAAGAGGAGTACGGAAAACCAAGATACACGTCGTGTACTCTAAAAGTACACTCCATGTACTTTTCTTTTTTATTTCATTAATCGGACCGGGGTCGTGACTTAACCCTTTTTTCATCTTCTTATCCGCCTAATTCCACCCAGAGCATCTGAGGAGGCCGAATCTTCTTCGAGCCACCGATCTGTCACCGGATATCCGAATCGAACACCATCAGTTGCAATAGAATCGCAGGGGTGAGTTCTTGGTTCTTCTTTGGACTTGTTTCCTGATTCTTCCTCTCCTGTGAGTTATCTGAGATTTAACGTTTTATACATTTTTAAAGATTCTAGGATGATTCACAGGATGAGGTTCAAGTATATCAATCTATGAGTATCAAGGTAGGTGGTTTGATGCCCTACGTTGAATGTCCTTGAGTTTTTGTGCAAAAGTGTCGGATATCCATGTATCGGGTATCTCGGGTTAGGGTTTTAAACCTGTTTTATTTATCTTCCTCGGATTTCTTGTGTTCTTGAGGTTATTAGATGATTCATAATTGTTTGTTAGCATGTTTGAGGATCACCCCATGGGTGTTTCCCGTGTTTGGCTGTTTATCGCCATTTGGCTTAGGTTTCCTGTGAGGCATACCTTGTTGCATTACTTTCTTGCCTTGATATAGTTGATTGCATGTATTGCCTACTGTTTATATGATTTTTATACATGGTAGCTATTAGCCAAGTAGTTTGCTGAACATGCTTAGGGATGCTATGAATATTTTATGTATGATTTATTTTACTCAGGGATGTGGGAACCTAGTGTAGTTAGACCATAGGGTGAATTTGCGTTGAGTGCTTCCTCAGAGGGCCTGTTTAATTATTACCATTACGAGACCATAAGGGGGATTGACTTTGTGCTCTCTCAGAGGGTCTGATAATTATCAAATCGAGAATAAATGGGGAATTAGATGTAAGTGCTTCCTCAGAGAGTCTGTAGTATCGATGCAAGACCATAGGGGGAATTGACGTTGAGTGCTTCCTCAGAGTGTCTTTGATTTTGTTCGAATGCTTGACCATAAGGTCCTGCCCACGTGAGCCACCCAGAGGGTTAGTGTAATAAATTTTGTTGGTTGGTTGTGACGAGTCCACCAAGCCAAAGAACAAGCTTGGGTTTGTACTGCTTGTAGTTTAGGTAGTCTGCTGGGATACCTGTTGTGTTACTTGTTATGCCTTTGGGCCATAGATCTATTTGCTAGATTCTTTGGTTGATGATTAAATGATTGAATTAAATTAATTAATAAATGTGAATGGAGAATTGTATGATTTTTTACTTTAGTGTACCCCTATTTCTCTGCTGCATTTATTTCCATTACTTTTTTTATATTGCTCACTAACAGTAGGGCACAGATGTTTTGGTGGTTTACTACTGGTATTAGTCTCACACCCTGTTTGGGTCCTACTTTTAGGCCTAAATAGGTTATATGGTTGCAGGTGTGGATAGGGATTGTGGCCCTTCTACCTCAGGTGCTTGATTGCTGGTTAGAGCTGGAGAGCACGGGACCGATCTTAGGCTCACGATGCTGCTGGAGTTACTATTTACTTTTGATACATGGATTTCAGTTGTATTTCAGCACGTTGTTTTGTTTAATTCTTTCCATAGAAACATGTGTCATGTTGCATCATTATTATATTATACATTGCTTCCGATGTTTAGTTTCAGTTGCCATGTGTTGTTTACTGCTTCCGCTATTGTTATGTTATTTTTCTTCCGCTACATAATTTACCAAATGAGGGCATAGTTTCCCCCACTGACTCACCTAGGCCCTCGCTGCTAGTCAGCATCCTATGGAATTTGGGGAAACGCGCTTGAGGTCGTGCGGTGAACTGGGAACAGGGCGCTAGTTGAGTGGCTCCGGATCCGGGTCGTTACAAAGTGGTATCATAGGAGTTTCTTTCTTTTCTATCTCCTTACTGTTTGGAGACAATAGACAGGGATAGGAAGGAATGGGTAGTTGGTACTTAACTGTGCCCGGGATTAATTAACCCGTGTATAGGGAAAAGCTATACTACCTTGTAATTGCACTTTTTAGTTTTGCAAGTGTTACAGTTGATTATATTTCACTGTTGGGTGATGCACTTGTTTTGTGTTGTTACAGTTTATATGATTGTGGTTCTATTTTTTCACAACCTGATGAGATGAGGCTATGCCATCTCATGCATCATATAGGCACTGGTTAGAAAGATCACATGTCATGCATTTTACCATGCCATCTAGGGTGCATTAGAAATTGCATGTTGTTATGATAGATATCGTGATACATTATGTATGCTATTGTGATAGTTGTTGTGATATAAACACATGTTATGTTGATAGGGTGTTGTTTATCTTACAGCTTATTTGACATAGACACCAAGCTTTGATCCTAGAGGCATTATGGGCCCTTGAGGGTCAGAATTTGGTGGATCATGGGATTATCATACTGTTTACTTGTTATATGCATTGTTATGATGTCAAGATTTGATTCGCGGGGAGTATGGGCCCCCACGGATCATAATTTGACACATAGGTGCTGGTTTTCAGTGTTTTTCAGTGGTTTTGGGGAGTTTTGTATGCCTACTACCCAGAAACCCATATAACATGACGTGTGGCCTTATGAACACACGCCATGTGTTCTTCTGTTCGGGAAGACCTACTTTTCATGGTTACACACCGTGTACTTTGAAGTGCACGTCGTGTACTCTTCTTCCGTGTGATCCAGTCGTATAGTTGAATACATGGGTTGGAAAACCTTAAGGACACATCATGTACGTTGTTGACACACCATGTAGTTTTGTTCCATGTACCAGTCTGTGTGACTAATGACACAGACAGAGGAAAACCCTTAAGGACATGTCGTGTAGTGGATAGACACGTTGTGTAGTCTTTAGGCTGGGACAGTCTGTGTGACTTTGTCGTGTAGGAGTAACCGGGCAGGAGGAAAAAGGATGGTACACGCCATGTATATGTAAGAAAATGTCATGTAGTTTGTGTTTACACATCTAGTTTGGCTAGTGTACACGCCCAAGTAAAATCTTTATGGAACACACCGTGTATAGGGACTACACGCCATGTAACCATGTTTTTTCAATTTTAAAATTTTTTCCTTTCGTGTTCTACTTTCTCTCTCTTAAGTTGAAACTATGCTCGTTACTAATAAAGGTGTGCTTTATGACCTTGCAGAGTCATGCCGCCAAGACGTCCTTCCGTCACATGTCAAGGGTCTGATGATGATCGTATGTCGGATATGGATCAGGAAGTTATCCCGGATACTAGTGTAGACGCATAGTTCCATGAGGGATTCATGAGGTTCATACAGACCTTTCAAGGAGCTCAGCAACCTGCCCAGTCTATGGCAGAGCTTACACGACTCTTCCAGCAGCAGCATCCTCCCATGTTCTCAGGGGATGGAGGACCTCAGGCTGCTGAATCTTGGTTCGAAGCGATGGATTCTATCTTTTATCATCTCGAGACACCCCCAGACAAAAGGGTGAAGCTTGCGACTTACATGCTGCGAGATTCCACCAAGAGATGGTGGGACGTAGTTTCTCAGGTAGGGAATCAGCAGATAGTTTCTTGAGACGAGTTTCAGCGTACGTTCTATGACTACTTCTACCCAGCGACACTGAGGGCCGATAGAGCCAGAGAGTTCATGAACCTGCAGTAGGGTACTCTATCAGTTATGGAGTATTCCTCTCGTTTCACTGATTTACAGTGTTTCACTCCCGTTCTAGGGAATGACGAGCTGTTTTTATCAAGGAAGTTTGAGGAGGGCCTCAGACCAGAGATCAGATCATAGGTGAACGTCTTCCAGTTGACTTCTATTTCTTTGATAGTTAACCAAGCATTTATCACAGAGAGGAATCTTAGAGATACTGGAGTAGTGAGCTAGGGAGGTTCAGCATCTAGAGTTAGTTCCCTTCCTTCTGAAAGTAGGAAGCGCCACCGAGAGTCTACACAAGGTGACTCGAGGAAGCGATATGTTCCTTCAGGTAGCAAAGTTGTGTCCTACCAGTGTGGCAAGGATGGGAATAAGAAGACACAGTGCCTGAGGGACCCAGTAGAGTGTCGATCTTGCGGTAAGATGGGTCACTTGCAGTGGTTTTTCAAGGCTCTTCTTTCAGTGGATAGCGAAGGAGGATTAGTTTCGACTCCACGTGCAGGAGCAGGTTTACCAGTTCCATAGTAGACTGGGGGCTGGAGTTCTATAGGCCGTTCAGGACAGGGTAGAGGCCATGGACGCAGTGGTCAGGCTCAGGGAGGATCATCCCAGGGATCTCAGGCTACTACACAGGGTCGTGGTACTGGACAGACATTCACGGTAGAGCAGATTCATCAGGAGCAGGATCCTGGACCCTCCACAGTGCGAGGTACAATTTTAGTAGCCTCAGTTTTATCTTCTGCACTTTTCGAAACAGGAGATTCTCATATCTTTATTTCTGTGCACACTATAGAGAGCCTTAGACTTACTACCTTTACTTCTGAGGATATGATGACACTAGACACTTCCTTGGGACTTAGAACTGCTAGTGTGCGTCAGTTCAAGGAGTTCCCCCTTGAGGTTGGTGGGTGTCACTTATTGTGGGATCTTTATGTCCTAGAGATGACAGGTTATGATTTCATTCTCAGAATGGACTGGCTAGTTCCTTTTCAGGCCCTTGTCGATTTCTATCGTTGTAGGGTGAGTTTCACATCACCAGAGGGCAGATCTTTTCTTCAAAAAGGCGAATGGGATGTCCAAGAAAGTAGAGATGTACCAGATCATCATGGGTTGGGTGGTGTTACAGCCTGGATTTATAGTTTATATCTAGACAATCAGGGGACTTCTCAGATGGATTATCCTCCAGTGTTTGATCGTTTTCCGGATGTCTTTCCAGAAGACTTTGCAGGGTTTCCTCCGGAGCGTGAGGTAGACTTATCTATTGAGCTTGTGCCAGGAGCAGCACCGGTATCCATACCTCCTTATAGAATGGCTATTCCTAAGTTGCAAGAGCTTGTAGGCAAAGGTTTTTATCCAACCCAGTACTTCTCCTTGGGGTTCACCAGTTTTATTTGCGAAGAAGGTGGATGGTAATTTATGGCTTTGTGTGGATTATCGGAAGCTGAACCGGTTAACGGTCAAGAACCGATATCCCTTACCAAGGATTGATGATCTTTTTTATTAGCTTCTAGGAACCACGGTATTCTCAAAGATTGACTTGAGATCTGGCTATCATCAGTTGCGTGTCAGACTATTGGATATACCTCTTACAGCTTTCTGGAGCAGGTATGGTCTGTACGAGTATTTGGTTATGTCGTTCGGTCTCACGAACGTGCCAGCAGTCTTCATTGCACTGATGAACAGAGTTTTCCATCCTTACTTGGATTCCTTCGTGGTGGTTTTCGTGGACGATATCTTGGTGTACTCTCACACTCGACACGACTATACTACCCATCTTGAGACCGTATTGAGTACACTGAGAGAGCATCAGTTATATGATAATATCTCTAAGTGCTACTTCTGGATGGATGAGATTCACTTATTAGGTCATTTTATCTCAGAGACAAGAGTATCAGTTGACCTAGAGAAGGTGAGAGCGGTAGTTACCTGGGAGAAACCGAAGAATGTCTTCGAGGTGCGGATCTTCTTAGGACTAGCTGGTTATTATATGTGGTTTATATAGGACTTCTCACACTTGGTAGTTCCATTGATGGGATTGACTAAGAAAGTTTTAAAGTACGTTTGGTCAGAATCCTATGATTCATCCTTTCAGGAGCTGAAGGGGAGATTGAATTCAACACCGATTCTAGTTTTACCAGAGCCGGGAAAGAGTTATACAGTTTTCTGTGATACATCTGGCATCGAGCTTGGAGCAGTGCTTATGCAGTAGGATCATGTTGTTGTATATGGATCTCGGCAGTTGAGGCCACATGAGAAAAACTATCCTATGCACGACCTGAAGTTGGCTACTGTTGTTCATGCTTTGTGTTGTTGGAGACACTATATTATGGGAGATCATTTTGTGGTATATACTAACCACAAGATCCTCAAGTATATCTTCACACAGCATGACTTAAATCTGAGAAAGCGGAGGTGGGTCGAGTACCTACAGTCTTTCGACTTCGAGCTTTCTTATATGCCTAGGAAGGGAAATGATGTGGCAGACGCACTGAGCGGGAGAACTCAGTTGCAATCAGTTCAGGAGTCCAGCAGCAAGTGGTAGCTTATGTCTCTATTCTCTGAGATGCATTTTGAGGTGCATGATAGATAGGGACAGACGGTTCTTTCTTTTATAGCTGTTACCTCCACTCTTCTGGATCGAGTTCAAAGGAGTAATCTATCGGACCCAGAAGGCCTAGTCCTATGGGAGGGTGTGTCAGATAGATACCCTACTCTGGGGTGGACAGTGGGAGATGATGAGGTGTTACATTTTCATGGTCGTGTATGGGTTTCAGCAGACAGATGTGAGGATCTGATGCGGGAGTTTCATGCTTCAGCTTGGGCAGTTCATCCTAGTGTCACAAAGATGTATCGAGACTTAAATCATTAGTATTGGTGGCCAGGTATGAAGAAGGATGTGGCTGGTTTCGTTATGCAGTGCTCCACCTGTCAGCAGGTGAAGGCAGAGCATCAGCAACCAGCAGGGCTTCTACAGTAGTTACCCATTCCTGAGTGGAAATGGAATGATGTCGTGATGGACTTTGTGACAGGGTTACCGAGATCACCTTGAGGGAATGATGCGGTTTGGGTTGTCATTGACAGGATCACGAAGGTTTCTCATTTACTACCTATCAAGGCGACCTTTGGTGTGGATGATCTTGGGTGGTTGTACATCCGGAAGATTATACGCTTGCATGGGGTTCCGAGTTCTATCGTTTCTGATAGGGACGTCCACTTTACTTCGCATTTCTGGCAGGGGATATAGAGGGATTTAGGTACACAAGTACTTCTGAGTACAGCTTACCATCTCCAGACAGATGGTCAGTCAGAGTGCATGATTCAGGTGCTGGAGGACATGCTACGAGGATGCATCCTTGATTTTGGAGGTTCATGGGAGAAACATATACCTCTAGTGGAGTTTTCCTATAATAATAGTTTTCAAGAAACTATTCAGATGAAACCTTACGAGGCTTTGTACGACAGGTCGTGTCGATCACCCTTGTGTTGGATGGTGGTGGGAGAGGCAGCTGTGCTGGGACCTCGTCTTGTTCAGGAGACCACAGAGTAGGTGGAGTTGATTCGGAAGAGGATGGCTACTGCACAGTCTCAGTAGAAATCTTATGTTGATCAGCGGAGATGACCTTTAGAGTTCAAGGTCGGAGATCAGGTTTTCTTGCGTGTTACCCTGAGGTTGGGACATAAGAGGATTAGGAGATAGGGAAAGCTTTCACCGAGATACATCGGGCTATTTGAGGTTCTGGAGAGAGTCGGGCTGGTTTCTTATAGGTTTCAGTTACCTCAGAGGTACTAGGCTATGCACGACGTCTTCCATGTTTCTCAGCTTCGGCGGTATTTCTCAGACATGTCTCATGTTTTTCAACCCAAGGAGGTTGAGCTGGAGCAGGATGCATCGTTCAAGGAGCATACTATCAGGATTTTTGATCGTAGTGCAAAGGTACTCTGTGGCCAGTCTGTTCCTCTGGTATGGGTGCTATGGCAGCATGGTCGTGTATAGGACGAGACTTGGGAAAGGGAGGCCAACATACGATCATAGTGGTCGGAGTTGTTCGAGTATTCTTATTCTACACTTGGTTAGGGAAATTTGGGGACAAATTTCTTAAAGGGGGAAGTTTTTAAGAACCTAGATCGTCGTTTCAGGTATGTTTTCCTTTTCTGGATGTTTTTTAGAAAAGGGGGAAATCTGAAAATTTTCAGAGTACACGTCGTGTACTTTATGAGTACACGCCGTGTACTTTTCTTCCACGCGAGGTCGTGTGCTGGACGTGTCTGGGCCACACACATGGCTATGTGGGGTGACTTGGAGGCCACTTAAAGTGGAGTACAAAAGACCAAGGTACATGCTGTGTACTCTAAAAGTACACGCCGTGTACTTTTCTTTTTATTTCATTAATCGGACCGGGGTTATGACTTAACCATGTTTTCATCTTCTTCTCTACCTAATTCCGCCCAGAGCGTCTGAGGAGGCCGAATCTTCTCCGAGCCACCGATATGTCACTGGTTATCCAAATCGAACACCATCGGTCACAATAGAATCACAGCTGTGAGTTCTTGGTTCTTCTTTGGCCTTATTTTCTGATTCTTCCTCTCGTGTGAGTTATCTGAGGTTGAATGTTTTAGACATTTTTGTAGATCTAATATGTTCTAGGACGATTCACAGTCTGAGGTTCAATTATATCAATCTACGAGGATCAAGGTAGGTGGTTTGATTCCCTGCATTTAATGTCCTTGAGTTTTTGTGCAAAAGTGCTGGATATCCATGTATCGGGTATCTCAGGATAGGGTTCTGAACCTATTTTATTTATTTGACTTATATTTCTTGTGTTCTTGAGGTTATTAGATGATTAATAATTACTTGTTATCATTTTTTAGGATCACCCCATGGGTGTTTCCCGTGTTTGGATGTTTATCGCCATTTGGCTTAGGTTGCCTGTGAGGCAGACCTTGTTGCATTGCTTGCTTGCCTTGATATAGTTGATTGCATGTATTGCCTACTATTTATATGCTTTTGATACATGGTATCTATTATCCAAGTAGTATTCTGAACATACTTAGGGCTGCTACGAATCATTTACGTACAATTGCTTTTACTCGGGGCTGCAGTAACCTGGTGTAGTTAGACCATAGGGGGAATTGACATTGAGTTCTTCCTCAGAGGGCCTTTTTAATTATTACCATTAAGAGACCATAAGGGGGATTGACGTTGTGCTCTCTCAGAGGGTCTGATAATTATCGAATCGATACTAAAGGGGGAATTAGATGTAAGTGCTTCCTCAGAGAGTCTGTAGTATTGCTGCAAGACCATAGGGGGAATTGACGTTGAGTGCTTCCTTAGAGTGTCTTTACTTTTGTTCAAATGCTTGACCATAAGGGCCTGCCCATGTGAGCCACCCAGAGGGTCAGTGTAATAAATTTTGTTTATTGGTTGTGACGAGTCCACCAAGCCAAAGAACAAGCTTGGGTTTGTACTTCTTTTAGTTTAGGCAGTCTGCTGGGATACCTGTTGTGTTACTTGTTATGCTTTTAGGACATAGAGCTATTTGATAGATTCTTTGGTTGATGATTAAATGATTGAATAAAATTAATAAATAAATGTGAATGGATAATTTTAGTATTGTTTACTTTAGTGTACCCCTGTTTCTCTGCTGCATTTATTTCCATTACTTTTGCTATATTGCTCACTGACAGTAGGGCACAAATCTATTGGTGGTTGCCTACTGGGATTAGTCTCACACCCTATTTGGGTCCTGCTTTTTGGACCAAATAGGTTATATGGTTGCAGGTGTGGATAGGGATTGCGACCCTTCTACCTCAGGTGCTTGATTGCTGGTTAGAGCTGGAGAGCACGGGACTGAGCTTAGGCTCACGATGTTGCTGGAGTTACTGTTTACTTTTGCTACATGGATTTCAGTTGTATTTCAGCACGTTGTTTTGTTTACTGCTTTCCATAGACACATGTGTCATGATGCATCATTATTATATTATACATTGCTTCCATTGTTCAGTTTCAGTTGTCGTGTGTTGTTTACTGATTCCGCTATTATTATTTTATTTTCCTTCCGCTGCATACTTTACCAAATGAGGGCATAGTTTACCCACTGACTCACCTAGGCCCTCACTACTATTCAGCAGCCTCTAGAGTTTGGGGAAATGCGCTTGAGGTCATGTGGCAAACCGGGAACAAGGTGTCAGTTGAGTGGCTCCGGATCCGGGTCGTTACAATCTATCTGGGATTGGTATGTTTTTCTTAGAAGAACCTATGTACCCAAATCCTTGTATATCCCTTTCCATAATCGTGAAGTAAACCAAGAATCCCTATTTGAAATGATAGTATGAAGAAATCTATGAAGTCGTACTATCTCATGGATATACAACCTTCTAGGATCATCTATACTGAAGGTTTCCTTGATCTACAAGAAATGTGCAACCTTCATGAGCCTGTCAACAACAAACCATGTGGAATCATTACCTTTAGGTGATATTGGTAAACTATTCATGAATTCCATCACAATGTCATTCCATTTCCACTAGGGGATGGGTAGCTACAGTAAAAGTCTAGCTGGTTGTTGGTGTTCTGCCTTCACCTGATGACAGTTGGAACACATCATGATAAAACCAGCCACATCTCTTTTCATACCCAGCCACTGGTACTAACAATGCAAATACAGATATATCTTGGTGATGCTAGGGTGAAATGCCCAAGATGAAGCATGAAAGTCTCACATCATCTCCTCACGCATGTCTAAAAAACCCACACGTGACCATGAACATGAAAAATATCATCCTCACCTATGGTCCAACCAGGAGGAGGGTCCTCACCTACCACACTCCCCTATAGAACTAGGCCTTACAAGTATGATAGCTGCCTCATCCTAACTCTATCCAGAAGGGTATAGGTAATAGTATAGGATGATAAAAAAGTATGCCCCTAACTATCCTGCACCTCCAAGTGTATCTTAGAGAACAAATCCATGAGCTTCCACTCACTACTGGCCTAATAAACTTCCATTATCTAAGTCCTCCTACTTAGTGCATCGGCCACTGCATTGCTTTTACCAATAATGTAGGCAAGCTCGAAATCAAAATATTGTAGGTATTCAACCTACCTCCACTATATCGAATTCAGATCACACTATGTAAATATGTACTTGAGGATTTTGTGGTTTGTGAACACCACAAAATGCTTCTCTAGAAAGTAGTGTCTCTAATAGTGCAATGTGTGAACAACTGCAACTAACTCGAGATCATGTGTCGGGTAATTCCTCTCATGTAGCCTCAACTATCAAGACTTGTATGACATGACTCAATCTTCTTGCATAATAACTACTCCCATCCCAATAACTAATGCATCATAGTATACAGTGTAACTCCTTCCTATCTCTATAAAAATTAGTATCAGTGGTGAATTTAATCTCCCTTTGAGATCCATAAAGGTCGTGTCGTAGGAATATGACCATAAAAACATCACACCCTTTTTATTCAAACCCATAAGCAACACTTCTAGGAATGATGTGTCTTGTATGAAGCACATGTATTAACTTACTAACCCCAAGAAACTCCATACCTCAAATATATTCTTGGGATTATCCTAGGAAACCACAACCCTCTCCTTCTTTGGGTCAATTGATACTCATGTATCTGAGATAATGTGACCCAGGAAGTGAATCTGATCTATCCAAAAGTGGCATGATGCGAGATTAGAATATAAATAATGCTCTCTCAGTGTATTTAAAAAGATATCAAGATATTTGGAATGGTCATGTCAATTTTGAGAATACACCAAGATACCATCCACAAAAACCACTATAAATAAATCAAGATAAGGATAGAATGATCATTTCATCAGTGTAATGAATATTGATGGCACATTAATGAGACTAAACGACATATCCAAATACTCATAGAGACCATACCTACTATAAAAAGTTGTGTGAGGTATGTATGAAGGTCTAACACACCCCTAATGATAACCAGATCTCAAATCAATCTTTGAGAATACCCAAGCTCCTTAGAGTTGGTCGAAGAGAACATATATCCATGGAAGATGATATTAGTTATTAACTATCGATCAGTTTAGCTTCTGATAATCCACATATATCCTAAGAGTTATGACAACATTTTTTCCAAAAAGGATGGATGGAACCCATAGAGAAGTACTGGGCTGAATAAAACCCTTTTCTTATAAATCCTCTAGAATCATCTTGAGATATTTCATTTTAGTAGTAGTCATCCTGCAAGGAGGAATGGATACCGATTCATCTCCTAGAACTAGCTCAATAATGACCTTCACCTCTCTCTATCTAGAGGTAATCTTGAGAATTTTTCCAAGAATACATCCCTGAAACGATCAAAAACTAGAGTGAAATATTCCTATTGTGTTCTTTGGTAATCTAGATATAAACTCGCGATATGGGTTGTCATCCCACTCAACCCATGATGCTTTGGTCCAACTCAGTATGCCTAGACATCCCACTCACCCTTGTGAGTATGAACTACACCCTATGGTGATGTGAAAGTCACCCTCCAACAATGGCAGTCAACATAATCTTGATAATTCACTATCCATTCCATCTTGAGTATGACATCAAACCCGATCACCTCAAAGACTTAGAGGTCTCATACGAAGTGACACCTTCCAACCATAAGGGGGAACTCCCTTCACTGATGCACATGTTCCATTATAATTCCCAAAAGAGTCTCAAGCTTCATGAATACATAATAATTATAAACATTGATCCCAAGTATCTCCATAATGGGCATAGATATAAATCTATGTGAAGCCCCTATATTAAAAAGTGAAGAAGCTAAAGTAAAGGATACTAGAATAGTACCTCTAATAGTAGAAGGTTTGGGATCCTACTCCTGATGGGACTTTTTCACTATGTATATCTATCCTAGACTGTGGCCCTATGATACGCCTGGATACCTTGAGAAAATACACCCGAATATCGCTATAAGTCTGTGGTCTAACTACCACAGCCACAACCACCACCTCCGCCTGATTCGCAAGCTGTATTCCATCTCCCTACCTGATGAGAAGTTGTGGACCCCAATCCTAAATGTGGATCCAGTGTAGACCCTGTCTCACTAGATGCTTGTTTAAATGTTCTACATAAACTTTTTAGATGGCCCATCTTACCACAAGATCGGCACTCAAATGGGTCCCTTGTATAATGTGTCCTCATATGTATTGTCCTACCACATTTCTATCACCTTAACTACATACCTGAGTGTGTTATATGACTGCTAATATTATCACATAGAAGATCGAGATGATGCTTCGTGTTATTGGTTGATGCAATACCAGATCTAGATGTCAAACCACCTTATCTCTCACCTCCAACATCTCTGAGGTTATTCTCTTTGATAAGCGAGTGATTCAATATTCCATAAATGGTAGTCAACAAAAACACATTCACCTTTGATCGAATATCGTACCTAATACCATCCTCGAATCACCTAGATTTCAATAAATTATCACCCATAAGAATAGGTGTGAAATGCTGAAGCCCAGTAAAATGATCTGAGTAATCCATAACTGACAATGTTTCCTGCTCCAAATGCATAAAATCCAAGGATTTACCATCCTACAACATCTCGAGATAGAATTAGTCATAGAATTCCATTTTAAAACCCCTCCAAATAATTTCTTAGTGACATTATGTCTGAGTAATAACATCCCACCATCTCTTGGAGGAATCATGCAACATATATGTAGCGAGTTTTACCCTCCTCTCGGGAGGCATATCTAAGTGCTCTAAGATAGATAGAATGTCTTCTAGCCATGACTCCACATCCTGTAGTATGCCATCCCCAGAAAACTTGGGCGGATGCTACTACTAAAAATTACACGTCAACTCTGTCGTAGTTGGGGAAAGTTGTGGTGCTCCCTGAATGGTATGCATGAAGCACAACAACCCTCATGGAACTATGCCTTAGCACCTGTGTCTGGTACATCTATTAGTTCCACATATGGAACTATGGGAGGATCCTCTGGTAGCTCATGGACCACCATCTTTGAAGTGTGTTCATCACCACCCTCCTAGTGTACGACTAGAGGTCTTCATGGAGGCATTCCTCTATAATGCCAAACACACACCTCAGACAAATATTTTTATCAAAGTTTTCAACTCAAAATAATAGAAACAAAAATAGGATAGGTATAAGCCTTCCTATATAAGAACACACCCATATGACTAATCCATGAGTTAGGTCTGGGCATTATACAGGTCAAGTACAAGTAAGATACACTACCAAAATCCCACCACTAAGGTTTAGTATGGTCAGGTTCTCTACCATAATCATTTCAATTCCATTTCATTTTACAAAAAATCAGACATCCATTACCATTTTTCATTTGAATTCATACTCATTTAACATTATATCATAATTCAATTAAAAAATTTGAACCAATGGTTTGAAAAATTCTGATCCATGAGGGCCCATACTCCCCAGGGACCAAATCTTGACATCCATATAATATGTAGCATAACACATCCCAGTATACCTATCACAATAGTAATCATTTCTATCACAAAACCTATCACAACAGCATGGAACAAGTAATACATACTAGATGTAATGGAATAATACATGGCATGTGAAATCTAGTAAGTTCCTATATGATACATGTGATGGAACACCCTCATCTCATCGGGTTGCAACACAATAGAACCAAAGTCATATCAGTAATAACATCACAACTCAAGTGTGTCACCCAATAGTGGAATCAAATCAACTGTAATAGTCAAAATCCATAAAACAATAATTGATTTCAAGGTAATTTGGTTTTTTCCTATATGTGGGATAGCTACTCCTGAACACATCACATTACCAAGATCCCATTTCTTCCTATCCCTTCCTATTGTTTCCAAATAGTAAATCAAACCAAAAAAGAATGCTTTGATACCACTTTGTAACGTCCCGATCCTAGATTCCACTAACAGTGCCCTGAGCCTAGTTTTCCACATGGCCTCAATCATATCTCCCTAAATGGAAGAGGTTTCCAACTGGAAGTAAGGTCCTAGGTGTGTCTATGGGGATATTATTCCCTCATCACCAGAGTGTATCACAACATAATATCAATATCATACAAGTAGCAGAAGTAGTAAATCATACAAATAATAGATCAATAGTATGAATAGATATCAATACCCAAAATAAGTCTCAAATACAATGATGATGGTGATACATGTCATGTGTTTCTAATAAATCATCCAAAACATTTATACATAGAAGTTGTACAATACATGCAACAAAAGTAAAAAAATCCAAAAGTTTTCCACTATCATCATGAGCCTCAGCTCAGTTCCATGCTCCCTTTATCCTAAGCAGAAATCAACAAACTATATTCGGGCGCTTTCCCTTATCAATACCCATAAGCATATAATTAGTTTGGGTACCCAGAGGTGGCCCAAACAGGGTGTCAGATACAATCCCAATAGGAAACCACCCAAGGTCATGTTTCAATCATTCAGTGAATATATATAATAGAAATTTTGCAGGAATTAAGGCAATAAGTGAAGTAAGTACTTAAAATTAAAAATCCTATAATCCAGTTTCTCATTTATAACCAATTCATTTAGTTATTTTCATTAAAAAGGTAAATCTATGATTTAACAGTTAGGCCTATGTCATTTAATCAAGTTCATTTAATAACTCAATCTCATTTAAATTTTAAGTCTTAATAACTTAGACATATCCTAGTGTGCCCAATAGTGATATGCTCAAGGAATTCCCAAACAGGCCATCCATAAAGTCTAAGACAAATACCGAATCCAATCTTATGTTTTGTCTTATAAGACACATCATATAAACCATTTCATCTATTATTCAACTTAGAACTTAATCCCTCCCTTATCATTCCTCATTTGGAATCCAAGTATCACTCTAGGTATAATATAAACCAAGCACCTTACAAGCCTATCCATGGTGATCCTCATAGGAACATAAGTATCACTCTAAGTGAGGTACAACATCACTATCATTTGAGTCCATCCCTGGCAGTCCACTAATGGATCCCAAGTTTCACCCATGGAATATCTGATTAGATACCCTTAATTCCATCCTTGGAAATCAATAAGGAGTCCAAGTATCACTCAACATATAATAGTCAAGCCTCTATGAGTCTTTCCTTGTCATTACACTAGGGATTTCAAGTATCACTCAATCATAAGAAAGGTAGAAGCCAATTGAGTTCATCCATGGTGTTCATATGTGAACTCATGTGTCACCCAAGGAATATAAGAATTCAATCAATTTCATTTAATTAATTCAAGATTCTTCACCATATTCATTTCAATTAAACCTCACCTCATAAGGTAGATCAAGGAATTTTCTAAGCTTAGAAGGCTTAGCCTTTAGTTTACTCAGGTGGGAATTTTAATATAACAAGCATATTATGATAACAAACCAATACATGGCAAGTGTCTAGGGGAAATTCATACATCCCCTTTTCTTTAACAAATCAATTTACAATTGATATTACAATTCAACTCACATATCAATTCACAATTCAATTTACAATTGAAAATTAAATATTATCAATTTAATATTCAATATCCCAAGACATGGGGTAAAATCACACTTAAGGGGATTCAGGAGTTAAGTCCACCCATGGTGGTACATTTATATAACCAACACACCCAAAGGGGTGATTTCATTTAATTTAAGGTATTCAAGATATAAAAAAACATCACCAAGACTCTTTCAATTGTCTAGGACATGCCTAGAAATTCTAGGATTCAATTTCATTTTAGGGTGATGCTCTGAATATTGGTCGCACAGCACAACAACATATATTTGAAAAAATTAGAATTTAAACAAAAATAATGAGACTACCTACCCTATGTCTATAGAGGATAGATCATCCAGCCTTATCTCCTGATTTGACTCTGATTGGGAGGAAATTGAACAACATACAAAGAACCTAATAAAAGTGAAAACCAGCATGCACTTAAATAGCGCAACTGATATCCATAAGAATAGAGACCAGCTAAAAAGGAATTAAGAACTCACTGATACAGATCTGATTAGATAGACAATTTTTTAATCAAATTTCAGATATAGGATCTATCTCAAATCCAAGTTTATTCACCAAGGAGATCTCCCAAATTTTGTTCTTGTTGTGTGGGAGAAGAAGAGATAGATTTTAGGTTTTAAAAGTATTTTTATTTAATTTAAAATTATTAAATTTTCCTAAAATATCTAGGCTACATAGTTTAAATTCCTAGTTTTTTAAACTGTGCACCAACCGTGAATGGGTATCTATAGGTTAGGGGCACCCGTATGGTTTTCCCACATAGTTTGACTAACCATGCGCAAACCATACCAAAATCCACTGTTAAGATTGTAGATCTAGTCACATGGTCATGTGACCTGAATTTCATGGTTTTCTGAAACTATGTGGCTTATTCCTACTCCTTTCTTGGGCCTCACATGGTTTGTTAAACCATGTGGCCTGACCTACATGGTTTAAACTAACCATGATCTAGGCAATTTTCACCCCAAATCTTGGGTTTTGAGCTCCAAATCAGCCCCATACACCCCTGATACCCCCATGAAATCCAAGTGCATTCATATTAGGTCACATTTAAACATTTAAACTAAGAATTATTGGAAATAAAATGATATATACCTCAAAGAAGAATCAGGTTCTTACAACTACCCTCTCCTTATCATCCTCCATCCCCTCGCCTCAACAACCTTCTCTCATGACATATATCCCCATTGATTGCAAGCGGTAATGTTTTTTCATTTATCTTATTTATATTATTCATGTTGTATGTTTCATGTTGTATTAGATCAACATTTTTTCATGTTGGATTTGTATTTTCGAATTAAGGTCCTAACCTGGTCAATGGAAAAGTTGGGTGAGCACTACCCCAAGTTCTCTTCCAACAAATCACACATATGGAAAGTATTATCCCCTAATAATGACCTAAAATGATATTATAAATTAATATAAATTAAAAATCATACATTAAAATTGGATTAAATCTTCCATAAAACTTTATCATCATGATTAATTACTATTAATTATTTAATATTTATATCTATTTATTTATTTATTTATATTTTATATCTCTGAAATTATATTTACACTTTTATTTATTCCTATTATTTGTTTAATATTACTTATTTGATGATATATATTTTCATTATATTTAAAATTTATACTAAGTTTCTTAAATATTTATTAAAAATATTATTTAATATTATTACATTAAAATATTTTACACAGTTATCAGTATTCTAATCATTTTATAACATGTTATTGATAATTTTATTTTATTTTTCCTCTTTTAGTTTAAACTGATTTTTTTAATCAGTATAATTTTATTG
Organism: Viscum album; assembly: GCA_963277665.1. Taxonomy (NCBI): domain Eukaryota; kingdom Viridiplantae; phylum Streptophyta; class Magnoliopsida; order Santalales; family Viscaceae; genus Viscum; species Viscum album. The sequence goes on along the minus strand of OY728121.1, from coordinate 848,884,724 downwards.
AAGAAATGTTTCTTTACACAGTGATGTTAATATTTGATTGTATGTGTTTGATTAAAAATTTATATCTTTAATTTTTAATATATAGGGATAATATTGGTAATCCAATACATATGGATAAAAGTTTAATTAATTTACCCTAAAACATGCCTCAATATGCTAAGGATTTTGATGAATTTTTAGATTATGCAGTTTCAAATTGACTAATGGATGGTAGAATAAAATGATCATGTCTAGATTATAAATTCATGTGATGGTTTAATGGAAACAAAGTATATGAGGACCTGATATTGAAATAGTTTTGTGCTTGATATGTATGCTGGATTTGGTATAGCAAATCGAATGTTATGTAAAGCCAAAGTAGTAACTATCCTATCAATGAAACACAAAGTCACATTCCAAAGGATAATTTAGTTTGAAACTTGATAAATGAATCATTTGGATTTATAGGATATAGTGACCAAGATTTTAATAGATCGAAAGAACCTTTAATTGATCATAAGAAGGTTAATATTTCTTAGAACTTCAATGATAAAAAAATGAATTTTATGAATTAGTTTAAGATAGAAATAAATAATTTCACAAATTGTGTTCCAAGTATTCGAAGCTTTGTCCCTACTCAAGTTGTAACATATCAAGTGTCTTTGTAGAAAAATTAGTATCCATGATTTTGGAGTTTCTTTATGATGTATTTGGTGAATCTAGGATCCCTGTATCATTATATGAGATGAATAAATTCATAAAAAACTTGGACTTGGTTATATAAAAATACATTCATGCCCTAATGATTCCATGCTTTATTGGGGAGAAGTGTCTATTAAAGAAGAATGCATAAGATTTCATACAATTATATGGAAATCAATGAGCAGGAGTGAGAGTATAAATGGATGAAATACTGGTAAGAATTAAAAGAATAAAACTCTTGTGAAGGTATTGTGTTACTTTCCTCTGAAATAATGCTTTCAAATATTATTCTTGTCATCTAATATTGAATATGACATTAAGTATCATGATTTGGAAAGTAATAATGATGACTCAATGATACATCCAAAATATTCAATGTCATGGAAGATGTTTGATTAATTATATCCAAATTTTTCTTTGGATCTTAGGAATATACATTTGGGATTTGCTTCTAATGGTTTTAACCATTTGGTACTTTAAGTATTAATTATAGAATATAGACAATTAGTTTTATCCCCTATGATATACCATCATGTACGTATATAAAGAATACTTATTTCATTCTTTCTATGATTATTCTAGGAAATTAAATCTATGGAAATGACATTGATGTATACCCCTATCCTATAATCAAATAATTATGAGAATTATGGGATGATGTAATGGAAACATTTGATGCACCAAAGATAAATTTTTTCAAAATGATTCATTCTTTAATGTGGAAAATTAGTGACTTTTCTAGACTATGAAACTTATCTAGTTGGAACACTCATACTAGTTTATCTTTTCCAATTTTTAATTTTGGTTTTGAGCCTAAATAATTTCTTTATTTCATAAAATGGTTCTTTATGTGTAATCATCGATTTCCTAATGTATCTCATAAATTCATATTTAACAAGACACAATTCAATGGATATATTGAATTGAGAAAGTCGCTAAATTTGTTATCTAGTTTATAAATCTTGGGTAAATTAATGAATGTCACTATAGAATTTGTTAAATTTAATCATTTTAAAGAAGTGGGAGGGTGTGAGGTACAATATCCAAAGTAGTTTGAACACAACAGTGGAATAAAATGAGTATTGTTTTGAAACTTCCTTATTAGGAGTTTAATTTTCTATATCATAATCTTGATGTAATGCATATTGAGACAAAAATTTATGAAAATGTAATTTTCATATGGCTTAATGATAAGGGTAAATCAAAGGATCACTTTAGTGCTTGTAAGGATTTAGAAGCAGTGAATATAACATGTGGTTTGTGGGAAAATGGGAATATAAAGTATTCATAGGCTATTTTTGTAATGAAAAATCTTGAGAAAGACCTATTCCTTCGAAATTTAAAGAATGTAAAAGTTTTATATGGATATTAAAGTAAAATTTCAAGGTTTTTTTAACTTAAAACATTAAAATTTACATGGATTGAAAATCCACAACTCATATATTCTAATGGATAAGTTGATAACCTTAACATTGTGTAATACATTACCTAAAAAAAGTAATTATAGTTCTTGTTGAGTTGTGCACCATCTTCAAAGAACTTTGTGAAAAAACTCTAAATCAAATTGATCTTAAAAAATTTAGGAAAGAATTGTGTTGACAGTTATTCATATGGAAATTTTATTTCCCCCTTAATTTTTCAACATCATGATATATTTGAATGTTCATTTGGTTGAGGAAGCTGAACTTGGTAGTATGATACACTATCAATGGATATATACAATTGAGAGGTATGTTAAAATTGTTTTTATTTTCATTGATGAATTTAATTTTATTAAATCATTGTGTAAAAAATTAATATGTTTCTTAATTTTTTTTTTCAATAAGTACTTAGGTCATTTGAATTCATATATGATGATTAAAGATAAACCATAAGGCTCTATTGTTGAAGGTTACATAGATGAAGAGTGTATGACCTTATATTATAGATATTTGTCTGGGATTGAGAGTATATTCAATCATGTTAGACATGTTGATGACATATCCATTAATTCTTATTCTGAAAAATATCCATCAGTATTTCCAACTATAGGAAGACCTTTTGAAAAGGGGTTAAATTTTACACTGATGAAATTTGAGTTACTACAAGCACGTAGATATGTGTTACTCGATCGTCTTATTCCAGATCCAAATTTTAGAGAATTTATATTTCAAATAAAGAGACAACTGAGGGGTCATGCTTAAAATGAGACGGAATTAACAAAATCTATTAATAAGGAGATTGTCTAATGGTTCACATATTGTATGAGTACGTACTCATATTCATATTATTGACATGTTTTTATTTTTTATATGTTAAAATTAATACATTGTATCTTCTTGTGTAGATAATTAATGTTGAGAATCGATCTGAAATGTCAAATGATTTCTAGTTTTTTCCTCTAGGTCCTCTAAGCCAGACTAAGATATTCAATGCCTTTAATATTCATAGCTTCAAGTTTCATTCAATTTATCATGAAGAAGGCTTGAAAACTCAAAATAGTGGTGTATTTACCCTTGTAGAGATGGGATTATACAAAAACCTGGTTGATATAATCAAATTAAACTATTGTGGGTAATTTTTATTTGTCTTATTAAAATGTAATTGGGTTAACATTGATAGTGGTATAATGAAATATTTTTTATATTTTACTTATATCAACTTATCTCACTTGAGACATACCTATGAGCATGAATAGACTAATCCATTTATCTTGTATTCACAAGATAATATGGATTATTATGTGGATGATGAAGTTCATGAAGGTTTGAGTGTTTTTTACACTTAAAATGGAGAGACTTGTATGAAATGGGTGATGAAGTTCAATAGGTACTTTGTGATAGTGAACCTCATAAACAAAAAAAAATCAATAGATTTTTCTTAAAAATATTGAAACAATATAACTTGCAATATAGGGTTAAAATTAATAATTACTCTTGTCAATGACGTTTGATAACAATGATTACAATGAAGATAAAGATAATTCAATGTATAAATTGGTAATTAAACTATATTACAATTTCACATTTGTAAGTGTTTAATACATATATAAATTACTCTATTTTTTATTAAAATTTTATAAATATTTTACTTATTCTTTTTTATACATTTAATATATTATAATCCATTTTAATTATAGGAATTTAGAGGACAAAAAATTTCATAATCCTGGATAATTATCAACTCAGAGGACACTGCCTCTACCATCACCTCCAGTGGGTCTGAGCGATTTTATTATACTAGAGACTTTTAGGGAGCCACCATCTTTCCTAGATTTTGTTGGTAGTTCACCATCAAATTAACCTTTTGAGTTGAAGTAATTGGACACTCCTCCATCTAGGGGATATTGGTGAGTTACCATTATCGGTATGTATGTCATTGTAGAAGAAATTATATATTGTTATTAACTATTTGATTAATTTTTCAAAAAATAAAAATAAAAATAAAAGCGATGAAAATATGAATAAATTAGATTTATGGGACATAAAATACTTTAAAACTATCATTTCATTTGATGATTCTAGGGTGATTAGTAGCGATACTACTGAAATCTATGAATAGATTCTAGGACAGCTTACTTGCATGATGGTGATTCTTTCTATTAATTGTAAATATTGGAGGAATATTCAAATAGACTGTAATAATGAGGTGTTTAACAATAAAATAAAGGAAATAATAATTTATTATTCATTGATGAATAATTTAAAAGAAGTGAGTAAAATTATTAATATACTTATAAAGTGTTGTTTTTTTTATTTTTGGATTTTTTTTCATTTCAATGTCTCTGGATTCATTTCATTCTCATAGACCATGAAAAAATTGGGCAAGAAATTGAGAGACTTTAAGTTGAGATTATGGAATTATTTTAATGAAACTTCTATAAGCACTCATTAGATTTATAAGAAAGTTTTTAAAGGTGTGTATCATAAAAAGTGGATGTTTTTTGTTGACATTAACTGGGATGCATCTCATGAGGTATTTTCGTATTTTATAGTATCTTAATAACATAAATTTGAGAAAATTATAATTTTTATTAATATTGTTATTTTTAAAAGAATTATTTAAAAAATACAATGAATTGTAAAAAACAAATCATTCCCCATATAATTGGGTCATAGAGTTTTTCTAAAAAAGAGAAATATCAATTGTATTTTATCCATTATTATTTATATTATTTTATTATACTTAAATGATTTTTTTGTAACTTGTATATATTTTTTATAAAGGGTTGTGATTTAGGTTACTTGGTTGGATGAATGGATATGTGTATTAATGTTCATTGAAAACATGATGGTAGCTTCATGAAAGAACCTAATAAAGATATTAGAGTAAGTAATTTTCATTACCATTTAATGTTAGTTCATTACTATAAAAACATAATAGTAAAAAATAAATTAATTAGATAATATTATGAAGTTAATATAATTTATAAAATCAATGTTAATATTTTTGTAATAACATGTTCAAATTCAAGAATCCTAGGATACGAACTCTGCACAATCAACATCGATTTCCCATAACGACGTAGTTTTAATAATTTTAGGTAAGGATCATCCTTGTCATATATAGGGTATGGGTTTCGAGCTTACTCCATCAGTTGTATTTAGTAGTTCACCATCATCATTTACTATTACACCATCTAGTGGTGGATCAAGCAGTTTCATTGATAGGGAAGTGCAAAGGGAAATTTCAAAGAATAAAGAAAAAGTGAAAGATCATGAATCCTATAAGAAACACTGGATAAATGGAGATCGAAAATGGAAAAATCATTAGTTTCTATATTTTAGAGGATTACGGGCATAGTCATCGATGAAATTTCTAGTCTTATAGTTCATTCTACAAAGATAAATTCTAAACTCAATCCATGACATGTCCAAATGACTATTCCCTTTATTGTTATGATGATATTGTATCTTTTTGGGGATGATTATGTGAGGGGGTTGGGGTAATGTGATATGAGTGTCCCCTTTTAATTACATGGGTGTGTATTTTTTAAATCATAGGAAAACTATTATTGAATCATTTTGGACATTAATGATCATACGACATGACAATCTAACATGTGGTGTGCTTGAAATGTCTAAATATGAAGTCTTTAATGATAAAAAAGTCTTTAAAAACATGAAGCATGGGGTCAAAATCAATAAAATAACCTCAGAGAGTTTTGAAATCATAGGAAAAAATCATAGATTAATTTTTGAAATGTAGGAACTAATGTCACATCATTCCGAGTGGTGGTTTTATTAGGATTTCTATAAACACGTTTTTAGTGTTCTAAAACTCTAAAACATGCTTTTAATAGTCAAAACATTAGTGAATGACCATGATTTATCATGGAATCATAGGAAATCTATCTTTGAATTATTTTTGATATGTATGAGTAGGTGAAATAACAATCTTATGTGAGGCGTACTTAGAATGAATCAATAAACAGTTTTAGAAGATATCAAAGTCTTTAAAAATATTCCTTAGGGGGTAAAAACTATAAAAATGACCTTGTATTAGAGTGAAATCCTATGAAAATGACTCTTGATTAATTTTTGAAATATAGGAACTGACTCCACATCAATTTGAGTTTCGGTTTTCCCGAGATGATAGTAAACATGTTTTTAGTGTTTTAAATCTCAAAAATGTTTATAGTGATTAAAAACATAGAAAATGTCCTTACAGTGATTTGAAATCATGGGTTGAATTATTTTTTATGTATATGAGTAGATAGAACATCAAAATGGCATGTGGTGTGCTTGGATTGACTCCATGAGCAGTTTTTAAAGATATCAAAGTATTTAAAAAATGTTTCATGGGGTCAAGACTAAGAAAAAAACCTTATATTACAATTAAATCATAATAAAACCACCTTATAATGATTTTTGAAATGTAGGACTTGATTCCAAATCAATCCAAGTTGTTGTTTTTTAGGATGTCCATAAACACATTTTTTGTGTTTTAAAACTCTAAAGAATGTGTGTAACAGTCATAACCATTGAAAATGGCCTCAAATTGATGTAAAATCATGGTAAAATAAGTGTTGAATTATTTTTTATGTGTACGAGTAGATATCACATCAATCTAATATGTGTTGTGCTTGAAATTTCGGAATAGGTATTTTTTTAATGATATAAATGTCTTTAAACATATGCATCATGGGGTAAAAACAAAAAATAATGACCTTAGAGAGTCATGAAATTATACACTACTAGAAATGAACCCTTTACCAACGGTTCCAAACCATTGGTAAAGGCTAGATAACTGTTGTTATAATATATACCAATGGTTATCCAAACCGTAGGGAAGTAAGCCGTAGGGAAAAACATATGCCAACAGTTTCTAGAAAACCGTTGGTATATGTTAGGAAATCTACATTATACCGATGGTTATGTCAAACTTTTGGTTTAAATTTTCACCAACGGTTTGAAACCATTAGTAAACATACTATTCCAATGGTTTCAAACCATTGAAATATAGTTTTGTAAAGCTTTTTACCAATGGTTTACACAAACTGTTGGTATATCTAAACATTTCACCGATATCCCAACGGTTTGTAAACCGTTAGGAAAGTTTTTTTACCAATAGTTCTCTTAGAACCATTGGTATAAAACACATTCACCGCCCTATTCCAACGGTTGTAAACCGTTGTCATAGGATTTGCTATGCAATTCAGGCAGCAGCCTGCTACTCTGGGCTACTCTATGATTTCCATTAGCAGGTTTCCCTTTCTGTATTTCCAGCTTCCCCAACTCCAATTACCTGCAATAACCAACTATAAAACATACATATAAACAATTAATTCATATATATTTAACACATAATTCACCCTGAAACTATACACATGCATAATTAAAACATAATTCATAAGGTAATTATAAACATACATAATTGATTTAGAATTCAATTCAGAATTGAGATGAAAATTACATGTTCAATCCAGAATTCAATTCATAATTGAATACTAAATTGAATACATACATAATTTAATTATCAATTATGAATAAAATACATAAAAATTAAATAGGTAATTATATGTGTTATACAGAATTAACAATACATACAAAATTTAATTTTGTATAACACATACACGATTGAATTCAAAAATTAAAATCTAATAACCCCGAAATAAGGAAATGGATAAATGAATTCAACCAAATACAAATATAATGTCCCATGGTTTGTTGTGGGTGTCTTTGACCTTAGTGATGATGATAATGGGTGTGTATAAATCAACTTGTGTGAATTAGGGAATATAGTTGTCCTTGGCGTATTAAATGTCATATGTTTTAGAATAGGGGTAGGAGTTCCTCACATGAGAAGTTGATTGTGTGAGGCTGGACCATGGATCCTTATCCTAAAGTATCAACACAATCCGAATACATTTGGTCGGTTTTCCATATGCCAGTTTTTTTTACTTAAAATGATGTCCATTTTAAACAAAAGACAGACACATCAAGTGATACCGGCCACACTGTGCCTCAGATTGAGGCGGGGTTGACTCGTACTTGTCACATATGACCCATGTATTGTTTTCCTAAAGTGTCAACACGATATAAATGCATTTGGTTGATTTTCCATATGCCATTTGTTGTTTTCACTTAAAATGTTGTCCATTTCAAATAAAAGTGAGACACTTTGAGTGGTACCGGCCACACTGTGCCTCAGATTGAGGTGAGGTTGACTCGTACACGTCACAAATGATCCATGGATCGTTGTGCTAAATTATCAACATAATCCAAATACGTTTGGTCAGTTTTCTGTATGTCGGTTGTTTTTACTTAAAATGATGTCCATTTTAAACAGAAGAGAGACGGTTAGAGTGATACCAGCCACACCATGCCTTGAATTGAGCTAGGTTTGACTCGTACACATCACAAATGACTCATGGATCATTGTCTTGAAGTATCAATACAATCTAAAAGCATTTGGTTGGTTTTCCGTATACAAGTTGTTGTTTTCACTTAAAATCCTGTCCATTTCAAATAAAAGTGAGATAGTTTTAGTGGTACCGGACACACCGTTTCTCAGATTGAGGCAGGTTTGACTTGTAAATGTCACAAATGACCCATGGATCTTTTTCTTAAATTATCAATAGAATCCGAATGTGTTTGGTCAGTTTTCCGTATGCCAGTTTTTGTTTTCACCTAAAATGTTGTCCATTTGAAATAAAAGTGAGACACTTTGAGTGGTACTAGCCACACCGTGCCCCGGATTGAGGTGGGTTTGACTCGTACACATCAAAAATGACTCATGGATCCTTTTTATAAAGTATCAACACAATCCAAATAGGGTTGGTTGGTTTTTCGTATGCTAGTTGTTTTTACTTAAAAGGGTGTCCATTTTAAACAAAAGAAAGACACTTCGAGTGATACCAGTCACAATGTGCCTTAGATTGATGCAGGGTTGACTCATACACATCACATATGACTCATGGATCGTTGTTCGAAATTATCAACATAATCTGAATGAATTTGGTTGGTTTTCCATATGCCAGTTGTTGTTTTCACTTAAAATGTTGTCCATTTCAAATAAAAGTGAGACACTTTGAGTGGTACTGGCCACACCATGCCTCAGATTCAGTCAGGGTTGACTCATACACATCAAAATTTACCCATGGATCCTTGTGATAAATTATCAACACAATCTGAATATGTTTGGTCAGTTTTCCATATGCCAGTTGTTTTTACTTAAAAGGATGTCCATTTTAAACAAAAGATAGACACTTCGAGTGGTATCGGCCACACTGTGCCTCAGATTGAGGTGGTATTGACTCTTACACGTCAAAAATGACCCATGGATCCTTTTTCTAAGGTATCAACACAATCTAAATATGTTTGGTCAGTTTTTCGTATGTCAATTGTTTTTTTTACTTAAAAGAGTGTCCATTTTAAACAAAAGAAAGACACTTCGAGTGATATCAGTCACATTGTGCCTCAGATTGAGGTGAGGTTGAACACATCAAAAATTACTCATAGATCTTTTTCCTAAAGTATAAACAGAATCAAAATGCGTTTGGTCAGTTTTACGTATTCCAGTTTTTGCTTTCACTTAAAATGTTATCCATTTCAAATAAAAGTGAGACACTTTGAGTGGTACTAGCCACATTGTGCCTAGGATTAAGGTGGGGTTGACTTGTACACGTCAAAAATGAACCATGGATCCTTTTTCTAAAGTATCAACACAATCCTAATACATTTGGTCAGTTTTCTGTATGCCAGTTGTTTTTACTTAAAAGGGTGTCCATTTTAAACAAAATAAAGAAACTTCGAGTGATACTGGTCACACCATGCCTCAGATTGAGGCAATGTTGACTCGTACATGTCAAAAATGACCCATGTATCATTGTCTTAAAGTATCAACAGAATCCAAATTTTTTTGGTTAGTTTTCCGTATGCCAGTTGTTGTTTTCACTTAAAATGTTTTCCATTTCAAATAAAAGTGAGACACTTTGAGTGGTACCAGACACATTGTGCCTCAGATTGAAAAAAAATTGACTCTTACATGTCAAAAATTACCCACATATCCTTGTTCTAAAGTATCAACACAATCTGAATACGTTTGGTCAGTTTTCGTATGTCAGTTTCATTTACTTAAAAGGTTGTCCATTTTAAACAAAAGAAAGACACTTTGAGTGATATCGGCCACACTATACCTCCGATTTAGGTGAGGTTGACTCGTACACATAAAATATGACCCATGGATAATTTTATGAAAGTATCAACACAATATTAATGTGTTTGGTTGGTTTTCCATATTCCAGTTATTGTTTTCACTTAAAATGTTGTCCATTTCAAATAAAAGTGAGACACTTTGAGTGGTACCAGCCATACTATGCCTCGGATTGATACAAAGTTGACTTGTACATGTAAAAAATGACCCATGGATCCTTGTTCTAAAGTATCAACACAATCCTAATATGTTTGGTCATTTTTCCATATTCCAGTTGTTTTTACTTAAAATGATGTCCATTTTAAACAAAAGACAGACACTTCGAGTGAAACCAGCCACACTGTGCCTCAGATTGAGGTGGGGTTGACTCGTACACGTCAAAAATGACCCATGGATACTTGTGCTAAATTATCAACACAATCCAAATATGTTTGTTTAGTTTTCCTTATGTTAGTTGTTTTTACTTAAAAGAGTGTCCATTTTAAATAAAAGAAATACACTTCGAGTGATACCGGCCACACCGTGCCTCAGATTGAGGCGAGGTTGACTCATACACGTAAAAAATGACCCATGGATTGTTTTCCTAAAGTATCAATAGAATCTGAATGTGTTTGGTTAGTTTTCCATATGTCAGATGTTGTTTTCACTTAAAATGTTGTCCATTTCAAATAAAATTGAGACACTTTGAGTGGTACTGGCCACACCGTACCTCATATTGAGGTGGGGTTGACTCATACACGTCAAAAATGAACCATGTATCATTGTGATAAAGTATCAACACAATTTGAATATGTTTGGTCGGTTTTCCGTATGCCAGTTGTTTTTACTTAAAAGGGTGTCCATTTTAAACAAAAGAAAGACACTTCGAGTGATATCGGCCACATCATGCCTCAGATTGAGGTGGGGTTAACTCGTACACATCACATATGAACCATGGATCATTTTCCTAAAGTATCAACACAATCTGAATGTGTTTGGTTGGTTTTCTGTATGCCTGTTTTTGTTTTCACTTAAAATGTTGTCCATTTCAAATAAAGGTGAGACACTTTGAGTGGTACCGGCCACACCGTGCCTCGGATTGAGGCGGGGTTGACTCGTACATGTTAAAAATTACCCATTGATCATTGTGTTAAAGTATCAACACAATCAGAATACATTTGGTCAGTTTTTCATATTTCTGTTGTTTTTACTTAAAACAGTGTCCATTTTAAACAAAAGAGAGACACTTTGAGTGATACCGGCTACACCGTGCCTCGGATTGAGGCGGGTTTGACTCATACAGGTCAAAAATGATCCATGGATCGTTGTCCTAAATTATCAATACAATTAGAAAGAGTTTGGTCAGTTTTCTGTATGCAAGTTGTTGTTTTCACTTAAAATCTTGTCCATTTAAAATAAAAGTGGGATAGTTTGAGTGGTACCGGCCACATCGTGCCTCAAATTGAGGTGGAGTTGACTCTTACATGTCACAAATGACCCATGGATAATTTTCCTAAAGTATCAATGGAATCCAAATGTGTTTGGTCAGTTTTCTATATGCCAGTTGTTGTTTTCACTTAAAATGTTGTCCATTTCAAATAAAAGTGAGACACTTTGAGAGGTACCAGCCACACCGTGCCTCGAATTGAGGTGGGGTTGACTCGTACACGTCACAAATGACCCATGGATCCTTGTGCTAAAGTATCAACACAATAAAAATCTCTCATGAGCTCTTAAGGGTGGATCTCCTTCGATCCTTGGGCGTTTTGAGTGTCGTCAAGTGCGGATTGAAGATCTGGGTGAATCTAATCCCATCCTTGCTTCCTCTTCTCAATTAGGGTTTCCACTCTTCTCTCATATTCTTATGAAGATCTAAAACCCTCTTTTCCGTTGGAATTTAGGGTGAATCTAGAAGAGAGCTTAGATTGGGATCTGAGACGCTGAATTAAGAGTGTGATTGTCTCCGGAATCAAGGTAGGTGGTCCTTAGCCTTTTCTGAATTGTCATGATGTTTTATATATGCCGAATCACCACTCACCCAATGTTGGGGTGTCGGGTCAGGGGGGTTGTCTAGGGTCCAAGGAGGAGGGGGGGATTTCCAGGGTCTAGGAAGAAGGGGGTTGTCCAGGGAGTTCCCAAATACAAAAAACTCTGCAAACATTCTCAAGATACACCTGTACTAAAAACAGACACATAAAAACACCCTTGCTTAAAAAACAGACACATAAAAATAGCCTAGACTGCATAATACACTGCATACACCTGCATAAAAACACACATAAAAAGAGCACAAGAAACAGACACATTGCATAACACACTGCATAATACACTACATACACCTCACTGCATACACCAGCATAAAAAACAGCACAAAAAACATATAAAAACGTACTTCAAACACCACAAAAAACACCTTCAATAGCACAAAAAAACACATATGTCCAGAGAGACGGGAGGGGATTGTCCGGGGTCCAGGGAGGAGGGTGGGGGTTGTCCGGGGTCTAGGAAGGAGGGGGTTTTTTGGGGTCCAGGGAGAGGGTGGGGGCTGCCTGGGGGGTTGTCCGGGGTTCAGGGAAGAGGGTGGGGGGCTGTTCGGGAAGCTGTCCGGGGGGATATCCAGGGGCTATTCGGGGTCCAGGAAGAAGGGTGGGGAGGCTGTCTGAGGGGCTGTCTGGGGGGTTGTTCGGGGTCTAGGGAGGAGGCTGGGGGGATGTCTGGGGGGCTGTCCGGGGTCCAAGGAGGAGGGTGGGGGTTGTCTAGGGGGTTGTCCGAGGGACTGTCCGGGGTCCAGGAAGGAGGGTCTAAAGGCTGTCTGAGGGGCTATCTGGGGGGCTTTCCGGGGTCCAGGGAGGGTGGGGACAGTCCAGGGGCTGTTTGGGGGGCTGTCCTGGGTTCATGGGATGGTATTTACAAATTTTATAAGAAAATTATTTCAAGGTTAAAAAAAATAATTTCATTATATCAACTTCTAATCAAACCACCAATTTTCTAAATTCCACTAAAAATTTACAATTTCATTAAAATAGGGGGATTTCACAACATCCATGAATTTTAAAAATAAAACATTTATAATATATAAATAATCATTTAAATCATTTAGAATATCATTTCATATCAATCATTAAATTTAAGGTTTCATTTATGGAGAAAAATATTATAGAACCACCGATGTTTTATCAATGTTCAAATCAATACCCACAACAGAACAACCCATGAACAGAGGGTGGGGGGGTTTTCCAGGGGGTGGGTGGGCTTTCCACAGGGGTGGCGGGGCTGTCCATGGGGTACGGCTTGTCCAGGGGGTGAGGGTGTCCAGGGGGTGGGGGCTATCTAGGGGAGGGGTGAATCAGTCACAGAAAATCATCAAGTCAAGTTTTATTATTTATAGATAAAAAAATAAATATAATGTGACCTATCTAATCACACATGTATTCAGGCACAAAAAATCAATAAACATCAAAGGTTAGTAATATTAGTCAAAAATGTAACAGATCAATCTGTCCCTCATCACCATCATTATCATCACTATCATCATCACCCTCACCCTCATCCTCATCATCATCCCCATTATTTTTTCCACCCTCATCCTTGACCTCATACTCAGCCTCAGCCTCCTCATCGCCCTCCTCCTCCACCTCAGCCTCCTCCTCGCCCTCCTCTTCCGCCCCAGCCTCCTCCTCGCCCTCCTCCTCTTCTGCCTTGGCCTTCTCCTTGCCATAATATCAACCACCACTAGAACCTCCACCTGGTGCACCATATATAGAACTCATAGATGAAATATATTCATCACAAGCAGTGTTGGCCTCTGGTGGAAGTGTTGGATGTAAAAATTCCATTAGTTTCATAAATTCAGTGTTTACCCTAGAAGACTGTTCGGCCATCTCTGTGGCCATTTTTTCAGCCTGTTCTGCCTGTGCCTTAACCTGTTGTAACTCGGTGGCACTACAACTCATACCTGAGGAGGTCCAATACCTCTTTGAAACTATACTCTTCCCAGGTCAGAAGCGTACTCTACCAGGGTGCTCATCTCCCAACACCTGATGTAAGTGATTGTTTGGCCCAAAATTGTCAGGTTCTGGGGCATCAAGGGCCTCTAAAGAAGCCTGATACAAATATAAATAGATTATTAATCTACAAAATATAGATTTAAATATTAAATCTACAAAGTAAAACTTAAAATCTATTGCTGAGTCGGTTCATTAACCGCACTTCCATATTTCTTCTTTCTACTCGAGCAAAATAGTTTTGCTCGAGGCACACATCCTTTTATATTCAATTTATGCCTCTACAATGAAATTGAATGTAGGAAAAAATAATTAAAAATAAGATACCAAAAAAATAGTAATTTCATAACTAAAATTATATAACAACTTTAGCAATCGAATAAATTATGGAGGAAGCAATAGAAAGTGCAAGACATAAAGAAAGATTATAAACTGTCATACCTGCTGTCTCTCATGATCTGGCATCATAGTATGTCCCAATGTGTGGACGTATTTCTTAGCATCAATGTTTTTTTTATTTCTTTCAGATGCATCATAAATAAAATTAAATAATTATTATTGACGAAAAACATGAAAATTTTCATTTAAATACCTCTAATTTGATTAATAATGTAAATTGTCTAGTCGTCCAATGAGTAATCATATGTCAGTACCGTTCTAACGGACAATCATCCACGACAGGGACCGCCTCTAACTCTGTGCCCACTATAGCATGATATCCAATGTAAAACTCATGCTTATAAGCTCTCCAATGCTCGCCTAAATCCTTTAGAGGTGCTGGTCATGCATCCTCACCATCGGGGAAATTAAACTGCAATTAACACCAAAATATTAATTCATATAAATACAAAAATTAATATATTTCATTAAATACAACATATTTTTTTACCTATATCTCTGCCTGGGATTTTTTCTTGACTTCATTTGGTAGTTGTCTCCATGAGAGTGGGCTGACAAGAATGATGTTGAAATATTTGGCAAGCGTCGCCAAAAAACTCTGACATTTCTGCCCTGATTTTTCAATCATCTTACTATCTTCATTTTAGTCCACCATCAACTATGTGCGGTGGTTTCACACCGCACGCATGCATGTACGCCCCCACCCCTACCTCCTATCAGTAGATGTATCTTTTATGAAAGAAAAACAAATATTTTATCAATACATGTTATAATAAAAATAAATAATGGTGTAACAATTTGTTATGGTTGTATAAGTATACATGCGGTAGTTTGATCAATGGGCGTCGCTGGATCCACAGAAACTGAAGGAACACCCTATACAGATGGAGTGGGTCTGAATGTATGCTCCATAGGGGTAGACTCTGGTGAAGTAGGAGTCGAAGAATATGGAATATAAAATCCCAGAGAGAAGGAAGCAGAAGTAAAAGAAGATTATAGGGATGGCTGGCCAAATGCTGGATGGGGAGTGGGAATCATCATCGGATATGGTACAGATGGGTGAGGAGTCTCATATATAAAGGTTGGTTAAAACATGGGAGGCCTAAATATCCCATGTGTCCCTAACAGCACACTGGGATCAGAATGTGGGATGGATGGTATGTCAGTGGGAGGGGTAGGGTCTAATCGGGTACGCCGACCAGATCGTCTAGCTCCTGTACCACCCCCCCCCCCCCTCGTACGAAAACCTTGAGTATTGGGACCACTACTAGGATGCTCATCAAATAACTGTCACCTAATATATGGATCCTAAAAAATGTTTAAAAAAATTAATCACATGACAATATATATTATTTAAATAAATATATTTGAAATAAAATACTCACTGCAAGCACTATTGGTGGAATGACCAGCTCAGTCATGCGACGATTGTTGTCCATAATCTGTTTTCTTTGCCTCTCTTCAATTGGTTTCATTTCCTACATTTGAAAACAAATATGGAAGTAAATAGAAAATGATAACTAATGTATAACCCAAAAAACAAAAATAAATGGGAAGGAATAGGGGGATTCATGGATAATTTAACTAACCATTGTTTTAGGTGAGCTTGAACAAATATATAATGAAGTCAATAAATCATACAAGATGTAATAAATAAATTTAATTTTTAGTAGGATGATTATTTACTAAGTGTCATCAGTCTATTAAAATCATGGAACATTAATTTTACCAGATTCGTAAGTGGTAAAGTAGTTGTCAAAATTAAGGAAAAATTTAATTTCTTTAGCTCAGGTAGATGATGCAGGTTTCAATACATGTTTTGTAGAAGAATACAAACCATCAAGTTCATTACCTGGTAAAATTTTAAAGAGAGGTCTTAGAGTCGTAAAAATTTTATACAAATCACAGTTAAAGCATTGAAATGTTCACCAAGTTAGAAATTTTGGTTTCATAGGTTTAAATACAGTTCAATTCCAAATTAGAAAATGCAATTCAAATAAAAATTTCAACCAATAAACATTGAAAATTCACATAACGGTCAAGTCGGATACAACATATTTGTAATAAATATTAAATCAATTTGAATAGTACCAACCTTAACATCCCAACTCGAGGTAAACCAAAAGAATTGAGAACATGGATGGATGATTCTATATATTTTCCACCACAACTTTAGGTTCACAATCAACTCTAAAAATTGAGCTATTAGAGTCATCAAAAGAAATAAATGGATTGGGTCCAATGGTGGTAGGTAAGGTGTCAATTTCATCATCACCATCATCACCATCATCAAAAATATGTCTTCGAATTACTTAAACTATGACACCAAATTCAGGTCAAATTTGGTCTTTGACATAAAAAACGTGTTTAACCATTGATGTCAATACATATGATTCTTCGGTAGCAAGAGTGCGAGTCATATTAATTACTCAAAATCCATAATCATCAATAAATGTTCCATGTCTCATCATCGAATCAAACCAATGGCATTTCATCATCGTGACTCGTCCATGAGAGTAATAATCCAATATTATTATTTTTTCAACGACTCCATAATTACCCACATTTTCAAATCATGGTCTACTATCTACTGCACTGGCATAACAATCTGTTGTGGCAGTAACTATAACACCATCATATTGTGTTCTCATGTTCTTTTCTCGTTTAGTGACAATAAATTTGTACCCATTGATAACAATTGATTTGCAGTCACGAACCACGGTATTAGGACCAAAAGCCAAATCTCTTATTTCCTCAGAGACAGAGTTAGAAGGAAAACTCAATACCTACAATATAAATGAATATTAAACTTAATTAATTATTGATTTAATTATTTTAAATAGTAATATTTTTACATTAAATTTTAACCAAGCAGAAAACTCTTTGCTATGAAAAGTCTCCCTCCTTCTTAAAGATAAAGAATGATGCTTTCTATTTATCATTGTTTTATGTTCCCTATAGATAAAAAATATGAATAGTTTAATAGATATATATATATATATAAGATATACATATTCAATTTAGTTACCTAATGTAGTCATCTAACAAATCACAGTTGAAAAAAACTGTGTGATGTACCATCTCCCTCTCTTCAAGGCTTAATGTCTTTAATGTATATGATCTAGGAATTCCTCCTGTTTGAGAAAGTGATGGAAAACTAGGTTCAATCTTCTCATATTGTTCTTCTTCATTTCTCATTGGTATGTTCATTCTTGTAGTAATATCAGACAAATGCATTGAGTAGAAATCCATACATTCTTGAGCCAAGTAACCGTTCATGATAGAACCTTCGAGATGATTCCTATTTCGGACATAAGACTTTAATGTGTACATATTTATTTCAGTTGGATACATACAAAGAAAAGAAACAGGTCCTCTAAGAAGTATTTCAGTGGTAATATGGACATTCAGATGCAGCATGCATGTGAAAAATGATGGAGGAAATATTTTCTCCACCTCACACAAAATTAATGGGGCATCTATCAACATTTTTTTCAATAAAGACTTGTACAAATTCTTAGAAAAAATATATCTAAACAAATGGAAAAATTGAATAACAATCACCCTTACATTATTGGACAAAATATGACGGATTGCTATTGGAATCAACTCATGCATAAGAATGTGATAATAATGAGTCTTCAAAGATTTTATCTCCAACTCTCTTTTGTTGACCCATTTTGATGTGTTGCTTTAATAGCCATCAAGAACTCTAATAGTCACTAATACTTACATAAATTGTTTTTTCGTAGATGTAATCACATAAGAAGCACATGGAACTTGCCATTTATTTTCACTGATACGCACAGGATGCAATTCTGGTCTGATTCCCCAATCCACCAAGTCACGCCGAGACCGTAAATTATCTTTTGTCTTTCCCTTAACATTTAGAAGTATCAAAAGCAACATTTCACATATATTCTTTTCAATGTGCATTACGTCTAATCAATGAAGTAACAAATTGGTTGACCAATAAGGCAAATCAAAAAAGATACACCTCTTCCTCTAATTGTAACAGGTTCCAGTGGAAACATTCTTTCTCTTTCCAGATTTCATTTGACCCTTCCTGAATGAAAAACTGAAATCTTTCAATTCATTAAGCACATCAGTTCCAAAAATATGCTAAGGTGGATCATTGGTCTCTATGATGTTATCAAATCTTCAATGATTATTTCTATATGGATGGTCCATTGGCAAGAATCATCGATGTCCTATAAAACTAAAACTACAGCAATGTTTCAGTCTTCTGGATCGTGTATTCTTCATACAAACAGGACATGACAGTTTTCCCTTCGTGATATATCCATACATCATTGCATAATCCGGAAAATCATTTATCGTCCACATAAGCACAGGATGCATCTGAAATATGTCTTTCGAATATGCATTGTATGTGTGCACACTCACATCCCAAAGAAGTTTCAACTCTTTTATTAATGGTTGAATGTATACGTTAATATCAATGTCAGGATCAGAAGGGCCAGATATGAGTATACTCATGAAAGTTAAAGGTTTTTTCATACACGGTCATGGGGGAAGATTATAAATGTGTATAAAAACTGGTCATGTGTTGTCCGAAGTAAGAATCTTCCCAAACGGATTAAAACCGTCGCATGAAAGACCCAGTCTCACATTACACACGTCAGCTGCAAAATCAGGATATAGAGCATCAAATCTCTTCCATGCAAATCTATCTACAGTTTGAACCAACTCATCATTAGTCTTCTTTATCTCAGTATCATTCCATCTCATTTTTATTGGTATTTCATCATACATAAAAGATTCTGGAGTCTGGGGATCAATGGAAAGTGCCACATTACTTTATGTGGCATGTGGGATGGTGATCCATAAGATTTTGAATTCTAGAAGGATGTGACACATTTTATATAATCTTTTTTTTTCAGCGGTTTCCTCCCAGAATAAGCTGCAATCTTTCAGGAAAACATGAATTTTGTTTCTTGAAAATCCAAGTTCCTCAACTAACTTCCATGCCATATAGTGGTTTGATGGAATATCTGCATCATCTGGAAGTAAATCCTTCAAGAAGGTAAGAATGTAATCGATTTCTGTATTAGAAATCTCATACATAGTTTTCCCATGAAACAATTGGATTAAAAATTCCAGTTTTTTCATTTTATCACATTGTCAATATACTGGATTCGTGGCAGCATCATTCAATTTTTTCACCCTGAAAATATCATCATTTTCATTAGATGCATCATCTGTCCTCATATCAAAGTCTTCTTGAGTCGAAATCCTTTATTTTTCATGATGACGAATAAATGGAAACCGATCATCTAAAAAATTCTCCAGTACAGTCCTTTCATTTCGATCATCAGCAATTTGAGATTTCATTTTCTCCCCATTGTGATACCACACATATTAGTTTGCTTGAAAACCATATTTTGTTATGTGGTAGATGACTTCTTCATGGCTCAACCAAGGTCTACTAACACAATTGGAACATGGGCAGTGTATGCAACCACTATCTGAAGCATTATGAAATGAAAAATCTAAAAAGATCTCAAAATTGTTTTGAAAATCACTTGAGATCCGATCGGTTTCATACATCCAACTTCTATCCATTCTGTAAAAAGAATTATTATAATTCATTTCATCATAATCAATTCAATAAGATTGGAGTTTAATCGAAAATATATTTAAGTAAATGATAAAGTAAGGAGTTTCTAGTTGATGTAGTGAACTATTAAAACAATGTAAAGATATACTAATTCAATTATGTGTGCCTAAATTTGAGGTGATATGTGTTTTGTAATTTTTTCATTTATCACATACAAGAAGACACCATAGAAATAATAGAACATTGTTTAATATATTACAAAGTGAAGGCTTTTCATGAAAGATGCGGAATGTGTAAAGAGAGTTTTTTAAATAATTTATTGATGCTAAAAATGGAAATATTGTGAAAAGTTAGTACATTTAATAACACCAAAACTAAATTCCACAAAAATTACCATATCACCCCATAAAAAAAAGGAAAACCACCTACCACACTACCCCAACCGTCCCCAATCCCTTCACATGGATCGTCTTTATATCCATTACCCACCTCAAGAAAATATGACTAAACAAAACATTTACCATCTTTGAGTGGGGATAAATCTCACCAACACCTCCATTAGTCGATATGATTCACTAACTACATAAAAGGATTGGCTATTAAGACTTCAAATCAAGTTGATTCATATAATCATGACACTTGAATTGTAAAACAAAAATAGAAAACAAATCAAACTACACGTATTGGGTATGTCATGCCACACACGTCACCACCTGGTTTAGGTCAAATCAAAATAGAAACAAATAATAATAGATGAAAAACATTAAAAATAAGTTAAGCCTTACAGATTTGGAGTGTAGAACTAAAAAATTGATTGACTTCAGATGGATTTATAGGGAGGAAGGAGTTCCCAGCCTATGTAAAGAGAGAGGCCTCTAGTTTAGAATCCAAGGGGGACTTCCCCAAGGATTCCTAAATCATAATCACTATGAATACAAGGTATATTTCCCCAAGGTATTCTAAACCAAATCATCATAAATCAAAGAGGGTTTCCAACTGGAATTAAAATCTATGTTTTTAACATGAATTCTTGGTTGGTTTCTTCAAGAAATTCTAAATCATTAATCAAAGAACAAGTACTCAAAAATTAAATTAAATTTTATTTATATTCATTTTCAATAGGTCTCATATAAGAGGCACATGCCTTAGGTCTCATTATGTGTTATAGGCACCAAAATCATTCACTAATGTTCAATAACTCATTCTTGTCACCCCTATGGTCATACCTTTCATTTCCCAATTAGTTCCCCAAGTCAAGCGCACCCCATGGGTGGATAAAGTTTAGGCTTCTACACTGATAGGTTGAAAAGAGGTTTAATTTCATAAATTATAGACAAAAACATTTATTTTTAAATTTGAGATTAATAATAAAGTATTTCAATGATACTGCACATCATAAATAACACAAAATAGTGATACTTTTAAGGGATGGTTTATAAACCATCTTCTATATACTCACAGACATCTACCAATCAAGTATTAGTCATTGATTCAATATCAAATAGTGTGAATCATAAAATTTTCCAAAATCCATAGAAATAGGGAATAATGACGTGATCTTTATAGATAGTGAAATAAATGGAGAAAGTTTGAGAATAGAAGGATATCCTTATAACTAGCTCATAGTTGGGATGAACAACACTAGAAATGGATAAGATACCTTAACTCACCATGTTAGCTCACAGAGTTTGGTAGACCACACACCAACCATCTCAATTACCTCAATGAGGGATTCTATGTCTATATTTGGGAAGATGTTGAAGGAGTCTAACCTAGATGGGGTTGTATTCGATCGGATGGAAGACCTTGGGTTAGGGTTCACCTGCGTGGGGGCTTCTAGAAATTAGGGGAACTATAGAGTTATCTGCTTCTGCCCAATTTTTCTGCATTTGGGGGGACTTTTCCCAATGGTTTTTAAAAACCGTTGGGAAAATCATGGAATTTACTAATGGTTTGTGCAAATAATTGGTAAAGGGGGAAAATTTTGTAGATTTCCTAACAGTTTCTTCAAACCGTTGGGAAATCCTTCACTAACTCAACCTTTACCAATGGTTTATTCAAAACATTGGTAAAGGACCCCTATACCAACAGTTCTGTTGAACTGTTGGTATAAAATCATTGGGAAAATCCAACTTACCAGTAGTGATAGTAAAAATGATCTTTGATAGATTTTTTTAAATGTAAGAATTGACACAAAATCAATCTGAGTGGTGGTTTTCTCGGAATATCTGTAAACACATTTTTAGATTTTTAAAACTATAAAACATGTGTATAATAGTCAAAACTATATAGAACAACCTAAAATTAGTGTGAAATATCTTGAAAACTATCATTGAATTATTTTTGATGTGTATGAGTAGATAGAACATCAATCCAATGTATGGTGTGCTCAAAATTACTCAATAATCAGTTTCAAAATATATCAAGTCTTTAAAAACATGCCCCAGGGGATCAAAATAAAGTAAACTACCTCATATTATAGTCAAATCATAATAAACAACCATATAATTTTTTTTTAAATGAATGAATTGATTTCACATCAATCTAAGTTGCATTTTTTCAAAAATGATAGTAAACACATTTTTAGTGTTTTAAAACTATAAAAAAAATAATGATAAAAACCATAAAATGATGTTAAATCCTAGGAAAAAATTTGTTGAATTATTTTTTATGTGTATGATTAGACGACACATCAAATCAATGTGAAGTGTTCTCAAAATGACTCAATAAGTAGTTTTTAAAGATATCAAAGTCTTTTAAAACATGTGTCAGGGCGTCAAAACTAAGAAAAAAGCATTATATTACCATAAAATCATATAAAATCCATAATAGAATGATTTTTTTAAATTTAGGTATTGAAACCACATCAATCCAATTTGTGGTTTTCTCAGGATGTCCATAAATGCATTTTTTTGTTTTAAAACTCTAAAACATGTGTGTAATAGTCAACACCATAAAAAATGTAACACACGGAACCTACTCACTCTATAAACATTAGAAGGACTGGTTGGTTACCTAGCCTTAAGATCGTCTCCTCATATTCTAGAGGCTATCTACTAGCTTCGAGGGTCTAAAGGTGGTACAGTGTGGAGATTATACCCTCTAGGTCACTAATAAAAATGGAAGAAAAAAATGAATAATATTAACAGCATAAGACAAGTAAATCAATGAAAGATAATAATAGTAGATAATCAGGACAAATCCAAATAAATATATGTGCATGGACATGTTGAGACATAAATAAAATTATTCAAACATACAGTAGATATATACAACAGGACTAGACTGAAAAAATGAATAATTAAATAAAAGACCCAATTATGTTAGGTGGTCTAAGTACATGATTGGCCCCCAGCTCCATGTCAATTCCTAGTCCATAAGGGGTAATAGAAAGCAATCACAATCCAAGGGCCTATCTTGCAACCAAGAGGTCTTTTCAAGTACCAAACGGAATCCTGAAATGGGTGTGAGTAAAACTCCGTAGGCCACCACCAAAAGCATCTAATGCATATCCATTTTTTGTATAAAATAAGAAATGTCAAGGTATAATAATAAAGTAGTGTAATGAAATTAATATATGTAAATCATGTTGATCTCGGGTCCCTCATGGATGTTCGTCCGACTATACCTGCTTCAGCCTACATCGGATATCTGTGTACATGACAATAGTAAAGTAAAAAAGATAGGACCCATGGTAAATAAACGAAGGTTTCCATGTAAAATAATAGTCATGTGGGACCCAAGGAGAACCCAAGGAATCCCTATATAGTAGTGATTATAAAATTATCTACATGTTCAATAACATTAAAGGTTTAGCAGTTGAGGGTATCTAATTAGCAATCAATAATAATGTAATACCATATGACTTGTGAGCCTATCCATGGAATTCCACATTGGAATACAAGTGTTTCCCAAAGTATAACATAATCACATTTGACCTATGAGCCTATCCATGGTAGTCTATATTAGGATTTCAAGTTTCTCTTTAAGGCATGTATCACATCATGTGACCTATGAGCCTGTCTGAGGCATTCTGTACAAGGAATCTAGGTATCTCTCAAGGCATATCATAATTCATTTAACCACTGATCCCATCCAAGGAATTTTGTATTAAGAATCTACGTATCACTCATGATGTATATAATATCAATTAGAATATAAGCCCATCCAAATCATTTCATAATAGAAATATAGGTATCACTCAAGGCGTATTTATGATCATTCATCCCAAGAGCCCCTCCAACGCATTCCATATCAAGAATCTAAGTATCAACCAAGTATTGATATAATATCATTTAACCTATGATCTCATCCAAAGCGATCCATATAAGGAACCCAAGTATCTCTCTAGGTATAATAAAAATAAACAGGCTCACTACATTCAATAATTAAACTTTGGCCATGGAAATTTCCATGCCAAGTCACAATTCATCACTAAACCATACATTTAATAAAACCACTTACCAATGATACAAGGGGGAAGGAAAGTATACATTCTATTTATCCATTCATAAAAAAATCATTTAACTTACCCAATTAATTACTTTAATTATAAATAATAAGGGCCAGGTGTGTGTCTATAACACTTACCATTTATTAAGTTCATCTAGACACTCTTTCTAAATGAATAAGTAGACAAACCTTAGAGGGGTATTAGGTTACATGAGAAACATGGACATAATAAACACTTAAATAGGTGAGTATTATTCCTCACTCAAACCCCATACATCATAATTTAACATGGTCCAGGGATACATGCCTATAAAAAATTCATTCAGTTTTTTTATCATCATTTAATGATCCCTATTTTAATTTTTTCCAAACACACTTAGTATTTTTTGACTAATTACTCAAATTCTTCGATAAGGGAATACGTGTTATACACCCCTAGGGTGGTTAGCATTTAGGACTCATCCTCTAACAATGTCAATGGGCCTCATAAGGGCTCTATAGAGTGTTCTAGAAAATTAAATTTAAGACTTTCACAATTTAGAAGTGACACTCAGTGAATCTAGTTCACGACATAATGAAAACATTGTATAAAATGGTGATACTTTGAGGGATAATCCATAGACCACCTACCTTATGGTTAGGATTCTATACTCATCCATTATCGACCTCCAGTTCAAACCATTTTGAGAGAAGATGAGGAAACACACAAACACCCTACAAATAGGGTATAATATCCCTCATGAAAATAGCATTCCTTATGGAAAAATAAAATGATAAAGGAAGAAATATGGGTATTAGGATTACCAAGAGGCTTTCAACACATATGATAGTGATGAAATCAGACCAAGAATGGTGAAGAACCCACCATGGAAGGGGGTGGAAGAGGAGAGTGCATACTGGGGGAACTCCTAGTGAAGTGGGGTAAAAACCCTTTAATGAACAGAGGAAAAAATGGTCATTTTTTCCTTTTAATGAGTCGCATGGTTTGTCCTCGTGGTTTGGCTAACCATGTGACAATTTTGTGGTGCTAATGTCCAAAAGGACACCCCCTCGCACAACTAGGCACATAGTTTGACAATACATACACAAGCCATGTGATCCCCTCTATAGTTTTCTATAGAAAACTCACATGGTCCTGAGACCTCGAGTGCATGGTTCAAAAAATTGTGTGACACCCCTTACAGGGCCACACGGTTTGCACTAACTGTGTACAAACCATGCGCCAACCTTGCCTTTCCAAAATCCAGGTTTTCATAGCCAGATGCTCCAAAAACTCAACTGAACACTTGAGTCACATCTTAGACATTAAAATCCATCTAAATACATCACATTTAAGTGTTCTGATTCTCATATTTACATTCTGAGGCTCAATTTAGGATTCGGACCGTCCTCCAAACGAAAATCAAAATTCTCTTGGAATTTTTCAACCTGATCCAAAACATGGGATGTTATAATCTCCCAAACTTAGAACTTCTTATCCCCAAGAATCATTGGAGAATAAAAAAACACCCAACCTACTTGGGTCATGAATTCTAGCTCAAACAATCATGTTGTGTTTCCCACACCTAATGTGCCTACAAGCATTACTTTATACATGCGGTACTTAAGCTTCTAAAACTCAACTCAACGCTCATATAAAAAACTAAAACATCAAGACAATGCCTACCAAGCTCATTTAACCTAAGATATGATCATGTTTTCATCTCTTTTATCATCCATATTATAGAATTCCCCACCATAGGATGTAGATTTCCACAGCCAATTTTGAGCCACGGTACTCCCATCATCATAATTTTTTATTAAAACAAATCCCAAGAATCCTAACGATGATTCTAGCACAATTCTAAACTCATGAAAATCAGTCACACACAAGTAATATAATCCTAGTCCTTTATTAGATCAAAATTTTTGAATCTCAATCGAACACACTTTAACTGGTCGTGTCGGCTTTTTTCTTGAAAATCCCTGATCAAGTCTTACACTACACTCTTCTCCTTCAATGTCATATTCAATGTGGTTTTCACCAGCCACATTCAACTAACCAAGAAAATGAAAGTTGAACTACCTTCAGCTAACTATTCTTGAAAATGCTCGACTTTAACTATTAGCGGGTTACAAAAACCTGATTTCGACGCCTGTATTCCAAGGTCCACTGAGGTCATTTCGAGAATGCTCACCAAAGTCCATAACTGACTTCTGATGACATCTCTTGTTCAAACCATCCTCATTTTCCTGATCCAATGGCATAAAAGTAATAAAAAAATAGTCCAAAAACTTACCTCAATATTCCATGAACCTGATCACATGAGGGTCATCCTCCCACAGTCTACGGTGATCTCTTACACTATACATATTTTCTCACAATTCTCATTGAGCACAATTCTCAATAACTTCCTTCTACTAAACCAAAAAAGTCACTTGATTAGCTCAATGTAAGTATGACGTTATCCAAGCATACTAAATGTGATGTCAAGATAGGGAACATGCTCATCATTAAATCAAGATTACATTAATATGTTATTGAGGATTTCCATTGATATGTGTGTATAGCTCTCATAAACCATGCTCCATCAAAATAGGTTGTACTTTTTTGTGAAAGAACCCCTAGCACCATGTCTCCCAATAATGTGTGACCATGTACAACTACGAATCAACTACCTCACAGAACCCCAGAAATATGATCGTACATCTGTCAGTATAGTTGTAAGGGTTACACCCCTAATGTGTGTGTCATACAAAACGTGACACACTTTTAATGCCCATAGCCCTCCATTGATATTTAATTATCAATACATCAGTGGATCCACTCCAAATTAACCTATTATGAAACATTGATCTTAACAGTTGATGTAGTATTTAGAGGCTCGATCACTTAATCATAAATCCAAGGGTACCTATGATCATTCCAAACAACCACCGAAGTATCATTCCGACTCTTGACATTATTCAACGGTTGGGTACTCAACCTACCACCTTGTCATCATACTACCTTATAAGCATAGTCATGCTACCGACCTGTCAAACTTCTGGATCGCTTATTCCTCCCAAGCCTGAATCTAGTATCCAGGCTCAGTTTAATCTCACACCTAATTTTTAAAACTCATTGGCACAACTGAGACTTTAAAGATCAAATTTACAAATTCATCAGCTTCTAGAAGTTTTTATGACCATTTCAAATTAGTCCTTTATGGTTATGTTCACTCTACTTAGAAGGAAATGCTTAAACACATTCAACGTAATGCTCCCCACCTTATGAGCAACCTATTCATTATTTTCTAAAAATGGGAACTCATCCCATGGCACACACTCCATCCACTACAGAACACAAGTTATGAATGTGTCCAACATGCTTATAAAAAGTTTCAATTGAAGAGAAGATAAAATATAGCCACTTAAAAGTGTGATAGATCAGACATAAAATCAAAAATAAATTCTAATCAACTATGTTACAGGACCTTCTCATTTACCAAACATCATTCCTTGGTAGTGTGATAACTCAATTTCTATAATGCTAAAGTCACTCTACTCCAGAGATGACCTGTGAATGTAGACTTCACATACTCATGAATCTTTCCAAGAAATAGTGAAACCATGTGGTTTAAAGTATTAAATTTCCTTATCATTGAAACAATATAAAATTTAACGCATCACTTATTAGCTCGATGGGAATTGCGTGTAACAACGCATGCTACTACTATATCAAAAAAGTGTAACAAGTTTTCTGTAATCCTAAAATACGATAGCATACACATGGATCAATTCATAGTCATGTTATCCATACAACTACTATCAGGATGAAGACTCTCAGGTCATACTCTATCTTAAAATAAGAAAGGTCACATGACCAATAAAATAGTTGCTCATTCCTGAGTCATATCTAACCCACTGAACTAGAGCATTACATGATTCTCACAATTCCAACAAATATCAGCTATCACATGACTACCCACCTTACTTAGGGGTCGTTATGTAAACTAAGAGTCTTTCTTGACTCAAATGGAACTTGAACAACACCACTCATCTAGAAACTAAAATAAAGCACTTGTCAATGCCTATTTACCACAAAGGGCGCTACCTCATCTGGGTTATCCCCTTACTAAGGCATAAAGTGTCAACCCTATAACTAGGTCACCTAAAGAAGGTCATTAGATTTATTGACATAACCTTTAATATCACTATAAAAGAAAAAGGACAATTGATATTAATGGGTAACATCCACGTTCCTATCCAAGGTAACAATTTTTAAACTACCCTTACTCGAGGGTTTAAACTAAGAACACCATATTATGTTTTCTGGTTTAGGGAATTTAGTCGATTCTCATTTATTACAACATTTAAAGAAGATCATGTATAAATGATATCAAGTACTAATTATTAAGGAAAACTATACTAAGCACTTTATGTAGCTGATTCCATGCGGTATAATCAGAAAATTATCTCATAATTTTCTTTCAAACAAATTCATTTATCTATAAATTCTTATAATTGGGATTAGTTAAATAAAATTTCAATTTTGATATATAGAGGAAAACTCCCTTTAGGTTGTAATTAAAATTTTAATTAAATAATTCCTCAAATAAGTATAGCTCAAAATCAGATAACAAGTCTTTGTTAATTAAAGGGGACCGACTCAGTAAGATGCCACCATACATTTATATGTATCCCATATAAGTGATTTTTGACACTTAAAATAACCATCCCACATAGCATGAATATACCACCATGGGTTCAAACACTAAAGAATAAAAGATAAAGGTGGACTACTAGGGTCCCTTCATTCCAACATGGGTCCATTTAAGTGCAACCCATAACAGTTAAATTATGAAGTTTTCAAAACAACCTTAGCAAGTTTGTCTAATAAGAAGCATGCCCCAACTAACCTACTTAGGTCTATTTTTGAATTTATAAATTTAGTCATGCGGGTCATCATGCCCAAATTATATAGGTATAAGCCTTTATAATTGCAAATAACACTTCATTTTGCATTAAACATTTTTCTGTGTGAATTACAATTCAACATACATATATAAACATCATAGATCAGTTGTATGAATTGTTATTCCCAAGTTATAGAGGCACTTTACTTTATAAGTTACAATTGGAATTCATGTAACTGTATCCAGGTTTTTACCTTTAATGTCAGAATATAACAAGTCCATATATAATGGTTTGATTAGATAGGTTATCCTTCCCAATTTATAAAGGCTCATGCACTTTATAAATTGTTATTGGCACCCATTTAATCATAACCATAAATGTTTCAGCCCATGAAATCAATGGTCTATGAATCAAACATGTCAT
Source organism: Viscum album (assembly GCA_963277665.1). NCBI lineage: Eukaryota > Viridiplantae > Streptophyta > Magnoliopsida > Santalales > Viscaceae > Viscum > Viscum album. Next base: position 848,854,691 of record OY728121.1, on the reverse strand, counting down.
AATTGGTTAATTAATGATCCACCATCAAGCTATATGGGAAAACACAATTTAGGTTGATGTGGACACTTTAATAAACAATCATATATCATAATTATAACAAATCATGCTATCCTAGAGAAAGGAATATAGGCATGTACCAAGCAACCATAGAATCATATTATAGAAGCAATAATGTTGAATAATCACATAAGGAAGGTAGTCAAGCAATGCAATCTACATGGCATGGATTATTCATGACATGTGAATCTCTATGTGCAAATGATGCATTTAACAACACTTTCATTCCATATCGGACCAAGGGTAAATATCCATAATCCATAAATTAGTAACCGGTGGAAGTACAAAAATCACCCAAGGTGAAATAATAATAAACTATAATAACATATCATTATGAACAGTAGTCCCATCCCTATAAATTTAATCTTTCCCTCATGCATGGATTAGCCAAACCTAGACACAAGATATTTACCAAGTGTCAACACATTCCTAGCCTCATGTCTACCATCTCAAAATAGTAAGACCAAGGAAAAGAAAGATCTAATATAACTTGTAATGCCCCGACCCAGATCACTCTATAAACAGTAGTCGGATCTGTTAGTTACATGGCTTCAAGTGTGTCTCTATCTACTCTAGAGGCTTTCGACTAGCAGTGAGGGTATAAAGGTGGTATATCCGGGATACTATAACCTTTGGGTCAATAATAAACATATAAAAAGAAAAAAATGAATAATATAATAGATGAAATACAAGAAAATATCTCATAGATAATAATAGCATATAACTAGGAAAAATCCAAATAAATATCCATACATGAACATGCTAAGACATAAATACAAGAATTTGAGCATACAACAGATATATAAAACATGACTAGACTGACAAAAGGAATAAATAAATAAGATACCAAACTCTAGAAGTCGCCCTGAGTAAATGCTTGACCCCCATCTCCATGTTATGTCCTAGCCCATAAGGGGTAAAAAAAGCAAGCACAGTCCAAGGACCTATCTAGAAACCAAGAGGTCTGTCTGGGTACCAAACAGTGGCCCGAACAAGGTTTGAGTAAAACTCAGAAGGCCGCAACCACTATTGTAATTTGATGTTTTCCCAACGAATATATACCAATGGTTTGAAGAAACCATTTCTATCTTGTAAAAAAAGGCCACATTTTCTAATGGTTTGTTCAAAACATTGGCAATGTGTAAATATACTTAATATTTTCCAATGGTTTGAAAAAACCATTGGAAAATATTTAGTTTCTATAAGATATACCAACAGTTTATTAAAACTGTTGGTAAAGAGAGGCTTTCCCAACAATTTTTAAAAACCATTGGGAATGTTTTCCCCCAAATACCCAGAACCCCATCTCCCACTTGCCCGATTGCAGAACCTAATCTAGAGCTCCTCCGAAAGTTTTCTCGGCTGCGAAACCATCTTCAATCAAATAATTTTTTTCTACACTTAATATTAGTAAGTTTTACCTTAGTTTTAATGTTCTCCCTCTATTTTTTTTGGGTGTTTTGATTTTGGTTAAATTAGATTTCATGGAGTCTGTGAAGTACATAACCCTTTTATTTCTTTTCTATTATTTGTTCTACACTTCAAATATGGTAAATGGTTTGTTTAGTGGGGTGATATGTTAGTTTATGTGGAATTTAGTTTAGTTTAAAATTGGATTTAGATTTTTTATATATAGGTATTGATATTGAGGATGAATTGGCGTTGGTTGGGTGATGGATTAGAATTGTGAACACCCCCCACCCCACCCCCCCTGGACACCTCCCACCCGCCTGGACAGCCCCCCCTAGACACCCCCCATTGGACATCCCCCACCCCCTGCACCCCCACCCCCCATGGACACCCCCATCCCTTGGACAGCTCCCTCCCCCCCCACCCCCACCCTCCTTGGACACCCCTCACCTCCCATGGACATCCCACCCCCCTGGACACCCCCCCACCCTTTCGATAGCCCCCCCACCCCCCTGTACACCCACCCCCACCCCCTTGGACACCCCCACCCCCGCCCTCCCTAGACACCCCTCACCCCCCATGGACAGCCCCCCACCCACACCCCCCACCTAGACAGACCCCCACCCCCCACCCCCCCCCCCCGACCCCCACCACCCCTAGACACCCCCACCCCCCCCCCCCTGAACACCCTCCACCCCTTGGACAGCCCCCCCCCCACCCCACCCCCTTAGACAACCCCCCTGGACACCACCGCACCTCCTAAGTGCTTGGCCCAATTTTTAAATTGGAATTAACAATGTAGTTGATTTCCCCTTTCCCCGATGAAATTTTCTAAGTGACCCATAGAGCCTTATAAATTGAATTTTTAATGTTTTGAAAAATTGAATTTGTCATGTTTTGATAAATTGAATTTTTCATGTTTTGATAAATTGAATGGGTTGTTTGGAATGAAATGGATAATGCATAATGGTTTGCCTTTCTTAATGAATAAAATGATTTTAAATAAAATTACCTAAGGGGGTGCAGGATGGGTAGGGGGGTTGTCCAGGTGTGGGGGGATATCTAGGTGGTGGTGGGTTGTCCAGGGGTAGGGGGTTGCAGGGGGGTTAGGAGGATATAGGGGTGTGGGGAGGGGGGTATAGGCTACCCAAGGAGGGGTGTGGGTTGTCCAGGGGGGTCAGGGTGGGTGTCCAGGTGTGGGAGGGGGGTATGGGCTGTCCAGGGAGGGGGTGGGCTCTTCGGGGGGTTGTCCAATGGGGGGGTGGGGTGGGCTATCCAGGTGGGGGTGGGGGGTTGTCCAGGGGGGCTGTTGGGGGGGAGGGGTAGGGGGCTACAGGGGAGGGGTGTGGGCTATCCAGGAAGGGGGTGGGCTATCAAGGGGTGGTGGTGGGTGGGATATCTAGGTGGGGGATGAGGTGTGGGATGTTAAGGGGGGGTGGGGTGGGTTTTCCAGGTGGGGGAGGGGTGTTGGATGTCCAGGGAGGAGGGGTGGGTTGTCCAAGTGTGGTGGGGGTGTCCAGGTGGGGTGGGGGGGTTATCCGGGTGGGGGTGCAGGGGTAGGGGGTTGTAGGGGTGGGGGTGGGGGGCTGTCCAGGGAGGGGGGTGGGTTATCCACTCTGATACTCTACAAAAAAAATATGAATCAAATATAACCAATGTATAGTTACTTTCACATGTTAAGACTTTTCTTGAAGTTCTATACCAACACTCACTCTTACCCTTCCAAGAAGAATTGATCTCTACAAAGAAATATCACTCAGGTTCTTACCACTATCCATATTGATCTCATACAAATTTAACATCCGTACAACTCCATATCACCTAATAATATAACAAGGCTCATACTCCTCTGAGTAATGTCCCATCGAAACATGGCTCATAAAATCTGATCCATGTATGATATTTGGTGGTGTGTTTACAATTGGGTGTGTTGTGATTTATATGCCTGATATTCATGGTTTACACCAATAATCTTATCGGTCATATATAATAGGCTTGAAATCATTCTATAATTGGATAAATATTGGATTTTACAACCCTAGTTTGGGGGTGGACACCCCTACCCCCTTGAACACCCCCACCCCCTTGGACACCCCCCACCCCACCCCTTGGACACCCCCACCCCCATGGGCAGCCCTGCCACCCCTGTGGACAGCCTTTCCACCCCTGTGGACAGCCCTCCCACCCCCTGTAGATAGCCCTCCCACCCCCTGAACAACTCGTACCCCCTGGACAGTCCCACCATACCTGTGGATAGCCCACCCACCCACTCTGTACCCCCAAGGACAGTCCCGCCACCCCCCTGGATAGCCCACCCACCTCCTGGACACCCCGACCCCCCTAGACAGCCCTGCCACCCCGTGGATAGCCCGCCTGCCCCCCCCCCCCCTGGACACACCATACCCCCTGGACACCCCCCCCCCACCCCCCACCCCCATGGACAGCCCACCCACGCACCTCGTACCCCCCTGGATAGCCCTGCCACACCCCTAGACAGCCCGCCCCACCCCCCTGGACACCTCATACCCCTTAGACACCCCCCCCCCACCCCTAGAAATCCCCCCCCCCACACACCCACCCACCCCCTGGACACCCCCGACCCCCCTGTACAGCCCTACCACCCCCATGGATAGCTTTCCCACCCCCTTGGACACCCCGTACCCCCCTAGATAGCCCCCCCCCCCCCCCCCACCCCCACCCTTGTGGACAGCCTTCCTAACCCCCCTGGACACCCACCCACCACCCTACGGACACCCCCATCCCCCCGGACACCCCCCGTGGACAACCCGCCCACCCCCCTGGACACCCATACCCCTTGGATAATTTTCCTCTATAAGTGTACATGATTTTGTACACTCATGTATAGTTCTTCAAATATATTTTTTTATAAATATAGTATATTGTTGTCTTTTATATTATGATTCTCATATAGAGTAGTGTGTTAGTTATGGTTTCATATAAAGTGAACAATTCTCATTTACTTAAATATATTTTCAATGAAACTTCAATCTTATTGAATTGTTTTTGATGAAATGACTTATAATAATTTTTTTATAGAATAGATAGAAGTTGGATGTATGAAACTGATCGTATCTCAAGAAATTTTCAAAACAATTTGGAGAGATTTTTAGATTTTTCATTTCACAATGCTTTAGATAGTGGTCACATACACTTCCCCTATTACAATTATGTTGGAATACCTTGGTTGAGCTATGAAGAAGTCAGCTACCACATAACCAAATATGGTTTTCAAGCAAACTACTCTGTGTGGTATCACAATGGGGAGAAAATGGCATCTCAAATTGCTGATGATCCAAATGAGAGTATTGGATTGGAGAATTTGTTATATGACCAGTTTTTGTTTATTCATCGTCATGAAAAAGAAAGGATTATGACCCAAGAAGATTTTGATATGAGCACACATGATGCATCTAATGAAAATGATGATGTTGTCAGGGTGAAAAAATTGAATGATGCTACCACGACTCCAGTATATCGACAATGTGGTAAAATGAAAAATCTATAATTTTTAATCCGATTTTTTCATGGGAAAACTATGTATGGGATTTCTAATACTTCCATCAATTACATTCTTACCTTCTTGGAATTACTTCCAGATGATGCAGATATTCCCTCAAACCACTATATGGCATGGAATTTAGTTGAGGAACTTTGATTTTCAAGAAAAAAATTCATGCTTTCCCAAAATATTGTAGTTTATTCTAGAGGAAAATGCTGAATGAAATGATTTTATAAAATGTGGCACATCCCACTGGAAGCAAAAAGATGATGGAACACCATCTCGTGTGCCACAAAAAGTAATGTGGCACTTTCCATTGATTCCTAGACTCCAGAATCTTTTTATGTCTGATGAAATATCAATAAAAATGAGATGGAATGATACTAAGATAAAGAAGACTAATGATGAGTTGTTTGACCTTGCAGATGGATTTTCATGGCAGATATTTGATGCTCAATATCCTGATTTTGCAGCTGACGTGTGTAATATGAGGTTGGATCTTTCATGTGATGGTTTTAATCCGGTTGGACAGATGTTTACGTCACACAGCACATGGCTGGTTTTTATACACATTTATAATCTTCCCCCATGGTTGTGTATGAAAAAACCTTTCACTTTCATGAATATACTCATATTTGTCCCTTCTGATCCCGGCAATGATATATACATATACATGAAACCTTTAATAGAAGAGCTGAAACTTCTTTGGGATGTGGGTGTGCGCACATATGATTCATGTTCGAAAGACATTTTTCAGATGTGTGTTATGCTTATGTGGACGATCAATGATTTTCTTACTTATGCAATGATGTCTGGATAGAGCACGAAGGGAAAACTATCAAGTCTTGTTTGTATGAAAAATACACGATCCAGAAGACTGAAACATCGTTGTAGTTTTAGTTTTATGGGACATCAAAAATTCTTGCCAATGGACCATCCATATAGAAATAATTGCCAAATATTTGAAAATACCATGGAGACCGATGATTCACCTCAGCATATGTCTAGAACTAATGTGCTTAATGAATTGAACAATTTTAGTTTTTCATTTGGGAAGGGTCAAATGAAATATGGAAAGAGAAAGAATGATTCCACTGAAACCTATTACAATTGGAAGAAGAGAAGTATCTTCTTTGATTTACCTTATTGGTCAACCAATTTGTTACGTCATTGCTCAGACATAATGCACATTGAAAAAAATATATGTGAAATGTTGCTTTTGATTCTTCTAAATGTTAAGGGAAAGAAAAAAGATGATTTATGGTCTCGGCGTGACTTGTTGGATTGGGGCATCAGACCAGAATTGCATCCTGTGCGTATCAGTGAAAATAAATGGCAAGTTCCGTGTGCTTCTTATGTGATGACACCTATAGAAAAAAAATAAATTTCTGTAATTACTATCGACTATTAAAGTTCTTGATGGATATTCAAGAAACATATCCAAATGGGTCAACAGAAGAGAGTTGAAGCTAAAATCTTTGAAGACTCATGATTATCACATCCTTCTGCATGATTTGATTCCAATAGAAATTCGTCATATTTTTTACAATAATGTAAGGGTGGATGTTATTTGGTTGTTCCATTTGTTTAGAGATATTTTTTCTAAGAAGTTGTCCAAGTCTTTCTTGCAAAAAATGTTGGCATATGCCCCATTAATTTTATGTGAGTTAAAGAAAATATTTCCTCCATCATTTTTCACATGCATGTTGCATCTGACTATCCATATTCCATCTAAAATACTTCTCAGAGGACCTATTTATTTTTGTTGGATGTATCCTACTAAAATAAATATGTACACATTAAATTCTTATGTCCGTAATAGGAATCATCCTGAAAGTTCTATCATGAACGGTTACTTGGCTAAAAAATGTATGGATTTCTACTCTATGTATTTGTCTAATCTTACTACAAGAATGAACAGACCAATGAGAAATAAAGAAGAATAGTATGAGAAAATTGAACCCAGTTTTCCATCACTTCCTCAGACGAGAGGAATTCCTGGATCATATACATTGACAATATTAAGCCTTGAAGAGCAGGAGATGGCACATTGCACAGTTTTGTTCAACTATGATTTGTTCGATGACTACATCTTGTAAGTAAATTCAATATGTATATCTTATATATATATATATATATATATATATATATATATATATCTGTTAATTTATTCCTATTTTTATCTATAGAGAACATAAAGTGATGATAAATAGAAAGCATTGCTCTTTATCTTTGAGGAGGGAGACTTTGTATAGCAAAGACTTTTCTGCTTGGTTAAAATTGAAGGTAATAATATTATTGTTTAAAATAATTAAAACAATATTTAATTAAGTTTAATATTAATTTATATTTCAGGTATTGAGTTTTCCTACTGACTCTGTCTCTGAGGAAATAAGAGCTTTGGATTTTTTTTCCTAATATCGTGGTTCATGACTATAAATCAATTGTTATAAATGGGTACATATTTATTATCACTAAACGAGCAAAGAACATGATAACACAACATGATGGTGTTATGGTTACTACCACAATAGACTGTTATTCTAGTGCATCAGATAGTAGACCATGATTTGAAAATGTAGGTTATTATGGAATCATTGAAAAAATAATAATATCGGATTATTATTCTCATGGATGATTCATGATGATGAAATGCCAGTGGTTTGATTCGATGATGAGGTAGGGAACATTTATTGATGATTGTGGATTTTTAGTAATTGATATAACTCACACTCTTACTACCAATGAACCATATGTATTGGAATCAATGGAGAAACAAGTTTTTTATGTCAAATACCATCTTCAACCTGAGTTTGATTTCATTATTTATGATTGTGGATTTTGAGTAATTGATATGACTCGCACTCTTTCTACCAATGAACCATATGTATTGGCATCAATAGAGAAACAAGTTTTTTATGTCAAAGACCATCTTCGACCTAAATTTGGTTTCATTATTGAAGTAATTCCAAGAAATATTTTTGATGATGGTGATGATGGAATTGACATCATCCCTATTTCCATTGGAAACTATCCATTTATTACTTTTGATGACTCTGATAGCTCAATTGTCAGAGTTGACTGTCAACCTGAAGTTGTGGTGGAAAATATATAAAATCATCCATTCATGTTCTCAATTCTTTTGGTTTACCTCGACTTGGGCTGTTAAGGTTGGTACTATTAAAATTAATTTAATATTGATTACAAATATGTTGTATCCGACTAGACCGTTATGTGAATTTTCAATGTTTATTGGTTGAAATTTTATTTGAATTGCATTTTCTAATTTGAAATTGAACATTATTCAAACCTATGAAACCAGCATTTCTAACTTGGTGAAAATTTCAATGCTTCAACTGTGATTTGTATAAAATTTGTAAAACTCTAAGACCTCTCTTTAACATTTTACCGGGTAATGAACATGATGGTTTTTATTCTTCTACAAAACATGTATTAAAACCTGCATTATCTACCTGGGCTAAAGAAATTAAATTTTTCCTTAATTTTGACAACTGTTTACCCCTTATGAATCTGGTAGAATCAATGTTCCATGATTTTAATAGACTGATGACACTTAGTAAATAACCATCCTACTAAAAATTAAATTTCTTTATTATATCTTGTACAATTTATTAACTTCATTATATATTTTCTCAAGCTCACCTAAAACAATGGATAGATAAATTATTCCTGAATTTCCCTATTCCCTATCATTTATTTTGTTTTTTGGGTTACACATTAGTTATCCTTTTTTATTTACTTCCATATTTGTTTTCAAATGCAAGAAATGAAGCCAATTGAAGAGAGGCAACGAAAATAGATTATGGACAACAATCGTCGCATGACTGAGCTGGGAATTCCACCACTAGTGCCTACAGTGAGTATTTTATTTCAAATATATTTATTTAAATAATATATAATGTCATGTGATTAATTTTTTTTAAACATTTTTTCAGGATCCATCTATTAGGCGACAATTATTTGATGAGCAACCTAGTAGTGGTCCTAGTACTTGGGGTGTTCATATGAGGGGGGTGGTATGGGAGCTAGACAATCTGGTCGGCGAACTCGATTAGACTCTGCCCCTCCCACTGACATACCATCCATCCCACATTATAATCTTGGTGTGTTGTTAAGGACACACGAGATATTTAGGTCTCCCGTGTTTTCACCACCCTTTACATCTGAGCCTCCTCGCCCGTCTATACCATATCCGATGATGATTCTCGCTCCCCATCTAGAATTCGGCCAGCCATCCCTGTCAACTTCTTTTACTTCTGCTTCCTTCTCTCTGGGCTTTTATATTCCATCTTCTTCGACTCCTTCTCTTCCATAGTTTTTTCCTACGGAGCATACATTAGGACCGACTCCATCTGTACAGGGTGTTTCTTCAGTTTCTATGGATCCAGCGGCGCCCATTGATCAGGCTACCGTAGGTATACTTATACAACCCAAACAAATTTTTACACCATTATTTATTTTCATTAAAATGTGTATTGATAAAAAAAAAATTCTTTCATAACAGATACATCTACTAATAGGAGTCTGGGGCGGGGGTGTACACTCATGCGTGTGTTGTGGAACTGCCGCACGCAGTTGATGGCGGACTACAATAAAGATAGTCAAATGATTGAAAAATCAGGGCAGTAATGTCGGAATTTTTTGGCGACGCTTTCCAAATACTCCCACATCATTCTTGTTAGCCCACTCTCATGGAGACACCTGCCAAATGAAGTCAAGGATAAAGCTTGGGTAGAGATATGGGTAAAAAAATCTATTGTATTTAATGCAATATATTATTTTTTGTATTTATATGAATTAATATTTTGGTGTCAGCTATGGTTTAATTTCCCCGATGGTGAGGGTGAACGACCAACACATCTAAAGGATTTAGGCGAGCTTTGGAGAGCTTATAAGCACGAGTTGTACATTGGATGATGTTCTAGAGTGGCCACAGAGTTAGAGGTAGTCCTTGTCGTGGATGATTTTCCATTTGAACATTACCGATAGATGATTACTCATTGGACGACTATCCAATTTAAGGTATTAATCACATTAGAGGTATTTAAATGAAAATTTTCATGTTTTTCGTTAATACTAATTATTGAATTTTATTTAGGATTCATAAGGAAGAAATAATAAAAATATTGATGCTAAAAAATACGTCCACACATTGGGATTTACTACAATGCCATATCATGAGAGGCAAAAAGTATGACAGTTTATAATTTTTCTGTACGAATTTCACTTTCTATTACTACCTCCATAATTTATTCGATTGATAAAGTTGTTATATAATTTTAGTTATGTAATTAATTATTGGTATCCTATTTTTAATTATGGTTTATTACTTTCAATGTCATTGTAGAGGCATAAATTGAATATAGAAGGATGTGTTCCTCGAGCAAAATTGTTTTTCTCGAGTAGAAGGAAGAAAGATGGAAGTGTGGTTAATGAACTGACTCAGTAGTAGATTGTAAGTTTTACTTTGTAGATTTAAAATTTTAATCTCTATTTTGTAACTTAATAATCTATTTATATTTGTAACTGGTTGCTTTAGAGGCCCTTGATTCCCAAGAACCTGACAATTTTGGGCTAAACGATCACTTACATTAGGTGTTGGGAGATGAGCACCCTGGTAGAGTACGTTCCAACCTAGGAAGAGTATAGTTCTAATGAGTTATTAGACCTCATAAAGTATGAGTTGTAGTTCCACTGAGTTCCAGCGAGTTAATTCACAGGCAGAACAGGCTGAAAAAAGGGCCATAGTGACGACAGAACAGTCTGGTAGGGTAAACACTGCATTTATGAAACTGATGGAAGTTTTACATCCAACACTTCCACTAGAGGCCAGCATAGCTTGTAATGAATATATGTCATCAATGAGTTCTATATATGGTTCACCAGGTGGAAGTTCTATTGGAGGTTGATACGGTGGTGAGGAGGAGGCCGAGGTGGAGGAGGAGGAGGGCGAGGAGGAGACCGAGGCGGAGGAGGAGGGTGAGGAGGAGGGTGAGGCATATGAGGAGGGCGATGAGGAGGCTGAGGATGAGTACAAGGGCGAGGAAGAGGGAGTTGAGGAGGGTGGGGATGATGATGAGGACGAGGGTGAGGCTGATGATGACGGTGATGATAGTGATGGTGATGAGGGACAGATTGATTCATTGCATTTTTGACTGATATTACTGAACTTTGATGCTTATTGATTTGTTGTGCCTGAATATATGTTTGATTAGGTAGGTCACATTATCTTTATTATTTTATCTATAAATAATAAAACTTGACTTGATGATTTTTTATGACTAATTCACCCCTCCCCTAGACACCCCCCCCACCCCCATGGGCAGCCCGCCCACCCCCTTAGACACCCCGTACCCCCTGGACAGCCCCGCCACCCCCAAGGATAGCCCGCCCACCCCCTGGACAGCCCCTCCCCCCGTGAACATCCCCCCACTCACGTGGACAGTGTTCCAACCCCCCTGGATAGCCCCTCCCCCTTTGGAAAGCCCCGCCACTCCCGTGGACAGCCCCCCCACCCCTGTGGATAGCCCGCCCACCCCTGTGGATAGCCCCCCCCCCCCCCCACCACCACCACCCTCGTGGATAGCCCGCCCACCCCCCTAGACACCCCGTACCCCCTGGATAGCCACGCCCACCCCCTGGACACCCCATACCCCCAGGACAGCCCCACCCCCCCCCCCCCACCCCCCTAGATAGCCTTGCCCACCCCCTCGACAACTCGCCCACCCCCCTGGATAGCCCCTCCCCCCATGGACACCCCGTACCCCCTAGACAACCCCGTCCACCCCCTAGACAGCCCTGCCACCCCTGGATAGCCCCCACCCCCCACCCCCATAGATAGCTCACCCATCCCCCATGGACAGCTCATCCACCCCCTTGGACAGCCCGCCCACCCCTGTGGACAGCCCGCACACCCCCCTTGGACACCCCCTACCCCCTGGACAGCCCCGCCACCCCCGTGGACAACCCGCCCATCCCCCTGGACACCTCGTACCCCCTGAACAGCCTCACCCATCCCCTGGACACCCCCTACCCCCTGGACATCCCCTCACCCCTGTGGAAAGCCCTACCCACCCCCTGGATAGCCCTGCCACCCCCGTGGAAATCCCCCCACCCCCTGGACAGCCCCCACCCCCATGGATTGTAGGGTTTCTAACAACTTGAAGATCCCATTAATCATAGATACCCACTTCGTTGCCTCCTAGGATCCTTGATCACCAATAAAAAATAGTGGATGGTATTTTAGAAACTCTCATGCATAATAAATGATCTGAGAAGAACATGGCTATTCCACTTCCACAAGAGTTTGAGTAGAGACCAAGACTAGGAAGACAATAGCTGGATCACAAGAATGACTACCTGAGATATCCCCTTATGGACTTTTTGATTAATTTATAGTGGTAACATTCTAAATAATTATCAAAAATAAAACCTTTAGTACAATAATCAGATGTTTTAAAACAAGGGACACAAAATCACAAATCCCATAAAGATACATCATAAATAATTATTCATAAAACCATTTCAAAATCACATAATCGAGACTTCTTTCTATTTAAAACTCCCCAATGGTTTATAAAAATATCTTTTAAGGTTCAATTTCAAAAATCATATAGTATTTTTGTCCCACAATAAAATGTAATCCATTTCCTAATAACCAAATCCCCCCCACCACTTGGACACCACCCCACCACCTGGACACCCCCCACCCCCTGGACACCCCCACCCCCATGGACAGCCACCCCCACCCCCCTTAGATAGCCCCCAACCCCCTGGACCGCCCCCACCCCCTTGGACACCACCCAACCCCCCTGAACACCACCCCACCCCCTAGATACCACCCCCACCCCACCCCCTGGACACCCCACCCCCTAGAAATACCCCCCCCCCCCCCCCAACCCCATAGAAACCACCCCACCCCTCCTGGACACCCCCATGGATACCCCCCCACCACCACCGCCACCGCCCTGGACCCCCCCCCCCCCCCCACACACACACACACACCCTGGGACACCCCCTAGACAGTCCCCCAACCCCCTAGACGCCCCCCCCCCCCACCCCCTGGACACCACCCCACCCCCCTGGACATCACCCCACCACTTGGACACCCCCCACCCGCTGGACACCCCACCCCCATGGACATCCACCCCCCCCCCCCCCCCCTTGGACAACCCCCTGGACTGCCCCCACCCCTGGACACCACCCCACCCCCTGGACACCCCCACCCACCCCCTGAACACCACCCCACCACCCCTGAACACCCCCATGGACACCCCCCCCCACCACCACCACCACCCTAGACAGCCCCCACCCCCCCTGGACAGCCCCCACCCATCCTGGACACCCCCACCACCTGGACACCCCCACCACCAAGGACAGCCACCCCCACCTCCCTGGACACCACCCCACCACCTAGACACCCCCACCCCCACGGACAGCCACCCCCACCCCCTGTACATCACCCCACCCCCCTTGGACAACCCCCCCCCCCCCCCCCAACCCCTTGGACCGCCCCCACCCCCCTAGACACCCCCACCCCCTAGAAATCCCCCCAACCCCCTAGACACCACCCTACCCCCCTGGACACCCCCATGGACAGCCCCCCCCCCACCCCCCGTGGTCACCCCCAACCCCCTGGATGACCCCCCCCCCCCCCCCCACCCCTTGGACACCACCCCACCCCCCCTGGACACCACCCCACCACCTGGACACCCCTCACCCCCTGGACACCCTCATTCCCATGGACATCCACACCCATCCCCCTGGACACCACCCCACTACCCTTGGACATCCCCCCAACCCCCTGGACCCCCCACCCCCCTGGACACCCCCTGCCTTTGGAAAGCCCCTCCCCCCCCCAACCCCCTGGACACCACCCCACCCCCCCCCCCCTGGACACCACCCCACCCCCCCCCCCCTGGACACCACCCCACCCCCCTGGACACCCCCATGGATAGCCCCCCCCACCCCTCCTGGACACCCTCATCCCCCCGGACACCCCCACCCCCTAGGACACCCCCTACCCCCCTTGGACAGCCACCCCAAACCCCTGAACAGCCCCCCAACCCCCTAAATTATAAATTGAATTCTTTATGTATTTAATTAACTTATGAATTATGTGTTAATTGTGTATGGGTATACTTATTGTATGTGTATACTTGCTGTAATTACCTTATGAATTATGTGTTAATTCGGTATGTGTGTAGAGGGTAATTAAATACATAATTGGAGGTATTCAGATTTATGTATGAATTATATGTTGTATGAATTCTGTATGAATTATATGTTGTATGAATTCTGTATGAATTCATACAGAATTCTATATGTATTATGGAGGCATACTTGTTAATGGTGTATTGTGTTACTTGTTGTGTGTGTATGTATTATGTAGGTCTGTTGTGTATGAATTTTTGTGGAATTACTACAGCTGCACAGGAGGAATTGTTGCAGCTGCACAGGGGTTGTTGCACCTGTACAGGGGGAGGCCAGCAATTTTTCTTGCTGCAGGTACAAAGGATATGCCAACGTTTTACAACCATTGGCATATGTGTAAAAGTAGAGCTTATACCAACGGTTTTATATAAATCGTTGGTATAAGTATATTCCAACGGTTTGTAAACCATTGGAATAGATAATTTTACTTCATATTTACCAATGGTTTTTGGGAAACCATTGGTAAAAGTCTATCCCAACGATTTTCTAAACCGTTGGTATAGGGATAATTCTTCCTATTACCTACAGTTTAAAACCGTTGGGAAACATATATACCAACGGTTCACTGAAACTATTGTTATATACTGAATTTTTCAGACATATCCCAATGATTCTATGAGAATTGTTGGGATATGTCTATCCCTACGACTCAAGACCCGAAAGTTTGGACAATCATTGGTATAGTTTATACCAACGGTTGTCCAGCCTTTACCAACAGTTTTAAACCATTGGTAAAGATAAAATTTTTAGTAGTGAACCAACGACATCTAATGCATATCTAGTATGTCAATATAAAATAAGCAGTGTGTAGGTATAATAATAAAGCAGTTTAATGAAATGAATAAATGTAAACCATGTCGGGCTTGGTTCCCTCATGGATGTCTGGCCGACTATACCTGCTTTGGCCTATGTCGGATATGTGTGTACATGAGGATAGTAAAGTAGAAAGATAGGACCCATGAAAAATAAACCCATGTGTCCATGTACAATACTAGTCATGCGGGACCCCAAGGAGAACCCAAGGAGTCCCTATAAACTAGTGATCATAAAAGCCTCTACATGTTTAATAACATTAAAGGTTTAGCAATTAAGGGTAAACTAATTAGCACACAGGCATAATGTAATATCATATGACCTGTGAGCCCATCCAAGGAATTACAAATCAGAATCCAAGCGTCTCCCAAGGCATAACATAATCTCATTTAACAAATGAGTTATCCATAGCTATCCATATCTAGAGTCCATGTGCCACTCAAGGCGTATATCACGTCATGCGACCTATGAGACCATATGAGGTATTTCATATAAGGTATACGGGTATCACTCAAGGCATATCATAATTCATTTAACCACTGAGCTTATCCAAGGCATTCTGTATCAGGAATCCATGTATTGATCATGGTGTATATAATCTCAATCATCCTATGAGCCCATCCATGGAATTTCATAATAGGAATCTAGGTATCTCTAAAGGCGTATTTATGATCATTCAACCAATGATCACATCCATGGAATTCCATATCAAGAATCTAAGTATCGCCCAAGGCTTAATATAATCTCATTTAACCTATGATCCCATCCAAGGTGATTTGTATAAGGAACCCAAGTATCTCTCAAGG
Source organism: Viscum album (assembly GCA_963277665.1). Classification (NCBI taxonomy): domain Eukaryota; kingdom Viridiplantae; phylum Streptophyta; class Magnoliopsida; order Santalales; family Viscaceae; genus Viscum; species Viscum album. Next base: position 848,838,851 of record OY728121.1, on the reverse strand, counting down.
TGTAAGAAAAATAAATAGCCTCATTGAATTCAATAATTAAACTTAGTCCATGGAAATGTCAATGCCAAATCGCAATTCATCACTAAACTAGACATTTAATCAAACCACTTCCCAGTGATACAAGGGGTCATGCAAGTATACATTCCATCTATCCATTCATCAAGATTCATTTAACTTACCCCATTAATTACTTTAATTATAAATAATAAGGGCCGAGTGTGTCTCCATAACACTTACCATTTATTAAGTTCATCCAGTCACTCTTTCTAAATGAATAAGCCAACAAACCTTAGAGGGGTATTAGGTTACGTGGGTAATATGGACATAATAAACACTTAACTAGGTGGGTATTATTTCTCACTCAAATCCTTCTTTATTCAAAAGGCATACAACGTAATTTAACACGGTCCAAGTAAGGTTACATACCCGAAATCAATTCAATCCATTTGTTTACCATCATTTAATGATTCCTATTTTAAGTTGGGCCAAACACACTTAGCGGTGCTTTGAATAATTACTCGCATTCGTTGCCAAGAGAATACATGTGATACACCCATGGGGTGGTTAACATTTAGGTCTCATCCACTAACAATGTTAATGGGCCTCATAAGTGCTCTATATAGTGGTCTATGAAATTAAATTTAAGAGTTACACAATTTAGGAGTGACGCTGGGAGAATATGGTGTGCAGCACAATGATAACATTTTATAAAATGACAAAGCTTTGAGGGATAAACCATAAACCACCTACCTCATGGTTAGGAAACTTCACTCATCCACTATCGGCCTCCAATTCGAGATGTTTTGAGAGAAAATCAAGAAACGCACAAATGCCCTACAAATAGGGTATAATATCCCGCATGAAAATAGCATTCCATATGACAAGATAAACTGAAAAAGGAAGCAAGAACAATCTTAGACTTACTGAGAGGCTTCCAATGCATCTGACGACGATGAAATCGGACCAAGAACGGTGAAGAACCCACCATGGAAGGGGGGAAGAGGAGAGCGTGCACGGGGGAACTCTCGGTGAAATGGGGGAGAAATGGGGTAAACCCTTTAATGACCGGAGGGGGGAAATGGTAATTTTTTCCTTTTAATGAGTTGCACAATTTAGCCGCACAGTTTGGATAACTGTGTGTCAATCGTGCAGTGCTACTTTCCGAAGGGACACCCCCTCGCACAGCTAGGCGCACGATTTGACAAACCGTGTGCAAGCCGTGTGATCCCATTTGCAATCTTCTGCAGAAAAATCACACAGTTATGTAGCCTCGGGTGCACAATTTGACAAACCGTGTGACACCCTTTACAGGGCCACATGGTTGGTGTGCACGGTTTGCACTAACCATGTGCAAACCATGCACCAACCTTACATTTCCAAAATCTAGTTTTTAGGAGTCTGACACTCCCAAAACTCAATTGAACACTTGAGAGTCATGTCTTAGGCCTTAAACCCCATCTAAAAACATCACATTTAAGTGTTCTAATGCTCAAATTTACATTATGAGACTCAATTTAAGATTTTTTCTGTCCACCAAATTAAAAGCTCAAATTCTCTTGGAATTTTTCAACCATGTCCAAAACACAGGACATTACAACAAACGACCTCAGATTGGTGTGAAATCATAGGAAAACTATGGTTGAATCATTTTTGACTTGTACAAGCAGACACCACGACAATCCAATGTGTGGTGTGCTTGAAATGTATGAATATGTAGTTTTTAATGATATGAAAGTCTTTAAAAACATGTATTGAGGGGTTAAATCCAAGAAAATGAGCTCATAGTGTTGTGAAATCATAGGACAATGGTCATAGATTGATTTGTGAAATGTAGGAATTGATGTCAAAAAAATCTGAGTGGTACTTTTCTCGAGATGTCCGTAAATGCATTTTTAGTGTTAAGTCTCTAAAACATGCGTGTAATGATCAAAGCCATAATGAACGGCCTTGAATTGTCATGAAATCATAGGAAATTTATCTTTGAATTATTTATGACATGTATGAGCAGACTGGACATCAACCTGATGTGTGGTGTGCTCGAAATGACTCAATAAGCAGTTTTAAAAGATATCAGTGTCTTTAAAAACGTATTTTAGGGGGTCAAAACTAAGTAAATGGACTTAGAATGGAGTGAAATCATAGGACAACGACCATAGATTGGTTTTTGAAATGTAGAAACTGACTTCATATCAATTCAAGTTACGGTTTTGTCAAGATGACAGTAAATGCATTTTTATGTTTTAAAACTCTAAAATATTTGTGTAACAGTCAAAATCATAGAAAACGAATTCGAAATGATGTGAAATCATGAGATAACTATCGTTGAATTATTTTTGATGTGTACAAGTAGACAACACTTCAAATCAACATGTAGTGTGCTTGGAATGACTCAATAAACACTTTTTAAAGATATCAAAGTCTTTAAAAATATGTGTCATCTGATCAAAACCAAGAAAATGACCATGGGTTGTCGTGGAATCATAAGAAAAACACTGTAGAATGATTTTTGAAATGTAGGAACCGACAACATATCAAAGTTTTTAAAATTGTTTATTTAGACATTTCAAGCACACCTCACGTCATTTTAAAAAACTGGTTAGATTATTATAAACTTATCCATTTTAGGTTCTGAGAGTTGAATCATATCTTAAATGGGAATTTTTATGTTTTAAAAGTGTCCTGGGTGAGTTTGAAGGTTTAATTTCTGGGAGAATTTTCATATCTTCATTCAATATGTGATATGTGGGCTGGTATATTATTTGTTTTGTGTTGAAATGTCATATGTTTGATTAACAAAATAACAAATGTTGTGTGCAAAATTCTAAATATATTCTGTCTAAATATATTCTGTGTATATTATGTATTGTGTTTCTTTTCTTAAATATTTTGGACTATATTGCAAATGATAGATGTTGATAGTAGGTAGACGGTTGACCATTCGGATCCACGACACTCTTCAGGAGCCGGTTGATGCGACAATGATGTGGTCGGTTTCGCGTATAATTAATCTAGTTATAGAGGTGGTCATATTCAGTGGATGTGGAGAGATGGATATGATGGTCATGGGTTGATACCGGATGTTGGACCTATATGTATATGATTACTATGCCTATGACTGATGCGTTGAGGGTGCATGTATGATAGATGTTTGTGAATATATGATTGATGGATGTATGACTAAATTTTATGTTCTAAATTAATTATTATTTAGTTACATTGTATGTTGCATAAATTTTTTTAAACAATTTATTTATTTATTTATTTAAAAATTTTAGTGGCAATTCATCTATCAATTTTTTTCTTGTTTTGCAGCGGTTCTCATAAACCGATGCAAAACACAACTCGTTCTATATTATTTAGCGACGGTTAATTTATTTCCCCCCCCCCAATTTATTAGATAAAAAGTTTTATGATAAAAATTGTTGTTAAATGAATAAAAAATTGTCACTAAATATAAAAAATGAAATGTATCTAAACTGTCGCGAATTGATTACTAACCATGAAATGCAAAGCGGTTTAAATTGTCGTTAATAACAAAAAAAACGGATGTTAAACCTTTTTTTTTTTTTGCAGTGTTACAGTAATGAATATTGGGGTTATCATATAAATCCCTCATTTATAACTTATTTTTTTAGTGGAGAATCTTGATTTGGTTCCGTGATCACGAGCGATTTAAGGAGGCTATATAAGTAATGTTCACCTCAAACCCTTTCACACTAATTATTATTTTCAAGGATACTGATATGAAAAAAAATGTTTAATAAAAAAATTATTCTATTAGAACATGACAAAGGGTTTGATTTTTTTCCATTAATGTTTGTATAACTTTTAATAAAAAATGCCATTTTAGACACAAAAAGTGTATTTCGTTAATAAATTAGTTTATATAATTTTAACATACTTAAATTAATCATCTTTTTTTTGTACAGAAACCCTAGCTGAAATATACAATTCATGATCTTCCAAATATAGCTCGTTCTCTTGCGGGTGTACCGGGCCTCGGGTCTATACGAATCACAACCTAATTAGGTGAAACTCGACTTTTCATAGTGCTCTACACTGTCGAGACGTTAAATCACACGACTTTGAAATTACCTCGGCTAAAGTTTGTAATCGGTGTGAGTCGAACACTGGACCTAAAGGTCCACATCCCTCATCCTTTTCCCAGGGCCACCCCAATGGAGTTGAATTAAATTAATACTCAAGGATATTGGTAATTAATACATTTGATTTTAATTAAAAAAAATACCCCCCAAAGTGCCAAATTAGGATAAGTCAACCTTCATTCATTTTAAAAAATAAAATAACATTAATTAACTTTATAAGGATTAAAAAACAATATGTAAATGTAATCCAATTAAATTAATTGATTTTAATTACCATTTGCTATACTAAATGATGAAATTTAAAATACAAATATCACCATATTTAAAATACAGGGAAAACATATTTAAAAGTTGAATCGAGGACGAAGTAATCAATTTAATTTAATTTCACGCTATTAAAATTTAAAAATGTCAAATAAAGATATATTTTTAAAATTAATTTAAATTATAAATCCAGGATTTTAAAATTGTCACTACAGAACCGCCGCTTGAAATTAATTTTGGTAACCACAGAATAAAAACCAATCATAGATATAATCCGACTTCTAAATTATCGAATAATTGTAAATTTAATGAAAAATATTGGTAATTTTTTTAACACATCTATAAATATCCATAGATCATTTCTAATTTCAATAATATACAACATTCTAAGCTAAACGTTACCAGTGATGGATCAAAAGCCGCGAGAACTAGAATCACAACACCAAATACATAATTAAAACGGGAAAACAAATCCTATCAATAAATACAGACCGTAAAACCTACCATTTTCCTTCTTAGTGGTCCCGCCCCGGCCGCTCGGGAGCCCTTTCCCAACCGTAGCTGTTCCCCGACGGAGTCCCCGCACTCCTCCAATGATGATTCGACCCGGATCCGAACCATAACGGGCCAGGCGACGGCCACGGCTCCTGCAGCGGACGAGGCGGGCGGGGATGGAAATAATAGCAACCAGGCGGCACCGCCGTTGACGGCGGCGCTGGGGGAGGCGGATAATACAAGGGAGTGGGCACCTGCGGCGGCGGCGGGGTGGTCTGCAGCGCGTCGTACAACTCGAGGATCGGATAGCGGACTTTTCCGGCGGCGTCTACCGGGTCTTCTTGGACCGGCGACGGAAAAGGGCTCCGGTTCGGGGAACTGAACCTGCAGGAGAAGCTGAGGATGCCGTTAGGCTTCCCGTCGGGGGCCCTGATCTGGTAGCTCACGAATCGTACGACGCCGTCCGACTCCTCCATCAGATCCTTCAGCGGGACCAGCACCTCTCCGATCGTCTTGTCGCCGAACATGGCGCCTTCGTGTCGTAGATCGAAACGGACGAACCACAGGTCTTCCTCGCCGCTTGGAAACGAAGAGGAAGATGCGATTGGAGTGACATCGAAGCGCATCTCGTGGTTCCATTCCGGATTTCCGCCTCCTCTTCTATCCGTGGGAGTTCGCTGCTGCTGCTGCTGATGGCGATTCTCGGGATGATTGCTACGCTCGTCTTCCGATTTTTTGCGGAATTCGATGGATATGAGAGCGTAAACAGTGAGCTTCTGGAAGTAGTTGAAGGATTTCAGATCTTTGCAGCCCAAGAGTTTGAGCTCTATGAAGCTGGTGGTGGTGGAATCGACCATGGTTGTACGGGCGATCCGATTCTGCAGAACTGATTGGCCGCCTGGGCAGGGTCGGATCAGATTAGGGGTGTGAAAGAGGCAGGAAAACACCTCGCCAATGACCCACCACCGCTGGGTCAGTTGCAAGGGAACACCTATCAAATGTTTTTGAATTTCTTAAACCCTAAGTGTATGTGTGAATTAAGGTTTGTTTAATTCTGATTTTTCATATTAAATTTGCTGATTAATATGTTTCCTGCCATTTAAATTTTAATTACACCATGCTTTCTCTACAATGAATAATATGCTAGATATATGTTATGTTGTTTGGGCCTTGTTTTACCGGGCCGCCTGTTTGAGGCTCGTTGGTTATCTTGCGTGACATGCCGGCAATCTCGGTTCCATTGGGTGCTTACCTGTGCACCGTTAATCATTGTGGGTGCCCATCTTGATCTAGTCGTCCCCTTGCATTCCTCGGTTGTCTGAGGGGTTGAGGTTTGTTCGACATTCAGTTTCGCCTTGCCTCTGTGGCACCTGCGGATTGGGGGTGCGGTTATCGAGAGCAGGCGCGCGCAGGGGGTTTCATCACCCTGCCCCCGTTGCTTCCTGATACATCATTGCGTTTCACCCCGGTTTTTCAGCTCCTTCGATATGGTGTTTCAGTCTTCCTCGGTGAAACCCTAGTGTCTGGCTCCCTAGTTCTGTGCTTAAGCCTCCTTCGTGGAGCATTTGTCCTCATCTATCGATCTACCTCGGCCCCCCATCTTGTGATCGGTACACGGTGGAGACGACATCCTTCCCGACGAAAGGTGCGTGGCTTTCAATGATGATTTCCAGAACCACAGAAGGAGCACACCGTGGATGCTTCTTCAGACCCAGAAGACTCACGCAATCATCCTCTACTTGAAGAGATTAGGACTGTCGGACACTCCGATTGTCTGACATTGTGAGTATTAGGGTTGCAGTTTCATTTATTCATTTGAAACTTGTAAATCTTGCTTCCTGGTTTTGTTCCTGTTTCTTTTCTTCTTGCGGATACGATTGCTTTGTACTGTTTTGGTTTTTTCTTTTGAGATTAATAAAACCGTGTGTGTGAGTGTGGTGTTCTTACCGTGCAATAGGACCCCTGAGGGTCCGAAGCACGTTAAATCTTTGTGTCCCTTTACTTTTCCTGCACTTTTAATTCGGTTTTGGTTTTTGCTATATCGAACCCACAGTACCAGTTCGGTCCGTTGAATATTGTGGTTGTTTGGCTTAATTGCACTGTCCTCCAACAACAACAAGTGGTATTAGAGCCTCCCTAACCTAATGTGTTTTTGATTTTGATATTTGCTTAACTGCGTTGTGATTGCAGTGTTGTTAATTCTGCTTTCTTGCTTGTATACCGAATTTGTTTGCATGCCTTCGGTTTTCAGTTTCTATAAAACCGGTTTATTGCATCCTGCTTTACAATTTCTTTAAACTGCTTGCTTGCGATTGTTGTTTCCTGTTTGCTGCCCCTGTTTACAGTTTTATTAAAATTGCCTTGTTGTGTTCAGTTTACAGTTTCTTTAATTCGGGTTTATTAGCTTTATTATTCCACATTTTATTATCTCTTTAATTCTGCCTATTTAATTGATTTATGTTTATTAATAGAAACCATTGTATTCATCGAACATTCTTCGCATTTCACATCTCACAGTACACGTTTACCTAGTGAGATTGACCGGTTCTTGGGGGCGTACGATTAACATTGTCCCCAACCACTCAACATCTACTCATCTAGATAAACATATCTACAATGCGATACGAAATCGAGAAATTCGATGGCGAATTAAAATGAGGGCATTGCTTGTTCAACAAGGCCTAATTGACGCCCTATGTGGGTGCAAGAAACCAATTATCACTGCAATTGAGACCTTATGCAGCGTGCAGTTGTTTGGTTTGTGTATCAGGTTCTGGGGTAGGAGGGGTTTGTGCGAGGTTGGTTTGAGCAAGAGTGTATTGGTTAGCAGTGGGGTGTATGACAGGGTATGTCTGTCTGGTTGTTTGGTCTCATAGTTCTGCCTTTAGCCATAGGCGAGTTGTTCCTATAAAAACCCTTCTTTTTATTACACACTTAAACATGATTTATTACATAAAACCTTCACTTGATACAACATAGAAGATCGAGAGGTCTAGTGTCTTTGGGGCTTAGGAACATTACATAACGACTTAAAACATGAAACACAACATCTTTATTGAAAACTTCCTTTACATGAACACTACATTCCTTCGTACTTAGCATTGCATGAGATAACCTGAGGACATGCATAAGAAAAGGGTGAGTTATAAAGCCCAATAAGGGAGTAAACAAGGCATAACACGTAGAATACAATACATGTTAGACAATAAGCATATTAATAAAGCATAAAAGAAACATGAACATAAAGACATAATATAGCATGATTATCATAACATGGAAATGTGGCAACAACACTTAACATGGTATTAGCATGAGTCAAGGCTCATTGCACATAGAGCATGAGTAAACCCTCATTGCACTTGAATTAACACGAGTAAACTCTCATTGCACTTGAATTAACATGAGTAAACTCTCATTGCACTTGACGTATCATGATACTAATCTTTACCCAATGCATTAGAGCGCTATCAGGGCACACTCTTCTTATTCATTTCATTTCATGCATAAGTGTGCCACATAGATTATATAACATGGATTCATTAAACATAATCATTTATTCCACGATAAAGGAATGTGAAATTCATACATGAAACTCTATAATTAATAAGTAAATGTGCATAAAGGTAAATACCCTTGATAGATAAATGGGCATGGTATTCACTACACAATGACTTTGTCTTGGAAAATCACGGTGCAATTTCGGCAACATAACGACGTGACATAAGAATTCATAAAAATGGTTGATGAGAGAGAAAGGGTTGTCTTATCATATGTACATGAAATGGAAAGTAATGAGGTCATATAGATACATGTCCCAACATAAGTAATGGAATTTTAGATTCATAATACTAAAGAATTGCTTGAATGTAAATGAGGAGAGAGAAATTCCTTACGGAATTTCGGCATGGTAACAAGTGTACATGAGAGACATTAATCAGAGAGAAAGAGGTATCTCATCATTCAAACATAAAGAGGGTAGTATGGGGGAGATGCAAAATCATACTCCAACATTTGTAATTGAAAATAAAAGGGCATAACAACATAATGAAATTTGGACAAAAATGAGAAAGGAAGAAATCTCTTACTTGGAAGTGTGATCCCAAAGGCTTGGGAGGGGCTTGAGAGAGGCTTCTTGGGAGATTGAGGTGCCTTAGGGGGATTCTAGAGAGAGGAGGGCATAGGTTGGTCGAGCTCCAAGGGATTTGAGTGAAGAAGAAGTGAGAGTTTGGGTGATTTTATATAGGAAAAGAGAGAGAATTCTTTATTATTTAGGTTTTAGACCCTACACATTAAACAAATAAAAACCACAAACCATCACATGGTTTTTTCCAAAGGAGAGTGGAAAAAAATATTTTATAAGGCCAATGACCAAACTTCTTAAAATATTAAGCTTGCTTATGTGGAGGTGATTCACACTCTCAAGGAAATCATTTTAAAAAGATAAAATGTTTTATAAGTCTTGGAGGGTCCTCTAAGACTTCGTAAAATAAATCAAATAAACCTAAAATCACATTATTTTAATGGTAAAACATATATTGGCCAAACATATTGTTTATAGTATTTTATTACATCACTATTGGGTCATTATGATGTCATAAAACACATTATATATTTAAACGATATTTATTTTTTACACAAAAATTCGACTGTCTCAGAAAATTATGAAAAATTCACCATTGGATAATTTCGACATCCGGATTCCAAAAATAATATTCATTTTATCTAAATAATTTTCTAAATATGTGAATTTTTACTTTTAAAATAAAAACCGATATTTATCGAAAATTCATGGGTTTTGACAAAAATAGATTTCAAACCTTAATAAAAATTACAATTGTATTTATAAAAATTATATGATCATTTATATTTAAAAATAAATTTATTAATAATATTTTATTAAAATATTATTTAATTCAAAAATCTATTAATTTATCAAAATAGATTTCTTAATTGAATATTAACTAAAAAAATACTATTTGTGCTTTAAAAATTATTTACAAAGTAACAATAATAAAATGAATGTATATTCTTTATTATATACAAAAATAATGCACATAATCATATTGCTAAGGTCTTGTTACATAACCCCTTATAACACCCGCATAAGACCAAAGGGTAAGGTGTGCGATGGTGATAGACTCTTAGGGTGGCTCGGATAACATCGCTCGGGTGGTAATCTCTATCAACTTCCACTTCTCCCATAGGTGGTTCCGTTCGAGATTAATGTGTTGAAGCTTGGATTAGGAGTGTTCAAGAGCGAAGCCCAATGACGCCACCTCCTTTCCAAGCTCCGACAAATGAGCTTCGTACGGGGCAAGTCTACTGGATGAGGCCATCACTTCCTTTGTCTGAGTAAATTGGATTTGTTAAAGCCCTATATTTATACTAATCATGTGATCACTGTTCAAAAACTATATTAGAAACAATCACAGTTCGTAACAGTATTTTAAAATCTAAAAACATAAAACCAAAGAAGTAAATATGTTTTATATAACCATTTTACATAATAAGACATTTAATTAGATCAAGAGGAATTTTCATTAACAAAAGTTTGGGTCGTTACAATATTCCCCCCTTAAGAAATTTCACCCTCGAAATTTCCTTTTCCCACACTAAAACAGATGCGGGTAACTCTTCTTCATCACTTCCTCTGATTCTCACGTTGCGTCTTCAAAATTTTGGTTTCTCCACAACACCTTGACAAGAGACATTGTCTTATTTCATATAAATTTTTCCCTACGATCTAAGATCTTCACCGACTTCTCTTTATAGGAGAGGTCATTATCCAATGGTACCACCTCTAGATTGAGTACATGTGATGGGTTAGGTATGTACTTCCTCAAGAGTGATACATTGAATACAACATATACTTGAGATATGTTCGGTGAGAGTGCTATTCGATAAGGAAATACTCCAATGCGATCAATGATCTCAAAAGGGCTGATGTACCTTGGACTAAGTTTTCCCTTCTTCCCAAATCTCATAACTCTCTTCTATGGTGATATGCGGAGGAATACCATGCCTCCAACATCAAACTCTAGGTCTCGTCGACGATTATCAGCATAACTATTTTGTCGACTCTGAGCAGCTTTAATGTGTTACTGGATGGTATTAACCCTCTCCACCATTTTTTTTACCATTTATGGACCTAAGAGTTTTTGCTCCCCAACTTCATACCAACATGCCGATGTTCTGCACCTCTTCCCATAAAGGGATTCATAAGGAGCCATTTAGATTCTTGAGTAGAAACTGTTATTGTAAGAGAAATCAACTAGAGAGAGATGTTGATCCCATCCTCCTTTGAAGTCCATTGAGCATGCTCTAAACATGTCCTCAAGTGTTTGGATAGTCCGCTCAGATTGGCCATCAGTTTGAGGATGATAGGCCGTATTGAAGTTCATCTCAGTATTCATAGCATGTTTAAGACTCTTCCAAAACTTAGAGGTGAATCTTGGATCTCAATCGGATACAATAGATAGTAGTACTCCATGCAGCCTTACCATGTCTCTGATGTATATCCATGCCAGTTGATCCAGTGAGAAATCCTCCCTAATTGCAATGAAGTGTGCAGTCTTTGTAAGACAATCCACAACAAACCAAATAGCATTGTTTCCTTTGGATGTCTTCAGATTTCTAGTGAAAAATTCCATGGTGATGTTTTCCCATTTCCATGCTGGTATGGGTAATGGTTGTATCATCTCCTTAGACTTCTACCTCTCAGCCTTCACTTGATGACATACCAGGTACTTTGATGTATACTCAGTGATCTCTTCATGTTATCCCACCAATAATACTTTTGGAGATCTTGATACATCTTTTTGTTTCCTGGGTGAATGGAGAAATTTGAACTATGTGCATTATCCAAAAATTCATTCTTTAACTCCGGATTCGATAGAACACATAATCTTGACCCAAATATCACAATTCCTTCTTCATTTACATTGAACTCCGAGATTTTCCCTTTTCTAATAGTTTCCACCTTCTTTAAATTCCCACATCATCCTTTTGAGCATCCTTTAACCTTTCCAAAAGAGACAATTGAGAAATAATTTGTGAAAGGATTGATTTTTTTCCCTTATTTATGATTCCCATGTCCATCTTCATAAAATCTAAGAAGATTGGATCCTTTTCAATTCTCATCAATGATAGAATTGCTGGGTCATTTCTACTTAAAGCATCTGCCACCTTGTTCGCTTTCCCATGGTGGTAATGGATTGAGCGGTCATAGTCTTTGATCAGCTCTAACCATCTTCGTTATCACATGTTAAACTCTTTCTATGTGAATATATACTTGAGTATTTTGTGGTTCGTATATATTTCACACTTCTCCCAAAAGAGGTAATGTCGCTAAATTTTTAAAGCGAAGATCACTGCACCCAACTCCAGATCATGTGTTGGATAGTTTTTCTCATGAACTTTCAATTTCCTTTAAGCAAAGGAAACTAATTTGTCATTTTTCATCAACACACAACCCAATCCCTTCTTCAAAGCATCATTGAATACCACAAAAAGTTCTCCACTTATGGGTAAAGTGAGAACGAGCGCAATGATAAGCCTCTTTTTCAACTCCTTGAAGCTCTCTTTACATTCATCACTTCAAGAAAACTTTACTCCCTTCTGAGTTAGCTTGGTAAGAGAGTTGGACAATCGTGAGAAATTTATCACAAATTGGAGATAATATCCAGCTAACCCAAGGAAGCTACAAATATCTGTTACCGATATTGGCCTCATCCATCCCTCAATTGCAACTGTCTTGGAGGGATCTATAGATATCCCATTGCTTGTGATGATATGGCCCAAGAATGAGACACCCTCCAACCAGAACTAACACCTGTACTTTTCATAGAGATTCTCCTTTCTCAAGGTCTCTAGTACAGTTCTTAGATGCTCCTCATGACCCCCTTGGTTTTGGAGTATATTAGAATATCGTCTATAAATACTACCACAAATTTTTCAAGGTAATCTTTAAATATTCTATTCATCAAGCACATGAATATTTCTGAAGCATTAGTGAGTCCGAAAGGCATTACTATGAATTCATAGTGCCCGTACCTTATACGAAAAGCAGTATTGGGTATATCCTCTTTCTTCACCCTTACTTGGTAATATCTCGACTGTAAATCTACCTTGGAGAAGTATTATGCTCCACGTAGTTGATCGAACAAGTTATCAATTCGGGGCATAAGATACTTTTTCTTTATCATGATTTTTTTAAGCTTAAGATAATCAATGCAAAGGTGCATTGAACCAGCACTACTAGAAATAACCCATTTAGCGACCGCCAAAAGCGGTCGCTAAAGCTCTTTAGCGGCCGCCTTGCGACCGCTTTTGGCGGTCGCTGTTGCTTCGTCGGTAATGACCAACAGCGACCGCCAATGGCGGCCGCTAAAGTTCCATGGCTATAGCCGCAGTTTTATGCGTGGGGTAATGCGGTATAGCCGCGGTACAGACGGTGGAAGGTGTAGAACTTGTGGTCGCCGGCCATGGCGGATCCACGGTGGCCGGAGGGAGGGTCCGGTGAGGGTTTAGCGGTGGGTGAGGGCGCGGGTGGCGTGAGATTCAGCGGCGGGTGAGGGAGGGCCAACGGGAAGCATCGGGGGTGGCGACGAGGGTGATAGAGGGGCGACGGGAAGCATCGGTGACGGCGGTGGGCGGAAGCACCAACATCGGCGGCGGCGGTGGGCGGAAGCACCGAGTTACAGAGAAGACAGCGCGATGGTGGGGCGGGAAAAATCCCGCCAAATTCATTTTAGCAGTAGCGACCGCCTTTGGCGGTCGCTAATGTTATCATTAGCGACCGCCGTTGGCGGTCGCCCGTTCCGATAGACGCAGAAAACAGTTTTTCTAGTAGTGCAGCCTTCTTATTGATGAAGAGGACTGGTGCACCCCATGGTGAAGCACTTGGGCGTATAAACCCTTTATCCAAATTCTCCTGTAGTTGTTTATTCATCTCCTCAAGCTCCACAACAGCCATTCTATATGGAGTCTTGGATATTGGAAACTCCCTAGGTATAAGGTCAATTGAGAATTCAACATCTCTTATAGGAGGAAGTCCAAACAATTCCTCGGGAAACACTTCAGTGAATTCCCTCACAATAGGCATGTATTCAAGGATGGTTTCTTACTTGGACTCAATCATCTGAGCCAGATACGCGTGCTCATAGGGCAGTAATATCCACGCTTGAGATGATGGTGATAAGGAAGATTCATCCTCCTCCTTGCACTTGTACAGAATTAAGGGTTTATTCTCCATATGGAGAGTGATTTCCCTCTCATGGAAATTTATGTTGTCTTTATATAAGGAAAGCCAATACATGCCAAGAATTGCATCAAATTTCACCAGAGGTAGTATGACGAGGCTTTTCGGGAAGTTCAATCCACAAATTATGACAGGGGAGGAGTTATATTCATGGGATACAATGATTGCTCCATTTTCTGTACTCACCGACATCTTTACCTCCATGATTTGTGGTGGTGTTGGAATTGTTCTACTAAAATTTCGGGATATAAAAGAATGTGTAGAACCAGAATCAAAAAGTATGTTTGCTATTCTTGAATGAATAACTAGTGTACCTATCACCACTTTGTTGTTGGGGTTCACCTCGGTGGTAGTGATGGAAAAAGCTCACCCTTGCTGCCTTGGAGGTTGTTGGTTGCCTCCAAAAACCCTTGGCTTAGGGTACTGGTTTGCAAGGTGCTCTGGTTCTTTGTAGTTGAAGTAATGAACAACGCGTTGAGGGTTGAACGAAGTGTTCTTATCCTCTATCGCAACCGTTTATTTTTCTTGTCGGTAGTTAACGACTAGGTTCCCTTCTCTTCCACACCTAAATCATTTCCTCATCCCCTTCAGGCAATTTCCAGGGTGCTTCTTTCTGCACCTTTGGCAAGTGGGGTGTTGTATTTTCTTATCACCGTTGGATTTATCCATTGGACCACCAGAATTGAATTCCACCTTACACTTATTATCCCCATGATACCCCTGAGATTCATTGATCTCCATTTCAACCTCAAGGGCACATCAGACAATTTTGTCATAGCTATCGAAGTCACGGATCACTAGAGATTTATGTAGGCTAGGTTTCAGCCCACCAAATAAGTGTTAAACCTTGTATTAGGGGGTAATGACAAAGCTAGAGGCATATCGTGCAAGCCTTGTGAGGTTTTCCTCGTACGCTCCGACAAATTAGTCATCTTTTTTCTTGAGGGAAAGGAAATCCCTTTCCATCTTAAGTCGGAGGGTGTGAGGAAAATATTTGTTGAAAAACATTTTCTAGAAATACTTCCATTCCAATGCCTCGATCTCCTCCTCAGGCTTCGTATTTTTTATCAATGTCCACCATTGATTAGCTTCACCCTCCATACGATAAGTAGCCAGAAGAACCTTCTCTTGTTCGGAACATTGAAGGATGGAGAAGATCTTTTTAATGGAGTTGATCCATTGTTTGGAAATTGAGAGATCAGATGATCCATTAAAAGTAGGAGGCCTTTGTCTCATGAAGCTATCGATTACGACTTGTTCTTTCTTGGGGGGGGGGGGGGGGGGTGAACGTTCCTCTTGACCCATGTTTCTATTCAAATCTTGAGTTAATTGAGAGAGTATTGTGACAAAGTTCATGATTCCCACTCCCATTGTATTGAGAATCTCATTAGAAAAGTCATCACATTGATCTTTGCATCAGTTGTTAGCCCGATTCCTACTATTACCAGCCATTGACTGGAATAAAAGGAAAGTTAGGGGTAACACATACAGGGTAATCCAAGGAAAAAATGAATGACTTATAAATAACTATTATTTCCTTAACTTATGAATCTATAGGCTTCAATCTATGTTATCCAAGATCTACTTCCCAACATATATTCTTAGGGGCATTTTTTTTATTCACTTAACAATGGTTTATACTAAGCTTGTGAATTTACCAAAGCATATCCCCCAGGAGTTTCGTAACCAAGATTGAATCAATTCCCATTTTCATGTACCAAGATACCCTGGGTCAAGCCCGAAACTCCTTGTCGGAGTTTTCACTCCTAGGTACATCTGTGCTAGAGCCGCCTCTACCTACTCATATCCCGACAGGGATGTATTTACTTGATAAATCACTTACTCAATACTCACCAAAATTTAGGGATGTTTTTATTATACTTATTAATATCCCTAAGGCTTTCACTAGAGTTTTTTAATCCTAATCCCAAAAATAACTAAACCTATCCTCTGATACCAACTATAACAACCCTTCTTTTTATTACACACTTAAACATGCTTTATTACATAAAACCCTCACTTAATACAACATAGAAGATCAAGAGGTCTAGTGTATTTGGGGATTAGGAACATTACATAACGAATTAAAACGTGAAACACAAAATCTTTATTGAAAACTTCCTTTACATGACCACTACATTCCCTCGTACTTAGCATTGCATGAGATAACCTGAGGACATGCATAAGAAAAAGGTGAGCTATAAAGCCCAGTAAGGGAGTAAACAAGGCATAACATGAAGAATACAATACATGTTAGATAGTAGGCTTATCAATGGAGCATAAAAGAAACATGAACATAAAGGCATGATATAGCATGATTATCATAACATGGAAATGCGACAACAACACTTAACATGGTATTAGTATGAGCCAAGGCTCATTGCACATGGAGCATGAGTAAACCCTCATTGCACTTGAATTAGAATGAGAAAACCCTAATTGCACTTGAATTATCATGATTAAACCCTAATTTCAATTGAATTAGTATGATTAAACCCTCATTGCACTTGATGTATCATGATACTAATCTTTACCCAATTCATTGTAGTGCTATCAGGGTGCACTCTTCTTAATCATTTCATTTCATGCATAAGTGTGCCACATGGATCATATAACATGGATTCGTTAAACACAATCATTTATTCCACGATAAAGGAGTATATAATTCATACATGAAACTATATAATCAATAAGTAAATGTTCATAAAGGTAAATAACATTGATAGATAAATGGGCATGGTATTCACTACACAATGACTTTGGCTTGGAAAATCATGGTGCAATTTCAGCAGCATAATAGTGTGACATAAGAATTCATAAAAATAGTTGATGAGAGAGAAATGGGTGTCTCATCATATTAACATGAAATGGACAGTAAGGGGTCATATAGATATATTTCCCAACATAATTAATGGAATTTTAGATTCATAATACTAAATAATTGATTGAATGTAAACGAGGAGAGAGAAATTCCTTATGGAATTTTGGCATGGTAAAAAGTGTACATGAGAGGAATTAATGAGAGAGAAAGGGGTCTCTAATCATTAAAACATAAAGAGGGAAGTATTAGGGAGTTGAGAAATCATACCCCAACATTTTTAATTGAAAATAAAAGGTCATAACAACATAATGAAATTTGGACAAAAATGAGAAAGGAAGAAATCCCTTACTTGGAAGTGTGATCCCAAAGGCTTGGGAGGAGATTGAGAGAGGCTTATTGGGAGCTTGGGGTTCCTTGGGAGGATTCTTGAGATAGGAGTTCATAGGTTGGTCGAGCTCCAAGGGCTTTGAGTGAATAAAAAGTGGGAGCTTGGGTGAGTTTATATATGAAAAGAGAGAGAATTCTTTATTATTTAGGTTTTGGACCCTACACATTAAACTAATCAAAACCACAAACCATACCATGGTTTTTTTACCATGGTTTTTTCTAAATGGGTGTGGAAAACAATTTTTTATAAGTCCAATGGACGAACTTCTTAAAATATTAGGCTTGCTTATGTGTGGGTGAGTCACACTCTCAAGGAAATCATTTTAAAAAGATAAAATATTTTATAAGTCTTGGACGGTCCACTAAGGCTTTGTAAAATAAATATAAAATCACATTATTTTAATGGTAAAACATATATTAGCCAAAAATAATGTTTATAATAGTTTATTACATCACTATTGGGTCATTATGATGTCATAAAATACATTATATGTTTAAACGGTATTTAATTTTTACCGAAAAATTTGACTATCTCAGAAATTTATGAAAAATTCACCGTTGGATAATTTAGATGTATTGATTCCAAAAATAATATTCATTTTGTCTAAATAATTTTCTAAATATGTGAATTTTTACTTTTAAAATAAAAACCGACATTTATCGAAAATTCATGGGTTTTGACAAAAATAGATTTCAAACCCTAATAAAAATTATAATTGTATTCATAAAAATTATACAATAATTTATATTTGAAAATTAATTTATTAATAATATTTTATTAAAATATTATTTAATTAGAAAATCCATTAATTCATAAAAAATGATTTCTTAATTGAATATTTACTAAAAAAATACTATTTGTGTTTTAAAAATTATTTACAAAGTAACAATAATAATATGAATGTATATTATTTATTATATAAAAAATAATGTACATAATCATAGTGTTAAGGTCTTGTTACATAACCCCTTATAACACCCGCATAAGACCGAATGGTAAGGTGTGCGATGGTGACAAACTCTTGGGGTGGCTCAGATAACATCACTCGGGTGGTAATCTCTATCAAATTACACTTCTCCCATAGGTGGTTCCATTTGAGCTTAACGTGTTGAATCTCAGCTTGGTATTGTTCAAGAGCAAATCCCAATGATGCTACCTCCTTTTTGAGCTCCGAAAAATGAGCTTCGTACAGGAGAAGTCTACTGGATGAGGCCATCGCTTCCTTTGTCTGAGTAAATTGGATTTGTTAAAGCCCTATATTTATACTAATCATGTGATCACTGTTCAACAACTATATTAGCAATGGTCACAATTCTTAACAGTATTTTAAAATCCAAAAATATAAAACCAAATAAGTGCATATGTTTTATAAAACCATTTTATATAATAAGACATTTAATTAGATCAAGAGGAATTTTCATTAACAAAAGTTTGGGTTGTTATAGTTCCTCTAGTGTGTGTCCTAGTTTTGGGATGGTGTCTCTAGGTGTGACCTGTTACGAGTGGTGATTGGGCATGATAAGTGGTTAGAGTGACAATGTTATGTGAATAGGTTTGGTGTCGATCGAGCTTTATGGCGGTTCTGTCGGGATCTCTTTAGCGATGTTAGGTGGTTCCTAGATATCGTTAGGAAGCTAGACTGAGATGGGTTTTCTTAGTTGGTAGTTGGATGCTCTTGGATCGCTAGTGTTCTCATGGGTTTAGAGTTTTCCCTTAGGAATATTGGGACTCCATGAGTTTTGTAATGGTACCTAGTTATTGAGAAACCTCTCTTGTTGGCTTGGTTTAGGTTGTGTTTATGTCCAGTGTGATTTTAGTGGGGTAGTGTTGTGAATTCAACTATGGGTGTTTTTCCTTATTCATGTCCTAGGAAGTTTGGGATTCTTGGGAGGTAACTAAGTGTGAGGACAGTGAGGTCTTGGGCAGTAGTTAGGGAAGCAAGTTCATGGGTAAATGTCTGGCTGATCACCAGACCTCATGACGGTGTTGCTGGTATCTCTTTGATGATATTGAAGGGGAACTTGGGAATTATGTGCTTGATGTCATCTGGATAGATTTAAGGGGGGGGGGGTCCTTAGGGTGGTAGCAGGATTCCCTTGCTTTCTAGGTTTGTTTCCTCTTGGTTTCATATTGGATTTTAGGATGGGGTTGTACGAGTTATATAGTGGTGTAAGCTAGGATGTGGCTTCCCCTACTGCACGGTTCTAGGAAGTGTATTCTCTCAAGGTGGAGAGTCTTATGGATCTGTCTTAGATTCAAGTGGAGTAAGTGATTTTCTTGCTCTGAGTCTTGTGCTTTGCTTGTTTGCTTTCTTTTGCATGAGATGTTTTCTTTGCTGCTATTGTATGCATATGAACTATTTCATTTTGAGTTTATGGTCATACCTTGTATTGTTGTTATGATTTGAGGATGGGTAATACTCGGTTTATTGGTATTCTATAGGCACTGGAGCTATCCTGAGAACCTCTGATAGGCACGTGACTAGCAGGGAGTTGAGGTATGTGAAACGAGAAACTCAGGTATGTGAAGGTAAGTTCATTTTATGCATTTATGCTTATAAGGTTTTAATTCTAAGAATGTTTAAGAAGCATCTTAGATATAATTGATGAGGGAAAGTGTGTACACATTGATACACATTTTGGACATAAGTAGTGTATAGTTTGACTAGCACTGTTTATTGTCGGTTTTGTTTTTCTTACGTTGTTTATCATGATTTCCCGATTCAATTGATAGATTAGATGCAAGAACATCACCAAATTTAATTGAAAATGATGGAGATTTGTGAACTAAGGTTTGTTTAATTCTGACTTTTCATATTAAATTTGTTGATTAATATGTTTCCTGCCATTTAATCTTTAATTACACCATGATTTCTATATAATTAATAATATGCTAGATATATGTTATACTTCTTGGGAATTCTGTTTTATCAGGCCGCCTGTTTGAGGCCTGTTGGTTATCCTGCGTGACATGCTAGCAATCTCGGTTCCATTGGGTGATTACCTATGCGTCGTTGATCATTTCGGTCGCCCATCTTGATCTGATTGTCCACTTTCATTCCTCGATTGTTCAAGGGGTTGAGGTCTGTTCGGCGTTCGGTTTCGCCTTGGCTCCATGGCTCCTGCAGATTGGGGGTGCGATTATCAGGAGCAGGTGTGTGTAGGGGGTTTCATCACCCCTTCCCTCATTGCTTCCCAAGACATCATCGTGTTTCACCCCAGCTTTTCAGATCCTTCGATATGGTGCTTCGGTCTTCCTCAATGAAACCCTAGTGCCTAGATTCCTAGTTATATTCTTAAGCCTCCTTCATGGAGCATTCGTCCTCACCTGTCGATCTCCCTTGACCCCCCATCTTGTGACTAGTACACGGTGGAGTCGACATCTTTCCCGATGTAAGATGTGTGGCTTTCAGTGGAAATTTACAGAACCATGGATGGAGTGCACTACAGATGCTTCTTCAGATTGAGAAGGCGATGACACAATCATCCTCTACTTGAAGAGATCAAGACCACCAGACACTCCGATTATCCAACATTGTGAGTATTAGGGTTGCAGTTTCATTTCTACATTTCAAACTTGTAAATCTTACTTCTTGGTTTTGTTCATGTTTCTTTTCTTCTTGCATATTTGATTGCTTTGTACTATTTAGTTTTTTTTCTTATGAGATTAATAAAACCATGTGTGTGAGTGTGGTGTTCTTGTCATGCAGTAGGACCCCTAAGGGTCCGAAGCACGTTAAGTCTTTGTGTCCCTTTACTTTTCCTGCACCTTCAATTATGTTTTGGTTTTTGCTATATCAAACCCACAATACCAGTTCAGTCCATTGAATATTGTGGTTTTTTGGCTTGATTGAACTGCCCTCTAACCATAATAGTTTGTTATCTGATTCATTTCTTCTTTTACTTATTTCTTTATTTTACCTTGATGAAATTTCCTTTGTTAGTGACAACTGTTTTCTAGACGACTCCCTATAAGTTTCTTCCTTATGACATCTCATCCCTCTATGATTTCTCCTAAGTCAATATTTCTATTTCTTTTATATCTATTCAAATATTTGGAAGATTCAACTATTTTTTGATGAATTACATCAAACCTAGACATTAGCTGTCTGGATATACGGACCGAGTCCTCACTATCAATGGTTGGAATTTGTTATTGGACATGTTTCATTGATTTTCATAAACCATAATTGCCAATGTTGGTGCTTTTACTTTTCATGGTGGATTCTATTTCTCCCCCTTCATAATCTAAATCTTCATCCTTGTCATGCCTTTTGAAACTTGCACCATGATTGAAGATTTCCTCTACCCTGAAACTTCATTTACTGGTTTTAGAAGTTCCTCAAACCACACCACAGTCGTGTCACTATAGGATGGTTTTCCAACATCAAATGTTCAAAATATTATTTTTACATGCATTAATAGTGTCTGCAAACCCTAACTACGCAATGTATGTGTTCTCCCTTATCTTGAATGCCTCCCCATTAGTTGGCTTCTTAGTTATACAAACGTACCAGGTATTTTTAAATTATCAAAGAGATATATGTCCTGAAGCGAATGGAAGTTGAATGCATTCATATGAATGGGAGTTGAATGCATTTATATTATGCATGAATTAGTCAAGACATTAATACATGTTTTATAAACGAATGAATTAATGCTTTCATTATCGAGGAAATTCCTCAAGGTCTTTATAAAGCCTACTACCATATGATGGTGGTGTGTAGATATTGATCCTCATACTTAGCCAAAACTCCTTGACACCTGTAGCTCTCTTTATTCTTATTAATTTTCATGCCAATATTCTAGCACATCATGGGAGAAAGAATAATCCTGCATGTACAACATGTGATTCAATTTGGCCTACGGATACACCGTCGAGGTGGAATGCTTTTTTCCACTCAGTGATCTTTATCAAACCCATGCGATGGAGTTTATGGATGATGAAACGACTCTTTGGTGTAAGGTACACCATTTATTTACAACATTATTCATTTTGGTTTTATCACATGTTTCATATTAACTTGCATGGAGATCCTCAGATTTGGTTTCTAATTGTTACCACAATGTTTTTAATGATTCAGGTTTTATGGGTTTGGTCCTTTGAATATTCCTAGATATATCTCTGGATTTTTCCAAAGAGTCGGCGCTGTGTTTTGGTATCACAAGACCCCAAAATTGATATATTAAAAATATTAATATATATTAAACCGTGCAGACAAATCTTTTTAGAATAAATTATTTTCCCATTTATTAGGACCTTGGATGAGAAATTTGAGATCACAGTTGTTTCTAGAATGTAGGGTCTACCATCGATGCGACCTAAAGTTGGTTGTCATCAAACATTCAGTTAAGGAGACCGTTGATGGGTGTGTTAAAAAATTAAATAATTAAATTCATTTAATTTACTTAAATGAACTAAACCCAATTTATACCTTTATAGATATGTCATTATGAAAAATCTCCAGGGTTATCCGTATAACCCTAAGATATTAGAGAGGTGGATGAGAGCTTTGTTGGCGTTGGTAGATCGGCATTGAGGATCAATAGTGAATGATCGAGGGGAATTTTGTGATGAACGATGAATGCAACAAGATAATTTTCTTCATTGCTAGTGGACACAATCTTCACCAATGATCAATCCATTCCCAAGGTAGGGCATGATATTTTTGTGATTTCCACCCTTGATTTAATTTGTTAAGCATTGATTCTATATCTTATTATTTTGTTATGTGATTTCTATACTTTGTATGATCCCAAATTTGAAAAATAGTCTTGATCCGGTTTATTTGTAAATATTTGTGCTTTCTTTTCACCCTCATATCACTTTATGTAACTGTTGGTTGATATCGCATCGGCCAATGATGGTTTTACCATGTTTATGTTTTTCCCTCATTGTTTTTGTGTTCTTCATCGTTGTCCTATGAGGCCACAATTCAACATTATTGGGACAATTTTGAGCTCAATCGAACCACTAGATTCATGGTGGATGAATGATCGAGATGGAGGTTGGTGTTCTGTAGATGGATCAAGGTGTTCTGTGAGTTGCAGGTGATAGCTTCATGGATTGAGATTCCGAATGGCAACAGTCATTACAGAAATTATCAAATGGGTAATCAAATTTTAGTTTTCTAGCCACTGAGGACTAGGAAATGATGATTGGAGATGGAATCCTTCATATTTAGCGATCTCGATCGAGTTAAATGGTGGAGGAACTAGTGAGAAATGAGGATCTGGAATCTGCATGAAGGAACACTTCACTTTCTGTGAAATCCGTGATGACATGATGTGTATCTAAGAAGAACACACACCATGTAGTCTAGGTTTCTACGGCGGCTAGAGTTTTGGCCGAGTTAAATATCACACATCATATAGTCCGGCCCACAAAAAAATGTGATCCTACCCAGGTAGCCATTCCATGTTCCAGGAGCACACACCCATGACTTCGTGTGGTCAGACATGCCGTGTACCCTTAGGGGACACACCATGTAGAGGTAAATGGCTAGCCAATCCATATATCATGTATACATTACTAGTACCTAATGCATGCCTGTCTTGAGGTATGAAAAAAATAAATTATTTTCCTAGTGCATCACAGTGGCTGACCAGGGTTGTCTCACTTGAGGAGCTTCTTAGTTATGTTCACTTAAACTAATTGTTTTTTTGTTTTGATTGTTTTATGAAAGCACTAATAATTTTTTTGGGGTTTTGATGTTTATTTTTTAAACAATGAAATGAAATGAAATATGAGAATTTAAACTAAACTAACATGAAATGCTATAAAAAACGAGTTAAGGAAAAAGAACTTGGTTTTGGGTTCGGTTTTGGGTTTAATCATTATTCTCTTTTATTTGTTTTATTTTAGTTTGATCATAAAAACATGAAATATCAAGATGAATTACTATTCTCTTTATTTTATAAATTGTGAAATTTTTGAATGTCTAAGAAATGTTAACTCCACCTCCGCCTGTAATCAAGGTTGATGGCACTCCTTGGGCGAGGGTGTTCCATATTCTAGGACCTGACTCTATTGATGTCATTTCATCCATTAACCCTCTCAACTCCATCGTGTGAAGAGTTATCCAATGAAGAGGGGGAAAATAGTTTAAACAAAAGAATACAAATAGATTGAGTTGCATGTCATTGGGGACAATCACCACACCAAAGACATTTGACTCACACATGCATGTTACTCAAATCTATCACAAACGTAAAATAAACTTTAAGAAAAATTCAAGAACACCTTGACCTCCCCAGGACCAAGCCTCATGTTATCCTCCCATTATTGGGAGTAATAGATCACTTTGGTGGAATGGGAGAAGAAGATAATAATAAAATAAAAATAACAAAAGAAAGAAGAATAAAATAAAAAGAATGAGGATGAGAAAAAAATAAAATAAAAAGAATAAAATAAAATAATTAGGATGAGAGCGATAGAGAGTAAGAATAAAATAAA
Source organism: Viscum album (assembly GCA_963277665.1). Classification (NCBI taxonomy): domain Eukaryota; kingdom Viridiplantae; phylum Streptophyta; class Magnoliopsida; order Santalales; family Viscaceae; genus Viscum; species Viscum album. Next base: position 848,814,063 of record OY728121.1, on the reverse strand, counting down.
ATAGAAGAAGAGGGTGAGGAAAGAATAAAATAAAATAATAAAATAAATAAATAAAATAAATTATAAAGAATAATGTTAAAATAATAATAATAATAATTAAAATAAGAAGAATTAAAAGAAGAAGAAGAAGAGAGGAAGAAGAAGAAAAGGGGTGGATCACTCATTGAAGAAAAATGCATGAAATTAATTTATTTAATAAAATAAAATTCAAATTATAATTAAAATAAAACTAAAACAAAATAAATAAAAGAAAAGAAAAAAAATTAAAATAAAACAACAACATGCGGGCAGTGGGGCTTCTCCCTTTTCCATGGGTGTTGAGCTCACTATCTTTGGTAGGGGGCATGTCCCTCTTTTTATAGGGTGAGGGAGAGGGATCCCTTGACCTCCTTGGCCTTCAAGGATCCCCAAGACCTGGGGATCTTCTTTAAATTTTATAATCGTGATATCTTCTCTTTGAAATCACACCTGCGAGACCTGTGGGTGTGAATAATGCAACACCCGAAAAATGTGCAGTGGATTGGATCAATAGGGCCATCGGCTTGAGTGCGTGCATGGGAATGTGGCAGCGTGAGGAGCCTCATGCATGGTATGTGGTGTCGAGTAGTGGTGATTGGATCGAGTTCAAGCTTCGGGAGGTGGTGACCATGGTGGATTCCGGTTGAGCAGTAGCGTTGCAGACGGTGGATGATAAAGAAAGATGACAACAGACGGTGGAGGTCGTGACTTTGGCGGCCTTGGTGAGTAGCGGGGACAGTGGAGAGGCATCTCCTCCTTCACCCCTATGGCCTTCAAAGTGGCCTGAGGGAGATTCGAAAATGCTGCATGAGGGTCGTATGGGAACCAGGAGGTGCGCCATGGTGATTGGTGGTAGTGACAATGAAAGTGGAGCTCAGATCAAGCTCGAGCAATGACAACAATGGCGTTCTCGGGTGAAATAGTGGCATACGGTGGCTGAGAACAATGGAGGAGTGGCGGAGTGCAGTGGTACGCGATGTCGAGCGACGGAGTTGAGAGAGCATGAATAATACCTACATAAAAACTATCCCACATCCAAATGTCGAGGCAAGAGGCAAGTGAATATAGTCCTGAGTGCGACTTTTAGTTAACAATGAAATCAATCAATTGTTGGGTGACAACCATTGTGAACTGCCTTGTCACGTTGTTCTGATGAGGCTCTTCTCTCAATTGAAACTTACTTTTTCATTCATTCATTCAAAATTTCTTAATTTATTATTATTAAACATGTCAATCATGGTTTAACTTAACTTTTTTTCACTTTATCTCATGATAAAATTGAAGTAGAGTTTTTCTCATGAGAACATGCTCTTTATCCATAGGATTGTAAAGAAACTCATCCACTTTGTATTGACAAAAGACACATAAAATCATGAGGGATTCCAATTATGGTTCAAATGTCTCTGAGGCTTAAGGTTGGTAGGAATTGTTGTTTTAAAATTTAAGGCTCAAGGAGAAGGTTTATCACTTAAAGCATATTGTTGTTTTAAAATTTAAGGCTCAAGGAGGAGGTTTATCACTTAAAGCATGATGTCAAAAATTAAAAGTGTCATAGAATTCTCCCATTCAAATTGTAACGATTTCCAACTTCCCTAAAACTCGAAGTAAATATCATGATCAAATTAAGGAAAATGAATGATTTGTAAACCCTCTTGAAATTTTCTCTACTTTTATAATATTTTTTTCCTTTTCAAAGAACCTTTTCATTTTTTTCCAAAATTTATGCTTTAGAATAAACCTCACATCCACCACCTAACCACATATGATAAAAATCATAGGTCTAGTAATGGTGATTTTTTTGTTTTCCCAAATCAAAACCCATTTTTTTTTCATTTTTTGGTTCTTTTTGTCATTTTATCATGTTTTTTTTCAAGAGGGGAAATATAATAGAGTAAAATGTATGAATCAAAAACCTTGCTCACCACCCACAATAAGCACCCCTACACTTTTCCCTTACATAGTAAATCATACCTTCCATCATGGCTCTCTTCACCCCACACTTCAATTTTATGATATCATGCACAAAACTAAGAGCAAGATAGGAATGGATAAAAATGGATTGAAACATTGCTCATCCTTAATAAGGTCATTCATGGTTTCTAATGTTTTAAAAAAGATCTATATAAAGATAGTATTTTAAGGATAAGGTTTTTTCAAAATATGCCTCAATCATTTTAAAAGTGTTTTTGCACATACATAGTTTTGATAAGTTCAAATGCAAGTTTTGGTTGGTGACATGTCCTAAGATCACTCAAAAAATATTCTCAAGAATAAATAGGAAGTACTTAGTCTAGAAATCCTATCACGAATGGGAATATGATATCAGACAATCATTGAAGGTATGATTAATAATAACATATCAATTCATATGAATTTCATAAATTCAAAGCATGAAAAATGGTTGGGAAATTTTATTTACATGAATCAACTAATTACCTCAAATCACGAGTCTTCATTTTAATATCCATGCTTCACTTTAATCATTTAATTATCCATTTTACTAATTCAATCTCGTTAACATTGAAATCTAAAACATGGAGTCACATGATTCCTAAGAAACTCATGTCTCCTAGATTAGTCAACTAAAGCATAAATCAAAATGTGGGCAGGTAATTTTCCAGTTTAAAGCTCAAAACATGTTTTTGGACAAAAATGCAGGGAGTTTAAAAGATAAACATAAAAAGTGAACTCCCTTATCACGAAGCTTAGTCCTCTTTCCTCTTTCATTGTTGGTGATTCCTTCTACCATCACGAACCTATAAAAGAAAATTACTCAATTAAGCATAAGGATCATGTCATTTAAGTTCAAAATGATAAGGAGTGAGATGCATGCCAGAATACTTCTTAAAATTGAAATTGAAATCGGAATTCCTAGAAATCAAGTAGAAAGACATAAGTCTTAGTATGATCCCCCAAGTGGGCCCTTAATTTTTACTGCCTCCAGAGGGTAGTACCGGCTGTTATCCAAAGTCAGTTGGTAGATGAAGCTTCTCTGATTTGAACCACCACATGTGGTTTTCCCAGCTTGTGCTTCTTCCTTCTTGGTGAGGAATGACCCATGGATAGAGTATACCATATCCTCCCCTTCACAATTAGGTATATCTTACATGGAGGGGGTATGATGAAGTATAGATCATCCTCCTCTATGGTTTCTACTTGTGCAAACTTCTCTTGCTCTTCTAGTTCGGTCTCAATAGAGGATGCATGAATTGAATGTTCAAATGGGAAGTAAACATGTATTTTTAATATTTAGTAATAATTAGTAATAATTACTAATATTTAGTAATAATTAGTAATATTTAGTAATAATTAGTAATAATTAGTAATAAATACTAATAATTAGTAATAATGAGTAATAATTAGTAATAATTACTAATAATTAGTAATAATTAGTAATAATTAGTAATAATTAGTAATAATTACTAATAAATACTAATAATTAGTAATAATCAGTAATAATCAGTAATAATTAGTAATAATTAGTAATAAATACTAATAATTATTAATAAAAACTGATAATTAGTAATAATTAGTAATAATTAGTAATAATTAGTAATAATTAGTAATAATTAGTAATAATTAGTAATAATTAGTAATATTTAGTAATAATTAGTAATAATTAGTAATAATTAGTAATAAATACTAATAATTAGTAATAACTACTAATAATTAGTAATAATTAGTAATAATTAGTAATAATTAGTAATAATTAGTAACAATTATTAATAATTAGTAATAATTAGTAATAAATAATAATAATTAGAAATAAATACTAATAATTAGTAACAAATACTAATAATTAGTAATAATTAGTAATAATTAGTAATAATTAGTAATAATTAGTAATAATTAGTAATAATTAGTAATATTTAGTAACATTTAGTAATAATTAGTATTATTTAGTAACAATTAGAAATAATTAGTAATAATTAGTAATAAATAGTAATAATTAGTAATAATTAGAAATAATTAGTAATAAATAATAATTAATACTAATAAATAGTAATAAATAGTAATAAATACTAATAAATACCAATAAATAATAATAATTTGTAATAATTAGTAATAAATACTAATAATTAGTAATAAATACTAAAAATTAGTAATAAATACTAATAATTAGTAATAAATACTAATAAATAGTAATAAATACTAATAATTAGCAATAGATACTAATAATTAGTAAAAAATACTAATAAATAGTAATAAATACTAATAAATAGTAATAAATAGTAATAAATACTAATAAATAATAACAATTAGTAATAATTAGTAATAATTAGTAATAATTATTAATAAATAGTAATATATACTAATAATTAGTAATAAATACTAATAATTAGTAATAATTAGTAATATTTAGTAATATTTAGTAATAATTAGTAATAATTAGAAATAATTAGTAATAATTAGTAATAAATAGAAATAATTAGAAATAATTAGTAATAATTAGTAATAATTAGTAATAATTAGAAATAACTAGTAATGATTAGTAATAATTAGTAACAATTAGTAAAAATTATTAATAATTAGTAATAATTAGTAATAATTAGCAATAATTAGTAATAAATACTAATAAATACTAATAATTAGTAATAAATACTAATAAATACTAATAATTAGTAATAAATACTAATAAATACTAATAATTAGTAATAATTAGTAATAATTAGTAATAATTAGTAATAAATACTAATAATTAGTAATAAATAATAATAAATAATAATAATTAGTAATAATTAGTAATAATTAGTAATAAAAACAAATAATTAGTAATAAATACCGATAATTAGCAATAAATACCGATAATTAGTAATAAATACTAATAATTAGTAATAAATAATAATAATTAGTAATAATTAGTAATAATTAGAAATAATTATTAATAAATACTAATAAATACTAATAAATACTAATAAATACTAATAAATATGAATAAATAGTAATAAATAACAATAAATAGTAATAAATAGTAATAATTAGTAATAAATACTAATAAATTGTAATAAATTGTAATAAATAGTAATAAATAGTAATAATTATTTATAATTAGTAATAATTAGTAATAATTAGTAATAATTAGTAATAATTAGTAATAATTAGAAATAATTAGTAATAATTAGGAATAATTAGTAATAATTAGCAATAAATAGAAATAATTAGGAATAAATAGCAATAATTAGGAATAATTACAATAAATAGCAATAATTAGCAATAATTTGGAATAATTAGCATTAAATAAGAATAATTAGCATTAATTAGGAATAATTAGCAATAATTAGCAATAATTAGAAATAATTAGAAATAATTAGGAATAATTAGCATTAATTATGAATAATTAGCATTAATTATCAATAATTAGGATTAATTAGGAATAATTAGCATTAATTATCAATAATTAGTATTAATTATCAATAATTAGGATTAATTATTAATAATTATCGACAATTAGGATTAATTAGGATTACTTAGGAATAATTATCAATAATTAGGAATAATTATCAATAATTAGGAATAATTAGCATTAATTATCAATAATTAGGATTAATTAGGAATAATTAGCATTAATTAGGAATAATTAGGATTAATTAAGGATAATTAGGAATAATTATCAATAATTATCAATAATTAGGATTAATTAGGATTAATTAGGATTAATTAGGATTAACTAGGATTAATTAGGAATAATTAGGAATAATTAGGAATAATTAGGATGAATTGGTAATAATTAGGATTAATTCGTAATAATTAGGATTAATTAATAATAATTAGTAATAATTAGTAATAATTAGTAATAATTAGTAATAATTAGTAATAATTAGTAATAATTAGGAATAATTAAGAATAATTAGGAATAATTAGGAATAATTAAGAATAATTAGGAATAATTAGGAATAATTAGGAATAAAATCAATTGTAATAAATTCTAATAACTTGGCACAATTTCCAATGGATTGACGACACTCCTTTTGCTCGATGACTCTTCTCCTTTCAACTCTCACTGACTCAAAATATTACGAAAAGTATGCTTCTACGTATGCATATTCAATCTCGTATGCACGAGTTTGAGTATGCATTCATAGGACCACATTTTTCATAATGTTTTCAGGCAGTGACAGTTGTAAGAAGATGATTCATCGAAGAAAAAGGGGATCTTTTGTCTGATGACTCATTTACTTTCATTTTTCTTACATTGAAATCATAATGAAGAATCTACTCAGAGGTACGCTTATACATTCTCATATGCACGAGAATGAATATGCGTACCTCCGAGCAGATTCTTCATTGTGATTTCAGTGTGATAAAGTTTCACGTAAATGAGCCGTCAGACAAAAGAGTAGCCATAAATCCACTAGAAATTGTGTCGCCCGTAATTAATGGTAATTATTAAGAAGTAGTTGTAATTATTTATCTTATTTTTTTGGACAGTGTTTTTCTAATTTCAAACTATTCAAAAATATTAAAGATTTTATATTTCGTAGAAAAATATAGAACAAGGAAGTCAACAATAGTCATTATTAGATGATCATGCTTAAATAAATCAGCGCAGAAATTCAAATGGTTCTGGTTTAAATCCTGTATGTATTGAGGGTGTTAAAGTTTTCTTATCATTTGCATCATCAAAACCAGAATTTGTTTCAGAAGGCACAATTAAGTGTCCTTGTAAAAAATGTGCTTTGAGAACGTTTGACACATTTGACAAGGTTGGGGGACATCTCTTGCGGTTTTTTTTTCAACCAGATTATGTTTTTTGGTATCAACACGGTGAACCCAGTTCCAAAGAAGATACTAATAACTTGATTTCAGATTCATCGCGATTTCAAAATTTAGTACATGATGTTTCATGTCTATCTGTTCAACAAACTGAAACTCAGAATGATATTGATTTAACTTCTGAGTTGGAACCATCTGAATTTTATGAGTTGTTGAGGTCTGTTGAGGATGAATTATATCCTGGTTGTAAGATAAGAAAATTAGAAGCAGTTACAAAATTTATGGCTATTAAATTAGATAATGCAATGTCAAACAACTGTTTTGATTAGATATTTTCTTTGGTTAAAACACTGTTACCTGAAGGAAATGTGTTTCCTACAAATTACTATGAGAGAAAGGGCTAGTTGGTAATCTGGGCTTTAGTTATCGGCAGATTCATGCATGTGAAAATGATTGCATCTTATATTCTGGTGAAAATGAGTCGTTGGATAGTTGTCCCACATGCGGACAATCGAGGTATAAAGAATCTCAACTAGGGGAGTTTGAATCTATTATTATAAAACAGTTGAGATATTTCCCCCTTACACCTAGGTTACAACATTTATTTATGTCTTAGAACACAAAGTCAATGATTTCATGGCACAAAACCAATATTTCAACTGATAAAAGCTTGAATAATCCATCTGATGGTGATTCATGGAAACATTTTGACTGACTACATATGTATTTTACTTTAGAATCCCATAACGTGTGATTGGGTCTTTCTACTAATGGTTTTTGTTTGTTTGGTTCTTATGGTAATTAGTATTATTGTTGGCCTGTCTTTATAACTCCGTACAATTTACCTCCATGGATGTTGATGAAGTAACCCTATATCTTTTTGACCTTATTAATCCCAGGACATCCGAAAAAGAATATCGATGTTTATTTGAAACCATTGATTGATGAGTTAAATTAATTGTGGAGTAATGGTGTTAGTACATATGATGTTGCTGCGAAATAAAATTGCATATTAAAAGATGAATTGATGTGGATGATTAGTGACTTCCCGGCTTATGGAATGTTATCTGGATGGAGTACACATGGTCCGAAATCATGTCCTTACTGTATGAAAGAAAACAAATCCTTTATTCTCGTCAATGAAAAACAACCTTTCTATTTTGACTATCATCTCAAATTTCTTCCAAATGATCATCATTTTCGGAGGAACAAATCTAATTTTAGAAAAGGAACAATTGAAAGGGATGAACCTACAAAAATGATCTCAGGTACATAGTTAAAATCAATTGTATTTTCATTACCTCCCATCACATTTGGTCCAACATTAAACCAACAGGAAATTCATGGCTTTGGGAAAGAACATAATTGAATAAAACGGAGCATTTTTTGGGATCTTCCATATTGGTTTGATTTTTTGGTCCACCACATGTTGGATATCATGCATATTGAGAATAAATATTTTTATAATTTATTTCATACAGTTTTGGATACACCAGATAAGACTAAAGATAATGTAAGGGCACAATTAGATCTTTCCCAAATTTGCTGATGACCAGAACTTGAACAGTTTCAAAATGTCATATCATAGAGGTTAATGAATCCAAAATCATCTTATACACTATCCAAAGAGAGTCGCTTATTATTTTTTTAGTGGATTGCAGATTTGAGACTTCTAGCTGGCTATGCTTCCAATTTGGGTAGATGTATTAAGAATGGTCATATTACCGGATTAAAAAGTCATGATTGTCATGTTATAATGGAAAGACTTATGCTGATTGGATTTAGAGGTTTTTTGAATTCTATGATTTGGGATTCGATAACAAACATATCATATTTTTTTGAGACATTTGTGCGGTGACAACAGACTATGATTCACTAAGAAAACTAAAAGAAGACATTGTTGTAATTATATGTAAACTGGAAAAAATCATCCCATCGACTTTCTTTGATTCAACGAAACATCTGATATTACATTTTCCACATGAAACTAAATGTGGAGGTCTGGTACAACTTCTATGTATGTACCCATTTGAGAGACGCGTGCAGAAATTAAAGAAAAAATTACATAACAAAGCATTAGTTGAAGGATCAATTTCTGAAGCTTATTTTCAAGAGGAAATTGATTTTTTCTGCTCTCATTATTTTGAATCTGAATATCCCTCAAAACACAACCACATGGGACAGAATGAGGGGAATGTTGATGATGAAATGGACAATCAATTATCAGTTTTTAATCAGACAGAGTTTGAGTTCGGTGGAGTTCATGAATGATGGATTCCAGATAATGAACATCATAAAGATCATACATATGTTCTGCTCAATTGTGAAGAAATGACATCATTTGTACCATGAGTGATTCTATAAATTATTATATAATTTATGTTATAATAAGTAAAATTATTTTATTTATAGGTTATATGATAATCATATCAAGAAACAACTTCCACAAATTACAACAACTCCTCTTGAAGAACGCCGATTTTTTTTCTCTCTCAATGGTTTCAAAAATTGGTAACATAAATTATTGATGGTTTAATATATCAATTCAGTTTATTATTTATTATATTGATAATTATTTTAAAAGTTTTCAGGTGTCTTAACATGATGATAAAATCGATAAGCGACTGTGTATATTGAGTAACCCACCATCCAAAATGGTTAAATATTATAATGAATATGTGGTGAATGATTTTCAATTTCATACACGTGCATATGGGGAATAAAAAAATAATGAATAATGGAGTTTTCTTGAGAGGATCAAATCATAGAGAAACTGAAGTTGGTTGTTACAGCATACTGGATGAAATTATTGAACTGTGTTATCTAGGGAAAAATTACTGTCACGAACCAACCCAGGTCGACCCTGAACCGGTCACCCAAGCTAGTCCGCGACATGGCCCGAGAGGCATTCCCGATCCTCCTGGGTTGGAAACAAGCACCAGGGCATCAAAAGAGAGAAAGAGGGAATGATTTCACTTGATAAAATAAATAAAGCAGTAGAAAATTAGAATAACACAAAGTAAATAAATGACTCTGAAAAGAATGAACGACCAATAAAGTACACTAACCTGGTCTTGACCAAAACTTCTCGCGACTCCAAGAGTCGCTCACCAGTCCACAAACAACTCTCTCCCATGGCGAGAAAGCTCGAACCAAACCTGCAGCAAAACTAAAAACAGAAAAACACTATAGGCGTGAGTATTAAAACTCAGTAGGTAGGCCCGACTAATTCTATTCCCAATGCACATACCATTAAATAAAGAATTTATCAATTCTAGGTTTGAACTAAATTATATAAAATAACGGTTTCCACACACACTTTCATTTCTAAAACAAGTAACAGACCATTTCCCTTTTTAATATAAAAACAAGTTCAGTGTTTGAAATAAATAGGTGCATTGCATTTTAAAACATTTCTTTTTGTGAACAATTTAGAAATCCAAATTTTTGTTGTTGGTAAAATAGAAAACCACACACAACACACGACACACACTAAGGGAAATGGAAAAAGTAAAGTGGCGCACATGGGCCAACAACCGAACTAGACCTCTCAACCGTCCGCCATATACAAATAAACACTCAATAAAAACATTGGTCGAACCTAGGAGATCGTGAACAATAAAGAACGTACTATACACGTGACTCATCCTGAAAGCATGCTCTAACTCGATGACGTCATAATGCCCTAACGCCCGGTATAGCCCTTCATGGCCTAACCAAGGGGCCCAATCCCCATAGCAGCAATAACTCAGTATTCCCCTGCTATGGGGCCACTAGCCAGTGCATAATCTAAACTAGTGCAATAATTTTTCTCAGAAGATTCACTCACTATGTCAGGTTCCCATGTCAACACATACAATAAAAAGGGGTGCGTCCACAATGTAAATCAATCAGTCACGATGCACAAATATCACACACAACTCACGCAACCAACACACACCAAAGATCACCCCTTAGTAAACCCAAAGTGAGTTTTTCCAAAATAATTTATTTCATTAAAGTTCCAAATGGGACTTCACCAACTTTAAAGAAAAACCTCATTTCTCCAAAAAAACCCAAAACAATCGTTCATGCTTCAAAAGAAATCATTTATCATTTAAACCAAAACTACATTTGAAATTCTGTGAATTATGTTTAAAAGCCAAAGGGGCATTATTTCACTACTGGGTGCCCGTTCATCGAGAGAATATTTCAAGTGTTCGGTATAAAATAAACAACTCTTTTTACACCAAATAATCATTTAAAAATTAATTATCTTATATTATTTATCATTTATTAAAATTAATAAAACACCAAGAAATTAATAAATTCTAAATTTAAAGGTGAGTGCATTTGGGGACCTAACTCAATTTTCATCTTGGTTACGACGACGCAGAACATCTCACACTCACGCACAAGTATGCGCAACCTGCTGACGACCGCAAAATCACGAAAAAGTCTTGCAAACGCGCTACAACCAAAAAAATTAACTAAAATACATAAACATAGACTTAAAATAATCCAAACGAACAAACAGTGCAAAATAACTACCTCGACATGTTTTCAAAACATAGTTCGCACCATCTGCACTATATAATAACCCACTTTAAAATTTATTAAACAATCCAAAGAGTAACCCACAAATCAACATACCCAAAACCCTTTCAAAACAACTTTTTATAATTAAACGCACACTCGTAACACACTGTATAAGAATGTGCAGCACTTGCATAGTTAAAATGACAACTGCATAATTTATTAAAAACTATTAAACAACACACAACTGGATTCCATCAAAACGCACCTTAATTCCCATGAGAAGGCTACAAAATATTAAACATAAATAATTTTCATTTTGAAAAAACATTTCTAACCAGAAAATACACCAATAATTCTAAAAAAATCATTCGCACCACAAAAATGAGACTAAAGAACACACTGATAAACTTATAAGCATAATAGATTAATCATACAAACAAACAATTCACCGAAAGAACTGTTTACCGATAAAACTTACATCAGGTGTTGATAACTCCCAAAACTTGCTGATAAACTCCAATCGCACAAAAAACGCACCATGAGGAAATCAAATTGTACTCTAAAACAAGAATTTGAACTAAAAAGAATCAAAATAGAACACTAAAAAGAACATCATACCCGCCGAATGCCCAAAAACTCAAAGGATAAGAAAAGAGACCTTCTCGGAGGTCTCACGCTGATGGTCGCGAGTCATGGACGGAGGTCGCTGGTCATGTCCAGAGGCAGGAGGCTGGAAGAAGGTCACGTTGGAAGGGAGAGGACGACACGTAGGGCGGATGGCCAGGAGGAAAAAGGGCTGCACCAATTTCAGGGGAGCAAGGGTGCAGCGATGCAGTGGTCGCCGGATGGAGACCAATCGGCTGGGAAGTCGGCGCGGCCAGGAGAGGGAGAAAGGAAAAGGGCTACTCGGGAGGTAGAAGGTCTCCAAACAAAGAGGGCGAGGGGGGGGGGGGGGGTTCATTGCTGGAGCAGGAGGCCGGTGATGGCTAGCCAAGGAGAGCGCAGGAGGACACACGGACAGGGAGGTGGAGGTCGGTTGGTGGTCGAGTAGGCGGGTGGAGGCATGGTGCGGCAGAGGGAAAGCACCAGGTGGGTGAAGCTTCTTGGATGGGGAAGGTCGTGTTGATCACGGCACCCTGGAGCTAGACGTGCACCAGGTCGGGTTGCAAGCAGTGCCTTGTAAGATAGGGTCGAGAGGGCTCTGTAGCCGCTGCGTGCGGCGACTTGTTCGCGATGGGGAAGGAGAGGGGGAGTGGGGGAAAGGGCGCCACCGGGTAATAGGCTAGGGTTACAATTTTTTTCTTTTTTTTCATTACTTAATAATAATAATAATAATAATAATAATAATAATAAACTAAAAATAATAAAAATAATAATTTTTTTTGATAAATATTTTAATAACAAAACAACAATAACCGTTTTTATTTCATTTACATATTTGAATACTGCAACTGCATGGTCCATGCATGTCACAAGAGGCTGTGCGCGAACCATGCAGTAGCTCTCGTCCACTCTAGAAGTCGCCGCATGGGTACCCAGGCTGACATCACGGTCTCCGCTGACCGTGCGGTGCCCACGCACTGGTCTGAAACCCCCCGCAACTCCTGATACTACTACTACTACTACTACTAATAATAATAATAATAATAATAATAATAATAATAATAATAATAATATTTATCATTTCTTCTTTAATAATAATTTTAAAATTATTACCAACAATAAATTTTTTAAATAACACGATAAATCACAATCTTTACTCATTTTAATTTTTCGGAGGCAAGCGAATCGTGCTGATGCCTAATCGGAGCCCTGCGGGGTTTCTAACGCGCGCTCCGCCCATGCGCCCAGTGATGTCAGCTGAAAAATGCACACTTTTTAATATAACTCAAAAGTTTTTCGTTCGGGACTCAACCCGAACCCCAAAAAATTTTTAAAAGTCAAAGAAAATTATAAAATAAAATAAAAGATAGGTTGGGGTGTGACAGTTACATAATAATGTTTAAATATCGGTGGTTAGATACTGAGAGAGTCTTACATGTTCATCTGATTCATGGAATTGTCAGTATTAATTATAAAAGTAATCTTGCATTAAATGAACCATTTTTACTGGCTCAATAGACACATAAAATATATTACACAAAGTACTTGGATACTTCAAGAGACCTGGGTGATTGGTGGATCATAATAAAAATGAAATCTCAGGAAAATAAGTTTACTCAAACTGAATGTGGTTCTGATGAAGTATAATTAATTGAAAATTTTCAAGAGACTACTAAAAATCCATCTTTTTCACAAAGAGACATGAATATCGATGATAACACCCCACAATTAAGGTTAGATAGTGACAATGATGTTAATGATGTTACAAATGAATTTAAAATGGAAATAGATGATGAAAATGAAAATCATATGGATATTGATGATTTTGATGATGAATATGAAGACATTGACATCGTCAGATATGAAGACGATGATGAAGGTGAACATTGACACAGTTAAATGCTGGTTATAATAATAACTAATATATATCTATATGTAATAGTTATTTTCAAATATCTGTTAACAACAATCATTTTGTGTTTCAGATGAAACCTAATCTATTTCGTGAGTTGGAGGAGGCTAAGCTACCTTTAGATGAGGAGGATTTGGGATCATCTGACCCTCAGCCTACTGGCGGTTCAGGGGGTACGTGGAGGGGGTGCAGTCTTGTGTGAATGATGATTCCTAACCCTATCCCTGAGCGACGTCCACATCTTAGCTTCAATCCACACACGCAGAGGTATGATAACCTTTTTATTTTAGTTAGTTTTCATTAATTTATTTATATACTAATTATTTGATTATTTTTTATTTTTTCACAGTTTTGTGCATGTAGCTGTTGGACAGGGGAGTGCAATCTTGCACAATTATTTTTCTCTGCCATGGATCACATGAGAACAAATTCCCATTGATGTTCAACTTGGAATTTTCAATCATTGGATGGTACATAAATAAATAATATTTATTTAGAAATTTATTGCATTAATAACTTGATATTATAAATTATTTGTAGGGTTTATGGTATCTCATCGATTATATCATGCGTGATGCTATCCACGAGGCATGGGAGATGTCTATACGTGAGCGTTTCCATGAGTTTTTGCACAATTTGAGAAGGACAACCATTAATAAAGTAAGAGTGACAGTATTTGATGAGTCATATAGAGCCCACCGACCAGAGCATATTTCATCTCATGTTTGGGATGGATTATGTTCACACTGGTTGAGTGGTGAATTTCAGAGGAGATCTTCATTGGGCCGGCAGAACCGGAGGAGATAGGAGGTGACACATTGAGCTAGTATCCATACATTCAGTACGCAAAGAGGGCATATGGTAAGTATATTTTTTAAATATTTTATATAACATTAAATATAAATAGTTTATTTTATATTCATATAGGTAGTCGAGCATCCTGATATTACAGAGTACAACATTTATCAGAGGATGTACAATGATCCAGCCACTGGAGAGATTAGAGGTGATCACCAGTATCAGATTATGGTCAGTATTATTTCTTTTTCAGTTTAAATTTAACTGCATATAATATTTTCACTATTATAATTTCAAATTGGAACTGAAGGAGTTATATGTGGCCGCGACCTCTCAAACACGGGCTGAGAGTCAAGCCGAGACAATTGATCAGGCTAGTGCCCACTATTTTGATGAGGCGGCATGGATGCAGGCAACCTAGTATGCCTTCAAGAAGGGATGAGTAGTTGGTATCAGCTCTAATTTGATTCCTGAGACTTATTATGGTACTGCAGCGATGTCGGCGTCCAACTCGAGAGGAGCTTATGGAGAGGCATCATCTTCTATATCACATTATCAGGAGCAGTTGAAAGCTCAAACTAAGCTTATAGAGAGTTTGCAGAAGTATCAGGAAGAGATGCGTTAGTAGCAGCAACAGTATGGGGAGAATATGCATCGATGGTAGCAGCAGCATCAGCAGCAGCATCATGGGGAGGACATGCGTCGATGACAGCAGTGGCATCACGAGTAGATGAAGTACATGGACCGTCTGACTTGTAGTTTAGGGATGAAGTTTCCTCCACCATCTCCTCCATCTCCTCCAGCTCTTCTAGAAGACTATCCCCCCAATGATTTTTTGTTCTGTTAAAAACATTTGAATTCAACATTTGTTCTAATATGAACTATTTACAATTTTTTTCTTTTATATTGGTGCGAATATTGCATAATTTAATTTTTAATATTTTAATATTTTATTATTTATTATTAGTATTATATTTTTTAATGCTTGTTTATTTTACTACTACTAATAAGAATAATAATTTTTTATAATTTTTTAATATATTTTTTTTCGAATATTGAGAATTTTAATTTTTTTAATTTTTTTAATTTTTTAATAATATTAATATTATTTTTTCATTCATCACAATTTTATTAATTTTTTTATTTTATTAAGTATTTTCGATGGGGCCTTTTGTGATGGGACCCCATCGTAAATAGATTATATATATATTTTTTAAAACTTATTTGCGACAGGTTACTTTACCGTCGCAAATAATTTTTTGCGACGGACCCTTTGCAACAGGTTCTTGTACATATAATGTATTTAATTAGATATCTATTTGCGACGGGACTGCTTCCTATCGCAAATAGTACTTTTTTGCGATGGGCCTGTCACAAAAATACTAGCTGCGATGTCGTTTTCTGCAATGATCTATTTGTAATGGGACCCCATCGAAAAAGAGTTTTTGCGACGGGATCCCGTCGCAAATAGTCCGTTGAAAATAGATGAAATTTTAGTAGTGATTGAATGTTTTGTTTTATATATGGTGGCTAGTGTAAGATGGTCAGTTACTTTATAATTAATTGGTTTTAATAGAATCTTTTCAAGGGATGGAATGACTTTTCCCTTGCTCATGTTTTATAAAAAGGCACCCTTTGAAATGAACTGCTTAGTTGTAAATGACCTTGTTTAATGGATGGTGAACCCATGCCTTTGTTCATGCTTTGTGAAAATGATAAATGTTAAATGGGATGCCTTGAATAAATTGAACTTGGTTAAAGGAACACATGAGAGGTTTTTCCTCATGTGTCATGTTATATACTTGACCATGCCCTGTTTGTTTAAAAGTCTTAACAACATGACATAAGAGGTAATGCCTTATGATAATATTATTTAATATGAACATGATTATGATTTATAATTATATATTATAAATGATTATTCCATATAGGTTGTGGAGCTAAGGGACCATGAGATCCCTTGGGGGGTAATACTGTGTGAGATTACCATGTGGAGCCAAGGGACCATGAGAGCCCTTGGGGGGGGGGAGACTGTGTGAGCTTCTCTACTGGAGATAAGGGATCGACTGTGAGAGCTCCCCTAGTGATGGATGCCTTTGGGTTACATCCCGATCCTGCTAGCATGTGCATGCCAATAGACTGTGAGAGCTCTTGGAGTTGGGCTAGTGGTTAGACCGTGAGAGCTTCCCATGGTATTGGATGTGTGAGAGTTACATCCTAATCCATTCCCCCCCCACATATATATATAATTTATCTATCTATCTATATATATAATGTATCTATATATATAAAGTGACATGATCAGACATACCATCCATGAGCTGAAGTAGGTAGACCCACTAGGTGTCCTTTAGGAACCTGAGTGGTAGGTTATTTATTTATTCATATTTCTTTACTTTACTATATATACCTACACATTTTTTATTTACGAGCATCTACTCAGATTACATGTAGACACCGTTGGTGGTGGACTACTGAGATTTTTATCTCACACCCTACTCAGGCCGCCCTTGGCACCCTAGAATATTATATTGCTATAGGTATTGGAAAGGGTAAAGTCCCTTGTATAGGTTGTTGACTTGTGATTATTAACTGGAGTTTAGGAGCAAAGGATCATACTTAGGCTCGAGATGCTTGTAGATCTATTTTTGTCCTTTTTTCCCTTTGTACTATTGTATATCATGCTTGTATTTATTTTTTTCATTTATGTATTATCAATATTCCATGTATTATTGTATCAGACACTGCCATTGAGGATTTTGGTTATGTTATTCATCTACTCAGTTATCTAGTTCTTCCACTGCATAATTAATTATTTAACTATTATGTTTCCACTATTTATTGTATATTTCGGTTTATATCATTCTTCCACTATTGTTATTATTTACTGTATTTGTTGTGTTGCTCTAAAATGAGGGTATATTCTCCCCGCTATACTACCTTACACCCTCACTACTAGTTGGTAGCCTTTGGAATATGGGAAGACGCACCTGTGGTCATGTGGCCAACCGGGCCCAATCCATAGGTTATGTGGAATCCAGATCTGGGATGTCATAAAGTGCTATCAGAGTGGTTTGTTTCTTGACTTACTATTTGGAAATAATAGAATGAAGATTGGGAATGCTTGGGACTTGGTCACAAGTCATGCTTGGGCATCACGAACCCATGTATGGGGTAAAAGCCAAGTTTCCTAAATCATTATTGCTGTTATTCTTTTGTCTGTTATTATTGATATAATTTCACCACTAGGTGCCTCACTTGTTTTGTGATGTTATTGATATTGATGTTATTGGAATTATGATTTCATTACCTTGACCTGATGAAATGAGGTTTATGTATTAAAACATGCATCATCATAGGAACAACATGAAATATAGGCCATGCATTATGCCATGCCATGTTTAATTTTCAATGAGCCTTTCCTGTTACATGTTGAATGTGCCTCTTTTAATATATTACATTTTTCTAACATCACTTACAAGATTAGGAATGTGCTATAGTGTAAGGGCCCGACCCCAGTTGCTTAGAGCTGATGCCTTATTTTATTAAATTGGCATATAAACAAGGAATAAGCATCCCGAAGGACCAAGTAGTTTAGTATCTTTTGGAAACAAGATACATATATAAGTTCAAAATTACATCATGACATTAAATACAACATTAATTTATTCCATTAGAAACATCCATGCCTCCTAGATTATGCCTACAACTCACTCATAACTTACATCTTCATATCCTGGGAAAATGAAACATAAGAAAGGGGTAAGCTCAAATGATCAATAAGAGTAAGAAATAAAATAGAAGATATCATAAATATAAACATTAGGCATGGTGGATAATTGAAACACATTCCTTTACAAATAATAAACTTTAACACATTATGGCAGGAATATGAGTTGAGTAAATAATGCCATAATAAAACATAGTCATGGGTATTCTACTAGTCAAATAACCACATGAACTTTCAATTAATAGCTTCATAATTAGGGAAGTGCATATGCTGTACATTCTGAAACATATTGTTAAGGACTCATCCAAGACATCTAAAAATGATTAAGGCCTCGGCCAAAACCATATCTCAAATTGGGGCAATGCCCCAGCCAAGTCCACATCTATTTGTCTCATGAGACCTACTAATGCATCGAGGGACTATAGCAGGCCCCACACATCACATATTAATTCCATTTCATTCCTTATATGAGTGGGGATAAACATAAACAACACATACATTCATATTGAAACTCACATATGAAATTTAAATAACTTTCCCCAAACATTAAGCTTAAACACTAACCATTCAGAGTAAATTGGTGAATGGTTTTAGGATAACACATCCAAAATAAAACTAGTCATAAAACATCCAATTAAATATATTAGATGATATCATAAAATAATAATCCCAATAATACATAATAATCAACAAGAGTGTTGAAACATATGAAAATACTCTTATAAAATCATTGAGTAATTCTTGAGATAAATACTCTTTTATTTTAAAAAGAAGAGTTCTTTTGGAAAAGTATGTGTATAAAACTAGAAGTGAAGTAGGATATTATTTTCACAATAAAATTAGTGATTTTATAAAATTAATGGTTTCCAAAAACAGATTATAGAGTGCCCTGGAAAATAGGTAAGAATTTGATAAATTCCCTTGAATCGGGCTTGTATTTCAGAAATAATATTGAAAGTTCCTTTTAAAACATGTAACTCCCCATAAAATAAGGAAGTATTATGGTTTTTAAACATATTTAGAAAACTCACAAAGAATTTATTAGGAGTAAATAATAATACATAAGAATTTCATTAATGTAATTAGACAAAAAAAATTAACCCAAATGAAAATGGAGGTTCAGGTGGAAAACCCTTACCTTAAGTCTGAATGTGTTCCTCTCTTGATCTTAAGGAACTGGAATATGAAATTAGACTTATTAATAACATATTTAAGAACTTTTTATACATTTATTTAGTTAATCATAATTCTGTTTAGTTCATTTATGTACTTATTGATAAGTTATTATATTGAATTTTGTCGTTTCAGAGTGTTCATTTTCTTTATTTTCATAATCGGTTCACTTTTTTTAAGAAATGGAGTTCATGTTAAATGGATGTAAATCTCCAGAATTAAAATTAAATATTATTTATGAACATCCAGAAGTGTTAATGGTAATTTATATCATTTTTACATATAAATAGGATGAATCATTAGATGAAATATTAATGACATTCACTTAGATTATTTTAGCGGTATTTTGATTATTAGGAACTAGTTTGGTCATATGATTTGATAATATATATGTATAATGGATAATAAATATTAATTAGGTTATAATACATATATTATAGTCTTGTTAAACCATAAAAATGGTTTCATGACCAGTAATGAAGGATAAATTGAAGAACGAAACTTCGTCGTCCATGAAGGTTATGAATTGGAACCTCATGGACGTTGATTTTGTTTATAAAATAAAAGGGAGGGAGTAAGGATATTGATGATGTTTCTTCCATTAAAATTATATAATTATAGTATATAGATGATACTAAAGTTATCATGGTCATTTGGATAGAGGATGTGGGGAGATGATAACAAAAGAAGATAAATTGAAATGAAACTAAATGAAAAAGAAGGGTGCTTTACCTCTTGAAATAACCTCCTTGAGAACCTACTTAAGGGAAGGGGTTTTGGTCTTTTGGAAAGCCCAAGAGATTATTGGACGTGGGGAGTGACTAAGGAAGGGTATTTGGGCAGAAATTTGAGGAGATTAAAGGCTTAGAGGAGTGAAGAGAAGAGGGAGTGAGGGGGGGTTTTTATAGTGGAGGAGAGGAGGGTTTTCAAAAATTTTTAATCATTAGTTTATTAATTTCCCTCAAGATCAGAAATAGTGATGATTAAATGAAAAATAATAGTAATAAATTCATGTGAGATCAAACCAAGTGGTCTTACATCACTTATGATGTCATAAATAGTGTATTTAATAGATAATTTGTATATACTGTATTTTACCGCATTTCACTATTCATCGAAAATTCAAGTATTTCAGAAAAATACCAAAAATTCACCCTAACCATTTTTCGATGTGTAGAATCAAAAAATGAATTCCATTTTTCAAAAATAATTTTCTATATATTATTAATTTAATATTTAATTAAAATCATAATTTATTCTAAAAAAATGATTTTAAAACATTTATGTACTTATTCCAAAACATAGGTATATCGTACTTCCACTTGAATATTATTTATATACTATCATAGGTAAGGTTACTATTCATTATGGTGTATCACTATTCATAAGGGTATGTTACTATTCATAAGGGTATGTTTCTATTCACCAAAAATTAATTTTTTCTTATCGGACTCCAAATAACTTACTGATCGCAACCGTGTATGTCAGATTTTTGAAATTCACATCCCAGAAGTGAAAATATTATGCTTAAAGGTCACATAGCACTTAGTAGTTCATTATGTTGTGATTTCATGTGATTATGACATATTTATAAGAAAGTAATTTCCATTGAAAAAATATTGGGTTGTTACATTCTCCCCTCTTTACAAAAAATTCGTCCTTGAAATTCACAAAATGTTACCTAAAAAGATTCGGGCATGTATTCAACATAAGATCCTCAGGATCCCATGTTGCTTCATCTATATTATTTTTTCTCCAAAGAACCTTTACTAGATGAGTTGTCCGATTTCTCAATACCTGTTCTATGGTATCAAGAATCTTGATAGGATCTTCACAATAAGACAGATCGTTCTCAAGTTATATTTTTTCATAGGTGAGTACATGCATTGGGTCTAGCATGTATTTCCTTAACATCGATATGTGGAACACATTGGGAAATTTGGAGAGACTTGGAAGCATTTCCAAATGGTAATCTACAGTTCCAATTCGATCTAGAATTTCGAAAGGTCTGATGTACCTGGGACTTAATTTTCCCTTCTTACCAAATCGTATAATACCCTTCCATAGAGATACCTTTAAGAAAACGTGATCTCCTTCTTGAAATTCCAAATCCTTACTTTGATTATCAGCATAGCTCTTTTGCCTACTTTGAGCTATTTTGATATTATTTTGGATAATCTTCACCTTTTCCATTGTTCTTTAACAAGTTCTGGGCCTATGAGCTTTCTTTCACCAACATCATCCTAGCAAGTTAGTGTACAACATCTCTTTCCATATAACTCTTCATATGGTGCCATCTGAATACTTGAATGGAAGATATTGTTGTAGGAAAGTTCTATGAGAGGTAAATAATGATCCCACATACCTTTAAAGTCAAGTGAACAAGACCTCAATGTGTCTTCCAAAGTTTGAATAGTCCGTTCTGATTGTTAATCAGTTTGTGGGTGGTAGGTAGTTCTCAAATGAAGATTAGTATCTAGGGACTTCTGAAGACTTTTCCCGAATTATGATATAAAATAGGGATCAAAATAAGAAAAAATTGATAAGTGTATACCATGAAGTCTTACAACTTAACTAATATATAGTCTTTTTAAACTTTCAAGTGGTAAATCTTCTCTTATAGCAAGAAAATGTGTTGATTTTGTAAGACAATCAACAATGAAACATATCACATCATTATTTCTTAGAGTATTTGGTATCCCCATGAAAAAGTCCATTGTAATATAATCCCATTTCCACATAGGTATAGGAAGGGGTTTCATGACTCCTCCAGGATGTTGTCTTCCAGCCTTCACCTGTTGACAAACCAAACATCTCGACACATAATCAACAGTCTCCCTCTTCATGTTTTCCCACAAAAATTTTCCTTTAGATCTATATACATTTTTGTTCCACCATGGTGTATAGAGAAATTAGATCTATGAGAATCATCTAATAGTTCCATCTTTAGCTCAGTAATAGCGGGAACAAAAAGCCTCTTTTCGAATTTAAAAATGCCACCTTCATATACAAAGTCAATAAACTTACCATCATTTACAACTTTAATTTTCTTTTGAAAATCCTCATCATCATCCTGAGAACTTTTTATCCTTTCTAGTAAAGAAGGTTTGGCAACCATTTGAAAAAGTAGTGTTGTGTTACATTCCTTGATAATTCCCATATCTATCTTTACTAGATCCATGAACAAAGGATCCCTTTCAACTCTCATCTTGTTAAGAGTTTCATGGTGCTTTCTACTCAAATCATCTGCCACCTTATTTTCCATCCCTGGGTGGTAGTGTATTGTGAAATCATAATCCTTGATTATCTCAATACATATCCTTTGTCTCATGTTGAGTTCTTTTTGTGAGAAGATATATATCAAACTCTTATGATCTGTATATATCTCACATTTTTCATCATATAGGTAATGTATCCAAATCTTCAGAGTAAATATTACCACTGATAACTCAAGATCATGAGTTGGATAGTTTTGTTCATGAATTTTTAGCTTCCTAGATGCATAGGCAATCACTCTATCATTCTACACAAGGACACAACCAAGTCCTTTATTTGATACATCACTAAAGATCACAAATACATAATTCCCTAATGGTAGAGTCAATATTGGAGCATTCAATAACATTCTATTAAATTCTTTAAAACATTCTTCACATTCCTTTGTCCATACGAACTTAACCCCTTTTCGTGTATGCTTGGTCATTGGGTTGGTTAAACGGGCGAAGTTCTGAACAAAATGCCGACAATAACCCTCTAAACCAATAAAACTATGTACCTCAGTTATGTTCATTAGAGTAGGCCATTCTTGCATAGCCTTTGTCTTCACAGGATCTACAGATATTCCATCCATAGAGACAATGTGGCCCAGAAAGGAAACTGATTAGAGATAAAAATCACACTTTCTAAACTTCCCATATAATTCATTTCTTCTAAGAGTCTTCAGAATAGTGCGCATGTGATTTTTATGATCTTCATAGATTTTAGAGTATACTAGGATATCATTAATAAACACCACTATAAAGTCATCAAGATATTCCTTGAAAACTCTATTCATTAGATCCATGAAGACAGATGGTTCATTAGTTAGTCCAAAAAGCATTACTATAAACTCGTAATGCCCGTACTTGATTCAGAATGCTGTTTTTGGAATGTCTTCTTTCCTCACAAGCAACTAATGATTTACAGATCGAAGATCAATCTTAGAAAAATATTGGGCTTCATGAATTTGATCAAATAAATCATCAATGTGAGGTAGGGAATAATTTTTCTTTATTGTTGTAGCATTTATCTCCCTATATTCAATTCACAACCTCATAGACCCATATTTCTTCTTAACAAAAAGAACATGGGCTCTCCATGGAGAAATAATAGGGAGAACAAGTCCTTTATCACTCAATTAATCTAGTTGTTTCTTTAGTTCCACTAACTTCACAATGGAAATTTTATAAGGGGTCTTTGATATGGGACTTGAACCAGGAATTAAGTCAATGGAAAATTCAATTTCTTACTCTAGAGGATGTCTAGGTAAATCTTCTGGAAAGACGTCAATATATTATTTCATAATAGGTACTTCTTCTATTTGAAAATTCTTTTCCTCATCCATAGTTATTCCATTCCCTTAATCCCCAATAATTGAATTTATTAGAGTTATTGGGGGTGGATCTAGAAGAGAATTAAATGGAGAGGTTTCTGCTCTAAAGATAAGGGATTATACACCATTCTCAAAAATTGTAACTTCCTTCTTCTTACAATAGATATTTGCATCATAATTTGATATCCAATTCATACTGAGAATTATATAAAAGTCAATAATTAGTATGATGATAAGGTTAGAAACTAAAGCATGTTTATGTGTCATGAGGGGGACTGATCGACACGCCTTTGTTACAATGATACACCCACTAGGAGTTTTGACTGATAACTCCTTTATTAAATCAAATTGGAAATGTATAATTTTCTTGGAAAATTGGGAAGATATAAATGAATGCGATGATCCAAAATCAAATAAATCATTGGATAAGTTTGATGAAACGATTAATTTATCTAGCACCACTTTTTTAGGAACTTCAACCTCCGCAGTTGTGACCGCATAAGCTTGTCCCTACTCCCGTGGCCTTTTCTGTAGCATGTTTCCTTAACACTTTGGAAAATCATTAGCATAGTATCCCATATCCCGAAAATTATAACATTGAATATTAATAGCTTCTTTATTCCCCTTATAATCACCAGTAATATGGCCTTTCTATCCACATTTGTATTATACTCCTTTTCCCTTTAAGCAGGCACCTGGGTGTTTCCTTCCACAATTTTCATAGGGTGTAAATTCAATTCTTCCCTTATTCCCTATTTCCTTATTTCCTTTTCTAGAGTTTTTAAAATCCATATTCTTCTCTTTATTTACCTTAAATTCATAAGACTTAGATAATTCCTTTTCCATCTTGATAACACATGCAACTATATCTTCATATGATAAGAAACTTTGGGAGACTAGTTCCCATCAGAGGAATGACTTTAGTCCATAAAATAATTGATCAATTTTTCTCCATATATTTTGTATGTAGTCCACAACATTCCTTTCTAACCTTGTGAAGTTAGATTCATAATTTTCAACATTCTCATCTTTCTTTTAGCTTAAATTTAGAAATTTCCTTTCTATATCCACTCGTTGTTCATGAGGAAAGTATTTCTATAGGAATATTTCCTTAAAGTACCTCCATTCCATATATTCTATCTCTTACTCCTCCTTTGTGTTTTGGATTAATGACCACCACTGATCCACATCTCCCGATAGACAATAAACTCCCATGAAAACCTTCTCTCTTTCGTTACATCCCAAATTAAGAAATATCTTCTTTAGGGAACTTATCCAATGTTCAACAACAAATGGGTTTCTAGTCCCATTGAATTATGGAGGTTTTTGTCACATAAAGAGATCTAAAAAAGATCCTCTATGTGGAGGATCTGGATGCTCTATACGGGTAAGGTTATTTTTCATAACCTGAGTAAGTTTTCCCAGTATAGTTATAAGTTTCTCTGCACTAGTCGCAACACCAAAGCCAACATCATTATCTTGTGTCGGAGGGCAATCCCTACATGGGATACGTGTGTTCATGCAGTTTCCATTTCTTCCACTAGGCGCCATTTCTAGATAATGGAAAACACTAGATTAGGTTATGAATCATAATTTATAATCTTAACTTAACAAAATACTAAGCATAAATTGAAATCCAATGCATGAATAATCCCATAATCACAAAATTGGTTTCTTTGAGGAAAAATTTACATTTAAATCCTTCATAATGGCTTGTAACCAAAACATGAATTATACTAAGAATATCCCATGGGAGTATTAATACCAAGAGTGTAGAAAGACCCATTGTTGTGTACTAGGATACCCCAGGTCAAGCCCAAAACTCTTTTTCGGAGCTTTCACTCCTAGGTACATCTGTGCTAGAGCCACCTCTACCTGTTTGTATCCAGACATGGATGTATTTGCTAAAAATATCCACACAATCTATTCCTTACCAAAATACTAGGATGTTCTTGTATACTTATCCTCAAAGAATATCTCAGGGATTTACCCCTAATCTATGTTTTCTAAATCTAGTTTCCAGGTTTTCTACTAAACTTCCTTTGATACCAACTATAAGGATCCGACCCCAGTTTCCCGGAGCCGGTGCCTTATTTTATTACATTGGCATATAAACAAGGAATAAGCATCCAGAATGACCAAATAGTTTAGTAGATTTTGGAAACAAGATAAATATATAAGTTCAACATTACATCATGAAAATAAATATAACATTAATTTATTCCATTCGAAACATCCATGAATCCTAGATTATGCCTGAAACTCACTCATAACTTATATCTTCATATCCTGGGAAAATGAAACATAAGAAAGGGGTGATCTCAAATGATTAGTAAGAGTAATAAATACAGTAGAAGATATAATAAACTTAAACATTAGGCATGGTAAATAATTAAAACACATGCTTTTACAAATAATAAACTTGAACACATTATGGCAGGAATATGAACGAAGTAAATAATGCCATAATAAAACATAGTCATGGGTATTATACTAGTCGAATAACCACATGAACTTTAAATTGATAGCTTTATAATGAGGTAAGTGCATATGACAGATATTCTGAAACATAATTTCAAGGCCTCGACCAAGACATCTAAAAATGATTAAGGCCTCATCCAAAACCATATCTCAAATTGGGGCAAGGCCTCGGCCAAGTCCACGTCTATTTGTCTCCTGAGACCTACCAATTCATCTAGGGGATATAGAGGGCCCCACCCATCACCTAATAAGTCCAATTAATTCACTATATGAGTAGGGATAAACATAAACAATATATACATTCATATTGAAACTCACATATGAAATGTAAATAACTTTCCCCGAACATTAAGCTTAAACACTAACTGTCTGGATAAATTGGTGAATGGGTTTAGGATAGAACATACATAATAAAACTAGTAATAAAACATAAAATTAAATATTGTAGATGATATAATAAAATAATAATCCCAATAATACATAAGAATCAACATGAGTGTTGAAACAGACGAAAATACTCTTATAAAATTATTGAGTAATTCTTGAGATAAATGCTATTTTATTTTGAAAAGAATAGTTATTTTGGAAAAGTATGCGTATAAAACCAGAAGTGAAGTAAGAAATTATTTTCAAAATAAAATTATTGATTTTATAAATAGAATGGTTTCCAAAAACATATTATGGAGTTCCCTTGAAAATTGGTAATAATTTGAGAAATTCCCTTGAATCGGGCTTGTATTTCGGAAATAATTTTGAAAGTTCCTTTTAAAACACAAAAATTACCATAAAATAAGGAAGAATTATGGTTTTTAAACATATATATAACACTAAAACATAATTTATGAGTAGTACATAATAATACATAAGAATTTTATTGAGGTAATTAGACAATAAAAGTTACCCGAATGAAAATGGAGGTTCGGGTGGAAAACCCTTACCTTAAGTCCGAATGTGTTTCGATCTTGATCTTAAGGTCCTTGAATATGAAAGTATAATTATTAATAAATTATTTCATAACCTATTATACATGTATTTAGTTAATAATAATTATTTTTAGTTCATTTATGTCCTTATTGATAAGTTATTATATTTAATTCTGTCATTCTGGAGTGTTCGTTTTCTTGATTTTCATAACCAGTTCACTTGTTTTTAAGTAATGGAGTTCACGTGGAATGGATGTAAATATGCAGAATTGAAATTACATATTATTTATTAACATAAATAAGGTTTAATGGTCATTTACATCATTTGTTTACATGGAAATAGGATGAATCATTAGATGAAATATTAATGACACTCACTTAGATTATATTAGCGGTATTTTGATTATTAGGAACTAGTTTGGTCATACGATTTAATAATATGTACATATACTGGTTAATGAATAAAAATTAGGTTATAATATATATATTATAGTATTTTAAAACCATAAAAATGGTTTCATGACCAGTAATTAAGGATAAATTGAAGAACGAAACTTCATCGTCCACGAAGGTTATGAATTGGAACCTCATGGACATTGATTTCGTTTATAAAATAAAAGAGAGGGAGTAAGGATATTGATGATGGTTCTTCCATTAACATGATATAATTATAGTATATATATGATAATGGAGTTATAATGGTCATTTTTATATAGGAGTTAGGGATATGATAACAAAAGAAGATGAATTGAAATGAAACTAAATGAAAAAGAAGGGTGCTTTACCTCTTGAAATAACCTCCTTGAGAACCTCCTTAAGGGAAGAGATTTTGGTCTTTTGGAAAGACCATGAGCTTCTTGGATGTGGGGAGTGACTAAGGAAAGGTATTTGGGAAGAAATTTGAGGATATTAAAGGCTTAGAGTAGTGAAGATAAGAGGGAGTGAGGGGGGTTTTTATAGTGGAGGAGAGGAGGGTTTTCATAATTTTTTAATCATTAGTTTATTAATTCCCATCAAGACCAGAAATAGTGATAATTACATGAAAAATAATAGTAATAAATTCATGTGATTTCTAAACAAGTGGTATTACATCACTTATGATGTCATAAATAGTGTATTTAACTGAGAATTTGTATATACGGTATTTTACCATATTTCACTATTCATAAAAATTTTGAGTATTTCAGAAAAATAACAAAAATTAACCCTAAACATTTTTTGACGTTTAGAATCAAGAAATGAAGCCCATTTTTCAAAAATAATTTTATAAATATGATTAATTTAATTTTTAATTAAAATCATAATTTATTCTAAAAAAAACAGTTTTAAAACATTTATTTACTTATTCCAAAACATAGGTATATCGTACTTCCACTTGAAAATTATTTAAATAATATCATAGGTAAGGTTAATATTAATTAGGGTATATAAATATTCATAAGGGTATGTTACTATTCATAAGGGTAAGTTACTATTCAC
The DNA here is from genome assembly GCA_963277665.1 of Viscum album. NCBI lineage: Eukaryota > Viridiplantae > Streptophyta > Magnoliopsida > Santalales > Viscaceae > Viscum > Viscum album. Next base: position 848,785,123 of record OY728121.1, on the reverse strand, counting down.
CAAAAATTAAGTTTTCCTTATCGGACTCCAAATAACTTACTGATCACAACTGTGTATGTCAGATTTTTGAAATTCATATCACAGAAGTGACAAACTTATGTTTAAAGGTCACATAGTACTTAGTAGTTCATTATGTTGTGATTTCATGTGATTATGACATATTTATAAGAAATGAATTTCCATTGAAAAAATATTGTGTCATTACATATGGGGTGAGGTTAATGGGTGCCACTCTTGGATTCATAAGGTGTATGGGCTCTTATGGATCAAAAAATGGAATTACAACTAGATAAACCATTTAAAATAAATAAAATTAAATTCAAAAGCACAATTTAAATGATAATGACATCTAATTGAATGCCATATTTTGGTTTACAAGGTGTATAGGCCCTTACGGACCGGAAAATGGAATATCATTGGATTCAGCCAATTCAAATGTATTAAATGATTAAATAACCACATTTTCAAATGGGAAATTACTTATAATTTGAGAACAGACATATTGAATATTCCTAACCCAGTAACATAGACACAAATCCAGCCTTAGTAGTGGGTAGTGTGTGTTTATTCATTCTCATGGTCTGTTATAGTCTCCTTCTTCCGTCTAGACCTAGATTTTGAAGTAGGCAGAGTGGAATGCTCATTATTATATAAAGGATTTAGTAACTATCCTTGTGTATTAAATAAAATCTTCTAAATTTATTGAATCTCTTTTGAGATGTTTTTTTGGGATTGTAACTTTATGCTACCATGAATTCCTCAAGTTGCGTGCCCTAAAGGCGGTGACGACTATGTTCCTGAGGTGGTGGGCCATGAGCCACCAGTTGTTCCTCTTATCAAGCCACATGTGGCTCCTATTCTTGTTCCAGATGTGGGAATTGATGCCTAGTTTTGAGAGGGTTTTCTGTGTATGATTTAGGGTATGAAAGGTGGAGTGAGACCTTCCACGAGTATAGCAGAGTTGACTCATGAGTTTCAGCAGCAGCATCCTCCTACTTTATTAGGGGATGATAGACCACATGTTGTGGAGTCTTGTCTTGAGGCGATCCTATATAAATTTGATCATCTAGAGATGCCTCTTGAGAGTAGGGTTAAGATAGTTTCTTTTATGATACCTAATTCAACTAAGAGGTGTTGGGATGTCATCACCCAGGAAAATCGACATTAAGAGATGGTTTGGGATGACTTTCAAGCTGTCTTGTAAGAATACTTCTTTCCCTAGACTCTGAGGGATGACATATCTAGAGAATTTATGAACCTATATAAGGTGACCATGTCAATTATGGAATACTCATCCTGTTTCAAATATATGAAGTGATTTTCTTCCTCTCTAGTTGCTGATGATCTAGTGGCTACTTGAATATTTGAGGATGGGCTATGTTACTCCATCTGATCATAGGTCAATGTGTCCAGGCTGACATTTTTTTTGAAATCATCAACCATGACCTTATTATAGAGTGAAATTTGAGGGATGATAAAGGAGTTATCCATAGAGGTTCAACACCTAGAGCTTCTAGTGGATCTTCATATGGGTGAAAGAGGCACTTTGAGAATACTTATGGAGGTAGCAGCAGTCAGGTAACTCACGCTAATAGTTTTCTTTTCTGTCACCAGTGTGGAATGCTTTGGCACGTTAGGAATCAGTGTTCATAGGATCTAGTGGAGTGTAGAGGCTGTGGTATGATGGGTCACATTCATCATTTCTATAATAATTACCCTCTAGTTCCAAGTGGCCAGGGATCTGAACCTACTCCTCAATCAGTAGTAAGGTCAACATGATCACGATAATTAGACAACTAGAATACCACCAGTCATTTAGGCCGAGGTGGTGGTCAAGGTAGAAGAAACCGGACTTATGATTCTTAGCACCAACAGAGAGGGCCTGCTTAGGGTAGTTAGGTAGTGACTCAGGGTCATAGTACAGACCAGATGCATGCATTCTAGCCAATGTTGTAGGAGTAGAGCACCAGACTATCTACTATATGAGGTACTATTCTAGTAGTCTTCACTTTAGTGTTTTCTCTTTTCGATACATGCACATATCATTATTTTATATCAGAGACAAACATTGAGAGTTTTGGCCTCGACATTGAGTACTATCATGACATTATGACGCTAGATACACCATTTGGTATCCATTCAAAGGGCATTCACCACTGTTATAATTTTCCCCTTGAGACAGACAATTACCTTTTTGTATGGAATCTCTACGTTCTCAATATGACTATATTTGATGTAATTATTAGGATGGACTGGTTAGTTCCCCATAGAGACCATATTGACTGCTATCATTGGAGGGTGATGTTTACATCACCAGAGGGAGTTACAAACGTGCATAAGGGAGAATGAGATATGCGAGAGACATGAGAAGGATCCAAGCACCAGAGGCTGGGTAATGTGACAATGTAGGTTTCCAGTCCTTTCCTTGATGACCAGGGGTTACAACCTTTTGACTTTCCTCCTGTAGTGTATTGTTACAGATACTTATTTCTTGAAAACTTCTTTGGTATACCTCTGGTGTGAGAGGTAGAGTTTATTATTGATCTAATTCTAGGAGAATCACTCACGATCATTCCATCTTATAGGATGACACCTAAGGATCTTCTGAAGCTCAAGAACTAGTTGGAGGGTATAGAGGTGAAAGGATTTATATTCCCAAACACTTCTTATTGGGGTTCACCTATCCTTTTTTCCAAGAATGAAGATGATACCCTTAGGTGCTATTTGGATTACCGTCCATTGAATCAGCTTAGTATCAAGAATCAGTATCCACTTCCTATAATAGATGACATCTTCGATCAGATCCTAGGAGAAAAGGTGTTTTCAAAGATAGATCCAAGTTTGGGATATCATCAAGTGAATGTCAAGACATTATACACACATCACAAAACTTTCAAGAGATGGTATGGTCTATATGAGTTCCTAGTTATGTTGTTCGGAATCACAAACACACCTATTGTATTCATGGATCTTATGAACTAGGTTTTCCACCCACATCTAGATTCATTTGTGGTAGTCTTCATTGATGATATCTTAGTGTATTCACACTCCAGACACGACCATACATCCCATCTCGAGATAATTCTAAATACATTGAAAGAGAATCATCTCCATGATAAGCTTAGTAAATGCCACTTCTAGATCGAAAAAGTCCACTTCCTAGGTCATATCATCTCAGAGTCTGGAGTTTTATTTGACCCTGAGAAAGTGAGAGCTATAGTTTCTTGGGAGTAGCCCAAGAATTTCTTTGACATTAAGAGTTTATTAGGGATTTATAGATATTATATACACTTTATCCAAGATTTCTCTCACCTTGAAGTGCCTATTACAGGTTTTAAAAATAAGGGTGTGAAATTCAAATGGTCTAAATCTTGTGAAGCAGCCTTTCAGGAGATGAAGGGAATATTATATTCAGTGATGATACTGATTCTTCCAGATCCAATTAGGGATTAAACTATATATTGCAATGCATCAGGTATTAGGATTTGATCTATTATAATGTAGGATGAGAGAGTCGTTGCATATGGTTCTCATCATTTGAGTCCTCACGAGAGGAATTATTCGATGCACAATATTTATCTCACTATTGTTGTTCATGACTCATGCTGTTGGATACACTATTTACTAGGAAATAATTTTTTGGTATTCATAGAACAAAAAATCCTCAAATATATCTTTAAATAGTGGGATTTGAATCTCAGGTAGCATAGGAGGGTCAAGTACCTATAATTGTTTGATTTAGATCTTTCCTACACACTTGGAAATGGGAATTTAGTAGCTGATACTCTAAGCCTAAATACTTAGACATAGGTGGTTTAGGAATCTAGTAATGAATGAAAGTTTATGGACTTATTCTTAGAGATGGACATTGAGTTTCAGGAGGACCATATCCAAACCATTATCTCTGACTTATAGGTGACTTCTACTCTTATGAAATGGGTAAGGTCGAGAAAAATATCTTATCCTTAAGGCCTTATCCTATGGGAAAGTGTCTCAGATAAAGATACATATTCTGGTTGGAAAGTGTATGATTATGATACCTTATTTTTCCATGGGAATTTATGGGTTCCAGTTGACATCAGAGAGGAGCTGATGTGAGATTTCCAAGCCTCAGCATGGGTGGTTCACCCCGATGTCACCAAAAGTTATTGATATCTACAATGACAGTACTGATAGCCTATAATGAAACATGAGATAGCTGGTTTCATCACTCAATGTTCCACCTATTAGTAGGTGAAGGTGGGATATCAGCATCTGGTAGGTCTTCTTTAGTCATTGTCCATTCCTGAGTGGAAATTGGACAATGTTTTGATGGACTTTGTGACTTGTTTACCTAGATCACCTTATGGAAATGACATAGTGTGGGTTGTTTTTTACCATCTGACGAAGTTCATACACTTCTTAACTATTCAAGAGACCTTCATGGTAGATGATATTATAAGAATTCATGTCAAATAGGTGGTAAATCTTCACAGAGATCCTTATTCTATCATTTATGATAGAGATGATCGTTTCACATCATGGTTCTGTAAGGGGTTGTAGAAGACCTTGGGTACACAGGTACTTATGAGAACGACCTATCACCCACAGACTGATAGATAAAAGAAGTGTAAAATTTAGGTGCTAGAGGACATGCTCCATTCTTACATCCTTGAATTTGGAGGTTCTTGAGAGAAACACATTCCTCTATTTGAGTTTTATTATAAGAAAATATTTTAGGCTACCATTGAGATGGATCCCTCTATGCTGGATAAAGGTAGGGGAAGAAGATGTGCTTAGGCCTCATATCATGAAGGATATTACAGAGTAGGTCTAGATGATTAGGAAGCGTATGTTGACAGCTCAGTCCAGATAGAAGTCTTATGCCAACAGATGACGGTGACTTCTCGAGTTTGTGGTTGGAGACTAGGTTTTCTTGAAAGTCTCACCCAGGTTAGAAAATAAACATATTCGGAAGTAGGGTAAGCTATCACCGAGGTTCGTTGGAACCTTTGAGGTTGTGAAGTGGATCAGACCGGTGGATTATCAGTTGGAACTTCCTCAGAGATACTGGTCCATGCATAACGTATTTCATGTATCTCATCTTCACCAATACCATCCAGACTCGACTCATGTCTTCCAGCTTGATGTGGTTGAGATGGAAATGAATTATTCCTTCGAGGAGTACCCAGTGCGTATTCTTGATCGAAGCATGAAGACACTATGAGGTAGATAAATTACTATTTTATGGGTGCTATAGAATCATAGATGGGTACATGATGAGACCTGAGAGTGGTAAGCTGATATACAATCTCAATGACTGAAACTCTGTTAAAAATACCTCTTTACCATCAAAAGGCCAACTTGAGGATGAGTTTCTTTGAGGAGGAGAGGTTGTAATGATCCGAATTTTCCCAAAGGTATAGATCATTATATTTTAATTTGAAATATTTTCTTTAATCATGGTAAAGGTATAATATGTCTTAGGGAAGGTATAAGGAGCATTTGGGACTTGTTCGGAGCCAAGATTTCTAGAAAAGTGAGCTACATAATGGGCCACATGGTTAGTAGAAATTGTGCGACTGAGGCCGCATGGTTTGACTAAAATGTGCGATTGTTGGCAGAAGCACCTGTAGGATGAAAAGTTAGTCTGAAACCATTAAGGTCTTGGCACACAACTATGTGACATACTGTAGATTTTGGATAGATCCTTATTGCACATTTTGTGCACAATTTGAAAACTGTGCGCCTAAATCGTGAGACCCCATTTCTTTTGGGTGAAAAGACCATTTTGTCCCCAATTTTTTTATGTTTTATTTTCCTTTCCTCCTACCTTCAATGGCCATAATTAGAGGGATCCTCTCCTTTGATATCCAAAACATTCTAATCCAGGATTCGATCTAGAGACTTTGTTCGGTGTCTGATCATTGATATGTCAGAATCATTGGAACCATAATAGTAAGCTCACCTGTTCTCTCTAATCCCATCAAAGTTTCTCCTACCATCTATCACACTATTTAGATACAGGCTCATTCTCTATATTTTTAGGGTGTTGGGCTAAAAATTATATCTCTTCCAACCTGCTTCAAATTTTAGGCCGATATCAAGTGAGGCTTCGCCTACGACCCTAAGGTAAGTGGTCATGTAGTTTTCCATTTGAGTTTTGTCCATTTCTATTTATTTCATTGTGCCATATTATGTCCTTTGATGATCATCTATATTGTGTTGGTTCCTTAATGTCTAAATGACCCTAGTGCATTGATAAGTGATTTGGTTCTTTTTTCGGGGTTTATACATAAGACACCCATAGGTGTGTTACCTTGAAATTGGTCATTTTAGCCAAATGGATCAAAATTATTAGAACCACACATAGCTTCTGTATTTACTTTTAAATGAAATTTCCATTGAGACATGTGTATTTAATGCATTAAAAGGTTCCTTAAAGATTCTTGGTTCATTTAGAATTGTAATTTCCCAAATGGTCAATTGAGTTGTTACATGGCCTTACTCTTGACACTTATGCCTTATAATGGAATTTTCCATGTTTAGGAAAATTGAATGGTTTGGTTTACATAGAGTGTATAGTGTAATATTTTCACTTTATAATTAATTGGTTTTAATGGAATGGTTTCAAGGGATGGAATGAATTTTCCCTTTCTCATGTTCTATAAAAATTCACCCTTTGAAATGAATTGCTTAGTTGTAAATGGACTTGTTTAATGGGTAGTGAACCCATGCCTTTGTTCATGCTTGGTGAAAATGATAAATGTTAAATGGGATGCCTTGAATGAATTAAACATGGTTAAATGAACACATGAGAGGTATTTCATCATGTTTCATGTTATATTCTTGAACATGCCTTGGTTTTTTGAAAGGCTTGACAACATGACATAAGAGGTAATGCCTTATGATCATATTATTTAATGTGAACATTCTTATGATTTATAATTATATATTTTAAATGATTATTCCATATAGGTTATAAAGCCAAGGGACTATGAGAGCCATTGGGGGGTAGTACTATGTGAGCTTACCATGTGGATCCAAGGGACCACGAGAGCTCTTGGGAGGGGGGGATATGTAAGATTTCCAGCGAGATCTAGGGGATAGAACATTATAGCTCTCTTGGTGATGGATTCATTTGGGTTACATCATGATCCTACCAGCACATGCATTCCAAGAGACCGTGAGAGCTCTTGGAGTTGGGCCATGGGTTATACTGTGAGAGATTCCCCTGGTATTGGATGTCTAAGAGTTACGTATCAATCCATCCAAACATATATCTATATGTATATATATATATATATATATATATAAAGTGACATGATCATATATACTATACATGGGATGAAGCAGGCAGACCTGCCAAGTGTCCTTTATGAACATGAGTGGGAGGTTATTTAATTATTCAGCTTGCTTTACTTTCCTGTATATACCTGCACATTGTTTTTTATGAGCACCTACTCGGATTACACATAGACACCATTGTTGGTGGCCTAATGATATTTTTATCTTCCACCTTACTTGGGATGAACTTGGAACCCAACAAGATTATATTGTTGTAGGTACTGAAAAGGGTAAAGGCCCTTCTAGAGGTTGTTGACTTGTGCTTCTTAGCTAGATCTTAGGAGCAGAGGATCTGGATTAGGATCGAGATTCTTGTGGAGATATTTTTGTCCTTTTTTACTTTTGTACTATTGTATAACATGCTTGTATCTGTTTTTTCATTTCTGTATTATCATCTTGCCATGAATTATTGTATCAGACACTTATATTGAGGATTTTAGTTATGTTATTCAGCTACTCAGTTATTTACTTCTTCCGCAGCATAATTAATTATTCAACTGTTATGTTTCCACTGTTTATTACATCTGTCTATTTATATCATTCTTCCTTTATTGTTATTATTTTATATATCTATTGTGTTAATATGACATGGTGGTATAGTCTCCCTACTACACTACCTTACATCCTTGCTTCTAGTTGGAAGCCTCTGGTGTGCAGGGAGACATTCTTGAGGTTATGTGGCCAATCGGGATCAGGGCACGAGTTATGTGGCATTTGAGTCTGGGAAATCACAATGTAGGTGATTTCTATTTAAAATTCTCAGTATTCAATCAAGGATTATGAGTACAGTGGGTGTCGACTATGTCTATACACTTGGCAATTTTTGAGTTCATCGACCATCACTTGCTGAAAGGAGAATAACAACTAATATTTTTATTATTGTTCTCAACATTTCAAGCTAAATGATATGAACACATTGATATTTTAATTCATCCATTGATAAAGTTTCATTTTGAATAATTTCAAGAAATTAATAAAGATTAAACCATGATATCTACTAGATTTGGCCACTTCTCACTTTTCTTTTAACATTTTTACTTATTTTCTACTACTTTAATTTAGTCACCATTGTTTTTCTATTTCAACTTATTTATTTATAAAAAAATTATAATAGTTTATTTACAGTAATATAAATCCAAATAAAAATAATAAAAAAACTTTTAGAAAAATAATAAAAATCATGACAAAATAACTCCTAAAAGTAAACCTTATTGGGAGATAATGTGCTTCTATACTACAGTATTTTGGGTTAAAAACCTAGAGGTAAAAATGATATAAAAACCTATTAATTCAATATTCTAAAGATAACATCCCAATTCCACTACAAAAATTATGAGTTCTTGGTAATACCTTTTTGTGTAACTAAATACCTCATAATGTTCATGGCTCTTATGAACCTGATCTTCCATACATGCTTGGAGCACTTCATAGTTTTCTTCATCGATGAAATTCTTGTATACTCTACATTGAAGGAAGAGCATACAAATAATTTTAGGATGGTCTAGACTTACATTGGGAGTACCGGTTTTATGGTAAGCCCTTGAGGTGTCAGTTTTTGATATGTGAAGTTCAATTTCTAGGGGATGTCATCTTTGAGGATGGTTTAGTGGTGGATCCAGTGAAGTTTGATGTAGTTCATGATTGTGAGCCACCCAATAGCATGGTAGAGGTGTGAAGTTTCTTAGTTTGGAGGGGTACTATCAAAAGTTTGTGACATATGGATTTAGAAGTAAATCCCATTATTTCTTGGTAGAGGAGTCATTAAAGAAGTTAGTCTTGTTACAGCTAACCCTGGTGGAGGAGAAGGGTGCAACTTATATACATTCGATTGTAGTGAATCCACTAATTATTTAGAATATGAGAGGCACTCAGTTTTGAGATGTCGAATGTGAGGTTATTCATGACCAGATATCCCTAAGAGATGTAATAGATAGTTTTTTTGAAGGAGGGGAGCATTTCATCCTTCACTAAGGATGAACGGTAGTTACGGTCATGTTTTGTGAGGAGGTGTTGAGGGAGTTTCAAAACTCTCACTTGAATATATATCTGGGTATGGAAGGGATGCACATGGACCTTAAATGGTAGTTTTGGTGGGCTGACATAAGGTGAAACATTGCTGAGTTTGTATCTCAGTGTCTCTGATGTCACTAGGGTTAAGGCTGAACATCGGGTTCTAGCAGGTTTGACTCAACCTCTTCAGTTTTATGAATTGCAATGGGATGGAAGATAGATTGATGTTGTGTCAGGTTTTACATGCTTAGTGAGTGTCCATTAAACTATTTTGGGTTATTTATGAGCAATTTACCATGTCTACACACTTCCTTTCCATTTGTGGACATAGCTCGGTTGAGAGTTTGTGGTGATTGTACGTGTAAGAGATCATCCAGCTTCATGGGTACCCATGATGTTCATCTCCAACCATGATACTCAGTAAATTTAATGGTTGTGGAGGGGATAATAGAAGGATTATAGGACCTATTTACATATGAGAATGATTTCCACCCTTAGGAGTATGACCAATCTAAGTGGACCATCCAAGTTTTGGAGGATGTGTTGTGGGATAGCGTGTTGGGTTTTTGGCCAGAGCTATGTGGATCACTTGAAATTGGTGGATTTTTTTTGTTATACCATTTTCACTCCACTATCAGTATAACACCATGTGAGTTATTATGTGGGAGACCCTATCAGTCTCCCTTGGGTTGGACTGAGGCCGATGGGACCACTCTTGTTGGGATAAAAAACAGTGCAGGCAATAGAGAAGGGTTCAGGCGATCTGTAATTGTTTAAGAACAGCTTAGCGCCAATATAATTCTTATATATACTAACAACACATGACTTTGGAGTTTTATTATGGAGACTATGACTTCTTAAGAGTCTCCCCATGATGTGAATTTCATAGGTTTGGTCAGGGAGTAAGATTTTACCTGAGGTTATTCAGGACGTATGAGTTTCTATATGGGGTTTATGAGGTTTCTTACCAGTTTCCTTTACCCCCATAGTGAGACTAAGTACATGACATATTCTATGTGTCATAACTGAGTATATACGTGCTCTAACAGTAAAAAATTATTGATTGTGACGATCTGGACATTGAGGATAGAGTCACCTTCTCAAAGATCTCAATGGAAATAATGGGTAGAAAGCAGAAGATCCTATGTGTACGAACCATTCCTTTGGTTCAAGTGCTTCGGTAGAATTAAAACACGTAGGAGAGCTCTTGGAATCATGAGAGTCAGTTGTGAGCTCAGTACCCCCACCTTTTTGTGTAGTTTGTTCTTTTAAAGGTGAAAATATTTGAAGGAGGGGAGAATTTAATGACTCCATTTTTTTTGGTATTTTCCTTTTAATACTCTTAGATATATCTTTATATTTATCCTCAGATTCTTGGGTGTCGTAGGACCTCAAAATTGATATATTTAAAATATTAATATATATTAAAGCATGATCACACATATTTTTAGAATAAATGGTTTTCCCATTGATAAATAAATAAGATGGGAAGTCTGAGACAATGGTTGTTTTTGGAATATAGGGTTTACCCTAGGTGTGAAATAAAGTTGGTTGGTGTTAGAAATTTGGTTAAGGTGACTGTTGGTGGGTATGTTAAGTAATTAAATAATTAAATATATTTAATTTACTTAAATAATTGAAACATAAATTATCTCTCTATAAATATTATATTTTGGAAAATCTATAGGGTTATCCATATAACTATGGGAAATCATAGAGGAGGAGGAGAGATACATTGGCCTTGGTGGATCGAGATAGAGGATCAACGATGAACGATCGAGGGGAATCATGAGAAGAACAAAGAACACAATAGGATCATATTCTTCATCACCAAAGGATGTCTTCTTCACTAAAAATCTATCTATTCTTTATGTGGAGAATGTTATTTTTGTGATTTCCACCCTTGATTTAATTTTTTAAGCATCAATTCTATATCTTCATATTTTTTTCAGTGATTTCAATGCATCGCATGGGCCCAAATTTGAAAAATAAACTTGATCAAGTTTATTTGAAAATGTTGCACTTTCTTTTCACCATTGTTCTAGTTTATATAATCATTGGTTGATATAACATTATCCAATGATGGTTTCACCTTGTTCATGTGCTTTTATCCCACCATTATTTATGTTCTTCATTATTAGGCCATGGGGTCATAGTTCGACATTTCCGGGCTGGTTATGATTGTGATTGAACCCACAAATTCATGGTGTATTTCTAATCAAGATGAATATCAGTGTTTTAAGGATGGAAAATTGTTTTGTAGGTTTTGGGTGACTACTTCATGGATCGAGATTCTAAATGGTGGCAGTCAATGCAGCGATTACCAATCGGGTAATTTGATTTCCGTTTTCTATCCAATGGAGACTAATAAACAATAATCAAGGATGGAATCATTTAGATTTAGTGATCTCATGTGAGTAAAATGGTAAAAAAACCAATAGGATATATGGATTTGGAATCAATGTGAAGGAAGTCTTCTTTTTCTTCAAAATCCACAGCTACACACGATGTATCCAGAAGGAACACATGTCGTTTAGTCAAGGTTTCCATGATGTATAGGGTTTTGGCCAAGTTCAATATCACATTACATGTAGTTAGGCCCACACGTTGTGTAATCCATGCCAAGATGCCAAGACATGTGTTGAGAGAACATGCCTAGGACCCTGTGTGGCCAGACTTTTCATGTACCCTTAGGGGACACACTGTATAGAGGTATATGGATTGCCAAGCCCTGTATCATGTGTGCATGCTAAGAAACCTAGGTGAATGTAAAAGCCATGTGACCCCATATAAATGTTGTGTAGTGTCACATGGATTCCTAAGCGATGTTCATGTGAGGAGATTCCTAGGTGTCCAGGTGAGGTCACCCACCACGTGACCCCTAGTACACACCTTATTCTTTTTCCAAAAACTTATACCTTGCACATATATCTTTTCAGAGATCATATTTATGCCCACAAGTATCCTATCCTAAGTATTCTTCTACACTATATGAAATTGTGTCCTTTATTTGTGTATTATAGATATGATGCTAAGTGATACTGGCAGGACACTTCCTTCAGTGATGCTTAGCCAATGAAAACAATTGGGTGAAATCATCAGAGTGTTATTAGGGTTAGCACTCCCCCATCTCCCTCCAAGTGGTAGGTATCACATATCCTTTATACAATTATATATGAAACTCCCCCACATTATAGAGGCCATAGGTCCTCTGTTTTCAGAGTGGACTCCTCACCATTGAGCTCTGGTAGTGTGCGGGTCCTCCATTGGAGTAGTGCTCCCTCAGATGTTCTATGTAGTAGTGAGTTGAGGGACCTCCATATTATTGAGAGTTTACACGATATTCATGGATATGGGATAGTCCCCCCTTATTTGTGATATGAAATGGTGAGGAGTGGGATCTCTACTCTGTATCTTATGTGGTCACATGGGTTGTGTGGCATCAATGACGGGACCTTTGAAGCTATGGGTAGATCTTCATTATTAGCTAGCTTGGATGATGGAGTTCCACTTTCTCTTCACTTGGGTTTCTTATGAAAATATCTAATGTTGGGTTTTTTACCCTATTTCTTTATGGATTGGGTTTACTATTGTTTATTGCTATTGTTTCCCCTTCTTGGTTTTTAGGGAATCATACCGGGTGTGTGTATACTCACCCCCACATGGGATATGACCTCACATTTTGGGTATTATGAAGTCAATATGAATATTGTCAGTGACTCCAGTGGAACTAGTTTTGGAAAATCATATAAGTTCTTAGCACTAATCGTGTTTTAGTGGTTGTCCTTGAAGATTGTGTGTCATGATCTCTTTAGTCTTTCCTTTTTCAATTTTTGTCAGGTTGGGACCTTATTTCTGGTTGGGAGTGTATTTTACCCCTTTTTATCATTTGTATTATGTCGTTTTACTTTGATGTATTCCCTAGAGTTTGGTTCATGAATGGTTTACACTTTAGATGTTTCTTTATTATAGCTCTGCACTATTTCATGGAGCTGGTTGTGTGTGTGAATACAGGTACATAGACTAAGGCCTCCCATTTTAGTGATATGCTTACTCAGTGCTAGATACCATCCCCTACCCTATTGTACGTGGGTTTGGGGTGTCACACTTGGCTTACCACTAGCTAGGTGGGCCCTGATGGGTCGGTTTGTGATAGTGTCTAATAAGTGTTATTAGATTCATATGAAACCTAATAGCAGTATTAAAGGTATCCATGTTTACTTTTATGAAACTTTCATGGAAATGAATATGAAAAAAAACCAAAGAAGAGTTTTCATATTTTGGAAATTCATTTTTAATGTGGTTTACCCTTATGTAGCAGGGCTATAAAATAGTAACTGAGGTGTTACCTTTATGTAGATGGGTTGAGTGAAGGAAACCAAGACATTAATCTTATATAGATAAATTGTGTAAGGGTAACTCGGATGATACCTTTATATGAGCGGTCACATAAAGGTAACTTGTGACTTAATTTTATATGAAGGGGTTCATATATAAGTCATATAGTCTTACCCTTATGCAGAGTGGTCCCCGTAAAGGTAATAACCTGGATCATGTAAGATAAGAACCCTATTCCCTTCACTAAATCTAGGTAAGAAACTCCTCATGTCAAGGTAAGCAGCATGAAGGTTATTGCATAATGGTAGTTGTGGTTTTCTTAAGGCCACGTAAAGGTAACAAAGGGTGTACCTTTATGTGAAGGAGTTTATGTAAAGGTAATGTCATGTTCTAAAGGCTTGTGTAAAGTTAATCAATAGGTTACCTATACGCAAGTGCTCCAGAATTAGATTACCCTTACGCAGAGTGTCTAGGTAAGGGTAAAGGGAGGTCACCCTTATGCATAGTATCTATATAAGGGTAAAGGGATGATACCCTTACATAGGAATGGGTTCTTGCATAATGGTAAATAGAAAAGTATTTAAAAAATGTTTTTAAATTCTTAAATGCTTTTAATGGCTTATAATTTTTTTATAAATCATTATAAAATGTATTTTGGGATATTTTAATTTATAAAAGGTTTATAAATTAATTAATTATAAATGGTTTATAATTAAATTAAATAAATGTTTATGTAATATTTTCCACCAAATATTAAATTTTAATATTTGAAATACCTTTTAAAAAATTATATGAAAATTCTTATGATATAGAAATAAAAGTGTTTAATTAGAAATCATAAGAAATAATTTATAAAGGGTTATAAACTATGAAAAAAATTCCAAAATATAAAATTTTTATATATACGTTATGAATTTTTTATAATTAATTATTTTGAATTGTTCAAAATAGAAAAGGGGCCTTATTTGGATATTATTTAAGCTAAATCAAAAATGTTTTTATGATTTATATGATCAAGGTATAAATAATAATTTAGTATATGATATTTATATTATGTAAAATGTTTACATAATAGACATTGGATAATAAATTGTATCAAATTCATATAATATATTATATTTAAAATATAAATTATATATAATGATTAACATGAAAGAGTTAATATCGGAATGAATATAAAATTTTTATATTCATAATTATGGAATGTCCATAATTTTAAAGCTAAAAAATTTAAAAAATATTTATAATTAGCTTTTATTTTTTAATTGTTAATAAATATTTATCTCATGTTTAAATATTTGAATTGATCATTTATTTAAAGGTTATTCCCCAATTTATTCTTGTATATTAAATTGTTTAAGAAATGTGAGGTTGTGTATACTTTAGTTTAATTTTTAAACTAATTCTAAATAGAGCCTTTCATTACATGTTAGGTATGAAAATGAATTTAGTTTTTTATCTACCTTGACATCAATTTATAATTGAAGTAATGAACTTGAATTTAGTTGTTGAATATAGTTTTTTCATATTAGATGTTAGAGTTATATCGAATTTGATTCTCTGTTGAGTAAAGTATCACCAGGTAGAGGGACTTGGGGTCAGACTACGTACCTACCTAGAGCCTTATGCCTTGTCTAGGATGGTGAATGGGGTTGACTATCTATTTCTTTGGGTTTACTCATGTGGAGATTACCAGTATCATATAACTCCATGACTTTAAATGAAGTTTTCATGTTCCTTATGAATATGATTCATTAAGATATGTATGAATATGTTTGGATTATATTTTTGGGAAAGTAACACAAACTTGTGGGTTGTGTAAAGAGTTACACATGTATGAACATATTGATTAGGTAGAGGGAATATGATTCTAAACTAAATTACTAGAAGCATGCATATATAAAATGGAGTAACATGAGATAAAATGGTGAGATTAAAATCCCCTTTAAATGATAAGTGTGATATTCCTTTCAAAGTAACACTTTCTAAGACCTCGATCATCCAATTAGGTAGGTCATGCTAAATATAGGTACCCCTGGATTATACTGTGTAATGTAATAAAGTAATAATTGACTCTAGATTATCCTACTGGGTAGGTTATTCTAAAGCTGGGTGCCCCGGATTATCCCTTTTTAGCTTGTTTTGGATTTTTTAGGTTAAAATATTTGAGAAACCCCAATAGGATTAGGTTACTAGTGGAATTGAGTTGAGTTTATAAATATGATGGATTAGACAAATATTTTTCTACTCATATATCTAAGATTCATAGCTATTGTGATTAGGATGATGTCCTACCTAAATATCTAAGTGATGGGAGAAATGCTAGTGACTCAAAGCTTAGTGAAATATGGTTCTTTTCCAACTAATGGATATCATATATTTTAAAAAGGGGTTATCATTTTTGTGGGATAAAATTTAATAAAAGTACTTATTAAATTATTAATGATTAATGATACTCATATGATAACATCTTTTATTGTATATAATGTCACCATCATCATCATCAAGATAAAAATTGTGATCAATCATTGAAAATAGAATATTATGTAAGATACTCCTTAGACTAGCAACTTAATAAAAGTTCATAAGTAATATTGGTGATTTAAGAAACTTTATTAAGGAAAATTCTATGTGTTAGAACAATTATTTACTCAGTAACAAAGTGTTGAAATTGTTCAAACATGTGAATATATATTATTATGGAATCTCAAAGTGATTAATTTAAGTTTTCAAAGTCATTATATGAAAACTGACTGAATGTATCTTATTCTCCACTCATGTACTCAATATAATTATGTACACCCATGATTTAAGGAATTTTAGTCTCTTAATGTAATTGGGTATATCAAATGAAATTCAAAATTATTGAATTTGTTTATGACTTGATGAGACTAAAGGATTCCTTAAAACTTTATTGGTTATAGAATTCAATTATATTTTTTTGATAGATATATGATATCAACTGTATGATTTATAAGTGTTATAAATATAAATAAGGTCAGAAAGAGAAACTAATTGAAGTTTAGAGATTGAAGGTTGATTTTAAAGTAATGGATCAAAGGTTATGATTCATTTATATCTTGGATACTCCAATCTTGGATAAACTTGTCATATATGTGTATCTTATATCATCTAGATATTAAGAAGAGCATGTAAACAATGGTTATTTAAATGAAATGATATGAGTGTTTTTAATACACATGGTTTATGGTTTGTTTAATTCTATAACATGATTTAAGGGGAGACTAAAATGGATTATTTTGGTTAGGGAATTTATCAAAATATCATCTTTGGAAATTTTCTTTCAAAATGATTGAATTTAAATAATGTTTACCCAATATTATAAAAGTGTTGGGAATATAAATATGAACGAGGAATATGATATATTGGCTTTAAAGTATTGTATAGACAATATAAGTAGGTAAAAGTTAAAATCAAAAGAAGAAAAGTTGGTTGAAAAATTCAACAGTGTTTCTTCAAGAATCCAATCAAGGTCATTGAAACCAGGGGTAGTTAGGAAGGAAGAGTAATAATTCAACATTATTGGGCTATCTAAGATATACCAGAATGAGTTTTTGAAAATCCATGGAATGTGTATGTTAGGTATAGATGTTATATAAATTAATTCCTTGATTTTCAAAGGTATGTGACACTAAATGTATATTTTACAAAGTGTTTTAAATATACAGGAGTTAAAAATCAAAGGAATAATTGACTGAACTTGTAGTTTATATTCATGAGATGAAGTAAACAATTACTACATTAAGGATTTGAATGTCAAGGATTTTATCAAGATCAAACGAATCTAAGTAAAATATGTGTATCTTTATCTCATTTCCCATATTTTAAAAGATAATTTGTTTAATTATAAAGTGTTATTATGAACAATTATGAGATGATTAATTTTATATACATGGTTTATGATTTATCAATTTCTATAAAATGTTTTTAGAAGAAGATTTGGATAAAAGTGTTCATTTAAGATCAATTTTTTATCCATAAGTTTGTTAAAATATGTGGGAATTTTTTCCCACCACCCATCAGTGGTATATTTAAATAAAATATTATTTTCAAAAAGGAAAGGTTACAAAAACATAGAATACTATATATTATATGGAAATAATATTTTATTTGTTAAATGTTCATTCTTAAAGGAAATAAATGTTACTTCCCAACACAAAATAGTCTTTGTATCTCTAAAAGATATTCTGAAAATAATATAACGTCTAAAAGGCCAGTGAGAGTATGTTTGAATTTAGAAAAGTCCAAAATTAAAAAATAAAGGGTAACATTATAAGTTAAAGTGTTTTCCACTTAATATTTGAAATTTTTAGGATATGTAATGGTAATTGAAAATGTAAAGTGTTACATTTTGTTACCATTTAGAAAGTGGATATCACTATTATACCAGTTTAAGATAAAGTGTTTTTTACTTAATATCCTAAAAGAATTTAGGATAGACAATAATAAATAAAAATATAAAGAGTAACATTTAGTTATCATGAAAAATGAAAGTCACTATTTCTTGAGGGATTATGCCAGTCAAAATAAAATAAAATAAAAAATGATATCCTAAAAGAGTTTAGGGTATGTAGGTAAAGATAAATGTAAAGAGTTACATTAGTTACTGTAAAAAAGTGTTTTTCACTTTATCCTAAAAGATTTTAGGAGGACCCGTTACCAATAATGTAAGTAGTTACATTATTTCAAGGAAATGTTTTGATGGAATAGTGTTCCAAGGATTATATTAATTTAGAAATAGTTCTAAGTAGTCAAAAAAAGTTAACATCATAACATTTTATGGTGTGAATTTAAGAAGTTTAAATATTTTGAAAAGTTGAATAGTTAGGAATATGATTCCTAAATATCACCATTATTAAAACTGGCATAATTCATAGATGTTTCTCACTAAAGTTTTTAATCAAAGGGTTACATTAGATGGTAACATAGAGATGTGATGTGGATCACATATGATGTAACATGTTAATAAAACACAGAAAGTATAGAAAACATAAGGATGATCTGACAGTTTATCATATATGATATGTTGAACCATTGATTATGTTGGGTTTGTTAAATATTCTTAAATATTTTCAAAATATTAAAATTTATCAAATTTAAAGGCAAAATCCATTTTATAATCCATTCATATTGGATATATGAATGCATATATAAATATACATTTCATAAAGTGAAATTATAATTAAACACTAAAATTATGACTTTGAGTTTATACCTAACTGATGTTCATCATAGAGTAATACAGGTTATAAAGAAATGTTAAGGTTAGTGTGCATAAGATTCTTGTATAGTGATACAAAATATTCTCATGGGGCACAATATAAATAATAATATTCTTTTTGTGCACTAGATGAACCACTAATTATACCACATGAAGTGTTATAAAAATATATATCAAGTATACTAGGGGTTCATAGATCATATTTGAGTCCCCACTATTTGAGGTTAGTGAGATACCTATTATGTGAACCTTTATACTTTGATACCCTACTTATGTAAGTCTAAATATTGATATGGGGGTGGTTGGGTATGTGGATGATCATGTCATTAGTTGGAGCTTAAACAAGATTGGATTTTTCCTCTCATATTATGAGTATGACATAAAGTCCCTCGATTGAGATAGACTATGGGAGTGTGTGGTTGCACCTAGATATTATATATCTATATGGATAAGAGATATGTGATGTGCTCATCTATAATGATGAATGACATGTGATGTATTCATCAACCAGATCAGTCTATGCTTAGAGAATTGAGAAAATATGAGTTTTCTATATGGGATTGACATTTTACATTTCCCATGTCACTCTATGTATTAGACAAAGGTAAAATATGAGAATACACATTTTCATATGATACAGACTAGTGGACATAGGTATAGAGATGCACTTGTTTGATGGATATCACACCAGATTCCTTTATAGCTTGAGTATCATTGCAACTTTACTAGAGGCCTCTATTTTCTTACATATATAAATCCAGATATTCATATTTATTTTCAATTCTATAAAGTCCCATGGGGTCACACATTTTGGTTGATTGAATGAGGATTGAGTTTGACTTAGAAAACTGCTCTAAAAATGTTTTTGAGTTAATCCAAAAGTGTTTTGGATAGGTATTCACAAGGTATTTAACATGATATGATACAAGTTAAAGTTAATGATAGATACTAAAAGTGTTTTGGAATATATACAAAAAGAATTTTGGATATGGTTTCACAAGTTATTTTATATGATACAATATATGGTGAAATGACACAAAGTTTAAGGATTTAGTGAAATTAGGAGATTGAAAGAGATATATGCCCTAAATAATTATATATATGTGATATATATATATATATATTTTATGGATTGTATGAAATTTTTTATTTTCATGTATAATGGTATATATATATATATTGTTGGATAAACTTATGTTGTTCCAACATATTTCAGTTTTTATGTGTTTTGACGATTCAAAAAATCCCTATTTGTATTCTAATGAGTTTATCTTAAGTGATTTAAATTCTATATTATTATAATAAGTGAGTTATTTATTTCAAATGAATTCATTTTATTCAAATATAAATCTATATATTTTTCTGTATTTTTAACTGTCTGATTTATCTTACACATAACAAAATTATCTTACAAAGTAAAATCAGTATCTGACTTGAATATTTCTATCTATGATAAAGTATTTTACCATATGGATGAAGAAATATATGTTGTGTTTGTTCAAATTTAAAAAGATCGGTTGGAAGGAAATTATGAGAAGTATTTTATCTTATGAAAAGGATGTTCGTAAAATGATTATCTTACAAATATCAAAGAAATCCATGGAAATCAATTATCTTATGCTCAGAAGAAATTATTGTATGAAGGAAAATTATCTTATGATAATCTAATGAGTTATCTCAGAAAGAATTTATCTCATTAAAACAATTAAATCATTTTATTATTACACATTGTAAGATATGAACTGTTTTATCTTACAAGGCTTCTCAGAAATTTATCTTATAAGAACAGTGCTATCAGTTGCTTATATTATGAAGTATAAGTTATTGTGTGTATTGTCATGATTAATTTTATAATTTTAGCATAATCTCTTGATAAGTCAATTCATGCTTTTAATCATATCATAAAAGGAGTTTTCAAAATAAGAAAAGATCAATTTGGATAGTTTCATTTTTACAAGAATGGAAAGATCCAAAGAAGAAGATTTATGACATCATTTCTATAGACTCTTATTATATATTTAGAAAATAATAAAACATTCCATTAAGAAACTATCTTATCAAAATTTCATAGGATTATTTATTCAACCATTGTGATTATCTGATATAATTTATTTCAAAATAAAATAGAAGATATAAATAAGAAAGTTATCCGCTGCATGAGAAAAGAGGAGAGATACACATGTACATATGAACACTCTAATAAAAAAAAGAACAAATTAATATACATTGAAGAAATCACATACAACTCTTGAATACTTTTCATAAAAGTTTATATGTTTCAATTAAAGAACCTCCAGACCTGTGATTTTAAGATCATAAACTTTTATGGATATGTATTTATCTACTATCAGTTGCTTCTTACAACTATGTGCAATAATGTTCCATTAAATTTCATTTATTTATATTTCATATACACTCACTATAATAATTTTTAAGGATATATATAGGTCTTGTAAATGGATAGCCTAGTTGAAAGATCTTGGACCTTTGTAATAAGTAAAAACTACTTGCATGTAGTTGGGAGCCCCCAGAAAAAGGGTTGTCATAGTGAAAGTAACTAAAATCTTGGAGTAGAGTGTCAGTGGAGTGAACTAAGGGATTTCTATTCTCTAAACCACTATAAATATATTGTGTTTGATCATTTTTACTATGAGTTGTTATATTTCCGTTATTAGCTTTTGTTAAAGAAATGATTGGATCCAGCATACCTTAATGAGGGTGGTTTTAAATTTAATAAATTTTCAGGAACTCAATCCACCCCTATTAAGTTTTTAGTTAGCTATTCTCTGGGACAACAATTGGTATTAGGGATCATGACTCTTAAGTTTAAAACTATAAAAGGTTGAAGTACATAGATCTTATTTCAAATGGATTCTATGGATGATAATAGAGAAGGTATGTCAATGGTTAGAGATCCTTATTTAATGGTGAAAATTATGGTTTTTGGAAGGAATTAATGAACATATGTTTGAAGAACCATAGATTAAAGGTTTATCTTAAATAAGATAAGCCTTATGAAATTCCAAAAAACACAACAAAAAACTCAGGATTCTGATACTAAATCAAGATATGACCTTAATTATAAAGTAATTAATGCTATAATATGTGGACTAAGTCTAGATAAGTTTAACCAAGTTTCTCAATTTCAAATAACCCATGAAACACGGACCACTATAGTAGTTTCCTATGAAGGTACAGAAAATTTAAAGGCCTTTATACATGGTACCACCAAACTTAAGTTTTAAACCTTCAAAATAGATGAAGGGGGAAGAATTACTCAGTTAAATGAAAGACTCACTGAGATTGTGAATAATATTTCTTCTCTTGGGACACAAATTACTGAGATCGATCAAGCATTGAAAGTTTTAAGAGGTTTACCACATAAGTGGAGTGGGATCTCAACTTCTATAAGAAAATCTATAGAAGTCAATAATTTAAAAATAAAATATCTCATTGGAACTATTATAATATATGGGGTATAAATGGAATCTAAAGTTAGAGAATATAACATAGTTAAGAAATAAAATTCAACTTTGAAGGTTCATAATTCTAAATATGAAAAAATAACAATGGTATATGGATCCTTGAATAATGTGATGAAGAATATTCCTCAAGTAATTCTAGATCAAATAATTATCTTACATAGTTTACTCGAAAGTTCAGAATTTTTTATAATAAGATAAGAGGTTTTAGAATACCTTTCAACAAGTATAAGAAGCATGGTGAAAATTCTAAATAATTAAGATTCTATGAGTGAAAAAATCTTAGACACATTAACCCAGACTATCCTCAATTTCATGAAAATAAAAAGTCTGATAAAACGTTTTTCAAAGTCAGATATAAGAAGAAATACAAGAAGATTATGAAATACATATGGAGTGATTATGGAGAATCTAGTGATTATTAATCTTCAGAATAATAAGTTTAAATATCTAATAAAAAATATAACATGTGCTTCGTGGGACATTCAAATAATGTGTACTCTTATTATTCTTTTGATAAGGAGTTTGAGTTTGAAAATGAAAATTGATCATATGAAGAATAAAATTAGTACTTTTCTGTGTTAGAAAATAAGTACTAAATATTGAAAAATAAAAATAAATCTCTTAAAAACTCATAATTTTTTTTAATAAATAGGAGGAATTAAATAAGAAGATTTTAGATTTGAAAAATCAGCTGGAAAAGTCTACTATATCATGTACTGAACATAATAGAAAAATTGACAACCTACAGAAAGAAGTTCAAAATTTTAAAGATGTTGCAAGCGTTTTTACTAAGGGTAGGATTACTTAAACAAAATTATTGATCAAAAACCACTTGAAATAATTTTTTTTGAATTAAAAGTGAAGGAAAAAGCCTGAATTTTATAAAAAACAATTTTGTTCGTAGTTCAAAGAAAAAAAAAATATCTCCAAAGTTACTTGTTATCCATATAGAAGTATGAAATTATTACAATATATATAATCATAAAAATACTTAGTTTTTTATAATTAAAAATGATTTTCTTACCAAATTTTTTTCAAATTTCACCAATGTATTTTCTGGATAAAAAAATAGATTTGGGTTCCCAAGTATTTTTCACCTAACATTTATGGATATAAGAGTATTTGGGTGCCAAAAAATAATATTGTTTGATTCATCATTTTAGGAAACTAGCTAGATAAATAGAAATGAAAAATGGTTAATGGAAAATATATTTTCAATACACATTACTGGATATTTCTCTAAATTTCACTCACTATCTAAGATTTATGGAGGCTATGTAAAATTTGGTGATAATGAAAATGGAAATATAGTTGGCATTGGATCTATTGGAAATACACAATCAATCTTTATCAACAAAGTAACTTATTTTTAAGGATTGAAGAACAACCTGATAATTATTTATCAAATTTGTGATGATGGTAATTTAGTTTATTTTTATAAAAATGGATGCTCTATTTTTAAAGAAAAATATCTCAAAATTAGATCACTAAGAAAAGATAATGTCTATAAATTAGATCTTAAATCTTTGTGTAGAAAAAATGTAAATTGTTTGAATACTTAAGTAAATGAATCATGGATTTGGAATAGAATTATTAGGAATTGTAATGTATATTATTTGAAAAAGTTATCTAAAATAAATTTTATTTTTGATTTTCCTAATCTTAAATTAGATAAAAAGAAACTATGTGATGTATGTCAAATGGGAAAGTAACACAAGTCATCTTTTGAACCAATTAAAGGGGTTTATACTTCTATACCTCTATATAATACCCATATGGATTTGTTCAAACCTTATAAAACAAAAATTATTATTGGAAAATCCTTTTTTATGTGTTGGTTGATGTTTTTTTAAGATTTACCTAGGTTTACTTCTTGAAATTTAAGAGTGAATCCTATAATGTATTTATTAATTTTTTTAACCTTGTGAAAAATAAAAATATATAAAAATTATGTTTTAAAGAAGTGATCATGAAGGAGAATTTGAGAATAATGAATTTAATTCATTATGCTCAAAATATGGTATTTAACACACCTTTTCTACCCCCGTGACCCCTCAACAGAATGCTGTTGTCAAAAGAAGGAATAAGAACTTATAAGAAATTTATAGAATAATGTTATGTGAATATAAAATGCATACTTATTTTTGGGATGAATCTGTTAACACAATATTTTATGTCATTAACATAGTTATAATGTGGATTATCTTAAAGAAAACACCCTACGCGTTATGGACTAGTAGAAATCCAAAGGTAGTATACTTCAAAGTGTTTGGATGTAAGGTTTATATTCTAAACACCAAGGACAATCATGGTAAATTTTATCCAATAGTTGATGAAGGTATATTACTAGGTTATTCTACTACTTCCAAAGATTATATAGTTTTCAATAAAAGTTCAATGATTATTGAAGTGCCAACTCATGTGAAGTTTTATGAAATTTATCCTTTTGATCACAAAATGACTCGAGCTGATGAGTTGAGTAATTTTCTTAAGGACATGCACCTGAACCTCTTTTTAAAAATAATTATTTTGATGTTTTTTAATTTATGTTTAGTGAAAAAAATCCTATAAGGGTTGATACTAGTGATATAAAAAGCGTGTCACTTAGAAAAGCTAGAAAACTTAAGGACCATCCTCTATAGACAGTTATAGGAAGTTTAGATGAAGGAGTTGGGGCCATAATAATTGTTGAAATCCTTATAGAATTATATTCCTTTTTATCCCAAATAGAACCTATAATGGTAGAAGAATCTTTATGTGATGATAGTTGGTTTATAGAAATGCAATAAGAATTAAACCAGTTCAAGAGGAACAAGGTTTGGGAATTAGTTGATAGATCCTCTAACTATACTGTTATAGGAACTAGATGGGTATTTAGGAAAAAATAGGATGATCATGGTGTGATCACTAGAAATAAATATAGATTAGTTTCAAAAGGTTAAAATCAAGTAGAAGGAATAGATTATGGAGAGTCCTTTTTCTATTTAGCTAGTTTAGAAGAAATATGAATCCTACTAGTATATAAATCTTATATTAATTTTAAATTATATCAAATGGATGTTAAATCTATATTTATAAATGGATTTTTAATAGAGGAAGTTTACGTTGAACAACATCCTAGTTTTGAAGACCCTCATTTTCACAATCCTATTTTTAAACTTGCTAAATTTATCTATGAACTTAAACAAGCACCTAGAGCAGGGTATGAAAGATTAAGTTCTTTCCTTTTATCAAATAATTTTAATATGGGATTTTCATACCCCAATTTTTTCAAAAAAAATTCATCAAAAGGTACTTTTCTTGTGAAAATATATGTTGATGATGTTATTTTTGGATCAACAAACCAAAAATTGTGTAATTATTTTTCAAAACTTATGAAAAAATAATTTGAAATGAGCATGATGGGTGTGTTAAAATATTTCCTTGTATTTCAAATTTATCAAAAATATTTTGAAAATATTTTAAACTAAATTAAATATATTCTTAATTTACTTAAAAGATATAGACTTGAAAATAGTAAGAATTATTTAACTCATATGAGTTACAATATTAAAATTAACTTGGACTGTAAAGACCCAGAATTTCCATATAATTTTTTTAATTATACAGGATTATTACGAGACTGTGAAAATTGACGAAATGTGATTCTGAGGCCCAAAGTGCCTGGAATGATCTGTCAAAAAAATATTAAGCTTTAAATAGTGCGCATGAACAGTTTTCCTAAGAAAGTAGAATAACTCTTAAAAAAGTTCCTGGATCAGAAATCTGAGGGCACCGTTATGTTCAAGATAGCCGGTTTACCCTATGCGAGTCTTAATTTTACTCAGCACATGCCTCTTGTGAGAAAACCCAAAAATGGAATAACCGTAAATAAAATAATTAAATAAAATTATTTTATTTTTCAAATGCTTATAACTCATGAACGGTGACTCAAATAAAAAATTTGAGACCACCAATGAGCTCATGAGGGTATGCTTTCCTTAGGTATATCCTAACCTTGGCTGGCGCAGGCCAACAATGGAAGTTAGTTTTTGATTGTAAATAAAATAACTAAGTAATAATTATTTTATTTTTAAATTATTTAACTCTTAAATGGTAAATCAGATTGGAAATCCGAGAGTATTGTTGAGCTCGTGAGCGTGTTTTCCCCTTAAGGCAGACCCTAACCTCTACCGGTGTGGGTTGAGGGTGATTCTTAATAATTTTTGAACTTTTTTTAAGGTACGTTTAGTAAACGTGTGAGCAGAAATTTCTATCTTTTGAACCGGTGCTCGGATTGAAAATCTGAGAGCACCATTGAATTCGTAGAGCTGAGATTCTCTTAGGTGAAGCTTAACTTCGACCAGATAGGGTCGGATGAAAACGTTAATTTTTTGACTTTATAAAAATAATAATAAAATAACTCCAAAGTTATTTTATTCCTTCCTTGTAACCATTGAGCGCTGACGGTGGGATCACGATTTAATGTCAAGATTGAATGGAAGTCATTTAATGACATGACCCTTGGGTTGCGTAACCATGACATTCGTTGAATTAATGGAAAATTAATTGCGGTTCATTAATGAACCACATTAATGAAATGCAACGTGGGTAGTCCCTCTCTTCTATTTAAACAAATCTTGGGCATGGGTTTTGGTGACTCACGAGAGGAACCTATAAAAAAGTACCGACTATTTCATCCACCAATATAGAATGGAGCTTTGATGACTATTGGAGGATTCAAACCGGACAACAATGAGTGACAACAAACACCTTCGAGCGCGGGTTTGTCTCCCTCATCCACATCGTCTTCCAATGAGTTCGAGGTAGGGGTTTGTTTAAGGGTTTAAAGTTTCATCTCCTTTTTATGATATTGAAATCCTTCCCATGTTATAATGATAATGAAGAGGGAACGGGCCAAACCGAACAAGGCCTGGACCCTCTTCTGATCTCAGTTTGATGCGTTCTTCATGGGTGACCGAGAAATACAGAGGAAAGACGAAACCAGAGGCCACGCAGTGATGTCAGAATCCCTGTATGCTTGTAGGAACATTAAAAAAACGGACCTCTAGATATTCAATAGAGGCCCACAAAAGCTCTACTGGTGCGGAGACACCAACAACCAAATGAGGTGGTGTCTGGCTCTCGCCGACCGCGAAGAGGTGGAAGTGCTCGAAGCCACTATGGTGGACAGGGAGCGCCCGACTGACGCTGGCCACGTTGATGGATAACGGTACACTGTAGTGGAATAGAAAGTATCCAAAGGGCTACCATGGGGGAAGTTCTGTGGCTCTAACCATAGGTCCCACCCTAGACCGGTCCAATGAATTGGTCAGCTGGAGGGGGGCGATGCCAGCCTGGTGCTGCCTGTTTGAAGAACTAAACAGACTACGGTCCATTCGGAAGGGGTGCTAACACCCATGCCCAGCTGGCGGGCCATGCCTAGCTAGTAGGCTGGGCTTGTCCAGTGGCCCTGTGTTCCATGTCCATCCATGTGGGTTGGGTTGCGCCCAGCTGGTTCAGGTCGGGCCCAGTGGACCGGGTCAGGTCGGTCCAACCGGGTTGGACCGGACCCAGACCCTTTTTAGAAAAATTTCTCTTAAATGGGATTATCTTCTAAACCAGAAGTCCATTTGACGAACCATCTATGGAAATGGAACCTTTAGGATGAGTCGGTCCTTTTAAAATAATCCACTTGGGTTTTGGAAAAAGTCAGAGTACAGCCGGGTTGGAGCAGACTCTAATCTAATCGGGCCCCCAACACTAAAATGCCTATAACTTACAGACCGGGTGTCCGATTGACACGCCGTCAATTGCGTTGGAACCCTTATGACATGGAGGTTCATTAGGTTACATATATGTGGGAATTATTGGTGGTTTAAATACGTCCGATGTTTTGTGGACTGGATCCTCTAGAATCAAGCGTACTAAGTGTGGGAATCCAGTGGCTGACTGTGACGTGATGAAGGAATAACGATCCTCAGTGGGTCAGCACATATCGATCCTTCATGGGTTAGCACTTAGGGATCCTACATGGGTCATCACCTAGAGATCCTCCATGGTTCTGCACCTAGCGAGCCTCTGTGGGTCATCACTTAGCGATCCTTCGTGGGTTATCACCTAGCGATCCTCTATGGGTTTGCACGTAGCGATCCTCCATGGGTCAGCACCTAGAAATCCTATGTGGGTCAGAACTAAGCGATACTTTGTGTCTTAGTACTTAGAAATCCTCTGTGGGTCAGCACTCAATGATCCTCCGTGGGTCAGCACATAGCGATCCTCCGTGGGTCAGCACCTAGCGATCCTTTGTGGGTTATCACTTAGCGATCCTCCATGGGTCAGCATCTAGTGATCCTCTGTGGGTCAGAACCTAGGGATATTATGTGGTTAAACACCTAGTGACGTTGTGCAGTCTAGTATAAAAATCCTCTCAACATAATAAGATGATCTAGCATTATGACTAATCACCTTTATTCGTGTTCTTTAAGTTGTATACCTGGTTTGAGCTGATTCTTTTACCATGTGCTTTGTGATTGAGATCATGATTTGTGGTTTTTCTTTTGTGGAATTATGAGAGAACTTCAGGGGTATCAGGGTCTCTACTGGGTATTGTTATAATCACCCCTGCATGGGCTTTTCCCACACCTTATTGTGTCTGGTGTAGATGACGGGCAACTTTGACCGAGATTTGGGAGCCAGAACTAGAAAATGTACGGAGGTGACTGGTTGTCTTGGAGAGATGCAGAGATGAGCTGTACCTACCCTTCAGGTAGGATCCTTGGCTGATGATCTCAGGAGTTATTTTCCCTTTTTGATGTACCTTATTTCTAGTTGGGCTTGTATACTGGCCCTTTTACTTTTAGTACTTACTTTTACACTTAGTGGTAGTTTTTAGTTGTGGTTGTACCTTCCTTCATCCGATGTATTTTACTTGTGCACAATGTGTTCTATCTGTGTGTATATAGGTTTTGAGGCAATGCCTTCCCATTTTAGGGATAATACTTTCTGGTACTAGTCGCCAACCCCTGGCCTATGGAAGATGGTCTTGGGGTAGTCATGACACAGACCTCAGGGGATGGGTCGTGACAAAGTGGTATCAAAGGCGGTCAGTTCTACCAGAATAACTAAGAGTCTATATTTTCAATGAGAAAAACAGTGTTAAGTGTCTTGAGTTTGTATTTTAGTCCAGGGAGTCCAGTGTTGGTGTGGAGTCTGACTTATCTATACACCAGGACCCTGAATTCTATTTTCTGATTCGGTACATGAAAACAGTAGTTGCATGTGTTTTGAAAATGTTTTTCTCTTGATCTCTTTTGAGTCAGCTCTCCAGGTATAACTTAATGACCATGGTTCATCTTGGTACTCTTTCAAGATTCCACCGCATAGACAGCTAGCCATGATTACAATGTGTGACCATGAGGATGGTCTACAGATTGATGAGGCTTCAGTACAAGGACTATTACCCAATATGGTACCTTCGGGCGGTGTCCCAGCGATACTGTTTCCCGTTTTTCAAAACTTACTACCAACGCTAACGGTAGAGGACACATTTTGGCACAGTGCCTTACACGAGTTTCAGTGAAAGACACCTCTCAGGTTCTAAGGTGAGCTCGACCCACAAGCGGCTAAGGATTGGCTTGAGGTGGTGACTGAGTTTCCATCTATCCAGGGCAGCATTAGATCAGATGGCGGTCCTGGAAGTGAGCATTCTACGTGGAACAATAGGGTGATGGTAGGGTTTAGATTACCCCTATCTTATGACGAGGTGACTTTTCTATGGATAGATTTTGATAACCTTTCTCAGAGAAGAGGTCACTTTCCATAAAAATCTAATAGGTATGTGTTCCTATGAGCTTCTACAGCTTTGGCAGGACGACATGTCATTAATTGAGTATTCTTCAAGGTGTACCGACCGTTAAAAGTACTCAATAAAAACGATACGACCAGTGCTTCAGGGCTTAGACATCAGAGCGAGATGTGTTTAGGGACATCCGATCCAAAACTAATCCTATGTGCATTCCTACTTATGTTAGGGTGCTAGAGAGAACCTTTGTGGTTGAAAATTATTTGGCTGATTAGATGCATCCAGTGAATGTTAGCAGTGGTTAAGCAGGAAAGTGATGTTGGTATCAGAGTCTTAGATGTGTAAAATGTTTTGGGAAGAGGAATTGATAGGGATAGATGAATCTGTAGGGCAGCAGATGTGGAAGGGGAGCTAGGAGAGCAGTAAGAGGTGGTGTACATTTAGACATGTTATAACCAACACCCCAATGTGGTCCCCAATAGGCTTAGGGAGCTAGAGGACATGGGAATGGAGTAGCTGCATGTGGTCAAGGAGTGTGACCCAAGGGATCCATGAATGATTCGAGGTATGGTCTGTGTCTACTACAAGATGTCATAATTAATAGACATAGGTACTAATCATTCCTTTTTGTCACCAATATTGTTCAAGACCTAGAGTTTCCAGTTAAACCGTTAACTTGACCCTTACGCCTGGAGATACCTATGAGAGGAGACTCGATAATCACACTTATGCTGATGGTGTGATCTGACCCTTGAGGCAAGAGTTTCGATTGGAACCTCTTGGTGGTAGCGTCGTGGCCTTACAATGTTAGTTTGGGTATGGACTGGTCATCCACAGTTCATGCTCAAATTGACTATTTTATGAAAAAAGGTTGTGGTATATCTACAATGTTGGAATGGGGTTTTCCTTGGTCATAGAAAAAGGAAACCCAGGAAACATGGGATAAACTCATGTATAGGAGGGTGTAGCTGATCACTCTTGAGTCAGCCGGCCTTACCCTCGTGGAAGTAGGTGTTTTGAGTTTTCAATTACCAACAGTAGTGGTAGAGTGTGGGAGAATCCTTTCAAAATATGTTTTCAGGATTACCTCCCCGTAGGGAGAGGGACTTCTGCATTAGGATGACATCATTTGAGGCCTTGTACAAGCGATTGTGCAGATCACCCATGAGTGGATGAAGACTACACAAGGCCGACATGAGTCTTATGCCGATAAGAGATGGATCCCCTTGGAGTTTTAGGAGGGAGATAATGTCTTTCTATAGGTCTCACACCATCGAGGATTGAGGAGATTTGGCTGGAGTGGTAAGCTATATCATAGGTTCATCAGACCTTTCTAGATCCTCAAAAGAGTAGGCTAGGTGGCGTACCGCTTAGGTCTTCCCCCACAGATGCACCAGGTGCATAATGTTTTCCTTATGTCGCAGCTGAGGAGGTACGTGCATTATCCATATCTCATTTTCAACTAGGGTGAGCTGGACATTGACGATGGGGTGATGTTTGTGGAGTTTCTAGTGGAGATAGAGGATCAACAAGAGCGGTTCTTTTTTGGGTAGTAGATTCCTCTGGTGCGAGTTCAGTGGTAGCATAGGAACTTTTAGGAGATCACATGGGAGCGGGAGGCTCAGATACTGCTTAGTACCCCCATTTGTTTCCCTATCTTTGTCTTGGATTTCGGGGATGTAAAGACCTAAGGTGGGGATGATGTAATGATCTGGAATTTCTGTATATATTTTTTAATTATATGGGATTATTATGAGATTGTGAAAATTGACGACACATGATTCCAAGACCGGAAGTGCCCAAAATGATCCGTCGAAAAAATGTTAATATTTAAATAGCATGGGTGAGACGTTTTTCTGTAAAAGTGGAATAACTCTTAAATAAGTTCCCAGATCCAAAATTCTAGGATACCATTGCGTTCAGAAAGGCGGGTTTACCCTAGGCGCGACTTAAGTTTAGTTGGAGCTGGCCTCTAGTGAGAAAACCCAAAAATGGAATAATCATAAACAAAATAATTAAATAAAATTATTTTATTTTTCAAATGCTTATAAATCATGAACAATGACTTATATTAAAAATACGAGACCACCGATGACCTCATGAGGGCATGCTTTCCTTAGGAAGATCCCAACCTTGGCCAGCGCGGGCCAACAATGGAAGTTAGTTTTTGCTGTAAATAAAATATTTAAGTAACAATTATTATATTGTTAAATTCCTAAACTCCTAAACAGTAACTCAGATTGGAAATCCAAGAGTATCATTGATCTCATGAGGGTGTTTTCCCCTTATGCAGAGCCTAACCTCAACTGGCACGGGTCGAGGGTGACTGTTAATAATTTTTTAACCTTTTTAAGGTATGTTCAGTAAACGTGCGAGCGACGATATATATCTTTTGAACTGGTGCTCGGATTGAAAATCTGAGAGCACTGTTGAATTTGCAGTTTCGGGATTTGCTTAGGTGAAACTTAACTTCTACCAATAAGGGTCGAAAGAAAAATTTAATTTTTGGACTTTACAAAAAAATATTAAAATAACTCCAAAGTTATTTTATTCCTTCCTTGTAACCATTGAGTGATGGTGGGTGGACCACGATGTAACTTCAGGCTTGGATGGAAGTTATTTAATGATATGACCCTTGGGTTTCATAACCATGATGTTCGTTGAATTAATGGAACATTAATTGTGGTTCATTAATGAACCACATTAATGAAAGGCAATGTGGTTAGTCCCTATCTTCTATTTAAACAAAGCTTGGGCAAGGGTTTTGGTGACTCACGAGAGGAACCTCTGACAAAGTATCGACGATTTCTTACACCAACGTAGAATGAAGCCTCAATGACTGTTGGAGGATTCAAACCAGAAAATGATGAGTGACGACAAACACCTTCGATCACGGGTTCATCTCCCTCATCCGTAATGTCTTCCAACTAGTTTAAGGTTGGGGTTTTGTTTAAGGGTTTACATTTTCATCTCCTTTTTATGATGTTGAAATCCTTACCATGTTATAATGCTAATGCGAAGGGTAAAAGACAAAATGAACGAGAATCAGACCCTCTGCTGATCTCGGTTTGATGCGTTCTTCATGGGCGACCAAAAAATATGGTGACAAGAAAAAACCGAGCCCCATGCAGTGATGACAGTGTCCCGGGAGGCCCATAGGAGCAGTCAGAAAAGAAAACTAACCTCCAGAGCTTCACTAAAGGCCCATGGAATCTCTGCCAGTGTGACGACATCAGCAACTGAAGGAGGTGGTGGTCGGCTCTCACCGGCCGTGAAGAGGTGGCTGTGCTCGAAGGTGCTGTGGCGGACAGGGGGCGGCTGACGCACCGCGGTGGAAGCGATGACAGCCAAAGGGCTCTCGCGAAGGAAGTGTTGTAGCTCTGGCCACGATAGAGGCAGACCCGGACCGAAGGTTCTACCCTAGACCAGTCCAATATACCGGTCAGATGGATGGGGGTTGTGCCAGCCTGGCGCTACCTGTTTGAAGAACTGAATGGACTACGGTCTATTCAGAAGGGGTGCGAACCCCTGCTCCCAGCAGGCGGGCCACTCCCAACCAGCGGCCCGAGCTGGTCCAGCGGCCCAGTGGGCCAGGCCGAGCCCGTGACCCAGCATTCCAGAGTGGGCTGAGCCTAGCCGGTTTGGGCCTGGCCTAGCGGACCGGGTCAGGTCAGTCTGACCGGGTCGGACGGGACCTAAATCCCTTTTAGCCTAGTTTCGATTAAAGAAGATTATCTTCTAAACTAGATGTCCGTTTGACGAACCGTCTGCAGAACTAGAAACCTTAGGACGAGGCGGTACTTTCGAGATACTCCACTTGGGTTTTGGAGAAAGTTGTAATATGACTGGGTTGGATCAGACTTGAATCCAACCGGGCCCCTGACACTAAAATGCCTATAACTTACAGACAGAGTGTCCGATTGATGCGTCATCAGTTGCATTGGAACCCTTATGATATAGTGGTTCATTGGGTTACTTATTCATGGGGCTTCATGGTGGTTGAAATACAGTTGATGGATTGTGGAGCGGATCCTCTAGAATCAAGCGTACCGAGTGTGGGAATCTAGTGACTGACTGTGACGTGATGAAGGAATAACGATCCTCAGTGGGTTAGCACTTAGCGATCCTCCATGGGTAAGTACGTAGCAATCCTCCATGGGTCAACACCTATATATACTCCATGGGTCACCACCTAGTCATCCTTTGTGGGTCAGCACTTAGCGATCCTCTATAGATCAACACCTAGGGATCCTCTGTGGATCAACACTTAGTGATCCTCCATGGGTCAGTACCTAGAAATCCTCTATGGTTCAGCACTTATCAATCCTTTGTGGGTAAGCACTCAACGATCCTCTGTGGGTTAGCACTCATCGATCCTCCATGGGTCAACACTCAACGATCCTCCATGGGTCAGCACTTAGCAATCCTTCACGGGTCAGCACCTAACGATCCTCTGTGTATCAACACTTAGCGATCCTCCATGGGTCAGCATCTAGCGATCCTTTGTGTGTTATCACATAGAGATCCTCTATGGGTCAGCACCTAGTGACCTTGTGTGGTCTAGCTGCAAAATCCTCTCCACAAAATAAGATAATATAGCTTTATGACTAATCATATTTATTCGTGTTCTTTAAGTTGTATACTTGGTTTGAGTTGAGTCTTTTACCTTGTGCTTTGTGATTGAGATCATGATTTGTGGTTTTTCCTTTGTGGAATTCTGAGAGACCTTCAGGGGTCTCAGGGTCCCTACTGGGTATTGTTATACTCACCCCTGCATGGGCTTCACCCGCACCTTGTTGTGTCTGGTGCAGACAATGGGCAGCTTTGACTCAGACTTGGGAGCCAGGACTAGATGGTGTACAGAGGTGACCGGTTGGTGTGGAGAGCTACAGAGACGAGCTATACCTACCCTTCAGGTATGATCTTTGGAAGACGATCTCAAGAGATGTTTTCCCTTTTTTATGTACCTTCTTTCCAGTTGGGCTTGTATACTGGCCCCTTTACTTTCATTACTTAGTTTTACACTCAGTGGTGGTTTTTAGTTGTGGTTGTACCTTTCTTCTTCCGATGTGTTTTACTTGTGTGCAGTGTACCCTATCTATGTGTGTACAACTTTTGAGGCAATGCCTTCCCATTTTAGGGAGAACTCTTTCTAGTTCTAGTCTCTAACCCCTAGCCTATGGAAGGTGAGCTTGGGGTAGTCACGACACGGGCCCTGAGGGATGGGTCGTGACATAGGCGAAGCTGGAAAATGAGTTGACAACAAGTTATATAGAGTAATCATTGGAAATTTACTTTTTCTTACTGCAAATAGGGTAGAAATTATTTCTTTAGTATATATTTGTAAATTATTTCAATCTAATCCAAAATAATCCCATTTAAATGCTGCTAAAAGTATTTTATGATATTTAAAAGGAACTATTTCCCTTTCTCTACTTTTTCCAAAAACCTATGATTGTAATTTAACTTCATATTAAGATACTGATTTTGGTGGGTTTAGACTAGATAAGAATAGCACCTCAGGAACCAATCAATTTCTTGGTAAATACTTAGTATCATGGTCTAGTATAAAACAAATCTTTATAGCACTGTCAATTACTAATGATGATTATATTGTAGCTAAAATCTTCTATGAACAGGTGTTGGGAATCAAACAGACCCTAATGGATTTTTGATTCAATTTAAATCATGTTTTGATCAAATGTGATAACAAAAGTGCTATCAAAATTTCAAAAAATCCAATAAACCATTCTAGAACAAAGCACATTTATTTAGGATATCATTTCTTAATAGATCATACAAAAAAAAGATGATATATCTTTAAAATTTTTTTGTATAGAAAATCAATTAGTATAATTTTTTACTAAACCATTTCCTACTTACATATTTTATTTTATCAAATATGGATTAGGATTATTTAATTTTAGTTAGTTTTATTTCTATTTTACTTATTTTATAATGAGAATTTATATTTAGTAAATATTTTTTTTCATTATTTAATTTGATATTTAGTGCTGTAATTTTTAGTATTAGTCACATATCAATGGGATACATAGGTTAGTCAGTTATGATTATCCTATATATCACTCAGAGCGACCCTTCAGTTACTGAAAAAAATAATTCTAGTTCTACATGTTAAACCCTTGAAAAACTCTGAATCTTCATCTAGTTACCATGAAAACCTATTTTTTCCCCTAATCCTTTAATCTATCAAAACTATTTTGAAAATGGTGAAATATAAAAGAAAATATGAATCTAATTTTAGAAAATCCAAGTGCTGAAGGACCAAAAGAAAAGTGTTGAGTTTAAAAGCTATAAATTTTAGCTGGCTAGAAGGAAAAAATGTTTCTTAAAAAAGTTATAAACCATCAAGGATGAGAGTTAATTTTAAAATAGAATATAAAAAAATTTTTCTATGAAAAATAAGTTTGATAGTTATATGAAATGCTTGTATATAATTTTGGTGATAATTATGATCTAGTTACAAAAATAGCAAACCAGAAGAATTTTTTATAATGTATTTAACAATGGATGAAGTATCTAAATTACCTTTTAAAGGACACTCAGATTTTGACACCTCTTTAATGAAAATAAATGAAATAAGTCCTAAAAAAATAATAAAGTCTCTTTTTGGAAAGATTGACATGGATTAGAAACCTATAAAATACCTAGAACTAGTGATATTGGTTCTTGTGAAATTTATTCATTCATCCATTTCTCAATGAAATTGTGAGTTTGAGAAAATCATTTTTCAAGAAGTTACATTGTTGAATCTATTTATTATAGAAAAACACATGAATTTTGAATGATATATTATGAATTATATGTTCTATATTCAAAATAAAATAGTAATTTTTTATCCTTTTAGGAAGGTTGTTAACCTTGGTTTTTAGTAAATCTTATGTTTTTTTGGATGAAACCACTGCCACACTTTGTCATGGATTAACAACATTAAGTTATAGAGTGTTAAATAAAAGTGGATTATTCTAGAATTCATCTTTGAATTAGTTATTTTCATTCAATTTATAAGAAGAAGTTGAGATAGATCCTGCTACTGCTCTGGTGGAGTCATCTCATATGGTTATTAATGATGAGGTTTCTGCTCAGCCTTATATAAGTGTTCCTACCCCCATAGAAGAACCAATTTAAATTATTAATGTAAGAGATATTTTGGAAAATTATACTCTTATAGATAAGAGAAGAAGATTTTGAGTTTTCACTTCCAAATAAATTTGAGTTAGGGATGACATTGTCATAGTAGTTTGATCAGAATAGTGCTAAGCAGTAGATGATATTACTCTTTCTATAGTTCAACTACATATTTCCTCTATAAATTAATATTTTACTTTTTTAAATTACTAGTCTAGTTAGAATTAGTCAATATAAAACTATTTATACTACACCAGGATCAATCCCACTCTTTGATATATCTCTATCCAAAGAGACCAGTAGAAAAGTCAAAAGAAAATGAGTAATATTTATTAGTCAAAATGACACTAATGGTAAAGAGGTAGAAGAAGTAGAAGATGAAACTTAGATTGTTGATAATAAAAGAGAAAGATAATAATTTGGAGAACCCTATGTTGATGAAGATTTAAGTTCCAAAGTTCACCAAGACTTGTTTTCTACTATTCTCTTTCACCATACTAGTTACAAAATCCCTACAACTAAATTAGATGTTTCATATCAAATATCCTGAGTGAGATATTTCAAGATAATGAATAAAGTAGATTCATTGAGGAATCAATTAGTTTAATTCAGATTTGAAATAAGGAACCAGCAAGAACAAGTTGTCTCAAAATATGATTTTGGTGAGTTAAAGTTATTGTTAAAGTCTATTTTTGAGAATGTGTTAAAATATTATACTGGAGAATCATAAATATAGAAGTTTTTATTTAAATTTATCATAGAATTAAAGTTGGAATAAGTGCATCTCACTATAGATATAATGAATTCCACTATTTATTCTCTCCAATGTGATCTTCTCTCTAAAGAAATGTCACAAGATCTTTAGAGAGACATGGTTACTGAAATTAAGAGAATACCTATAATTCTATAAAGCTCTATTTCCAATGTATATCAGTCTTAGAAAGAAATCAGTTCCTTGACGAAGTACATATTACTAGTTATGCAAGGATTTTCATTTCATCTTCAAAAGGATTCTATTTTCATAATCACTGGTTTGAAAAAAATGGTTGGATCATTGGCTAATAATTTTGATGTTCTAGAAGAGAAATTTAGAAATTTTCACTAGTTGGTAATAAATAGATTGAGATAAGAATATTTATAAGAATAAATAAAAAAATATTCTTTTGGTGAACCTAAGGAATGATAAGTTCCCTCAAATGGAAATGAGATATCCCTTTTTGCTCTTAATTCTAGTTTCGTTGGATTGTCATATATCCAGTTTGAAGTATTAAAGAAGTTGATTTAGAATTGTGATAAGAAAGGGAATCTGAAAATCATTTTTGGAAATTTCTCTCAGAGATTACATAATAGTTTCATGAATTTATTAAACTTCTTCAAGAAAAATATGGTGAAGAAAATTGATATGTGTGTGGATTCTTTATACCATCTTAGAGGAAGACACTCTCTTGGACCTACAATATCAGATCATCATGCTTGAACCTCTTAGAGATTAAAATAAACCTTCAACCCTTCTAAAATATATATAAGGGAGAACCTTAGGTTTTCTAAAAAAATTTCTTTACCTTAAACTAAAACTTATTATAAGTTATCCTTTGTACCTACTGACCACTTTGATTTGGATTGATCTCATAAAACTACTCTTAACATTCAGTCCACTTCATTTAGAATTTATTGTGATTATAATGATAGACTTGGAGTGTATTTGTTTACTTTGGATGATGTTTATGGATAAATTGATGATGTTACTATTCCTACATATTCATTACAAGTTGGATAACCTCAATATTTTAAGATTACACCTTTGAAACATCGACCAACGCCACAAAACTGACTTATTTTCTTAATTAGCATGTTTGAGTGAATAAAGATGTTTAAAAATTTTAATGGATATTTAAAAATTTTAATGGTTGTTTAAACATTTTAATGTTTGTTTAATTATAGTTTTATTATATTCTTTTAATTTATTTATTTATTATTAGTTGTTTATTTATATAAAATACTATCTTATTTATCTTCTTTTTTAATGTTTCCAAACATTATCATTACTATTATTATGTGTTTTTTTACTCATCACTATTTTAATTCATTATTTAATTTATTATTTATATTTTTTTATTATTGATTTGTGATTTAATGTATTCATATACATTTCTCTAATTATTTGACTATTTTTGTTCTTATTTTTTATACCCTATCAATATTGTTGTTAGTACAAGTTCATGCCAAATTCTATTCATATTCAATATGTCTTAATTATATCATTTACACTTGTTATTGTGTGACCTTAATTGTACTCTTTTTTACTTATTCTACTTCTTTTTTATATAAAAAAAGGGTTAGAAAAAAATTAGAATGAAAAAATTAGAATCACTTTAAACTTTTTTTCATCAAAATTTTGTTTATTATTCAATGTGTTTTGTGATCATCAGAAAGAGGGAGATTTTTAGACATAATTATGTTATTATAACATATCTTAGTTGTTTATGTGTTTTGATGATTGAAAAATCCCTATTTTTATTCTAATGAGTTTATATTAAGTGTTTTAGATTAAATATTCTTATAAGAAATGAGTTATTTATTTCCAAGGAATTTATTATACACGAATATAAATCCATCTATTCAGCTATATTTTTAGCTGCCTGATTTATCTTATGCATTACATAATTATCTTATGAAGTAAAACTAGTATCTACCTTGAATATTTTAGTTTGTGATAAATTATTTTATCTTAAGGATGAAGAAATCTATTTTCCATTTGTTCAAAGATATAAATATCAATAATAAGGAAATTATGATAATTATTTTATCTTATAAAAAGGATGTTTGTAAAATGATTATATTAAAAACATCAAAGAAATACATGGAAATCAATTATCTTATTCTAGGAAAAAATTATCAAATGAAGAGGAATTATCTTACGATCATCTAATGAGTTCTCTCAGAAAGAATTTACCTTAAGAAAATAGTGAAATCATGTTATTCTTATGCAA
The DNA here is from genome assembly GCA_963277665.1 of Viscum album. Lineage (NCBI taxonomy): Eukaryota > Viridiplantae > Streptophyta > Magnoliopsida > Santalales > Viscaceae > Viscum > Viscum album. Next base: position 848,744,800 of record OY728121.1, on the reverse strand, counting down.
TTCATGATATGAAGTGTTTTATCTTACAAAGATACTCATAAATTTATCTTATGAGAATAGTTATATCAGTTGCTTATATTATGAAGTATAATCAATTGTGTGTATTGTCATGATTAATTTTATAATGATATTATAATCTCTTGATAAGTCATTTCATGTTTTTAAGCATATCAGAAAAGGATTTTTCTAAATAAGGATAGATCTATTTAGACAAAGTTTCATTTTTACAAGAATGAAAGGACTTGAAAAAGAATATTTTTGACATCACTATTATAGAATATTATTCTATATTTGGAAAAGAAAGACACTTTCCATTAAAAACCTATATTATCAAAACTTCAAAGGATTATTCATTTGACCATTGTGATTATCCAATATTCTTAAGTTCAAAATCAAACATGAGATATAAATAAGAAAGTTAGCTGCTACATGAGAAAATAGGATAGATACACATGTACATATGAACACTTTGATAATAAAAAGGATGACCACATGTACATTGAAGAAATAAAATACAATGATTTCATGATATGCTTAAAAGTTTTTCTATTGTAATCAAAGAACCTCTAGATATGTGATTTGAAGATTATCATCTTTTCTGGAAATGTATTTATCTAATTTCAGTTTCTTCTTGAAACCATGTCATGTAACATTCCTTTAAATTTCATTTATTTATGTTTCATATGAACTCATTGTAATTGAGTGTGTTAAGGTTATATATAATTCTTGTAAATGGATACACTGGTTGAAATCTCTTGTACCTTTGTAATAAGTAATAACTACTTACACTCAACTGTGGGCCCTTAGAAAAAAGGTTGACATAGTGAAAATCACCAAACTCGTGGAGTAGAGTGTTGGTGGAGTAAACTGGGGGATTTATATTATCCAAAAAACTATAAATATCATGTTTATGATATATTTCCTCTATGTTTTTATATTTTGACTACCTGATTTTGTTAATGAAAATATTGGACCCTGCATACATTGAAGAAGGTGGTTTTAAAGTAATTTTTTTTAGGAACTCAATTCACCCCTCTTGAGATTCTAGTTAGCCATTATCTGGGACAACATGTATTATACTACCTATGTTGGTAGTATTGGTTGGACAATTATTCAGTCCTCCACCTTGAAAATCATTAAAAAAAACTTTTTCATCTGTTGAAACAGATGGGAGTCAAATTAATTCATATGGTGCATGAATTTGGCGAGGCATTAATACATGAATTATAAAAACATAAATTAATTCTTTCATTATCAAGGAAAGTCATTGAGGGATTTATAAATCCTAATTACATACAGTGGTGGTGTGTATACTGAGATCCCAATGCTTGTCCAAAACTCTCCAAGACCTGTAGATCTCTTTCTTCTTTTTCCTATGCATGTAGAGATTCTATCACATCATGGGAGAAAGGAGAATCCTATATGTATGACATGTGATTTATTTCAGAACATGGATACACCATAGAGGTGGGATTATTTTTTTACTCAATGATATTTATCAAACCCATGAAATGAAATTTTTGGATGATACAAATGCTATTCTGTGAAGGGTAAGCCATTTATTTACAGTATTCTTCATTTTGGTTTTATCACATGTTTTATATTATCTTGTATAGAGATCCTCAAATTTGATTTCTAATTAATTATTATATGTCTAGTAAGTTTTATTAGATTCATAAGAAACATAACAATATTTGGTTCATTTATATATTATAACCATTTCATAACTTTTAATAACTAATTTTATATAATTATGATTAGTTTTACAAAAAAATATCCATTGGGAATTTTACTAAATTATTTTAAATTAACTCTTAATTTAATTGATTTTAGTGAATTAATTTTAATTTACTTTAAATACTTTAACTATTTTATAACTTTTAATCACCAATTTTAGATAATTATTATTAGTTTTTTTATAAAATTATCCTTTCCTAATTTTATTGAGTTCTTTTACATTAAATCTTACTTTAATTGATTTTATTGAATTAAATTACATTTACACCAATTTTTTCTGATATCCAAAGAATCATTAACTATTGTGAATAAGATGTCATGAATGTATTTTTATCAAAATCAATTCTATAAGGAAGCTAGGATTCATTAAAAATTAACTATGAAAAGAAAAGTAAACACCTTGAAAGGAAAATTCATCACCTTAATTGGTTTTGGATAAATTTCATTTCTTTTAACATATGTTTTTCTCAAAAAATTACTTTATTTTGTATCTAATTAACATATATAGTGTTGTAAAACTAAATCAATCTTATAGGTACATTTAATATATACAATTCATTAAATTATAATGTTCTTCTCACTATCTTAAGTTTAAATGATCAAAAACTCTCTTTAAAGTGTATAATGATTTCATTTGAGTTATTGATGAAGGGATCTTGGTTATTAGAGGATGATTATTATTATTTTTAGAACCTTGAAACATAATTGAAGAATAATTATTTAAGTCTTGATACTCCTTTTGAACTCATATATTTAAGTTTTCTGAACATTTAGAGGTGTTGATAGAATCCATCATTCAGAAGAAGTCCACCAACTACCCGGTGGAGAAGCCCCTAGCTAGCCAGTGGTAATGGACAAAAGCTCCCTTGAAGAAAATGTCCACTAACCATATGGTGGAAGCTCATCAATAGGCTAGTGGGATCTTTAGTTTACTTGATATTTGTAGAAAGTCCACTAGAAAACTAGTGGTGGATACCAGGTCTCTAGTGGTGTTAGGACAAACCATTCAAATATGAATTTATTATGGTCAAAGATGCATTGAATCGGTCCCCTGTAACTTCCTTGACCATAGTTTAATTCTAGAATTTTCTTGAATACATTTGAACCTATAAATATACTCTTTTGATGCATATAAAAATACCAATTCATGACATCTAAGTGACACAATCATCAAATTTCTCTCATTCTACAAAGTTCTCTTAATTCAAATAGTGTGCTTACTTGTAAATATTTTCATCACTCCTGTACATCTCTCTCATTATCTAATAGTGCTTATTTATATCAAATTTAGATAATCAATATTGTTATTAAGTGATATTGATTCTAGTAACCCCATCTTCTTCCTATCTTTATTATATTTCGGTGCTCACTACCTTTTAAAGTGATGGACTTGGGTTTCTTTCCAGAACAACTAAAAGGTAATGGATTTATTATGTTTAAGGTTTCTAAATATAATCATTAAAACTCTAGGGCCAATTTTATTTTAGTTTCTTACTATAATTGATTTTAGAAAAGTATTTTTGTTATCTTGGATACTGTGAAATCCAAGGGACTAATACAATACACCCTCAAGCAATTGGGGTAGGAAATGTTGGGCTTCATCGAAGAACTTTACCCAAACTCATTTATAAAATCTTATTCTTTATATTATAATTTATCACTTTATCTTTTTAATAATGTTCCACTTTTACTTTCATACATTCATAAAATTAGTTATTCAATTTTCTAATCACTTATTCTATATGCTTATGATTTTATAAACATATATAGTTATTCTATTGTGCTTTCTCTTTGGATTTAATTATATCAACTATTGTTTTTAAATCCTTTAATTTTTTTTTAATTATCATAAATAATTTAAAATAGGTTTTTAGTGTTTAATAATTTTTTTACTTTGTTTTTTAAAAGTAAATTCACCCCCGCTTTCTATTTTACCCTACTTTGACCTAAATTTGATTTTAAATGGATCTTGAATTGAATTAAATAGTTTTTACTTTATTTATTTATTTTAAAAAGTGAAATTTGTTTTTAAAATATTTGAACAATTTTTAATAATAATTCTTTTTTTAAATGGGTTTTCATAACCATGGTGCTCCCAAAGGACACTCTATAGGCCATTCTCCTTTTTATTGTAAAAATTATGGTTATTAGAATAGAAAAAATGTCTATATTTATTAGATAAATTGGTTATACCATATTGAAGATATCCATACATGGTTATAATTATACTATTGAAAAAGAAAAATGGACACTCGATGATATTTCTACTTTTGAATTATATGGTAAATAAATAAATGCCTTGCATTGTAGTTTAGATAAAAATGAATTTAAATGAATTTATTTTGAAAAATGGATCATAAAATATGAGAACACTTGGAAGTAACTCACAAAGGAATGAAAAAGTCAAATTTACTAGATTTTATATTTTTATACATGAATTTGAGAGTTTTTATATGAATCCTAACAAATCAATTACTAAAATGTTTACCCGATTCAATGATATTTGTAAGGGTCAAAAAGATATTGGTGATACACTTTATAAAAATAAATTATTGATGAAAATATTATGGGTTATACTGAGAAATTGGGAATCCAAATTCATCATGAACTAAGAAGATAAATAAATAAATAAAACATGTTGGTTGAGGATCTCATCAGATCTCTCATGATATATAATTTAACTATGAAAAGATAATACAAAAGGGTGAAATTGAGGTAAAAAAAGCTAAAAATACAATTAATTTAAAGGAAATAAACAATGAAACATATATGAGAAAAAATGAGTTTTATCATATTTCCTATAATATTAACAAGTACATGGAAAATAAAATATATTTTCACCACTTAAAGAATGAAAATAAATAAATGTAAGTTATTTGATTTAGTTGAAAATAGAAGGATAACATCAAGACAAATTGTTACCTTAACAAGAAGATGTATAAATATAATAATTAAAGTAATAATTTTCTAAAAGTTTCAAATTTTAGTGCTATTGAAGATACAATATCATCATCTAAATCAAGTGACAAAAGTGCTAAGTGCCTCATAGCCAAAATTGAGGTATGTAACAAAGTAAATTTTGTATGTTCAACTTATTTTTATTCCACTTATTCAATATCTTATTTAAGTAATGAAGATATTATTTAGGATAGAGATAAAATTAAAAATGGTTTACATGAACATGATTTAAAAAGAAATAAAATCTAGTTGTTTTTGAAAAATATCAACTTTTAAAAGAAAAAGATGATTTGGTTTTAAAATTAAAATATCAACCAAATGTTGGGAATTTGTAATATAAAATTAAAAATCTTAAAAATACTCTTTAAAAATTAAACTATGTTAAATAATATCTAAATATTATTTTATAATCTCATTGCATTGTTAAAAGTAATTTTGAAATTGATTTTTCAAAACAATCTAGTTTTCCCAAAAATTATAAAAAGACTAATTTTGAAAAGGGAACTTCCCAAAATAAAATTTTTAATTATTGTAAGAAATTTGAGAATCCTATATATGAAATAAATTTAAAAAATGATATATATGGTATAAAAAAGAGCATTCATCTCTCATCTCACATTTCTAATGGAAATAATTTTCTAAAAAAAGTTTTGATTCCAAAATCTTTATCTTCTAACTTAAGTGGACCCAAGATATGGCTAAAAAAACATCAGTATATTAATATTTTATAGGAAAAGGGTATCAATAGAAAATCCAAATAAGATACTTGGTATATTTATAGAGGGTTCTTGAGACACATGTGTGGCTATCCTTCTAAATTCAATCATCTCAAAAACTTCGGCAGAGGTCATGTAGTGTTTGGATATGATTTAAAAAGTAAAATCATCGGTATTGGTATGATCAGTTTCTCCAACTATACTTTAATTAAATATGTTTTTAATGGATTTAAGAATAATTTAATAATTTTTATTAAATTATGTGATTGTAGTTTTATAATTACTTTTGAAATTTATTTTTTTAAGGTTTTTAATTTTAAAGGAAAATTATTATTTACCACATATCATTTTCAAAATGTTTATATTATAGATTTAATACCTCTTTCATGTAAAATTTTTAAGTGTCTAATTGCACAAGATTGTGAATCTTGGATTTGGAATCAGCACCTAGGTCATTATAACACTCTTTTGTTAAACTCAATTTTAAATGACTAGTACAAGATTTTCTAAACTTGTTTTTCAAATATTACTTAGTTTTTGAAAATTTACAACTAATAAAGAAACATAATATTTATTTAAATATAAAAAGGAAGTTTACTCCTTGAAAGACTTATAAATAGTTCACCTTAACATTTTTGGACCAACTCAAGTTACTAGTATATGAGGTAAATCTCACACCTTTTTAATTATCAATGATTATAATATATTTACATGGGTCTTATTCTTAGTTAATAAAAATGAGGCTTGTAAAGTCTTTATCATCATTTCCAATAAAGGTAAAAATGAAAAAGTCTATAAAATTTTATACATTATAATAAAGAATGGTAGAGAATTTGATGACAAATAATTTGATGAGTTTGGTGATTCTCAAGGTTATCGTTAGTCCTCCAATCTTAGAACACCTCAACAAAATGGGGTTGTTGAAAGAAAAAATAGGATCCTCTAGAAAATGTCTAGTACTACCTTGAATGAGTTTAAACTACCTCAATAATTTTGGGATGAGGTGGTCAATACCACTTTCTATATCCTTAACCATGTTCTCATATGACCCATATTTAGATAAAACCATTATGAACTTTGAAAAATAAAAAATCTTAATGTTGGATTATTTAAGGTTTTCATTTGTAAATGATTTATCATTAACACTAAGGAAAATCTAGGAATGTTTGGCCCTAAATATAATTAAGGTGTCTTTCTTGGGTACTAAAACTCAATAAAATCCTAATAAGTATTTAATAAGGGTACCAAGACCTTATAAGATTCAATTCAAATCAAATTTGATGAGAATTTTCCTAAAACTTATCCTCAAATTGTAGATGATGTTGACCAAGATAGATTTACATTATCTAAACCTCTATCTTCTAAAGAAATTGAAGGTTTTCAAGTACCACCTTATACTTATTTAACCAAATAATAGTTTTAATCTAAATACCATAGTCTAGAAAACATTATTGATGAATTAGAATATGAAAGTCATATTAGAAGTTCAATCTTAAATGAGGTTTAACAACATGATTTTGTCTCTCACCTTGAACCTAAAAACATTGATAATGATATTTTTAATATCTATAACTTCTAATGAGGTGAATTTTTGTTTAGGTTTTGGTTTAACTCCCTTTAAGTTGGTTAATAAAATGTTTCCTGAGTGTATGAGGAGTATCAAGGGTGTACTGGGGGTTTGGTGCATTAAATGGAGGAAAAAGAGGCCATCCAATGTAGGTTGTATGGTTAGCGCATGGTTAGTGCTAACTTTTCACGAGAACCGTGTGAACTGGAGAGGGATGGTACATAGTTGGTAAAACTATGCATGGAGAGGGACTAGATTATGCGAGAATGGAAAAATCCATGCCACATTACCACCATATGATTTTTCAAACTGTGCAGCTTCGTAGGAGACCGTGCGACCTGGTACCATCTTGGGCAAAGACTGGAACATGGTTGGTGCATGGTCTAGCCAACCATGCTGCCAAACCATGCACCTCATTAAACAATGAGGGATTTCACATTCCCCCCTTCGATGTTTATGAAACCTCACCCGAATTTCTTCCCCCTTCTTTCTAAAATAACCTTGGTGATGAACCAAACCCTCCCAAACTACCAAGGATGAATCTCCATCGATTTTGAGCCATTTGGAGTGACATTGGGTGTATATTTAAGATCCGAGGTGATTATAACACTCCTATTGACTCTATTTTATGGAACAAGGATTGTATGATTGTTCTTATCATTTCTAAGACCAAAAAACTCACTTTTATATCATATTATAGGCTATGTTTTTATGGTAATTTGAGTTCGAATCATGGGTTAGGATTAAGGGAGTGTTTGTATACAAAATCAAGGTAGGTTTTCTATGAGTTATATCTCATTACCTTGATGTTTTCTTTATGTTCATGTGTTTGTTATTGGGTGTTTCTATGCTTTCCATTTGGTCTCCTTGGTGTGAAATGTTAAATGGTTTAATTGAATGATGAATTGAACCCCTAATGTTCGTCGTGGGATGCGTTATGGTTAACTAGACTGGCCTAAGGGTCACCCATGGGGTGGACCACTCTCTTAAACATGAAATTGAGTTGTTTAGTGTTTAATTTAATTATTATGTGATGATAATCAAAGATAACTGGGTTTATCATGTTAGTAAGGCATAAAGGAGTGTTTGTATTAACTTGAATGTATGTGATGAGTTTGAAATATAAATGGTAAATGTGGTAAATGGTTAATGAAGCATGATCAAGTGAATAAGTGGTTGTGTGGGCTGTGGATGGAGGCTCCCTCCCACAAGGTCGTGTTGGACTAAGGATATAAACCCACCCTTATAGTGTATGGGTTAGGGTGTCAGACCAAGGATCTATGTCCCTAATGAATTCACATGGTATGATTACCTAGACTAAGGCTCCAACGTAAGTTGGTGTATATTATGTTGAGAAATGATTGTCCCTATGATGTAGGGAACTTGACACCCCTTATGACTAGTTATATGACCGACACAAAAAAAGGGAATTTGATGAATTTTGGTAACTTATTGAACTAATAATGTAAATGGATTATGGAAATCTATTAAAGAATTGACCCTGTTTTACCTTCTGTTATCTTGTTATACTATACTTCTGTATACACAATTTTTTAGACCAGATATTTTGTAAATGCCATTGGTGGTGGACTACTAAGTTTTACTCACATGCTTCTCAGTCCACCATTGGGTACCTAAGAAGACTTCATGGTTGAAGGTCAAGGAAAGGGAAAATTCCCTATACTAGAAAGATGATATTGTGAAGAGTGATGTGCATGGATGAGGGAACCCAACATGGTGTGAGTACCCATTTTGGGGATTCATCATCTTGCCTTTATTTTGGGTTTCCATTAACACTTAGCACTATATGACATGGCATGACATATTTACTATTTGTTTGTGGGCATATTCCCAATTTTGAGAAATGTATTGTGATACTTGGTTATTATTTACATTATTTCCTTTATTTAATATTTTATCTACTATGTCTTACTTTGATAAAGAGGGTATAGTCTCCCCACATGTCATATTAGAACTTTGATTCTAGTTGGAAGCCGTTAGTGTATGGGGAGGCATGCCTGAGGCCACGTAATGCACCAGTTTGGATCACTAGTTATAGTAGTACCTAAGACAAGGTGTTGCAAAATGGTATCAATGGAGGAACCCAGATGGAAGTGTGGTGTCACTTCCTGGGTTGATATATAGGGTATAAAATGAGGAAATTGTACTCTAAATGGGGGTGAATGTAACACCTTGAATTTTAAAGGGTTAAAATGATAAATTTTATGACTCATATAAAAAAGGTTCATCATTATTTTTGAGAGTCTATCTAATTAAAAATCCATAGTTAAGCGTGATTTTCCTAGAGTAGTGATTAGGATGGGTGACCTTTTGTAAAGTTTCTTAGGGAGTGTGAGTGTGAGGAATAATAATGTTGAAATAATATGTGTTGGATTATTGGGATAATACATAGTCTAATAACCCATTCAGGAACATGGGTGGGCCCCAGTGAGGGAATCACATGTTTTCAGGGCAATTGGTGGTGCCTGGTGGGCCAGGACCTGAAGACCATGTTAAGGTGGGGTGTTTGTGCTATCAGCAGGGCCCATTTGTTATATTGGTATCAAAGAGGGTTTTATTTTATATTATTTATTATATTTTGGGAAGATAGATAGGATATTAGGATGTGTCAAGCCTTGGAAATGAGCTTGTGTATGGGAGTAGCTGACCCATGTTTGGTAAAAAACTAAGCACCTTGGGTGGGATCATTATTCTTATTATTCATTGTTACAGTCGAATATTATTTCACTATTAGGTGATGCACTTGATGTGTGGTGTTATTGTTTTTTGATATTTTACTCATGGGATGAAATGGTACGAGGTCATGCATACTTTGATCATTTTAGGAACATAGGGATTTGTGAAATGCATCATATTATACTCACATAGGAAAACATGTTATGGTTAGGTATGGGAATTGGAAATGTATTTTTAATTCTATTGAGTTTTTTTTTAAAATGTGTCCGATAGAGATTATTTAATTATGCAAGGAATTGAAAGATGTTTTTGAAATAGTTAAATTAGTTCCTAAATGAGGAAACTTCGTGTTGATGAAAGAGAAATTATCACGACCCAACCCAAGACAGGGCTCTAGCTGCAACTACCCCAGGAACGCCTCTATAGGCTTGGGGGAGGTGACCAGCACTGAAGGAATAACTAAATTGGGGAGGCATTTTCTTAAGTACTTGTACGTACACACACTACCATCTTGATGTAACATTGTATAGGGAAAGTGTTAAATATGCAACACTATTATAAATTAAACCAAGAATGTATGAACCTATATAAAATAAAAAAGTACTATAGTGTAAACTGAAAAGTAAAGAGGAAAAATACACACCCAACTAGAAATATGTCCCAACCTGAAAAAAATAGGAAAAGTAAATAGCTGAGAGATCCCAACTCTTGAATCCAAAGCTAATACCACTATAAGTGTTTTAAGAACCAAGTATCCCTAATACCATTTGAAGTTATAACCAAAATTTTCCATCATCTTCATAAGACACAACACATTCAGGAAAATACCATGCAGGGCTGAGTATATACATACCCATTAGGACACCCTGAAAGATGAAGGGGGGGAGTAAGAGATACAAAATGAAATAGAAATACAGTAGATGAAATATACAGTCAAATAGAATAGCTCAACCCAACCAAGAGTGAAAGTAAGATTTTAAAAACACAAGGGGATAAACACGACGAGTAGATGAACTACCCATTGAGTCTTCTCCACCTATATCAGGAGAGTAGACTCATCCAACCATGATAATCTAGGAATGTAAATTACATGGAATAACTCATGAATATTCACCTTTCCTGGAAAGAGAGTATCCAGATCCATGGTATGGATATAGAAGCATATATATATGCTCAGTCAAAGAAGCTCAAATGAGAGGGTAATGAGATCTCTATCTCATAGATCATCCTAGGAAGAAGAGTAGCCAAGAGTTCTAGAAGTCCAACAATGATGCCTAGAATCCCACACATCTACCCAAAAGTATCCTTCCAAGTCAATCCATGCCTCATCACTATTCCCCACAATTGAGTGGGCATAAAGTCGAAGTAGAGGACTTGTACCCTAGTAGGTTAGGGGGGTTCCACTCTGTAATCCATCGAGGATGCCAATTCCCATCTCTACTAGAGGTTCAACTTGGTATCCTTCGAGGATTCTTCTGCCCAACTATGATAGAGGGTTATCTTGGTATCCGTAGAGGATTCCACTGCCCAACTATGATGAAGGGTTAACTCGGTATCCATAGAGGATTCCACTACCTAACTATACTCAATAGTAAACTCAGTGTCCATCATGGAAGCCACTGGCCATCTATGTTGGAGGGTCAACTCAGTATCTATCAAGGATGACACTGTCTAGATCTAATAGAGGTTAAAATCAGTATTTTTTGAGGATACCACTTCACAACTATGCTAGAGGGTCAACTCGGTTTGGTCTTGGTGATCCTACTATCATCAAGAGTTTCCTTATCAGGATCCACACCCAGAACATTTTACATTGTAACTCCAAATCCACAACTGAGGGTATTATCATGTTCTATGAAGAAAAAATCTTAGGATAGGATACTTGCGGTCCAAAATCCAAGTTCAAATGAAGGAGATATAGAAATTTGAAGTTTCCACAAAAAGGAACTAGGGGTACACAGCGTGTGAGGGGTCCCACATTATGTGTGGTCCTGCTCCACTTAATGGTTGTGTCCCAGGTTGGAACAAAACCCCATACCATATAGAGGTACACGCCATATAGGTGCACTACAAGGCGTGTCCAAGATAATTGGGACTGATTTGTGTCCTAGTGTCCGTGTCCATGTACCTGCCCCCGTGTCCGTGTACTAGACCCATGTCCATGAACTTGAGTACATGGTGTGATTATGGCCATGTAATTTCACATGGGTTCCTACCAGTGTGATCCATCACATGATTTTTCCAACTGGGGAAGGGGTACACAATGTGTATTAAGGATACATGACGTGTTATCCTTTACTTTTCTGAAACCCTAGCCACCACCGCATAAGGGCTACTTGCTGCGTGTTTATCATTGAACACAATGTGTAGTCGGGTTTTATCCAGAAATTCTAGATATTCAGATTCAATTTTGTCACTTTGAATATAATATTTTTTCTTCATATCTAGTTCTATCTATAGTAAGAAAGGTGGATCTAGCCAGAAATCATGGTTCTAGGCCGCTGCTAACTGAAAATCAGCTTCGTTCATCCATGGGGGTTTTTCCACACGTTCAGTTCATTTTGGATACTTTAACCATCGATTAATTGATATTAATCACCAAAAAAATCATCTATGCCCTACAACGATCCTGAATCCATGCTCGATTTGTTGATCCATACTTCTTTCATCAATCCATCATGGTTCTGGGGGACCAATCAAGCTCAATACTGCTCAATAATGTCGAACATGGACCATGGGGTACCACCAGTGACGAACATGAAGAGGAATGGGAGAAATCCACTGAGAAATGGTTAAACAGTTGATTCCAAGATTTCTTGGCCAATCAATCAAGAATTAGGAACCCAAGGTTAGAAAATAATTTAAATAAATCAAGATGTCAATACTCAAGAACATGAAAAGGATACAAAAAGACATAGATCGAAGAACGATGATTTATCTACTAAAATATTTAATCAAGTGGAATAAAAACACAAAATGAAGATTCCTAAATTGATTATGGATATTTTATTGATGAATAATGTTTCTTCCAATGATCGAGATAAGCTGTTGCGTTCGCTACATCCTGATCTAATTTGATCTGGTGTTTCATCATCATTTGATAATATTTTCCAACAGAACGGGGAAGGAGAGTGTCATTTTTGATTCCATGATTATGAGGCTGACTCTGGAGATTTTTCCATGAATATATATTTATAAACATATCATTTAGTTCAAAAATGGATTAATTAATTAATTTAATAATTAATTAACTCACTAAACATATCGGCAACAAGTCAAGAGTCTGAACGCCCTATGCCAACCCATTTTATGTCATGCCTAGGGTAAAAACATTATTCTAGAATAAAAAATGGTCTTAGATTTATTATTGAGAAACCTTTTAATAGTTATAACAGTTTCTTTAAGAATATGTGTGCACAAAATATAAAATATATTTGATATTTTTAAAAAATTAATTCTGGGAACACCGGGGCTCGGAATCACATTCTGTTTTAGTACATAGCTCTGGAAATATATATAGAAATATTTTAATGGATTACAAGGAAAAAATGGGTCTCTATATTATTCATTCCTTGACTATTTTCCCCGAAAATCAAAACTAAGAAAACAAATTGGGATACTAAGGCTACACTTGGATCTTTTTCTCCCAAGAACTCTCCTACATGTTTCCGTGCTTCCACAAAACATGAACCAAAGGGATTTTCCATTCATGTAGGGTCCTCTCCTGTCAAACCTTGATCACCACTGGGTGCTCCACAAAGTTGGATTCATTCTTGATGTCTAGTTATCCCCAGTTGATGATGTTCGTAGGGTCCTTCACATATCTCCCCAGCTGTGACACATGGAAGATGTCATGCACCCACTCTATGGGGGTAGGGTGAGGTAATAAGTGACCTTTACAACCCTGTAAATGATCTCTAATGACCCAATAAACCTCAGAGATAACTTTACTCCCTAGAATAACCTATAAAATTCTCATTTTTGGGAGACTCTTAGGAAAATGTGGTCTCCCTACTCAAAATCCATGGGCCTATGATGATGATCCGTGTAAAATTTCTATCTGCTTTGGTCCATCTTCATCTGCTCATGGATGACCTAGGCTTTCTCCTTCATTACATACACTATCTCTAGGACCATAAGAGATGTCTCACTGATCTCTGTCCAGCACAAGGGTGACCTAAAGGGTATCCTTTATAGGGTCTCAAAGGTTGCATGCCGATGGTAGAGTGGTAGCTATTTTTTTATGCAAACTCTATTAAGGGTAGGTGATCCTCCCAGCTCTAGCCAAAGTCTAACACACAAGCCCTCAACATATCCTCCAACACTTGGATAGTGTGCTCGATATACCCATTGGTATTAGGGTGAAAGGCTATACTCACCCTTACTTGGGTCCCAAATGTCTCCTGCAGGCCTATCCACAATTGTAACATAAACCGCACGTCATGATTAGAGACAGTAGTCAAGGGAACCCCATGAAGGGAAAGATATACCATACATACAACTACCCCAAACTCTCTATAAAACTCTTCTCCTAGATAGAAAGGATGTGCAACAAATTTATGAGTCAGTCAACTATCACCCAGATGGAATCATGGATATTTACTGTGCACATAATCCCTATTACAAAGTCCAGGGATATGTCATTCCAATTCCACTCAGGGATCTCAAGGGGCTACAATAAATCCACTGGAACTTGGTGCTCAGCCTTCACCTGTTGATATGTGATTCATCGAGATAAGAAATCATTTATGATTCCTCTCATGCCGGACCACTAAAACTACCTCTGAATGTCTATGTACATCTTTTTTACACTAGGATATACAGCTAGGGGAGAAGTGTGGAACTCTCTCACCACCTCCCCCCAAATTGTGACTAGAACCAATGTTATCCCCTAGAATAAGATGGCATGATTTCATCTTTCGGAATATCCATCTAGTGAGTAGACGTTGGTTAATTAATCATGTAAGACATCATGGTAAATGTCTCCCAGCTTTGACTCTCTCACATGCTCATGAAGTGAAGGATTCAACACCATTGATTGTAGAAAATCTGTACCCTCCTGCTCCACTAGGTTCAGCTGTAGGGAAGCCAGCTGCTCTGAATCCTCCTACACTAAGAGATCCCGAGTCTTCTTGCTAAGGGAATATGATACAACATTTCACTTCCCTAGAGTATAGACTATCTCAAAGTCATAGTCTTATAGGAACTCTAACTAGTGTTACTGTCTCAGGTTTAGGTCTCTCTATGTGAAGTCGTACCCGAGACTCTAGTGGTCTGAGTAAACCAAAAAACACTCTCCCAGGAGGTAGTTCCTCCACATCCTCAAGGATAAGACTACTGATTGCAGCTCTAGGTCATGATATTCATATTTCTTCTCATGGGGCCTCAACCACTTTGACCTATAAGCAATAATTGCCTACCAATGCATCGACACATAACCGATCCCAGCTCCTAAGGAATCTCAATACACTAAGAACTCAACGCCTTCCTTTAGAAGTCTCAAAACTGGAGCACTCTTTAGCCTCGGTCTCAACTCCTCAAAGGACCTATGACACTACCCAGATTAGGTAAATGGTTTCTCTTTATGCGTTGGGGTGGTCAAAGGGGCTGTGATTCTAGAGAAGACATCCAAAAACCTCCTGTAGTACCCTACCAAACCAAGAAACCTCTACACCTCCTACATTCTCTTGGGTGGATACCAATAAAGCACTTTATCGATCTTTTTTATGTCCATGGATAAACCATGCTTAGAAATGACAAGCCCTAGAAAGTGAACCCCATGAATCCAGAACTGACACTTTGAGATATTTCCATAAATCTGGTTCTCTTGAAAGAAAACTAGTACCATACTCAAGTAATATGCATGCTCCTCCTATGATGCAGAGTAGATGAGTATGTCATTGATGAAGAAAATAATAAACTAGTCCAAGTATGACTGTAATACCTAGTTCATCAAATCCATAAACACAGTGGGGGAATTCATCACACCAAAGGGCATCACTAGGAACTCATAGTGTCCGCAACAACATTAGAATGCCAACTTTGGAATATCAACTTTGAGAACCCTTAACTGGTGGTAGTTGGACCTGATATTGATCTTCAAGAACCATATCCCACCTCAAAATTTTTCAAAGAGGTTTTAAATCCTTGAAAAGGGGTACTTATTCTTTATTTTATCCAAGTTTGGGCGATTCTAATCCATTCAAAACCACACCATCCCATATTCCTTTTTCACAAAAAACTAGAGCTATCCAGGGGGACACACTGGTCCTGATGAAACCCTTATCTCAATGGCCCTCCAACTACAAACATATCTCCTAGAGATCAGTAGTTGGCATACGATACACTATAGAATATATCAGAGTAGTCTCAGGATGCAAGTCAATGAAAAAATCCATCTACCACCTTGGATGTAGTCCCACAACGTCCTTAGGGGAGACGTCCATATAATCCTCCACAAGTGAAGGAATGCAGATTCCTGAATAGACTTCTGCACCAAGGGATATACTTTAAAACTGATGGATGATGGGTCTCAGCCTCTGATTTTTAGATGTAAAGACCCATAAAATTCAAGAGAAATTTTTTCTTAATTTTCTTTGGAATTTTACAAAAACGCAGTTTTTGACGGCACCTGATTCCGAGGCCCGGAGTTCCCAGAATCAATTTCCGAAGTTTGGCTCGGGTATGTTCAGTGAACGAACGAGCGGGAATTTCTAACTTTTGAACTGGTGCCCGGAATCGAATTCCGAGGGCACCGATGAACTCTCAACGCCGATTTTCGCTTAAGGAGACCTTTTTCGAGGTTGCGTTTTATGCGGAATGAAAGTTAGTTTTGGGAAAAAATTAGAAGAAGTTAAATAAAAATTGTGGAACACAATTTTATTTTTAACTTGTTGGTTAACTCCTCCCAAAGGGAGTTAGAGGTGGGACCCACATCCACTTAACCTCCCTTGAGAGGATTAAGTGTGGTGGGGCCCACATGAAGCCTAAACTCCTCAACTCTCCTTAAAACTCCCACAACTCCCCTCTTATTGTGACCTTTGAGTTTCTTGCCAACTTCTTGCATTTAATTAATTGAACCAACTTAATTAATTAATTTGAGTGTTTGAATTCTTTTGAATTCATTTTTCCAACATTAAAAAGATGGATTAAATTCTTCTTTTTGGGTTGGCATAATCTTTGTGGGGAGAACTAAGGAGAGGAGAAGAACTCTGGGAAGATCACCAACCTCTCGAGGAAGAACATTCCACGTTTCCGAAGAACGTGAAGCAACACCTCCGACCATCTTCAACCGGAGTAAGGAAGGGAAGCACCGCCGCCTACGAAGTATACGGAGGGTGACGTCTCGGCTCGACTTCACCGAGCTCTTCTCCCACCAACCTAGACGGAACGACGCCCGACCTCCGCGACGCTTGTCTTCCGCGGGTCTTTGAAGAACTCTGTTCTTGAAACCGAGGTAGGGGTTTATTTTATTCTTTTGTTCATGAATTATACCCATGATTATTTCTTCGTGAAATTTGTCCATTTGTTAGCAAATAACGCGAGGGGGCTGGACCGCATGAACACGGCCGACCCTCCTCCTATTCATGTTGATTCTGTTGTGGATTAAAACGGGTGTGGCGCGGTGCTTTCGCACCGCGCAGGATCATACGACAAGGAACGCGCGGCGCCATCGCGCCGCATCATAAAATAATGCAAGGACGCGACGCCGTCGCGCTGGGTCGAAGAGAGTTGAAGGCGCTGCGGCCGGAGCGGGGCCGCGGCGGAGGGGCGCGGTGCCGTCGCACCGCGCCGGGCAACGAAGGCCGCGACCGGTTCCGGGCCGCGGCGGTACGAGAAGACCGGCGGCCAGCCGGGCCGCCGGTGTCGGAAGCCGGAAGGGGGACCGGCTTTGCCGGTCCGTTGAGTAAGAACCGGCCGGCCAAGTCGGGCCGGCCGGAAGGGTGGAAAACCGGGGGGAATTAATCCCCCGGCCAGCAAATAAATGGCCCCCATAATGAGGGGGGGGGGGGGTTTCACAAAGGGGGGGGGGGGCAGGCGGCCCCCCGTTTCCAATCAGCTCGGCCTACAGCCGAGCTGGTAGCACGCCCCGCGCGCTGCCTTGCGCCGAACCGGCGCGCCTGGCCGGTTCGCCCGGCCAGGCCGGGCCGCGCCGGGCCGCGTCGGTCCGTGCCGGGCCGGGTTGACCCTGTCCGGGGTGGGTCGACCCGGTTCGGGCCAACCGGGGGGTCTCGGGCCGGGACGGCCCGGGCCCGAAACCCCCGTTACCGAGCGGTTTGGTTCAAATGCCCATAACTTGGGC
The DNA here is from genome assembly GCA_963277665.1 of Viscum album. NCBI lineage: Eukaryota > Viridiplantae > Streptophyta > Magnoliopsida > Santalales > Viscaceae > Viscum > Viscum album. The sequence goes on along the minus strand of OY728121.1, from coordinate 848,726,823 downwards.
TGCAGACATCCGATCGACGAACCGTCAGTTGCGTAGCGATACTTGGATCGAGACGGTCGTTTCGGTATACTATACTCAAGGTGCACCTTCCTTTTCGGGAGCCTACGTGGTTAAAACTCCATAGTTAAGCGTGCTTGGCCTAGAGTAGTGATCAGGATGGGTGACCTCCTGGGAAGTTTCCCAGGGTGGGTGTGAGACAGAAATGCCAATAACTCACAGACCGGGCGTCCGATTGACGGGCCGTCTGTCTCGTTGCGTTCCTGTTGACGATACGGAACTTTTGGCATCCTTCGCCCGAGTTTTGGATGCAGTTGAGATACGGCCGGGTTGGATTGTACCCGAAATCCAACCGGGCCCCTGGAACGGAAAAGATGATATCTTTCAGACATGATGTCCGTTTGACGAACTGTCAGCGGCGTTGGTGATCTCGTTGAGAAACGGTCCCTATGAGTATACCCTATGAGAGTTAGGGGTACAGTTGAGATACGACCGGGTTTGGTTCGCTCACGAAACCAACCGGGCCCCTGGGACGAAAAGGCTAATAACTCACAGACCGGGCGTCTGATTGACGCGCCATCTGTTGCGTTGAGACCCCTATGACGAGGCGGTCCTTTGAGATACTTCTTCGTGGGACTTTGAGAAACTTAGAGTATCGACTTGTAGCTCGTGGAGCGGACCCTCCCAGAGACGAGCGTACGGAGTACGGAGACCGTTTAGCCGGTAGAGACCTGAAGACTGCTTGTACAATTCGATTCGGAGTGACTTACGTTGCCCAGTGGGGAGCACTACTTTGTGAGGTGGCAGAACCATAGTGGAGGAGCACTACTATGTGAGGTGGCAGACCCGCGGTACTCGACAGGAGGAGTACCTCTGTAGGCTATGAGGGGGGAGCACTACTGTGTTGGGTGGCAGACCCCGGCGGGAAGCACTACTGTGTGAGGTGGAAGGCCCACGGTACTCGACATGAGGAGTAACTCAGCAGTATTAGGTTAGTGAGCAGTACCTCGGAGTCGTGACAGGACCACTGTACACTCTAGAGACGAAGCTCTTCAGCAATTACGGTTTCGATAATGAAAATCCTGGTTTGAGTTGAGACTTTTGACCTTTTGTGTTTCCTCATGATTGAGATGGGTCAAATGATAACTTAGGTATATGTATGGGCATATACCTGGGTAGTGGTTATCCTATGATTTCACAATCCTTGTGTTTCCTCATGATTGAGATGGGTTACTTGATAACTTAGGTATATGTATGGGCATATATCCAAGAAGAGGTTATCTGTTGAGATCTTCTTGTGGTTATCCTTGTTGGTTTTAGTGAGACCTTGAGGGTCTCGGGGTCCCTACTGAGTATCGTTATACTCACCCCTGCACGGGCTATGCCCACACTACGTTGTGTTGGTTGCAGACGACGGACAACGTTGATCGTGGTTGAGGTTTGCAGAGCAGGACGATACCTGGAGGTGGACCACTGGGCGGGACGTGCTCGGAGCGGACGGCGGGACCCGAGGAGCAGTGGAGCTATCTGTACCCACCCTTCAGGTGGGATCTCCAGTGGACAGTTCGGTGTAGCGGCTTTTACTTTACAGTTGCTGTTTTTCCTTTCGAGTTGTACTTTACTTTCAGTTTGGGTTTGTATACTGGCCCATTTACTTTTCCGCACATTCAGTTGTACTATGTTATTACTTAGTGTTTACTATTCCTCTTGCTTACTCTGTGGTGCTTGTTTACTTTTCAAAGGAAATGCCTTCCCTTTTTACTGGGATTTACGCCTTGGTGCTAGTCGCCAGCCCCTGGCCTATGGAAGGCGGGCTTGGGGTAGTCACGGCACGGGCCTCGAGGACGAGTCGTGACAAATTGGTATCAGAGGAGTTCGGTTCTACCGTAGAACTTATAACTCTGATGTTTCTTTCTGTGAAGCAAAAGTGTTAAGAGTACCGAGTGTGGTTTTCAGTTTAGGGAGTCCAGTGTTGGTGCGGGCGGCCGTCGTATCCATACACCAGGACCCTGACAACTGATTTCCAACTTTGTGCATGAAAACACTAATTGCGTGTGTGTTTTCTAGAAGTTTTATTGGAATATCAGCTCAAACGAGGCCTCTGTACAGGTCCCTTTTCCAATTGAGGCACCAGCGGAGGCACCAACGGTACTACTACCCATTGGGCCACCGATGCCACCAGCCCCAGCAGCAGAGGATGCACGTCGCTTGAGCGCACTACATGAGTTCCAGCGCCAGAGGCCACCCATGTTTCAGGGAGGGACAGACCCACAGGCGGCTGAGGATTGGCTGGCGGCTGTGGTGAGAGTCTTCAGGCTAGTGGGGACACCGACAGATTTCATGGTGATCCTTGCTGCCAGCCTTCTTCAGGTAGCAGCAGGCAGATGGTGGAGCCTGATGCTTCAGATGCATGACGAGGCGACACTTCTATGGGTAGACTTCGAGAGCCTGTTCCGGGCAGAGTTTGTACCAGCCACCCTTCGAGCGGTGCGTATACAGGAGCTACTTCAGCTGCGGAAGGGCAGTAAGTCAGTGGCGCAGTACTCAGCGAGATTCACAGACCTCTCACGCTACTCCACAGATATGGTACGGGACCCGTTCTTCAGGGCCCGAACCTTTGACCAGGGGCTCAGGCGGGAGATCAGAGCTTCGGTTGTATCGCACAACATTCCGACGCAGACAGGAGTGTTGGAGCGAGCCCTATTAGTGGAGAGTTTCCTTGCTGAGCAGTCTCCAGCAGCAGGACCCACCACTAGCCGGCATGCGGCAGAGTCTTCTGTAGCGGGAAGTAGAAAGATGACGCAGAGTTCCAAGAGGACCAGACCTACAGGTGGTCGACCGCGTGACTCAGGATCGGTAGTGCGGGGCACCAAGGGATGTGATAGAGCCAGACCTTCCATGAGGTGTTACTCCTACGACGGAATTGGTCACATAGCACGTGACTGTCCGACCCGCCATGCAGATGACCAGCAGTTAAATAAAGAACCTCCGAGGCAGAGGCAGAGGTTCAATCAGGGCGGCCATGGCAGAGGAGCTGGCCGGGAAGCTGGAGGTGGACGACGCTTCGAGGTGTTGCCACCACCACCACCAGGAGGTCCGCCTGGACCGCAGGGAGTTAGTGGACATGCGAGAGCTCAGCTTCAGGGAACTGAGGCCATCAATCATGGAGCTCTTGGAGCAGATGGACAGGAGCGAAACTAGTAGATACGTCCTTTGTACTTCTAGTTCCTTGTTGTTATTGTGTTGCATCTTTGTACTATGAGCTGCAATAATAAAAAGACACTTATCTTTGTTTTCTTTCCTGTCCTTTTGTTTGGTTGATGCTAAGTGGTCCCGGTTAAAACTGTTGACTTGACCCTCACTTTCGAGATTTCTACTGGAGGGGACCCAGTGACCTCACACTGATGCCGACAGTGTGACTCGACCCTTGGAGGTGAGAGTGACAGTTGGATCTCTTAGTAGTTACGTCGAGGCCTTACGACGTCATCCATGGCATGAATGCATCATTCATGTCAGGATTGACTATATTAGGCAACGAATGTGGTTCATACAGGATATGAGACCGGGTTTCTCTTATCGGCAAAGAAGAAATCATAGCATCTCTTGTGAGACTAAAGGAGGTCCAGGACATCCAAGAGAGGATGAAGACTGCACAATGCAGTAAGAAACAGGAAACCGATGCCAGTCTTAGAGACTCGGGCGTGTTAAAGAAGAGGTAGCTTAAAGGAGAGATGAGTCTATGAAGCAGAAGACGTGGAGGCAGAGCTAGGAGAGCAGCATGAGGTGGTGTACATCCTATCATGGTACAACCACCCGCCTTATTTATTCCCGCCAGGCTCAGGGAGATGGAGGGCGGAGGAAGAATGCGGCTGCTTGCGGTCAAGGAGTGTGACCCAATGACTTTAGAAATGATTCAAGGGACAGTCTGTGTCCACTACTAGCAATTGTAGTAACGGATGTCGATGGGAATCATTCCTTGCTTTCACAAATCTTGTTCCAGACCTAGAGTTTCCGGTAAGCCGTGGAGTTGACCCTCACGTCTGGAGATACCTTGGGAGGAGACTCGATAATCACACTTACGCCGATGGTGTGGTCAGACCCTCGAGGCGAGATTTTCGGTTGGAATCTCTTGGTGGCAGCGTCGAGGCCTTACGACGTTAGTTTGAGTATGGAATGGGAAATAACTGTTCATACTCAAATTGAAGGTTTTAGGAAAACGTCGGGATGTGTTTTCCTTGGTCGGAGAAAAGGAAACCCCAGGTAGCACAGGATAAACTCTTTCACAGGAGGGTGCGAACGACCACTCTTGAGTCAGTCAACCATACCCTCGTGGCAGCAGCCTTTCGAGTTCCAGTTCTAACAGAAAATGGAGACCTCTAGAGTTCGAGGATGACCATCACGTCCTTATATGAGTCTCACCTCGACGAGGTTTACGGAGATGTGGCCAAGGAGGCAAGTTATCTCCGAGGTTCAAAGGACCTTTCTAGGTCCTCAGCTGGGTAGGCGAGGTGGTTTACCGCTTGGACCATCCACTTCAGTTGCACTAGGTGCACGGCGTTTTCCACGTATCTCAACCGAGGAGATACGTGCTCGACCCTCTGCATATCATCGACCATGAGGAGATGGACGATGGCGATGGGGTGTCTTTCACGGAGGTTCCAATGGGGATCGAGGATCGATAGGAGCAGATCCTACGAGGACGATCGATTCCTCAGGTGCACTTTCTTTGGCAGTTCGGGAACCTCGAGGTGAGCACATGGGAGCAGAAGTCTCAGATGCGTGCTCTGTACCGTTTTTGTATCGCTAGTTTGTGTTGAAGCTTTACGGGGACGTAAAGCCCTGAGGTGGTAGTAATGTAAAGACCCGTAAAATTCAAGAGAAATTTTTTCTTAATTTTATTTGGAATTTTACAAGAACGCAGTTTCTGACGGCACCTGATTCCGAGGCCTAGAGTTCCCGGAATCAATTTCTGAAGTTTGGCTCGGGTACGTTCAGTGAACGAACGAGCGGGAATTTCTAACTTTTGAACCGGTGCCCAGAATCGAATTCCGAGGGCACCGATGAACTCGCAACGCCGATTTTCGCTTAAGGAGACCTTTTTCGAGGTTGCGTTTTATGCGGAATGAAATTTAGTTTTGGGAAAAAATTAGAAGAAGTTAAATAAAAATTGTGGAACACAATTTTATTTTTAACTTGTTGGTTAACTCCTCCCAAAGGGAGTTAGATGTGGGACCCACATCCACTTAACCTCCCTTGAGAGGATTAAGTGTGGTGGGGCCCACACGAAGCCTAAACTCCTAAACTCTCCTTAAAACTCCCACAACTCCCCTCTTATTGTGACCTTTGAGTTTCTTGCCAACTTCTTGCATTTAATTAATTGAACCAACTTAATTAATTAATTTGAGTGTTTGAATTCTTTTGAATTCATTTTTCCAACATTAAAAAGATGGATTAAATTCTTCTTTTTGGGTTGGCATAATCTTTGTGGGGAGAACTAAGGAGAGGAGAAGAACTCTGGGAAGATCACCAACCTCTCGAGGAAGAACATTCCACATTTCCGAAGAACGTGAAGCAACACCTCCGACCATCTTCAACCGGAGTAAGGAAGGGAAGCACCGCCGCCTATGAAGTATACGGAGGGTGACGTCTCGGCTCGACTTCACCGAGCTCTTCTCCCACCAACCTAGACGGAACGACGCCCGACCTCCGCGACGCTTGTCTTCCGCGGGTCTTTGAAAAACTCCGTTCTTGAAACCGAGGTAGGGGTTTATTTTATTCTTTTGTTCATGAATTATACCCGTGATTATTTCTTCGTGAAATTTGTCCATTTGTTAGCAAATAACGTGAGGGGGCCGGACCGCATGAACACGGCCGACCCTCCTCCTATTCATGTTGATTCTGTTGTGGATTAAAACGGGTGTGGCGCGGTGCCGTCGCACCGCGCAGGATCATACGGCAAGGAACGCACGGCGCCGTCGCGCCGCGTCATAAAATAATGCAAGGACGCGACGCCGTCACGCCGCGTCGAAGATAGTTGAAGGTGTTGCGGCCGGAGCGGGGCCGCGGCGGAGGGGCGCGGTGCCGTCGCACCGCGCCGGGCAACGAAGGCCGCGGCCGGTTCCGGGCCGCGGCGGTACGAGAAGACCGGCGGCCAGCCGGCCCGCCGGTGTCGGAAGCCGGAAGGGGGACCGACTTTGCCGGTCCGTTGAGGAAGAACCGGCCGGCCAAGTCGGGCCGGCCGGAAGGGTGGCAAACCGGGGGGAATTAATCCCCCGGCCAGCAAATAAATGGCCCCCATAATGAGGGGGGCCGGTTTCACAAAGGGGGGGCAGGCGGCCCCCCGTTTCCAATCAGCTCGGCCTGTGGCCGAGCTGGCAGCACGCCCCGTGCGCTGCCTTGCACCGAACCGGCGCGCCTGGCCGCGCCGGGCCGCGCCGGGCCGTGCCGGGCCGGGTCGACCCTTTCCGGGGCGGGTCGACCCGGTTCGGGCCAACCGGGGGGTCTCGGGCCGGGACGGCCCGGGCCCGAAACCCCCGTTACCGAGCGGTTTGGTTCAAATGCCCATAACTTGGGCTGCAGACATCCGATCGACAAACCGTCAGTTGCGTAGCGATACTTGGATCGAGACGGTCGTTTCAGTATACTATACTCAAGGTTCACCTTCCTTTTCGAGAGCCTACGTGGTTAAAACTCCAAAGTTAAGCGTGCTTGGCCTAGAGTAGTGATCAGAATGGGTGACCTCCTGGGAAGTTTCCCAGGGTGGGTGTGAGACGGAAATGCCAATAACTCACAGACCGGGCGTCCGATTGACGCACCGTCTGTCTCGTTGCGTTCCTGTTGACGATACGGAAATTTTGGAATCCTTCGCCCGATTTTTGGATGCAGTTGAGATACGGCCGGGTTGGATTGTACCCGAAATCCAACCGGGCCCCTGGAACGGAAAAGCTGATATCTTTCAGACAGGACGTCCGTTTGACGAACCGTCAGCGGCGTTGGTGATCTCGTTGAGAAACAGTCCCTATGAGTATACCCTATGAGAGTTAGGGGTACAGTTGAGATACGACCGGGTTTGGTTCACTCACGAAACTAACCGGGCCCCTGGGACAAAAAGGCTAATAACCCACAGACCGGGCGTCTGATTGACGCGCCGTCTGTTCCGTTGAGACCCCTATGACGAGGCGGTCCTTTGAGATACTTCTTTGTGGGACTTTGAGAAACTTGGAGTATCGACTTGTAGCTCGTGGAGCGGACCCTCCCAGAGACGAGAGTACGGAGTACGGAGACCGTGTAGCCGGCAGAGACCTGAAGACTGCTTGTCCGATTCGATTCGGAGTGGCTTACGTAGCCCAGTGGGGAGAACTACTTTGTGAGGTGGCAGACCCATAGCGGAGGAGCACTACTATGTGAGGTGGCAGACCCGCGGTACTCGACAGGAGGAGTACCTCTGTAGGCTATGAGGGGGGAGCACTACTGTGTTGGGTGGCAGACCCCGGCGGGAAGCACTACTGTGTGAGGTGGCAATCCCGTGGTACTCGACAGGAGGAGTACCTCAGCAGTCTTAGGTTAGTGAGCAGTACCTCAGAGTCGTGACATGACCACTGTACACTCTAGAGACGGAGCTCTTCAGCAATTACGGTTTCGATAATGAAAATCCTGGTTTGAGATGAGACTTTTGACCTTTTGTGTTTCCTCATGATTGAGATGGGTCAAATGATAACTTAGGTATATGTATGGGCATATACCTGGGTAGTGGTTATCCTATGATTTCACAATCCTTGTGCTTCCTCATGATTGAGATGGGTTACTTGATAACTTAGGTATATGTATGGGCATATATCCAAGTAGATGTTATCTGTTGAGATCTTCTTGTGGTTATCCTTGTTGGTTTTAGTGAGACCTTGAGGGTCTCGGGGTCCCTACTGAGTATCGTTATACTCACCCCTGCACGGGCTATGCCCGCACTACGTTGTGTTGGTTGCAGACAACGGACAACATTGATCGTGGTTGAGGCTTTCAGAGCAGGACGGTACCTGGAGGTGGACCACTGGGCAGGACGTGCTCGGAGCGGACAGCGGGACCCGAGGAGCAGTGGAGCTATCTGTACCCACCCTTCAGGTGGGATCTCCAGTGGACAGTTCAGTGTAGCGGGTTTTACTTTACAGTTGCTGTTTTTCCTTTTGAGTTGTAATTTACTTTCAGTTTGGGTTTGTATACTGGCCCATTTACTTTTCCGCACTTTCAGTTGTACTCAGTTATTACTTAGTGTTTACTATTCCTCTTGCTTACTCTGTGGTGCTTGTTTACTTTTCAAAGGCAATGCCTCCCCTTTTTACTGGGATTTACGCCTTGGTGCTAGTCGCCAGCCCCTGGCCTATGGAAGGCGAGCTTGGGGTAGTCACGACACGGGCCCCGAGGACGGGTCGTGACAGTAGAACCCACTTATCTCATCATGAGATATCTTGAGGTAGAAAAGAAGAATTTCACCTCATTATTTCATCAGCATCTAACTTATCTGTGGTGACAGTAAATCTAGGATCGGACCATGGATATCCAATCCATACCCAAGATAATATCATAGGGTTCTGTCATGATGACTAGAAAAGTACCACACGAACCTCTCCCCACAAAGTGATAGCTCACACTGTCAAAAGATAAAAGATACAGAAGAAGCATTCCCTATAGGAACCACAAGACAAAGATGATGGGCTAGTACCTCAATTGGGAGCTTGATGCACGCCTGTCGTAGGGCGTGGCAAAACAATTATTTCCTAAGTTAAAATGTAGTAATGTGGTTGACCTAGGATGTCTCCCGAAGAGGAGTGCACACAAAACGGTTTGTCACTTTAAAACGGGGGAAAAAATGTTGTGAAAGGAAATTTGAAATTCAAATGATTGAAAAACTATGAAATTAAAAGGGTGATTAGTTCAGGGTCAGTTTCCTAATTATAATGCTATCCTTGTTCAATTTAATTCAAACCTCTTCTTCTTAGTTGATTAAATTGAGTTTCCACAATCGTTTCCTCTCACTTCCTTGGTGAAATTGTTATTGTGAGAGAAAACCTTACCAAGATCTCGGTTTGGTCAACTCTCCTTCCATGTGTAAAATAGTTGTATTGAATATCCTTAATTGAAATGGGCAATACCCGACCGGGTTTTGTTTATCCCAAACAATCAAGAATATTCACTACACCTTTTACACGTACTGACGATCATCGAGTACTTCACCACCAATTCCTGGTTTATTCCATCGTATATAAACCAGAAATTAGTGGAGGGAGATATTGATTATTTTACCAAGGAAAAAATCAATAACGTAATTAATATTCAAGAACGATCGAACTTGATTATAAAATCCGCTATATGAAATTGAAAACAACTTTGAATAAGAAAGAAATTTATTCAATTGCGTCCAAGAACTCAAGCATTACAATGTAGAAAACCAACCCTTCCCCAATCACTCCAAAAGTTTACCCCACCATGGTAAGGGTAATCGAGTTGAATGGGGAATAATAAGGCATTACAAAACAATGAAAAAGAAAATAAATAAAAGAGAAAGATGAAAAGTTCTCCTTCTTGGTGTCCCAGAAGGAATGGGGTGGAGAATGGATGCTTTGAGAGGGTGGAACTCTCCTCCTTTTATAGCCAGAATGCTTCACCCTAATGTCGACGCATTGTAGAGCCATTAAATTACATCTTCACGCGTTGAGCCCTTCTTGAATGTTTTTCATAATTCCCTTGGCCGTGTCTCCTAAAAATTTCAGCGGATTTGGACATGTATTCCGAGAGTTATGGCCGTTTTACTATGAGAATTTATTCTGTCCAGTCAGACTCTCCAAAACGAAATCCTCCGGATTAGGGTGCTTTAATGGACCCATAAACGGCCAATTTACTCGGGTCTTCCTTCTTAAAAAATTATCCAAAACTCCTTGGGCGTACACCCACCGAATTTCAAAATCTTTGGGCCCACAGTGGATGAGTTATGGATCCCACATCAAAACTAGTCAGAACTGAAAATAGTTTTCTTGAGCCAACTTGTGAGCTTCTTTTGAGCTTCCATATGGCCGATTCAGATTTTAGTCAAAATATATTAAATGAATCCCTGGATGTGTAGAATCTGGAAAAGAAAGAAATTTTCAATTTGGATCAGTTTAGATAATTTTATGGCCAAACTACCAAAATAATTTAAAACTGTTAAAAATCCAAAATGGCCAATTTTTACTATTCAGCTCAAAATAACACCATTATCAAAAAAAATGAAACAATTCATCTTAGAGGAACAATTTTGTGGGTTTAAAACAATGATATTCAATATAAATTAATTGAAAATATTTGCTCTATCAGAGCTCTATCTCTCACACTAGGAGTATTGAGATAAAGTAATGATTGCAACCTATGTCTACTAACACTAAAGAAAGGGTAGAAAATACACATACCATACCTGTTATCATATTGTGCGCTATAAGATCATTCACCTCCAAATACTTTACTTGTCCATGGCCCTGACCGCCAGCTCCTTGGGCCTAATGTGGGCCACCCAGTGATGGTGGTGGAAGGATATCATAGTGTTTTCCACCACCCATAGCTCCTCCTGCTCCTCTTCTAGCTCTACCTCCCTGGGGACCACCTTTTCCTCACCTGGGAGATCCCTGATCATGGTGTTACCATTACCATGGTATTTTATTAGTAATCTACCTGTGCTAATCAGCACGTCGGGTTAGGCAGTCTCACACTATGTGACCCTACCCATCATAAGCAAAGTGCCTCCCCTATCTGGGATACCCTGGTGATTTATGCTATCCCTGCACTGCACAACCTCATTCCTGAGCCTGATTGTGAAAGGGATTCTGGCATCGAGATTTTAACACCTGATTTTTGCTAACTATTGCAGATGACTCAGCTCCATGGCACCCACATCCAACTCTAACTATCTAGTGTCCCTCTAAAATAAATCTCTCTATCACTAGTACCCACTCTAGCACCATGAAATATGTGGGGATTCACAAGGGAAATATACTGGGATAAATATCTATGTGGAGTCCCTACTGAAACTTACATGATTGGAAGAAGCCATTGCAGATCATGTTAAGGGAGTACCATGTAAGGTCTGTGAACCTCACAGAATACTCATCCACCATTATCTCTCCCTACTTCAGCTCCATAATCTCTTGGATTAAAACTGAGCGCAAGAAGGAGGGAAAGTAATTTTCATGAAATAGCTACTAGAAGTTGGCCCATGAGAGTTTTGACTCATTGTGAAACTACATAAAAAGGCTCCACCAGCACCCAGATGCTCCATGGAAAAGGATAGTTTCCAGTGAAATCACCTGATTTGTTAGGGTCTGAACAAGCCTAAAGATTCAAACCACTAAATCTATTCAATACTATGTTTCCTGAGGATCTGGCTCACAATGGAACCTCAGCGGACTCTGGTGCTAGAACTCACAATGTGTGATAAGACTGCATGCGTCCTCAACCTGCTCTGCTGGAATGATCTGCTTCTCAACAGGTGGAGGTGATGATACTTTACAACCTGGAGGAAGGGGGTCATGGGATGGACCTTGAATTTAGGCCTCATTTCTCATCAATTCGTTGTCATGATTTAGAGTTTGTATCCTAGTTGGTTGTCGTCGCAGGGGAATCCCAAGATTTTTTAATACGTACAACTGTCAGATGAGAATACATATATATAACAGCAATGGGGAGATTACTCAAGAAAAAAAGTCAAATACTTAATCTTATATGATGTATGTACCATTAAACCATGTAATAAATTTCTCAACATTCCGAGTAAAAAAATAGGTACTTAAGGTCCTGGTGAAAGGATACATCAGCCGCCGCACCATCATGGGATTCCCTAGCCTGAGAGACAAACTTGAGAAACTTTGAAACTATTTCCCCAGGCCCAACCAAATCCTATTAATACGAGTAGTCCTAAAAACATCCCAAGGAATTAAATTGCTCTAATACCAATTTTCCATAACCCAAACCACACCGGGGATCGAGCCACAACAACCCCAAGCATACCTCTATAGGCCAGGGGTGGTGACCAACACCGAAGGAATAACTAACTCGGGGATGCCTTTTCCTAAGTACATATACATATACACACAAACATCTCAATGAAATAGTGTAGAGGGAAAGAGTAAAAGATGCAACACTACTATAAAGTAAACCAAGCATTCATGAACCTCTAGAATGTTCAAAACTACAGTAGTGTAAACTGAAAAGTAAAGGAAAAAATACATGCCCAATAAGAAATATGTCCCAACCTGAAAAAACTAGAAAAAGAAAATACCTGAGAGAGTCCAACTCCCAAATCCCAAGCTACGACCACCATACGTGGTCCCAAAACCTAGTATCCCTAAGATCCTCTAAAGTCACATCATATTCATAAGAGAAAACATGTGCAGGAAAATCCCATGTAGGGGTGAGTATATACTTACCCAATAGGACACCCCGAAAGATGGAGGGGAGAACTAAGAGATACAATAGAAATTAGAAAGACAATAGATGTAAGATACAATCAAAGATAATAGCTCAACCCAATCAAGTATGAAAGTAAGCTCGTCCAAACACAAGTGGATAAACACAGTGAGTATATGAACTACCCATCAATTCTTATCCACCTATAGTAGGAGCTAATACTCATCTAACCACGAGAAGCTAGACATGGAAAGCACATGGAATACCCAACATGTATTCTACTCTACTAGAAGGAGAGTAGCCAAATCCAAGGTATAAATAAAAAAGGATATATATATATATAGTCAAATAATCCCATATGAGAGATTAAGGGGATCTCTATCTCACAGCTCAACCCAAGAATAAGAGTAGACAACAGTTCCAAAAGTCCAACAATGATTCCCAATATCCCATGCATCTGCCCAAAAGTATCCGTCCAAGTTAATCCATGGCTCATAACTATACCACACAGCTGAGTGGGAACAAAATAGAAGTAGAGGAAACACACCCTATTACATCCGGGGGTTTTACTCTATAATCCATCAAGGATTCCACTACCCAGCTCTACTATAGCGTTAACTCGATACCTGTTAAGGACTCCACTTCCTAGCTATATAGAAGGTTCAACTCGGTATCCGTCAAGGATGCCACTTCCCAGCTATGCTGGAGGTTCAACTCAATATCCATAGAGGACACAACTTCCCATCCATGATAGAGGGTCAAATTGGTATCCGTTGAGGATGCCACTGCCCATATATTCTAGAGGGTCAAATATGTATCTGTCAAGGATGCCAGTACCCATCTCTTTTATAGGTTTAACTCAGTATCCTTTTAGGATTCCACTTCCCAAATATGTTGGAGGGTCAACTTGGTATGGTCCTGGAGATCATATCATCATCGGGAATTTCCTTATCAGGCACCACAAATAGAATATTTGACACTATAACTCCAAAGTTACAACTGAGGAAACCTTCATGTTCTACATAAAAAAACACTCTGGATAGGCTACTCACGATCTAAAATAGGTGTTGAAACAAAGGAGATACTAACAGTTGAAGTATCCTAAAAAAGGAACTAGGGGTACATGGAGTGTGAGGGGAACCACACAACATGTGTCCCTACTCCACCACCTGGCTGTGTCGTTGGCCGACACACAACTCCGTCCCATGTAGTAGTACATGCCTTGTAGGTGGACTACATGGTGTTTCCATACTAACCAGGAAAAATCCATGTACTGGTGGCCATGTCCATGTACCAAAACCCATGTGTGTGTACTGGACCGTGTGTCCATGTACCAGACCTTCTGTCTATATACTTGAGTGCACAGTGTGCTCTTAGCTGTGTAGCTCAACATTGGTTCCTGCTCGTGTGATCCATCACATGGGTTTTACAACCGAGGAAGGGGTACATGGAAAGTAGGAAGGATACACTCCATGCCATCTTTAACATTTTTGAAAACCTATAAGCCGCCACAGAAGGCCTACACACCATGTGTTCATCCTTGAATAGAGCGTGCATTAGATTTTTCAAAATAAATTCCAGATCTTCAGATCCTCTTATGGTGCTTTGAATATGATCTTTCTACTTCAAATATGGCACTATCAATGGCCAAGAAGGTGGATCTATCCATAAATCATAGCCCCGGGCTATTGCTCACCAGAAATAGACTTTTTTCGTCCATAGGGGTTTCGTCGTATGTTGGATCTTCATGAATCCTACCACCATCAATTCCTTAATATTAAATCACCAAAATAATCATTTATTTTATAAAAAAATCCCAAATCCATGCTTGGTTAATTGATAAATGATTCTTTTATTGATCCATCATGGTTCCAAGGGACCGATCGGGATTAGTACAACTTGAAAATATCAAACCAGGACTATGGGGTCCTACTAGTGATGAACGTGAAATAGAATGGGAGAAAATAACCAAAAAAGGTTAAATGATCAATTCTAAGAATTCGTGGACAATCGATCAATAATGGGAAACCCGAGGTTAGAAAAATTGAAATAAATCAAGATGTCAATACTCAGGCACATGAAAAGGCTGCAAAAGGATGAAGATCCAAGAAAGATTATCAATATGTTCCACTATTTAATAAAGGGACATAAAAAAATGATGATTAAAACCTCAATTATTGACCGTTCATTGATGAAGAACATGTATTCTAATGATCGAGATGATCCATTGTATTTTTAATGTCATGATTTGATCCGATCTGGCGTTTCATCATCATCTGATGAGATTTCCCAATGAAAGAAGTAAGGAGAGCATCGTTGGTGATTAAATGATTTTGAGGCTAACAATAGATATTTTTTGCATGATGATATATTTATAAAAATATTTTTTTGGTAAAAAATGGATTAATTAACTAATTTAATATTTAATTAACTCACTGAACATACCACCAATGAGAGAGGAGTCCGAACGCCCCATGATGACCCATTTTGTGTCACTCCTAGGGTAAAAAACTCATTTAAGACCAAAAAATGGTCTTAGATTTATGATATGAGAATCCATTTAATTGTTGTACCATTTTATTTAAGAATTTGTGTGTTTTCAATATAAAATATATTTAATCGTTTTATAAAATTAATTCTGGACACACCGGGTTAACCTTGGGGGAGGGGGTTAAACTAAGATATAAGGGTATGAATGCCACATAAAATTATATATTTATTATTTTTTAAGATATTTATACCTTATATTATACAAATTTATATTTTTTGTTCATTTTAAGACACTTTCATATGGAAGTGAACTTATATTATTAAAATATTTTAATAATTCCATGTGTGTCCCTCCCCTCACTTATAAAAGGGTACCTATTATCCTCCCTTGTTCATAAAAAATGATCACTATATCTCAGAAAAAACCTGAAAAAACGTCCCTAGATTCTTTACCTTATTTATTGAGCTTCTTTTGTTCTCCTAATACCATCCTATGAAGGATTAAGGTGTAAGAGAAAGGTGGTCACTCAAAGTAGAGGTAATCACCTTTACCAAGTATTTGAAGTTTATTTATTCATAAAATTCCTATAAATATATTATACCCATACTAATATAATTAATCTAATATCATAAATATTTAGAGATGTTATTATTATTATGGTAAAACCATTTTCCACCTCTTTTCTATCCCATGGAAAACGAAAACATAGTTTGTGCGTACGTACGACCTACCATCTCTACACAGTGATATAATTATTTTTACATCACCACTTTAATTGGATGGTTATAAAGATATAAATAATGAATATATATGATATTTATGTAATAATTATTATTTTTTAAGTATAATATAACATTTAAATCCTTATCCTTACACCTATTAAAAAATGATATCATTGTTCATGTGTACGTTGGAATACCACCTCCATGAAGCGATGTGAATTATTTTTGATGTACACATTTCATGGTTGATTATATATATGTATATAATGAATATATACTATATTTATATCATTATTAAAATTATAATTATTATGGAACCATGATCAATATGTAAGTACCATAACTGCCGAATCGAAACATAAATGAAAAAATTAAATACTTAACACTTAGAAACAATGATTTTCATAAAGAACTATTAATAATAAGGTGTTGAAATTTTATAAGTGGATCATATATGACACTATAATTATATATATATATTTATTTTATGTAATTATAATAAATCTAAATATATTATACTGGAGGATAAAGTCACTTATGAGGCAAGTCAAACTTAAGGTAATGGTTTCTCATCTCACTTTGTTTCTGTGAGACATATGCTATATCCAATAATTATTTCTTTAATTTAGTGTATATAACACCCATTTTATATGATATATCATGATTCTAAATATATTAATGGTATTTAAAGTTTCATATGAATTTATTTCTTTCATTGAGGTTATTATTCAAATTTACCAATGTGGTAAGGGTTTATTTCCCAATCTCATCCTTATTCAGGATTTTTTATGTTTAAGTTTCCACTGGGGGAATTATATGATATTTATATATTAAACCCAATATATTTTTCTATCATATATTTATTTCTATAAATTAAATTGTTTCCTTTCATTTACCTATACTTAAGTACTTAAAATTTTGAAAGAATATTTTTAAGTAAAATCAACTTTGTTTTTCTATTCGGTCGGAAATATTTTTCTTCCATGAAAATATTTTCTTTAAAATGTTTTCAAGATTGTTTTTACTACTATATAATTATTTATTAAAGTTATTTTTACCCATGTTTGAATTTATATAAATTTTTTTAAAAGGAATATTCTTTTTCATTTGATTAATGATGTACTTTTTACCAAAGGTGTGAAGGGAATATTTGTTTTAACATTTACCACATTAATTAATTTTCCCATTATTATGACTATTATTTACCTTAAAGCTCCCTTTACATGTTTCCATGGTTCTTTTTAATGTTTTTTTTCAAATATTACAGATATTTTTATATTTTAAAAAATTTATTTAGAAAAGTAAAGGGTATTTTCCTCAAGAAATGTTCTTGTGATCTTTTAAAAGTATTTTCATCTATGTTAACATCCTTTTATGAAACTTATTCTTTAATGAAGATATATATTAATGATACAATCTACCATATTACTCAGGATGTTTTATGATCACGATGTTCTATTTTTGACTGGGGAAGAATATTGATATTCTATATGCTAGTTTTCAAATATAGATATTTATATTGATTATATATTGTATTGATTATTCACCCATTTCATATGATAAATACATTAAACTCATTAAGTGATAAGTGATACCCATTATATCCTATCGATTCATTGATCAGTCTCATAAGACAAACTAATTTGGAAATTTAGAATATAATTTACCTATTTAGGTATGATGTAATGAAACATGGCCTTGAGGGTGAGATTATGAAGTTTAAGATTTTTCATTTTATCATTATGAAAATATTTATTATTATCCATGTGATTATTAAGTTTTTTCATGTCATCCATGGATTTAGTCCCCTTTATATGATATAAGTAATAAGTAATATTTGATTATTTTTTATCTATTCTATATTATTAATTTTTTATTTGTCCTATGATAGATTATGTTGTATTATTTTCCTTACTGAGCATCTAAGCTCACCCCTTATTAAGGATACCAAGAAGGGATCCAGGAAATATATCAAGGATTTACTATAACAAATAAAAAATTTCACACTAGTTTTTTAAAGTTGTATTTCATTTTTAGATGTAATGTGAGAATCATGTAAGTATATAGTCTCCAAAGACTACTAAACTATGTAATACTTTGGGATACGATCCCTTTTATTTTGTGCCAATGTAGTAAAATAACCATTGTCTCTATGTTACTGGAGTCGGGGTGTTATAGTTGGTATCAATGGAAGTTTAGTATAAACTTTGGGAACTAGATTTATGAAAACATATATTAGAGAACATAATTCTATGACAAACTCTAAGGATAAGTCTAAGTATAGGATAATATCATAAAGTTTTGGTAAAGTAGATATTTTGTGGTTTTCCTACAAAATACACCCCTATCTAGACACTGGAAAGTGGATATGGATTTGGAAGAGATGCACCTAGGGGAAATAACTCTGAATGGGGTGAATTGGGTATTAAATGAATAATCACCAATGCATGATGAGTGGACCTTATACTTTATAATTTTATATACACCCTAGGGGCTGTGCTTTGGTTAGTTCACATGCTCTTTATAGACCATTATGAAGGATTTGAAAATATTTTTATGATTTGAAGACATTCCTAAAGATACAATTATTATTATTATGATATTAACTATGCATAAAGTTTCAATTTATGTTTTGTATTTGACAAGATTTGGAATTATACACTATGATTCATAATGTTATGAGCTAACATAATATATTCCATTAGTTAGAAATAGAACCTAATATAAGGAGTGTAAAACATGTAAACATCCATAACCAATGTTGGTATGTCCACCATAAGTTAATTAACTCTAGTGTTGGAACTGAGTAGATTATGAAAATATTAGGATAGTTGACTCAGGTTATGAGTAATAACCTTGTTTTTATTGAGCAACTTATTTCTTCACAACATGATTCATTGTTGTTGGGATGATTCACATGGTAGAAACCTGAATCCTTTAATGTAACTTTTAATACATTTATATATTAGCATTGGATCAAGTCCCTAAAAAAGAAATTTTTGTCTTTGAAAAGTAATAAAATGGAGAAGGTTATTCTAGTAGTGTATTTTTTAAAGGAAGATGATGATCAAAAGTGGTCATTTATTCAAAATACGAAGGATACTGAAGAGATAAATAGAATATAATGGAATACCTTTAAGGATATATTATTCAAAAAATACTTTTCCCATGAGAAACAAGATGATGTAGAAAGGAAATTCCTCAATCTAAAATAGAAGGAAGTGGACAGTGTTTCTGAGTATGAGAAAAAATTTAAAAGAATAGAAATGCATACTATATACTACATACATAATATGGAAAGTAATATTGAAAATTTATTTGATGGTATTAAGATAAAACTCTCAAGGGAACTAGTCTCTAAAATATTTTCATCATATGATGATATGGTATCAAGTTCCATTAGGATAGAGAAATAATTCTCCAAGTCATATATTTTTAAAGGAAATTATGAGAATAATAAGAGGACTAATATCCAAGAAAAATTAAATGAAGCGAAGGGAATTAAGGGAAGGATGGGAATTCCCACATGTAATAACTGTAGAAAGAAACACTCTGGTTCTTACTTGAAGGGAATGGGAGCTTTCTTCAAGTGTGGATAGAAAATGCATCAGGTGTGTGAATTAAAGGGTAAGAAATAAGTTTAAAATATTCTATGTTTTAACTCTAGGGATATGGGGAAATATTGAAAAAAAATTCTTAAGATTTAAGGGATTTTACCTCAAAAAACACTGAGGGAGAAAAACTAAGCCTATGAAGTTACTACATCTGAATATGAAATAACTTAAGTTGTGATAACATGTAATTTGATCATAAATTCATTATTTATTTTATTATAAGTCTACATAATATTTTATATTTTTCATGGATATCAAACCGTCCCTTAACACTCTAAGGAAATTTTTTTCACTCAAGACACCCAGTGGGAATATGGTTATAATGAGAATATATTGAGAGGTTTTTATTAAGATGTATATCTATTTGCTAGCTGCAAACATGGTTTTTATACCTATGTCTATCTTTGATGTAATACCTATTTTTTGTATATAATTAGTTTTGAGGATTTTGGAATTATTTTATTAAGTATAAATAATCAATGTTTAACTTGTGGTTTTATAATTTAAATGTTAAATTATTGTAACACTTCTATGGGTATTATTATTGATATTTTAGGAATTAATGAATTACTTATTCATAAGAAGTTTTATTCACATTGATTATTATCTTAAATCTTTCTAATCAGTTTTCAGAAAGGTGAAATAACTTACCCTTATTTTATATATATTATAATCCATTAATGTTTTATTTTTATGATTTAGTCCTGAAAATTCCTATTAATAACTCATTGTTATAATCATAAGTAGAAACTAATTAAAATACTCAGTCAAAGGGAAGAATTCACTTAGAAGGTTGGAAAGAATCAGGTAAGTATATTATCTTAAGATTTATCAAAATCAATAAGTGGAAGATAAATATATCAAGTTTTGTGTGGAAAATATAAATAAATTATCAAGGTAATCTTCTAGAAACAAATTCTTAGGTGTAATTCTTATAACGGTACATATATTATTTATGAAATAATAAGTTTCCTAGTGTTAACCTAAAAATTAAAATTCATGATAAAATCTATTAAATTTTCATGAGGTGATAAAAAAAATTAAAATTCTGAGGAATAAATTTATTTAAGTAGGGAATAATGTAACACCCCAATATTTTAGTTTCCCTTAAAATAATACTATGCTAGATATTTTTCTTAACATGTAGCATTGAGCTTTATGCGAACTGTGATATAGTATAAAAATATTACTTAATTGTGATCATTATAACCTAGCCATTAAATTGGAAGCATGAAATAGATTAAAAAAATTATGAAAAATATCTATAAAGGTTTTACAAAATTCAAATTTATTTGTTAATTCATAGTAAATAAGTACTCAGTTTTGTAGTCATTTTATGTTTCAAAAATATGTTTTCTTTCAAAATGGGTTTTCTTGAATTTTGTGCACAAAAATTATAATTAATTTCTACCATTTTTTTATTTTTTTGTGTGGTAATTAATATTAAATCATCATATCAATATTATTTTAGGGTTAATTTTTGATATTATTCTAAAAAGATTTACTTTTTAGTGAACAGTGAAAATACTGATTTTTATAAAACAATCATTCTTTTCAATAAATAAAGTAATTTAAGTCCCATTATATTTTGAATTTGATATAAAATAAATAAAATTATCCTTTAATTATAAATAATCTAATTAATTACATAGTAATCAATATAATACTTGATTTTGGTATATGTTCATTTTTGGGCTCAAAAACACATTATTCAAAAAACTGTTTTTCTATGCACAATGAATTTTTATCATAATTAATTAAATAAAATACTATTTATTAAATATTTTAATGAAATTAGTATAATATATATTCAAATAAATATTTTAATATGCATATATTATTTTTTATAGGGAAAGTAATGGAAGAAAATTCAATTTTATTCTTAGAACTATATTTTTTCTAAAAAGAGGTTTTCATTATGTTTTGTACGCTTATTTTAAAGTGAAATTCTGCCACTTATTGGTGTTGAATATTGTAAAATGGATTAAATATTTGGAATAATAATAATTAATATAATTTAATACTTTCAACTTAATTTTTTTCCATAATTAATAGTGAAAATAGTAAACTTTTGTTAACACAGTTTGGGTTAAAATGAGTTTGTTTGGGGGGGGGGGGGTTAAACTAAGAGATAAGTGTAAGAATGAAACATATAATTGTCTAATAATTAATCTTTAATCTATATATAAATTATATTATCATAAATTATACGATTTTCTATTTGTATCCAATTTCATATGGAACTGACCATATATTATTAAAACCATTTAAGTAATTCCATGTGTGTCCCTACCCTGACTTATAAAAGGGAGCCTCTTCTCCTTCCTTATTCATAAACATTGATCACTCTATCCCAGCCAATACCTACCCAAAAACCTTTCAAATACCATAGTGAATCAGGTTCCCCCATCTTCCCATAGTGGATCAGGTTTCCCCATCTTCCCATAGTGGATCGGGTTTCCCCATCTCCCAATAGGGAATAGGGTTTACACATATTCCTATAGTGGATAGAGCTTCCCTATATTCCCATAGTGGATCAAGATGATCGAATTGTTTCACATCATTATCTCATGATATATAAATCTTTACCCAATGCATTAGAGGGAGTTATAGGTCCCACTCGTCACATAATGAAAACCATACACTTGTCTGCCAAAAGAGCATAAATCATATCAGAACCCATAAGAAGAAATAGGTTACATAAGTATTTCATCATAACATAACACATGGAAAATAAATATAAACAATTCAGATAAATAATAATGATGATATCATTGGATCTTATCCCTAATAAAACATAATTAAAATGAAATATCATTGTCTTAGATGGAAAATGATTTTAAATGATCATTTGAAACAATTCTTGAAGAAAATATATATTTTTGATTTGAAAAAAACTTTTTAAATCATAAAACATTTAGCAATTTGTTTCCTTGAAAACTTATAAATGAATATTTGAAACCATTTGAAACCTCTTTAAAATCTATTTTCTTGTAAATTCTTAAAATATCATTTAAAACACTTTTAAAACATTTTTAGAAAACATTGTTTTGAAGGAACATGATTTTATGACTGAAGAGAGAATAATATTACATGAAAATTACAATATCATGAAAATATTTAGATTAATAAATTTCAAAGGTAAGTATATACACCTCATAAAATAATATATCTGCATAACATAACATGTGTCTCAAAGAAGGGAAATTGAGATAAACCCCCCTTACTGATTTAGTAACTTTTGAACCATAAAACCCATGAAAGGGAGACCATAAAATGGATATGTAAATAAAAATAAATTTAAGGATAATAATAATACAATTAATTCATTGGTAGTATATACAACACATATAAGAAATATATGGTGAAAATGGATTGTATCTCATGGAAAATAAAAGTGGGACGTAAATCCCTTACCTTAAGTCTTGATTCTCTCAGTACTCATTAAATCCTCATTTATAATATATATAAGTCTTTTATAAATATATTAAAGAAATATATTAAATTATATTATACCATATATTATTTAATTATATCCTTCTATTACCTCTTTGTTAACAACTTCATGTAAAAGTTACATTTCGGGTAATAACTACTTTATATTTTTTCATGTGTTTTGATTTGTTATATTTTTGGGCCTCTTAATTGTATCATGATTTCATAATATCTATAATGATAATATATATTTAGTATATATGTATTTATAATAATATATAAAATATATAAATAGAAAATTAAATACATCGTTTACGGAGACGATAGGTCATACGTACGCATGAATGCTATTTCCATTTTCATATCGTATTGAAAGAAAGAAAGTAAATGATATATATATATATAATTTAATTAGTGTTATTATATAATATATATATATATATATATATATATATATATATATATTTGAAAACCATACTTAATACATTCCATGTAAAGTGTGAACGAATCACATCAGTTTGAGGAGGCGGTAGTCTACATGTCCACAAACGAAGTTACCGTATTTAAAAAATGGAAAGAATGAAGGTATGTGTTATATAATAATTAAATAATCATAAATAAATAATAAATTTCATAAATATCATATAAAAAAATAAATTAAATCATTATTTACAACCTATAATGGTGGCAATTGAAGAACTAACAACATCGGTTTGTGAGGTGGTAGTCCGCTGCACACACGAATGATGATTGCGTATCCCATTTGATGGAAGTACGTGTGAGTGTAGGTCAAAAATTAATATAAAAAATATAAGTATATTTTTTAATCTTTGGTTAATATATAAACATGAAAAAATAATAATTGAAGGGTCTTAAGGAATAAATAAAACAAAAATGTTTATTGATGAACATTACCCCTTCTTTGGATATCTCCTTTTGATTTGCACAAAAGGACTCCATAGGTAGGATTTATGCCCAAATTAAGGATTCATGGATGAATTTAGGAAAGTTGGGATGAAATTTGGATAGATTTTTTCTGAAACAAATGGGTTATGAAGTGTGAATAAAAGAGAAGAAGGGGTGCCCTTTTATAAGAGAGGGGAGGGGAACTATTGGAATTTCTCAAAAGATTAATTTATAACAAAATTAATATCAATAAAAATAAATAAAAAATGAAATTTATTTGAATTTAAGATATTATAAGGTAGTAATATAACCAACCAATAGATTTTAGACAAGTTTTGGTGTTATTTTAAACCTCATCATTTTGATTAACCCTTAGTTAATACATTTTAATTTTAACTATGGTAACAAATTTTTCAATATTAATTGGATGTAATTTTTACTTATAGAGTAAATTGGACCATAAATGTAAAATTTATTATATTTTAGATAATATATAATACCATTTATCCTTATTTAATATTTTTATGTTTTCTAAATAATCTAATAAAATTTTATTTTCATAAAATATCATAAGTGTCAATTTCAAAACTATTCATTACTTTGACTTTAAGTAAATAAATACAATAAGATAAATTTGAACCAATTAATTTAATACACCCATAAAATTTCATATTCAACTTATTTTTTTTGGATAACCTTAATTAAGTCAAATTATATTTCTTTTAATATTTCTAATATCATTTAATTGATTATTTCATTAATTGAATAATTACTGCATCATTATTTTGTAATTATTTATGATAATTATTTCTTCACTAAAAAATAAAAATAAAATTCTATATTTCATGTTAATATACATATTAAATCATATATTTTATTTTATCCCATATTAAAAATATTATATATATTAAAATTAAGAGTGACATTTTGTCACTCTCATTGATTTTAATAATATCCAAGTCATTTTCATGGAAAAGTGTCCATTAAATTATTAAATTCATATCCTTATGTGTTAAGGTATAAATTAAATTCATAAAATAATTTTTTCACATTTTAGGGTTATTTTATAGTCCTTATCTCTTTATTTTTAACTTAAATTACACAATTTTCCCTTTACCATGGTAATAAAAATTTCTAAATTTACTATTCATATTGGCAAAAAAAAAGGAACTATTTAATAAATTTATAACTTATGAGTAAAAATATTCAATCAATTTTTCATAATTCAAAACACATAATTTTATAAAATTAATTTAAAATTAATCCTGTTTACGGAACGAGAAAACGAGTTTTTGAAGTGAAAACATCCAATAGATTGAAATGTTTTTATATCCAAATTCAATGTAAAATTTATTCCAATGACCTAAATTGTATTAAATGATAAAAATTTGATATAATTATAATTTAAAATTAATAAATTATGTAATTTAACACTATAAGTTATTTTGATGAAAAAATACATTTTCAATTAAAATTTAGTATTTTCCACTATTCATCAAAACATGAAACTTATCATAAAAATACCAAAAAAATTCAACCAAAGTAAATTTTTACATTAATATTTCAAATAATTAGTATATTTTTTCAAATATAATTTATAAAACTTTCAAAATATATATTTAAAACAAGTACACCATCAAAAGTTGGAAAAACTGACTTTTTAGAAAAATACTTCTTTTATCCATAAAATTGGATTTATTCTTATTTAATGTCTAGAAAATACATAATATGAATGTTAAAAATTAGATTGAATATATTATATACATATATTTCATTAATATAATAAAAAAATTGTGATTTTTTATTGGTATAAAACACACTTGTGCAAATTTAACTATTTTTTAGAAAAACATTTCCTTTTATTTTAGAAATGGGTTTAAATTAATTTATAATTAATTGGTTAAAGAATTATATATACATGTGTAAACCATAATTTAAAAATTCAGTTAATCCTTTTCATACCTTTCATTCTAATGACTAGGTTATAATTTTCTTGTTTAAATAAGTATAATAATAAAATGATGTTTCATAGAAACTCAATGTTGTGTGTAACACAAGACAAGCTAGTGTTGCGTGTAATTAAATACATAAATGAAATAAAATAATTAATAAAAAATCTATTTCATACAAATCTCATGGTGTTACATTCTACCCCACTTAAAATTAATTTCACCATTGAAAATTTTTGGGGTCATCAAACTTTTAATACATAAAATTTACTTTCACAGAAACCCACATCATAAAAATGAATACTAAAACTTACTTTTAAAAATGAAAGTTGAAAATTTAATGGTTACAAAAATTAACTCATAAATATGTTTCCAAATAGGATAACATAGGTGGAAAGTAAAAATATGGACATAGAAGAGAAAACTATCTATCATGTTCTAATGGAGAGTGATAGAAAATATGGTCATTAGAAGGTTAATGACCACAAAACTGTGGACCAAATAGGTCTAAAAAATATCATCAATATCAGAATAAATGATGATAATTTGATAACATTTTATTTCAAAATCAATTTAGAATAAATAATTACTTGATTTTATCTCATAAGTATAATATAACACTTTGGTTGTTACTTGATTAGTATCCACTTAATTTCTTACTCCCAGAAATGAATTTGAAACTATAATACCTAAAGAACTAGTGGATCATAAGATCCATAGTAGGATAACAAGTCATTCCTTCTGTCTCTAGTTTTAATCTCAAAAAAATGTTTAACACGCGTTATCCAATATGCATAAATCCTCATATGGAGAGATAATACTTTGATCTCTAAAACCTCATTCTAAGTTTAACGTAAACCATTTCATAAATGGTTAACCCTGTAACCCTTCCAAAATTTGAAATCCCATTACTTTATAAATAAGGTCACTAAAATTTTCAGAATCATCTTATCATTGATCACCGATATATCATAAAGTATCTCTTATTTGTCACAAACCAAACATGTCAATACCTTTATCATGTAATCTATTGAAATACGAAAATTACCATAAGTCCTTATTTAAAACATTAATTCTTTCTTATTCTAATAATTATCAGATATATTCCTTAAGTCAAAAAAATGTTGTAAACTCAATCCGTGAAAGAATAAACCGCTTTATCTATAAATCCTTAATTAGTTCAAAGGTAATCAATACAGTGAAATTTACTTATTCATATCCAACATATATTTACCTAAACATCATTATCTCATCATTATGAACTTATTAAGTGTTATCTTACCCTTAATATTGTGTTTCACATGAATATCACCTTACTATTAAATTAATTTTATAAGTCTTCAACACCATTCAACATATCCTTTTCAATCTTTAATAAAAAACTAATACTGAAAATTCTTATATATTTCAAGATTCGTATAACATAATATTTTAATTCCAAAACATATACACCTCAATCATCCAAATTTATTCTTAAACCATTAATCATGCATCATCATCTTATTATTTCCTAGAATATGAAATATGAATCACGTCTTAAGGTTCCTCAACCTCATTCTAATCATGATTTTTATGTTTAATGTAAAAAATACTGTTAGAAAATCCCATAACATTCACATTTACTTTTTAGTCTCTTTATCATTAGCAGAATAACCAATACTTGTACCACCTTCCTGATTCTATTCATGAGATTTACAATTAGGACATCGAATTTCATAATTCCCATACTTTCCACATCTAAAACATTCAATTTTATCCATGTTACTTTTATTTCCCACTATTGATTCAGATAAAAAAACATAGTGCGAGAAACACTTATTATAGTGTAAAACCACATAATTATGAAAAATCACTTATAGGATATCTATATTATGACACATTAATTAATATATGAAACCTTAGGCTTATCCTTAGATACATCCCTAGATATATCCTTAGAAATATTATTAGGTATATGACTAAAGTTTTCTCATCTGATTTTCTAAAGGTTGACCAAACCTTTGCTCTGATACCAACTATAATGACCCTGACTTGATGTACATAGAAATGAAATAATTTTTTTGAAATACAAAATCACATTCCCAAAGACTATATTAGTATATAACCTTTAGAAACTTGGAACAAATTCTTCTAATTTGATGAAAGATATTAAATGTTTCCCACAAAGATCATACCATTTAGTACCCCTACTTAAAACCCTTATTTATAAATTGGGGAAAAGAAACATATAAAAAGGGCGAGCTCAGATGCCCAATAAGGGTAGACAAGAGAGATATTAAAGCATAAACATGATAAAAATTGATCATAACATTAGAAAATCATACCTTTCATATTAAAGATCATAAAAATAAATCACGACATAAAAATTTGGCAGTTCATAAGACATGAATCATAATGGAATAAAGAGAATAATATATGAAATCATAACATAAGAATAATATATGAAATTTCTTGGAGACTCATAAACATGTAATATCATTCCCTATAAGTCAAGGCACATTTACATAACTTAACAGAACACTTCATGGGGACCACACCTACTAGGATGGACACACCACCATCCCCAGCCATAGTACTTTCCTTGTAAGGGACCAACTTTACCCATCTTACCATAGTGGATTGGGTTTCTCCATCTTTATACAATGGACTGGGTTTCCCTATCTTCCCATAGTGGATTGAGTTTCCCCATATTCCCATACTGGATCAGGTTTACCTATCTTCCAATAGTGGATAGAGTTTCCCCATCTTCCTATAGTGGATTGGGTTTCCATTTCTTACCATAGTGGACCAAGACTGTCAAATTGTTTCCCATAATTGTCTCATGAGATTTAAATCTTTACCCAATTCATTGGAGGGAGATATAGGTCCCACCCATTATATAATTAAAACCATACATATGTACACCATAATAACATAAATCATATCATAACCCATAAAAAGAAATAGGTTACATAAACATTTCATCATAACATAACTCATAGAAATTAAACATAAAATATTCAAATAAATAATAATAATGATATCATTTGATCATATCCTAATTAAAACATAAGTAACATAAAATATCATTGTATTAGATAGAAAATGATTTTAAAATATAATTTAAAAAAATTCTTGAGGAAAACATCCTTTGTAATTTGAAAAATTATTTTTAAATCATAAAAAATTTAGCAATACTTTTTTCCTTAAAAACTTATAAAAGAAGATTTGAAACCATGCTAAACATCTTGGAAATTTATTTTCTTGTAAATTCTTAAAATTTCATTTAAAACACTTTTAAAAAAAATTTAGAATTTTTTTTGAAGGAACATAGATTTTACAATGAAGAGAGAATAACATTACATGAAGGAATATAGGTGCATAACATAACTTTTGTCCCAAAGAAGAAAAAATGGGACAAAAATCCCTTACTGATTTAGTAAATTTTGAACTATAAACCCCATGAAAAATAGACTATGAAATGTATATTTAAATACCCATAAATTTAATTATAATAAAAATTTAATACATTCATGGTAATTATATATACCAAATATAATAAATAGGTGGTGAACATGTCTTGTATCTCACCAAAAATAAAAGTGAGATGGAAATCCATTACCTTAAGTCTTGACTCTCTTCATACCCATTAAAACTTCCTATATAATAAATATTAGTCTAATATACATATATTACTTAAAATTATACAATTATATCATACCATATATTATTTACTTATGAAAGTTTATTACTTTTTTATTAACAACTCCACGTTAAAGTTACATTTCGAGTAATAACCGCTTTGTTTTTCGCATGTATTTTGATTTGTTATATTTTTTGTACTCTTACTTATATCATGATATCATAATCTCAAGAATGATAATAATGATATAAATATCATATATATTAATTATATATGTATTTATAATAATCTATAAAATATAAAAATAGAAAATAAAATACACCGTTAATGGAGACGATAGGTCATACGTGCACATGAGCCCTGTTTCCATTTTCTTATCATATTGAAAGAAAGAAAGTAAATGAAATATATATATATATAAATTTAATTATATTTATTATTTAATATATATAATATAATTTTACTAAATCCATCCTTAATACATTCCATGTAAAGTGTGAACGAATCACATTACTTTGAGGAGTAGGTAGTCCACACGTCCACAAATGAAGTTATTGTATTTACACAAAATGGAAAGAAAGAAGGTATGTGTTATATAATAATTAAAAAAGAATGAATACATCATAAATATCATATATCATATAAAATAGAAATTCCATCATTATTTAACACCTTTAAAGGTGGAAATGGAAGAACGAACGACATCGGTTTGCGAGGCGGTAGTTCGCCATACACACGAATGATGATTGCATATCCCATTTGATGGATGTGTGTGTGATAGTAGGTATAACCATTAATAAAATATAATCTAGTAATATTAAGGATAATTATTTTATTATATAAACATGAAATAAAAAAATTAAGGGGTTTAAGGAAGAAATAAAACAAAAACATTCACTGATAAATGTTACCTATTCTTTGGATATCTCCTTTTGATTTTCACAAAAGGACTCTTTTTGTTGGATTTATGCCCAAAGTAAGGATTTTTGGATGAAGAGAAGGAATTTAGTATGAGATTTGGATTGATTATTTCCAAAACAAATGGGTTATGAAGTGTAAATAAAAGACAATAATATGTACCTTTTTATAAGAGAGGGGAGGGTCACTTTTGAAATTTCTCAAAAGATTAATTTATAACAAAATAAATCTCCCTCCAAATACATAAAAAATGTAATTTATTTGAATATAAGATATGATAAGGTTGTAATATCATATACCAATATATTTTAGACAAGTTTTGGTGTTATTTTAAATGTTATCATTTTGATTAACCCTTAGTTAATCCATTTTAATTTTAACTATGGGAATAAATGTTTCGATATTAAGAGGATATAATTTTTACTTATATAGTTTTTATTAGACTATAAATGGATAATTTATGATATTTTAGACCATATATTATCAAATTTTTCCTTATTTAATATTTTTATGATTTATAAATAATTTAATAAAATATTATTTTCATAAAATATCATAAGTGTCAATTTTGACATTATTCATTACATTGAATTTAAGAAAATAAATAAGACAATATAAATTCAAAACAGTTCATTTAATATATAAATAATATTTAATATTCACCTAGAAAATTATTTTATCTCCTTAATTAATAAATGTTATATTTATTTTAATATTTATAATATCATTTACTTGATTGTTTCATTAATTGAATATTTACTACATCATCATTTTGTAATTATTTATGATAATTATTTCTTCACTATAAAATAAAAATAAATTTCTATGATGTATTTAAAAATTTATATTTAATAATAATATACATATTAGAAAATATATTCTATTTAACCTCATATTAAAAATATTATATAGATTAAAATTAAGAGAGTGACATTTTGACACTCTCTTTGATTTTAATAATATTGAAGTCATTTTAATAGAAAAGTGTCCAATACATTATTAAATTTTGATAATTAGGTGTTAATAGTGGAATTAAGTTAATACAATATTTTTTTTCTTCAAGTTTTAGGTTCATTTTATAATCCTTATCACTTTAGTTTTTACTTAAATTACTCAATTTTCCTTTTTCCATGGTAATAAAAATTACCAAAGTTACTATTCATATTTGCTAAAAATAAAAGGGACGTATTTAATAAATTTGTAACTTATGATTCAAAATATTTAATCCATTTTTCATAATTCAAAACAAATAATTTTATAAAATTAATTTAAAATTAATCTCATTGACGGAATGAGAAAATGAGTTTTTAAAGTGAAAACAACCAAAAGATTGAAATGTTTTTTTATCCAAATTCAAAGTGAAATTGATTACAATAAAATAAATTGAATTAAATGATACAAATTTGATATAATAATACTCTAAACCTAATAAAATTTTTAATTTAACACTATAAATTATTTCAATTAAAAATCTATTTTCAATTAAAATTCATTATTTTTCACTATTCATCAAAACATGAAACTTATCAGAAAAAACAAAAAATTCCACCAAAGTAAATAATTATATTGATATTTAAAATAAGAGTTTTATTTTTTCAAATATAATTTATAAAAGTGTCAAAAACTATATTTAAAATTAGTTTTCCATCAAAAGGTGAAAAAACTGCCTTTTTAAAAAAATATTTATTTTATGCATAAAATTGGATTTGTTCTTATATCATGTATTAAAAACAAATAAGATAAATGTTAAAAATTAGGTTGAATATTATATATATATATATATATATTTCATTAATATAATCCAATAATATTGATTTTTTTATTTATTGGTATAAAACACACTTGTGCACATTTAAATAATTTTTCAGAAAAATATTTTTTTTATTTTAAAAATGGTTTTATATTAATTTATAATTAATTGGTTAAAAAATTATATATACATGTTTAATCCATAATTTATTAATTTATTTAATCCTATTATTACTCGTCATTCCAATGACTAGGTTATAATGATCTTTTTAAAATAAATATAATAATAAAATGATGTTTCGTAAAGACTCAGTGTTGCGTATAACGCAAGATAAACCGATGTTTCATGTAATGAAAGAAATTCAAGAAATAAAATTATTTTTAAAAATATATTTCATAAAAAACTCATGGTGTTATAACCATTATCAATGTTTAAGGACCATAACTATCAAATCAAAACATATATGAAATATGAAACAATTTACACTAGGAAAATAATGATTTCAATAAATAATTATTAATAAAATATTGTTGAAATGTTATAAGTAAATAAAATATTATATTATAAATATTTATATGGTTATTTTATGGAATTAAAATAAATATAAATTTATTATACAAGAGGTTAAAATCACTTATGAGGAAATTCAAACTTGAGGTAAGGGTTTCTCGTCTCAGTTTTGTTTCTGTAATACATATTCCATTTTCACCACTTATTTCCTATATATGATGTATATACTACCCATTTGATAAGAAATATAATTAATACATTTATATTTATGATATTTAATGTTTCATTTGATTTTATTTATTTTTATTGGGGTTATGATTCAAAACTTACCAAAGTGGTCAGGGTTTATTTCAAAATCTCATCCTTAGGGCTTGTTTATGTTTAAGTTTCTATTGGGGTAATTATATGATATTTCTATATTAAAACCCATATATTTTCCTCTCATATGGTTACTTATATAAATTAAATGCTTTCTTTTCATTTTAATCTCTTTAAGTACTCAAAATTTTGGAGGAATGTTTTTATGGAAAACCGACGTTGTTTTACTATTTTTTCTAGAATATTTTTCATTCAGGTATATATTTTCTTTAAAATGTTTTAAATAATATATTTAATACTATCCAATGATTTATTAAATCCATATTTTCCAATGTTTTAATTTCTATAAAAAACTTTAAAAGGAATATTATTTTCCTTTACTGAATAAGGAACATTTTACCAAAGGTGTGAACAAAATATTTGTTTTAATATAAAACACATGAATGAATTTTCCCACCGTCATGAATATTATTTTCCTTGAAACTTTTTTTATAAGTTTACAAGGTTATTTTCCATTAATTTTTTCCTAATATTTTGTAAATTTTTATATTTTAAATAATCAATTTTAAAAATAAATGAATATTTTTGTCATGAAATGTTCTAGTGAACTTTTAAAAGTATTTTTATCTATATCAAAACACTTTCGATGAATCTTATACTTTAATGGGTACATACTCTAATGATACCATCCTCCATATTACTCTATATGGATTAGGATCACGATGTTTTATTTTTTATTGGGGAAGAATATTTTCATTTGATATGCTAGTTTTAAAATAAGGATATTTATGTTGATTATATATTGTATTGATTATTAAAACCTTTCATATGATGAATTAATTGGACTTAGTAAGTGACAATCATGACACGTTATAGTCCCTTAACGCATCAGTAGGTCTCATAGTTTGTGTATTTGGAATACACCTTACATATTTTTGTATGATGTCTTGGCATGAGGCCTTGATGATAAAATTATGATATCCAACATTATTAATTATATAATTATAAAACTAGTTATTATTATCTATGTGATAATTTATCATGTTATTTCATCCATGGATTTAGTCCCCTTTTTTGTGATAGAAGTTTTATAATATATTTTATTATTTTTTATCTCTTATGTATTATTGATTCTTTATTTATCCTATGAAATATTTTTTATATGATTTAACTTAATAAGCGTATAATCTCATACATTATTAGATTTTCCTTTCCGCATGATACCAATAAGGTATCTAGGAATGATATCAAGGATTTACTCGATGAAATAATAAATTTATCACTATAATTTTTAATTTTTATTTCATATTTTCATATTTAATGTGATAATCATGTATATATCTAGTCTCCTAAGACTACTAGTCCATTTGATCCTTTGAGATGTGATCCCTTTTATTTTGTTCTAATGCAGTAAAATAACCACCAGCTCTGGTTCTAAATATGAAATATAATTTATTTAATAAAAATCATATGTGTGTTGAAAATTTATTTTACATAAGCACATATACGTTAAAAAACACCATTTTAACCTTAACCTTGTTAACAAAGTTTTTTTAGTATTTAGGTTTTAAAATAGTCATTATAAAATAAAAATTCATCAATGAATGTAAAATAATAGATATTTATTAATATTTATAAATCACTTGGTAGAAGATAGGAATTTTAGTCATTTTAAATCATTTAATAAAATATCATGTGTTATGGAATAACATTATTGTCAATTTTTACATTATTCATATAATTTTAATTTAAAAAATATCAATACAAATATGGAATTCAGATCTATTTTTTTTCACACCTATGTAACATGATATATTCATAAAAAAATTAATGGAAGATAACAATTCACTCAATTTTCTTTACTTTTAATATTTTTAGCATCATTTATTTTATTTAATTTTTAACTAAATAATTACTATATCGACCTTTTTTAAGAATTTTAAGTAATTGTCTAATCTCTAAAAATTAAAGATAAATTATTACAATAATAAATGTCATGACCCAACCCTAATCGGGGCTCAAGTCGTAACTGCCCCAAACCTGAATCCATAGGCTAGGGGGTGAAAAAAATCACCAAAAGACATATCCTAGATGGGGGGCCATTGTCTAAAGTAACTGAATGCACACACCCGACCATTTCAATATAGAAGTTAATAGTAATAATTAAAGAAAAATGTAACAACTATAAATTAAACGAATCATGAAAAATCTATAGGTTTTATAAGAGTATGACAGTGAAAAATAAAAAATAAAGGGGGAAAACATGTCCAACTAGAAATGTGTCCCAACCTGATAGAAATTGTAAAGTAAACTACTGAGAGAGACCAACTACTATTTTCCAAGCTATGACTACCATACACAGTCCCATGCACTTAGTATCCTTAATCTTATCTGAGGTCACCGCTGACCTATCTGGTGTCTACATAAGGCCCAAAACACGTGGGAAAAGACCATACAATGGTGAGTATATACATACCCTATAGGATGCCCCAAAATCTAAAGGGGGAGAAGTAAGATATAAAACATGAATGAAAATACAAAAGATAGTAAACAAGATGAAGATCAACCCAAAGCAAGAGAAATAGTAACCTCATCCAAGAACAGGGGGATCAACACGATGTGTAGGTGGAAAACATGTCGAGTCTTTTCGACCCATAGTAGGAGAGTAAAATCATCCAACCACGAGAAGATAAACATAGAAAGAACATGGAATACCCCATGCATATTCACAACCCATGTTAAGAGAGTAAACAAATACTCAGTTATTGATATAGATGTATATATATACTCATCAAAAGAAACCCAAACGAGAGATAAATGGGATCTCCATATCATAGTTCTGTCTAAGAAAAGAGTCAACAATAGTTTGAAAAGTCTGACAATTATTCCCAATATATTGTGTGTTTTCCCAGAAGAAACCATCCATTTCAAGCCATACCTCTTCACTATGTCACATAGTTGAGGGGCCATAATATCTAGGGAGAAGACCCATGCCCTAGTACAATAGGAGGGTTCCACTCAGTGAATATATATAGGACCCATAACCTGTTCCAATAGGTGGTTTCCACTATAATAGTCTATAGAGGACCCATGCCCCACCCAATAAGAGGGTTCCACTCAGTGGATAGATAGGGGACCCATACCTTGTTTCAATAGGAGGGTTCCACTTTAATAGTAAATAGAGGGCCCATGCCCTACCCAACAGAAGGTTCCTACTCAATGGATAGATAGAGGACCCATACCCTATTCTAAAAATAGGGTTCAACTCTAATAGTTGATAGAGGACCCATGCCCAACCCAACTAGAGGATTCTACTGAAAATGCTTCTGGTGATCCTATACGATAAATACCATCATGGAACGTTTCCTTAACAATATACATGCCCATATAAATCTTACATAGTATCCCAAAATCCACCACTGAGGGAAACATCACGTTCTACATGAAAAAACACTCAATATAGGCTACTTGCAGGCCAAAAACTTAGTCCAAATGAAGGAGATGCAAGAGTTTGAAGTTTCCTCAAAAGGAACCAAGGGGTACATGGCATGTGAGGGGACCCACATGATGTGTGGTCCCACTCCATCACCTAGACGTGTCACTATAAGTACAAGTATCTTCATCAGTGTGGGGATACATGGAATTTAGGGGATATAAATGGTGTTCCCATGCCACTCGGGGTCCTGCCTGTGTGCTTGGCTGTGTCTGTGTATCCATCCCATGTTTGTGTACTTTACACTATGTCTGTGTACTTTGGTACATGGTGTGCTTGGATGTTCCCGTGCCTATGTACTATCAGAGTACATGCTGTGTTTTCTTGCATGAGGTCACATGACATGTGGTGTCCCCACACAGTGTGTGATACTTATAATATGGTGAAACCCTACCCATCGCATCTAGGGCATGAAACATTGTGTTTTCTTTGAACTACACAACATGAAGTTGGGTTTTGTATAGAAAACCATATCTATTCTATGTTCCTTTAATCTGAAAATTCCTATATAGATATCACATGCACACCATCCTAAACTGGTTGATCTAGTCCAGATCAATCGTTTCCGTCCATTTGGTGGATGGAAATCTGTTCCGTTGGTCCTCATAGGTTCATCGCGTGTCCTGCATGGCTCCAATCCTTCCATCATCAAAGTTTTGATCTATGATAATAAAAAAGATCATCCACATCTTGAAAACATCATATATATATCCTTGATTATTCAATTTTTCCCTCTCACATCATTTCATTGCAATTTTAGGGGTTCGATCGGGCTTGATACCACCTGATAATGTAAAACCGGGACTGTAGGGTCCAACCGGAGAAGAACGCGAGGAAATTGAGGGGTAAAGGTACAAGATTTTTTTTATCAATAATTTCCAAGTGTTCTTGGACTAAGATAAATAATGGGGATATTTGGTGTTAGAAATACCAAAGGAAAATTAAATATATGATACATAAGTGCATGAAAAGGCCACAATTGGCATAAATCAAAGGAGAGGATCGATATGCTCAATCGGTTTAATTAAAATGGGTGTAATACATAAATTGATGAGTAATAATTAGATATTAGATTTTTCATCATCTAAGAATGCCCCAACCAATGAATGGAATAATTCATTGTGTTAGCTGTTCTTTGATATGCTCCAATCGAGAGTTTCTTTATCGTCTGATGCGATTCACCAATAGAAGGAGAGGATGAATAATCCCTTGATGGTTTTGGGATTATGAGGATAACTCTAGGTAATTAAATATAATGACATATTTATAGGAAATTATATTATGATAAATTAATAAATTACTCGATTTAAATAATAAATTAATCTGCTGAACGTACCGCCAATGGGAGAGCTATCCGAACACCTCGCACCGACCTATTTTAGGTCACAACTTGGGTAAATATCAAATTTTAGGATCTACCATGGTCTCTAATTTCTGATAAAAGTTTCTATTTAAGAGTTATCCCATTTTCTTTAAGAAACTATTCACACATAATATAAAATATACTTATTATTTTTATAAAACTAATTCTGGGAATACCGGGTCTCAGAATTGCACGGCGTCTCAACGACTGGCTATGGAAACATATGTAAAAATATTTCTAAGTATTATAGGAAAAAATGGGTCTCTAAATAATTACCTCCTTCAATATTTTTATGCTTGAAAATAAAAACCAAACAAAAAAATCAGGATATTGAGCACACACTTGGCTCTCCTGCCCCAGGAGTTCTCCTGCACGTTACTGTGCTGCCACAACATGCGAACCAAGGGGATGATCCATCCACATAGGGTCCTCTATGGTTGATCCTAGATCAACACCAGGTTCTTCGTAAAGGTGTATCCATATTTGATGTCCATCTCATCCATGTCCAAGATTTTCTTAGGGTCATGCACCTATCCTCTCAGCTGAGACACATAGAAGATGTCATGCACCTGCTCTAGTGGTGTGGGTAGGGAGAGTTGGTAAGAAACCTATCCAACCCTCTGCACAATCTCAAACGACCTGATGAACCTCTTGGATAGTTTTCCCACCCAACCACACCACCAAAATTTTCATCATGAGAAGACTCTTAGGAAAACATGGTATCCCTACTCAAACTCCTAAGGCCAACAACAGTTATCCGTGTAGGATTTATTCCTACTTTGGGTCTCCCTCATCTGATCACGGATGACCTAGACCTTCTCCATCATCACATGCTCCATCTTTGGACCCACACGAGATTTATCATAGATCTCTGTCCAACAAAAGGGTGACATAAAGGGTCCCCTATACAGGGCCTCAAAAGGTTCCATGATGATGGTAAAGTGGTAGCTATTTCTATATGAAAAATTTATTAAGGGAAAGTGATCCTCCTAGATCTGGTTGAATTCTAACATTCAATCCCTAAGAATATCCTCCAACACCTAGATAGTGTGCTCTGTCTTCCCATTGGTCTTGGAGTAAAGGGCTGTACTCATCCTCATATGGGTCCCGAATTCCTCATGCAGGCCTCTATACAATTATGACGTAAAATGTGTGTCATGATAGGAGAGAATTGTTAAGGGAACCCCATAGAGGTGAACAATATCCCCTAAATACAACTGCCCCAAACACCCCATCGAACTTTGCTCCCTGATAACAAGGAAGTGTGTTGACTACATGAGTCAGTCAGCTATCACCTAAATGGTGTTATGTAATTTCTCTATCTGTGGAAGCCCTGCGACAAAGTCCAAGGATATGCTGTCCCACTTCCACTCAAGGATCTTAATGGGCTGCAACAAACCTGCTGAAACCTGATGCTTAGCCTTCACCTTCTGATAGGTGAGGCACCAAGAGATGAACTTGGTAACACTCTATCTCATAAAAGACCACAATTTTTTTTGCTGAAGGTCTATGTATATCTTCCCCACATCAGTATGTACATATATGAGAGAAGTGTGTAACTTTTACATCACCTCCTCCCGATTCAGGAATGGAACCACCATCCATCCCTAAAAAAATATGACATGATTAACTCCTTTATAATATCCATATGGTGAATCCTCTATGGATATCTAGTCATGAAAGACATCACAACAGATTTCTCCCTTATGGGACTCTCTCACACTCTTGAGAAGCGGAGGAGTCAACACCATCAACTGAAGAAAAGTTGTACCCTCCTGCTTTACTTAGGTCAGATGTAATAAATACAACTACTCAAAAGCCTCCTACACCAAGAGAGATTGAGAATTATTTCTTAGGGAATATTCCACCACATTTCCCTTCCCTAGAGTATAGAATATATCGAAGTCATAGTCCTATAGGAACTCCAACCAGCATCACTATCTTAGGTTCAAGTCTCTTTGCACGAAGACATACTTATGACTTCTATGGTTTGAGTAAACCATGAGGTGATCCCTTAGATGGTAGTTTCTATACATACTCAAGGAAGGTACTACCACTTCCATCTCTAGGTCATGAGTTTCTTAACTTTTCTCATGGGTTCTCAACTACCTCGATCCGTATGCGATAACCGCATGCCTATACATCAACACGCAGCTGAGCCCAACTCCTAAGGCATCACAATACACTATATACTCCACACGATCCTTTGGTAGTCTCAAAAAAAGATAAATAATCAGACTTAACTCCTCAATGGAACTTTTTCATTTCTCAGTCCAGATACAAAACTTCCCTTTTTTGTGTCAGGGAAGTCAAAGGGTATGAAATACTAGAGACGTCTTCCATAAACCTCCTATAGTACCTCACCAAGCTAAGAAAGCTCTACACCTCTGAAATTCTATTTGGTGGCTCCCAATAAAGCACTGCATCAATCTTCACTAGGTTCATGGTTAAACCATTCTAAAAAATGGGATTCCCTAGAAATCAAACCTTATGAATATAGAAATGGAACTTCAAGAGATTCCCATAAAGATGGTGCTCGCGAAGAAAATCTAGAACCATACTTAAGTTATCTACACTCTCTTCCTATGATGTGGAGTAGATGAGTATGTCATCAATTAAGACAACGAAAAACTGGTCCAAGTATAGCTGGAAGATCTGGTTTATCAAATCCATAAACATGGTGAGGACATTCATCACACCAAAGGGCATCACTGGGAACTCATAGTGTTTGTAGTAACATTGGAATTCCAAATTTGGAATATCAGCCTCATGAACCCTAAACTGGTGGTAGTCGGACCAGAGATCAATCTTTGATAACCATCTCATGCCTTGAAACTGATCAAATAGGTTTTCAATCCTCGACAAGGGGTACTTTTTCTTTATCGTGGCCTAGTTCAAGTGATGATAATCCACACAAATACACAAGATCCCATCTAATTTTTTCATGAACAACATTGGATCTTCCCAGGGGGATGCACTGGGCATGATGAAACTATTCTCTAGAAGGTCCTCCAATTGTAACTATATCTCCTGGAGCTTGGTAGGGTCCATCTGATATGCCGTAGAAGATATCAATGCAGTCCCGAGATGCAATTCGATACAAAACTATATATCCCGCCTCAAAGGTAGTTATGGAACGTCCTTGAGGAAGATATCCATATAATATCCTACAAATAATGGAATATATATGCATGAAGAGATTAATTCACCAAGGGATATACTCGCCAACTGATGGGTGATGGGATGCAGCCTCCTTCTCGCAGAACCCACTCATCCCACCCTGAGATCTCTCTTACCCGTAAAGGTGAATCGCATCCCATTAGTATGAAGGCATCTAAATTTTTCTATGGTGATATTAAATCTAGGATCATACCATGGAAAACTAATCGATAACCAATATGATGTCATAGGGTTCCATTGTGACAACCAAAAGGTACCATGTGAACCTCTCTCCACCAATAGATAGATCATAGTGCCGAAAAATAAAAGATAAATAATAAAAGTCTCATATAGGAACCTCAAGATTAATATGCTGGGATAGAAACTCAACTGGGAGATCTAGATCTTGCACCAGGAGTGTAGAGATGAAGGAATGACTAGAACCTATGTCTAATAATACGGAATTAATATTATAAAACACATATATCATACCTCTGAGCATCTTGTACACTATGGTGCCATAAGCCTCTAGAGCCTACAGCTGTCCGCAGCCCTGGATGCCAGCTCCCTCTTCCTGATATGGTCCACTTGGTGGTGGTGGTGGAATTATCTCATATAATCTTCCAATACCCATACATCCTCCTCCTAATATACCATATCTTCCCCCCTTCCCACTCCTAGAAGATCCTTAATCATGATGTTGCCTCTACTGTAGAGGTCTGTCAGCTATCTGACTATGATCCTCAGTGCATCTGGTAAAATAGTAATGTGCTATGTGACATCACCTATCACAAGAATAACACCATCCATCTCCAGGATACCCTAGTGTTATGCACTGTCTTTCTGCCGCATGAACACATGTATGCTTATGATCATGATAGGATCTTATACACTGAGATCCTACCAACCGGTTCCTACTAGCTTCTATAGATGACTCAAATCTGTGATTCCCACTACCAACTCTAGATTCCTGGAGTCCCTATTATTGAAATATCTCTATCAATAGTTCCCGATCCAACACATTGGAATAGGTGGGAATTCAAAAGGGCACCACACTGACATAGATCTATCAATGGAGTACCTTCTCAAACTTCCATGCTTGAAATTAGCCATCTCAAATCATGTCAAGGGAGTACCAGGTATAGTTTGTGAACCTCAATGTGTACTCAGCCATCATCATTCCTCCTTACTATAGTTCTAGAAGATTCTAAATCTGAACTAAGTTCATAAAGGAGGGGTGGTACTCTTCATAGAACAATTGCTATAATTCAAGCCATGAGAGTGTCGAATCATCATGTATCTGAGTAACAAGACTTTACCAGTGACCAAATACTATGTGGAAAGGGCTAGCTTCCAGTGCAACCACCTAATCCATTGAGGTCCGAATAATCTTGAAGATATGAACCACTGAATCTAACCAATACTCTACTACCTAAGGATCTGGATTTACTCAGAACCTCAGTAGCCTCTAACATTGTAACTCACAGAGTGCGTTAAGCTTGCATGAATCCTCATCCTGATTTGATGGGATGGTATACTTCTCAATAGATGGAGGTACTACTACTAGACCACCTAGAGGAAGAATTTTTCAATATGTAACATGAACTAAGGCCTCATTGCTCATCATATCTTTTTCACAATCTAAAACTGGTATCCTGGATGGCTGTCATCACAGAGGCATTTTGAAAGTTATCAAGATGTACCATGGTCAGATGATTATATATATATAATGACAGGGAGATGAATAAAGAAGGACAATCAAAGACACAATACTATATGATACATGTACCATTAATCCCTACAACCAATGTCTCGGTATGCCGAGTCGACAAGAAGGTGATCAAGGTCCTGGTGAATGGATACATCAACCATGCATACCATCACCGGATTCCTGGGCCTGTAGCCACACTCAAGACAAGTTGACACTATTTCACTAGCCCCAACCAAATACTTGTAAGGGGACTACTCCAAACAATATCAAAAGGGATGAAATTATCTAATACCAATCTGTCACGACCTGAACCTAACCGAGGATTGAGCTTCATCTTCCCTAAGCCTTCCTCTATAGGTTTGGTGGTCGTGACAAGTGATGAAAGGCATATGCTAAATGGGAGCCTGCTGCTTAAAGTACATGTATGCACACACCTAACCATATCAATTTAGAAGTGAATAGGAATAATAATAAAAATATGAATAATCTAGAATGTAAACCAAGCATGAAAAAGATCTAGGTTGTATAAGAGTACAATAGTGAAAATCGAAAAGTGATGGGGGAAAAATACGCTAAATAGGAAATGTGTCCCAACCTGACAGAAACTAGAATGTAATCTTATGAGAGAGCCTAGCTCTTGATCTCCAAGATATGACCACCGTATACTGTCCCATGCACCCAGTATCACTAATCTCATTTGAATTCAAAACTGACCTATCCGTCATATGCATAAGACACGAAATGTGCAGGTAAAGTCAATACAGGGGTGAGTATATACATACCTAGTAGGACACCCTAAAAGCAGAAGGGGGAGCAGTAAGAGATACAATAGGAATAAAAATATAGAAGATAACAAATAGGATACAGATCAACCCAAAATCAAGATAAAGAGTAACCTCATCCAATCATAGGGGGATCAACATAGTTTGTAGGTGGAATATACATCGAGTCTTTTTTGCCCATAGTAGGAGAGAAAACTCATCCAACCATGGTAATCTAAACACATAAAGCACATGGAATACTATATGCATCTTGGAAACCCATGGTAGGAGAGTAACTGAATAAAAAGGTATGGATACAAATGTATATATATATATATGATTAGAAAAAGAAACCCAAATGAGAGAGAAAGGGGATCTTCATATCACAGATCATCCTAGAAAAATAGTGACTAATAGAACCAAAAGACCAATAATGATGCTCAACATCTCGTGCATCTACCCAACAGAAACTATCCAAGTCAAGCCATGCCTCATCATTGTTCCAAACCATCAAGGGGACACGATATCTAGGTTGAGGACCCATTCCATGGTACAATATAAGGGTTCCACTTAGCAGATAGATAGAGGACCCATACCCTATTCCAATAGGAGGGTTCCACTATAAAAGTCGATAGAGGACCCATGACCTGCCCAACAGGAGGGTTCCACTCCGTGGATATATAGGAGACCCATACCCTATTCCAATAGGAGGGTTAGACTCTAAAATTTGATAGAGGACCCATTATCTACCCAAAAATAGTGTTATACTTAGTGGATAAATAGAGGACCCATACCCTATTCTAAGAGAAGGGTTCCACTCTAATAGTTGATAGAAGACACATGATCTGCCCAATAGGAGGGACCCACATTGATAGTAGAGGAACCATGAACATACCAGTTGGAGGTTTACACTATAAGAACCCATAGAGGACCCATGTTGAGACCAATTTAAGGGTTACACTCTAGTCATTGAGGACCCATGCCCAGCCTAGCTAGAGGGTTCCACTCAGAATTCCTCTAGTGATCCTATTCGATCACTGTCATCATCAAGTGTCACCTAAACAAGCTCCATGAATAGAAACATCTCACATCATATCCCAAAAGAAACAATCAAGGGAACCATCATGTTCTATGTGAAAGAAAAACACTCAGGATATGCTACTCATAATCTA
Source organism: Viscum album (assembly GCA_963277665.1). NCBI lineage: Eukaryota > Viridiplantae > Streptophyta > Magnoliopsida > Santalales > Viscaceae > Viscum > Viscum album. Next base: position 848,682,509 of record OY728121.1, on the reverse strand, counting down.
AAATTTTAGTCCAAACAAAGTAGATACGAGAGTTTGAAGTTTCCTCAAAAGGAAGTATGGGGTACATGGTGTATGAGGGGACCCACGTGGAATATAGTCCCGCTCCATCACCTGGTCATGTCCCTAGAGGTAAAAATATCTCCAAATGTACATGGATAAATAGTGTGTAGGGGATATACATGGAATTCCCAATCTACTCGGTGTCCCACCCACGTGCTTGGCCATGTCTGTGTATCCATCTCATGTCCATGTACTTTACCTCGTGTTAGTGTACTTTTGTACACGACATGCCTGGAAGATCCCATGACCGTGTACTTCTAGAGTACATACCAAGTCCACCAAAATGAGTTCATATGAAATGTGGGGGGTCTCACACAGTTTTTGATACTTATAATCTATTGAAACCCTAGCCACTGCACACAAGGCCTGACACATCGTGTGTTCTTCAAACTACATGGCCTATAGTCAGGATTTTTTTTCCAGAAACCTATATCTATTATCTAAGCTTTGAATATGGATATTACACCATAGATCTCTCCTCTACACTATCCAAAATTTGTGTATCTATTTTGGATCTGTCGTTTCTGGCCATCCAGTGGCTGGGAATTGGTTCCGTCGGTCCTCAAAGGTTCAACACATGTCCTGCACACCTCTGATCCTTCCTCCATCGAAATTTTGATCTCCTATTTTCAAAATAATCATAAAACACCTACAAAAATCCTAGATCTTTCCCTAATTCGTTGATCTTTCCATTTCACATCATTTTTCATGATTCCAATGGTCTGATCAGCTTGATACTGCCCAAAAACACCGAACCGAGACCACGAGGTCTAACAGGTGAAGAGTGTGAAGAAATTGAGGGAGAAAGGCACAATAACAAATGTTTATTGATCATTTCCATGAGTTCTTGGGAAATGGTCAGGAACAGGGATATCCCGGGTTTGAAAAACCAAATAATAATAAAATATCTGGTACACATGTGCATGTAAAGGACACAATTAGCACAAATCAAAGGAGGGTATTGATCTGTTCAATCAATTTAATTAAAATGGGAATAATCTAAAAAAATGATGAGTCCTACCTAGATATTGGATAATTCTTCATCGAAGAAAATTCATAATAATGAATGGAAGAATTTTTTTCATTCACTGTGCTCATATCTACTCTGATCTAGAGTTTCTTCATCATTAGATATGATTCTCCAATATAAGGAGAGGAGTAAGAAGCTATTAATGGTCATAGGATTATAAGGCTAACCCTAGGAAATTTTTCTATAATGATAGATTTATAGGTGATTATGTTAGTTTAAATGAATGAATGAATGAATTTAAATAATTAATTAATCCACCGAACTTACCGTTAATAGGTGAGATATCTGAATGCCCTGTGCTAAACTATTTTAGGTTGTGCCTAGGGTAAACATTCTATTACAGACTCAACCATGGTCTTAGATTTCTGTTATGAGATTATTTTTAAGAATTATCTGATTTTGTTTAAGATAATGTGCTCTCAAAATATAAAACATATTTATTATTTTTATAAAATTAATTTGATGCACACTAGGCCTCAGAATCACATGCCATCTTAGTGCCTGGTTATGGAAACATATGTAGAAATATTTCAAAGTATTATAAGGAAAAAACTAGGTCTATATAATAAAAATCATTTTTCTTTCAAAATATTATCTATAATCAAACCTATGTTGTGTTTCCCTATCCCAAAGCTTTATAGATATTAAAATCAAGTAAGGTTCCTTTTTTTTCTATACTTAACTTATTATATGGGCCATATTCAAAGGAAAGTGGAAATAAATTTCCATATTTTAAAGAATTTAATTTAAAAGGTAAAAATAGACTCATAAAAATAAATTATGATAATTTTTTAGGTCACTCCCACTCTTATCTTTTTATTTTAACCCCATGATAAATCTATTTTTACCTTAACCGTGGTAAATAATTTGTTTACTATTTTCACTATTGATTTTGGTCAAAAATTAAGTTTCCATTTTTAGAAATTATAAATTATTATTATTATTACTAATATGTAATACATTTTTCCAAATTCAATTCATCGAAGTGGAAAATTTTAATTTTAAATTAATCCCACAAATGTGATGAGAAAGTGGGTCTTATAGTGAAAATGTTGACAATTTTGTAATATTTTTATATAAAAATTCATTATAAGAATGATTCCAATGAAATAAATTGGATTAATAGATAAAAATTTGAACTAATATTACACTAAAACCAATTTAAAATATAATTTAACATTATAAATTATTTAAATGAAAAGTTATTTTTCAAATAAAATTTAGTATTTTTCACTATTCATCAAAAAATGAAACTTTTTTGAAAAATACTAATAATTCACCCTAAGATAATTTTGGTATTAAAATTTAAAAAATGAAGTTTATTTTTTCAAATAAATTCTATGAAAATGGTAAAAATAAATTTTAAACCATGTGTGCAAAGTGTGACTAAATCGTCTTTTAGAAAAATACAATTTTTTATGAAAAATTTCTCTCTTTAAAATAGTTTTTATTTTATTTATAATCAATAGATATCCATTGAATTTATTTTATACATGTATATAAAATTTTAATAATTTATTTATTATTTTTAATACCTTCTAATTTAATGGACAATTTATAATAGTAATCTTTAAATAATAATATTTTAAATAAAGTATCGTGTTTTGTTCAAACCTCGTGTTGCATGAATTTTCAAGCTATCAAAGAGATTGAATTTATTTAAAAATAAATAAATAAATCATAAATTCTCAGGGTGTTACATTCTCATATAATCTTACTATTTTGGGTCATTTATGATATCAAACACAATTTTCTTCTTTAAAAACTCACGGTATTACATGGATTCCTGAGTAGGAATGCCTTAAATAGACTCATAGACATTGAACAATTCATTGAATTGATCTCTAGGTGAAATAACACCTTGGGGATTGGTCAGTGGTTCTACTATGTAGATGTATCATCTATGTACTAAAATTTTACTCATGAAATCCTAAATATGGAGTGCCTTAGAGGTTCTACTTGGACACATTAGTTGACATTGAGGTTACCTTGAACTTATGGTCAGGCTCAGTATGATAATTAGATTATGAAAATACATTGAATATGGATTGGGAATGTTCTGGTGATTATGTTATAACACGAAAATGTTTTTTTAACAAGTAATGGTTCCACCAGGATATTCCACTAGAATTTGAGCATGAGCTTTGGTGAGCGTGCTCGATGGTGGAAATATTGTGACTCAGAATTAGATATTTAAAGCTTGTACATATGGTGGGGAGCATCTTAGGGTGGTTGATTAATGGGGATAATGATGTGATTGTATATTGTTTTGTATTGTCTTGGGTAATAACTATATTAGCATTTTATTGGTAGTTATGAGCGTTGGATTGAGTTTTAGCAGCTTAAGTACCGAGTTTTTAAAGTAGTTCTTGCAGGTGCGTTGGGCATGGGAAATGAAACATGAATGTTTGAGTAGAAATTCATGACCCAAATAAGTCAGGTGATGTTTCATTATTCCTTAAATTTTCTCAAGTTGAAAGTTTTAGGTTGGGTAGTTTTTAAGATCCAGTTCTTTTTAACCGATGGAAAATTTCCAAATATTTTTGAAACGTTTTGTTTGGTGGATGGGATGAATCTTAAATTGATTCTAAGAATGTAAATACAAAAATTAGAACACTTAAATGTATGGTTTTCCAATGGGATTTTAGGTTTGAGATATGAATCTATTGTTCTATTAGGTTTAGGTATCATTGATCCTTGAAAACCTAGATTTTAGAAATGTAAGGTTAGATGCATAGTTTTCACACAATTAGTGAAAAGCGTGCACCCCAATTGTGTGACCTTGTAAGGGGTGTCACATGGATTATAAAACCATGCACTTGAGGCCACACATAAAAACATGTTTTTTGAATAAAATTGTGGAAGGGATCCCATGGTTTGTGCACAGTTTGTGAAATCGTGCACCTAGCCATACAAGGAGGTGTCCCTTAGGACAATATCACCACATGGTTGGCACACAGTTTTACAAACCCCATAACCAAACCGTGTGGCTCATTAAGGTAGTAGAAATTATAGTCTTTTCCTTTCAGTATTTAAATTTCCTTCTCCCTTATTCTCCCTCATTTTTTCCACTACAGTAGCTACTCAAGATTCACCCTTAGACTCCTCCTGTGGTTGAATGTTTCTCCTTTATCTAGCCTCTAATTCAAGCTCTGTCAGGTGTGTAGGAAGCTTAAAAGTCATTATTTGATTCCTCTTCCTTTATTTTTTCATTTATCTCGATGTATCAAATACTATTTATATGTGATATTATATTCCCTATTTTCATTTTGTTTCACTATTCTTCCATTTTTTCCCATTCCAACTCAAACCAAAACCTGAAAATAGATGAGTGAAGCATCTTAAGCATGAGGTTGGTGGTCTATATTCTCTCCCTTAAAAGTTTCATCATTTATAACATGAGTTGTTGTGCTTCACATTGTAAATTCCATGTGTATCTTATTAAAAATGAAATTAATTAAATTAAATTCTTATTAAACAATCTAGAACACTCTTATATGGTTTGAGGTTGACAACCACAACCAGAACCAACACCTATATTGAGTTAGAATAAATGATATTATTGAACATTATTGCCTAATATACCAAACCGCCCCTTTTGGGTGAGTTTTTTTGGCCACTTGATTATAGAATGACTTAAAGTAATTATCTTAATGGTTAGTGATATGGTTATACACTTGGCCAAAATTCAATTATAAAGGTGATGTTGGAACCATTTCAATTGTAAGTGAAATTTATAATTTGAATGAAATTAATTGATAAGAGGGTTGGGTAAAACCCAGTGTTACTTGATCATTTTACCTTAATCTTGATAACTGTAATGGACCGACATTAACGAGGAATTAGAATATAGTGGCATGGATACTTACCATGACCTTATTTCTTATTATTAATGAAATGGACATGTTTCCCATGTAACCAAAAATTACTCTAAGGTATGTTGGCTTATTTAGAAATAATTATTGGATGAACTTAATAAATGGTAATTGTTATGGATACTCACACTTAACCCTTATTAATTATGATCAAGTGTTTACTGGAGTAAGTTAAATGAGTTATAATTAATTTTTAAATGGAATATCTATTCACATGGACCTTATTATATATTGAATGGAATTGATAAATTAAATGAATCATGATAGATGGATAGATGTTATGTATACTTGCATGGAAACTTTTATCACTTGGAAGTAATTTGATTAAATGATTAGTTTAGTGATGATTTTAAATTTTCAATAGAAATTCCCATGGAATGTGTTTAATTTTTTAATGCATTAATACTAAAGATTAAATTAATCCTTGGGAGATACTTGGATTCATGATACAGAATGACTCAGATGGGATCATAGGTTGAATGATAATAAACATACCTTAAACAATATAATGCTTCTTATTAAATAATGACTTAGATAGACATATAGGCTATTTGAGATTATATATACATCATGGGTGATACATGTATTCCTTATACAGAATGTCTTGAACAAGATCAGTGTTTAAATGAATTATTACTTACCTTGAGTGATTCTGGGTTCCTTATACAAAATTCCCTAGATGAACTCATAGGTTTCATGACATGATAAATGCCTTGAGAAATACCTGGACTCTTGATACAGACTGCCATGGATGAGATTAAGGGATAAATGAGATTATAATATGACTTGAGTGATACCTGGATTCTAATATAGAATGATTTGGATGAGCTCCAAAGTTAACTTAATTTCCTTTATGCTTGATGGCTATTTGGTTTACCCCGATGTTAGACAATAAATTCCATGTAATATATTTTACCATATCTGGTCATATTGATATATAGGGATGGATAGGTTTATAATCAAGGGTCCTAGGACTCTATTCCACCATCACTATTTTGCTGAATTATTTTCTTTTACTGTATTACTATCATTACATCATCCTTGTGATCAAAGAAACTCTGATTTAGGCCAAATAAGGTATCATTGGACTTGTGTCCTTTGAGGAACCTGAGATGAACTATTTTCATTTATGTATTCAATATTTTATTATACCTAAAAATGATACATTTTATATTCACATAATGGATTTCATTAGGGAACATTGGTGGTGATCTACTAAGTTTTACTCAAACCCTGTTCAGGCCTCCATTTGGTACCCAGACAAATATGCTGATTGTATGTTAGATATTGGATTATTCTCTGTGTTTTTTTCATTTATGGACTAGGAGTAGACATGGGGGATTGGAAGTAGTATCTGATCTTATACTTATCCCTCCTTCTGAAGTTTGAGTCTTTTTTGTTTCAGTTTAGTCATGTTATATATATCTAGTGTACGCTTGATTACTTGTATTCATGTCTCAATATATTCATGCATGGATATTTATTTGGAATTGGCCTAGTTATCTAATATGATTAATACTTTTGTTTAATCATATATATTATTATTCATTTATTTATTATTTCATCCACTGTATTTATCACTGATCTAGAGTGTATAGTATTCCCGTTATTACCCCTTTCAGACCATCTCTCCTAGTCAGTAGCCTCTGGTATATGGGGTGGCACATTTGTGACCATGTAGCGAACCATCTTGGGGAATCTTTTAAGTGGCTCTTGGGTTGGAACATTATATTATCCATGTTCATCTTCCCACTACCCAACTCATTTTTTTAAAAAAACTTCCCAAAGGAGCTGACTCCCTCCTCCTTTATTCACCCCACAAATTTCAACTATTTGTGATGGGTAAATTGTGATTGACAAGATGTCTATTGTAAATAGTTTCTTAGAATGAATTATTCACAATGGAAATAAAATTTTGTCACATATAATATTAATATCCATGACTATTTAGAAAAATTCAAGAGATCATCATAAATAGTTTTGAAGGATGCATGCTAGTGGTAATGAGAAATGATTATTTTAAATGGAGTGTATGTTTCTATTGTAAATAGTCTTGTTACACTACACTTCTTACAATGGAATATCTAGTAGATATAAAAAATTATTACATGGAATTATTTGTGATGAACTATATCTATTTTAAAAGATTTTCAAATAAGCGTGAAAAGTATTTATAACAGCTACATTTTATGACATTTTTTATTCATCGAAAATACTCATTAAAAATAAACTTTTCTATCATAAAAAGCCACCTATAAATATAGATCCCATACCTCCTCCAATTTACCTTTAATAATATTCCCTCCAAATATTCTCTCAATTTATATTAGATATATCTTCCTGAGTTTCAGATCTGCTAATTACGATCTTAAAATTTTAGGTATTCTTATAAACATATTTTTTAATATTTATTAATTATTTGTATTTAAACCTATTGTATGAATTTTTTATTTGAATTTTTTATTATATATATTTTTTTAATTTTTTTAATCAATTATAAGTTAATTTACTAGTTGGGGTGGCGACTGAGTGGTAAACCCCATAATCCTGCATCCAAAAGACTAGGGTTCGAATCCTGGCAAGCCCCATGAGGGATTTACATCGTAGGCAGTGATGCGGGCATGACGCATGTCTAGTGATGTAGATAGGATGATGAAGGTATAATTCTATATGGGGCCTTCATGCCATGTTATTGGGCCACTTGGTCATAGGTCTACGGGCTATGTAATGTGTCTCTCTCTACGCAAATAGAAATAGGTCTTTCCATTCATAATAAAAAGAGGCTTCAAACCCAATTTTAAAAATAATTATTAATTAATTTAATTTATTAGGGTTTAATTATATTTTTATGATGTATAATTATTTTTTGTATTTAATATTTATGTTTCTAACTATTTAATTTATAATGATTTTTAATATAAAAAATAATATATTACTATAATTAAAATTTATAGTTAGTACCAATTATGAAATAAATATTTGAATTAATTAATAGTAATATTATCATAAATTATTTTTCCTTAATTGAAATCAATAAATAATAAACTAGTTATATATTTTTTAAATAAAAATTATAATTTTAAATTTTTTAATAATATAATAAAAAATAATTTATAATAAATTACTAAAATTTTGGTTAATAAAAAAATTAATCTAACAAAATAAAAATTTAGTTAAAATTAGGAAAAATAATAAAAACAGAAATATAATAAAATAAATAGTAGTAAATAATCAGTTCTTATTATAAATTAATACAAATTTTTAAAATTTTCTAAAAAAATATTAAAAATATTAAAATATTTAATACTAATTAGCAATGTAGAAAATTAAAAAATTAAATTAGTAATTATTAATAAGTGTTTTTACTTAATAAATAGTAATATTATTATAAATTATTACAAATCAATTTATAGCGACTAAAATTATTAAAATTGTTATGTGTTTTTTTGTTCAGAAACCCTAGTCCAACTATACAATCCATGCTCTTCATTGTATAGTCTGTTCCCCTATTGGTGTACCAAGCCCCAGGTAAAGACAAAAAAATTATTATAGAATTAATAAATAGTAAATTATAATAAAGTAATAATAAATCAATTTAATAAAAAAATAAAATAAAAAAATAAAAATAAATTTTAATATAATTTATTTTTCAATAAACCAGTTTGATTATTTTATTATAAACTAGTATAAATTATTCAAATTTATTAAAACTAATAATAAATAATTATATATACCTATAATAACTTTTAAAAAATGGAAAATTTATTATAAAACTACTAAAATTTGAATCTTATGTATTAAAAATAAAATACTTAATAAATAATTTTTTTATAAAAAGAGAAAAAAATTAGTAAGAAACCATCAAATTATTTATAATTTCATAAATAATAAAAAATTTATTCAAAATTTAATTAAATTTAACTAAAAAAGGTAAATAAATGAAAAATATAATTTTAAATTAAAATTATATTTATAAATTAAATGGTAAATATAATTTTAAAAAATAAGTACTAAAAATTAAATAAAATATCTTAACTATTAAAATAATTATTTATGATAGTAAAAAGTATTAAAATTTTGGAATTATTTATATATTTATATAAAATGAATAATTAATTATAAAATTAGAAAATTTTAATATAATTATTGAAAAATAAAATTATTAATGAGTAAAAGCTTATAAAAATTTTTCAAACAAAGTTAATAGTTTTAGAATTATTTATATTTTTATAAATAATAATATTTTTATGAAATTAATAAAAATAATATGTTTTATTTTTTGGGAAAAAATCACTCAAGGCGACATTGTGGTGTTTTTGGGTTGGCTGTGTTTATTATAAAAGTCGTTTGTGGGGTTTCTGCACAATTGTTAACAAAGTATATTGACAAAGCCCCATGATGGTTGAGACCTATATGAGCTCAAAGCATCTATACTGAGAGATGGGTTGAATCTATCCAAGAAAGAGGAGCATCGAGGCATGGAATCTCTAGAAGGTTTTTAGGATTTTGTGAAGATAAAGTGGTGATGTTTACGAGTGTTTTATAATTTTTTAGGGTCTAAAATTTGGTGGAAGGAGAAAGTTATTTTTTCAAGAAAAGAAATGTTATTTGTGTAAGTGAAAAATTATTTTGAACAAATGTCAAAGTTTTATGAAGTTACATGAAAATAAAGATTTCACACCGCCACATCAAAATGCAGTGAAGAAAAGTGTTTCTCCAAAGTTCTATATTTTCATGAAAGTAGGTGTTACGCGATGTAGATAGATTCACACAAATCTTGTAAATAAAGATGATGGTTTTAAAATGGAAGGGAGTTACACAATAAATGTGTTGTCAAATCATTGAAGTTCGGTGAAGTAAGAAAGTTATGGGAAATGTCAGCAATGAATGATGAAGTTTCATGAAGGGCCAGAAATGACTATAAATAGGTCATTACCCCCTCATTTGAAGCGTCTAAACCTTAGTGAATATTAGAGCTCTAATGTCATACAAGAGTTGTGTGAAGGTACATCTTATTCAAAGAAATTATGCAAACATCAGTTTCTTGAAGAAAATATACATGTGTTTATATGACTATGGGATTTCCATAACTGATTGAGAGTTGCATGAAAGTTGGGAATTTCACAAAAAACTGAAAAATTGTGTGAATGTTGTTCAAAGGTTGCGTGAAGGTAAAATTTTAATGAATTATAATAAATTGCCAAGAAATTATATGGTAAATTGATATTCATCACATGGATAAATGTTGAGCTTCATTACACACATATTATGGTGTAAACTATATTGATTAAAGAAATCAAAGGATATCTACTGAAGGAACAATAAGTACACTACAATAGAGAGAGTAGTGAATTTTCAACTAGTGGCTGGTAGTGAACTAGGAGGGATAGAGATTCTACTCCGAACATTGTAATAACAGTGCACTATAGTGGATTTAGTGCATTAAAACATTGCCTTTTTATTTTCCTTGGACTATCCCAGTTAAGGGTGATCCAAGTAAATTTTTTGTATCTCATGCATATTTTTATTTCTACTTATACATTTCTACAGGAAAGAGAGAGAATATTTTTTGCTTAATGACAAAAAAAGATCCTACTAGGGGAGTGTTTTAATCTTTCATACCCCATTTCACCCATCACTCAAGGTATTTAACCTAGTGGGGACAATATTATTAATAATAGTAAGTAATAAATAATTATTTTTAACAAGAAAAAATATTAGTATAAAATAATAATAAATAAAATTTTATAATAAATTTATATAATGTAATTAAGTAAAAAATGTTATTGATAAAGAAAAATTAGTTAAAATTAATAAAAAAATAAAAAATAAAAATAATTACATATAATTAATTTAAAATAATTGGTATAATAAATTAATAAATCTAAATTAATTTTGAAAAATAATTAAATATAATGGAAAAAGATACTAAAAATTATAGAGTCAATTTATATATTTATAAAAAACAATGAATAAATTATTATAAAAATATTTATAATTAAAAAAAATATATTAATAATAAAAAAATTAATAATAATTTTTAAAAAACTAATAGAACATTATTTTTTTACAACTATATGTTTATAATGAATAAACAAATTCTTTTAAATTGATAAACTAATTAAGTACATTGTTATAATCTTATTTATTTATTTATTTATGCAAAATGGAGAGAGAAAATAGACAATAGATTTTTTGTGAGATCATGTTTGTATAAGTTGATAAAAAATCCACATGGTTATAGTATAAATATTTTCTTCATTGAGGGTGATGAAGCATTTATCTCATTTTCATTGTCGTATACAAAATTTATTTTAGAATGAACAATTAAGTGTCTTTATAAGGAATGTGATCACAGGATATTTGAAACATTTTATACTATCAGATTTCATCTAATAAGTTTTGGTTTTTGGACAAATTATATTTTTTATATCAACACGGTGAATGTAATTTGGATGGAAATAATTTTTTTGGGTTCTAGAGATATCAAAGTTTCAAAATTTTGTACATGAGGCCGCTGATCCATCTTTTAAATAAATAGAAATTTAGAATGATAATTTGAAATATGAATTAGAACCATATCCATTTCACAAACATTTTAAATCTTTCGAGGAGGCTTATATCATGGATGTAAGAGAAGAAAATTATAATATGTTATAAAAATTTATAGTTATTAAATCTTATTTAGAAATGTCTAATGGATGTTTTGATCAAATATTATATTTAGTTAAATATTTATTTCTTGAGGGAAATATGATGATAGTAAATTTCAATGAATGAAAAAATTGGTCCATAATTTAAGTATTCATTATTAGAAGATTCATACTTGTTAAAAATATTTCATCTTATATTATGGTTTTTATGAGTCTTTTTATTAATTTTCTGACATGGGGAAAATTAAGGTACAATGACATTAATCTGGGAAAATATAGACTAGTTTCTATAAAATAATTGAGGTATATTCTAATTACACTTAGATTACAACATCTGTTTATGTCTCACAAGACAAAATCATTCATGACATGTTATCAATCCAATTTTCTATAAATATAAGATTAAATCATCCTTCTTATGGTGATTTATGGAAACACTTTAATCAGTGGTTTATTTATTTTACTTCAAAACCAAAAAATGTTTAGTGAGGTTTTTTACAGATGGTTTTAGTCTATTTTTTGTGTTTAAAATATTCAATATTCTTATTGTCCTATTTTCATGACTTCATACAATATTCCAACTTATATGTTCAGGAATAAACCATATCTATTTTTGATGTTATTAATTTCAAGATATCTAAATAAAAATATCGATGTTTATTTGAAACCATTGATTAATGAATTAAATTTGACAAGGAGTGATGGTGAAACTACATATGATACAATTTAACAACAATATTTCACATTTGTAGAAACATTAATGTATAAAATCAGTGATTCTCTAGCATTTGGTATGTTATCTGGATGAAGTGAACATTATCCAAAATATTGTATATACTACATGGGTGATAATACAGAATTTATAATTTTAAATGGAATTTTTTTTCACAATCATCATATATTTCTTCCTTATAATCATCCTTTTCAAAGGAATAGAAATAATTTTACAAAAGGTAGAATTGAAAGAGATGGATTTATAGCAAACATATCTGGTATGTATGTGAAAATTATCATCTCTTCATTATCTCCTATTATTTTTGGACCAACTATAAACCATACAAAAACATGAGGCTTTATGAGAGACCGTAATTGGATAAAGTGAAGTATTTTTTTATATCTTCTATATTGGTTTTATTCTCTTATTTATCACATGTTTTCTTATTTTTCACATGTTATATTTAATGTATATTGAGAAGAATTTTTTTGATAACATAATTTAAACTGTGTTAAACACACCAGATAATAATAAAGATGCTATAAATTATTCTTGTATTAGTTTTAAATGTTTATTTTATATATTATTATTATTTTCATTTAATATTATTTATATGTATCAGATGTCTCCAGAGATGTTTGATGAGATGATGCATAATTTGGATGTGGATGAGCTACATGGTAATAAGCATCCTATTTCTTCAGCCAAGGGAGTTATCATTTCACCGGCTACTAGGACAAGTTAAGGCTATGTGCGATTGATGATTCTAGATACTATTCATGAGTTATACATATCTTTTAATTTCAATCCTCATAGAAGGAAGTAAGTTTAAATGTGAATTTCATTTCATTTTAATTTAATTTATTAATTATGTTATTAATTATTCTTATTTTTATAGTTTTTTCAAATCTTATCATTGAATAGACCAGTGTTGTACCAATGAACTATTTTTCTACTCCATGGGTGTAATGTGATTAGGTTTCTAGCGATGTACGTCATTTCATGTTTGATAATTGGATGGTATATAAATAAAAAATATATTTTTTTTCAAATTTATATAATTTATATTTTACTATAATATTAAATATTTTAAGGGTTTATGGTCTCTTGTTGATAAAATCATGATACCCACTATTTTGGAGGCATGAGAGCCTTACATTCATGACTATTTTCATTAGTTTTTACACAACCATCATAAGAGTGATATGAAGTGTGTATTTTTATAGTCTTTGACGACTCATGTTTGTGTTATCGAACCAATTACATCCCCACCCATAATTGGGAAGGATTTTTCACTTTTTTATGAGGAAATTTTAAAGAGGATATCAAATTGTAATTAATAGAATTGGAGGAGATATAATGTCACACATAGAGATAGAATTGATATTTTTAGTATTCATTTTTGAAAATTGGTAGGTAAAATTATTCAATAATTTATATATACTTTTAATACAAAATGTATATGATAAATTTATATAGTGTGTAATTGATTGCACCATTATGGAGTTGGATGTGTACAATGGGATATACACTAATCATAGTACTGGGCATATTGTTGGTGAGAGACAATGATAGATTTTGGCTAGTGTTTTTTTAAATTAACAAAATATTAATTTTTACCTTTTTAATTTTTATTTATAGGTTTTTTAGAGACATATGAGAATGATATTTCTTGCATTCTAGATAACTAGACCAAGATAGAGGTTTGGGGATGATGAGGCCTCATGCAAGTCACACTTTGATAAGGTCGATTGGATATGGCCAATATCGAGTGATATCGAGAAAGGTTGGGTGATCAGTATTGGTTCACAATTGACGTGGACTTATTAATATTTTACTAAAGTGATACCCTCATTTTTCTCAAATGGAGCTCGTGTGGAATAATCATCAGCTGTTGCAGAGTATGAGGTGCGGATGAGAGCTCTGGATGAGATAATACAATGATTGAATATAGATCAATAATAATAGTGAAAATAGTATGAGTGGTAGTATCATCAGAATGAGCAACAACATAAGTAGATGATGGAGTATATACAATAGATTTTATTTGATTTAGGGATGGAGTTCCCTCCAATTTATGGATCTGATCATCCACCTCTATAGTGAATGTATTATTATAATTTTATTACCTTATTTTTCATTATACGTGTTTTAATTTTATGATGATTTTTTCATAGTTTTCTTATTCACTATATTTTATTTTAATTTTATTTATTTATTTAGAATTAATTTTGTTGAATTAAAAATCCATCACATATACTATTTTAAATGTATTTATCTTTCTATTACAAATAATATTTTCTATTTATTTTAGAATCCATCACAATTAAGTTGGAATATTTTTTTTGCGATGGAAATGATATTCTGTTATAAATAAATATTTTTGATAGATTAATATTTTCCTCTAAAATAATCCATGCCTTAGAATAAAAAATATGGTTTATCATAAATAATAATAATTAGGATGCTATTTTCATCAATATTCCATTTATGATGGATTACAATTACAAATAACTTTTTATGATGGGAATCTGTCACAATTAATCCATTAGAAAAAAAATTAATTTTATAGTGATTCTTCTACTTTTGTCTACTATTAATATTATTCAATTAGAAAAATACCTATGGTAGTGGCCTCCTAGTGATAAGACTTACCTTCCACACCTTTTATTTATATATTTCTTTATTTATTCCTCATTTCTCTATTACAAATCCCTACCTTTGGTGATTTTTTTTCTATTTATCTAATTTTAAGGGATTGAGTGTGGATAAACCAACAACAATGGATACGATTAATCATGATAGTACAAAGTAGTTGGCCCCTTTAATATTCACTTGATTTATATTCATTTTCATGATTGGTATGATGGAAAATGAAAGTAAGTGTGTGGGTGTGACTGGGAATTAGGTTGATAGAGATTGGGGTGTTTGTGTGAGAGTGAGTGAGGATTTCTAGGGCAATGGAGAATTTACCACATGTGGAATATCTTAATTTTAGTGGATTATTTAAATTATGTTGACATGGGGTCATTTATTATAGTTTTAAGTGGAACACATTAAGGGTATCCAACTTAGTTTCAAGTCTTATATTATCTTGTGAAGTTTGGTGAAGTGGTGTTTGACATTCCATCGAGTGTGGAGAGTTTACCTTGGACAATACATTAGGTTAAGTTGAAGTTAATTGGTTAAAGGGATTCCATTAGCGATGAAACTCACATAATTGAGTGATACTTCTCATAATAGTTATAGTGTGGACTTGTTCTTCCATGAGTTGGAGTCTACTAAGGGTGATTGGGTTTTTTGTTTCTGTTGGGAAAAAAATCGCTCAAGGTAACATTGCAACATTTTTGGGTTGATTGTGTTTATTGACAAAGCAGGTTTCTATGGTGAATTGTCGAGTTCCAGAGAAGTTGTTGACAATCCATGTTGACAAAGAACGATTAAAAGGGAATGGATGATCTGGAGGTGGTACAAAAGAGCAGTACAATGTGGAGCCATTTTCCAGTGTTTTCCAAATTTTTGGGGTCCAAAATTTGGAGGTTGGTGAGCATCGCGAAAAGTGGATTTCCATGAAGATCATATATTAATATGGTAAAGGCATGAATTTTGTGAAGAGAGGATTCATGGTTTGGAATTTTAAAAGACCAGAATAATAATGGCGGTGATTCTTCGTGATTACGTCAAAGCTTCGCGAACGGAAGAGTTGAAGCACATCGCGGTGGTGAAGGGCTTTGTGAGGGATCTTCACGGTGAAGGCGCGAAATAATGTTGACGGTGATGCTCCATGATTACAACATGCTCCATGATTAGGAAGATCTCCACGATTGGAAAATTTCTGTGGTGCTTCGCGATTTTGACAAAATTCCAGCGTGAAATAATGTTGACGTGGTGCTGACTTCACGCGAAAGGGTCGAGGGTCAGTGGAATTTTCTATAAATAGGGTCTGAACCCCTCGAGAGAAGTTTAGAGAGCTTACAAAGAAAATCCTTTTCTCCCATTTTGTGAAGGTGGTTCGCGAAGATAGTGTTCTTCGCGAAAGAGAGGTTCTTCGCAGTGGCTAATCTAGCTTCACGAAAGGCAGTGCGCTTCGCGAGGCCGCGTGCTCTAAGGAGTGTGCTTCGCAAAGAGGAAGGAGCTCCACGATGGCCTAAGAATTGCGAAGGCTTGAGCTTCGTGAGAGTGCTTCATGAGATTACTTTGCGAAAAGGTATGAGCTTTGCAAAGGCTTGTTTGAGCTTCGCGAAATTGGGTGCCTCGCGAAGTAGGGTTCTTTGCGAAGGTGTTTCCAAAGGTTGTTACCTAGTGTTCAGAGGAAAAGGGGTATTCATCAGTGGGTGAAATTTGAACTTCAATAGAGCATCTATCAATAGTTGAGGATGCATTATTTCTTGAAAATGAATAGATCTATAGGTCTATAAACTGTGAGTGGATCTTCTGAAGAAGCAGTGAACTCACTTCAGTTGAGAGAGTAGTGGGTTCTTAAATTGTGCATGGTTGTAAACCAGGAGGGACAGTGAGTCCGCTTCGAACTTGTAAATAGCAGTGCACTTATAGTGGAATTGGTACATCAGCACACTACCGGTGTATGCTCCTTGGATGTATCCCAATGAGGGTGAACCAAGTAAAAATCACTGTGTCCTGTGCATGCTTTAAATTTTATTCACACTCTGTATCGGGAAGGATAGAGAAGAGGGTTTTGTCTAATAGCAAAACAAGATCAAAAGGGGCAGTTGTTTTTATCTGTCATACCCTGAATCACCCCCCCTCTCACGGTATCTAGCCTAGTGGACCTAACAGTTTATAATGTGTGGGTTTTCCAAGGGAGTTCGGGTATGGAAAGAGAATAAGTGTGTCATAAAGGCCTTATCACCTTTGATAAAGTGAATTATGATAAAATGGTTTATATTTTCCTTAAATAGGGATGATATTTAGTGTTCATGATAGTTGACCTACCGAGGGTGGGTAACCACTTATCTCCTGCATAACTTCGAGGGTTATGTGGATAAGGACATGAGCTAGTGTAAGACATAATTAGAAAATAGATTTATCTTTAAAACATAAATTATTACAACTATTTTATTTCAAAAATAATTAAATCAATTATTGTCCGTCATGTTATGATTGGTACACTGCTATGATGTTATTTATTTGAGTTGATTATGTAGTTTATTCTTATTCCTTCCTTATGCATGTGTGTGTTGTGATAATGTTTCAAAAGAATAAAGAGAGTACACAGTTGGTCATTACTAAAAAAATAGCATTTAGTGAACACTCAATGACTACCAAGAGTAGTCAGTAAAGGCCTGTAGTATCCACTTTTTGAAAAAAATGACATTTGTTATTTTCCTATTATAATTGGATATAATGATAACTATTTTGCATTTTCTATAAGCCAGATGATGGGGGGATATAGTAATCTCTATTTGAAGGATGCTATAGGCTGAAACCCTAAAGGGCTATAACGACTGCCAAATGTTGATCGCTATAAACTAGTAGTTCCTGGCCTATAATGACTGAAAAATGGTGACCGATACAGACAAGTAATTTTTTTAAAAAGAATACAATTAATACCCTATGAAATTGGTATTTTAAATAAAAAACAACCATAATTAATAAATTCAATATATATATACATAAATTTTTTTAACAAATTGATAATTAACCTTATCCAATTATTTTCCAATATCTGCACCCATCATCTCATATATCTGAATATAAAATAAATTAAAAATAAAAGTTAGTTTGGAAAAATAAAAAAATAGTAGTATAATGAAAAAAATAATAATAATTAGAAACCATTATATTATTTAAATTAAATTTTTATAAAATAACAAGTATGTGTTTTTTTGGGTTTTCCACATATTACTTATTTTTAATCATTTTGTTAATCTAAAACTGTGTATTCTATTAGTTCGATCAAAACACACGTTGGTTTGATATTTCATAAACATACACACGTCAAAAATAATTACATGAAAATTCTCCTTCAACTTAAAGTCTATCATATGATTTTTTCTATGTTTTTGAAAATTACACACACATTTTAGTGTTTTAAAACACTAAAAATGCGTGTTCTTTAAATCAGAGAAAACACTAACTCTGATTGATGTTCAATTAGATCTTGAATTTTATAAATCAATATAAATTGTTTTACATCAAATTAAAAAAAACCTAAGGTTTTTTTCTTGAGTTCACCCCCACTTCATGTTTATAGACACCCTCAAATCTCTAAAAATGGATTATCCAGTCGATCTGAGCAAAATAGACCTTGGATTGATGAACTATATTCTTATACACATAAAAAATAAATATAAGACAATTATATTTTGATTTTAAATCAATATGAGGTAATTTTATATGCTTTGACCATTACACACATGTTTTAGTGACTTAAAACACTAAAAAGGTGCTTTCAGTCACCCGAGGAAAACAAAAAATCCAATTGACAGATAATTAATTCTTAAATTTAGAAAATATTCCTATGATTATTGTACTTGATTTAATGGGAATTAGAGGTTATTTTCTTGGTTTTGACCCCCACCACACATTTTTTAAGACTCAAATATTTTAAAACATCATATTTTGTCAACCAGAGCACACTAAATGTCCTATTGATGCACTATATACTTATAAATGTCAAAAATAATTTTAAGGGTCTTTTTCTCC
The DNA here is from genome assembly GCA_963277665.1 of Viscum album. Taxonomy (NCBI): domain Eukaryota; kingdom Viridiplantae; phylum Streptophyta; class Magnoliopsida; order Santalales; family Viscaceae; genus Viscum; species Viscum album. The sequence continues at coordinate 848,663,510 of OY728121.1, read as the reverse complement.
AATTTAAATTAATATCAGGCTTTTTTATCAAGTTTTTATCCTCACACATACGTTTTAGAGTTCTAAAACACTAAAAATACATTTTCGGTCACCCCGACCAAACTATAACTCCGATTGATGCACAATTAATTCCTAATTTGAAAAATTAGGCCAAAATTATTTTCCTCTATTTCGAGTTATTATAGGTAATTTTCTTGGTTTTGATCCTCACTATATGATTTTAAAGACTCTCAAATCATTAAAAAATGGATTATCTCATCCGTCCGACCACAAAACATATCAGATTGATATTATGTCTAATCTTAAACATCAAAAATAATTCTAAAACACTTATACTATTATTTAACATCAAGAATAGGTCATTTTATCTTGTTTTGACCCTTACATACATGTTTTAGTGTTTTAAAACACTAAAGATGCATTTTTGGTCAACTCAATCAAACAAAAACTCCGATAGATGCACAATCAATACTTAAATTTCAAAATAATTTTATGGTTATTTATCTATGATTTCACATCAATAAAATGTTGTTTAATTTTTTTTTTGTGTTTTTACCCTATGTTGCACATTTTTAAGGACTCTCAAATCTTTAAAATGGTTTAATTGATCGGTGTGAGTGAACCGCATGTCATATTAATTCCCTGTCTACACATACATATTAAAAATAGATTTAAGACACATTTAATATAATTTCACATAAATAAACAGTTGTTTTCTATGGTTTTGAACATTACATGAATGTTTTATTGTTTTAAAGCACTAAAAATGCGCATTCGGCAATCTTGACCAAACAATAACTTTGATTGATGTGAAGTCAGTTTTTATATTTTAGAAATCATACTATAGTTATAGTACTATGATTTCATGACAACCAGAGGTCATTCTCTTGGTTATGACCCAAAACTACATATTTTTAATGACACTCAAATCATTAAAAGAATCTTTTTCAGTCGGTTCGATCAGACCACCTTTTCGATTGACACATAGTATACTCATACACATCAGAAATAATTATAAGACACCTATAATCTAAATTCATGTCAATATGAGGTCATTTTCTATGTTTATAACCTTTACACACACGTTTTAGTGTTTTAAAACCATAAAAATGAGTTTTTGGTCTTCCCAGACCAATAACAATTTCGATTGATGCATAGTTAGTTCCTACATTTCATAAATCATGCTAGAATTTTTTTCTTCTGATTTGACACTAATTATAGGACATTTTCTTAGTTTTTACCCCCAACACACATTTTTGAAGACTCTCAAATCTTTAAAACTGGTTTATCTGATCGGTCTAAGCACACCACACATCGTATTGATGTTCTGACTTCTTATAAATGTCAAAAATAATTTGATGACAATTTTCCTATGAGTTCACATCATTTTGAGGTTGTTTTCTAGGGGTTTGACCCTTAGATGCATGTTTTAGTGTTTTAAAGCTATAATAATGTATTTTTAGTCATACTACCCAAATGAAACATATGATTGATGCAAAGTCAGTTCCAACATTTCAAAAAATGTGATACATTTTTTCCTCTCATTTCATGGAAATTAAAGGTTATTATCTTGGTTTTGATCCTCCGCTGCACATTTTTTAAGACTTAAATATTTAAAAACAACATATCTAATGGGTTTGATCACATCACATGTTGGATTGATGCACTGTATATTCATACATATAAAAAAAATTAAATGAAACTTCTACTCTTATTTTATGTCAAATCGAGATCATTTATTTTGATTTTGACCCACACACATATGTTTTAGTGTTTTAAAACACTAAAAATAAATTTTTGGTCATTTTGACAAAAAAAACTCTGACTGTTGTGAGTATCGTTCTTGCATTTCCAAAAACATTCTATAGTTCTTTTCATATTATTTTATGAGAATTGGTGGTCGTTTACTTTATTTTGACATCCCACCACATGTTTTTAAAGACTCTCAAATATTTAAAAATGGTTTATCTGGCTAGTATGAACCCACCACACATCTAATTGACATGTTTTATGACCACAAACATCAAAAATAATTAAAATATAATTTTTCTCGGATTTCACATCAATATGAGGCCATTTCATTTGGTTTTGACTAATACATGTACATTTTAGTGTTTAAAAAAAATACAAATGTGTTTTTAGTCATCTTAAAAATACTATAACTAAGATAGATGAGAATTAAATTTATGTATTTCCAAAATTATGCTACCATTTTTATTATCTAATTTCACAATAATCAGAGGCCTTTTTATTGGTTTTGACCACCTGCCACATGTTTTTAAAGACTCATAAATATTTAAAAGCTATTTATCCAGTCAGTCAAGGATACCCACTTTTTGTATTGACATGTTTTCAACTCATACACATTATAAATAATTATAAGACAGTTATACTCTAATTTCACATCAATATATGGTTGTTTTCTATGGTTTTTACCACTACACAAACATTTTAGTGTTTTAAAATAATGATTTTTTTTTCAGTCATATAATCCAAAAAATAACTTATATTGATTTAAAATTAGTTCATACATTTCAAAAATTATACCCCAATAATTTTTCATTGATTTGAAATTAATCAGAGGCCATTATCTTAATTTTGATTCCCCATCGTATGTTTTTAAAGACTCTCAAATCTTTTAAAACAGTTAATCCGATCATTCTGAGCACACCAAATTTCATATTGGTGAAATCTCTAATCATAAACATTATAAATAATAAAATGACCTAATAATTTATTTAATATCAATATGAGGTCTTTTTTATAGTTTTTAACCTTACACAAATGTTTTAGTGCTTTTAAACAGTAAAAATGAGTTTTTAGTCATCTCACCCAAATTACAATTATGATTAGAAACCATTTTATATATTTCAAAAATCACGCTATAGTTTATTTCCTATGATTTCACTAAAATCAGAGGTCATTTTCTTGGTTTTCCCCCAACGCATGTTTTTGAAGGCTCTTAAATATTTAAAAATAGCATATCTGCTTGGTCTAAGAAAATTGAATATCAGATTGATGCATAATCTAATTGTAAATTTCACAATAATTCCAAGAAACTTCAATAAATTCACATCAATATGAGGTCATTTTCTATGGGTTTGACCCTCATATGCATGTTTTAGTGTTATAAAACACTAAAAATGTGTTTTCAGTCATCTCATCCAAATGATAACTATGACTGACACAAAAAATTCTCCTACATTTCAAAAATAATTATATCATTATTTTAACTTGATTTAATGATGATTGGAGATCATTTTATTGGTTTTGACCTCCTACCACACATTTTTTAATGTCTCAAATATTTAAAATTGGCCCATCCAGTTTGTTCGATCACACCACATGCCAGATTGATGAAAATTCTACTCAGACATGTTAGAATTATTCAAAGGCACTTCTCCTTTGATTTCATGTTAATAAAAGGTTTTTTATTATGATTTTGACCCTTACACATATATTTTAGTGTTTTAAAACTCCAATAGTGCATTTTTTGTCATTCTAGATAAACAAAAACTCATATTGATGTGTATTAGGTTTATATATTTCATATATTAGGATATAGTTGTTTCCCTATTATTTTAAAATAATCAAAGGATGGTTCCTTAGGTTTGACCCCCCGCCGCATGTTTTTAAAGACTCTTAAATCTTTAAAAACACATTATTTGGCTAGTCTAAGAACACTACATGCTAGATTGATGAAAAATATAATTGTACACAGAAAAAATAATTTTAAGGCACTTTTACTATTATTTTATATCAATTTGAGGTCATTTTCTATGGTTTTGACCCTTACAAGAATATTTTAGTTCTTTAAAACACCAATAATGTGTTTTCAGTCATCCAGGAGAAACGAGATCACATTAAAATAAAATAGTTATGTAAAATGAAATACATATACATATGTATAGAGTATATATATATAGATATACATACATATGTAGATAAATAAATATATACATACACATATATATCGTTATAAGAACCTTTATACAACATTCTTCGATATCATTTGTTAGATGTAATTATTGAGACTTTTAGTTTCATCGCACATTAATAAAGAATATTAGAAAATATTACTTCATAAATGTAAAAGGAAACTAATAAAACAAAAATAGTAAGGAATTAGTTCAAGAGATCATACTTGATAATGTTGTCATCAATGTTAATGAGAATGGTGTCCAAAACAACAACAATTGCATTTGAACTGGATTGAGTAGACAATAAAATAAAATAGTTTTTAATAAATATGGAAGTGAATAAAATTTTTGATAAGTAGAACAAAATATAAAATAAAGTAATTTTTCCATTTTATTTTTTTATTAAATGTTAGAAAGAAAATTAATCGCATAGGGTAAATCAAATAACATAAATAGAAGTATAAATTTTGCAGGAAAATAAATAGAGAAAAGGTAAAAAAAGAAAATTAGATTAGGAATAATTTTAATGGAGTATATAGAGACCCAAAATTTATATGGTGGGTATGTTTGGTAAGTAAGAAACACTATAATGGAAAAGGAATCAGAAGTAGGAAATTGGTTTTCAATTCCCAATATGCCCCATTTTTAATTTACTAGGAATAAAAAATAAAATATTTAGGGAAAAATAATCTCCCTTCCTATTCATTTTATCTTAAAAATTGCATACCAAGTAGGGCCATAAAGTTGAATTGACTTGGTGCTCCACCAGTACCACTTAATTCCTTAGAAAGCATAGTAAATCAAATAATTCAGTCATAAACTATATATTAAATAGAATTTATGAGGAAATAATATTCATCACTCTAATGAAACAATATACTAACTATATATTCATACCTATATTGTAACACCCCAACATGAATAATCATTTTTGGGATGGAGTTACACATAACCTCATTCACACCTCCTCATACTTAAGATGTTTCTGACTAGCAGCAAGGATCTAAGAGGCATCATGGGAGAATATGACCTCAATAAAAAATAACCAATAGAGAAATACATGAAATAAACAATAATAATAACAAAAATAAAAAGGGAATCAATAATTTAGTTAGAATACTAACACATGATATAATAACATTACATATTAACCATATAATCCAAAGAAAAATAAAAGATCTGCACATGTGGAAAATCAATGTACTAAAGCATGGAAAAAAATAAGTAATTTGTGGAAAAACATCTAAGACCCAGAGTCTATCCCAACATTGCCTCACACCATCTTGAAACTCTTGATCAAATTTCCATGACAGGGCCCTTGACTTTTTTTGGACTTTTAATTACAAAATATACATACACATTGATATGCCCACGTAGGGTGTGAATATAAAACCCAGTAAGACACCACTATTGATCCTTAACACAGGTGAAAAATATATACAAGTGTATTCCATGACAATAATAAATGTGAGAGTAAACAATAAGAACTCATTTATACACACAAAAATGTTGGGTCCTTGGAGATCCGATCCACCTAATTCAGCTCCATGCCATAGGGAATGTCACATATTTTCCCGATGTACTTGGCCAACCGATCATATATCAACTTTTCCCTTGAAGGGATAGTCACATCTGCCTTTAAGGGAAATACTCATATTGAACCAATTCACAAAATCGGGGAAATCCATAAAATCACACATCAACCAAATCTAATAGAATTAGGGAAAGCCATTACATCACATGTCAACCCAATCTCACAGCTCCAAGGAAAGCTACCACATCACATGTCGACCTAATCTCATGGATCTGGGGAAATCAACCGCATCATCCACACGCCACTCTAAGGGAGTATATATCTCTCGTAGATCAACTTGTTCCTTCAATTGTAAGGGTAGAGAAACAACATTTATAACATACAAGCTACAATAAGGCAGTTAATAATCATGTCATGTCAAGAAATAGTCATATAACCAACACACATCCACATGAAAATCATATCAAACATAGGTCTCATGGGCTACACATGCACACCACGTGCGAGTCATATGAAGAATAGGTCTCACAGGATACACACATACACCAAATGAGAATCATATCAAGCATAAATCTCATGGGATACAAATACACACACACACACACACACCACATGATCACATAAAACACTAATATATATTGATCCTATATGATAAGGAATTCCTACCTCAAGCTTGGTGTTTCTAAAATCCATGTTCAGCTAAGGGAGTCGTTACCTTTATCATGTCCATGCACTAACCAGAATAAACCCACAATCCAATGGTACCTAGAATCGATTCCACTACAAGAGAAAGGGGTTTAGTGATGTTTTTTTAATTATTATTTATTATTATTTACCACAACCGCACCCCAGCCTATGCCGAGTATGTCCTAACCCACCAAACTCGACATGTAAAATCAAGCACATATATATATGTGTAGAGTGATATTTTTACCCCTTACCTCTAGGTTATTCTACACAGACTTTTACCACTCAACCAAGTGCTTCATATGGTGACTAAATAGAATTTAATATAATTATATATATACAAATAAATACATACATTTTGTACATATATTTATTCATAATTAATAAATACATACGTTTAAAAATATATTTATATACAAATATATGTATATATATTGATATTATATATATATTAATGCATATAAATTTTCATAAATAGATATAAATATCTATAAATAGATTTTCATATAAATAATTTTACATAAATATATATAAATACAGATAAAAAATAAATATATTATTAAATATAATAGTATATATATATACCAACATAATATAAATAAACAAATATAAATACAAATAAATACAAATAAATACAAATAAATATAAATAAATATAAATAAATATAAATAAATATAATTATCTATAAATATATATAAATATAAATAGATTAACATAGATATATATAATGACATATATATTTTTATATAATTATATATAAAGAAAAATAAATAAATAAATAAATATATATATATATATATATAAACATAAATATATATACAAACACATATAACTACATATATGTCCACATAATATATATATAAATATATATGAATATTTGTAAATATCTATATATATATAAATACATATAAATAAACATAAATATACACAAACACAAATAAATTTTCATAAAAAATATATAATTATAAATAAATATACATTAATTTATATATATAAATAAATAAATATAAATAAATATAATTATATATAAATATAAATATAAATTTATATAAAAACACATATAAAGATACATAAAGACACAGACACACATAACTATATATATATATATCGACATAAGATATAGAAATACATACAAATATATACAAATATAGATAAATTTACTTAAATATACATAAATACACATAAATACATATAAATATCTATAAATATAACGACCCATACTTTACATACATTGTTAATACTTCAAAATTGAAGAACACTTATTACAACATATGACAAAACCACAAAGGACCGTATAGGTATAGTGTCTTTAGAAACTGGGAAACATAAACAACTGGTTCATAAAGCGTCTACACTGTCTCCCATTTATTTCATCATATCTATAGTCCCTTTTGGCATATCTTACTTAATAACCATCTTCCTAACCTGGGGAAAGAAAACATACAAAAGGGTGAGCTCAAATGCTCAGTAAGGGTAAACAAAAGAAATATCAATCACATCATACACATAAGCACATAACTTTTGGAAATCTGAACCTGCAAAAGAGATCATAATTTTATAACATGGGGTAAATCATGGCAGTGAAATGTAATCACAATAATCATAACTTAAAACATGAAACTTTGTGGCATTCACACATAATCATATAGAATCATTTCTTGTTAGTCAAGACTCATTGCCAAGACTATCTTAGTGGACAATATCCCTTTCTGAACCGAGTCACCCTCGTTTCAGTCCTGTTTCACTGAACCGGTATAACCTACCGTTCCAGCCATGTCTATCTCATGAGATATAAAATCTTTACCCAATGCATTTGAGGGAGATATAGGTCCCACCCATCTCATAATGATACCATTCTTATGTGTGCCACAAAATCATAAACCATACATCATAGAATAACCCATGTAATAGAAATGGGATTCTTAAACATCGTGACATCATAAAAAAATTCATATACGATAAAGGAATTCATAAAAATAATTCCATCACAACATAATCAAATCAATGTAATAATAGGGATAAAAACAAAACCCTTTATTATCTTAGATGGAAAATAATTTTGATAAAACACTTGAACTTCATTCTTGAAGAAAATATCCTTTCTACTTCAAAAACACTTTTACTTTCTTAACATGTCATACAATTTTAATCTAAAAGAAGTTGATTAAAAATAAACTTGAAAACTTGTAAAGGAAGCTTCTTGGAAATAATTTTTTAAAAATCCATTCATTCCGTATAAGTTAAAAAAAACATTCTTCTCGTACTTTTGTCAGAAAAGTCAAAAAGTACCTCGTACGAAAAACGACAAAATATTCCTTTCATATCCTTTACTAAAAACTCACTGAAGGGTAAAATTGGATTTAAACAATTGTAGGTGGATGTAAACAATATTACATATTGAGGGAACATGGATGTGGATGATAAAATACACCCCAGTAAATACCAAAGTATAAACAATCTCGGATAAAAATGAGATTGTGATATTTCCCTTACCTTAGGTCCGATTTTATTTGTACGTGTCCGAAGATCCTGTATAATGGTTTAAATAATGTTATTGACTTATTCCAGAATCATACATATTTATATGATATCATATATGGTCATATTCTTATCTTCTTATTAGTAATATTTCATTGTTACTTGTTACTCGGGTCTTTATTGCCTTTTGTTCTTATGCGTGTTTTGCCGAATAAATTCTTATTCTTCTTTTAAGGTTATAGATACCTTATATCCAGAATGGTATTAGTGTAACATATATCATATTTATTCATTCAATTCATTTATATAATTACTATGTAATGATGATCATGTAGAACGAGTCGCATCACATCGTGGAGACGGTATTCCGTACGTACGCACGAGCGATGATATTGTTCCCATGATCATGGAATTGTATTTAAGTGTATTTATACTATTTAAGTATCAATATCACTTTATAATAATCATATATAGTTACTCATTACACCATTATACCCATCCTTGTAAGGTGATGGTGGAAAATAGATTACACCACGGCGTGGAGACGGTATTCCGTACGTACGTATGCGCGGTGATTTCATTTTTCCGTAAGATGGATAGAAGGTGAATTAGGTTTGTTTCATATTTATAATAACATATCAGTATATAATTAATAATGATTTTATTACTTTATCATGAAACAACTAAATAAGAAGAAGTTGAAGAAGAAAGAAATTGAAAAGATCGGTAATGGATATTACCTCTTCTTTGAAACGCCTCTTTGAATCCTCCACTTAGGGAACTAAGATTAGTCTTTGAAGAAGACAAAGACCTCTAGAATTATTCTAGGGAAGTGGAGAAGGTATTTTGGCAGGTTTTGGCCGAGCTTGAGTGCTCAAATTGGTGTGAGGAGGAGGGGGAGGAGGTTCCCTTTTATAAGGGAGGAGAGGGGCACCTTAGGAATATCTCAAAATATTATTTTATATTAAAGTCAAAATCGGTTTATAATGGTTCCAAAGGGTCTTATTTCGAAGGTAAAGTGGGGATGGGTCGAAATTATATCAACCAATAGGATTTAGACAAGTTTAGGTTATTATTTTAACCTTATCAATTAGATTTAACTCTAAGTTAAATAATTTAACTTTTACCGTGACTTTTTGTTTTCTTACACTATATGGTTAATACACTTACTATAACATGCCAAATGAACCCCAAGTTGTTTATTATTAATATATATATCCTTATCTAAGCCATTTGGCCGAACCTCAGATTTTTAGGAATAAAATAACAATTAATAATATAATATTTTATTTAAAAACTATTTTGTGTCAATTTTGACACTATTTGATATATGATTTTTGTGAAAGTCATAACAGAATTATATGTTCGAAACAAGTTTATTAAATCAACACTAATATGTCATAGTAACCTAGAAAATTAGTGGAATTCATAAAAAGTCTCAAATTACATTTATTTGAGCATTTATAACATTAATTATGTTAACATTTCCTTAAAATGGTAATTACTTCATCATCGTTGTGTCATAAATAAATTAATTTATTTAAAGTTTAAAAATTATAAATAAAATATAATTATGTAGGAAATCTTTTTATCTTTCTAATTAATATTTATAGTCGAATTTATCTTATGTATAACCCCATATTAAAAATGTTTTAGTTATTGAACTTTGATTTTAACTATTTTAACTATTCATTAAATAAAATAATATTAAATGTCATAATCTAATCCAAGTGGACCTAAATGGTCATATTATATTCATAAGATTGTTTTTGGTCGAATTACACTTATCCAATAGAATTATTACATGTGTTAGGGTAATAGTAATATCATATTTACCCTTAGTTACCCTATTTACTATTAACCGCGGTAAAGAAAGTAAAATTTACTATTCACCAAAAAATTATTTTTATCTCATTGAACCACATTTTACTTACTGATATCAACCGTGTCTGTCGGATTTTCGAAATTCCATTCACAGAAGCGGTAAAATTAAGTTTTATGCAAAATTCAGTTTTTAACCTACCACTTAGTGGTTTCACTATTCATCAAAAATTGAAAGTTTTCAGAAAAATACCAAAATTTCACCCTAGGCTAATTTCGGTATTCCAAATCCAAAAATGAGGTCCATTTTGAAAGATAAAGTTTCAAAAAGTGGTTATTACTATTCATAACAGCTATTTTAAATAATATTTTAATAGCATATCGTCATTTAGTGAAACTCGGTATTGCGTACAACGCAAGCTATCGAGGAAGGTCACGATTGCGTGTAAAGTAAGTCAAGATAGTGTGTAGTGAAAGATTCCTTTTATGATATATATATAACATAAAAACAAAATATTACTCATAAAAATCTCGGGTGTTACATTCTACCCCCCTTAAAAAGAATTCCGCCCTCGAAATTCGTCACTTTGTAACAAACAGATGAGGATACTTCTCCCTCATCATATCCTCAAGCTCCCATGTAGCTTCTTCAAGTTGGTGGTTCCTACATAAAACTTTCACCAATCGAGTGGTCTTGTTTCGTAGGACTTTTTCGCTACGATCCATAATCTCTATCGATTGTTCTTCATAAGAAAGATCTTGCTCCAGCGGTGCAACTTCTGAGCTGAGTACATGTGAAGGATCAGGTATGTACTTTCTCAGGAGAGATACATGGAACACATCGTGAACTTAAGAGAGATTCGGTGGAAGCGCCAATAGGTAAGCTACCTTTCCAACACGATCCAGTATTTCGAAAGGACCGATATATCTAGGGCTCAACTTCCCCTTCTTTCCAAATCTCATAACCCTCTTCCAGGGAGATATTCGTAAGAACACTTTATCACCCACTTCAAACTCTAGGTCTTTTCTTCAGTTGTCAGCATAACTTTTTTGTCGACTCTAAGCTGATCTTATGTGTTGTTGAATAGATCTGACCTTTTCTTCCATTTCATCAACGAGATCAGGTCCTAATAGCTTTCTTTCCCCAACTTCATCCCAACAAGTTGGAGTCCTGCATTTCTTTCCATAGAGAGCTTCATAAGGAGCCATTTGAATACTGGAGTGAAAGCTATTATTATAATAAAATTCCACCAAAGGTAGGTGTTGATCCCAACCTCCTTTGAAATCCATAGAGCAAGCTCTCAACATATCTTCTAGGGTTTGAATTGTTCTCTCAGACTGACCGTCTGTCTGAGGATGATAAGAAGTGCTGAAACTCAACTCTGTATCCAGAGTATGCTGAAGACTTCGCCAGAACTTCGAGGTAAATCTCAGATCCCGATCAGATATAATAGAAAGTGGTACTCCATGAAATCTTACCACTTCCTTTACATATATCCTGGCAAGATGATCTAGAGAGAAATCCTCTCTAATAGAAATGAAGTGTGCAGACTTTGTAAGACGATCAACTATGACCCAGATAGAATTATTGCCTTTGGATGTTTTAGGAAGTCCTATGACAAAGTCCATGGTGATGTTTTCCCACTTCCATTCGGGTATGGGTAATGGTTGTAACATACCCTTAGACTTCTGTCTCTCAGCCTTAACTTGTTGACAAACCAAGCATCGAGAGACATATTCAACAACATCTCTTTTCATGCCATCCCACTAGAAGTACTCTTTCAGGTCCCTATACATATTCGTGCTTCCAGGATGAATAGAGAATGAAGAACTATGAGCCTCATCCAACAGCTCCTTCTTTAACTCGGGGATGGGAGGAACACAAACCCGATTCCTGAACTTTATTATCCCATCACAATCAAGGTTGAATTCAGGAACATTTCTCACCTTCTTTTGTAACTCGACATCTTCTTTCTATGCCTCTTTAATCTTCACATGTATAGATGGTTGAACATTCATTTGAGAAAGATAAGATTTTTCCCCTTCCATTATAATTCCAAGATCCATCCTTTGTAAATCCATAAATATTGGATCTTTTGTGATCCTCATCATGGATAAACTAGCATGGTCTTGTCGACTTAATGCATCTGCCACCTTGTTTTCTTTCCCAGAGTGGTAATGGATTGAGCATTCGTAATCCTTAATCAGCTCCAACCATCTTCTTTGATGCATATTCAGCTCCTTTTGTGTGAAAATATACTTTAAACTTTTATGATCAGTATAAATATCACACCTTTCACCATAAAGGTAATGCCTCCAAATCTTTAATGCAAAGATTACCGCAGCTAACTCCAAATCATGTGTTGGGTAATTTTGCTCATGGATTTTCAACTGTCGTGAGGCATAAGCTATCACTATATCATTTTGCATAAGAACACACCCTGATCCCTTCTTGGATGCATCACTGTAGATCACAAACCTTTCTCCACTACAAGGCAGTGTGAGCACAGGTGCACTGGATAACCTTCTTTTCAACTCCTCGAAATTCTTTTCACATTCCTCTGTCCAAACAAACTTAACTCCTTTACAAGTCAACTTGGTGAGTGGGTTAGATAATCATGAAAAATCTTTTACAAAACGTCGATAATATCCAGCCAAACCAAGAAAACTTCGGATCTCAGTTACTGTTGTTGGTCTCGACCATCTTTCGATAACCTCTGTTTTTGCTGGATCCACAGATATCCCCTCTTTTGAGATTATGTGACCAAAAAATGAAACTTTTTGAAGCCAAAATTCACACTTGGTAAATTTGGAATAAAGCTTCTCCTTTCTCAGGGTCTTCAATATAATTCTCAAGTGATCTTCATGTTCTTCCTTTCTCTTTGAATAGACAAGAATATCGTCTATAAAGACTTCCACAAATTGATCAATATAGTCTCTAAAGTCTCTATTCATCAGATCCATGAAGATAGCAGGGGCATTAGTAAGACCAAATGGAATCACTATAAATTCATAGTGTCCATACCTTGTACGGAAAGCCGTCTTTGGTATATCCTCCTGTTTGACCCTTAATTGATGATACCCTGAATGAAGATCAATATTGTAAAAGTATTGAGCTTCGCGTAGTTGGTCAAATAGGTCATCATTGCGCGGGAGAGGATATTTGTTCTTGATAGTGATCTTGTTAAGTTCTCGATAATCAATGCAGAGACTCATTGATCCATCTTTCTTCTTAACAAATAGAACAGGTGCTCCCCAAGGTGACACACTAGGGCGTATGAATCCCTTATCAAGATTCTCTTGGAGTTGCTTCTTCAATTCCTGCAACTCAATTGGGGCCATTCTATAAGGTGTCTTTGAAATAGGAAAAGCACCCGGAATGAGTTCTATTGAAAACTCAACTTCACGATTTGGTGGAAGACCCGGTAATTCCTCCGGAAAGACATCATCAAACTCCCGTACGATGGGCATATTCTTAATCGCGAGTTTCTCACCAACCATTTGAGATAAATAACCTTCATTTAGTGGAATCAATACCCATAAAATGGAAGAAATTTCCACTGGAAGGTTATGTTCATCCTTGCATTGATAGACGACCATAGATTGATCTGGAATATGAAATGTGACTTCCCTTATTTGGCAATTGATATGAGCTCCGTATAAAGAAAGCCAATACATGACAAGAATCACATAGAATTCCACTAAAGGAAGGATCACAAGATTTGCAGGAAGAACTTTCCCACAAACGTCGATCGGAGAAGAATTATAAACTTTTGATGCGACTGTTGTGCCATTAGGTGTTGTCACAGCTAACTCAACATCTAATTGTTGAGGTAATACGGTGATACCCTTATAAAATTCTTCAGAAATAAAAGAGTGGGTGGATCCAGAATAAAATAAAACATTTGCTACTTTAGAGTGGATGGTAAGTGTACCTTTCACCACTTCGTTATCGTACTCCACATCGCTGATAGAAATTGCATGTGACTTTCCTTTTTCTTTAGCCTTAAGAGTTTGTTGACGTCGACCGTCATCATCAACCCTTGGATTTGGGCATTGATTGGCATAATGCCCCATCTCCTTGCACTTGAAACATTGAAGTGTAGTAGGTTCATTCTGTGTATCCCTTCCTTTGTTTGCATCATTAGATATCTTCTTCCCATTATCGCGGCATTCAAATGCCCGATGACCTTCCTTTCCACATTTGAAACATTTACTTGTCCCTTTAAGACAACTACCTCCATGTTTCTTTCCACACTTTGAGCATAAGGGAAAGCTCATCTTCTTTTCAGTGTGCTCTTTAGATTTTCCTTTGAATTCCATTTTCCTCTTCTTATCAAACCCATATAACTGATGGGTTACTCCAATCTCCATCTCGACTTTGAGAGAACATCGAACGATTTCCTCGTAGCTATTGAAGTCCCTTATGGCTAACGCCCTTCGAAGACTTGGTTTTAAGCCACTAAAGAATCGATTGATCTTACTCTCAGGTTGGATAATAATACCAGAAGCGTACCTTTCAAGTCTTGTAAAATTTGCTTCATAGGTACCAAGAGATTCATCATCCTTTTGCTTTAGTTCAAGAAACTCTTTCTCCATCTTTGTTTGGAGAATACGAGGGAAGTACTTATTGAAAAATAAGTTCTTGAACTCATCCCATTCCGTGGACTCAATTTCATCCCTTTGCCTCGTATTCTTAATAAGATTCCACCATTGATCAGCATCTCCTTCCAAACGATACACTGCTAGGATGACTTTATCATGTTCAGAACATTGAAGAACTGAAAATATCTTTTCAGTAGTACTAATCCATTGTTCAGCAACTAATGGATCAGTAGACCCGCTGAAAGAAGGTGGACGCTATCTCATGAAGGTTTCAACAGAATGTTGCTCCTTTCTTTGCTCGTTTGGAAGTCCTGCATGATTCATAGCTTGAGAAAGTTGTGTGAGCATGGATACAAGATTTTTCATTGTAGCTCCCATAACGTTTGGTTGCTCAGGGGGACAATCATTGCATTTCCTGTCGCATTCCGCATTAACACGGTTTCTTCGGGTTCCAGCCATTGACTAAAACCAAGAAGAATAGTGTGAGCAACACTAATTATAATAGGAAAACCACATAATTCAAGAATAAAATTTTCACGCTTAAGGTCTTATCCTAGGTAATTCATGGCCATTTATAAAACACTAATATTGTGTTCTATGCTTAGACTTATCCTTAGGGTTCTTACTAAGGCTTTCACATCCTAGTTTCCAGAGGTTGACTATAACCACCCTCTGATACCAACTATAACGACCCATACTTTACATACATTGTTAATACTTCAAAATTGAAGCACACTTATTACAACATATGACAAAACCACAAAGTACCGTATAGGTATAGTGTCTTTAGAAATTGGGAAACATAAACAACTGGTTCATAAAGCGTCTACACTGTCTCCCATTTATTTCATCATATCTATAGTCCCTTTTGGCATATCTTACTTAATAACCTTATTCCTGACCTGGGGAAAGAAAACATACAAAAGGGTGAGCTCAAATGCTTAGTAAGGGTAAACAAAAGAAATATCAATCACATCATACACATAAGCACATAACTTTTGGAAATCTGAACCTACAAAAGAGATCATAATTTCATAACATGGGGTAAATCATGGCAGTGAAATGTAATCACAATAATCATAACTTAAAACATGAAACTTTGTGGAATTCACACATAATCATATAGAATCATTTCTTGTTAGTCAAGACTCATTGCCAAGACTATCTTAGTGGAAAATGTCCCTTTCTGAACCGAGTCACCCTCGTTTCAGTCCTGTTTCACTGAACCGGTATAACCTACCGTTCCAGCCATGTCTATCTCATGAGATATAAAATCTTTACCCAATTCATTGGAGGGAGATATAGGTCCCACCCATCTCATAATTATACCATTCTTATGTGTGCCACAAAATCATAAACCATACATCATAGAATAACCCATGTAATAAAAATGAGATTCTTAAACATCGTGACATCATAAAACAATTCATATACGATAAAGGAATTCATAAAAATAATTCCATCACAACATAATCAAATCAATGTAATAATAGGGATAAAAACAGAACCCTTTATTATCTTAGATGGAAAATAATTTTGATAAAACACTTGAACTTCATTCTTGAGGAAAATATCCTTTCTACTTCAAAAACACTTTTCCTTTCTTAACATGTCATACAATTTTAAGATAAAATAAGTTGATTAAAAATAAACTTGAAAACTTGTAAAGGAAGCTTCTTGGAAATAATGTTTTAAAAATCCATTCATGCCGTATAAGTTAAAAAAACATTCTTCTCTTACTTTTTTCAGAAAAGTCAAAAAGTACCTCGTACGAAAAACGACAAAATATTACTTTCATATCCTTTACTAAAAACTCACTGAAGGGTAAAATTGGATTTAAACAATTTTAGGTGGATGTAAAAAATATTACATATTTAGGGAACATGGATGTGGATGATAAAATACACCCCAGTAAATACCAAAGTATAAACAATCTCGGATAAAAATGAGATTGTGATATTTCCCTTACCTTAGGTCCAATTTGCTTTGTAAATGTCCGAAGCTCCTGTATAATGGTTTAAATAATGTTATTGACTTATTCGAGAATCATACATATTGATATTATATCATATATGGTCATATTCTTAGCTTCTTATTAGTAATATTTCATTGTTACTTGTTACTCGGGTCTTTATTGCCTTTTGTTCTTATGCGTGTTTTTCCGAATAAATTCTTATTTTTCTTTTAAGGTTATAGATACCTTATATCCAGAATGGTATTAGTGTAACATATATCATATTTATTCATTCAATTCATTTATATAATTACTATGTAATGATGATCATGTAGAATGAGTTGCATCACATCGTGGAGACGGTATTCCGTACGTACGCACGAGCGATGATATTGTTTCCATGATCGTGGAATTGTATTTAAGTGTATTTATACTATTTCAGTATCAATATCACTTTATAATAATCATATATAGTTACTCATTACACCATTATACCCATCCTTGTAAGGTGATGGTGGAAAATAGATTACACCACGGCGTGGAGACGGTATTCCGTACGTACGCACGTGCGGTGATTTCATTTTTCCGTAGGATGGATAGAAGGTGAATTAGGGTTGTTTCATATTTATAATAACATATCAATATGTAATTAATACTGAGGTTATTACTTTATCATGAAACAACTAAAGAAGAAGAAGTTGAAGAAGAAATAAATTGAAAAGATCGGTAATGGATATTACCTCTTCTTTGAAACACCTCTTTGAATCCTCCACTTAGTGAACTAAGATTGGTCTTTGAAGAAAACCAGGACCTCTAGGATTATTCTAGGGAAGTGGAGAAGGGATTTTGGAAGGGGTTGGCTGAGCTTGAGTGCTCAAATTGGTGTGAGGAGGAGGGGGAGGAGGTGCCCTTTTATAAGGGAGGAGAGGGGCACCTTAGGAATATCTCAAAATATTATTTTATATTAAAGTCAAAATCGGTTTATAATGGTTCCAAAGGGTCTTATTTCGAAGGTAAAGTGGGGATGGGTCGAAATCCTATCAACTAATAGGATTTAGACAAGTTTAGGTTGTTATTTTAACCTTATCAATTAGATTTAACTCTAAGTTAAATAATTTAACTTTTACCGTGACTTTTTGTTTTCTTACACTATATGGTTAATAAACTTACTATAACATGAAAAAAGAACCCCAAGTTGTTTATTATTAATATATATATCCTTATCTAAGTCATTTGGCCGAACCTCAGATTTTTAGGAATAAAATAACAATTAATAATATTTTATTTTATTTAAAAACTATTTTGTGTCAATTTTGACACTATTTGATATATGATTTTTGTGAAAGTCATAACAGAATTATATGTTCAAACCAAGTTGATTAAATCAACACTAATATATCATAGTAAACTATAAAATTAGTGTAATTCATAAAAAGTCTCAAATTACATTTATTTGAGCATTTATAACATCAATTATGTTAACATTTCCTTAAAAGGGTAATTACTGCATCATCGTTGTGTAATAAATAAATTAATTAATTTAAAGTCTAAAAATTATAAATAAAATATAATTATGTATTAAATCTTTTTATCTGTCTAATGAATATTTATAGTCTAATTTATCTTATGTATAACCCCATATTAAAAATGTTTTATTTATTAAACTTCGATTTTAACTATTTTAACTATTCATTAAATAAAATAATATTAAATGTCATAATCTAATCCAAGTGGACCTAACTGGTCATATTATATTCATAAGGTTGTTTTTGGTCGAATTACACTTATCCAATAGAATTAGGACATGTGTTAGGGTAATAGTAATATCATATTTACCCTTAGTTACCCTATTTACTATTAACCGCGGTAAAAAAAGTAAAAAGTTACTATTCACCAAAAAATTATTTTTATCTCATTGAACCACATTTTACTTACTGATATCAACCGTGTTTGTCGGATTTTCGAAATTCCATTCACAAAAGCGGTAAAATTAAGTTTTATGCAAAATTCAGTTTTTAACCTACCACTTAGTGGTTTCACTATTCATCAAAAATTGAAAGTTTTCAGAAAAATACCAAAATTTCACCCTAGGCTAATTTCGGTATTCCGAATCCAAAAATGAGGTCCATTTTGAAAGATAAAATTTCAAAAAGTGGTTATTACTATTCATAACGGCTATTTTAAATAATATTTTAATAGCATATCGTCGTTTAGTGAAACTCGGTATTGCGTACAACGCAAGCTATCGAGGAAGGTCGCGATTACGTGTAAAGTAAGTCAAGCTAGTGTGTAGTGAAAGATTCCTTTGATGATATATATATATAACATAAAAACAAAATATTACTCATAAAAATCTCGGGTGTTACAATAAATGTATATAACTATAAAAAATATACACAATAAATTTCTAAATACATATATATAATTGAATGTAATAATATTTAAATATAAGTATATATATATAAATACATATAAATAAACATAATATATATAACTAATAATTGACAATTAGTAAATATTTTTTAATTTTTAATTAATAATCAATATTTTGTAATTATTTTAAATTTTAAATATTAAATAATCAATAATTTCAAATAATTATTAATACTTATTATATAATTAATAATAAATAATAAGAAATAATAATAATAATGAATAATGAATAATAAGTAATAAATAATATATAATAAATAATAAATAATAAATAATAAATAATAAACAATAAACAATAAATAATATATATATATACATATAATTATCTATATCGAAATATATACCTACATAATATATATATATATATATATATATCAATAAATATATATGAATACATATAAATTATTAACCATTGCTAATTAGTAAAAAATTAACAATTAACAATTGGCAATTAATAATTAATAATCAATAATTAAAAATTAAAAATTAATAATTAATAAATATCCATTCATAATTATTTAAAAAATTAAATAAAAAATAAAAAAATTAAATAATAAATAATAATAAATAATAAATATTAAAAAATAAATATCACATAATAATAAATAATAAATAATAAAAAATAAAAAATTTAAAATTTAAAAACATTTTTAAAATAAAAAATAAAAATAAAAAATAAAAAAATACAGCTAAATATTTACCGGGGGTTTAACCCTCTATGGATGAAAAACCATTAATTGATGACATTATTTTAATAAAGCACCATGAATTAATGGCAGTTTTCTTAAACCACCACTAAATAAATAAAAACTAAAAACTACTGCTCACCACAATTTTTCTTATAGTGTTCCAATCAAACATGATAAGGGTTCTAGAATGAGATTCAAGAAGGGAAACATAAAAAGAGGGTAGAGCCACCACAAATCACCTGACAACAACCACTGTCCCAATCAAAGGGGAAAAACCTGTCACTTAAGGAATTGATGACTAGATATGAAGAGGATGAGATCCCATGAGTTTAGTTCAATAAGAACAAGACTCCATCTCCCAAGGTATGATTTTCTAATAAGGTCGAATAGGGATAGGGATAAGAAGGATGAGGTCACATTAGGCAGCAACTTGAATGTAACAAGGGTCGATTAGATCTCACCCTAGGTTCATCAGGATTAGAGAAATTGATAAGAAGAGGACGTGTAATTGATTAATAGAGGGAAGATTAGGTTAGTAATGCATTAAACATCCCTATTAATGATCACATGTGTTTCGCTTTTGAAAATCACAAAACCCACCAAGATTGGTGATTAAATCAGCTATTTCAAAATTCAAAAACCAGTGACACCACATCATGGTAATGCCCACCATGGTAATGGTGGCATTTAACATGCTATCCCAAGCAGCTTGAAACAGCCATTGATCAGGGTTTTGTTTTAAAACCTATCCCATTTTTGACACACCATACCTTCCACCATGATATGGCAAGGCCATGCTAATTGTGGTTCATAGGGGACTCACAGTGCTACATGCCCTAGATTACACCTATCCATGGGTATGTTGGTCCTACCTGTTTCACAGAGGCACTCTCTGGGTAGAAAATACCTAAACCATGGTGTTTTCTTGCTCATGGTAAAAATTGGTATGTTACAAATATCTCTCTCTAATTTTTCTCATCCTTAAGAAGTTCCTCTAATGGTCCTAGTAAAACAATGAAAAACATTGTTCTTGAACATCAGACCCCCATTCCCATGTATCATCTTGGATCCGTTCATGCTTCCATAGGACTTTAACAAGTAGTACCCTTCCCCCCACAACACCTTATCTCTCTATTCTATAATCTACAATGGGTTTTTCACAAATTATGCATTTGGTTCCAACTCAGCATCCTCGTAGTTGATCACACGCATAGGATCGGTCTCGTACCTTTGAAGTTGAGAAATGTAAAACAATTTATGCATACCTCGATATCATGGAGGAAGGTCTAATCAGTAGGAAACTATTACAATATGCTTGATAATATTAAATGATTGTATAAACCATTGTTCTAGCTTCCCTTATTTTTGCAAAGGATGATTCCCCAATTGCGGTGAAACTCACAAGAAAACCTAGTCCCCCACATTGAAATCCAAAGGTTATCTCCTCTAATCAACATACAATCATTTTTTACTCTAAGTGGTACCCAACTACTTCCTGATCAAATAAAAAATCTCAGAGGTATCCTATACTATACTAAGCCCAACTATAGTTGCCTCACTCGCCTCATGCCAACATAGTAGTGAGGAACACGTCCGACCATAAATAGTCTCAAAATGTGCCTTATGAATCAAATCCTTGAAGCTGTTATTGTACATGAACTCCTATAATGATAGATGATCATCCCAAATTCCACCAAAGTATAGGATGTATGCTCAAATCATATCATCCAAGATATGGATTTTCCTCTCTAAAATCCTATTGGTCTACGGATGATACAATATACTTAGTTTTTACAAAGTCCCCAAACCATTCTGTAAGCCTTTCCAAAACCACAATCTAAAATTAATGCCCCTTTCTAATATGATATTGTAAGGAACTCTAAATATTCATATAATATACCATATCTAAATCTGACCAAACTCATCCACATAGCGAGTCTCTTGAATCAGATGGAGTGTTCCACTTTCATCAGCCGATTAACTATCACCCAAATGACATTATGACTTATCAGTGTCCTAGGTGACCCCATCATGAAGTCCATAATCACATAATAAAATTTCTACATAGGCATGATAAGTGTCTAAAGTAAACCTCATGGTCACTAATGCTCTACATTGACCCTATGATAGTTCAGACAATGAAAGATGAATCCTAAGACATATCTCTTCATTCCTGACCACTAGAAGGATCACATGATATCCCAATAAATATTTATATAACCTAGGTTCACTTACCACTAATATTCATGGGATACAATAATAAAATATTACCTTATGTAATCAAGAACCATTACTATCCCATGGACAAATATCACGTCATCACTATGCATCGACCATCCTAGAACTGGGTCACTTCCTACCAACTACTTCTGTATCACTAAGTGTTCAAGATCAAACTACTATTTGTTCTTTTACCTCATCCAACAACAAAAATGTGATATAAAATATAGAACATTTAATTACCACTAATTCCCAAATGAATCCACCAACCATTCAACCAACAAGCTCATCCAAAATTCCTCCTATGAAGGTCTTTATCCAAGCTCCTGCATTCTCCTACTAAGAGCATCTATAATGACATTACCTTTTCCTAGAGTATAATTCATATCAAAATCAATTTTATAAAAAAAATACACCCAATTCCTCTACTATATATTCAATTCCCATTGAGATAAGTTTTAATACAAGCTCTCATAGCCCATGTCTATGAAAAATCTGTCACCTAAGAGATAATGGGGCCAATAATTCAGAGAATAGACTACATCTTCCAAATCCAAGTCATTCATAGGATAGTTCTGCTCAATTTTTTTTTATAAAAGGTGGTGCCTCAGTCAAAGATCAAGGAAAATTTTATTGATCAAAAAAGGAAAGGGATTACCAAAGTATGAAAGATGGATCCTTATTAAAGTCCTTATGATAACAAGGGAGCGATTCGTGAGGCAAATCATCCAGCCAGGTAACATCCTGGTTGACCCCCTTATTGGCAAGACTATCAGCAACCATGTTCGCTTCATGGAAAACATGTGTGGCAATGTAGTTGAGATCCATGAGCGAAGAAAGAAATTTCATCCATCGAGAGGTGAGTGGCCAAGCAAGGTGCACCACTCCTTTCCAGATATATTTAACAATAGTGGTTGAATAAATTTCAATCCACAGCTGGTTCCAACCCTTTTTTTGGAAAAATCCACTGCATGAATCACTCCCAACATTTCCGCTTCCAAAGATGAGGCTGCACCACATCCACCAAAAAAGCAGCCAAGGCATCTGCCAAGAAAGTCTCTGAAGATGGAACCGCAGCCTGCTGGACCCATATTTCCTCTAGAAATGCCATCTACATTCACTTTGATCCATCCTAGAAGCGGATCTTTCCAGAAGACCTCAAAGGTGCGTCGAGGTTGCCTATAAGATCCCTCAATCCGGAGACGTCGAAGGATCTCAAAGTCACCAATAGAGTTGTCACAATGATCTTTCTGAAGAGTGGAGGCATCCTTAATGGCAATGAGAATACACATTTTACCTTCATTGAGACTGAATGAGAAATTATTATGAATAAAATTATTTCTATCATACCAGAGCCCATGCAGGAGTTCCGCCATCGTAGTCAAAAAGAGATTCTTGACTTGCTTAGAAGAGTCCCAATTAACACAAAGCTGCAATTAAGAGCTGATATTAGTGGGGAAAGAACATCTGCAACCAAAAATGTCAAGAGTATAATTCCAAAGAGCTACATATGTAGCACAAGACAAGAACAAATGATTAGAATCCTCGCGGTGTTGATTGCAAAGATGACATCTCGAACAAATAGGAATCCCAAATAATTGAAGACACACTTCTGTAGGGACCCTATTATGGGCGATACACCAAATATGAGTAAGTCTCGAGGGCTTAATACAAGGTTTGTTAAAAACTTTCAACCAAGAAAAATTAGATACAGAATTGGTGAAATTGTTTTTGTAGAAGCATTTGGAATCAAGGACTCCATTAAAGGTAGGTTCCCAAATGAGGAAATCATCCATGTTAGTGAAGGAGTAATTATCAATTATGTGACTGATTTGATTTGTAAGGGAGATGTTATGGGAGTTAACAACATCCCTAATAGTGGAGTTGATGTTTCCAGGAGTAGTGGTGGAAGTCAGAATAGAGATTAGAGGGACACCAGTCTAGTTGTCCATCCAGAAATTCAAAGAGGAATTCACACTAACCATCCATCTAGAGTTGTTCATGATGATAAGGAAAGAAAGACGAATGGATGGCCAGATGGAAGAAGAAATATAACCCAAGTTACCATTCCAAAGCCTGGTAACAAATATTTTCTTGAGGAAGTCCAAGGCATCAGAGTTGTTATTGATTAGATTCCAAGTCATCTTAGCTTGAAGAGATTCATTGAAAAGTTTAATATTATTAATACCAAGGACACCCTTGTCCAAGGGCTTACAACAAGTGACCCAAGTTATGGTAACAAGTTTCTTTTCAACCGTACTACCAGACCAAACAAAAATTTTAATGCAGACAATGATTTTTTTGAGAAGACTGGCAGGCCAGTTGTAAACCATCATCGAGTATACTATCTTGGAAACAATTGTATACTTAACAAGACAAACCCTACCAGCCATCGAAAGATATTTAACCTTCCAATATGAAAGTTTTTTGATGATTTGATCCACAATTCTATGGAAATAACTGGATTTAGGTCTTCCCCAAAAGATAGGAACACTGAGGTAAGTGAAGGGGAAAGAGCCTTCTTTGATTCCTAAATAATTAATAACGTGATTTTTTCTGTTGGGGGTAAAGTTCTTTCCAAAGAAAACAAAATATTTACTCCATCTAATCGCTTGGCCCGAAATATCTTCATAATGAGCCAGGGAATTTTTGAGGTTTTGGATGTTCTTTTTATCACATTTTAAGAACAGAATAATATCATCAGCATATAAAAGGTGGGAAGGAACGTTTAAATTTCTAAAGGCAAGAATGGCCTTAATCTTTTTTTGGGACACCAAGCTCGTAAGAAGTCTACTTAAGTAATCTTACTCAATAGAAAAAAGGATGAAAGAAAGCGGACCACCTTGCCTAAACCCCTTATAGAATTTAAAAAATCCTTTAGGTGACCCATTGACCAGCATAGAGATGGAAGCCGAATCGAATAAGGTGCGAATCGGGGCAATAAAAGAATCATTAAAACCAAAGCTCTTGAGGAACTTTAGAATAAATCCCCAATCCTTGGTGTCTAAATATTTCTTGATGTCAAGTTTAATGGCCACACTACCACCTCTAGCAACTTTATTCAGCATATTAGTACATTCAGAAGCAAGGAAGATACAATCTTGAATAGTTCTAACCTTGATAAAGCCAAATTGATTCCGAGAAACAATTTTGTTAGAAATGTAAGTGAGTCTTTTATCAAGGAGTTTGGAAATAATTTTATAGATCGTGTTGATGAGGGAAATAGGTCGGAAAAGATGAATCTCATTGGCATTGTCCACTTTGGGAATAAGCGTAAGAAATTGAGCATTTATTCCATGAGGAAGAAAACCATTGGAGAAGATGGAAGTAACGAGTTTACAAACATCTACATGGATGAGATCCCAGTATTGTTGAAAGAAACCATTGTTGAAACCATCAGGCCCCGGGGCACTATCAGGGTTGAGACTGAACACAGTTTCCTTGATCTCATGATCCATAAGAATGCTTAAGAGTTGATCATTGCCCTCAGCAGTGACCATATTAGGTATAATGTCAGGCAGAATCTCCTTACTAATCACCGGACCATTGAAAAAATTATGGAAATAATCAACAACATTATTAGCAATGGCATCCTCAGTGTCAAGGAGAGTGTCACCCACTCTAAGAAAGTCAAGGGGCCTATAGGTTTTCCTGATTCTTTGAAGTGAGTTATAGAATTTAGTATTCCTATCCCCATATGAGATCCATTTTTTTGAAGATTTGATTTCACATATTATCTTTGAGATTCATAAGAGAGTTAAGTTTCAAAGAAGTAGTGATTTCATCTTGGGGGTCAAGAGAAAAATCAGAGCAAGTGTTGGAGCTTTGAATGCTAATAAGGTCATTTTCCAAAGAGGAGATGTCTGCATCAAGCTGTTTAGTTTTAGAAAAATACCAACCTTTGAGATTTTGTTTTAGAAGTTTTAGTTTAGTAATTCAAGAAAAAGCATCATTTTGTTGTCTCATGCCATCCCAAAAAGCTTTTATCATGTTAGCACAGTCTGGGTCCACAGCCCAAGCATTGTTAAATTTAAAAGGGATGGGAGATTTTAAGACCTTGGAGGATAAGCTAACAAGAATGAGGTGATGATCAGAGTTAATATTAGGTAGGGTAATTCTAGATATGGAAATCCATTTATCAAGAGCAACATAATTTGTGAAGGCCCTGTCTAGTTTACTAGCCATAACCCTATTGAGGCATTTTATATACCAAGTGTACTTGACACCAGTGAGATTTATTTCAATAAGTTCACAATCCTCAATGGACACTTTAAATTCTATAGTTGATATAGGAGAGTGTGACGGTCCAATATTTTCACTTGGAAAGAGAATGGCATTAAAATCACCAAGCACAAACCAGGGATCCTGAACAGATTTAGAGAGAGAATAGAGGTCACTCCAAAGGGATCTTTGTTCTTGGTATCTATTCCTAGCATAAATCATAGTGCAGAAATTATGAATACCAACAAAGGAAAATTCACAAGTAAACATTTGATCAGAAGTTTGGACAACATTAACAGATTTCAATGATGAGTGATAAAAAACCCAAAGGGTTTCAGTGGAAGTTCCTTCCTTGCAGGCACCAAGGAAATTATAATCAAAAGAGAAAAAGTGTAAATATTTCGTAGAGAAATTAATTTTATGCTCAGCAGTAGCAAATAATTTTGGTTTATGGGTTAAAATATATCTTTTAAGCACAATAAAGGTGTCAGAGTTGTCTATACCCTGACAATTCCAAAATAAGAAATTCATTTAAACCTGCATTTGGAGTTAGAACTCCCTTTTTTTTCTCCACCATATCCCTTCTTCCTTGATAACCTTCTGGGTTCATGAGAGGCTGTTAGAGTGGATTACTTTCCCTGTTTCTCCTTAGGAGAAGCTACAGATACATTAGATACAATTTTATCCTCATCATCTTTAATTTTCTCCACAGAGATTGTGGACCCATGTGGGGGTGCCAGACAATCTTTTAGAGGAAAATTAGGTGGGAGGGTTTCAGGGTTGCTTGAGGAAATAGCCACAATGGCTATGGAACCCACTGCAACTCTCTGCTCAGATAAGCCTATCACCTTGGGGGTGTTTAACATTTCATTTGTCACAGGTTGAGAAAGCTGAACCGGGACATTTAAAGGATCTAAGTCTTTGTCAATAGTTTGAACACCCACTACACTAGAATTTTATTTATCAGCAGACTTGGCAGTGGGGTGAAAAGCCACAACACTTGTAAAACCCTTATCAAGGTTTGTGTCAGTGGGCTGTGAACCCACTGCATTAGAAAAATCCATGTTAATAGACTTGGAAGAAGGCTGAGAATCAACTGCAGTAATATCATCCAAATTATCAGGGTAAATGGAAGTTGAAAGAGTACCTTCAGCCTCACCCATGGATTTCATACCTACCATGGCACCCTTGATCTGCTTATCAGCAACCTATGGAACTTTCACATGAGTCTCAGTTTGAAGGCCATGACCCAAAGAGTCTTGATGGAAATCCATTCTCGAATGAGTAATAATTCCTCGAACCATAAGTTCAATATCCTCCCTGAGAATGAAATCAACTTTTGCAATCTCAGGATCATCCACATGCGCCACTACTTGGAGACCAACACCCGAAGACACAACCGCATCAGAGTGGAGGCTCTGCCCGATAGAGATCTCTAAGATAGAGAGGTCCTGCCCAGTAGCCAAACCCCGATCGACAACTAGCTGGTCTACACCCAACATGCTTTGGTCTGAGTCAGAACCTTCAGACGAAACCGGAGGCTGCTCAAGGATTTCCCTTACCACAGTCTCAATCTCGTCCATAAGCACAACATCAACATCCTCAGTCTCTTCCTCCTCGTCCAAATCGGACCACTTCACGCCAGAGGTTTCCCCCATAGGCGGTAACTTCTTTACCCATCTTTCAGCCCTTTTTGTGATATTATCTTTCATCCTAGAGGCGATAGGGGGAGCTTTATTCTTCCGTTTAGCCTGAGTCCACCCATCTTCCATAGCTTGATCATCCCCAGTTCCTACTTGACTCTTCATCACATGACAATTCCTAAGGGAGTGACCAACTATCTTGCAGAGATCACAGAAGGGTGGACAACATTTGTATTCCAAACGAACTTCCATTTTGTATTCATTTGCATTAAAAATAATTGAGTCCAGAAGCTTGTTTCCAAGATCGACCTCCACCATCACCCTCACGTACAAACCGAGCTCAGCATTGATCGTTCGATGGTCGATCTTCAACGAGGTTCTGATGCACAAGGAGAGGTCGTTTAGAATTTTGGGGTGCCAAAAGAAAAAATTCAAACCATTTAAACGCACCCAGATCTGAGCCGTCGTGTTTCTGTGGGTGTGAGGATTGAAAGAAAAATCCAATTCAGATATACGAAGAGTCCCTGGTTTCAACTGGATGTTACCAATGCTCCATACGCGATTGAGCTCCGCCTGCGAGCTTAAGAAAACATGTAAGTAACCACTTCCAATCGGAACGAGCTTCCAGTTGTTGAAGCCCTATATATGCGAGATTCTCGGTTTGAGATCCATGTTCATCCATGGATTGTCTCACTTCAGATATGAAATGCGCCCAAGAACTGAGAATTTACGTATTTGAGATCCCTACTTCAACGCCTCCAGATCTGCCTCCACCGCGAGTCGTCCGTCCTCCAATTTCATACAGATGGATGATTTCCTCGAAGTGGCAGATCAAAGATCTGTGCCCTTTAGCGCATCAAGGAACGAAACCGGTTTAGGTTTTTCCTTCGATATGATTTCGTCTCTCTATGCATCGCTTACATTATCCCCAAAAATAGAGAAAAGATGGGAATTGAAGTGCCCGGGAACAAGGAAAGAAGAATCCATGAGATTAAGAACAATCAATAGGGGAAGAGAAAGCTCGAATCGTCCGCTGTTCTAGAGAGAGATGGTCCTCCATCTCTCTAAAAACCTTCAGAAGAGACAACATAATGTGTTTTTCAGCTCAGTGGTTCATAGATTATGACCATAAAAAACTAATACCTATTTTCTTTACATCATAACATATCCTAACCTAACACCTAAGGCATTATAGTAAACTGTATATCCAATCCTAGATTCAGGTAGTTTCATAATCAGAGTTGATTCTAGTAATCTATTTAGCTCTAAGAAAGATTATTAGCACTCATCAATATAGTAAAAACCCAAACCTTTCTTTTAAATCCCATTTATAGGTTCTCAAATAGTTTTTGGCCCTCCCCACTATCAGCTAGAATGTGGTTCACTCTATACAATCTTCCTGTTTTAGTTCCATGGGTCTGATCCTAAAGTGCATGACTTCCGTAGGTCACTGATGTAATATCCCAACATTTTATAGAGTTTTCTAGGGATCTTTTATAGGTATTATTTTATTTTTTTTAGAGTACTTTTATATTTGGGTTTATCTTGGGGTGTGTTGGGTGAATTTTGGGAAAAAATTAAGGGATGAGGGCTTTTCACGGTTGGTACATAGTTAGAGAAAACCATGCGCCCAACCTAGTAAACCGTGAAACCCTGGATTGCGGGGTTTCACATGACTAAAACATAGTTTTTCAAACCATTCACCCTAAAAAGAGAAACCATGCACCCCAAAAATAATAGGTGCATAGTTGGGGTGCAGTTAAAGCAAACCGTGCACCCTTGTGCAGGAAACCGTACGTGGAAATTAATTAATCTTGAAAACTATTTCTTAAATTTTCTGAACCCATAAAACTCACCTATTTCCTCCCCCATTCAACCCTAGGGGGTCTTCCACATTTTGGGAGATCCTAGGATGAATTTTAGGCCCTCCCAACCTCCGTTCTTCATGATTCAAAGCCCGGATCGAAGATCATCATCTCTCCCGATAAGTAGATTCTATCCTGTTGGTTTTTTGTTCATTATCCTTAATTATCCCATCCTAGAAAGGAGTTATTCTTTTATTTTGAATTAGGTATAGATCTAATATTTTGGATCTATATATAGTATTATAGAACAAGATCTATAATATAAATATCTTGATTCCTTTTATTTTGATTTTGAGTTTTGAGATTTGGATCTAGATATACATTATTGTACCACTCAATTTTTGGGGATATCTATTGGGTGATTAACCATTAGAAAATTTAGGTAGGTGGTATAATATTCAATTATCATAGTCGGGATTTTGATAAATTTATGTATGTTTTATAATTGCTAGTGTTATTTAGAAATTTGAATTCCTAAATTGGTATAATCAATTTGACTGTTTGATTAATTGAATTATTACTGAAATAGATTATTAATTTGGGAATTAATTATGAAATTTAGGGGTATTCCATTTGGGTAATTAATTAGAGGATTAATTATGATATTTAGGGAATTTTGATTTTGATAATTAATAGGGGGTAATTTCGAGATGTTGAGATAATTGGTTTGAGATAATTAATTGATGAATTAATTATAGATATCAAGATATATGATTTGAGATAAATAATGGTAGATTAATTATGAGATATTAATGTCAGGAGGTGATCTAATTAATGGAATCTTAATTATAAGATGTTGAAATTGTGATTATGATTAATTAATTGATTAATTAATCAATGGTGGTTAAGATATTTGTAATATTGTGATGTTGTTAATTATCTGTTATTAAATGGTAAATTATAACATGGACATTTGAACAAGTATTGTGAATGGTAACATGCTCATACAATTATTTTTTATTAAATGATAAATGGTAACATGAACATTTGACCAAGTGTTATGAATGGTAACATGATCATTCAATGATGTGATATTAAATTATGAATGGTAACATGCTCATTAAATTATGTGATATTAAATTGTGAATGGAAACATTCTCATTAAAAAATGTGATATTAAACTATGAAAATAAATATTCTCATTAAATTATGTGATACTAAATTTTGAATGGTAACATTATCATTTAATGATGTGATATTAAATTGTGAATGGTAACATGCCCACTCATTTTTTTGATATTAAAGTGTGAATGATAACATGCTTATTCACTTATGTAATATTAAATGTGAATTATAACATGGAAATTAAGTAAATGATTAGGAATAGTGACATTTAAATTCTAATGTGATATACCTTCGGGATAGATCGACTTCGGCATAGGCCGAAGCAGGTATTGATGATTAGGTGTCCTCAGGAACCCGATGGATTAAGTGGTTAAATAGAGTATATTTAATAATGTGATAAACTATTTATTTATGAATTATATACATTTATTTATATAACTACATACACTATTATTGAATAGATTTTTATTAGACACCATTGGTGGTGCCTTACTGAGTTGTACTAACTCCCTACTCGGGCTGCCTGATCAGTACCTGGATAGAATTTACTGTTACAGGAAATGTTAAGGGAAAAGGTCCTAGGTTAGATTTCTGATTGAGGATGGAGATTAGATTAGGGAACCAGACATGGTTTAGGAACCACTTGGGAGTAATTGGAGTATTTATTTTTAGTTTTATATTAGATACATTACAATTACTTTAGCACATCATGTTCTTTGCTTCAGTTGGATATTGTAATTCCTATTTTATTATCTAGAGATTTTGGTATTGTTTTTATTTATACATTCTTATAAATTTTTTGTTTATTTATTCTCGTTTATTACTATAATAAAAGTGGGTATAGTCTCCCATGATCGACTTTCCAGACCCTCACTACTAGTCAGTAGCCTGTAGCATAAGGGGAGGCGGACTTGAGGTCATGTGACCGACTGGCTCGAGGCACATGTGTGTGGAACCTGGGTTGGTACATTACAAAGTTGTATGAGAGCTATAGTTTTATTTTTTTCTTATTTATTCTTACTATTTGGGAAAGATAGATAAGAGACTTAGAAGATTTGGGGATCGGTTATGAGCTTATGCATGGGAGTTTCAAACCCATGTATGATGGAAAATCCAAGTACTCATGGTCAGATTTTTATTATTGTTGTTTGCTCTTATAGTTGACTATTATTTCACCTTGGGTGACGCACATGTTGTGTGGTGTTATTGTTGTTTTTGAGAATTTTTTAGAATTGAATCATTACCTAGAATGACATGAGAGTTGATTTTTCATGCATTATTCTGGGCACTCAGGATTTTAAGCACACATTAGAAAATGAGTTTTGGGTAAGTTGTTGAAATTGAACTATTTTTATTTTCATTTAAAATTGAATTGAAAATTATGCTTAAAATGAAATTGAGAATAGTAAAATGATAAAAAAAATGTGAATAAATGGGTTTCTAAATGAGAAACTTTATTAATGAGAATGAGAGTACCCTTTGAGAACCTAAACTTTGGTTTACGATGTTTAAGGGTTATGATAACGCCTTTGTTTTGACAGTATTTTGAGGTTTGAGAAAAATACTTATTGTGACTTATTGTGCTTATTCCTCATATGTTTTTGTGTAAATTGGTGTTATGTATCCAAATTTGAGCATTTTGAATTGTAGAGATATGACTCCATGATGACGATTTTTGAGATGATGACGAGAGTTGATGGCTGGTAATGCTCCACCAGTAGTGGATCTTGAGGCATCAATAGTGCTTGGTTAGGAAGTATGGGAGAAGTTATAAGATAACTTCACTCACTTCATGAAATTAATGGAAAGAGTCCTAGGGAAGGTTGAGAAGAGAATTTCTTTCCTGATGAGGGAGTTCTGGTTGAATCACCATATGGATTTTATTGGAGGGGGTAGAATTGAGGGAGATGAGTTCTAGATTGAGTCAATCCAGATGATACTTGACTATTTGAAGACACCTACTAAGAGAAGGTTCAAGTTGGAAACTTACATGCTCTGAGGATCAGTGAAGGGATGGTAGGACATTCATGCATGAATGAGATAGGCATATGGAATGCTATAGAAGTACTTTTTTAGATAAGTTCTTGGAGAACTTCTATCAAAAGATACCGAGGAAGAATAAAGAAGTAGAGTTCATGTAGTTGAATCTAGAGAGAATTTCCGTAATGGACTATGCTAGACGCTTTACTAACCTGCATCACTTTTCCCCAGAATTGGTAGCATACAGGATAGCTATAACAATATGTTTTCTGTATAGACTTAAGAGTGAGATTAATTCCCAAGTAAAACTCTTTCGATTAAATAAGTTTATTGAGGTAGTGGATCAGGCCCTCATAGCTGAGGGGAATCTACAGGAGGCTTCTAGTGCGGGATAATAAATTTATACTCGATGACCAAGAGGTATGACTTCTGAGAGTAGGAAGCACCATTATGAGATTATTATCCCGGGCAGTGGAAAATAGAGTATATAGATTGGAGGGTCTATTGCATTGGACCTTACTAGAGTGGTCTGTCATCAGTGTGGTATGCCGATCCATTACCGTAGTGACTACCCCTACCACCAGTAGAGTGCTGGTCTTGCAGCAAGATGGGAAATATATAGAAGTTTAGTAGGACATAGTAGAAAAATGTTATTAAGGGTACATCTAGATAGATTCAGAGTGTGGGAAGGGGATCTTATACACCTTATCATACTAGAAGATGGAGTTCTATTGGTTGAGGTAGTAGCGGTAGAGGTTGTGGTGCTTCTGGGAAAGAGTTCCCATATCAGTAAAGTGGTGAAACATAGGGGAGTCTGACACATCACATGGGAGAGGTCCATAATAGTTTAATGGAGTGAATCCTACATGTGTGGATAGCGAGGCTGGACCATAAAAAATGAGAGGTAATATTCTTAAGATTCTATATTATCTAGTTTCTTTTTTGATACTGGTTCCTCTCATTCCTTTATATATTCTAAACTGGTTAATGGTTTGAGCCTGGTGGTGGAGTTTGTGAGAGGGGTAATGACTATAGATACATCGTTGGAAGTAAGGTCTAGAGACATCTGTATGTGCAAGGTATATTCTCTCAAAGTTGTGGAGTATCGTTTCTATGGTATCTCTATATCCTTGACATGACATGCTTCAACCTAATCATGGGTATGGACTATATAGTCGCATACTGAGACCACATATATTGTTACTGCTGGAGAGTGACTTTTATGTTTCCTAAGGGTGAACTTTAAATCCACCAGTGAGAGTGGGATGTCCAGGTTGGTTGAGAAGGTCCAATTACTCAGAAATTAGGGGAGCTCATAACCCAGGTTTCTAGTCTTTTTTGGGATGAAGAAGGAGTTAAGAAATATGTCTTTCCACCTATTGTGGAACTGTTTCAGGATGTCTTTCCTAAATACTTCTCAGGGTTGCCACCTAAGAGATATGTGTAATTCACTATTGATCTCATGCTAGGGGCTGAGCTAGTATCTATTGCAATATAAATAATGGGACTGACATAGCTTCAGGAACTCAAGACTCAACTAAAGGAGTTTGAGGATAAGGATTTATCTAACTGAGTACATTGCCTTAGGGTTCACCTATATTGTTCACAAAGAAAGTTGACGAGAATTTTCTCTTATGTGATGATTACTGGAAGTTTAACAAGATGACCATAAAGAATCATTATCCTCTTCCACATATTGATGATATTTTTGATTAGTTTAGAGGATCTTGTGTATTCTAGAATATCGACTTGAGATCAAGGCATAATTAGATGAGATTTCAGACTTTTGATATACCAAGTACGACTTTAAGTAGTAGATATAGCCTATATGAGTTCATTGTAATTCCATTTGGGTTAAAAAACACACCAGTAGTGTTTATAGACTTGATGAAAAAAATCTTCCATCCATACCTAGATCAGTTTGTGGTGGTGTTCATGGATGAAATGTTGGTGTACTCTAAGACTCATGACGATCATGCCCAAAATCTTGACATAATCTTGATTACATTGAGAGAGAATCATCTATACACCAAGATATCAAAGTGTTAATTCTGGATTAATCAATTACACTTATTGGGACACATCATCTAAGAGGAAGGTGTGTCAGTGGACCCCGAGAAGTTTCAGAAAATGGTTTCTTGGGAGCAATCCAAGAATATATTCGATACCTGTAGCTTTGAGGGATTAGATGGATATTATAAGAGATTCATCCAGGACTTTTCCTATTTGGTAGTGCCTCTTTTAGGCTTGAACAAAATTGGGATAAAGGTTTATTTGTCAGAATCATGTGATAATTCCTTTTAGGAGTTGAAGAAGCATTTTACATCCACACCAATATTAATCTTACTTGATTTAGGTGAGGAGTATATGGTGTATTGTTATGTTTTTGGGATTAGGATTGGAGCCATGTTGATGCAAGAAGATCGAGTTGTGGTGTATGGGTCTCGATAGTTGAGGCCACATGAATAGAACCACTCTATATATGACATTGAGCTAGAAATTTTGGTTTATACTTTAAAGTCTTAGAGAAACTATCTTTTTTGAAATAAGTTTACTATGCTTACCAATCACAAGATGTTAAGGTATGTGTTTTCATAGAAAGATTTGAATCTTTGATAGTGGAGGTGGGTGGAGTTTATGCAGTAATTTGATTTTGAGTTAGCATATATGCACAAGAAAGGAAATAGTATGGATGATTATTTGATAAGGAAAATCATACTTAGGTAGTTCAGGAGTCTTGTTTCGAGTGAATGATGATAGCTTTATTGGATGAAATTCATGTGGAGGTTCATGAGAGTCAGAAGTAGATGACTCTGGTGTCAGTTTCAATGGAGTGTATGATTTTTGAGATGGATCCAAGATAAGATGTATGAGGATTCAGAATGCTTAAATTTGAGGGAAATCCTTGAATGTGTGGAGTCACCTTCAGATTAGATCATAGATGAGGATGAAATCATCTACATCATAAATTGGGTTTTTATACCTATAATAATACGAGAGGAGATGATGTGGTAATTTCATGCCTCGAAGTGGGTGGCACATCTAGGTATGACCAAAATGTACCATGAACTATGATGAAAGTTTTGGTGTCTATAAATTAAAAATAAGATAGTAGGGTTTATGAAACGATGCTACACCTGTAAGTAGGTGAAGGCTGAACATCAACGACCTAGAGGTTTTCTATAGACATTTCATATTTCAGAATGGAAGTGGGATGATGTGACAATAAACTTTTTGGTGGGTATTTCAAATATTTTAAGGAAGAATGAATCTATTTGGGTTATTATAAATTTACTAATGAAAGTATCACATTTATTTCCTATATAAGAGACTTTATCAATGGAGAAGCTATGAGTTTTATATGTTCAGGAGATTTTTTGTTTTAATGGGATTCCACATACTATAGTTTCATATCGTGATTCATGCTTTACTTCACGCTTATGGAAGGGCTTGGAGAAGGTACTCAGTAAACATGTTTTTTGAGTACGACATTCCACCCATAGAAATATGGGAAGTAGAGTATACTATACATGTTCTTGATGACTTTCTATGGGAATGTATGCTTGAATTTGGTGGGTCTTGGGAGAAGCACTAGGATTTATTGGATTTTTCCTATAACAATTTTTATCAAGAAACTACATAGATGGCACCATATGAGGATATTTATGGTTGTATTTGTAGATCAACACTATGCTGGATAATGGATAGTGAGTCAAAGATGATGGGGTTGAGTCTCCTGTGGGAGACATCAGAGAAGGTATAGTTGATTAAAAAATGTATGGATATGGCTCATAGTAGGCAGAATTCATATGCTAATAGACGAAGATAACTCCTAGAGTTTATATAGGGTGATCATGTATTCATTTGGGCATCACCTAGGTTAGTTCACTACTGGATACAGAGATAGGGAAAGCTAGTGCCCAAGCTCAGTGGACCCTTTAATGTAGTGGATAGGATTAGGCTGATGTCGGATCGATTGCATCTTACATAGAAATACAATGCTATGACCGATGTTTTTTATGTGTCAAAACTATGGAGGTATAAACCAGAACCTTCTAATGTGATCGATGTGTATTATGTTGAGCTAGAGATAGATGCATCATTTGAGGAGCATCTGAGATGTGTGATAGATCACAGTGAGAATTTATTGCATGGAAATACCATGTCGATAGTTCATGTATTATGGAAACATGGATGCATAAAGGAGGAGACAAGGGAAATGGAGGTCGATATACGATCTTAGTGGATCGATCTTTTTGGCTTGGAATCTTATAGAAGCTTGGGAGTACATCTCATAAATGAGCTATTATAAAGTGGGAAGATTTTAAGAGCCTGAAATTTTCTAGATTTTTCTATGGATTATTTATAGGTACTATTTTATGTTATTTTGAGTACTTTTTGATTTGGTTTTATCTTGGGGTGTGTAGGGTAAATTTTTAAAAACATAGAAGAGAAGAGGGCTGTGCACAGTTGGCACATGGTTAGAGAAAGCCATGTTCCCAGCCAAATAAACCATGCAACCCTAGACAGTGTGGTTTTTCAAAGCTGGTGCACATTTTTTCAAACTGTGCACCCTAAAAAGATAAACGTGAACCCCAAAAATAATAGGTGCACAGTTGGCAAACAGTTAGGGAAAACCATGCGCCCCTGTGTAGGAAACCATGCACGTGAATTAATTAAGCACAAAAATTATTTCTTAAATTCCCTAAACCCCTAGAACTCACATATTTCAACCCCTATTTGAGACTAGGAGGTCTTTCACTTTTTAGGATCTATCTAGACGAATTTCAAGCACTCATGGCCCCCTTTCTTCATTTTTTGAAGCCCAGATCGAAGATCTTCATTTCTCCCAAAAAGTGGATTCTATCCCATTGGTTTTTCATTCATTCTCTTTCCTTATCCTATATAAGAAAGTATTTATTTTTTTTTTTGAATTATGTCTAGATCTAATATTTTAGATCTAGATCTAGGATTATAGATATAGATCTAGATTATAAAGATCTTGATTCCTTTGATTTTGATTTAGGGTTTTGATATTTGAATCTATATCTAAGTCATTATGAAACTCAATTTTTGGGAATATCTGTTGAGTGATTTACCATCAACGAATTTAGGTAGGTCATCTAATATTCTCCCATAGTTGTGATTTTGATACATGTATGTATGTTTTAGAATTTATAGTGTTATTTAGAAATTTGAATTCCTAAATTGGGTTAGTCTATGTGGACATTTTATTAATTGAATTAATGTTGAAATATACGATTAATTAGGGAATTAATTGTGAAATTTAGGGGCTATCCATTTGGGTAATTAATTTGAGGATTAATTATGAGGCTTGGTGAATTATTCATTAGAAAATTAATCAGGGGATTAATTACCGGATGTTGAGATAATTGGTTTCAGATAATTAATTAATGAATCAATTATGAGATATTAAGATATATTATTTGAGATAATTAATGGTAGATTAATCATGTGATATTTATTTCATGAGATGGGATAATTAATCTAATATTAATTAAAATATTTTTAAATTGTGAGTATGATTAATTAGTTGATGAATTAATTAATGGTGTTTAAGATATGTATAATATTGTGATGTTATTAATTATGTGTTATTAAATGGTAAATGGAAACATGGACATTTGACCAAGTATTTTGAATGGTAACATGCTCATTAAATTACGTGTTATTAAATGGTAAATGGTAACATGGACATTTGACTAAGTATTATGAATGATAACATGATCATTTAATGATATGATATTAAATTTTGAATGTTAACATGATCATTCAATTATGTGATATTAAATTGTGAATGGTAACATGCCCCTTTATTTATGTGATATTAAATTGTGAATAGTAAAACACTCATTCAATTATGAGATATTAAATTTTCAATTGTAACATGATCATTCAATGATGTGGTATTAAATTAAATTTTGTGATATTAAAGTGTGAATGGTAACATGCTAACTCACTTATGTGTTATTAAATGTGAATGATGACATGGAAATTTAGTAAAATATTAGGAATGTTAACATAGAAATCCCAATGTGACATCCCTTGGGGATATATCAACTCTGGAATGGGCCAAAGCTGGTATTGAGGATTGGGTGTCCTCGGGAACCTGGAGGTTTATGTGGTTAAGTAGAGAATATTTAGTAATGTGATAAACTATTTATTTATGCATTATATTTATTTATTTATAAGAATACATATTCTATTGTTGACTATATTTTTATTAGACACCATTGGTGGTGTGATACTGAGTTGTACTCACACCCCTACTTGGGTTGCCTGATCGGTACCCGAATAGAATTTATTATTGCAGGATGTGTTAAGGGAAAAAGACCTGGGTTAGATTTCTTATTGGGGATGGAGATTGGATGAGGGAACTAGAAATGGTTCGGGACCCGCTTTGGATTCATTGGTTTCTTTATTTTCATCTTCATATTACACAATTGACACTTACTTCAGCATGTCATGTTTTCTACTTCAGTTGGATATTTTAATTCCAATTTGATTATATAGAGATTTTGGTATTGTTTATGATTATATATTCTTCTGTAATCGTTGTTTATTTACTTTGGAGTATTAATATTTTGAAATAGAGTATAGTCTCCCCATGATCTACTTACTAGATCCTCACTGATATTCGACAGCCTCTAGCGCACAGGTAGGCGTGCTTGAGGTCATGTGACCGACCAACTTGGGGAACTAATTTGTGGTCCCCTATTTGGGATTTTACAACTAAAGTCTATGGGGATAAAGTATTATTTTTAGGGAATTAACCAAATCCCTATGTCACAGTCTACATCTTCCTTGCACCCCTGTGAGAACCTGTTTGCAATTCCCTCAAATAGAAATGTTGTAGATGCCCCATCTTTCCACACTAGAAATACTTGATCTGAGGTAGAGGTATTTTTTTTGATAATTACCACTATGTCAATTGTTAAAACACCGAGTACATACTCCCCTTATAGAGAGGGTTTAATAAACTATAATTTTATTCAATATCCTGCCACTACCCAACTAAAACTCTTTGAAATTCCTCTTCTTACTACTAATAGAGAGACTCACTGCAATACTAGGAAGTTTTCTAGGAAATTAACTAAGATCTAGAAGAATACCTACAAATATATCTTCTTTTATACATTTCTTGATTATAAAGGATTTGTGAAGTACATCTAGATATGTCATCTGGTTAAATCTCATGAATTCTTTAATTAGATCTATATGAAATCCTATCTTGAATTTCCTAGGATTCTATGACTTTTCCACACATAAAAGAGGAATGAATTGAAGTAACTTCATGAAACGAGCAAAGTAAAAAAGATATTTCCATTGGTCCCTGCTAAATCTCCATAAACTTCTAATCATGGTGCAACTTTAGCATACCTAGGAAGAACTCCTTAAAGAAGAGATTCTTAAAGGTTTCCCATGTAAGTCCCTCACATATTCTCACCTAGTTCATGACTTCCCACCATCTCCCAGAAGGTAATTGAAGCTTGAAAGTATCCAAATTTACATGTTGATCCTCTAGGGTATCTATTAGATCATAGATCTCATTGAAGATGCTAATTTACTCCCCAATATCCCGAGGACCATAGATGCCCTGTAAGGACGGAGGATTTTGGAGATATAATTCCTAGGCATAATCAACCATTATATTGGATGCTCTTATGAATTGAACATACACTAATTGAAAGACTCTGTATTGTATCAGGTTTTCTACATGAACCATTGAAGTAGGTATATGAGCATGATCAGTTTCATCCTCATGTATATCTAGTGGTGGAACATGGGTGTTATCTCTTATGGGAGAATTCTGATTAGCTTCTACTAGAAATCCCATTTAAATTATTCTAGGATTAATTGTCTCAAATTCCAAACATATACTTATAACATCTATAATAAATTAATTAATATAACAATCTAAGAAATTTATTAGAAAACACAAGGTATTTCTATAGGAAACCTACCCTATAAGGATAACTAAAATGATAAGGAATTACCCTCTTAGAACTACCAAAGGATCAACACTGCTTCTATTTACCTACATGTTATTCAAATTCATATACATATAGTAAAAATCATTCTTAAGTTTGAATAATCCAAAATGTTATCATAATATATCACACAATCACATCGAAAAAAAATATATTTGACATTTAATAAAATGAACTATAATGGATAAGAAGCAACAAGTATATATGAAATGTGATCCTACATCCCTATTCATGATGCATAAATGCACCCCAAATCACATAAATAATAATATCTGTAGGTTCCGGGTGTAGTGGAAGTGCGTGGATGGGTGTACCCAACTTTAATTTTACCGCTAACAATGATCAATCCGAGATCCTTCATGATGATAAAACACCGGTTCTTCGGAATAGAATGAAGAAAAAAAGGAAATATTGCAAGTCCCAAAACCATAAAGAGGATCATCATACATTGGTTATAATTAATTTAATTAAAATACAAGAAATAACTTGATGAAATTATCTCTCCCTTTATTCTTTCATCCATGATCCAATGTGATCCTTCGTTGTGTCGCAGAATACAAGTGTATGATTCCTCTAGCGGTGATCCATACATGCTCCACGTATCTTTGGATGCCACCTAAGATATCTTTGGGTGCTATCATGGAAGAGACTTCACTTGCGATGTCCACATTTGATCGCCTTAAGAGCCGCTTCCAAAGCACTCTCCATGATCTAGTGGAGGAGGGTCTCACTCGTAACTTGAAAGAGTTCTTGGAGGAAATGAATTATCTCTTGTCTTGAGATATTTTTCTAGATCCGTTGTGCACAACCATAGGGAATGGATAGATCTAATGAGAATAATGTAATTGGGATTTATATTACTTAGAATAATAAAATTAGTTAATTACCCAAAGGAATTTATTGATTTCATTTAATTATTAGAAAGACCCCATGTCTAATAATAACATTTGACTATTATTATCAGTTGACATGCACCGAATGAATTACTCCTAATATTATTTAATTAAATAACTAATATTATTTCTCACCAATCCCCAAAATTTTTTACACGGTATGAATATTAATATACATGACATGTAATTTTGTTTTTTCATTTTCTTTATTTCCTCCACCATATTTATTAGACCTTGAATAATGACTATTTATTTCTTAAATAAATATCACTGCATTATTCACAAATAAATATATTATTTCACCCATTATATATTCTCTTGAATAACTAGTTTCAAAATAAATGTGATCACACATCCTTGAATAATTATTAAACCAAAACATGGAATAATCTTTATTCAACTTGTTAAAAAAATATTTAACTGAGATACTTGGATACACTTAGTGTGTGACCCTCTAGACCTCTTTCATAGTGGCACTAGGTGGAGCCTGCATAAAGTCCAAGGTTAGAATCTAGAAAAACGCCAAGGCACCCATAGAGAAAGAAGTTAATTCCACAAT
Source organism: Viscum album (assembly GCA_963277665.1). NCBI lineage: Eukaryota > Viridiplantae > Streptophyta > Magnoliopsida > Santalales > Viscaceae > Viscum > Viscum album. The sequence goes on along the minus strand of OY728121.1, from coordinate 848,620,931 downwards.
GACATGTCACCTCATATGAACGCATACCATGTAATGTAATCCCATTGTTTTGATATCCTGAATCAAGCGAGTTTCGTGATAGTGTTATCAACCCATGCACTCAATTACTCTTTATTTGACCTCCCATAATTAAACATTCCCATTCCTCACCATGTCCATGGATTTATTTAGGATATATCAATTCCATAAAAGGGCCTAAAATATCAACTTCTGTTATGGAACAGAATGGAAAAATCCTTTCTTGCATTATCTAATAATGCGATATTACTTGTGATGAACCCAACATATCCTACCTCATTACGAACAGTGTGTCATCACAATTTTATTCAATACATCAAAGTGCGCGATTTTTAATACCCATTAATAATAATCTTAAATTATAAGGACCAATACACATGTCTGTAGATATGAACATCCAATAACATTATGAAATGTGTATTTACTACTGGCGGGTCCTGTTTTCATAATATACTCCTGGATATTACCAAGGGTGCACACCATGAGAAGGTGCATCAATATTTTATGAGACATCACCCCTAATGGCCTATATTATTTACTTCCCTCAAATAACATCATCCATCCATAAAACATATATTCTAGAATAGTGTTATGTCACTTCCAGGTTCTCATCATAGTAGGGATCTTCTATGACCCTTTAGTGCAAAATATTTCATTAGGACATTATCACATGCATTATTACATAGATAAATAATAAAGATGTGATAAGGTATTTATTAATATTCAAATTCATGAATAAAAATTTATCATAAAGTACAAAGTAGTTGGTTCTAGGTTACCAACTCCAACAAAATCCCACTTGGACTAGAGCCAACTACAAACATCCTTTAACCTACTAGCTCTCACATGATATTCATGCTTCTTCTGAGATAAACCTTTAGTCATGGGGTCCACCACATTCTCTTCGGTGGACACTCTGATCCCTTCAACTTCACCCCTTTTATAGAAATACCTCAAGAGGTGATACTTTCAGAGAATGTGCTTTGTCTATTGATGTGACCTTGGTTCTTTTGCAAGATCCATAATTGCAGTATTATCACAATACAATGTGATCAGGTCCATAATTATAGGAACCACATCAAGATCCTAGAAAAATTTTCAAATCCAGAACAATTACTTGGATTCATCATAAGAAGAAATATATTCGGAATCCACTGTATAATCGGTGACAACTGGCTGCTTTGAACTCTTCCAGCTCACAGCTCCTCCGTTGAGACAAAAAACATTTCCTGATTGTGACTTCAGATAATTCTGATCTATCTAAAAACCATCATTACCATTCCCACTGATGAAAATATCCTCATCTCTTCCATACACCAGGAACATTTCCTTAGTTATTCTTAGATACTTAATGATAGTCTTAAAAGCTGTCCAATGATGTTCTCCTAGATTTTCAGGATATTTTCCCACCATGCTCAACGCAAAGGCAATATCAAGCCTGATACATAACATGGAATAAATGATGGATCCTATAGCCAAATCATATGGGATCTGAATCTTCCTATCTTTATCATGTTGTGTATGATGACACATTATCTTAGAAAGATATAGGCCATGTGACACTAGAACCAATCCCCTCTTGGATTGTTCTATAATAAATATCTTTTGTATCTAGTCAATGTATGTACTATGACTTGTCCAAGAAGCCTCTTGGATATATCATGAATGATCTCCATCCCTAGAATGTAGGCTGCTTTAACTATGTCCCTAATAGAGAAACACTTGTTCAACCAGTCCTTAACTGACTTTAATAATGGTACATCATTTCCAATAAGTAATATGTCATCAACATATACTACTAGGATAACGAACACATTCCCATTAAACCTATTATAAACACATGACTTAAATTTGTTCTTAATGAAACCAAATTTCTTTATGGATTCATCAAATTGAATATTCCATGACCTGGATCCTTTCTTTAATTCATAAATGGATTTCTACAACTTGAAAATTCGTTTGGATTCACATGGTGTCACAAAATATTCTAGTTGCGTCATATAGAAATCTTTCTGAAGGTTCCCGTTAATGAATTCTATTTTGACATCCACATACCAAATCTTGTTTCCATGGTAAGATTCTATGGAAAGTATGATTGTTATTGATTTAAACATGGAATCTGATGATAAGGTTTCATCAAAGTAAATTCCTTGATGTTGTCTGAATTCTTTAGCCATTATCCTTGCTTTATAAGTGCTAAATTGACCTTCTATGTCTAGATTTCTCTTTAACACCCATTTGCATCCAACAGGCTTTAAATCAACTGGCTCATAAACCAGAACCCAGACTTGGTTCTGATACATGGAATCCATCTCATAATTCATATATTCTATCCATCTTGCACCTTCTAAGCTCTCTACTTCTTCCTTACAGGAGAGAGGTTCATTATTGTACAACAATAATGATTCACCATCCCTAGTGACTAGGAAACCAAATATCCCTAGTTCCCTAACCTCTCTTGAGATCTTACGCAGTACTTGTGTTTCTGGAACCCCTTCCATGGGGATCTATGGAATTTATTCTTGTACCAACTACTGTGTATCTTTAACATCAACTTCATCAAAGTCAATCTTTCTCCCAATTTCCTTTTTGAGGATTTTCTCCCTCTCAAGAAAGTTGACTTGTCTGGTGATAATCACTTTCTCGTCTGAAGGTTTATATAGGTAATATCCTTTCATTTCCTTGGGATATCCTATAAAGATACACCTTGTTCCCTGGGGTTCTAGTTTGTTTCCTGAGAAGAAATTAACAAATTCCTCACATACCCATACACATGTGTGAGAAAAAATGGGTTTCTTTCCATTCCATAACTCAGAGGGAATTCCACTTTCCACCTTAGTTGGTACTCCATTTAATGTGTATGTTGTAGTTTGTAATGAATATCCCCAAAAGGATAATGGAATATCTATATAACTCATCATCGACCTCACCATGTCCAACAAGGTGTGGACCCTCCTTTCACTAACACTATTCTATTGTGGTGTATAAGGAGGAGTGAGTTGAGATAGAATCCTAGACTCACGTAAAAGGTTGATGAAATCTTGGTTTAAATATTCTCTACCTCAATACAATCAAATATTCTTTATATTCTTACCAAGATGATTCTCTACTTCATTATTGAATTCCTTAAATTTATCCAAGGACTCTTACTTATACCTCATTAAGTAGATGTAGCCATATCTACTAAAATATTTTGTAACAGTAATGAAGTAAGAATATCCATATCTAGCTTCTAATGGAAATGGTGAATACACATCCGTGTGTACCAATCCTAGAAGCTCTATGGCCCTTTCAACCTGTCCACGGAAAAGCAGCTTGGTCATTTTCCCTTGTAAATAAGTGTGATATCTATCAATTGGTTTTATCTCAATAGAGTCTAAATAACTATATTCGAAGAGATTTTTCAAGAGTTTATCATTTACATGACCAAGATGGTGATGACACAACTAGGTGTTATATGACTCATGTGAGTTTGTTTCGTTATCAATTTCCAATGCTAGGTTTTTGTAATTTAATACATAAAAACCATTATTTAAATGTGTCATACCATAACATATATTGTTTTTATAAAATAAACAACCCTTATTTCAAAACTTGAAAATAAATCCATCCATATTCAAACATGATACATATATTATATTCTTAGTAACACTACGTACATAATAATAGTTATGTAAAATCAAAAGCATCCTTGTTGGAAATGAGAGATGGTAATTGAAAATGTCCAACACAACCCACCTCGTGCCATTGGTTGCTCAAAGATACACCTATCCTCTATAAATATTTATAAGTCTACTTGGTTCCTGAATTTTAATATAGATGTGTGACCAAAATGTTGTATCTAATACCCACTGTGAAGAAAAGGAAATATTACACTTGATAAAAAACACACCTTTAGTGTCCCCATGCTTCTGGGTGAAGTTTCTCTTCCAGTGGCTAGCTTTCCACATGAAAAAGTTACTGCCTACCATTCCTTGACCTACCTCTAGATCTTTCACTTCTTATAGGGACATCGCTTGGGGGCTTCAGACTATTTATAAATCCTTGGATCCTTTTCCTTGTCCTTCATCTTATTATTCACCATAAGGACCATGGGTTTTTCATGCCCTATGTCCTTATCTACCTGGAGAATCAAGGTCAGAGGTTCCAATATAATCTTCTCATTATTTCTCATGTTGTAGTTGATAATAAATCTATAAAAGGTCTTGGGTAGTGATGATAAGACGAGACATGTATGCAACTCATCAAGGAACTAAATCCCTAAGATGTCCAGGTGTTAAATGTAGCCAATAAGCTTAACTACATGAGGACCAACTAGCACAGACTCTCTAATATTAGTTGTGAACAAAGCATTGGAGATCTCATATCTCTCCTATATCTCATTATTTTGATATAGATCATTAAGGTGAGACATCATTCTATACACGTTCATGTTTTCATGTTGCTTCAAGAGTTCATTAGACATGGGTGATAGCATGAAACATTTTACATATGTGGCATCATCCAAATGTTTCATATAGAGAGATATTTTCTCATAATTGGCCTCCTTGACAAGCTCAACTGAAACATGGTCCTCCAATACATACAATTTCCTATTGTGGTGAAGGATAATGCTTAAACTCCTCTGCCACTCTTAGAAATTAGTGCTGGTGAGAAGGTTTTCCTTCTTAGGTATGATTCTAAATGATATTTTTGATGTAATTTTTCTTTCAATTTTTAAAAATTAGTATGATTTTATCATGATAAAACCGATACAAATAAATAAATTAATACTTATTAGTCTCCCACTATTTTATCAAACTCCAATATCCCTCACCATTGACTTCATAATATTCTATTGCCTGAAAATTATAGTGGAAAAGATCCATATTTCCCTTCTCATTACCCCAACTAGGGTTGGTGAAGAAACTCGAAAGATTTTGTATAGGCATTCCAAATTCCAACTGCATTAACTCACAACTCCTTGATCCACTGAGTGGACTCCCCAATCCTTGAATCCTTTTATTTTTGATTTCCTCAATCTTTGCCTCTTGGTCACACCAAGTCCACTGTGGCAGTAAACCCTTGATGTGAACCATGTCAAGTCAACCCAAAACCCAGAATTAGAATTCCCCAAAAATTGAAAGCACCCCAACTAGGGTTGGTCAATAAATTTGAACTATGGTTTGATTATAACCAAGATTATGGAAGGCTATACAGACTTAATATTTACTTTAGGGATTTTATACTTATACATAAATTTCCATTTTGTTATCTTTATTACATTATTGTTAATATTAATTGGGATATAATTAAGTGATTAACCATTTCTAAGATAATATTTACACAAAAGCTGGTCTTATTTTAATTCCACCTTGCATGCTTGTTTAATTCATTAATTATGTGATCACAACAACACACCCACAATAAATAAACCATGAAACCGACAGAAATAAAATAAATGGAATGATCATGATCTTTTTATATTAGTTAGTTTATCTAGTGGTTGATAAACTAACCCAAGATATAGGGGAGAAAACACTTTGAACCTTTTGGGTTCGTGTTTATAACTTTCCACCGATCCACCTTTGTATCTCCTTGGACTGGTTTCACCTTGGCTCCTAACTTGAGCCACCTCCACTGGCTTTGGAGCTCTATCAATTATATATTCTTTTTTCTAACATACAAGAGAGGGGTAATATAAGGTTTTACATAAAAGAAACCTTGGGCACGTAGGCCCTACATATTAATGAGGAGAAGTCTCACAGACCAACAATTTTAATTTAAATAAATAAATTAAAATAAACCATCTACATACAAAAGGTCATAATCTAGCTCATGATCATCCATACATGAAATGATATTTAAACATAAATAAAACTAGCATTAAATTATTTAATCATTCATGTTTAAGATAGATCATGCTCCAATCAATTAATTATTATCTTTAATTAATCAATCCTTTTATCTTAAACCCTTTTCTGAATTTCATTGAGATTCTCATCCATCATAATTTTAAACAAATAAACTCATTTAAAATTATTTTTGTACGTAACTTGTACCTTGGAGGAAACCTGGAGAATTACCATTCATAACTACCCAATGAGTATAAATGAACAATACAAATATGTTAAATTAAACACATATGTATAAAACACCTATCACATGTTGTGCCCCGGCTTTATGCCCGCACCATGGTACATGTATCAAGGGGTTGTATAATATAATAATAAATTTTAATAAATTTGAATAATTTGGATGAGTAAACAGTGTTTAGTTTCTACTACATGGCCTGTATTATTGTTCACCATCCATCCAAAGTACATGCCCAAGGTGTCAGCGTGTAGATGTACCTTGGAATTATTTAGAGTACACGACATGTTCAGTGGGCCACATACCATGTAGTATTCATGCTACATGGTATCCAGCTGGGAAAGCCATGTATGGGGTACACGGTCCAACCCTAACCCAAAGGGACTACACACCGTGTCCAGTGGGTGACACGACGTGTAATCCAAAAATCGTATGCCACCTATTCCTAGTCAACACATGGAGTCATAAAGACTCAGATAAAATCCAACACATGGAATGGTTTGGAGGATTAGTCCTGATGCATTCAAACTTAACTACACGATGTGTGAGGCATAATACACACCATGTGTTATGGTGTTGTATGGACATGAAACTTTGTCACCTCCTGATGAGATCCTATATTTTTATTTTAATCAAAATTAAAAGAAAAGATCATTTTTTAAGGTGAACGAGAAATGAAATACGAGGAACATATATGAAGATTCAAATTTATAGAATGATTAAATTTAATTGAAACAACTAAATTATTAAATGAATAAATCATAAAAAAACTAAATAATTATAATCAATGATATGACCCCTATGATACCACTTATAGGGTGTAGCGAAAGCACGTGGATGGGTGTACCCAACTTTAATTTTATTGTTAACGATGATCAATCTGAGTTCCATCATGATGATAAAATGACAGATATTTGGAATAGAATGAAGAATGAAAAGGAAAGAGGGAAGTCTCAGAACCATAGAAATGATCATCATATGTCAGTTATAATTAATTTAATTAAAAGTCAAGAATTACCTTGATGGAATTATCTCCCCATTGATGCTTTAGGTCGCGATCCAATGTGATCCGTTTTTTCATCATAGAAGCCAAGTGTAGGCTTCCTCTAGCGGTGATCCACATGTGCTCCACATATCTCTGGACATCGCCAAAGGGATCTCTTGGTGCTAGCATGGAAGAGCCTTCACTTGTGATGTCTACCTTCGATCACCTTGAGAGCCACTTCCAAAGATCTCTCTATGATCTGGTGGAGGAGGATCTCTCTCGTAACTTGAGAGTGTTCTTGGAAGAAAGGAATTATCTCTTGGCTTGAGAGATTTTTCCAGATCTATTATGTAAAAGCATAGAGACTGTCTAGATCTAATGAGAATAATGTAATTAGGATTTATATCACTTAGAATAATAAAATGAATTAATTACCCAAAGCAATTTATTCATTTCATTAAATTATTAGTAAGACCCCCTATCGAATAATAACATTTGACTATTATTATCACTTTACATGTGACCATAAAATTACACCTAATATTATTTAATTAAATAAATAATATTATTTCTCACAAATACCTAGAAAAAACTACATGGCGTTTATATTAATATACAGGGCATGTAATTTTGTTTTTTTTCTTTGTTTCCTCCACCACATTTATTAGACCTTGAATAATGACTTTTTATTTCTTAAATAAATATCACTATATTATTCTCAAATAAATATATTATTTTTACCATAATATATTCTCTTGAATAACTGGTGTTGAAATAAATCTGATCAGGCATCTTTGAATAATTATTAAACCACAACTGGAAATAATCTTTATTCGACTTATTAAATGAATATTTAACTGAGATACTTATATACACTTAATGTGTGACCCTCTAGGACTCTTTCTCAGTGGAATTAGGTGAATAATACCTAAAGTCCAAGGTTAGAGTCTAGAAACATTCCAAGGAACCCATAGAGAAGTAATTTAACACCACAATGATGTGTCACCTCATATGAATTCTTACTATGTAATGTAATCCATTTTTATCAATATTTCAAATCAAGCGGGTTAAATGATAGAGTAATTAACCCATGTGCTCGATTACTCTTTCTTTGACCTCCCAAAATTGAACTTTCCCACTCCTCACCATAGATAAGGATATATTTAGGCTCTATGAATTCCATCAAAGGGCCTGAGATATCAACTTCCGTTATGGAATAGAAGGGAAAAAAATCCTTTCTCGCATTATCTATTAATATAGTATTACTCTTGATGCACCCAACATATCCTACCTCACCGTGAACAGTGTGTCATCACAGTTTTCATCAATACATCTAAGTGCGCGAGTTGTAATACCCATTAATAATAATCTTAATGTCTACAGACCAATACACACATTCATAGATAGGGACATCCAATGACACTATGAAATGTGGATTTCCTACTAGCAGGTCTCATTCTCATAATATCCTCCTGGATATTACCAAGGGCGCACACCATGATAAGGTGCCTCAATTTTTTATGAGTCTTCACACCTAATGTCCTGTATTATTTGTGTCCCTGAAATAACATCATCCAGCTATAGAACATATATTCAAGAATAGTTTTATGGAAATTCTAGGTTATGATCATATTAGGGATCCGCTATGACCCTTTAGTGCCACAACTATCCTTAGGACATTATAACATGAATTTTCATGTAGAAGAAAAATCAATATGTGATATGGTATTTATTAATATTCAAATCCATGAATACAACTTCATCCTACCGCCCTATTCAAGATGCATAAATGTATCCCAAATCCATTAAATAATAATATCAACATCATATGCATCACCTAAGATGAAATAAGTCAATAGTGAAAATGAATAATAAGAACATCAATCCCACATTTCATATAAACATGAAGGTCCACTATATACTATTGGATAGACACAAAAATAATTCCCCTACCTGAGTCTTACCCATCCTATTTCCTATCCACCATGTCCAAAATAAAGGAAAAATAAATAAAATAGGTGAGTAAATAGTTGAACTTTAATACCATTTTGTAACACCCCAACTCGAATCACCGAGTTTGGCTAGAGTGCGACATAGCCTCATGCACACCTCCCTATATGCAAGAGGCTACCCAATAGATGAATCATAGGGATAAAATTTCATTGGTAATAGAAAATAAATAAATAAACACACATAAATAAAAAACAATAACAATAATAATTATAAGGGAATCAATAATCCAATGAGAATACCAACCAATGACATAACAACATGACATGCCACCCATACAATCCAAAGAAAAATAAATAATCCCAACATGAGGTAGATCAATGTAATAAATTATTATAAAAAATAGGAAAGAAGAGGAAAAACATCTATGAATCAGAGTTTATCTCTACATCACTTCACACAATCCTATAACTCCTCCTCAATAGTCTATCACAAAGCCCTTTCCCTTTACCATATTCATGACCATAAAATCTACATGCGCTCTAAGATTCCCTTGTAGAGTGTGAGTATAAAACCCAGTAAGACACTAAAAATTTCCCTTAACATAGGTTCATAGTATACAAATGTTCATTTCATTAAAATAATCAATACAAAAGTTAAAAGGAAAAATAAATCATACATGTACACAAAAATTCTGGGTCCTTGTAGACTGACCCTACCTGCTTCAGATCCATGCCAGAGGTAATTTCACATGTTTCCATGGTGTACTCGGTAAACTGATCATATATTTAAATCTCTCTTCAAGGGTTATTCACACCCACATTTAAGGTGAATACAAATATTGACACAATTCATATCTCTAGATAAATCTATACAACCACACATCAACCCAATCTCATATCTCCGGGGAAATCCATCACATTACATGTTGATTGAATCTCACATCTCTAGGGTAAACTAACACATCACATGTCAACCCAATAAGATAGATTTGGGGAAGCCTACCAAATTATTCTCACTCACCATATAAGGGAGCATGTAGCCCACATGGCTCAACCAGTTCACTCAATTGTAAGGAAAAATAAATTACACTTGTAGCAGACAAGATGCAATATAGAAATTCATAATAAATTCTTTTCAAGAAAGATTCAAATACCCAAGACACATCCACATGAAAACCATATCAATAATAGGTTTCACAAGCTACATATGCACACCACATGATAATAATATCAATCATATTTATCATAGGCTACACATACACACACCACATGTGAATCTTATCAAGCATATGTCTTTTGGGGCCATACACTCACACCACTTATGAATCATATTAGGCATAGTTTTCATGATCTAAACAAACACACCACATGAAAATCATTTCACGTATAGGTCTCATGAGCTACACATGAACACCACATGATCATGAAAAACACCCATATCCATAGGGCCTTTATGATAAGGACTTATTACCTCAAGCACGTTGTTTTCAAAATCTAAGTTCCACCAAGTGATTCATCACCCATATCACATCAAAAAAGAAAATAGAATAAAGCCATATGTTAAGGGTCCCTAGTACCGATTACAATCCAACATGAAAAAGGTTATAGAATGATATTCAATAAGGGGAATATTCTAAGAGGATAGAACTTCATCAACTTACCGAAAAAAACCACCTTCAAAGGTAGATCTTGGTAAATGGAGAAAAATAATCATTAAAAGAAATGATAACTAGATATGAAGGGGATAATATCCCCACAAGTCTATACCAAAACGACCAAGCCAACATCTCCTATGGTCTAATTTTCTAAGAAGGTTGAACAAGGATATGAATGATAAGAATGATGTCACCCTAGGAAACAACTTTAATGTAAGAAAGGTCGACCATATCTCACTCCAGGTTTGTCTAGATTAGATAAATTAAAAAGAGGAAGAAGGAAAATTAATTTATAGAGCGAATAATGGGTTATTGACCCATTAAATACCCATATTGATTGAAATTTGAAACATCTATTTCAAAATTATGAAAAAAATGACACCATTGAGTGGTGATTCCCACCATGGATATGGAGGCCTCAAACATGCCATCCCAGTTAGCCCAAAATGACCATCCACCAGGGCATGGTGTTAGAACCTACCCTGTTTTGGACTCCCCATGCCTTCCATAATGAAGTAGTGAGGCCTCTATAGACATGGTCTATAGGGGAATCATATAATTACAAGCTTTATACCTTTCCCATCAATGGGCGTGTTGGTCCTTCCCATTTCAAATAGGTGTTCTCCTAGCAGAAAACAACCTACACCATAATGTGGTCCTGCCTGTGGTGTACCCTAAAATAGAAAAAACCATGTTTAAGCCTCTAAAAAATCCAACTCATATCGGATCCATGTTAAACAATCACGAGTCCCAAAAATACCATTTAAGATAATTTGAAACTTAAATTAACATACCTTGTGAAAATGAGGGTGTTATGTATATAAGATTATATCACAGTCAAAATGTTTAAATAAATTATCCTATTGAAAGTTATATCAAAGAAATTATAAAAACAAAAATAGTGAGATATAAAATTGGTAAGACCCTATTTCACCAATAAATAAAACTATATGTAGTGATGGTCCCAATTAATCAATAAAATGTTAACATAAAATATAAAATGTATTCTTTAAATTGGAATTTATTATAATTGATATAAGTGTAATATGAATTTGATATAATTAAAATGGATTATAGTAATAAAATAACTCATAGAAACATAATAAAATAAAAATAATGGGTCAAATTAAAACATATAGATGATAATAGTATTAATACCTGTAAAATGGGATTTTTTATTTAAATAATGAATGTAGAAATGAATTCTATAAAATGTAAAAAATGATAGAAATCTATAGAGATAAACATATTTATTAGAGTTTAGGAAATTTGGGATAATAGATATGAGAATATTTCTAAATAGTCACATAAAATAAAGATATACCTTCTATTGTAGTGGAAACACAAAATTAGAGAGTTTATGGGAGAAAATAAAGTTTCAATGATGTGGATTTATACTTATAATATAAAAACAAAATTTGTTAAAATTTTAAATTCAGAATTTATTTACTCTAAGATGAAATATCAGTGAATTAAATATAAAAAGATGAAAATTTTCTTACAATAATGCTGATGTATCACTCAAAGAATGGTGACTAAAACTGTGTACCTTATATTGCAGTGTATTTACATATTGGAAGAGTTCAAGGAGAAAAATAGGGTTTAAATCGGTTGAATTAGGGATGTACTGTAGCCACAATTGAAACTGTATGCTTTCAAGGAGCATTAATATTTTTGGATAGTAAAATATATATGGTGAAATCCATTGAAAGAGAAGAAAAACAATAACTAATGAATAAAGGAGGAACCATACAATGAAGAATCTTAAAAAAATTAGGTATGTAGTGATTCAGAAAGATCCCACCATGAAGGAGATATATTTGAGGAGATCCATTATGATAAGAAGAGTATGAGACCTAACAGATCATATAAATCAATGATTTTTCTTAGCTAAGTATAAATGAATTGAAATAATACATTTTATTTTGAAAAAGAAGAATGTAGTGTTGGAAAAACCTCTAGTTGTCCTTAATCAAAAAATTATTCTATAGTGACTTTTGTCTATATTCGCCTCCTTATGGTCATCCTCAATTTTTGGTAATGCTATGACCCTGATATCTAGAAAAGTGCCCCATTGAAAAAATTGGTACAAAACTTTAACATTCATTAGAAGATAATGGAAAAACCTCTATCGCTGAATAAACATTAAAAATGATACCAAAAAAATAAAACTATAGAAAAGAAATATGTTTCAAGTGAATAAAAAAATTAATATTAAGTATATACATGTACAAATGGTACATGGCTGTTATAGTAATAGTGAAGTAACTATAAAAATTATATAGGTATGAAACTAAAAAATTGAATATGCACAAGTAAAACTATATAAATGAAACTATAAAAATGAAACTATGGAAATGTTATAGACATGATATTTCATTATTGAATGAACTATAAAAATGAAAGTTAAAAAATGAAGTTGAACTTATGATATATATTTTCATTATTGAATGAACTGTATTATTTTTAACTTCAAGACATAAAGTTGAATATATGAAAAATTATAATAATTTTTCTATTATATTATTATAAAACATACATTTTTGGTAATAATAAAATAATGGGTATGTAAAAACCTGAGTATACTATCAGAAATAAAAAATACAAGATAAAATATGAAAATATGGATATTAGAAATAAGAATACAATTCATATTAGAAGAACAAGTCAATGATTTTTTAAAAAAATACACATTAAATATTAAAATAGAAAGAAATTTAATAGAAATTAGTACTTATAATGAAAATATAGATTATGTCAATTTTTTTTCAAATATGTTCATCATTCTAAATGATAATACATATTTTTCAATAAAAATATTAAAGTGATTATCATTTAAAAGAGAGATGGTAAACTTTTTAGTTAAGAGAAAGGAAGAAAAATAGTTTATCTGTCACGAACTAGGCTGGGTCGTCATCCGACCCGGCGCCCGACCCGGTCTGCGACATGGCCCGAAGGGCGTTCCCGATCCCCACGGGTTGGAAACTAGTTTCGGGCATCAAAATAAACTAGTTGGGAATGGTTTGTCCCATAACGAAGATAAATGACCATAAACTGAACAAGCCAATAAATAAAGGAAAATAAACTAAACAACTTGACAGCGGAAAAAGGAATAAACAAAGAAATGTGACATACCTCAGATGACCCTGTGGATCACCAAGGTACGTCAACTACACTCTCTCCCAAAAGAGATCCAAGACTGAAACCTGCAACTGAAAAGTAAAGTAGGCATGAGCACCGAGATGCTCAGTAGGAATGCCAAAATATAACCACATCCTATGCCCCTGCCTTTAATAAGAAATCCAATTATGCCAGTTTGAAAATAATATAATAATAAAATAATGTTTTTCCTTCTTTTCAAATTCAAGTGATGATTTTGAATTTTCAAGTAAGGCATTTCACTCCCACTACATTTTCAAAATATGCTCCGAGCATGCATTGATGTTTCAAAATAAAAAGAAACCAGTTTGGATAAAAAATATGGTTTTCACAAACTAGACATCAAGTATGAAACAACTGAAAAGAAAGTTACATCACTAGAAGCATGTCACAAATGAGCACTATGGGTAATCCCTATAGGTAGCTAGAACAAGTGGGAACCTAGAGACCATGTACCTCAGGGAAACGTGGCTTAGAAGACCACGAATCTCAGAAAACGTGGCTCAGAAGGCCACGAACCTCAGAAAATGTGGCTTAGAAGACCACGACCCTCAGAAATTCATATGTTTAGTTAGTGTTGTTGCGTCAATCCTTCTAGACAAACCGGGACGAACCCCTGCCGTTTCATCTAGCGTACTAGTCCTGGTCACCCACCTAGATACCCGGGTTTCCCATTGCGCTCTATTTCAAGTGGTGGTGAGTTTTTCTTTATCAGGAAAACATATATGAACATAGCATTTTCTTTATCAAAAAATCATTCAACCTCTCACCCCAGTTCTCCCTGCTTAAGAATATTCCCTCTCTTTCACATCACACAATGCATAAACTTCAACATTAGGAACATCATAACACTTTCAACATACAAATCATTTTCTAAAACCAAGGGGGCGTGCCTCAAGAGAGGTTTTTTTTTTATTTTTCATAAAAAATTCTTAAGGTTCCAAAAAGGATGTATTACATAAAGGGAATAATTTTTACAATTAACTGGCTAAAAAGGACAAACACCTTTGGAAATATACATTACCAATTCAAAACCACTTTAAGAAATCAATTTTTCAAGAAAAGGTCACTTAAGACGGATAGCATTAAAAATATATTTAAATTTCCAAAGCAAATGAATAATAATTTCTATCAACCGTAACCTGATTTCATAGCATGTGTATATAGCGTAAATTCAAAACATATTTTTAAAACAAGAAAGAAATTATGAATCTCAAATTAAAGGCATGGGCATAGAGGACCTACCTCAAACTTGTTGCTATCTGTCGATGGCCACTCGAACTGACACTTGGCACACACACACACATGCATTTATACATATATATATACACACCCCTAGCTGCATTGCACATCTTCCCTACACCATTAGGGAATATGTATAAAGAGGGCACATATATATACATGTCTTACCCTATGCATGTACATGTAGGATGTCTTGACACGCGCAACCCAAAACCAACGAAGAAAGGCCCAACGCACTACACATATAATTTAATAAATCAATAAAACAACTTATAAAACACTTAAAAATTAGCACCAAAGAGTTCACACCAAAAACGCACTTGATCTCACATAAAAACGCCACTTTAAAACTGAACACACAACACAACCATACCAAAACATGTTTTCCGTTACTTTAAACTATTTAAAATTTAAATTCATAAGAGAACAAGTTCAACAAGCCAAGATAACACATTTTTCCTTCAAACCACATTTTTAATACACCTGCACCTTAATTTCTTTAGAAAACATTTTGCACTCTCCAAAACAAGGCCTGATACACTTTTCAAGAAACACTACAACATGATACGCATGACACAAATCAATTTATTTGAAAGAAAAATTCATTTCTAACACAACCACATATTAAATTATTACCGAAACATACTTTTCGAACGTAAAATAATTAATTTAGCATTTAAAAGAATTCCCATAACATGACCCATATGAAAACATAACCAATTCTAAAAGAAAACTCAATTCCATCACACATGCATGTCAAAACATTCACATAACACATTTCGCACCACCCAAAATAATTAAAGAACATACTAAATAAATTAATCCAGACAAATCCTTCATAAAACAACATTTATAGATGAATTCACCTATCATTGGTGTCGAAAGCCCCGAATTTCGAAGCGAAACTCTAATCGGGCGCCAAGTGCATCGCAAACAACATCAAATAACCCTAAATCAAGAAACCGAACACAAAAAAAAACAGAGAAATCAAAATCCAAATGAAAATGAATTAAAACCCTAGCTAAGAGGAAAAAGGGGGATATCGAAGGGAAGGAGAGGGTTTAGCCGGAAGAAGTCCGCTCGCCGGATGGAGCGCTACTCACCGGAGGGAGAGGGGGAGGAGGCGCCGGCCAAAGGGATTGCTGGAAGGGGGTGCGGCCAAGGGATAGCCGACGGAAGAGGGAGGCGCGCTGGGGGTTCAATGTAGGGTGGACGACGGTGTGAGGCAGCGTGAGGAGGGGATTGGGGCACCGGTCTGATGTGTCGCCGGAAGGAAGGGAGCAGGGTGGGAGAGCGCCGACTGCAAGGGGTGAGGCGCGAAGAAACCAGGGGAAGGAGGAGGGCCGACGCTGTGCACGACACACAGTGAGGAAGAACAAAAGGGGGGGAGAGAAAAGAAAAAGTAAATGATAATAAAATAAAACCTAAAAAAACTTAAACTTAAAACTATTAATAACACTTATCAAATATTAAAAAAATTATAACGTTAATAATTTTATAAAAATTTTAAAGGCTTAATAAAAAAAAATAGCCTAATTAAAATATTAACAAAACATAATAATAATAATAATAATAATAATAATAATAATAATAATAATAATAATAATCTTAACTTTTTTTGTTATTAAAAAAGTTCTAAATAATTTTATTTTTCTTTCGCGTTAACTTTATTACGCATTCGGTTAATAAATTAACTAACCATGCATTAGGCAGGCCGTACGGTGGTCTGGCGAAGCCACATGTCTTCATTCGTGCCCTGCCCGTGCATCATACATTGCGAAGCCAAAATAATCGCTTATCGGAAAAAGCGCACAAAATTCAATTAGGGCTCAACTCGCAATCAAAAAGAGGACTGAAAAAGTTAAAAAAATTAGGATAATTAAATTATTGAAATCGGTGTGTGACAATTCTCCCCACCACAAAAATTTCTGCCCCCAGAAAGTCACCCAGCCAAACGAGAAACCAGACTCAAGTTCGAAACTGGATGAGGCCAAAAAAACATGAACTCGGTGTGACTTTTCACTCCATCAGTCACACCCGACCAACTCTGAGGGAAATTGAAAAGAGAATAACTATCAGAAAATGAGGAGGGTTCTTCCCACCACAAGAACCCGACTAGAACAATTAACATTGAGACTCAGCATGGGATAACTCTGGAACTGCTAACTTGATCCAAGAGGGAACCGCCACACAGACCAAACCTCGAAGAAGGCAAGACAAGATTAATAGTGGGTCTCCCCACCATTTAAGAACTGACCAGATTAAGCCAATTAGCATAAAACAATACGAGAACCCAGCACAAACCGACCCATGAACTCTCCGTAAAAAGCAGACCCCCACCACATGGGGTCCTCGATGAAAGACCCTGAACTGAATAGCAGACCAAAACCCTATTCATTATTTCTCAATACGCATGTGTCTCCTAGAACGAGAACATCCCAAAACAAGAGAGGGTCACCAAAGGAGCTAGCCACACAAGAAAGACAATCATCCTTAGAATCATGTCCATAAAGAGACAAACTTCAAAGATCACATTTGAGGAGGAACAACTATTAAAATTACCAGAAAACGATACCACCACACCTCATTACTTCCAAAGTGGGGTATTCAAGGAACAAGGACCACAACGAGGAAACAAAGACTCTACGTATCTTATAACAAAACAGAACCTTCAATGGAGAGGGAGATACAATAGAGAAACTTAAATCATTATTATTCCAGCACTGGTGAAGAAGTTTACCAAGGTGACCCACATCCCATGATTCCTGACTGCGTGAAAAGCTTCACTCCGAGACCTGTGGTTGGAGCTCTGATGTCTTGAAGTATCTGCTGCCTCGCAGTCAGGAGCTGACATCCCCCGGTCGAGACTCCTTCTGATGAGGCCACTAGCAGAACCTCTCCAAGTGCCCCAAATGGCCACACCGACGGCAAGCCTTCAGAGGATGATGACACGGTGACTTAAAGTACCCAAACTGAGCACACAAGAAGAAAACAAGGGGGTGAACCAACTAATAGAAGATGAAATTGATAAGAAGACTTGTCTGAGATAGGTTCCTCAGATTTTCTCTCATCACCGGATGGGGAACCTTCTCGAACACCAAAAAGAGATGGTCCCGAAACACTGGACAAAGACCCTACACAAGAGAAACTTTAATTGATTCCACGACGCTACTTCTGGAGAAAATGGAATCGACTCCTTGGAATGAACCCACATAGGCCTTCACTGCTCATTGGCCTTACTTGACACTCACTAGTCCTGACACTTTCCTCGACTTCACTTCCTCGGGTATAACCCATCAGACGAGAGTGGTCTTAAACACCTTCCAAGACATACCATCATGCAATGACGCTTGGATTATTTCCTCCACCAATACAAAGTTGCACCTTCAAACAGAACCGAACCAACACGGACTCTCATAGTTTTGGGAGTTTCCAATAACCTGGAAACACCAACGATTTGACCAAGCCAGTCCGCTACCTTCGATAGATCACGATCACCACAGAAGCTGGACAATAACTGAAAAGAATTCAATTCCTCCACTCTGCTAAGAGTCAGGGTAGAACCAACAACTAGAAGAGGCTCACTAGAATCTTTTGGGACTTTTATGGGAAACATACTCAAAAACAAGAGGTACAAATACAAATATAAACTCATCATAAATCAAAATTCCACACCTCAATCACAAACAAAATCTCAAACTCAAATAACTCTTCCAACCACAATTCAATATGTCAAAACCAAGAACCCACGAAAAAGAATACCCAACACGAAAAGAGAACGCTAAACAATTTCTCGCTCACTTTTCTAAACATTTGAAAAACCCTTTTTGAAAACCATTTTTCAGCAAACAAAACAACTTAAATATCTACCATTGGTATCCCATGAAGTCTCACACATACATATCCCTGTGCTAGCTCAAGCACCCGTCCACTCACATCACCAATTTCCCCACTTGCCTCATGCGTACCTCAATGTATGTGATCACTCATAGGAATACCAAGGGTGAATTAAAGACACTTCTCATTTCCAAAACAGACCATTAAGCACAAAGCACAAATTCCCAACCAATTTGAGAAAGTCACTTATCATTAAAGAAACACATTACAAAATTACAAAACGTTTTCCATTTCAAAAACCATTTTCCACTCCAACAACCATATTCCCTTTTGAAAACACCTTCAAAAAAATCCATTTTCATTTTTTTAGATCTACTCACACCAACCAAAATGAAGGTCAAACATAACTCACAACAAAATTTCCAAAAATAAGGGACTAGTGGCTATGCCAACCCGATAAATGCCTTAGAAGACCTATCACACACCGATTTCAATAATTTAATTAGCCTAATTTTTTAACGTTTTCAATCCTCTTTTTGATTGCGAGTTGAGCCCAAACTGAATTTTGTGCACTTTTTCCGATAAGCGATTGTTTTGGCTTTGCAATGTCCGACACATGGGCAGGGCACGAATGAAGACATGTGGCTTCGCCAGACCACCGTGCGGCCTGCCTAATGCATGGTTAGTTAATTTATTAACCAAATGAGTAATAAATTTAATGCAAAAGAAAAATAAAATTATTTAGAACTGTTTTAATAACAAAAAAAGTTAAGATTATTATTATTATTATTATTATTATTATGTTTTGTTAATATTTTAATTAGGCTATTTTTTTTTATTTTTTTATTAATCCTTTAAATTTTTTATAAAATTATCAACGTTATCATTTTTTTAATAGTTGATAAGTGTTATTATTATTTTTAAGTTTAAGTTTTTTTAGGTTTTATTTTATTATCATTTACATTTTCTTTTCTCTCCCCCCTTTTGTTCTTCCTCACTGTGTGCCGCGCACAGCACCGACCCTCCTCCTTCCCCTGGTTTCATCGTGCCTCACCCCTTGCACCCGGCGCTCTCCCACCCTACTCCCTTTCTTCTGGCGACACATCAGACCGGCACCCCACTCCCCTCCTCGCGCCGCCTCACACCGTCAGACGCCCTACATTGAACCCCCAATGCACCTCCCTCTTCCGTCGACTATCCCTTGGCTGCACCCCCTTCCAGCAAGCCCTTTGGCCGGTGCCTCCTCCCCCTCTCCCTCTGGCGAGTAGTGCTCCATCCGGCGAGCGGACTTCTTCTGGACAAACCCTCTCCTTCCCTTCGGTATCCCCCATTTTCCTCTTAGCTAGGGTTTTAGTTCATTTTCATTTGGAGTTTGATTTCTTTGTTTTTTTTTGTGTTCAGTTTCTTCATTTAGGGTTATTTGATGTTGTTTGCAATGCATTTGGTGCGCGATTGGAGTTTCGCTTTGAAATTTGGGGATTTTGACACCAATGATAGGTGAATTCATCTATAAATGTTGTTTGATGAAGGATTTGTCTGGATTAATTTATTTAGTATGTTCTTTAATTATTTTGGGTGGTGCGAAATGTGTTCTGTGAATATTTTGACATGCATGTGTGATGGAATTGAGTTTTCTTTTAGAATTGGTTATGTTTTCATATGGGTCATGTTGCGGGAATTCTTGTAAATGCTCAATTAATTATTTTACGTTTGAAAAGTATGTTTAGGTAATAATTTAATATGTGGTTGTGTTAGAAATGAATTTTTATTTCAAATAAATTGATTTGTGTCATGCGTATCATGTTGTAGTGTTTCTTGACAAGAGTATCAGGCCTTGTTTTGGAGAGTGAGAAATTTTTTCTAAAGAAATTAAGGTGCATGTGTATTAAAAATGTGGTTTGAAGAAAAAATGTGTTATCTTGGCTTGTTGAACGTGTTCACTTTTGAATTAAAATTTTAAATAGTTTAGAGTAACGGAAAACATGTTTTGGTATGGTTGTTTTGTGTGTTCGGTTTTAAAGTGGTGTTTTTATGTGCGATCAAGTGCATTTTTGGTGTAAACTCTCTGGTGCTAATTTTTAAGTGTTTCATAAGTTTTTTTATTGATTTATTAAATTATATGTGTAGTGATTTGGGCCTTGCTTCGTTGGTTTTGGGCTGCGCATGTCGAGACATCCTACATGTACATGCATAGGGTAAGACATATATATATGTGCCCTCTTTGTACATATTCCCTCATGGCGTAGGGAATATGTGCAATTCAGCTAGGGGTCTGTATATATATATATATGTATAAATGCATGTGCGTGTGCGCGCCAAGTGTCAGTTTGAGTGGCCATCGACAGATAGCGACAAGTTTGAGGTAGTTCCTCTGTGCCCATGCCTTTAATTTGAGATTCATAATTGCTTGCTTGTTTTAAAAATATGTTTTTCATTTACGCTATATACACATGCTATGAAATCAGGTTACGGTTGATAGAAATGATTATGCCTTTGCTTTGGAAATTTAAATGTATTTTTAATGCTATCGGTCTTAAGTGACATTTTCTTGAAAAATTGATTTCCTAAAGTGGTTTTGAATTGGTAATGTGTATTTCCAAAGGTGTTTGGCCTTTTTGGATAGTTAATTGTAAAAAGTATTCCCTTTATGTAATACAACCCGTTTGGAACCTTAAGAATGTTTTATGAAAAAGAAAAAAACCTCTCTTGAGGCACGCCCCCTTGGTTTTAGAAAATGATTTGTATGTTGAAAGTGTTATGATGTGCCTGGCGTTGAAGTTTATGCATTGTGTGACGTGAAAGAGGGGGAATTCTCTTAAGGGGGGAGAACATGGGTGAGAGGTTGAATGAGTTTTTGATAAAGAAAATGCAATGTTCATATATGTTTTCTTGATAAAGAAAAACTCACCACCACTTGAAATAGAGCACAATGGGAAACCTGGGTATCTAGGTGGGTGACCAGGACTAGTACGCTTGATGACACGGCAGGGGTTCATCCCGGTTTGTCTAGCAGGATTGACGCAACAACACTAACTAAACATATGAATTTCGGAGGGTCGTGGTCTTCTAAGCCACGTTTTCTGAGGGTTGTGGCCTTCTAAGCCACGTTTTCTGAGAGTCGTGGTCTTCTAATCCACGTTTCACCAAGGTACGAGGTCTCTAGGTTCCCACTTGTTCTAGCTACCTATAGGGATTACCCATAGTGCTCATTTGTGACATGCTGCTAGTGATGTAACTTTATTTTCAGTTGTTTCATACTTGATGTCTGTTTTGTGAAAACCATATTTTTAATCTAAATGGTTTCTTTTTATTTTGAAACATCAATGCATGCTCAGAACATATTTTGTAAATGTAGTGGGAGTGAAACACCTTACTTGAAAATGAAAACTCATCGCTTGAATTTGAAAAGAAGGAAAAACATTATTTTATTATTATATTATTTTCAAACTGGAACAATTGGATTTCTTATTAAAGGTAGGGGCATAGGACGTGGTTATATTTTGGCATTCATACTGAGCATCGTGGTGCTCACGCCTACTTTACTTTTCAGTTGAAGGTTTCAGTCTTGGATTGCTTTTGGGAGCGAGTGTAGTTGACGTACCGTGGTGATCCACGAGGTCACCTGAGGTATGTCACATTTCTTTGTTTATTCCTTTTTCCACTGTCAAGTTGTTTAGTTTATTTTACTTTATTTATCTTCTTGTTCAGTTTATGTTCATTCATCTTCATTATGAGCCAAACCATTCCCAACTGGTTTATTTTGATTCCCGACACTAGTTGCCAACCCGTAGGGATTGGGAATGCCCTTCGGGCCATGTCGTGGACCGGGTCGGGCGCCGGGTCGGATGACGACCCGGCCTGGTTCATGAAAAAATGGTATCAGAGGTTCCCTTGTTATTTGGGGTGTCAAGTAGCCTGGTGATTAGGTGTGTCGGGACTCGAGAGGAAAGTGCGGGAAGGACGTCATGAACCCTTTCCCGTCCCGAGACTCGAGTTTCCAGGGGTAGTCCGGGATTTGAATTTTCTTCTTTGGATTGGTATATGTGGATGAGGGATGACCAAGGAGGTGAGCTAGTGTTATGCGACAGACTTGCATGGAGTAGTGACCCATGTACAACCCGAGTGCACTATTCAAGACGCTTCTTGTGGTTAATGCTCACTCGGAGCATGGTCTTGTGACAACTGGGTCCCAGTGACAGCACAACCACCCCGCCTTAACATGGCCGTCGGGTCTTGGCCAACTAGGTACCACTAGTTGCCCCACAGACATGTGGGGCCCACCCCAGGGTCCACCCACATGCCTGAACGGGTCATCTGACTAATGACAGTCCCCACATGCCAACACT
Organism: Viscum album; assembly: GCA_963277665.1. Lineage (NCBI taxonomy): Eukaryota > Viridiplantae > Streptophyta > Magnoliopsida > Santalales > Viscaceae > Viscum > Viscum album. The sequence goes on along the minus strand of OY728121.1, from coordinate 848,597,665 downwards.
TGTCCTTTCCAGTGTGCTTTGTCCTCACTCACACACACCCTGGGAAACTTCCCAGAAGGTCACCCATCCTGATCACTACTCCAGGCCAAGCACACTAAACTGTGGAGTTCTAATCATGTAGGCTCCCGAAAAAGAAGGTGCACCTTGTTGACATGAGTCATATCATTTAATCATTTAACCCTTTTATCATTTGGGTGTGTCGGGACTCGAGAGGTAGGTGTGGGAAGGATGTCATGAACCCTTTCCCATCCCAAGACTCGAGTTGCCAGGGGTAGTCCGGGATTTGAATTTTCTTCTTTGGATTGGTATGTGTGGATGAGGGATGACCAAGGAAGTGAGCCAGTGTTACGCGGTAGACTTGTATGGAGTAGCGATCCATGTACAACCCGAGTGCACTGTTCAAGACACTTCCTGTGGTTAATGCTCGCTCGGAGCATGGTCTTGTGACAACTGGGTCCCAATGACTGCAAAACCACCCCACCTTAACATGGTCGTCGGGTCCTGGCCCACCAGGTACCACCAGTTTCCCCACAGACACGTGGGGCCCACCCCAGGGTCCACCCACATGCCTGAACAGGTCATTTGACTAATGACAGTCCCCACAGGCCAACACTTGTCCTTTCCAGTGTGCTTTGTCGTCACTCACACACACCCTGGGAAACCTTCTGAGAAGGTCACCCATCCTGATCACTACTCCAGGACAAGAACACTTAACTGTAGAGTTCTAATCAGGAAGACTCTCAGAAAGGAAGGTGAACCTTATTGACATGAGTTATATCATTTAGTCATTTAACCCTTTTATCATTTGGGGGTGTTACAATCACCCCCCCTTTAGAGCAAAACGTCCTCGTTGTGGGTTCTACATGTCAACCTAGACTGGGGGTATTACAATCACCCCCCCTTTAGAGCACAACGTCCTCATTGTGGGCTCTACATCTTAACTTAGACAGTGCACTGCACTTAAGGCTGGGTACCACATCTGATATCAAATGTGACAAGACACCCCGCCTTAACATGCCCATCAGGTCCTGGCCCACCGGGTACCCCCAGTTGCCCCACAGACATGTGGGGCCCACCCCAGGGTCCACCCACATGCCTGAACAGGTCATCTGACTAATGATAGTCCCCACAGTCCAACACTTGTTCTTTCTAGTGTGCTTTTTCCTTACTCACACACACCTTGGGAAACTTTCTAGAAGGTCACCCATCCTGATCACTACTCCAGGCTAAGAACGCTTAACTGTGGCGTTCTAATCAGGTAGGCTCCTGAAAAGGAAGGTGCACCTTGTTGACATGAGTCATATCATTTAGTCATTTAACCCTTTTATCATTTGGGAGTGTTACATTATCACTTTTTTGTATTTGAATCAAACAGGTATTTCCATTAATTATAATTTAAAGTAATAACATAGTGAAAGAAATTTAGGATTAAAATATTATAATGATAAAAATCTATAGTGTTGCGTGTGATATGTAAGATTTAGTGGGGGAAGGGAAGAAAGTGGAAGAAAACCCTATAAATGAAGAGAAACTAAATAATTAGTAGAACAAAAATAATAATAGAAGTTTAATTAAAGATCTAATTAATGAATAAGAAGAGTGAAACTTGATTTTTCGGTGGTATGATAGAGGAACCAAGGCGGGGTTAGATAAATGACAATGGAACCAAGGGTAGGTGGGTTAGCAATGCAGCTGAGGAATTAGGGGGTTCAGTGGCATAATTGAGGAAATAGGGGTGGGGGTCATTTTCATGGAAAATTAACTCAGGTAGGGGCTGGTGGCATAATAGAGGAACTATAGGTTGAGTTTTGGTGACATAGAACAGGAATCAAGGGTCGAGGTGTCAAGGGGTGTGGAAGTGAAATTGGGGGGCATGGGGGGGGGGGTGGGGGATGGTAGGGTATGAAAATGGTTAGGGACTTCCATTTGGTGGTTTGTATTAGCAGTATTAATGACCTCCAAATGACGGTCACCCATATTCTTCCACCACCAATACCCATTTTTTAGCAGTGTAATGTTTTAACCAGGTATGTAGAATATAGATATAACTATAATTTTTTTATAGATTCCTTTTGTATTTGATGAAAAAATAATTGATGGAGGTACCTATGGAGAACTACACTGAGGGAATATTGGGTAATGAAACCCTTGGTATATTTGAGATAGAATGTTCTCATGAACATCTATCTTTTTCAAATTTACCGAACTTGGGTAGGTGTTGAGTACTATTTTGATTCCATACATATGTGTGATATGTACCTTAAATAGAGATGAACCTCATATCTTTAGGAGTCTTGGATATGCTTGGTTACAAGATAACCATTGAAGGTTGAGTCATGAATGTAATATGTGGGAAATTCCTTATGGTGAATGGTACACATATAGGTGTTTCTTATTATTTTAATGTCAATATTATTATAGGTGGAGCAGTAGTATCGGAGGAGAGTGAGCCAAAAAATTCTATATTTTGGCACATGAGACTTAGACATTCTAGAGCAAAATATTTATAGTTATTATTAAGATAAAGGTGTTTTGAAAGGTACCAAAGCTGAAAAAAATTTAATTCTATGAGAATTGTGTTTGTTTAGAAAACTAGAGTCTATTTTAGTAATAAAATACATCACAAAAAGAAAACAATTAACTAAATACATACTGATGTTTAGGGACCATAAAATAACGATTAATTAAGATATAATAATTATTTTGTCACATTTATTGATGATCACACACAATATGTTTGGGTGTATTCCATGAAGCATAAGGATCAAGTGTTAGATATATTCCTTAAATGGAAGAAGATTATTGAAAATCAAATGGGAAGAAAAATAAAGAGACCGCGATTAGATAATGGTAGAGAATACACATTAGATCCATTCAAGAAGGTTTGTCAAGATGATGGTATTGTGATACACTTTAGAGTTCCTAGAATTCCATTAAAAAATAGATTATTTGAACTAATGAACTATATACTCATTGAAAAGGTATGGTGTATATTGTCTTATTTAGGTTTGAATAATTCCTTTTGGACAAAATAAATGATGTATGAAACACACATTATGGATTGATTACCTAATTCTGTGATTGATGGTTATGTTCTGATAGAGGTTTTATTTGGTGAGGATATTTCTTATTATGAAAGACTGTATATCTTTGGTTATAATACTTACTTTCATTTCATAAACTCAAAGTTGGATCCAAGAGTGAAGAAATATATTTATGTTGGATTTAGTGATGGTGTAAGAGCTTTTTGACTATGGGATCCAGAAAAAAAGAAGATTGTTTGCAGTCATGACATCACATTTGATGAGTTAGTGATGGAGAATTGAAATGATTTTTAAATTATATGAATGAATTAGATTGAGTTTCGATTTAATTGTAGAAAATTCCACCATCGATTGATCAGGATCCACATGAGAGAGAGTACAATGATCATACTGATATCTTGACTAAAGAATAAGTTCCACTATGATATGATAATCATCATAATGAGGGTATCACCACTGGTAGACCATGAAGAACCATATAGAGACCTTTTAGTTATGATAAAATAGTTTTTATGTTTTTTAATAGAATATGGTGTTCCAGATAACCATCGAGATTATTTGGATTGAAAATATTTAAAGTAGTGGATGTTTTCTATAGAAAATGAAATGATTTCACTACATCAAAATCGGACATGAGATCTTATTACACATTTAAAGAACAAGAAGTTAGTTAAAAAGATCAATTTAAAATACTATTTGTAATTGATCAACATATCTATCACTTGGGATGCCTTTGGGTGTTAGGAAGGCAGCTATATGAATATTTATTTGAGTATAAATAAGTGGTATTTATCATCAAGGTATATATTGATTAATATTAACAATATAATATCACTTACCAAGAAATTTTTGTAGATTTTTGTGTCACCCATGGAAAAACTATAAAATTTGGTGTCATTTTAAGACCCCCAATAAGATTTGGAGACTTCCTGATGAAATTTTAGCGACCATTTGATTTCCCCCCCCTCACCCTTTGATATAAAGTTGGGTATCATTATGGGGAAAAACATGGGAAATTTTTAATTTCTTCTCCATATTTGATAATAATATATTCCATTTCCTTCCCATTCGATGTTGGTAACATTGAAAAATTTACCTAAATTATCATATATGTTTATTTTTCCCTGCCTGAGTGTGTGAATTTGATCATAAGAGCATTTTTACACAAAATACTCTCCATGGATGAAGGTGTTAAACCAATATATATTGGTTTTAATTCCACCTATGATGTTAGGGATCATGTATTATAGGCCACACATTTTAAAAACCCTCCCTCATTCAAAGAGGCCCTAATTAGTTTTCCATCCCTTCCATCTATGTCAGTACTTCCCTCGAATATCAAGGATATGGAATCTATCAATGGCAACACATATTTATCCTTTATGTTGAAAGAGTTTTACTCTATAGAATATTATCACATATGGAATCATGTAACCATGTTTTGAATGGATAATCCCACTATAAAAATCTTCCAATACTTCACTGACTCTTATAAACTTTCATCTCTATTTGTTATTTCAGTGATAAAATGTAATTCCTTTTACATCAAACATTTATCCCAAGAATAACTTTACTCATACTAGGTGAGGGAGATCATAATATATGGTATATGGAGATTTATACTATATCATTGGATAATAGAATTTCATGAGGGCTGAAATCCCAGGATTACTACCATTTGGGTTAAACTATCTAGGCTACCCATCCTATTCCTCAATCTTATGGTGGTGAAGGGTATTATAGAATCTTTTAGGAATTTACTATGTGAAGATGAAGGAAATTTTAAGATGAGTAATAATATATAAGATATAATATGCATCTAGAATGATTTTTCCCATATTTTTCATCATCATATTTTCGTCAAGATGGTTCTCCAATTTAATTTTAGTAAATTATTTTCTTCATCTTAAAAGCGTGTTACTACCAAGAGTGTCACCTTCAAGGTCACTTGATCTCCACATATGGACGATGGAATCTTGGGATGATAGAGGATCCCATCCCCAATGTGTCCTTGGTCTAGATTTATTCTCTTCTGGTCAACCCATCTTAAGAGGGCTCATAGGTGCCTTTACCTACCCCTTAAAGAAAAGTTTGACCCACCCTAGAACCTCAATCTCCAATTATTGGTTGGAAGGTCCTTCTAAATCTCCCCAATGGTAGTTTGGGTTTCACTGACTTGGGTAACACCAAGTGGAACATCCTTCAGCTATTGATCCTTCCATTGGAAGGTGTTTAGATGTAATGACTTCTCCAACTAAAGATCCACTTATTGAAAGATTATACTATTATGGACCTGTTCTAGATAAAGGGGATGTTGAACCTAAAAATGGTATGAACCTATCTTTCATGGTCTATCTTCCTTATACTGAACCCTCCAAAATAGTTCCTCTCATCTCTTATCTCTATTAGTCTTCATCTTATTGATGTGGGGAATTTCACAACAAACCCCTTAATTAAATGTCCAAAACACACAATGTCTAGAGAAATTCAGCATGTACTAATAATGAAAATTGATGGGAAAAAAATTATAGAAGATGGAACATAAGAATATCCATAAAAAAATAAATAAATAAACATAAGGACTTAATTTGTTTTGGTACCAAGTTTAATCCTTCTCTATGTAAAGAATACCACCTTATCGCATCTAAATTAAAATACTCTAACAAAACATAAAATAAGCACAATAAAATACAATGTAAGATAGAAATAAAGAACACCACATCAGTATAAGACCCAAAGAACAATAATAACTATAGTGATATTACCCACGAACATATTTACTAACTAATCATTGAAAAATGGTTCTTGTGAATCAATAACGAGGAAGACAACAATTGAGTAATATGCACCTCTTGATTAAGAATGATATCAATTGGAGCACAACATTAGGTATACTTAGATTGCACATGAGCTTCAACCCAGTTGGTGAGGACTCCTTAAGTGCATCTAGGTGACCCAGGATCAAATCCAGGCATAGGCATATTTCTGGGTTACTATAGTAGTACTGTAGTAGGTACTCTAGCAGTGTTGTAGCAGGTACTATAGAGGGAACTGTAACAGGGACTATTTGGCACTATAGCAGCTAGAAATATTCCCATGTTTGGGCCTTAGGGCCACTAATTTGGTCCCTAAGTCCTTTAAGGCATTTGGCTGACCTAGGACTTCAGGTCAATAAGGCCTTCAGGCCATCTCAAGGCCCTCAGACCACCTTAAGTGAAGATGAAAACCAGAAAACCTACATTGAACAAACTCTAGAAGGAGGATGAGGAAGGATATTTCACCATAGCAGAAGCTAAACAGATTGAAATAATGAGAGGTTATGGAACCTGCCATTGGGATAAGCCTATACATGCATGGGAAAACCTAGCTGAATAGCCATGCGAAGGTGGAGAGCTGATTTCACAATGAAGATGTTGGGGAGGAGCAGTTCCAAGTAGTTAGTTTGGGTTGTATGTAATGTTTGAATCCTATAGAAAATGAATTCCTCTAAGGCCTATGGGACATGTAATACTTATGCCTACATGACTTATAAGGGTTCCACCTCACACCTTGAAAGGTGGATTATCAAAAATCAATAAAACAATGAAGGACTTCGGGCCATTGGAGGTGGAGGTATACTTCGATCTTCAACAATGAAGGAAATGATGGGTCCAGAAGAAAAAAACACCTCCGACTCCAGTCTTTATTTTCATATATCTTGAACTATATCTCTCTCTCAAAGGTATTATAATTTTTTTGAAGACATTGAATCAATTGGAAATCTATTCTCACTCTAGTTTCAATCTGGATAAGAGGAGCTGAAATACTCCTGAGAGTTCAATGTTGTTGCAATGAATCCACCAATTTGGAGAAATAGATAGCTGAAAAACAAAAATTTCTAACAATAGGAAACAAAAAAGGTAAATTCATCTACATGTACAATGTAATACCCTAAAATTTTACTTTAAAAGAATAATAATATTTATATATTTATTAATATACAACACTGAGATTTAAGAAAATTGAGATATATTATAAAAATATTTTTATTTAAATGTGACTAAGTCATTGGATTAGAGAGTATAAATGTGAGTAACCTCATTATAAAATATATGTATAGTGGTTCTACTCAATACAAATGTATTTATTAATTCTTAGAAAATAAGCACTCAATTATTAGTGAAGTCATGTTATGCTTCAAAAATGTATTTTTCTTAAAAAATGATTTTATTGACATTTAGTTTTAGAAATTTTATTTTATAAAATGAAAATAATTTTAGAAATTATCATACAAAAATTAACTTAAGGTGAAATTTTGTGATATTTCTGAAATGATTGTTTTTTAGTTAATAGTTAAAAATGCCGATTTTTCAAATACTCTCATTTACTTTTATTAATTTTAAAAGAAAATTCTATTTTGGATTTGGTATTAAAGTGAAATATTATATATTTTATAATCTAATCAATTAAATTTTAATTAGTAATATTCATGATATTTATATTAGTTAATTTTTATGCTTAAAAATTTTTGTTCTAAAAAAATATTTTTCATTGTGTTTTATTCATTTATATTAAAATTAATTTCTTCCAATTCTAGAGATTTAATATTTAAAAATAGATACCATATTTGGAATTAGGTGGTTGAAAATTTTTAAATAGGTCTTTTTTATTTTTCTTCCATTATGAACAATAACTTTGGAAAATATTTGTCACATTGGTATGGGTACATGGGTAAAGAAAGGTTAAAAGTCTGAGATAAGGTCTCAAAATCAACCCAACACTTTAATTTATTTAATTTTATCAAATAAATTCAACTATATAAACACATAATTATAATATATGGCAATTTGGTTCAATTTTCCATTAAAAATGAAATTTACATTATTTTAAGTAAAGAAAAATACAAAATTCCACTCTCCCGCTTTTTAATTTATTTTATATGATATAATATGGATAATTATAATATATCAATGAAATTAAATATTTATTTTGAATGTTATTAATTTAATTTTATTCTGGTAATTTACTTTTAATTTTTAGTAATGGGATAATTACCTTAAATGCTTACAAAACAATGACACAGTTCTTGTGCAAGTGGTGTAATTATCAAAGTAAATGATTTTAAAAGAATAAAATGCCATATTTTTGGAATAATTATGGTGTAAAAAGAATTTTATGGTTAATAATAATGTATTATTTATGTTTAAAGATTTATATTCTAATTATTTTTTTATCTTGATGTCATTAAAGTCAAATTAAATGAACATTTCAAAAAATGACATTAATGATGTTTGGTGAAAAATAATAATTTATTTAAATATTTTAAAATTAAAAAAAAATTTAAATAGGAGAATTAGGATTAGATATAGTATAAAATGTAATAACTTGGTAATTTATGAGCAAATGTTCACCTGATAAGTAAAATTATAACTCTTTAAGACTGAAAAGCCTTTACCATAGTTAAGTATAAAAATGGTTAACAAATGGGTTAATAAAAAAGATAAGAGTTAAAATGAACTAAAAGATTTCTCAAACCTCATTGGTCGGTTTTATTTAAATATTAACATTATAAACTTTGAATATGAGTCATTTTGAATCCATTTTCCCAAAAAGTGACATAATAATATTTTAAAACATTAAAAAATCCCAAGTTTTCCACTCACCCAAATTATAAAAAGGCACCTCCTCCCCTAAATTCCTCACACCACTTTGTGTCATATAGCTAAAATAAACCCAAAAAATTTATCTTTTAAAATTACATAGCCACTAATATCAGGTTATAGTCTTCTTAAAAGACCATTTTAAGGATCATTAAGAAGGAATCTAAAGGAAGTCTACTACAGAAGAGGTAATCATTTTTACCGACTCTTTAAAATTTCTTTCTTATTACAAATCCTTTAAATATATTGTAAAAATACTAAAATAATAACTAAAGTATCACAAATATATTTATATTTTATTATGATTATGGTATAACTATTTCTCATATCTTTTCCATCCTATGAAAAGAAAAAACATCACTCGTATGTATATACAACTTACAGTCTCCACATAGTGGTGTAATTCATTTTTCATCACCATTTTAATTATATTTTTATAAATATGAAAACAATTAATATAGATTATATTTATGATTTTTTTTCTATAAATATAATATAATATATTTTTTTTCTTTCCTTTCAATTTATGGGAAATGATAACGTTGCTCATGTGTATGTGTAGATTACCACCTCCACGATGCGATGCGATTAATTTTTCATTTTAAATTTACATGGATGGAAATATGGATATAATTAATTAATATATATGATATATATGATATAATAATTATTCTTTAAAGTTGAATTGTTATTTACCTTTCTTTTGTTTCATTCTTTGAAAAGTGAAAACAACATTCATTCGTATGTATGACCTACTCTTTCCATGAATGATGTAATTAATTTTTCTACCTTTACATTTCATGGATGATTATAAATATTTATATAATGAATATATATTATATTTATATAATTATTATAATTATGGAGATTATGGACCCATGATCAAAGTTCAAGTACCATAACTTCCAAACAGAAACTTCCATGAAAAATGCAACAGTTAACACTCAGAAATAATGATTTTAATAAGGAATTAATAATAAATGGGAGTTAAAATATTATATGTGGATCATATATGATATTATAAGTATAAAAATTATTCTGGTATATAATTTTAATAAATTTAAATTTATTATACGTGAGGTTAAATGATGTTCAACTAAGTGGAGGTGTGTGGTCAGGGATTTCTTAACTTAATTTACAATCATTGGGTTATACTTATACTTGATTAACTATATTGTTCCATGATTATGTGTTAAATGACCTATTGTTGCATTATGTTGTATTTCCAATTTTTTTGTGGACATAATTTTGTCACACATAATCAATTAATTTATTAATTCTCACCTTAAAGATATGGTCTTTGTAAGATATTGTTTCACAATATCATACTTATTCAAGATTATTTAGGTTTAAGTTTATATTGAGGGAATATATATGATATTTATATCTTTTACCCCATATATTTTCTTATCTTCTGGATATTTTTATAGATTGTAGTTTTTCCTTTCATTTTCCTCTTTTTAAGTACTCAAGAGACTGAAATAATTTTTTTAAGGAAAACTGACTTTGTTTTATATTTGGTCTGGAATATTTTTATTCCATGTCAATATTTTTCAAAATTATTTTAAAAATTAAATTTTTATTTATGAAAAAAATTTATTAAGGAAATTTAAAGTTATCATTTAATTTTTATAATGTTTTAAAGGAGTCTTTTTAATTGTTTTTGAAAATTTCATTTTTAACTTTCTTTACAAAAAGTTAGAAGGAATGTTTCTTTTTAACCTATACAACATTAATGGACTTTCCTACCGATATAACCATTTTATGGTATTTAGATTATTCTATAAGTTTTCAATGGATTTTCAAATAAAACTATTTTATGAGAACTTATTTTAGTATTTCACTTACATTTTCTATTATTCTTTGAAAAAATGAATTTATTATAAAACCAACATTTCTTATGAATTGATAGTCATTTTATCTCTTATTAATTTTGTGAGAATTAGATTTATCTTGAAACATTCACTTTTTATGGTCATCTTTCAGTGGAAATTAAATTTCTCTTAAATATCCATATTCTTTGCATCATGGATATTCTTAATTCCTAAACCATATACAATTTCTACATATGATTTTTTACAATGAAATTTTATTTCTTAACTAGGGACATACACTTTTGATATCATCTGCTATATCACTTCAGATGACTTATGACCATGTTATATTTATTGATCGGGAAAATATTAATAGTTAATATGCTAGTTTTTCAATATGAATATTTATGTAGATTATATATTTATTTTTTATCCATCCCTTTCATATTGTGAATAAATAGGACTTTGTAAGTGATGGAAAATGCCTGTTATAGCCCCTTGATGCATCGGTAGGTCTCATGAGACAAACTAGTTTGAGTATTTGGAATACGACCTAACTATTTACATATATTTTCATGGAACCAGAACTTGATATTATGACTGATTTCCCACGTTATGCATTCTATCATTTTGAAACAAATTATTGTTATCTATGTGATTATTTATATTGTTGTGTTATCCATGAATATAGTCCCCTTTTATGGTATTATTTATATATAATATTTGATTATTTATTATCTCTAACATATTATTTGTAACACCCCAAGCTTCCACGATACACTTCTCTTTCAATAATGCAATAGCTTGCATTGTACGTAAGTTCGAGATTCTAACACACCGCGACCAATCAAAATAGCCATTATGAATAGTAATTCCCACAATTTGAAATTATATAAATTTTATATTTCAAAATGAACTTCATTTTTTTATTCGGAATATTGAAATTATCCTAAGTGGAATTTTTTGTAATTTTCTAAGAACTTCCAATTTTTTATGAATAAAAAAAACTTAAAAACAACATTTTTAATCAGAATAATTTATAGTGATAAATTATAATATTTTGTGGTTTTAAAGTATAATTAGAATATAATTTTACCATTTTATCCAATGGTGGTCATTAGAATTAATTTCACTTTGAAATTGGACATAAACAATTGTCAATCTTTTGATAGATATTGTTTCTTAAAAACATGCTATTTGTTTTGACAGAGGGAATAATTTTTAAAATAATTAATACAATTTATGTGTTTGGAATTTGGTAAAATGGATTCCATATTTGGAATCATAAGTCCCAAATTATGTAATTAAGACACTTTTATTTTTTGACATTATAAATAGTAACGACGATGATTATCTTTAATTATCGTGATTAATTAGTAATCGGGTAGTTAAGGGTAATAAAATAATATCATAATAATAACAAATGACCCCAAAATGTGTCCTAATGCTACTGTTTGTGTCATATCCGAACATGGGATTCCTTTTTCCAAACTTTGGGACCCCATGGAATCACTTTTGGGTGATAGTGACATTTTATTATATTTTTTTTAAAGGGAAAGTATAACCAAAGTATGTATCACCCAAGTAAAACAATTTTAGTTTTGTCTGTGTAAATGATATTTTAGACTATAAATAGTCATTAGAAAGCTAAAAAAATTTCCTACATCATGATATGTTTTTATAATTTTTAGAGATTAAATAAATTAATTTTTTTATAACACCATGATGATGCATCGATTACCTCATTAATTAACGATTTAAATAAAATGAAAAGATAATGTAAACTCTAAGAGTTAAACTTGTCAAAAACCTATTGGATGAGTATATTTCGAACTATTATCACCTTATCCTAGAAATATATTATTTTGGGACCTTTAAAATCCTAAATTCATTATATAATAATGTAACATTTCTTGACTTTCCAAGAGTGCCCCTCCTCTACTCTTATAAAATGCCCCCACCTCTACCACCTTATTCACACCTTCAAAGCCATTTTTATCGGCCAAAATCTGACCAAATACTCTCTCAAATTCCCTATATTAATGATAGAAGCCTCACTTTGGGCATAAGTCTTCCCAAGGAAGCCTTTGTCTCAAATAAAAAAGAGTTACCCAATTTTAAGGTAATGTCTTCTCTTATGTTATTTTGTTTTATTTTGCTTATCTAACCCCTTAAACTATTTTTATTACTTTATTTTGTAACACTAACAGTATATTAAATATACTAGGATTTTTTTATGAGAAGTATTTTATTTACACTTACACACACCTTCGTCTAATGGTTAAAGAACATACTGCTTCTATGGGTGGCGAATTACTGCATCACGAAATGATGATTGTTCAATCTTCTGTTAACACCTCTCATGGGGGAAATTAAGATTTCAAAATATTTATATATGATATATATTATGTTTATGTTTTCCTTATGCTTCTGTATTTTTCATTTATGTCATACCTTTATGATTTCCATTCTGGGTAAACGTGATAATTTCATTTTAGGAAGTGCGGACTACCGCCCCCTCAAAGTGATTTGAATCGTTAATTCTAAATGTGGGAAGTATAAAGAATGGAGTAAATGCTATTATATATGATATTATACTGGAATTATAATATAAATTTATATCATTATGATTTAATTCCATTAAATATGAAATATAAATGAAAGTAGCATTCATGTGTATGTACGACTTACCGTCTCCATGAACGGTGCATTTCATTTCTTACCTCTAAATGTTATGTAATATTATAAATGCATGTATATAATAGATATATATGATATATATGATATCTATATCATGAATATAATTCTGGATATAATGGATATTTCACCACATGAACAACTTGTAATTATAAGAAGTTTATTTTTGACTCAAGTACCAAAGATCGACAAAACGACCATTATTAACTTAAATAATTACATAATGTTAATAACATGGTAATAAGTGATATAAAAGGAATAATGAACTTGAAAAAGGTTCTTAATCAAGTAAAAATTAACTCTAGTTTATTATTCAGGAGTTTAAAGAACGATCGAGTCAAGTCGGACACGAGGTAAGGGACTTCGTCTCAATCTCATTTCATTGAGGCATATTTTGTTTTATACACAACTTTATTTTATACGGTGTATAAAACCATTTGAATTTTATGTTTATTCAAGAGGAATAATTTTTATACGAAGCGTTTTGCTAAATGACAAAAGGGAATGTTTTTTTGTCGTACGTATGTGGCGACAATGACTTCTCTGCCGTTGTGACCATTATTTGAGTTTCGACTTCCTCTACAAGACATAAGTTTTTTTAAATGAAAAATAAATACCAAGTTTTAATTTTCTTTTATTTTGGAATTGAAAATGGTTTTGATAATGTTTTGATTATATTAATGTGTTGTATTGATATCTTTTTATTGAAATGTGGAAATGTTATGTTTCCTTTATGCATATTTTATGTGATACGATTATGTTATGGTTCTTGGGCATTGTTTATGATATGTTTAAACTTTTTCATATAAGGAATTCATTGGACTTAATAAGTGACAGGTGGAGCCTGCTATATATCCTCAATTCATCGGTAGGTCTCATGAGACGTCTTGGCACAAGGCCTTGAAAAAATCTTATTTGTAGTCTTGGCACGAGGCCTTGGCCACATGGTTATGATAGTCTGGAATTATGCATTCCATAATTATGAAAGTGGTTATTGATATTGCATGTGATTATTAGACTAGTAGAATATCCATGTGAATAAGTAAATTGCATTATTTCATTTTATTTTTCCCATATTATGAAGAAGTTCAAGTTTAAAAGGTTTTTGTTTTAGTTATACATTGCCTTAAATGTTTATGTTTATTTATGAAAGTTTCTGCTATATTGTTATCCTTACTGAGCATCTGAGCTCACCCCTTTCTATGTTTTATTTTTCCAAGGATGTGAAGAAATATTTTATGACTGACCTGTAGGGATAGTCTGAAGGGGATATTAGTGTGGACTGTGGAGACCATGTTATTTTATTTTTTCACTTTATGATTTAATGTAACATTTATGAATGTATCTAGTGTTTCCAAGGCTACTAAACTAATCGGTTTTTTCGAGACTTGATCTTTTGTGATCATGCCAATGTTACGTAATAATGCACCAACTCTGGGTAACTAGGTTCGGGGCGTTACAATTGGTATCAGAGGAAGTTTAGTATTAACCTTGGAAGCTAGATTTTGAAAAACTCTGATTAAAGCAAATAGCCCTAAGATAGACTTTGAGGATTAGTATAGAAGAACTTCCTATAATTTTGGTATTATAGAGATTTTGTGAGTTTTCCGAGCAATACATCCCGGTCTGGATACGAGCGGGTAGAGGAGGCTCTGGCACAAATGTACCTAGGGGTAAAACCCAAAAACACCGCTTTGAGCTAGACTTGAACGAAAACTGGTGCATGAAAAAGGGCCTTACTGCACTCTTGGTTATGACACTCCTAGGGGATATGCTTAGGATAATTCCCATTTTATTTACAAACCATTTTGAAGGGTTTATGAGTATATACATCCTCAAAGAAAACATTTTTATGATTACGGATTATATCCATAAACTGTTCAATTTATGTTAGGTGTTTTTCAAGTTTGTTATTTTGTATTTCGATTCGTAAATTAATCTAGTTTATGCCATTGTTTAGGAATGGGGCCTAGTGGAAGGAATGGAAACTGTATCAATGCACGCACTCCATTTATGGATTTCCCTCCTACTCAATATAATTATAGTGTATCTGGTGATACAACTGGTGCTGATCAGTTTATCACCATACTGGGACAACTCACTCAGGTTATGAATAATAACCATACTCATATGGAGCAACCTGATCCGCAACATGGAGGATCAATGTTAGAATTATTCATAAGTCAACAACCACCAACATTAAATTGGAGTAAAAATCCATTAGTAGCTGAGCAATGGATAAATTCCATAGAGAAAATATTCCATGCCTTGGGGAGTAGTGAAAGGGAAAAGGTTATCATGGCAGTTTACCGCCTCACTAGAGATGCTGATCAATGGTGGTCATTAATTCAAAACACAAAGGAAGATTATGAAGTATCAAATATGGAATGGAGGGAGTTCAAATAGATTTTCTTAGAAAAATACTTTCCACATGACCATCGAGCAGATATGGAAAGGCAATTTCTGAGTCTGAGGTAGAAGGATGATGAGAATGTGGTAAAGTATGAGGCTAACTTTACAAGGTTAGCGAGGAATTCTATAGATTATATACATAACCCAAGAATTATTATTGATCGTTTCTTTGATGGGTTAAAACCATTTCTCCATTGAGAATTAGTCTCACAAACCTTCTCGTCGTACGAAGATATTGTCTCGTGTGCTATCAAGACGAAAAAGGAATTCTCTAAGTCTTATGACTTTAAAGTAAAGAAAGAGAAGAAGATATATTCTGATAAATCTGGAAATGGAAATAAGGGGAAGAAGGGAAAAGTTGAATATTAGTCTTGCAGTAAATGTGGGAATAAACACCCCGATACTTGATTGAAGGGAATGGGAGTTTGTTACAAGTGCGGCGAAAAAGGCCACCAAGATCATGATTGTAAGGGAAAGAGAGTTGCTGTCAATGTGGAGTGCTATAATTGTAGGGAAATGGGGCATTATGAAAATGAATGTCCTAGGCATAAGGGAAGCTTACCTCAGAAAAGGCCAAGGGATCAAGGCCAAGCTTATGCTGTTACTACAGATGAAGTTGAATAATTATTGTATTTGCGTTTTTGGACTCAAGAACTATATTATGGTTATAAGAATAATGTGATATATATAAGTATTGTACTACAGTACTTGTTTTTTTCATTAAGGTTTTAATATGATGAAGTTAATCATATTTTTAGTATGTGACAATAAGAAAAACTTTACTTTGTTTGGGGAATCTAATGTTACAATTGATTTTAGAATTTATAGACCTTTTAGAGAAAGTATGGACATAGGTATTTTGGATAAATATAAAGGTTGGAATGGATTAAGTTTAACTTTGGATAGTATTGTTTAAGTTTAAAAAATTTCTGAAGATTATTTTTAGAATATTATAATACTATAGTTTTAGGAAAAGGGAAACCTGCAAGTCGGGGGATAACCCGTCACGTCGGACAAAGCTGCAGGAATCGAACCCATAACCATAGTGCAACATGACTTTATTACACACCACTAGCCTACAGGAAGTCCCTGGTAATTAAAAAATAGTTTTCCTAATATAAATGGTATGTGATAATATTTGGAACCTTGTACGATTAGGATAAATATAATATTTTTGAATTCTATTATCTTTTTGAATGAAAGATGGGTTTTTGGTAAAAATTTAGTAAAGAATGAAAAGTCTACTTGAAAAGTATGTATATTTCCTTACGTTCTTAGTAAATCTCCTAATTAAATTCCTCAACTTTATGAAAGGTAACTTATTACAAAAACGTTGTCGGTTAACTTTTCCTACTGGGGAATCAATGATCGTTTAACCAATCACAAGTCTGTGATTTTCTTGTAGTTAACTTTCTCCTAATCCTGTTTTCTACAACTCTCTATCAGACCTTGATGGTTTTTTTCTCCTAAATATCCATGTTTTCATAGAATCCTAGTATGGGCTATCTCGGGTGACCTTTGTACTTATCTTTCCTTCTTTTAAAGTTATATTTTTATTAACCCTATTTCTGATATGGGTTTTCCACAAAGGTATTTTCTACTTTGAACCTTTTATTTTAGAAGAACAATTTCAAATTGCGAGGATGCAATTTATTGATGGAGGGGAGAATGTAACACCCCAAGCTTCCATGATACGCTTCTCTTTCAATAATGCAATAGCTTGCATTGTACGCAAGTTCGAGATTCTAACACACCGCAACCAATCAAAATAGCTGTTATGAATAGTAATACCCAATTTTTGAAATTATATAAATTTTATATTTCAAAATGGACTTCATTTTTGTATTCGGAATATCGAAATTATCCTAAGTTGATTTTTTTGTAATTTTCTGAGAACTTCCAATTTTCTAGGAATAAAAACAAAATACTTAAAAAAAACATTTTTAATAAGAATAATTTATAGTGATAAATTATACTATTGAGTGGTTTTAAAGTATAATTATAATATAATTTTACCATTTTATCCAATGGTGGTCATTAGAATTAATTTCACTTTGAAATTGGACATAAACAATTGTCCATCTTTTGATAGATATTGTTTCATAAAAACACACTATTTGTTTTGACAATGAGAATAATTTTTAAATTAATTACTAAAAAATCTGTGTTTGGAATTTATCAAAATGGATTCCATATTTGGAATCATAAGGTCCAAATTATGTAATTAAGAAACTTCTGTTTTTTGACATTCTGAATAGCAACGACGGTAATTATCTTTAATTATCGTGATTAATTAGTAATAGGGTAGTTAAGGGTAATAAAATAATATCATAATAATAAAAAATGACCCCAAAATGTGTCCTAATTCTACTGGTTGTGTCATGGACGACCATGGGATTCCTTGTGACAAACTTTGGGACCCCATGGAATCACTTTTGGGTGATAGTGACATCTTATTATATTATTTTTTTAAAGGGAAAGTATAACCAAAGTATGTATCACCCAAGTAAAACAATTTTAATTTTGTCTGTGTAAATTATATTTTAAACTATAAATAGTCATTAGAAAGATAAAAATATTTCCTAAATCGTGATATATTTTTTATAATTTTTAGTCATTAAATAATTTAAATTTTTTATAACACCATGATGATGCAGTGATTACCTCATTAATTAACGATTTAAATAAAATGAAAAGATAATGTAAACTCTAAGACTTAATCTTGTCAAAAACCTATTGGATGAGTATATTTAGAACCCTTATCACCTTATCCTCGAAATATATTATTTTGGGTCCTTTTAAATCCTAAATTCATTATATAATAATGTAACATTTCTTGACTTTCCAAGAGTGCCCCTCCTCTACTCTTATAAAAGGCCCCCACCTCTACCACCTTATTTACACCTTCAAAGCCATTTTTATCGGCCAAACTCTGCCCAAATACTATCTCAACTTCCCTATATTAATGATAGAAGACTCACTTTGGGCATAAGTCTTCCCAAGGAAGCCTTTGGCTCAAATCAAAAAGAGTTACCCGATTTTAAGGTAATGTTTTCTCTTATGTTATTTTGTTTTATTTTGCTTTTACAACCCCTTAAACTATTTTTGTTCCTTTATTTTGTAACAAAAACAGTATATTCAATATACTAGTATGTTTTTATGAGAATTATTTGATTTACACTTACACACACCTTCATCTAATGGTTAAAGAACATACTGTTTCTGTGGGTGGCGAATTACTGCCTCACGAAACGATGATTGTTCAATATTCTTTTAACACCTCTCTTGGGGGACATTACGATGTAACTATATTTATATATGATATATATTATGTTTATGTTGTCCTTATGCTTCTGTATTTTTCATTTATTTCATACTTTTAAGATTTCCATTATGAGTAAACGCGATAATTTCATTTTAGGAAGTGCGGACTACCGCCCCCTCAAAGTGATTTGAATCGTTAATGCCAAATGTGGGATGTATAAAGGATGGAGTAAATGATATTATATAAGATATTATACTGGAATTATAATATAACTTTATATCATTATGATTTCATTCCATTAAATACGAAATAGAAATAAAAGTAGCATTCATGCATACGTACGGCTTACCGTCTCCATGAACGGTGCATTTCATTTCTTACCTCTAAATTCTATGTAATATTATTAATTCATGTATATACTGGATATATATGATATATATGATATCTACATCATGAATATAATTCTATATATAATGTATATTTCACCACATGAACAACTTGTAATTATAAGAAGTTTATTTTTGACTCAAGTACCAAAGATCGACAAAATGACCGTTATTAACTTAAATAATTACATAATGTTCGTAACATGGTAATAAGTGATATAAAAGGAATAATGAACTTTAAAAAGGTTCTTAAGAAATTATAAATTAACTCTATTTTATTATTCAGGAGATTAAAGAACGATCGTGTCAAGTCGGACATAAGGTACGAGA
This sequence comes from Viscum album, assembly GCA_963277665.1. Taxonomy (NCBI): domain Eukaryota; kingdom Viridiplantae; phylum Streptophyta; class Magnoliopsida; order Santalales; family Viscaceae; genus Viscum; species Viscum album. The sequence continues at coordinate 848,578,078 of OY728121.1, read as the reverse complement.
CTTCATCTCAATATCCTTTCATTGAGGAATATTTTGTTTTATGCACAAATTTCTTTTATACAGTGTATAAACCCCTTTGAATTTTACATTTTTTCAAAAGGAATATAATTTATACGAAGCGTTTTGCTAAACGACAAAAGGGAATGTTTTTTGTCGTACGTATGCGGCGACAACGACTTCTCTGCCACCGTGACCATTATTTTAGTTTCGGCTTCCTTTATAAGCCATAACTTTTTTTAAATGAAAAATAAATAACAAGTTTTAATTTTCTTTTATTTTGGTATTGAAAATTGTTTTGATAATGTTTTGATTATATTAATGTTTTGTATTGATATCTTGTGATTGAAATGTGGAAATGTTATGTTTCCTTTATGCATATTTTATGTGATACGATTATGTTATGGTTCTTGGGAATTGTTTATGATATGTTTAAACCTTTTCATATAAGGAATGAATTGGACTTAATTAGTGATGGGTGGAGCCTGTTATAGCTCCTTGATGCATTGGTATTTCTAATGAGACAAACTAGTGTCTTGGAACGACGCCTTAAGAAAATCTTATTTGTAGTCTTGGCACGAGGCCTTGACTACATGGTTATGATAGTCTGGCATTATGTATTCCATCATTATGAAAGTAGTTATTGATATTGCATGTGATTATTCGACTAGTAGAATTTACATGTGAATAATTAAATGGAATTATTTAATTTTATTTTTGCCATATTATTCAGAAGTTCATGTTTAAAAGGTTTTTGTTTTAGTTATACATTTCCTTAAATGTTTATGTTTATTTATGAAAGTTTCCTCTATATTGTTATCCTTACTGTGAATCTGAGCTCACCCCTTTCTATGTTTTATTTTTCCCAGGATGTGAAGAAATATTTTATGACTGACCTGCAGGGATAGTCTGAAGGGGATATGAGTGTGGACTATGGATACCATGTTATTATAGTTTTTCACTTTATGATGTAATGTAACATTTATGAATGTATCTAGTGTTTCCAAGGCTACTAAACTAATCAGTCTTTCGAGACTTGATCTTTTGTGATCATGCCAATGTTACGTAATAATGCACCAACTCTGGGTAACTGGGGTCGGGGCATTACATAATTTATGTTTTATTTAATCATGATAGCTTGTGTTGTACATAAACCTTAATTAGAATTTTATCCCACCCTTATTTTGTTTTACTTACCCCAGTAAATGAAAATGGAATATTTGAATGAGTTAAAGGATAAATAATATTTACTATTACTATATTTTATATTTTATTTTCAATATTCAAATGGGAATCATGTATGTATATAGTTCTTCCAAGATAAAAAACTATTATGTACTTTATAATGTGATCACTTGTATCTTTTTCCAATGTAATAAATTAGACACCAGTTATTGGATAATAAAGTTGATGTTTTTCAGTTGGTATTAAAGGAATTTTAGTAGAAACTTTTGGAACTAGATTTAGGAAAAATAGGTTAGAGAACACAACCCTATGAAAATATTTGATTATATATCTATTTAGAAGATTATATCATAAAAGTTTCACTAAGGTAAAGATTATGTGGTTTTCCTTGAAATAAACCCCTATCTAGATACTATAACTAGATGTGATTTTGGCAAAGATTCATCTTGTGGTTGTAACATTGAAAAAAGTTGGTCAAGTATATCTCAACCATCATTCCAACACACAATGAGTGTGATTTTACTACACACCTGGTTTGACACTCCCCATAGATATTCTTGGGATAATCATATTCTATTTATAAACTACTATAATGTATTTGAATAGATGATGACCATGAATTTCCTAGGTTAAACCTAGGGAGTCTTAGATTGAAATGAAGGTATCATATCATATACATCATATAAATGATTTTATTGATTATGTGGTTTCTCTATATGATTATTGTTTCTTATAATATACCTTTTGGTTTTATTAAATGGATGGAACTAGAAGGAACTATATTAACACTAAATGTGATATACAATGGGGTGATTTTACTCACGATAAACCAAATGAAATAGTATCTAGAGGAAGAATATTGTAATTAATATTAATAAACTATCTTGTTATATAAATAAAAATATCAACTCATATAGGTTTCCTAACACACCTAATACGATTAACATTGAGTTTCATGGAAATTTAGGTGATAAGAACGATGAGAAGAAAATGATTCAACATCCTACATGCCAAGAATGTCAGAAGAGACACTTGGGGAAATACCTTAAAAGGAACAAGAAAATGTTTTAAATGTGGATAAATACTGAATTTAGCAGTAAAAAACTGATTGGGAATTTTTTAGGATGAAGAACAAAAGAAGGATCAGTAAGGTCATCTGAATAAAGGTTTAAAAATGTTAAATTCTATAAAGATGAAGATGAAGAATCTACAAGTAACATATAAGAGGTATGAATTATTTTAGTAGTTATACTTAAAAGAAAATATGATTAGATTGAGATTGAGGAAATTGGAGATATGATTCATATTTATAATTATAGGAAGGAAGTATTATTGAATAAAAAAATAAATCTTAGTTTGAAGTTTATGAAAGAAGTTTAATGATTGATGCACTTATGTATTGGGTTTCTGAAAATTATGATTTATTGGTATTTATTGAAAGTATTTTAACATTAAAGGATTATTATATAAATATTCAATGGAAGGGTTATAAAATGTGAATTATGTAATTATGTGATGAATGTTATTAATAACCTTAAGGGATAATATGATCTTTGATGTTGAGGTATTTATGGGTTATTACAATTTATGAATATATTTTTTATTATATAGATAACCCACAATATGTGATTATTGTTTAGTTAACAATATTTAGTTGGGATAGAGATATGATTAACATTGATAAAGTATATTGGATAATATTGGTGATATTGAAATTCATTATATATTTGATGAAAAAAATCAATTTTTTCATCTTTAATGAATTTTACTACATTTTTGGAATATATTAAATAGTTTGTGATTTTATTTGAGGAGTTTGGATTACATTAATTTTTGGATCGTAAATGTTTTCATTGAGGTTTTATAGTGATTAATGTTATTAGTATGTTTTAAAAGAGTACATAATTAAGGTATTCAAATGTTTGGTATGTGACATTATGAGCTATTTTATGTTATATGGGGAAAAATATTTGACCTTTTTTTTTTGATTTTTGGGTTTTGATTTTGGTCAAACATATTTTAGAGGAGTCTTATAGGTTACTATTTATAGAATGGATTAATTTGAACTTTAGGGGTTATTTTTGAGGTTTTATAGATTAATGTATTATATTTATCCATATCCGATAACTTGTGCAAACCATTTTGGTTTAATTAAATTTTTAGTGAAAGAAGAAGTGAATTTTCATTCTTTTATGGATCTTCTGATTTTTTAAAAGTTAATTTTAGTTCTCTAGTCCTGAAAAATTCATCTTGAATATTCATTTCATAGAATAAGAGATGAAGTGGAAATTCATCGAATCATGACCAAAGGATGAAATTGTGCTTATGAAATGCAAAAAATAAATTACATTTTCTCATATTCTCTATCTTGATCGAAAACAAATCCCTCAACTTTAGAAAAATGATCTTAAAATACAAATGTTATCATTTTACCTTTATTTATGATGAATTTATGGCCTTTTCACCCCACAATTATTAATGGTTGTGTGATCATTTACTTTCTCATGACCATGTTCTCTGTTACTCACCATTAGTCACTATACATTAGTTTTATCTTTGATGTCAAAAATTTAACTTCTCACAAATGTTCTCCTTATATGAGAACCTGATTATATTTTATTTATTATAGTCTTTATGTTTCATTGTAATAACCTAGTTAATTATAAAATAATTAATTTTCATATTTATTAGTATTCATGATATAGATAGTTATATTCATTATAAAAATGTTAAATATTTTTTAAATAAAAAATAAAATAATTTATTAAACTTTTTTCTTATAAGGGTTTTGTTAAAAGTTTATTTTTAAAATTATTTAATATTAATTTGAAGAAATTAATTTCATTTTTGTATTAAAAATTTAAAAATCATCTAGATATTAATTTTTAATAATTTTCTGAAAATGTTTATTTTTCAATGAATAGTGAAAATATAGCTTTTTATTGAAAATTGTATTTTATTTTAAATTATTTATAAAGTAAAAATATATTTTGGTTTAGTTTTTAAATTTAATTAATTATTTTTTATTAATAATTACACAATTATATTCTTTGGAATTAATTTTATACTTGAATTTAGTATAAAAATATCTTTTGTACTTACAAAGTCATTTTCCCGAAAAACTATATTTCATCTTGTTTTGCGGGTTTAATTTTTATTTAAATTCTTCCAATTATATGTCATGAATCATGAAAAATGTATTACATATTTGAAATATTGATATTTTTTTCCTAAATATGTCCCTTTTATTTTTAGTCATTTTGAATAGTAATCATAGTAAATTTTGTTACCATAGTAAATGTAAAATGAGTTAATTATGGGTAAAAATAATGTGATAAGGACTATAATGTAACCATAAAACTTGAATTCATTTTATTGGATGATTATATTTTATCCATAATCATCCAAAATTATTATATATGACCTTAATTTTTATATGGACATGATTTTGACCTTTATAATATTTTATGTAAAGAAAAGTAAAAAATGTCAATCACTTTGTTTTATTATCATTAAATTTTTTACATATAGATAAAAATAAGTTTTGATAGGTTATAAATATTAATTTTGAAGATAAATTACTTTTATCTATTATGTTAATTTATTTATAATTTTTAGTGATGATATAATTTCCTTAAATTTCGACGCAACACCGATACCACAGTTATTTAATTATTAGAAAAATAAATAAATGATATTAATAATATTAAAATTAATTTTATTTGAATAATTTTTTGTGTTTCATAACTTTTAAATATAATTATTTCATATTATAGAGGTTTTAATTCATTATATTCAAATTCCATTATTTTCTAGTAGTTTTAAAAGTCAAATTACATTAATAGTTCCAAAATAAACATCAATGCTATTTTATAATAAATAATATTTTATTAAATGATTTAAAATTAAAAAAAATAAAATATTCATCGAATTTATTTTTAAAAGGTTTAAAATATAAAACATTTTCCATTTATGGCCCAATTGTACTTTTATAGTAACCTTCCTGACCTATAAATAGTAAAATCTTTAATACTACAGTAATTGTCAAAAAAGGTTAAAACAGGTTAAAAAAATATAAGTATGGAAACATCACCTAAACTTTTAAAATTATTATTTTAATAAATTATTTACAAAATAAATCATATTATATTATAATATTATCAATTTATACCCTGTTTAGGAAATTATAAGAGTGCCCCTCCCCTCTCTTATAAAATGGAACCTCCTCCCCTCTTTTCTTCACAGTTCAAAAGAGTTTTGGTTCAAAAAAACCCTTCCCAAATACATTTCTCAAATCCATACCAATTTCCTATAATAATTTTTTTATTATAAAAACAAAATAGGAATGATTTTGGTGTAAATTTTAAGAGGTTTTCTAAAGAAGAGGAATAATTATTAAACAAGTGTTTTCATTTTGCTTCTTTTTAGCCACCTTAAAAACATCTTAAAGCATGATGAAATAATAACACTAGTATATTCCATATAATTATATTTTGTATTGTTAATTTGAAAACCTATACAAATCAACTCTATAGAAAATGGGAAACAAAACCATCGTTTGTGTGTACGGAAAACTACAGCCTTGCGAATCGATGTAAATCATTTTACATCACCTAATCTTACATATATTTTTCATAATGTATTTAATGAATATATATGATATTGATGAAATGTTTATTATTTTTAAAGTATAATATATCATTTAATTTCTTTCCTTTATATTCATTTAAAAATTATAACACCGTTCATGCATACTTGTAGACTACGACCTCCACAAAGTGATGTGACTCATTTTTCATCCCCACATCACTTGGATGATATATATAAGTATATTTAAAGAAATAATATTGTATATATTATATAATTATATTTACAAAAGGATAAAATAATCCTTATGTTCATCTATAACTATCATTGAAAAATGGAAACATTACTCATGCATACATATGACTTATTGTCTCCAATATTGTAATATAGTTCATTTTTATAAACATTTTTCATTATTTATTTTAAAAGTATAATTATTTATTGATTATTATTCTATATATAATGATATTATTAACACTATTACAATAATAAACATACTAATTTCATTTTTGACATATGGGTTGAATATAATCAAACCACTTGACGTGGAGTTAGTTGATAAAGTAATAAATATAAAATGAAAAAAATAAAATAAAAGGAATAATAAAATTGAAAAAGGTTGTTAAAAAAATTAAATAAAAAAAATATTTTTTTTATTAAGGAAGATAATGATCTTACATGAGGATTCATACTCAAGGTAAATGAATTTATTTTAAAAATCATCTTTTAAAGATTCCTTTAAAACTATTTTTTACAATGTACATATTATTAAAATTAATTTATGGATTTATATACATGGAAATGAATGAATTATAAAGAAAATTTTATATTTCTTTTGACTTTATTCCAATTGTTTTAAGAAGGAGTATTTTTTAAGTATTTTATGTAGAACATTTTTAGTTTCTTGTAAACAACACAAGGAATGTTCCTTTTCAACATATACAATGATAATGAATTTTCCTAAAACCAAAATTGTTATTTGATATTTGACTTAATTTATAAGACTATATGTTTTTTTCAAATAAAATACATCTCCCCTATTGTTTGGTTATTTTAAAAAATGGTTTTAAAATGGAATGACTATTTTAATATCCAAAATTTTTTATGGGGAAAAGAATATTTTTATGAGCGTGATGTTAGAAATTACAAGATTTTATTTGTTGGGATTATTTTATGGTTCTTGTAAATTTTTATAATGATGGGTGGTTCCATTATAAACCAAGGATGTGTGGTTCTATTATAAACCAAGTACGAGTGGTTCCATTATAAACCAAGGATGGGTGGGTCCATGATAGCCCTCCAATGCATTGGGTATGGAAGTTTACCGTATTGGTTATTCAATTTGTAAGAGTGATTTGAAAAAATATGTCCAAAGCTATATAAATGATTAATATATGATTTATATGAGTTTTTATGAAAGGATTAATATTTCACAATGTAATATGATGATCTTATATTGAAAGGAAAGTATATGATACTTATTAAAGGTAGAAGTTATTTCTTTGTGACAAAGTTTTCATAACTTCAAATAAAAATTTATGAGTTTTATTTTTCTTTAAATATTTATTATGAAATATTTTATTACAATATTTTTTTGGTAAAGTTGATTTAATGGGTAATAAAATGTGTATTTTGATGCCAAATACTATTTTTATATAAGATTTTTTTCAAGTATTGATGAACTAATGGGTTTCTTTATTCTTTACTTTATGAATCTTAATGATATTTTTTTTCTCATATGAAATTTTAAAATATTTTTCATTGGGTTGGAGGATGGGTATGATAAAATAATAAGTGAATTTGAAATTAATAAATATTAGTCATGAAAAGAGAACATATTTCATTTTAAAAGTTTTATATTTTGGGGAAAATGGATACTGCGTAGAAGTGTCCACCTTGTAATTTATGGATTTTTATATAAGAGTTATGACCTAATTATATAGAAATATAAACCTAAAATATATTTGGGTATAAAAGAAAGTAAATTATATTCTAAAGTTACTATAATATGTAATATTTAAGGTTGGGTCCTTATAGTTAGTATCTGAGTAAGGTTTAGATAATTTTACAGGTTATGGTAATGAAAGTAAATACCCTTAAGAGATTCTAACTTATTGTTATCATGAAATATAATTTTAATATTACCATGTTTATTCATCTAAACTATATCTATTAAGAAATTTAATGGTAAAAAAACCAACTTTATAGTTTGTGATATGTTTGGTAAAAATCCCCCTAGGTATTATCTTATAAAATAGGGGGAGTGATTTTGATATGTCAAGTGTTGGAGTTGGTGTCCTAGAACCAATTGTGTGTACTTTTATTACATGTTTATTTGATTTAGTGAATATTAAGACAAATTATTATTACATATTTTTCATTGTTATACACAAATCTAATGTAATAATTTCCTAGAGTATACATCACAATGATAAGGTCATAGAAATTACCTACTATAACAGGACCCTTGAAGTGTTGTGATGATATTATTAAATAATGGTTTGCAGTTGGATAACATAATATGGTAGGACACATAGTGTATAAGCCTCTAAGTGTAAATAATCATAATTATATTATGATTCTTCTCATGAAGTTCTCACTTGGTAATATATTATATAGGAGATTATGAGAAGAGATCCACTGGTAGGAATTCCACATGTTTTTGTGTCATCTGATATTATTATCTGTGAGCATGTGTAATGATCCTTAGACTTTAAGATTATTATTAATACATGTTACGAACCATATACTTAGATGTATTTTATAAACCACAATGATAACAATTCATGGTGATGTTGGAAACATTGGGTGCGTCAAGAGTAACATTCCATTAATGGATAAGTCAAGGATGGATTTTTCCTTCCATATTTATGGAAGATGATATCTCATCCCTTTGATTGGAATATAAATGTCACCCTAAATTCCATGACCATGGTGTAGTTATGTGTTTATTTAAGATAGTTAAATAAGGATTCATCGAGTATATAGGATGATGACACATATGTGAAATCTACTTTATGATATATTTCAACAAATGGATTGTATTGTATAGTCAATATTATATGTGGTTTTCGTCATTATGATATTAAGTTATTTCTCTTGGTTGCCTTGACCCACTTTAATATAGTAATCTTATACTTTAGGAAATCCCACCTAATTAAAATGATAAATAATCCTAGAGGGTCACACACTAAGTGTTACTAATGATCTCAATTAAATTCTATTTGAATTTAATTAATTGAATAAACATTATTCTAACAACTGAGGTAAAATTTTATTAAATTTTTATTAATTGAAATTTTTTATTATTGAATGAAATATTTAAATTTAATATTTAATTGGGTGTTTAATAAATGATTGAGGAGTTTGAATTGACTAAGACCATGTTTGGTGACAAATATTAATTAAAAACCAGTTAAATAATATTTGTTATTGCATAAATTGGCTTGTACCGTAAAATAATAATAATAATAATAATAATAATAATATTATTATTATTATATGGAATTGAATTTATTAAAGGTTATAATATTATTTCAAGGTTGGAATTAAATTAAATAATAATTTTAACCTAAACTCTGTCTCTATAAATAGATGGTTATATCTATTGTGTAGGAAATTCAATAGGTGTAATTGAGAATAGAGAATTTTTGCGCATAATGAATTCTCTCTAAAATACTCTCCACCTTATATCTCCCTATAAATAATTAGAAATGTATGATAGATTCCTTCAAAGACTAAAGGATGAGTGATCAACACAAACAACGAAAGACAATCGATTCACCGTGCTAGAATTCAGATATCGATTGACATTTATTTGAGATCAAAGGTGCATGAATGGATCACCTCTAGAGGGATTCAATATGTGGATCCCTACACTGCAATGAAGGAAATCCAAAATGGTCTTTTTTGGATGATCAACATCATCAATAAAGAAAGGTTCCTTAAGAAAGGTAATAATTTTTTTACATTAAATAAATTAATTATAAATTTGATGGGAAATATCCTCACTCATGGTTTTGAGCGTAGAAATATTAAAATAAATTTTAATATATTTCCCATCACTGAACACTTATGCTTCACCCAAAACCAATAAGTGGTATTAGATAGAGGTCACACATAAATTTATAATTATTTATTTGATTATTGATCCATACACAATCGTGGTTGAATTTTCATTTTATATTATTAATTATTTAATCCTACTTGAATTAATATGTTATTTACATATTAATAATGTTCATTAAATTATTCATTTTCTTAATGGTCTAATAATATAGGAAGAATGACCAAAGATGACATATAAAACTGCCAATTTTTAGACAGTAAGAAAGGTTTACATGGTGTGTTCTTAGAGGTGCATACCGTGTACCTAAGTATGATGCACCTAGACATTCCATGGGATATTTTAGATTCCACATAGTTATTACATGTGGTGTACACTTCAAGTTGACTGGAAAACTTAGTACTTGGTTTTTAGATTACACAGTGTGTATCAGTGTGCAAGTTGTGTAGTCTACATAGTTTAACAGTGTAAATTGTGAAATCTGTGTGGTCATTGTACATGGTCAAACCATGTGATACTAATAACCAGGAGTATTTATGATATATTTGATGTATATGCGGTGTACACAGAGTGTATTTCATTAATTCTTACATCCAATATACATGATGAGTTATCTAGAAACATGATATTTGATATACACAACGTGTAGCTGGAGTGAACATGTCATGTAGTATCTCACCCAAGAACACACCGAGTATTTTAGTAAATTTCATGGAAACATGGAATTCAGATCGAATAGAATGTATTTAGACTGTAAACTCCTTGTAATATGTCGAGATAGACACTGAAGACCCATATGAGAATCTCAGGAACACGACAAGCAGATACACGGCGTGTTGTTGGCATGTACACACTATGTAGTTTGACTGATTCAACACACCAAAGCCCTATATGTGTGACCTATATACATGACAATAAAGGTACATGGTGTTTATATGGATAATATACTCCATGTAGTCTCCCAATTACCAGAAGAATTATATTACATTAAATTGAGAAATTTCATCATTAAAACCCTGTTGAATTGATTATAACATTATATGTTTGAAAATTTACTAAGGGTTTCAAATAATTTTAAATTCTCAATTGATTTAATTTAATAAATATGAAAATGTTGGTTTTATGTTTAATTTTCATTAATTCCATAATTATGGTAATCTCTAAGAGGATTCAAGTGGTCATTAAGATGAAGGGGAATTAATTAATTAATTAATTAATTAATGCACGTAAATTTATATTAACAATAAAGAATGGATAAAGAAATAAATGTTATATATTTAATTTATGTATACATTTAATTTATGACCATTCATGAGCTAGACCAAGACCAGTGTATGTGTTGGAATTAATATAATTTAATTTATTTCATGAGTTTACAATTATTTATTATTAAATTAAACTTGAAGGCTTGTGATTCATCTCTCCCTCCATTATTATATAATACCTATGTTTCCAAGAATATTTATGTAATAACCATTTAACCAATCCTTTGGTTCCCCTCACCTACATGTTAGTTATGAATATTTGTAATTAATGGAGTTCCCTAAGGTATGCGGAGGTGGTTCAAGATAGAACCATAATGATGTCAACCTAGGTGTTACATAGGTGGATGGGTGGAATGATGTAACACCTTCCAAGATAAAAAACATGATTTATTTACCCTTTCCCAAAGTTCGATTTAATTACCTATCATTAAATCAACCATTAGATAAATACCATGAATGATCTATTTAATTATTTATTTATTTCTGTCTATGAAATTATTTATTTTATGGATGCAAGGCTACGATCACATAAATAAATGAATTAATGTGAAAATATGGAAACTAAAAAATTTAATTATACATAAATGGTTTATCCAACACAGTTAATTAATTAAGTAACATCAATTTAATATTAACGATACATGTAAAGGATAAAAAAAAGATAAAATACACACATAATTAATTAAAATCTATCAACCTAATATTAAGTTAGACTGAGCCTTCCATTACTTTATTGGAAATGAAACCATATAACTGAGTGTAGTATATGTCCACTATCTGGAAACTTAATTTTATTGGGGATTTGTCATGAGGGTTTTGGGTTTTCATGACCAAACTTTTATTGATTTTAATGGCCAAAGTCAATTCATTTAAAATTTGGAGGCAAGTGTTGAGGGAATCCAAGTCAGGATTTCAAAATAGTGGAATCCACTCAACGAATCGAGAACCTATAAGACCCCAGTTGGCAAGAACACATACATAATTACTTTTTTGTGGTTTTTGTAGCCAAAGTCTAGATAATTAAGGAAAGTAATGGGGATACTTGCCACTAGAATTTCATAGTAACTAGATATTCTGATTTTAATGGGGAGGGTTATTAAAACTTGATAAAATAGTGGGATAATGAATGAAATCAATTATTTTATTATTCTAAAATATTTTTTAATCAATAAATGTAATAATAATATGATCTTTTAATTATATAATGAAATGAAAATCTCATCATCCACACTATCCCTACGATCAGTAGTGGGGAAAGAAAACCTCCTAACTAGTAGTAACTTCCACGATTGGTTTAGATTCCTTTTGGTTTTTCTACTGCATGAATGGAAATATTACATGATATAATCCTCAATACTAGATCCAACTGCCAAATATGTGAGTAATTTAGAGTTCCTAGTCTATTAAAAAATATATATTGATGCTATTGACATTCAATTTCTAATACTTTCATCTATGTCTAGTGAACTCATGAAGTCTCATAAAAAATTGGTGTGTATAGAATGCTTGATCACCTCCATGTCATTTACTAGGAGAGAGCTATATAAGAACATTTTTAGATTTCCTTTTCACTATTTCAATGTAATATTGGAGAGGGTTCCTCATCTAGGCCTCACTTATTCAAGATAATTGGCTACATTGAGTGTCTAGAGGTTCTAGGGTTTAAAATCCCTGAATAATTGGGCACCAATCTCATTTTGGCATCACTCCCTAAGATCTTCTCTAGATTTTTTTTAAATTTTAATATGGAAAATATTAAGAAGTCACTTCCAGATCTTCTTACTGTCCATCACCAAGAATATATGGATACATGCGTGAAAATATTTCCATACTTATGGTGAAAAAATAGAAAGGTAAAGTTAATATATTTAATTCCAAATATTCCTCACACCCTTCCCAGAATAAGAAGACAAGTGGAAATGAAGAGAATAAGATTATGTTAGCTTTTCATGTGGCAAGAAGGTCCACTGGAAGAAAAACTGCACACATCCAAATAAGTAAGGGGAAAATTTAGATGTGTTTATTATCGAGTGTAATTTATCTATTTATATAAATTGGTTATTAGATACATTTTATATTTCTCACATATGTATTCAAATATAATAACCAAGTAGATTTAGAAATATTGATCAAGGGGAGTTAGATCTATAAGAATCCAATAGAGCTAAACCTTTTGTTGTAACTATTGGGGTTTAATACGTCACATTTTCGACCTGAGTGATATTAGTTTTAAGGGGTTGTTATCATGTGCCTTCAGTTACCAAAAATATTATTTCTGTATCTATATTTTAAACGAATGTATTTATTTTCAAATTTGGAAATAAATTTTTCTTCTTTTATAAATATTGTATTTTTATGGTATGAAAAAATTAAATAACAGTATTTATGTGATGTATTACATGAACCAAGTAATGGAAATCGATAAAAAATTTAATTCATATGAATTATAACACACCCAAGTTTGGAATCAAAGGCTAGGTCATGTATAGTAAAAAAGATTGACTAAATTATATCAAGATGGATATTTACATTCTTTTTAACTAAACAAATTTTTGAATGTCACACATGTTGTCAAGGTAAAATGACCAAAGTCCAATTTAGTGGAAAAGGTGAAAGGGATATAGATCTTTTTGAATTAGTTCATACTAATGTGTGTGGACTATTTCCAATTGAATAAAGTGGTGGGTACTCATACTTAATAACTTTTTCTGATGATTTTAGTCAATATGGATATGTCTACTTAATGAGGCATAAGTCAGATTATTTTGATAAATTCATGGAATATAATAATGAAGTTGAGAACCATGTTGGTAAGAAGATTAAGAAAATACATTTCGACCATAGTGGATAATATCTTAATCAATAGTTCATTTATTATTTAAGGGAGTTCAATATACTATCTCAACTCACTCCTCCTTATACGCCTCAATAGAATGGTGTAAGTGAAAGGGGTAACTGCACCTTTTTGCACTTGGTGAGATCAATGACAAGTCATGAAAGTCTTCCCTTATCCTTTTAGCGATACACATTAAAAATAGTTGTATTCATACTAATATGAGCTCAAAATAAAGATAAATATGATATATTATCCCAATTATAGAATGGAAATAAACAAGTGTTGTCTTAGTTACATGTTTCAAATAATTTCTAAGGCCGATTAAGTTAATAATATTGAAACCTGATGAAAAAAGTTTATCTTTATAATATATCCCAAATAAATAAAGGGGTATTACCTATAAAATCCATCAGATCAAAAGGTTGTGGTTGATAGAAATCCCACATTTCATGAAGAGTATATTATCTCTAAAAGAGATAGTTGGAGGAAGATAGACTTAGATGAAGTCTAGGATCAAGATATAGAAGAGTAGGCATATGAAAAAATTCAAAAAATCTCCATGGAAGAAAAAGTTATTCTAGGGTCAAAAGTACCATATAGGATTATTAGAGAGGTTATAGAACTAGAACATTATGGTTTTCTTGTCATTGAAGATTATAACTCTTTATTAGCTAATAATAATTAACCTCTAACCTATAAAGAAGAAGTAAGTGTCCTAGATTTTTCTAAGTGGAAAGAAGCTATGAATTATGAAATTGTTTCTATATACCAAAACCAAGTTTGGATTTTGGTAAATCCTCTAGTTTATGTAAATCCAATTGGTTGTAAATGGAAATTAAAGAAGAATCTGTACATGGAAGGAAATGTTAGTACCTTTATGTAATATCTGGTTGTAAAAGGGTTTAAACATTGTTAAAGTATTGAATACAAAGAAACCTTTTCCCTAGTTTCAATGATGAAATCCATTATAATTCTACTTTCCATTACGGATTACCATGACTTTGATATTTTTAAAATGGATTTCAAACCATCATCCCATAATGGGAACATTTAATAAGATGTATATATGAAACAACCTAAAGTATTTGTGACTCCAAATGATTCCAATAATATATGAAAACTGAAAAAAATCCTTTAATCGATTAAAAAAATCATCTATGTCAAGAAAAATTCATTTTTTTTGAATCTATTAAAAATTTGGTTACATAAAGAATGAGTGTGGGCCTTGTATATATAAATGGTTTTATGGTAGTGCATTTATTTTCTTAATAGTACATCTTGATGACATATTACTCATTGGAAACAAAATACTAGTCATACAATCTATTAAGGTGTGGTTGAATAAATTTTTCTCTTTGAAGGACTTGGGTGAGGAAATATATACTATTGGGATCAAGATCCATTATGATTGATCCAAGTGTACTGTGAGGCTATGTCTAAGTACATACATTGACAGGATACTAAAGATATTTAGTATGAAACAATCCAAGAGGTGATTATTTCCAATGTCATGTGGAAATCATATTTCGAGGAAAATGTGTCCTAGGACAAATGGGGAAAGAAATTGAATGTCAAGGATTCCATATGATTCAGAAATTGGGAAAATAATGTATTCTATGATATGTACTAGTATATATATCATCAACACATTAAGTGTGGGGGAAGATATCAAGCTGATCCAGGTGACCGACATTAGATGGTAGTCAATACTATCCTTAAGTATCTAAGGAGTATTAAGGATATGTTCTTGGTTTGTAGAGGAGATTAGGAATTAATAATTAGAGGATATGAAGATTATAGTTTCTAAACTAATAAAGATGACATGATGTCACAAAAAAGATAAATCTTCACTTTGAATCAAGGTGATGTGAGCTGGAGGAGATCAATGTAGGTTGTGGTTTCAGATTCTATAGTAGAGTCTGGGTATATTGTGGCTTCTGAGGTAACTAAATAAGTAGTATGGGTACACATCTTTATATAAGAGTTTTACGTGGAACATAGTAGTGAAGATCCTATCGCAGTCTATTGTGATAATACTATGGTGGATCTTGGAAAAGAGACATGGTCACATCAGCAGATGAAGAACATACTTCAGAAGTATCATCTCTTAAGGGATTTTTCTCAGATAGGTGAGGTTGAAGTGAGTTGAATTTCCATGCAATAAAAAGTGGAGGACCCCTTTAATAAAGTTATAACTTATCCGAAACATTATTATCATGTTAGTTTTATCAGACTGAATATCATAGGTAGTTGGCCCTAGTTCAAGTGGGAGTTTGTTGGAGTTGGTGTCCTAGGATGAACAATTTTTACTTTGGTCACATGTATATTTGATTTATTGAATATTAACAATCTTTTTTTACATATTGACCATTATTCCTCATGAATATAATGTAAGAATGTTCTAGAGTATACATCACATTGATAAAGTTATATATGTTCCCTTCTAGGATGAAAACATTAAAGATTTATGACGGTATTTTTAAATAATGATCTGTGGTTGGATAACCTACTATGATAGGACACATAGTACATAAAATTTCAGGTGAGAGTACTCATAAAAAGATGAGTCTTGTTCTCATTAATTTTCACTTGGTAATCTACAATATGGAATATTATGAGAACAGACCCACCAGTTGGAATTCTATATGTTTTGGTGTCATCATATATTTCTATCTGCTAACATTTGTAATGGTCCTTAGACTTTAAAATTATTATTAATTCATGTTATAAATCACATACTTAGATGTATTTTGTAAACCATGATGATAACATTTCATAGAAAAGTTGGATAGGTTGGGTGTGTCATGAGTGTCATGTCCTTAATGGATAAGTCAAGGAAGTATTTTCCCTTCTATATTTATGAAAGCTGATATCTCATCACATTTATTGGAATATAACTATCACTCTAAAGTCCATGGACATGGTGTAATGACATGTTGATTACAGTTTTTCAAATAATGACATATCAAGCATGTAGGTTAATGACAAATATGTGCAACCTACTTGATGAGATATTGTGAAAATGATATTATATTACACAATGATCATTTGTATGTGGTTATCATCATTGTGAAATTAAGTTCTTTCTCTTTGGTGACTTTAACTATTTATAGATAGTAATATTTAACTTTAGGTAAGACTGCCTAATTCCAATGAGAAATAATCCAAGAGGGTCATACACTAAGTGTCACCAATGATCTCAATTAAATTCTATTTGGATTTAATTAATTTACTAAATATTATTCTCAAGACTGAGTGATATTTTATTCACATTTTATTGATTGAATATATTTATTTATGAATGAAATATTTAAATTAAATATTTATTTACATGTTAAATAAATGATAGAGGAGTTTGAACAGACCAAGATTGTGTCTGGTGACAAATATTGATTAACAATTCGGTTAAATATTATTTTTTATTGATAAAGTTTTCATGTAATATAAAATAATAATAATAATATAATTATTATGTTTCATGGTGTTTCTTAAAGGTTATAATATTATTTAAGGGTTAACATTAAATTAAATAATTATTTTAACCTAAAACCTATCAATATAAGTAGATGATTATGTCCATTTTGTAGGGAAATCAATCGGTGCAATTGTGAATAGAGAATTGTTGCACAAAAAATTCTCTTTGAAATCCTATCCTCCTTCTCTCATCCTCTCAATAATGAGAAATTCAAGAGAGTTTCCTTCAAAACTGAAGGATGAGCAATAAAAAAATACAAGACAATAGATTCTCTGTGATAGCACCTGAATATCGATTGGAAATGCTTGGAGATCAAAAGATCTTGTGTGGATCACTATTAAAGGAATTATATCCTTGGATCCTCATAGTGAAATGAAGAAAATGTGAAAGTTTCTTTTTCAAATGATCAACATCATCAATGAAGAGATATTCTTAATCCAAGGTAATCATTTCTTCTAGCATTAAATAAATTAATTAAAAATTTGCAATTCAAGGTCCTCTCTCTTGGTTTCAGGAATATAAATATTAAAATAAATATTAATATATCACCCTTCACCACATTCTTCCACTATTTCTAGGACCATAATATGGTATTCAATGGATCATATAACCCTATGATAGTTAAAGTATGGATTAAATATTTGGATAAGATATTTTAATTCATGTGTTGTTCAAAATACCAAAATGTAACCCTTTATATTTATCATTCTAAACATGAAGCTAGCCAGTGGGGGTAAATTATTTATAATTTCATTGATATAGAACAGATTGATTCCATGGGATATAATTATTTTAAGAATATTTTACTTGATAAATAGTTCCCTAAAGTAATTTGACTTAGGATAGAAAAAAATTCATAGAATTGAGATAAAAGGAAGAATATTTAGTAGACATGTATAAAGAAAACTTCACCCGATTTTCAAGGTACATCCTAAATTTTATCAAGGATCTTGATAGTAAAATTAATCATCTTTACTCATCATTAAAACCAAGATATAGAATATCATTAGCTTCCCATGTAATAAAAAGTTTTGAGAAACTTGTTTGATGTGTCAAAAATGTTGAAATTAAGTTTACTGATGAAAATGTATTATATGAAAACAAGTAGAAATATAGGTCCAGGTGGTAAAAAATGGGAAAAAATCCATCCAAGAAATTTAAAGGTAAGAAAATAAAGTTTTCATTTTGTGATAGGTGTGGTAAAATCACCCTAGGGGATGTATTAAGAAATTTGGGAAGTGTTTACGATGTAGTAAGTTTATTTATATAGAATGTGACTATATTGAATAGAATCTTGAATAATCAAAGAATGGGGAAACTGATAAACATCCAAAATTGAGATGTTTTAATTGCACTAAGTTATTGAATTATGAAAATGTGTGTCTGAATTATGTTTTTAGGGGTGTAAATCAATATGATTGAATGTAAAACGAGGTTTTAAAATCATTTTATACTACTATGGTTGATTTTGGGAAATTTTATAAAGTAATTTTAAGTATGTTAATTTTTTATTCAAAATATGCTAATACCCTATTTGACTTTGGATCTTTGCATTCCTTGATTTATGAAAAATTTGCAACAAAAATAGAAATATCATCACATGAAAATAAGATGGATCTTTTGGTGGAAAATCAAGGTGAAAAAATTAATAAAACTACGATTTATATGAATAATCCTATTATTATAAATGGGATGGAATTTCCTAAAAATCTAGTTAAACCAACTATAGTAGAGTTTGAGTTTACTCTTGGTATAAATTGAGTTTCCATTTATCATGATAAGATAGATTAAAAATCTATAGAATTTATATTCCATGATTTCATACCTTTAATAAAATATCAGGAAGAGAAGAAATTGATTAGATGTGGAAGTGAGAGTTACCTATCTCATGTTGTAAAGAATAAATAAACTTTTCAAATTTTTGATATTCACATAGTTAATGAATATATGAATGTATTTTATGATGGTTTACCTAGTGTTACCCCTAATTGAGAGGTTGAGTTTTCTGTAGACTTAGTTCCTGGTTGTAAGCCTATTTCATAACCCTATTATCTAATTTATCATATAGAACTTGTGGAATTAAAAAATAAGTTTTATAAATTTCTTAATAAAGGTTTAATCCATCCCATAATATCACCATGGGGTAATGTAATGTTATTTATGAAAATTAAAGACAGTACCATAAGGATTTTGATTGATTATAGATCTTTGAATAACATCACTATAATTATTAAGTTCCTTTTCCTCATATCAATGATTTTTTTACTCGCTATAGGGATCATAATATTTTTCAAAGATTGATCCGATGTCAGTATTCAATAAATTTAAGATAGGGAAATATATCACAAATATGGTGTTTTGAACTAGATATGGTCATTATGAATTTGTAGTTATTCCATTTAGATTTTTTAATACACTAGATGTATTTATGAATCTTATGAATAGAGCTTTCCCTGTCTAATTAAATATGTTTTTGATCATTTATATTGATGATCTATTTGTATATTCTAAAGTATTAAGGATCACTAAAGACACCTAAGGGTTGTTTTACAAAACTTGAAATAAAATAAACTATATTAAAAATTAAGGAAGTGTGAATTTTTGTTGAAAGAAATTTATCCCTTAGGGAATATTTTTTCTTAATATTGAATAAATATTGACCTTGTTAAAACTAAAGTTTTCAAAGAGTGTAAAAGACCTAAAAATTTCATATAGATTCATAGTTTTCTTATATTAGTGGGTTACTACTGATGGTTTGTTGAAAAGTTTGATCTTTTTTCTAACCCACTAAGTATGTTAACATGAAAAATAGTTAAATTAATTTGGATAAAATAATGTGATGATTTTTTTCAATAACAAAAAATTAGATTGGTGAATTATCTATTTTTGGGAATTACATCTAGAAATGGTGAATTTTTCATCAATAATGATGCTTCTTTGAAGGGTCTTGGTTGCGTCCTGATGCATAATGGTCAAGTAATTGCTTATGCTTCATGGAAACTGAAACTTCTTGAATTGAATTGTCCTAAAAATGATCTGGAATTAGGTACTAAGTTTTTTTCTTTAAAATTTTTGGGACATCATATATATGTATTAAAATGTGAAATAAATGATGATCACAAAATTTTGAAGTGTATATTTATTCAAAAATATTTCTATATGAGGCAGATAAGATGGTTATAATTGATTAAGAATTATCACTGCATATTCATTATCATCATATAAAATAAATTAATTTAGTCGATGCTTTGTGTCAGAAAAATAATGCTAACTAACCATTTTACATTTTTAATAAGACCCTTCGGTTAATGATTTTATGAATTTTGGCCTAGAAATTACAGCTTCCTCTATTTTGTTTTAGTATTCTATACAATCATCTTAATCAGAAAGAATTATGAATGATCATAATAAGGATCATGTTTTATAAGAAAAGGAAAAATCTATTAGGAAGGGTAAGTTTATAGAGTTTAATGTTGATGAAGAAGGTTTTATAATATTTGGAAAAGATCACGTGTTCCGTATGATTTTCAGTTGATGAGATAACTATTGAGTGAAACTCATAGTTCTCTATTTTATATTCATCTTTATAGAACTAAGATATATAGAGACCTTCAATAGTATTATGAGAGGAACGAATAAAAAGAGATATTTATAACTTTATCTTGAAATGTTTGAATTTTCAATAGGTTAAAGAAAAATAAAAATTAACATATGGGATGCTTCATCATTTTCCAATGCCTGAGTGGAAATGAGAAAATATATTCATGGATTTTGTGGTGGTATTTCCAAAGACATATTGAGGTAATAATGAGATTTGGTTTATAGTTGATAGATTAAATAAATCTACAATTTTATTTCCCATTTTTGATACAATGTCTTTAGACCAAATTTTTTGATTTCACCTCAAGGAGATAGTCATGTTACATGTATTTACTCTCACTATTATATCTTACCATGATCCCAAGTTCACTTTAAATTTTTATAATGGACTTCATAAGTCATTGGGTACAAAATTAAATTTCAGTACAAATTTTCATACTCAATATGATGTATAGTGTGAGCGAATGACTAAAACATTGGAAGAAATTATTCATTCTTGTTAAATGGATTATTATGTAAGTTGGGATAAAAAAATTTCATTAGTTAAGTTTTATTATAATAACAATTTATATTCAAGTATATAGATGAAACCTTCTTAGGTATTATTTGGAAAGAGGTGTGAGACAATAACATTTCGGTATGAAGTTGGAGAAAGGATGTTTATGAGACCAGATTTTGAAGATGAAATGGTTGATAAGGTATATATGATTCAACAACATATGAGGACAGCTTGGGGTAGGAAGAAAAGTTATGAAGATAACTAAAGGAAAGATGTTTCTTTCAAGGTAGTTGATCATGTTTTTATTAAAGTATCGTAATAGAAAATTGTTACTAATTTTGGTAAAAAGTTGGATCCAAGTCATCATTTCATTAGAATATCTAAAATCATTAAGAAAGTTGGACCATTTTCTTATCGAGTGGACTTTCATCTGATTTTATCTGAGGCACATAACGTGTTTCATGTTTTGATGTTAAGAAAATATGTGACAGATTCATCTCATGTTTTGAGCCCTAACGTAGTTCAGTTGGAAGATAACCTTTCATATTAGGAAAAACCATTCCATATTATTGACCACAAAGATAAATTATTATGGAATAAGGTAATTCATAAAGTTAATTTTTTTTGGAAAAACTATATGGTTGAAGAAGCAACATGAGAATTTCAAAAGGCTGTGGGGGGAAAATATCCCTAGTTGTTTAATTGATGAATAAAATTACGGGGATAAAATTTCCAAAAGGGGGTAAGTTTGTAAAAAAATAGTTAATTATAGAATAAATCATTTTATTATTTATTATTATTCATTATATATATAGTTATATTAATTATAAAAAATAAGTATTTTTTAAATAAAAAATGAAATAGTTTTATTAAACTCTTTTATTATAAGGTTTTATTTAAAATTTTAATAGTAAAATTATAGGATTTTAATTTGAAAAATGAATTTTATTTTTGAACTCATCATTTTAAAATTATCCTCAGATTAATTTCTAAGAATTTTCTAATTTTTTTTGAATAAATATTGAAAAATAAATTTTTATTGAAAAATATATTGTCTTTTAAAGTATTTATAAAGTAAAATTAAATTTTATATTATTTTTAATCTTTTATTAGTTTCTTTTGATTAAACACAACCCAGTTATAGTATTTTTTAATTAATTTTATAATTTAATTTAGTATAAAAACATGTTTTTTACATAAAAATATTTTTTTGAAAAACTGTTTTTCTTCGCATTTTACAGGTTGAATTTTAAATTAAATTCTTCCACATCTATGTTTTTAATTATAAAAAATGGTTTATATATTTTTAATTAGGAGGTCCAATTTTTTTAAATATGTCCCTTTTATTTTTATTCATTATGAATAGTAATTATAGTAAATTTTGTTACTATGATAAATGTAAAATGAGTTAATTAAGGGTGAAAATAAAATGTTAATAACTATAAATTAACACAACACTTTCCTTAATTTTATTTTATGAATATATTTAGTCAATAATCACCCAAAATTTAGATATATGACCCTTCTTTCCATATGTCCCTGATTTTGACCTTTATAATATTTTATGTATAGAAAAGTCAAAAATTTCATTCTCATTATTTTATTATCTTTAATTTTTTGAAATAGGGATAAAAAAGAATATATTTCATATTATAAATATTAATTTTGAATATAAATAATTTTTATTTATCATGATAATTTATTTCTAATTTTTTTGAGATGAAATAATTACCTTTAATGCCTAAAAAATATTGATATAATATTTATTCAATTAATAGAAAAATAAAAATAAACGATTTTAAAAATGATAAAAGTAATATGATTAGAGATAATTTTTCTATTTCAAGATTTTATTAGATAAAAATGACATATTATAGGTGTTTTAATGCATTATATTCAAATTATATTATTGTCTTGTAGTTTTAAAAGTAAAATTAAATGAATAGTTCCAGAATTACCATTAATATTATTTTATAGTAAATAATATTTCATGAAATGATTTAAAAAATCCTATATTTAGAAAATTTAATTCGATATGGTATTAAATTTCAACCGTGGTCCATTTATGGTCCAACTTTTATCACGACCTAGGTTGGGATGCCATCCAACCCAACACTCGACATGGCCCAAGGCATGACCCAAAGGGTATTCTCGATCCCCATGGGCTAGAAAAAAGTTCCTGGGCATAGTGTAAAATCTTTGGGAATGTTTTATCCCATGAAATCAAACTAAAAATAACCCACAATAATCATGCATCAAATCATAACCAACATTTATAATTCAAGATATTAAAGGATACTGTATAACATGAGTTAAAAATTTAACATATCCAACAAAAAACCATAATAACCAAAAGGGGAGGGGGACTCACTAGAAAAAAATCCTCCATGGAACAAATGGTTCAACACCCTCATTCCACCTCCACATGTCCATGAAAAGACCAATAGCACATAGAACCACCATCACCACCATAGAAGGTCTTTCTTTTACCTAGGTAATACATAACAAGGTATGAATACACATGAGGGTGTATGTAGGTTGTGATACAACTTTTCCAATAGGATACCATGAAAACAGATTACATGAAATTAAATTAAATAAAAAATTATCATGCATGTTTAAAAAAAATACAATATGAAAACAATTTAATTTAAAACGTGCTTCAACATAAAAGAGGTAATGAATATGAAAATAAGATAAAACAAACAACATGTCATGAGAATAATAGGCAATATATAAGTATCTAGGTTTAGTAAGGTCCTATGATCGTATTACTCTCCGTAAAAAAAAAAATGGACACATCAGTCTGTCTCATGTTCGATCCAACCAATCCCCATAACAAATGTTTAGTTATTGTTTTTACATAGTCTTTTTAGGGAGTCCAGGTCTCGGCCATGCCAATTCATATAACTTACTAGACCTAGTCTTCCTACCTAGGTAACTTAGGTTCCCATGTGCTCTATTACAGTCTCTATATCAAGTTAAATCCCTCTTATACAATCACAATTACAATAATTAAAACCACACTTAACAAAAAACTATTTACAAAGGGAAAATCATTATCAAACATGAAAACCACACCAAAACCCATGGAAAAAACCTTTTGCACTACCCACACAATTTATTAAACCCATTTCAAAACCTAATAAATCATAATAAAATCATAAAATTTTTTCAAGGCATAGAACTACCTACCTTTAGTTTGAATATTCAGAAAACTGGGTGGAAACCAAAAACCTCACCAAGGAGAGACCCTATAGAGGCAAAAACACAAAAAAATAAGATTCATTCCTAAGAAAAAATACTGAACTCAATTTATGTCAAACTAATGGATGTAGAATATATAACACAAAAATAATGGAGAACATTCCAAGAAAAGGGAAGGAAGAAGAAGAGGAGAGGCTTACTTGATGATTTTTTGAAGATCCAAGCCAAAACACCCAATATTTGAATCCCATTGAAGTAGATGACGATAAAGGGGGATAGGGTATATGGGGTTGAATAAGGGAATAATGAGGGATTTTGGTATCAAAATAAAGGATCATAAAAACTGTAATTTGAATATTTTTAAAGTTATGGAAGGCACCATGGTTTTTCCACACAGTTTTCCAAACTATGCACCAACCGTGCGCCTCCTCCATCTAAGAGGAAAAGATTATACATAGTTTTCCTAGAGGTGGTACACAATAATGATCCTATAAATGTTACTTTTATAGTGTCACTATCCTAGGAACATGGTTGTCCCTGTAGGGCCTCATGCCCATGCGCTAGGTTATGTGACTAGGTAAGTGCCACTGTCCAGGGTGAATAGTTTACACCAGGATGAGGCCTGATTTCTACTAACCGTGTGCCAACTATGTTCCTCATTGTTTCTTACCCAAAAATCACCAATATTATAAAAAACTCTTAAGAAAAACTTGTAATAAAGATAAAACAAAAAATAAAAGATAAAATACCTCATAATGGAACAAAAAATATGACAATTCTTCCCACCATAAAATTTTCCACCATCGGAAAATAAAACCAAAGTCTGATCAGAAAATAATTCAGGATACAACTCCTCTACCCAATATTTTCATTACCAAGTCTTTTTTTCATCATTTCCATGCTTCCAAATTTCCCAAATGAATGGTATGTATTTTCGACAAATCACTTTTAAATGGGAATCTAGAATCTTTACTCGTCACTTGAGCACATAAAAATATGATTCCAGTTCCAATTCATACCAATTAATCTCATGAGATGGGTCTAGGATATACTTATTTAATTGTGATACTTATAACATGTTATAGATTGAAGTCAACTGGGCTAGTAAAACTAATAATTATTCCTCATTACCAATTTAATTGGTAATCTAAAAATATACAAGATACCTCAGTGTAAGATCCCCCCTGCTTACCAAGATGATGGTGACCTAGGCAAGGGGTCACCCTTTGAAACATCTGGTCACCCACTGAGAATTCCAAGGCTGGGCACCACTAGTCGTTATAATACTTGCAATGGATCTGTACCATCAACAACCACTTCCTAATCTATTGAATTTTATCAGATGATTCTTACACTAGGCTTGGTCCAAAAAAAGATATCCCATCCACTCTTATCCAGCATAAGAGTGACAGACATGGACAACCAAAAAGATCATTAATGGGAGCCATTTTAATTGAGGACTATTAACTGTTATTATAATAAAATTTCACTAATATCAAATGGTTATCCCATGAGCCTTCAATATCCCACACACATGCACATAGCACATTTTCTAAAATTTTCTCCGCCCACTCTGGCTGACCATCCTTTTTAGAATGATATACTGTATTGAGTTTGAATTGTGACCCCATTTCCTTCTGGAGGCCATACCAGAACTGAGAGGTAAAATATGGTTCCCTTTCTAAGAAAATAGATGATGACACACCATGAAGTATCATGATTTATTGAACATACAACCTTCCCAATTCATCCACCTTGGTTAAATCCTTGATCGAAATGAAATGGGATGATTTGGTCAGATTGTCAATGATCACCCAAATGGAGTTCCTTCCCTAGGGTGTATGAGGAAATATAATGATTAATTCCATGGATACCTTATCCCACTTCCATGTAGGAATGGGGAGTGTCCAAAGAATACCTAAGGTCCTTTGGTTTTCATCTTTAACCAATTGGATTGTTTAACACCTACAAACAGAGTTAGCTATATCCTCTCTCATACTAGGATAACATAACAGAAATTTTGACATTTTAAAACATATTTTTGGTCCCGATATAAATGACCCACTGATACTGGAGGCTATCATGCATCATCAAATTCTAAAAGGATAGAATAACCACAAAATGACACTGTAATCAAAGGATCCCCTCAGAAGAAAATGACCACTTTCTAGGAACCTCCTTATTATTTTGAAGCTGCATAGAACCTTAGAAAAATTCATCATTAGGATCATCTTCCTAAATCTTCTCTAAAAGAGAGGGTTTCAACTGGATTCTATCCAAGAACATGCCTCTACCGTACTCCTTGGCTTCCAGGAGCATCTAGGAAAAGATCCTCCATCAAATTCCACTCATCATTGAGCTTATTTATCAACCACATCAACATCTTACTGCTTAGGGTGTCATCTACCACATTCCCTTTACCTGATGTATAGATAATATCAAAGTAAAATCCCTAAAGGTACTCAACCCATCAACACTTCCTTAGATTTAAGTCCTTCAAATAGAAAATATAGGCCAAAATATTATGGTCTGAGTAAACAAAAAATTTCTCCCTGAAGAGATAGTGACACAAAATTTTCAAAGCATTCATCACCACTACTATTTCCAAGTCATGGGTTGGGTAATTTATTTCATGTGGTGAGAGTTGGAGAGAGACATACACCACCACATGGTCATACTACATCAACAATCACCCAATACGTGTACCTGAAGTATCACAGTAGACCACATACCCTTTCCCAGATTCAGGTATGATCATAACAATGGTGGTGGTCAATCGCTGCTTGAGATCCTTGAAATATTACTAATATTTTAGGCTCCATTAAAATAGTACCCCTTTCTGAGTAAGTATGTTCATGGGAGAAGAAATCTAATCAAAATACCTGATAAACCTCCTTTAATATTCTTCCAAGACCAAGAAGTTCTTTCTATCAAAGAAACTCCTCTATTTCTACCATTCCATCACTGCTCCATTTTTATTAGGGTCCATTGAAACCCCATGTTTAGAGATAACATGACCCAGAAACTTGACTTCCCATATCCAGAAAGTGCACTCAGAAAGTTTAGAAAAGACATGGTGGTCCTGAAGAGTGACTAGAATAGTTCTCAAGTGATTTATATGCTCTTCTAGGGTCTCGGAGTAGGCCAGGATATTTTCAAAAAACACCATGATAAAAGAATATAGTTATTGACAGAACAACCAGTTCATAAGATTCATGAAAACTATTGGAGAATTTTTCAGCTCAAAGGGCATAACCAAATACTCAAATTGTCCATAACTACTTTGGAAGGCTGTCTTGGGAATGTCTTCCTCTCAAACCCTAACTTGGTGATATATAGAGAACATTTTGATATTGGAAAACCACCTTTCCCCATTGATCTGATCAAAGTGGTCATCAATATAGGGAATAAGATATTTATTATTGATTGTGACCTTATTCAACTTCTGGTAATTGATACACAACTAGAGGGATCTATCATCCATTATAGAAAACAATACTGGGGTCACTTAGGGTGTGACCCTAGAATAAATGAATCCTTTGGATTCCAAATCATCCAGTTTTATCTTTAATTCCCTCAATTCTATGTGGGATATATGATATGAGGGAATAGATATATGCTGTGTTCTTGATGCCAAATCAATGGTAAAATCAACATCCCATTCCAGAGTTAACCCTAATTAATCATCTAAAAAACCTCAGGTAACTCATCTACCAGGGAGGACACCCATTATCAGAACCTCTTCCATTATACTCTACTATAATAGAAGAGTATTTTGAAGAAATACTACCCAAATATGGAAGTGGAGGTCTAAATAACCCTGATTGGTGATCCCAATCACCCTAAAAGACCTGGGTACCCCCATAGGGTGCCAAAAAAGTTACTCATTAGTGATAAAAATTGATGTTATATTTGAAACAAACCATATGATCCAAGATTATAATCACATCAAAGAGGTCCATTTCCAAAACCAAGAAGTCCCACTCTACTTAGACCCCCTACAAAGTGAGTGTTCCAGACATACACCTAAATCCCTATTCCCTCATCTTACCAAGGGGAGTAACCAACTCCATGGAATATGAAATATGGTTGATTGATAATTTCTAAATATCCAAAAATGGATATAAATAAAATAATTAGAAGAACCTGTATCAAACAAAATGATGACTATGGATAATGAAATAAAAACAGTGCCTCGAACTATCACAGGTCCTACATTCGATTCTACCAGCACCTAATCCCTAACATGGAGGTGCTTTATATCCATTGATTCATGTGTTTGATTAGTAACTAGCATTTATTCTTTGAGTTGAATATATCTAAAATAGGATATATCCTTTACACTATTCCTAATGGACTGAGAACCCATATCCCTTGATACACCAGACTGGGCTGGTAATTCCTTGATCACTGAAGAACCAACACCACTCTAATTTGGTAAAACACCCTTATAGAACCCTTATAAGTTACCCAAGTTCCCACATTGATGGAAGGGTGTATGTGGAAGTAGAAACACTAACCACACATTCCTCGACCATCCAAAATGGTAGAACAGAACTGACCCACCACCAGTAGTTGAAGATGAAGGTGGTCATGATGGGTGACAAGAACTACTGCCTACCTTATTTTCCTACTCTTCATTCTTCCTTTTCTTCTTGTACATGTCATGAAAAAGTTTTCCCACTACTGTAATTTCTCCAAAAAAATATATTTACTAGTGAAATAAATATCCACCCTTAGGGCTCAGTCAAATACCTTAGCATATGTCTTCAACATAAACAAAAATACCTGGGATGGAATATCTAGAAACAACCCCATTTCAAACCATTGAGCCTTTAACTACTCATTAGATTCCACCTAATGTCAAAAATAGACCAATTCTGTAAAACATTTGGCATACTCCAACATGATGTGATCCCCTTGATGGAGATCCAGAAACTCTCAAGTCTTGGTAAGGGACAAGGTCTCAGCGAAATACTACACATTGAAAATGGATTTGAAGTCTTTACAACCCATATTATCATGTTTCTTGGATTGTAACACTAAGTCCCGCTACCTCCGGCTAGGCCCTTCCAAAATGAATGAATAAACTTTCACCTTAACTACTTCTGGAGTCTCAAGAAACCAAAATATCCTCTCGATACTTTATATCTAATCCTCAACTTCCTGGTGGTCCATGATACCCTGTAAGGAAGGAGGTTTTTTCTTTGGGAACTCCTGAGCCTTTTCCTATACAGACCTAGTTCATCTTCCTTATCATGAGTAA
Organism: Viscum album; assembly: GCA_963277665.1. Taxonomy (NCBI): domain Eukaryota; kingdom Viridiplantae; phylum Streptophyta; class Magnoliopsida; order Santalales; family Viscaceae; genus Viscum; species Viscum album. The sequence goes on along the minus strand of OY728121.1, from coordinate 848,548,095 downwards.
GAATAGAGCCCACTCCCTGATCTAGTGCTTGGACATGCTAAACCATTTCTTCCAATAATCTATGATCAACTCGAGAGGGATAATTATCTTTGGTCTCTTCATACACTACTACAAAACTGGCCTTTAATAGCACTAGAAATGGACTTTATCAGTTCTAGAAAATCACTAACTACATGAGAGAGGTTAAATACCCTAGTATTTTATCCATTCTTTTAAAAACATTGATAAAGTAACTATTTATCAATGCATTAATTTAGTGCTGCTAAAGGGACCATTTAGCAGTGCTTATAAAATTACTGATAAAGGGTTGTTTATCGGATCTTTTATGAGTGCTAATAAAATAGATTTTTATTAGCACTTATAGATGCATTGATAAAGTATACCTTCATCATCCCTGATAAATGTGGCCTTTATTATCACTTTTAAAAGTGGTGATAAAGGGCCATAATGTAGTGTGTTGTAACAGCACACTGTAGCACCACTACAGTGTGCTGTAACAACACACTACAACACAAGAAACACACCAGATATCAACGAAAGAAGGTACCAATATAGTATTTAAATGAAATTAAATTTATAACAAAAAAACAAGAAAAGAACACTATATTATAGAAATTTCAAACACTGGTTCATACAATTACATAAATAAAAATTATTACATACATTTAAAAACATCAATGATCCTTTTAATCTGGACCCAGATCATGCTATTGCAAAAAAAAACCACTCCTACTCAAGCAAAAGAACGCACCTTTATAAGAAAAAAAATTCTTATGCAAGTAATAATACAAAGAAATAAATTAATAAAAAGTGTTAACTTTATTAAAATTGATGTCATTTTTAAATAAAAAGATGAAATTGGAGCCATACCAGTCACACTGTGCATCAGATTGAGGTTTGGTTGATTCCTACACATCAAAAATGAATTATAGATCATTTTCCTAAAATATATAAATAATTTGAATTTTTTTTCTTAGTTTTGAGTATATCAGTTGTCCTTTTTACTAAAATTGATGTAAACTTTAAATAAAAACACGCACTTGGAGTCATATCAGTCACATCATGTGTCTGATTGATGTGCGGCTGATTCATGCATGTCTCAAATCACATATGGATCGTTGTCTTAATGTATCAAAATAATATGAATGCATTTTTTATGGATTGAGTAGGTCAATTTGTTTTTATTACTAAAATTGTTGTCAATTTTAAATAAATATGCACTTAGAGTTATATTGGTCACACCATACATTGGATTGATGTGCAGCTGATTCCTACACATTCCAAATAACTTATGGATTGTTTTCCTGAAATATCAAAACAATATGAATGTGTTTTATCAGTTTTGAGTACGTCACTTTTCTTTTTTACTGAAATGTAATTTTAAACTTGAAACACACACTTTGAATCATGTAGATCACATAATGTATCTATTTGATGTGAGAATGATTCCTATACATCCAAAAAGGATTTAAAAATTGATGACATAAATCATAAAGAAAATTCGATCATGTTTCCTCGGTTTTTAGTGAGTGAAACTTTTTAAAGTAAAATGCCGATTTTAAACTCAGAACAGGAACATTGAGTCAATTGTATTTTTCACTAAAACTAATTTCAATTTAAAATATAAAGAAGTTATTGGAGTCATACTAATCACATCGTGTATCAGATTGAGGTGCGGATGATTACTACACATCCCAAAGTCTTAAAACAACACTAACTATCAATGTTAACATGATTTCCATTAACTTTCATTATCAAACTGCCTACACTCCATGAACAGCTTCAAACAAACAACATCAACTCAAAAAAAGAATCCACCTATATAAGAAAACAATTATTATGTGAGTAATAAAAAAATAAATAAATTAAACATAAATATTAAAATATATATTAATTTTGTGGAAAATTATTTTAATATGAAAACATCATGATTACCTTTGTAATTGAGCAGAGGCATCATCGTTACTCTCACTACAAAGGCAGTGGAGGTAACCTGAAAGAAAGTGATAAACACACCATTGTAGGGGTGAAAAGGTTTTAAGGGATAAGAATCATGAAAGTTGGACATAACACCAAAAATCGAACAAAATAATCCACCTATATAAGAAAAAAATTATTATGTGAGTAATACTAAAAATAAATAAATTAAACATAAATATCAAACAATACATTAATTCTAGGGAAAATGATTTTACTATGAAAACATCAAGATTACCTCTATAATTTAGTAGAGCTAGTGTCGTTGCTATTTCTGTAATGTTAGTGGATATAACTTGAAAGAAAGTGATAAATTCACCACTATAGGGGTGAAAATGTTTTTAGGGATAAGAAACATGAAAGTTGGATACAACACCCCAACTCGAACAAAAGAATACACCAATATAAGAAAACAATCATTATGAGAGTAATAACTAAAATAAATAAATTAAATATAAATATGAAACAATACATTAATTCTATGGACAATGATTTTACTATGAAAACATAAAGATTACCTCTATAATTGATTAGAGGCATCATCATTTCTCTTCTTATAGAGGCAATGGTGGTAACTTGGAAGAAAGTGATAAATTCACCACTATATGTGTGAAAAGGTTTTAATGGAGAAGAAGCATGAAATTTAGACTAAGCACCCCAACTTGAACAAAATAATACACCTATATAATAAAACATTTATTTTGTGAGTAATACAAAAAAGAAATAATTGAAACATAAATATGACATAATAAAGTAATATTATGGACAATGATTTTAATGTGAAAATATCATGATTACCTCTATAATTAAGTATATCCAGCATCATTTCTCTTCCTACAAAGGAAGTGGAGGATACTTGAAAGAAAGTGATAAATACACCACTGTAGGGGTGAAATGATTTTAAGGGAGAAGAAGCATGAAAGTTGGACAATGCACCCCAACATGAACAAAAGAATCCACATATACAAGAAAACAATTATTATGTGAGTGATACTAAAAATAAATAAATAAATCATAAATATGAAACAATATATTAATTCTATGGAAAATTATTTTATTGGGAAAAAATAAAGATTACTACTTTAATTGAGCAGAGGCAGCATATTTTATCTTCTTACAAAGGAAATAGAGGTAAATTGAAATAAAGTGATAAATGCACCACTACAGTGGTGAACAGTTTTTAAGGGAGAATAATCATGAATGTTTTATAGAGAACCCTAACTCGAACAAAGGATCTAAATATATAAGAAAACATTTATTTTGTGAGTAATACTAAAAAGAAATAAATTAAACATAAATATGAAACCATAAATTAATTCTATGGATAATGATTTTACTGTTTAAATATCAATATTACCTCTGTGACTGAGTAGAGACATCATCATTTCTCTTTCTACAAAGGCATGAAATATAGAAGAGAATCTTCATAAATAAAAAAACTCTACAAGGAATAATGTAAATTAAATCAAATTTCATTATATATTTTTTGGTAAAATAATGAAAGTATATCATAAAATTACCTTTACATATTTATAAAGGGTTTCCTTTATTATAGTTTTTTATTCCATTATGTGCAGAAGACATTTTTTACATGAGTAGTCAAACAATTAGTTTAGAATATGTTAATGTTGTTGAGAACATATAATATTATGAGGAAAACTTAATATATTAAAAAAACACTTTTACCTTATCATTGAAAACTATTTATTTTTTAAAGGTTTCAAGAATTTGGTTCCTCTATCGAGAATACAAATCCACACTTTATGGTCCCCTATAACATACAAGACATTGTCTATATTGGGGCCAACATGAATTGATTGTGATGTCCTAATGAAAGAATAATCATTGATTGAATTTTCATCTCACTCAACATTTTTTTTATTCACCACCAGGATAATCAACCAATTATTGTTTGTGGGATCAGAGACATAAAATACTTGTATTTCTTGTGATTCCATTATGAAAAACTCATATTTTTTCCCTTCCACACTAAAATTCACCTTTAAAAAGAAAATTTAATCAACTTTCACTCCATTGATATTGTCAACCCATTTTAAATGGAAAAGTGGCACTTGAAATGTTGTATAATACAACTCATATAGCTATTCGATAGTGCCAATGTATTACATATTTTCATAAGTTGGACTTCTATCCTTGGAACCAGATATGTGAATCACTTCATCTATAAGAATAACACCACTATTTTTCATCATACTAATGTCATTGTGTTCTTTTGTATAGAATGTATAATCATTTATTATAAAACCAGTGTAAGATATAACATTTTCGTTCAATCCTCTAGCTAGAAATTGAATTTATTCAGAAATTTAATTCATATTTTCATATAAATTTTTATAAAATTGATCTCTGTACCATCCTATAAACTGTTTATTATGTGTATATGATATCCATCCTCTATCCCTTGATGGATTAAAATATATAAGAATTTATTTATGGGATTCATTTTATGGATTAATATATTCACTATTATGTAATATGTAAATATGTTCTTATTCCCGCCCTGTTAAGGTAGTTGTAAAAACATATCTTTCAGAAATCCCTTTTCCCATAAGGTTTTCACTGTGACTTGACTTTGGGAGATCGATGCTTTCAATATCTAATAGGTAATCGGTACAGAATTAAATATATTCTTCAACAATATATCGTTATATAATACAACCTTTTGACCGACCTCGATTCTTGACATACACTTTCAAAATCATCATATACCATTCAATGGGGTACATCCATCTATAATGGATATTCCCATATAGTTGAACCTATATGACCAAGTGAACAGTTAGGTGGACCATCATATTAATGAATTATGGTAGAAATGACATCTCTAATTCACATAATATGACTAAAATCTCCTTATTCATACTGGGAAACTTCACTGGGTCTATAACTTTACTATATAAGTATTTGAAAAATATGTAGAGTTGGGTTAATGTATGTCATACATTTTTAGGTAGAATTAAAGGGAAAGAAACATGCATTAAATATTGCATCAAAACATGATAGTCATGTGATTTTAGTACTTGTAACTTCAAATTAGTCATTGACACAACATTATTGATATTTGATGATTACCCCTATGGAACTTTTACACTAGTAAGGAAAAAGAAAAATTTAAATTTTTCTTATCTAGATAGAGTGTAATATGTCAGAGGAAGAAAATAACACCTTTTACCCTTCATCAGTGCCAACTCTCCCCTTATCCCCATTTCAATGAATTCCAACCTAGCCTTGATTGCATATTTTATTTTGCGAGGAACATTTAGTAACGTTCCAATAACACTATCAAATACATTTTTTTCTACATGAATGAAATCAATAAAATGCCAAACATACAAAAAATTCTAATATAGTAATTCATAGAAAATCAATCTCGTCTTCCAACCTGATTTTTTATGGTTTTTAAAAAATGGTTTACCGAATCTTTTTTACTTTTTTCTACAGTTGATCACCCATTGTTAGAGATGATGTTGTACCTTTTTTGATATTCCCATCAAATGTTTTCATATAGGATTGAAATTATTTAATCGAGGTAAAAATTTTATATTTCCTAAAAAAATATTCTCCAAGGAATGTTTCAACTGAACTAAGTTTGTGCATTTTTTAAAAATCGTATACCCCAAATTTCCTTTAATGCTATAGCCTGATAAATTTCCATAATTAGGGAAGTCATTAATAGATCTATAAAACATATCCCTCAATATGAATTCTTCACTTATATGAGCTTCATACATTGTAATACCTGTATCCCACATCAATTTTAGATCTTTAATCAATGGATCCAAATAGACATCAATATCTTTACTGGGTTGCATTGGTCCAAATATAAGAAAAGAAAACATAATGAATTTGTTCGTTATGTATATACATGGTGGAAAGTTATAATTTACCAACATGATGAGCCATGGACTATGAGTACTACTCTGTACACCAAACAGATTTATTCCATCTATAAATAATGCAAGATAAAAGTTTCTCAGCTCGTATCCAAATTCAGGAAACTTGTAATCAATTTTCTTATACTAAGGATAATATGCTGGATAATGTAGGTTCCCATATTTAATTATTGTATATGAATTCCATTTTAATTGTATTTTGGTTTCCTAACATCCATATAGTCTTCTAAATCATGCAATTATAGGAAAATACCAAATCGATTTCAAAGGACTTGATTCATTTTTCTTGTATCGATCAATGCCACACTTAGAGAATTTTATGAGTGATTTATGGTGCTGAGAAACAATATGAAATAATTTGGAAAAGCATGTATTTTTCTTAAAGATCATGCACATTGAACGTAACATTCTTTTAGCATCATATGTTCGGTATGTTATTTCATTTTATTCTCATAGCAGATCTTTCAGAAGACCAAGTAGTTCAGTGAATCTGGTGTCACTCGATCCGCTACCAGCTTTCAAATTAGATAACTTCAATACTGCAAAAAATGTTGTTTATTTAGTATAACTAATATACAAAGGTTTCTTGGAATAATAATTCAACTCCTCAAATATCATTGGACAACCACGAAGGTCATATTCAATTTTCATTGTCATTTCTTCCATACGATCTCCATCATCTTTTACAAAGGTATTCATATCAAATGATTCATAAATTGTAGTATCATCCCAATTGATGTCCACATTAAGTTTTTCCCATGTTTAGTCCAACATTTATAGCTTAGATATATTCCATGACAAAAATAATGTTATTCCGACTCTTCCAAACTAATATTTCTTGAATAACAACCACGTAAAAACATATTGAGGATTTTTGAAGGGTTTTCTGCATGCTCTCTAGAAAACATGATGAAATATTTAACTCCATATTCATATTAGTTTGTCATACAATTAGAATTAATCCATTTTCTATTCATATCCATTCTATTAGGTTCATAAAATATTAATTTTATACAATATGTAAATAAATACACATAAGATATTCATTATCAAAAGTGAAATTTATTGACAATTATAATAAGGGAAACTCAACATTTTACTGTTTAAAAGAATTTTATTATGTTGAAGAAAATGGGTAATTGAATTTAAGAAAATAATTACTCCACATCAAATATTTCTTTAATCCCCTATACAAATGAAAATATAACATAGACAATTTAGGAGTAATAAGAAACTCAAATATGATAAATAAGAATAATAAACTCTCATTCAATCATCTATATGATATAAAACTATATTGGAACAAGTGATGTAGAATCTAAGGGATTGTTACATTTAAAATTAATGGTATATCAATATTTGAAAACATCTCATGTCTCTTGGGATTTCATATCACCACATCGATCCATCCCAAGGAAATTCAATGTATTCCTGCTGGATGTAAAATTAGCATTTACTAATCGATTACACAAATATGAAGTTTACATCAAAAAAACATATAGTTTTATCATTATTTAATATGAGAATAATGTTTGTAAATTTAAAAAGGTGATGCATGAATTTAAATAAGAACTTAGATCCTGTTATTAAAGGTTATATGGATTATTAAAGAAAATTTAATTTAAAAAATGATGAGTTGATTAAAATCATTGCATAAGAAATAACTTTATGGATAGATTGAAAGTGTTTATCAATGTGGATGAAATAATATTTAGAGTTCCAATAGATGAACGATGATAATAATTTTATACTTTAACCATGACCAATGTTTAAATATTTATGATTAGTAAGTTTAGATTTCCCCTAATTTATTATTGACTCTTGGAATTAATCGGATATTTATTTCCCAATCCATGTTTGTGAGGGAAGTGTTTTATATATTTTAAAAGAATGATTGAAAAACCATGTTGACACCCATTGAAAATTTAACAAAATTTTCAAATGTTGTTTATGGAAGGTCAATCTATATCATGGAGTGTGTAAGATTCATTATACATCAACTTTCTTGATAGTAAAAATGTTTGACATACTATTTTTCTACATGTCATATAGCTAGGTTAAAAATTAATTACATGGAAATCCCCTTGTTATTATTCAAATAAATACTCAGGGGGGGGGGTTATTCATAAAAATATATACATTTATGAGAAAAAAATTATAATGTCTTATAGTGGTAAATAGGTCTAAAAAAATGGTATAACATGAAAGGGGTTATCTCAAACAGATGTCTTTTTTTTTAAATTATTTAGAGAGGGGGAGTATGATGATGAAAAAAAATTATAATGTAGTTGGAAAATAGTACATAGCATCAAGGTATAATATTTCATATATTATTAATAAAATAATTTATAAATAATGTTGGATTAATATAAATAGGGAGAAAAATAAAATAGTTTTTTTAGAAGTGTAGAGACATAGAAAGTTGGATTATTGAGAAAAGTTACAACACATTTTACAATAGATGTAGTTTCCAAAACAAACCCAAGACAACCATATATAAAACACCCCAAATGGACCATGATAGTGTCCAAGGAACATTCTTAATCCCCCTTGGGCTGACAACAAGCACCAAGGCATGAAAAACAACATAGTAGGAATGATTTGGCCCAAAAAATAAATAAAACTCGAAGAAAGAAAATTTAAATAAAAACATCCATGAGGAATCCATACATTATATTCCCACAAAAACATAGTTATTTAGAAAAATGAAGATATGAATCAATATAATATAAAACAAATCCCTAAACTCACCTTTAACTTCCTCACACACAGAATCCCTAGTTTTAATTTTTATAATTTCACATGTATGGAATACCATTGATAAAATAAAGAATGAAAAATATGTATGATATATTTGAAAGATCAATTTGGGAAATTTAAACAAAATAAAACAATAAACTAAACTCCATGTGACTCCATGTGTCACAATCAAGTCTAAAAACAATAAACTCTCCATGAGAGATCAATATTTGAATCAAAATTAGAAACCGAAAAAATAGGAAGGTCTTCCTCACTAGTATACAATTACCGGACCACAAATAAGGACATCATTAATGAAGAAATTAAAAACGAAACAAAAAATACACAAAGAAAATTAGAAGTCCTACCTTGAAAGGTTGAAGAAAATATGAAACCCTCTATGGAAACTTTAATTTTAATCAAACACCTGATGTCAGACAAGATGTTTGAGAGGTAGTTGAGTGGTGTTATTTGAGGTTCGATTCACCGAGGAGGATCACTCACTGTGGGTGGCTTCCATGTAAATCTTCTGATACCATGACAGGTTCATAGATGCTTAGGGTTTTTTAATTAGACTAGAGCACTTTTATCAGTGCTCACAAATAAGTGTTGATAATGGTAGTTCTTTATGAGTGCAAAAAAAGTGCTGAAAAAAGCAATCTTTATCAATGCTAAAATTATAGCGCTGATACATGTTCATTTTAACAACACTCATTTTAGTGCTGATAGAGATGCTTTTATCAATGCTTATTGCTTAAGCCCTGATAAAGGATTTATAATTATAATTATGAATAATAAAATTTTAAATATTTATATATACTTAATATATATATATAAAAATATAAATATAGAAAATATATTCATTTTTAAATATATTTATTATAATTTTATAATTATTTATTTATAATTATAGAAATATTAATAAAAAAATATTATTTATATCATTATATATATTTATATAACTATACATATATATATATATATATTTGATAAATATATATAAATATAGTAAATATATTAATTATTTAAGTAAATTTATTATAAATCTAATAATTATTTAAATATATATAATTATTTATATATAATTATATAAATAATTTAAAAAAATATTTATTTATTTATACTTAAAAATATATAATTTTATAAAAATAGTAGATGTACATTTATAAATATTTTTATTTAGAAATATTTTTTTACAAATATATTTTTGATGTTATTAATGAATATCTAATTTTAAGTGCATTCATATATGTTAAAAATGAGTGAAATTGAATAAATTAAGAATAAGTACACTTTAACAATATTGAAAAAATGGATAAGTTTTATGTGTGTTCATTGTATATAAAATGCATTAATTGTGTATATGTGAAATCAATATAACACAGATTTGATCTATATATGTTAAATTGAAAAATAAAACAACATTCAATTATATGTCGAGTACTATGTGCCCTTAGGGGTGTAGCCTAGTGGTTACATATTTAAGGGGTATCGTGGGAGGTCTTATGATCGAGTTTCCATGAGTACTTGTAGGTGAAATAGTTTCTTTGTTTCTTTGTAATCTTCCTCTCAGAACTATTGTAATATGTCGAGTACTGTACAATTAGTCAATATTTTTAATTCATATTAATTTTTAATTATAAACCATTATTCAATTAATATATGACTATTTAATGTAAAACACACAAATATTTTTCAATATATAAATCATATTTATTTAAATTAATATATATATATATATATTTAATACATACAATTTAATAATATTAATTATCATAATTATCTAATTAATAAATTTTTTAATATTTAATAATGTATACTCAATTTATTCATTTTTATCAATAATTATTAAATTAAAAAAATTTGAAATATTTTTTTTATAAACTCATTTTTATTTTTTATTTATTTAATTATTTCATTTTATTTATTCAGGCATTTATTAGCACTAAAAAAGAACTGATGAAATAAATATTTATCAGAACTGATAAATGTTTCCTTTATCAACGCTACAAAAAAATCACTAATAAAAGGTTATTTTTTTAGCACTTTCCTTAGCGCTGACATATATGCCATTTATCAGCATTTTTTGAGCACTGATAAATACCAACACTTTTAAATGTGGGTTTTTTAGTAGTGGAAAAGTTTCATTGGAAGTATCTGGGGAGGCATAATGCTACATCAATTAACAAACACAAGGAATACCATAAATACATCACCTAGAATAATTTTAGAAATTCCAAGAAATAAAAATTCCCATAAATCAATATAAAAGCATAAAAAACACAATAACATATTAAAAAACTCCACCCCATCTTGGCATCCACACATAGTCTATAAATTTTACATTATACACGGAGGAGGAGTCAAACCAAATACCAAACATCCCATAGTGACCAAAGGCCTATCATGAGGTGTGTTGGCCAGAAAACCCACTCACAACTAGAAACTCAAGACCTAATATTCTAGATCCTATCTATACATACTCTCCCAAATAGAATAACAAAAATAAAGAGGAAAAATTTCCACCGATACCTCATTTTTCAATAACTAGGATGGGTTTCCATCCAACCCTACACTTGGCCCAACTTGTGGCATAGTTTGAAGGGTGTTCCTAACCCCCATGGGCTGGAAATAGTTATTGAGCATCGAGTAACACCTTTGGGAATGGTTTATCCCATGATATCCAACTGCAAACAACTCACAAGAATCATAAATTACACTATAACCAAAATTCATAATTCAAGATATCAAAGGATATTCTATAACATGAGTTAAACATTTAACATTTTAATCCAAAAACCACAACAAAAAATGGATAGGGGTACCAAATATACTACAAGCCTCCATGAAACATATGGGTCAATTCCCTCATTCCACCTCCACCAACACCTATTGAAGAAGATAACACTATCATATAAAACCACCATCACCACAAAAAATGATTTTATTTTACCTGGGTCAAACATAATAAGGTCAATATACACCTAAGGGTGTATGTAGGGTGTGAGCCAACATTCCCAATAGGATTCCACCAAAATAGATTCTGTTGGCACTGGAAAACACGTCAATGTAATTCATTGAATGTTATGAGACATGATCTCAGAGAAAAGATCATTCCTCAGGCTTCAATTTGACTGGTTATGGAGCCCAAACGGAGTTACAGATCAGATGTTATGGTGGCTTGAAGGCAGACTGCTGAGAATGGCCATCAAGGATGATTTTGGGGCAAAGTATGTATTTTCACATAAAAATGGAATATTGGGTGTGAAAATGAAATCTTTCCCATAAAAATGGAATCTTGGGCATTAAAATGGAATCTTGCATGCAGAATGGATTTGTGCGGAAAATTGGAATATAATTTTACATGCACCGACATTCAAGATTTTGCCTATAAATACAAGTGCACCCCCTTCTTCCCAAAAGGGACCCCAGAGGTCGGCCACTGCTCTAATGTATGTAAGCCCGTATTTTCCGCACCTGCGCGAAAAACCCCCCATCTTGCGCGCAAAACATCACTTTTGCATGTAAAGGGGCCAACATGCCCAATTTTGTGTGCAAAGCATAATTTTTGCACGCAACAATTCCACTATGCCAAATTTTTCATGCATTAGTGTTACACCTATCCAATTGCGTGCATAACTTCCCTATTGCGTTCAAACCCCTCATATTGCACAAAATTCCTTCCCTATTGTGCGCATAACTCCCCTATTGTGCGCACATTCCCTATTGTGTGAAAATATCCCCTATTGCATGCCAACCTCCCCTATTGCATGGAATTACTTCCCTATTGTGCGCTTGACCCCCGATTGCATGGACATCTCCGATATTGCATGCACTCCTACCCTATTGCACATGAGCCTTCCCTATTGCGTTCAATCCTTCCTTCTTTGCGCGGAAACCATCCTACATATGGTGAATTTTACATGCAATAGTATCCAAGCCTGCGTCTACTGGTCCATACCATGGGGGATGTGCCCCCACAACCTTGCTCGGGTTCATTGCTAGGCTGCAGTTCTAGCCCTCCAGGTCGGTCCCTTCACTTCCGTCACTGATCCCCATGAAAAATGGAGAGTCTCACTGTGATTGTCCCCATTTCAGGCTAACGTGATATGGATGCTGTGTTTCGAACATGGTCAATAGCTATCCTCCATCGTCATGCCACCCTCACTACATTCTGAATGTCAGGCATGTGATTCACATTTTTCATCTCCCTTTGTTCAGACTGATTCCAACACCCTTGGAGTTATCCCACTTGTGCACTTGTTCATAGGTGTTGGACTCAATTATAGGCTTCAATCCACCAGTGAGTTGGGATTACCTCATGGTCAGACATGAGGAACAAATTACCGGCAACTTCGTTGCGTAAGCCCCATTCACCATTGCCGCTCCATAGTGGCACCCGGGAAACTTCCATGCGTAATCCCCATCCACCATTGCCACTCCTTAGTGGCACCCAGACATGCTAACAACTATTTCTTCTTTGCATAGCCACACTAACATGTACCCCTTAGTGGATCACTCCATAACACCCCCTCACCAAGGCGTTGCTGATGCCTTCCCCTCCCGAAGGGTGGGCGGGTATCAGTAATGTAAGTCCTAGGGGTGCAGAGAGAATCCGCATCATCTGAGATGCATGACGTTAAACTACCATGAACCATTGTCCTCAACACATGAAGTTAATCTGTGACCTCACCCCATGCATCGTACGCGAGGTTCCCCACCTTGGACATTCTACACGCCCACTGGTCTCCACAGGAGTGAAATCTTTCCTCACATGGAATGAGATCCTCTTTATTAGAGTGGAATTTGTCTGTGGGAAAAGGGAAACCATATTGGTGTAAGCCCCTAACCTTTCTTGTGGGAGGTAGCATCCCTAATCCTCCTATCTTCTTCCTTTCCAAATACTAAGAGGTGAGAGGGTCCCAAGGGACTACGTTACCCCATCCCTATCATTTTGGGCCTTATCGCCACCGAGCCTCCATCTTGGAGTAGGTCCCAATCTCCATTTACTTGGGTTTCAGACCACACATAATCCCCTATTTCCCATTTGGCCTGTTAACCACTCGTAAGCCCCTGTTTCCATTTTGGTCCACTAACCACGTGTAATACCGACTCCACTTCCCACAGATGCACCATTCGCGGTGTGATCATCAGGTCTTTATTGCCTCTTGTTTCTTAAACTGAGCATGAATCACATGGTTTTAGTGTAAGCATCGACCATGACATCCTCCCTGGGTAGCCTAGAGTGTAATCCCCAAAAACCATCCCAAACTACGATTACTTTGATCCTTTCCAAGTAAAGGTATGTAGGAAGCCTCCAGGAGGTTCAATCCCAACACCCATTGTTCCTGACCATCTTCACGCCGGCTCACCAACACCCTTCCCAAACTACATGGACTTTGATCCTTACCAAGGAAAGGTACATAAGAAGCCTCCCTAAGGTTGAAGACCAACACCCAGTTATTATGACCCCCTTCACATCGGTTCACTACAACTGCTTCTAAACTACGTGGAATTTTATCCTTGCTAAGGTAAGGTATGTAGGAAGCCTCCATGCGGTTCAATCCCAACAACCATTGGTTCCGACCACCTTCATGTCGGACCACCTTCGTCCGACATGATGTTAAACTGAGTGCCCCCTTTTCATCCTGCATGACGTTAAACTGCATCCACCATCCCAAATTATGTGGTCTTTGATCCTTGTCTCCTAGATAGGGTACGTAGGAAGCCTCCATGAGGTTCAACCCAATACAGTGGTAAGCCGTTGTCCCACCATCTAGCGGTAAGCCGTTGTCCCCCCATCCAGCGGTAAGCCATTGCAAACCCCATCCAGCAGCAAGCCGTTGTGCCTCCATCCAGCGGTAAGCCATTGCACCCTCATCCAACGGTAAGCCATTGTGAACCCCATTCTACAGTAAGTCATTGTCAACCCAAATACAGTAGTAAGATGCTGTAGTCCCTCCTATTGGGACCCATATCGTTGGTCCATCCCAGTGGGATTAGACCAACCTTGGCCCGCTAACCATGCATAAGCCTCAGTATATCATCGGGTTTCTTTCCTCTGCATACACCCCGATACTATACCCCATTTCGAACAACGTGGAATTTTATTCCCTGCCATGAGGATACGTAGGAGGTCTCTTCGAGGCTCAATCCCAACATCACCATCGCCCTTGATTCAAATCCATATCAGTCCCCATCCACTTCACATAACCATCCATTATCCATCTCGATTCTTACTCGGGCCGCCACATCCCCATGGGATCATGCAACCTCATTTGCCATTCCATTTAGCAACAATTAGGTAACTAACCATGCATTAAACCCTATATCAGTGGGTCCTCCAGGGGTCACACCCATATGATCCACTCCAGTCAGTGTTCTGATCAGTTCGATCCATCTCTGATAGACATTAAACTCGCAACATACCCTGTATTAAACATGGGAAGCTGAGGAAAACCTCAGAGATATTCCTATGTAATATAATTCCCCACATTATATATGGGATTCCTCAGGATTACACGCCCTCAAGAAGCCCTATAATAAGGGGAAGAAACCCATACATTCTAGTGTTCTAGTGTACAGATATGAAAATGATGTCCAATGTGACTGCTCCCCTGACCGAAGGTTGCTACCTTGACTGGACCCCTTGGAATTTCCCAATAGAAGTAGTGTAATTAATCAGAATTCATGAAGATATGGCACTGGGAAGAGTTTCACGAACAACGTCTTAATCTATAAGGGAGACCCGGACTAGGTGACGAGTTCTGAGGAGGAATCCATAGAAGGAGGAACCAATATCCTATCATCCAGTTTGGATCAAGGAGAAAACGTCCCTGGATAAGCGACAGATGCCACCCACCTTTGGAAAGAGAGAATGCGGGGAAACAGTCTGTACGTCTTCGTAGTCCTCCAACAAAAATATGTGCGTGCCTCGATGAAAGAATTGAAAAGAGAAATGGTGAACCTGATGTGAAGTTATTCTCCTCAATGTGGAGATTAGTAGCATTCGTAACATCAGTGGACTAGTGTGTCACCAGATCTATTTATCCAGCGCCAGGTCCTGCCAAGAAAATAGCGGCCCTGGCATGAAACTCACTAGAAGTTGGGTAGTTAAATGTTGGACATCCCAGTCTCTGATGTTGTCAGCGTGGATCCTTATTACTATCCATGGGAGATGAAATGGTTCTGGGGGACTGGACGCCGATTTCTTTATTTCGGCACTAATGGTTTAATCTCCCTGATTTCTGAAACCAAGCTGCTGCATCAGGAATCTGATAACCACTCACCCACCGACGCAGGGGTACGGGAAATTCCAACACAACAATCCCACATGGCTCCACTGCTTCTGCGACAGCTTCCACACCCACAGCTGTTGGGTGCCCATACCCCATCTCCCCTTCTGAATTCGTACAACATAGGGTGATAAATGACCTCGTACGCTGATACGAGGAGGGGGGTATTATCCCAACTTGGGATATGGCTCACCTGGATTTAGAGGAGTCTACTCCTCATCGCCACCGCCACCCCCAAGGGCCACATAAGGATCCACTACTCTCTACCCCAACATATAATTGTTTCGGGAGCCTCTCCCCAGAACATCTCGATGACTCCCTCCCCTACGCTGATGATGTAGGGGATGTATGGGACAGCCTAGCCAGGATCCCATTCCAGGCCCCCCCAAAGAGGGCTCCCACTAGGCCATGCCAGTGCCACCACCCAGTCCTACGGGCTGAAGAGCAGGTAAGCTATGTACCTACACCACCGGCCCCGGTCTGGTTGACCCGACGCCAGCGTCGGGCGCAGGCCAAGGAGGATACCCACCAAGGGGCGTCAACGTCCGCAACTACTTTGGCTCGGGCCACCGCCAACATGTATCATCAGCCTACTGTGTACGTTGAGTAGGGGAACTTATACCCTTAGCCTAGATCAAGGTCCCAACTACCCCATGGGAAGGTTAGGTCGACTCTCTTAGCCACTGGCGTTGGGAGTACCCACCGCGGACCGACCCGCGACAGCAACACCCAGTACCGAGGTCCTCCCCATACCGCCACCATGGAGAACGCGGGTCCTCCCCGCTTCCAACCTTGGTATGGAGGTCTACCCTGTTCTACCTTCAATCTGAACGAGGGTCCTCCCCACGGTAGTGACACTCAGTATCGAAGCCTCTCCCATGCTCATTACGTCTGGTATGGGGTTATTCCTCCTGCCACAGACCACCGGTATGGATATGTTATGCATCTAGTCAATATACAGTATGGGGTATTTCCCCATGTCCTTACAGCAGCCAGCGAAGGTCCTCCTCACATTAGCAATCACATGGGTAAAGTTCAGCTTTGCTTCGTTGGAACCCACCACGGAGGTCCTACCCGTGTTCGGCTTGGCTAGTACAAGGACCCTCCTCACGCTGAAGATACCAGGGGAAGCAAGCATGGAGGTCCCACCCATGCTCTTATCATCTTCGGCAGAGGTCCTAATCGCTCTAGTATTTCCGGCAGAGGTCCCCTCCACTCATCAGCTGGTGGAAATGTAGGTCCTCCCCGTGTTCCCTTTGATATCTGTCCAGGTTCTCCTCGCACCCCAACTCACTTAGGTGGAAGTCCTCCCCACCCTAGCACTAATATGGCCGAAGTACCTCCTTGTACCGGAAATCTATGATGTCATAAATAACCATCCCAGGGCAGAAAGGTTGGTAGTTACCAATATAAAAAGAACACCAAGAAGATTTATACTGAGATCAAACCAATTTGCTTCTCAGATTTTGAGGCAGAATAAAACTCAATGATGAGACCCTCACCTAGATCCTCCATGTCAAGGGTCGGGGTAGGAATAAGGCGCATCAGCCTCATAATTCTAGAATGTGAGGTCCATCAGATTCCTGCCTCCCTCTGCAGGTATATCCAGGGGGACGAACATTTAGAAACCCTATAGGTTCTGGTCATGAAATCGCTGCCATAATCACCAGAAGTACTCTCTACCTCGATCAGAGATCAGAGAGAGATATTCTAGGGACCAATGGCGGATGAACATCAGTGTGGTACATCGCCGATATCCATAGTCCCTATGCTAGAAAATGTGGTATGAAGCCTGTCTTACCACAATGTGGTGTCTAAGTCACTGCACTCTTCCGAGGATAGCCCAAGATGCGGCAGCTTATCAGCTTGCTCGCCGTATTCTCCACCAGCTATCCTGCCATCTCAGCGATCTGCATTAGTACCACTACCGGTTCCCCACCCAAATCTAGTAAATGAGTGGGGAAATGAAGGGCCAGAAACTGAATCTGGAACAAGGATTTTGTGGGATATTCTCATAGAGAACCATTTCCGAGAGATGTTCTGGCTAGTTGTAGCGCCAAATTTTTGGGAAATAGAAGCACTCACCCAGGATGAGGTTGGATAATTTTTCTAGACCCTCTCAGCGATCCATTTTTGTCTTCGACATTGACGAGTGGCCTTCCCCAAGAGTCAGGCGCATTTCAAAGATATCAGCCACCAATGTCGTTTGGTCGATTTGGCTGCACTCCCCATGGACCAATGCCCTGTGTCACCGGGCCTTCATAAAACCCTCCAAAAACGATGCATCCAGAGCTTTAAAGTACTCTGTAGGATAATCAAGGATGATTCTCCCCATGTGAAAATTCGTGGCTGGGGGTAGTACATGGTCCTCCATTTTAGTTCCATCTGGCACCAGCCCGATTTTCCCTACAACATAGAGGATATGACTCTAAGTAGGGTCGTAGTTAACATGGATGACCTATCAGAGGGAGAGAATGAGCTGGATCTCCTTGATGGGGACTTACCCCCTGAGGGAGTGCCACAACTATTAGATCTGTTGGGAAGGGTCACTCACCAGTAGAGAAATATACTGGGTCTTTCCATGCCCACCGAGGAACTAGTCCTCAGCCGGAATCCCAACACGGGAAAGGAACACCTCAGATCCATCAAACTCTCTGACCCATATGGATTAGTGCAGAAGGCAAAAGACGATTCTGAAAAAGCTGCGTTGCGTTAGTACCTCACCAAACACAAGAAGATCGTCAACGAACTCCTTGCTGAATGTGCTGTGGAGCGATGACCAAACTACGGTGATCCTCGACCAGATCATCAGGGGAAAACACAACTTCCCCTTGGCGAAATGCCCCCAGGTGACCCTAACAATACTTCCCATGCAGATAGGGTTGAGGGTAGAACTTATGGAAAGAGGGCGTGGTATGTGTATCCAAATCCCCTTGAACGGTGTGATAATCCTCAGGACCCAGCTCAGGTTCACCCGGCTGCTCCACAGGTCCTTCCACCAACTGCTCCATGAGCCATTGGGCATGTTTATTGTGTTAAATAACCCACCAATGCACTGGTGGTCAGGGATCCCCATCAAGATAGGAATCCCCACCCAGATGATCTAATGGTAGTACTCATCACCCACCTCAATGCTTTAGACACTCGATAGGTAGAAATCCCGCCTGATGGAAATCCATAATCAGCATGGTTAAATGATATGTCAGTACCCCTAGGTTTCAGAAATCCCACCTTTTCTCCCTTAAATGGGATAGGGGACCCACCGCAGCACCTGGACCACTTTATCTCAAGGTGTGGGCCTATGTTGGGGACTCCAGTGCAGTAGGAAGCCGCCAAAACTCTGGTGTTTCGTACAAACATTAGAGGGTCGACGTTCATCTGGTACAACCATCTCCCTATCAGATTGGTAGCCAACTTGGAAGTTCATCATAGGCAATTTCTCTACCAGTTTAGTTCCACCACTCAGAAAACGAGTATCGTGGAACTATTTAAGTGAAAGCAGAGACCTGATGAGCGCATTACATACTTTGTCGCCCGGTGGAAAGGACGCACATACTCCCTTGGAATGCCACTGACTCAAGAGCAACAACTGAAGATGTGAATAGGGAATGTCAGGACAGAACTTTTCCCCTCTCTGATCACCTAGAACTACCCCGGGGGATTCCTAGACTTCTCTAATATGGCCCAACGCCTAGAGGAAGCCTTACAGTAGGCTAATAAAGCACATTCGTTTCCTCCTGCAATCCCTGAGAGAGGGGCCGCCAGGGCTGAGACTATCACAGTGGCTCTAATAGAGGCCCCTAGGAAACTACAATTGTTACCAGTGGAGTCGCATCTATAGCCTTGCAGAGGCCCTCCACCTCAGGAGTAGCCTCTGGCCAAGCAGCGCCCACCTTAGAATCGACAGGTGCCCCCGCGAAATGCGCCACCACCACCCAGGCGAGATAACTAGGCTCCAAATCCTTGAGAGGCCCTTCCATCCCTACGTCAGGGTCAGGCTCCAAGGGCCCCCTTCCCGGAAATGTGGAACCCGACCTACTCATTCAACAAGGAACAAGTCCCTAGTTATTTCTGAAGTTCCCTGGAGAAGGGGATTTTACGTTTTCTTGAATGTAGGAGGCCAAAGGAGGTGGACCTCACCGATCACCCTAATTACTTCCCCTGTCACCAGATCCTGGGAAACCCTCGAACTATGCTATGTTTTTAAAGACTGGCTTCAAGACTAGGTGGATAACGACATAGTCTGGTTAGGGCCAGCTCCAGCACAGGTGGCATGTGTCTTCATGAGGCCAGACAACAACAGTGATAATGAAGGTGAGTGGAATAAGGTTTCTAACTATGGGTCCCAGAAGTATGATGATTGGATGGCTCATAAAGCATTTTCCCATGCCCATGGTGTTATCCATGCATGCCTGAATCATCTGGATCTTTCAGAAGCCACATCTACTACTTCTGCATCGTCGTCTCAACAGTCCCCTTCTTAGATGATCACGCACCGGCAGTGCAATGGAAAACAGTGTCCCCCGCCTATTCCATCGTCATCTCATACTCTCAGTGACTTCATGACACCATAGATGATAATTCCTCCTAGAATATTTCCATTAGTGGATGAATCTTAAATAGAAAGTCAAGGGTATGCCTCGGTTAATACCGTAGAGATGGTAAACCCCTACATAATTCCTCATGATGAGGAGTGCCGGGTGGATCCTCCCAATGTCCCCAGCTGTTGTCACCGTCGCTGGAGATATGAAAATATGGTCCATCAGAGTTCCATGGTCAGCACTTCTAGCCAGGATATGGACGCGACTAAAACTAGGCTGCATGCCAAGCATAGAGCTTAGCATACACAACCTTCTCATCTAGTGACATCTGGTTTGCCTTCACTGTCGTTCGTGTTGTTGGATCAGAAAGAGACACCTCGAACATGCCGTGACCAGACACACTTTTCTACAAGACGGTCTCAATCATCTGGCCCTCATTCGGCAGTCACTCTGCAGGATTTGACTAGTGAGCAACATGATATTCCTAGCACCAGTCAACCGTTGGCCCAGTCAGCAGGGCCCACCATACCTTCTGTCATAGAGAGACCTCATGTAATCAGAAGTTCACTCCTAGCATGAAAATATGGTGTTCTCAAATATATTTCCATCATTCCATCAAAGCTCTCTATCCTTGAGTCCCTTCGCCTATCATCAGATTTGCGTGAGGACCTAACTGAGGTTTTAAGAAGCCCCCTCTAGGTTGAGATGGAGGTAGGAACTGCAGAAGGCTTTCATGCTGAGGCGATAAAGAATGATGAATGCCAGGAAATCATCTTGTTATCTGGAGAAGATGAAGGCTCTCCCATACATGGGAACATTCACCCACTATACATCACCGACCAGTTCAGTTGCATGGAGGTTTTTCACTATCTTTTCGATACGGGCTCTAGAATCAACCAAATCCCAACTCGGACACTACGAAAACTAGGATTGGACAAGGATGATCTAAGTCCCTCTGACCTAAGAATCCAAGGTTATGATAGGAAAAAGGAGACACTAGTTTACAAGATGCGTTTGAAGACCCAGTTCAATGGTCTAATTCCCAACACCAATTTTATGGTTGTCTCCCAAGACACCACCTATAATGCATTGATGGGTAGGTCGTGGATCCACCCACATGCGGAAGTTCCTTCATCATATCACCAATGCCTTAATTACTCCCTTAATATTTGAGTCGGCATGCTTCAAGGTGATGCATCCCCCTTGTTCTCTTATGAAGCCTGCTATATGGATGCCGACTATTATAAGAGCAAGGACAAGCAGATTTGGGCTAATGAGGTCAAGCATTCTATGGCTGTGACCGACCCGTGGGAAGATCTAGATGATGAATATGTCTTTATAATCCATTGATTGGAGGCTAAAAATATAGGCTTGGGAAAATGTGTCATTGTTTCTGGAATGAGGGGGGAACACATTCCCACGTCCAAGAGACGCCAGAATATCACCTCATACTCCTACACAAACTAGGCTCAGGTGATCCTGGAGCCTCCTACTCCCATAAGGTATCGGGATGTACACCCCATGGCAATGAAAATACGCCATAATTTCTTGTTTCGTCGAGCCAAAATTAACTAGATAAAGCTGATGTTCCACTATTTCTTCGAAATCATATAGCATGGCCCCTTAGGACGAAGACCATATGCGATCAGATCAACAAATTTAATCGCTATGGTTGCGGCAATACATGATTTCTCGGATGCAATGTCCACTACCGCTCAGGATGGTACCAGACTCCCATAGAGAACTACCAACTCTGAGGAAACTCCTCCCACTGATGATCCACCCTCTATAAGTGAAGAAGAGGATTTACTGGATTCTCCCCTCACCTTTGAAGAGGGAATCTCTGCCATGTTTGATGAATTGGTACAGGTGAGCCTCATTAGCGAGGCAGACACGAAACCCACACTGATCAGTGCTGCTATGCCCCTTAAGGAGTAAAAATAGTACATATACTTCCTTAAAAAACACCATGATGTAATCTCATAGAGTTATGAAGATATTTCAGGACTAGATCCTTAGGTATCCATCCACCACCTCGGTCTCCCGAAAAATCATCGTGAGTTCAAGCAACATCCCATAAAGATGCACCCTTATCACAGTGTCATGGTTGAGGTAGAAGTTGATAATCTCATTAGAACCAATTTCATTAAGGAGGTACAATACCCCAAGTGGATGGAAAACATTGTGCCAACTGGGAAGAAGAATAGATAGATCAAAATTTTCATCGACTTCCAGGATCTCAACTGTCACCATCCGAAGGATGATTTTCCACTTCCTATGATGGAATTGTTGATCAATGCTACAACTCGGTTCCAAGCCCTCTCCTTCATGGATAGGTACTCTGGGTGTAACTAGATATGAATGTCCCCTGAGGAAGAGGAGTCTACAACCTCCAGGGCACCAAAAGGTACTTTCTTTTACCAGGTCATGCCCTTTGGTTTAAAGAATGTAGGTTCCACCTATCATCAAGCTATGCATCACATATTTAATTCGATCCTCAGAATGTTGGTGGAATGTTACATGGATGATCTAGTGGTCAAATCTCGTCAGTGTTAGGGCCATCTCGAAGACCTTGAGAAAGTGTTCGGCTTCCTCCGTTCCCGTCACCTGAAGATGAACCCATTGAAGTGTGCCTTTGGGGTCTCCTCTGGAAGGTTTATCAACTTTGTTGTTAGATACAAGGGCATTGAGATTGACCTAGAGACGATTAAGGCCATTAAAAAGTTGTCTCCTCTGAGAAAAATTTGGGAGCTTCGAGGTTTCCAAGTCCACTTATCCTAAATATACCGATTCATCATGAATTTGGGTGGAAAGTGTAAGCCCTTTTCTCAGCTCATGAAGAAAGACACCATCTATGAGTGGGACGAAGAATGTCAGACTGATTTCGAGGAAATAAAGTAGTATCTTCTCCAGCCTCTGGTTCTAATGAAACCCATTTTCAGAAAGCCACTGGTCCTTTATGTGACCTCCATGGAATGATCCCTTGGTTCCCTTCTCGCTCAGAAGAACAATGAGGGAATGGAGAATATCCTCTACTACCTTAGCCATATGATCCTCGATACAGAGACTAGATACTCCCCTATCGAGAAAAGCTGCCTTGCACTAGTTTTTGCAGTATAGAAATTGTGACATTACTTGCAGCACCATGAGGTACAACTGGTGTCCCAAGTAGATCCACTGAAGTACATACTGAACTGCCCCATGTTGAAAGTCCATCTAGCTCAGTGGTAAGTGATTATCCAGTAGTTTGACATTAGGTTTGTCCCCCATAAGGCTATTAAAGGGAAAGCATTGTCATAATTACTTGCTACTCATACAACCCCCAAGAACCAGTCTTTGGACCTTGATTTTCCTGATAAGGCAATCCTCTTGGTAGACAAATCCATCCAATGTTGGAAAATTCACTTCGATGGTGCTTCCCGAAGCCCCATCGGGAGAAGTCTCAATAACCCCAGACTCAACAGAGTAGGTCATGGTATCATCTTCATTACACCAACAAAAGTTTTTCTTCCATATTCATTTCTATTGTTAGAAGGCTGCACCAACAATGAGGCAAAGAATCAGGCTTTCATTACTGGCCTTGAGCTAGCCCTCGAGATAGAGGTTCCCTATTTGCATATGAAGGGGGAATCTGAACTAGTCATCAAGAAGATCAACGGTGACTATGTCATCAGAAATCTAGAGCTCATACCATTATTGGAATACAATCTCCAACTAGTTGCCCAGTTCCCATCTCAGCCAGAAGTTACTCGTGTCCCTCGATCTCATAACGGTCGAGCTGACACCTTGGCTGGCCTAGCTGCATCACTTGTGAAGCCCGAAAAGTATGATCTGATTATCCACGTGGCACACCAAAGAGTCATATCTCTTGTCACTTTAGATGATGATGACAACCTATAGGTAATCCACCTTACCATCAGAGTGGATCCTTCTTACCATCCATGGGAGATGAAATGGTTCTGGGGCACCGGACGTCGATTTCTTTATTTCGGCACTAATGGTTTAATCTCCCTGATTTCAGAAACCAAGCTGCTACATCAGGAATCCGATCACCACTCGCCCACCGACGCAGGGGCATGGGCAACGCCAATGCAACATTCCCGCATGGCTCCACTGCTTCTGTGATAGCTTCCACACCCATAGTTGTTGGGTTCCCACACCCCATCTCCCCTTCTGAATTCGTACAACATAGGGTGATAAATGACCTCGTACGCTGATACGAGGAGGAGGGTATTATCCCAACTCATGATATGGCTCACCTGGATTTAGAGGAGTCTACGACTCATTGCCACCGCCACCCCCAAGGGACAGATAGGGAGCCACTGCTCTCTATGCCAACATACAATTGTTTCGGGAGCCTCTCCCCAGAACATCTCGACGACTCCCTCCCCTACGCCGATGAGGTAGGGGATGTATGGGCCAGAATAGCCAGGATCCCTTTCCAGGGCCCCCAAAGAGGGCTCCCACTAGGCCATGCCAGTGCCACCACCCAGTCCCATGGGCTAAAGAGCAGTTAAGCTATGTAACTACACCACCGGCCCCGGTCTGGTTGACCCGACGCCAGCGTCGGGTGCAGGCCAATGAGGATGCCCACCAAGGGGCGTCGATGTCAGCAACTACTTTGGCCCGGTCCACCGCCGACATGTATCATCACCCTACTATGTACATTGAGTAGGGGAACTTATACCCTTAGCCTATATCAAGGCCCCAACTACCCCACAGGAAGGCTAGGTCGAATCTCTTAGCTGCTGGCGTAGAGAGCACCCACCGCAGACCGACCCGCAGTAGCGACACCCAGTACCGAGGTCCTCCTCGTACCGCCACCATGGAGAACGCAGGTCCTCCCCACTTCCAAGATCAGTATGGAGGTCTGCCTTGTGCTACCTTGAATCTGAACGAGGGTCCTCCCCACGGTAGTGACACTCAGTATGGAAGCCTCTCCTGCACTCATTACATATGGTATGGGGTTATTCCTCCTTCCACTGACCACCAGTATGGATATGTTACGCATCAAGTCAATCTACAGTATGGGGGATTTCCCCATGTCCTTACAGTAGCCAGCGAAGGTCCTCCTCACCTCAGCAATCAGATGGGTAAAGGTCAACTTTGCTTCATTGGAACCCACCACGGAGGTCCTACCCGTGTTCGACTTGGCTAGTACAAGGACCCTCCTCACGCTGACGCTACCAGGGGAAGAAAGCATGGAGGTCCCACCTATGCTACTATCAACTTCGACAGAGGTCCTACCCACTCCAGAATTTCCGGCAGAGGTCCCCTCCACACATCATCTGGTGGAAATGGAGGTCCTCCCCGTGTTCCCTTTGATATCTGTCCAGGTGCTCCTCGCACCCCAACTCACTCAGGTGGAAGTCCTCCCCACCCTAGCACCAATATGGCCGAAGGACCTCCTTGTGTCGGAAATCTATGCTGTCCTAAATAACCATCCCAGAGCAGAAAGGTGGGTCGTTACCACTATAAAAAGAAAACCGAGAAGATTTATACTGAGATAAAACCAGTTTTCTTCTCAGATTTTGAGGCGGAATACAACTCAATGATGGGACCCTCACCTAGATCCTCCATGTCAAGGGTCGGGGAAAGAACAAGGCACATCATCCTCATACTTCCATAATGTGTGGTCCATCGGATTCCTGCCCCCCTCTGCAGGTATATCTTGGAGGACGAACATTTGGAAACCCCACAGGTTCCGGTCATGCAATCGCTGCCATAATCACCAGAAGTACTCTTTACCTTGATCAGAGATCAGAGAGAGATATTCTAGGGACCAATGGAAGATGAACATTAGTGTGGTACATCACCGATATCCATAGTCCCTATGCTAGAAAATGTGGTATGCAGCCTGTCTTACAATGATGTGGTGTCTAAGTCACTACACTCTTCGGAGGATAGTCCAAGATGCGGTGGCTTGTCAGCTCGCTCGCCGTGTTCTCTGCCAACCATCCTGCCATCTCAGCGATCTGCATTAGTACCACTACCGGTTCCCCACCCACCTCTAGTAAATGAGTGGGGCAATGAAGGGCTAGAACCTAAATCTGGACCAAGGATTTTGTGGGATATTCTCATAGAGAACCATTTCCCAGAGATGTTCTGGCTAGTTGTAGTGCCAAATTTTTGGGCACTAGAAGCACTCACCCATGAGGTGGGTGGATGATTTTTCCAGACCCTCTCGGCGATCCATTTTTGTCTTCGACATTGATGAGTTGCCTGCCCCAAGAGTCAGACACATTTCAAAGATATCATCCAACAATGTCATTTGGTCGATTTGGCCGCACTCCCCATGGCCCAATGCCCTGAGTCAGCGGGACTTCATAAAACCCTCCAACAACGATGCATCCAGAGCTTTAAAGTACTCTATAGTATAATCAAGGATGATTCTCCCCATGTGAAAATTTGTGGCTGGGGGTAGTAAATGGTCCTCTATTTTAGTTCCATCTGGAACCATACTGATTTTCCCTACAACATAGAGGATATGCCTCCAAGTAGGGTCGTGGTTAACATGGATGAACTATTAGAGGGAGAGAATGAGCTGGAGCTCCTTGATGGGGACTTACCCCCTGAGGGAGTGCCACAACTATTAGATCCATTGGGAAGGGTCACTCACCAGTAGAGAAATATACTGGGTCTTTCCATGTGCACCGAGGCACTAGTCCTCAGCCAGAATCCCAACAAGGGAAAGGAACACCTCATATCTGTCAAACTCTCTGACCCATATGGATTAGTGTAGAAGGCGAAAGACGATTCCGAAAAAGCTACGTTGCGTCAGTACCTCACCAAACACAAGAAGATAGTCAATGACCTCCTTGTAGAATGTGCTGCGGAGCTATGACCAGACTACGGAGATCCTCGGCCAGAGCATCAGGGAAAAACACAACTTCACCATGGAGAACTGCCCCCAGGTGACCCTAACCATCCTTCCCATAAAAACAGGGTTGAGGCTAGAACTTATGGAAAGAGGGCGTGGTATGTGTATCAAAATCCCCCTGAACAGCATGATAATCCCCATGACCCATCTCATCTTCACCCAGCTGCTCCACAGGTCCTTCCACTAACTGCTCCATGAGCCATTGGGCCTGTTTATTGTGTTAAAGAACCCGCAAATGCACTGGTGGCCAGGGATCCCCATCAAGATAGGAATCCCCACCCAGATGATCTAATGGTAGTACTCATCACCCACCTCAAAGATTTAGAGACTCGATATGTAGCAATCCCGCCTGATGGAAATCCATTCCTGGCATGGTTAAATGATATGTCAGTACCCCCAGGTTTCAGAAATACCACCTTTTGTCCCTTCAATGGCATAGGGGACCCGCCGCAGCACCTGGACCACTATATCTCAAGGTGTGGGCCTATGTTGGGGACTCTAATGCAGCAGGAAGCCACCAAAAATCCAGTGTTTCGTACAAACATTGGAGGGTCGACGTTCATCTGGTAAAACCAGCTCCCCATCAGATTGGTAGCCAAATGGGAAGTTCATCATAGGAAATTTCTCTACCAGTTCAGTTCCACCACTCAGAAAATGAGTATTGTGGACCTCTTTAAGTGCAAGAAGAGACCTGATGAGCGCATTGCATACTTTTTCACTCGGTGGAAAAGAATCACATACTCCCTTGGCATGCCACTGACTCAAGAGAAACTACTGAATATGTGAATAGGGAATGTCAGGACAGAACTGTTACCCTCTCTGATCACCCAGAACTACCCCAGGGGATTCCAAGACTTCTCTAATATGGCCCAACTCCTAGAGTAAGACTTACAGTAGGCTAAGAAGGCACATCCGTTTCCTCCTGCAATCCCCGAGAGAAGGGCCGTGAGGTCCGATACTATCACAAAGGCCCCCTGGCAACTACAGTTGTTACCAGTGGAGTCGCATCTATAGCCTTGCAGAGGCCCTCCACCTCAGGAACAACCTCTGGCCAAGCAGGGCCCACCTCAGAATCGGCAGGTGCCCCCGTGAAATGCACCACCACCACCTAGGCGAGATAACTAGGCTCCAAATCCTCGACAAGCCCCTCCATCCCTACGTTAGGGTCAGGATCCAAGGGCCCCCTTCCCAGAAATGTGGAACCAGACATAATCATAAACAAGGAACAAGTCCCTAGTTATTTCTGAAGTTCCCTAGAGAGGGGGATTTTACGTTTTCTTGAATGTAGGAGGCCAGAGGAGGTGGACCTCACCGATCACCCTAATTACTGCCCCTATCACCAGATCCTGGGGAAACCCTCGAACTATGCTATGTTTTTAAAGACTGGCTTCAAGACTAGGTGGATAACGACATAGTCTAGTTAGGCCCAGCTCTGGCACAGGTGGCATGTGTCTTCATGAGGCCAGACACCAGTAGTGATAACGTAGGTGAGTGGAATAAGGATTCTAACCATGGGTCCCAGAAGTATGACTATTGGATGGCTCGTAAAGCAGTTTCCCATTCCCATGGTGTTATCCATGCATGCATGAATCATCTAGATCTTTCAGAAGCCACATCTACTACTTCTGCATCGTCGTCTCAACAGTCCCCTTCTTAGAAGATCACGCACCGACGGCGCAATGGAAAACAGAGTCCCTCACCTATGCCATCGTCATCTCATACTCTAGGTGACTTCATGACTCCATAGATGATAATTACTCCTACAATGTGTCCAGTAGTTGACGAATCTTCAATAAAAAGTAAAGGGTATGCCTCGGTTAATACCATAGAGCTGGTAAACCCCTACATAATTTCTCATGATGAGGAGTGCCAGGTGGATCCTCCCAATGTCCCCAGCCGTCGTCACCGTCAATGGAGATGCGACAATATGGTCCATCAGAGTGCCATGGTCAGAACTTCTAGCCAGGATATGGACGCAACTAAAACTAGGCTGCAGGCCAAGCATAGAGCTTAGCATACACAACCTTCTCATCTGGTGACATCTGGTTTGCCTTCACAGCCGTTCGTGTTGTTGGATCAGGAAGAGCCACCTCGACCATGCTGTGACCAGCCACACTTTTCTACAAGACGGTCTCAATCGTCTGGCCCTCATTCGGTAGTCACTCTACAGGATTCGACTAGTGAGCATCATGATATTCCCAGCACCAGTCAACCGTTGGCCCAGTCAGTAGGGCCCACCATACCTCCTGTCACAGAGAGACCTCATGTAATCAGAAGTTAACTCCGGGCACGAAAGTATGGTGTTCTCAAATATAATTCCATCATTCTATCAAAGCTCTCCATCATTGAGTCCCTTCGCCTATCATCATATTTGCGTGAGGACCTCCCCGAGGTTTTAAGAAGCCCCCTCTAGTTTGAGATGGAGGTAGCAACCGCAGAAGCCTTTCATGCTGAGGCGATCGAGAATGATGAATGCCATGAAATCATCTTGTTCTCTGGAGAAGATGAAGGCTCTCCCATACATGGACACATTCACCCACTATACATCACCGGCCACTTTAGTGGCATGGAGCATTTTCACTGTCTTGTCGATACAGGCTCTGGAATCAACCAAATCCCAACTCAGACACTATGAAAACTGGGATTGTACAAGGATGATCTGAGTCCCTCTGACCTAAGAATCCAAGGTTATGACAGGAAAAAGCATACACTAGTTGACAAGATCCGTTTGAAGACCCAGTTCAGTGGTCTAATTCCCAGCCCCAATTTTATGGTTGTCTCCCAAGACACCACCTATAATGCATTGATGGGTAGGCCGTGGCTCCACCCGCATGAAACAGTTCCTTCATCATATCACCAATTCCTTAAGTACTCCTTTAATAGTTGAGTCGGCATGCTTCAAGGTGATGCATCCCCCTTGTCCTCTTATGAAGCCCGCTATATGGATGCCGACTATTATAAGAGCAAAGACAAGTAGATTTAGGCTAACGAGGTCAAGCATTCTACGGCTGCGACTGACCCGTGGGAAGATCTAGATAATGCATATGTCTTTATAATCCATCGATTGGAGGCTACAAATACAGACTTGGGAAAATGTGTCATTGTTTCTGGAATGAGGGGGGAACACATTCCCATGTCCAAGAGACGCTAGAAGATCACCTCATACTCCTACACAAACCAGGCTCTGGTGATCATGGATCCTCCTACTCCCATAAGGTATCGGGATGTACACCCCATGGAAATGAAAATACATCATAATTTCTTGTTTTGTCGAGCCAAAATTAACTATCTCAAGCTGATGTGCCACTATTTCTTCGAAATCATCTAGCATGTCCCCTTAGGTCGAAGACCATATGCGATCAGATCAACAACTTTCTTCGCTATGGTTGCAGCAACACATGAGTTCCCTGATGCAATGTCCACTACCGCTCAGGATGGTACCAGACTTCCATAGAGAGCTACCAACTCTGAGGAAACTCCTCCCACTGAGGATCCAACCTCTACAAGTGAAGAAGAGGATTTACTGGATTCTCCCCTTACCTTTGAAGAGGGCATCTCTACCACATTTGATGAATTGGTACATGTGAACCTCATTAGCGAGGCAGATCCGAAACCCACACTGATCAGTGCCGCTATGCCCCTTGAGGAGAAAAAATAGTACATATAATTCCTTAAAAAACACCATGATGTATTCTCATATAGTTATGAAGAGATTTCAGGACTAGATCCTTAGGTATCCATCCACCGCCTCAGTCTCCCGAAAAATCATCGTGAGTTCAAGCAACATCCCATAAAGATGCACCCTTCTCACAGTGCCATGGTTGAGGTAGAAGTTGATAATCTCATTAGAACCAATTTCATTAAGGAGGTACAATACCCCAAGTGGATGGAAAACATTGTTACAACTAGGAAGAAGAATAGATAGATCAAATTTTTCATCGACTTCCAGGATCTCAACTGTCACTGTCCGAAAGATGATTTTCCACTTCCTATGATGGAATTGTAGATCGATGCTACAGCTAGGTTCCAAGCCCTCTCCTTCATGGATAGGCACTATGGGTATAACTAGATCTGAATGGCCCCTGAGGATGAGGATTATACAACCTTGAGGGCACCACAAGGTACTTTCTGTTACCATTTCATGCCCTTTGGTTTAAATAATGTAGGTTCCACCTATCATCGAGCTATGCATCACATATTTAAGTTGATCCTCAGAATGTTGTTGGAATGTTACATGGATGATCTAGTGGTCAAATCTCGTCAGTGTTAGGGCCATCTCGAAGACCTTGAGAAAGTGTTCGACTTCCTCTGTTCCCGTCACCTGATGATGAACCCATTGAAGTGTGCCTTTGGGGTCTCTTCTGGAAAGTTTCTCGGCTTCGTTGTCAGATACAAGGACATTGATATTGACCTAGAAAAGATTAAGTCCATTAAAAAGTTTTCTCCTCCAAGCAACATTCGGGAGCTTTGAGGTTTCCAAGGACACTTATCTTATATATACCGATTCATCATGAATTTGGGTGGCAAGTGTAAGCCCTTTTCTCGGCTCATGAAGAAAGACACCATCTATGAGTGGGACGAAAAATGTCAGACTGATTTTGAGGAAATAAAGTAGTATCTTCCCCAGCCTCTGGTTCTAATGAAACCCATTTTCAGAAAGCCACTGTTGCTTTATGTGACCGACATGGAATGATCCCTTGGTTACCTTCTCGCTCAGAAGAACAATGAGGGAATGGAGAATATCCTCTACTACCTCAGCCATATTCTCCTCGATACAGAGACTAGATACTCCCCTATCGATAAAAGATGCCTCGCACTAGTATTCGCAGTATAGAAATTGTGACATTACTTGTAGCACCATGAGGTATAACTGGTGTCCCAAGTAGATCCACTGAAGTACATACTGAACTGCCCCATGTTGAAAGGCCATCTAGCTCGGTGGTAAGTGATTCTCCAGTAGTTTGACATTAGGTTTGTCCCCCATAAGGCTATTAAAGGGAAAGCATTGTCATAATTACTTGCTGCTCATCCAACCCCCACAAACCAGTCTTTGGACCTCGATTTTCCTGATAAGGAAATCCTCTTGGTAGAAAAATCCATCCAATGTTGGAAAATTCACTTCGATGGTGCTTCCCGAAGCCCCACTGGGAGAAGTCTCAATAACCCCAGACTCAACAGAGTAGGTCATGGTATCATCTTCATTACCCCAGAACAAGCTGTTCTTCCATATTAATTTCTATTGTTAGAAGGTTGCACCAACAATGAGGCAAAGAATCAGGCTCTCATTTCTGGCCTTGAGCTGGCCCTCGAGATAGACATTCCCTATTTTCATATGAAGGGGGACTCTGAACAAGTCATCAAGAAGATCAACAGTGACTATGTCATCAGAAATACAAAGCTCATACCATTTTTTGAATACACTCTCCAACTAGTGGCCCAGTTCCCATCTCAGCCAGAAGTTACTCATGTCCCTCGATCTCATAATGGTCAAGCTGGTACCCTGGCTGGCCTAGTTGCATCACTTGTGAAGCCTGAAAAGTATGATCTGATTATCCACGTGGCACACCAAAGAGTCATATCTCTTGTCACTCCAGAAGATGATGACAACCTATAGGTAATCTAACTTACCATCAGCGCCTCCATGTCAGGACCCCCATGTCGCCTGGGTGTAGTGATTGAAGTGACTCCTGACCGGAGAACCTCATTTCTTGAGTATCTCTATAATGGTAATCTCATGGCTGAACGGGCCTAGCATGAGAGAATCTGATGTCGCGTGTTACAGTTCAACCCTCTAGGATGGCCCTGGTCACGAGTAGATCCTTTACAAGTGTGGGTTTGATGGGGTAATCCTCCATTTTATTCAAGGAGATGATATTTCCCAAGTTATACAGGAGGTTCATGCTAGTTCCTATAGTGCTCATTAGACTAAGTCAAAGCTATCTCACTAGATCCAGAGACTAAAGTACTTTTGGACCTCCATGATCCATGATTGCATCGAGTTATCCAAAAGGTTCCATGTGTTCCAAATTCATGCTAACTTCATGCATCATCCACCAAAGCCTCTCCACTCCACCAAGTACTCTTGGCCATTTGTGGTATGGGGACTCGATGTTGTGGGACCATATCCACCAGAAACAGCTCGCTAGTGCAGATTCATCCCAATTGTTACAGATTTCTTATCTAAGTGGGAAGAGGTAGTTCCACTCAAGGAGGCCAAGGCCCGTTCCATCATTGACTTTATGAGCTCCAACATCATCTACTGATTTGGAGCCCCTCATGCCGTCCTCACCGATAACGACACGAACTTCTGAGTAGCTAAGATGAAGAAATTGTACACTAAGTACAACATCCATTCTAACCATACCTCCCGCAATCATGATCCAAAAAATGGATATATAGAGGCGTTAAAAAAACCCTCTCTAATTTTCTGTAGAAAATGGTTAGTCATAAAAAGAAGAGTTGGCCAAAAAAGCTCCCGAACACCCTCTGGTCTTATCGGACGATGACTTGTAATTCAACCCAAGTGACCCCATATTCCCTGGTGTATGGGAAGGAGGCCATCCTGACCATCAAGATTCAATTAATCTCATTGTGAAAAACTTTCTATGATTAGAAGGCGCTAGATAAAGTAGCTGAAATCCATTTGGCTGAGTTGGACGCGCTCGATGAGAACAGGCTTCGTACCTTGCACAATTTGTAAAGGCATCAGAACAAAATATCTAGAGATTTCAACAAGAAAGTTCACCTTTTCTCTTTCTTGCAAGGTGACTTGGTGTTGGCCCTAAGAACACCAATGATACCTAGTAGGAAACCAACCAATTTGGATCCCAAATGGGAAGGACCTTACATTGTTCACAAGGTTTACTCCAATGACGCATACTCACTAGTTACCATGGATGGTGAGCGTATAACTTCTCCCACCAATGAAAAGTTCCTTAATCAATACTTTTCTTGATTCCCTATGGTCTCGCGTGACCCTAAACTGCATTGGGGTCCCACATGAACTTAAACTGTCCAGTCCTACATGACCTTACAATGTGAAATGTCCCGCATGACATTAAACCATGTGTCATCCTGCAAGACATTAAAATTCATCTCAAGAACTACATATGGCTTGATTCCCATCCTCATGGTATACGTAGTAATTCTTGGATGCCTCATCCTGAGTCCATCCCCATGCTATTCTCATTTGGCTACCCCTCCTGGGTGTAGTTACCTTGGAGGATCTCATGTGATGCAACGTAAGATTCTTTGGCCCCACTCATGGAAAGATTACGAAGGTCACACCATGTTCCCATCCTCGTTCTTCTAATCCTCCCATGTCCTTACCACATGACTTTAAACTGCATGGAAATTTCAGAACATACATATGTCTTCATTCCAATCCTCATGGGATATATAGGACCGCCTGGAAATTTCTTCTGTAGGCCTAGCCCCAAACTTTGGGACCTCCCATTAGGTTGAATTAGATGGTGTGGTGTAGGATTTTTCCCTCATTCACATCAAGTTCATCATGACCGTACCATGTATCCATCTCCCCTGAAGATCTCCACCTCTTTTGCTGTCTATCTTGACTTGAAATTGCATGACCACATTTATGCTTCACAAATTCCCTGTACTTGGGAATCCATTATCTTTCCCATCCGAAGGGACCCCCAAATGGCATGGATGATTCGACCAAGGGATCTCCTACCATGATAGACCAACATCATCAAATATTTAGAGAAAAAAATTGATACAAGTCCCATGTTGAGAATGCTGTCAACGATCGATAATCAAATACTTTCCCCTGAACTCTAGTCACACAAGGGAAGATAATGTGTTGTGAAGTTGGTGAAAAGTTGTCCTCTATCATCATTGCTGCTTTTTGGTCTTCCATAGGCATGATGATTCGCCCTCTCCAATCAGCTGTCCCATGCATATGACATTAAACTAGGCATCTACGGTCTAATCTTTATGAACTTAAACCAGGATCACCATCGTCCTCACTACAAGACATTAAACTACATGCTGGATGTGACATTCTGTCCGTGGCCCTACCTCAGGCCCCTCAGCCTTCTTGGGCCCCTAACCCAAGTCCTCACATATGATTGTATGGTGTGGTATGAGATTATTTCCTCATTCATGTTAGGTTACTCATCATGCCGTACACGACCCTCATTGGGGTATCTTTCTCTTATTTGTGTCCAAGTTGCATGACGATAAACTGTACATCATCCTTCTCTAGAACTATGGGTGTCTTGATTCCCATCCTTATGGGATACATAGGACCGATAAAATGTCTAGTCTTTGGGTCCATCCCCATCTCTTAGAAACCTCTCTATCATCTTGGCCCCTTGGTCTTCTTTCTTCCAGGAGAGGGGTATATGGTGTGGTATGGGCTCATGTGCCCATTCACGTTGGGTTTATAACAACCATGCCACATACCTCTCTCTCTTGAGCACCCTTTTCTCCCTTCCCCTACACTCATCTCTTCGAGTCGGTTTCCCTTAAGTCGGGTCCCTCTACCCTCTTCGATGATTCGCCAATGTGCCCAGGAGTACTCTGGTTCAGAACCTGGAGTGTCAGATTCTATGTGGACATGCTTTCACCCATTTTTTAGGCTTAGTGTGCCCATTAATTTGGGATTTCATTATCTTTCACATCTAAAGGGACCCCTAAATGGCATGGATGCTCAAACCAAGGGCTCTCCTACCATTACGGGACAACGTCCTCGAGGAACTCGAATGATAGGTTAATATAAGTCCCACATTGCGAATACATTCAACGGTCAACACACATTTATTTTTCCCATTTCAGGCCACATGATATGGATGCTGTGTTTCGAACATGATCAAAATCTATCCTACATCATAATGACAACCCCATCAAGCCTTAAATGTCGGTTACATGATTCACATTGTTTCCACTCCATCATGTCCAAGTGGAATTTCAACACTCTCGATACTATCCCTCAGTGTGAATTTTCATGTTAGGAGGACAAAGCCATGGTAAGGTGTCATTCGGGGCTCCACACCGACTTCCCCTTTTACATGTATCCCATGTGTTGCAAGGACCTCTTCCTCCCTTGTTTCCCACCCAAATTTTGACTCATGTGGGATTAGGGACCTGACTGTGGTCTGTGCTCACTTGGAAGAGTTACGCTTCTTCATCGGTCTGAGCTCTATGACCATAAACTAAGACCACTCCATATCCTTACCGAAAGATGTTAAAACTGCACATCATCTTCAAGAACTATGTCTAATTTCCATGATCATGGGATACGCGCCTGGACATATCGTCTATGGGTCCAGCTCAACTGAGAGCTAGTCTCTCCTGCCCCATATTCTCTAACCTATTTTGTCCCCTCAGACTGAGGTTTTCTTTCTTGGAGTTGCATGCGGTGTGATGTGTTCCTCGTCCTCATTTACGTCGGTTATGCTTTATCAAACCATGCACCCCCTCTCTTGAACCTCGTTTCTCCTGCATATGACTGATCCATATGACATTAAACTATGCCGTCTAGTCCTACAAGACATGAAACTATTGCATATGTACTATATGATGTTAAAATGCATGGTTGGTCCTATCACATGACTATAAATTGTGACATTATCATCATATACGTACGAAGAAAAACAACACTACATTGTTTCATTCTCACTCAAGGGGAAATCATGTTGGGTATTACCCACATACCATACCATTTTTCAATTCCTATATATGGATCGATTCATGTGGCGATGCCTGGATTTTCAATTCTAGGTCCATCACTTCACAAAAAAAACACCCATTCATCCTAAAGGATAAACAAGATCTATTAAATGCTGCTTCTTTTGGTGTGAGGGCCAGACCCGTACAAACTTATTATCTATAACATTGGTATCTTACCATGCCACACTTAAAAATATGTATGTCTTGATTCCCATCCTCATGGGGTATGTAGGAATGCCTGGGCACTTTGCCTCAGGCCCAACCTAACTTTTACTTTTGTTCCCCTGACCTAGAAGTTTACCAGGGAGCACATTGTGGTGATACAGACTCCTACTGTACTCACTCACGTCGGGTTTAGTAATTATTTTACCACATGTATCTCGTATTTAGTTCCATCCTAGTCTGAGATCTATGATCGTATACTAAGATCACTCTGTGTCCTCTCTGCAAGATGTTAAACTGCATGGCATCTCCCAGAACTACGTACGACTTGATTCCGATCCTCATGGGATATGTAGGAACACCTAGATATCTCATCTCTGGTTCCATCCTTGGTAATCTAAAATTTTGTCTCCTCTGTTTCGGCCCCTAGGCCTGAACCCTTTTGGGAACATGTGGTGTGGTGAGTACCTCAAGGGTTCTCATTCCCATCAGGTTTTGCAACAGCTGCTCCATGTGCCTCCCTTGTCATTTCCCAATCTGCTCTAAGTTTTATGACCCTAAACTAAGATCTACCATTAATGGACCATTCTAGGACCATTAAATTGGAAGCATGAAACCCAAGGACCCTTTTCCTTATAATGGGAATCGACTCCCTCTATCTGATACATCTGATTGTCGTACTCAGATGCGTTGTGAAAAAAATCCTGACATGTAGAATTTTCATGGGGACATTCCCTCATTCTACGTCCAAGATTCATGATCCTGTTATTTGGATAATCATCCTCTTCTACATATGAAGGGACCCACTTTGCGGTCTGGTCTCATTGTCTTACCTACCATCTTAGGCCAGCGTCCCTGAGGACCCCAAATGACATTTGCGACATGTCCCATGTTTCGAACACGGTCATCAGTCGACCATCCTTTGTTTATCCCCATTCCAGGCTAATGAGAAATAGATACTATGTTTTAAACATGGTCAAAACTTATGCCCTACCATCATGACACCATCATTATGGTCCAGTTCTCGCGCATCATAATTCACATATTTCCACTTTCATATGTTCAAGTGGAATTCCAACATACTTGTATTTAACCCTTTGCACATCTAGGTGCGTCAAGTAGGTGGGTCAGCATTATTGGGACGTCATTCACCAAGTGTCCCATCATCCCCAACATGTACCTTCCTGCGATAGGAAAGTCCCATCACTACTCCTTGTTTCCCACATTGAGCATGACTCACGTGGGCTTCGTAGTTTTGGTAGGACGTGTACTGGCACAACCATGCCACACATGCCTTTCATCATCTCACATGATGTAAAACTGCACTCTTAGAACTAAACTATGGTTCTACCCTGAACAAGTTCAGGATGCCCCATGTTAGTCATGGGAGTCACTGGATCCCTTTCCAGAGAGGATTTCTCCCACCAACGTTGGTCTCTGACCATGCCATGCTTCAAGAACTATGTTTGGATTGATTCTCATCCTTATGGGATATGTAGTGATTCCCAATAATTTCTCCTTGGGCCTAGCCCCAAGGTCATATACTCTTTTGGCCCCTTGGGCATGATCTTGGTCTAGGTAGTATGACCTTTAAACTATGTAAATCTTCCTCACCATACAATGTTTAAACTACGCGACTATCGTCCTTATTGGTATGTTGTAAAACTATAGATCATTCTAGGTCCTTTCCAGAGAGGTCCTGTTTGGAAGTATGTTTGATCCCTGATCAGACCGGTACATCCACCTAATGGGTTTCCACCATGGTGGCATAATTTCAGGAGTGTTGGACTCCATTCGAATAACCCATCACTCCACACCCCAGGGTTTGTGTTCCCATTATTCAGACCCTCATTATCTTTCATGTCTAAAAGAACTCCCTAACAGTATGGATGCTCGTCCTATGGCTTGCCTACTGTCCTGGGCTAACGTTCTAGAAGACTAATGGGTATCATTTTGAGTCAGGCCCCGTGTTTCAAACATGGTCAGTGGTAGACCCTCATTTGTTATCCCAATTTCAGGATAACATAATAAGGATACTGTGTTTTGAACACGGTCAACAGTTATCTGTAATTTTCATGCCATCCCTACAGTTATCCGAATCTTGGGTGTCGTGATTCACACTTTTCACTCCCCTATGTTTGGATTAATTATAACACCCCTGGTGTTACCCCACTTGTGCACCAAAGCATGTTGGGAGAAGAAATTCAGCTATCCAGAGAGCCCTGTTGTCCATATGTAAATCCTCTCTTGTTTAGGATGCTCCAAAAGGTGATCGATGTACCATTCCAATCTTCTCACATCTTCTGCTATTCATCACTCTCTTATAGGTGAATTAAATTCTATTATCTATTTCCCACACCAAGCATGGATCATTCGGGATTAGAGACTTAGCTGATAGTTTCCTCAAAGCGGTAAAGATATAAAGGACTCTAAGGGAGGCATTTTTCTTACTTGTTCCCTAAGAACGCCATCCACCTCTCCCTCCTTGTCCTCATTGGACCCCTTTCATAGGGGGGAATTTGTTTGCAATGGAAAACACATCAATGTAATTCATAGAATGTTGTGAGACATGATCTCAGATCAAATATCGTTTTACAGGATTCAATTTGAGTGCTTGTGGAGCCTGAATGGAGTTATGGATCAGAAGTTATGGCCGTTTGAAGGCAGATTGCTAGGAATGGCCATCAAGGATGATTTTCGGGTAAAGTATGGATTTGTGCATAAAAATGGAACCTTGCATGTAAAAATGGAATATTTCATGTAAAAATGGAATCTTGTGTGTAAAAATGGAATCTTGTGCACAAAATGGCTTTGCATGGAAAATTGGAACGAAATTTTACGTGCACCGACATTCAAGATTTCGCATATAAATACAAGTGCACCCCCTTATTCCCAAAAGGGACCCCCAGAGGTCGGATGCCTCTCTAATGCACGTAAGTCCTCATTTTCCATGTCTACGTGCAAAAACCCCATCTTGCATGAAAAACATCATTTTTTCGCGTAAAGGGGCCAACATGCCCAATTTTGTGTGCAATAGTGCCATTGTGCCCAATTTTTCATGCACCAGTGTTGCACCTGTCTAATTGCATGCACACCTTCCCTATTGCAAGAAAACCACTCATATTTCATGCAATTCCTTACCTATTTTGTGCATAGCTTCCCTATAGTGTTCACATTCCCTATTGTATGCAAAGATCCCCTATTGCGCACCAACCTTCCCTATTGCATGAAATTCCTTTCCTATTACACGCACAACCCCCTATTGAATGCACATCTCCCATATTGCACACATTCCTACCCTTTTGCGCATGGGACTTCCCTATTATGCACAATCCTTCCTTATTTGTGCGCAACCCATCCTACATATGGTGCATTTTACGCGCAACAATATCCAAGCCTGTGCCTGCTGGTCCATACCGTGGGGGCTGCGCCCCCAAACCTTGAGTTTACATATTCCTCTTGGTTCATTTCACTTGTCGTGAGTTAAGATTCTCATCATAAATTCCCCAAGTACCTTGAGTCGAACCATTCCTCAAGAAACTCATCCAAACCCTATCACCTAACTCCTATGGCAGGTTGAACCAGAAAGGGACACTCTTTCGTAAGTCCCAACACCAACCATTTCTAGGAACCTTATGCCTAATAGTCCTCTCTACATTACTATAAACTATAGTAAACCCTATATTCCAAACATAGGATACCTCGTACTCAGTATAAGAGATTCCTTGTGCACCTGTGTGACAAATATAGGACGAATCTTGCTCCAAACAAGAGATTCCTTATGCACAAAGCATAAGATGCCAATAGTCCTCTCTACTTGACTTTAAACTGTATTACACCATATGTTCCAAACATAGGACACCTCTTACTCTAAACAAGATATGCCTTATGCTCCAAGCATAAGATTCCAATAGTTATATCTGTATGACTTTAAACTATAGTACACCCTATGTTCCAAACATAGGATGCCTCTTTCTCTAAATGAGGAATGCCTTATGCTCCAAGCATAAGATGCCAATAGTCCTCTCTGTAAGACTTTAAACTATAGTACACCCTATGTTCCAAACATAGAATTCCTATTTCTCTAAATGATAGATTCCTTATGCTTCATGCATAAGATGACAATACTCCTCTCTACATGACATTAAACTATAGTAAACCCTATCTGACAAACATATGATGCCTCTTGTTCCAAATAAGAGATTCCTTATGCGACAAGCATAAGATTCCATTAGTCCTCTCTACATGACTATAAACTGTAGTACTACCTATGTGACAAAAATAGGATGCCTCTTTCCCCAAACAAGAGATGCCTTATGCTCCAAGCATAAGATGCCAACAATCCTCTATACATGACTATAAACTGTATTATTCCCTATCATTCAATAATAGTATGGCTCTTATTTCAAATAAGATATGCCTTATGTGCTAAGCAAAGGATGCCTCATGCCATGATTATAGTGGCGTAATTTCAAGGGTGCTGGAATCCATTCAAACATTCCATCACTTCACCTCTTGCTTTGAGTGTCCTTCATTAGGATCTTCATCCTCTTTAATGTCTAAAGGGACCCCCTAATGGCCTGGTCCCATGCCACCATAGCTCAGCCACCATCCTAGGACAATGACACAAAAGAATTTGGATGATACTTGGAGTCAGGTCCTATGTTTCGAACACGGTCAACAATAAACCCTCATTTTATTGTCCCTATTTCAGGATAATACAATATGGATGCTGTGTTTTGAACATGGTCAACAATTGTCCTCCATCGTCATGCCACCCTCACTACATTTTGAATGTAAAGCATGTGATTCACACTTTTCATCTCCCTTTGTTTGGATAAATTCCAACACCCTTGGCATTATTCTGCTTGTGCACTTTTTCATAGGTGTTGGCCTCAATTATATGCCTCAATCCATCAGTGTGTGGGGATAACCTCATGGTCAGACATGAGGAAGACATTATAGGAAGCTTCCTTGAATAATCCCCTTTCACCATTGCCGCTCCAGAGCAGCACCCGGGCAGCTTCCATGCGTAAGCCCCATCCAAAATTGCCGCTCCTTAGTCGCACACATGTATGCTAACAACTATTTATTATTCTCATATCCATACTAACATGGAACCCTCAATGGATCACTCCATAACACCTACTCACCAAGGCATTTCTAATTCCTTCCCCTCCCCAAGGGAGGACGAGTATCAGTTATGTATTTCCTAGGGGTGAAGAGAGAACCCACATAGTTCGAGATGCAGGACGTTAAACTACCAAGGGCCATCGTCCTCAGCACATGATGTTAAACTGTGATCTCACCCCATGCATCGTATGTGGGGTTACCCACCTTTGATATTCTATACTCCCACTAGTCTCTACAAGAGTGAAATCATTCCTCACATGGAATGAGATCCTCTTTATTGGAGTGATGATTTTCTATGGGGAAAGGGAAACCATCTTGCTGTAAGCCTCTATCCTTTATTGCGGGTGGTAGCATCACTTCTCCTCCTATATTCTTCCTTTACAAAGAATAAGAGGTGAGAGGGGCTTAGGGGACTATGTTACCCCATCCCTCTCCCACCGGGCTTTGTCGCCACCGGGCCTCTGTCCTGGAGTAAGTCCTAATCTCCATCTCCCTGGGCCGCAGACCACATGTATGCCTCTATTTCCTCTTTGGACTGCTAACCACACATAATCCCCTATTTCCATTTGGGGTTGCTAACCATGTGTAAGCCCCACTCCACTTCCCACAGACGCCCCATTGGTGGTGTGATCGTCTCGTCTTCATAGTCTTTTGTTTCTCACACCGAGCATGAATCACGTTGGCTTAGAGTAAGCATCGACCATGACATCCTCCATGGATAACCTAGAGTGTAAACCCCAAACACCATCCTGAACTACAAGGAATTTGATCCTTAACAAGGAAAGGTATTTAAGAAGGCTCCCTAAGGTTCAATCCCAACACCCATTGGTCCCGAACATCTTCACATCGGCTCACCAACACCCTTCCCAAATAATATGGACTTTGATCCTTACCAAGGCAAGGTACGTATGAAGCCTCTTTGAGTTTCAAGTCCAACACCCAGTTATTATAACTCCCTTCAAGTTGGTTCACCACAACTCTTTCTGAACTATGTGAACTTTGATCCTTACCAAGGTAAGGTATGTAGGAAGACTCCCCAAGGTTCAATCCCAACAACCCCTAGTTCTGACCCCCTTCATGTTAGACCACCTTCGTCCCTCTTGAGGTGAAACTGCATGCCCCCTTTTCATCCTACATGACCTTAAACTGCATCCACCATCCTGAACAAAGTGAGATTTGATCCTTGTATCCTAGACAGGGTATGTAGGAAACCTCCATGAGGTTCAACCCCATCCAGTGGTAAGCCGTTGTCCCCCCATCCAGTAGTAAGCTATTGTCCCCCAATCTAGTGGTAAGCCATTGCAAACCCCATCTAGCAGTAAGCCATTGTGCCTCCATCTAGTGGTAAGCCATTTCTCCCTCATCCAACGGTAAGCTGTTGTGAACCCCATTCAGTGGTAATCCGCTTTCAACCCAAACCCAGTGGTAATCCATTGTAGTCCCTCCTATTGGGACCCATATCGCTGGTCCGTCCTAGTGGCATACGACCAAACTTGGCTACTAACTATGAATAAGCCTCAATATATCATCGAGTCACTTTTCTCTACGCACACCCTGATCCTATACCCTATTTCAAACTACTTGGAATTTGATTCCCTACCAAGGGGATATGTAGGATGTCTCTTCGAGGCTCAAGGCCAACATCACCATCATGCTCGAGTTGACTCCATCTGAGTCCCCATCCACTTCACATAACCATCCATTATCCATATTTATTCTTACTTGGTCCTCAATATCCTAGTGGGATCATGCCACCTCATTTACTATTCCCTTTAGCTTCAATAAGGTAACTAACCACGCGTTAGCCCCAATATCAGTGTGTCATCCAGGGGTCACACCCATCTAATCCACTCTAGTTAGTGTTCTGATCAG
The DNA here is from genome assembly GCA_963277665.1 of Viscum album. Taxonomy (NCBI): domain Eukaryota; kingdom Viridiplantae; phylum Streptophyta; class Magnoliopsida; order Santalales; family Viscaceae; genus Viscum; species Viscum album. The sequence goes on along the minus strand of OY728121.1, from coordinate 848,503,889 downwards.
TCCAATCCTTGTACGCTAGAAGCTAAACTCACGACATACCATGTGTTAAACATAGAAAACTGAGGAAAACCTCGGAGACATGCCAATGGCATATAATTCCATGCATTTAAGGTGGGACACCTCAGGATTACGTGCCCTCTAGAACCCTATAATAAGGGAAAGAAACTTAGACGTGCTAGTATTCTAGCGTCCAGACACCCCAGTGATGTCCAACATGACTGCACCCCCGACTGAAGGTTGCTGCCCTGACCAGAACCCTTAGAATGTCCTAAAAAAAGAAGTGTAATTAACCATTTTCCATGAAGATATGGCATTAGGAAGATTTTCATGAACAATGTATTAATCTATAATGGAGACCTAGACTAGGTGATGAGTTCCAAAGAGGAATCCACAGAAGGAGTAATTGACATCCCAACATCCCATTTTAATCAAAGAAAAAACATCCCTAAATAAGCGACAGATGCCGCCCACCTTTGGAAAGTGGGAATGCGGGGAAACAGTCAGTGAATCTTCATCATCCTCTAATAGATGGATGTGCACCCCAGTGAAAGCCTCAAAAACAGATTGCATGAAATTACATTAAATGAAAAATTAACATGATATTTTTTTTAAAAAAGAGGAATAAAATTTAATTTAACCATGATTAAATATAAAATAGATAATTAATAAGAAAAAAAGATTTAAAATGATAACATTGCATGGTAATAATATGAAATCCATATGTAAATTGGTTTAAAGGTGTCCTAGAAGCCTCATACCCTCATTGATCAAAACCTAGACACATGGTTCAGTCTCCTGCTCGATCCAACCAATCCCCATTATATATGTTTATTTAGTGTTGATACATGATACTATTAGGGAGAACAAGCCTCATCCCTACCAAGTTTCCTAACATACTAGACCTAGTCTTCCCACCAAGGTACCCAGGGTTACCATTTGCTCTATTCCAATCCCTACATCAAGTTAAATCCATCTTATACAATCAAAATTATAATAATTAAAACCAAACTTTAAAAATAACTATTTAAAAAGGTAAAATAATCATCAAACATGAAACTCACACTAAAACCCATAGAAAAAACCTTTCGTACTACCCAAAAAATTTATTAAACCCATATGAAACCAAATCAGGCATAATAAATTCATTAAATAATTTCAAGGCATGGAACCACCTACCACATTCTTGAAATCTTCACAAAACAGGGTGGAAACCACAAACCATACCAAGGAGATACCATATAGAGGAAAAATCACACCAAATCAAAAAATATTCCACCATAAGAAGAAAGATTTAACACACTTTATCTTAACCTAACCATTAGAGAAAAGAGAAAACAAGAAATAAGGGATAAGAGAACAAGAATAATTAAGAAAGAATAAGTGTATAATATTACTTGATTATTTCTTAAATATCCAAGACAAAAACACCCATGATTTTAATCCCAAGGGACTAGAGGAAGGGGGGTGGGAAGTGGGGGTCAAATGAAAGAAGAATGAGAGATTTTGGTATTAAAATTTTTGAGGGAAAAACTGGAATTTCATTATTTTTAATTTTCTAGAAGGATGAAGGGTTTGGTCACACTGTTTTCTAAACTATATCCCAACCACGCACCATATCTATCCAATATGAAAAGAGGACACATTATTTTCTTTGAGGGGGTGGATGATTGTGCACCTAGACGTGCGCCTTGGATAATGCCACTATCAAGGGTGCACATTTAACCTTGGTGGGTCACATGATCAAGAACTAGGACATGAAACCTGGATAGTTACACTATCTAGGGTGCATGGTTTGTATTGAACTGGCACATAGTTTCTACTAACCGTGCACCAACCGTGCACATCCTTCTATCTGACCCAAAAATCACCACTATTCTCAAAAAATATTAGGAAAACCATGTAAAGAAGATAAAAAAAATAAAAGATTAAATAAGTCAAAATGATATTATGGATGTGATAACTTACTTTTTATATAAACCTTCTTGATCCCTGAAGAGTATAATATTTAATACCGCGATAATTGTCAAAATGGGTTAAAGAGGGTTAAAACAAAAAGACAATGGCGAAACCATCGTGTAAAAATGTAAATTTTTTATTGGATGAGATAATTCTAACTCAAAATTATCTTATATTATAATATTTTAAATTTGTATCTATTTTAATATGAAAATTAATTTATATTAATTCAATATATTATGAAATTCCAAGAGATCCCCTTCTCTCTCTAATAAATAGGCACCACCTCCCCTCTTTTCTTCACACTTAAAATAATTTTTATTCAACAAATAACTTAAAAAATCCCTTAATTACATCCCTTAAATTGTAATATATTCATTTTTTTATCATAAAATCAACCTAGGAATGGTTTTGTTGTAATCCTTAAGAGGTTTTCCGAAGAAGAGGTATACTTCTTAACCAAGCGTTTTCATTTTGTTTATTATTATACCTCCTTAAAATATTCTTCAACCATAATTAAATAATAAAAATAATCTTATCTATAATTATATGTTATTATGTTAATTTAAAAACCTTTATCCATCTAATTTTCTATAAAATTGAAAACGATTTGTTTGTATGGCGGACTACCACCTCGCGAACTGATGTAATTCGTTTTCCATCATCTCCCCTTACATATGGTTGTAATAATGTATTTAATATATATATATATGATATAAATTAAATATTCATCATTATAAAAGGGTAATATATCTTATAGTTTCTTACATTTCCATTTATTGAAATATGATAAGGTTCTTTGTGCGTACGTATGTATTACCACCTCCCCGAAGAGATGCGATTTGTTTTTCATCACCACATCACATGGATGATATGTAAGTATAGTTGAAGAAATAAAATTTTATTTATGATATATTTATCATTATGGAAATAAAACATAAAACTTACCTTCCTTTCATAACGATCGTTGAAAAATGGAAACGTCATGCATATGTATGACCTACCATCTCCATGATTGTAACATAGTTCATTTTTCATAACCATATTTCATGATTGGTTTTAAAAGTATAATTTATGTTTAAAAATGTTAAATATTTGATAATTATTATTCTAGAGATGATTAAATAATGAAATTTTTGACCACAGTCAACCTACCAATGTCATTTTGGATATATGGGCTAAATATCACCAAAACAATCAATGTAAACATAATTGATTAAGTAACTAAATGTAACATGATAATAAATAAAATAAAATGAATAATAAACTTGAAATTTTTTCTTAAGTAAATAATTATCTTAAGTTTATTATTTAGGAAAAAATAGAATGTATATGATGAGTCAGACTCAAGTTAAAGGATTTTCTTTTAAAAATACTCTTTTAATGATTCCTTTACAACTATTTTTTCCATGTCTATATTTAGAAATTTATTTTATAGTTGTATCTATATGAACTTGAAATAATTATAAAGGATATTTTATTTTTCTTTTACTATTTTTCAAAATGAAACATTCTTTTACATATTTTAGACAGAACATTTTGAATTTCTTTTAAATGAAAAAAATAATATTCTACTTTAAATTATACGAAGATAATGAATTTTCCCTCCACTATAACCATTATTTTATATTTGAATTACTTTATAATATTATATGTTTTTTTAAATAAAAACCATCCTTACCTATTTTCAATTTATTTTCAAAAAGGGTTTTAAGAAATGGATGTTTCAATATACAGAAATGTTATCTTATGGTAAAAATAATATTTTTAAGAGTGTACTATTAAAAATTGAATGAATTTTTATGTTATGATTATGTTATAGTTCTTGGTAACTATTATGATTATGGTTGGTCCTATTATAATCCAAGGATGAGTGTTTCCTTTATAAACCAAGGATAGGCGAGTCTGTGAAAACTCTCCATTTCATTGGGTTTGGAAGTCGACCGTATTGGTTGTTCCATTTGTAAGAGTGATATAAAAAATGATATCCCAAGTTAACTATATTATTTACATATTATTTAAACTATTTTTTATAGAAATATATTTATTTTTCAAGGTAAGATCATGATCTTATGTTTAAATCAAATTATATTCTACTACTTAAGGGAATAAATTAATACTTTGTGAAAAAAATCATGTGTTTTTTATGACTTCAAATAGACTCTGATTAGATTTATTTTTCATAAAATATGTCTTATGAAATGTTTTATTACAATACTTGGGTGGGAAATTTTATTTATTTAGTAATAAAATTCTTATTTTGTCCTAAATATTATTTTCATAAAGGAAAAAGTTTATAGGTATTCATGAACTAATAAGTTTCTTTCATCATTCCTTTATATCCCTTATTGAGCATTTTTTTCATGTACCATGTTTTAAAATATTTTTCATAGTGTTTATGTATGTGTAAGAACAAAGTATAATTTATGTTTAAAGTCATGAATATTAGTCATGAAAATAAAACATGTTTTATTTTAATAGTTTTATATTGTGGAAAAAAATGAGTACTGAGTTGAAGTGTCCAACTTTTAATTTATGAGTTTTTATGTAATATTTTTGACCTAATTATATAAAACTCTAAACTTAAAAGTTATTTGGGAATAAAAGAAACTTAATTCTAGTCAAAATTCACAAGAATATCTAATGTTTAATGATGAGTGCTTATAGTTGGTATCAGAGTAAGGTTTAGATAATTTTAGAGGGTATTATAATGAAAGTATATATCCTTAAGATATTATAATTTATGATTATCCATTTATATCATTTGAATATTACCATTTTTATTTATCTAAATTATATCTATTCAGAATAGTTTTCCATAGAGGAAATATGGAATCTGATGTAGGATGCCACCAAGGGGATGATATCCTTTTGAATCAGTAACCTGGAATGGTTGGAATTAGAATATAGTAGTTTTTTGCTATGATGTCTCAATAAACAGAGGCTATAAATGGTTGTGTTATCAATGTGAGAGATAAAACTTGTTCACTATAGAGTAACATGTATATTGTGTTTCATTTCATTAAAAAACCATCCAACACTCAGTGGATCATCTGACATTGTGATAGTTGAAGGATAAATTAATGCTTTGGAGAAGATATTGGATGTCATGGGTTGTTCAAAACATAAAAAAATAACCATTTCAATTTATCATTTTGATGGTGAAGCTAACTAGTTTTGGTTAATGATTAATAATATCATAGAAGTAGAAGATATTTATTCCATGGAATATAAAGAATATAAGAATATTTTCCATGATAAATATTTTCCTAACGCTCTTTGACTTAGCATGGGAAAAATATTATTTTAATTGAGGAAAAATTTGGATTATTCTACGGTCGCGTATCAAGAAAAATTCACTTGATTGTCATGGTACATCGTAATTTTTATTAAGGATCTTAACAGTAAAATTAATTTGTTTTACTCAGTATTGAAATTAAGATATCCAATGGAATTAGATTTCTATGAATTCAAATGTTATGGGAAACTTGTTCGATGTAACATAAAGGAAGAAATGAAGTTTATTAATGATTAGGTATTCAATAAAAATAATTATAAAAATAGGTCTTTGTGGAAGGTAATGAGATATAATCCATCCAATAAATTTTAAGGTAAGAAAATCAAGTTTCTAGTTTGTGATAGGTGTGGTAGAAAGCTCCCTAGGGAATGTTTTATGAAATATGGGAAGTGATTTTGATGTGGTTAGATTTTTCATATGGTCCATGAGTGTAAATAAATGAATCGTGAGGATTCCATTAATGGATAGACAAATATCCAGACAATGTTGAGATGTTTTAATTGTAATGATTTAGGGAATTATGAAATTTGTTTCCAAATTAAGTTATTAGAGGTGGAAAAAAACAAGATCAAAAGTTACATAGGGGTTTAAAAATCATTTTGTACTACTACAGTTGATTTTGGTCCATCTAATGAAGTAGTGAAAGGTTTGTTACTTTCTTATTTGAAATATGATAATACCCTATTTGAATTTGGAACTTCACATTCCTTAATTTTTGAATTTTTTTAAAGTAAATTGGAGATATAATTTCATGAAAAGAAGATGAAAATTTTGGTGGAAACTACAGGGGGAAATATTAAAGAGATCAATATTTATGGTAATATTCTTATTGATATTAATGGGATGGTCTTTAATAAAAATCTAGTTGAACTGCATAAGTGGAGTTTTTTTGCTAATCTTTCTATGGATTGGAATTCATTTTATAATGATAAGATAGACTAAAAAGATAAGGAATTTATATTCAATGATTTCATACCTTTGATAACATTTTAAGAAGTGGATAAATTTATTTTAGATGGAAATGAGAGTTACCAATCTCATATTATTGGGAAGAAAGAAACTATTGAAATTAGTGTTGTTCTACTAGTGAATTTTTAGGTGGATGTATTTTATAATGATTTACCTAATGTTATTCCTGACCAAGAGGTTGATTTTACTGTTGATTTAATGATAGATGCTAAGCCTATTTCAAAATTCCCTTATATAATAGATCAAGTAGAATTTTAAAATTGAAATATAAGTTGCAAGAACTAATTGATAAAGGTTTTATCCATCCCAAAATTTCACTATGGGGTTCTCTTATTTTATTTGTTAAAAATAATGATGGTTCCATGAGGATTTTTATTGATTATAGACCTTTCAATAACATCACTATTAAGAATATGGATCCTTTAACTCACATAAATGATTTTATTGACCATCTCCAGGGAACAAATTTTTTTTGAAGACTAATATTAGGTCAGGATACCAACAATTGAATTTAGATTAGGAAAATAACCTGAAGATAGTGTTTCAGACTAGATACGAGGATTATGAATTTTTTTTATTCCCCTTATGTTATTCAATTCACCAGTTGTATTTATGGATATTATGAATAGAATTTTCCATGAATATTTAGATAAGTCTATGGTTGTGTATATTAATTATATTTTTGAAAATTCTAATATTCATGAGGATCATGAAAGATTCCTAAGTATTGTTTTGAAAACCTTTAAATAAAAGAAACTATATTGAAAATTTAGTAAGTGTGAATTTTGGTTACAAAAAGTTTCTTTACTCAGAAATATTATTTCTAAAGAAGGAATAATTGTTGGCCTACAAAAAATAAAGTTGTTAAGGAGTTTCCAAGTCCTTAAAATGTTACATAGGTTCATATTTTTCTTGTATTAATGGGATACTACCGGTGGTGTGTTGAAAATTTCTTTCAGTTTTCTGGCCCAATGATTAAGTTACCTTGTAAAGGAATTAAATTCATTTGGATAAAATAATGTGATGATTTTTTTCAAGAAATAAAAATTAGAATGGTGAATGATCCAGTTTTGGACTTGACCTCTAGAAATGGTGAATTTTCATCTACAATGATGCTTCTTTAAAGGGTCTCTGTTGTGTCCTAATATAGGATGACCAGGTAATTTTTTACGCTTCACAAAAACTGAAACATCATGAGTTAATTTATCCTACAAAATATCTGGAATTAACAACCATGGTTTTAGAAATAAAAATGTGGATATATCATATATATAGAGTAAAATGTTAAATATATACTAATCCCTGAATTTTGAAGTATATATTTACTTAGAAAGAGTTAAACATGATGAAAAGAAGATAAATGAAAATGATTAAGGATTATAAATACATGATTCAATATCATCTTGGAAAATAAAAAATTTAGTTGATTCTTTGATTAAAAAAATGATACTACATAAACCGTGTTAAATTTGGAACACTACCATTTGGATAATTATTTGATGAATATTGGCCTTGACATTGCGCCTTCCTATGTTTTTTTAGGTGTCAATACAATCATCTCTATCAAGAAGAATTAAAATGGGTCAAACGAAGTATTATTTTTTACAAGAAAAGGTAAAATCTATTTAGAAGGGTAAGTTTTCAGTGTTGAATTTTGATGAAGAAGGTTTTATCATATTTAGAAAAAGATTATGTGTGACATTTTATTTTCAGTTGAAGATAGAATTTTTGAGTGAATCTCATAGTTTACCATTTTCTATTTATATGGAAATCACTAGGATGTATAGATACCTCCAAGGGTATTATTGGAGGTATATGATGAAAAGAGATATTTACAAATTTACCAAGAAATTTTTGACTCTATAATAGGTTAAAATAGAATGAAAATTAATAAAGGGGATGATTCAACATTTTCATTTCCAGAGAAGAAATGGGAAGTTAAATCAATGGATTTTATTGGGTTTTACAAATACATCTCAAGGTAAGAATGAAATTTGGGTTGTTGTTGATAGATTAACTAAATCTAAAATTTTACTTCCCATTAAAGATACTATGTATTAGATCAAATTTCTTAACTGTACCTCAAAGATATAGTCAGGATAGATGGAGTTCATCTCTCGATTTTATCTGACCATAATTCCAAGTTTACATTAATTTTTTCTAAAGTTCTTGATAAACCATTTCTTAATGAATTAAAATTGAGTATAGCTTTTAATACTCAATATGATAGACAATATGAGATAATGATTCAGACCTTGGAGGACATTATTAGTTCTTATTCAATGGATTACAAGGAAAGTTAGGATCTTCAAATTTAATTAGTTGAACTTTCTTATAATTAAATTTTTCATTCTAGTATATAGATGGATGCTTTTGAGGAATTATATGGAAATCAGTGTAGGACTCCATAATTTTGGGATGAAGCGGGAGAGATGAAGTTTATGGGACTATAGTTGGTAGAGTAAATTGATGAGAAGGTAAAGTTTATTCAACAACATATGAGTATTGATTAGAGTAAGAAAAAATGATATGTGGATAACCGAAGGAAATATTTTTTTTGAGGTAGGTGATCTTTTTTTTCTTAACGTATCTTCATGGAAAAGTGTTATGCATTTTGGTAAAAAAAAGGGAGATAAATACAGAGTTCATTAGAATGTAAGGAATCCTAGAGAATGCTAGATCAATTTTCTACAGAGTGGGAATGCATTTGAGTTTTTCCCAGGTACATAATGTGTTTCATGTTTTTATATTAAGAAAATATGTTCTAGATTCATCTCATGTTTTGATCCCTAAAAGAGTTCAGTTGGAAGATAACCATTATCTTATGGATTTATAGGTTCATATTCTTCACCACAAAGGGAAATTATTCCGGAATAAGGGATTTGAACCGTAAAAGAAATTATTATTGAATAAAGGACTTCATAAAGTTAAATTTTTGCGAAAAAACCACATGGTTGAAGAAGCAACATGGGAATCTGAAAATGTCATGATGAAAAAATATCCCTAGTTGTTTAAGTGATAAATAGTATTAAGATGATGAAATTTTTAAAATGGGAGAAGAATTTAAAAATGAAGATAATTATTTAATAAATAATTTTAATATTTATTATAATTAATTAGATAGATAGTTATTCTCAATATAAAAACATTAATTAATTTTTAAATCTAAAAGGAAATTGTTTTACTAAACTATTTTCTAATAAGGTTTTATTTGAAAGTTTAATTTTAAAAATATAGAATTTTAATTTTATAGAATGAAATTTGTTTATAAATCCAGAATTTAAAAATTATACTAAGATTCATTTATAATAATTTTATAAAGAAATTGATTTTTGAATGAATAGTGTAAAATATTGATTTATATTGAAAACTATATTTTATTTTAAAGTATTTATAAAGTAAAATTATTTTTTTTTAAATTTAATTACTTTATTTTGATTTAAAATGATCCTATTATGTTTCTGTAATGAATTTTATAGTTTAATTTAGTATAAATAAATTTCTTTTACTTAAAAGGTGTTTTTCTTTAAAACTATTTCCACCATGTTTTACAGTTTTAATTTTAAATTAAATTTTGATACTTTTTTTGAAAGTTAAAAAAAAAATTCAATATTTTTAATTAGGATTTCCAAAATTTGAAATTATTTTAATTTTAGTCATTATGAATAATAAACATAGTAAATTCTTTTACAACAATAAATGAAAAATAGGTTAATTAAGGATAAAAATAATATGATATCGACTAGAAAATAACCCAAACACTTATATTAATTTTATTGGATGAGTATATTTAACCCATAATCATCAAAAATTAAAATATATGACCATGTTGTGCCATATGGAAATGAAGTTTACCATTATAAAATTTTTTGTAAGGAAAAGTAAAAAATGACATTCTCTTTGTTTTATTATCTTTTTATTTTTTACATAGGGATAAAAAGAAGGTATTTTTGGTTCCAAATATTAATTTTAAAAATAAATTATTTTTTATCTTGGTAATTTATTTCTAAATTTTATTTATGTAATAATTACATTAAATTCATACACAATGCCGATATAATATTTATTTAATTAATAGTAAAATACAAAAAAGATTTTAACAATGTTAAAAGTAATATTATTTGAATTTTGTTTTTGTGTTACAAGATTTTTTTGATACAAATAAAATATTATATTCGTTTTAATTTAGTATATTTTAATTATATTTTTGTATTTTATTTTTAAAATATAAATTAAATGAATAGTCCCAAAATTACCATTAGTGTTATTTTATAATAAATAACGTTTTATTAAACGATTTAAAACTAAAAAATATATTATATTCATCCATGTCATCAGGATATGGTTTAAAATATCAACCATGGTCCATTTATTTTCTAACTTTCCTTTTATGGAAACCTTCTTGACCCCTAAAGAGTAAATGTTTTAATACTACTGTAATCGTAAAAAAGGGTTAAAACATGTTAAAACAAAAATATAAGGGTCAAAACATCACCTAAACTTATCTAATTTTTATTTTATAAGATTAATTTGACAAAAAATTATATTATATTCAAATAAGATAACTTTTTATCAATTTGAAATCGAAAATTAATTTATATTAATTTAATATTTTAAGAAATTCTGAGAGTGTCCCTCCCCTCTCTTATAAAAGGGAATCTCATCTCATATTTTATTCACATATAAAATTAATTTTTTTCAAAAAATCTCTGAAAATATACCTTAATTACATCCCTTAGCATGTCATATAAGCCTTAGTTTTATCAAAACACCAATCAAGGAAATATTTTGTTGTAAACCTTAAGAGGTTGTTTGAAGAAGAGGTATAGTTCTCAACCATAAATTTTTGTTTTGTTTCCATTTATAACTCATTAAAATATTCTTCAACCATGATGAAATAATAAAAAAATTATTTTAAATCTTCTAATATATTATTATGTTAATGTAACAACCTATATCCATATCCTCTTCCATCAAATGGGAAACAAAATAATTGTTTGTGTGTATGGCGGACTACCGCCTCACGAACTGATGTAATTCGTTTTTCATCACCTCCTATTACATATGGTTTTATTGATAGATTTTAATTTATATATATATATATATAATATTAATGAAATTTTAATAATTATGAAAAGTTAATATATCATTTAATCTCTTACCAATACTGTCTTTTAGAAAATGATTACGTCATTTGTTTGTACATGGGAACTACTAGCTCCATGAAGTGATGTGATTAATTTTTCATCACCACATCACTTGGATGATATATATAAGTATATTTAAAGAAATAATAATGTATTTTTTATATAACTATAATTATGGATAAAATAATACTTTCATTTTTACCATAGTTATCTTTGAAAAATGGAAATGTTACTCATGGGTACGTACGACCTAGTGTCTCCATGATTGTAATGTAGTTTATTTCTCATAAACATATATCATGATTGGTTTTAAATGTATAATTTATTTTTAAAAATGACAATTATTTTATAGTTATTATTTTGTAGATGATGAAATAACGAACTCTTTGACCAAAATGAACCAACTGATGTCATTTTGGACATATAGACCGAATATCATCAAAACATTTGATGTGAAATTAATTGATTAAGTAATTAAATATAACATGACAAGAAATAAAATAAAATGAATAATAAACTTGTAAAAGTTTATTAAGAAATTAAATAATTGTAATCGGTTTATTATTCATGAACATAAAAAATGCATGTGATGAGTTGGACCCAATGTGAGAGACTTTCTTATAAAAACAGACTTTTAAAATTTCCCATAAAAACTATATTTTTTCATATATATACTATTAAAATTATTTTATGAATGTAACTATATAAAAATTAATGAATATAAAGAACATTTAATGTTTGTTTTTTTACTTCCTTTCAAAGGTTTTGAAAATGAATCTTTCTTTACATATTTTATATGGAACGTTTTGGATTTCTTTTAAATGATTTTTTTTCAATTTTAACTTATACTATGAAAATGTCTTTTAAAACCACCATAAAAATTATTTTATATTTTAATTAATTTATAATATTCCATGTTTTTTAAATCAAAAAACTCCTTCCCAATGATCTATTTATTTTGAAAATGGGGTTTAAAATAGAATGGATATTTTAATATCCATAAATATTTTCTTACGGGAGAAAATAATATTTTTATGAATATAATTTTGTAAATTCCAAGATTTTATATATTATTATTATGTTATAATTCTTGTTAATTTTTATGACGATGGGTGGTTCCATTATAAACCATGGAAATGTGGATCTCTTATAAACCAAGGATGGAGGGTTCCGTGATAGCCCTCCAATGCATCAGGTTTAGAAGTCCACTGTAATGGTTATTCCATTTGTAAGAGTGATATAAAAAATGAAATCCATAGTTACCTAAATTATTTATATATGATTTATATGGGTTTTTAATAACATATTTTTATTTCTCAAGGTATGTTTATGATCTTATGTTTAATAGAAAGTATATGATAAATTTTAACGGAATAATGTATGACTTTGTGAAAATGTTTTCATTTGTTTTTCATGAATTCAAAGAAACCTTTATGATTTTTATTTTCATTTTAAGTATATATTATGAAATATTTTATGAAAATATTTGGGTAGGAAAGATGATTTATTGAGTAATAAAATTTTTATTTTAAGGAAAAATATGATTTTCATGAAGGTAAAATTTTATAAGTTTTCATGAACTAATGAATTTATTTCTTTTTACCTTTATATACCTTTCTAATATTTTTGTGCTCATCCCTTATTTTAAAATGTTTCTTTAGATTTTAAGTATGGGTAATAAAAAAGTATAAGTTAAGTTTAAATTCCTTAATATTAGTCATGAAAATAAAACGCACTTCATTTTAAAAGTTCTATATCGTGGGAAAAATAAATAATGAGTAGAAGTGTCCACCTTTTAATTTATGGGTTTGTTATGTAAGATTCATAAAATAATTCCCCAGAACAATAAACATAAAATATCTTTAGGAATGAATTATAGATAATTATAGTCTAAATTCACTAGAATATGTAATGTTTAAGGATAGTTCCTTATATTCACACTTCCCAATTTTAAAAGAAGTTTTATCATCCCTCTTAAACTATGTGGGCTTTGAATAAAGTTATTTTAAAATATTGAACCCTAAATTATGATAATAAAATTTAATGGGTTAAATTTATTTAAGGTGGTGAATGTGACACTAGAAAAATTTAGTTTAAATTTATAATAATATTGATAGATTACTTAATATGAAACACCAAGCTTTAAAAGAATAAAGATATATTGTAAAAATATTATTATTCAAGTGTGACCTAGCCATTTAATTGGTGGGTATGGAAATGAGTAAAAAAATAACGAAATATAGGTATAAATGTTCTACCCAATACACTTATTTTGATTAATTCTTAAAAAAAATTCCTCAATTTCTGTTGAAGTAATGTTATTCTTTTAAAAATGCATTTTTCTTCAAAAATTATTTTTTTATATTTTGTACATGGATATTATAATTAATAAATAAAATTTCTAGAAATTTTATTTTAGAAAATTAACATCAGTTTCTAAATATACCTATAAAAATTAACTTGGGTTGAAATTTTTGGATTTTTCTGAAATGATTGAGTTTTTAATAAAAAGTGAAAAATACCATTTTATCAAATACTCTAATTTATTTTCATTAATTTTAAATACCCATTATGTTATTTATTTTTTTTTGTTAAATATGGTCTATTTTATAATCTTATTAATTCAGTTTGGGTCAGTAATATTCGTGTTTTAAATATAAGTTAATTTTTATGATTTAAAAAGCTTTTTTCTAAAAATAGTTTTGCATTTTGTTTTATGAATTTATAAAGAAACTGATTTATTCATGTTATATAGTTTTAATATTTAAAAATTGATACCATATTTGGAATTATGAGGTTAAAATTTAGTAAATAGTCCCATTTTATTGTTTGTCATTATGAACAGTAATCGGGGTAAATATTTGTCTCATTGGTAAGGGTAAAATGGGTAAAGAAAGGTTAAAACCATGAGATAAGGTTTCAAAATCAACCAAAAACTTCAATTTATTTAATTTTATGGAAAAAATTAGACCATATCCATCCCAAATTCAAACAAATTTTAATTTTATTCTATTTTCCCTTAATGATGACATTTATATTATTTTAAGTAAAGAAAAATACGAAATGTCACTCACTGTATTTTTAATTTATTTTATATAATCATATAAGGATAAGAAAATGATATAGAAGAATATAAAGGTTTATTTTTAATATTATTAATTCATTTTTATTTTGGTATTTTTTTTTAAAAATTTTAGTAATGGTATAATTACCTTAAATGCTTACACAAAGATTGCACAACACTTATATAAGTAGTAGAAAAATCACAGTATGTGATTTTAAAAACATAAAAAGTAAATTTCTTGAAGAATTATGGTGTAAAATAACTTTTATGGTTAATAATTATATATAATTTTTGGTTAAAGAGTGTATATTCTAATTACTTTATTATCTTGATGTTATTAAATTCAAATTAAATGAATAGTGTTAAAAATTGCATTAATGATATTTTATGAAAATTAATATTTTATTAATTTTTATAAAAGTAATAAAAAATAAGATAAAATTAATATGATATATAATCTGAAATTTCATATAGTTTTTCATTTATGATCCAATTGTTACTTTATAGTTAAAATTATAACCCTTTATGTTTGAAAAAGTCGTTATCACGGTTAAGGATAAAAATGGATAACAAAGTGGTTAATCAAAAAGATAAGGGCTAAAATGACATAAAAATTTGATTAATATTTTTGTTTGTATGATGACCTTAACCATATCACCTTATAATATTACTCATTTTTATCTATTTTTCCATTACAATAACTTAATAACATTTTTAATGTTTGAAAAACTACAAATACGCAGCTCACCTCAATTATAAAAGGACACATTCCCTCAATTATTCACACCGAATTGAGCCATATAGTAAAAAAATTCCAGAAAATTTATCTTATAAAATTTCATAGACATTAATTATAGGTGTCAGTATTCTTAAAATAACATTACAAGGGTTCTTGATATGGAATCTCTAAAAAGATAACTAGATAGGAGATAATCGTCTTTAACAATTATTTCAAATTTATTTCTCCTTATTATTACACTAAATATATTGTAACCATAATAAAATAATAAATAATTTATAATAAATATACCTATATGTTATTATTACTATGATACAACCATTTACAATCTCTTTTTTCTCGTGCGTACGTACGACTTACTGTCTCCACATGACGATGTAATTCGTTTTTCAACACCATTTTAATTAGATGGTTATAAAGATGGTACTAATTAATATATAATATATTTATGATATAATTATTCTTCTATAATTATTATATTATATCTTTCTTATTATCTTTCAATCCATTATAAAATGATAACGTCGCTCGTGCGTACGTTTGGACTACCACTTCAACGAAGCGATGCGATTTGTTTTTCATATTTTAATTACATTGATGGTAATAAGGATATATATAATTAATATATATAATACATAATAAATAATAATTACTCTGGAAATATTAATTATAATTTACCTTTATTTTTTTTCATCTGTTGAAAAGTGAAAACATTGTTCATGCACACATATGGCCTACTGTCTCCATGAACGATGTAGTTAATTTTTATACCTTTTCATTTCATGGATAATTATAAATATGAATATAATAAATATATATGATATTTATATCAATATTATAATCCTATAGATGATAGAACCATGATAAAAGTATAATTACTGGAACTTCTGAATCAAAACATCGATGAAAAACAAAACAATTAACACCTAGAAACAGTGATTTAAAAAAGGAATTAATAATAAATGGGTATTGGAATATTATATTTGGATAATATATGATATTATAAGTTCTAAAAATATTCCGTTATATAATTATGATAAAATTTTATTTTATTATATAGGATGTTAAAGCATTTTCAACTAAGTGGAGGCGTGAGGTAATAGGTTTCTTAACTCAATTTCCAATCATTTGGTAATATTTATACTTCATTGACTATGTTATTAAATTATTATGCATGAAATGACCTAAACTTTTAATATGATGTATTTAAAGTT
This sequence comes from Viscum album, assembly GCA_963277665.1. Taxonomy (NCBI): domain Eukaryota; kingdom Viridiplantae; phylum Streptophyta; class Magnoliopsida; order Santalales; family Viscaceae; genus Viscum; species Viscum album. The sequence continues at coordinate 848,487,502 of OY728121.1, read as the reverse complement.
ATTGTTTTTTTAAAACATGACCAGTTCATTGATTAATTATCACCTCAATAATATTATCTTTTAAAGGATTATTTAATAATATAATCCATATTCAGGATTGTTTATGTATAAGTTTTACTTGAGGTTATTTATATGATATTTTTATTTTTAACCTTACATATTTATTTCTCCTTTGGTTATTTCTATAGATTATATATTTTCCTTGCATTTTCCTCTTTTCAAGTATTCAAAAGACCAAAATAATGTTTTTAAGGAAAACTAAATTTGTTTTCTATACGTCCATGAATATTCTTCTTCGATGTCCATATTTTTCAAAATTGTTTTAAAAAATTCATTTTTATTTACTCAAAAAATTAATTAAAGAAATTTTCTGTTATCCTATAATTTTTTCTAGGTTTTAAAGGAATATTTATAATGTTTTCTGAAAATTTCATTTTAACCATTATTCATAGAAAGTCAAATTGAATGTTTCTTTTTAATATACATGGCATTAACAAACTTTCCTACCACCATAACAATTTTATGATATTTAGATTATTATATAAGTTTTCTTTGGGTTTTCAAATAAAACTCTTTAAAGAAAAATTATTTTAATGTTTTGATTCTATTTTATTTTATTCTCAAAATACATGAATTTATTATAAAACCAATATTTATAATGAATTTATAGTCATATTTTATCGCTTATTAATTTTTTATTAATTAAAATTATTTTGAGGTATTCAAATTATTATGATCATCCTTTAGTGGATATTACATTTATATTAAATTTCCATATTATTTAAATGATATATATTTTTATTTCTTAAATCGTATACAATTTTTATATACGATGTTTCACTATAAGGGTTTTTTGATTTATTAGGGACATATTATTTTGATATCATCCACCATATTTCTCTAGATGTTTTAATGCCATGTTATATTTATTGATTGGGAAAATATTACCATTTTATATGCTAGTTTTCCAATATGAATTATTATTTTGATTATGTATTGAATTATTATTCACCCCTTTCATATGATGAATTCATTAGAATTAGTAGGTGATGGGAAAGGACCACTATATCCCACCGATGTATTGGTAAGTCTCATAAGACAAACCAATTTGGGTATTTGGAATACACCTTACCTTTTTATGTATATTTCCTTAGAACAAGGCCTTGATGGTAAGACTATAATGTCGAACATTATGAACTCTATCATTATGAAACTAGTTATTGTTATCCATATGATTATTTATGTTTTTATACTATCTATGGGTTTAGTCCTATTTTTATGGTATTAATTATATGGAATATTTGATTATTGTTTATCTCAACCATATCATTCATGTTTTATTTAATCATGATAGCTTATGTTGTATTTAACCCTTAATGATTATTTTAGATCACCCTTATTTTGTTTTCCTTACCCCAGGATATGAAAAAGTAATATTTGAATGAGTTAAAGGATAAAAATTGTTTACTATTACTATGTTTTATCTTTTATTTCCATTGTAAAAACTGGAATCATGTTTGTATCCAGTTATTCAAGGCTAATAAACCATTTAGGCATTTGTGATGTGATCATTTGTATCTTATTACAATGCAATAAAGTAACCACTGGATCTTAGATGTTGGTGTCAATGTCTTTATATAATAATTATTTGTATACGATAACTACATAGCTAAAATATATAGAAAGGAAAAAAGGTTAATCCATATATATGATTTTTTTCACTAGATTCATGTAGGAAAAAAGAAATAACAAATACTAGTATGTAGCCAAAACCTAAAATGTATACCAATGGGTTATGTAACTAAATTATCCTACGTATATTAATAACTACATATGTACATCTCACTAGATTTACATACACGATTTCACTACATATGGGAAATAAGAAAGGAAAGTTGAATTAAGGAAGGAAATAAAAACAAAAGATAAAAAATAGAAATTAGTCACAATAGAATATAAAAGACAAAATAATGAACATACTAGTTTCATTTGGAAATTAAGTATACTAAAATAAAAAAATATCGACTATTTTTAGCATAAACTAATAGAAAATAAAATATGGTGTTCATCCACTGAAATTTTATTCAAGTGGAACCATGTTCAACATGTCTAAACAATTCTTTAACTTATATGAATATATGGACTTAACTAAACCATCATCTAGATTATGATCTGTATATTTCTAGGTGACATACATCATTCCACTTTCAATAACCTATCTAATAAAATCAAACCTAATGTCTATATGTTTATGCATACCATAAAACACTAGGTTTTTAGAGAGGTGTATGGAAGATTGAGAATCCCAATGTACAGTAATAATATAATTACTTAAATTGATTTTAGAAATCAAACCCATAAGCCACATGAATTCTTTATATACCTCTTCCAGGGATATATATTCTACCTCTGTACTTGAGAGTTCCACCACTGACATCTAATTTCACATAAAGTAAATTGGCCCTCCAGATATAGTGGAAACAGAACAAGTTAGTGATTTCCTTCTATCCACATTTCTAGTAAAATCAGAATACAAATAATCAGTGACTAAATATCTATATTTAACAATTATTACATAATAAATTGAAAGAGATAATATAGAATAAATGTACCTCAGTATCCATTTAAGGGAATTCCAATGTGGATTAATTAGATTTTCTATGAACTTTCCCAAGTTATAAATAGAAAATGAAATATCTAGATGGGTATAGATGATAATATACATAATACCACCCACTATATTTGTATACACTTAAGGGTATGCCAATGTTTCTTACCTATATTTTCTATAAACATGATCAAGTTACAAATTGAAAAAGTAACATCCAAATGGGTATAGATCATAACATACATAATACTACCCACTACATTATCATATGAGATTCTACTCATGTATTAAATATCATAAGTAGTGGTTGGTTACTATTATAAAGAAAATTTAAAATATTTGGGAGAAGGTACACTAACATGTTTCAAATCATCAAAAAAATATCTTAATCAGTTTAGGAACATAGGAATGTTGAAATAAATAATGTAATACTTTCTATCCCTAAAAATTTCTTTACCTTTGATCTTTTTAGCCCAACCTAAATAATTCATTTCAAAAATTGAATTCATTTTCATTTTAACATGAGTGATTAATTTCATATTACTACACAAGAGTAACATATCATCAACATAAAGTTGAAAATAAAGTTTGTAGTTTTTAATATATTTCAAATATACACATGAATGAAAATCACTCTTTTTTAAAACCATTTTCTTACTTAAAGGAATAAAAAAATTTCTCCATTACCTAGATTATTATTTGAATACAAAAAATGATTTATTAAGAAAATAAACTTGGTTAGATTTAAATTCATGTTCAAAACTAGTAGGAGGCTTCTATTATAACTTTTTATTTAAATCACCATATAAGAAAACTTTATTAACATCAAGATATTATATATAGATATCTAAACAAGCTTAAAAATTAAGAAGAATTCTTATAGAAGAATGTTTAACTACAAGACAAAAAATTTCAGCATAATCAATTCCTTCTATTTGAGGAAAGAATTTAAACAATATTTTGGACTCAAATTTGATGTTATTTCATAAATAAAATTTCTTTTTCTTTTGTAAATACATTTATAATGAATAACATTGGTAGTGAGAGGTTTATTAACTATGGACCAGGTGTTGTTCTTATTAATTGTTTACATATCATATTCAATGAATTAAATCTAATGATTATAGTTTCTATCATTGAAAATATCCTTGTAATATTGGGTTCCCTATCCATTAATATACTAGGAAACCTGTAAGGATAATTCAACTATATCATCATTGATAGACCATTAATGAGGCCCAATCACTCTCCTATCTCGATCCCTAGTGGTATGAAAACCTCTAAATTTACTAGAAACTCTAGCATATAAATAATCATAAGAATTAGATTCTAAGTTTGAATAATTTTAAGTAATAGGTGATGAAGTATCAATAGGAGACTCACAAACACTAGGAGAATCAATATCAAGATCCCTCTTAGGAGAATGATCCCCAGTGTCATCAAGGGGAGGATAGACTCTTGAAGGAAATAATCTTAAAAAACCACATCCCAACTAAGAAAAAACTTATAAAAACTAGTTATATCTACCCAATGTTTATATCCCTTCACCCCCCTTTGAATACCCTATTAAAATACTCTAACAACTCTAGGTTCCAGATTTTCAGTTTTGATATGATCATAAGTTTCTCACCCAAGCACACTAAGATGTCTATAATAAGGGGGGGGGGGATGGCTAATCCAAAGTTCTTACATATTATTAATGTCATTATCAAATTAGGTACACTTATTTGTCAAGTGAAACGTGTTAGTGGAAACGTCAACCTAAAAGGATTTAACTAAGCTTGAGCATGTAAGCATGCTATGAACCTTCCAAAGAATGGTTCAGTTCATACATTCATGTAAAACTTTTTTTAATGAGTATGACTAAATTTTTGAGGTCTCAAAATATACTAATCCTCAAATAATTCTATAAATTAGTTAGATTGTTATTCTAGTCCATTATAAATCCTGAAGGCCTTCTATTTTTGCCTAGATGTTTTTTTATTGAGGATTTACAAATTTCAAACTCCTAAAAGACATCAAATTTATTTCACAAATTATAAAACCAAATTTTACTTGAAAATTAATATATAAAATTGAAAAAATTAGAGCCTCCACAATAGGAGGTTGTCCTAACAGTTCCCCATAAATTAGAGTTTATAGAATCTAGTTTTTGACTAGATTTAATGATAAATTTATGAAAACTAACTCTATTTCACTTTCCTAGGGAACAATCCTCACAAAAAGACATGTTACTTGGTGTAAATTAGGTATGAAACCCTTTCTTTCTCAATTAATCTAATCCTTTCAAACTCACATGTCCCAATAAACTATTCCAAAGCATAGTGTTATCACCATTAATGACATAGGTTCTTCGAAAATGTTTGGAGCAAGTATTTTCATTTAGAACGTTTTTCCCCATCACTTAAAAACCCATAAGGAAAATATAAGAAGACATGAAAATTTTGATGAAAAAAATCATATTTGAAGGAAATACACTCTGATCAAATAATCATAATGCAATGAGATTCCTATGAAAATATGGACCCCATCTCACATATAGTAAGGTACCAAAAGAATGGTCAAAGTTATCTATCATAATAGATCATCTACCCAAGGCACAACATCTCTTGTTTCTACCTAAAACATCTTCTCATTAAACTTCCTTAGTAAAATCAATAAATGAATTGCTATCTAGGAACATGTATAAAGAAAAATTCAAGTCTAAAACCCATTCATACTACAATATGTCATAGGAGACACATATCACCTTAGCACTATCATAGCCTCAGTCGATAAAGAGTTAATGGTCATTAGATTCTATAGTGGGTTTCCCAGATTTTAAGTCATGGAATTTAGGCCTAACATACCCTAGTTTACCACAATGATAATAGGTAACTTATTTTAGTTTGGATTTAGGTAGATAATCACTATACAACCTATGGTTTATTCCATTCTTCTTTTTCTAACCTTTATTCTTCCATCAAAACTCATAATGAACTCTAACACCCAAGCTAACTTCTTTGAATTTAACTTCAGCCTTACCACTAAGCTCATGAAAAAGAAAGGAATATTTGTCTTCTTTTATAATCATTGAGTCTCTCTTTTACATCATATCATCTATAAGGTGTTCAAAAGAACTATCCAAGGATATTTAAAGAATAATGTATTGACCCTTATCTTTAATGTTAACTTCAATGTTGGATATGTCTAATAATATTTTATTTAACTCATCAAGATGTTTTTGGATAGAATTCCTGGGATACATATTGAAAATATAAAAATTATATTTCTAATTTAGATAACCAATTTTAAAAGTTTTATATACAATTTTTGAGGTTTATACCAAATAACTATTGTGTAAGTTTCATAAGAAACTTCGAGTTGGAATTTATCACCTAAGTAAAATAATAATGAGCTTTTATCTTTTTTGAAAATGGAGGAATATCTGAGAAGTTATTTCCATTCATTCCATCAGTATAATGACTAATACAAGGTTTCTTAGGTCTTTTAAGGGTATATTATAGCCTATTTTGGATAAGGAGGTCCCACATCTTCAATATCTATAAATTAAATTATAATCACCATAACATTTATCAATTTCACACTTTCTAGATTCTATAATATAATAAATGCGACTCTGATACCAACCGATGACCGAATCTCAAAATAAATCCCATTATTAAACACCCAAAATCAAAAAGAGACTATATACCTCTAGCACCTAATGATAATGAAAATTAATGATAACAAACTATAGAATATGGTGCATAATAGGAGTGATAGAAAGAAAAATAGAAAAATAAACATGATGATATAACATGGATTGGTACCAAGTTTAGTCCTACTCCATGGTAAGAACACCACTCTATTTTACCTTTATCAAATTCCCAAATAAATCCTATAAAAATCATTAAGGAATACAAAATAATCTATGAAAAAATAATGCTACATCATTGAAAGACCAAAAAAATAATAAGATATATAATTATCTAACCCAGAATCTGATTTACCAACAAATCAGTGATCAATGGTTCGTAGGAAGCGATGACATGAATTAAAATAACCAAGAAGGAAACACCTCTCAATAATGAATGATCTCCACTATAATACAACATCAGTGAAACTCAAATATATATAGAGAAGGAAATACTTTATCTGGTAGGGAAAACACATCTGTTTCTAGTCATTATCTTATTCTATCTTGAACTATTTTTCTCTCTCTAATGTAGTAGATAAAACTTTGGGAAATGTTTAATCAATTTAAAATCTATTCTCACTCTACTTTAAATTTGGATAAGATGGGAAAAAATTTACCTGAGATGTTTTTTAGTGAATCCACTGATTTCAAGAAAGGGATGACTACAAATAAATGAGCTATAACAACCCAAAAACAAACTAAAATAGAAAAGGAAATTCACCTATGCATGAAAATTCCACTAAATTACTTGGGCTATAAGATGTAAATAGGTCCTTCATCTATTTCATGTGAAAACATGAACCACTTTCAAAAACACAAAAAGAATCATCTAAAGAAATATTAATGGAGTCATAAACAATAACATGATCACCACTTATAGCGGTGGTTACACGATCATCTCTATCACAATTGTTTCTTTTAATATTTTTTATTCTTTATGTTTTCTATTTTAAAATAATAGAATAACATATTAACATGTCCTTTCTTACCATAATGATGTAATTCAAGCTCTCTATGCTTTGACCTGGATTTGCTTCTTCCTTTTCTCTTACCCCAATTACTCTGTCCTTGATTTTATTCATGACTTCTCCCTGATTCTCTATGAAAAAAATCTCTAAAGAAGATATCTCTTGAGTACGCCTCCTGAACTATTTATTAAAAATATATGACTTAACAAAATAGAATGTCATATCACCATTATGAGTAGAACTAGTTAGAGTAACATACAAATTCTCCTAAGAATCATGTAAAGTATTAAGAATCGAATGCGCTAAAACCTCATCTTGAAAAGTAATATCCATTCCATAAAATTGATGAAAAAATACTTGATATTCAATCAAATAGTCATAAATGGATGTAACTTATCTATACCTCAAATTCATCACCTGTTTGAGGAGAAACAATTTATTTTTTTCTGTCCTAGAAGCATAGGTATTCTCAAGATTCTCCTATAATTTTTTGCATGAGAGATGTTGAAAATATGGTCCATCACATTGTCTTTGACCTAGTGGTAATTTAAATCACAAAAAATATCATGCGAAAACTTTTATAATTCATATGAAATTATTTATGGCTTATGATTAATAAACATTGGAAGATTCATATACTTAAAAAAAACTATATCCTTTATATTTAATTTCCACATATGGTAGTTGGAACCATTGAACTAAATCACCAGACTATAATTTTCTTCCATAATTTATCTAAATAAAACCAAACCCTTTGATAATATATGTTGGAAAACATGACAAGTGATGAAAGCACAATCAAAAACAAAGAAAACTATCAGTGTAAATATATTCCATTCCTTTCACCAGTTTTAGATCTAAAAAAATGATGCTCAAACCCTTGCTGCACCAAGCACACGGAAGGAGGAGCACCAAACCTTAAAAAACCATATGCCTTCTCCAAAAAGACATTTCCCACAAAAATACCAAAACTTCCTCATTATATATTTTTTTGCTTTCTTTTTTATGTGAAGTATGTGGGGTCCCTATGCAATGAGGACTCCCAACACTTTAGCAGTTATTTTCTAATTGGGTTACATTCATATCTATTTCTCTATCACTTAATTCCTTAAAGGTTTCATAACACTACTCAATGAATGTAACACCCTGAACCTAGCTACCTAGAGTTAGTGAATTATTTTATTACATTGGAATGATCATAAGAAATAAAATCCCAAAAGACCAACTGGTTTAGTATCATTAGAGATACTAGATACAAACAAATGTTTTACATTACATCCTGAAATGAAAAAAAAACATATTATACCCTTTGAAAACTCTCATATCCCTTAGAATATCCATGTAGGTCAATCATAATATTCTTCTTCTCATCCTAAAAAAAATTAAACCTAAGAATGGGGTGAGATCAAATTCCCAGTAAGGATAATAAATATAATAGAAACTATCATAAATAAGCATAAAAGTTTTAAGGAAAAGTATAAAACTCAAGAACACGCATTTTAAACATAATATTTAGCATAATATGGAAATAATAAATCAAAAAATGCGATTTAAACATTCACAAGGATATTATAATATCAAATAATCACATGAAATATCAATAAATAAACATAATGAAGAAATGCATAATGCTGGACATCATAACCATACCGTCAAGGTCTCATGCCAAGACCATTAGCATACCATTAAGGCCTTATTCTAAGACAATAGTTTGTCTATTGATGCCTACCAATGTATCAAGGGGATATAGCGGGCCTCACCCATCCTTACTAAGTCCAATGCATTCCTCATATGAAAAGGGTGAAGCATAACCTAACCATTCGTATTAAAACTAGTATACAAAATGTTAAAACATTAACCATAAACCATGAATGGTATAAAAATAGCACATACACAGTAAAACATATCATAAACCATTAAATACAAAATTTAAGATTGTGTAATAATAAATCAACCTCAATTAAGCATAAAATCCAACAAAGGATGTTGACTTAGACAAAAATAATCTAATAAATTTATAAAAACTCTTTAAGAGAAATATCCTTTTTAATTTGAAATCGTTTAAAAGACACACAATTACAAAAGAAAAAATTTGTTTGAAAATGAAATTTTTTTATTGTAATGGATGATTCAAAATGTTAAGGCATCATAATGGAAGAAAAAAACCACTCGCACGATATAATTTAAAAAAAATATTTCCTGAATTTGTCTAAAAGGTCATAAAGTACCTAGTTTGGAAAATGATAGAAAGATTACTTTCAAAACGTTTTATAAAAATTAAAACATGGGTTAAAATGAATTTAAACAATTTTTGATAATATTTTGAATTACATATTAATAAAAATGGACAATGATGATAAGGATGTCCTGATAGATACTTACATATAAGCAATCTCATATAATAAAGCGATTATGAAATTAACCATTACCTTATACTTTAATTTATTTGAGGGTGATTTAGCCTACTGTATAATGATTAAAACATTTTATTAAATTATAACGGGACCATATCCATATTTATGATATCATATATGACCCTCATATATCTTTTTGGTAATAATATTTCAGTATTACCATTGTTTTGGGTGTTAACTGCTTCGTTTTCCAATTCTTGTTTTTTCATGTAATTCATGTTTGTTAAGAGTTGTATATATTATATTCATATCCAGAATTAAATTAAGTTAATAATTATTATTTTTAATCATAATATAAATTTTAGAATCCTTCTTGAATTGTTTACATGGAGAATGAATCTCATTTCATCGTGGAGATGGTAGGCTGTACGTACGCACGAGGGACGATATCATTCCCTTGATGGTAAAATGGTATCGAATTAGATGGCATATTAATTATAAATAATCATATCAAGTTATATTCATTATTTAAATCCATTTTACTCAACATTATACCCATCCAAATAAATTATTATTGAATAACAAATTACACCACGATGTGGAGACGGTAAGCCGTACACACACACATAGTGATATTGTTATTCGTTTGATTGAGAAAATGAGGAATATGGTTGTAACATGATTATAAAAACATAAAATTATATGTATTATACATGATTTATTATTTTTATGTGTAAAAAATAGGATGTAGAATAAGAAAAGAACTTTTAATGATGTGATAAAATAATTACCTCTTTTCCAACTGTCTCCTTTTGGTTTTCCCAAAATAACTACTTAAGTTGGCTTTTTTTCCCAAAGAGTGGAATCTAGGATGAAGTGAGGGAAGTTGGGAGGAGAAATTGGAAGTTGTTGGAAGAACTAAATGGCTTTAGATGAGTGAATAATAGAGAGAAGAGGGTGCCCTTTTATAAGAGAGGTGAGGGGAACTTTTAATGATCATAAAATATTAATTCATTATAAATTTAATTTTGGTTTCAAATAGATACAAAGTGATTTATTTCATGTATAAGATAATTATAGGTAGAAATAAACTTATCCAATGATTTTTAGACAAGTTTATGTCACAAAATTAACCTCATCATTTGGGTTTAACCCTTCGTTAAATAGTTTAACTCTTACCGCGTATTCTTGTATTTTTACACTATAGGGTTAATATAGTTTCTATAAAATGCCAAATGAACCCAAATTGGATAATTTATAAAATATTTAACACTATAATAGTTATTTTTACAATCCTTAAATTTTTATAAATTTTATAACATTTAATTAAATATTTTTTTAAAGTATCATTTATGTCAATTTTGATACTATTCAAATTTTCCATTTTTAAAAATATCAAACCAACATGATAACATCAAAAAAAAAATATATAATATGTGAATAACATATATATGTTATCAAAAAAAAATTCATGGATATGATTTATTAAGTCAAATTATATTTAATTTAATATTTTTAATAACATTTAATTGATTCTTTCTTTAATAATTTAATTACTACATCATTATTGTGTCACCATTTAATTTAATTAACTATTTATTAAAATTATAAATAAATTAAAATTATGGAGATAATAATTTTATATTTATAAATACTATTTATAGTCGACCATATCAATTATATAACCTTAAATTAAAAATGATGTAGTTAATAAAATTGGAATATGACATTTTTAACTCTAGTTTAAATAAAATATAATAAATGTCCTAATCTTATAAAATTGGTCTAACAAGGATCATATTTTTGAACTAAGGTTTATTTTGGTTGATGAAAACATATCCAATGAAATTAGGAAATGTTTTAGGGTAATATTATATTATTGTAATTTTATTTTTACCTTTAATTACGCCACTTACCTTTAACCGTGGTAAATAATATTCAAAAGTTACTATTCACCAAAAATTATTTTGATCCTATTAGAGAAAATTTTTCATATTGATTACAACCATGAATTTATTTTTTAAAAAATTCAAATCACCGAAGTGGTAAAATTATGTTTACTGCTAATCTGTAGATGTGCTTAGAAGGTGAGTAAAAGTGACGTTCAAAAGTTCAAAACAATTTTTTATAACTAATTCTATTATAAAAATGATTCCAATGAACTACATTGGGATAATATATGTATAATGTATCTATTATTACATTAAAATAAATCTAAATTAAAATAATTATTTAAATTAAAATGTTGGGTTTTTAACAATAATGTTGTATTTTTCACCATTCATCAAAAATTGAAACTTTTCATAAAGTTACCAAAATTTCAACATAAGATAATTTTTATATTATAAATTAAAAATGATGTATATTTTGAAAAATTAACTTTATAAACTTTATAATTTTGTTAATATTATTCATAACTTATTTTTAATGGGTAGTTGTAAAGTTCATGGTGCGCTCGAACTCGATTTTGCGTGCAAAACAAGATATTGAATTATTTAAAAGGAATCATATCGTGGAAGCTTGGGGTGTCACATTATTCTCTCATTAAAATAATTTCATCCTCAAAATTTCAAGAATGTTCCTTAATAAAAAGATTTGAGTGGTTCTTAATCATATGTTCTTAAGGTTCCCTCACCACCTCTTCCATTTTATGGGTTCTCCAAAGAACCTTTACCAGACGAGGCATCTGATTTATGAACACTTGTTCTCTAGTATCAAGAATCTTGATAGGATCTTCACAATATGAAATATCAGGTTCAAGTTCTATTTCTTCATAGGTGAGTACATGCATTGGGCTTGGAATGTAATTACTTAACATTGATACATGGAACACATCATAAACTTTGGAGAGACTTGGTAGCATTTACAAATGGTAATCTTAAAATCTAATTCATTATAGAATTTAAAAAGGTCCAATGTTCCTAGAACATAATTTACCCTTCATACCGATTCTTATAACAACCTTACATGAAGATACCTTCATGAAAACATGACCTCCCACTTCAAATTCCAAATCCTCCTTCAGTTATCAACATATCTATTTTGCCTACTTTGGGATGTTTTGATATGGGTATGAATAGTTTTTACCTTTTCTATCATTTCCTCAATATGTTCAAAGCCTACGAGTTTTATTTCACCAACATCATCCCAACAAGTTGGTGTATGAAATCTCTTTCCATATAATGTTTCATATGGTGCCATCTGTATAGTTGAATGGAAGCTATTGTTATAGGAAAATTACACCAAAGGTAAATACTAATCCCACATACCTTGAAAGTAAAGAGGGAAAGATCTCAACATGCCTTATAAGTTTTTAATAGTAATTTCTGATTGTCAATTAGTTTGAGGGTGGTAGGCAGTTTCAAATGAAGCTTAGTATCTAGGGACTTCTAAAGACATTTCCATAATTGTGATATAAAACAGGGATCACGGTCAGAAACAATCGATAGGGGTACACCATTAAGTCTTACAACTTCATTAATATATATTCTTTCTAAAAATTCAAGTGGTAATTCTTTTCTTATAGAAAGAAAATGTGATCATTTGGTAAGATGTTCAACAATTACCCATATCACATCATTTCTTCAGGATCCTTTGGTATCACCATGAAAAAATAAATCGTAATATCATCCCATTTCCATATAGGTATAGGAAGAGGTTTCATGACACCTCTAGGATGTTTCCTTATAGCCTTCACTTGTTAGAAAACCAAATATCTTGACATATAATCAACAATATCCCTCTTCATGTTGTCCCACAAAAAATGTTCCTTCAAATATATATACATCTTAGAGCCACTAGGGTGTATAGAGAAATTGGATCTATGATAATAATATGATAATTATCTTTTTAGCTCTGGTATAGCCGGAACACAAAGCCTCTATAACGACCCATACTTTACATACATTGTTAATACTTCAAAATTGAAGTACACTTATTACAACATATAACAAAACCTTGGAAGGACCGTATAGGTATAGTGTCTTTAGAAACTGGGAAACATAAACAACTGGTTCATAAAGCGTCTACACTATCTCCTGTTTATTTCATCATATCTATAGTCCCTTTTGGCATATATTACTTAATAACCTTCTTCCTGACCTAGGGAAAGAAAACATACAAAAGGGTGAGCTCAAATGCTCAGTAATGGTAAACAAAAGAAATATCAATCACATGAAATTCATTAGAACATAACATTTTGGAAATCTTACCCTGCAAAAGAGATCATAATTTCATAACATGGGATAAATCTTGGTAGTGAAATGTAATCACAATAATCATAACATAAAACATGAATCTTTGTATAATACACAGATAATCATAGAGAATCATTTATTATTAGTCAAGACTCATTTCCAATACTATCTTAGTGGACAAAGTCCATTTCTGAACCGAGTTCATTCCTCGTTTCAGTCCTGTTTCACTAAACCGGTTTAACCTGCCGTTCCAGCCATGTCTATCTGATGAGATATAAAATCTTTAACTAATGCATTGGAGGGAGATATAGGTCCCACCCATCTAATAATGATACCATTCTTATGTGTGCCACAAAATCATAAACCATACATCATAGCATAACCCATGTAATAAAATTGGGATTCTTAAACATCGTGACATCATAAAAAAATTCATAAAAGATAAAGGAATTCATAAAAATAATTCCATCACAACATAATCAAATCAATGTAATAATAGGGATAGAAATAGAACCCTTTATTATCTTAGATGGAAAATAATTTTGATAAAAAACTTGAACTCCATTCTTGAGGAAAATATCCTTTCTACTTCAAAAACAATTTTCATTTATTAACATGTCATACAATTATAAAATAAAATAATTTGATTAGAAATAAACATGAAAACTTGTAAAGGAAGATTCTTTGAAATAATGTTTTAAAAATCCATTCATGCCGTATAAGTTAAAAAAACATTCTTCTCGTATTTTTGTCGGAAAAGTCAAAAAGTACCTCGTACGAAAAATGACAAAAGATTCCTTTCATATCTTTTACTGAAAACTCACTGAAGGGTAAAATTGGATTTAAAAAATTGTAGGTGGATGGAAATAATATTAAATATTGAGGAAACATGGATGTTGATGATAAAATACACCCTAGTAAATTTCAAAGTATAAAGAATCTCGGATAAAAATGAGATTGTGATATTTCCATTACCTTAGGTCTGATTTGCTTCATAAGTGTCCGAACCTCCTGTATAATGATTTAAATAATGTCATTGACTTATTCCAGAATCATACTCATTTTTATGATATCATATATTGTCATATTCTTAGCTTATTATTAGTAATATTTCATTGCTACTTGTTATTCGAGTGTTTATTACTTTTTGTTCTTATGCGTGTTTTGTCGAATAAATTCTTATTCTTCTTTTTAGGTTATAGATACCTCATTTATAGAATGGTATTAGTGTAATATATATCATATTTATTCACTCAATTCATTTATGTAATCATTATGCAATGAAAATCATGTAGAACGAGTCGCATCACATCGTGGAGACGGTATTCCGTACGTACGCACGAGCGATGATATCGTTCCCATGATCGTGGAATTGTATTAGAGTGTATGCATACTATTTCAGAATTAATATCACTTTACAATAATCATATATATTCATTATTTACACCATTATACCCATCCAAGTAAGGTGGTGTTGGAAAATAAATTACACCACGGCGTGGAGACAATATTCCGTACGTACGCACGCGCGGTGATTTCGTTTTCCGTAGGATGGATATATGGTGAAATAGGGTTGTTTCATACTTATAATAACATATCAGTATATTAGTGATACTTATGTTATTAATTCATAATGAAAAAACTAAAGAAGAAGAAGTGGAAGAAGAAATAAAGTTGAAAGAATCGGTAACAGACATTACCTCTTCTTTGAAGCGCTTCTTTGAGACCTCCTTTTTAGGGCACTAAAAATGGTATTTGAAGAAGACCAGGACATCTAGGATGTTTATAGGGAAGTGGAGAGGAGAAATTTTCAGGGTTTGGCCGAGCTTGAAGGCTCAATGTGGTGTGAGGAAGAGAGGGAGGAGGTGCCCTTTTATAAGGGAGGAGAGGGGCACCTTTGGGAAAACTAAAAATATTATTTTATTATAAAGTCATATTCGGTTTTAAATAGCTCCAAATTGATTTATTTCGAAGATAAGGTGGTTATGGGTCGAAATACTCTCATCCAATAGAATTTAGACAAGTTTAGGTCCCTATTGTAACCTTATCATTTAGATTTAACTTTAAGTTAAATAATTTTACTTTTACCGTGTCTTCTTGTTTTCTTACACTATATGGTTAATAAACTTACTATAACAAGCCAAACGAACCTAAAGTTGTTTATTATTAATATATATAACCTTATCTAATTAATTTTTCCGAACCCTAGATTTTTAGGAATAAAATAACAATTAATAATATAATATTTGTTTTAAAAACTATTTTATGTCAATTTTGACACTATTTAGTAATTGATTTTTTTGAAAATCATAACAGAATGATTAGTTCTAAAAAAGTTAATTAAATCAATACTAACATGTCATATTAACCTAGAAAATTAGTTTAATTCATAAAAAGTCTCAAATTACATTTATTTGGGTATTTATAACATCAATTATATCAATATTTCATTAATAAGATAATTACTGCATCATATTTGTGTCATAAATAAATTATATTATTTAATGTCTAAAAATTAAAAATACCATTATGTAGGAAATATTTTTAGATTTCTAATTAATATTTATAGTCGAATTTATCTTATGTATAACCCTATATTAAAAATTATTTACTTATTAAACTTTGATTTTAACTATTTTAACCCTTCTTTAAATAAATTAATAATAGATGTCCTAATCTAATCCAAGTGGGCCTAAATGGTCATATTTTATTCCTAAGGTTGTTTTTGGTCGAATTATACTTATAAAATAGAATTAGGACATGTGTTAGGGTAATAATAATATCATTTTTACCCTTAATTACCCTATTTACTTTTAACTGTGGTAAATAAAAGTAAAAAGTTACTATTCACCAAAAATTATTTTCATCTCATTGAACCACATTTTACTTACTAACATCAATTGTGTATCTTGGATTTTTTAAATTCCACTCACAGTAGCAGTAAAATTATGTTTTATGTAAATTTGAAAATTCTCCTAGGAGGTGGTTAAAAGACGGTGAAAAGTTCAATAAAATTTTCATATATCTAAAATTATTATAAAATTACTCCAATGAATTACACTGAACTTATATAAGTATTATGTATCAATTTTTACCTAAAATAAATTTAAATAAAATAAATAATTATTTAAATAAAAAGTCGGTTTTTAAATAGTAACCCAGTGTTTTCAGTATTCATCAAAAATTGAAAGTTTCCAGAAAAATACCAAAATTTCACCCTAGGCTAATTTCAATATTCCGAATCCAAAAACGAAGTCCATTTTGAAAAATAAAATTTACAAAATTTCAAAAAAAATTATTACTATTCATAACGGCTAGTTTTAATAATATTTTAATAGCATATCATTGTTTAGTGAAACTCGGTATTGCGTACGACGCAAGATATCAAGGAAGGTCACGATTGCGTGTAAAGCAAGCCAAGATAGTGTTGTGTGTAGTGAAAGATTCCTTTGATGATTTATATAAAATAAAAACAAAATATTTCTTATAAAAGTCTTGGGTGTTACATTCTACCCCCCTTAAAATGAATTTCGCCCTCGAAATTCGTCACTTGTAACAAACAGATGAGGATACCTCTCCCTCATAATATCCTCAAGCTCCCATGTAGCTTCTTATAAATGGTGGTTCCTCCATAAAACCTTGACCAAGCGAGTGGTCTTGTTCCGTAATACTTTTTCACTACAATCGAGAATCTCTATCGGCTGTTCTTCATAAGAAAGATCTTGTTCCAGTGGTACAACTTCTGAGCTGAGTACATGTGAAGGATCAAGTATGTACGTTCTCAGGAGAGATACATGGAACACATCGTGAACTTGAGAGAGATTAGGTGGAAGTGCCAATCGATAAGCTACCTTCCCAACACGATCCAGTATTTTGAAAGGATCGATATACCTAGGGCTCAACTTTCCCTTCTTTACAAATCTCATTACTCTCTTCCAAGGAGATATTTGTAAGAACACTTTATCACCCACTTCAAACTCTAAGTCTTTTCTTCGGTTGTCGGCATAACCTTTTTGTCGACTCTGAGCTGCTCTTATGTGTTGTTGAATAGATCTAACCTTTTCTGCCATCTCATCAACAAGATCTGGTCCTAATAGATTTCTTTCCCCAACTTCATCCCAGCAAGTTGGAGTCCTGCATTTCTTTCCATAGAGAGATTCATAAGGAGCCATCTAAATACTGGAGTGAAAGCTATTATTATAAGAAAATTCCACCAAAGGTAGGTGTTGATCCCAACCACCTTTGAAATCCATAGAGAAAGCCCTTAACATATCTTCTAGAGTTTGAATTGTCCTCTCAGACTGACCGTCTATATGAGGATGATAAGCAGTGCTGAAACTCAACTCTGTATCCAGAGTATGCTGAAGACTTCGCCAGAACTTTGAGGTAAACCTCGGATCCCGATCAGATATAATAAAAAGTGGTACTCCATGCAATCTTACCACTTCCTTTACATATATCCTGGCAAGCTGATCCAGAGAGAAATCCTCTCTAATAGCAATGAAGTGTGCAGACTTTGTAATACGATCAACTATGACCCAGATAGCATTATTTCCTTTAGATATTTTAGGAAGTCCTGTGAAAAATTCCATAGTGATGTTTTCCCATTTCCATTCACGTATGGGTAATGGTTGTAACATCCCCTTAGACTTCTGTCTCTCAGATTTAACTTGCTGACAAACCAAGCATCGAGAGACATATTCAACAACATCTTTTTTCATGTCATCCCACCAGAAGTACTCTTTCTGGTCCCTATACATCTTCATGCTTCCAGGATGAATAGAGAATGAAGAACTATGAGCCTCATCCAGCAGCTCCTTCTTTAATTTGGGGATGGGAGGAACACAAACCTGATTCCTGAACTTTATTATCCCATCCTAATTAAGGTTGAATTTAAGAACATTTCTCACCTTCTTTTATAACTCTACATCTAATTTCTATGCCTCTTTAATCTTCACATGTATAGATGGTTGAACATTCATTTAAGAAAGATTATATTTTTCCCCTTCCATTATAATTCCAAGATCCATCCTTTGTAAATCCATAAATATTGGATCTTTTGTGATCCTCATCATAGATAAACTGGCATGGTCTTGTCGACTTAATGCATCTGCCACAGTGTTTGCTTTCCCTGGGTGGTAATGAAATGAGCAGTCATAATCCTTAATCAACTCCAACCATCTTCTTTGGTGCATATTAATCTCCTTTTGTGTGAAAATATACTTTAAACTTTTATGATCAGTATAAATGTCACACCTTTCTCCATAAAGATAATGACTCCAAATCATTAATGCAAAGATTACTGCAGTTAACTCCAAATCATGAGTTGGGTAATTTTTCTCATGTATTTTCAAGTGTCGTGAGGCATAAGATATCACCATATCATTTTTCATAAGAACACACCCCAATCCCTTCTTGGATGCATCACTGTAGACCATAAACCTTTATCCACTACAAGGCAGTGTGAGCACAGGTGCACTGGATAACCTTCTTTTCAACTCCTTGAAATTCTCTTCACATTCCTCCGTCCAAAAAAACTTAACTCCTTTCCGAGTCAACCTAGTGAGTGGATTCGAAAATCATGAAAAATCATTCACCAAAAGTCGATAATATCCAGCCAAACCAAGAAAACTTCAGATCTCAGTTACTGTTGTTGGTCTCGACCATCTTTCGATAACCTCTGTTTTTGCTGGATCCACATATATCCCCTCTTTTGAGATTATGTGACCCAAAAATGAAACTTTTTGAAGACAAAATTCACACTTGGTAAATTTGGCATAAAGCTTCTCCTTTCTCAGGGTCTTCAATATAATTCTCAAGTGATCTTCATGTTCTTCCTTTCTCTTTGAATATACAAGAATATCGTCTATAAAGACTACAACAAACTGATCAAGATAGTCTCTAAAGACTCTATTCATCAGATCCATGAAGATAGCAGGGGCATTAGTAAGACCAAATGGCATCACTATAAATTCATAGTGTCCATACCTTGTACGGAAAGCCATCTTTGGTATATCCTCCCTTTTGAACTTTAATTGATAATACCCTGAACAAAGATCAATCTTGGAAAATTATTGAGCTCCGCGTAGTTGGTCAAATAAGTCATCAATGCATGGGAAGGGATATTTGTTCTTGATAGTGATCTTTTTAAGTTCTCGATAATCAATGCAGAGTCTCATTGATCCATCTTTCCTCTTAACAAACAGAATAGGTTCTCCCCAAGGTGACGCACTAGGGCGTATGAATCCCTTATCAAGATTCTCTTAGAGTTGCTTCTTCAATTCCTGCAACTCAATTGGGTCTATTCTATATGGTGTCTTTGAAATAGGTAAAGCACCCGGTACGAGTTTTATTGAAAACTCAACTTCACGATTTGGTGGAAGACCCAGAAATTCCTCCGAAAAGACATCGCCAAACTCCCGTATAATGGGAATATTCTTAATCGTGAGTTTCTCACCAACCATTTGAGATAAATAACCTTCATTTAGTGGAATCAAGACCCATAAGATGGAAGAAATTTCCACTGGAAGGTTATGTTCATCCTTGCATTGATAGACGATCATAGATTGATCTGGAATATGAAATGTGACTTCCCTTCTTTGGCAATTGATATGATCTCCATATAAATAAAGCCAATCCATGCCAAGAATCACATCAAATTCCACTATAGGAAGGATAACAAGATTTGCAGGAAGCACTTTCCCACAAACTTCAATCGGAGAACAATTATAAACTTTTGATGCGACTGTTGTTCCATTAGGGGTTGCCACAGCTAACTCAACATCTAACTGTTGAGGTAATACGGTGATACCCTTAGAAAATTTTTCAGAAATAAAGGAGTGGGTGGATCCAGAATCAAATATAACATTTGCTACTTTAGATTGGATGGTAAGTGTACCTTTCACCATTTCGTTATCATACTCCACATCACTGATAGAAATAGCATGTGAATTTACTTTGTCATTAGCCTTAAGAGTTTGTTGACGTCGACCATCATTATCAACCCTTGGATTTGGGCATTGATTAGAATAATGCCCCATCTACTTGCATTTGAAACATTGAAGTGTAGGAGGTTCATTTTGTGTATCCCTTACTTTTTTTGCATCACTAGACATCTTCTTCCCATCATTGCGGAATTCAAATGTCTGATGAACTTCCTTTCCACATTTGAAACATTTACTTGTCCCTTTAAGACAACTCCCTCCATGTTTCTTTCCACACTTTGAGCATAAGGGAAAGCTCATCTTCTTTTCAGTGTGCTCTTTAGATTTTCCTTTGAATTCCATTTTCCTCTTCTTATCAAACCCATATGACTGATCGGTTACTCCAATCTCGATCTCAACTTTGAGAGCACATCAAATGATTTCCTCGTAGCTATTGAAGTCCCTTATGGCTAACGCCCTTCGAAGACTTGGTTTTAAGCCACTAAAGAATCGATCAATCCTACTATCAGGTTGGATAATAATACCAGAAGCGTACCTTTAAAGTCATGTAAAATTTGCTTCATAGGTACCAACAGATTCATCATCCTTTTTCTTCAGTTCAAGAAACTCTTTCTCCATCTTTGTTCGGAGAATACGAGGGAAGTACTTACTAAAAAATAAGTTCTTGAACTCGTCCCATTCCATGGACTCAATTTCATCTCTTAGCCTCGTATTCTTGATAAGATTCCACCATTGATCAAAATCACCTTCCAAACGATACACTGCTAAGATGACTTTATCATGTTCAGAACATTGAAGAACTGAAAATATCTTTTCAGTATTATTGATCCATTCTTCAGCAACTAATGGATCAGTAGACCCGCTGAAAGAAGGTGGACGCTGTCTCATGAAGGATTCAACAGAATGTTGCTCCTTCCTTTGCTCGTTTGGAATTCCCTGCATGATTCATAGCTTGAGAAAGTTGTGTGAGCATGGCTACAAGATTTTGCATTCCAGTTCCCATAACGTTTGGTTGCTCAGGGGGACAATCATTGCATTTCCCGTCGCATTCCGCATTAACACGGTTCCTTCGGGTTCCATCCATTGACTAAAACCAAGAAGAATATTGTGAGAAACACTAATTATAATATTAAAAAAACATAATCAAGAATAAAATTTCACACTTAAGGTCTTATCATAGGTTGTTCATGGCCATTTTTAAAACACTAAGATCGTGTTCTATGCTTAGACTTATCCTTAGGATTCTTACTAAGGCTTTAACATCCTAGTTTCCAAAGGTTGACCATACCTTTCCTATGATACCAACTATAACGACCCATACTTTAAATACATTGTTAATACATCAAAATTGAAGTACACTTATTACAACATATAACAAAACCATGGAAGGACCGTATAGGTATAGTGTCTTTAGAAACTGGGAAACATAAACAACTGGTTCATAAAGAATCTACACTGTCTCCCATTTATTTCATCATATCTATAGTCCCTTTTGGAATATATTACTTAATAACCTTATCCATGACCTGGGGAAGGAAAACATACAAAAGGGTGATCTCAAATGCTTAGTAAGGGTAAACAAAAGAAATATCAATCACATCATATTCATAAGAACATAACATTTTGGAAATCTTACCCTGAAAAAGAGATCATAATTTCATAACATGGGATAAATCTTGGTAGTGAAATGTAATCATAATAATCATAACTTAAAACATGAAGCTTTGTGTCATACACACATAATCATAGAGAAACATTTATTATTAGTCAGGACTCATTGCCAAGACTATCTTAGTGGACAAAGTCCATTTCTGAACTGGGTTCATTCCTCATTTCAGTCCGATTTCACTGAACCGGTTTAACCTGCTGTTCCGGCCATGTATATCACATGAGATATAAAATCTTTACTCAATGAATTGGAGGGAGATATAGGTCCCACCCATCTCATAATGATACCATTCTTATGTGTGCCACAAAATCATAAACCATACATCATAGCATAACCCATGTAATAAAAATGAGACTCTTAAACATCGTGACATCATAAAACAATTCATATAAGATAAAGGAATTCATAAAAATAATTCCATCACAGCATAATAAAATCAATGTAATAATAGGGATAGAAATAGAACCCTTTATTATCTTATATGGAAAATAATTTTTATAAAACACTTGAACTCCATTCTTGAGGAAAATATCCTTTCTACTTCAAAAACACTTTTAATTTCTTAACATGTCATAAAATTCTAAACTAAAAGAAGTTGATTAAAAATAAACTTGAAAAATTGTAAAGGAAGATTCTTGGAAATAATGTTTTAAAAATCCATTCATGCCGTATAATTTAAAAAAACATTCTTCTCGTACTTTTGTCGGAAAAGTCAAAAAGTACCTCGTACGAAAAACGACAAATGATTCCTTTCATATCTTTTACTAAAAACTCACCGAAGGGTAAAATTGGATTTAAATAATTTTAGGTGGATGGAAATTATATTAAATATTGAGGAAACATGGATGTGGATGATAAAATACACCCCAGTAAATTTCAAAGTATAAACAATCTTGGATAAAAATGAGATTGTGATATTTCCCTTACCTTAGGTTCGATTTTCTTCGTAAGTGTCTGAACCTCATGTATAATGATTTAAATAATGTAATTGACTTATTCCAGAATCATAATCATTGTTATTATATCATATATGGTCATATTCTTAGCTTATTATTAGTAATATTTCATTGCTACTTGTTATTCGGGTGTTTATTACTTTTTGTTCTTATGCGTGTTTTGTCGAATAAATTATTATTCTTCTTTTTAGGTTATAGAAACCTCATTTCCATAATGGTATTAGTGTAATATATATCATATTTATTCAATAAATTCATTTATGTAATAATTATGAAATGAAAATCATGTAGAACGAGTCGCATCACATCGTGGAGACGGTATTCCGTACGTACGCACTAGCGATGATATCGTTCCCATGATCGTGGAATTGTATTAGAGTGTTTGTATACTATTTCAGAATAAATATCACTTTACAATAATCATATATATTCATTATTTACACCATTATATCCATCCAAATAAGGTGGTGGTGGAAAATAGATTACACCACGGCGTGGAGACGATATTTCGTACGTACGCACGCGCGGTGATTTCGTTTTCCGTAGGATGGATAGATGGTGAAATAGGGTTGTTTCATACTTATAATAACATATCAATATATGAGTGATACTGATGTTATTAATTCATAATGAAACAACTAAAGAAGAAGAAGTGGAAGAAGAAATAAAGTTGAAAGAATCGATAACGGACATTACCTCTTCTTTGAAGCGCTTCTTTGAGACCTTCTTTTAGGGCACTAAAATTGGTCTTTGAAGAAGACCATGATGTCTAGGATGTTTCTAGGGAAGTGGAGAGGAGAAAATTTCCTGGGTTTGGCCAAGCTGGAAGGCTCAAAGTGGTGTGAGGAAGAGAGGGAGGAGGTTCCCTTTTATAAGGGAGGAGAGGGGCACCTTTGGAAAAACAAAAAATATTATTTTATTATAAAGTTATATTAGGTTTTAAATAGCTCCAAATTGATTTATTTCGAAGCTAAGGAGGGTATGGGTCGAATAATCTCATCCAATAGAATTTAGACAAGTTTATGTTCCTATTTTAACCTTATCATTTAGATTTAACTTTAAGTTAAATAATTTTACTTTTACCGTGTCTTCTTGTTTTCTTACACTATAAGGTTAATAAAATCACTATAACAATCCAAACAAACCTCAAGTTGTTTATTATTAATATATATAACCTTATCTAAGTCATTTTTCTGAACCTTATATTTTTAGGAATAAAATAACTGTTAATAATATAATATTTGTTTTAAAAACTATTTTATGTCAATTTTGACACTATTTAGTAATTGATTTTTTTTGAAAATCATAATTGAATTATTAGTTCGAAAAAAGTTAATTAAATCAATACTAACATGTCATATTAACCTATAAAATTATTTTAATTCATAAAAAGTCTCAAATTACATTTATTTGGGTATTTATAACATCAATTATGTCAATATTTCATTAATAAGATAATTACTGCATCATATTTGTGTCATAAATAAATTAAATTATTTAATGTCTAAAAATTAAAAATACCATTATGTAGGAAATCTTTTTAGATTTCTAATGAATATTTATATTCGAATTTATCTTATGTATAACTCTATATTAAAAATTATTTACTTATTAAACTTTGATTTTAACTATTTTAACCCTTCTTTAAATAAATTAATAATAAATGTACTAATCTAATACAAGTGGGCCTAAATGGTCATATTTTATTACTAAGGTTGTTTTTGGTCGAATAAAACTTATCCAAGGAAATGTGTTAGGGTAATAATAATATCATTTTTACCCTTAATTACCCTATTTACTTTTAACCGTGGTAAATAAAAGTAAAAAGTTACTATTCACCAAAAATTATTTTCATCTCATTGAACCACATTTTACTTAATGACATCAGCCATGCTCTTGGATTTTTGAAATTCCACTGATAGAAGCGGTAAAATTATTTTTTATGTAAATTTTCAAATTCTCCTGGGAGGTGGGTAAAAGACGGTGAAAAGTTCAATAAAATTTTTATATATCTAAAATTATTATAAAATTAGTCCAATGAATTA
Source organism: Viscum album (assembly GCA_963277665.1). NCBI lineage: Eukaryota > Viridiplantae > Streptophyta > Magnoliopsida > Santalales > Viscaceae > Viscum > Viscum album. The sequence goes on along the minus strand of OY728121.1, from coordinate 848,462,083 downwards.
AATTGAACTTATATAAGTATTATGTATCATTTTTTACCTAAAATAAATTTAAATAAAATAAATAATTATTTAAATAAAAAGTCGGTTTTTAAATAGTAACGTAGTGTTTTCACTATTTATCAAAAATTGAAAGTTTCCAGAAAAATACCAAAATTTCACGCTAGGCTAATTTCGATATTCTGAATCCAAAAACGAATTCCATTTTGAAAAATAAAATTTACAAAATTTCAAAAAATGGTTATTACTATTCATAGTGGCCAGTTTTAATAATATTTTAATAGCATATCTTTGTTTAGTGAAACTCGGTATTGCGTACGACACAAGCTATCAAGGAAGGTCGCGATTGCGTGTAAAGCAAGCCAAGATAGTGTTGTGTATAGTGAAAGATTTATTTGATGATTTATATAAAATAAAAACAAAATATTTCTTATAAAAGTCTCGGGTGTTACAGCCTCTCCCCAAAGTTCAAATTACTATCTTCCAATACGAAGTCAATCAGTCTCCCATCATTCAAAGCTTTAATTTTCCTTTGAAATTTCATCATCATCTGACTGAGAACTTTTAATCCTTTATAGTAAGGAAGTTTTTTCAACCATTTGAAAAATTAGTGATGTTTCACCTTCCATGATAATTCACATATCCATCTTTAATTGATCCATAAACATATGATTCCTTTCAACTCTCATTTTGTTTAGAACTCAATGGTCTTTTCTACTCAAAGAATCCTACACCTTATTTACCATCCCTGGGTGGTAGTGTATTGTTAAATCATAATCCTTGAGTAGCTCAAGCCATCTCCTATGTGTCATGTTGAGGTCTTTATTTGATAAAATATATTTCAAACTCTTTTGAAATGTATATATCTCACATATTTCACTATCTAGATAGTGTCTCCATATCTTCAGATAAAATATTACTATTGTTAACCCCAGATCATGAGTTGGGTAGTTTTTTTCATGATTTTTAATTTCCTTCATGCATAAGCAATAACCCTATCATTCTGTAAAAGGACACACCCAAGTCATTTCTTTGACGAATCACTATAAATCACAAACCTATCATTCCTAGATGATAGAGTCAAGATAAGAGCATTGACTAATCTTCTCTTTAATTATTCAAAACATTATTCACACTCTTTTTTCAAAACGAATTTTACCCCTTTACGCATGTTCTTGGTTAATGGGGTTTGCAATCGGCAAAATTTTTGGATGAAACATAGATAGTAACCTGCTAAACCAATAAAACTTTGTACCTTGGTTATATTTGTAGGTTCTGGACATTCGTGGATTGTTGTTTTTATAGGATAAATAGAGATTCCATATTTGGAGATAATATGGCCAATACAAAAATTTTATTGGTCTAGAATTCACACTTGAAAAAAATACTATATAGTTCATTTATTCTAAGAGTCTTCAGAACACTCCATAAGTGGTTCTAAGGTTCTTTGTAGATTTTTTAGTACACCAAGATATCATCAATAAATACTATGAAAATATATTCAAGATATTCCCTGAACACTCTTTTCATTAGATCCATGAAAACAGAGGGTACATTGGTCAATCCAAATGGAATTACTGTAAATTCATAATGACCATACATCATGCATAATGTTGTCTTTGGAATATATTCCCCACACAATTTATGATATCCCGAAAAAAGGTCAGTTTTCGAAAAATATTGAGCTCCATGAAGTTGATGTAATAAATAATCAATATGAGGCATATGATACTTGTTCTTTACTATTATAGAATTTATTTCTTTATACTCAATTCACAACCTCATTGATTCATCTTTCTTCTTAATGAAAATAACTGGGGCTCCCCATGGAGAAACACTAGGGAAAATAAATCCCTTATTACTCAACTCCTCTAGTTTTTTCTTCAGCTCTACTAATTCCATAATTTCTATCCCATAAGTGTTATTTTATATTGGTCTTGCATCGGAGTTTAAATCAATAGAAAACTCAACTTCACACTCTGGGGGGTGTCTAGGTAAATATTTGGAAAAAACATCAATGTATTCCTTTACAATAGACACATCATAAATTTGAATATTTCATTCTTCATACCAAGATTTTATTACTTCTTTCTCCCCAAGAACCTCATCCAGTAAAGCTACTAAGGGTGGATTTTTATAAGAATCAGATGATTATGTTTCTGCTCTAAAGATATTGGATTCTACATCATCCTCAAAAATATAAATTAATTCTTCTTAAAATAAATTTTCACATCATATTTTGATATCCAATCCATACCGAGGATTATATCAATGTTTACCATATTTATGATAATAAATTCAGTAGATAATAAACGTTTATATGTCATAATGGGAACTTTATGACACATTTTTCTTGCAATGAGACTTCCCTTAACGGTTTTATTTATAAATCCCTCATTAAAGTGAATTAGAAATATCTAATTTTAAAATAAATCTGGGAAGATATAAATTAATTAGAGGATACAAAATAAAATAAAGCTTTGCCTAAATTTTAGGAGATTATTATAGTACCTTCCACGACTCCATTAGGAGTTTCAACGTCAGCAATTGTGATTGAAAAAGATTAGCCTTTATCTATTTTCCTTTTCTATAGAAATTTTTCTTGAAACATAAGAAAGTCATTTTCATATTTTCCCATTTATTTATAATTGTATCATTGAACATTGATAGCCTCTTTCTTCCCCTTTCAATCATGAGTTTTGTGGACTTTTTTTCCACACTTGCAACAAACTACCTTCCCCTTTAAGAATGTATTGGGGTGTTTCTTCCCACAATTACTATAGGGTGGAAAGTAAACCTTTCTCTTCTTCCTCTTATTTACTTTACTATAGTGTTTAGTGTCTCTCTTCTTATCTTTATTCCATTTAAATTCATAAGACTTATAGAATTTATTTTCTATCTTGATAGCACATGAGACAATATCTTTGTAAGATGAGAAAGATTGTGATACCAATTCCCTTATGGGGATTTCTTTTAACCCATCAAAGAATCAATCAATCTCACTGCTTGGGTTACATATGTAGTCTGATACATTACATGATAACCTTGTGAAGTTAGACTCATACTTTGAAACATTATCATCCTCTTTTTACTTAGACTCAAAATTTTCCTTTCCATATCATCTCGTTGTTCTCGAGAAAAGTATTTTTCTAGGAAATGTTATTTAAAATCCCTAAATTCCATATTTTATACTTTTTCATCGTACTTTGTGTTTTGAATTAATGACCACCGTTGATCCACATCTCTTGAGATATGATAAACTGCCATAACAACCTTTTCCCTTTCTTCACTCCCCAAAGCAAGAAATATTATCTCTAAGGAACTTATCCATTATTTAGCTAAAAATGGATTTTTAGTCCCATTAAATGCCGAAGGTTTTTTTCTCATGTATCGGTCTAAGATATTCAACACTAGTTGAATCACCAGCTCCACTGTCATTATCTTACAGAGTAGGGAAATCTCTACATGGATTAAGTGCATTGATACGAATTCTATTTCTTCCACTAATATTCATTTCTAAACAATAACATACAATAGATTAGGTTATGAATAATAATTCAAAATTCAAAACTAGTAAAATACTTAACATAAATTGAAAATTTTATGCATATCTAATCCATAATCATAAAAATGGTTTCTTTGAGGACATAGTTAATCATAAATCCTTAATAATGGTTTGTAAATAAAATTTTAATTATCCTAAGAATATCCCCCAAGTGTGTCAAACCAGGTGCCCAGTAAGGCCCATTGTCATGTTCCAGTTTACCCCGAGACTAGCCCGCAACAAGTTGTCAGAGCTATTACACCTAGGTACATCTATTCCAGAACCACATCCAGTTGTAGTATCTCTAAAGGGATGTATTTTCTAGTAATAACCATATTATCTCTATATTAGAAAAATTCTAGTATGTTCTTCTATACTTATCCTCAAAGTCTATCTTAGGGTAATGTTCCCTAATCACGGTTTTTCTAAATCTAGTTTCCAAGGTTTGTACTAAACCGCCTTTGATACCAACTATAATTCCCCAACCCTAGTTACCCATAGTCTATAAATTATTTTATTACATTATCCTGATCACAAGAAATCAAATCCTAAAGGACCGATCAATTTAATAGCCTCTCAGATAATAGATACAAAGATACGTTTTTCATTACATCCTATAATGAAAAACAACATATTAACCCCGTTGAAAACTCTCATATCCCTTAGACTATCCCAGTAGGTCAATCATAATATAATTATTTACATCCAGGAAAAAATGAAACATAATAAATGGGTGAGCTCAGATGCTCAGTAAGGATAAACAATATAGCAGAAGCTATCACAATAAGCACAAACTTTTTAAGGAAAGGAATAAAACTAAAACACATGCTTTTAAACATAATATTCAGCATAATACGGAAGGAATAAATCAAATAATTCTATTTAAACATTCACATGGATATTATACTGGTTGAATAATCCCATGCAATATCAATAACTAAACTCGTAATGAGGAAATTCATAATGACAGACATCATAACCACACCATCAAGGCCTCGTGCCCAGACCATTAACATACCATCAAGGCCTTGTTCCAAGACACTAGTTTGTCTGAAGAGACCTACCATTTCATTGAGGGGCTATAGAGGGCCCCTCCCGTCACTTACTAAGTCCAATGCATTCCTCATATGAAAAGGGTGAAACATAACATAAATATTCATACAAAAACTAGCATACGAAATGTTAATACTTTAACCATAAATAATGAATTGTAATAAAATATATCAACCACAGTCAAACATATCATAAAATATTTAATACAATATAGAATATTGTATCATAATAAATCAACCTCAATCAAGCATAAAATCCAACAAAGATGTTAAAATAGATGAAAATACTCTAATAAATATATTGAAAATAATTAAGAGAAATATCCCTTTTTATATTGAAATAATTTAAACGACACACAGTTATAAAAGAAAAAATTTATTTTGAAAATAAACTTGTAATATTGTAAGGTGAGATTAAAAATTTTATGGCGTTATAATGGCAGAAAATAGACGCTCGCACTGTATAAGTTAAAAAAACATCCTTTACTTAGTTTGTCAAAAGGGTCACAAAGTACCTCGTTTGGAAAATGACAGGAAGATTCCTTTCAAAATGTTTTGTAAAAAGTAAAACATGGGTAAAAATGACTTTAAATAATTGTTGATAATATTTTGAATTACATTTTATGAAACATGGACAAGGATGACAAGGATGTCCTAGTAGATACTTACGTATAAGCAATATCGGATAATAAAGAGATTGTGAAATTAACCCTTACCTTATACTTTCCTTTAGTTGAGGGTGATTTAGCCTCCTGTATAATGGATAAAACATTTTATTAAATTATTTTAGGGGGATTTATCCTACTATTTTATGTTATCATATATGATCCTATTATATCATTTTGGTAATAATATTTCAATTTTACCATTGTTTCGGGTGATAAGTGATTCGTTTTCCCATACCTATTTTGTCATGTAAGTCATGTTTGTTATGAATAGAATATATTTTATTCATATCCAAAATTATTTTAAGTTCATAATTATCATTTTTACTCATAATATAATTTTTATAATCATTCTTGAATGGTTAACGTGGAGAATGAATCTCACCAAGTCATTGAGACGGTAGGCCGTACGTACACATGATCAACGATATCATTCCTTTTAAGGTTAAATGGTATGGAATTGGATGGTATATTAATTATAAAGTATAATTATCATGTTATATTTATTATTTATATCCAATATAATCGTCATTATACCCATCCAAATAATGTAGTTTTGAATAATAAATTACTCCACAACATGGACACGATTAGCCATACGTACACATGCATGGTGATATTATTATTCACATGATGGATAAAATGAAGAATATGGGTTTACCATGATTATAATAGCATCAAAGTATATTTATGATACTGGATTAATTATTTTTATGAATAAAAAAATAAAAATAGGAAGTATAAGAAGAAAAGAACTTTGAAAGAGGTGGTAGACATTTACCTCTTTTCCAGGTGTCTCCTTTTGGTTTGCACAAATGGACTCCTTAGGTTGGATTTAAGCCCAAAGTGTGCCTGTAGGATTAATTTAGGGAAGTTTGGAGGAGAAATGGTCAGGGTATGGCCAAACTAAAGGTCCTTAGATGAGTGAATCAAAGATAAGGAAGGGTTCCCTTTTATAAGAGAGGTGAGAAACACTTTTGGAAGATCATAAAATATTAATTTATTATAATTTATTTTCAGTTTAAAATAGTTAAAAATTGATTTATTTTGAGTATAAGATAATTATGGGTATAAATAATCTCATAAAATTATTTTTAGACAAGTTTAGGTCACAAAATTAACCTTTTATTTTGGGTTTAACCCTTAGTTAAACATTTTAACTCATACAATGTCTTGTTGTATGTTTACACTATATGGTTAATATAGTTACTATAACATTTATAACAAACCCAAATTGGTTAATTTATAAAATATTTAACACTATACATGTTAGTTGGATGAAACCGAGATTTTTATTATTTTTGTTACATTTAATTAAATATTATTTCTTTTAAAGTATCATTTATGTCAATTTTGATACTATTCAAAATTTTCTTTTTTAAAAATATCATAACAACGTGATAACTTAGAAAAAATAATTCTAATATGTAAATAACATATATATTATATCTATAAAATTCACGGATATCATTAATTAAGTAAAATTATATTTATTTTTATATTTTGAGTAATATTTAATAGATTCTTTCTTTAATAATTCAATTAATGCATCATTATTATGTCACCATTTAATTTAATTATTTATTTCCTAAAATCATAAATAAATTAAATACATGTAGATAATAATTTTATATTTATAATGACTTTTTATAGTTGACCATATGAGTTATATAACCTTATATTAAATATGATATTGTTAATAAAATTTGAATATGACATTTTTAACTCTTATTTAAAAAAATGTGATAAATGTCATAATATTTAAAAAGTGTCCTAAAAAGGATAATATTTTTGACCTAGGTTTTAATTGGATCGAGAAAAACTCATCCAATGAAATTAGGATAAGTTTTAGTGTAATATTATACTATTATAATATTATTCTTATCTTTAATTAACCTATTTACCTTTAACCACGGTAAATAACATTTAAAGTTACTATTCACAAAAATATTTTGATAATATTAGACCAAATTATTTATATTTATTAAAAAAATTTATTTATGTTTTTCTAAATTTAAATCACATAATTGGTAAAATTACGTTTACCGCTAATTCGAATATGTGCTTAGAAGATGAGTAAAAGAGACGTTCAAAAGTTTAATAATTTTTTTATAACTAATTCTATTATAAAAATTATTCTAATGAACTTTATTGGACTAATATATATATAATATATATTTTGAAATTAAAATATATCTAATGTAAAATAATTATTTTCATAAAAATGTAATGTTTTTTACAATAATGTAGTATTTTTCAAAATTCATCAAAAATTGAAACTTTTCAGAAAATTACCAAAATTTCATGCTAAGCTAATTTTGATATTATAAATTCAAAAATTAAGTATATTTTTAAAAAATAAACTTTATAAATTTCATAATTTGGTTAATACTATTCATAACCTCTTTTTAAACGTCTAGTTTGAAAGGCCATGGTTCACTCGAACTCGATATTGCGTACAACACAACCTATTGAATTATTTAAAGGGAAGCATATTATGGAATCTTGGTGTGTTACAACCTATATGTAGTAATACATATCACATGGAATAAGGGTAATAAGGCAGCTAATAATTGGGAATCTTAAGAACACTAGGAAGAAAATATCATTATTTACACTAGTATAGGATACCCCTAGTTTGGGGGGCCATTTTTCATGAGAGTTACTACAGGATCCACTATTTTAGACCACCATGATACTTTTTTTTTGTAAATTTTATGAACATGTATAAAAATATATAATTGTGTGTGACAACTATATGAGGGTGCCTATAAAACATGATTTTTCCCCTTTCCCCTTTTGGGGGTGCTTATGAAACTTGATATGTTATTTCATTTACTTATATGAGTGTGCATCCTATCACACAATTTGATTACACATTTTCTATATAAATATGGGACCTTGAAACATGATTAGTTATTCATAATCTCCACCATCATCGATTCAAATAATAGCTCAAGTAGGTATGGTTGGTTCTCGCAATGATTGGTTAATAATGTTGGAAAACAATACCAAAGTTTTATGTTTTATAGATTTTTTAATGGAGACATATATATTAACTGTTAATTATATTCTCTTATTATAAAAAAATTATATTATTATTGAATTTCATATCCTGCATTCACTCATAAATATAATGGATTATGTTAGATATATTTTTGGTGGTGATCTACTAATTTATGTACTCAAACCCTACATGGGAACCTTATGGACGTGAAACAATCACATTTCATGTACAAGTCAGGGTATGAAACGATGATCTGAATTTTCTAGATGGGGATTGACGAGAAAGAAATAATGCAATACTATGGTAAGTTTTAACTATTTATCCTATTTTTATGCTTTTATTTATGACCTACATGTGATTAAACTATTATTAGACCTATTTTTAGATATATGTATGTGTCATATTTTGGGTATGTTACTTTATTGCATGTAGATTGTTTATGTATCAGGGTAAGACTTCCACTATAATTCCATGTTACTCTTTTATATTATTATATGTATTATGATTGTTTTTATTCAATTATTATTGTATGTGGGGATACATAAGTCATAGTCTCCTCACATGATATCATTAAACTCTCACTGCTAGTTTTTAGCCACTAGCGTATGTGGAGGCACACCTAAGGTATGTGGCATTCTAGCTTAGGATGTATGAATGGTGATAAATCCAGGGATATTACAATTGGTATCATATCCTTGTCTTATTTACTTTACTTTTTTTACTTATTTGGGACATGATATAAGAAGATAGGTTATTTGAGACTTAGAATATACATTGGCCATATACTTAGCTGGAACTTGTATGATGAAAGTCTTAGTTACCAAAGAGTGGGAATGTTTTTATTAGTTTTTAGGAATTATGGTTTTTTGATTTTAAGATGTATGATATAGTGTGTTATGGTTGATTTTTATAATATTGGCCAGGACGACAAGATGTGTGCATACCCACATCAAATTTTGTATGAAGGTTCCCATGTATATAATGATTGCGTGTGATTTGAAATAGTTTTTTTTGGAAAATAATTTGTTAAAACATTAAGGAAATGATTTTAAGAAATGTTTTTTAAATATAGATTAAATTATTAAAATAATCAACAATAAATTAATCATTTTTTAATCACTTTATTAGTTTTACATTACTTAACTATACTATATCTTAATTATTTTTTAATAATTATCACATGAAAACAGTATTTTTTAGATATGTATATGGGTTGGATCTCTTGATTAAAAGAAAAATAAATTTTCCTTGAGTCATGTCTTATGTGGTTTGATTCATGTATGTTAGCAATTATCTTTCCTAGTTACGTTAAAATATATTATGATCCCCTGGTTTAGTATTAGGTCTATGATGTGTATGAGTTTAGGATAAAATTATGTAGGATTAGCTCAATCATGTGGATTACATTTAGTGAGTATGATTTGGAAGTACATATAGTACTGGTGATAAATGGTTGAGGTAGGAAAAGGTAGGTATGTAGGATTATTAACCTAGTGAATTAGGTGTGATAGTATGGGATTAATGTGATAAACTCATAATGGGATGATTTTAGTGGGAAGGTAGCTACTACTAACATTTTTTTTTGTAGTTTTTATGTTTTATAAACCTTGAGGATGATCTTTTTAGGTAAAATGGTTTAGATAGTGATATATGGACCTTAATTAATTTCATATATATATTTATTGACCGTTGGATTATGTAAAAAGAGTAATATAGTCGATGTACTTATAACAACAAGTCCTTTGTGGGTTTTTATTTATTTGATAAGAGATTTATGAATAGATAAGAGGTGGTGGTTCGGGCCATGTTTGGTTTCTTGGAGCTTTCCTATTAAAATTTTGGTATTCAATTGATATAATAGGATACATAATATTTTAATGATAATTCCAAATTAATTTTTTAATAAACTAGTTCTTCCAGTAAGTTACATGTATTCTAGGAAATTCCTAATTTTGAAAGTAGTTTGTGTAATAATAAATGACCATGGTTATTTAAAGGTGGTAAAATATCATACTATATGGATTACCACTCTCTTTTATATGGGATGTTCAATATATAGACATTACTACTAGGAAATTTTAGGTATTCATGGATCACTGGTATCTTGGTTGATCAGTCCCAAAGTACCTTGCTAATTTTGAAAGATTATTCATGTCTATAATAACCTTGTAAGAAAATGAATTTACGAGTCCCACTATTATAAAAAGGGACATAATTATTAATTGTGGGTATGTAATGTGCTATTTTTAATTTTATACCTACTGTTAGGTAATAAATAAAGTGTTTTTAATGGTGTTAGAGGTTTTTTACCTTATAATGTTGTAGAAAACAGTGTTATAGATAGGAAGAAGGGGAATAATGACATTGATATTGGGTATATTGATAATTTTTCGGATTGATGAAGTGGGAAATAACTCATTACCCTGGAGTAAAGTATCATTTGAAGTGATTATGATACATAATTATGGGACTTGTTTGAACCCAGTGTAATGAAGAACTGAATAAGTTTCATAATGATGGAATTATAGGGTACTTATAAGTTCTTTTTTAGTGAAGTGGTTAGAGGTTCATAGTAGATCTGATGTGAGAGTAATGTATTGAAATGATTTTTAGGTTCAGGGTGTCATGGTGATGGTCTATATCCATCTTCAATGGCATTATTTTTAAGCACCATGAATACCTCCAATAAAGAGTACGACTCATAATGTGGGTTAGTTAGGTTATTATAAGTATATTTCATGTCCAACAATACTTATGTGATAATATAAATTTATTTATTTGGTTATTGGGGAGTGATTTATAATGGAAATCTTATAGTGTGGATCACACCCTTAATTATTTAAGAAAATAAACCATACCTCTAGAAGAGTATGGTAAATATCATGAACTACATGTTTGGAAAACCTATACTACTAGTGATTGAGGGTTTTCATTGGCTTCCATATGTAATTTAGTAAGATTATCTTAAAAGGTGATGAAATTTTAGATTTATATATTTATTATTTATTTAAAAATAATTTTTGATTATAAAGAAATAAATTAAGTATAATTAAATGAATAAACTTGTATACCACTGGAGAATTAGAGAAATTTTTGACTCACAAATTATACCTAGATTTGTGTATTATTTTAAAATTATCCAGAGAATCATGTTTGTTAAATATCTGACTAGTATAGAATTTGAGGATAGACTTGGTGAGAATATTGAAATATAGAATGTTATTTCATGACAAGGAAGTGTAATAATGGTCTAATTGAATTGAAGAACTATCTAGTGCATGAATTATCAATTAAAAAGTTTTGAATTGGGTGTGAATAATCATGTAATGCTTGGGTGTATCTTTAAATGAGAAGTGTTCTGACTTAGTTCGGTGATATAAAAAATTATAAATTTTATATTGGTGATTAGGTGTTTATGAATGTATCCAAGCTTGGAGAATTTTTATTTCTATTGATTTAATTTTTTTAGCATCTTGGTGTTTAAACTGTTGGTAAATTTGAGGAAAACAAGTAATGTGGAGTAATAATTATCTCTTTTAATGGGTTTTTAGTCAGGATAAAATGTCTTTGTAATTATTCATGTTTATTGAGAGTAAATAGATAGGTAATAAGGTCAAAATATGGAGGATTCAAATAAAGGCAATTATTGATATTAGGTGTGTGGTATGTTAGTAATGTTTTGAGGTTGAGAATGAGATTAAATATTTTATTAAATTAGTTTAATAAAATTAAAATAATGTATATGGAAGGATGATAATCTATATAGTGGTAAGATTTTAACAACATGTATATATATATATATAAATATATATATATTTGTGTGTGTGTGTTGGTGGAACCATATAAAATCTACCTCAAATAATTTATATGGAAGGATAAGAATAAAAAAGTTATTTTTTATTCTTTCTATAAAACTCCAAGGATTCCATATGAAATTTATGGTGATCTTTGATATCTGGGCTCTGATTCCAATTGATTAGAGAGTGTTAAATCATGTAAATAAAAGTTTAGGATCTCTTTCTTCATTGTTTTCTTGGATCTCCATTCTTTATCTAGAACTGAAACATAGATATGTATTGTAATACCTAGATATATGTGTTTATATTTTTTTGATGAGATCATTTTGGGTTTTAATATAAGAGAATAATGAAGAGGTCAGGTTTGTGGTATTGTCATGGATCATTTTTTATAAAAAAACTTTTTTTAAGTGTCTTATCTCCCATTGTACTGTTATAAAACTTATTATCATGAGTTTTCCTAATATTTTTTATATTTTTTACTTAGAAATACAATGAGAAATTTTATGTGGAAAATCCCTATTCTGATGTGATTTCCAAAGGGTTGATTTTAAAAAATAGAAATAAAATTTATTCTAAAAGAATATTAATGGGAATTATATTTAATGAAATGTTTTAATGGGTATCCTTACATAATTTTGTTGGAATGTTTTCTTATGAAAATGGAATGACATAAGGGTGTGAATTTACCCCTATCAAAGTGGGATGAATTATGGTTATGAAAGTACCCCCATTAAAAAGGGTTCACCTAGTGACAGTTTAGTGAAATTTTGGCTCAACACTCATCAGTATAGGGAGGTCCATGGTTGAAGGAATTGTTTCTATTCATGGTTGTGGAATTGTAATGATTATTCCAAGTAATAATAAATTCTTTAAAAAACATTGTTTAGTGTTTTCTATGGAACATATCTTAGCTGGTATTAACTGTTTATCTTCTTCTCAACAGTTTTTATACAAATTCTGCTAAATTGGTCTTATCCTAGTGGTGTGTGTTGGTAATTATCTACATATTACCTACTTAGTGATATAATCAGCCCTTGTTGGGTACTTTGGTGCATTTCCAGATGTTTTCTACTGATATACAGGGAAGGGTAATGTTTCTTATTTCACTAGTGGTATTCCATGATGTCATTGATTTTGTTGCTAAAGATATAGATTGGAGTGGATTTATCTTAGATTGGTGTCACACATCACATTATTTCAGTGCTTATTATGTGGTTAAAAGATTGGGACTACAAGTGGAAATGGATCCTCATTTCATTGGACAACATCCGTTTTATTTATAAGAAAGGCACATGGTACCCCAGGGTAATGTGTTGATTATTGTCAATTGAATCAATTTATGATTGAAAATTGGTATCATATTCCTCAAATTAATGACATTTTTGATCAATTAATGGGATCCAATTGGTTCCCTAAGATTTATCTATACTTAGTATATCATCATATTAGAGTCTGAAGAGAGGATATTCCAAACAAAACATTTCATATTCCTTATGGAAATTATGAATATGATGTCATGCCCTTTGTTCTGACAAATGCACCTAAAATATTTATAGAATTTATGAATCATATTTTCCATAGGTACCTTTAATCCTTTTTCTTGAATTTTTTTATGATATTTTGATTTACTCTGAAAGTGGGAATGACCATGTGGTGCACATAGAAATTGTAGTGAGTATATTTTGGGACAACTGTTTTTATGCTATGTTTTCTATGTGTGAATTTTGGATCCTAGAAGTTAGTTTCCTCGGGAATGTCATTTCTAAGGATGGAATGTCAGTTTACCTTGGAATTATTGAAGTAGTAGTTTTTTAGATGCAACTAAATAATGTTTTTTAGATACAATGTTTTTTGGGATTAGCATGTTATTATCATCATTTTATTTTTGATTTCTCTTAGATTACTTCTCCCATGACTGATTTAACAAGAAAGGGTGTTCCATTCATATGGAATAATGAATGTCAGAAAATATTTCTAAATCTCAAAATTCATCTCACCTGTATAACCATTATAATCTTTCCAGAACTGGATAAGGACAATGTGGTATATTGTGATGCAATTGGATCAAGTTTGGGTTTCCTTCTCAAGTAGGGATATATTTTAGTGGCATTTGGTTTTAGGTATTTGGAATCACATGAGAAACATTATCCAATGCATGAAATATAATTAACTACAATTTCAAATTCTTTAAAAACATGTATGAATTAAATATTTGGAGAAAAGTTCACAATTTTAACTAACCATAAGAGTTTGAAATATATATTTCATTAATGAGATTTTAACTTGATGAAATTACAATGGATGGAGTACATACATATGTTTTATTTTTACTTGGTATAAACACACAAAAAATTTAATTATATGGCATATGTATTGATTTGAAAGTTTTATAGTGAAGTAGAATAAGAAGCTCAATGCCAATGGAAGCCAATGAGGTTGACTGTTGACATACATCGAGATTGAACCACATAAGATAAGAATGTTTTTTTTCATTCCAATTCATCTTGTTCCTAACTTTATAGATTTAGTGAAAGAGTACCAAATAGTAGATCTTGATTGTATCACCATTAGCTAAAACCTAAATGGTGGGAATAATTATTATGGTTGTAATGAGGATAAAAATTAATTTTTACTTTTTAGAATCAAATTGTAGTTCCTCATTATTTATAAGTATAACTTATATCTTCTTGTCACCATTCAAAATTGACCACTCATCTAGGAATTTAGAAAATGTATGACATGATGAAAGAAAATTTCTATTGGACTAGTATAAGATGAAATATTTTAGATTATGTGATGAAATAATTGAATTTTCAATAGATAAAAACTGAGCATCAATGGCCAGTTGGTATGATATAGTTAATGCCTATACCTATATGGAAGTGGGAAAATATTTTTATGGACTTTTTCACATGGGTACGATGAATTTTATGGAAGAATTATTCTATTTAGTTTATTTTATATCCACTCACAAAGTCATCAAAATTTCTCCTTCTCATATAGTCTAACATGATAGAGGATTTGAAAAAATTATATATCCAAGAAGTGGTCAGATTTAATGGAGTACAATTTTTGATTATATCTAACAGATATCCCAATTTAACTTTTCAATTATAGAGGTCATTAAAATAGGTTCTTAGAAGTCAATTGAAAATTAGTACAACATATCACTCATAGATAGATTAGCAGTCAAAGAAAATAATTCAGATATTGGAATATATTCTCAGAGCTTGTTCCATGGATTTTAGCAGCACTTGGGAAGATTTTGTTCCTTTCATAGAATTATCTTATAATAAAAACTATCAGGTGAAAATAAAAATGGCCCCATATAAATATTTATATTACCTTCCTTGTAATTATATACTATTTTTGGTGGAAATAGGAGAGATATTATGGATTGTACCAAGTTTTGTCCATGAGACTGTAAAGAAAATAAATATGATCTGGAAGCTAATGGGTACATCTTAAAGATGATAGAAATTGTATACATACAATCATCATTGAAACGTATCATTTTAAGTGACATCTTCATTAAAGTTTCAATAAGACTTGGTCATCAACACTTGGTGAAACAAGGTAAGTTAGAACACTGGAATGTGGGACTGTTCAAGGTTGTCAAATTTATTTTCACTATTGTATATCAATTAAACTTACCTCCAAGATTCATTTTTTTCATAAAATATTCCATATTTCTCAATTGAAGAAATATCAGTTGGATCTCATTCATGTGATTATTTTGGATCATGCTACTCTTGAGCTTGATGTAACTTTTATCCATGAACTAGTTCAGATTTTGGATAGATAAGAAAATACCAAGAGTGGTTTATGTTTTATTGTAGCATGGTCAGGTTTAAGAGGAAACATGAGAATGTGAAAAAAATTGCATGAGGAATATCCTAATATATTTAGAGGAAATTTTAATTTATTACTTCCTAAGGATGAGACTCCCAATTGTGTGGAGAATGTAACACCCTCAGTTTGAGGTACACCATTGTTCTTTGAATTTTATTTTATGTTTGAATTCGATGGGTTAGTTTTATAGAAGTTTTCATAGGTGTAAATAAAAGAAGAATCTAAAATATGTTATAGGAAATGCTACAGGAAATATTGCCAGGATGAATAGTGTTTTCACTATATGAATTAACCCCGGGATAATTCATGAATTTCTTCAATGCATGAATTGTTTTTGCTGGATCAATGGCTAATGAATTTAGGATGTGAAAACCATTCACATCATGAGATGGTTATCTATAAAAATAAAATTGAGGTGACGTGTATAAGGCCTCAGCCTTAAGCATTACATAATCTTTAGTTTTATTCAAGAAATTATTTTCTTTCACATTAAAGAACTTTTCAGGTTTAGAGTTTTATATAATTAGGCTATAACTCATACATAACAAAACCATAAAAATACAATGATGACACTAACAATTAGTATCAATTTTCCCATAATATAAAACTTTTAAAATAAAGAAAGATCACTTTTATGAAAACTTTTTACAGCTATCAACATGACCTCTTCTAATCCCTTATTCATTAATGAATCCCATGAAAAACATTTAAGAACATGGGATGAGCATAAAAAGATTATTAAGGGATACAAAATAAGGAAACCATTTGTCCATTAATAACCCTTAAAACCCGTGAAAACCACTTTATTAAAAACATTACATTTTACCCAAAAAAGAAATATAATTCTTTTAAAAAATATCATTTATTTTATCTTTTTAAAACAAACAAGTTAATTGAAAACACATTATAAAATAGAGAAAATTCATGTAGGTACCTTGGGAAATCATCACATATAAACCTTAAAGAACCCTTAAAGAACCATTATATATTAGAATAACCATATGGCCAACTTACAATATAATTCTCAAGAGAATTTTATCATTTCCCAATTCATTGGAGCATTATCTAGGTGAAACCAGATTTTATGCTATAATAGAATCACCAAAAAATATCTAGACACACCCATAATTTATAATATTCAAGAACCAAAAGATAAAATAATTTTTTTTTTCATTTGAAAAATTCTTTTAAACTTGTTTTTAAATCACTTTCAGATATTAAAATACAATTTTCTTTAAAAATATCATTTTCAACACAAAATATACCATTTCTTTTAAAAACTATTTACAATACCAAAATACCCAAAAATGATAAAGGGGGTTTTTCATTTAAGGAAACCTGAAATTTTTAAAGGGAAGCCAAAAATAAAAATAATGTTCATGATGGGGGAAAAGTCATTCTCACTGAGTATGTTAATAAAAGAACATTTCTTTTGTTGATTGTCTAAACGTTCCAAATAAAACATGTAAAAAAATTATTTAAAAAAAATACTAATGAAATGAAAAATTGGAATAATTTTATTTGTAATAATTTTATATAAATAAAATTAAAAATAATATCATGAATATAATAATGGATGAAAATATTTTGAAATTAAATCTTAAAACATTTAAAAATAAATTTTTAAATCAAAGTGTCTCATACCACTCTGAAACATTTGAAACATAAAACTCTTTAAATAATAACATTATAAATTTAAATATCATGAAAATAGAGAAAATTCATGATATAACATGAAAAAGGGGTTGTATATACACCTTATAAAATAATAAAGGTGCATAACATCAAGACATTCCTTAATGAAAGGGGTTTGAGATGAAGTCTCATACATTGAGTCCGACTTGTCACATGTGTATTAATATTACTGAATAGTGAAATTATAATAATTATTTTCTTTATTCATAATTTTTTTTAATGTTTATCATTAATTTTATTTCACTTATTTCAATATTGTAAACAACTTCTTATACAATTAATTTTACATCGAGTGATTTGACCAAATTCGATTTATGTTTCAAAAATGAATTTGGTAGATCAACTATGGTCAGAGGGGTCATAATTAAAAAATACACATAATAATAATAAAAAAATAGTGATCATATTTATACATATTTTATACATTTAAAAACAAATAATGTATGTTGTTTTTGAAAAATTAACCAATGTTACAATCACAGAGATTGTAGGGCATAAACACGCATGAGTAACGTTCCATTTCTAAATTATCATTATGAAAAGAATCTATGTAACATTTATCTTTACATAATAATAATTATATCATATATAAAATTTTATTTAATCATATATAGTTATATATAAAATTAGTATGATTTAAAAGGAATCACATCACGCTGATGAGGAGGTAGTCTACACGTCCATGAACGACATTATAACTTTTTTTTTGTCTGAATGGGTAAAAATGAAAATGAAATATTATATTTAAATGAATTTAATTATGTAATTAATATAATATAGATTTTATTTATATCACATATTTTTATTAATACTATCCTTAAAACATTCCATATATTGTGTGAACATATCACATCACTTTGAGGAGGCGATAGTCCCCATGTCCACAGACGATATAACTGTATTCACACAAAGTGGAAAGTATGAAGGTAAGTGTATATAAAAATATAAAAAGTATTAAGAAATCATAAATATCATAAATATAATATAAAAATAGAGTTTATATAATAATTAACAACCATTATAGGAGGTAAAAGAAAAACAAATGACATCATTTCGTGAGGTGGTAGTCTACTGTACACATGAAAGGTGATTTCGTTACCCATTTAATGGAAGTGTGTGTAGGTTTAGGTAAAAACAATAACCTAAAAACATATTAGTATATTTAATATACTATGGTAATTATATGATACTGATATAAAGTTAAATCAATGGAGTGAATAAGGAAACAAAATAACAATTCTTGCTAATGAACGATACGTATTCTTTAGGTAACTCCTTTTGGTTTTCACCAAAGTACTTCTTAGTTAGATTTCTGCCCAAATTGAGGCCTCTAGGGTGACTGGAGGGATTTTGGTAGATTATTTTTGTATTTTTTAGATGTTACAAAGGTCTTTTTAGTTTTTAATAAGTGGGGGGTGGATTACTTTTTATAGTGGTGGGGGAGTGAAATTCTTGTAAATATAAAAAGGTAAACACTATTGGGAGGTCTTCCGTACATCATGATACTAAAATAATGATTAATTTTAGATAAAAGGTATTATATGATCTAAATATTTCCATACAGTGTATTTTCTACAAGTTTCTAGGTCATTTGTCCCCACAAAATTAAAGTTTAACCATTAAGTAAACACACTTTTAGGTTTATCACAGAAATTAATTTCAATTTATTTCACTAATAATTTTTGACAGAAACTAATTTTACCATAATATAAATTATAAATTATGATGATTCAAAATATTTAATCCATTATTCCTAATTAAAATCATAGAACTGGTAGAAATTAATTTAAAATTAGTCCCATAGGTGGGATGAAACAACACGTTTTTAAAGTAAAACTGTTCAAAAGATTGAAATATTTTTATATCCAATTTCATAGTGAAATTGATTCCAATGACCTAAATTAGTTTAAATGATATAAATTTATTTAATTACACTTTAAAAACAGTTAAAAATTATATTTAACTATAAAAATAAATTATATGAAAAATTAGTTTTCAATTAAAATTCACTGTTTTCACTATTCATCAAAAAATGAAACTTCTTAGAAAATAAAAAAATCAGACAAAGTAAATTTTGATATTTTATTTTTCCAAAAATGAAGATTATTTTTTCATATAAATTTTATAAAGGTTTCAAAATTTAGTTTTAAATTAATTCTTCTGGTAATGGGTGGCAAAATGACCATATTAAATAATAATATTAACAATATATTATTGTTCACTATAACTCAGTCTTGCGTGAAATGAAAGATTTTGATGAAAATAAATATTTTGTATCATATATTCTTCTGAACACAAAACCCATTTTAATTTAAAATTAATATTTAATTCATAAATATTAAGAAATATGAAAAATATTTATTTTTTCATCACATGGGATGTTACATTATTCCACCCTTTTGGAAATTATGTCCTCACAATTTTATTCACTCATTAAATAAGTGTGGTTATTTTCCCCTCATATAATTTTCATATTCCCATGTTACCTCTTAAATAATATGTTTTTTCTATAAAACCTTAACCAGGCGAATCAACTTATTCTGCAACACTTTCTCTCTACGGTCAAGAACCTAAACTGGTTGTTTCTCATAAGAAAGATTCTATTCCAGCTGAATTACTTTTGGGTTCAAAACATGAGATTAATCTAAGAAATACTTCACTATATTTGGAACATGAAATATGTTGTTTACCCAGGATAAAATCTGATAAACATACACTCGGTAGGAAAATGATCCATATTTCTCTAGGATTTCATATGGTCAAATAAATCATCGACTCAACTTCCCATTCTCACCAAAACACATCACACTTTTCCATAGAGTAACATTGAGAAATACATTATCACCTACCTATAAAGAATGATCTTTCCTCTAGTTATCTGTATATCTTTTCTTCCTTCTCTGATCTATCCCCTTGTGTCACTAAATTAATTGAAATTCTCTACCATTTCCTTTACCAACTTTAGTCACATCAACTTCTTTTATCCAATATCATCTGAAAAATCTGATTTCCAACACCAATTTCCATATAATTCCTCAAATGGTTCCATCTATATATGAGAATGAAAAGTATTGTTATAAGAAAACTCAACCAAATAAAAATTTCCATCCCAAATTCCCTAGTAATCTATTGAGCAAGAATGAAGTGCATCTTCCAAGTTCTAAATTTTCCACTCAGACTATCTATCAGATTGAGGATGAAATGCAGTAATAAAATTTAATTTAGTACCCAATTAATTTTGAATTCCTTTCCAAAAATTGGATGTGAACCTAGGATCATGATATGATACAATGGAGATAGACACTACATGTGACCTGATAATATCTTTTAAATATAGTCTAGAAATATTCTTTAATGAAAATGTATCTTGAATTTTAAGAAAATGTGTAGATTTAGTTAATCGATCAACAAATAACCCAAATAGCATTATTACCATGAGATGTATTTGGAAATCATACCACTAAATGCAATGATATATTCTCATATTTCTACTCTAGTACTGGAAAAGGTTGAAGAATCATATTCGGTAACGACCATTCTATTTTAACATGATGACAATTAAAACACTTCGTGTTGAAGTCAACAATTTATCTTTTCATTCCATCTGACCAGTAATACCCTTGAAGGTATTTTTATATCTTAGTGCTGGCTGGATGAATGGAAAATCGAGAACTATGAGATTCAATCAACAACTCTTTCCTCAACTATGAATCACAAGGCACACATAATCGTTTTACAAATTTTATAACACCTTCTTAATCAATATTAAAATCAGAAAACTCAACATTCTTAATATATTTCACCTTTTCTTTCAAGGATTCATATACCATCCGAACCTTCTTAATAATTTATATCAAAGTCAACTGCACTGAATCCTGTAACAAAAGAAGGATGTCCCTGCATGAATAAATTCTTTTCCAAAATTCATAAAATAACTAACCATAGGGATACTTTCTAAACATGACGTGGTTAAAATCACTTTATTTTTTTGAATCAAAGAAACAACCACCTTGTTTGATTTTCCAAGATGATATTGAAGCATGAAATAATAATTATTGATTAGTGTAAACCATCTTATTTGTCTCATGATCAATTTTTTATGCATCAATATATACTTCAAACTATTATGATTAGTATATATTTAACACTTTACTCCATACAAATGATGCCTCAAAATTTTTAACTGAAATGAAATAGAAGATAATTCCAAATCATGTGTAGTGTAATTTAACTCATAAGGTTTCAAATAACGTAAAGAAAAAGAAATTACCTAATCATTCATCAGTAGGACCCTACCAAGTCCTTTCAACGAAGCATCACCATAGATGAAGAATTCACCATTTATGGAATAAAAGAACAAAATTGGAACATTAACCAATATTATTTTAAATTCTCAAAAATAATCATCATATTATTTTTTCTAGATGAACTTAACTTTTTTTTGAGTTATGTTAGTAAGTGTACTGAAAAACTGAGTAATGGTTTCCACAAACTATTGGTAGTAACATGCTTACCCAAGAAAAATATGAATCTCAGTTATATTTGAGGGTTTTTTCCATTCTTAAACTACTTTCATTTTATCTTGATAAATAGTTATTCCATTTTTAGAAATAATGTGAAAAATGAATTAAATTTGTTTCAACAAAAATTCACACTTGATATATTTCCCATACAATTTCTTTTCTTTTAAGATTTTCAAAACAACTCTTAGATTCCTTTCATTTTCCTCTTGAATTTTAGAATATAAAAAAACATTATCAGTAAATAGAAATAAAAAATTATCCAAGACCTCATGAAAAATTATATTCATATAATCCATGATTACAATCGGTTAATTAAATAACCCAAAAGGCATAAATACAAATTCATGGTGGCCATATCTAGTTAAAAACACACTCTTTCGAATGTCATCTTCCTTCACTTTCAACTAATGGTACCCCAAACTCAGGTCAGCCATCAAAAATTACTTTTATCCCTAAATATAATCAAACAAATTATCAATATGAGGAAAATGATAATTTTTCTTAACATTGATGTTATTCAAGGATTTATAATCAATGAAAATTATCATTAATATTTCTTTCTTTTTAACAAACATGATAAGAGCACCCTATTGTGAAGTGATAGGTCAGGTGAAACATTTATCTAATAAATCATACAATTGATTTTTCAATTATAAAATTTCCACTTGATCCATTCAATTAGAGGGTTTAAAAACATGCTTCTCATTAGGTACCATGTAAATAGTAAACTCAACCTCTCGATCAAGAATAACAACAGGAAAATAATCTATAAAAACATCCAAGTATTAGTTTAATACTAGCACATCACTAATTTGAAAAGTTTCTTTATTTTGAACAATATGAGCTATGAAAGTTTCATAGAAATCTCTAATCAATTTCTTAGCTTCATGGTAACTTATAAAAGGCATGAAATCATTGAGCACACCATTATTAGTACTGTAATATATCTCAACATGACAAACTAAAATTCAATCCCTACCAAGAATGATATAAAACTCTAGTATTTTTAGTTTAATAGTATTTGTAGGAAATACCATACCATTGATGATAATAGGAGGATTCCTTTAAATATTGGTTTATTTAATACCTACACGCATTGTTTTTAGCAAAAGTTTTATCTTACTTTCACTTAGTGGTATTTCTGATTTTATTTCAAATTTCTCATAAATGAAATAATGTGAAGATACATAGTCAAATAGGGTATTGTAATAATTTGAATACACAAGTAGCATTCCTTTCACCACTTTATTTGATGGCCCAACATCAACTATAGTAGTAAAAAATGACCTCACTACACAATTCTATTTCTGATCATGAATACTTCCATCATGTGAAACTAACTTTGGAAACACATTAGTATAATGAACCATCTCATTATAGCTAAAAAATATTATCTTCATATGGATATCAGTTACTAAATTCTTTTATTCTTCAGGATTATTTTCATAGAATTCACGAGCCATGTGGCCAAACTTTTCACATTGGTAACACTTCCCTATCTCATAAGAAATTATCCAAGGTACTTTTTACCATAAATACTATAATATTGGAACCTATTTTTCTTATCTACATATTTCTTTTTTGAATGATTCCTCATCACTTACCATCCTGACTACTTTATTACATTCATCATCTTGAGGAATCTAAGAGTTAGAAATCTCAATCTCAAACTTTTCATCATAGTGAACAATGTTATCATAGATTTTACATTATATAATGAAAAAAGATCTTGGTATAATTGGTTTCAATCCTTAGTAAAACCTATTAATTTTTCTATCAGTTTCCTAAATAAAATCTGATATATACCTGGTCAATATTGTGAAGTTTCCTTCATATGCAGCAATGTAATATTTACCATTTTCCTTTAATTCTAGGATTTTTTTCCATTCAGAGTCAAAAAACCCTTAGGTAAATATTTCTTAAGGTTAATATACTTTAAAGTTTCCCATTCCATGGAATCAATACCGTCTTTATCTATGGTATTATTAACCAAATACCACTATTTATCATCTTCAACTTCAAAATGATAAACATAGAGGATTACCTTTTTGTGTTTTGAACATCCCATGACATCAAATATGTTTTCGAAAGAATTGATCAGTCCCTCAACTACCACTAGGTTATATGACCTTATGAATTATGGGGGATGTTGCCTCATGAAATTATCCACAAAAGATATATTCCTTCAAGTTATATTGAGTTCCTATTCTAGAATGAATACCACTACCATTTTTCGGCCGAGTCAACTGATCCATCACTGAAATAAACTATTCAGTTTCGATTTTGAACATCTCAGAATCCAAATTTGGAAGGAGATAATCCTCTTGGTTCCTTCTCACTACATCTTACTTACTTTGTGGAAAAATATTCTTAATTTACATAGTTTATATGGATCAACATGGTAATTTTCAAATGCTATAACATTTTAACTTGACCATAAGTTAAAATGTTAAAAGATAAAGTTATTAATATTACCCTAACCTCTAATTCTATCTAAAATGATATTTGATACCAAATATAAGGACATAACCTTAAACATTACATAATCTTTAATTTTAGTCAAGATATTACTTTCTTTCACATTTCTGATATTTTTAGGTTTTCATTTTTAGAGAATTAATCCATAACTCATACATAAAAAATCCATAAAAATAAAAAATTGACACTTCATATTATAATCCATTTTACCCATAATATTAAATTATTAAAATAATTTATGATCTATTTCATGAATACTATTCATGAATTTAAACTTGATCACTTCTAATCCCTTACTCACCATTAAATCTTGTGAAAAGAAATTAAAAATGCGGGACAACCATAAAAAGCTCAGTAAGGGATACAAAAAGAAGAAAACTATTAGTCCATTGATAAAAATTAAAACCCATTAAAAAATATTTCTTGAAAACATAACATTTTACTCGAAATGAAAATATCATTCCTTTAAAAAGTTCTATTTATTTTTCCTTTTTAAAACAACACATTTCCATGAAAACTCATTAGAAAACATAGAAAATTCACGTAGGTACCTTGGGAAATCATCACATAGAACCCTCACATAACCCTAATAACCATATGGAAAACTTCAAATATAATTATACAGATAATATAATCCTTACCCAATTCATTGGAGCTCTATCTGGTCATACCCATCGTTTAAGCTATAACTAGCTCACCCAAAACTATCTGGGGGAACCAATAATTTAAAATGCCCAAGAACCAAAACATAAAATAAAAAAATTCATTAATTTAAAAAATATTTTAAACTTTTATACAAATACATTTCAAATATTAAAATACCATTTTATTTCAAAAGTCCATTTTCAATAAAAATACATATTTTCTTCGAAAAAATATTTACAAAAAAGAATACCCAAAATGATAAAGTGCATTTTTCATTTAAGGAAACATGAAATCTTTAAAAGGAATCCAAAAATAAAAATAATAGCCATGGTGGTGGAAATGTCATTATCACGGTTTACATTAAGAGTAGAACATTCCTTTTATCATTTGTTAAAAGGTTCCATATAAAACACGTAAAAAGTTTCCTTTTTGAGAAAATAAGAATTAAATTAAAAATAGACATAAAATTATATTTATACAACTTTTACATGAATAAAAATATAAAATAATATCAATAAAATTTAAATGGAGGAAAATATTTTGAATTAAATCCTAAAACATTTAAAAAGATATTTTTAAGAAATGTTTCTCATACCACTCTGAAACATTTGAATAATAAAAGTCATTAAATAATAAAATTAAAAATTTAAATATCACGAGAATAGATAAAATTCACGATATAACTTGTCAAAAGGGTTCATATTAATCTTATAAAATAATAAAGGTGCATAACATCGAGATATGCCTCAATGAAAGGGGATTAAGATGAAGTCCCTTACCTTGAGTTTGACATGTCATGTGTGTCATTATCTTCCTAACAAATAGATATATATTTATTATTTTATTTTTTCATAATAATTTAAAAGTTTATAATTAATTTTATTTCACTTATGACAATTTTTGAAACAACTACTTAAACAATTAAATTTACGATGGATGTTTTGAACATATTCGGTTTATATGTCAAAAACAACTTTGGTAGATCAGCTATGATCAAAAGGATCATCATTAAAACATATATGAAACAATAATCATTACATAATTACTATATTTATGCATTTTTTATACATTTGAAACCAATAATTATTTTTTATGAAATGTGAACCAACATTACAATTATGGAGATGATAGGCTGTACATAAGCATAAGTAACATTCCCATTTCTAAATGATTATTATGAAACAAAGGTGAAAAAAATTTATATTTACATAATGATAATTATATCATAAATAAAATTTTATTTGATTATATATAATTATATATATAATTATTGTGATGTAAAAGGAATCACAATGCACTGAGGAGGTGGTAGTCCACTCTTCCACGAATGACGTTATCATTTTTTGAGTGTGTGAAAGGGTAATAAATAAAATTATATATTATATTTACAAAATTTTAATTATGTAATTAATATCATATATATTGTTTCCGATGCTTTTTCCGGGGTGCGCGCCCCCATATGTGGAGGACGCGCAGCTGTTGCCCTGCATTCCCACTTTCCAAAGGTGGGCAGCATTCACTCCATATTCAGGGGCGTCTGCTCCTTGATCGAAACAGGATGATGGGATGTCGGTTCTTCCTTCCGTGGATTCCTCCTCGGAACTCGTCACCTAGTCCAAGTCTCCATTATAGATTAATTCATGGTTCATGAATCTTGTTCCCGATGCCATATCTTCATGGACGCTGATTAATTACACTACTACCGTCAGGACATTCCATGGGATCTTGACATGGTAGCAACCTTTGGTTAGAGTAGATAACAACATCAGGCATGCCGAGGCATCTCTGGGTGTGTGGAAATTGGGGAACCTGTATTCTTCCTCATAAGAGGGCATCTCAAGGGTGCAGAACCCAATACATCCCACGTCGAATGCGAGGAATCACATGCCATAAGCATGCATCTGAGGGTTTCCTTAGCTTCCCATGTATAACAAAGGGTATTCCACGAGTTTAACATCTTGAAGAGATAGTTACACCAAAGGCATGTCATCCGAGGTTTTCCTCAACCATCTCATGTTTATCACGAGGTAGGTCGCGAGTTTAACGTCTTGTAGAGATGGAACGAGAGTGATCAGAACATCCCATAGAGACAGATCATATTGGTATATCCCTAGGAGGGAACACTTGGAAGGTTTACCGAGTGTATGGATCAGAATGCCCAATGAGGATGGATTTGAGGTGGTGCGACCCATGGAGGGGAGACGTCACACCATAATGGCTGATCTGAACACCACTGAGGGAAGATCAGGGAGAGTGCACCCCAAAATTGGGGACACCAAGGTTTACCATTGGATGATATTTAACCTCATTGAGGTTTCCTACGTACCCGATGTAGAGGAAAGGGATCAAAAACCACGTAGCTTGAAGGGGTGATGAATCAGGGTGTACACAGAGGACAACAACCCGGAGACATACTGGGGTTACGCTTGGATAGTGGCCCAATTACTGCTAGGAGCAGCGAGGAGGGTGGATGGAATGATCCCACAAGGATTTGGTGGCCCAGGTAAGAATCAGGATGGATGATGGAAATTTGAATGGAGTGGAGGGGGAATGAGATGGGACCATTGTAAAGATGATGGTAGTGATGGGCTTGAGCCTCGAAGAGACTTCCTACGTATCCCCATGGTAGGGAATCAAAGTCCACGTAGTTCAGATAGTGAGAACCGATGTGAAGGGGGTCGGAGTGAACAATGGGTGGCGGGATTGAACCTCAGGGAGGCTTCCTACATACCATTCCTTGACATGGATCAAAGTCCCCGTAGTTCGGGTTGGATGCCAGTGAACTGACGTGAAGATGGACCTTGGTTTGATAGGTGTTGGGCTTGAACCTCGTGAGGTTTCCTACATACCATGGCTTGACATTGATCAAAGTAGTCATAGTTTGGGAAGGGTTTCATCAGTGAACTGACGTGAAGGTGAACCTAGGGGCCCACTAGTGGTGGGCTTGAACCTCGTGGAGGCTTCCTACGTACCATGCCTTGACATGGATCAAATTCTACGTAGTTCATAATGGATGTCGGAGAACCAATGTGAATATGGACCTTGGTCTGATGGGTGTTGGACTGGAACCTTAGGGAGGCTTCCTACGTACCATACCTTGACATGGATCAAAGTCCACGTAGTTCAGGATGGTGTGGGGCTTACACTCTAGGCTGCCCAAGTGTTGGTGAACTGATGGTTGGAACGACCGGGTGGTGGTCTTGAACCTCGTGAGGCTTCCTACGTACCCTGCCTTAGCGAGGATCAAAGACCATGTAGTTCACAATGGTGTGTGTTAGAGGGCCGACGTGAAGATGGACCTTGGTTCAATGGGTGTTGGGCTTGAACCTTAGGGAGGATTCCTATGTACCATGCCTTGACATGGATCAAAGTCCTCATAATTCGGGAGTGGATGTGTGGGGCTTACACTCTAGGCTGCCCGGGTAGGATTCCATGGTTGATGCTTACTCTAAGCCCACGTGAGTCATGCTAGGTGTGAGAAACAAGAGGCAGCGAGGACCTGATGATCACGACGCAAGGGTGCATCCATGAAGGGTGGTGAATGGGATGGAACCGTCATGAGGATGATGATGGTTTCAGGATTGAGACTTGAAGAGGCTTTCTATGTATCCCCCTGGTAGGGAATCAAAGTCCACGTAGTTCTTTTGATGATGACTTACCACCAATTTGGGGTTTCAATGTCTTACCGTTGGATTGGGTCGCAACGACTTACCGCTAGATAAAGATG
Source organism: Viscum album (assembly GCA_963277665.1). NCBI lineage: Eukaryota > Viridiplantae > Streptophyta > Magnoliopsida > Santalales > Viscaceae > Viscum > Viscum album. Next base: position 848,433,098 of record OY728121.1, on the reverse strand, counting down.
TCAACGACTTACCACTGAATAGGATCACAATGGCTTACCACTGGATAAGGATGCCAACGATTTAACGATGAATGGGGTTGCAATAGCTTACAGCTGGATTGGGTCACAACGACTTACCACTGGATAGGATCACAACAGTGGATGGGGCTTACGTGAGGAAGCTGCCCAAGTGCCTCTATGGAGCGACAATGGTGAACAGGGCTTACACAAGGAAGCTGCCCGGGTGCCGCTATGGAGCAGCAATGGTGAACGGGGCTTATGCAAGGAAGCTTCCCGGGTGCTGCTATGGAGCGAGACTGGTGAATGGGGTATATATGAGGAAGCTTCCTGGGTGCCGCTATTGAGTGGCACTGGAGAATGGGGCTTACGCGAGGAAGCTGCCGGGTGCCGCTATGGAGCGGCACTGGTGAATGGCGCTTACGCGAGGAAGGTTCCTGCGTGCCTCTATGAAGAAGCACTGGTGAATGGGGATTACGCGAGGAAGCTTCCCGGGTGCCGCTATGGAGCGACACTAGTGAACGGGCTTACGCGAGGAAGCTTCCCAGGTGCCACTATGGAGCGGCACTGGTGAATGGGGCTTACGCGAGGAATCTTCCCGTAATGTCTTCCTCATGTCTGGCCATGACGGCATCCCAATCCACTGGTAGATTGAGGAATTTACCTATGCGCTAGTTCACAAGTGGGATAACACCAAGGGCATTGGAATCTGCCCGAACAAAGGGTGATGAAAAGTGTGAATCACATTCCTGACATTCGGAACGCGGTGAGGGTGGCATGACGATGGAGGATAACTGTTGACCATGTTTGAAACACTGTATCCATATCACGTTAACCTGAAATGGGGATAGAAAAATGAGGGTCGACTGCTGACCATGTTCGAAACATAGGAGTTGTCGCAAATGTCATCCGAAGTCTTCCGAGGCGTTGGCCCAGGATGGTAGGTGAGCCGATGTGGAATGGGACCAGGCCGTTAGGGGTCCCTCCAGACATGGAAGTGGATGAGGATCTGAATGAAGGACATGTAAAGCGTGAGGTGGAGTGATGGAATATTTGAACGGATTCCAACTCTCTTGAAATTACGCCACTGTAATCATGGCATTAGGCATCTCATGCTTGGAGCATAAGGCATCTCTTATTGGGAGCAAGAAGGATCCTATGTTTAGAACATAGGGTGGACTATAGTTTATAGTAGTATAAAGAGGACTATTGGCATCTCATGCTTGGAGCATAAGGCATCTCTCGTATAGGGAAAGAGGAATCCTATCATTTGTTAGATAGGGAGTACAATAGTTTATAGTCATGTGGATAGGACAATTTTAATCTCATGATAGGAGCATAAGGCATCTCTTGTTTGGCGCAAGATGCATCCTATGATTGGAACATAGGGTGTACTACTGTTTAGAGTTATGTAGATAGGACTATTGGAATATTATGCTTGGAGCATAAGGTATCTCTCGTATTGGGAAAGAGGCATACTATATTGATCACATAGGGATTACTAGAGTTTAAAGTCATGTAGATAGGACTAATAGGTGTCTAATGCTTGGAGCATAAGGTATCTCTTGTTTAGTGAAAGAGGTATCCTATGATTGGAACATAGGGTGTACTATAGTTTATAGTCATGTAGATATGACTATTGGCATCTCTTGTTTGGAGCATAAGGTATCTATTATTTGGAGTAAGAGGAATCCTATGTTTGGAACATAGGGTGAACTACAGTTTAGAGTCATGTAGGTAGGACTCTTGGCATCTCATGCTTGGAGCATGAGGCATCTCTCGTATAGGGCAAGAGGCATCCTATCATTTGTTAGATAGAGAGTACTAGAGTTTATAGTCATGTAGATAGGACTATTGGCATAAGGTGCCTAGAAAAAGTCGGTGTTGGGACTTATACAAGGGCGGCCCTTTCTGGTTCAACCTGGAACAGGAGCCAAGTGATGGGGTTTGGAGGAGTTGCCTGAGGAATGGTTCCACTCAAGGTACATGGGGAATTGATGATGAGAACCTCAACTCACGACATAGGAAAAGAACAGAGATGAATATGTCGACTCAAGGTGTTTCATGGTGTGCGGAGGAGTCTCTCAAATCATGGTATTCCACAGGTGGAAGGTTGGTGTGCATAACGGCGTAATGGAAAATGTCGACGTCCCATCCTGAGAAGTTTGTGGTGAAACTCTCCATTTTTCATGGGGGTCAGTGATGGTAGTGAAGGGACCGGCCTGGAGGGCCAGGACCGTAGCCGGGCACTGACCCTGAGCAGGGGGGCAGGGGTGCAGCCCCCGCAGTATGGACCGGTTGGCACGAAGGTAGAATCCTTACAATGGATAGGTCTTCCCAAAGTAGCTTCGTGGAGAAAATTGGCTCGGGGAGCATGGGGTCTCGCGAAGCAAAGGCCTCTCGTGGAGAAAGGGTGGCTCGCGGAGCGAAGGCCTCTCACGGAGCAAGGGTTCATAGAGAATTGTCTCGTAGAGCAACATCCCAGAGCATGGACTCACGAAGCATGGACTCTCGGAGCATGGTCTCGCGGAGCAGCATCGCAGAGCACTGGAACACAGAGCATGAACTCAGAGAGCATCGTCTTGCGGAGTATCAATGTGAAGGAAGCTGCTCGCAGAGCATGTCCTCGCGAAGCCACAAAGCGGAGCTCCACGAACCGGGAGATCAGACGCCCAAGGAGTGAAGTGTCCATCCGGAGAAGGGGGGGGGGGGTGAGATGGGTATTTATAGGCAAGAGGCACTGTGAAGTAAAGCTCGCTCGGCGCAAAGATGAAGCTTTCTCCGCGGCGGATCGCGAACGTCAAAGGCGGTCACGGAGCATCCCGCCTCCTTTGCTTTGGGGAAGGTTCTCAAACGTCAAATTCATTGGCGGAGAATCCCGCCTCCTATGATTCACGGTGGGTCTTCACGGTGCATCGTGAAAATCAAACGAGTTTTTGGAGCTTCCCACATCATTGCTTCACGGCGGCACTCCACGATCGCGGAGGGGGATTCGTGAATGGGCTTTGCGAACTAGTTTTCCAGCCGAACTTCAAATGTCCATAACTCCTAATCCGTAACTCCATTCGGGCCCTGCGAGCTACCAAATCGAATCTTGAAAAAGGTCTATGATCTTGGATCGTGTATGGAAGCATTTGGAAAATTTTGTGGACTCGTTTTCTGGGGTCTACATATATGTTATGTATGTTACATATATTTATTAAAGCCATCCTTAATATCTTCCATGTAAAATGTGAATGTATCACTTCACTTTGAGGAGGTGGCAGTCTATATGTCTATAAACGATGTTATCATATTCCTACAAAATGGAAATAATGAAGTTATTTTTATATAAGAATTAAATAAGAATGAATAAATAACAATTATCATATATATCATATAAAAAAGTGTGTCCATCATAATTACCAACCATGATAGGTTGTAAAGTAAAAAGGGATGACATTATTTTTCGAGGTGGTAGTATGTCGCACACCCGAATGATGATTTCGTTACCCATTTCAGGGAAGTGCATGACGATGTTGGTCTAAAATTTAATATAACCACATATAAGTGTATTTAGGTCAATTAAGTCATTATATAATCATTATATAAATTTAAATTAAGGGACTGGATAAGGAAACAAAATAGAAATGCATGTTGATGAACATTACCTATTCTCTGGGTAACCCCTTTTGGTTTGCACCAAATTACTTTTTGATTGCCTTTATTCCCAAATTGAGGCCTCTAGGGAAAGGGTATGTATTATTAGATATTATTTGGGTAGTTTTTTACCATAAACCTATATTTAGAGGCATGAGTAATTGGGGGGGGGGGGGGGGGGTTGAGTTCCTTTTTATAATGGACTGGAGTGGAATTTTTGTAAATATAAAAAGGTAAACACTATTGGGTGGCCTCCTTTACATGATGTTCCCCAAATAATGATAATTTTCTGATAAAAAGGAGTATATGGTAGAAATATGGCTATATAATGTATTTTAAAATGTTTCTAGGACATTTTTACCTGAAGATTAAAGTTTACCTACTAAGTAAAGACATTTTTACTATAATTATTGTAATAAATTTTAACTGCTTTTACTAATATTTTGGTTCAAAAACTATGTTTCCCTCACAATAAATTATGAATTATTCAAAATAATAATATAGAATCAATTTTTAGAAAATAATATCATATATTTATAAGAAATTAATTTAAAATTAATCCCACATATGGAATGAAACAACGAGATTTTAAAGTCAAAATGTTCAAAAGATTGAAATGCTTTTACATTCAATTTCAATGTGAAATTGATTCCAATGACCTAAATTGGTTTCAATTATATCAAAATTATATTATTATTCTTTAAAACCAATTGAAAATATTTTTTAACTATATAAATAAATTATAAAAAAAATCATTTTTCAATTAAAATTCATTGCTTTTCACTATTCATCAAAAAATGAAACTTCTCATAAAAATATAAATAATTATCCCAAAGTAAATTTTGATATTAATCTTACAATAATGAAATTTATTTTTTCATATAAAATATATTAAATTTTCAAAATTTAGTTTTAATGTAATCCTTCCATTAAAAGGCGGTAAAAAATCCGTCTTAAATAATATGATAAACAATATATTATTGTTCGATATAACTCAGAATTGAATGGAAAAAAAGATTTTTGAGGAAAATCATTATTTTGTATCAAATTATATATTGAGAATAGCTTACATTTTTATTTTAAATTACATTATAATTAATAAATATTAATAAATATGAATAAGACTCATTTTATCATTACCTGGGATGTTACAATGTGAATATTGACATAAGAATACCCTTGACCACTTACAATATGAAGAGTGAGTTCAAATCATGAATAGTCTAGGTTCAACTAGTTTTATTTCCTATTGTGCTTGTAAAATATCACATAATTCATTTTTCTTCTTCCTCTTGACCTCTAGGGATTCTATAGATGATTTTCACTGATCTTTATCAATGAGACTCTATTTCCAATGGATCATAGAGCATTCAATTAAGGAAATAAAATTTTAGGATCTCATTATTCCTTATCATTATGGATATACTAGATTTTTATTGAATAAAATCCTATATCAGTAATGTGATACCTAGATATATGTGTTTTTATATGTTTTTATGATATCTTATTGGGTTTTAATAAAGGAGAAGAAGGAAATGATCATGTATATGGAATATTCTTTAATATTTTCTGGTAAAAAAACCTTAGTTTGGTGGGTTATCTCCCACTATAATATTTTGGAACTTATTGGCATGAGTTTTCCTAAATTGTTCTTATTATTTACCTAAAAATCCCTTGAGAAAATTTATGTGTAAATTCTTATTTTGATGTAATTTTAAAAGGGTTGGTTTTAAAAAATGGAAACAAAGTTTATTTTAAAATAATATTAATGGGAATAATATTTAAATAAATTTTTTAATGGGTAGCTTGGAATAATTGTGTGGGTGTGTGTTCATGTTAAAATGGGGTGGAATAAGGGCATGAAAGTACCCTTGTCAAAGTGGGATACATTATGTTCGTGAAAGTACCCCTATCAAAAATGGTTCACCAAGTGGAGACATGGGGAATGAAAAAATTAACAACCATGAGTATAAAGAGGTCTATGGTTTTAAGAATTGTTTGTGTGCATGGGTGTGAATTTGGAATTATTATTCCATGTAGTAATAAAGGGTTAAAAAATCATTATTTAATGTTTTCCATGGAACTTTTCTATAGCTCGTATGAAAAGTTTATCTAATTCTCATATATTTTTATATATATTATGATTACTTGATTTACTCCTACTGTCTTGTGTTAGAATGTATATGAGGATTACCTATAGAGTGATATAATCACATAATTCTTGGGAAATTTGGTGAATTTGGAGATTTGTTCTAATGAGATACAGAGAATGAGGATGTTTTTTATTTCACTATTGGTATTTTTTGTTGTTGTTTATTTTCTTACTGAAGTTGGAGCTGGGAGTGTCTACATCTTGGCTTGTAGTGTACCCACTTTGTTGCTAGAGACTTTTTACTTTTGTGTGTTATCCTTGAACTCTTATTTATTTTTTCATTATTACTCTCATTTAGTTCTTGTATTGGTATTTTGTTGAGTTGAATAATTATTTTCTCATGCATCATATAGTTTATTTTTGTTTTATGAATTTATTGATAAGTTTTTTGGTTATTAGGGAAAATAACCCCCCCACATTATTTTAATACCTTGGGAATTATTTCCATCCTTTGGTTCCTTGGGGATGTCACCTAAGGTTAGTAGCACTCTATATCTTCTCAAGCTACCGAGTTGGGGTGGGATGTTTCCATTTGAATCCCCCCACTCTTATTACACTTCTATATCCTATGATTTTTTTGATTGGTGATCCATATATTATAGTATCTTATTAGTTGTATAAATAACCTTGTTTCCCTTCCTTATCAATTTATTTCATCATCACTCATTTCTCTGCCCTAAATCCTTAATTGCGGGGGGGGGGGGGGGGGTCTATTTCTCTAATTTCTAGTGATCTAGGGTGAATTAACTAATAATAATGAATTATATTACTCCTAATAGTATGGGGTAGATAATATCCTGTATATTACCCCCAATTTATATGTTTTTTATTGATGGTAAGATGGAAATTGTTGGTAAGTTGGTGTATATTATCGGGAGTTGGGTTAATAGGTCTTAGGGTGCTCATGTGAAAGTTAGTGAGGCTTTCTTGGACATTGAAGGATATAAAAAAAATTCACCATACTTTTCGTGGTTTATTTAAATTATATCAAGATGTATTAATTGAATATAGTTTGAAGTGGACCCCATAAAGGGTATTAAATCTGGTTTTATGTCTTATATGATCCTGTAATGTATGATAAATTGATAATCAATATTGCATTAAGTATATAAATTAAAAATTAGGTAATTAGGTAGGTTATGTTCCTGGTAATTTATTAAATTGATTCCATTGGTGAGTCAAATAAAATCCTTGAGTGAGTTTACATGTAAAAGTTTTCATGTGTCTATGTTCTTCCATGAGTGGGAATCTTCCAAGGGTGTTTGTTTTGTTGGTTTTCAGTGTTTGATTTTCCATAAAAGTTTCAATAGGAAAAGAGTATAAGTTTTTTGTATAGGTCATATAAACTTTAACACATTTCCTTTTGATATTTTTTTTATATTTTCCAATATAAGGATGGTATTTTTTGTTATGATGATGAAAATTTTCACTAAATGTATAACTATAATGCAGTGATTTAGACCACCCCATGATCTATACTGGTGTTAACTATGACACAGTGAAAGAAAACATTACATGGTATTTTTAATGGTGTTATAAATATGATATTATGATGTATAGTTCAACCATATTATCCACCACCAAGCTATCATGATTGTTTTGATCATCATGTGATGATGACTTTGTTATGTTTTAGTGTCAGACTGTTTTCAGGTAAAGTGTTTGAATTTTTGGAATGAAAATTTCAGAAGAAAATTTTATAGAACCAAATGAAGATAGATTCATTAATAATGAAAAAATATGGATCTATATGGAAAAAATATCAACTTACAGAGGAAGTGATACAGGTTTGCAGTACATGTTTTTAGAGGATGTGGTGAAGTTTTCATGAAAACTAATTTCAGGTGATGATAAAGGATACATAGGATTAAATAGACTTGAATAAGATTAATATAAAGGATATGTAAGATTAATCAAGAAATGTGTTTTAGTATAGACTCTATAAAAATCATGGAATATGGAAGATGTGTTACAAAATCTTTCACTTTCTCAAGAAACACATGAGGATGGGATTTGGGAGCGTACTCTATTCACCAGATATTAATATTTGAGTTAGTGTACTAATTAAGTAATTAGTGGTTTTCTTGATCAAGTGGAGGGAAAACCATGAAGATCATAAGGTGGTGTGATTGGAGGAATCAGCTGGGATACACTTTAAATAGTGGGGGCAGTGTCATTGGTTCTATGAAAACCTTGGTATTTTTAAATAATATTAATTTTTTATGTTTAATCAATATTCATACTATGAATTTATATTTATTCAAGAAATATTTTTTTATAATGTATATATATATATTCCTTCCATGTCATAAAAGATATTATATATTAAAAATTTATGTCTATTATATAATTAAAATTATTATTTTTTTACTTTGTGATAGAAAATATATTTTATTTTGGGGTTAAATATGCTTTCTTAAAATGATATCTTATTTTGATCAATTTAAATAATTATTTAATTATTGGACATCTATAAATTTATATTTATGTTAATTATATGGATACATATATTTTTATTTATATAAATATTTTTATAAAGGGATAAAATAAGAATATGGATTCTCATTTGAGAGAAGAATACTTTTTGTTTTAAATAAATTGTTTTCCATGTACTGTAAGATTTTATTTAAAAATAAAATTTATAAATTTTAAGATTTTAAATTTATAAAATAATTATTTTATAAGATAATGTTGAAAATATATTAAGGTGTATTTTTGGGATTTTTTTGAATAAGTAGATTTTTTGGTGAATAGTTAAAAAACCAACTTTTTAATATTACATCTTTTATTTTATAATGAAGACATAAATATGGAATAAAAATTTAGGAAAATTATGGAATTTATCTTTTAATATTTTCTACTCAAAATATCATATAAATATTATTCAACTAATATAAATTATTTTTTATCAAATGATAAATAAGAACACATTTATTATTGCTGACGTAGTGCTTTCCCAACATTAAAAAAGTCATAATTGGTGTGTTTGATATAATATTTTGTCGGGGATAAGGATTTTATTTAATTTAATGGAAAATATTATTACTAATAAATTATTTTCATAAATATTTGTGAAATTTAAATTTATATAACAAGTTAATTATCAATATTCTCACCCAACGATTGCGCATGGTAATAAAAGTCAATATTCTTATCTTAAAATTGTTATGATCATATAAATAAGAATAAATTATATTTTAATGGTTTTATATTATTATATTGATGAATAATAAAATATATTTATATTATTAATTTACATTTAATATTAAATAATATGATGATTACCCAAAATGCTTAAACTAAATCGATGCAATACTTTTGAAAGGAGGATAAATGATTAAGTAAATGGTTTTTAAAATATTTAAAGTGATATTATTTAGTTGAATTAGAGCCTTAAACAATTATTAGTGATTAAAATTATATTTAAGAAATTATTTTAATTTTTTAATATGAATTATATAGTCCTAAAGATATTTTTAATGTTAAATTATGAAGAAACCCTAAAAATGAATTTAAAGGGTATTTAATTTTAAAAATGATTTATGATTAATAAAAACTAATAAAAAATTATCATCAGTCAATTTTGGGTATTTAATGGTCTATAATAAAATATATTTTCCATTCATTATCCAATTTTCAGTTTTAAATTAAAATTTTACCCTTAAAGAGTTAATATTTGTGAAAACACCATCGAAATTTTAAAATAAAAGGGGACTCATTCAAACCCTTCCCAAACACATCTCTTGTTCTAGTTTATATCTATATTATACCAAAATAACTCTATAAAAATACCCTTCCACATTCATAATACTCTTTACTTTCCAAAATTCATTACTCTAAAGGCTTCACAATCTCTCTGAAAGAGTTGATACAAAGAAAAAGAAAGGGATTTGAAGCCACTTTCTCCATTCTTATTTATGATTCTTTATCATAACTCACTTTTAATGTTTTAATTGTTTTATATAAATGAATCCATTATCATGTTATTTTATTCTTTTTATCTATAAATTATTATATAACACCAATTTATTATGACCTAAATCTTTTTCATAATCCATTACTATGTTAAAATACATGTTTTCCAAAACTGTGCCTTTTCATTTAAACTCTCCTCTTACTCTTTTAAATCAAATAATTTTTCATTAAAATTAAACCAAAATTATATTTTAATTATAATATAATGTTTATATAAAACTAAAATATTTATTTTACTTTCCATTATTTTAAAGTCTTTTGAAAAACATCACTTACTATGGTTGTTTTATGCTATCAAAGTGAACAAAGATGATTTCATGAACTTACATCTTTCATGGATATTATTCAAAATTATTTTTATTATTCAATATAATCTTAATATTAAATTAATTTCCAAATTATTATTTTTAATGAAAAATATCTATGATAATAAGTAAATTAAAAATAAAAAACATTGACATTTTTAACCATTGTGAGAAGGATTATCAAGGATGATTCTCTAAATGGTAACTATTTCATAACCTATAGAAATTATAGGATTATAGAATGATATTAATAAAATTAATTGAAACTAATTAAACTCATTAGAATAGTTTAAAATAACATTTGACTAGTATAATTATTGCAAAGCTTTTTTGGATATTATGAACTGATCAACCTCAAAATGACTGACATGAACAATACCAATTTGGAAAATGAATGAAATGTGATAATAAATTAATCTAAAGGAATAATAATAAAGAAATCAACATGAAAAGGATTTTTAATCTAGTAAATAATTAACATAATTTTAGTATTAATGAGTTTATAGAATGTATGAGGAAATTTGTGACTAGAGGTAAGGGTATTCTTAAATCAGTTTTATTTCATAGAGTTTCATCCTTTATTTATTGAATTTATTATTCTATAGTTATATGAATTATAAGATATGATTGTATTATGTTATATCTATACTTGTTTTATATTTATTTTCATTTATTTTATATAAAATTTTCCTTGATAATTTTTTACTTCATATGTTATGATCTTTGTAAGGGCTTCATTTACAATCTCACATTGAAATTGAGATTATCTATATCTAAATTTCCATTCAGATATTTTTTTGTTATTTATCTCAAAAACCCCAACTATTCTCTTCTACTTCATATCTATATTATTTATTTTTTGTATTTATTTTTCTATAATTTTATGTTTTCTTAATGTCATTTTCAATTCACTTTGAGTATCTTTATAAAAGTGTGAAAGGAATCATTTTAATTTATTCCACCCAGTCACATTTTCCCACTATTTTTTCATTTTTATTTGAAAAAATTCATCTAAATTTTTTCATGGTTTTATAAAGTAATTTTTTTTCTCATTTTTTATAAATTATTTCCTTTCAAATAAAATTTATTAAAAATTTAAGGGGAATTTTCTCTTTAAAAATCTAATATTTTTAATCTTAAAGTGTTTATATTAATTTTTAATTAAAAAATTTAAATTAACATTGTTTCTGTATAGCTTGTTTTAAATAATATTTTTTCTGGTTTGGTTTAAAAGTAGGTGTTTATGGATTTAAAAGAAATTTGAAATGGGGTTTGTTAGAAAAAATGCAATCTTTTAAATGTTTTATCAAATTATGGCACTTTGTAATTATAGATGGAAGACGGGTGAGCCGAGGATATAACTATCTAATTCATTAAGTATTGATTTATTATCTAGAAATTTTTTTTGGGATTGTTTTTCCATTAAGATTGATCATAAGTTAGTACAATTGATAATAATATAATTTCCCATGATGTTTTCATGGTATTTTTATGCTTTACTATGAATATTAAAAAGAAATATTTGAGTATCATGTAATAAGAAGTTGAATTTATGAGAAAGGTATTTTTTGAGCTTACAAAGGTAATGGTTTTTAATTGAAGGAAAAATAAATTCTATTTTAATGATTTAATGATTTAATTATTTCATAAAATTTCATGTTTTCTTAAGGAACTTTAAAAAAAAATCATTTCCTTATACAATATTATATTATATCATTAAAAAATAAGTTTGGTAAAAGACGTTGGTTATATATTTTAATGTATGTTTTTCATGTACTCAAATATAGTTGTATAAAAAATATTATTTATCAAAGTTTTTCAAGTAATTAAATGGATTAATAATTTTTATCACCCTTTTATTTCCCCGAATGATCTGTATGTTCTAATCCCATGATTTCAAATGATTTTCATAGGGTATAAGGATGATTAGGAACAATTTTAAAGTCTTTTTCCTTGAAACCAACTACTTTTCAATTTAGATTTCCTATATACTCATTGTATTGGATATTAATAAATACCTTATCACATATTTATTATTGTTTTAAATAACTTTAATGTGATGGTGTCCAAGAGTATCCATCACATTGAAAAGGCCATAAGTAGTTTCCCATTATGATGAAAACATTGATGTACAATAATGATATTCTTAAACTCTATATCCTATGGTCATATGATGTCATTTGATAGGACACAAATGATGCAGACTATTAGGCATGATTACTTCTAAGCAGACAAGACTTCATCTCATTAATTTCACACAAGGTTATATCCAAGACCAAATATTATATAGACTTTACCACATATATGAATTCTATATATTACCTTTTTAATTGGATATTCCTAACCGTGAGCTTGTTTAATGATACTCAGACTTTAATATTATTTTTAATGCATGTCATGAGTCACAAAGATAGATATTTTCCATAAATTTTGATTCTATATATTAAAAGTAAATTTGGGTTCTTCACAAGTGATATAATCTTAATTAATAAGTTTATTAAGGATTTATCCCATTCATCTTTATGGAAGTTGATATCTCATCCCTTTAATTGAAATGGAACTATCATATTAAGTTATATGGTGATGGTGTATTGACAGGTTCATCTCAGGAAGTTAAAGAAAGAAATATCAAGAATATATTTTGATCACATGATTATGAAACATTCTTGATGAGATGAATATAAAAAGGGTTTATATTACACAATGATCCTTTGTATTTTGTTTTCAACATTGTGACATTAAACTCTTCCCATTGGGTGCCTTTATTTTTTCCTAAACACTAATAGTGAAATTTATGGAAACCCACCTAATGACACTAAGGAATAAGCCTGGAGGCTTACAATTATTTTTTTGTTGATCTCAATTAAATTATATTTTAATTTTATTATTGGAAAAATATTATTCTCCAAACTAAAATAATTTTTTTTGGTATTTATTAATCAAATACATTCAGCCGCTATTTTATGTGAGTTCATTTTTAAAATTAATATTTGTTCACAAGTCAATGAATGATATAAAAAATTATTTTTTATCGAATGAATAAATATTTATTAATATAGGTTTGGTTAATAATAAAGAGGAAATGAAAACCAAGTCATTTGGTTATATGGGGATGGTATATTAAATATCATTTAAATTAAGAATTTTTTTTTTTTTAGGAATGATATTTATTTAACCTTGACTATGTGCATAAAGTAATTATTATTATTGTTATTATTATTATTATTATTAGAAGTGAGGTTCTCTAAGGATTATGAGAATAATTATGGTCACATATGAAATTATATATTATCGAACCTAGCTCTATGAATACCCAGTTATACATTTTCATAGGGTTAAATATTGTTTTTCACAACACAAAACCTCTAGAAATTCTCTCAACTATAGAGATAAAATTCTCTTGAATGATCTGAATATTAGATATAAATCATCCACTCTCCTCCCCCTCTCATGAATTAGGTAACAAGAATTAATCTATCCACCCTGAAGGATTGTGTGGAAATAAAAGGAAGGGATATAATAAAATCAGTACCACCACTCCATAAGATGGTATCATGAACCAACCCGGGTCACCCATCAACCTATGAACCATAATCGATCCCAAATAAGTCTTGAAGGGAATTTCTGATTCCTATTAACTAGTGAAATACACCCAAGTGTCAGGGATAACATTTGGGAATGTTTTTTGATGAACCTAAAGGAAAACATATTTTTTGAAATACTTGTATAAGAGGGGAAGGGGGAAAATAAAATATTCCATATAAAAATGATCAAAAGTAGTGATACAAAAAGGTATAAACAAAAAAAAGAAACAAACATAATTATAAGTGAAACTAGAAGTAATCAAAATCGAGGATATCTACTCTATGTGATATGTGGGTAACATCCAATTATCTCGCCACCAGATACCCATGCCTATCCAACCAAGAAATCCATAACCTCATAGAGGAACCTTTTTGTTTCCAACATTAAATAAAACAAGGTGTACACACACTTGAGGGTATGAACACGTTTTGAGAAAAAAAATCATTATGAGATCCCATGAAGTGTTCCATAAGTAGTCTTTGTTAGACAAATCTAGATATGATAAAATTTAATGAAAACATGGTACGTTAAAAAATTTCACATTTTATTTCCAAATCATTGAAGTTACCCCTTTTACCAAAAATAGATTAATTTAAAATAATTATCATTTAATTTTATTAAATAAAACATTTTACATTTATCAAAGAATACATAAAAATCCATCTTAAAAACAAGAACAATGGAGATACCATTATTATAACAAAGGACTAGGCTAGCTTGGATTCTCATACAATGATTGATCATGACTATCGAACACAAAAACTATCTTATTACACTGGACAAAGGAGAAAAGGAATAACCCAGTGTGTAATTTCCCCCAATGATATCATGTATACTAGCCCATAACAAACTTTCTGAAGGAGTAGAGGAATACCCTAATGTATGATTCCCACTAAAAAATTATTGAAAAAACTTGATACCAAATTTGACCTAAAAACCTAAGGCTCCAATGCATTGCACTTATCAAAACATTTAAAAGGGATTATAAAAATTCAAGAAAAAATTCCACAACCCTTTTCTCATTATAAATACCATGATTGAAAAACAATTTTTTTATAAATAAAACATCTCTTATTTGAAATAAACATTTATTTATCATTTTTCAAGGGGAAAACCATTTATATAAAAACCCATCTTGTACTCATTTCATAAATTAGAGGCCATGTAAGTATCCAATTATAAAAAATATTTTAGAAACTATTTAAAAAATACATTTCATTAAACAAATTATTTATATGAAACCTCATACCTCCACACTTGGTTCACACGAATAGAACATGGTATCCAAACACTCAGAGTAAATTGATCACAAAAGAAGACAAAAGGATTCCATAAAAATAAATTCCATATCTTAGAAATCATATTTAGTGATCACATGCTTAGTGAATAAGAAATGAGATTACATTCCTTTTTGATCATGAGATCCACACCACAACTAAACAAGATATGGCCTCTAGGAACCAAATACACAATGAATCTGTGAGAAAAAAGGAGGAAACATCACAAGATCGATATATCAAATAAATAGATCATAGATCATCTACCAAAACAAGAGAAAAATGAAGAATAGAATTTATCAGTTCAAACCCACTAAATAGAAGACAACCAGACAATATGGGATTAAAAATTCCATTCATATATGATCGAGAGATCCAATAAATTTAAAGAGAATTCTCCCTAAGATACCTAGTTAAATTGGTCTGAGGGAGGGTATTAATAAATAAAATAGGGGTTTAATTATGGATTTTAAATAAAAAACTACCCTTATGAGGCCAACCTAGATCGGAACCCCCAGTGAGCTGATGGTGGACCACCGGTTGGCCGATGGACACCACATATATGAATTGGCTACCACTCTACCTAATGGATGGCCAATGGGGTTCCATTAGAAAACTAATGGCAATAAAATATTTTTTTAGCCATTTCCAAGACCACTAGATTTATAGTGAACCTATAAGACTTAGTTGGATGTATCAAAATACACTACTTGTCCATTGACCATCTAAAATGACCACCATGCCTAAGAAACCAGAAATTTCCACTGAGATACTGGTTCCACCTCGCAAACCTAAAACAGAACACCTCAAAAAACACAAGTGAGATGTACCCTAACCATGATGTGAAAATTTCCCTCACTATAGGAATTTATATCCCTATAAATTCAAGAAAAATTTGGATGATTCTAAAAGATATGAAGGTACTACACCATCGCCAATGTTTCAATCTCCCCATTTTCAAGATAATCAGTTATGTATTTCCATAAAAATTTAACCAAAGGAATATATTTCCTATATTGAACCTTCTTATGGTAGGTGAAGATATGTATTGGATCCTCAGCCATTTATATATCTTTCTCAAAAAAATCCTCCAAATTCAGAACATGGTGTAGATATGGATGGTGTATCATAAGTTGAGATATGTTTAAAATATCATGGATCATAATGAACCAAGATGGTAATTCAAATAGAGAATCCAGTTTTATGATCTTACCAGAGATTAAAAATGGTCTAACATATCTTTGAGCTAAATTTCCTTTCTTCCCAAGTTGATGGTGACCTAATTAAGGTGATAAATTCAAGAAACCCTGATCATTAACAATGAATTGCAAAGGATGATATCAAAAATCGACATAATAATTCTATCAAATCTGAGTGGTCACCAAGTGTATACAGATAACCTGAATCTTCAATGACATAACCTGGACAATACTTGGTACCATAAGGGAAGCCTATCCCATATAAGACAAAAAAGAAGTGATTTACATGAATGACCGTACAAATCCTTGAAAATATCCATTCTGACTGAAGATTAGTATATTTTGTAAAAAGGAAACTAAACTATCCCATGATCTCCCAAAATATAGGATACCATTATGGAGAATATCCTCCAAAATATGAATGGAACACTCCATATATCTATTTTTATATGGATGGTAAGTTGTACTTAATTTGAGTTATATACTCACACCCTACACATGAACTTTATGGACATGAAAAATCTCATTTGGAATAAGAGTTAGGGTATGAAACATAGTAAAGATGATGATATAAAGTAGCTAGATGATGATGAGAATAAATTAATAAGGTAATACTATGGTAATTTGTAATTATGTCTCCTAGTTTTATGATTTTTTATGTTCTATATGTTATTTAACTTTTACGTGACCTATTTTTAGATATATGTCTATGCCATATTTTGGGTATGTTACTTTATTGTATGATGACTGTTTATGTTTCATGGTATGCCTTATAATGTAATTCCATGTTATACTTTGATATTATTATATGTATTATTATTTTTTATTTAATAATTATTGTATGTCATGATACATAGGTCATATTATCCCCACATGATATCATCAAACTCTCATAACTAGTTTTAGCCTCTAGAATATGAAGAGGCACACATGAGGTATGTGTCATTCTAGATTAGGTTGTATTAATGGTGACATGTCCAAGGATGTTACAATATGGTATCAGATCCTTGCCTTGTTTATTTTATTTTATTTACATATTTGGGACATGATAGAAGAAGATGGGTTAATTGAGACTTAGAATAAACATTGTCCATGTACTTAGCTAGAACTTGTATGTTAAAAGTATGAGTTACCAAATAATGGTATTGTGGTTATTACATTATAATTATTATAGTTTTTTGATTTCCTGAAGTGTGATATTGTATGTTATGGTTGATTATTTTATTCTCGGACTAAGGTAGTATGACGTGTGCATACATACATCATATTTTTCATGAAGTTCCACATGTCATATACATGATTTTTTTATTTTAAATACATTTTTGGAAATAAATTGGTAAAAAATATAATGAAATTATTTTAAAAAATGTTTTTTAAATAGATATTCCGTTATTTAAAGCATAAACAATAAAGTAATCATTTTTTCCTAAATAATTTTTTAGTGTATCCTTACTTAACTAAGATAGTTTTTAATATTTTTGTAATAATTATCACTAGATAGTAATATTTTGAGATATGTATATGGATTAGATATCTTGATTAAAAAAAATCCAATTTACTTGATGTATGTCTTATGTGGTTTTATTCAAGTATTTTATAAAGTCACTTTCCTAGTTATGTTGAGATAGATTATGATCCCCTTGTTTAGTATTAGGACTGCAACATGTCTTAGTTTATGATAGACGTGGGTAGGGTTATCTCTGTTATGTGGATTAATTTGAGTGAGTATGAGTTGAAAGTTTATATAGTTCTTGTAACATCCCATAAATTTTTAAGTGATTAATAAATAAATTTAAATAAATTTAAATAAATTAATAAATATATTTTATAAAACTAGAAATTTCTTTAATCAAAATAAAATTTGATTATAAGTAATTTTTATTGTAAAAAACAATAGAAAATAACTAAATTCAACACAATATTTTTTCTTCATAAAATGTGATATTTTTTTATTTAATAGTATTTTAATATAAAAATATTTATTATTTTTCTGAAAATAAATACTTTAATAAATAAAATTTATTTATAAGTGTTTGAGTAGGAAAATAATTTAAAAAAATATATTATTTACTTAACTTATGATAAAGATAATAAGTAAAACTAATTTATTATTTGAATATTATCATTCTTAATAAATAAAATTGAGTATATTTAAATCAATAAATTAATGTATATGTATTATTTTTATAAAGAATATATATTTATAAAATTTAATAAAAAAAACAAAAGTGATAATTTCTATAATTAATTGATTTACATTTATTAGTAATATAATATAAGAATATGTGTGAATAATATTTTGAATTATAAGATTTATATAATATATATTTGGTTTTAAAATTAAATTATGTTGAAGAAAATAAATTATATATATATAATAATAAAAAAAATTAAATCAAAACTGAAAAAAGGGAAATTGGGAATCTTGATAAAGGTAAATCCCTTTATTTTTGAGGAGACCATAGTGGATATCTGGATGGAGTCGAGTGCATAGGGGGAGATCAAAGTGTCGGTTTTATCTTCAGGATGAACCAAAGGTGTGACTAGGTTTTTAAATGCCGATCATGGTGACCTCGATTGATGTTCGAGGGTGAATCGATTTCAACTGGGGGACTTAACGATAAAATGAAGTCCAAGTGTAGAGCTACTATTAAATAAACACTAAGAGCTGATCAGTTTGAAGCTGCAAGGATGTTCGAATGCAAGATATTAACCGTTAAGGGGATAGAAATCCATTCTTCTTCATCGATATTATTCTATTGGTTTGAATCTTATAAATATACAATTAGTTTTTTTATTCAACATTTATGTCCAAAACAATCATTTTGAATAAATATTGTTTTATTTTGGATTTTCCATTTGATTTCTTCTACATGTCATTGTTCATGGTCATTTTCAAGTTTATTTCTAATGCGTGTATCATTTTTCAATGATCACTACAGTCTTCTTCCTTGAATAACTCAACCAAATGAATATATATATATATATATATATATTCGTTTTCTTCACCTAATTTTGTGTATTTATTTTAATTCAGTGTCTCAAAAACATTTGTCTATTATAGGAATTATTTAAAATATGAATAAATTCACTCAATGATTACTAGTTTTTCATATAAATGAGCTAATTTGCGTGTCTATTTTATGCATAAAACATAAGTTGTGACTAATTTTATTTTTATAATCAGTTTTGTCACCCACTTTTGTAGATTTATGAATCTCAAAATTCCAATCACTGCTTAGCCTGTTTTTTTCAGTTTTCTTTGAATTGAAGGATGGTGTGAAGGATAATTTTAATATATATGTTTCTTATTGTCATCCATATTTCACATCAATCCAATTTGAGAATTAAAATCTCATCATAAGTTAAATATATATATATATATATATATATATATTGAACAGTGATACTAAGACTATTAATAGAGTCTCAGTTGTAAATAATAGGCAAGACTGCCTCACTATCTTCTTTTGATACACTCTGTGTTTGAGGCTGGTGAGGCATGAAGTAGCCTTTAATTTTATTTCCTCATTCATGATTTACTATTTTGAGACTGAGATTTATAGAGAGAAATATTAATAATAAGGAGATGTCGAAAGAGTCATTTGCACAAGAAATTGGTAAGGGAAATATTTATTTTAAATGATTATTTACTTGTAATGAAATTTATTTGTTTTATATTCCATTCTATAAATTATAAATCATAATATATTTATAAACTTATTTATCAAGAATCCTTATAGGGTGTTTAGTTTTTGAAAATATTGTGGTATGTTATTTATTTTAAAATTATTATATACATATATGAATAAGAAATTTCTTATTTTTACATTTCCATTCTATAAAATTTTAATTACTCTTTCAAATTATTTCAGAAAAGTTGTTATACTATTCCATGAAAGTTATATTTTTATTCTATGACATAATAATTACAATGTTTTTCTTGTATTAATTTAATTTATGATTCAACAAGGGTATTTGATTTATATTTTCTTATTTTAATTGTATTCTTTATCTACTTCAAGTTTTTAATTAACACAGGTTATTATTTCATGCGGGTAAAATCTTAATACATACATGAATTTTACAATTTATATAATATTTGACCATAATATATAATACATGACATATCATGCAAGCATTAATTTTCATTAATTTTATATATATGTGCAGGGAATCATATTTACCCAGGAAATCATTTTTGAATTGGTTTTATGTGAGAATGTTAATAAAATTATATGTATTTATGAAAAATGGAGAAATTCCCTTACTCCAATTTATCATAAGAATTCTTAATTAAATTATAAGATTAAATTCATTTATTAGCTTATGTTGTCAATGTTTTTAAAGTAGAAAAACTAGTGAATAATGTATGTATAAATAAAGAAAGTTTTTTTTTCATAAAATCTAGAACATGAATGTTGTAAATATTGTAAGGAATTGGGGAGTGAACCCATCAGTCTAAAAGTGGATAGGCCTAATACAACCTTCAATATTTAATGTGGCCTTAGTGTTTTGTTTTCAGAATCTTGCATGTTGTTTTTAGTAAAATCATTATAATATGTTTAAATAAATTGTTGTTTGTGCATATTTTCAAAAGTTTTATAATATTTTTAAGGTGTGAGTAATTTCAATAATGTTTTCAAAAGGAATTTCTAAATGTATCTTTGAAATTATTTTCAAAAGAATATATTAAAATTAATTATCAATTATTTTAAATCCCTTTGATGGTAAATTTAATCCTCATCCCATGTTTTATATGTTTTCACATGTATCTTAGAAGTTTTAGAACAAATGTCTTCAATTTTTGAGTTAGCGCATGCATAGTGAAGTATATCTTTTTATTATTATTCAAATCTGATAAATTGTAATTTGTTTTCTAATTATTCATAACCTAGATTTGAAAAGGTCCTCTATTATATAAATTATTGTGTATTATTTTAGTTTCATTAAATAAAAGAATACAAAACATTTTCAGAATCGAATTCAGAAGTGTGGATTCAGAGATTTACAATAAGTATCATAGTAACAGTTTAAACAACTTTAGAGATTAGATGTTGTATTTGAAAAAAATCTAAACTACATAATTTTTGTTATATAATTAAGTCCCCTTAAAAATTCTTGTTTTTCTTAATTCTATGGATGAAAATTTAGAATTTTCTTAAGTCCGATGAATGAATTACGAGGGAGAAATTCTTTTGGGGGATGAGGAATGTAACATCCCCATAATTTTTAAGTGATTAATAAATTAATTTAAATAAATTATGAAATATATTTTATAAAACTATGTTATTTATTTTAATCAAAATAAAATTTGATTATAAGTCATTTGGAATGTTTAAAACTATAAAAAAATAATTAAATTTAACTTAATAATTTTTTTTACAAATGTAATATATTTTTATTTAATAGTATCTTAATATAACAATATATATTATTTTTGTGATTTTTTTTAATAAAGAAAATTTATTCAAAAAATATTTGATATGGAAAATAATTTTAAACGAAATATATTATTAACTTCACTTATGATAAAGATAATAAGTAAAAATAATTTATTATTTGAATATTAGTGTTATTAATAAATAAAATTGACTATATTTAAATCAATAAGTTTATATATAATTATATTATTTTTTAAAGAATACATTTGAGTAAAATTTCATACCAAAACAAAAGTTATAATATATAAATATAGTTGATTTACATTTAATGATAATATACTATAAAAATACATGTGAATATTATTTTGAATTATATGATTTATATAATATATATTTTATTTTAATACTTAATTATGTGAATGAAATGAAATTAAATAAAAAAATATAAATCGAAACTAAAAATAAGGAAAATCAAGAAGGTAGATAAAAGTAGAGCGATTCATTTTTGAGGAGGCCCAAGTGGATATCAGGCTGGAGTTGAGGGCATATGGATAGATCAAAGTGCAGGTTTCAACTTTATGTTAAATCGAAGGTGAGATTAGTTTCATAGAGGTTGAGCATAGTGACCTCGATTGATGTTTATGGGTGAATCGAGCATGGTTGGGGGATTTGAAGGTTTAATGAAGTCTTAGCATAGATCTAGGGTTAAACGAACCCTAGTAATGGATCAGTTCGAAGAAGAAAGCGTATTCATATGCCCAATATGAACCAATAAGGGGATGAAATCTTATTCTTCATCATTTTTATCATTTTACTTGTTCAAATCTTACTAATTCACAATTAGGGTTTATTATTCCATTTTTAGGTCTTTGAAACAATTATTTTGAATACATGTTTTTTTTATTTTGGATTTTTTTCTTTGATTTATTCTACCTTTTATTGTTCGTTGTTGTTTTGTAGTTTATTTTTAGTGCGTGTATCATTTTTCCATGATCTATACTAACTTATTCCTTGAATGCATAAACCCAATGAATATATATATAATTTTATTCACCTGATTTTTTTGGATTTATATGGATTTGATGTCTTGAAACATTTTTCTGTTTTGGAAATTGTTTAAGATGTAGAGAAATCCATTCAATAAATACTGGGTTTTCATTGAAATGAACTAATTGGTGTGTTTTTTTGTGTGAATAAAAAATTATCAGAAAATAATTATGTACATATAATCAATTTCATGACCCACTTCTATATAACTTAGTATCTCAAAACACCAATGAATACTTGGTCCCTTTTTTTAGTTTTCTTTGAATTGAAGGATGGTGTGAAAGCTAATTTTAATATATATATATCATATCATCATCTAGTTTCCACAAAAATAAAACCTAAGAATTAAAATCTCATCACAATTTGAAATATATATATATATATATATTAAAAAATGATACTAAGACTATAATATATATTCTTGGTTGGAAATAATAGGCAGCATTTCCTCACTATCTTCTTTTGGTGCACTTTGTGTTTGAGGTTGGCGAGGTAGGCAGTAACCTTTAATTTCCTTTCCTCATTCATGATTTTAAATTCTGAGACTATGATTTATAGATATATATAGAAATAATTAGATTAATTTTAAAGATTAATTTTCACATAAAATTGGTACAGTAAATATTTATTTTAAAATTTTCTTTACTGGAAATGAAATTTATTTGTTTTTATCTGCATTCTACATATTAAAAATCAGTATATAGACACACACACAGACACACTTATTTATCAAGAAATTAATATAGGTGGTTTAGTTTTTGAAAATACTATGGTATTTTATTAATTTACTAATTATGATATACAAATTTTAATAATAAATTGATATTTTTAATATTTCCATTTTATGAAAATTTAATCCCTCTTTTCAAATTATTTCAAAAAAGTTTTTATATTATTCCATAAATGTCCTATTTTATGATATGACATAATAATTAAAATGTTTTTCATGTATTTATTTAATTTATAATTCAATAAGGTTATTTTATGTATCTATACTTATTTTATGCCCATTTCCTTTCTACATCAAGTTCTTAGTTAACAAAGGTTAGTATTTCATGTGCGCAAAATATTTATACAAACATGAATGTCATAATTTATATAAGGTTTGGCCATAATCTATAATCCATGACATATCATACATGTATTAGTTTTTTTATTAATTGTATATATAAGTTTATTGAATCATTTTTATCTATGAATTTTTTTAAATGGTTTAATGTGATAATGTTAGTAACATTCTATGTATTTTTGAAAAGTAGAGAAATTTAGTTATCCCAATTTATCATAAACATTCTAAATTAATTTTTAAGAGTAAATTTATTTATTATCTTATGTTGTTAAATTTTTTAAAGTAAAAAACCTAGTTAATAATGTATTTATAAATAAAGAATTCATAAAATGTTTCCATAAAATCTGATATTTAAACATTGTAAATATGGTAGAGAATTGGGGAGTGAACCCATCCCTCAGCAAACGGGTAGGCCCAAGAGAACCTTCAATGTTTCAAGTGGCCTCAGTTTTTTTCATAATATTGCCTATTGTTTTCATAAAAATCATTGGAATATGTTTAAAGTAATTTTTTTAATAATTATTTTCAAAAGTGTTATAGTATTTTTAAGGTGTAAGTAATTTCAATAATGTTTTCAAAATATATTTCTAAATGTATTTTTGAAAGTATTTTTAAAATAATATTTTAGAAGTAATTATCAATTATTTTAAAATACCTTACTGGGAAATTTCATTCTCAACCCATGTTTTATATGTTTTCACAAGTATCATAGATGTATTATAATAAATATCTTTACTATTGGAGTTAGCTCACACAAAGAGAAGTGAATATTTTTATTCTTGTTAAACTCTAATAAATTTTATGTTGTTATCTAATTCTACAGAATATTTACCATAAAAGGTGCTCTATTGTATAAATTCTCTTTTATTATTTCATTTTCTTTAAATAAAAAATTACCCAACAATTTAAGCATTGAATCCGAAAGCATTGATTCATGGTTTTACAGTGCTGATGACAAATGGTTCTGGTATAGAAAGGCAGGTATGCAAGATTCTTAACCTAGTTTATTATGTGTATGAATCTTATCAATGTGATAAAACTCAAAATGGGATGATTTGAGTAGGAATCTAGCTTGTACAAGAATGTATTCTTGTTTTTAGTTTTTATGTTTTATAAACAGAAATGATGATCTTTTTAGATTAAAAGGTTTAGAGTGAGATATAAGTACCTTAGTTAATTTCATTTATGTATTGATTAAACATTGGATTATGGAAAAGGGTAATCTAGTGGATGTACATATTACAACTATTTTTTGGGGTTTTTTGGGTCTTCTATAAGATATTTATGAATGGAGAAGAGGTGATGGTTAGGGATATCCATGGTTTCTAGGATGTTTGCTATTCAGATTTTGGTGAAAAATTGATATCATAGGATACTAAATATTGGAATAATAGTATCCAATTATTTTTTTAATAAACTAATTCTCTTAGGATGTTATATGAATTATAGGTAATTTCTAATTTGGAAATAATGTGAGTAATTAACAGGTGACCATCGATCTGGAATATTGGTAGAAGATTATCTTGGATGGATTTCCACTCTCTATTCTATGGGATGTTCAATCTAAATAAATTACTACTAGGAATTTTTAGGGATTCATATAGCCCTGGTATCTTGGTTGATCAGTACCAAAGTACCTTTCTGATTTTTCAAAAATATTTAGGTCTATAATAACCTAGTAAGGAAATGAATTTATGAATCCCAAATTTCTAAAAAGGGACTTATTGATTCATTGTGGGTATATAAAGTGATATTTATACTTTGATACCAACTATAAGGTAATAAAGAAGGTGTTTTTTATGGAGTTAGAGGTTTCTTTAACTCACAATGTTACATAGAACAATATGATAGCCTAGAATAAGGGGATTCACTACATCAATATTTGGTATATTGGGAATTTTATGATTGATAAAGTGGGAAAATCATTAAACTATAGTAAAACATACTTTTAAGTGATTATAATATGAAAGGATGGGACATGTTTTAACCCTGTGTCACGAAGAACTAGATGAGTTCCATAATTATGGAATGATAGGGTACCTATAATTGGTCTTTGTGGAGAAGTTTCTAGAGGTTTATAGTAGATTAGATGTGAGTGTAATCTTTATTGAATGGATTCTGAAGTCCAGAGTTTCACGGTGATGGTCTATCTCTATCTTGGGTGTCCATATTTTGAAGAATACCAAAACCCTATGATCAAGAGTAAGGCTTATAAAGTTGGTTAGTTAGGTTATTAAAATAATAGCTCATGACCAATAGTACTTTAGTGATGATAGATTCTAAATACATTAATTCTTGGGGAGATAGTGATAAGGAAAATCCTATGGTGAGGATCGCATCATAAATTATTCAACAACATAAACCTTACCTCTGGTGGAGTATATTAAATATCATGAACTACATGTCAGGAAAACCTATAATACCAGTGATTGAGGTTTTTCACTGGTTTCCAGATGTAATTTGGTAAGATTTACATAAAAACTAAACTAATTATAGATTTAGATATGTATCGGTAGTTTCCAAATAATGTTAGATCATAAGGAAATCAATATAGTAGAATTAAATGATTAAACTGGTATACCACTGGACAATTAGAGAAATTCATGTAACATGAATGATACCTAGATCTTTTTATTTTTTTAAAATTATAAATATAATTAAATATTTTAGATATCTGACTAGTATAGAATTTGAGAATTGAGTTTGTGAAAACCTTATAATGGGGAATGTTAGTGCATGACAATGAAGTGTAATAATAGTCTCATTGAAGTGAAAAATCATCAAGTGCACCGATTCTCAATTCAGAAGATGAGTATTAGGTGTGAATGATTAGGGAATGCTTAGGAGTATTTTGCAAGATAATTTTTTAGACTCATAATAGTGATGTAAAAAATTATAAGTTTTATATCGGTGGTTAGGTCTTGAAGAATGGCTTCATGTTTAAGGAACAATTGTTTCTATATATTTAATTTTTTTATCATATTGGTGTTTAAACTATTTTTGAATTTGGTGAAAACTAGTAAGGTGGAGTAATAATTAGATATTTTTATGGGTTTTTAGTAATGATGATATGATTTTGTAATTAGGCATGTTTCCCATGAGGAAACATATGGGTATTAAGGATAAAATAGGTGGATTCATAGAAAGGTAGTTATTGATATCCTTTTTATGGTATGTTGGTATTGTTTGAAGGTTGAGAATGAGATAAAATATTTTATTCAAGTAAGTGAATCAAATATAAATAATGTCTTTGGAAGGATGAGAATATAAATAGTGGAAAGTTTTTAATAGCATGTATCCATATGTGTTTTTGGAAATAGAGAAAACTGGCCTCTAGTATAATTGGAGTTGTGTTTTTCTTGAAATTGATGTTCAGATTTCAATTTTTAGATTTTAGGATAAAACTAAGGACGAGTTTACATAATTTTGGGGGTTTTAGTGTAAATATATAGGTTTAGATAATGGTTGGGAGAAGGTGTATTTTCAAAAAAAATATTCAAGTACCAATTAGTACCCGATGGTGGTTTACTGGGCACTCTATATGGCTATTGACCATTCAAAAATTTTAATTACATAATACTAATTACCTATTGGTGGTATGAATAGTACCTTTTAGTTGGTACAGAAGATATGAGGGTCTCAATAAGACCCCCAGGTACCCAATGGTGGGGTATAAGGTACCTGATGGTCTATTAATTTATTTTTCTATTTTTTTTAATAAAAATAATTTTTTATAAAATCTAAAACTTTATCCTCATCCACCCTCATTCATTTTACAAGTTTTCTTGGAAGTTTGTCTAACACCCTCAGTTTGAAGTATGCATTCATTATTTCAATTTTATTTTATGTTTGGAGTCTATGGGACAGTTTACTGATTGTTTTCAAAGCTTTAAATAGGATAACAACTTCATATCAACTGTTGAAAATTCTATATGAAATATTCATGTCGTGAATGTGGTTTCATGACCTAAATTAACTATAGACATAAAATATGAATTCATTTAATTTGTGAACAAGTTCTATTGGTTCAATGGATAAATAATTTTGGATGTGAAATCCATTAATGTCATGTGATGGTTCTCCAAAAAAATAAAATAGAGGTGATGTGAATATCAATGTAATCATCCCCTCAACCATTCACAATGTGAATGGTGAATTGACATCATGAATAGTTTGGTTTTAACTTTTTTTATTTCATCGAGTGCCTATAAACTATCTCGTAGTTCCTTTTTATTATTCCTCTCAACCTCCAAGGCTTACATAGAAAATTTATGGTGATCTTCAACGTCTAGGCTCTAATTCCAACTGATCATAGATTGTTTAATTGTGAAAATAAAGGGTTAAGATCTCATTATTCGTTCACGTCTTGGATATAATTGTTTTTTCATGAATAGAATCATATATTTGTATTGTAATACCATGATATATGTGTTAAGATATGTTTTGATGAGATCTTATAGGGTTTTAATAGAGGATTGGAAGGAAGATTTCAGGTTTATGGAACCATCCTTGATCCTTTGTTCCAAACAAACTTGATTTAGGGGTATTATCTCCAATTCTACTATTCTATAAATTTTTAGCTTGAGTAGTCCTAAATTGTTTGTATGCTATACTATTAAGTCCCTTGATATTTTTTATGTAAAATAGACATTTTTTTTATTTTAAAAGGTTTGGTTTTGAAAAATGAAAATAAAGTTTATTTTAAAATAATATTAATTTGAATTATGTTTCAATAAATGGGTTAATGATTTTTCCTAACATAAATTTGTTGGCATGTTTCCATGTGAAAATGGGATGACATAAGGGTCTGAAAGTACCCCTGTCAAAGTGTGATGAATTAAGGGTATGAAAGCACCCACATCAAAAATGGTTCACCTAGTAACATCTTGGTGAAAGGATGACTCACCACTCATGAGTATAGGGAGGTATATGGTTGAAAGATTTGTCTGTGTGCATGGGTGTGGAATTGGAATGATTATTACAAGTAATAATAAATGTTTTAAAAAATTTATTCAATGACTTTATGTAATATATTTTAGCTGGTATCAACTGTTTTTCCACTTCTAAACTATTTTTAAATAAATTGTGCTAACATGGTTTTATCCTAGTGGCATGGGTTGGGATGTCTATAGGGAGTACTTAGTAGGCGATATAATCACCCCCTTCTGGGGTAATTTGGTGCATTCTAAGATTTATTCTACTAATATACGAGGAAGGGGAATGTTTCTTATTTCACTAGTGGAATTTCATGACATTATTGATTTTGTTTATAAAGATGGATCTTGGAGTGACTCTATGTTAGATTTTTTTAGTGCATCAAATTCTTTCCTTGCTTATTATGAGGTTAAAAATTTAGGACTACATCTAGAAATGATTACTCATGTCACGAGTATAAGGAAACCCTTTCGAAAAAGGGAGTGGATAGGATTAAAATTTACAACATGTTCCATTACCAATGATGAAATTATATTTCTATGGGTTTTTATAATCCTAGAGATAGATATATTTTATTTAGTATTTTTTATCGATTGGATGGTGGTATTTAAATTCCATATCAAATATTACGCTCAACATGTGACATTTACATCCCTGGATGGATCTCCTTGTGTATTTAAGAGGGATTGGGATATAAATAGAGGTAGAACATGGAATTTAATTAAAATGGATGGAATAATATCTATCTAGTTAGAAGTAATGACCTTTAAATCTGTTGATAAAATTTTAAATGGGACTATATATGTGATAGTGGATCAATTCCAGAAATCTTTCTAAATAATTTCTCTAGGTTACCAACCAAATGAGAAATCAAATTTTCTATTAATCAATTTGTCAGAAAAAACCTATTTTATTACCACTATATAGAATGGATCTAACTCAGTTGTGATAGTGAAAGGTTTAGTTATTAGATAAGTAAAGTAAAGGTTTCATCATACCCAGTACATCACCTTGGAAAACACTTTTTTTATTTATTAAGAAGGCATATGGTACTTTCCAGTTTTGTGTAGATTATTGTAAATTAAATCAAGTTATGATTAAAAATAATTATCCCCTTCCTAAAATTGATGGCGTGTTTAATCAATTAAATAGATCCATGTGAGTTTCTAATATTTATCTATGCTCATGATATAATCATCTTAGAGTTAGAACAGAGGAAATTCTGAAGAAAGCATTTCAGATTCATTATGGACATTATGAATATGTTTTCATTCCCTTTGGTCAGATGAATGAACCTATAGTCTTCATGGAATTGATGAATCATATCTTCTATAGGTACCTATACCCATTTATTGTTTTATTTTTTGATGATATTCTGGTTTACTATCAATGTGGGAATTACCATGAGGAGCACTTGGAAATTATACTAAGTATATTTCGTGAATGTTTTTTGTATACTATGTTTTCTAAGTGTCAATTTTGGATCCAAGAAGTCTGTTTCCTCATGCATGTCATTTATTTGGAATTAATATCAATTAACCTAAGAAAGGTTGAATTAGTAGTTTCTTAGAAGTCACTAAATAATGTTTTTGAGATACATAGTTTTCTAGGATTTATAGGCTATTAAATTCACATTGTTTAGGATTTTTATTATCTTACTTCTACCATAAGTTATTTAATAGGAAATGGTGTTCCATTTTTATGGAATAATGAAAGTCAAAAAATATTTGTAGAGCTTAAAACTCATCTCAACTCGTCACCCATTATAGTGTTTCTAGAACCAGGTAAGTGGTATATTGTGATGTGTTTGGATTGGGTCTTGTTTGTGTTCTCATTCAAGTATATCATGTTGTGGAATATGGTTTTAGAAAGTCTTGGGAACATGAGAAACACTATCCAACACATGAATTGTAATTAACTATACTTGGACATGCTTTAAAAACATGGAATCAATAAATATTTTCATAAAATTTCACATTTATAATTGACCGTAAGAGTTTGAAATATATCTTTTCTCAATGATATTTTGAAGATGTGAAAACAAAGTATGAAGTACCTACTGATGTTTCATTTCAACATTGTATACATGCCAAATAAAGGTAATTTTATGGAAAATTCATTGATTTTAATGTTGCATGGAGAAGTGGTCTAAGAATCTCATGACCATTTGTAGATAATGACCATGATTAGTGACATACATTTGGATTTAACCGAATTGGATGATCATAAAAATTTTCTTTCCAATTAATCTTGTTCCTAACTTGATGGATTTTGTTAAAGAGTCCTAAATAGTATACCCTGATTGTATCACCAGTAGGTCAAACCTAAATGGTGGGGAAACTTATGATAGATTGAATTAGGATAAAAATTACTTATTACATTTTAAGAATCTAATTGCAGTTTCGCAGCCTTGCTAAGAAAAACTTCTTTATTCTTATCACCATTCAAAATGAGATATTCATCAATGAATTCCGAACATTTACAAGATGAAGAATGAAAATATTTGGGGAAAAGGTATGATATGTCATATTTCAGATTATGTGATGAAATATTTAACCTGTCAGTAAGTAAAAACTGAGAATCAATGACCATTTGGTATGTAGAAGTTGATGCCTATACATATATGGAATTTCGAATAGACTATGATGGAATTTTTCACAATTCTATTGAGAATGTTATATAAGAATGATTCTATTTAGTTTGTAATGTCACAGATCCAGGTGACACACAATGGGTGCCCAGGACCCGGTTCATCACATGATCTCAAGTGCATTTTCCCAAATGCCGGAGGCTACTGACTAGTTGTGATAGCCTAGGATTGATAGTAGGGAAACTATGCCCTCATTTTTCAATGTTTAACAAAACAGAATAAATTTAAAAACACAAAAGCAGAAGTAGTAAACAATATAAACGTTAAATGGATAACGGAAATGAAGTAAAAGATAACCAAAAATCATATATATGATGATGTAGCATGTCACTAATTCTAAATAAGTATCCAAAACATGATACACTACAATCTGATACAATACGGTACAAGGTACAAAGTACAATAAAACTAAACCAAAACAGTGCAACATGAACGTAGCAGCATCACAAGCCTAATCTTGGTCCTATGCTCTTCTACTCCTCTAAAAAAATCATATACCTGTGTAGGGACTCTTTACCTTATCAACACCTATAACAATATAATCTATTTGGTCCCAATACATGACCCAAATAGAGTGTGAGAAATTAATCCCAGTAGGAAAACCCCAAAGGCCCTTGCCCAACTCTCAATGAAAATGTGCAGAAGAAGTGTGAAACAATGAAATGACTTAAACTAGGAAGTACTCAAAAGTAACTATTCCTACCAGTTAAATTATCATTTTAATAATTATTTAACAATTCGAAGCCTATGCTTTCGCTAGGCAGGTACAACATAAGAAATCACCACAGTGAATATTCAATGTAAAAATTGTCCTCAGACATGTAAATCCTTATCATCAGGCATACCGAAACGAAACACTAAGGTGACTGCCCTCAGGAATAATGAATATTTCCCTCATGCATATGGGATATTTACCTCAGGCATAGAAGTTACTACACTCATACAAAAAGAACGTTACCCTAAGGCTAAACAAAACACTTCCCTCAGGAATTATATAGGAAAAACAAGTAACCGGGCCAAGATCAATGCACAAACAAGCAATTCATAGATGTTTCCTCTCAAGAAATCTCAAAACATGCTATAATTATGGCATACCCATGAGTATCCTGGCCAAACAGCTAATCAAGTTAACCGCACTCTCGGGGTGGACCTGGATCAAAGCAACGATCCCAAATAGCAGTTTATACTTATTTATTATATTACCTATGAAATTCTAGGTATCACAATAGTCAAATTCTCATCCATACAACACTCTGAACATGGGTGTGTGGCACAACGGTACACAAAAAAACTCAACAGTTGGAATTAAACACAAGACCGCCTACCTCGATCTCCTCTGATCGATATACGTGAAAGGCGCCTCCCGAAACAACCAATAACGATGTAAATATGAGATAAATGATTACCCATTAAAACATAAATAACTTCCCTTAGGGAAATAATTGGAAGAAAAAGTTCAAGAAGAGGGAAGACCTTACCAGCGCTGTTTAAATGGGATCGATGGCGGAAGAATTAGAATCTCTGTGTGAGATCAGGAGCTCCTCCAAGCCTCAACCTCCTCTCCCGATTCTCAAGGTGAGTTCTCTGACTCCTCTGTAGAATGAGGAGGCTAATGCCTATTTTTGATGAAAAAACATGACTACACGGAATGTACTCTCAAGTACACGGTGTGTACTTTATTTTTAACTGTTCACTGGCAGCTACTCATCACCGCATTACTGTTCATCTGCCGACTGCTTACACGATGTATATTACTAAGTACACGACATGTACCATTGTCCCTATGGTAGCTACTTCCACTGCCTTACTGTTCACTTGCTGACTGATTACATGACATGTATTACTAAGTACATGACGTGTAGTTAGTTTTTACACCCTTAATCGCTGACATGCCTACACACCCTGTATACTCACCCCACACGACCAAACTACATGACATGTGGAAAAGTACATGACGTGTACACATAAATTTGGTATTATTACTATATTTCCCTTATTTTCTCAAAAACACTTAAGGGAAAAGGAAAACAAGAAACCCATACCTCAAGAATAAGAACCAAGTTCTTACAAACTTCCCCCCATAAAGAAATTCTTCCCCAAGTTTCCCTTCCAAGGGTGGTGAAGATAAAGCTGAGAACAACTCTTGACACTGAGCACATACATCGGTCTCCCACTCCCAGGTCTTGTTCTGCACTCGGCCATGCTTCCAAAGCACCCGTAAGAGAGGAACTGACCAAACTTGGAGAACCTTTTTTCGCCTATCAACAATACGAATCAGATGCTCCTCAAAGGATGCATCAACCTGACGTTTAACCTCCTCAGGCTGAAAAACCTGAGATGAGTCTCAGTGATAATGGTGCAGTTGAGAGACGTGGAAGGAATCGTGAATGACTCGGTACCTCTATGGTAACTAAAACCGATAGGCTACTGGCCCGAATCTTTACAGAATCTCAAACGGCCCTACATACCTTGTTGAAATTTTACCCTGTCTCATGATCCGCCTATGTCCCAACATCGGTGAAACACGCAAGAAAACCTAATCCCCGACCACAAACTCCAAGGGTCATCCAAAGCAATCAGAATAAGATTTATGATGAGACTGTGCAGTAGCCATACACTTCTAAATTAGCTAGACCCACTATGAAGTGTCTTAAATGAGAGGTGGTCCCAGTAAAGCTACCTCACCTACCTAGAACTAGCACAAGGGTGATCGAAATGGACTACCATATAAAGCCTCATAAGGTGAAATCTCAATAGTTTCCTGAAAACTATTATTGTAGGAAAACTCGACCAGGGGTATGTGCTTCTCCCAAGATCCCCAAAAGTCCAGGACGCATGCAAACAACATGTCCTCTAGCACCTGTATTGTATACTATGACTGGCCATCGGTCTGAGGGTGGTAAGCTGTGATCAGAAGCCCCCATTTACCCAGTGGCCTCTGAAAACTCTGCCAGAAAGGAGACATAAAATGGGAATCCCTATCTGAAACGATAGAACGAGGGACCCCATGAAGATTTATTACCTCTCGGATATACAACTTCCTGAGCTCGTCAACACCGAAGGTCTCCTTGATCAGCAAAAAGTAAGCTACTTTTGTAAGTCTGTCCACAACAACCCACATGGAATCATTGACTCGAGGTGAACTCGACAAACCAGTAATGAAGTCCATTATGACATCATCCCATTTCCATTTCAGAATGGGTAAATGTTGTAACAGTCTGGCTGGCCTCTCATGCTCCGCCTTCACCTGCTGATAGGTGGAACATCTCATAAAAAAACCAGATACCTATCTTTTCATACCCGGCCACCAATACTGACATCTCAAGTCACAGTACAGTTTGGTAACTCCAAGATGCACTACCCAAGATGAAGCATAAAATTCCAGCATCAACTCCTCGCGTATATACCCTAGAACCCACACTCATCCATGGATACATAGTACCTCATCATCGCCTATCATCCAACCAGGAGGAGGGTCCTCACTTGACACTGAATCCCGTAGAACTAGGCCTTCTGAATCTGATACCTGTCTCATCCTCACTCTATCTGGGAGGGTAGAAGTCACATCTAAGGATGAAAGATATGTTTGACCCTAAATATCGTGCACCTCCAAATGCATATCAGAGAACAAATCCATAAGCTGCCACTCACCACTGGCCTCCTACACTGCCTGTATTTGAGTACTCCTACTCAGTGCATCAGCTACTGCATTACCTTTACCAGGTGTATAGGTAAGCTCAAAGTCGAAGGACTGAAGGTATTCAACCCACCTTCATTGTCTCAAATTCAAGTCATGTTGGGTAACGATATATTTAAGACTTTTGTGGTCCATAAACACCATGAAGTGTTCTCCCAATAGATAATGTCTCCAACAGTGTAATGCATGAACAAATGCATCCAACTCGAGATCATGCATCAGGTAATTCCTCTCATGTGGCCTCAACTGTCGAGACCCGTACGCAACTACTCGATCACCCTGCATCAACACTGCTCCCAGGCCAATACCTGACGCATCACAGTAAACTCTATAGCTATTACATTGCTTTGGAAGTATCAGGTCTGGTACTGATGTCAACCTTCCCTTCAGCTCCTGAAAGGTTGTCTTACAAGCTTCTAACCAAATGAACTTCATACCCTTCTTAGTCAAACCCGTAAACGATGCTGCTATGTGGGAGAAGTCCTGTATAAAGTGCATGTAGTAACCAGAAAACCCCAAGAAACTCCGTATTTAAAACACGTTCTTATGATACTCCTAGGAAACTATTTCTCTCACTTTCTCTAGGTCTACTGCATCTCCTACCTCTAGGATAATATGACCTAGGTAGTGAATCTGGTCCATCTAAAAGTTGCACTTTGAGAGCTTATAATATAACTGATTCTCTCTTATTGTACTTAGTATGATATCATGATGGGTGGCATGGTCATGTCAAGTATGAGAGTACACCAAGATATCGTCCATGAAGACTATCACAAAAGAATCCAGATATGGGCGGAACACACGATTCATCAGAGCCATGAAAACTGCTGGCGCGTTTGTGAGTCCGAACGGCATGACCAAGTACTCGTATAGACCATATCTGCTTCGAAAGGCTGTAAGAGTTATGTCCGATGGTCTTACGTGCAACTCATGATATCCGGATCTCAAGTCAATATTCAAGAACACTCGTTCTCCTCGAAGTTGTTCAAAAAGACCATAAATCCTCGGTAAGGGATATCGGTTCTTAACCATCAACTGGTTTAATTTATGATAATCCACGCAGAGTCTGAGGGTACCATCCACCTTCTTCACAAACATGACAAGAAAACCCCAAGGAGAAGTATCGGGTCAGATGAAACCCTTTACCTGCAACTTCTATAACATCCTCTTGAGCTCCCACAACTCTGGTGTAGCCATCCTGTAAGGAGGAATGGAAACTGGTGTCGCTCCTGGAAGAAGCTCAATGGAGAAATCCACTTCTCGCTCTGGAGGTAGACCTAAAAAGTTGTTTGGGAATGCATCCCTAAAATGATGAACCACTGGAGGGAAATCCTTCGGGAAAGTTTCCTATTCATCAAGATATAAACTCAAAATCTAGACTGTCACTCCACCTCTCCCACGATGCTCAGGTCCAGCTCAGCTTGCATGGATATCCCATTCGTCCTTGTATAGAAACTCTACACCCTATGGTGATGTGAAACTCACCCTACATTGATTGCAATCCACAAAGGTTTGAAAGGGTACCGACCAATCCATCCCGAGAATGACAACATAGGCTGTCATCTCTAAGACCTAGAGGTCCCATATGAAGTGACACCCACTAACCTATAGGGTACACTCCTTGCACTGGCACAAATCTACCATTATAATTCCCAACAGTGTTTCTAGTGTCATGATATCAGAAGAAGAGGAAACACAGAGCCCAAGTCTCTCCACAACATGCACAAATATAAATCTATGTGTAGCACCAGTATCAAAAAGTATATAAGATAAGACAGAAGAAACTAGAATAATACCTATGACAGTGGAAGGTTCAAGATCCTCCTCCTGTTGGGTCTGTTGCACTGCATATGTCTGCCCAGTGCCGCAACCCTGCGACACATCCTGGTGTCTGGCTACCCCAGCCATGACCACTACATCAGCCTGAACATCCAGACATATTCCAATTCCCTGTCTGGTAAGAATCTGTTGGCCCTGCTCCTGCATGTGGAGTCTGTTCGGAACCCATCTCAATAGTCACTGGTGGAAATGCCGTACAAAAATGTTGAAGATGAACCATCTTGCCGCAATCTCGTCACTCCACTGGGTCACATGGACACTGAGGTCTCTTTTGCCCCTCTTTACCACACTAGTAGCACATGACCTGGCCACCGGAATAATTTTTCTGGCTAGTATTAATACCATGAGAAAAATCCATCTACCTCTTCCTCTTGCCGGTTGAAATAGTACCAGAGACCGGTGCCGAACCTCCCTGGTATGCACCAATAGATTTCCGTAGATTCTTCTTAGTAATCAATGCATAGTTCACAATAGCATGCACTGTTGGAAACCTGAAAACATTCATCAGTACTCAGATGTCATATCGAAGACCATCCTCAAAGCGACTAGCCCTCAACATCTCATCACCCACCAGAATAGGTGCAAAATGCTGAATCTCAGTGAAGTGGGTAGAATATTCCATCACTAACATGGAGACCTACTGCAGATTCATGAACTCTCGAGCTTGATCTACCCTTAGCATCTCCAGAAAGAAAATGGAATAGAAGAATTCCGGAAAATATTCCCACACCATGTCTCGGTGATGCTCAGTTTGGGTGGTAACATCCCACCATCTCTTGGAAAAATCACACAGTATGTACGTAGCGAGCTTGGACCTCCTACCAGGATGCATCTATAGATTCTTGAAAATTATCTACATAGGACCCATCCATGACTCTGCAGCCTGTGGTCCACCATCCCCTGAAAACATAGGCAGATGCTGCTACTAGAATATACATGTCAACTCTACCATAGATGTGAAACCCGTGTTGCTCCCTGGAAGGTCTACATGAACCACATGAAGCCTTCATCGAACTGCGCATCTGTGCCTGCATCTCGTATAATGGCTGGTGCCACATCTAGAACTGCTGAAGGATCCATCAGTATCCCATGGGCTACCATCTCTGGAGTATAATCATCACTACTCTCTTGGAAAAAAAATCGAGGTCATCTCGGCGACATGAATCTACAAGGTCAAACACTTGACTTAGATTAAAATTTTCAAGGACTAAGAACAGGAAATGTAAGAAGGGAATAAGAGAAAGAAAACATTCATGTTTTACAATACAAAACTACACGACATGTATAATCACTAAACGGAGTGTTCCCTTAAGTCTTTCACTTGGGCGTGTACTTCTTCCAGAACTGGTCGTGTAACACCCCACACATGACGTGTTGTCCTTACAAATGACGTGCTATCCTTACACACGGCGTGTAATTGAATTTTCTTCCCCTGCCCGAGTCCTTCTACATGGCTAATCCACACGGATCCCCTTAGAATAAGGTGACACAGTGTGTTACACCCACACACGACATGTGCACCACCCTGTTTCCCCAGCCACAAGGCCAAGTCCACATGGTCTCTCACCGGTCAAGGCGACACGGCATGTCCCATAGGTACATGACATGTACGAGACAAGATTTACCAGCCCGTGTTATTAGTGACATGGCCGGTGTACCCATGTTTCACTACATGGTGTGTTACAGATGAACATGGCGTGTACTAAGAAGACCCAACTGACCCGTGTTATTGGCTACATGGCCGACTACCTGGGTCAGACTACACTGCATGTTCAGTCCTAACATGGTGTGTATTGGTTAAGGTTTACCCATACGTGTTTTTAGTTACACGGGCGGACATAGGGTCAAGCCTACACAGCGTGTACAACCGGTACACGATGTGTTTTCTCCAAGAACATACCTATCTCGTGTCTCTGCTCACATGACCTATGACACAGTTAGGGACTACATGGCGTGTACAAAAGGTACACGATGTGTACTTAAGAAGAACATGTTCTTCCTGAATAGAATAACACGTGGCATGTAGTCAAAACTACATGGCGTGCATTCTGGGTTTTTCCGGATAGTAGGCCTTAGAAACTACTCCAAAGTCCATAAAAACACTAAAACCAACACCAAAGTGCCAAATTCCAATCTGTGAGGGACCATACTCCCCGTAAACCAAATCTTGGCATCTTATATGGGTTATAACAAGGTAAACAAGTCGATGATCCACCAAATTCCAGTTGATGAGGGTCTATACTCCTCAATAACCAAAGTTTGGCATTCATTCATACAACCTTACATAACAATACCCTATCAAATAGAAGGTATTTTATCAAGGCATATATCACAATGAAATTCATTTTATATCACAACATCTATCACAACAACATGAAATTTCTAATGCACCTACATGGCATGGAAACTATGCATGACATGTGGTTCTAACATGTGCCTAAATGATGCATGTGATGGCATACCCTCATCTAACTGGGTTGCAACTATATAGAACCCAAGTATAAAATATAAATAGCACACCACTAGTGCGTCACCCAACAGTGAAAATAAAATCAACTGTAAAATTGAAAAACCAGAAAAATTACAATTAAACGAGGTAGATTGGCTTTTCCCTGTACACAGGTTAGCTACTCCCGGGAACAACTTATTACCATGTACCTATTCCTTCCTATCCCTGAATAAAGGCTCCAAACAGTAGGTCAAGAGAAAAGAATCCTCTGATACCACTTTGTAAAATCCCAGATCTGGGTGCCACACAACAGGTGCCCCGACCCGGTTGGTCACATGACCTCAAGCACATTTCCTCAAATGCCAGAGGCTTCCGACTAGCAGTGAGGGCCTAGGAATGATAGTGGGGAAACTAAGCCCTCATTTGTCAAAGTGTAACACAGTGGAATAAATATAAAAACACAAAAGTGGAAGCAGTAAACAATATAAACCTGAAATGGATAAATAAACTAAAGTAAATGATAACTAGTAGTCATATATATGATGATGCAGTATGTCACTAATTCTAAGAAATCATCCAAAACAGGATACACTGCAATCTGATACAATACAACATAAGGTACAAAGTACAACAAAACTAAACCAAAACAATGCAACAACAATGAAACAACATCGCAAGCCTAATCTCGGTCCCATGCTCTCCTACTCCTCTGCAACAATCATGTACCTGTGTAGGGACTCTTTACCTTATCGACGCATGCAGAAATATAATCTTTTTGGGACCAAGACATGACCCAAACAGGGTGTGAGAAATAAATCCCTGTAGGCAACCACCAAAGGCTCATGCCCAACGATCAGTGAAAATGTGCAACATCAGTGTGCAATAATGAAATGCAGTAAACTAGAAAGTACTCAAAAGTAACTATTCCTACCAGTTACATTATGATTTTAATAATTATTTAACCATTCCAAGCCTGTGCTTTAGCTTGGTAGGTGCAACATATGAAATCACCACAGTGAATATTCCATGTAAACATTGTCCTCAGATGTGAAATCCTTACCCTCAGGCATACAGAAATGAAACCCTAAGGTGACTGCCCTTATGCATAATGAATATTGCCCTCAGGCATACGATATATTACCCTCAGGCATGGAATTTACTGCCCTCAGAAATAAGAAACATTGCCCTAAGGCAAAACAAAACACTGCCCTCAGAAATTATATAGGAAAAACAAGTAACTAGGCCAATCCCAACGCACAAAAAATCAATTCATATATGTCTCCTCTCAAGAAAACTCAAAACATGATATAATCATGGCATACCCATGGGTATCCTTCCCAAACATCAAAACAAGGGAACTGCACCCTCGGGGTGGCCCTGGATCAAAGCAAAAATCCCAAAAATCAGTTTATACTTATTCATTAGATTACCTAAGCAATTTTAGGTATCACAATTGTCCGAGTCTCATCCATACAACACCCCGAACATGGGTGTGTGGCACAACGGTACACAAAAACAACTCGATAATTGGAATT
The DNA here is from genome assembly GCA_963277665.1 of Viscum album. Lineage (NCBI taxonomy): Eukaryota > Viridiplantae > Streptophyta > Magnoliopsida > Santalales > Viscaceae > Viscum > Viscum album. The sequence continues at coordinate 848,392,364 of OY728121.1, read as the reverse complement.
ATACAAAAGAACACTTACCTCGATCACCTCTGATCGATATACATGAAAGGAGCCTCCTGAAACAACCAAGAACGACATAAATATGAGATAAAAGATTACCCATTAAAACATAAATAACATCCCTTAGAGAAATAATTTTAAGGAAAGGTTCAAGAAGAGGGAAGACCTTACCCATGTGGTTAAAAGGGGATTGACGGTGGAATAATTGGAATCCTAGTGTGCGATCGAGAGCTCCTCCAAGCCTTGACATCCTCTCCTGGTGCTCCAGGAAAGTTCTCTGACTCATCTGTCGAATGAGGAGGCTACTGCCTATTTTTAACAAAAAAATGACTACACGACATGTAATCTCAAGTACACAGCGTTTAATTTCTTTTTAATTGTTCACTAGAGGCTACTCTTCACCGCCTTACTGTTCATCTATCGACTTCTTACACGATGTATATTACTAAGTACACAGCATGTACCATCGTTCCTCTGGCAGCTACTTCCACCGCCTTACTGTTCACCTTCCGACTGATTACACGACATGTATTACTAAGTACACAACATGTAGTTAGTTTTTACACCCTTAATCACGGGCATTTTTACATTCCCTGTATACTCATCCCACATTTCCAAAGTACATGGTGTGTGGAAAAGTACATGGCGTGTACCCATAAATTTTGGATTTTCCCCACATTTCCCTTATTTTCTCAAAAACATTTAAGGGAAAAGGAAAAGAAGAAACCCTTACCTGAAGAATAAGAACCGGGTTATTACATAGTTGAGTGTTGATCAAATCACCAAGTTATAACAGATTCTCCCTATCCAAGAATCTAACATGATATAGTATTTGATGAAATTGTATATCCATGAAGTGGTCATATTGTCTGGAGTGCATGTTTAGATTGTATCTAATAGTTATCCCCATTTTACTTATGAATTATAGAGATCATTAGAATAGGTTCTCGATATTTAATTGAAAAATAGAACAACATATAATTAATTTATGAATGTCTAGTAAGAACACAATTTAGACATTGGAAGATATACTCAGAGATTGCGCATTAAATTTCAGTGGCACTTGGGAATATTTTATTCCTTTTGAAGAATTATCCTATAATAAAAACTATTAGGTGAAAATTCAAATGACCCATTTGAGTCTTTATATAACCATCCTTGTCATTCCATGGCATGTTGAGTGGAAAATAGGAGAGACGCCATTAATTGGAATGGGTTTTGTCCAGGAGACTATAGAGAAAAAGTAGATGATCTAAATCATGTGGTTATGACTCAAAGAAGAAATAAATCATATAGATACAATCATCACTGACCCTTATGCTTTGATGTGAGTGAAAAATTATTCTTAAAAGTGTCAATAATACTTGTTCATCAACACTTTGAGAAAATAGGGAAGTTATCACCATGGTATGTGGGAGATTTTGAGGTTGTTGAATATATTTTCACTATTGTGTATTAGTTATCCTTACATCCAATATATAGTGTTTTTCAAAAACTATTCCATGTTTCTCAATAGAAGAAATATTAGTGGGATCCTATTCATGTTGTTAGTTGGTATCATTATACTATTAATTTTTATTGACTTTCATCCATAGACTAATTCAGGTTCTTTATTTTAGGAAAAGACCCTTAGAAGTGTAAGATTTATAGGATTATGGTTCGGTATAAGAGGAAACATGGGAATGGAAAAAAAATTTGTGGGAGAAATATCCTAATCTATTAAGGGGAAATATTAATTTCTAGCTTCCTAAGGATGGAAATCTCAATGGTGGGGATAATGTAACACCACCAGTTTGAGGTACGCCATCATTATCTATATTTTCTTTTAGGGTTGGAGTCGATGGGATAGTTTACTAGATTTGTTCATAGGTATAAAGAGGAGAATAACATGAACTCTACTATAGAAAATGAAGTATGAAATATTTACATCGTGAATTGTGGATTTATGATGTGAATCGACCGTGGGAGTAAGTTATGAATTCCATCAATACATGAACGAGTTTCACCATGTCAAGGGCCAAGGAATTTAGGATGTGAAAGCCATTCCAATCATGAGATGGTTATCTATAAAAATAAAACCAAGGTGACATGAATATATGTATAAATGACCTCTTAACCATTTTCAACATGAAAGAGGAATTAAAATTGTGAAAAGTATGGGTTTGGACTATTTTGTTTCTTCATATTCTGATAAAATCTCAAAAAATTCCTTTTTCTTCTTCCTCTAAACCTCTAGTGGTTACATAAGATATTTTTAGTGATTTTTAACATCCAAACTCTAATTCCAATGGATCATAGTGTGTTCTATTTTGGAAATAAAAGTTTAGGATCTCATTATTCCTTTTCATCTTGGATATCCTAGGATTATGTTGAATGGAATCATAGATAAGTATTTTAATACCTAGATCTATGTGTTTGGATATGTTTTGATGAAATAATCATGGGTTTTAATAGAGGATAGAGAGGAAGATATTAGGCACGTGGAAAAATATTTGATCCTTTATTCCAAATGAACTTGAGTTAGGTGGCTTATCTCCCACTCTATTGTTTTAGAACTTGTTGGATTGAGTTTTCCTAAATTGTTCTTATGCTTTAGCTAAAAATCCCTTGAGTAAATTTATGTTGAAATCCCTATTTTGATGTGATTTAAAAAGGGTTGGTTTTAAAAAATTGAAAAAAGTTTATTTTAAGAGAATATTAATGGGAATTATATTTCTAGGAATTTTTTATTGGGTATATTTACCTAATTGTGTTGGCATGAATTCTTGTGAAAATGGGATGGAATAAGTTGATGAAATACCCTTATCAAAGTGGTATGAATTAAGGTCATGAAACTACCCCTATTAAAAAGGGTTCACCAAGTGATGACTTAGTGAAAGTAAAAATAAACACTCATGAGTATAGGGGGGTCCATGTTTGCAAGAATTGTGTGTGTGCATGGGTGTGGATTTCGAATGATTATTCCATGTCATAATAAATGGTTTAAAAACATTGTTTAATTTTTTCCATGGAACTTTCTTATAGATGAAATCCAGTGTTTATATATTTCTCAACTATTTTTATATAAATTATTCTGGATTTATATTCTCCTAGTTGCGTGTGTTGGGAAGTCTCCAAGGATTTCATATAGAGTGATTTACTCACTCACTTCTGGGGAACTTTGGTGAATTTGAAATTTTTTTCTACTGAGATACACGGAAGGGGAAAGTTTCTTATTTCACTAGTGGTATTCCTTAAAATCATTTATTTGGTTACTGGATCAAGAGCTAGGAGTGTCTATATCTTGAATTTTTGTGGAACTAATTCAGTTATAGAGATATTCTACTTTAGATTGTTAGCCTTTCACTCTTATTTCTTTTTCCATTTTTTACTCTAATTCAGTTATGGTATTGGTATTTTGTTGAGTTGAATGGTTATTTTTTTCTACATCATATAGTTTATATTGGATTTATGTATTTCTTGATAGTTTATTAGGTTATTTGATAAAATCATCCCTAAAAATTCTTTTAATCCCTTGGAATTTATTTCCACACTTTGATACCTTGGGGATGTCACCCAAGGTTAGTAGAACTTAATATCTTCTCAAGATAATTATTTGTGGTGGGATATTATAGTTTTAATACCTCCTCCATCTCTCTTATTTAACTTCCATCTCCTATGAATCTTTTCTGATTGGCGATTCATCTGCTATAATAGCCTCTAAGTGGTAATAATAATATTTTTTTCCCTTTAATTATCTATTTATTTCATTATTACTCACTACTACACCATAAATCCTTAATTTGGGGTAGGGGTAGTCTATTTCTCTAATTTATTACGATTGAGGGTGAAATAACCAATAATAATATATGAAATTAATCCTAAAAGTATATGGTAGATGATCCCTTGTGTTTTCTTCAAATTCATATGTTTTTATGAATGGCTTGATTGAATGTGGGGGTAAGTGAGTGTGTTCCATTGAGAATTGGGTGGATAGGTCTTGGGGTGATGATGTGAAAGTCAGTGAGGATTTCTTAGATTATTAATGATTTACAAAATATGGTGCACCTTAATTTTAGCGGTGTATTTAAATTATATCAAGATTGATTAATTGACTATTAATTGAAGTGGATACCTAAAAAGGGTATCTAACCAGGTTTCAAGTCTTATATGTTCCTTTGAAGATTGATAAAATGTTGATCAATATTTTATTAAGTGTAGAAAGTCAACCATAATAATTGAGTGAGGTTAGGTTGAAGGTATTTTCTTAAATAGATTCCATATATGAGGAAACTCATATCCTTGAGTGAGTTTACTTGTAAAAGGTTTCTTGTGTCCTTGTTCTTTAATGAGTGGGAATCTACCAAGGGTGATGGTGTGGTTAGTTTTTAGTGTGTAGTTTTCCTTAAGAGATTGAGTAGGGAAAAATATAAGTATTTTTAAAGGTTAAATAATCTTTAATAAAGTTCCTTTTGATAAATAATTTTGTATTTTACTAAACTAAGTATGGTATTTAGTTTTCACAATGATTTAAATTTTCACTAAAGGTATAACCATGATGCAACAGTTTAGACCACATCACGGTTTATACTGCTGTGAACTATTACATAGTGAGGGATAAATTTACATGATATTTCAAATGGTGTTATACGTATTATATGACAATTTATATTTAAAAAATATATTCCAACACCAAGGTATCATTATTGCTATGATCATTATGTGATGATGATTTTATTCAGATTTGGGGTAATAATTGTTTTCTTGTTCAGTGTTTGAATTTATGGAATGAAAATTTCAGAAGAAAACCACATAGAACCAAATGGATATAGTTTATTTGGTACTATAAAATTTTGGATCTATATAGAAAAATTATCCAATACTAGAGGAAGTGATACAAGAGGATGTTATGAATTCAACACATGTTTTTAGAGGGAGTAGAGAAGTTGACATGATAACTGATTTTTGGTGATGCTAAAAGAAATGTAGGATTTAAAATACCCTATATAAGATTGATCTAAATGAAATGTAATAATAAACTAGAAAAGAAGATGAGTATATATTCCTTCACAAGTGCAGAAGATGGTTGATGTGTTCCAAAACCTTTCACTACTAGGAGAAAAGGAGTATGAGATTCTATAGCATGCACCCTTCATCAAATACTATAATTCGAGTTGGTGTACTAGTGGAGTGTTTAGTGGTTTTATTGATAAAGTAAAGGGAAATCCGTGATGATCAGAATGTTGCGTGACTAGATTAGTTAGCTGGGTCCTACTCTAAATAGTAGGGTAGTTTCACTTGTTTTATGAAAACCGAAGTATTTTTAAATAATATAAATTTTTTATGTTTAATTAATATTCATACAATGAATTTATATTTATTCAAGAAATATTTACTTTATAATGTATATATATATATTTATTACATTTCATAAAATATATTATATAATCAAATTATAGGTATGTTATATTTTTAAATTTATTTTGTTTACTTTATGATAGTACAAATGTTTTATTTATGGGTTAAATATGATTTCTTAAAATGATTTCTTATTTTGAATAATTTAAAGAGTTATTTACTTATTAGATATATATAAATTTATATTTATTTTTATAATATGTATTTATATTTATATTAATATAAATAATTTTATCAAGGTATCAAATAAGAATAATTTTTTTATTTGTGAGAAGAATAATTTTTATTCCAAAAAAATGTTTTCCCATGTACTGTATGATATTATTTAAAAGTTAAACTTATAAATTTATAAATTTTATTATTAGAAAATTGAATTTATTTCTGATCTTATAATCTTTAAATTATCTTAAGAAGATTTTTAGGATAATTCTAAATAGGTTGATTTTCATGTGAATTGTTAAAAAATACAATTTTTTTGAATACTATATCTTTTACGATATAATCATGAAATAAATATGGAATAAAAATTTATGAAAATTGTGTAATGTATGTTATGATATTTTATACTAAAAATATCGTATAAATATTATTCAATTAACATAAATATGAAAACATTTATTGGTGCTGACGTAGTGCTTTCCCAACATTAAAAAAGAGTCAAAATTGGTGTCTTTGAGATAATATTTAAAAGGGATAAAGATATTATTAAATAAAAAGGTAAATATTAACACTAATAAATTATTTTTATAAATATTTGTTAAATTTAAACTTATATAACAAGTTAATTATCCAAATTCTTTCCCAATTATTGTGCAAGTCAAAGAAATTGAGTATTCTTATCTTAAAAATGTTATGATGACATAAATGAGAATAAAATTTATTTTTAATTGTTTTAGATAATTATATTTATTAATAATATAATATATTTATATTATTAATTTATTTTTAATATTAAATATCAAGATAATTATCCAAAACACTTAAAAAAAGTGGATGCAATGTTTGTGCAAATTGGAGAGATGTTTGATTAACTAGTTTTTTAAATATTAAAAGTGATATGATTTTGTTTAAATAGAGTCTTTAATAGTTATTTGGGTTGAAAATTATAGGTAATAAATTATTTTAATGTTTTAATATGAATTATATAGTCGTACAATTATTTTTGAACTCAAATTATGAAAATAAACCTAAAAACGACTTTAAAGGGTATTTAATATAAAAAATGATTTAAAAATTAATAAAAACTAATAAAAATATATTCTCAATAAATTTGTGGTGTGTAATTATCTATAATATCATCTATTTTCTTTTTATGTTCTAATTTAAATTTTAAAATTACATTTTGACCATTAAATATTGGATATTCACAAAAACACCATAGAAGTTTGCCTATAAAAGTAGACTCATTCTAACCTTTCAAAAAAAATCTAAAGTTAGTTTTTATGACTCTAATATACCCAAATACTGATATAAAAATCCCATTCCAAATTAATTATACCCTCTCATTTCTAAAATTCCTTTCTTTAAAGGCTTCACATTCCATCTAAAAGAGGCGATTCAATGAAAAAGATATGGGCTTCAAAGCCTCTTTCTATTTTCATATTTATGATTCACTATCATAACACACTTTTAAAATTTACCTTATTTTATATAAATGAATTTATTATCATGTTACTTTCATCCATTTTATTAATAAATTATTATATAACAACCATTAACTCTCACCGATTTTTTTCCATAATCAATTACCATGTCAAAATATACGTTTTCCAAAACACGCCATTCCATTTCCACTCCCCTATTACTCTTTTAAATCACATAATTAATATTTAAAATTAAACCATTAATCATGAACTAATTTTTATATAAAAATAAAATATTTTTTTGAATTCACCTTATATTAAACTCAATTGAAAAACCTAACTTACTGTGGTTCTTTTACGCTACAAAAGTGAACAATGATGAATTCTTCAACTTTCATATTTCATGGATATTCTTAAAAATTTTATTTTATGATTGAATATAAAATTAATATATAATTAATTTCATGATTATTATTTTTAATGTATAAATATCTATTATTACAAATAAATTAAAAGTAAAAAAACATATACATTTTTATCCATATGAAGAAGGCTTATCAAGGATGATTCTATGAATGGTAACTATTTCATAACCTATTGGACTTATATGATTATAAAATGATATATTTACAATAAAATTGTAATTATAGAACTTATTAAACTATATTATATAAACCTTTTACTAGTATAATTATACTAAAGCTATTTTGGAGATTATGAACTCAACAACTTCAAAATGAATTACGTGAACAATACCAATTTGGTAAAAAATGAAATGTATAATAAAAAACATAGAAGGAACAGTAATAAAAAAATTAAAATGAAAAGTATTATTAATCATGTAAATAATTAAAATAATTTTATTATTCATGAGGTTTTTGGATTAATGAGGAATGTTGGGACTTGAGATAAGGGTATTCTTAAATAAATTCCCTTTTATTAGGTTTCATAATTTATTCATTGGATTTTTTATTTTAAGGTTATGTGAATTATAACCTTTGACTATTTTATATTATATCTCCACTTGTTTTATGTATATTTTCATTTCATTTACAAAATATGTTCCTTGATAATTTTTTTACTTTATATGTTATGATCTTTGTCAGGGTTTCATTTCTAATATCACTTTGAAATTAATATTTTCTATATCTAAATTCTCATTTAGGTATTTTTTTATTCTTTCTATGTAAAACCTCATCTATTTTCTTATCATTCATGTACATAACATTCATTTTTTTAAATTTTTTCTCTATAATTCTATGTATTCCTAAGGTGTTTTCAATTCACTTTGACATTCTTTATAAAATTGTGAAAGGAATCATTTTAACATATTCCACCCAATTTCATTTTCCCAATATTTTTTTTAGTTTTATTTTCAAATATTCCTCTCAAATTTTTCATGGTTTTACGAAGTAAATTTTATTCTATTTTTTTAAATTATTCATTTCAAATAAAATTTATTAAAAATTAATGGGGAATGTTTTATTTCAAAATATACTATTTTTAATTATAAATTATTTCTATTAAATTTTCAATGAATAATTTCCATGAACATTATTTCTCTATGGTTTCTTAAAAATAATATTTTTTATTGGTTGGTTTAAAATTTTATGTTTAGAGATTTAAAAAAAAGTTTAAATGAGTTTTATGATGAAAAAAATAAAATATTATAAATGGTTTATCAAATTATGGTACTTAGTAATTATTGATGAATGATGGGTGATCCTCGGATATAACTCTACAATTCATTGAAAAGTGATTTATTCTCCATAACAATGTTAGAATTAAATTACATTATGATAGATCCTAAGTTAATATAAGTGATACGAAAATAATGTCACAATATTCCTTCATAGCATGTATATACCTTCTTATGTATTTTAAAAAGAAATATATTAATATCATGAAATTAAAAGATGATTTTATGATAAAATGGATTTTTGAGCTTTCTAAAGGTAAAAGTTTTTATTTTAAGGAAAATTTATTTTATTTTAAAGATTTAATTTTTTAATAATCTTACATGTTTTCTTAAGGTACTTTAAAATAAATTTCATTTCATTATATTTATTATAAGTTTTATTTATGAAACTATTTTGGTAAAAGAAGCTGGTTATATGTTTGAATCTAAGATTTATATTTACTCCATGTAATTTGTAAAAAAATCTTTTTCAAAGGATTTAATGTAATTCAATTGATTAATGATTTTTATCATTAGTTTTTGCCCCTAAATGATCTGTATATGCTCATACCATATTTTTTTAATGATTTTCATAGGGTCTAAGGACGAGTAAGAAGAATTTTACAGTCTAGTTCCATAAAACCAACTACTTTGTACTTTAAATTTCCTATACACTCATAGGTTTTGATATTAATAAATATCTTATGACAAATTGATTATTATTTTTTGTAACATTAATGCGATGATGTCCTAGAATATCCATCACATTGAAATGGTCATAAGAAGTTCCAAATTATAATTATAACATTGAAGTAATATGATGATATTCATAAACTATATATTTTATCATTGTATGAATTCATTTGATAGGAAAAAATGATGAATTTTGTCAGGTAGGAGTACTCCTAAGTGGTTTACATTTAATCTCATGAAGTTCACACAAGTTAATCTCCAAAAAAAAATATTTTGAGGACATGCACACTTTTATGAATTCCAAATATTTCATTTTTCCTTGGATATTACTATTTGTGGGCAAGTATAGTGATCCTTATACTTTATGATTAGTATTAATTCAGTTTATGAGTCACGAACATAAATATATTTCCATAAACCATGATTCCATATATTCACAGTGAAGTTGGGCGCATCATGAGTGATATGTCCTTAATGAAGAATTTGAGGAAGGATTTGTACCTTTCATCTTTTTAGAAGTAGATATATCAGACCTTTGATTAAAATTGAACTATCATATTAAATTCCATTTCCATGTTGTATTGATGGGTTTATTTCTATATGTTAAATAAATACATATCAAGTATATAGTTTGATGACACTATTATGAAACATACTTGAGGAGATATCAAGAAAAAAGGATTATATTACATAGCGAGCCATTGTATGTTGTTATCAATGTTGTGAAATTAAATTCATCATCCTGGGTGCCATTATATGTTGGTAAAAAACGATACTTGACTTTAGGGAAACCCACCTAATGACAATAAGGAATAATCCTAGATGTTCACACACTTAGTTTTTCTATTGATCTTAATTAAATTATATTTAAATTTTATTATTAGAAAAAATATTATTCTCTAAACCGAACAAATTTTTTTATGATTTATTAATCACATATATTCAGTCAATATTATACGTGAGTTAAATTTTAAAATAAATATTTATTCACAATACTACGAATATTATAAATAATTATTTATTTATCGAATGAAAAATATTTATAAAAAAAGGTTTGGTAAATATGATAGGAAATACACACTGAGTTATTGGGTCTGGTGGGAATGATATATTAAATATCATTTAAATAAATAAATAAATATTTATTTAAGGAATGATATTTATTTAAACTTGAATCATCTTCACATCAAGAAAATTTATTATTATTATTATTTTTGTTGTTTTTATATGCGGGGTTCAATAAGGATTATGAGAATAACTAATGGCATATTTAAAATTATATATTATTCAACTCAGCTCTATGAATACCTGGTTATATCATTTCCTAGTATTAGATATTGTTGTGAACAACACAGTCCCTCTATAAATTCTCTCAATAATAGATAGAAAATTATATAGAATGATATGAAGAACTAAGACAAATATTTCACTCTCTGTGTCCTCTCATGAATGAGGTAACAAGAATTAATCCATCCACCCTAAAGGATTGTGTGGTAATCAAAGGAAATAATGGAAGAAAATCCGTACCTATGTGCTAGAACATGATATAAAAAACTGAACCGGGTCACTCATCAACCAAGGCACCCAAATCAATCCATGACAAGGCTCAAAGGGCATTCTTGGTCCCTACTAGCTGGTGAAAAGAAACTAAAAAGAAGGGATAACCCTTGGGAATGTTTTTTTATGAACATGAAAGAAAATATTTCTCATGCAATAATTGTATAAGAGGTAAAAATGGAATAATAAAATATTCCATAAAAATGAACAATGGTAATGATACAAAAAGGTATTAACATACCAAACAAACATACACTACCAAAAATGAAAACCGAAGTACCAAAAAATGATGATAGATACTCCATGTGATATGTGGGTAACATCCCACTCTCTCACCACTAGATACCTATGCCCATCCAACCAAGAAACACACTAAATTAGTGTAACACCTTTCCATTTCCAACATCAGATAAAAAAAAGTGTACAAACACTAAAGGTTATTTGAAGGGTATAAGAAAAAAATCCTAGTAGGATCCAATGAAGCGTTCCACAAGACATGTTTGTTATATAAATCTTGATATTCTTAAATTTAAAGAAAAAACGGGTTGTTAAATAATTTATCAATTTATATAAAAAGCGTGGAAATTACCCCACTTTTTGAGATACAAAAACAATTTGACATAAATATATTTGAAGAACATTAAATTAATAATTTTTTCATTTTTAAAAAAATTCATCAAAATCAATGTCAAAACCCAGGAAAATAGAGATAACCTTAAGATAACATAGGACCATGATATTTAGGTTTCTCATACAATGATCAATCATTAATAGTACACAATAAACCTATATTAAAACTCCTTCCAATGGAGAAAATTAATAACCCGATGTATGATTTTTCTTGATGATGTCATGTAAACTAGTCCTCGACACACCAGCCAATGGAGAAAAGGTATACCCTAATGCGTTATTTCCACTAAAAATAAAATGAAAATTCATTATAACAAATCTTGATTAAGCACTTAAGGCACAAATTCATTGCTTTTATCTAAAAATTTCAAATGTCTTGTTATAATTAAAGAAAAAATTCTATAAACTTTTTCTCATTATCAAAAACAAACTTCAAAAACAAGTTATTTGTAAATAAAACATCAATTCTTTGAAATCATCATTTCTTTATCACTTTTCGTGGGGAAAATTATTTTATGTAAAAAAATAATGAATGAATTTCATAAATTATGGACCATTATAATAAAAATTTAAAAAAATGTCTATAAACCATTGAGAACATACAAAGGTTTAAAAAAAGGCTTTATCTGAAACCACCTACCTCAACACTTAGTTCAAAAAAGGGAACACAAGTCCTAAGAACTGAGAAAAAATATATTAGAAGAGAATACAATAGGAGGAACTAAAAATAAATTCCATATCCTAGAAATCATATTCATTCAGTGCATTCTTGGTGAGGAATAAGTGAGATCACATAAATTGTTGAACATGATATCCACACCATAAAAAAACAAGATCAGGCCTCTGGGAACCAAAAAAATGAATCTTTGAGAAAAGAAGAGGAAACATCACATGGTCAATAGATCAGATCAATGGATCATAGATCCTATTCTAGACTAATAAGAAAAATCTTAATAGAAGTGATCATATTATACTCACTAAATAGAAGACAACTGATCAATCTAATATCAAAATGAAAATCACAGATGATTAAGAGATCCAAGAAATTAAATGATAAATCTCTCCAAGTTCCCTAGTCAAATTTTTTTGAGGGTGAGGATTATTAAATAAAATAGGGTTTTCATTATGGGTTTAAAATAAAAAAACCCTTACTAGGCCAACCTAGATTAGTACCACTAATGAACCGGTGGTGTCCCTCTGGTTGGCTGATGGAAACTATAGAATTGCATTGGATTCCACTAGACCTACTGGAGAGCCGGTGGAGTTACAATAGATTACCAATGACTAGAAAATATTTTTTATCAATTTATAAGTCTATAAAAAAATCTAGTGGCCCTTAAATCCTTAGGTTGATCTATCCAAATTCACTAGCTAGTTGGTTAACTTCTACAAGGACCAACATGCTCAAGAAACCAAAAAATGCCACCAATCTGCTCAGGCCACCTCCCAAACCTAAAAAAAATAATTGAAATATGTAAGTGAGATTTAACGTGACAAGGATGTGATAATTTTCTCAACCATAAGAAATTATTTCCCAATAATGTCAAGCATAAGTGGGATGATTCCAAAAGATATGGTGACACTACACGATCACCTATGTTTCACACTCCCCACTCTCATGAAAATATAATTTATGTTTCCAAAAAACATTAACAAATGGAATATATATCCTATACACAGCCTTTTATATTATTCGATGATCTATATTGGATCCTTGACCACTGTTATATATGGATTCAAAAAAAATTTCCTCTGAATTCAGAATATGGTATAAATCATGGGGATATTTCTTATGATGAGATATGTGGAATACATCTTGGATCACATTAAACAGAGGTGGTACTTCCAATTAATAAGACACTTTTATACTCTTATCAGTGATTAAAAATAGTATAAAATATCTTGAATCTACCTTTCACTAATTCCCATGTTGATGTCGTCCCAACCGGGGTGATACATTCAATAAAACTTGGTCACTAACAAATAATTGAAATGAAATACATCGATGACCAATATAATAATTATGTTGAATCTGATCTATCGCCAAGTGTATACATATATCCTGAATCTTAAATAACATCCCCTGGACAAAAATTTTTACCACAGGAGAAAAATTTAACATTTTTGAATAGAAAAGTGGTGATTTACATGAATGACCATACAAATCCTCCAAAGGATCCATTCTGACTAAATACTGTTAAATGTTTTTATAAGAAAGCTAAACTATTCCCTTATGAATATCTAATGATCCTCTAAAATATAGGACCTATGTACATAGAATATCCTCTATAATATGAATGGTGTACTCCATCAATCCATTTGTCTATAAATGATATCTTTTACTCAATATGAACTAAGTCCCCATAGCTTCTCTGAGACCCTTACTAAACATGGAAGTAAAAATGGGATAACTAAATGAGGTGATAACAAATGACACCCCATGTAACCTCCCATTTTCTAGAATATACATATTTCCAAAATTCTTAATCTTAGTGGCCTCATTTGAGAAATTTTTTTCAACCAATCAATCACTACCCAAATGGAATTATTTTCTTTGGAAGTACATGGAAATACTACAATGGAATCTATATACACCTTATCCCATTTCCATATAAACACTCGAAGATGTTGAAGAAAACCTGAGGGATTCTTATGACTAACCTTAATAAGTTGGATGGTATAGTAATAAGACATAAAATCAACTATGTCGTGCTTTGTACTTATCCACCAGAACCAATGTCTCATGTCAAAATAGATCTTTGGGATTCTAATGTGAAAACCCATGAGGAACTATAAAAATATTACATCACTAATACCCTAAAATATAGAGGGATAATAAAATGAACCCTAAATAAAAGAACATCATAATAAGGGAGAGAACACCCCACAATAATATCCTCCCCATAAAGATAATCTTTAATTCCATTAAAATCATCATCCTAAAATAATTCCTAGATAATCAATTCAAGGAGAGATGATTTCAATAGTGAATTGGTCAAAAAAATTATCGATCCCCAATTACTTTAATCTAGATGTAATAGATAAAATATTATCATAATATTCCACTACTCATTTGACTCCATGATAGATTCAGAATGAAATTTCTTGCTAAGAGAATCAACGAAAACATTACCCTTCCCAGGGGTGTATGTAGTGTCAAAGTAAAATAAATGAATGTTCTCCACCACTACCTCTTTATGAGGTTCATATATTTTTGAGAGAATATATAACACAAACTCTTATGACGAAAAATAGATATCTAACCTCTCTATAAAAATATAGTGTCATTGAAACTTAAGATCTTATATGATAGCTGTGAGTTACAAGTTATGAGTGGTATAATTATTCTCATGGGGTTAAAGCTTATGGGAGACATAATCCACTACATAATCACCCTACATAAGAACACATCCCGAAAATACATCTAAAGAATAAAAAAACTACATATCTCTGAAAAGATTATAGAATGATCAAAATAGAAGCTGATGTCAGACATAGTTTCAGATAGTTGAAGAATGCAAGACACTTTTCATCTCACAAGAATTTCACCCATTTTTTGGTAAGATCTGTCAGTGGAAATGAAATATTTGATAATTCTTTCAAAAATTTCTAATAGTATGTATCTAGACCCAAGAAGCTTCATATCTGAAAGTCATTATATGGCTCTCCCCATGATAGGATAAACTTTAAATTTTCAAGATCAACTAACATACCATATTTCAATACCTCATTCCCTAATAACTTCACTTATTGGATATAGAAATAAAATTTTGATATTTTAGCATAAGCATGGTGATTCCTCTAGATTACTAAAATAACTTAGATGATTATCATGCTCTTAATCATACTTAGAATAATCTATAATATCATCCACAATTATATCAACAGAGGAATCAAGGTACTATTGTAATATCTGATGCACCCGAGCCATAAAAACCACATGATAATTAGTTAGGTCGAATGAAAATAGGGGATATTAATTGTGTCCATACCTTCTTCTAATATTGGATTTCAAGATATCTAACTCCGTAACCCTAAGCGAGTGATAACCCAACCTGAAGGTCAATTTTTTAGAACCTAATAAAAAAATATTAAATACTGAGAAAGAGATATTTATTATTGATCTTCACCCAATTAAGATTCTGATCTTCGATGTAGAGGTGAATGGTTCCATCAAACTTTTTTAAAAATAACATAAGGGATTCCCAAGGTGATACACTAGGATGAATGAAACCTTTGTCTAGTATATCATCCAACTGAACTTTGATCTCTTTTAACTTAGTTGGTTCTATAATATTAGCATGAATAGATATTTTCTTAATATCAAGAACCAAATCTATTGAATACTCCACCCCCTTTCTAAAGGGAGAGTTGGGAAGTCATCTGGGAAGATTGCAAGAAAGTCCCATACCACCAAATAAATAATTAAACTAGATGCTATAACATTCTTTTCGACAACATAAAAAGATACTAGATTCATAAGATCCATATGATATGGTCCCATGTGACTAGATATTTGATCAAACTAACCCCATAACACCCAATATCTTACTTTTAGAAAAATAAAGATGCATTCAAAAGATAATAATCAATCATGTACCTATGATAAACCAACTAATACATCCTGAAAATAATATTGAAGAGATCTAAATCAAGTTCTAGAAATTCCTAGACTAAATTAGCATTATATAATGATAGGGAACACAATGGAAATCATAACCCCTACTATTTTTTTACTTAAAAATAGTGTCATTAGATACATAAAATATGGAATGAGCTCTATAAGATGTTTCAAAAGATCCAAAAAGTAGGTATACATAAAAGAGTGGGAGGAACCTATGTTAAATAGAGTAGGCACTAGATAATGTGCCCTAAATATATTACCTCTCATAGTAGTTGGGACCACACCAAATTCTATTAGATATTATTATAATTCATATATCTTCTTCAATCTAGATGACTATGTCTAGAGCTATAATGGTTTGGAAAATTTTAACTACGTTATATTTCCCTGTAGAAATTATGAACCAAAAAACCAAGGAGAAGACAGAGACTGAAAAAACCAATGCACATGACCACTATGTCTACATGAATAGTAGGTCATTGGAGGATTAGAGAAATAATGTTTGATATACTCTTTATTATTAAAATATTAGCATGTGAAATTAATAATACTAGTAACTTCTCATGGTGTGGATAAAGCCCTATACTAAGAACAACCACTGCCACTACCTCTATAGGTCTCGTTCCATTTCTTCTTATCCCCATGCGAACCACTAAAGTTACCACTAGATGGAGAGGAAATTCCAACCAGGCTCGACTTACCCACTAGTTAAAACTCTACCATAATATCCCTATCTACTAATTCTATATATGAGGTTAGCTTTAACATCAATTCATAAGAATGAATATCTGGTTACTAGCCTATATAAAACCTATGAGTCTTAAATTAGTTATTCATTATGTCCTAAGGATAAAAATAAACCATATTAGAAACATGATTGGAATACTCTATCACTGAGTGATCATCCTAATGAATTCTAAGAAAATCCATGTAACTTTATATTACTAATTATTCTTGGTAGAACTTACAAAATTACATGGTATTGAAGTCATTACACTCTAATCCCTCATATTAGTTTTCATGAACCATAGAGTCCCACCACCTCTTAAAAGGACCCTCAAGCTTAAAGGATACACATTTCACCTTTATTGATTCTAGTGTTTATAAGAAGTAAAATATATAGTAAATATTATATATCTAGAATTCTACCTCTTGAGGATCATTTGTCCACTTAAAAGATGGTGGATTATGGTGGAGAAACAATTGAGCCCAATATATATCTACACCATCTCACGGTTTCACCCCTATCACTTGTTTCTATGCAGGTGGTACATTTTGGTCCATTGTATGAGATTATGACACTATATCCTAAACAAGGTTTTGATATATGGGAGGATTTACTTTGAGAATAATTTCTTATAGATACCTCCTATGAAACTCTAGGAAGTATTCAAGGAGGAATGATTATATACATTAGATAAAGAAAGGATACCAATATATGAGAAATAATCTTATTTTTAATCAAATGGATATAATAATAGAAATGATATTAGATCAAAAATCTACATAGAAGTCCCAAATTCCAACACTCTATGGTGACTCAAGGCTCACCATGATGAGAGATAGTTAGACATTTATGTGAATCCTACCCCTCGATTTCTAAAAATACTATCTCCTATCTATCAAGACACCCAACATAAGAATAATTTGAGGAAACAATAACTCTGATATGAAATTATCACAAACAAAGTCAGGTCACCCATCAGCCTAGGCACCCAAACCAATCCACAACAAGGCCCAAATAGAATTTTTGATCCACACAGGTTGGTGAAAATCACTCAGAAATCAAGTAAAACCTTTGTGAATATTTGTTTACCATTCAGAAATAAAACAACTATCACAACATACTATTAGAAGAGGTAAAAAGGAAACAATAAAACATATTGAAATGAATAGTGGTGGTGATAAAACAAGGTCTAAATAATAAAAACCAATATACAGAAATAGAAACAAAACCCAATGTACTCAAAATCGATTATAGTTACTACATGTGATATGTGTGAAACATCCCATTATCTCACGACTAGATAGCCATGCCCTACTGAAGAAAATTCCCACCACCTCACAATTAAACCTTTACCTATCATACATTAGATAAAACATGGTCTAAACACACCTGATGGTCTATACAAGGTGTGATAAAA
The DNA here is from genome assembly GCA_963277665.1 of Viscum album. Classification (NCBI taxonomy): domain Eukaryota; kingdom Viridiplantae; phylum Streptophyta; class Magnoliopsida; order Santalales; family Viscaceae; genus Viscum; species Viscum album. The sequence continues at coordinate 848,374,058 of OY728121.1, read as the reverse complement.
ACAATCCCATTAGGATCCCACAAAGTGTTTTATAAGAAATCTATGTTAGAAATATCGAGATATTTAAAATTAAATGAAAACATAGAATGATAAAAAATTTATCAATTTAATTCAAAATCATGAAAATTAGTACTTTTTACTAGATAAAAAAATTTCTAATAAATTGTTTCTAAAAATATTAAATAAACCATTTTCTATTTATCAAATCAAGCATAAATATCAATATAAAAACCAAAAAAATGAAGATACCCCTAAGATAGAATAGGATCAGGCTAGCTAGGTTTCTCATACAAGGATTAATCTTGACTAGTAAACACTAAACCTATCCCATGTCACACCTAGAAAATGAGCATAGGGATACCCTGATGTGTAATTTCTACCAACGATGTCATGTAAACTGGACCTTGACATGCCCACCAAAGGAGAATAGGAATACCCCAATGTGTGATCCCCCCCAAATCAACAAAAAGTTTTAATACCAAACCCCCACCAAAGAACCCAAGCATCCCATGTCCTATACTTATCAAAAAATTTCAAAGGTATTATACCAATTCAAGAAAAAAATTCCAAAACCCTTATCTTGTTTTCAAAACCCTGATTTGAAAACCAAATTTAATAAACAAAACATTGGTTCTTTGAAATCATCCTTTATTTATAAATTTTCTATCGGAGAATAATTTTTTATTAAATCCCATGATCCATTCCTTTTTAAAATCATGTATCATTCCAATAACCATTTATAAAATAGTTTTAGAAATGGATAAGAACATACTATTCATTAAAAAAAGTATTTATATGAAACCACATACCTCAACACTTGGTTTTCATAATGGGAACATGAGAAACATGAACGAAGAGGAAAGAGATCATAATAGATAATAAGAGGAGGCACTACACATCAATTTCATATCATAGAAATCAGATTTGATGATTTCATGGTCGATAAAGAAGAAAAGAGATCACATACCTTGATGAACATGAGATGTGCACCATGACGAACCAAAATCTAGCCTTTGGGTACCAAACAAAAAAAGGACTTTAAGAAAAAATCTAGGAAACATCAAAAAATTAATAAACTGGTTCAATATTTAATAGATCTACTAAAAAAATAAGAGAAGAAGGAACAACAATATAGATAAGGTCAAAATCACTAAATAGAATAAAGCCGATCGATCAGGGATTAAAACACTAATTGGAGATGATCAGGGGTGACAAGAATTCCAAATTAATGACTTTCCATGTGACTTAGTCAAATTATGTTTATGGGAGAGGCTTTAAGAATTAAAAAATGGGTTTTTATGGCTTAAAAAGATAAAAATACCATTACTATGATGGCCCAGACTAGTGCCACTCGACCAGCCTGTGGGAAAATACAAAAATATAGTTCCTACTTCACATAATACTAGCTGGAAGATGGATACACTAGATTTTTTGGACAATTATAATTTCACCTGATGGTTAGAGTCCCTTGAAGCCATATATGGCTATATACAAAGCCGTTGACTAAATGGTGGTCGTCTGCCACCAGCAATAAGCCCAAGCCACTTGAAATGTTCACCAAGCTGCCTCTACCACCACCCAAAACTAAAAAACGATCTAAAAAAATAAAATAGGGATGTATCTTGGATGGGATGGGACACCCCTAGGAGACCTAAGATTTTTGTATATAAATACTTCAGCATTTTAAATGGATACTCCATACATAACATTATGATCCATGCCAAAACTATAAAGGTGTAATGACTTTGGATACTAGATACATAAACATATTATTTAAGTAAATACTTAATAAAATATTATATGTTTTTTCTCAATTTTCAACCTTATTAAAATACCGTACCTAAAACCGTTCATCATTGCCTAGGTAATGGATTCATAAGAAATAGTGAGCTTAGATACTTAATTCAAGTACCGAAGGGAGATATCAATAAATGATCATATGCAAGCATTGGATAAGCATAAGGCCATGAGATCATGTTCATAACTTAAAACGTTCATACCCAATTTTTCATGGATCATAATCATGATTCATATAATAAAAATTTTGTATTTGAAGGATATGAATCATAAGAGTGAGAAATCATTATTAATCAACCATGAACCATGAGTTAAATCATATACATAAAAACATGTAATAAAAGTGCAGAAATAAATTAATATATTTTAACAATAGGATGGTGACAAGTCAAAATATTCTCATCCAATAAAGTTAATCCATTTTTTTTAATTCTTTCACCATTATATATTTATTTTAACCCTTTTGACCCTTTTGATAATTATCACAATATCAATATTTTTTACTCTTTAAGGGTCAAAAATGTTACCATAAAAATAAAAGTGTCCCATAAATGAACCATGGTAGATATATTCAACCATACCACATTCACTTTACTAAATATGGCAATTTTATGAGTTTTAAATAATCTAATAAAATTTTATTTTTTATAAAATGTCATTAATGTTATTTTTAGAACCATTAAATTATTTTGACTTTAATGTCTTAAAAATAAAAATGTAATTTGAATATAATCTTTTAAAAACCCACTATTATGTTATATTTATATACAAAGCTCGTGAAAAAAATAATTCACCCAAAATGTATTAATTTTAATATTTTTAAAATAATTTATTTTACTTTTCTATTAATGTGTTGTATAATAATTTGGGGTAATTATTTAATCACTAAAAATTAAAAATAAATTAATATGATAAAAATAATTAATTAATTGTGTAAATAAATATTTAGATCTAAACATAAACTCTTTTTATAATTATGATAAAATATTAGTGATATTAAAGTCAAGAGAGTGACATTTTGTATTTATTCTTTTATTAAAATAATATAAAGGTCATAATCAATGAAAAATGTCACCAAGTGGCCGTATTTTCAAAAAAAAAACGAGAATGGTAGATATCCACTCACCCAATAGTATAAAAGAAACTATTAGAGAAATTATAAATCCTTATACCATAGTTTTACCCATGTTTTACCCATTTTACGCATACTAAGGTGACAGATATTTACCAAGGTTTCTATTCATAATGAAAAAAGGATCTATTTACTAAATTTTAAACTCTTGATTCTAAATATATAATCCCTATTTCAATATCTAATTTCTAGAAGATCCAAAAATTCATTTTACAATTAATTATCAAAATGCAACAAAACCATTTTGAAAAAAAGTACATTTGAATATGACATTGGATTTATATTTATTCCTTGTCTAGTAAAAACCTTTATTAGAATATTAAATTTTTTTATTGAATATATTATCTTTTCATTTCATTAAATTCATTCATACATATATATTAATCAAATTTATTTAAATAAAAAGACATTGTGCGCATAAAAATTATTTTTCAAAAACAAATCACTATTTACCTTCAAATGATTTTATTTTAATTTATAAATATTTGATAACCAATGAATTAATTATATATATATAAATAATTTTTTTTTCTTAATTTAGGTATCTCTATTCAAACATACAAGTCTAATGATTACGTGATAAATGTAACATTAAATAATAATATTTCAATAGTATAATGTGGTTTTTTTAGACTCGATATTGCATTAAAAGAAAGCAATCAAGGAAATCATTTTTATTTATAGATAACTATATCATAAAATCTAGGGGTTTTATATTTTACCCCAATTATAATATTTTCACTATTTAAATTTATTCACTCTGATATAAACAAAAGAGGATATCTTGGTTTCATCACATCCTCAGGTTCCCAAGTAGCTTCTTCGAATTTATGATGCCCCTAGAGAACATTTACCTGGTGATTATTATGGTATTTATCAGTTTATCTATATAATAAAATATTTCAACCATTTTATATTCATACGGAACATCATGCTCCAGTAGTAAAATAATTTAATTTAATACATGTGGAGGATCTGGTATGTAATTTCTCAGGAGAGATACATGGAACACAATATGAAATTTAGAGAGATTTGGTGGAAGTTTCAAGTGATAAGATACTATCCTGGTGTGATCATGAATATCAAATGCATTTATATATCTAGGTCTCATCCTTAACTTATTTCTAAATAACATGATCCTTTTTCAATGAGATATTCATAAGAATACCTTATCATCAACTTTAAAATCTAGATCTCACCAACGATCATCCACATAAATTTTATATCAACTTCTATCTTCCCTTATGATATATTGAATATCCCTAATATTCTCTACCATATCGTCATATAGATCAAGTTACAATAAATTTATTTCTAAAAATTCATCCCAAGACATTGGATTTCGTTAATTTATTTTTTATAGGGATTTATAAGGATCCATCTGAATACTTGAGTGGAAGTTATTACTGTAATACAATTCAACCATAGAAAAATATTTACCGCAACCTCCTTTAAAATCCACATAAAATGATCTCAATATATATTATATGGTTTGAATATTCCTTTCATAATGACCATTTTTTAAGGATGATATGAAATACTGAACCAGAACTTTGTATCCAGAGCCTGTTGAGGACTTCTCTAAAACATTGAAGTAAATCTCAGATCCCAATGAAATACAACAAAGAGCAGTACACTATGATATATCACAAATTCCATAATGTATATCTTATATAGATGATTAGTAGAGAATTATTTTATAATGTAAATAAAGTGTGCTGACTTTGTAAGGTGATCAAATATAACAAAAATATAATTATGGCCTTTAGACATTTTGGGGAGTCTGACGACAAAATCCATGGTGATGTTTTACTATTTCCATTATGGTATGGGTAATAGTTACGGAATCCCCTTAGAATTTTGTATCGTATAATTAACCAATTTGAATACTAAGAATTGAGATACATACTTTACAAAATCCACTTTCATGTTGTCCTACTAAAAATATTTTTATATATCACTATAATTTTTTTACATTAAGAATGAATATAAAATAATGAAAGGTGTGCTTAATCTAATAGTTCCTTCTTCTATTAGAGTGTTGATAGAAAACCAAATTGGTTCCTAAAAATTATCATCCCATAATAATCATGGTTGAAATAAAAAAATTTCTAACCTATTTAAGTAGTCTGAATTCTTCCTTATACACCAATTTAATCCTCACGTGGATAGATAGTTGAACATTCATGTGAGAAAATATGATTTGTACCCTCTCCTATAGATTTCAAGTTCTATTATCTAAAAATACCTAAGTATTGCATCAATTTCAATCCTCATAATATTAAAACAATAATGGTCCTTCTAACTTAGAGAAACAACCTTGTCCTCCATCCTAGGATGGAAATGTATTGGGAAATCATAATCATTAATAAATTCCAACTATCTTCTCTGGCATATATTTAACTCTTTCTATGTGAATATATAATTTAAAATTTTATGATCTATATATATGTTACACCTTTCACCATAATGATAATTCTTTTATATCTTCAATTTGAAGATGATCTTTTCTAGCTCTAAATCCTGAGTCGGGTAATTTTATTCATGTATTTTCAATTAGCACGAGGCATATTCTATCACCATATCATTCTTCATGTGGAAACATCTAATTCCCTTATTTTATTCATCACTGTAGACTATAAAACCCTATCTATTATAATGTAATGTGATAATAGGTACAATAAGTAACCATACCTTCAATCCTTAAATCCTCTTCACATTTATCTATCCAAAATAACTTTATGCCCTTCCAAGTAAACTTGGTGAGTGGATTTGATAGTCATGAGAAATCTCTCATGAGGAATCTGTAATATGCAGCCAACCCATGAAAACTAAGGATCTTAATAATCCTGGTTATTGAAGAACATTACTCAATAACCTCTATATTTAAAGGATCCATCGATATACCCACACATGAGATTTTATTACCCAAGAATGAAACTTTCTAAATCCAAAACTCACACTTGAAAATTTTGAATATAGATTCTCTTTACATAGGGTTTTCAGTATAATTCTCAAGTGATATTAGTGCTCTTCTTTACTCTTAGAATACATAATAATATCATTTATAAATACTACTACAAATTGATCAAGGTAATCTTTAAAGACTCTATTCATTAAATCCATAAATAAAATTAGGAAATTAGTAAGATCAAATGGAATCACTATAAATTCATAGATTATATACCACATACAAAATGATTTCTTGGGTATGTATTCACTTTTTAACCTTAATTTATGGTATCCATATTGAAGATAAATATTGGAAAAAAATATTGAGTTCCTCATAATTGATTAATAAAATCACTAATTCAGGGTATAAGATACTTGTTCTTGATAGTGATCTTTTGAAGTTCCAAATAATCATTGAAAAGACACATTGACCCATATTTATTCTTAATAAAATGAATAGGTTCACCATAAGGATATTCACTAAGTCATATGAATACTTTTTAATTGTTCTTATAGAGTTTCTTCTTAAATTCATGCAACTCAATCAAGGCCATTATATGAAGAGTTTTTGTAATTGGCATAACACCAGGTATAAGTTATATTGAAAACTCAACTCCATGATTAAAAGGAAGATTGTGAATATCTTTTATAAATATATAAAAAAATTCCATTATAATAAGCATAAACAAAATTTTGAGTTTCTCCCTAACCATATGAGATACATACCCTTCATGGATAGGAATTAGGACCCACATGATAAAAGTAATATCCATTTATGCTTGTATTCATCTTCACATAGATAAACAATCACAGGTTCATTAAGAATATGAAATTTGAATTATCTTCCTTGAAAATTGATATGGAATCCATAATAATAAATCTAATCCTTTCCGAAAATCACATCAAATTCAATTAGATGAAGAATAATAAGATTTAAAAGAATCTTATTCCCACAAACCTCAACAAGAGTGAAACTATAGACTTGAGATGAGATCATATTAACATTAGGATTTTTCACCACTAAATAAACATCTAGTCATTGATCTGGTAATGTGATAGCACTAGAATATTACATAGATATAAAAGAGTGGGTAGATATAGAATCAATTATGATATTATCCATTATAGAGTGTAAGATAAGTGTAACTTTAACCACACATTCCTCATATCCCACTTGGGTAGTCATGATCATATGATATTTGTATTTACCTTTATTTAATAGGTCTATGACACCAATAATCTTTATAAACCTTTATATTCATGCGCTAGTTGATGTAATTCCTATACTCCTTGCATTTTAATCAATAGATTGTAGGTGATGCATTAGTTAGCATATTATTTTCCTCTAATGTATTAACCGACCTATTTATTTCATTTATAAATTCATGGGAATCATGACCCACATTTCCACATTTAAATTACCTCCCAATTCTATGCAAGTAATTTCCTTGATGTTTCTTACCGCATTTCTAGCAATCAGATGACTAAAATTTCTTTCCACTATCTGATTTATTTGAGTTTTCATGAGACTCTATATTCTCTTTATGATAAAAAACATGGGAATGATGATAATATCCAATTTACATTCCTACCTTGAGTACACATAAAATGATTTATTTAGATCTAATAAGGTATCATGTTGATAATTCATTTTGGATACTTGGTTTTAATCCATTAAAGAATTGATCATTTTTTATTTTATGGATGATGATTAAATAGGAATCATACCTTAAAAGTCTTATAATTTTTTTTATAAGTACCAAGGGATTCATCACCCTTATAATTAATATCAATGAATTCCTTCTCTATTTTTTACATAGAATATTAGGGAAGTACCCACTAAAAACATCCTCTTAAATTTATCCCATTCTAAGGAGTTAATTTATTCATTTTTCCTTGTATTATAAATAGGATTACACTATTGATACACATCACATTAAAATGATAAATATCTAGGAAATTTTTTTCATGTTCTGAGAACAGAAGAATATAAAATATTTTCTCAATGATATTAATCCATTACTCATCCAATAGTGGATATGATGAACTACTTAAATAAATTAGATATTTCCTCATAAAAATTTCAGCAATACATTGTTCACTCCTTTGGTCATTTGGAATCTCTAACTATTTCATATATTGAATAATTGGAATAATCATAGAAATAATATTTTTAAAACCCCATGGTTTTATGATATATTTCTTTTTAAACAAATTTAACCTATTCTATAGCTTGTGATACATGAAACCCCGATTCTAAGTGAACAATAATATGGTATACCATTATAAAAAAATTTAAATTGGAGGTTGTGAATAGGAATAACAATATTATCAAAACTATATTGTTTACACATGTATAAAATAAATCCATCAGTTATCAATTTATTAAAATTAAAATAAAAATCATTTCAGAGTAAAAGAAATATTTTTCTTAAAAACAACTATATGCGCAACGTGTTTTCATAATAATAATTTAAATTAGTCACTACTAATGAATTATTATAATGAAATTTATATATTATTTATTAAATAAATATTTTGATCATTCATATAATATATTTGTTAAGAGTGAGATTAGAATAAAACCAGTTTTATGCTTAAAAACTGTATTTTTCTAAAAGGCGATTTGTCATGTTTTATGTGTTTTATTTTAAAATTAAATTTTTTCAATTTTAAAAACATTATGTGAAAAAATAAAATCAGTTTTTAAAATAATCATGTGAGAATTATATTAGAGTTAATTTTTAATAATTTTTTGAAAATATTAATTTTTTTTCGATGAATAGTTAAATTTAATAAATTTTATTGAAAACTACATTATCTTTTAAAAAATTTATAATGATCCATTTTATTTTTAAAAATGTTTAAATATAAAATTATTCAAATTATATTATTATTAATCCAATTTAGTTCGTTTTAAATAATTTTGTTTTTGAATTTTTATGTGAAAACATTTTTTACTTAACAAAACTTTTCATTGGGAAACCATATTTTTATTGTGCTTACAGGTTTAATTTTAAATTATGTTATTAAAATTATATGAATTGTTTGTTTTTAAAATGGTCTAAATATTTATAATTATTATTATTTAATAAGGTCAACTTAATTTTTCTTCATAATAAATATTGAAAACAATAAAAAATAAATTATCATGGAAAAGGTTAAAATTGGTTTACTAGGGGATATGGGATTTACCAAAAGATAAGGATAAGTATTCCAATTAAACTTATTTAAATAAAATTGGATAGAATTATTTGACCTTATCATATCCCAAATTCAAATATATATCCATTTTTATCAGTTTTCTTGGGAATGACTTTATCATTTTGTATTCTTTTAGGAAATTTCTAAGGGGTCCCCTTCTCCACTTATAAAAGGACACCTACTCCCCTCTTCTATACACACCTCAATTTAATTTTGGTTATACTAATACCTAACCAAATAACTTCCTTAAATACATCACCATGACCTATTTTACTTTTTATGATCATAAAACCATCCTATGAAGGCTTTTTCTATAAACCTAAAGAGGCTCTCTGAAGAAGAGGTATAGTTCTTAACCATGCATCTTCATTTTATTTCTACCAATACCCCATAAAATCATATAAAACTCGGATAAAATAATAAAACCTATATATTATATATAATTAGATGTTATTATGTTATTTTAATAACCTATATTCATCCCCACTTCCATCAATTGGGAAACAAAACCATCGATTGTGTGTATGGCAGACTACCACCTCACGAACAAACATAATCCATTTTCCATCCCCACCTATCACAAATGGATATAATTATAGATTTATGGTATATATATATATATGTGTATACATTATATTTTAAATATAATTACACTTATATAATTATAATATCACATTTACATTCTTACATCACAATCTGTTGGAAAATGACAACATTGCTTGTGCGTATGTGTGGACTACCGCCTCAACGAAGTGATGTGATTTGTTTTTCATTTTATTTTTAAATAGATGTTTATAAGGATAGATTTAGTAAATATATATATGATATATATTATATAATAATTATTATGTAGAGGTAAATTATTATTTTCTTATCTTTCATTCCATTTGTTGAAAAAATGGAAACAATGTTCCTATGTATGTATGACCTACTTTCTCCATGCACAATTTAATTCATTTTTCTATCTATAAATTTTATAGATGAATAAAAATATGTATCTAATGAATATATATTATATTAAAATAATTATTTAAATTATGTATATGACAAAACCATGATCAAAGTATAATGATCGAAACTACCAAACCAAAACATAATAAAAAAAAGTCGTTATTACCTGGAACCGTGCTTTTAACAAAGAATTGTTGATAAATTGGTGGTGAAAGGTTATAAGTAAATAATATAAACTATAAAATATATAATTAATGTTATTTAATTTATTTATAATAAATATATATTTATTATATAGGTGTTTCAGACACATATGATGGAGGTGAGACCCGAGGCAGGGATTTATTTCACAATCTTCTTATTATTCGAAATTTCTTATGTTTAAGTCACCATTGGGGGAATTATTTTATCATTATATATAAAACTTAATATATTTTATTATCCTAAATTTATTTATTAAAATTAAAAAATTTCCTTCATTTTACACTCTTTAAGTACTCAAGATAATGAAACAATGTTTTTAAGGAAAACTCACTATATTTTTAAACTCGATGGCTGAATATTTTTCTTCCATATCCATATGTTCATTAAAATGTTTTTAAAATATTTGAAATATTATACAATTATTTATTAATATAACTTTCCCCTTGTTTTAATTTTATAAAATGGTTTAAAATTAATTATTCCATCATCTTTTGAATGAGGAACTTTTTGACATTTCCTACAAAAATGTGAATGAAATCCTTTCATTAATATAATAAGAATAAAATAAGTTTCACACTATCATGACCAAAAAATTATTTTATTATTATTTTACATGTTTAAATTTTTTTTTTCAAATAAAATTATTTTTTCATATTCTTGAAATTTTTAGTTTTTAATTGCAATTTTTAAAGTCAAAAGGTAATTTCCCTCAAGAATTTTTTACTAATTTTTTTTGGTATTTCTCTTCATCATCAACAAAAACCTTATTTTTATTTTTCTAAAATGTGGATATATTGTAATGATTCCATCCTTATTATTTCTCGGGATTTTTTATGATTAGTTTGATTTGGTATGTAATATTTTGAAACCATTTACCATGTTACTCTAGAAGGTTTATGATTATGTTTATTTATTTGGGTAATTATTAAGATTTTATATTCTAGTTATTATATAAGAATTTTTACATTTTTATATTTCAACCATTTCATATGAGAAATTAATTGGACATAGTAATTGATGAGTGGGGCCCACTATAACCCATATATGCATTTATTGGTCTCATGAGGCAAACCAGTTTGCATATTTGGCCGAGGCCATACCCATTTATGTAACATGTATTGGAATGATGACTTGATAGAATTTTTATGTTGTACAAAATTATGTATTCCCTCATTATGAGATTATTTATTAACATACCTATGATTATTTGATTAGTTATGATATCTGTGGATAATTTTCGAGTACATGTGATTATTTACATGTCATTATTTGATCATCATTTGTTCTTTACAAATTATTTTTCATCAAAAATTTATTGATTAAATGGAATTTGTTTTTAGATATTTACCTTGAAATTTTGATTATTCCTTATTTATTTAGAATACATTCCATTGTATGCATACCCTTTCCGAGAAACTGAGATTTCCCCTTTATTATGTTTCCATAACCCAGGATGCTAGGATGTTTATTATAATTGATATATAAGAATATGATAAAGGGGATAGTAGTGTTCACAATGAAAATACTTGGGTTTATTTAAATTTTTCAATTATAATTTGATATTCAGTTATATATATATAGTTTACCTAGACTACTAGACTGTTTGACCCTTTGAAATGAGATCAATTTTATGTTATTCCAATGTAATAAAGAAACCATTGATTATGGGTACTACGTTTAGGGACTTTATAGTTGGTATAAGAGAAAGTTTAGTATAATCCTTGGGAACTAGATTTAGTAAAACATTGATTATATAACAAAACCCTATGAATGAACGTGAGGATAATTCTAAGTATAGGATAACATCCTAATGTTTTTCTAAGTTATATATTTTATATATTTCATTGGAATAAATTCATATATAGATACTAAAAGTTAATGTGAATCTTGAACACTTGTACCTTGGGGTAATAACTCTGAAAATGGAGCATTGAGCTTTGAATTAATCCCCACCTAGTACACAATAACGACCCATGATGAACACCTAGTTTGACACTCCTAAGGGATATTAATGTGATTATTTAAATTTTATTTAAAAACCATTATGAAGGATTTGAGAATATTTTTATGATTTTTAATCTTTCCCAAACAACCCAAGTTTATGATTATGAGATTAGTTATTAACAAAATTTTCAATTTATGTTAAGTGTTTCACTAATTTTGGAATGATACGTTATGTTTCATAATTTTATGATCTGATATAGTATATTCCATTATTTAAAACTGGCTCATAGTGAAATGAATGAGAACCATATCAATGTACATAATCTATATAGGGATTTTCCTCCTGAGCATAATAATGAAGTTTAAGCTAGAGCTATAGCCAAAGCTAAATAAATTATAACTATATTGGGGAATCCAAATTACCTTATTTCTAATAAAATTGACCATATATATAAACCTACTAATCCACATAATTGTGTAACAATTTTATACTTCTTCATTCATCAAAATCCTCCATCATTAAATGGGAAAAATCCATTTATAACTGAAAAATGGAAACGTTTCTTAGAGAAAATATTTATCTCTTTGTGAATTAATAAAAGGGAGAAGGTTTTCAGGAAATTTTTTCATCTTTTGAGAGATGTGGATAAATGGTGGTCATTGATTCAAAAAAATAAGGACGAGGAGGAAAATTATATAATAGAATGGAATAATTTTAAGGAACTTTTCTTAGAAAAATATTTTCGTAGTGAACAACAAGTTGATACAGAGAGAAAATTATTGATTTTGAGACCAAAGAAAGAGGAAAATGTTGTTAAATTTAAAGAAAACTTTACATGTTTAGAAAAGAATATTTTAGACTACATACTTAATATAAAGAGAAATATTGACTATTTCATTTATAGGATTTATCCAATCATTTGAAGGGAACTAGTCTACCAAACATTCCTATCATATGATGGCATATTATATTTTTTTATCAAGATAAGAAAATAATTCTACAAGTATTATCAATTTTATGGAAAAAAAGACAAGAAGAGGGTGAATAAGAACTCTAGAAAAGGAGATATGAAAAATGTAATAATAGCGGGGTGGAATTTACAACTTGTACTAAATGTGGAAAGAAACACCAAGGAACATGATTACTCAGATTGAGAGTTTTTTACAACTATAGAGATAAATTCTACCATGATCATGATTGCAAGGGTAATAAATAAGATATCAATGTGCACTTATTTAACTATAAGGAGATGGTTCACTATGAAAATGATTTTCCAATGAATCAGTGGAATTTTCCCTAAAAAGGGACAAGGGAGAAAGAACAAGGTTATGTATTCACAAAATCTTAGGTTAAAGTTCCCTAAATAAGCATGGTATATACTTTAATCATATGATCAAATTTAACTAATGATCTATTTGATTCTGGATATTTATACTCTTTTATAGTATCCACATTTGGAAGGAAAATTATATACCTCCCTAGTATATTAAAAGTGAGTTATAAGTAAAGAATAATAATGTAAGTATCACTGCAAGAAGGATATGTCAGTTAGTTTCCATTATGATAAAATAATTGTTTCCTATTTTTTGAATTTATTATTATACTTGTGGTTTATTTTGATATAATACTTGGTATGGATTTTCGTTCAAAACGTGATGAAAAAAATTATTACCAAGAGAATGAAATTATGATTCCTGAAAAAGATGTGAAATTTCTTATCTTTAGTGGGGAGAATTAATAATTTGAGTAATGTATAGATCTACCACCAGTAGTTATTCTGAATGAGATTCTTTGGGAAGAAGAGCAGACACAATCTAAATATCTAAAAGGAAATATTAAAATTGTTTATGTTTCTATTGTATATGAATACATTGATTTACTTATTGAATAATTACCTTGAAATCCATTAGAGTGTGAAGTTGAGTTTTACATTGATTTAATCTTTGATTCCAGACATATATCAAATAATCCCTATAGTATGGACACTATGGAATTAGTGGAGTTAATGAAACAACTTGAGGGTTTGAGTGATAATGTATTTATATTCCCTACTGTGTCATAATGGGTAGCCCTAATTCTTTTCATTAAGAAGAATGATGGATATGAGAATCATTAAGTACGGTGATACATCAATCCCTTTTCAATTTATTTATAAAACATATTTCTTGGAAATGATGAAATGTTATCAACCTAATGATTAGAATTTTCAAAAGAAAATTAAATCTTTGATAGATAAAAAATTTGAATACTTGTTTGTAAAGATGGAATTATGAAATTTGGAACAAGACTATGCGTTCCACCAATAACTATGCCCAAGAGGGAATTATTGTTTGATGATCATATATCTAATTTCTCAATACACCCTAATAACACTAATATGTATAGATATTTTAAGAAACATTTTTAGTGGGATAATATGAAGTGGGAAATTGACAATTCTGCGTCTAGATGTTTTTTACCAATAGGTTAAGGCTAATAGATATAATCGTAGAGGAGTCATGAAAACTTTACCTATTACTATATGTAAATGTGATGAAATTACTATGTAATGTTTCACTATATTACCAAATACACCTAGAAATAATTATGCAATATGGGTGGTTGTTGATCGCCACACCAAACCTACACATTTCCTCCCTATGGGAGAATATTTACCTCTTTTGAGCATTGAAAGACTTTATATTAATGAATTTTTAAGATTTCATAGAAAACCTATTAAAATTTTATTCGACCATGATCAACAATTTACATTGAAATTTTGGAAAATTATTTATAAGTCTATTGATATTGAGATTCATTTTTGCACCGCTTATCACCCCTAAACAGATGGACAGTCCAAAAGGACTATTAAAACATTATAAGACATGTTGAGGTAATTATGTACTGAATTTAAAGGTATGTGGGATCATAATTTACCTTTTTTAGAGTTTTACTATAACAATAGCTTTTATTAAAGTATTTAAATGGTGCTATATGATGCACTATATGGAAAGAGATGTCATAATCCAACTTTTTAGGAGGAAGTTAGGGAAATAAATCCTTGTAGGACTAGAACTTGTGAATGAGAAAATGAAAAATTTAAACACTATTAAAACCAATATAAAATCATCTCAAAGTCATATAAAGAGATATTCCAATAATCGTAGGAAATATTTGGAATTTCAAGTTGGAGATCTTGTTTTCTTGAAAGTATATCCATAGAAGGTTGTTATTTCTTCCTATACCCACTTATAATATTATAAAACTATGACAAAACAAAAAAATAATATATTATATAAATTGTGATGTTATTAAGTTAATTTAATAACCTATATCCATCCCCTCTTATGTCAAATGGTAAACAAAACTATTGATTTTCTATATTGTGAACTATTTCCTCACGAATCAATGAAATTATTTTTCCATCACCACCTCTCATAGATAGATATAATGGTAGATTTAAGTTATATGAATTATATTTCTGATATAATTATAATTATTAAATTATAACATCAAATATTTATTTTTTCCTCTCAAATCGCTGGAAAATGATAACGTCTCTCATGTGTATATGTGGGATACCGTGTCCACGAAGTAATGTGATACGTTTTTCATTTTTTTTAACATGGATGGTAATAAGGATAGATTTAATGAGTATATATGATATATATGAGATAATAATGATTATTTAATGTTTAATTATTATTTACCTTTCATTTATTCCATCTATTGAAAAAAAAAGAAACAATGTTCATGCATACGCATGCCATACCACCACCATGAATGGTGTAATTCATTTTTATATATATAAATTTTATAGATGAATATAAATATGTATATATTATGAATATATACTATATTTAAATCATGATTTACATTCTATAGATGATGTAACTATATGATCCCAAACTTTCTCGAGATGCATCGTGCTCATTTTTAGGTATTATTTAACACTTGTTTTCATATATCATGGTTGTTTTTTTACTTTGGGGATGTTTAAGGTGAGATTAGACAAATTTTGGAACCCTTGGGGTTTTTCATGGTTGGCGAATGGTTAGGGAGAACCATGTACTTTTCTCTAGGTAACCGTGTGCCCCTTTTTTGAGCCATAAGAGGTGGCTCATGGTTTGATCATACCGTTCAACCACCCTTCCCAAACTGTGCACCCTAAGAAAATGGGGGTTTTAACGGCTAATGAAAGGTTTGTAAAACTATGTTCCAATTTTGAGAAACTATTATTCCCTTGAGTATGGGTGCACGGTTAAGGAATGTAGTTTGGAAAACCGTTTTCCTCTACATAGAAAACCATGCACACATGTTTTAAACCCCCTTAAAATTTTATAAGAATTCTAACCCCCTCGGTTTTTACCCCCAACCCCCCATATTAACCCTAAATGATTTAATTTGATTTTGGAAGCTCTAAAAAGGATTACAAGGCTCTTTAGACCCCTTATGGTGTGAATTAATGTTTTGGTGGAAGGATTGAACCCCTCTTCTAGTATGTAGCCTCTTCTCATTATTTTCATTTCTCTATCCTATATTTCTCTCTTCTTTAGGAGGGATAATTTCCTCCATTGGAAATAGTTTTAGATCTTGGTTTTTATGGTTGTGTCTCATTGGATCTTAGTCCTAGGTTTTGATCCTAATTATCTTCCATCATTGTGGCTTTGAACATTATAAAACAAATTGGGGATTTTGTTTTGGTGAAAGTTTGTCAACAATCTTGATGTAGGTAGTCTAATTATAAATTCCTATAGTCTTGATTAATATTTTTTGTGTGTATTTGTGAAATTTTAATTATCGCATAGGGCATTTTGAATTTATTTTAAATTGAATTATTTTTTCTACCATGTGATTAAGAAAATGGAAGAATAATGGGACTATGAAAATCGGTTCAATAACAAGATATAAATATGGTTTATAAATGGGTTATGAATGTGGAACCATGGAATTTGATAATTGTGAATGATGTGAACAATGATATGTGGGATATGGAATGCTTATCTAAATACCCATGGGGTTATAGACTACTTTTATAAGCCCTGAATATATAAACATATATAGTATGTGATCATTGAGTTTTGGGATAGGGAATGTTACTACAAATACCCATGGGGTTCCAGAATGCTACTCCAGTCACCCAGTGTACCTATAAAAATTTGGAAATTAATTAAATAATGAAATCCCATGATTGAATGAAATGAGACATTCCTTCAGTGGATGGCTCAGACTACAATATGTATCAAATCAAGTATGATTGGTTTGGGTGTCATCATGAACATGGGGGCCTATGTGGTTTATTAAGGTATATTAAAAGTGGAAACTATTTAATTTATCATTTTTTAATTTATTATTTATAAAAATGCATACAATGTTATGTCTGGATATTTTTTTATATGCCATTGGTGGTGGTCTAATGATTTGTACTAACACCCTACTTGAGCTTCCTGATTGGTACCTATGTAGACATAATGATTGTAGAACAAGATAAGGGTAAGATACCTATGTTAGATGGAAGAGTTGGGATTTGTGATAGTGCTTGGTTTAGGGAACCATAATTGATGTCAGGACCCACATGAGAGTTTTCAGTGTTTCTTTAATTTTTGTTTTCATTTGACACTTGACACCTATACAACATGACACTTTTACTGCTATATTTGTGTTCATTTTCCCATATTATGGACTCATCATATGATGTGGATGATTATTGATTATGGTACTATTTTGATTTTTTTTCTAATAATTTGGATATTATATAATTATTTCCACTATTTTTCTTATTTGATAAATAGGTTATCATCTCCACACATCACAAATTTGTCGCTTGCTTCTAGTCGGTAGACTCTGGCATACATGAGGCATTCCAAATGTCACATGACTAAATGGTTTGGGGAACTTTCATATGGAACCCTGGTAGGGACATTACGAAGTGATATTAGAGGTGGTTTTCTTAATTTTATTTTGTCCTGCTAATTGAGAAAGGTATACATGAGGCTAGGATGAGTCAGGCCTTGGTCATGAGGTCATGCATGGTAGAATCTAACCCATGTGTGGGGGAAAACACAAGTATATAGGGTGATATTGTTACTCATGATGTTCAATGTTATAGTTGAACATTCCTTCAACTTGAGTGATGCACTTGTTGTGTGATGTTGTTATGTTTCTTCATAAATCTGTATGGTATGAGATTTTTGTATTTATGCATCATTCTGGACACTCCGGATTTATGGTGTCATGCATCATTTTCAACACGCATGAAAAAATAGGTTTTGGGTGAGTCATTTAAAATGATTTTTTACTTTTATAATTTAATAGAAATCATGTATAAAGATAAATTTAAAAGGTTAAAATGATGATAAATGAGGTATTTTTGAAAATAAATGTGCGTCTAATGATAAAAATGAAGTATGGAAGTGTTTACCCTATGTTATCCATGAACTAGGTGAGGGATAGTTGATGGTAGAGATGGTGCCTCAGTTTTGATGATGTGGTGGGGTTTGGGTAATAACATGTTATGTATTTATATAAATAACTTATGTTTAAATGTGATAATGTTGTTTTATGTATCCTAAGACATGATTTTGGAATTGTAGAGATATGCCTCTATGATTATTCTTGTTGATAGGAAAATAGGAGGATGTGGATATAAATGTGCCCCAAGTAGTGGTATTAGAGGCCATAATAGTTCTAGGTGAATGGTCAGGAGAGCAGTTCCAGGAGAACTTTGTTCTATTTATAATGTTTATGGAAAGTGACCCAAGACAGGCTGTATGAAACATGTTTGACCTGAAATGGGAGTTCCAGTTGTAGAACTATTCTGCCTTCACTAGAGAGGGTGGACCTAAGGAATATGGGTTCTTGATTGAGTCTATCCAGATGATACTTGAACATTTAGAGAATCATGCTGAGAAAAGGGTTAGGTCAGACACCTATATGTTACATGGGGAAGAGAATAATTGGGGGAAAATTCAGACTTGATATGATTATCTAGAGGAAATGGTATAGAAATAATTTTAGGAGAAACTCTTAAAACACTTCTACCCAGAGACACTAATGCGGGAGAGGGATGTAGAGTTTATACGGTTGACCTAGGGGGTTATGTATTTTATGGACTATGCTAGTATATTCACTGATTTACAATGATTTTTCATAGTGTTTCTTGTAGATGAGGTAATTATGGTGAAATGGTTTTGGTATGGGATTAAATGTGAGATTAATTCCTAAGTTGACATCTTTCAGCTAATGAAGTTTTATGAAGTGGTGAATCATCCTCTCATTTTTGAGGGAAAACTGAAAGAGGATTCCAGTGGAATGAAGGTGGTTTCTACAAGACAAGGAGGAGGTACATCTTCTGAGATTAGGAAGCATCACTACGAAAATATAAACTCGGGAAATAGATAATAGAGTGGCCATGAATAAGAATTGATTAATCTAAGATGTAACTGACTATAATACCACCTGTGTTGTAGGTCGGGTCACTAGTAACCATTGTACCCAACCACTAGTGGAGTGCTGAGCGTAAGGAATGATGGGTCACTTACAAAGGTATTTCATAAAACTTAGACCAATGCGTAATGATAGAGGATCTATACATAGTTATAGTATTTGAAGGGTGTATTCTACCCCATATCAGTCAAGTAGTTGGAGTTCATCCATCTCGGGAGGTTGAGTTAGTAGACATGTTACTTCAGGGAAAGGGAACACACATCAATAGAGTGGTACAACACATGATACTCAGATAGTAGCAGATGGAATATGGGAAGGACAATTTGATTTAGAAAAACCTTTACTTATGGATAGTGATTCTAGGACATCGATAGTAAAAGGTAATATTCTTTAATATTTTAACTTTATGGTTCCTTATTTGATTCTGGATCCTCTCAAACATTTATATATTTGCAAGTTTTGAATAGTTTGAGTCTCGCAGTGGAGTTTGTAAGTGGGGTTATGACGATAAAAACTTCATTGGGAGTATTTTTTAGTGACATATGTTTATGTAATGGGTGTTTTCTCAAGGTTGGAAATTACCATTTCTATTGGGATATTAACATACTTTAAATTTCAGTTTTCGACTTGATTTTTGGTATGGAATGGTGTGTATTTTATCAAACCTACATATATTTTTATAGCAGGTGAGTGACCATTATTCCACTTATGTGTAACAATTATTTTCATAATGGGGAATGGGATATCATGATGGCCCTTGTAGAGCCATTTCATCAAAAAGTAAGGGATCTCACCACTGAGTTTTCTAGTCTTTTATTGGATGATAGGGGTATAACGCATGATGTCTTTCCACTCATTAGGGACTGATTCGATGATTTTTTTCCTAATGAATTATAAGTGTTCCTCTTAAGAGGGATTTTGATTTTATAATTGAGATAATACCTATAGAATAACTAGTTTATATTCCACCATCCAAGATGAAACCAACATAGAATCAAGAGATCAAGTCTCAGTAAGAGGATTTGATTTATATGGGATTCATCCATCCTAGTACATAACCCTGAGATTATTTGTTTTGGTTTTATAATATGTTTTAGGGGGAATTGTATTACATGTTGATTATTGCAAGTTAAGTTCAATGACATAGAGGAACCAATATCCTCTTCTATATATTGATGATCTCTTCGACTAGTTAAGAAGAGTTTGTGTATTCTATAGGATTGACTTGAGATTGGGGTATCATCAGTTGAGATTTAGACCTTATGACATACCATAGCATGATTTCAAAATTAGGTAAGGTATATACGAGTTCATTGTGATTTCATTCGATTTGAAAAACACTATGGCTGTATTTATGGTCTTAATGAACCGAATCTTTCACCCATACTTGGATCAGTTTGTGATTATTTCATTGGATAACATGTTGTTGTACTCCAAGAACCATGATGATCATGCCCAATTTCTTGGAATAATCTTGAGTACACTAAAATATCAAAGGATTTATTCCACACTATCTAAGTGTCAATTCATGGTTGACTGGGTACATTTCATGGGTCACATCTTCTATATAGAAGGTGTTCTAGTGGGTCCATAGAAAGTAATGGCAGTGGTTTCTTAGGAGTATCCTAAGAATACTTTTGTATCCAAATATTTCTGGGTTTGGTGGGATATTATCATTGATTCATCCATGACTTTTCCCAATTGGTAGAACCACTCTTCATCTTGACCAAAACATGGATCAAGTTTGAATGGTCTAGAGCATGTGAGAATGATTTCCATGATTTGAATGTATATTTGAATACTGAAATGATTTTTATTCTGCCTGAACCGAGTGAGGAGTATACTGTGTTTTGTGATGAATCTAGGATCAGAATTGGAGAAGAGTTTATGTTGGCAGATCGAGTTGTAGCATAAGGGTCACGAAAGTTGAGTGCACATGAATAAGATTACCCTACACATGATATCAAGTTCGTTGTAGTTGTCTATTCCATAAAGGGTTGGAAGTGTTACCTTTTGGTAGAAAATTTTACTATTTATACAGACCAGAAATGTTAGAAATACATATTTTCATAGAAAAATTTGAAACTATGTAATCAATGATGGTGTGAGTATATTTAGTCATTTGATTTTGAGCTAGCCTATACACTGAGGAAGGGAAACCATGTTTTTGATGCTTCAATTAGGAATAAAAATACTCTGGCAGTTCCAGATTCTAGTTCCGAGTAGAATATGGTAATATTTTTGGTTGAGATGTATATTGGGGTCCATGAGTTCTTTGATAAGATGACCTTGAATCTCTATCTACTGATTCCACACTAATTATCTAGATTAGGGAGAAACTGTATGTGGATATAGAGTATTTATACTCAAGGTAAATCCTTGAATTTTGGGATTTACCTTTTAATTCGAATATAGATCAGGATGCGATCATATATTTTTGGAATCATGTTTTCATTCCTACATGTATGTGTGAGGAGATGATGTGAGCATTTCGTGCCTCAAAGTGGGCGGGGCATCCTAGTTTGGCAAAAATGTACCGAACCTAAGTATAAAATATTGATTGTTTTACAAGAAAAGGGAGATTTAAGGGTCCATAACATGATTATATACCTTTCAGTAGGTGAAGGGTGAGCATTATTGACCGGTTGGATTATTATAGCTGTTTCCCATTCTGGAATGGAATTGGGATGAAATTAATATGGAATTTGTGGTGGGTATTCTAATGATCCCTCAAAATAATAGGTGATAGTGTATCGATTGAAAAAAAATATCCCATTTATTTAAAATATGGGATAATTTCATAGTTGATCAGTTGGGGGACATGTACATTTAGAAGACCATCTATTTTCACGAGGTTCCATTGAGTATAGTTTCAGACTGTGACTCACATTTTACATCACGCTTCTAGAAAGTCTTGGTAAAGTCACTTGATACTAATGTTATTTCAAGTACACATTTTCACCCATCGATATATGGGAGATCAAATCATACTATTTAGGTACTAGAGGATATGCTATGGGTATGCGTTATCGATTTTGGTGGGTCTTGGGAGACACATTTATCACTCATTGAGTTCAACCACTACAATAGTTATTATGATACTATTTAGATGGAACCATATGAGGTACATTATGGTAGTCTATTCAGATAACATTTGTGTTGGATGTAGGAAGGTGATTCTATGTTATTGAGACTGAGTATCATGCAGGAGACATCAGAGCAGGTCTAGTTAATTCAGAAACATATGGCTGGATCTCAAAGTAGGCAGAAGTTGTATGATTATCAACATTGTAAACCCCTTTGCTTTAAAGTGGGATATCATGAATTACTTTGGGTTTCACAGAAATTTTTTCACCATAGGATTAGAAGGAAAGGCAATTTGGTGCACAGGTTTTTGGGACATTTTGAGATTGTTGAGAAGATTGGACCGGTGGCACACCGATTTGTTCTTTTATAGAGGTATAGTGATATGGATGGCATTTTTAATTTGTCACTACTATAAAAATATTACACAACCCTTCTCATGTAATTTATGTAGATGATGTTGATCTTAATTATGATGTGTCCTTTAATGAGCATTCGATTTGTGTTGTGTCTCAAAGTGAGAAAGTGATTCGGGGAAAGACCATACTGATAGTCCGAGTGTTGTGGTAACATGGACATGTTCCCGAGGAAACATGTGAAAGGGAAAAAGATATATTGGATCAGTGGCCTGAGATTTTTACCTTGAAATATTATATATGATTCTAAGTGCAGTTAGAGGATAGGATATTATAATGTGGAGAGATTATAAGATCCTAAACCTTCTAGAGATGCCTTTTACTCATTTTGAGGTATTATTTTACCCTTTTTTTATACATCTTATTTGGGTTTTACATTGGGGTTATTTAAGAATAAATTAAAGAAATTTGGAATCCCATTGGGATGTTCATGGTTGGTGTATGGTTATGGAAAACCATGTAGTTTTCCCCAAGAAACCATGGACCCATTTTTGGAGAAATAGGACTTGGCACACAGATTAACCAAACAATGTGGTAACCCTCCCAAAACCATTCACCCTAAGTCTGTGGGGGGGGGGGGTTCATGGTTGGTGAACATTTTTTCAAATAGTTTCAATTAGGAGAAATTGTGCACCCGATGAGTAGGGGTGCGTGGTTAATTCACACATTTTTTCAAATCATGCACCTTTTCCTAGGAAACTATGTGAATGAATTTTAAACCCCTTTGGAATTTTATTAAAATTACCAAACCTCCTATTTTTTACCCCGAATAACCCGAGATGAACCCTAAATTATTACCTTAAATTTTGGAACATCTTGAGTGGATTCCAAAGAACCTAGAACCCCTTCTGGTATGAATCAAATATCTGGTGGAAGGATTCTACCCCTATTCTAGTCTGTAATATAATCTCATTGGTTTCCTTTCTCTCTCTTATCTTTCTCTCTACTTTTGGAGTTATGATTTCATCTATTTTAAATGGGGTTAGATATAGGTTTTTATGGTTGTGTTTCCTTGGATCTTGGTCCTGGGTTTTGATCCTAAATCTCTTTTATCATTGTTGTTTTTACCATTAAACAACAAATTAGGGATTTTTCTTCGACAAAAGTTCATCAACAATCATTAGGAAGGTGGTCTTATTGTCAATTCCAATATCATTGATTAAAATTGTGTGTATTTATTTGTTCAATTACAATTTCCACATCAGGAAATTGAATTTATTTTAAATTAAATTTATATTTTTTTCCAATTTTATTATGAAAATGGTGGAATAATGCGATTATGAAAATTAGTTGAATAACAAGTCATAAATATAGTTGATAAATGGGTTATGAATATGGAACCATGGTTTGTGATAATTGTGAATAATGTGAAAAATTATTTATGGGATAGTGACTACTACTCTAAATACCCACTGGGTGACAAACTACTGCTCTAGGCACCCAATATAAATATAAATATATATATATTATGTGATCAGAGAGTTGTGGGATAAATACTGTTACTCCAAATACCCACAAGGTGCCAGACTGATTCTCTATGACCTTAATGTATTTATGTGAAATTGGAAATTAAAAGAATAATTAAATACCCTGATTTGATGAAATGTGATATCACTTGGGTTGATGGTTCAGACTCCGGCATGGGCCAAAGTAGGTATGATTGGTTCGAGTTCCCTCATGAACCTGCGGGGATATGTGGTTAATTAAAGAATATTAAATGTGGAAACTATTTAATTTAAAATTTAAAATTTATTCTTTATACAACTACATACATTTTTTTTGAATTTACATTGTTTTATATGCTATTAGTGGTGGCCTACTGAGATTTAATCCCACTCTACTCAGGTTTCCTGATCGGTAAATGAATATACTTTATGTTCAAAGGACAAGATAAATAGAAAATATCTTTATTAGATGGATTATTTGGTATCTATGATGGAGGTTGGTTAAGGTAATAAGAAGTGATGTAGAGGTCATCTTGGAATTTTTCAATGTTTTTTATTTTGGGTTTCCATTTGAAGCTTGAAACTTATACGAAATGAAATTTTTACTACTATGGTTGTGGTAATTTTTTCTGTATTATGGATTAATCATGTGTTGTGGATGAATTTTTATTTTTGTATTATCTTATTTTTTTTATTATCATTTGGATATTATATTTTCTTTCTGATGTTGTGCTGCTTTGATAAAGAGTATATAGATTCCCCACGTTACAAATTAAACCCCCGCAACTAGTAGGAAGTCGTTGGCATAGGGGGAGGCATGCCTTTGGTCATGTGACTAACCGATTCAAGGAACCCGCATGTGGAACCCAAGAGGGGATTTTACAGTAACCTTGATCAATGTACAAGTATCAAAACTACTAAACTTAAACATACAATAAAAATGAAGTATTTATTACCCATAATAATTATTTTAATAGATAATTATTAATAAAAAATTGATAAAAGGCTATTAGTAAATCATATAAGGTATAATATTTATGATTATGGTTATTTTATAGATTTATAAAAAATTTATATTTATTATACAAGAGTTATAGATACATATGAAGGAACTCATACCTAAGGTAAGGGTTTATTTCATAATTTCATATTTATTTTGGATTGATTATATTTAATTCTCTATTAGGGGAATTGTTTCAAATTTATATCTTAAACCCAATATATATTCTTATCCTATATTTATTTATCTAAATTATAATTTTTCCATCATGTTTCACTCTTTAAGTACTAAAGATACTAAAATCATGGTTTTAAGGAAAACTAACTTTATATGTCTACTCGATCAGGGAATTGTTTTCTTTCATATCTATATATTCCTTTATTTTTTTTAAAATATTTTCAATATTATTTATTTATTTATTAAATAAATTTTTACCCATGTTGTACTGATATAAAATGTTATAAAATTAATCTTCTAGTCATTTTTCAATGAGTTACTTCTTGACATTTTTAGAAAAATTTGAAAGGAATCTTTGCTTTAACATACCCGACATGAATAGAATTTTCCTCCATCATGACCACCCTTGGATTTGATTCTTATTATAAGAATTTACATGGTTATTTTCAATGAAAATGTTCTTCATAATATTCTAGAAAATTTTAGTTATTAATAGTGATTTTCAATGTGAAAATGGAATTTTCCTCAAGAATGTTTTAATGAAATTTTTATAGTATTTCAATTCAACAATGAAAAGAACCCCTATTTTACATATACTCCGTTGGGGATATGTTTTAATGATACCAACCTTATTATTTCTCTAGATGTTTTATGATCAGTTTTATTGGGGGTGTATTATTTTGATACCATTCTCTATATTACCCTAGATTAATTACGATTATCTTTATTGATTGGTGTAATTATTAGAATTTCATAAGATGGTTCTTCAATATGAATTTTTATAATTATTATGTTTTACACATTTTATATGAGGAATGAATTGGACTTAGTATGTTAAGGAAGTGGATTATTATAGCCCCTTGATGCCTCAATAGGTCGTAGGAGACAAGCTAGTTTTGGTATTTGGATGAGGTTTTACCCATTTATATAATATGTCTTGGAATGAGGAATTGGTGGTATGTTTGTGATGTTTGTAATTATTCATTCCCTAATCATGAGATTAGTTATTGATGTTCATGTGATTATTTTATTAGTTATTATATCCATGGATAAATTTCATAGTCATGAGATTATTTATATGGATTAATTTTATAATCATTTGTTACTGCCATATTATTATTCATGTTTTCTGTTATTGATTAAATTGAATATTTTTATTTTCAGATATTTACATTTCTATTTTTATTATAACTTATTTACAGATAATAGATTCTACTATATGCATACCAATACTGAGTATCTAATCCCACCCCTTTATTTTATTTCCTCCCCTAAGGATGATAGGAAGTGTATTATGATTGATATGTGGCGATATACAAAAGGGAATAGTGGTGCTGTCAAAGAAAATGTTATTTTATATTTTATGTTTTTAATTTAAATGTGATATTAAAGTATGTATCTATTTTATAAATTCTACTAAAATATTTGATCCTTTGGGATGATATCACTAGTATCTTATGATAATTTAATAAACAAACAACAAATTCTGTACTACTAGGGTTAGAGTAATTACAAATTTTGTATTCCAAATCCCCTAGAATTTGGTTGACCAAGATGAAAATAATTGAATTTTCCATCACAATCATCATTAACATGGTCCCTTTAGGTTAAATCTAATGAATAAAACCTAAAGGCATATTGTGAGAAACAATAGTCATAGTGAGAAAATAAGTAATCATGAAAAATCATTTATATGATGTCTTAATCATAACAACTTCTTTTTAATATATTTTACATTAGGTTTAACCCAGACCATACTTTTTTATCTTATTTAAATCCTTCACAATGGTTTCTACAAAAAAATGTGTGTCAACACAATAATACCCTCAAGGAATGTCAAGACAAGTTCACAATAAGGGCACATTCATCATGCAAAAAAATGATAGAAAAGATATACTCAACTGACTGTTTTTAGGGTTATTTCCCTTAGATGCATCTATGCCAAAACCACATCCACTTGTAGTATCCATATAGGGATTTATTATAAGGGAATCCAAAAAATATATACATTACCCAATATTTATGAGGTTATCATATACATAGGCTTATCCCTAGGGTTTTCACTAAATTTCACAAATCCTAATATCTAAATATTTACTAAACCCATATCTGATACCAACTGAGATGAACCAATCTTTTCATGTATTAATAGTACGACATTTTAGATCAATATTCAATTCATTACATTATGATCCATGTAAGAACTGTAAAATTTTTGTTTCTTTGGAGACTAGATACGTAAAAATATTATTTAGTTACATTCTTAATCATCTCTCAAAAATATCTTGTCACTTTGCCCGCTTCTTGACATAACATACTTCAAACATTTCTTCCTAACCTGGGGTAAGTAAACATAAGAAAGGGTGAGCTCGAATACTTAGTAACAGTAAATAAGAGAGATATCAATAAATGATCATGTGCAGACATAAGATAAGAATAAGGGTATGATATCATGATCACAACTTACAAGGTTCATAAACAAAATATCATGGATCATTATTGTAACACCATGATATTTTTATGAGATATATTTTTTTAAATAATTTGATTTCATTAATTTCTTTCGTTACATGCAACATCAGCTTACCTTGCGTTACATGCATCTTTGGGTTTCTACAAAACATATTTTTATTATTGTAATTATTTAAACAAAAAAATAATAACCTAGACATTAGAATGTAATATATTAATAAAATTAACTAAATTATAAAATTATGGTTTACACAGGTATATATAATTCTTTGACCAATTAATTATAAATTAATGTAAATCCTTTTTTAAATAAAAGAAAATGTTTTTATGAAAAACTATTTTAATGTGAAAACGTATTCTTTAGAAAAATAAAAAAATAACTCTTGTTTTATTATAATAATTAATTATATATATATATATAATATTGAATCTATTTTTTTACATTAATCTTATGTGTTTTCTGGACATGATATAAGAACAAACCCAATTTGACGCACAAAAGAAGTATTTTCCTAAAATTTTTGTTTTTCCACCTTTGGATGAAGAACTTGAAAAAAAATATAATTTTGACATTTTTATAGATTATATTTGAAAATATAAACTTCTTATTTTAAATATTCATATAAAAATTCAATTTATTTGATGTTTTGGCATTTTTTTTGATAAATTTTATGTTTTGATGAATAGTAAAAAATACTGAATTTTATTGGAAAACAATTTTTTCGTATAAAACATTTATATTGATAAATTATATTTTTGATAGGGTTTAAAGTACAATTAGATTAATTTTATATCATTTAATTCAATTGAGGTCATTTTTGTCAATTTCACATTGAAATTGGATATAAAAACATTCCAAACTTTTGAACATTTTTATGTTAAAAACTCTTTGTTTCGTCTCGTCTGTGGGATTAATTTTTAAATAATTTCAGAAATTTCTATGAATTTAATTTGAAAAACTTTATTCTATATTTTTAATCAAAACTTACAAATTTATTAAATAATTCCTTTTTTGGACAATATAAATTGTAACTTTAGTAATTTTTATTACCATGGTTAAGGGTAAATCAGGTAATTGAGAGTAAAAATGATATTAAAAATATTATGGAACTACCCTATAACATTCTTAAGTGTTAGTTGATGATGTTAATTTTACCCTTAAAACATATGTTTCTAAATTTAATTATTTAATGGACTTTTTTTCATGAAAATGATTTAGATGTTATTAAAGTCTAAGGGAGTGACAAAATTTCACTCTTACTTTTAATATGTATAAAATCTTAAATATTGGGATAAATGGAAGATATGATATAAAATATATATTATTATAAAATATAATATACTTATTCAAATCATGGATTTTTAAAAAAAAAATTAGTGATAAAATAAATTTCATAAATAATTATGCAATGATCGTGTAGTAATTATTCAGTTAATGAAACAATAAATTAAATGATATTTGAGATATTAAAAGAAATATAATTTGAATTAATTGGGTTCATACAATAATTTTTGGGATACTATTAAATATTATGGTTATATTAAATGAATTGGTTCAAAGTTGTCTTGTTGTGTTGATTTACTTAAAGTCAAAGTAATGAATAATGTCAAAATTGACACTAATGATATTCTAAGAAAATAATATTTTATTAAAATATTTATAAATAAAAAAATATTCAATAAAGGAAAATAGGATTAGTTAATATCTAAAATTTCATTAATTTTTCATTTTTTTTCCAATTTACACTTTATATGCAAAAAATACAGACTTTTAATATTGAAAAAATTATTACTACAGTTATAATTTAAATTGATTAACTAAGGGTTAATAAATAAATAATGTTTAAAATAAAACAAAAAAAATCTTCAAAAACCTATTTTTTAATGATATTACAACCTTATAAAATTTTATATTCGAATTAATTTACATTTGGAGGTATTTTATTGAAATTAAATTTATAATAAATTAATCTTTTGAGAAATTCTGAGAGTGCCCCTCCCCTCTCTTATAAAAGGGATCATCTTCATCTCTTTCATTCAAACTTCAGACCCGATTTGGTTCAGAAAAATTATGAACATATCTCCTCAAATATTTTTACCTTCATCTTAGAATCCATACTTTGGGCATAAATCCAACCAAAAAAGTTCTTTTGTGAAAATAAAAAAGATATACCCAAAGAAGAGAAAATGTTCATCAACAAACATTTCTATTTTATTTCTTCCTTAAACCCCTTAATTTTTTTATCTAATGTATATATAAAAAAATAAGTATACTAAATTTAATTATTTTTCATTAATATTAATTTTTATACTTACAATCATACACACTTATATCAAATGGGATACACAATAATCATTCATATGTATGGCGGACTACCACCACACACACCGATGTCATTCATTCATCTGTTTCCACCATTATAGGTTGGTAATAGTGATTGAATTTATATT
Source organism: Viscum album (assembly GCA_963277665.1). Classification (NCBI taxonomy): domain Eukaryota; kingdom Viridiplantae; phylum Streptophyta; class Magnoliopsida; order Santalales; family Viscaceae; genus Viscum; species Viscum album. The sequence goes on along the minus strand of OY728121.1, from coordinate 848,343,403 downwards.
TTTATATGATTTATATGATGTATTTATTCTTATATAATTATTATATAACTCATACCTTCATGATTTCTATTTTTTAAAATAAGACAACTTCATTTGTGGATGTGTGGAATACTGCCTCCTCAAAGCGATGTGATTCTTTCCCACATTACATTGAATGTATTAAATATGGGTTTAGTGAACATATATGATATATATATATAATAATAATGATTAAGAATGATATTATATATATTCAATTTACTTAGTTTATTTCAATGTGACAAGGAAAATGTAAACAACGTTGATGCCTACATATGTCCTTCATCTCCATGAACAGTGTATTTAATTTTCTAATTATATATTTTATATATTTTTATAAATACATATATACTAAATCTATTTTATATTTATATCTTTTTTTCATTCTAAATATAATTAAATCATGATAAAATTAAGAGGATAAAAAATATAACAAATCAAAATACACGTGAAAAACATAAAGGATATTACCTTAAGTGTAACATTAACCTGGAATTGTTAATAAATAGGTAATATAAAGTCATAATAAAATAATATATTTTGTTAGATATAATAATATGGTTCATTAATAAATTTATAATTAATTTATATTTATTATATAATAGATTTTTATGAGTACGATGAGAGTCAATACATATGGTAAATGACTTTTGTGTCACTTTTATTTCAATGGGACACGTTCCTTATACACTACACCTTTCTTTTGTGTGGTGTATATATTGTAAATGAATGTATTTATTAGTATTATTATAATTTTTTTGGTATTTTATTATCCATTTGATGCTCTCTTTTTTAAGGGTTTATGGTTCAAAATGTATGAAATGGGTAAGGGAATTTTGTCTCAATTTTCTTTCCTTGATATGCATGTTTTGTTATGCACCTATATTGTTCTATAAGGTGTATATACTTTCATTTGTTATGTTTTATCATGAACCTAATTTTTTCATGATATTTTAAGCTTAATGTAATGTTATTATCTTTATTATTAGAAATTTATGTTCGTTAAAAAATATAGAGACCCTAAGCTTGACGTACATGGACATTACATTACTTTTGCGGAATACTTAGTACATTAAAAAACACACACACAAGGACCGTAATAGTTTAGTGTCTTTGGAAACTCAGAATATAATATTCTAATCGTGGTGAAAGATCTTCTACATCTCCCATAAAGATATTCCTTTTTTTACCTAAAACCTTTCTTTATATCCTGGGGAAAATAAAACATAAAATGGTGAGCTCAAATGATCAGTAAGGGTAAACAAAAGAAATATCAATCACATCATATTCATAAGAACATAACTTTTGGAAATCTTAACCTGCAAAAGAGATCATAATTTCATAACATGGGATAAATCATAGTAGTGAAATGTAATTCCAATAACTTAAAACATGAAACTTTGTGGCATACACACATAATCATATAGAATCATTTCTTGTTAGTCAAGACTCATGGCCAAGACTATCTTAGTGGACAAAGTCCATTTCTGAACCGAGTTCATTCCTCGTTTCAGTCCTATTTCACTGAACCGGTATAACCTACCATTCCAGCCATTTCTATCTCATGAGATATAAAATCATTACCCAATGCATTGGAGGGAGATATTGGTCTCACCCATCTCATAATGATACCATTCTTATGTGTGCCACAAAATCATAAATCATACATCATTGCATATCCCATGTAATAAAAATGGGAATCTTAAACATCGTGACATAATAAAACAATTCATATAAGATAAAGTAATTCATAAATATAATTCTATCACAACATAATAATATCAATGTAATAATAGGGATATAAACATAACCCTTTATTATCTTATATGGAAAATAATTTTGATAAAACACTTGAACTCCATTCTTGAGGAAAATATCCTTTCTACTTCAAGAACACTTTTCCTTTCTTAACATGTCATACAATTTTAAACTAAAAGAAGTTGATTAAAAATAAACTTGAAAACTTGTAAAGGAAGCTTCTTGGAAATAAGGTTTTAAAAATCCATTCATGCCGTATAAGTTAAAAAACATTCTTTGTACTTTTGTCGGAAAAGTCAAAAAGTACCTCGTATGAAAATGACAAAAGATTTCTTTCATATCCTTTACTAAAAACTCACTGAAGGGTAAAATTGGATTTAAAAAATTCTAGGTGGATGTAAATAATATTACATATTGAGGAAACATGGATGTGGATGATAAAATGCACCCCAGTAAATTTCAAAGTATAAAAAATCTCGGATAAAAATGAGATTGTGATATTTCCATTACCTTAGGTACGATTTGCTTCGTAAGTGTCTGAACCTCCTGTATAATGATTTAAATAATGTTATTGTCTTATTCCAGAATCATAATTATTGTTATTATATCATATATGTTCATATTCTTAGCTTCTTATTTGTAATATTTCATTACTACTTGTTATTCGGTTGTTTATTACTTTTTGTTCTTATGCGTGTTTTTTTGAATAAATTATTATTCTTATCTTTAGGTTATAGATACCTCATTTACAGAATATTATTAGTGTAATATATATCATATTCATTCATTCAATTCATTTATATAATCATTATGCAATGAAGATCATGTAGAACGAGTCACATCACATCGTGGAGACGGTATTCCGTACGTACGCACGAGTGATGATATCATTCCTATGATCGTGGAATTGTATTGGAGTGTATGTATATTATTTAAGAATCAATATAACTTTATAATAGTCATATATAGTCATTATTTACACCATTATACTCATCCAAGTAAGGTGGTGGTGGAAAATAGATTACACCACGGCGTGGAGACGGTATTCCGTACGTACGCACGCGTGGTGATTTCTTTTTCCGTAGGATGGATAGATGGTGAAATAGGGTTGTTTCATACTTATAATAACATATAAGTATATTAGGGATACTGATTTTATTACTTCATAATGAAACAACTAAATAAGAAGAAGTGGAAGAAGAAATAAAGATGAAAGAATCGGTAACGGACATTACCTCTTCTTTGAAGTGCTTCTTTGAGACCTCCTTTTAGGGAACTAAAATAGGTCTTTGAAGAAGACCAGAACCTCTAGGATGTTTCTAGGGAAGTGGAGAGGAGAAATTGTTAGGGGTTGGCCTATCTTGAAGGCTCAATGTGGTGTGAGGAAGAGAGGGATGAGGTGTCATTTTATAAGGGAGGGGAGGGGTACCTTTGGAATAACTAAAAATATTATTTTATTATAAAGACAAATTCGGTTTTAAATAGATCCAAATTGATATATTTGGAAGATAAGGTGGGTAGGGGTCTAAATACTCTCATAAAATATAATTTAGACAAGTTTGGGTATCAATTTTAACCTTATCATTTAGATTTAACTTTAAGTTAGATAATTTAACTTTTACCGTGTCTTTCTTTGTTTTCTTACACTATAAGGTTAATAAACATACTATATCAATCCAAACGAACCCCAAGTTGTTTATTATTAATATATATAACCTTATCTAAGTCATTCGGCCGAACCTTAGATTTTTAGGAATAAAATAACAATTAATAATATAATATTTGTTTTAAAAACTATTTTATGTCAATTTTGACACTATTTAGTAATTGATTTTTGTGAAAATCATAACAGAATGATTAGTTAGAACCAAGTTACTTATATCAATAATAAAATGTCATATTAACCTAGAAAATTATTGTAATTCATAAAAAGTCTCAAATTACATTTATTTGGTTATTTATAACATAAATTATGTCAATATTTCATTAATAAGATAATTACTGCATCATCGTTGTGTCATAAATAAATTAAATTATTTAATGCCTCAAAATTAAAAATAAAATACCATTATGTAGGAAAGATTTTTAGCTTTCTAATTACTATTTATAGTCTAATTTATCTTATGTATAACCCTATATTAAAAATTATTTACTTATTAAACTTTGGTGTTAACTATTTTAACCCTTCTTTAAATAAATTAATAATAAATGTCCTAATCAAATCCAAGTGGGCCTAAATGGTCATATTTTATTCCTAAGGTTGTTTTTGGTCTAATTACACTTATCCAATATAATTAGGACATGTGTTAGGGTAATAATAATATCATTTTTACCCTTAATTACCCTATTTACTTTTAACTATGGTAAAAAAAAGTAAAAAGTTACTATTCACCAAAAATTATTTTCATCTCATTTAACCCCATTTTACTTACTGACATTAACCGTGTATCTAGGATTTTTGAAATTCCACTCACAGAATCGGTAAAATTAAGTTTTATGAAAAATTCATTTTTTTTAACTACCACTTAGTGGTTTCACTATTCATCAAAAAATGACAGTTTCCAGAAAAATACCAAAAATTAGGCCTAAGATATATTTGATATTATGAATTCAAAAATGATATCTATTTTACCAAATTCAAAACATATCAGTTGCATTAATTAATTTAAAAATTAAATCCCGTCGTCAAAACAAATAGCGTGTTTTTAAGAGATAATAACTATCAAAAGATTGACACTTGTTTATGTCTGGTTTAAATGTAAAATTACTTTCAATGACCAACTTTGTATCAAATTGTAAAAATATATTCTAAATATATTTTAAAACTACTCAAATTAATAATTTATCACTATTAATTATTTCGATTGAAAATGTTTTTTTAAATTACAATTTAGTAAATTTCACTATTCATCAAAATATGAAATTTATCCGAAAAGTACCAAAATTTCTCCCTAAGCTAATTTTGATATTCCGAATCCAAAAATGAAGTCCATTTTGAAAACTAAAATTTAAAAAAGTGGTTATTACTATTCATAACGGCTAGTTTTAATAATATTTTAATAGCATATCGTTGTTTAGTGAAACTCTGTATTGCGTACTACACACGCTATCGAGGAAGGTCGCGATTGCCTGTAATGAAAGGCAAGTCAAGGATGCGTGTTGTGCAAGATCCTTTTGGTGTAGCGTATAACACAAGATATTAATGAAATTAAAAAGAATATTTTTCATAAAATCTCGGGGTGTTACATTCTACCCCCCTTAAAATGAATTTCACCCTCGAAATTCGTCGGGGTTATAAATGGTTTACTATTCGAAAGTTTCCTTGATAGAAACCCATATAGTAAAAAGGAATACCAAAACCAATATATAAAAACAAAAGTATGAAATGTAATGGTTACCCAAATAAACTAATAACTGGGTTTCCACATAGGTGAAAATATGGATATGGAAGAGAAATCTAACCATCATGTTCTGACGGAGAGTGGTAGAGAACATGGCTATGGAAAATCAATAACTCACAAAGCCATAAATTTGTGAAGATCTAAGGTACCATCTGATTAATCAGATATAAGAGCACTCGGACAACATTTTTGGTTTTCAAGATCATTTCCCTAAAGTTGATGAAATTGGAATTAGAATAAATACTTTCGTGATTTTGGTATAGTCTCACATTTGGTCATTCTTTGGACAATTTCCACTTCATCTCTTAAATAAATGAAGTTGAATTGGTCATTTGTGATGTGTTAGCAGATCATGTGATAGAATGAGGGGTCATTCCATCTGTCTCAAACAAAAGGTTTGAAAAGTTATCAAAAAATACGTAAGTCCATCTATAGTGAGATTAATCATATATAGTTCCTAAAATGGACTCATAATTATTATATTATACTTATTAATATAATAAAACTAGTTTCTACTAAATAGGGACCTCCTCTAGGCCAGTGGTAGGAGATAAAGGCCAGTCGCACTTCGGTTGTGGGTTCGATTCCCACAACCTTGTCCGACGCGATGGGCTGTCGCCCGTCCTGTAGGTTGTCTTTTTTCTAAAACTACACTACTATAACATCCCATCAATAATATCGAAAAAAGAACTTCTATCCTTAATCAATAATAACTTATGTCCAACATAATCCATTCCAATCTTTAGGCTTATCCATAATACTGCATTCCACTCTCATAATATAGTGAAAACGATTACCAGTGATTTAATACCAGCGTTGATCCCCATATATCATAAGATATGATTTATTGGTCACATTCCAAACATTCAAAGGCCTTAATAATGTATTCTCCATTGAACCTTAGTGAAAAAATGAATGCAGTTAAAAGTTAACACTTTCCACATACCAAAATCCTCAAAATTCTATATACTCAAACTGTGATATCACTTAGTCCTTATATCAATCATGAGCTCATGAATACTGTCAAATATTTCATTTTCTCATTTTCCCTTCATTATGCGTATATCATCTTTTTTCCAAAAATATCTCAATAACTTTCCATGGTTACCGGTACCATAAAATTATTGAAGACCACAGTAGACCAATACATAAATATTCCAATATTCCACGATACTATATACAACATTATTTTGTAATCCCATTACATAAACACTTAATCACTCCACCACATCGTTATCATATTCAACATCGCCAATGGTGATCGCATGTGACTTCCCTTTGTCCTTTTCCTTAAGTGGTTTCTCATGTCGATGATCATTAACCATTGGATATGGGCATTGATTAGAATAATGACCCATTTCATTGCACTTGAAGCATTGAAGTGTTATTGGTGCGTTATCTGCAGTCTTTTCTTTATTCACATCATTAGAAACCCTTTTTCCATTACTTCGACTCTCAGCTGGTCGATGACCTTCTTTTCAACACATAAAACATTTTCTAGTCCCTTTAAGACAATCTCCACCATGCTTCTTTCCACACTTTGAGCATAAGGAAACATTCATCTTCTTTTCACCATTATTCTGAGATTTCTCCTTGAACTCCATCTTTCGTTTCTTGTCAAAACTATGAGATGGATAAGTAATACCAACTTTTATTTCTACCTTGATAGCACAACGCAAAATTTATTCATAGCTACTGAAGTCTCTTATAGCTAATTCCCTTCGAAGATTTGGTTTTAAGCCACTGAAGAATCGATCAACTTTACTTTTAGGTTGGATGATAAATCCAGATGCATACCTTGCAAGCCTTGTAAAATTTGCTTCGTATATACCAACAGATTCATCATCCTTTTGCTTTAGTTCAAGAAACTCCTTCTCCATCTTTTTCTGAAGAATACGAGGTAAGTACTTTTTGAAAAATAAGTTCTTGAACTCTTCCCATTCCATGGACTCAATTTCATCTGTTGGCCTCGTATTCTTGATAAGATTCCACCATTGATTAGCTTCACCTTCCAAACGATATACTACTAAGATAAATTTATCATGTCCAGAACATTGAAGAACTGAAAATATCTTTTCAGTAGTACTGATCCATTGTTCAGAAACAAGTGGATCAGAAGACCCACAGAAAGAAGGTGGACGTTGCCTCATGAAGGACTCAATAGAATATTGTTCCCTACTCTGCTCATTTGGAAGTCCAGAATGATTCATATCTTGTGTAAGTATAGCAATAAGATTTTGCACTCCATCTCCCATAACATTTTTTTGTTCAAGAGGACAATCATTGCATTGTCCATTGCATTGATCAACATGATTCCTTCGGGTTCCAGCCATCATCTAAAACCCAAAAAGAATAGTGTGAGAGGAAAAAATCATGCTAGGGAAAACAACATAGTAAAGGGGGAGTACCCTCAATATCTAACATCTTAATTTAAATTATAATATCGTTACCGTAGTTCTAGGACTATATCCTATATGTATACTTATCTTTAGGGACATCCCTAAACATACCTTAGAAATATCTTTAGGTATTTCACTAACGTTTTCGCATCCTAGTTTCCAAAGGTTGACTAAACCTTTCCTCTGATACCAACTGTAGAGACCCGAAGCTTGACGTACATGGACATTAAATTAATTTTGCGGAATACTTAGTACATTACCAAAAAACACACACAAGGACCGTAATAGTTTAGTGTCTTTGGAAACTCGGAATATATTCTTCTAATCGTGGTGAAAGATCTTCAAAATCTCCCATAAAGATCTTCCTTGTTTTTACCTAAAAACTTTCTTTATATCATGGGGAAATGAAAACATAAAAGGGTGAGATCAAATGCTCAGTAAGGGTAAACAAAATAAATATCAATCACATCATATTCATAAGAACATAACTTTTGGAAATCTTAACCTGCAAAAGAGATCATAATTTCATAACATGGGATAAATCATAGTTGTGAAATGTAATCCCAAAAACTTAAAACATGAAACTTTTTGACATACACACATAATCATAGAGAATCATTTCTTTTTAGTCAAGACTCATGGCCAAGACTATCTTAGTGGACAAAGTCCATTTCTAAACTGAGTTCATTCCTTGTTTCAGTCCTGTTTCACTGAACCGGTATAACCTACCGTTCCATCCATATCTATCTCATGAGATATAAAATATTTACCCAATGCATTGGAGGGAGATATAGGTCCCACCCACCTCATAATGATACCATTCTTATGTGTGCCACTAAATCATAAATCATAAATCATTGCATATCCCATGTAGTAAAAATGGGAATCTTAAACATCGTGACATCATAAAACAATTCATATAAGATAAAGGAATTCATAAATATAATTCCATCACAACATAATCAAATAAATTTAATAATAGGGATAGAAACAGAACCCTTTATTATCTTAGATGGAAAATAATTTTGATAAAACACTTGAACTCCATTCTTGAGGAAAATATCCTTTCTACTTCAAAAACACTTTTCCTTTCTTAACATGTCATACAATTTTAAACTAAAAGAATTTGATTAAAAATAAACTTTAAAACTAGTAAAGTAAGATTCTTGGAAATAAGGTTTTAAAAATCCATTCATGATGTATAAGTTAAAAAAAACATTCTTTGTACTTTTTTCGGAAAAGTCAAAAAGTACCTCGTATGAAAAATGACAAAATATTTATTTCATATCCTTTAATAAAAACTTACTGAAGGGGAAAATTGTATTTAAAAAATTTTAGGTGGATGTAAATAATATTACATATTGAGGAAACATGGATGTGGATGATAAAATACACCCCAGTAAATTTCAAACTATAAACAATCTCGGATAGAAATGAGATTGTGATATTTCCCTTACCTTAGGTCTGATTTGCTTCGTAATTTTCTGAACCTCCTGTATAATGATTTAAATAATGTTATTGACTTATTCCAGAATCATACGTATTGTTATGATATCATATATGGTCATATTGTTAGCTTCTTATTAGTAATATTTCATTACTACTTGTTATTCGGGTTTTTATTACTTTTTGTTCTTATGCGTGTTTTGTAAAATAAATTCTTATTCTTCTCTTTAGGTTATATATAACTCATTTCTATAATGGTATTAGTGTAATATATATCATATTAATTCATTAAATTCATTTATATAATCATTATGCAATGAAGATCATGTAGAACGAGTCGCATCACATCGTGGAGACGGTATTCCGTACGTACGCACGAGTGATGGTATCGTTCCTATGATCATGGAATTGTATTGGAGTGTATGTATATTATTTCAGAATCAATATCACTTTATAATAGTCATATATAGTCATTATTTACACCATTATACTCATCCAAGTAAGGTGGTGGTGGAAAATAGATTACACCACGACGTGGAGACGGTATTCCGTACGTACGCACGCGCGGTGATTTATTTTTCCGTAGGATGGATAGATGGTGAAATAGGGTTGTTTCATACTTATAATAACATATCATTATATGAGTGATACTGATGTTATTACTTCATGATGAAACAACTAAAGAAGAATAAGTGGAAGAAGAAATAATGATGAAAGAATCGGTAACAGACATTACCTCTTCTTTGAAGTGCTTCTTTGAGACCTCCTTTTAGGGAACTAAAATAGGTCTTCAAAGAAGACCAGAACCTCTAGGATGTTCCTAGGGAAGTGGAGAGGATAAATTGGCAGGGTTTGGCTGAGCTTGAAGGCTCAATGTGGTGTGAGGAAGAGAGGGAGGAGGTGCCCTTTTATAAGGGAGGAGAGGGGTACCTTTGGAATAACTAAAAATATTATTTTATTATAAAGACAAATTCGATTTTAAATAGCTCCAAATTGATATATTTAGAATATAATGTTGGTAGGGGTCGAAATCTTTTCATCCAATAGAATTAAGACAAGTTTAGGTATGAATTGTAACCTTATCATTTAGATTTAACTTTAAGTTAGATAATTTATCTTTTACCGTGTCTTCTTGTTTTCTTACACTATAAGGTTAATAAACTTACTATATCAAGCCAAAATAACCCCAGGTTGTTTATTATTAATATATATAATCTTATCTAAGTCATTTTACCGAACCCTAGATTTTTATGAATAAAATAACAATTAATAATATAATATTTGTTTTAAAAACTATTTTATGTCAATTTTGACACTATTTAGTAATTGATTTTTATAAAAATCATAACAGAATGATTAGTTCGAACCAAGTTACTTAAATCAATACTAACATGTCATATTAACCTATAAAATTAGTGTAATTCATAAAAAGTCTCAAATTACATTTATTTGGGTATTTATAACATCAATTATGTCAATATTTCATTAATAAGATAATTACTGCATCATCGTTGTGTCATAAATAAATTATATTATTTAATGCCTAAAAATTACAAATAAAATAACATTATGTAGGAAATCATTTTATCTTTCTAATTACTATTTATAGTCGAATTTATCTTATGTATAACCCTATATTAAAAATGATTTACTTATTAAAAATTGATTTTAACTATTTTAACCCTTCTTTAAATAAATTAATAATAAATGTCCTGATCTAATCCAAGTGAGCCTAAATGGTCATATTTTATTCCTAAGGTTGTTTTTGGTCTAATTACATTTATCCAATAGAATTAGGACATGATTTAGGGTAATAATAATATCATTTTTACCCTTAATTACCCTATTTACTTTTAACCGTGGTAAAAAAAGTAAAAAGTTAATATTCACCAAAAAGATATTTTCATCTCATTGAACCACATTTTACTTACTGAAATTAACCGTGTCTCTCAGATTTTTTAAATTCCACTCATAGAAGCGGTAAAATTAAGTTTTATGAAAAATTCATTTTTTTTAACTACCACTTAGTGGTTTCACTATTCATCAAAAAATGAAAGTTTCCAGAAAAATACCAAAAGATAGGCCTAAGCTATATTTGATATTATGAATTCAAGAATGATGTCTATTTTAACAAATTCAAAACATATCATTTGCATTAATTAATTTAAAAATTAAATCACGTCGTCAAAACAAATAGCGTGTTTTTAAGAGATAATAACTATCAAAAGATTGACACTTGTTTATGTCTGGTTTAAATGTGAAATTACATTCAATGACCAACATTGTGTTAAATTGTAAAAATATATTTTAAATATATTTTAAAACCACTCAAATTAATAATTTATCACTATTAATTATTTCGATTGAAAAAGTTGTTTTTAATTATAATTTAGTAAATTTCACTATTCATCAAAATATGAAAGTTATCCGAAAAGTACCAAAATTTCTCCCTAAGCTAATTTTGATATTACGAATCCAAAAATGAAGTCCATTTTGAAAACTAAAATTTTAAAAAGTGGTTATTATTATTCATAATGGCTTTTTTTAATAATATTTTAATAGCATATCGTTGTTTAGTGAAACTCGTTATTGCGTACTACACACGCTATCGAGGAAGGTCGCGATTGCGTGTAATGCAAGGAAAGTCAAGGATGCGTGTTGTGAAAGCTCCTTTTTGTGTAGCGTATAACACAAGACATTAATGAAATTAAAAATAATATTTTTCATAAAATCTCGGGGTGTTACAAAAACAATGTTTTCTAAAAATGTTTTACATGTGCTTTAAAACATCTTTTAGAAATTTTCAAGAAAATGTATTTTAAAAATGTTTAATATGGGTTCAAATATTCCATTATAATTTTTAAACTTTTTTATCAATGAAAACTATCTGATAAACGTTTTATAATATAAAAATAATTTTTTAAATAGAAAAGGACATTTTCCTCAGGAAATGTTTTAAAAAGATCATTCAAAATTATTTGATATCTAAGATGAAATCCATTGGGGTTACTCATGCATTACTGGGGATATGAACCAAGTATAAAATTCATATTATTTATCATAATGGTTTATGTTTTTATGGAATGGTGTTTATGAATCCCATTACTTTTCAATGAGATATTCTATGATACAATTATTACAAAAACCATTTCATTTTATGTTTTTTGATACGATAAATGATTTATGTTATTTTGGTACACATATGTATAGTTTTCATTATTTTATGGGTGGGAAATATTTATCCCTAAAATGAATTAGGAAATGATAAATGTACTATGATCTCAAAGGGTACATGGGAGGTCATCCTGATCTCAAAACTAGAAGGTACACATGAGGTCATCCCTAGTCCGAAGTAGATACATGAGTGATTATCCCAAGCCCAAAAAATTATGAATGTATTGGTAGATATAATTTACATAAGATATTATAATCTTATTTTTATAATACATACTCCTTGTTTTATTCCATTATTATACTATTATGGGTCATGTGTTTTTATTATCTTATGGTTCATGTCATATTAACTATTAATCATTAATCCCATGATTTAAGATTTTGATATTTGATATGCAGTGTATACTTTTCAAATGTTTTTTTCTTGTTTTCATACTCTTATTCTCATGTTTTAAATATTTATCTCCCATATTTATCCTTAATGAGCATCTGATCTGACCCTTTATTATATTTTTTTTTCCTCAAGTTATAAATAATGGTTTTAGGCAGGGGTACTAAAAGGGATGATCTTTGTGGAAAACATTAAATATATTTCACAAGGATAGAATTTTGTGTTCTATTTTTTCAAAGGAAAAAAACTAATATGGTTTTGGGTTTGTTTTTCTATAATGTATGAAATAGTCTGAAAAAATGATGTAATTTCCATTTATGAAAATCCTAGGACTTTATAGTTGGTAGCAAAGTAAAGGTTTAGTCAACCTTTGGAAACTCAGATGAGAAAACTTTAGTGCACTCTCTAAGGATATTTCTAAAGATATGTATAGGGATATCTCTAAATATAAGCCTAATTTTTTTATATTTAAAACTAGGTGTCACGATTTAGGCATCCTATAAGTAATTTTTCATGATTCTGTACATTTATTCTATGATAATTATTTCTCACACAGTTTTCTAGTCTTAGTCAATAGCGAAAACTAGAAGGAACAAGGTTAAAATTGATTGTTTTATATATGGAATGTATAGGAATTATGAAAATTGATTTCAGAAGTAGAAATATCCTAAAGGGAATCAAGAAGGTGGTATGAGTATCGGTTATACTGTTGTAGATAAAGATATCGTAAATGACATGTGGAAGGTATGGGATGTTCTAACTATATTGTTTATATTAAAAATACAAATCATGATTAGATTGAGGTTGAGGAAACATATTAAATAATTTATTTTTCATATTCTGAGAAAGAATAAGATGATGAAGCCTTAGCAATGTTTTAAGTATAAATTTGGATGATTGAAGTGTATATGTTTTTGAATTAAAATATTTTGTTATACTAATCATGAAATATATAAGTATTTTTAGTATAAGTGTTTCATTAAGGATTGATAAGGATATATTGAGTGATGATGAAGAATTATAAAATTGAATTTATAGAAAGTTTATATTCCTGGGAGATAAAATATTAATAGAAATATTATACATAATTTGTTCATAGTGTTTAGATAAAATTTTTTGGATAAAGATATGTTGGATATGAACAAGTAAATTTGACGGTATTGATTACCTTGTAAGTGATTAAGAATTTGTTGAAAAAGTGGTTTACACTATCACAGATGGAGTTTATGAAATTTTTTGACTTAAGAAATATATCTAATAATATCTAGATTAAGAAAAATTCTTGTATTAAACAAGTATTTAGTGAAATCACCATGCATCAAGAGAACTCCTGATGAAGGTATTCACATGTCTGGTATGTGACAAATAATATCTACATTATGATATATAGGGAATCAATGCTAATGTATTTTTGAGAATCCTAGTGACCTTATTTATAATGTTTTGTAATTTTTTATTTTAGAAGGTTTATAATTTTAACGATTTATGGAATGATTTGTGTTAAACATTGGATGAGGTTTTAAAGATTAAAGTATTATCTCATCATATGACGATTCATGAATATTGAATAACATGTGCTAACCTTTTTTTTGATAAATATAGATGGAATGACCTATCATTTTATTTATGGATCTCATGATATGATAACTCTTTAGGAATGATGAATTCAACTTCATTTCATGGAATAAAATATGGAGTGAAAATTGATCAAGGAACAAAAAAGGATGAGGTTTTCCCAAAATCTTCGAAGTATATCTTCTCATGAAAATTCTTAAAGTTAGGAACATGGGTTGGAATTTTTTTTGTCTTATTATCATCAAATTTGATGATATCTATGACCTTTTTCAAGCCTCTTTGGGTTGTGGCTTTGTGATCATTAACTTTCTCCTAACCATGTTCTCTATCACTTTCCATTAGAAAGTGATTATTAGATTTCTCTTTCATGTCCATGTTTTCATTTTATACCTATTTTATCCTTTTTGGAAACCTATTTATGAGTTACTTTGGGAAACCATTAAGTTTACAACTTCCCATTTTGAAAAGTAATTTTTAGTCTTCATTTTTTATTATGTGGGTTTCTAAGAAAGAAACTTCCAAGTATTAAACCTTTGATTACACAAAACAATTTTGGGGGACAAATTAATTTTAAGGGTGGTAGAATGTAACACCCTGAGATTTTTATGGGATATTTTTTTAAATAATTTGATTTCTTTGATGACTTTCATTAAACACAGCACCAACTTTGCTTGCGTTACACACAACAATGAGTTTCTATGAAACATCTTTTTGTTATTATAATTATTTAAATTATGAAATTATGACATATCAGTTAGTATGGTGGGTATAAACCAGATTAAGAGAATTATGAAATTATTTTTTTACACGTGTATATATAATTATTCATCCAATTAATTTTAAAATGGATGTAAAACACTTTTTTTTAAAATGAAAGGAAATGTTTTTCTGAAAAACTATTTAAATATGAAAAGGTATGTTTTATAAAAATAAATAATCCAATAACTGTTGTTGGATTATATTAATTAAATATATATATATAAATATATAATATATAAAATCCAATTTTCAATATTCATCTTATATTTTTCTAGACATGATATAATAACAAACCCAATTTTAAACATAAAATAAGTAATTTTCTAAAAAAGTAGTTTTGCCTCCTTTTGAAAGAGCAATTGTTAAAAAACTAGTTTTTGATATTGACATAGATTATATTTTTAAAAATAAACTTATTTCTTCTAATAGGGATATCAAAATCTACTTTGGTTCATTTTTTTTAATTTTTCTAATAAATTTCATATTTTGATGAATATTGAAAATACTAAATTTTAATTAAAAACATCTTTTTTCTTATAAATAATTTATACTGTTAAATTATATTTTTAATTTTTTTTAATGAATAATTAGATAAATTTTATATCATTTAATCCAATTCAGGTCATTGTAATCAATTCCAAATTGAAATTGGATATAAAAACATTCCAAACTTTTGAACATGTTTACTTTAAAAACCTGTTGTTTTATCCCATATGTGGGATTAGTTTTTAATTAATATATAAAAATTTGGTGAATATAATTTGAAAAAAAAATGATTCCATATTTTTAATCATAATTTCTAAAGTTATTAAACAGGTTCCTTTTATTTTTAAACAATATGAATTGCAACTTTAGTAATTTTTATTACCATAGTTAAGGGTAAATCGGGTTATTAAGGGTAAAAATATTATTATGAATATTAAAAAACTACCCTAAAAGTTTACCAAATGTTAGTTGATAAATTTAATTACACCCTTAATACCTAATGTTGGAAATTTAATTATTTAATAGACACTTTTCCATGAAAATGACTTTGATATTATTAAAATCAAAGGGAGTGACAAAATGTCACACTCTTACTTTTAATATGTATAATATTTTTCATAAGGGTATAAATAGAGGATATTCTATACTATATATCTTATTATAAAAACTAATAGATTTATATACCTCATGAAAATTTATTTTTTATTTTTGGTGATAAAATTATTTTAAAAAATAATCACACAACGAGGATGCTGTAATTATTCAATTAATGAAATTATAAATTTATTGATATTATAAATAATAACATAAGTAAAATTTTACATAATTAAGGTGATAAACTAATTTTTTAGGTCAATATTAAATGTTATGTTTTTATTAAATTAATTTTTTCGAAGTTATCGTAATGTATTAAATTTCTTAAATTCAATGTAATGAAAAATGTCAAAAATTGACAGTAATGATATTTTATGAAAGTAATATGTTATTAAAATATTCATAAATCATAAAAATATTTAATAAATACAACAAGGATTATATATTTTCTAAAATATCATGAATTTTTCATTTATCTTCCAATTTATATTTTATATGTAAAAATTATATAATTTTAGTATTGAAACATTTGTTTCCATAGTTAAAATTAATATTACTTAACTAATTGTCAACCAAAATTATAAGGTCCAAAATGATGCCCAAACATTTATAAAAATATTTTATGATTATATTAAAAACTTATATTATCTTATATTCTAATTAATGGAAATTTTGAAGTATTTTTATTGATATTGATTTTATTATAAATTAATCTTTTGAGAAATTCTTAGAGTGCCCCTCCCCTCTCTTATAAAAGAGAACCTCTTCATCTCTTTTATTAACCCTTAATAACCTATTTTGTTCTATAAAACTCTTTAAATATCTCATAAAAACATTCTTACCTTAATCTTAGAATCCTTACTTTTTGAATAAAGTTTACCAAATTTTTTCTTCTGTGAAAATAAAAAGAGGATACCCAAAGAAGAAGCAACAGTAATCAATGAAAGTTTATATTTTATTTATTCCATAGAACCCTTAAATTATTTTTATTTAATGTTTATATAAAATAATAAATATCACAATTATAATTATATATTATTATATTAAGGTTTCTAACTACACTCACACACAATTCCATCAAGTGGGATACACGATCATCGTTTCTGTGTACGACGGACTACCGCCTTGCGAACATATGTCATTCGTTCTTCAATTTCCACCATTCAAGGTTAGGAATCAGGATGAAAATTTTTATTTTATAAGATATATATAATTTATTTATTCTTATGGAATTATTATATAACATATTCCAACATGATTTCCATTTTGTGTATATACGATAACTCTGTTTGTGGACGTGTGGACTACCACCTCCTCTAAGCAGTGTGATTCGTACACACATTACATGGAATGTATTAAGTATGATTTTAGTGAAAATATATGATATATATAAAATAACAATTCTAATGGGTTGATATTATATATATTTCATTTAATTTATTTCCTTTAAAACTATAAGAAAATGGAAACATTTTTCCGGAATACGCACGATCTTCCATCTCCATGAATGGTATATTTCATTTTCTAATTAGATATTTTATTATTATTATAAATAAATATATACTGAATATAAATGATATTTGTATCAGGTTTATCATTATTGATACAATTATATTATTATATAATTAAGAGGGAAAAATATAATAGATCAAAATACATTCAAAAAATAAAATGTATATTACCTGAAGTGTAACATTAACATAAAATTGTTTATAAAAGGGTAATATAAAGTCCTAATAAAATCATATATGGTGTTATGTATAATAATCTGGTTGTTTAATAATTTTTTAAAAAACTTATAATTATTATATTAGAATTTTGTACGAGTACTATGAGAGTTAAGACATAACGTAACCGATTTTTGTCTCACTTTTATTTATGTGGGACACATTCCATATACACTACTAGTTTATTTTGTGTGGTGTACATAATATCCAAGAATTTATTTTATGCATATTATTATGAAAATTTATGGGTATTTACATATCCATTTTATTATATCTTTTTCATGGGGTTTACTTTTCAAAAAGTTACCAAATTGGTAAGGGGATTTTGTGTCAATTTTCTGTCTTTGAGACACATGTTATGTTATGCACGTATATTCTTATATGAGGTGTGTATACTACCATTTGACATGTTTTATCATGAATAAAATTATTTTCATTATATTTTAATATTCATTTAATGTTATTGTATGTTTGATGAAAAAATATGTGTTCTTTCAAAACAATGTTTTCTAAAAATGTTTTAAAAGTGTCTTAAATGTTCTTTTAATATTTTTTTAATAAAATGTATTTAAATGATGTTTAAAATGGTGTAAAATATTCCATTAATATTTTTTAATGTTTATTCTCAATTAAAATGTTTTGATAAATGTTTTATTATTTAAAAATCATTTTTATAGAGGAAATGATATTTTACTCGAGAAAAGTTTCATAATGATTTTTCAAAATTATTTTCCATCTAAGATGAAATCGGTTGGTTTTAATCATGCCTTACCAGGTATATGAACCAATTATACCATTAATATTATTTATCTGAATGGTTTATTTTTTGATGGAATGGTTTTTATGAATCCCATTACTTTTCAATGAGATATTCTATGATAAAATGTTTATGAAAACCATTTCTTTTCAGGATTTATAATATAATGAATGATTTATGTCATTGTGGAACAAATATGCGTGGTTTTAATTATTTTATGGGTGGGACCTATATCTTCTAAAACGAATTGGGTAATGATAAATGTTCTATGATCTCAAAGGGTACATGAGAGGTTATCCTAATCCTGAAACTAGAAGGTACACATGAGGTTGTCCCATGTGCGAAGTAGGTACATAGGTGACTAGCCTAGGATTAAAATAATTTGAATGTATTGGTAGGTATCATTAACATAAGATATTATAATATTTTTTTCATACTAAAAATTCCATTTTTTATTCCATTATTATACTCTCATGGATCATGTGTTTTGATTATCTTATGAACTGCAAATATTTCATCCCATGATTCAAAATTATGACCTTTGATATACAGTGTATTCTTTTCAAATGTTATGCACTTATTTTTATACCATTATTCGCATTTTGTGCTAATTTATATTCTATTTTTACCCTTAATGAGAATCTAAGATCACCCTTTCTTATGTTTTCAATTCCCGAAGTTATAAATAAATGTTTTAGGTATGGGTATTAAAGGGTAATATATTTTTGGAGAACAATGAATATTTTTCACCAGACTAGAATTTTGTGTTCTAAGTATCCAAAGGTACTAAATAATATAGCCATTGTGTGTTTTTTTGAGTAATTTATGAAATATTATGAGAGAAATGAGGTAATTTCCATGTATGAAAATCCTTGGATTTATAGTTGGTAGCAAAGTAAAGGGTTGGTCAATGTTTGGAAAATTTGATGAGAAAACATTAGTGAGATCCCTAGGGATATTTATAATGTTATGTCTTGGGGTTTCTCTAATGATTAGCCTAAGGTGTCTTATATTTAAAATTATGTGTAATGATATAGGCATACTAGAAGTAAATTTTCATGAATACGTGTTTTTCTTCCATGATAAGTATTTCTCACCCTATGTTTTTTGGTCTTAGTCAATAGTGGGAACTAGGAGGAACATGGTTAACATTAAATGATTTAGCTGTGGAATTTATAAGAATTATGAAAATTGATGTCTTAAGTGGAAATATCATGAATAGAATCAGGAAGTTGGTATGATTATTGGTTATACTAGTGAGGATAAAGAGATCAGAAATGACATGTGAAAGGTATGTAATGCTCTAATCGTATTTTTTACATTAATCATATGAATCATGATTAGATTTAGGTTCAAGAAACTTAATACATGATTCATATTTCATATTCTAGGAAAGAATAAGATAATGAATCTTGAGTAACGGTTTAAGAATAAATTTGGATGATTGAAGTGTATATGTTTTGGAATTTATAGATTCAGTTACATGAATCATGAAATATATAATTAGTTTTAGTATAAGTTTTCCATTTAGGATTGAGAAGGATATGTTGAGTGGTGCTGAATAAATAGAAAATTGATTTAATTTAACGGTTATATTCATGGGAAAAACATGATTAAGGGAAATATAACCCTTAATATGATCCTAATGTTGACATAATGATTTTTGGATAAAGATATATTGGACATGAATAAGTAAATTGGATGATACAGAATACCTTTTAATTTATTAATGATTTGTTGGAAAATTGTTTTATGCTATAATTGATGGAGTTTATGAATTTTTTCAACTTAACTAATATATCCAATAATTTTTGGATTAAGAAAAAATGAATTTTTTTAATAAGGATTTATGGAAACTACCATGATTTAAGGGAATATATGATGAAGGTATTCACATTTTTGGAATGTGGAAAACATTATCTATATTATTATATATATGGGATCAATATTAAACTATTTTTGAGATATTTAGTTACTTTATTTCTAAATTTTGGGACTTTCATCATTCATGAGGGTTATAAGGTTAACTATTTATGGAATGGTTTGTGTTAAACAGTAGATGAGGTTTTAGAAATTAATGTATTATCTCACCATATGAGGATTTATGAAAATTTGATAACTTGTGCTAATATGTTTTTTATGATAAAGATATTTATAATGACCTATAATTATATTTATAGATCTCCTGATTTTCTAACACTTCAGTATTGACAAATTCCCCTTCATTTCTTGGAATAAGATATGAAGTGTAAATTGATCAAGTCACAACAAAGAACATGGTTATCATGAAATAATGTAAGTATATATTCTAATGAAAATTATTAAATTTATGATAAAGTGTCTTGAAGTAAAATTTTGTCCTATTGTCACCATTTTTTATGACATTATTGACATTTTTCAAGCCTCTTTGGGTTATGTATTTGTGATTATTAACCTTATCCTAACCATGTTCTCTATCACTCTCCATCAGAACATGATAGTTATATTTCTATTCCTTGTCCATGTTTTCATTTTCACATATTTTCTCCTATTTGGAAAACTATTTAGGAGTTACTTTGGGTAACCGTTAAGTTTCCAACTATCCATTTTTAAAAGGAAGTTTTATTTTTAATTTTTATGATGTGGGTTTCTAAGAAAGAAACAAGTATTAATCCTTTAATAACATAGAAGAAATTTGAAAGTGAAATTCATTTAAAGGGGGTAGAATTTAATACCCTAATATTTTTATTATATTTATTTTTTAAATAATTTTATTTCTTTTATGCCTTTAATTACAAGAAACACCAACTTAGATAGTGATACACGCAACTATGAGTTTCTACAAAACATATTTTTGTTATTGTAATTATTTAAATAAGATAATTATAGAATATCCATTAGAATGTCAGGTAGGAATAGGATTAAATTAATTATAAAATTATGGTTTAAAAATTTATATATAATTATTCTAATAATTAATTATAAATTAATGAAAAACCTTTTTTTAAGTTAAAGGAATTTTTTTTTCTGAAAAACTATTTAAATGTGAAAAAGTGTGTTTTATACCAATAAATAAACCAATAAATCTTGTTTGATTATATTAATAATATATATATATATATAATATATTAAATCAAAATTTTAACATTCATATTATGTTTCTTATATACATGATATAAGAATAGACTAAATTTTTCGCATAAAATAAGTATTTTCCTAAAAAGGTAGTTTTTCTTTCTTTTGGTGGCGCCCCTATTAAAAATATAGTTTTTGATTTTTTCATATATTATATTTTATAAAATAAACTTATTATTTAAAATTATTAAACCAAAATTTACTTTGGTTTAATATTTGGTATTTTTCTGATATGTTTCATGTTTTGATGAATAGTGAAAAATACTGAATTTTAACTGAAAACAACTTTTTCGCCTCAAACATTTATAGTGTTAAATTTTATTTTTTATTTGTTTTCAAGTATAATTATATAAATTTTATATAATTTAATCCAATTTAGGTCATTTTAATCAATTTCACATTGAAATTGGATATAAAAACATTCAAACATTTGAACATTTTTACATTAAAAACTCGTTATTTCATTCTGTCTGCATGATTAATTTTTAATTAATTTATGAAAATTATGTGAATTGAATTTGTTAAAATGTATTAAATATTTGGAATCATAATTTTCAAATTTATTAAATATAAACCTATTATTTTTGGACAATATGAATAGGAACATTAAGAATTTTTATTACTATAGTTAATGATAAATCCGGCAATTAAGGGTAAAAATAGTATTATAAATATTATAAAATTTTACAAACACTTGAAAAAATGTTATTTAATGAACTTTATTTGATATTTAACACCTATTGTTTTAAATTTATTTATTTAATGGACACTTGTACATGAAAATGACTTAGATATTTTTAAAGTCAAAGGGAGTGCCAAAATATCACACTCTTATTTTTAATATGTATAATATTTTTAATATGAGGTTAAGTAGTATATATGTTTGACTATATATAATCTCCCTAAATATAATAGGATTATATAAAACATGGGTATATATTTTTAATTTTTAGTGAATAAATAATTTTCATAAATAATTACATAATGATGATGGAGTAATTATTAAATTAATGAAATAGTCAATTAAATAATAATAGAAATATTAAAAATAATATAATTGGAATTATTTAATTTGTTACAAGAAATTTTTAGGTCAATATTTTATTTTATTTTTGTATTAAATAAATTGGTTCTATGTTATATATCTGTATTGATTTTCTTAAATTTAAAGTAATGAATAGTGTCAAAATTGACACTAATGATATTTTATAAAAATAATATTTTATTAAAATATTTAGAAAACATAAAAATATTAGATAAGGAAAAATTGGACTATATATAGTCTAAAATATAATTAATTGGCCATTTATGGTCCAATAGGAACTTTATATGTAAAAAAATAAATACATTTAATATTGAAACATTTGTTACCATAATTAAAATTAAAATGGTTTAACTAACGATCAATCAATATGGTAATGTTTAAAATGAGACCAAAAGCTATATAAAATATATTGGTTGAAGATATTACAACTTTATCATATCTAACATTTAAATAAATAAACATTTTTATATTTTTTTTGAGATTTAATTTATTATAAATTAATCTTTTGAGAAATTACTTGAGTGACCCTCCCCAATCTTATAAATGAGAACATCTTCATCACTTTTATTAAAAATTCAGAACCTATTTGGTTCAGCCGAACTCTATCCATATATCCCCTGAAATTCACTACCTTCATCTTAGAATCCTTACTTTGTGCATAAATCCAACCAAATGAGTCCTTTTGTGAAAATCAAATGGAGATTCCCAAAGAAGAGGTAATGTTCATCAATAAACATTTATTTTTTATTTTTTATGTTAAACCCTTCAATTATTTTTATCTAATGTTTATATAATAAATTAATTATCTTAAATATATTAATAGTTTTATATAATAAGGGTTTTAAAAACACTCACACACACTTACATAAAATGGGATATGCATTCATCGTTCGTGTGTATAGCGGACTATCGTTTCACAAACCAATGTCATTCGTTCCACCATTACCACAGTTCTGGGTTGGAAAAAATGATATAATTCATGTTTTTATATTATATATATGATTTATTTATTCTTATTTAATTATTATATAACACATACTTTCCTGGTTTCCATTTTTTATAAATTCTATAACTTTGTTTGTGGACGTGTGGACTACCGCCTCCTTAAAGCATTGTGATTTGTTCACAATTTACATTGAATTTATTTTTTTATGGTTTTAGTGATAATTTATTATATATATGACATAATAATTATATTTGAATGATATTATATATATTTCTTTTACCTTATTTCTTTCAATTTGATAAGAAAATGGAAACATCATTCATGTGTATGTACGGCCCACTGTCTCCATAAATGTTGTATTTAATTTTATTATTATATATTTTATAGATTATTATAAATAAATATATAATAAATATATATGATATATATATCATTTTAATAATTACTTATATATTTAATTCATGATATCATTAAGAGGACCAAGAATAAAACAAATCAAAACACATGCGAAAAACAAAGCAGGTATTACTTAAATCGTAACATTAAAATTGAATTTTTAATAAACAGGTAATATGATGTCATAAAAAAATCATATATATTATTAGTTATAATAATATGGTTCTATAATAAATTTATAATAAACTTATATTTACTATACAAAAATTTCGTACGAGTATGAAGAGATTTAAGACATAAGGTAAGGGATTTTAGTCTAAATTTTATTTTTGTGGGACACATTCCTTATACACTAGCCTTTTCTTTTATGTGGTGTTTGTAATATACATGAATTAATTTTATGAGCCTTATCATGAAATTTTATAGGTATTTGCATATCTATTTTATGATCTCATTTTCATGGGGTTTAGGGTTCAAAAGTTCCCAAATCGGTAAGGGAATTGTGTCTCAATTTTCCTTCTTTGAGAAACATTTAATGTTATGCACCTATATTCTTATACAAGGTGTATATAATACCATATGAAAATTTTTATCATGAGAATAATTCATTTCATGATATTTTAATCTTTAGGTAATTCTATTCTCTCTTCATTCAAAAATCTATGTTCCTTCAAAATCATGTTTTATAAAAATGTTTTAAAAGAGTTTTAAGTGGTCTTTCAAAAATTTTCAAGAAAATAGATTTAAAATATATTTATAATGTTTTCAAATAATAATTTATAACTTTTAAATTTTATTCTATATATAATAGGTTTGATAAAATTTTTATTATTTAAAAATATTTTTTCAAATAGGAAAGGGTATTTTCATCAAAAAATGTTTTAAAAAGATATTTCAAAATTATTTTCCATCTAAGATGAAATATGTTTGTGTTACTCATGAATTAATTAAAATATGAGCCAATTATACCATTAATATTACTACTCTAAGTGGTTTATGTTTTGATGGATTGGTTTTTATAAATCACATTACGTTTCAATGAGATATGCAATGATAAAATGATTACAAAAATAATTTCTTTTAGTGATTTATGATACGATGAATGATTTATGTTCTTAAGGCACACATATGTATAGATTTAATTATTTTAATTGTGGGAACAATATCTCCCAATAATTCAAAATGTTATGATAAATTTTATATGAGATCAAAGGGTACACTAGAGGTCACCCTAAGACCACAACAAGAGGGTACACGGGAGGTCATCCCAAACCCATAACAAGAGGGTACACGAGAGGCCATCCTAAGCCTGCAACTAGAGGGTGCATGTGATTTCATCCAAATCCATAAACTAGAAGGTATAGGGGAGGTCATCCCAAAAATAAAGTAGGTTCATTAGTTATAATACTAAGCTTAACATACAATGAATGTCTTGGTAGGTATCATTAAAATAAGATATTCAAAGCTTATATGTATACTACAAATTCCATGTTTTATAAAATTTTTATACTATCACAGATCATGTGATTTTATTATCTTATGATTAATGTCTTTTTAATTTTTAATATTTAATCCCATGATTCAAGATTATGATCTTTGATTTTCATTGTATTCTTTTCAAATGTTATGCTCTTGTTTTCATACCCTTATGGTCTTGTTTTTAATATATATCTTCCATGATTACCCTTACTAAGCATATGGGGTCACCCTTTATTATTTTTTATTTTCCACAAGTTATAAAGAAATTTTTTATGTATGGGTACTAAAGGGTATGATCTTTTTTGGAAAACATTTAATATATTTCACTACACTAGAAGTTTTTGTTCCAAGTTTTCAAAAGCACTAAACTAATACAGTATTTGGTGGTGTGTTTTTGTAATGTATGAAATATTAAAAAACAATGTTATAATTTATATGTATGAAAATCCTAGGTCATTATAATATTTACGATCCATGTCATATATATTTAGAATTTTAAATACTTGAATCATAAGAGTGAGAATTCAATATTAATCAATCATGAACCAGGAGTTAAAATCCTAAGCCTAAACACATGTCATTAAATTTAGGAACAAAATTTATATATTTCAAATATAGGATTATGATTATTCAAAAAAAAATCATGATATAAAATTTGGACAATTTAGGTGATGTTTTCACCCTTATCTCTTTGTTTTGACCCCCAATAAACCTGTTTTAAAATTACCTCAATATCAAAGTCTGTTACTCTTTAAGGGTTAGGAATGTAACCATAAAAAAGAAAATCCCCCCATAAATGGACTATGTTTTATATTTCAAACGATATCCCATTAACTTGGATCATTATAGGATTTTTATTAATTTTTAATAATTTAATAAAATATTTTCTTCTTATAAAATATCATTAATGTCATTTTCGAAACTAATAATTTAATTTTAAACTATTATCATCAAGATAACAATTGAATTAAAATATAAAATTTTAATAATTAACTATTATGTTATATTTAACTAATAATTCATATAACACAACAACTCACCTAACTTGTATAACATTAATATTTTAAAAACATTTATTTCATTTTTCTATTAAAGGAAATTTTCAAAGAAATAAAATTTATTTATCTAGAACTATATTGTAAAATATAAGGTTATTACACACCCAAACTACCTTCAACAATGCTTCAAGATCAAATTATACTGTATGGATTAATATTATAAGGATTATTCTCTATATACTCTCTATGAAATGATGGTGCAATCAAATGGGGGTTCAAATGATTAAAATATTCTTCGAAAAAATAATCTCAAGACTGAGGTAATTAATATTTTAAATTAAAAATCATTTTTTCATGAAAGATCATCTCTATGGTTTTGGATTCATTTGTTATGATTCCTTGGATAATCATTATATTTATTTCTTTATCCGGGTCTTATGATTTATCCACTGGATTCAATTGACAACCATCATTAGGATTGTGCCAGACCAGCTTTCACTACACATAAAAATATTAAGTGGTGTCAAAGTGGTTGAATTTAAATTTATAATTATATATTAATCTCAAAATGGTCCAAAAGCCTTATATTTTTATTCATTTTTTATAATCCTTCTTTTAAAGGATGATGGGGAATCCTTATATGGCCCATAGGCTTAGGGACATTGCATGACCCGAATGTCTTAGAGGAATTAATCCAGACTATAACTACTTAGAACTACTCATTCCCAGTGTATATATCATGTTGTCTGCTCTCCACCTTTACATGGCTATTTGTCTAGGCTTCCCATGCATATAATGGCTGGTCTCAATGGAAATGGACATACCCTCTCATTCTTCCAAATCTGTTAGCTCTGCTATGGTGAATGAAAATTTCCCTAAATACTCATCTAGAGCCATATCCTTATAGATTATTCCTGGTTCATTAAGAAAAAATTCATGTGGCTCAAAAGCCTTGAGGTGGCTAGAATGCCTTACTGGCCCGAAGGCCTTGGGTAGCCCGATGGCCTTGAAGAACCCGAAGACCGAACTTGTGGCCCAAAATCCCAAACATATGAATAGTTCCAGCTACTACAGTACTGAAAATAACATACTACAGTGCATCCTATAGTGACTGATATAGTAATACTATAGTAACTTAGAAATATGTCTCCACCCGGATTTGATCTTGGGTCTCTTGGATGGACTTACCGAGAGCTCACAAATCAGGATAAGGCTCTTGTGCATAATTATTTATTAATAATTGATTGATTTATTCATTTGGTGTTATTTTTAATTTGTGATTCATTCATTATTTTATTTTAAAATGAAAATATCTTGCTCATTACACTTCTTATAATCAATAAGAAATGAATAACACATACCATCTGGATGTGGAAAATGGGTATCAAGGTGACACAACATGTAACCTGCCTACATGCATTGTTATCCCACAAGAAATGGTGGTCATTTGGTCAATAAATGGGGTGTTTAATTAATATACCACGTGCATAATTAATTAATACACATGTTTCATGTAATTAATACTCAATTGGTGTATAATTAATACTCATATAGTGTTTAATTAATTTATACACATACAATGTCTAATTAATTAATACAAAAACAATTTATAATTAATACACAGAAGTTATATTGTTAATACCCACATGATGTTTAATAAATATACACACAATGTATAATTAAAAAAAACGTATTCTGTAATTAATTACTATACACATGGTTTATAATTAATGTACATGTCATGTATAATTAATACACATGTGTTTTATAATAAATAAATACACAAACTATGTGTAAATATTAAACATGTGATGGGTAATTAATAATTACACATGCTGTGTGTAATTAATACATACATGGTATCATACCTATTTTCAAAAAGTATATTTCAAGCCGGTATATGCACCACATCAATTAATTTACATGGAAAAAAATTAATTTCACCATTAAATAAAAATGAAACACATTCCATGTGTCATAAATTTAATGTACACACAATATGACATGGTTTAAATAATATTAAATTGTTAACTACTATCCTCTTTAAATTAGAAACTATATTCCATTTGTGATCATCATGACACATTCTTTACTCAACATGAATTAAAAGTGATATATGATTTGTAAATTAAAAGGTTGATATGTTTCATAAATTGATAGTACATTCCATGTAAGTTACATGATACAACCTATATTCTATGTGCTGTGTAAGTCCACAATACATGAAAAAGATGATGCCAGCTATTTCAGTGAAGTATATTCCATGTTTCTACATTGTACATGCTTTGTAAATATTTAATTTTAACTAAAATTAATTTATATAATTTGTTTAAAATTATAGTGGATAAAAATCTATGAGAATGTTTAGATAAACATTAAGGTAATGAAATTTATTTATTTATTAATTCATTTAATTTATCTTAATTAAATAATGATTGAAATGAATGTGAGTTAGTTTTTTTAAATGTGTATACATAACATATATGTGATTGATCATGATATTCACACATCAATGTATATATTCAATTTATTTTAATATAATTACATGAATTTTATTATTATTAAATGGAAATGATGGCATGTGTGGAATATCTTTCCCCTTTATTATATTGGACATGTGTATCCAATGTTTATTTTATGTAAACCCCATAACTATTAAAATGGTTCACCTCACTCGTGTGTGAGTAACCATGTGTAAATGATGGATCTCTATGGAGTGGAGGTAGTTCAGAACCCATGGTAAGGTGAAATCAATGTAGAAGATAAAAAATGTGATGGTGGAATATTGTAAATAAATCCAATACTAACTAAAGGAGTTTATTCCCCTAGGGTTATAGGTTGATTTATTATTTGATTAATGAATATACTATTTGAAAATCTCATGGTAAGGTCTATAAGGACCCAACCTTAAAAATATTACATAATCTTTAGTTTTAGACAAGAACATACATTCTTACTCTTTAAGTATATTTTTAGGTTTATAGATTGAGAAAATTAGTACATAAGGCATACATGACATCCCATAATCACACATGTGGATAATACTAAAACATTATCAATTTTTTTAAAATATAAAACTTTTCAAATAAAACATATTTTTTTGAAAAATATTCATGAAATTTTAAGTGTCTTCCTTATTTCTCTTACACATCCTTATATCCTATGAATATTTTCTAAAAAACATCTGATGAGAACAAAAATCATAGTAAGGGATATAAATAAAGAAATCAGTAGTCAAGATATAACATAAAAACTAATAAAACCCATTTCATAAAAACTCATTAGCATGCATAGAAACATCATGTAGTTTCTTGGGATAGATTTACCATATAACTCTTAAAATAACCATTACACCTAGATTAACCATTTATGAAAACTTCAATATCTAGAGTACCAAATGCATTGGAGAGCTATAATGGAGCTCACCCGTCATATCTTGAGCTATAATGGGCCCAACCCAACATATCTTGAGCTATAATGGGCTCAACCCAACATATCTTGAGCTATAATGGCCTCAAACAAGCATATCATGAGCTATAATGGTATCAAACCAACATAAATATGTCCAAGGAACATATCATAGTAATAAATTATCATGAAATCAGTAGAAACCTCTCATTCCACATATATAAAAAAACAGTCTTTCATAATTTCATTAAAGATACTTTTAAAAGTATTTTAAAAGGAAATTACATTAAAAACATAATTGGAGTTGGAATTAATTATAATGGAATGGATATGTGTATACACTCTAAATACACATAATTCAATATAATATAAAAAAATTATCACACAAATAATCTTAATACCACATAATGAATGAAGTAAAAGGTTAACCCAAAGATTGGAAATTGGGTTAAGAATTCCCTTACCTTGAGTTTTTATTACTTCAAACATGTTTAAAACTCCTGTATAATTGTTAAAAGAGTGTTATTAATACTTTTAAGAAGAAAAATAATTTTTATAAAACCTTATATATGATCATTTTGTAACATCATTTCACCCATTAATTTATACTATTTGGTTTTTTTCATTGTTTCGGGTGCGTTCTTCACATGATTTCCATGGTCTGTTCGTAAAGGATTTTCCTTATCGAATGGAAGTGAATATCCATAAGTGGAATGATTTTTTATTAATATGTTTATAGAATATTAAATTATACCATAAATCATTTTTTATCATATATTATGATGAATCATTAGATAAAACATTAATTATGTTTAGATCATTTTGGTGGTTGTTTGATAATCACAAAGTTGATTCATCATATACCATTAATATTATGCATCTAAGATAATTCCAGAACATAAGGGAGGTCATATCATAAACCTTAAAATATTTTTAAACCAATAATATGGTTTTACAAGCCTCTTTTAAGTATTTAAAGTAAATTTAAAATACATCATCCATGATGTCGGTAAATCGACACATCACAGATGATGTTTTTAATTTTAGAACAAGAGGGAGAGGAGGAGTATGATGATGATTTTTTCCATAAACATGATAAAAATACATTATAATTAATATAGTGGATCTTTAATCTATCTTGGATAAAATGAAGTGTAGATATTATAAGAAAAGAAGAACAATTGAACAGAAATTAAAAGGAAATGAAAGAGAATTTTTACCTCTTGATCTCTTCTCCTTGAGATACCCCTTAAGGCCTTTGGTATTGGACTTTAGGTTAGACCAAAAGGTCTTGTACATGGGGAAGATACATAGGAGGAATATTGGTCAGAATTTTGTCAATTATCGAAGATTTAGAGGTGTGAGAGGAAGATGGGGTGAGGGTGGTATTTATAGTGGAGTATAGAAGGGGTTTTCCATTATTTTAATCATTAGTTTAATATTTTTTTCTCAAGACTATGAATAGTATTTATTATTGTGGAAAAAATAGTAATAATTTCATGTGAGTTCAAACTAATTTCCATTTACATCATCCATGACTCAAGAATGATGCATAAATTTATTTATTTTCCACATTTCTTATATTATTGAATTTCAATATTCACAAAAAAATTATGTATTTCATAAAAATCCAAAAATTCAATCCAACCATTTTTTGACGTGTAGAATTCAAAAAAGAATGACTTTTTATTGAAATAATTTTCTAAATATGATAAATTTTATTTTTAATTAAAATTCTAATTTATTCTAAAAGTAATAATTAAAAAAATAACTCATTGTATAACACCTTGAATAATTAATCAATTTCTCATAAAATTATCTTATAACCATAAGAAAATAAAATAATATTTTATGATTAAATTTTATGAAAATAAATTTTCATTTAAATTATTTAATTAATATTAAAATTTTAATTAAATATTTATTACTTAAAACAATACCAATGCTTATATAATGATCATATTATCACTTATACAATGCCTCTTTATTATACATTAATGGGAGATATTACTATACATTTGGACAATTTACTATTCATAAGTTTGAAATTAGTGTTCCTAAGGGTATGTTACTATTCATACAGGTATGTTACTATTCACCAAAAATAAAGTTGGTCATATCAGACTCAAAATAACTTACTGATCACATCCTTGTATGTCAGTTTTTCAAAATTCAAAACAGATAAGAGGAAAAATTATGTTCAACGAGCAGTTTATAACTATCTATTTAAAAAATCGTTCATTATATAGAGACTCAGTGGTTCATGCATTAAATTAAATTTATTTGTAAAACCTTGGGGTGTTAAATTGTCCCCACCTTCTAAAAAATGCATCCTCAAAATTTTTATTTACATATTAAACATGTTAGGGTATCCTTCCCTCATAGCATTTTCCTATTCTTACATTACTTATTCAACCGTGCTGTTTCTCTAGAAAACCATTATTTGGTGGATTACCTTATTAATAAATACTTTCTCTCTATGATCAATAATCTGAACATGTCTCTCTTCTTAATAAAGGTTCACTTCCAACTAAACTACTTCTGGGCTCAAAACATGATATGAATGTGACACATACATTCTCAACATGAAAACATGAAAACATTGTGTATATAAGATAAACTCATAGGCAAATCTACTTAGTAGGTGACTAGTACTACTTTCCCCAAGATTTCATAAGGTCCAATGAACTGTGAACTTAGCTTTATTTTTTTACCAAAACACATAACACTTTTCCAAAGAGATTTTATAAAGAAAACATGATCACATACCTCAAAAGAAATGTCATTCCTCCTGTTATCTGCATAACTTTTTTGCCTACTCTAAGTTATCCTTATGTGTAGCTGAATAAAATGAAATGTTTTTGCCACTTCCTTTACTCATTCTAGTGCCATCAACTTCCTTTCCCTGACTTCATCCCAAAATGCTAGAGTTAAACACCGTTTTCCATACAATGCATTAAATGGTTCCATCTGTATACTAGAATTAAAACAATTATTATAAAAAAACTCAAGTAAAGTTAGATGATGATCCCAACATCCCTGGTAGTCCATTTAACATGCTCAAAGATTATACTCCAATGTATGAATTGTTCTCTCAGCCTATCGATCATATTGAGTATGAAAATCAGTGTTAAAATTTAATTTGGTCCCAATGACTTCAAAAGACCTTTCCAAATGTTATAAGTGAACCTGATATCATGGTCAGATACAATGGAAAGAGTAAATCCATGTAACCTAAAAATATCTTTGGGGGTATATTCGAGAAAGCTGATCCAAATACATAGTATCTTGAATTGGAAGGAATTGTGATGATTTAGTCAAATGGTCAACAATAACCTAGATTTCATTGATACCTCAAGATGTCTTCGGTACTCCCCAAATTAAGTACATGGATATATTTATCTATTTTCACTCTAGCACTGGTAGAGGTTGAATCATCCACTTCGGTAATTGCAACTTTTATTTGACCTATTTACATGTCAAACATTTCATGGTAAAATCAGAAATATCTCTTTTCATTCCATCCCACTAGTAATAATCTCAAAGATCTATGTACATATTTGTGCTTCTAGGATGAATTGAAAACGGAGAACTGTGAGATT
Organism: Viscum album; assembly: GCA_963277665.1. NCBI lineage: Eukaryota > Viridiplantae > Streptophyta > Magnoliopsida > Santalales > Viscaceae > Viscum > Viscum album. The sequence continues at coordinate 848,309,930 of OY728121.1, read as the reverse complement.
CACACAATAATTATTTCTTCAAAAAAAAATCATAAGGAATATGTTACCTATTCCCAACCCTCAAAACACAATCCTTATCATGATTAAATTCTGGAATCTTAATAATTTTAACCAATTCTTCCTTTTTCCCTAACTTTCCTTCTTCTTTCTGCCATTGCTTAATTCTGTCTGACAGATATTACTATACTAAAACCTGAAGCAACTAAAGGAATTTCATACACCAAAAAATTCAAATCCAAATTTTATCAAATCATTCACTAAAGGGCACGTTTTAAATGTATCATGGTTAATGTAGCATTAATTTTCCAAATCAATGCATCGACCACTTTGTTTTCTTTTCCAAGATGGTAATGAATCATGAAATAATAATCCTTAATTAGTTCCATCCATCTTATGTGTATCATGTTTAATTCCTTTTGAGTAAATATATACTTTAAAATTTTATGGTCACTATATATGTCACAATTTACTCAATACAGATGAGCCACCAATTTTTTAATTCAAAAAAACAACAATAGCTAATTAAAAATCATGTGTTGGGTGATTTAACTCATGAGGTTTTGACTGATGAGAGGTATAAGAAATTACCTGATCATTCTACACCAGAACACAACCTAGTACCTTTAAAGAAGTATCAGTGTAGATGATAAATTAACCACTTTTAAATGGTAGGGTTAGAATTGAAGCATTCACCAATATTCTTTTCAATCACTAAAAACATCCATCACATTCTTTTTTCTAGATGAATTTAACTCCTTTTAATGTTAAATTAGTCAGTGGGCTAGATAACCATGAAAGTGTTTCAACAAACATCTGGAAATATCCTTCCAAAACAAGAAAAATATGAATCTCAGTCATATTAGTGGGTCTTGGCTATTCTTCCACAACTTTTATTTTAATAGGATCAACAGTTATGCCATCTTTAGAAACAATGTGACCAAGGAAAAAAAATTTGTAACAAAAATTCATAGTTTCTGAATTTTACATATAGTTGATTTTATTTTATGGTTTAAAAACAACCCTTAGATGTTTCTCATACTCCTATTTACTTTTAGAATATACCATAATGTCATCAATAAAAACAACCAAAAAATTATCCAGAAACTCTTGAAATATTCTATTCATGAGATCCACGAATACAACAGGTTCATCAGTTAAAAAAATAGCATAACTTCAAATTCATAATGACCATATCTATTAAGAAATGCATTCTTCTAAATGTCTTCATCCTTTACTTTTAACTGATGATATCCCAACCTCAATTAAACCTCCGAAAAATACTATACTCACTGGATATGATAAAAAATCCTCGATATGAGGAAAAATATACTTGTATTTCACAGTGATGTTATTCAATGCTCTATAATCAATGAAAAGTCTCATGAACAATCTTTCTTTTCAACAAAGAAGATAGGATCACTCCATGGTTAAGTGATGGGTCGAATGAAACCTTTATCTAATAATTACTGCAACTTCTTTTTTAATTCCAGAAGTTCCATTTAATATATTTGATAAGGGGGTTTAGAAATTGGCATATCATTAAGAACTAATTTAATAGTAAACTCAACCTATCAATCAGGAATGACACTAGGAAAATCATTAGGAAAAAAATCCAGGTATTCATTTACCACTGGTAAATTGTTAATCTTGATAGTTCCCTTATCTTTAAAAATATAAGTAAGACAACATTAATTTACATATATAATTAGTTTCTTAGCTTCCTAACATGTTATCAATGGTATGGGTTCATTCTTGTATAAAAACTGAAACTCATTATAAAAAAAATATTCTTTTTCTCTGCAATTTATCTTAACATGACAAAAATAAGGACAATCGATACCCGAAATAACATCAATCTAAAATAGAGGAAATAAAAAAAGTTTTCCAAGTAAACTCTTTCCACATACAAAGATAGGTAGATTATTATAATTTATTTTTGACATAATATTTAACCAAGGTGTTTTTACCATATCTTCAGGTTTCATTTCATGAGGTGGAATTCCCAATTTTGAAAACAATTTCTCAGAAACGAAGGAATGTATAGACCCCAAATCAAACAACACATTTGAAAAATTTTAGAAAAAATAAATATACATGATACCACCTCATTTGATTCATAAACATATTCTGAAGTATTTGCAAAGGATTTTCTCACACCCTTCTACTTCGAACATTTTTGATTTTCTGCATGAGTGACTAGCTTCAGACACACATTAGTAAAATGACCAAATTACTTAAAGTTAAAGAATTACACCATCGACTTCACATTAATTTTCAGATCATTTTAATTTCACTCATGAGACATGTTCCTAAACTTACCAAATTGGTAGTATTTCCATGAATTTACAAGATATTCAACAGGATTATTTTTACCACATTTTTCCCAAGAAAGGGAAATTGATTTTCTAACCTAAAGATTTCTTTGATGAATTCTTCCCTAATGCCTTCCAACCTGACTGCTTATTATTTTTATCATCATGGGGCACACATTTGTCATAAAAATTCATATAAACTTTTTTTAGAAAAATGAAAAAGTTTCTCATAGCTTTTAAAGCCTCATGAAGCCAAAGGTCTTCATAAAGATGGTTTCAAACTAGAATAAAATATATTAATTTTACTATCAAAATCACAATTAAAATATGGTATGTAACTTTCTATTCATGTAAAATTATATTTATATTCTACCACAGATTCATCATCTTTCTTTTTCAGTTCCATGATTTTTTTCTCTATTCTGAGTCGAACAGTTTTAGGAATGTATTTTTCCAGAAAAAAAACTCTTAAAATCATCCCATTTCAAACTGTCAAGATCATATCTTTCTCACATATTCATAACTAGATACCACCATTGATAGGCTTCAACTTAAAAATGATAAATATTTAGTATTAAATTTTGACATTTCAAACATCCCATGACATCAAATATCTTTTCTAGAGCATTGATCCATCCTTCAGATATCACTAGATCTGTGGTTCCACAGAATTCTGGAAGATGTTTCCTCATCAAATGCTCCTCAAAAGACATGTTTCTTAATTGTAGGTCAGGTTACTCTCTAGAATGGATTCCACCAATATTTATCTTCTGATTCAAATGAACCATTACTATTGAAAACTACTAAGTTTTGATTCCCACCATTCCAGGATACAGATTCAGATAGATATCAGCCTCTTGGTGCCTTCCAACTCCAGCTTCCCTATTTCTTCTATGGAAAACCATTCTAAACAGACATATCTTAGATAAAAAAACATTTTAATTTTTAAATGATATATAATTTCAAATCAACCATAAAGTCAAAATAATTTACGTTATTCTATTAACATCATCCTAACCCCTAAAGTTTTCTAAACTGTCCTATAATAACAACTTTAAGGTCCCATCCTTAAAAACATTACATAATCTTATGGTTTAGACAATAACATACATTATTATACACTGAGGATCACTTCATGTTTATAGGTTTAAAAATTAGGACATAAAATATACATAACATCCCATAATCATACATGTGTATACTACTAAAATATTATCCATTTTTTCAAAATATAAAACTTTTCAAATACAATATAACTTCTTTGATGAATCCTCATGAAATTTAAATTGTATTCCTTATTTCTCTTACACATAATTATGTCCTATGAAAAACATTTAAAAAATTGGGATGAGCACAAAAAGATTAGTAAGGGGTATAAATAAATAAGTCATTAGTCAAGAGATAATATAAAACCTAATAAAACCCATTTCAAAAAAACTCGTTAGCATGGATAGAAACATTATGTAGTTTCCTTGGGAAATATTTACCATATCACTCATACAATAACCCTTAAAAATGGATTAACCATTTGTTCAACTTCCATCTCTAGAGTACCCAATGCATTGAAGATCTATAATGGGGCTCACCCGATATATCTTGATCTATAATGGGCTCAACCCAAAATATCTTGAGCTATATTGGGATCAACCCAACATATTTTGAGCTATAATGGGATCAACACAACATATATTGACCTATAATGGGATCAAAAAGACAAAAATATTTCCAATAAATATATCATAGTAATAAATAATAATGAAATCAAGAGAAACCACTCATTCCATATATATAAAAAACATACCATTCAAATTTTATTATAGATACTTTTAAAAGGATTTTAAAAGGAAAGTCCCTTACAATCATAATTGAAGTGAGAATTAATTATGATGTAATGGATATGTGTATACACTATTAATACACATAATTCAACATGATTTAAACAAAAATTCATCCCAAAAATAATCGTAATAACACATAATGAATAAAGTAGAAGGTTAACCCCAAGATTGGAAATTGAGTTTACAATTACCTTACCATGAGTTTTTATTACCTAATTTTTTTTTCAAAATCTTGTATAATTGTTAAAAGAATGTTATTAATACTTTTTGAAAGAAAAATAATTTGTATAACACCTTATATTATCATTTTATAACATCATTTCACTCATTAATTTACACTATTTTGGTTTTTTCATTGTTTCAGGTGTGTTATTTACATGATTTCCATGGTCTGTTCATAAAGGATTCTCCTTATCAAATGGAAGTGAATATCCATACTTGGAATGGGTTTTTATTAATATGTTTCCAGAATATGTAATGATACAATAAATTATTTTTTCATCATATTTTATGATGAATCATTATATAAAACCCTAATGATGTTTTGATCATTTTGGCGGTTATTCAATAATCATGAAATTATTTCATCGTATACCATTAATATTATGCATATAAGATAATTGTATAATATAAGAGAGGTAATATCATACACCATAAAATATATTTCAACCATTAATATGATTTTAAAGGCCACTATCAAGGAATTACAGGAAATTGAAAACACATCATCCATGATGTCGGTAAATCAACACATTACGAACGATGTATTTATTTTTTGAATAATAGAGAGAGGATAATGAGTATGATGATGAATTTTTTCATAAATATGATAAAAATATAGTATATATTACATAATTTATCTTTAATTCCCCTTTTATAAGGTGACATAAAGAGATTATAAGAAAATAAGCAGAATTGAAAAGAAAATAAAAGGAAATGAAAGAGGATTTTTACCTCTTGATATCTTCTCCTTGAGATCCTTATTAAGGCCTTTGATATTGGAATTTTGGAGATAGAAAAAGATCTTGTACTTGGGTAAGATCCTTGGTAAGAATATTGGGTAGAATTTATACAATTATCAAAGCTTTATAGGTGTGAGAGGAAGAGGGGGGGGGGGGGTGAGGGTGGTATTCATAGTGGAGGGGAGGAGGGGTTTTCCTTTATTTTAACCATTAGTTTAATATTTTTCTCAAGACTAAATTTTCTTAATTATTGTGAAAAAAATAGTAATAAGTTAATGTTATTTGAAACCAACTTCCATTTACATCATCCATGAATCAAGCATGATGCATAAATTAATTTATTTTTCACATTTCTTAAATTATCGTATTTCACTATTCAACAAAAATCCAAGTATTTCAATAAAATCCCCAAAAATTAACCCCATCCATATTTTGACATGTATAATTAAAACAATGAACCCCAATTTATCAAAATAATTTTCTAAATATAATAATTTTAATTTTAAATTAAAATCCTAATTTATTCTAAAAATAAAAATTATAAACCTATAACTCATTTTAAAACATCTTGAAAAATTTATCAAGGTTTCATAAAATTATATTATAAACACTAGACAATAAATTAATAATTTATGATTAAATTTTATGAAAAAAAAATCAATTAAATTATTTAGTTAATCATAAAATTGTAAATAAATATTTATGACTTACAAAAAAACGAAAACATATATAATGATCCTATTATCACTTTTAAGATGCCTTTTAATTATACATTCATAGGTGAGGTTACTATTAATTTGGTTGATTTACTATTTATAAGGTTCATATTAGTATTCATTAGGATATATTATTATTCATTATGGTATGTTACTATTCACCAAAACATTAGTTGTTCCTATAAGACGCCAAATAACTTATTGATCACAATTTTGTATGTCCATTTTTCAAAAATCAAAACACTGAGATGGAAAAATTATGTTTAATTGAGAGTTTATAACTATATCCTTAAAAAAATAATCATTATATAGAGACTTACTGTTTCATTCATTAAATTACATTTATTTGTAAAACCTTATGGTGTTAAAAAGTCACTTTATTTATTCTATTTTTTAAGTGAATGGGTGTCTATTTTATATGCTGCAATTTTATTTGAAGTAAATACGATCACATAAACTATATAATATAACAAGACATGTAAGATGAAATTTAAAGAAATTTGATTATGTATAAAGAATTATTTTATAAAAAAACATGGTTAATTAATTTTGTAAAATTATCATAATGTTTCAAAAATTCATGTTTATGCATGATAAATTAAACCCATAAATCAAATATTATGTTTGACTAACAAATCCATTGTCTGAATTAATATGATTCCATAGTTGTCATCCTAGTCCGTTTTTGGGGTTAATTTCAAATATAAGAAAATCTGAACAAAGATAAGGGGTCGACTGGTATTGAGTGTAATGACTATAGTTTGTTTAGTAAATTTTTGGAGGCAAGTGTCAAGGAAATGCAATTTAGGATTTTACGATTAGGGATTCCTCTCAATGAATCAAGGAGTTTTGAGCTTTTAGTTTCCAAGGAAACCTAGACAAAGACCTTATTATGATCTTCACGGCCATAGTCTTGGTTGTGAGAAGGTAAATAAGATCAGTGCTGTTAAATTTCTTCATGAAAGATTTTTTCAAGTACAATGGTAGGGGTTGTTTAGACTTGATAAAATAGTGGGAGAATAATAATATAATTAAATTATTTCATCCCATGTATTTTGGGAATAAATATATTATAATTATTTATACCTTTTTTTCATTATAGAAAAAATAGAAAATTAATCAACCATGTTATTCCTATGGTCAATTTTAGAGAAAGACAATATCATTACTGGAAATAACTTTCATGAATGGTACAAATGCATGAACATTGTATTATTCCACAAATATAAGTTTTTTGTGATATAATAACTAATTCATTAACCACAAGTTAAAGAGGTGAGTGATAAATATTTTATTGTATATGAAAAAAACTTTGATTATGTGATATATTTATAAGTTTAATGATTTCATTAATGATTAACAAACTCATGAAATCTTGTGAGGGCATGGATTCTTATAGCATACTTAGGTATCTCCAATATCATTATCAGGATAGAGATATAAAGAATAACATTGAGATGTTCAATGAATTCTCCATAATAAATATTATAGTGGTAGTGTCATATATAACACACACATTCAAAATAATTTTCTAATTTGAGAGTCTATATGTTCTGGGGTTATGTTTTCCCAATAAATTTCACACTAATCTCATTATTTCTTTATTGCTTATCTGCTTCTCTATATTTTATGTGAATTTCAATATGAATAACATATAGAAGTATCTATTATATATCCTCACCTTTCTTTACTTATTAAATAAGTATATGATGTGCGAAAATCCTTTTGTACTTATGATAAAAAGGAATAGGGGAAAAGCGAAAGACCCCAAGACTAACTCTATGTTTAAGGCTTCTACCCAAAATACAAGTAAGAGATGGAAAATTGGGGGCAAGAAAAAGAACCTGCTATTATTTTATTATCAATTTAAAAGAAATTTCATTGTAAGAGAAATTTAAATGATATGAAGTATAATATAATATTTCAATTATAATCCTAAATGTTACTCTTTTTTACTTTATGGGTATCTAATAAACTATATTTTACAAAAGTTCATTCAAAAGTTTGAATTAATAAAGTAAAAAGAGATTACTAGAATTTTGATGCATTCGTAAAGAAGAAGAAGATGGGTGATTCCTATATAAATATAGAGAAAATAAAAAATTCTAAATTTCCTGATTGATTCAAGTTAAACTATTGTTTTGGGTTGATTATCATCAAAAAATTAGCTCAAAATCTAATTAAATGTAGAAAAGAATTATTTTATATTTGGAAAAGATGTTGTTAGTGTTTTTTCATACTCAACTAATTGTTCAATGATTATTAAACCCCAAAATTAATGATCTATGATAAATGTAAATAAAAAAATTATAACACCTCATTACGGTAAGAAAATAAATTTCCAAATAAATCTAATAGTTTTTGAAAATTTTATATCTAGAAGAGTTTTATAGTCTCATTTTAGCTATGATACTGGGTATACTGATTAATTCACTATCACATTTTTGATAAAGAAAACATTAGTAATAAATGTACACCACAAGCTACAATAATTGGTTCAAAAACACCACATTAACTATTTTAAAAGTTTAAATAAGTGTTATGTTCATACACTTCCTGAGATTCTATTTAAATTTTTTTATGAAAATCAGTCATGAAATGAATACACATGGTAAAAGATATAATATCCTCCAAGATTTATTTTTGGAGTCTATAATTACAATTTTTTCATTGAACATTAATATGTGGAGTTAAGGTAATCCCAAACTCACACTAACCTATACATCAAATTTTTTATTACACTAAATGGAAATTCATGAAATATCTTATATAGAATACAAATATTTGATAATTTCTCCCAATACATAATAAAAAAATAACCGTAAAATAACTAACTATATTCCAAATAAATTAACTATTGGATATCATATTAGTGGTAACAATAAAATGAATCCATAAATTAAAAATTCTACTATTTAATAGGAATCATTTGTAAAAATGTGGATTTAACTACAAATGGACATCATTAAAAAACCATGTGAATCTTCATTAATTTTATTATAACCACTAAAGATATTAACACCCCTAATTATTTGGGATCTAAGGACACTGAATCATCAAATATTGTATCGTTTTGGATCAATATTTAATACATATCACGATAATACACACTCAAGAACTGTAAAGGATTAGTGTCTTTGGTGAATAGTTATATAATCAAATTATTTATGAATAATATTCAATATTTCCCACAATATTTCTTCTCATATAGTTCCCTTATATACTTACCATACTTAACTCCTTTCTTTATAATCTAGGGAAAATGAAACATAAGAAATGGTGACATCAGATGGAAATTAAGAGTAAACATGGGAGATAATAATAAAAGATCTTAAGTGAGCGTAATAAAATAATAAGTATATGATAAAATAATAACAACTTATGAAAATCATACCCAATAAGTCATATGTCATAAATCATGAGTAATGTCATAAATATTTGAAATATAAAAGGCATGATTAATAAGAGTACAAAATCATCATTAATCAATCATGAGCATAAAAAGAATACCATAATCATAAGAATATAATTTATGTTTTTGGAATAAAAATAAGTATATAAAAAAAATTCATCAAATATAACAATTAAGACCTTTATAAATGATAGATTCCCATAATGTATTGGCTACACTCCCCATACTCATTAAAATTGTAGATAAAGTCCCATAATGGATCCCCATTCAATTTTATATTTTCTCATTAGATATCAAGCTTTACCCAATTCTTTTTAGGGATATATTATTCTCAGCCTACCAATCACATAATGAAAACTATACAGATGTGTACCATAAGAACATGAAAACATTCATATTTCAACATCACTTAATTAACCAATGGAATTGATACAAGTTTCATTAAAAAATTCAAAAAATATTTTATAAGAAATCCAAAAAAAATATTTATGGTACAATAAGAACATATCCCAAGTTCAACATAGTGACTGTCGAAGGTTGTAAATATAAATTAAAAACACTTATTTTAATATTTGATAAATCAATTTATAAAATGAGAAACAATAATATTTCTCTTTTCAAAGCTTTTATGAATGAATATTTTGAAGAAAAGTTTAAAACATGAAAAGTTATATTTTTAATGAATAAATATCATAATAATAATATAATGTGTTTACTCATAAAACATTAAAAAGGGATACTTTTTTCAAAATAACACATCTGAGAAATGTTAGAAAAATTATTTTAATTTTTTTTAAATAATTAATATATTTTATAAAATTACCTTATTAAATTATTTAATAAAAAATAAGAACATACATAAAATGAATACAGATATATATATATATATGAGGAAGATTGATGATAGAAAATAAGAGCTGGGGTCAGTTTCTTTAAAAAATACCACATTTGGTAAATTATTTAACAAGGGAATTGAAATTGAGATAGATCATGAAAAACTAAAATTATAACTAGAGTAAAATAAAAAGTTTCTAGTTTAAGAGATAAATTTCAACCAATTTTTCCCTAAAATAAATTCATTCATAACAATCTCCATTTTAAAATGATATTGGAAAAAAATTCCTACATCTTTATCCTCACTTTCTTGAAATCTCTTTAATATTTTTTATAATAGAGATACCATATTAATAAATTATTTTAGAATCTTATTAATATCAATTAATATTAATATTCTTGAATTATAATGATTACAACACATGTATCAGTTAGTTAATGTTTATTTTCATCATCAGATGTTAGTAATTTTCATTATTTGATGAATGTTTTTTCATACTAACATATAACCCCATTATTTGATTCCATGTTTATAATTCCCAAATTATAAATGATATTTAAATAATTTTGTTTCAATTATTTTTATATCTCTTTGATTAATTTATGGAAACAATGGGAATAAATTGTAAGAACGGGATACATGATGAAACTGTTTTGGGGAATTTATCGATATTAATTTATGTATCATCCTTTTATAAAAATATTCAAGAAATATATTACTCAGTAATATCTTATATATTAATGAAATATATTTTAGATCTTTCCATGTTGGATGGTGGTGAAAAATTAAATACATCACTCAGTAGAGGTGGTAGTCTGCACATACAGACAGACAACATTTTCATATTCCATATAATTGAAAGAATAAAGAATTTTTTTTACCTTTTTAGAATATTAATAATGTTATAAATATAATAATTATTTGTTAAATATCCCATTTTAACCAAATACGTAAGGTAGTTATGAAAAATAAAAAAAATAATTAATGGAGGTGGTAGTTTTCCCACACTCATGTATAACATTTTCATTCTTCTAAGTAGAAGGAGGGATAATTTTTAATTTAACAAAAAAATATTTAAGTTTATGAATAAATATTACCTTAAGAATTTAAATTAATAGGATTGTTCACCATTAGTTATATAAAATAATAAAATTAAATGTTATTTATAGAACATAATAGGTTTTTTATATTAAAATGAAACGTATTGCACAACAATAAATAGGTTACTATTTTTTATAATTACTATGAAAATTTATACAATGAGAAATTGGAGAAGTGGATGATAAAATGTCATCCTATTTTTTAGGATTATTTTTTATAATTTTCTTTATTGATGGTTGTGGTCTATTAATAAATACACTTGTGATTCTAAACCCATAACCATGTAAGGTTTTACTGAACCTTCAGCATCAAAATGTTGCAACATGTTTTTCTATAAAGACAATCATGTTTAAAGGTAATAGTAAATATTAATGAGAACTAAAATATCATAATATAAAATCTAATTTTTTTTATAGAAGAGACAATTAAAAAACAAAAATACAACTTAATTTTTTTTAAATCTAATGAATCTGGTAATTACGTCAAAAAATGAAGCTTCCTTATATAGTTTTAAATCAAATACCTTTTTAACTACATCATGACACTTGAAAAAATATAATTAAAACGTGAAGAATCATCCCAAATAATATAGTGAATTTTTGGAACAATATTCAATAATACACCAATAGTTTAGTTATAGAATCAATTATAACTCATAGTTGGGGAGTTTTTCCCATGAACAATTATAAGTCACTTCATATTTTTTTTACAAAGATATCATAATAAACAGTTTTAGTTTATAATTTTTTTCTATAATATAACAAACAAAGATAAATATAATATATTTATTAAGGAAGAAGATTAATTAAAATATTTCATATAATATTTATGATCTTTCTCAAAATGCATATAACAATTTCAAGTTAACTAAATATATATGAATGATTAATAAATGTAGATATTTGTTGAAACATTTAAAACTAAAAACATGTCTACATTATAGAATAAAAATAATTTTGAATGATAGTAATTTTATATTACATTATAACAAAAATAAGAAAACATGAATTTTTTTTATTTATAGAGAATGTTCACACAATATTAGGATGGTGCAACATATGAAAATGTCATGTATTATAGGATTTGTAGAAGCATGAGCAGAAGTAAAAGAAAAAAAATAATATTTCTAAATTATTAAAATACAAATATAACGATATAAAAATATTATAATGGGAGAAACTTTTCATCTGCTTGAATTCTTCCAAATTTCATTTTAGTAACCTTAAAGCCATTCAAATTTCTCCAGAACCTGGCCAAATTCCCAAAACAACAAAAAATGTAATTTTTTTTAAATGGGAGACCAAAGTGAAAAGTTAATAAATATGTAGTTTTGGATGCTAAATATAGTCTAGTTTAAACAAAAGGGGTCTACATAAAATCTACATAGAAATAGATTACTGAAATTTTTATTTCGCTTCTTTCAATATCCTGTTGATGAAAATAACCAATCTCTTTTGACCAATGGAAATTAACACACAAGGAAAGGTATGTAACCTATATAGTATGTGAACACAACTAAGATCCTAATTCGGAGTTAATTAAACTAAAAAAAAGCGAAAAATTCAATTAAAATGATTATCCCTCTAATGAAAGTCTTAGATGATACACATTTGTTACCAAGAAAATATCATTTTTAGAAAAGATAAATATTTTAAATGCAATGGTTTTATAAAGAGTGAAATAAAATTCCTACATTTAAACATAAATACCACCATTGATTGTCCCCAATATCAGCAAAAGATTATGGGAGAATATTAGTTTAAAAATATAAGGAAGTTAAAACTAAATGAAATTAACTTGAATCAAAATGGAATCATCATTGAAGGAATAAAAATTTAGTTATTGAGATTAAAATTGATAATATTTGAGGATACATCCAAAAAACTACACATAAGTCAGAATGAAAAATCATAAATATAATAAGAAAATAAATTCTGAATAGATTGAGAACTGAATATATTGATAAATAGAATAAGAACCTATGATAGAAAATAAATAACATTTATGGTGAAAACCCGGGTATAATTTGGGAGAAAACTATGGTACCCCTTAAAAATTATCAACACCAACCAAAACAATGACTACTTAAATATGTAAAATTAATTAATTTATCAATTTATCGTAATCACTAAAACCATTTGCGAACTTGACACCACCATTATGAAAAATAATCCTCCTATTCTATTTTTTCGAAATTTTAATTATAATTCTTCTAAAAAATCTAATCATTTGGAACATTCCTGAAAGAAAATAAAAATCATTTTCAAAAAACCAATTTTGATGGTTTTCCAGTACTAATGTTGTATTTTTAAGAAAAATCATCATCACGGAAAAGATTTAATAAGAATAAGTATTTTTTACTTAAACAATTCTATATCCAGAATGAGGTTGGGTGTCACAAGAAATTCCTTGTCCATAAATGAAAAACTATGATCAACCATCTATACTAATACTAGTAGTGGAAAAAAGAAAAGAAAAAATTTGGATTGGAAACTTGTTATGGAAAAACTAAAATTTAGAGTGAAGTAGATAGATATTTTATCATAGAAGAGGGTAGAACCCATGTTGAGGTGGATAACTGGGGATGAGGTAATAGTAGCTTCAACATACACACACTTCAAATTTTGAAAAAATCAATAAAAATACATCATATAAAATAATTTGGAAAATCTATAAAATATTATAAACCATCAAATAATCCAATATTTAGTAGCCAAAAAAATTGTTTCGCATTATGATATAAAATAATATTAATGATTTCAACTTAAGGAACAATATGCCACTTCTATATAATGTTATTAAAGTATTTATTTTAGTATTTCTAATTAAGAACAAAATGCATAATGAAAAATCATAATAAATTATCTATAATGATTATGGGTTTTGATAATAAACTTAATTAGAGGAAATCATAATGCATGATGTTTATTACTATGCAAACAGAACACAAAATTCATAATGATTAAATATGGTTCTTTTTATATAATAAATATTATATAATTAAAATACTAATTACCTATTAAAAATTATTGATAAAAAAATATAATAAGATATATATATTGTTTTTATCTTAGTGAATAATTGAGTTCATCTTTCCATTTTTATATCAAAAAACATAGTGAATCATTCGATTGGTTTGTACATTCCAAGTTGAATAAAAAACTAAAAATAAATCTAAAATATAATACATGTTCAATAATGATTATAGTTTAATACTAAATTATGATAATAAACTTAATTGGAGGAAATAATAACGCATGATATCCATTACTATGTAAATAAAACAAAAAATTCATAATGAGTAAACATGGTTCATTTTGCATAATGATTGATTTATGAATAATTGACAACTAGATTACAATTAAAAATAATTGATGAATAAAATGTAATAAGATATATAGATTGGGTCGATCCTAATGCATCATTGAGTTCATATTACAGTTTTTTATATGAAAAAACATAATGAATCATTCTATTAGTAATCACATTCCAATTTAAACAAAAAATTAACAATACATCTAAAAAACCGATTTTTTTTGCATATAAAAGAATAATAAAAACATACCCATAAATAGAAAAGAATAAAACTTCTACACAACCTATGTGGAACCATATAACTCCAATTATATTCCAAATTTATAAGAAAGAAGAAATAAAATGGAATGATAATCAAATTTCATTTTCATTTAGAGTAGTTTTTTTCAATTAGAGTAAGAAAAATTGAGTTTGAAAAAAATAATGTAAAGTAAAAAAATAGAAAATAAAAAATGTGAATTTGAAAAAAAAGTGTATGTAAAATTATGAAGGTAATAACACTATTTTTAATTTATTCTAGTAATAAATTTAATTTGGTTTATAAATAGTTGTTAAAAGGATCACAATATAGATAGTAAAAATGTGAATGAAGATCATATAGTGAATAATGTAAGAAAATAAAAATATTGAAACATTTAGAGTGAAAATTTATATTTAAAATATGTATTTCTCAGTTATAGTGATGGTGGGAGAGAATAAAATATATAAGGAGGGAATAAAATATAATTGTTTAGGTTTTTATACCTGATTATGTATGAGCTCCATGGAGAATCTAGTTTCAATATTCTTATAAATGTGATGAATAGACTCCTCCTCAACCTCCTATGTGATACCTATATAAATACATTCATGATTTTAATAAAATAAAATTCATGTTAAAATGTGTGAGGGATCATATATCCACTAAGAAGGGATGATAGTGTTCGTATGTGGGATGCATTGATGTAATCATCATCTATTTCATATGAGAAGAACTATGGTGGCTAATATTATTTATCATTTAGTCAGATACACCAATAATATAAAAAATAATAAAAATATCGATTTTACTTATAGGTAATAAGTCATTTATGTTAAAACAAAATTACATTTATGTGAAAATATAAGAACATGTATAATCCTTGTGTGTTCTAGAACTCAGTTAGAGAAGAACCCCCTTGAAATATATCTTAGAGAAGATAAACCCAGTTACTAATATCAATTAAGAGTATATCAGTTTCATAGAGTTTATAGACATTATCATGTGTTGAGGGGTTCACAAAACCATCGACTTAGAGAGAAGTGATATAACTATATTAAGGCAAGGGAATGATTCTTTTCTTGGAGATAGGGGAGATGAAATATCGATGAGGGGAAGGAAATCAAGGGTGTAATTTAGAAAAAAAATTAGATAGAAAATCAATTTATTGTGGGGGATTAGTTTATAAAAAGAATATAATATATGAATTTTTTTATAGGGAAGAACCAAAAATACTGAAATGGAAATTAATTACTAAGAAAATACTAAAATGGAAATGAAAAAGTGTAAGAATGGAAATTTATAAATATGAAACTGGCTGATTTCTGTATAAGAAGACCACAGATGATTCATTCAAGTAGAGTGTCTTGTGATTTATAACAAATTTTATTATTAAGAAAATATAGGGAAGAAATACATGGGAGAGAAAAAAATAGTTATCAGTGTTCTTTGTTACTGTGATTTCAAGGAGGAAGAACAAAGGGGAGTGGAAAGATTTGGATAGGGGAAGATGGTAGTGTAGGAAACATAGAGGATAGGTCAATGATATTAGTAAGATAGGTTTGGGTTTTAACATGAAAAATTGGGATTTTTCTAGATCATGATTGTAGGTAATGATGAAAGGGATAATATATTAGATGGAAATAAAAAAAAGGACGTAGAGGGGGAGGTGGGGATTTGGAGGTAGGATAGTAGATAGGGTGAGGATGGGATGATGTATAGAGGAAAAGAGAGGGATATGGAGTTGGTGGTGGAGGTGGAGAATAGATTTGGGGAGGTAGATAGATAATCTTGAGGCGGTGGATGAATTATCAGGTGAAGGGATTTTGGTGAAAGATTTGGGCGGGAAAAAATGGATAGAGGAAGAGCCACATGTATGAAGGAAACATAGTTTTCTTAAAAATAGTATATATTTTTTAAATTATATTAAAATGGATAATAAAGGTTTGGAATACAAATATAGAGAATAAAAATTTTATGAACTGATTAGTTGTCATGTTCAGAGCTTAAACCTTCTCTTAGAGGACCTCCTCGAAATGGTGGACATATGAATTTTTTTTAGGATTTGAGGATTCTAAAAATGGATGTGGAATATAAGAGAGGTAAAATGGGAATATTTTCAATATAATTTTGAATGATATGTGTGTCTTGAAGTTGGTGGAAGTGAGATACTTTTATAGGTGGAAAATAATAACTATTCCTTGGAAGTGAATGATAGGTAAGAGGTAAGAATGGAATTTCTGAGAGTTATGAAATTTTGTAAAAACTAGGCCCCTAGGAACCCTAGTTTCTCCACACAAAAAAATAAGTTTCCTCCTCCCTAGGGCCCACCCATGTTTCTAATTGTGTCATCGGATTAATGGGAATCCCCATAATCCAACACATTTTCATTCAGTGTTCCCTTTTCCTCATTCACACACACCCTAAGAAACTTCCTAGGAGGTCACTCATCCCAATCACACATCTAGGAAAAACCTATTTAACCTTGGATTTCTAATTAAGTAGGATCCTAGAAATAACATTTCTCTTTATTTAAATAGTTAGTAGAAATTAACATTTTAAACCTTTAACATCATGCAGTGTTATATTCACCCTTTAGAGAGAAAAATCCTTATTGAGTACCCTACTTCTCGACCCAGGTGATTCCACTGCAGTTCTAGATAGGTTCCTCATATGAAACCAATGTTACAATTGGGCCCCATTATCAACCTAGTTCCCCTATAGACATGTTTTTTCCCTTCCATTGGTCCCAACCACATGCCTAAATAGGTCATCAGACTATTTACTATTCATATAGGAAAACACATGTTCATTCAGTTTTATTTTTCCTCACTCACACACACCCTATGAAACATTCAAAGAGGTCGCCCATCCTTATCACTACTGCCGGAAAATTAGACTCAACATTTTATTTATAATAAATTAGGATCCAAAAATAAAGGTGCACCTTGTTGAAAAGGGTAGTAACATTTATCCTTTTAACCCTTTAACATTTTGGGTGTTACAAAGTTGAATATCCCTAACCAAGTGAACCATCAAATAAAATAATGATGGCAGGAAGAATATCTCTGATCCACCTAATAAGAAAACAATTTCCTTTCCCATTGTTGGAAATTTCATTGAGTATATAATTTTAATTCACTAATCTTTGAAAAATAAACCATGTTTTCTTAATGTATGACAATTTTTTTAGGAAAAGTGAAATGTAAAGGTATAAGAATAAGATCTTGCATAAAAACATAATAGACATATGATTTCATTCCCTTTAAATTGAATTATTCATTAACATGATATTATTGATATTTAATGAAAACCCATTTGGAACCATTACATCATTTATCATGTTATGAAACTGATATCTCTCCTTGGAACGAGTGTAAGCAGATGGAGGATGAAAAGCGTGTCTTTCACCATTCACTGGTGCTACCTCTTCCAATATCTCTATGTTATTCATGTCCAACCTGGAATTAATTCCACCATTATTTTATTGGGTGTATTTAGTACATAACAATGAAATGATATCATATATTTTTTTCGATATTCATGACATTAATAGAATTTCAGACATACAAAAACATTAAATAGATAATGTAAAAAATGATATCTTTTTTCAACAAATTTTTTTATGTTTTCTAAAATAAGGTTTACCAAAAGTGGTAGAGATATCATTTACTTCCTCAAATAGTTTATAATGTATTAGTGGATATTGTGTTGCACCTTATTCTGAATTCCAATCAAATGATATCATCCAAGATCTTTATTTTTATCATCAGGGTAAAAATATATAATATAATAGAGACACAATATTCTATGAATGTTTGAACCTAATTAAGTATGCACCATGTTCATAAATAGGAAACCCTTGAATTCCTTTAATTTTATATCCTGAAATATTTCCAAAAATAGGAAAATACAGTTATCATCCCATATAATATAGTTTTTAAAGTGAAATTTTAATTTCTATTAGTATCATACAATATAACAGTTGAACCCCACATCAGTTTCAGATCTTTGATTAATAGATCCAAATAAATATCAATTTCATTTCCATGTTTTTTTTTCTGATATAATCATGGAAAACATAATGTATTTTCTCTTTATTCATAACCACAATGGTAAGTTATAATTTACCAATGTAGTTGGTCATGTACTATGAGTGATCTTTGTAAACAAATTGTATTCACTCCTTCTATAAATAGTGAAAGAAGAAGGTTTCTCAGCTCAATTCTAAATTTAGAATACCCATGATCAATTTCCTTCCACTAAGATGATTATGTTTAGTGATGAAGTTTCACATCATAATTTCTTGTATATGTATTCCGCAACAATTTCCTTGAAATATCCTCAATTCTATACAGGAGTCTGAACCATAGAATGATTGGAAATAACTATAATTTTTTTGAAGAAGTTGATTCATATTTCTTGTATCGATGCATACAACACATTGAAATTTTTTATATTATTCCTGGTACTTGAGAAGAATTATACAGTCACTTAGACAAACATTTATTCATTCAGAGATCACACCCATTGAATGTAACATTTGTTCTGTATTATATGTTCGGAAAGAAATATCATTATATTTTTGAAACATGTCATTGAAGAAATAAAGTAGTTTAATAATTCTAGGGTCACTCCATATATTTACAACTTTTATATTTTATAGCCATATAATTGATGAAATTTTTTTATAATTAGTGTAATCAGAATACAATGGAATCTTTTCACAACTCATTAACTTATAAAACAGATTTTGACAATCATAAAGTTCATCTTTAACTATCATTGTCATTTACTAATTATGATCTTCATCGTCATTTACACCTATAATAATATCCTTGATAGGGTCTTTATCATCATTAAAAATTGAAATCATATTAGATAATCCAAAAAATGCAGTGTTATCTCAGCCACTGGATACATTTCATTCTTCCTCATGTTTAGTCCCACATTTACAACATTGATTTATTTTATGACAATTCAAGTATTCTTCAAACATCTCTAGACTAATTATTCTTTAATAACAATAATGTAAAAACATATATGGAATTTATGAAGGGTTATATGAATTATCTTTTGAAAACATAATGAATTCATTCACCCATTCCTCATAAACTTTTGTCTTATGTTTGGCCTCCATCCATTTTTGATTCATATACATCCTATTTGATTCAGTAATATTCATATATAAAAAAATTAATAAATACACATAACGCATGATCTTAGAACCTTAAAAGGCTATTCTTTATGTATAAACACATATAGTCATCATATTCGATATAAATTTTCAATATGTTAATAACTAGTTAAAACATATAAAAAATCTAGCAATTATTTGAATTTAAATTGTTATAACACTTATTTTTTATTATTATAAGTAACATATCATAAATTATTCTTTTTTAATGGATTCATAAAGGGTGATAATTCAATCCTTGTCACTATCAATTTTCTCAAGAATCCTATGGATTTGAACAAATGGATAAGTACTTAGGTATATATAATAATATTTCACTTTCAAGACATATATAAAAAATATTATTTTTATAAATGTTTCTACAAAGTTTGAAACAAAAGAATGGAAAGTATTTTGGTTGTTACGTTTTCAATTTTATGAAATATTTTATATTCAAATTTTTTGTTTAATGGTAATAAAAATTAAAATTTTAATATTCCATGAGATTTTGAGAATAGTTAATTTTACAGTTAGAATGGTAAAAATGAAGGTTTTAACGAAAATAACCCAAAATTTCAAATTTCAAAACTATTAAGAGGATTTATTTAATCAAAAAATAATTCTAATGTGTAATGGAATTAAAAAAAATAACCATGGTATTAAAATTTGAAAAATTAATAATTTTAAAATTTTAAATTCTAAAAAAATCGGGAATTTCAAAATTTAGATTCATCTTCATTGAAAATAATTTAAACATTTAAAAGGATGATTAAATATATTAGGTAAATTATAAAAATTATAATGGAAAAACAGTGTTTATAATTTTTCTATGGATAGGGGAATTAATTAATTTTAACTATTGTATCTCAAATTTAAAACATTGATTAACAGTTTCTTATAATTCAAAAACTATTTGAAATGTAAGTAGATCTATTGAATTGTTTTAGGGAAAAAAATTAACATAAATTAGATAATAAACCAAATATTTTAGTGGAATAAAATATTTTATAACCTGTGGCCATATTCTATAACTTATATCAATCAATGTACCTTTAAATGATGTCCAATTTCATATTTTAAAATGGGATTACAGGGGAAATTAATTGGGTAAACATCCGGTTAGTTAAAATGAACAAAATAACTAATAATATTACATCATAACTATTAAAAAATATGAAGATGTTGAAGATTTAAAATTTAATTTAACTAAAAAAGACTTAGTTTCTTCATTCATTTCAAACATCCTCTTAAATATAGGTAATATTGGAAATAACATCAAAAAATATCTCCATTTTAATCTCACTTGAAAATTTCAAAAAAATAAATTGAGTTTAGATGTTGTAGATGATCTAGGTAATATAAAATCTAGAATATCATGCAAAACAGATGAATGGTCGACTAAGAGTCCTTAAAAACAATTTCAAAATACCATACCATCGGTTTTGAGGTTTGATTTGTTTAAAAGAATCAACTTCGGCTTTAGTAGGTATTCGGTTCCATGAGAACTTGAATGAAAAGTGAGGTAGAAGCAATCTAAATTCCATCTTTTTTGAAGAGGGTGAAATGTTTTTTTAGCGCTTATTTAAAAGTTCTAATAAAAGTGCATTTTATCAGTGATACAAAATATTGATAAAAATAGAATTTCTCATCACTTATGTTTTAGGACTGATAAAATACACTTTAATCAATAATTAATATAATGCTTAGTTTTTTTATAAAAAAATGAATAAATAAAAAATATTAATTATATAAGTAATAAAACTGTAAAAAATAATTTATACTAACTATTTAGATTATAATAATATTAAAGAATGTATTTTAATAAAATAATTATTTAAATTAAAAACATGTGATATATTAAATATTATGCATACAATTATAATGAAACACACACACACACCACACCCATAGATCAGAAAGACAAATCATAACCCCTAAGGGTAACTTATTCATTCATCCCTTTCTTTATACATATTATATATATATAAACCCACAATACTTATTATATAAAGGCCAAAAGGCCCTCAATACATGGCCCTTAGGCCCCATGAAGTCGGCCCAAAGGGCCCATCATGTGTTGTTTTGTTGGCGCTAGCAACATATTCTTAGCCTGTTGTTGCAGTCAACATCATAGCCAGAGGTTGTTACACCCCCCACCATCAGCAGGTAATGTCCACTGGTCCACACCATATTAACACCGACGTCATGATGATTCCATCCACATTAGTCCACCTTTATGACCTTCACATCATATCTAGAGGTCGTAAATCCCCCGCTAACAGTGGTCGACTGTCAGCATAGCCACCGATACCTGATTTCGCCATCGACGACCACTATCCCGTATGCACAGGACCAACCTACAATAACAACCTGTGCAGAATTTTCATGGGTAGAAAACCCCATTCCTACTAATTTTAGGGCCAAATAAATGGCACACCCAATATTAGAACCCAAACACCTAGGTGTAGAGATTGTGGTTGAGAACCACTCAACCTCACCACAAGATACTTACAAACATATTGAAAATATTCAAACTTAATAAATAAATATGTATAAATAAATATTTAAAAATGAGTAAATTTCAAAAATATTAAAAAAATATTAAATAATATTAAATGAATGAATATTAAAATTGAATAAATAAATTTGTACAAATTAAATAAACATTAAAAAAGTATATTCAGAACATTAATTTTGTAAATTGAAAACTCATAGAAAATGAATAAAAATGAATAAGTAAAAATTATTAAATATATAAAGAACAAAATTATTAAATATGAATATTATTAACAATTTAAATTACAAAAATAGAAAAAAAAAATAATTTAAATAAGTAAGTTATATATATTTTAATGAAATTAAAATGATTAAAACTCAATAAACAAAAATAAATAAATATTATTCATATAAATTACAAATATACAGAGAATATTAAAACATAGTAAGTAAGTATTTATAAATAAATATTAAATAATGATTAAATTTTAAAAAATATAAAATAATAAATATTAATAATGAATAAGTAATAGTAATTGAAAGAATATAAAAAATGAATATAAAAAATTTAATAAATTAGGAAAATATTTGAAAAAATGAATTCCTAATATTAATCACATGAATTATAACAATATAAAAAAATAGAGAAAAATTAATGAATAAATTATATAAATAAAAAACATTAAAAATGAATTATACTAAAATATTAAACTTAAAGAAATTTTCATAAATGAATTTAAATAAATTAATTGTATAAATATAATTTTTTTAAAAATATTAGAACTTAATAAATAAAATTGAATAAATATTAATCATATAAATTACAAAGATATTGAAAATTTTAAAACATAGTAAATATATGTGTATAAATAGATATTAATAAATGAACGAATTCCAAAAATATTAAATATTAAAAAATATTAAACAAGAATAAATAATATTAAATGAAATAATATTAATAATAAATATATAAAAATGAATAAATTTCATAAATATTTAAAAATTTTAATTCACAACATTATTTAAAGGAATTACAAACACATAAAATTGATTAAAAATGAATAAATAAATAATTTTAATTATATAAAAAAATTATTAAAAATGAATTATATTGACTATAAGAAAATATTAAAATTAAAATAAATTAAAATAAATCAATTATATAAATTTTAAACATCTTAAAAATATTAAAATTTAATAAACTTAAATTAATATATAATAATCATATAAATTATAAAAAAATTAAAAATATTAAAACATATTAAATAAATATGTATAAATTTTAGAAAATGAGAAAATTTCAAATATATTAAAAATAAATATATTTCAAAATAGAGAAAAAATAATAAAAAATGAACGAATATTAAAATTGAATAAATTATAAAAAATATTTTTTAAAAAAAGTTAATTCTTTACATAAATTGCAATAATTGTAATCACATTAAAAATGAATAAATAATAATAATAATAATAATAATAATAATTACTGATGTACGTATTGAATTAATTTTATATAAAAATACAGTTAATTAATAACCTTTAAATTTTTGGTTAATATTTAAAAATATTATGATTTAATTAAATGTTTAAATATTTAAAAAATTATAAGTAACTATCAAATTTTAATATATTACAAAAAATATTAAATTAATAAAGATTAAAAAATAATAAATATTAAAAATGGATAAATTATTGAAAATACTAAAAATGGAGAAATATTTAAAATGTATAAATAATATTAAAAAAATAAACAAATATACACAATACATACATACACATACACATACATGTATACATACATGTACACAAACATACACATACACATAAAAATATACATATACATATACATGTACCAATACACAAACACATACACACACATACATATACACATCCACATATCCATACACACATACACATACACATACATGCACATATACACAAACACAAACACATACATACTTATAAACATATGCATACAAATACACATACGCATACACATACATATACACAAAAACATACACATACACACACAGACACATACACATACACATACACATACGTGCATATACATACACATGCATGTACACATAATTATACAAAAACTGTAAGATCCTGATTTTGAGGGAGGAAGTCATTGTATAAACTTTGGTTTAAAACCCATTAAAATTCATTAATTAAATGTTCATTTGGTGTATGAGGGAAATCAGAGGGTGTTTCGGGGGTTCATATCCAGAAAAAAAAGGAAAATCGAGTGAACCTGTGCAAGGCACAAGATTGCTGCATAGTTAAGTAACCAGTGCGACCTTCCCAATAAAACTGTGCAATCTTGGACCGTGGAATTACACATAGTTGGAACATAGTTTGTAAAACCATGTGGATATTCCTAGGTAACTGTGTGACCTCACCCCTTTAGATAGTTTATTGTGCACAATTTGCACATGTTTTGGTAAAATGTGTGGACAAACCACGAAACCCATTAAAAGTTAGAAAAGTTACAACTTTTCCATCTCAATATTTTATGTCTCCACCCCATTTTCCTACCCTTTCTCCTACCTCCTTCCCTAGTGATGACCCAAAAACCTCAAAATCTCCCAAGGATCAATCTACATCATCTCTAGGCCATTGGGAGAGTCGTTGGTTGTGAATCAAATCTTAGGGTAAGTCTAATCCCCTCATTACTTATTTTTTCCAGTTTCGGGTGTGTATATTGGGTGATCTTATTTTGAAGCCCTAAAACCCAATTTTATGGTGGAATATAGGTTATGTATTCAAATTGGGTCTTTATTGGGGTCTATGGTGATGATTAAGAGTGAGTTCATTAATGTATTCATGGTCAATGGTCTACATGTTGTATCCCATAATTTTGGAGTGGATTTCTGCATGCGAGCATGTGTTCTTGTTTCCCTCTTACCGTGTTATTGGTTCTATTAGTTAATTTTGATAAAAATGAGTGTCTAAATGAATCTTTGAACCCCTCCTGATCCCTTTTGGATGAATTGAAGATGATTCGACCGATTTTGGGCCACCCATGGGGTGCACCTACCTTCCCAAACCTAGAAACAAAAATGCTAAGTATGAAATTGACTCGTGTTTAAGTAGATCCCATGATGAACATGTTTATTAGTTAATATTATGTTTATTAAGGGTATTTTTTTATTTTTTTATATAGATATGAATAATGTATTTTTGGATTTTTAATCTTGTCATCGAAATGGGGTAAATGGGATTAATGTGAATGTGCCAAATGGAATGTGAAATTGTACATGAAAATTATAGGTGGGTTAATACAAGACAAATGATGATTGGGTTAAGTGAATTAACATGTGATAAATTATTGGATAGGTTAAATGGGTAAATGTTCAAGAATTATTGAATATTATTATTGATTCATTCATAATAAATGGGAATTTTCCTAAATGACTATGTCATGTAATTGAAAAATGTGTTAATGGGTTATGGGATAATATTGATTCCCATGTTGTTTGTTATGGATTATGATTTATATTGTTATTGGTTATGATATGGTATGTGTGTCGGGGATAGATAAATAAGCATATTCATATGAATTTCATGAGTGGAGTTTTAACATGAGGTTCTACACCCGGGGGTGTAGTTAGAATAAGGCTCTAAAATCCACCCCACAGTGCACGAAATAGGGGATGAGATAGAGTTATATTCCCCTAATGGTTTCACTTAATGAGACCACCTAGACCAGTGCTTCAAGGTGAGTGTGTTTTATATGATATGATATTTTTATCCATAGTGATATTGGGAACTTGGTTTACACCCCTTATATATTGAGATTGTTGAACATGCATAGTCCATTGAACATGGGATGGAAGTGAATTAAGTAATAAAGACGGTAGAAGTGATGAAATTGGGAATAATGATTTGAATGACTTAAGTTAACCTTTTTAACTAATGGAATGTGAACTATATTTTATTTATTTTTCATTTATTATTACTTTCATGCACTATTTTTTAGACTGTATATTTTGTAGACACTGTTTTTTATGGCATACGGATTTATATTGACACCCTTCTCGGGCCACCATTTGGTACCCAAGAAAACATTATTGTTTCCGGTTTAGATAATGTAAAAGTCTATGTGCATTAAAGTTTATTCGGGACTGGGATGTACATGGATGAGGTTCGAGGTATGGATTCATGATTTTTTCGTATATTCCATTGTTTTTCTTTATTTTGGGTTTTTATCGCTTTAACACTGTTAGCATGAAATTACATGGTTATTGTTGGTTTGTGGATTGTACCCAGTTTTGGAAGATGTTGGGTTATGCCTGTTTATTAGTTATTACATATTTTTATGTTTTTTTATTTTCATATTCTATGACTTACTCTGGTAAAGGGGGTATAATCCCCCCACATAACTTATTAGACCCTCGCTGCTAGTCGGCAACCTCTGGAAGAGAACCAGTTTATTGGGTTCTTGGTCGGAGATGTTACAAAGTGGTGTCATAGATTTTCATTTATATTGTAATATTATTTGGAATGGTATATGGGATAATAGGATGTGTCAGGTCTTGGTAAGGAGCTCATACTTCGGAGTAGATTACACATGTACGAGTGAAAACCCAAGTCACCCCAGGTGGGAATTTTATTTCATGATGTGTTTCTTACAGTTCAATGATAATTCTCCATTTGTAGGTGCACTTGGTTTGTGATTTTATAGTTTTATGATATTTTTCTCTTGGTCGTAAAAGCATGAGATTGTGCCTTCATGCATCATTTTAGGACCCTAAAGATATAGGTGTCATGCATCATGATAGGTACACACAAGATGGCTGTGCGGGGCTTAGAGAGTAGAATTCATTTTACTTCATTGAAAAATTTCAAGAAAACAATGTCTTAAAATGGTAATGAAAGTGGTTAAATTAAAATAATTTAAATAAATAGTTAATAAATATGGTGTATAAATAAATGTTATGACCGAGTTAAGATTTTGGGTTATGATAAATTGTAAATATTGAATAGTGTCAAAAAGAGATACATTTTCATAATTACAGTATAATGGTTAAGGTATTTTACCAAATTAAAGGTGTAAATGAGTTAAAATGATGATTATAATAAGTTTTGAAATGGGGAATGTGCCTAAGAGAAATGATTTTTATTGTGAATGAGGTAATGGTTTAAAAAGGTGTTTGATGAAAGACTTCTGATTAAGTAATTTTTTTACCCCATGTTGACCACGACTCATGATAGGGATAATAGAGGTTAGGGTTCTAAGTGTGATGATGATCTTGGGAATAGTGTATACAGATTTGGATATGTATGGATGATAGTATAAGATCTTTTCCATCAGTGGTTTAAATCCTATCTATCATCCATCTATGTTTTTATTGAGGAAAATGGTTTAGATTATGGTCATGCATAAGGTAGGGACCTTCAAAGTATCTGGTGAATCAGGGTCTTAAATTGTGAATGCTATATATCAAATATTGTGAAGTTAATTATGAAAGGATTTGTGTTGATGGAACTTTTGGGTGAACAGGGTAGTGAGTATTCTTTGTGTTGTCGATTTGACCCTTATTTGGGTGGTTTGGGGGAGTGAGAGTTCCCTAGTTTGATACCTTGGATTTGGGTTATGAGGAATTGATGGCTATGATATTCCATAGGATATTTTCTTAGAGAACGCTTTGTAGGGTTGTGGACTTTGGGTCACAAGGAATTTTTGGGTAATGAATGTGTGGAAACTCTCATAGGTCATGACTATATGGAGTGATTCCTAGACCTTAAGGATGGTGCCTAGGTTTTGGGGAGCTTATGATTAGGGACTATAAGAGTTACGTTTTGGATCTCGAAGGGGGTGTTTTTCTTGTATTGTCGATGCATGTGTAACATTACCTTTGGTGAAAAACCTAGACTTAATGGTCACTTGGTGCGCTAGGCACCGTGAATATGGGAATTAGGCTGAGATTCCTATTTGTGAACATTGATTTATTTGTAATATGGTGTGTGTGGTTTGGAGAGAGTATCAATGTATTTTTTTCATTAATCAATTTTAGGGGCATGGTATCATTCGTCCTTCAGGGTAACATATGAGAGAGTTTGGGTGGGGTTTCAAGTGCTTTGGGGTGTGTGTTTCATTGGTGGATGTTTCAGACTTTAATAGTGTGATGTGGGGAATTCTTCCTAGTGCGGGTTTGTCCTAGTGGGCTAGGTGGAAAGGTTTATGGTTTGGTAATGCAACTCGAGTTGTGGTTGCACATTGATTGTTTCGGTGAAAACAAGGGTGACATCATGGGAGGGTAGCCTAGTGATCAAGGTTCCTTATAATACGAAGAATTAGATATTATTATGAGGTGTAATCAATGCATAACAAGTACCATTGAGTTTTGGTAAATGGTATAGTTTCCCTCTAGTTATTTTAGAAGATAACATGAGTCCTTGTGGTAGGTTGTAAGGTTTTTTTGAAGAGTTGTATCATATGGATGCTTAACCCATATGTTGGGATAATGATTAATGGATATTTTGATGTTGTTTTCAGGTGGAAGAGGAAAGGGTGAATGAAGCGTGGTTAGATGATTATTTAAAGGTAAAAACTAAGGTGAGGGTGGTCACATGGCTGATCTTGATTGTAAAAATTGTTTGGATATTGGGTGAGATTTTTAGAATGGCTTGGGGATGATACGGAAAACTGGCCAAGAGAAATGGTTAGGTGACTAAGAAGGTGTTAGGGTATGCTTAGGTGACGTATGGATTATGGGAACTAATTTTATTATAAGAGTGGTCATAGAAAAATGTGATACCTTTAGGGATTTTTTGAGATCCATATGTGGGCACGTGATGGTTAGGCATGAGTCTATTCAAGATGGGAGAACCGATGTCTCTGGATAATCAAATTTCATTATCTATGAAGTTTAAGTGATAAGAGTGGATAGTAGGATGAAATCAATTTTTATTGGTGTGGTCGCATTAGTTCTAATGGAAACATTGGTTCATGACAGCTTGGTAGATGGTTGTGGAGCAGTAGTGAGTCTTGGTTGGAAATCATGCCTGAGTTGTGGTGGTTAAGTTCCAATGGGTTGTATGTGGGAATGGAAGCATGAAATTATTTTTAGGTCATAGAGTCCCATAGTGGGAGGTGACATCAGTTATGGATAAGTTTTTGTGGTGTTCTTTGACAACTTGTTATCATACTTTTAGCTAGTGATGATCATGTCCAATATCTTAACATCTAATGGGATACATTGAAAAGGCTCTGGATTTATGCCAAGTGACTTGAATGTGTTTTGGTTGGGTGTGGGACATCATGAAGTTGACACTCATGGGGTGGTATATGTGGGTATGGATAGTTTAATTTACACCATCAATGATTTACAGGCGAGTTCCGAGGAATGGAATGGGCATCGACGAATTTCATAAGTGTCATTCTCGAAAGCTGGTTATGGGTATCAGGTGATGTTGTTTTTTGTTATGAAAAAATATAAATGGCTACATCTATGATTGATGGTTCAGATTATACTCTAAGAGTGAACCATGGTGGTTTTAATTCCTTAAGGGGAGCGGTGATAACGAAACTCTTAAGGTGGGGAATGACAAGTCAACCTTGAATGTGTAGAGTGGAGTGAGGAGTTGATGTAGTGGCATAGAGATTCCAACCAAAAATCCATGAGGTTAATTTTGGGTATCTCCAATAATACATGTGTGTCTTGAATGTGGTGGTTTATTAATCCATGTGTTGATTTCGGGCTCTGGGTGGTTCCAAATTAAATTAGAGTTTCCGGTGTTAGCATCATGGAAAGGAATTATAAGACATGAAAATGGTTCATGGAGAGAGAGGAGGGGTTCTAGAACCTCATGAAAGGTTAGGTATGGACTCTGGTAGGTGTTTTGGGTGACTATGGAGTATCCAAATGTGTGATGTTACATTTTCCATTTGATGTAGTGTCATGCCAATAGTAAAGATGGGTGTTCCAGGATGAGTCCACCAGGGATAACTTGACTCAAAAAGGTACAAGTGATGATTGGGGTGAGATGTAAACTACTTTTGGTGGATTTATGGGTGTGAAATATATGTATCATAATTCAGAAATGGGTTTGAGTAAGAACTTAGTTATCCTTATTCAGTTTATATATGGTCATAGTGCTTGTTTTAAGAATGTGGATGGGTGTAGTAGATCCCGATGATGGTTTAGAGGGTAGTGGATTCCATGACAATGGAGTTCTACCGAATGTTAGGGAATAAACCTGGTAGGTGTGTAGGTTAATAGTGTTGGGACTCAAGATAGTAAGTGCCTTATAAAGGTGAGAAAAGGGTAGAATGTGATAAGTGGAAGATGCATGTTCTGGAAAAATCTAGTTGGGGGAAACTTGACACAATATGGTAAAAGGAATACATGTGGTATGTGGTGACCTACATCCCATTTTATGTGTTTAGTGGTAAGTGATTTTTATAAATGATGGAAAACATGAGGGATTTCAGGTTTTTATTAGTCTGTGAGTGGATAGTGTAGAGATATACCCCTGAGTGGTTTCAATGGTGGGGCTGGATTCTAGTTCAAGGTGCAGTACTTATGGTTGTTTGGGTAAGGTGATTCGAGAATGAGGTGGGCATTGGGAAACTTGAATTGAGGTTCTAGTGGTATTTATTCAATCATGGAGGTTCCAATCACTGAAAGATGGCGATGTTGATATAAAGTGTATTGTAGAAGAGAAACACAATAGGAAAGTGGTTAGTTGATGTCGAGATCCATGTTTCTAGTTAAGGGGAATCGATTGATTACAGTTCGACAGAGTTGACTATGAAAGTGATCATTGACTTAGGTTTGACTGGTTGAGTTCTTTGAGTGTTGTGGTTATGTTATGGGTGCTTGATTATGGAATGGGACCATTGTGACTTGATTTTGGATTGATTTAAGTCAAAAAATATGGTCATAATAATTGTGTGTTTCCTTTAAGTGATTCCATGCTTGGGTCATAGTTAGTGTTTTGGGAACAGAGTAAAATAGAGCCAAGTGATTTGGGTCATTATATGTGAAGAGGATTAGACCAGTGGGGTGATGATTGGATCTTACACAATGGTATAATGATGTGTGAGAATTTTAATTACTTTTAATTTTTTGAAGCCTTTCCTTGGATTCCCTTATAACTTATAATGATCAACATGTGGTTTGAGGACGATGTTTCCTAGAGAAGCATCCAAGTTATCTTTCAGATTGATATTAGAATATTTTGTGTGGGAAGGTTGTACCTTTGAGTCGAGTGTATGATATTAGGGTAATGTTTAGTGATAAACTTGGGGAAATAAGGTTGGATGTGTAGGATTAGTGACATGATCATTTCACCTTGGGAGCTCAGGGATGCTCATAAAGAGAGGCTTGGGGACGATCCCTTATAAGGTGGGGAGGTTGTAAGATCCCCATTTTCATAGTGGTAATTCACTATATAAATTTTGGTTTAAACCAAAATTGAAATAAGTTAATTAAATGTTCACTAGGTTTATGAGGGGCCTCAGGGGTCTTCTGGGGGGGTTCATGGAACAAACAGAAGGAAAACTTAGCCAACCTATGAAAGGAACACATTTGGTTCATGGTTAAGTAAACTATTCAGTCTTCCAAGGAAAATCGTGAAACTTTGGACAGTGGCATTACACACGGTTTTCACATGGTTATTAAAAATGTATAGAGATTCCCAAGAAACCATGCCACCTCACCCCGTTAGATAGTGTCTTGCACACGGTTTGTGCAGCATTTGGTAAATCGTGCAGACAAAATGTGCGTCCCATTAAAAGTTAGAAAAGTTAAAATTTATCCATCTCGTGATTTTACATATCCACCTAAGTTTACTCACCTTTATTTTACATCCATCCCTAATGATAACCCAAAACCCTCAAGATCTCTGAAGGACTATTTTCCCTCATCTCTAGGCTATTTTGAGCACCGTTGGTTGCAGATCTAAGATATGGGTATGTATAATCCTCTCCTTTCTTCTATTTTTTGGATTAGGGTTTCTATATTGGGATATCTTCTTCTGAAGCCCTAAAACCCTCTTTTCTAGTGGAATCCAGGTTAAATATTTAATGGGTGCTTGTATCAGGATCTATGGTGATGATTTAGACCCTGATCATCAACATATTCTAGGTGGGTGGTCTACAAGTTATATCCCATATTTTTGAGTGGATTTGTGCATGTGAGCTTCTGTTCTTGTTTCCCCCTTATTGTGATTTTGGTTAAGTTAGTGAGTTTTGATAAAATGGGTGTTTAAATGACAATTTGAACTTCTCATGATCCTCGTGGGATGCATTGAGGATGATTTGGATGATTTAGGGCACCAATGGAGTGCACAAACCTTCATGAACATGGAAACCAAAATGTTAAGTATGAAATTAACTCATGTTTAAGTAGATCCCTTGATGAACATTTTGATTTTTTAATTTGATAGTTAATAAGGGGACATTGATTGTTCTTTTATAGATATGAATAAAGTCTTGGGGGATTTTTTAGATTCTCATTGAAATGGGGAAAATGGGATTAATGTGAATGTGCCAAATGGAATATGAAATTATACTTGAAAAGCATAAGTGGGTTAATACATTGGAAATGATGAGAGGGTTAAGTGAATTAACATGTGAGAAATTTTTGGATATGTTATGTGGTTTAATGTGTAGGAATTGGTGAATCTTATTAGTGAGTTAGGAATAAGAAACATAAATAGAGAAAAGGTGTTAGTGTGTTATGGCATCATATTGTTTCCCATGTTTTTTGTTATGGATTATGATTTCTATTGGTATTGGTTATGAGATGGTATGTGTTGGTGGATGAATAAATAAGCATGTGAAAATGGATTGGTAGAGTGCGGTATTTACCAGAGGTTCTACACCCACATGTCAATTTAGAATAAGGCTCTAAACTCCAACCCGCAATACACAGATTGGGGAAGAGGACAGAGTTCTATTCTCTTAATGACTGCATTCGATGAGACAACTTGGACCAAGGATTCAAGGTGAGTGTGTTGTATATGTGATGATGTGTTTATCCCTAGAAATATAGAGAACCTAGTTTCTTCCCCTTATGCATCGATATTGATGAGCACTCCTAATCGATTGAAAAGGGATGGAAGTGAATTAAGTAATAAAGATGGTATAGGTAATGAAATTGGAAATAATACTAGGAATGAATTAAGTGAACCATGTTAACTAATGGAACACAAGCTATCTTTTATTTATTTTTCATTTATTGGTACGTGAATGAACTATTTGTTAGACTGTATATTTTGTAGATATCGTTGGTGGTGGGTTGCTGAGTTGCACTCACACCCTGCTCGGGACGTTGTTGGGTACTCGAGCATACTCCATTATTGCATGTTTGGAGAAGGGAAAAGGCTATGTGCTTAGGAGTTGAGTCGGTCTTGGGACGTACATGTATGAGGTTCCAGACTTAGAGTTTGAACCTTTTGGGGGATTCTGTTGTTTGTCTTTATTTTGGGTTTCTATCACATTAGCACTATTAGCATGAGGTGACATGGTTATTGTTGGTTTGTGGTTTATACCCAGTATTGGGAGATGTTTGGTTATGCGTGTTTATTGGTTATTGCATATTGTTTCCTCTATTTATGTTGTCATTTGATGTGGCTTACTTTGGTAAAGAGGGTATAGTCTCCCCACATTACTTATTAGATGCTCCCTACTAGTCGACAACCATTAGCATATGAGGAGGCGTGCTAAAGGTTATGTGGCAACCCAGCTCGAAGCACCGGTTTAGTGTATTCCGAGACAGGGACGTTACACATACAGATACATACAATTACATACACATGCATGCACATACATACACATAAAAACGCATACATAGACATTTTGCATAAATATACGTACATGCATATGCACAAACACTTACATATACACATACACAAATACATACACATATATACATACACATACACATGCACATACACATACAATGCACATACACATACACATACACATACACACATACACATACATACTCATAGACATACATATACACATACATGCACATACACATACAAATACACACATACAAATACACATACACATACACATACACATACACATACACATACACATACACATACACATTCACATACACACACATACATGCATACATATACACATACATGTACACACATGTATACACATACACATAAATACAATTACATACACGTGTAGGCAGATGCAAACACATACATATGCATACATACACGTACTACATAAACATACACATGACACATTAACATACTTTTTCATACACATACATATACCTAGATACACATACATACACATAAACATACACATACACATACACATACACATACACATACACGTACACGTACACCTACACATACACATACACATACACATACACCTACACATACACATACACATACACATACACATACACCTACACATACACATACACATACACATACACATACACATACACATACACATACACATAAACATACACATACACATACACATACACATACACATACACATACGCATACACATACACATACACATACACATACACATACACATACACATACCTATACACATACGCATACACATACACATACGCATACACATACACATACGCATACACATACACATACACATACACATACACATACACATACACATACACATACACATACACATACACATACACATACACATACACATACACATACACATACACATACACATACACATACAAATACACGTACACATACACATACACAAACTCATACACATACACATACACATACACATACACATACACATACACCTACACATACACATACACAGACACATACACATACATACATACACACATACAAGAACATGTATCTACATGTATACACATAAACATAAACATACACATACACATACACATACACATACACATACACATACACGTACACGTACACGTACACGTACACAGACGCATACACATACACCTACACATACACATACACCTACACATACACATACACATACACATACACATACACATACACATACACATACCCATACACATACACATACACATACACATACTCATACACATACACATACACATACCCATACACATACACATACACATACACATACACATACACATACACATACACATACACATACACATACACAAACATGTATACATACACATACATGTATACATACACATGCACATATGCATACACATACACATAAAGATACACGTACACATACATATATACATACACAAACACATACATGTACACATATACATACACATACACAAAACACACACACACACAACGCTACACAACACATACACACACACATATTACACTTGCATAATTGCACATATAGATGTACACATACACATGCATACACATACATAAAAATATATGTATGTATATTTTAAATTATTTAATATAAATATAAATATATAAATTGCAATAAAATTTATTTATATAAATATATTAATTTATATATTTAAATAATTTTATTAATAAAATATTACTATAAAATATTTATATTTTTCTATTCATTTTAAAGATAATTCGTATAAATATACTATTAAATATTTTTAAGATTAATATAAATTTGATAAATTTTTTATATTAAATTATTTGGAAATAACATTGATAATAATTTTTATTATAATATAGATAAATAAATCAGATTTATATATTATATTTACATATATATGATTGTTATTATATAAATAGTATTTAAAAATATATAAATATGTATAATTAAATTAAACTATCAATCGTTCCCTTTATCAAGGTAAAGAAATACTAATAAAGGTGGCCCTTATCAGTGCTTTTAGCTAGCATTGTTAAAAGTCCCCCTTTATTAGAGATTTTTATTTAGTGATGATAAAGGTTAGAGTTGAATATTTCATGATTGGTAGTAGTGTATCTAACTCATTAAAGGGTTATGTGAGTCAAATTATGTAAAGATTTATTAATTTTTTTTATAGAAGTTGTTGTATTAAATCATTTCAAAATGACAATAAAAACATGAAGTTCATGCAAAGTTGGTTGTTATAAGATAAATTAGAAGATAACTATATTTTATTTGGTTTTATTATTATAGGATTACAAAATCTATTCCGTACGATTTAAATCATGGGAATATATATTATATAATTAATTTACTATTAATAGAAATTTTCATATTTTTCATCATTTATGTTTATTGCATTTATCACATGAGATTTGAATTTAAATAAACCATCAGGGGAAAAACTTTGAGTTTCCATGGTTGAAAATTCTCATGTTGAGTCATGAGTTTTGAGAAGATGTTAAAATTAGCTAAAGTGGAGGATTTTATAGATATATAAAGTTCACTCTTAGGATACCTGTTTTAGTTTTTATTTAGATTCATCCATTTTGATTATATTATATAGAATGAAATATATATATATATATATATATATGTGCATGTGTTTCATTAGTATACTTGGTGTTTATAGTTCATAAAATCCTCTTTACTTGATATTAAAGAAGTTCACTACATGTACACCTTCATACATTGATAATTTTTAACCCAATACTAATGATTGAGCTGATGAGGGTTTGTTGGTATTTATTCGATCATCTAATAGTTTTTTCTTAATCACTGTAATATTTTTTATTTGTATGATGAGAAATAAATTGGTGCCATAAATTGAGTTATGTTAAGGAAATTTATAATCATTCTAAATTTAGTAACATATTATTTTCCCACCTACTTAGATGAATGAAATGTGGTGGTTTATATATATTGGTCTTTATAATATGAGTAAAAAGAATTAATGAGTTTTATTATATGGGATTAAAATGTTTTATATATCATGTATACACTAGATGTCTTAGAAAAATTGAATGTATGAGAATGCATTTGATTTATGGAGATATATCTAGTAGACCGGTTTGTATTGAGATAATTGTGTTCGATGAATATAAAATCGAATCCATTTATATATTGAGTTGTAATGGAAATTTTTAGAGGTCACATTTAACTCTTATTTATGAATTATAAGATCACAATAATTTTTAGTGATATAAAATTTCATGGGGTTACACACAAGGCTATATGAATGAGGGTATATTTTATCAAAAAATGGGTTTCCATTATTTGGGAGTGTTTACATCATGGTTTAATAAAAATTAATTGAAATAATAATTTACAAGTTCTTATGAAATATATATAATGAATATTAGGTTTTAGTAATTTAGGTTAGATCTTGCATCGATTTTTTGTTTTCAGACCCTTTATAGGTGTTTGGAGTTTAATTATCATTTAATTATATTTTTTACTTATTTAAATAAGTTATATAATTTTTTGATGTTTTTAATGAATTTATGCTTAATTTTTGAGTTTATAGTGAATTTAGGGAATTTTGGAATTTTTGTTTTTAAGTTGATGATTTTTGAAAATTTGGATAAGTACTCAAAACAAATGTTATGTTTTACAGGGGAGGATTTTTTTTAATTTATGAAAAAATGTTTCACATGAAGAAATAGAAAAGTAATAGTATATGTTTTACATTTGAGTATATAAATAGAAAAAATGGCTAATTGTTGATTCCTCTGTACTAATAAGGTTTTCAGTTGGAGAATAATATTTTTTTTGAGGGAATATGGAAATACAGTGAAGTCAAAATTGTATGTTTGGAGAAAATATATTACATATCAAGTAATATATTATATATGAAAATTATTCCAAGTAAAATATATTACATATGAAGAAAATACACTATGTATGGATCAAAATATATTACATAATGTTTTTCTATTTAAACGAAAAATCTTATATATGGAAAATATATAAAAAATGGTTTAAAAAATATAAAGTATTTAATTCCCCAAAAGGATAAAATATTACGTATGAATGAAATATAATATGTGTGGGAGAATGATGTTACGTATTTTTTTTCTTCTAAGAGGAAAACATTACATGTAGAGTAATATTTTATTTTTAAAATATAGATATTACATATAAATTTTTGAACATTGAAGAAACTATAAATATAGAGGAATGATATTATATTTGAGTTATATAATACAGTTTCTGACTGAAAACCAGTAACGTGATGAGCCATTATGAAGGAAAATATTTTAATGAATATGTTTTGTATGGATTTATAAGGGATGACATGTACAATATTCTCCAAGGTTTAGAAAAATTCACTTTGATGATGATTTCTCAAAAAACATTATAATGAAGTATTAAATATAAAATTTATTAGAGAATCTATTTTAGGTGCTTTCATGACTATTAATCAGTGATAAAACTAAATAATTATCTCTTGTTATTATCTAATTCTTTGAGAAAGTTTCTATCCATTTCATATCTATTTTTGAAATTTTTTAAGGTAGGGAATTACCCGAGGTAACTAAAAAATCCATGTTAATTTGTTATTTAGATTTCTCACAATCATCTTGTCTTTTACTGAAAAACAATAATTCTTTGGATTTTTTTTGGATTTTGGTGAATCTTTTGATTTAAATTGGATTGAAAAACATTATTCAATAAGGATTCTTTCATACTATTGGTAGGTGGTTTCTAACCTTTTTTTGTGTTATAAATATGTTATACATGTGTTATAAATAAGTGTTGGTACATCTCTATATGTGTGACTCTAAATGGAACCACATGTGGTTTATATTTTTTTTAATGAATAATAAGGGGTATCATCACATGAAAAATATTGGATGTGCTATTTTAGGGAATGATTACCTGAAATTGTGGGTCTAGTCCACAATGGGATTGATGATTCTTGTTATAAAGTTGTGATTCATTATTTATGATGTATAATGATGTTTTTTGTGAACATGTGGGGTGTAACCTATGTAACCGAGGGTGATGATGATCACTAGATATAGGAACATGTGGTTCATCAGTATGGTGAGGATGGTGTTGACCATTTATATGGTTAGAAATCTGGATTCATTGGGCTGTTGTTATAAGAGGTTTGTGATGTCACTCACTATAGGGGATGAATCCATTGGAGTCAGGAACACATAGGGAAGAGACCCTGATATGGTTAATTCTAATTTTTTAGGTGGAGATTTCTATAGATTAAGAAACATAGAGGGATTGTGTTGGACATTTTTTTAAAAAAATATTCTCATTATAGTTGTCCAATGTTTGTGGTGTTTGATGCCATCGAATGAGTGCATGAGGCTCACTATATATGTTGGGGTTAATGTGATAGATAAATTATTGTAATAACCATGAATTGGTATTTCATTATCTATTAATATCCCATTAGTAAAGAATATAGAAGTCCTTGGGACATGTGATGTGACTTGCTGATATGTCGTTGGGGTCTTAGGATTTTTTGTGATGATGGAGCAATTGAATATAGAATCTTTTGGAAGGATGTGGGTGCTTATGTTATGAAATATTATGTATGTATAATTTCACTCCATCACTAGTCAAGGAAGGTAGAGACTTACCCAGTGATGGTTGGGTATGAATAGATCAGGTTGCATAATATGTTTTAGTTTCCAATTTTTATACTTGCATGCACTAGTATATGTGTGATATTAGTCTGGGGCTCTATTGTTGGTTCCATACTGAGTTCATACTCACACTTTATATAGCCCCCCAAGGAAACATGAATAATTTATAGTTCTTGGTATAGTTAAGGGTTAGGGTTCATTTTCAGGAACCTAGGGTTGTTGCCAATATAGGTGGTGCATGGAATGGATAACATGGTTTTATAGATGAGTCGGGTGGGTCATCATCATCAGGTTGGTTGAGTATTTTTGTTACTATTTTAATTATTTAGTTATGGTTGGAAAGGGAAATTATTTTGATTTTAAGGATTATCATGACGTGGTAAATTCTTATTAAATTTATTATATGTATTTTTTTCTATTTTTTCTTATTGTATAAATTTATTGCACTATGTTGCGTTGGTATTATATTTATTTATCTTTAGAGGGTATAATATCCCATTATCACACTATAGACCCTCACTACTATTTGGAAATATTTGGCAGAAGGAGAGGCGTGACTAAGGTCTCATTGTGTACTAGTCTATTTTCTATGAAGTAAGTCGAGTAGGGATGTTATAAAGTGATATCAGAGATTAGTTATTTCTAATTAGTTTTAAATTTATGTCAAGTTTTATTATTTGGTATATGGTAATCCTCTAGTCTAGGAATTTATTGGATCCGAGGATGAATTACAATCTTTGTTCCTATCCATCACAAGTATGGGATGAAGTATAAATTACTAGGAAACAAGTATTTTCATTTTACTTTTATTCTTATTGTTGGGTTATTATTTTAGATAAATTATAATTTTGTATAATTGATTCATTTTTTAGAATCTTGGACTCAATATTCAAGATTTTTTACTCATGCATCATTATGGGCACACAAGAATCACATGACATGTTTATTATTCTTGTTCTAGAATGGGAAAAGGATATAATTTCTTAAAGTATCAACAATATGTTAAAAAAAATCATGCAAAGTGTATTGGAGTATTTATACATACATAACCAAGTAATGGTACTTGGATTTAATTTTGGTTATGTAATAGGAGGGTATTAACTGTTTAAAGTTCTGAAAACAACTTATATGTTGTTTCAGATATATATTCTTGGTAACAATATACTCATCCATCCCCAGGATTTGATTCTTGGTATGATGAAGCAAGAGAATCCAAAATGTGTATAATGTTACTGGTACATAATTCTGGCTTGGGTAGGAAGGTCCAAAAGGTTTTATGGTATGTTACTTGGGTGTGGTTGGGATTTATAAGTAGTAGAGGGTTGCATATTCTATTAAAACTTTCTCTATTTAAGATATCCAGACAAATACATCTATAGTGAGCATGGTATTTTTATTTTTAATAATATTCCACCTAGACAGCCTTCATTGTAGTTTTTGGAATGTTAAGACATGGTGCCACTGAGGCATGCACTAAATGAGGTCCCTGATGGATGAGGGGATGAGCCATAGGTAAAGGCTATGAGGTAGGAAGTTTTGTCACAAAGGTTGTAAGAGTTTGGGAAATGGTTTCTTGAGAATCTCAAGGTGGGATTAGTGTGATTTATTTAGAGAATCCATTGATGATATGGGGTAGGTGATCCATCTATTGAATTCTTATTATGGGAGTTCTAGTATTAGCATCCCCCATTACTTTAGGGATAGGGTGGACACCAGTGACACGAGTATTGGATGGATTCTATATAGATGATCTTTGATCAGATTAAGATGCCACTCATGAAGAGAGTAAAATTATCCACTTATATACTTAGGGGGACAATGAAGCACTGATGGGATATATGTACAGGATGGAAAACATATGGGATTGACATGGAAGTAATTCAAGGTGATGTTCTTAAAGGATTTATTTTATATGACATTGAGGGTGGAAAGAAATAATAATATTATATACTTGGCGTAGGGAGAAACTTTAGTATGTAGAATATTATGCTACATGTAATTAGTTTTGGAGGTGTGCACTAATTATGGAAGGTGATGAGATCTATAAGGTGTGGTGGTTTGAGGATGAGTTACGACCTACTAAAAAGTTATATGTGAACATAATTAGGATAAATTAATTCAAAAAGTTAGTGAAAAATGATTTGATAGAAGAGAATAACATAGTAGATGGAATCATACCAAGTTATAAAATGGCATTAGGAAAGATTAGTATTGGAGCTCTAGGTAATCAATGGTGGGGTTGAAAAGATACTTGGTAGGGTAATTATAGAAGAGGTTATACGATTACACCATTTATTGGATCGTTAATGTCGCTTTTTTAGTATGATAAGATAGGACACATTCAGGTTCTGTGTGATATTCTATAACATCCTACCCCTCCTCATTTTCTTGAGAAGGTGTAAGGTCATTACATGGCCTTAAACAACATCTCCAAGACGTAAAATTCTGTGAATAAATGCCAAGGCCTTCATTCAAAGATGGGAGATGATTTTCCATTTGACACTAAAACAACCAAACTAATCATGTCATAACCAAATACCACTACATAATGCATGATAATAATTTAAAACAACTCAAAGTAAATCACTTGATATTTAATCCAAACTATAACAAAGTACAACAGTGGATGACAAATAGCATAAAAATACACAACAAAAGACAAAACCAAAAAGAACATAACAAAAACACTCATAAATACAATTATCCAACATCATCCATGCTCCAACTCCATAAAAAACCCAAGTTTCATGACTCACCATTAAAAAAGTGTGATACATTAACTTTTCCTATTTCTTGATAGACGATATCTTCAAAAACATCAAAGTTCCAAAGGAGGGGTGAGTAATGAAACTTAGAAAGATTTCCCCAAATGAATTCCCTACTCACTCCACTAGGATAGAAGAAGATATAAAATTTATATAAAATAATTTACATAAAAAACAATTAAAATAGTTCAACTATCTATAAAAAAGCTAAACAATTACATTTCAAAACGGTTCTTCAATCAAACCAATTTCCAAGGAAATCACCCAAAAAAGTCAACAAACCTTTAATCAATTTCTATGTTGGAATGAAAAAATAAATTTCACATAACCACAAATATACTTTTATCCACACAACCATGCATGATTGGGGTTACCTTTGACAATGGAACGGAACATCCATAACCCGTACCTTTGATAGTGGTACTTCACAATCATTATAAATCCCTTTCAACACACACTTAATCATTTAATCCAACCACATTCCAAAACAATTTTTTCTAAACCATTTATAAAAATATATACTTTTATTGAAAATAATTTTCAATCCATCAAAACCAAACATCAATTTTTAAAATCATCATTTTGAAATCATGTTACTAATTGCACTTTTACCAAAACATCTAATTAACATAATTCCATAAACCATCACCAAAGAAAGTTTCTATCAATTATTGAACAAAAATTTGACAACCAATTTCAAGAAAAAAATCATTTTGAAATCAACACTTCATGTTCTAAAAGGGGGATTTGAGATTGAAGACACCTACCTCAGGAATTAAGATGAAAATGAAGAATGGAACAAAAACACCCAAAAACTGGGTTGAATCTCCAAAACCTTACTTAGATACCTAACCCTTTCATAAACATGTAAAATATAACCATGATTACAATAAAAAACCTTATATATATCCATAGTGAAATATATTTAGTAAATTGAGAGTGGTAGGAAAGTAGATCAAATAAAAACAATTAAAATCTATCATAAATGATGACTCATTATAGGAATCGGTCTTCAACGCACCAACAAATGCCTTCAGATCGCTTATGATTTGATGGGAGAAGCCGCTACAGCCTTTTGGAGGAAGTAATAATGAGTTAGGGTCTATTTTGAGAAAAATAGGGGTTAAAATTTAATCCCAACGGAGATCCACTATTGTAGGATCCTGTTTTTACACTGTGCACGGTTAGTCGCATGGTTAGGAAAACCTATGTGATAACCATGTACCAACCTCTGCCTGAAGGAGGAACTCGTATGGTTGGACCAGACAATAATAAAAACCATGATCCAACCATGAAAAATCCCACTTCCCAAATTTACATAGTTTCTATTAGGTGGTCACATGGTTTGGAAAAACTATGCTTATACTCATGTGCCTTCCCCTTAGCCTCTATCTCACTATACATGGTTTCCTATAGGATTTTCACAATTTTCAAAAATTGTGATCAAACCGTGAACCTATTGAAAATCTCTAAAAACATTCCAAAATTTTTTCAAACACTCCCAAGATTCACCCAAATAATTTAATTACTTAAAATACAGAAATGAAGGGTTAATAAATTGAAACTTGGGTGTTAAATTCTCCCTAAAATTGGCCTTTTCCGCCCCAAAAAGTAGAAAACCATCAATTTTGTAAAAGTGTGCTGACAATTTCTCTTTCTTATTTTTTTCCTATTCCCTGGACAC
Organism: Viscum album; assembly: GCA_963277665.1. Classification (NCBI taxonomy): domain Eukaryota; kingdom Viridiplantae; phylum Streptophyta; class Magnoliopsida; order Santalales; family Viscaceae; genus Viscum; species Viscum album. The sequence continues at coordinate 848,265,632 of OY728121.1, read as the reverse complement.
TTTTTAAATCTAACCATTTTGGAACAGAACCCACACTAGAACGATGATTTTCCCACAAAATACATTCACATGACTATCTACAATCTGAATCGGCACATGAAACAATGAATCATCCAACTCTAGGTTGACATGAACCCATAAAATCACATGGTCAAGATAAGGATGATACTTTTTCAACTGAGATACTTGAAATTCATTATGCACAACACTAAACCTTGGTGGTAAAGCCATCCAATATTCTACCTCTCCAACCCATTCCAGTATCTCTAAAGGTCCTATGTATCTAAGGGATAACATTCCCTGCTTCAGAAGATGATGATGTACAAGCCTTGGAGAGATCCTCATGAAGACATGACCACTCAAATCGAATGAAAATGGCCTCATATGATGATACACATATGATTTTTGATGACTCTCTACCAGCTCAATCTGTTTCTGATCAACTGAATCATCTCTGTTGATTCTTGGACAAGGGTAGGCCCAACCTGTGAAGTCTCGCCTATTTCCACCAATGAAAGTGGATAATGAAATGGATTCCCATAAAAATATTCAAATGGAGCCATATATATAAATTACTAGTAACTATTGTTATATGATATCTCCACTAATGAAACATGATCTTCCCATGAGCCACCAAAATCAATTAGCCAAGTCTGAAACATGTCTTCCAGTATTTGTATCATCATTCAAGATTTCATATCCATATGAGGATAATACACCATAATAATTCTCAACTAAGTTCCAAGGGTTTTCTATAAGGATTTAGAAAAATGAGTCATAAAACTTTGATCTCAATCTAACACTATCGAAACTATTATGCCATAACTCTTTACCACTTCTTAGATATAGATTTTTGACAAGTCCTCCACCGTATGTGTAACAACCCAAATGTTATTTAATGGAAATCCTTCTTGATCTACTTAAATGTATATTTATGTAAAATGTTTATATAAAATGTCAACTTCTTTGGTTTAATGTTTTTGGATTTAAAAATACTGTTAATAATTGTGACCGTTGTTAATATAGCCATTGAACAGTGATCACATGATTAGTATAAATATACGGCTTTAACAAATCCAATTTACTCAGACAAAGGATGTGATGACCTCATCCAGTATACGTTCCCCATATGAAGCCCATTTGTCAGAGCTCAGAAAGGAGGTTGCAACTTTGGGCTTCACTCTTTACTAAGCCCAAGATTAGCTTGAATATGTTAAGCTTGAGTGGGACCACCTACAAGAGAAATGAAAGTTGATAGAGATTACCACCCGAGCAATGTTATTTGAGCCACCCCAAGAGTCGGTCACCATCACACACCTTACCCTTCATTCTTATGAGGGTGTTATAAGGGATTATGTAACAATACATTAGCACTATGTTCATGTACATTATTTTTGTATATATTAATTAATATACCTTCATTTTATTATTGTTACCTTGTAGATGGTTTTTATAGTACAAATATTATTTTTTAGTTAATATTCAACTAAGAAATCTATTTCCATGAATTAATGGATTTTCGAATTAAATAATATTTTAATAAAATATTATTATTATTATTAAATTAATTTTTATTAAATATAAATTATTCTATAATTTTATGAATGCAATTGTAATTTTTATTAAGGTTTGAAATCCATTTTTGTCAAAACCCTTGAATTTTCGAAAAATGTCCTTTTTTATTTTAAAAGTGAAAATTAACATATCTAGAAAATTATTTAGATAAAATAAATATTATTTCTAGAATCATGACATCAAAATTATCCAATGGTGAGTTTTTAATACTTTTTTGAGATAGTAAAATATTTGGGTAAAAATTAAATACCGTTTAAATATATAATGTGTTTTATGACATCATAATGACCCAATAGTGATGTAATATAATACTATAAGCCTTATGTTCAGACAATATATGTTTTAACATTAAAATAATGTGATTTTGGGTTTGTTTGACTTATTTTACAAAGCATTAATGGACCCTTCAAGACTTATTGAACATCTTGTCTTTTTAAATTGTTTTCCTTGGGAGTGTGACTCACCTCCACATAAGAAAACCCATTATTTTAAGAATTTAGGACTTTGGAATTATAAAATATTGTCTCCAATTCCCTTTTCCAAAAACCATAGGCAATAACCATGGGCTGGATTGTTGTTTGGGTTAGTTTAATGTGAGGTTTCCCAAACCTAAATAATAAAGAATTCCCTCACCGTTCCTATATAAACCCACCCAATATCCCACATCATCCTCACTCAAAGTCTTTGGAGATCATCCAACCTCAGCCCTAATCTCTCTAGAATCCTCCCAAGGTTCCCAAAGCTCCAAAGAAGCCTCTATCAAGCCTCTCTCAAGACTTTGGAAGCACACTTCCAAGTAAGGGTTTTTCTTCCTTTCTCATTTTTGTCCAATATTATTTAAATTGTTATGACCTTTTAATTTCAATTTTAAATGTTGGGGTATGTTTTCACACCTCCCCCATACTACCCTCTTTTTGTTTTAATTATGTGATTCCCCTTTCTCTCTCATTAAATTTCTCCCATGTACACTCGTTACTATGCTGAAATTCAGAAAAGATTTTCTCTCACGTCTTTTACATTCTAGAAATTATTTTGTTTCATGACTCTAAAATACATTAAAATTATTTGGACATGTATCTATATGATCCCCTTACTGTACATTTCATGTAAATATGATGAGACAACCATTTCTCTCTCATCAACCATTTTTATTAATTCTTATGTCACGTCGTTACGCTTCCAAATTGAACCTTTTTTCCAAGCCAAAGTCATTATGTAGTGAATAGCATGCCCATTTCTCTATCAAGGTTATTCACCTTTATGCATATTTACTTATTGATTAAATAGTTTCATGTATGTATTACACATTCATTTATTGTGGAATATATTATGATATTTTATGAATCAATGTTATATGATCCATGTGTTACACTTATTCATGAAATGAAATGTTTAAGAAGGGTGTGACCTTATAGCTCTCTAATGCATTGGGTAAAGTATAGTATCATGATACATCATGTGTAATGAGTGTTTACTCATGATAATTAAAGTGAAAAGAGGGTTTACTCGTGCTCCATATGCAATGAGGATTTACTCATGCTCCATGTGCAGTGAGCCTTGGCTCATACTAATTCCATGTTAAGGTATGTTGCCACATTTCCATGTTATGATTATCATGCTTTATCATGACATTATTTTTATGCCTCTCTTGTTCTCTATTTATATGACTATTTTATAAAATTTATTGTATTCCTCATGTTATTACATTATTATTCCCTTACTGGGCTTTATAGGTCACCCTTTTCTTATGCATGTCCTCAAGTTATCCCATACAGTGCTAAGTACGAGGGAATGTAGTGGTCATGTAATCGAAGTTTTCAATAAAGATGTTGTATTTCATGTTTTAAGTTGTTATATAATGATCCTAATACCCAAATACACTAGACCTCTAGATATTCAATGTTTTATCAATTGATTTTTATGTAATAAATTATGTTTAATTGTGTAATAAAATATCAGAGTTGTCATAGTTGGTATCAGTGGATTGGTTTAGTTATTTTTGGGATTAGGATTATAAAACCCTATTAAAACCTTAGAGATAAGAATAAGTATAATAAAAACATCCTTAAATTTTCGTGATTATTTTTTAAGTGTTTTATCAAGAAAATAAATCCCTGTCTGGATACGAGTAGGTAGAGGCGGCTCTCGCACAGATGTATCCTAGGGGTAAAAAACGAAAACACCACTTTGAGCCAGACTCAAATGGGAACTAGTGCATAACAATGGGCCTTTCTACACTCTTGGTTATGACACTCCGGGGGGATATGCTTTGGTAAATTCACAAGCTTAGTATGAACCATTATTAAGGGACAAAAAATTCCCTAAGAATATATGTTAGAAAGTAGATCATGGATAACATAGACTGAATCCAATAGATCCATATGTTAAGGAAATAAGAGTTATTTATAAGTCATCAGTTTTTTCTTCATATTACCCTTTATGTGTTACCCCTAACTTTCCTTTTATTTCAGCCAATGGCCGGTAATTGGAGGACTCGGGCTAATAATCGATGTGAAGATCAATGTGATGACTGTACTAATGAGATGTCCAATCCAATGGGAGCGGGAATTGAGAACTTTGTCACGCTTCTCTCTCAGATAACTCAAGATTTGAATAGAAACATGGGTCAAGAGGAACGATCAACCCAACCTAAGAAAGAATAAGTCTCTATCAAGAGCTTTATGAGACAAATGCCTCCTACTTTTAATGGATCATTTGACCCCTCAAATGTTGAACAATAGATCAACTCCATTGAGAATATCTTCTTCGTCCTTCAATGTTCTGAACAAGAGAAGGTTCTCCTAGATACATATCGTATAGAGGGTGAAGCTGATAAAAGGGGGGCATTGATCAAAAATACGAAGCCTGAGGAGGTTATCAAGGCATTGTAATTGAAGGATTTCCAGAAGACATTTTTCGATAAATATTATCCGCGCACCCTACAGCTTAATATGGAAAGGTAATTCCTTTCCCTCAAGAAAAAAGATGATGAATATATTGGAGCATACATGAAAGAGTTCACAAGGATTGCATGATATGCTTCCAGATTTGTCGTTACCCCCGAATTCAAGGTTGACCGCTTCTTTGGTGGGCTAAAACCTACCCATGGAAAGCACTGGGAATCTGTGAATTTGACAGCTATGAGGAAATTTTCTAATGTGACCTCAAGGTCAAAATGGAGATCAGAGAATCTCAGGGGTATCATGGGGATAATAAGAGTAATGTGGAATTCAATTCTGGTGGTCCAATGGATAAATCCAACGGTGCTAAGAAGATCCATAACCCCACTTTCCGAAGGTGTGGAAAGAAGCACCCTAGAAATTGCCTGAAGGGTACGAGAAAATGCTTTAGGTGTGGAAGAGAGTGGCACCTGGCTGTTAATTATCAGCAAGGAAAACCCACAGCTGCGACAGAGGAGAGGAACTCTCTGCTCGACTCTCAATGCATTGTTCATTTCTACAACTAAAAAGAAACAGGTCACCTTGGAAATCAGTTCCCTAAGCCAACGGTTTTCAGAGGCAACCAACAACCTCCAAGGTAGCAAGGGTGAGGTTTTTCCATCACTACTTCCGAAGTGAACCATGACAACGAAGTGGTGATAGGTAAGATAATTATTCATTCAATAATAGAAAACGTGATTTTTTATTCAGGTTCTACACATTATTTTATATCTCAAAAGTTCAGTAGAACAATCCCACCACCACTGCAAATCACGGATGTGAAGATGTCGGTGAGTATAGAAAATGGGGTTAATCATTGCATCCCATGAATATAACTCCTACCATGTCATAATATATGGATTAAACTTCTTTGAGAACATCATCATACTCTCTCTAGTGGAATTTTATGCAATTCTTGACATGGATCGACTTTCCTTATATAGAGCCAACATAAATTGTCATGAGAGGGAAATCACTCTCCATGTGGAAAATTGACCCTCGATTCCTTACAAGTGCAAGGAGGAAGATGAATCTTCTTTAGCTCTGTCATCCCAAGTTTGGATATTACTGCCCTATGAGAATGTGTATCTGGCTCATATGATCGAGTATAAGGAGGCAACCATCCAAGAGGACATGCATATTGTGAGGGAATTCAGTGAAGTGTTTCACGAGGAATTGCCTGGTCTTCCTCCTAGAAGAGATGTTGAATTCTCAATTGATCTTATACCTGGGGTGTTTCCAATATCCTTGAATCTGTATAGAATGGATATTGTGGAGCTTGAGGAGCTGAAGAAACAACTACATGAGAATCTGGATAAAGGGTTTATACACCCAAGTGATTCACCATGGGGTGCACCAGTCCTCTTCATCAAAAGAAGGATGGGTCAATGCACCTTCACATCGATTATCGTGAGCTCAAAAAAATCATGATAAAGATCATGTATCCTCTCCCACGAATTGATGACTTGTTCGATCAGATACGTGGAGCACAATACTTATCCAAGGTGGATTTGCGGTCGAGATATTATCAAGTAAGGGTGAAGAAGGAAGATATCCCCCAGACTGCTTTTCATACAAGATACAAGCACTATAAATTCATATTAATACCTTTAGGATTCACTAATTCTCTAGAAATCTTCATGGTCTTGATTAATAGTGTCTTTAGAGATTACCTCGACAAATTTTTGGTATTCTTTATAGATGATATTCTGATATACTCCAAAACCAAGGAGGATCATGAGGAAAATATAAGAATTTACTAGAGACCTTGCGGAAGGAGATGATCTATAAAAATTACAGAAAGTGTGAGTTCTAGTTTAAGGAGGTCTCATTATTGGCCCATATCAACACAAGAAATGAGATATCTATGGATCCCTCCAAAACAGATGCAATTGAGGGATGACCGAGGCCAACATCGGTAACGGATATCCGTAGCTTCTTGGGGTTAGTTGGATATTTTCTACGATTTGTGAGAAATTTCTCATGACTGTCCAACCCTCTTACCAAACTAACTAGGAAGGGAGTAAGGTTTTCTTGGAGTGATAAATGCAAAGAAAGATTCATGGAGTTGAAAAGGAGACTTATCACTGTGCCCATGCTCACTTTACCCACAAGTGGAGAACTTTTTGTGTTATTCAGTGATTCTTTAAAGAAGGTATAGGATGTGTGTTGATGTAAAAAAGAAAAAGTCATTCCCTATGCTTCAAGGAAATTGAAATTTCATAAACAGAGCTATCCAACACATGACCTCGAGTTGGATGTAGTGATCTTCGCTTTGAAAATTTGGAGGCATTATCTCTTTGGGGAGAAGTGTGAAATATATATAGACCACAAAATCCTCAAGTATTTATTCACATAGAAAGAGTTGAACATGCTCCAAAAAATGTGGTTAGAGCTGATCAAAGACTATGACTGCTCAATTAATTACCACCCTGGGAAGGAGAACAAGGTGGCAGATGCCCTAGGTAAAAAGGACCCAACGATTCTATCATTGATGATAATTGAAAAGGATCCAATCTTCTTATATTTGATGAAGATGGAAATGGGAATCATAAATAAGGGAACATCATAAATCCTTTCACAAATGTTTGTTCAAATATCACTTTTGGAAATTTTAAAAGATTCTCAAAAAGATAATGTGGGAATTCATGAAAAAGTGGAAGCTATCAGAAAAGGGAAATCCTCGGAGTTTAATGTTAATGAAGAAGGAATTGTGAGATTTTGGAAAAGACTATGTGTTCCATCAAGTTAGAAGCTGAAGAAGGGACTTTTGGATGATTCACATAGTTCGAATTTATGTATTCACCCAAGAAATAAAAAGATGTATCGAGATCTCTGGGAGCATTATTGGTGAGATAATATGAAGAAAGAGATTTCTGATTATACATCAAAGTTCCTAGTGTGTCAGCATGTTAAGGCAGAGAGGCAGAAGTCTAAGGGGATGATGCAACCATTTCCCATACCAAGATGGAAATGGGAGAACATCGCCACGGAATTTTTCACCAGACTTCAGAAGACATCCAAAGGAAACAATGAAATCTGGGTTGTTGTGGATCATCTTACAAAGGATTCACACTTCATTGCTATTTGGGTGGATTTATCATTGGATCAACTGGCACAGATATATATCAGGGAAGTGTTAAGGCTGAATGGAGTACCACTATCTATTGTGTCCGATCGAGATCCAAGATTCACCTCTAATATTTGGAAGAGTCTTCCACATGCTCTGAATAATGAACTGAACTTCAGTACGGCCTATCATCCTTAAACTGATGGACAATTAGAGCGGACTATCCAAACACTTGAGGATATTTTAAGAGCGTGCTCAATGGAATTTAAAGGAATATGGGATCAACATCTTCCTCTGGTTGAGTTCCCTTATGATAGCAGTTTCCACTCGAGCATCCAAATGGCACCATATGAAGCCCTTTGTGGGAAAACGTGAAAGACACTGGTGTGTTGGGATGAGGTCAGTGAGCATAAGCTTCTTAGACCAGAAATGGTCGAAGAAATGGTGGAGAAGGTGAAAACCATTCAACAGCATATCAAGGCAGCCTAGAGTCGACAAAAGAGTTATGTAGATAACCATTGATGAGACCTTGAGTTTAAAGTTGGAGACATGGTATTTCTACGCATATCTCTGTGGAAGAAAGTCATGAGATTTGGAAAGAAAGGGAAGTTATGTCCAAGGTACATCGGCCCCTTCAAGATTCTTGATCGTGTCGAGGTTGTGGCCTATTGACTAGCACTTACAACTACCATGGCCAAAGTACATGATGGCTTTAATGTATCCCTCTTAAGGAAGTACATACCAGACCCTTCACATGTACTCTCTTCAGAGGTGGTACAGTTAGAGGATGATCTTTCATATGAGGAGCAACCAGTGAAGATCTTAGACCGTAGAGAAAATGTTATACGAAATAAGACAATGTCCATCATCAAGGTGTTGTGGTGAAACCAAAAGTTTGATGAAGAGACATGGGAATCCAAGAAAATGATGAATTAGTGTTACCCACATCTATTTTACTGTTGGAAAAGAAAATTTCTAGGGAGAAATTTTTTAATGGGGGAAGATTGTAATGACCCAAACTTTCATTAATGGAAATCCTTCTTGATCTAATTAAGTGTCTCTTTATGTAAAATGTTTATATAAAATGTAAACTTATTTGGTTTTATGTTTTTGTATTTTAAAATATTGTTATGAATTGTAACTATTGTTAATATAATCATTGAATAGTGATCACATGATTAGTATAAATATAGGGCATTAACAAATCCAATTTACTCAGAAAGAGGAAGCGATGGCCTCATCCAGTAGACGTGCCCCATATAAAGCCCATTTTGTAGAGCTCGGAAAGGAGGTTGCGTCTTTGGGATTCACTCTTTACCAAGACCAGGATGAGCTTGAATATGTTAAGCTTGAGCGGGACCACCTTTGATAGAAATGGAAGTTGATAGATATTACCACTCAAGCAATGTTATCTGAGCCACCCCAAGAGTTGGTCACCATCGCACACCTTACCCTTCGGTCTTATGCAGATCTTATAAGGGGTTATGTAACAGTACATTAGCACTGTGGTCATGTATATTATTTTTGTATTTAATAATGAATATTCCTTAATTTTATTATTATTATCTTGTAGATGGTTTTTAAAGCAAAAAAATTATTTTTTAGTTAATATTCAACTAAGCAATCTATTTTGATGAATTAATGGATATTTAAATTAAATAATATTTAAATAAAATAATAATATTATTATTAAATAAATTTTAATTAAATATAAATGATTGTATAATTTTATGAATGCAATTGTAATTTTTATTATGGTTTGTAAGCCATTTTTTCAAAACCCATGAATTTTAGATAAATGTCGGTTTTTATTTTAAAAGTGAAAATTAAAATATTTAGAATATTATTTAGATAAAATAAATATTATTTCTGGAATCAGGAAGTCAATATTATCGAATGGTGAATTATTCTTAATTTTCTGAGATAGTCAAATTTTTGGATAAAAATTAAATAGCATTTTAATATATAATGTGATTTATGACACAATAATGACCCAGTAGTGATCTAATAAAATACTATAAGCCTTATGTTCGGACAATATATGTTTTAATATTAAAATAATGTGATTTTGGGTTGGTTTGACCTATTTTACAAAGCATTAATGGACCCTTCAAGACTTATTAAACATCTTGTCTTTTTAAATTGTTTTCCTTGGGAGTGTGACTCACCTCCACATATGAAACCCCATTATTTTAAGATGTTCATACTTTGGAGTTATAAAATATTTTCTTCCACTTCACTTTGAAAAAAAACATGGGAAAAAATGGTATTGTGTGTGGTTTGGATTAGTTTAATGTGAGGTTTCCCAAACCTAAATAATAAAGAATTCCATCACCTTTCCTATATAAACCCACCCAAGATCCCACTTCATCCTCACTGAAAGCCTTTAGAGTTCATCCAACCTCTTTCATCCTCTCTATAGAATCCTCCTAAGGTACCCAAAACTCCCAAGAAGCCTCTCTCAATCCTCTTTCAAGCCTTTGGAAGCACACTTCCAAGTAAGGGGTTTTCTTCCTTTCTCATTTTTGTCCAATATTCTTTAAATTGTTATTCCATTTTAAATTCAATTATAAATATTGGGGTGTGGTTTCACACCTCCCCCACACTTCCATATTTATTTTTGAATGATGGTATACCCCTTTCTCTCTCATTAAACACCTCCCATGTACACCCATTAATATGCCGAAATTATGAAAAGAATTTCTCTCTCCTCTTTTACATTCAAGCAATTATTTTGTATCATGACTCTAAACTCCATTAAAATTATTGGTACATGTATCTATATTACCACTTACTTTCAATTTAATTTACATATTATTAGACACCCATTTCTCTCTAATCAACCATTTTTATGAATTCCTACGTCATGTCGTTACGCTGCCGAAATTGCACCGTTTTTCCAAGCCAAAGTCATTGTGTAGTGAACACCATGCCCATTTCTCTATCAAGGGTACTCACCATTATGAATATTTACTTATTGTTTAAATATTTTCATGTATTCATTCCACATTCCTTTATCGTGGAATAAATGATGATGTTTTATGAATCCATGTTATATGATCCATGTGGCACACTTATACATGAATTGAAATGTTTAAGAAGGGTGTGCCCTTATAGTGCTCCAATGAATTAGGTAATGTATAGTATCATTATATGTCATGTGAAATGAGTGTTTACTCATGATAATTCAAGTGAAATTAGGGTTTACTCATGGTCCATGTGCAATTAGGATTTACTAATGCTCCATGTGTAATGAGCATTGGCTCATGCTAATTCCATGTTAAGTGTTGTTGCCACATTTCCATGTTATGATTATCTTGCTTTATCATTACTTTATGTTTATGATTCTATTTTTATCTTTTGATATTCCTATTTTCTAACATGTATTGTATTCCTCATTTTATTCTATAATTATTCCCTTACAATGATTTATATCTCACCCTTTTCTTATGCATGTCCTCAGGTTATCCAATGCAATGCTAAGTACGAGGGAATGTTGTGGCCATGTAAAGGAATTTTTCAATAAAGATGTTGTATTTCAGGTTTTATGTTTTTATGTAATGATCCTAATCCCCAAAGACACTGGGCCTCTTGATCTTCTATGTTGTATCAAGTGAATTTTATTTAATAAATTATGTTAATTGTGTAATAAAAGATCAGTGTTTTCATAATATGAGATTCACAAATAAGGTTGAAATGATCCAAATTTGTCAGTTGATCCACCATCATCCATATGAAACCATGTTTCTAGACCATTATTGGGAGACCATTAAAATAATCCATAGCTATGTATTACCATTTACAACTATGATAGGTAAAGACTGCAACATATCTGCTGGTTGCTAATTCTATTCCTTAATCTTCTGACAAGTTTTGCATCTCAAAGCAAACTTATCCACCTTTATTTTCATACCAACCCACCAAAACTATTCTTTCAATGCCTTCAATATCTTATATATTCCATGATGAATAACCCATATTTTCTGGTAGTATGAATACATAATTTGTTCCTGAAAATCCATAGGTACGACCATCTGATCCTGAAACCAAAAAAATGATCTTCCATCCTGCTTCCATCCCTCAATGATATCCCCACCATTGATTTTTTAGATCATAAAAATTCATTATGAATCATAAATCTATAAATCTTTAACCATCTCCACTAAATTAGGAATGAAATATACTGAAAAGAAAATAGAAACATCACCTCATTCTTCACATTCCAAGTGAATGTCAGCTATGATCGATATCAACTATCACCGGTATGAAGATTTTAATTCCAACTAAGAAAATGGATTTCTGTTTAATTAATTTTCCATAAAATTTCCCATACTCGGTGTATACATCAATTCAAATTCAAACATTTCGAGATACTCTGTCCAATGTCTTTTTCTCAATTTCAAATCCATTTATGAGAAAATATGTTTCAAGATTTTATGGTCCGTAAACACTGTAAATGTCTCACCAAATAGGTAATGGCACCATGTCTTCAAATCATGGATGACGGAAAATAACTCCAAATCATGTGTTTTTTAATTATTCACATGAAACCATAACTATATTGATCTATATGAAACAACACAATCTCTCCACATGAGAACATATCTAAACCCCAATCTTGAAGCATCACAATACACCATGCACCCTTATACTAATTTTGAAAAAACCAAGATTGGTGATGATGTAAGGTGAATTATCATCTCTTAAAAACGCTTCAAAAAGTATTTATTCCTTTTTAATGGAACATTTTTCCTTGGTAAATCATTAATCGGGGAATCTTGTAATGATAAATCATGGAAAACATTAGTAATAACCCGCTTGAGCACAGAAACTATGTATATCAATGTCATTCTTTGGATATTTTCTTAATATAAAAAACTCTTTCTTTTCTATATCCATAAAAAACCTTTTTCATAGATTATATGGCCATGAAAAATTACCTCTTGTATGAAAAAATAACACTTTGATAATTTGGCATATAAATGATGCTCTCTTAAGATCCCCAACACTATTAACAACTGTTTCTCATACTCTTTCTTAGTCCTTGAATACACCAATATTTCATACACAAACACCACCACAAATGAATCTAGTTATCACTAAAATATATGATTCATCAATACCATAAAGAATTTGGGTGAATTCATAAGACGTAAAGACATTACCATATATTCATAATGTCCATATCTACTCTTGAAATCTATTTTTTGGAATATCCTCCTTTTAAACATGAAATTTTTGATATCTTGATCACAGGTCAATCATAGAGAACCACTAAGATCTCCTAAATTGATTGAAAAAATAATCAATGTGTGGAAGTGGATACCAATTCGTTATCATAACTTGGTTAATATTACAATAATCAAGACAAATCCAAAGAGTTCCATTTACCTTTTTGAAAAACAAGTCGGATGATTCCCATGGAGACGTGCTAAGCCTAATGAACCATTTGCCTTCCAGCTCTTCCAACTTAAATTTCAATTACATTAACACTATTGGTTCAATAGAATAAGAAAAAATTTAAATCATACTTGTCGTTTTAAGTATATCAATCATAAACTCCACTTCTCTAATGGGTGGAAACATTGTGGTTTTTTGGGGAAAACATCCAAAAACCAATCAACAACTGCAGGAAAACTATTATCCTATACCTCTTCCACCAATTCCAAAGTCAACACTACTAACTAGTAGGATATAATTCTAACAACTAGTTCCAATAAGACCTTTGCACATGAATTTACATTCTAATCCTCTCTAAAGAGATTGTTGATGCCCTCATGAGTTATAAAACCAACCCATCGGGTATAGCAGCTGATGTGAGTCTTGAACATTTTCAACCAATCCATAACCAGGATTGTGTCATAGACATCCATTCCAAGAATATATAAATTTCATATAAGCTTAGCTCTATCAAAAGTTATAGAAAATGTTCTAAAAATAATGTCTAGGCATTCTATTTGACCAATAGAAGTTTACAGTTTCAACACCGAAGGAATCATATCAACATTTAAAATCTTCAATTCAACAACATGAGAAGAAATAAAGGAAGTAGAATAAACCATATAAAAAAATATTTTATATGGGTGGAATTAAAAATGATCATACCTCTCACCATTGATAGTCTAGATTGATCATGCATAATAACTTGATCAACTCCATATAATTTCTTACTCGCTCCAATTTATTCCTTATTACCTTGTTCAGATTTCCATTGTAGATGAGTTATGGTATTTCTAGAATCACTATGTATAGATAAGTTATTCTAATGAGAGTTATTCTTTTACCCTCATCTTATTGAATCATACAATGTATATGACACCTACGAAGTATTCTAAACTCTCAAACTTGGAACACTACAAAAATAGCGTTGAAGATGCACCATTTGATTTCAATTATGGAATGATCTAGGTTGTGTCATAATATCTACCTTAATTTGGTTCAAATAACCACATTGAAAACATCTTGGTTTTCTATTAGGTCTTGGAGGAATATTCACCAATCCAGCTGTCTAATACTGATACATCCCCATACCTTGGAAATAGGTGTCCCTCTTTTGCTTTCTCCCAACATTAGAGTTCCTAGCATTTCTCATAGGTATCAACATGATACTACACAAATAACTTATGAGATTTATCTTTTATTTACCATCTATCTATTGATCATATATGTATAAACCATTATAAAGAGCATGAAAATCTTCATATGAATCTCCTACCACATAACCAATTCAAAAAATGCATGCCTTCAAGGTTGCACTAGCAGCAACTTTGAGTGAAAAGTGCACTAAATTTTTGAATTTGGTTGTATACTCTGTCACTGTGAGGATCTTATGTTTCAAGATGAAAAAGCCTATTTTTATAGTGATTATAAATGTATGAGGATATACATGTTTTCTGAAATTTTTTTAAAAATAATCTTATGAAGGTCCTTGGTCTAATTTAGCATGAACTATAAAATCTCACCATGGTGTGTAATATCCTCCAAAATATTCATCAACTTCTTGGCTTTCAAACCTTCTGGTGTGACAAGGAAATCAATGATTTGATTCATTATTTTCAACCACACCTATACCTTTTTGGGTTCCAAATAACCCCAAAAGATGTGTGGATTCTGCTTCTGAAACTGAATGGAATGGTCAACTTTTCTTGGTTCATCCCTTCTATTCCCACTGTCCAAAACACAAAAGTCCTGGACTGTAATCTGAACTATCTATTGGTTTCGAAATGTCTTAGGTATAACCACATTCTTAGGTGATTCCTCTAGTTGGTTTCTACGATGCCTCATGGGTTCCATTTCCAATACAGTCAACAAACCCCATAAGTCTCACTATGTAGCAACTAATTCCTTAAGAATTTCAAATTATATCACATCATAATATCACAACATTTCTTTTCAAATTTTAGAATTTTCCTTGTTAAACCATTTTATAAAATTTGAACATGATTTTGAAAATCATACCATTTTGAAAATAACCATTTGATACCATTTCAAAATACCACTTTTGAAAAAAAACATTAACAATTTTCAAAAATCAATATGTGTACAAAATATCATAAATCATTTATAAAATTGAAATATTCACTCATTATGGGAAGTCATTTCTACAATGCATGTCAAACATGTCTCATTGGATAAACCCATGAAATGAAGTTTCCAAATCCTATAAGTGTCTCCAAAACACTTATGTACCCAAATCCCTGGTAACTTGAAGTTTAGAATAAAAATGTTGGCTATGTGTTTTCATGCACTACAATTCATGTACCAACAGTCCTACTCCATTCTATTAACCTGACCCAAGGAATAGATCAAAATGAATTTCAAAAGAAAGACCAAAAAATGATGGCAAATTATTATTCAAGGACCAAAAAATATAATACCACTTGTTATAATTCTTTTTTTCAAGGACCAAGGTTGATACCACTTATAAGATCCCACACTTCTCATTGGATTGAGAAGGAAGAAGGAAATTACGCAGCCTTAAGCGACATCCCCAAGATTCCAAAGGATGGAAATAAATTTCAAGGTATTTATTAACTGATGGGGGATGATTTTCCCTTTGAAACTAAAAAACCCCATGAAAATTTAATTACCAAATTCCACTACATGATGCATGATAACAATGTAACAAAAATAAAAGTAATATCATTTATATTTAAACCAAATTATAAAAAAGTACCATAGCTAAAGACACCTAGAATCCAAGTAAACAATGAAAAAAACCAAAAAAACTCAATGACAACCCATATAACTCCAAATCTACAACAGATCCTTGCTAAAAATCCACAAAATTTCCCAAGTATCATGATGTACCACTAAAGAAGTGTTATTATATACCTTTTCCTATATCTCAATAAATGATATCTGCAAAATTAGAAAAGTTAAAAAGTAGGCTTGAGTAGTCAAACTCAGTAAGCAATCCCCAAAATACTTCCCTAATCACTCCACCATGATATAACAATTTATAACATTTATATACAAAAATTTATACAAAAATAAATTAAAATCGTTAAAAAATTTATAACAAATCCAAACAATTCCACTCTAAAATAGTTTTAAAAAAAAAATTTCCATCGAAAGTACCCTCTCAACTCATTAAACCATTTCTTAATTTAGATTTTGGAATAACCCATTAAATTTTGCATAACCACACAACCACACAATCTTGGTGTCACATTTTGTAACGTCCTGGTTCTGGGTACCACCCTGAAGTGCCCCACACCCAGTTGGTCACATGAACTCAAGAACATTTCCCTAAATGCCAGAGGCTTCCAACAAGCAGTGAGGGACATGGTATGATAATGGGAAAACAACGCCTTCATTGTTAGAGTATACACAACAAAATAAAAAATAGTAAAAAATAGCTGAAGCGGCAATACCATACAACAGAAATAAATAGCAAAAGACTGACTGTATAAAAAACTGAAGCATATATATAAATAAATTATGAATGTAAAATATATCAAGGAAAGTAGCCAAACATGTCACAATACGGGAAATACAATACCAAACTTAAGTACAAAAGAAACAAGTAAACTCTAGCAGCATCACAAGCTTCAACATTGTCCCATGTGCTCTAGTTCTGACAACAATCAAGTACATAATGAAGAAGGGCGCTTCCCCTTATCTTTACCTGTAACCATATAATCAGTTTGGGTTGGAAAGCATGACCCAAATAGGGTGTGAGACGAATCCTTGTTGGAAACAACTAAAAGATCTATTCCAAATTTATAGTAAATATATATATCCAGTAATATGCATAAATGAAGAAATAAACTAGGAAGTATTCAAAATTAAACAATCCTAATGTTTTTAATTAAATTCATTTACATTTAATAATTATTCAATCCACTGAATAATGTAACCTCGGTATCTGGCCTAAGATCTGTATCCCCTATTATAAAAGTAACAACAAACGTCTCAAAAGACCATTTAAACAATAAAGAGAGACTGATTCTAAGCTTGTGCTTTGTCTTGGAAGACTCTTCATAATCATACAATCATTCACAATCAACCCTCTGGGAAAGTTCTCATAGTATAATCACCTCTAGTTTCACATATCATCAAATAAATAAATAAAAAATACACTCTGGGAAAGATCACGTGGTCTATTCCCCTTTGGTCTCATATAGCACTATTCTTTTACAAACAACCACCTGGGTAGCTCTCATAGTCAATAACCCCTTGGTTTTCATTATAAGGACCCCCTTAAATCTCTCACAGTCAATGCCCTATTGTCCAAAATTTATTTAAATAATGAACCTCTGGGTAGCTGTCATAGTCTAACCCCTCTGTCCAATGACCCACGACAACTCTCACAGTCAATACCTCTGCTCAAACATAATAAAAATTTGTAATTAAAATACCCTACTTTGGGAAGTTCTAATATTCAATTCCACTTGGAAATAAAAACATAATGCTAAACACATGCATTTCATATAAATAGCTACTCCATCCTAACAACACTAGTCATGGAAAACAACGTACCCTAACATGATTTCTAGACCCAACGACTATAACCAAAACAAACAAGGGAAACCCGTCCATAAAAAAGGCAGTAAACCTTATGCACAATCAATAACCCTTTATCAATCAAACAAACCACAAAAAGCATTAAAAATGGTTAAATTAAAACACACACAATACCCTAAAAAAGGGTATTTGGTAGTTTTATCATATATAATCCAAATACAACCAATGAAAGACCCAAAACACCAACGTTGATGTCGTATGATGAAAAATCTTGAACAGAGGACCTTAAATCAGACTATAATGACGTTGATCTACAAAAAGGGTAAAGACGATCAACCCTTGATAAATCAAGAGAGAGGAGAAATTGGAAAGAGAGACTCTAGGGGAAGAGAGAAATCAACGATGGGAATCTAATGCACCCGAAAACATCTCAATTGAGGTTCAAACTAAGGAATGGTAAGATCCTGAAGTTCTCATCCATCTCATCACTCTCCTGTATGAGACACTTGAAGAAAACGATGCTTTTGGAGATTATATGCAACCCCATTCTGATTAATCAATGAAAAAGTAAAGTACACGATGTTTTCATTTAATGTACACGTTGTGTACTAGCCTCCACAACCCCCCACTTTAGGCGTTCTTCCAGGTCACCTACACAGCCATGTACTCAGCCATTACACATCCAGTACATAGTTATACATGGAAACTGGGTACACAAGGTGTTCTCAAGAGTACACGATGTGTACTCATAAAATTTCCATCTCTTCCTTTTTCCTCAAAAACAAACCAAAATAAAGATCCATACCTGAAATGAACATTCAGGTTCTTACAAAATTCCCCCTTAAAGTAATTCATCCCTAAATTTTCCTTCCATGGGATATGAAGAAGAAACATAAAAAAACTCTAGCCATTGGGATCGTACGTTGGCCTCCCTCTCCCAAGTCTCATATTGTACTCGCTCGTGCTTCCATAGCACCCATACCATAAGAACAAACCGACCACATAGAACCTTTATGATTAAATCCAAAATCTGAATATGGTGCTTCTCAAAGGATGTATCCACCTCCAACTAAACCTCCTCTAGTTGGAAAACATGAGACATGTCTAAAAAGTAACTTTGTAGCTGAGAAACATTGAAGATGTCCTGCATATACCGGTACCTCTAAGGCAACTGCAACCATTAGGCAACCATCTTGACTCTCTCTAAAACCTCAAACGGTCCGACATACCACTTCGAAAGATTTCAATGTCTCATAATCCTCCTATGTCCCAACCTCGGTGCGACACGTAAGAAAACCTGATCTCTGACCTCGAACACTATAGGTTATCTCCATCGATCAACATAAGATTTATTCCAGGACTGTACAGTAGTCATCCTCTTCTGAATCAACTCCACCTGCTCAATGGTCTTTCTGTCAAGACAAGGTCCCAACATAACTGCCTCTCCTGCCACCAGCCAACATAGGGGTAATCAGCATGACCTATCATACAAAGCCTCCTAAGGTTCCATTTGAATCATCGCCTGAAAACTGTTATTCTAGGAAAACTACACTAGGGGTATGTGTCTCTCCCAAGAGACCTTGAAATCTAGGATGCATACTCAGAGCATGTCCTCCAAAACCTATATCGTGCGCTCAGACTGACCATCTTTTTAGGGATGATAAGTTGTACTCAGAAGTACCTGTGTACCCAAATCCATTTTTAGACCCTTCTAGACATGAGAAGTAAAATTGGAATCCCTATCTGAAATGAAAGATTGCATAAAACCATGAAAACATACATTCTCTCAGATTTAAAACATTCTAAGCTCATAAACAGTGATATTCTCCTTGATTGGAAAGAAATTGGAAACCTTTGTGAGCTTATAAAAAACATCCAAACCGCATTATTCCCTCGTGGTGACCTCGGTAAACCCATTACAAAATCCATTGTGAGATAATTCCACTTCTACTCAAGAAAGGGTAACTACGGTAAAATCCCTACTAGTCTCTAATGCTCTTCCTTCACCTGTTGATAGGTGGAACATCTTATAAAAAAACCAGAAAATAACTTTATTTATACCTGGCCACTAAAACTAATGGTGAATATCTCGATACATCTTGGTGACACCCGGATGATCTTTCCAAACTGAGGAATGAAAGTATTGCATCAACTCCTCACATATGTCTGCTGACACCCATATGTGTCCATGAATACAAAAGATCTCATCCTTGACTATGGTCCAACCAGGAGTAGGGTCCCCACCTGACACAGTCTCCCATAGGACTAGGCCCTAGGAATCTGATAGCTACCTCATTTTCACTGGATCTAGTAGAGTATAGGTAACATCTATAGAGGAAAGAAATGTCTTCCCCTGTCTATCATGCAAATCCAAATTTATCTCAGAGAATAGATCCATAAACTTCCACTCACTGCTGGCCTCTTGAACTACCTGTATCTGAGTCCTCCTTCTCAATGCGTTAGCCACTGTGTTGCATTTCCACGGTGTTTATGAAATATCCAAGTCAAAAGAATGATGGTACTCAACCCACCTTCACTGCCTCAAATTCAAATCATGCTGAGTAAAGATATACATGAGACTTTTATGGTTAGTGAAAACCACAAAATTCTATCCTAAAAGATAATTTCTCCAACAGTGTAAAGAACACACAACTATAGCTAACTCAAGATCATGCATCAGGTAGTTTCTCTCATTTGACCTCAACTGCTGAGACCCATAAAAAACAACTCCTTCACACTGCATAAGCACTTCTCCCTGCCCAATACCTGCTGCATCTCCAAAAATATTGCAACTCTTTCCCAACTCTGGAAGAATCTGTATTGGTGCTGATGTCAACCTCCCCTTCAGCTCATAAAAGGATGAATCACAGGATTCTGTCTAGAAGTACATTGTAGCTTTCTTATTCAGGCCTGTCAGTGGCACTACTAAGCATGAAAAGTCCTATATAAAGTTCTTGTAGTAACTAGCCAGCCCTAGAAATCTCCCAATATCAAGGAAGTTCTTTTGCTACTCCTAGGAAACTAATTTTCTCACTTTCTCTTGGTCTACTGATACTATTATCTCTAAGATAACATGTCCCAAAAAGTGGATCTAGTCCATCCAAAAGTGGCATTTTTAGAGCATGGCATATAAGTGATGCTCTATTAGTGTACTAAAAAAGGTCTTAAAATGGGTGTCAAGATCCTATCGAGTTTAAGAGTACACAAATATATTTCCCACAAAGGCTACCACAAAATAATCCAAATAAGGATGAAACACTCGGTTCATCAGTGCCATGAAAACTGCTGGTGCGTTCGTGAGACCGAACGACATAACCACATACTCGAATAGACTATACCGACTCCGAAATGCTGGAAGAGGTATATCTGATGGTCTAACATGTAAATGATGATAACCGGATCTCAAGTAAATCATCAAGAACACTCAGGATACTTAAATATGATCAAAGATATCATCATTACATGGAAAGGGGTATTGTTTCTTAACTGTAGACTAGTTCAGCTTCTAATAATCCAAACAAAGTCTAATGGTTTCATCCGCCTTCTTCGCAAACAAGACAGGTGAAAGCTAGGGAGAAGTATTGGGTTGGATGAAACCCTTTGTCTGAAACTCCTCTAACTACTTTTTAAGATCCTATAACTCTGGTGTAGCCATCCTATAAAGAGAAATGGACACCGATGTCGCTCCTCACACAAGCTCAATAGAGAAATCTACCTCTCAATCTGGAGGTAAACATGAAAATTCATCTGGAAAGACATCTATGAAATGATCCACCACTGGAGAAATGTTCATATGTGAAGACCCTGGGTCATCCAGATATAGACTACAAATCGGGTATGTAACTCCTCCCAACCCATGATGCTTGGGTCGAGCTCTACTCTCTTGAACATCCCATTCTCCCTTAAGTATAAAAGATCCGCCCTCTGGTGATATGGAACTCACCCTATGAAAATAGTAGTCAAAAAAGGCTTGAAATAAGACTAACTAGTCCATTCTGAGAATGACATCAAAGCCTATCATCTCTAAGACATAGATTCCTCATAAGAAGTGACACCCACCAACCTCAAGAGGGAACTCCTTTCACTAATGTACACTATCCTTCCTAACCCTCAATGATGTTTATAGCATCCTAAAATACTCATAATTAAAGATTCAGATCCCAAGGATCACCAAAACGATAACAGATATAAAACTATGGGAATCCCTTGTATCAAAAAGAGAAGAAGCAAAAAATGAGGCCACTAGATTCGTACCACTAACTATAGAGGGTCTGGGATCCTTCTCCTGTTGGGTTTTATATACTACAAAACTATGACCTGTACCATGGCCCTGCGATCCTGCCAGACCACCCCGAGATGATCCACCCTACTGTCACTAAAAACCTATCGTCTAGATACTAGGACCACAACCACCTCCTTGGCATGAACGTCCTGATGAATTCCGATTCCCGACTGAGGAGAAACAGGTGGTCCTACTCCTAAACATAGAGTCATAAATTAACATCTATCACTCACTATTGGTGAGAACACCCGATAGAAACACTGAAGATGACCCATCTTGTTGCATGATTGGCACTTGACTGGGTTTTTTGGGGAATGTTGTATCATGTGCCCTCTCTTTCTGCCCCGGTAGCATACCACATAGATGACGAAAGAAACATTATATGAACACTACTTGTGGTGCTTGATGATATCTATCGAATAAGTACCATCCCTAGATGTTGAACCACCCTGGCTCACAGCTCCCAAATCCCTTAGATTGTTCTCAGTAATCAGTGCCAGGTTCACTATAACAGTCACTGAAGTCAGCCTGAAGACATTCACCTATGATCAGATGTCATACATGAGACCATCCTCAAATTTCCTAGCCAAAGATAACTCGTCACCTCCCAAAATAGGTGAGAAGCACCGAAGCTCTGTAAAACAGGATTAATAATCCGTCACTTATAGAGCACCCTCCTCTAGATGCATGAACTTCTAGGCTCGATCAGAACTCAATGTCTTGGGATAGAAATAATTATATAAGGTCCTCTGAAACTTTTCCCAAGCCATATCCGAATGAAATACTGCATATGGGATAACATTCCACAATCTCTTGGCAGAATTACGTAATGTGTAAATCACTAGCTTCACCTTCCTCTTCATAGGTGCATCCAAATTCTCAAAAATAGAAAGCATTAACTCCAAACATGACTCTTCAGCCTCTGGTCATCCAACGCCTAAAAAAGTTAGAGGATACTACTACTGGAACACCCACGTCAGCTCTTCTATAGACAGGGTAGGATGCGGTGCTCCCTAAAATGTCTGTAATATCCTCAAAATCCTTCACGAAATTTTGCATCAATAACTGCATCTGGTACGATAGTTGGTTCCAAGACAGGCATGACAAAAATATTTGTGGGTAGTCCATGATCTATCGTTTTTAGTTCTTATTCATCACCCTACACCTACCGTACAACCGGAGGACATCCCAGCGGCATTACTCGGCATGGTCAAGAACACACCTCAGTACAAGATTATCAATGAAAACAACTTAGAAGTGCAATAAATTAACCTGAAAAGAAAACATTCAAGTTTTTATAAATCGGGTTACATGGCATGTATAAACCCCATACGACGTGTTCCCTTAAGATTCTAACATAGTGTGTACCTCTTACCAACCTAGTCATGTAACACCCATACACACGGCATGTTCCTCCTTTGATATAACATGTACTTGAATTTTCCCTCCTACCAGAGTTCTTCTACATGTCTAGAACTACACAGTTCTCTCATGGGTAACACTACATGGCATGTTCACCCTAGACATGGTGTTCACTATCTATGTTCTAACCACCCATGTTGTTAGTCACACGGACCGACACACAGTCGATTTTCAGATGACATGTTCAAGATGGAAATGGGGTGTACAATCCGAAATTCATCCACCAACATCATTAGTCACACGACCGGATACATGGCCCCTTCATCATGATGTGTACTTTTTAGTACACAACGTGTTCTACCAAAAATTTATCAACCTGTGTATCTACTCACAAATTCAGTCAAACAGTTAAAGACTACCCGATGTGTACATATGGTACATGGAATGTACTTAAGAAAAGTAGTTTCTTCCAGAACAGAAGAACACATGGTGTGTGTTCATGAAACCACACACTGTGTTGTTTGGGTTTCTAGACAATAGGCCTCTAAAACTTCTCTAGAACCCTTAAAAACTTATATTTTTTTCCATGTCCTGAAAAATTGCATCCCGTTAGAGCCCATACTCATGAGAATCAAAGTTTCACATATTTGTTTCACATAAAAACTTGAAAATATTCAATTAAAGTTCAAACATGATCCGCCAAATTCTAATACAAGAGGGCCCATAACACCTCATGGACCAAAGTTTGGCATCCATCAAAATAAAACTTTATGTATTCCAATACCCCATAAAAATAGAAGGTATTCTATCATGTCATCTATCACAACAACATGCATATCTATCACAACGTATATCACAACAACATATAATAATTAATTCACACTATATGGCATGAAAATAATGCATGACATGTGATCTATATCAAGTGCCTCTATGATGCATGAGCTTCCATACCCTCATCTCATCGGGATGAAATAGAAATTGAACATCAATAATATCAATGATAACATAAAAATACAAGTGAATAACCCAACAGTGAAATCAAATAAACTATAACAATTGCAAAACCATAAAAAATTGCAACATTTGAGGTAAATTTCAATTTTACCTATACATGGGTTAGCTACTCCTGAGAACAACTTATTACCAACTACCCATTACTTCATATCCCTATATATAGGCTCCAAATAGGAATAAAAAGTAGAAAAGAACCTCCTCTAATACCACATTGTAACATCCTAGTTCTGGGTGCCTCACTGAAGTGCCTCGAACCCTATTGGTCACATGACATCGAGCCCATTTTCCCAAATGACAGAGGCTACCGACTAGTAGTGAGAGCCAATGTCTTATAATGGGGAATGTATTCCCTCATTGGAAGAGTATACATAGCAGAATAAAAAATAGTAAACAGTAGTGAGAGTGGTAATACCATACAACATAAATAAATAGCAGAAGACTGATAGTATAAACAACTGCATCATATATATATATATAAATGATTCATGTAACATATTTCTAGGAAAGAATCCAAATAGGTCAAAATTATATAAATACAATACTAAACCAAATTTTAAAAGAAACAAGTAAACTCCAATAACATCGCAAGCCTTAGCTAGGTCCCATGCTCTCCATCTCTAATAACAATCTAGTACTTGATGAAGAAGGGAACTTTCCCTTATCTATACCTGCAACCATATAATATGTTTGGGTCGAAATGAATGACCAAAATAGGGTGTGAGATGAATCCTTGTAGGCAACTGCCAAAATATATCTTCCTAACTATCAGTGAATATATACAGTAGTTAATATGCAGAAATGAAGCAATAAACTAGGAAGTACTCAGATGTAAACAATCCTACAGTTTTTAGTTACATTCATTTAATTTTTAGAATTATTCAATCCACTGAATAATTTAACCCCATGATCTAGACTAAGCTCTATATCCCTTAGTATAAAAGCATAAACAGACATCTCAAAAGACCATCTAAACAATCTAGAGAGACAAAGTCCAAGCATGTTCTTTGTCTTGGTAGACACATCCTAATCATACAATCATTCACAAGCAACCCTATGGGAAAGTTTTCATAGTCTAATCCCCTCTGGTTTCACATATCATCAAATCAATAAATAATAAAGACCCTCTTGGAAAGCTCACATAGTCTAACCCCTTTGGTCTCACATGGCACTATTCATTTACAAACAACCACCCGGGTTGCTCTCACGGTCAATACCCCCTTAGTATTTATTATAATAACCACTATAAGATCTCACAATCAATGTGATGTCGTCCAATATTTATTTACATAATGACCCTCTGGGTAGCTCTCACACTCTTACCCCTCTGGTCAATGACCCATGATAGCTCTCATAGTCAATACCTCTAGTCAAAAATAATAACAATTAATAATTAAAAGACCCTACTTTGAGAATCTCTCATAGTCAATTCCCCTTGGTCATACATTCATAATACAAAACACATGCATTTCATATAAATAGATACTCCATCCTAACAACACTATGTGTGGAAAACAAAGCAACCTAGCATGATTTCTAGACCCAATGGAAATAACCAAAAAAACATGGGAAACACCTCCATAAACAAGGTAGTAATCCTTATGCACAATAAACAACCCTTTCCCAATCAAAATAACCATATCAAGCATTAAACAGGGTTAAATTCCAAAATATGCAATACCCTAAATGATGTTATTCATCACTTTTATCATATATAATCCGAAGACATCCAAATAAAGGCACAAACCACCTATCTCAATGTTGTACGATGAATAATATTTAATGTTGCCCCTGGAATTGACCTAGAACAACATAGATATAAAAAAGGGTAAAAACTATCAACCCTTGATAACTCAAGGGATAGGATAAATCAGGAAGAGAAGATATTTGGAAATAGAGATCTCACCGGTGAGAATCCAACACACCCAGTAGCATCTTAAGCCGAGCTCTAATAGAGGAATGATAGCCGCTTGAAGTTCTTGGTCATCTCGTCGCTCTCCTATATGAGACACAAGAATATGAAGACGCTTCTGGAGATTAGACGTGACCTCAGTCTAATTAATCAAATAAAAATAAAAGTACACAGAGTGTTCATTTAATACACATGCCATGTACTAGACTCAACTGGCCTCCACTTTAGGCAGTCTTCCAAGTCACCCTACACGACCATGTACTCAGCCGTTACGTGGCCAGTACATGGTTATGTGCGGAAACCAGGTACATGGTGTGTACTTAGGAGTATATGTTGTGTACTCATAAAATTTCCCTTTATTCCTTTTTCCTCATAAACAACCCAAATTAAAGATCCATACATGAAATGACGGTCTAGGTTCTTACACCTTTGATGGTGGAACCTCACGTTCATAAACTGCACCATTGATGGTGGTACTTATTATCTATTTTCTATCCCATTGAACACAAACTTAATCATTTAAGCTAACCATATGCCAAAACCATCTTTTTGAAACCATTTCAATTAAACCATACTGTTATCAAAAACTCTTTTCAATGCATCAAAACGAAACAATCATTTTAAAATAATCATTTTTAAATCATGTAACAAAATTTAATTTTCACCAAAACACCCAATTTTCAAAATTCCATAAATCGTCACTGAATAAGGTTTCCAACCATTACTGAACAAAATCTACACAACCAATTTCAATATAAAAAAATAAATTTGAAAGTAATAATTCCTTTTTTCAATAACAGGATTCAAGAGTGAATCCACCTTCCTTAGAAATTAAGTTGAAAATTAAGAAAGACACAAAAACACCCACAAATAGGGTTGAATGTCCAAAAATATGCCTTAGATCTGTTCCCCTATCAAAAAAATGCCAAATATATCACTGATTAGCATAAAAAACCTTATATATTTCTGTAGTGGATTAAATCTAAGAAACGGGGAGTGGGAGAAAATTAGATCTAAGAAAAACCATGAAAAACTACCATAAATGATGACTTACCATGAGAATTGGGATTCAACACACAAAGAAACACCTCTGGGTCCTTTTTAACTCAATAGGGGAAGCCTCTAAAGCCTTTGGTTGGAAGGAATCTCGAGTTCGGGTCAACTAGAAGCAAAAAAGGGGTTTAAAACGTTATTTAGGCCCACATCCACTTTTTTAGGATCTTGTTTTCAAATAGTGCAATTTTATTCTCCTGATTAGGAAGATAAATATGCTAACTTTGAACAAACCATGCCCTAGAATTTACCTCAAGGAGGACTTCTCTTGGTTGGCCCATATGGTTAGACAAACCATGCAACGAAAGTGAAAAATTACACTATCCCACTTTTCACAGTTTCTACTAGGTGGCCACACAATTTAAACAAACCATGTGCCTGCCTATGTTCCATCCCATTAGCCTTTATCTCACTATTCATGATTTCCTATAGGAGTTTCAGGGTTTCCACAAATCGTTCTCAAACCGTTAACCTATATAAAATCCCGAAAAACATTACCAATGGTTCCAAACCCTCCCAAATTTCACCCAAACAATTTATATACATAATATAAATAAACTAAGGGTTACTTACATGAAACCAGGGGTTCTAGATATTCCATTAAAAGATTCCATGTCATGTATCTAGATGGTACATCTAGAGAGGTTTTGTCAAAGGACCACACAGTTAACGTGGGTTCGTGGATTGAGGTAGAGTTAGAAATATGATAGAGTAATAAGAGAAGTACCCGAAGTTTGTAGTTGGGATACTATAGCATTTGTGGGACATGGTGGTATATGGGATACCAAATAGTTGTAGAAGTTTCCATTTGTGAGTAAAAATCCATAGGGAGGATAGGCATCAGGTAGTTAGGATTCATTTCGGATTCTTTTGATTGATTCGGTGGATATTAATATGGTTGGGGAGTCATTGATAGTTAGGGGTACGTCATGATCTTGATAGTTTTTGTTTTTTATGGTGAATACTAGCTCATGAGGTGAATGTATGACAAATATATTAACCATATAGAGTTTAATAGGTGAATATTAGATCCGGTCCAAGGTAAATGTGGGATGTGTTGACATCTAGTTCAAATGTGGGTATTGAGTATAATGAGGGATGCCAGTGGGAATTGAGTATGGTGCAGGATGAATGTGGGAATGCTTGATGATGTGGGATGATAATAGGAATAGATAGGATTTGGGATAATAATAATTGATGATTAAAATCTATTTATGGATATCAGGTGTGTACAGAATGAATAGGTGTGATATCATCATTTTGTCAAGTGGTTTGTTTAAGATGATTCTAAGCACATGATTCCTTTAGTGGGGAGTTTCCATGGAAGGAATCATCCTATTTGATTTAGGTAGTCTTGGTTGTTCAGGTATGTGGGGAAGATATGATTGTGTTTAACATCTTCTTAGTATTTTACCAATGTGGTGAGTGATACACTAAGGTTTTGACAACAGTATGTTGGTAAGTGGCCAGGATATCTTGGGGAAGAGTTATCATATGATGGGGCGGTTGTAAGGTCCCATGTATTTAGAATAGTAATACAGGTTTGATATCAGATTATCCTTATGATTATAGACAATTTATTGGTTTCATGGGTTTATTTTTTGTTTAATTATATTATTGGTATTGTTTTTAAGATGGTATATATTTTTTGGATGCTTTTGGATGAATTTAAGATTAGTTTTTATGTTTATAGTGAATTATGAGAATTCTCAAATTTTTGTTTTTAAAATTTTGTTTTTTTTTAAATTAGATAACTCTTGAAAAATATTATCTATTACAGGTGAGGGGAAAAATATTTTATTCACGAATAATTTTTTTTTGCATAGATAAATGGAAAAGGAATGGTGTGTGTAATATATTTGAGTCTATAATCATAAAAACTAGCTAGTTGTTGAACCCCAGTATATGTAAGGTTTTTTGTGGGAGTATTAGGTTTTCATGAGGGGCCTATGAAAATAAAACTATATTAATACCTTATTTTTGGAAGAAAATATATTATGTATCATGTGATATATTACGTATGAAAAATTGGCCAAGTCGAATATATTACATTTGAAAAAATAGTTTGTGTCTATCTAAATATATTATTTAAGGATCATTATATAAGTGAAAATCCTTAAGTATGGAAGAGATTTTATATAGGGTTTTAAAAAATATTACAAAATAAATTTTTACAAAGGATAGAATATTATGTATAAAAGAAATATCATACATGTTGGAGAAATATGTTATTTATTGGTTTATCTTCAATGAGTAAAATCATATGTGAAGAGTAATATATTACATAATAAATATAAATTTTATATATAGGTTTTTTCGAAGGAAAAACACATACATATAAAGTGATGATATTATGTATGAGATGTGTCATTCATTTTCTGACTAAAAAATGGGGATGTTTTGAGCCACTCTAACAAAAAATATTATTATAAATATATTAAATTTGGATCTATAGGGGCGATATGTGAAATATGCTCTGCAGTTTTCTAAACTTCAGTTTGATGGGTTTTAGGCATATTTTTTCAAAAATACTTAAATGAAATATTAAATGGGAAATTTATTATAAAATGAATTTTAGGTATTTTCATGAATATGACCCCTGGATAAGACTAGTGAAAACTCCTTATTCTTATCTTTTACATTGAGAGTGATTCTAGTTGTTTCTTGTCTCTTTCTCATGTGCTCTAAGCCAGGGAGTTTCTAGGGGCAAGGATAATAGTTTAACTTCATATGTTATCTATATTTCTCAATGGAATCTCATATTTTTCTGAATAATACTAATTTTAATTGATTTTTTGGATTTTTTGAATCATTCTATTAAATATGGATTGGATGGAATTCTCCTACAAGGGGAGTCCTAAATACTCCACATAGGTGGTTCCAAACTATTTTTGTTGTTATACATGTGTTATGGATATGTAATAAATAAGAGTGTGTAGGGTTGTGTTTGTGTTAACTATAATGGAACAATGTGTTGATTCCATTATTCTAATGTATATTGTCGGTTATTCTCACATATGAAATGGTGGATATGATATGGAATGAAAATCTTTCATATTATTGTGGGTTTAAGCCATGATGTCATTGATGATTCATGTTTCAAAGTGGTGATTCTTGATTTATGTAGTTTTGTGTGTTTCTATGAGAATATGTTGGGTTATTCTCATGTAATTGGGGGTGATGTTTATCACTAGATATGGGGCAATGTGGTTTGTCTATATTTTGCAGATGGTGTAGACCATTATCACGAGTGGCGATGGTGATTCACCGAGTTGTGTTCATAATAGGTAGGTGATGTTGTTCACCATATGGGTTGGAGCCATTGGGTTCATGTGCATATTGTATAGGGTCCATGATGTGTTTTTTTCCACTCTTTTTGGGTGATGACCTCTATATATTAAGTGCTTAAATAAAATGGTGTTGACCATCAGATTAGAGATTGTTTACACTATAGTTATCCATGGTTGGTGGTGTGTGAGATCATTAGATGGGTTACTGAGGATTAATTTTTTTTTATTGACGAGTTCGATTTGGAAAAGGACAAACATAGACGTTCCTAGGGATTTTATGGGATGTTGATTAGATAGTGGTAAAGAATGTGGAAATACATTGTACTTGTGATATGACTTGTGGGCATGTCATTGGGGGTGTCAAGATTGATATTGGGATGATGAAACAATGGAACATGGAATTATTTGGAAGGATGAGGTTTCTTCTGATATGAAAGATTATGGATGTACCATTCTACTTCATCTCTGAATTAGGCAGATAAAGGCTTACTCAGTGTTGGTTGAGCATGAGAGGAGCGGGTTGTATCACATGTTTCGGTTTTCATTTATTATCCTATCATGAACTGGTATACATAATGATATTAGTTAAAGACATTATTTTTGGTGGCCTAATGAGTTCATAGTCTCACCCTGTAAGGTACCTCAAGGATATGGGTAGACTTTATAGTTCTTAGTAAAATTAAGGGTAAGGAATCAATGTTAGGAACCTAGTGGAGTTGGGAGTGGAGATGGTGCATGATCTGGATGGCATGGTTTTGTAGATTGGGTGGGTGGTTCCTCAATGTCAGGATGGTTGATTATTTTGGATACTTTTGTACTTTTATACATGTGATCATCCTAAGTGAAATTCGTTGGATTTTTATGACTGGTTTGAAATGTAAATTTTTCATTAAACTAACTGTATGTATATTTTGAAATATTTTTTATTATTATTTTTATTTCTTATATTATGATGTGTTGGTATTATTATAATTCATATTTAGAGGGTATACATTGTAACACTCCAAGCTTCCATAGTACGCTTCTCTTTCAATAATACAGTTGCTTGTGTTGTACACAATTTTGAGTTCTAACACACACCACAACCAATCAAACTAGCTGTTATGAATTATAATACCCACTTTTTGAAAAATTATCTTTAAAACTGGACTTCATTTTTGGATTCAGAATATCGAAATTATCTTCGGGAGAATTTTTGGTATTTTTTTGAAAAAATTCAATTTTTGATGAATAGTGAAAAACACTGAGTTGTAATTTAAAACCGAATTTTTATTTAAATAATTATTTATTTTATTTAAATTTATTTAAGGTAAAAATAGATACATAATACCTATACAAGTTCAATGTAATTTATTGGAGTCAGTTTATAATAATTTTAGATATATAAAAATTTTATTGAATTTTTTATCGTCTTTTACCCACCTCCTAGGAGAATTTGTAAATTCATATAAAACATAATTTTACCACTTCTGTGAGTGGAATTTCAAATATCCGAGAGACATGGTTAATATCAAGGAGTAAAATTTGGTTGAATAAGATAAAAATAATTTTTGGTGAATAGTAATGTTTTACTTTTATTTACTATAGTTAAAAGTAGATAGGGTAATTAAGGGTAAAAATGATATTATTATTACCCTAACAAATGTCATAATTCTATTGGATAAGTATAATTCGACCAAAAAAACCATAGGAATAAAATATGAACCTCTTTGGTCCATATGGATTAGATTAGGACATTTATTATTATTTAATTCAAAGAATATTTAAAAGAGATAAAATCAAAGATAAATAACTAAAAAAATTTAATATAGGGTTATACATAAGATAAATTGGATTATAAATATTCATTAGAAAGATAATAATATTTACTACATAATTTTATTTTATTTATAATTTTTAGACGTTATATAATTTAATTTATTTATGACACAATGGTGATGTAGTAATTACCTAATTAATGAAATATTAAAATAATCGATATTATAAATTTCAAAATAAATGTAATTTGAGACTTTTTATGAATTAAACTAGTTTTCTAGGTTAATATAACATATTAGGGTTGGTTAGATGAATTTTGTTCGATGTAATAATGATGTTATAAATTTATCAAAACAAAACACCAAATAGTGCCAAAATTGACATAAAAGTGTTTTTAAAACAAATATTATATTATTAATTGATATTATATTCCTAAAAATATAAGGTTCAGCCAAATGACTTCGATAAGGTTATATATATATTAATAATTAACCACTTGGGGTTCCCTTGGCTTGTTATAGTATGTTTATTAACCATATAATATAAAGATACAAAGAGACATAGTAAATGTCAAACTATTTAAATAAGAGTTAAATATAAATGATAAGGTTAATATAGTGACCCAAACCTATCTAAAATATATTTTTTGAAATCATTTCGACCCATCCACACCTTATCCTCAAAATAAATCACTTTATATCCATTATAAACCTAATATGAATTTATTATAAAATAATATTTTATGTTTTTCCTAAGGTGTCCCTCACCCCTCTTATAAAAAGGCACTCCCCCTTCTCTCACATTCATACATTAAAAGCCTTTTGGATCAGCCAAACCCTACCCAAATATTCTCTCAACTTCCCTAAATTCAACCTAGAGGCCTTATTTTGATCATAAATCCAACCTAAGGATCCCTTTTGATCAAATCAAAAGGAAGAACCCGAAGAAGAGGTAATGTTTTCACCACCCTCTTTCAAGTTCCTTTCTTCTTCCACTTCTTCTTTATTTGTTATTTACATTATAAAATAATTAATCTAGTATATTATATATACTGTGATGTTATTATAAATATGGTACAACCATATTCAGTATTCTATCCATACTTTGAATGACATGTCACTATACGTGCATACGTATGGATTACCGTCTCCACGTCGTGGTGTAATTGTTATTCAAAACATTATTATTTGGATGGGTATGATAATGATGTTGAATTTAAGTAAATAATAAATATAACATTATAATTATTCTTTATATATGATATAACATCCAATTATATACGATTTTAATATCAAAAGAATGATATTTTCTCTTGTGCGTACGTACGGACTACCTTCTCCACGAACGCGATGAGATTCATTCCCCATCGTATCCATTCAAGACTAATTCTTATTTGATGATTAAAAATAATTTTTAAGGACTTGATATCATTCTGTATATGAATAAAATACATCCTATCCATAACAAACATAGCTTATGTAATAAAAAATATAAATTAAAACGAGTAAGTTAACACCCGAAATGACGATAATACTAAGATATTATTAACAAAGCGATGTTAAAAGATCATATATGATATCATATTAATGTATATGATTCTTGTATAATTTAATAACAATTATTTCACCATTATATATGAGTTTAACCTACCCTAGACCAAGGAAATGTACAAGGTAAGGGTTAATTCTACAATCTCTTCATTATCCGAGGTTGTTTATACGTAATTATCTACTGGGACCTCTTTATCATCCACATCCATGTTTCTTAAAAATGTATTTCAAATCATTCTTACTATTTTACAGACTATGAGTTAAATTCATTTATACCCTTGTTTGAATTTCTATTTGATGTTTATAAATTAATCTTTCCATCGTTTCCCAAAAAGGTCTTTTTTAACCTTTTCGACAAAATTAAGGTAAGAATGTCTTTTTTTAACTTATACGGTGAGTGAAGCTATTTTCTGCCGTTATAAAATTGCCGAATCTTCACTTACAGGTTTATAAGAATATTTTAAATTTAAATGTTTCCTTTTATAATTATGTGACTTTTAAATGATTTAAAAAAAGTGATATTTCTCTCAAATAGTTTTGTTTTCATATATGTCAACATCCTTTGATGGATTTTAAGGTTATTTGGAGTTGATTTATTATGATACAAAACTTCCATATTGTATTGAAGGTTTTGTGATATGTTTGACTGTGGATGTGTTATTTTTATAGCATTCATGGTTTATGGAGAAAGTATTGACATTTCGTATGCTAGTTTTAATAAGAATGTTTATGTTATGTTTAAACCTGTTCATATGAGGAATGCATTGGACTTAATAAGTAATGGGTGGAGCCTTCTATAGCTCCTTGATGCATCGGTAGGTCTCACGAGACAAACTAGTGTCATGGAACAAGTCCTTGACAAAATCTTATTTGTATTCTTGGTACAAGACCTTGACTATGTGGTTATGATAGTCTGGAATTATGCATTCCATTATTATGAAAGTGGTTATTGATATTGCATGTGATTATTCGACTAGTAGAATATCCATGTGAATAATTAAATGGAAATATTTCATTTTATCTTTGCCATATTATTCTGAATTTAAAGTTTAAAAGGATTTTTTTAGTCATACATTACCTTAAATGTTTATGCTTATTTATGAATGTTTCCTCTATATTGTTATCCTTACTGGGCATCTGAGCACACCCCTTTCTATGTTTTATTTTTTCCAGGATGTGAAGAAATATTTTATGACTGACCTGTAGGGATAGTTTTAAGGGGATATGAGTGTGGACTATGGAGACTATGTTATTTTAGTTTCTCACTTTATGATGTAATGTAACATTTATGAATATATCTAGTGTTTCCAAGGCTACTAAACTAATTGGTCTTTCGAGAATTGATCTTTTGTGATCATGCCAATGTTATTTAATAATGCACCAACTCTGGGTAACTGGGGTTGGGGCGTTACATACGTTCCCCACTATTACCACATATAATCTCTCTACTAATTATCATCACATGGAATAAGATGAGGTGTCTCTAAAATCCTGTTTCACACATATTTACTTACTGTGGAATGAGTTGGGTCATAGAGTTACATGAACAAAATGTGTTATATCACATGGAGCAATATGTATGATATAAAACTACATGATATTCAAGATTATACATATAATATTGAATTTTCTTTGTGTAAAACATAGTAATTAAATTAATTATTAATTATTAGGACACCAGATCATTAAATGGTATCTATAATGGATTATGAATATATTAAATCCATCCAACTTTTTTTGATTATATAAAATAAAAATTTATATTTTGAGTGGTAATAAGTAAAAAAATCATCCAACTCAAAACTAGAATCCCAGAAAAAAATTGACAAATAGAATCACACCATCAACATCCATCTCCATGACCAGTCCATAACAGTTGTATTGATATTTCTAGGACAAATGTATGATATCAATTTCAGGATAAAGTCAAAAGAGGTGTCAAATAGTTCTAAATATGAAATTTGGGATCGAAATATAGGAATCAAGAGTGATAAAATGTTATTAGACTTAAAAATAGAATATACATATTTGAGCACAACCATTTAATGACTCCTTTATCCATGCCCTAGGATTCTTTAAACCATGTCAACTAGATATACTCTTGTGAAGTCAAATCGATATCCAACAACTTTTCCTCATTTTTTTACTCCTATAAAACCTTTCAAAACCCCTCATATATATCATTTATTTTCTTCTATTGAATCAACAAGATCCCTGGAGCTGATAGTCTTCCTCACTAACAATTTGAACATCAGTTTAGGTAGAGTAATAATATTTTCATTACCCAATTTTCTATGAATTTTTAGAAAAAGAACACCCCTTTGTTTCCCCCGCTCAAATATACTATAATGTCATAAGAGGCATATATGACTTTATTTTTTCTCCCATGAACCATAGTGAAAATGATCCAAGATTTTCAAATACTATTAATATTTGGAGAATCCCTGTAATACATCTTCTGGGGGAGTGTTTTATCTCATATTGAAGGATCTTTTGAGAATAGAGAAGGTTATAAACTAAGGGTCTTAAAAAGTTTCTTCTTCATCCTAAACCTAATTTTTTGTCAACCCTTAATCTATTTATCTTTATATTCATCCTTCAATATCTTAAATTGATTCCCAATATTAAGGTAAGATTGATATCAATATTTTGGAAGTTGTTGTTTGGATTTTCCTTCAGAGTTAGGAAATATTATCATGTCTTTAACTGAGCCCCCCCGTTACATTCAGACTATTGAATCATAGATTTAGAGACACCTAAATAAGCATGATGATTATAAAAATCTTAAGAAACTAAAGTATCAAGTATGTTCTTTGGTGATATATTTCCTCCGTTATATATATATATATATATATATATATTACACAATCAAAATTATTTTGAACTGCTATAAAAGGGTAATAGATGGATGGTCATATAAAATGATGAGAACACTTCTCAAGGAATATGAGATTGTAGAAGCATAACCACCTTGTTCAAAAATGGGAGATACTAAGGTAGAACCTCTAAGAAAATCACTACCTAAAAAAGTGGATGAATTTTTCATCACCTTCACCACAATTAAACTATCAATCTCTCCATCCTTTTGAGCATCATCCTCATCCAAATAAAATGTGAACATTTTTCATACAGGGTAAGAATTAGATTATATAATAGAGTCGGGAAACCAAATATACTCTCCAAAACGATCAATAACTCTATAATGATTAAAAAATTCACCAGATAGGAAACACCGGTTTTCCATAAGATAATAGCTTAGTTAGTTGTAGGAGGAGAAAAAATAAACCTTGGACCCAAAGAGAGCCTAATGTTTGTAATTATTTTCTCCTTCAATATTGATATGGAGGGGTTATACAGGTTGTTATGATATTTTTACCTCAACAAAAATATAGGGAGTGATAGGACATAAAATGGAATTGGTTTAAAATTTTTATTATAAGAATTTCCCAACCATTATTTATAGCATCTTCAAAATCAAGGGAATTTTAAATAGAAGTGGGAATCCTTGGAAGCTGACCTTGATATTTGTGGTTGGGTGTTCTCACTGTAGGTGAAAATTGAATCCCTACTAGAAAAGGGGAAAATAAAACCCCTTAAATGGAACTAGTGAAGAATCCCAAGACAAAATAATGTCATTTTCTTCCAAAAATAGAATCATTAAATAACAAGGATCATGAAGAATAGCACCCATATGATATTTCTAACCCCATGAATTGAATATGAATCATAAAAAAAGGTTAATTCCAACCATAGTTGGCCACTGGAGATAGGTCTAGAGGGTTAGAGATCCCATGAAATCTAATGTAGATAGAGGGGGATTTAGGATTCCATTGTTAATTGAAGTGATGGTAGGGCATAGAGAAATGATAATAACATGTGGGAGGGAGGAAAGGTAACTCAAATTAAGAAAATATATAGGATTAAATCCTACCCTTTCTATAAGGAAAATATATCATCTTTGGTTTTCCTCATAATTGGAGGGTCAGGTTGGCCATTGGATAGCTAATATGTGTCCAGTGTTTTTTCTGTCCATTTTATTAGATTTTGGGCTAGAAAATTAAATTGGTTATATAGGTAAAAAAAAATTCTCTCAAATCCCTCAATGATAGTGAACCCTTTAAGGAATCCCTTGGTGTAGATTCTAGTGTGAATTAAGGTTTTCATTAGCAGGTATTCATGAGAACTGAAGATATAATAACTTTTTTATGTTACATCATTAGTGATCTAGTTTAGGTTCTCCATCGACAATTAAGGAAGATGATAGAATTATAACATGATTTTTATTTTTCCATCTGTGGTTTTCTTTATAAATTATGGGAGTTACTAAGATAACGTTGTGTTTGGTTGTTTATTTAAAAATAATGAGTGTTACTACAATAGAGTCGTATTTTTTTATGTGGGTTTTTTAAAAAATATTTCATTTTTTAATTTGTATATAATTAAATTTATCACCAAGAATGTAATGATTTTTTTCTAGGGGTGGTTAACGTAAATTTTTTACTTGAAGTTTTTCTTTCTTTATAGTAATTGAATGTAAAATTATTTTCACAGGTAATTTCCACCGAAAATTATAACTAATTTATTCTATGAATTTGAAATGGAAATTTCTACTGTGATCCAACCACTATGAATTTAAATTGGGTATTTTAAGTGTAAATTTACACATGGAATTTCCAATTTTTTAATGTGAAATTTCTCTTCCATTTTTTAGTACTAATTTATATTATCTAGCATCAATTTATAGTGGAAACTTCTAATCTGTATTTCACATTATACATTCAAAATTGATTCAAAGAACAGATAGTTTTTATTTTGATTTTTCAATTGGTTGGAATTGAAATATTTTTAAGGGGCTGCCATCATTTTCTATAATTTTCAGAAATTGAAATTTTTTCTTAACATTTATAGAGTTAAGGTATACAATAAATTTTAGTGGAAATATACTTCTTTCTTATTGTGGGAATTCTTCATATCGTATTTTGTTAGAGTTCCCATAGAAATTTATAATGGTATTTTTTATTGGGAATATCCATTTGGAATTTCCACTAAAAATTACCATTGTCAATTTTCACTGAGAATTTTGATTTAATACAACATAACTAATTTTTAATTTATAATTTTTTCAAATTGTAAATGGTATCTATCATTTTTCAATTGGGATTAATAGTTGAATAGAATTGGAAATTTCTTATGAGAGTTTCCAATAGTAATTTCCACTAAAAATTTCTAATGAGAATCCCTATTGAGAATTTCGAATCACTGGTAATTTTTAGTGGTAACTTCGAGTGGGAATTACTACTAGGAATTTTCAGTTCAAATTTTCCATTGGCCATTCCAAGTTGAAATTACAACTGTGAATTCTTACCCTGAATTTTTATACAGTTGTAACATCCATTTTTAATTTCCAATGGAAATCACCAGAAATTGATCTTTGGGTCCAATAAATATTTATTCCCAGTTATCGATTTATGGTATTTAAAAACCATTTCTCCCTAATGTGGTTTGGGGTGGAAGGTGTGGGTGGGGTTTGAGATGGATGTCATAAGTCAAGTCTTAGCCAGAGTATGGTGCATTATAGTTGGAAAAAAACCCAATAATAATAATATTTTATTATATTTAAAAATATATTAATCTACTAATCTCGTGTTATGCTAAGAACACATGTCACCTCTATATTATCCTTTTTCTTAAAAATCGCACTCTCTCTATTTTATGTAAAGTTTCAACTGTCTCCATTATCTCTTCCTCCCTACATCTTAGTTATTTCACCCACCTCTTCCACACTGCCCCCATCTCTCCATCACCCAGCTACCCGTCTCCGCCTCCACCTCCCTGCACGTATTTCTTCCCACCTCCACTTCCTCTATACCTATGGTTATTTTTATATTCAAAAGACTAAAAAAAATCAATTTTTATTATTATTTCATTATAGAACTACAGACCCTAATTAGAGATAGGTTCTCTCCAAATCCCTAAAAATAAATTTATTTGGGTTATTTATTTTATACATCGTTATTATATGGTTCTATCTAGATCCCTGACCTCTAGGTCCTTAGTTTCATCGAAAACCTCCTCTGTATCCCCACCCCTCTTCCTTCACACCTCTGCTTCCTTTAGGCCTATGATGGGTTTTCTATTCCAAAACCTAAATCATTGAGTATTAGTTGTAGTTCGTTATACACCCAGGGTTCTTCCTTCATGAAAAGTTCCCTAAAAACCGAAATTTATTTTCCCTTTTAATTATAGGATTTTTCATTAAATGGTTACCTCTATATCCATATTTTTATTTTTCATATCTAGTTATAATTTTGTTATATTAATCTAAATTATTTCTTAAATGTTTTCAGGGAAGGGATTTTTTTTTGAAATGTAATAGGACAGATAGATGATTATTTTTATGTATTCTATTAGATACTCAGAGTTTGATAATTGTACAATTATTTTGTGTGTTATTTTTTATTCACTTCATATATTTTAATTTTTCAAAAATGATTCTTTTACATAGGGATACACTATTCCAACTGTATAGTTATGCTTTAATATATGAGTGACTAATATGGTTTGAGGTATTCTTAATAAATTCATTTAAATGTTTCTAAATTCTTAATTTATCTACTATTTTTTCCATCTCAAATACATTAAAATATGTTTCAAATTTTTTTTGTTAAATTTTTTATATTTATTTCAAATATATA
Source organism: Viscum album (assembly GCA_963277665.1). Taxonomy (NCBI): domain Eukaryota; kingdom Viridiplantae; phylum Streptophyta; class Magnoliopsida; order Santalales; family Viscaceae; genus Viscum; species Viscum album. The sequence continues at coordinate 848,225,163 of OY728121.1, read as the reverse complement.
TATTAATGTTGTATTAATTTTTTACATGCGTTTAGGGAGGGTTAGGTTCTTGAAATATTATCTGACATGTAGGTGATGTTTTTCATGTTTACTATTGAATTTTCATAGTTGGATAGTTATAAAATTATTATCTTATGTGTTATTCTTGTCTCACTTCATATCTTTTAATTTTACATTAAAATTTATTTCATATAAGGTTTCCCTAATCATATAATATTGTTTATAAATCATCTAGCAATGACTATCAAGATAATAGGTATACATAATAGATTCATTTAAATGTTTTTAAATTCATAATTTTCCCTCTATTTATTTATTTTAAATCCATTGAATTGTGTTTCACATTTTAATTTTACAATTTTGTTTTCTATTTAAATAAAACATACATGTTAATTATGTATTTATTAATATTTTTTTTTAAATTTTGGGAATAAAAAAATTAAATTTCTATATAATAATATTTTCAATTATATATATCACCAAATCACATTTTATTTCACTCAGAATTACATCTCTCAATAAGAAGTGGGACCAATTGGAAGTTTAGAGTTACATAATAATGAAAATATTCCCTTTTGTATTATTTTTGGTCCACTAATATTCTTTTAATTTTACAAAAAAAATTCTTTCATCTTAGTTTTCCCTAAGCCTATGGTATAATTATAAAATCATGTAGAAGTATCTATCAAGATTACATGTGTACTTAATGTATTATTTTAAATGTTTTGAAATTATTTACTTGAAATCTATATACTTGTTCTAACAACATTAAGATGTGTTTCACATTTTAATCTGATCATTATATTTTTTGTTTATTCCAAACCTACATGTTAATATTTTATTTATTAATAAAAATTTTAACTTTTCTCTTATTTGTTAAATTATTTTATAATATTATTTTCAATTATATATCTCACAAAATGTAGTTTTGTTTCCCTTATCATTAAATATCTCTATAATAGATTGAGAAAACTAAAATTTCCATTTTATTTAAATTTTTTTATCCTTTTTTTGTTATCTTCAATATTATTAAATTTTTTTTAATACTTCATGAAATTTTTAATATTTTTTCTTATCTTCAATGACACTATAATATTCTCATGACAATAACTCATTTTAGTTTCTCTAATTGTACAAGAGGTTTCAAAAATATGTGAATTATTCATTCTTCATCAATGGTAATATTTTAGTGTTACTGCATGATTTTATGAATTATATTTTTTAAGGAGGTTATAATGGTATTTTTTTAATAAAAATGAAATATCATGTGCATTTATATTCTCTTTGTTTATTCTCTATATGTGTATCTTCTCACCCATTGTTAAAATTTCATTAGTTTTGATGAAATCAATTCACAAGGATACTAAAATGGTTTAAACATTAATTTAGGGTCGTGATGATGTTTTTTTCTTCCAAGTTGAACCATTTCAAGAGGCCATAATAATATAGAGGTATTTATTTTACAAGTATCACATATACCAAATCAGGTTATGTTTGACTTACCCTTTTCAACTCACCAAAACTATTTTCTTCCTTAAATATTAGCTTCCAACTCATATTTTTTGTCTTTACTAATTATCAACATCTCTTGAACTCCATATTATTATCTCATGTGTTACACCAATGTGCTTTTTTGGAAAGGAATTTTTTGGTAACCCCTTATGTAGCTATAGAATATTGATTTATCTTATATTTATTTATATTAATATTTTGTTATTTATTTATATGTCTTATTTATTTCTCTCTCTTAATTTGTAAATTTTGGTTTTATGGTTTCATTTTTGGGTGAACCGTGATGAAAATATGATTTATATCCTCATTTATTAACTTGTACTAGTTTCTTATAATATTATTTTAAATTGTTCACCATTTTTTATTTAAATATACACTCTCGAACTTCTTTATGTAATTTTTATACCAAGTTAATTTTTTTTTAAAATAGTAATTACATTTTATAAAAACATTATGTATTAAATGATAAAAGGATTAATATCCCTAAATCAATCACAAATGTTAAAATTCTTTTGTCATTATCTTGGATTCTATTCCCATAAAAATAAAAAACAAATTCAAAGGTAATTTTTTCTCCTCTATATCTAATAGGCAATGCAATTGTAACAATTTTGGATACCAATTCAGTCAAAATTTAGGATGAAGTTCCCTTATATGATAGCTTGAATTAAACCTTTCCTATATATATATAATCATGTACCCCATAAACCTAGAGCCAATATTTTAATTAAATTTTTCGTACAAAGTACAATATTTACCAAAAAAAACTAAACAGTTTAGTAGTATTGGAAGACCAGATACATACGTACATTCCGTTTGAAAATATAAAATACAATATGAACACATTTTGAGAAAATTATTATACCTTACTTAATATCCCTAAAAATAAGACATAGTCCTCCTCTAGGTCTACTAGGGAAAGGAAAACTATTAAAGGTGATATAAGATTCTCAGTAAAGAGTAGCATACTATGAAATATTATATAAATAGACATGGAATAAGTGATATATTAAGAATAAATGAACAACATGAATCCATAATCAGCATAAAAATGAGGGAATTATATATCCATGAAAGTAAATAAAAACAATGAAGACAATAATCATAGATCTCATACTGATGAAATGCATAATTATGAACATAAAAAACATGATATCAAGGACTTGTGACAAGACACTTTACCTACCATTGAGACTATAGTCAATACATCATACTATTATGGGAAGAATAATACACCAAAACCCAACATGTTTTATCGCATGATATATTTCTATGCATCAATGTGTTATATAATGTTAAGCCCCACCCATCACTTGATTAAGTCCAATGAATTCACCCTAAGAGTCCTCAAGAACATTCATAAAATTCCCTCAGGAACCTATTACTGAAAAAAATAGATATCTATGTAATGAGAAACCTATATATCAAACACTTTCCAATTCAAGAGAATCATGTGGATTTATAAGAGAACATTCCTTAACAAACCTAGAATCCTTGTGGTATCACCAAAGTAACAAGATGCATCCTTATAAATAAAATATAGAGGAAAGGGTACTTAAAATGTTCTATTTTTTAAGATAGTAATTTGATTCACTATATTTTATTTGTATGAGATGAAGTCAATGGTTGGAAAAATCATTCATTATGTTTCATTAAAAGAATATGAATATCCCAAATCATATGCCCCCGGATTGTCTATTATGCCTGAAGTTTTAGGACCACTCATCATGCATCCGGGTGATGACTGATTCAATACTACAACAAACCTTTTTATGGTGATTATCTCTTGGTGAATTTATTCTATAGTTTCATACACCTTAAAATATCCATAAAAGGATGCATTTTCTAGGAAATTACATTCACTTTTACATTACCAAAACATAGGACGTTTTTTACACTATGTAAAAAAAACCCCTGAATCAAAAAAAATATAACAGAGGGATAAAAATATAGACTTTAAAATCCCATAAATTTCATGATTGAAATGGAAAAAAATTATTACATGGTAATTCATGCACCACAAAAAATAAAATATGTAGTGATTGTAGCCTAAGTCTTAAAGAATTAAAATTAAGACAGAAAAACATAACTTATAGATTGGGTAGAAATTAAATCAAAACCTCTTGGAAGAGAGGGATTAAAAATGATCTTCAAATTCCATGAAAAAACGGATTTTCATGATATAATATCTCAAATAGGAAGTATACAAACCACATAAATGAAATTAGGTGCATAAAAACAATTATGTCTCAAGGAGAAGATTTTAAGAAGAAAAAACCCTTACCTAATATCCCGAATTAAATGAATTTACTTTAACTTCCTGTATAATATATATATCTATATTAATCACTTAATTCATAACCTTTATCATATTCATTTTCATTCACAGTCTTCATAAATTTTCATTCTCTACATGAATTCTCCTGATTTTCCATATTGTTGTTTATAGTTTTGATTATTTATATGAGATTCACAATGTCATTGTTAAAATTTATTATTATTATAAAATTTTTTATTAATAAGTTACTAATGTTACTTTTATGGATTATTTATAATTATTTATGATGTTTAGAATCCCTTTCAATAGTTTTTTTATACATTATCCTTGAATATGAAGTCAATAATATACATGTTTTTTGATTTTTGACGAATTAAGGGTGTTTCCTTATTTGGTAATTTATATATTAATACAATATATCTTGAACCAAAAAATCCTCTATTTACATATTTATATCATATTATACCAGTAATTATTTTCCATTATCATTCATTTTAAAAATCAAAATTATTGTTCAAGTAGGCGGTTAAACCGACCCAAATATGAACTTACATTGTTTTAATGAATGATAATGAGGTGGTTTTGTTGTAATATCATTATACCAGGTTCATAATGATCATATTTAGTGTTTAATGTTGTGATAAATCATAATAATAAGGAATTATTTGGATATGTAATGGATATGAAACCGTTATGTAATTTAAGTAAAAGATTATCCTTTTAGTACACTTATTTTAAATGATTTAACTAACAATGATTGTTTTTTGGTAATCTACTTAATAGGTTCTTAAATTTTTCCCAAAAAACCTTAATTATATGATAAAAATAATATTTATCTTTTAATACTATCCTTATACCCACCCTTTTAAGGTAGCGAAGGAAAAAAACATATTACATTATGAAGGTGGTAGTCTGCACAATGTACGAACAATATTATTGTTTTTCTTAATGGCTGTTGTATATGAATAAAAAATTAGAATAAATATATTATTGTAATATTTAAGTATATAAATCATAATAATATAATAATATTAGTTTTTATAGAATAAATTTTAATTTATATATTTAATAGTAAAACTAATTAGTTGACAACACTCATCACTACTCCAAATTGGGATTTTAAAAACACTAGTAAAAGGGATTTATTAACTCTATAGAATTCTTGATCATTTAAGTGATGTTAAAGGGTTAGATTTGACATCCCTCACAAAAAAGTGATGTTTAAGGCCACCTTTACTGGCTCTTTTTTAGTGTTGTTAAAGCCCCCCTTTAACAACACTAAAAAGGCACTGATAAATCCCCCACTGTTGAAGGGGATACTTTTATTTTTCACACCCACCGACCTTATCAGCACTCCCCACACTTAATTATCACTTTAGATAATCCCTACCTCCCACATTCACCCCAACCTCAAGTGAGTTTCCAAAATGGGACCTCCATCTTTTACACTAGGGCCTTTTCCACTCCCATATATTGTTTGGTTTTACATTTTATGATATATCTATATATTTATATATTTTTTGTTACATTATATATATATATATATATATATATGTTTATATATGAGTTTATGTATATGTTTATATATATATTTATTTATTTATATCGATATGGTTTATATATTGAAAAATATATTTTATATGTAAAAATGTGTAATGATTTATTTATAAAATTCATTTTTTATGAGTGAATATTTAAAAAGTATGTATATACGGTTATATATTTGATTATAAATAATATAAATTATGAAAAATAAGAAAATTTAAAATCCATAATATCAATATCAATGTAATCCCTAGGAATAAATGTAGTCCCCACTAAAAAGGAAAAATGGACCCCTTAAAAAATTTTGAAAATCCATCGAATGTAAAAAATATTTGGGTAACCCAACTAAAAACTCAGTTTTAGAGGTATTATGGGACTTTTTTTGCCTAAAAAATATCCACCATGATACCACCTGGTTAACACGGTGCAGAGATCATTGTATGATTAGATTTAATATGTGGTGGAGCCCAAACGGACACCCAGATCAAAAGTTATGGTCATTTGATGTTAGATTTATGTTTTCAAATTATTTTAGATATTTTATTTTTTATTTTAAAATTTCTATTAAATGACTATTACTCAATAATAATTATCAAATTACTAATTAAAATATTTTTTTAAAATTATTTTATAATCCATTTTCACTAACTATCCTATATATTATCTATAAATCCATATTTAGCCTTATCTAAAACATATTTAATATATATATATATGTTATATTTATATCTATATAAATATATTTCTATATTTATGTATTATTGTTATTGATTTTTTTAACTACACCCTTTATCAGTGATTTTTTAGAAGCACTAATAAAGGGCCTTTTTATCAGCACTTTTTTACTAGTGTTGATAAAGGAGGGCATTTATCAGTGTTTTTTACAATCACTGATAAAGGGACCCCTTTAGCAGTGCTAACAAATCACTATTAAAAACCCATTGTAGTAACACTTTTTTTAGTGCTGACAAAGGGGTGTTTTAACGGTGCTTTTTGCTGGCATTGTTAAAACCCTAGTACTGGATGAACCTTGTTTTATAGTAGTGCTTGTCTGGTACTTGGTCTTTCCCTGGAATTATCCTTTAATTTTAAGTGTTTAATATAACTATGAGTGAAAATATTCTTTTTTACTGGTATGGGTTTCTAGAGGGAGATAAATGATTCTGTTTAGAAGATAAATTATTATGGTAGATCTATCTTTATATGGTGAATATTTTCCCTCTTTGTAAGTGAGGGGAATGGTAGTTTTGGGTACTCCTTTACATTTTTGAGTAATTACATAGAAATATTAAAGGAATTATTGCTAAAAATGGTGAAATGTGTAGGATACACCTGTATTGGTTGATCCAAAATCTCAAAAATTCAATTCTGAGAATATTTATTAATCTTTTAAGGACTTTTACACTTGGTTAAACTTAATTTATACCTTTTAATTTTACCTTGGTAATTAATTTCTAATCTTAGTAATTAATTTTAATGAAAAAGATTAATATTTACCATTTTACCTAATTTTATAACTATAATTTCATATTTGAAAATTATTTTATCAAATTATGTATCTAAATGTTTTAAAAGTTAATTTCAAAATAAATTTTCTTAATTGTTTAGAAACAATTTTTAGAGAAATAATTGTTTTAATATTTAAATTTATATATAATGTAAATTACATTTTATGATTATTTTAATAAACTAAATTGATTTATTAGAAAATAAATAAATTTTATTATTTTTTTAAGCTAATGAAAAAACTCCCATAAAAATACTTGATCTAATGAAAAAAAAATTTATTAAAGTTACATTTTCATTAGTTCTAAAAATGTTTGGCCTAGGATTTATAAGTTCAAAGAATATTGTAAAATTTATAATATTATTACATAAATTCACAATTATTTATTTAAAAGGGTTATAAACATATAGTTTATTCTTATATAGTGGTAGATTCATATAAATTATAAGTTTTGTGAAAATCATAATTTTCGACTAAAATATGACATTTTCAAAAAAACTCAAAATACTATAATAAATTAATCTTGATTTTATGAATTAAAAATTGGACTTAGTTTTGTCAATATAATATTGAAAAAATTAACATTCAAATAAATTCATGAATAGTGTCTCTTCAAAGGGTGCATTTGTGCAATAGTTCATGATGCAATATTCACATACTACAATAGATTCAATGGTTTTAAATTCTCCCCCATAAATAATTTCATCCTTGAAAATGGGTTATATATCAGCTATTTAAAAAAATTGGATACTCCTCCCTTTTAGATTCTTTATGATCTTAGTTTGACTTTTCTAATTTGTGATTTATCCAAAGGAATTTCACCGAATGACTTTTCCCATTCCACCATACTTTTATCTCATGTCAAGAATCTACACAGGATCATCATCATAAGATAATTCATGACACAAATATATTTACTTAGATATGAGTAAGTTAATTTTCTTCTAAATGAATTTTCTTATCAAAAAAACATGGAATACATCATATAGTTTAGAATGGATGGGTGGAATATCCAATCCGTAGGCTACAACACTAATTATATATAATATTTAAAAAGGCGCAATATACAAAGGGATTTAATTTATGTTTCTACAAAATATTACAACTCCCTTCCATGGTGAAGCCTTCAATAATACATGATCCCCAACATGAAATTCCCACTCTTTAATTTGATTATCCACATATATTTTTTGTCTTTATTGGGATACATTAATGTGATCCAAATATATTCTCCATATAGATGAGTCTCATGAACCAACAAGTGATCATTCCATTTGTAAAACATGAAAGGAACCCTAACATGTATTTTTGATCCTTCCCAATCGTTATCACTAATCTAGTTCATTAGTTGAATGTAATCTATGGTTATTCAAAGGATACTGCACAACTTGATTCGATGAGATTCTGGCATAGGGGGTTCTCTAAGATTTGATTTTCAAAGGAATAGGTACAAATTGTTTCTTCAGATCTATTTTTTATGCTTGTTGAAAAAATTAGTAAACATAGACCCTTTATTATATTCCTTGTAAAGTCTCTGGAAGCTGTTGGAATTGTTGGATTTCATATTGTTCTATTGAGTTCTTCACATGTCATCAGCCATTTTTTCTTCTGAAAATGAATAATAATATCTATTAACAAGAGGTTTTTGGTCCTATGGAGGTTACTCTATGGAAGTATTAAAATGGTCCATGGACTTCAACACTTATTTTCAGCCACCCACTGTTTTTATCTGGTTAGGATTACCATTTTTCTTCCTCATCAATTTAAATAAGATTCCCCTTTTCTAATTGGTATAGTTTTTGGTAAACCCGTGAAATTAGACTCCGACTCTGAAAAAAAATCAAGACACTCTGTTTTTAGGGTTGGTGTAAAAATTGATATATCTCAACCTCTCCATCCATTAATTTGGATTCAAAATAGACACTCTATTTTTTTTAAGATATTGTTAATGAGAAAATACCTTTATATTTTAGTAAATGTATTAAAATTGGTCACTCCTCCAAGGTATATATAGATAGGCCACTCCTTTCATGCCCCCTCATAAGGAAAAAATCAATCTAGATTGAAAAAGGAACACAGAATGGGAAAGTTGCTACATTATTTGGACTCCCACAGTACTTAGATGATATAGATTTCAATAAGGACATGGTTGGACCTTAAAATTACCACCCCTCTCATAATATATTATTTGGGTTTGTGGATGTTTTGAATGATTCACATCCACTCAATGAGATAAAAGAGGACTTTAACCGACCTATTAAACCACACCTAGATATACTAGGAGTTATTCAACCCTCACATGAGGAAAAATATGAGTTCATTATGAATATGATGAATCAATACACAATGAACATGAGAAATCTTATCAGATTAAGGATTATTATTTGATGTCAAGTTCTAGGAAATGAAATAAAATAATGGTTGACTTAGATGGCTTCATTACTCTGCATCATAGGAAGACTTGGAAGCTTATATATTACACTAATATTGAGATAAAAATTGTTACTAGATCTCTAGGAACATCTCTTAATATCAAATATCATATCCATCCATATTCTATGGATGATGAGGTCCCTATGTTATCCATAGATGAAGAGAAATTTTAAGATATTTATAATTTTATGAATTTCTACCTTATTTTGAAGGAAGGTCTCAAAGATTATATCTATACATGGTATGAGGAATAGGATACCTAATTTCAACCTTAGGAATATTACTTTGAAATCATTTCCCTTTATGGTTGTTGTTAAACATATTTCTGATTTGGCTAGATGTTTTGTTGATTTTTATCCCTTGATTTTTTATTTCTTACCTGAGTTTCTTATGGACATGGAATCAATGGATACTATAAGGATCTGGTATTTATATTTCGACCCTATATTGGATAACATATCTCTTTAAATTGTATTATTTATTAGAGAGTAAATATATATATATATAATATGGCCATTTATTTCCATATGATACTTGTTTTCTGAAGACATCCAAGATGTAAAATATGGATATGATGATACTAATTTGATATTTCATGAACAAATATTTTCTATAAAGTTAGATATGATATGGGATCTAAACTTGGATGTTTTATTTTCTTATATCTAAATAAGTTTGTTCTATATGGAAGATCTAAAATTAATTCTCATAATTTTTCAAATTCTTTCTATTAGATTGAAGTAGATCCTTAAATGGTTGTTTGATGACCTATAATGAAGATTTTTTACTTCTTAGAGATAATTGGAAGAATCAGTGGATCAAAATAGTCAAAATTAAATCTTCCATTAAGGTGCCTTGGTTCCTAATGTACGCTGATTCCATGAAACTTTAATGGATTCTTTTAATTATTTATTTTGATATTATAGGATTTAAAGATTTGTTTAACATTTATTGATGATGTTATGATTGGGTATTTTTAAAATGTTCTTTCTAAAAAGGTTTTATAATATATCTTTAATTTTCATTCATTGACTCTTTTTTTGTGCAAGCTTACAACACCTTGTGGAACCACTATAACTTATCTTTTCATTAATATATTTTTTGGTATCGTTAATTGGTCTTCCAAATAATTATTTAAGTTTTTCATAGTATTTTTTATCAAAAATAGCCCATTCTTCAATATCCATCATTTCCACAAGCTCTAGTCCAAATAACCATCTTTCTCCAACCTCTTCTCTAACATCATCAATCCATATCTATATGATAATTCCATAAATTTACCATTACTCACAACTTTAATCATTCTTTATAAGTTATCAACATCTTTCTAAGACTTTTCAATCCTTTCTAGTAAGGATGGTCTAACATTTTCTTGGAAAATAAATGGTTGTTCCACTTGACTATAAATCACCATGTATATATTTACTAGAACTTTATATATGGAATCCTTATTAATCCTCATCATGGTAAATATTATATGGTCCCTCTTAATCAATGCAAAAACCACTTTTTTTCATTCTTAGGGATGTAATGTATTAGGAAATCAAAGTCCTTGAGTAGTTCTATCCATATTCGTTGCCTCATGTTCATCTCATTCTATGAGAATATATTATTCACACTCTTATGGTCCATATATATCTCATATCTTTCACCATATATGTAGTGTGTCTATATTTTAAAAGAAAATATTATAGCTTCCAAATCAAGTTTCTGAGTTTTATAGTCACGTTCATGGTTTTTTATTTTTCTTGATGCATAGTAAATCACCCTATCATTCTATATAAGGACACAAAAAAGTCATTTATTCAATGCATCACTATAAATTAGAAACCCTTCCTTACTTGATAGTAGATTCCAAACTGGTGCATTAATCATTTTCCTCTACAAATCATCAAAACATTCCTTATATTAACTTAATCATGTGAATTTAATTCTTTTATGTGTTAAATTGGTTAATGGGTCATCCAACCGGGTGAAATCCTAACCAACCCGATGATAATAACTAGCTAATCCCAGTAATCATTAGATATTATTTATGTTAATTGGTATTGTAAATTATTTCAATACCTTTGTCTTTAAAGAGAAAAATATATCCCACCCATAGAGATAATATATCCATGAAAAGAAACTGAATTGAGTTAAAATTCAAAATTAATATACTTCCCATATAATTATTATATTTCTGAGGGTCTCCAAAATTATTTAGAGATAAATCTCATACACATAAAATCTCTTAGATTATATCAAGATATCATCGATGAATACCAACAAAAATATATTGATATACTCCTTGAATACTATATTTATAAAATCTATAAAGATTTAAGGTTAATTTGTTAGTCCAAAAAAATTACCATAAAATCCTAATGTTCATAACATGATTGAAATTTTGTCTTTGATATATCAAACTTATACACCCTTAGCTAATGATAAAAAAAGTGAAAATAAATCTTTGAAAAGTATTGGGCTCCTTGAAGTTGAAAAAATAAGACATCAATTAATGGAAAATGAAAATTTTTCTTCATATTTATGGCGTTGATCTCTCTATAATCGATGCAAAATCTCATGGACCAATCCTTTTTTTCGGAATAAAATAGGGGATCCCTATGGTGAAACAATAGAGTGTAAAATTTCCTTATCACACAAATCCTATAGATGTTTTTTGACTCCACTATCTATGCTGGTGTCATCCAATAAGGAGATTTATATTTGGGTCTTTCATATGGATTGAATTCAATGGATAACTAAACTTCACACTCTGGTGTGTGATGTCCTGGGCATGGTTCACTGAAAAGTAATTGAACCTAAGAGCTATATGGACTCAAGTTCACATCCCTATATGACACATGAATCTGACTAGTAGTGAGGGTGTATGGTGGGGATACTATACCCTCTTTATTACAGTATAACATAGCTTTAAATAGTAATAAAGTAGTAGAAAACAATAAGGTATTGAAAATAAACCATCCAAATAATAATAAAAGATTCATGGAAACAAACAGTATCATATAAAAATGATGACATTTCTATAAACAAAATGTGGAGTAGCAAAATCATAGTAGTGGGATTAAAACCAAATATGTTATTAAAAATGTAAAAACATACAAAAAGAGATAAAATTAATGAGCATCCAAAGTACTATCTTGGTTTTCTTCTTCGAAACCCCAATCTAGAACAAATCAAGTGTCAAATGTTGGGTGCTTCCCTTTATCCTTTCTGACATCTAAGAATCCTATCCGGGTACCAAACAGTTACCTGATTAGTGTGTGAGTAAAACTCAGTTGGCCACCACCAATGTTGTTTAATGAAAATCCAATATGTGAGTAAAAATTATAATGATGTGAAATTAGGATTAAAACCAAAACATTAAATAAGTTTGAAACCATGTCAAGATCAGGCTCCTATAGGGATGCCCAGCCGACCATAATTTCTTTAGACTAAGTTGTATGTCATTGAACATGAAACTTGTAACTAGTAAAGGGACCCAGGGCATACATCCCAAACATCTATGCACTTATAACTCATAAGAATCCATGGAAAAGGTCCATGAATTCCCACAAAACACACATGTTTTAAATATAAGGAGGAATCATGGTATTGTTAACTTTCAATTTTTAAGCCATCTCATAGTGACCAAGATATGAGGTTCAAAAATTTGGATTGAGTGTAATAAAATTCTTGAGCCCTTGTAATTTCACTCTTTATTGTTTCTAACTAATATAGGGAAAATTATCATTTTGAGTCGAGTAAGATTTGTTTAGAATATGAAGGACTGACACAAGTCAATCCTTGTCTGAATACATTGAGTCGAACCTAGGTTTATAATTCCCAACATTTTATGTTTTCCAAAGAATTTAGATGAATCCAATGACCTAAATATGAGGTATTCATATTTTAAAAAAATAGTGAATCCATGTAGGTGTACCAGTCGGCATTAACATCATTAAATTGGGTGGAGTCATGTGATTTCACTCAAGGCATTCCTTCTTGAGTATCTAAGACATACTCAAGATGTTCCACGCCCTTAATGGTGTGAATAATTCCCATAACCAATAACCCAAGTATAAGTGAGAAATTAAATACAAATTCCAAGTAATGAATTCAAGTCATTAAATAGTTAATTAATTCCAAACATTTTTTTATGTGACAACCCAACACATCTGAGGGATTTTTTTTGTTACAAAAAATATGGAGGATTTACTATGTACAACCCAATCATATCCTTATAGGGGATTCAATTAAAAATTAAAGACTTATTTTCAAGGAAATTTAGTCAAACACACCCAAAGGGGTTGTTTTGGGTTGAGGTTTTCAACCTCCAATGCGGTCTAAGGGTCCTATAATATGCCACGGTCATGGTTTGGATTTTCAATTTAAGAATTAAATTTGATAGAGGAAACATATGAAAAGACCATCATATAGAATAAAAGAAGAATTTATCAATGGTGATACATTGAAGTAAAAGCCATTGGACATCTATATTAGCCTCTTCCTAGACTCCTCATCTAGTATCATCCATATAATCGAGCTGAAAAAAATAGAAAATGAAAAACCAAACATACACTAAGAAAATATGGCATATTAGCTCACATGAAAATTTCACCAAAGATAGAAATAGAAAGTAATAAAATAAGAAAGATTAGTTATTGACTTATATATATGGATCCAACATTATGAACAAGATAAAAAATAATTTTGGATGGAGTATATACACCAAATCCTAGAGGAGAGGTAGATGGTGAGCAATGAGAGGAGAATCTTCAATGAAATAATTTTAAAAAGGAGGAATACTGGTTAATGGAAAGTGGTTAAAATAGTAAAATACTATATTTTAATGGGTCACTTGGTTGGGAAACACCATTGGAAAAACCGTGTTAAAACCATAAATTTCCCCTATTCATGATCCCACATGTCGCACAGTTTAGGCACACAATTAGAAAAATTATGTGATACCACGTGTGGTGAACCTAAAGTAAAATGCAGGTTTTCATGGTTTTGAGGAACTTGTTCTATGGTTTTTTGAACCATTATTTACACTCACAGTTCCACACGGTTGAGGTTCATGATTAGTGATAACTATTCAACAGTTGTGCACCTCACGCTATCTCTTTAAAAATCCTTACACAAGTTTCAAAACCAAGACCGAACACTCTTGAAACATCCATGAATCAGTTGGAAACATCCACATAAATATAAAAAATTAATTATAATGAAAATGTAAGGATCTGTTCCTTAGATGAAAACCAAGATCTTAAACCTACCCTCCATAAAATGACTCATCCCTAAGTTTCCCTTATAAGGTTGTTTGATCTGCATCCGAGAATAACTCCAACCATAGAGCATATATATCAAACTATGATTCCTTAGTATCATCCTATGCACATTCCTGATTCTATAGAAACAAAATTATAGGGACTATATTTCCATTGAGATTATTTATGCTATGATAAATGATACAAACTAGACACTCCTCAAAATAAGCATTAACTTCCAACTCCACTTCTTCAAAATCAAGGACATTAGATGGGGAAAAATAATAACGACAGAGATAAGAAACATGGAAGACGTCAATCATAACCCTATACTATTGAATAATAGATATCATGTATTCTACCATCATGAAGCTCTCTATGACATCAAAAGGTCTGAAGAATCTAGGTGAAAACATACCTTCCTTTAAATATGTCGATGACCTAATCTGGTAGAAACTTTAAAGAATACCCAAAGCACCACCTCAAAATCCAAAGTTTAGTGATGGAAATAGATATATGAATTCTACATATAATAATAAATATCCAGATATATATATTTATTATTTATAACTTCTAGGATGTCTACTGAACTAGACAGGGTCTCAGTACCACTGTCTCCCCAACCTCTAACCAGCATAGAGGTGAATAAAAAGGCCTACCATTGTGTTCCTCATA
The DNA here is from genome assembly GCA_963277665.1 of Viscum album. NCBI lineage: Eukaryota > Viridiplantae > Streptophyta > Magnoliopsida > Santalales > Viscaceae > Viscum > Viscum album. The sequence goes on along the minus strand of OY728121.1, from coordinate 848,209,961 downwards.
TGAATCCATTTGTATTGTCTCTTGAAAACTATTATTATAAAAGAAACTAGTTAGACAAAATTTCTTTTCCCAATAGCCTCTAAAATCAAGTACACACAATCAAATCATGCCCTCAAGTACCTGTATAGTGAACTTGGACTGATTGTTAGTTTGAGGTTGGTATCCTATACTTAGAAGTACCTATAGACCAAGAGAATTGTACAAACCCTCTTAAAACTGAGAAGTGAACTGAATGTTCTAATCTGATATTATTTTAAATGGAACTCCATTAATGTGTATGATCTATCATACATAAAATATCCCAATTTTATCCACTAATATGGTCTCCCGGATAGGCAAGAAGTGGGTGACCTTCGTTAGCCTCTCCCCAATTACCCACACAGTTTCACTACGTTGGGGTGAATTTGGTAAGATGGTTAAGAAATCCATTGTGATTTCATCCCATTTCCACTCTTTGATGGGTAACATATGTAAGATAAAAACAGTTCATTGGCTTTCCCCTTCACTTACCGGTAGGTGGAACACAGATCCACAAAACTTGCAAACTTCTTGTTTCATCCCAAGCCACCATTAATAGAAATGAAAGTCACATTACATCTTAGTGATTATGAGAAGTAATTCCGAATGAAAAGCATGATATTCTCACATTAATTATTATCCCATGAAGGTAGGTATCCATACTCACCCCTAGATATGTAGTATCTAATCATCATTGATAACCCAACTAGGTGATGGGTCCTCACCTATAACACAGTCACTCAGAACCAATCCTTCATGATATGAAAGTTTCCACCTTTGTATTTCCTCCAGAAGTGATGAGGCCACTATTAAATCTATGAGAAAAGGCTTCTTATTACATTACTAAAATTCTATATATATTTCATACAGAATATTCATGAAATGAAATTCTCTATCAGCTTTCGAAATAACTCGAATCTAATTCTTTTGGCTTAGACTGTTGGCAACTTTCTTTCTTTTAACTGGTGTATAATAAATCTCAAAGTCAAAATACTTAAGGTATTTGACCCATATTTACTATCAGAGGATCAATTAGTGTTGATATAGTATATATTTGAAAAATTTATGGTTTCTTTATACCAAAAACTATTACCCTAGTATGTAATATCTTATGAAACATAACGTATAAACCACTACTACGATCTCAAGGTTATGGAACCGGTTATTACACTCATGTGGCCTCAACTGATGAGACCCATATTCTACAACTCATTCCCCTTTCATAAAAATAGTTTCCAACCTAACACCACTTGCATCATAATAAACTATTTATAATTTTCCAGGATTAGGTAAAAATAGGATTAGTACTAAGGTTATTTCTCTTTAAAACTCCTAAAACAACTTATCATATGCTTTAGAACATGTAAGCATTGCACATTTCTTTATTTAACAATTAAGTAGTTCTTATTAGCATGAGAATTTTTAGATGAAACATCGATAGTAACTAGATATCCCAAATAAACTCCTTATATCAAAAAAATTCTTGGGATACTCCCAGGAAACAACATATCTCACCTTTTATGGATCAAGATGTACCCCTTCTTGTAATATAATGTGACCCATAAATTGAACTTTCTCAATCCAAAAGTGGAAATTACCGATCTTGTAATAGAAACTAAACACTCTTAGTGTACTCTGTATAATTTCATGGTTTTTATCATTATCATGTCTAGTATGAGAACACACCAAGATATCAACCATGAAAACAACCACAAAATAATTCATTTATGGGTGGAAAACCATATTCATCAGTGCCATAAATAGAGTGGATTCATTGGTTCAATTGAATGTCTTAACAAAATTCTAATTCAAGACATATCTACTTTGGAAAGTTGTACATGGTATATCTGGAGTTTTAACTAACACATTAGGATATCCCGATCTCAAATAAATATTTGAGAAGAACTTTGATCCTATAATATGCTGAAGAGATCATCTATATGAGGAAGTGGGTACTTTTTCTTAACTTTAAGATCATTCAAACAACAGTAATCCACACACGGACTAAGGGTACCATCCACCTTCTTAGATAAATGAACATGTGGAACCCAATGAGTAATACTAGGTCATATATACCCTTTAACTTCTATGTCTTATAACTACCTCTTGAGTTCCTTAAGCTCAGTAGGGTATATCCTATATGGAGTAATAGATACTAGTTATGCTCTCAAATGGTGAACTCAACCTCTCTCTTAGGAGGTATCAAAGAAGAGTAATTGGGTAGGAAATCTATGAGTCAATTCACCACTCGAGGAAAGAAACCCCATCGTACACCTCTATCATGAAGAAAAATATAGGAAATATGGGTCTACACATCACTTAACCCATAATTCTCATGTCTAAATCAAATTTCTTAGATAGTCCATTCTTCCTTGTGAACAAATCTAATTTCCTTAGGTTATATAAAAGACACCCTCTACCTATAAGAATAAATATGGGAATTATAAGAAACTAACCAATCCATCCTAAGTATTATGAAATGAAATTTAATCTCGACGATGAAATGGTTTCGTAAGAAAAGGTAACTACCAAACATAAGGGGAAACCCTTTAAATCTGTGAAAAATTTCTAACCATACTCCCAACAGAATTTTGAGATACTTCACCCCACAAAAGTACTCATACTCAATCACAAGACTCTCTTTTAAATATATAGATAAGAATTAGTGTGAAATTATAGTATCAAATGAAGAATATAATAAATATTAGTCTACTAAGATCATGCCTCACAATACAGATAGTAAGTTACTATACTCCTCAAGAATATACTAGACTACATTGAACTAGCCTAATCTTAAACCCTAATCCCAAACCTGACCACCCAAAGTTGGTCCATTCTATTAGCTTGACACATTGATAGTATGGCTTTTGCAACCACAAATACTACCTTGTACTGATCAGTTTGTGGTACACCAGCTTTCTACCAAGTGAAAATCCACTAATCTCACACAAGAACCTGGATTTATAGAAGATCCTCTCTAACTAGGAATTAGTGGAAAGGTCCTATAAAATATCTGAAGATGGTAAATTCTATTGAAAACTCATCACTGCACTGGTTACCTATCAAACTGAGGATTCATGTGATCTTACATCCCAAAATAATGGCATACCACATAACTACAAATGTAGATACACAGACTACCACTTCCCTAATGTGAAACCTCAAGAAGTTGTTTCTTTCCACTTGATGAACCACTTCCCTGCCTAGTTACTGAACCCCCATGACCAATACATTTATCTTAACATATATTATCATAGGAGGTGATGGCATGTTTTTCCATTTTAGAGATAATTAAAATCCATGAAAACATTCAGTTGAGAATGGATAGAATATGTAATCCCATACTAAAAACATCTCACCTAGAAAATATCATCACCATCAATAGTGGACATGATGCACTAGAGATCCATGAAGAAACATGAGTAGTCCATAACAGTCATAATACCCTACTATATTAGATGATCTCTCTATATTGGTTGGATATTAGTGTCTTTGAAATAAAAAAATCATAGAAACTAGTATATAAATCTTTATAGAACAGACCCTGATGTTGATCTTCTTGGGCTAGAACATCCCACCATATCTTGGATGATCCATGAAGCAAGTAAGATAATAGATTCACCATCATAACTGAAGAAATATCATCAGGCTCGAAGATCATATTAATTGTTTCAATTTATGTTTTAATTTCCTAGGGGCTGCATTACCCTAATAAAGTATGTGGGTGTTTCTGTTGAAACTCTTTCATTAACACATACATGAAGAAACCAAGTTATATGTTATGGTTGAAATTGTTTTCAATTAATTAAGAATATGAATTTCAATGGGTGTTAAATTGTGATGATTTTAGAGCTGATCTATAGTTTAAAAAAACTTGCATCATTGTATTTTTGAGATTTACATAATGTTTACAACATTAACATTTGATGACTTGGGATTTAGTAATGAATTACTAAAATGAGATGAATTGTGGTTTAAGGTTTGAGTATGTTGTCTTTGTCTTAGTATTATTATTTTTTATAAGGTTTTAAGTTCATGTTTTTACTTACTCAAAAATTTAGCCATCACACACAAGATGGCCCTAGGAGCTCAACCTTTTCCTTATGTGGGTCCCTGATGGGTTAACCACGACCAAGGGAGCTAGACCAGGCCAAACCAAGAGGCTACTTAATGGGTGGAGGATCACATCTTCATGAGCACATAGAGAGACCCTGAATCTTAACCTTTGCCTTATTTGGGACCCTGAAGGGTTAAATACTACTGAGGGAGCTAGCCCAGGCTAATCTAAGAGGCTGCTTAATAGTTGGAGAAGCACTTCTTCATGAGCTCATAGAGGGACCCTGCATCCACCCTGTAGGGTGGCACAACCTTTTCCTTATATGGGACCCTGATAGGTTAACCACGACTGAGGGAGCTAGCCCCGATCAATCCAAGAGGCTGCTTATTAGTTCAAGGAGCACTTGTTCATGCGCGCATAGAGGGACCATGTAGCTACTGTGTAGGGTGGCACAACATCATATGGGAGTTTCGTCCCAGGGCAGTGCCAACGATAGGAGTAGTGAACTGGTAACCAATTATAGACTACTAACTGTACACCTTGTATTATGTAGGAGAATGAAAATGGACAGTGTTTCAATATGGGACATGATACTATTGTTCCGAAAGAACACACACCGTCTGATTTGTTGATCTATATATATGTGTTGTTTAAACTCTTCATTTGCGGAATCCTCATCCTTTTCCTTGCCCGTGAGTTAGTTTGATTGATTTTTTCATGCACCAACACCCACTAATCGATTAAAGAACATTTATGATAAATTTTTAATGATCCTAAAAATTCTAATGAGATCGAAATATGATGAAACATCATTTTCAAAAGATAATGAAGATCAAACTGATAAAAAATAATGAGAAGAAAATATGATTTTTTTTGTGATGGTGATATCCATTTTTATGAATCATGGATTAGATTGGGATGCATGTCAGTGATTTTATATCAATAAATACTAACCGAGAAGTTTGTTTTTTCTTATGAGTATTATGAGAAACTCTCATTTTTGGATAAACATAGCACCATGAATCCTTCTGGCTCATGAAAAGGAGTTTTGTGCATACTATGTTTTGTGATAAGAATAAGAGACTTCCATGGGAAAACTATATGTGCATATCACACTAGTTTAGCTTTAAAAAAAATTCTACAAGTTAAACAATATAACATGATACAATTATTCTTGTATTTTCTAGTGTTTGTGTGAATGATTTTGAGGAACCACATATCAGTTTATTTTTACACAATGTTTATAAAACAGAAAAAAGATTGCATGCATTAGGTTTGTGCACATGAAGGTTTTAGTAAAAAATTTTGTAGATAGTGTGTGTGAGTGAAATTATTTTATACATCAATAATATACCCATTTGAGTTTTCATAGAATAAGTGAGAAGGTAGAAGAATCCTGCATACTTGATATCCTTATCTGCATGAAGAAAATACTGTGTTTATTTATAAATCTAGTATGCTTTTTACACATGCAATGAAGAAGAATAAAATTCATGAATTATTATTATTATCATAAAGTGTGTGCTTGTATAATATAATAGTGAAGATTCTATGTTTTATTTTCATACATGAACACAATATGATATTCTTGTAAAAATACACACAAGGTAGTTTGCATATACATGAATAAATGCATGAATTAATTGAAAAGTCTATGGAATGTATTATATACATACATGAAGTTTGAAAAGTGAACATGAAATATAAATTTCATGATCAGTGTGTAATTATTTGAGATTGAATCTGGGACAATACTTCTATTAGTGTTTTAGAATATTTTTGTATCTATGTTTTTTGTGTTTTGTGAGGCCATGTCTTCTATAGAAGAAGTAATATTCTACAAGATGTGTTTCACTGAGACAACAGACAATTTATATGTGATATGTGCTAATTGAGAAAGAAGAGCATCAGTGCAAAGTTTCTTGAATTCTACCTGAGCTACTATGATCTAGCAAGATTTTGGAGGAAGATCAAAGTGATCATCTTATCCATGGATCAGATATTTTAAAAAGAATAAATATAATGTGATTGGGGGGTATAACCAGTTAGTGAAGAGGCTCGAGAGAGGCTAGGAAGCCAAACCAGTAAAATGGTTAGGGTGTCTAACCAACCAAGGTAGAAGAGTTTTATTTCTGGGTGGTATAACTACGATCAACTAGAGGATCAATTAATGGGGTTTATAACCATTTGATGACTGAACCACTATAATTGAAAAAAATACTATAGCGGATAATCCATGTTTGGGGGGTCTAACCAACATGACAAGGATATAGGTTTGAGTACTGGACCTTTTAAAAATAATGTGTTCTATGTTAAATTTACATTATGCATTTCATTCATGATTCACTCATATTAATAGGTGACACATGTTTGAATTAAAAGTTGAAAATGAATTTAGTAAAATAGTCCACACATTATTCACCACCTCTCATGGTAATTGCATGATCCTTGAAAAATTCAACTGGAATTAGAGTCAAGGTCACATATGATTAGATCTACTTTACTTGTCCAAATATTTTTATCAGAAGTATATGAAGTGCATATTTCAGTTTAAAGGAAATTCAAGAGTTCTTTAGAAGGAAAATCCTATCTATACTCCTGATGTTAGAAATTTTTATGTTCCAATAAATACTCCAAAAAATATAGTGGCAGAGAAGATGGAGACGAATTTAAAGATAAAACATGATAAACTTCTTGGTGAAGGAACTATGAGGGGAAATGTTTTAGTAGAAATAGTTGGTTTTAATTCTGATGAATCAAGTTCAAGTTGTGATGATGATATAATCAATTAAAAAATTATAAAGTATAGGAATAAAGTTCCCAAATAAGTAGTCACATGTATGACTAAATTTTTCAAGGAACATTAGGATGAAAAATATTACATAGAAGAAGAGGCAAATTCTATGGAAAAATCATTGACTATTTTTTTCATATCTAACAATCTCACAAAACATATGAAATCAAAGAATGAAACAATATCTCTTTGAAAATAAATATGTGCTAGAGATATTGAATAATTTCAAAGTAATGTTTTGGAGAAATATGTTTTCGAAATTTTCTTTATAGAAGTTATCCATGACCTTGAAAATATGAAAAATAAATCCACGAATGTCAAATATTATATTTTGAATGATAAATGACAAATAATCAAAGATATTGATAATTTGTTACTAATGGAAAACTAGATACATGAAACTGATATTCAGAAGATAAAGATTCAGTGGGAAGAAAGAAATAAATCTATTGAATATGAGAATATTTGTCTCAACATAATGTGTCTGGAACTAGAAGTGAAATAAAGGAATATAAAAGTGACACAAGTTGAGACATCCCAAATTGATGAGAAAATAAGTATTTCCAAGGATTCATCTGATAAGTGTTCTATTTCTAAAAAGACTCAATTTAATGTCAAGAGGTGAATGAGACTATCCAAGGATAAATCTATTACAGGATCATTAAAGAAGGTTACCCTTTGTCCTGATGAATCTATGTGAAATAATTCTATATTGATTTCTAGTGTAGATTATACTTTCGAAATCTGAAAAAGCATGGGCGGGGAAAGATTCTCAAGAATCCTTTATCTCTTAAAAGTTTGATTTTAAGAAGTGTGGAATATTATTTTCCCTAAATAAATAACATTAGAAGAAATGTGCTACCAAAGAACAGTAAAATGTCAAAGATAGTCAAAATGTGTTGAAAATGAAGAAATCAAGATTCTTCGGAAACTTTTAATGCTATGGGAAGTTTGGACATCATGAAATTTATTTTTGGCATATATTTCAATGAATGAAGATTTTAGAATACCCTTATTTATGGGGATCAAAGTTGAAGATAAATTGAAACCTACAAAATAGAACAAGATCTCCCAGAAATAGAATGATTTTATAATGAACATATATGATTACTTTGAAAATTTCTATTATTATTACAATAGAATTGGTATTGGTTATAATGAGTGATGGTATGTGCCAATCATGCACAAGTCATCTGTTGATGCAATTATAAGGACACAACAAAAATTAAAGTATGTAATAAATGAAGATGATAGGTCATCCTTGGGATATGATTAGAATAAGATGATTTTTAAAAATATAGCTCCCATAAAGGTTGTGAATTATGATGTGAAGAATGTCACACCAAAGAAAAAAATTTCTATTATGGTATGAAAGGTCACATCATGGATCATTTACAATTTTTCAATCCCATTCATACTAAAGGAAGCAAGATAGAACCAAAAAGAGAATCAATTTAGAAGAGAAATAACATGATTGATATGGTGAATGACATCACTGATGAAGAATATAAAAAGTTTCCTAAAAGTGGTAACTTTTTGAATTCCAATGTTGTGTTTGATGGGTGTATTATGTCTAGAAATATAGGTAAAAAATGTTTGACATAGTTATCTGGTCAAGAAGAATTCTCAAAGAAGTAAGGGAATGTAACGACCCAAAGTTTTTCAATGGAAAATTTCCTTCTTATATCTATGTCATAAAAACACAAAATAATGAAATACTAAGTGATTAGTGACCTTTAAACATAATTTTATCACCCATATGTTTGGAATTTTAAAAATCCGGCATACACGGTTGTGCTCAAGATAGTTTTTGGTGTCTAATGAAACAAAAATAATTTTTGATGAATAGTAGAATAAATTAATTTATCATATAAATACATTTTAATTAAAACCCACTATTCCTAACATCACAAGTGATGTAAGCACCCAAATCCCAAATTCACAAGTCAAATTTACTATTCTTAGTCATCCAAGACTCACTATTCCTTGTCATAGGTGAAATTAATAAACTAATCAATTTTATATTAAGGAAACCCCTCTCCCCTTCACTATAAAAGCCGCCATTCACTCCCTCTTTTCCTCACACCTCTCAAGCTCCACGCCTTCTCTAAATTCTGCCCAAACAACTTCCCTAGCTCAATCCCCATGTCCAAAAGCTGCTGCTCTCATCAAAATACCAAGACTAGCTTCCTTAAAGAGGATCTCAAGAGAAGGATTCTAAAGGTAATTTCTCTCTCTCTTCTCCTTTAATTTCCTTTCAAGTTCAAGTTCCTTTCTTGATCTCTCTCTATCTATCTTCATCCAAATTGTTCTGTAAATATAGTATTATATATATACTATAATATTATGATTCTAATGTTATATTATATCACCCCACACCCTTTCCCCCTTCCTTTTATTTTATTAAAGAGAACGTTGTTCATGTGGTGATAATTTATCACCTTCAAAAACAACATGCTCTCTTCATCCATTTATACATTTAATCTGGTCATGAAAACATTTTTATGGTTGAACTAGAATGTTGTATTTGTATTATGTTCTATCTTATGTTCTAGAAATAACCTATGGCCATATTACAAAGTTAAATGTTAAAACGAGTTCGTTGTGATCCAAAAACCGCACAAATTAACCCAAATAATCTTCATTTAATTCTTATATAATAATTCGGACACATGGATATAATATAACTCATTATAAAATCATTAAATCTTCTTTAATATCATTAATTACATGTAACATCAGTTCTGGATGTTTACCCATGATCTACCCAAACATCAAATTAAGAATACAAGTGGACCGCTCAAGAAAACCATGAAAACGAACATCCCCGATCAATGTTTTTAAACTCTATAAGTCATCCAAAGGAACATAATATGAAATAATGAAACCAGAATGAACCCTATTAATGTATAAAAGGTTATGGAATTTCTAATTAATGAATATAATGTCATTATACAGGACATTAAAGAGAAGGAGGCATTCGAGTACAAGGTAAGGGGAAATCTCGAACCCAATTTTCTTCCTTCGGGTTCTCCCTCTTTCCCTCCATTTTTGATATGGTTACTCTTCAAAGGTCTTTTTTTCACCATTTCCTTTACTTTTCTGGGATATACACGTTTTCACCGGTTTTTATGTCCATCAAAATGTTTTCCAAAATAACTTTTTTTTCAAGATCTCACATTTTACCTCTCATTCAAGGTTGATGGTTCTTATATCAAGTATGTTGTTCCCTCTTTCTTTTGGGAACCCAAAGCTTATGAATGTGTTATTATGAGATGAAACTCATTCCTTTCAATGGGTTATTTATGTACATGTTTGATATGTGTTCTATGTGGCAAGCATGATAATGATAATGTTATGATGTGACGGGTGCGCCCGGAATTATATAGCGCAATATGAATGTTTAAATGTGACGGGTGCGCCCGGAATTATATAGCGCTCCAATGAATTGGGTAAAGTGATGAATCTCATGAGTAAATGTGAAATTATGCGTGAACATGATTCTAGCTTTGTTCACAAGTATGTGTGGTAGTTAACCACTAAGACATGATGTTTCATTTTTATGCTTTGACACATTTCAAGTTTATTGTTTATGCTCCTCTCATGTTCAAGATATTCTTCCTATGTCATGATTATGCTCACCCCATGCTATATTGTTCTTATATATCCTCTTACTGGGATTTTATCTCACCCCTTTTGATGTATATCCTCAGGTGGCTACATGTATTAAGGAGAGGACAAGTGCTACTAAGAAGCTATAGAAGAAGAGATTAAATGAATTTTTATGCTTGATGTTGTACTTGTTATGTGTTGTCCTAGTTTGCCCAAGACACTAAACCTCTGGATCCTCCATGTGTAATACTATTATGTTTTTTTATCTTTGAAATGATGTAATAGTAATGTAAGAAAAGGTCGGGTCACTACATTTGGTATCAGAGGAGGAACCCAGCCTTAAGTGCGCGGTGCACTGCCTGGGTTGATATGTAGGGCCCACAACGAGGGCGTTGTGCTCTAAAGGGGGGGGGGGGGTGATTGTAACATCCCCAAATGATAAAGGGTTAAATGACTAAATGATATGACTCATGTCAACAAGGTGCACCTTCCTTTTCGGGAGCATGCCTGATTAGAACTCCATAGTTAAGCGTGCTTGGCCTGGAGTAGTGATCATGATGGGTGACCTCCTGGGAAGTTTCTCAGGGTGTGTGTGAGTGAGGAAAAAGCACACTGGAAAGGACAAGTGTTGGCCTGTGGGGACTGTCATTAGTTAGATGACCCGTTCAGGCATGTGGATGGACCCTAGGGTGGGCCCCACGTGTCTACGGGGCAACTGGTGGTACCTGGTGGGCGAGGACCCGACACCCATGTTAAGGCGGGGTGTCTGTGTTGTCACTGAGACCCGGTTGTCACATTTGGTATCAGAGGAAAGGTTTAGTTAATTTGGGAATTAGGATTAGTGAACCCTAAAGAAAACCTCTAGCATGAGACTAATTACAAATATGCACACAAGGATATTTACCTAGGGATCCCATATGTTATGTTTTTGGTATAATTCTTTAAAAGGATAAGTTATTCATGACTTGTTTACTTATGTTTTGTTCTAACCTTTTCTATTTTAGAAAATGGTGGGAACCAGGAGAAATCAGGCCAACAACTCTTGCGAAGGCCAATGCAACGATTGCCCGAACGACATCCCCAATGATTTTGGAGGTGGAGTTCAAAACTTCATGGAGATGCTTACCCAATTATCCCGGGTTATGAATAATAACCATAATAATGGGGAACATCCTCCTTCACCAAAGAGGGAGCAGCTAGCTATCGAATGTTTTATGCGGCAACAACCACCGACGTTTTGTGGATCTTCTGATCCACTAGTTGCGGAATAGTGGGTCAACTCTATGGAGAAGATCTTTTCTGTTCTTCACTATTCTGAGACGTAGAAGGTGACTCTAGCCGTTTATCGTCTAGATGGAGAAGCTGATCAATGGTGGTCTTTGATTAAGAAAACCAAGCCAAGGGAGGAAATTGAAGAGATGGAATGGGAATACTTTAAGATAATGTTTCTTAATAAGTACTTCCCACGAACTCTTCGCACGAAGATGGAGAGAGAATTCATAGAGCTCAAGAAAAAAGAAGGAGAATCTGTCACAACCTATGAAGCAAATTTCACAAGGCTCGCAAGGTATGCTTCGGGTTTTGTTATCAACAATGATAGCAAAATTGATAGATTCTTTAGTGGATTAAAACCACATATTCAAAAAGCTCTTGCAATTCGAGACTTTGGGAGTTATGAAGAAGTTGTTCGGTGTGCTCTCAAGGTGGATATGGATTTTGGAGAATGGTCCCATGGCTATGGTGATAAGAAAAGAAAGATGGAGTTTCAAGCTAGTGGATCTAGTGATAAAGATGGGAAGAAAACACAACGACCCACTTGCCAAAAATGTGGGAAGTTACACAAGGGGAACTACCTCAAAGGGACGGGGAAATGCTTCAAGTGTGGGAAAGAAGGACACCTAGCTCACGAGTGTCGAAGAGACATGAAAAGGAAGGATAATTTAGCCGATGAAAGGAGATAACCACTCGTGGTTCAATGCTACAACTGTAAGGAGCTAGGGCACTATTCAAACCAGTGCACTAAACCTCGAGCTTTTGAGGGTAATCAGCGCCAACAACCACCAAAGCCAAAGGAACAAGGGAAGGCTTATGCCATCACTACTGTGGAGGTGGAACATGATAATGAAGTCATACAAGGTACACTTCCTATTCACTCAAGAATGGAAAAAGTCTTATTTGATTCTGGTTCTACACATTCCTTTATATCTTGCAAGTTTGCTAGAACTATAGAATCGAAGACCTGAAACCTTGAAGTAGAGATATCTGTAAAAACACCAAGTGGTGCAATCATTGCAACCCAAGTGTTTGATTCTTCTCCTGTTGACGTATGTGGGAAGATTCTTCTGGAAAATCTCGTAAAACTTCCCTTCGTGGAATTCGACGCTATAATGGGAATGGATTGGCTCTTGTTATATAGAGCACATATCAACTGTCGGGAAAAGGAAATATATTTTCATATTCCAAACCATCCCATGCTCCTCTACAAATGCAAGGAAGATCATGAATATCCTTTGAAAAATCCTTCAATGGTGTGGTTGATGATTCCCTATGAAGAAGCATACCTCACCCAAATGTTTGAGTCAAAGGAAAGTTCCAACCTTGAGGAAATGCCCATCGTAAGGGAATACGACGATGTATTTCCCGAAGAGTTACCCGGAATTCCCCCGGATCGTGAGGTAGAGTTCTCAATTGAACTCATACCCGGAGCTACTCCTATCTCGAAGTGCCCCTATAGGATGGCTCCTATCGAACTGGAGGAGTTAAAGAAGTAGCTGTAAGAGCATCTGGACAGAGGGTTCATACGCCCTAGTGCATCACCTTGGGGTGCACCAGTGCTCTTTGTGAAGAAGAATGATGGTACCATGTGGCTGTGTATCAATTATCAGGAACTCAACAAGATCACCATAAAGAACAAGTATCCTCTCCCAAGGATTGATGACTTGTTCGACCAGTTAAGAGGAGCTCAATACTTCTCAAAGGTGGATCTTCGTTCTGGATATCATCAAGTAAAGGTGAAGAAGGAAGATATTCAGAAGACTGCCTTCCATACAAGTTATGGGCACTATGAGTTTTTGGTGATGCCCTTCGGACTTACTAATTCCCCTGCAATCTTCATGGATTTGATGAATAGAGTCTTTAGAAATTACCTCGACAAATTTGTGGTAGTGTTTATCGATGATATTCTCATCTACTCCAAGAGAAAGGAGGAACATTAAGAACATCTAAGACTTATGTTGGAGACATTGATAAAGGAGAAGTTGTACGCCAAGTTCAGAAAGTGTGACTTTTGGATGAATCAAGTCACGTTCTTGGTACATGTGATCACAAGAGAGGAAATTTCTGTGGACCCTTCAAAGACAAAGGAGATTGAGGAATGGCCCAGGCCCTCTAGTGTCACAGAAATCCGTAGTTTTCTTGGATTAGCTGGGTACTATCGACGTTTTGTGAGAAACTTCTCATGATTGTCATGCCCACTAACTAAGTTAACAAGGGGTAAAGTATGTCTAGACGGAAGAATGTGAGGGAAGATTCAAGGAGCTAAAGAGAAGGCTAATCACTGCACCTGTACTCACACTACCGAAAAGTGGAGAAAGTTTTGTGATATACAGTTATGCTTCAAAGAAAGTCTTGGGTTGTGTACTCATGAAAAATGATAATGTGATAGCCTACGCCTCACGACAGTTGAAGATCCATGAGCAGAACTACCCGATGCATGATCTAGAGCTGGCAGCCATGATTTTTGCCTTGAAAATCTGGCGGCACTACCTTTATGGTGAGAAGTGTGACATATACACCAACCATAAGAGCCTAAAGTATATATTCACACAAAAGGAGCTCAACATGCGTCAAAGGAGATGGTTAGAGCTAATCAAGGATTACGATTGCTCTATTCACTATCATCCTGGAAAGGCGAACAAGGTAGCTGATGCTCTGAGCAGGAAAGAACCTGCTACTCTATCCAAGTTGAGGATTGAGAAAGACCCTATCTTCTTGGATATGCAAAGGATGGATTTGGGAATCATAAGGGCAGGGGATACATCCTACCTTGCCCAAATGATTGCGCAACCATCCATCCAACAGAAGATTAAGGAAGCACAAAGGGATGATGTAGAGATACAAAAGAGGGTGAATGCAGTAAAGGAAGGGAAGCTGCAAGAGTTCCATATCGACGATGATGGTGTGATTCGGTTTGGAACGCGTCTTTGTGTGCCTTCATCACACGGAATAAAGAAGGAGCTATTGGATAATACACACAGCTCAACTTTCTCTATTCATCCTAGAAGTACCAAGATGTATCGTGATCTCTGAGAACACTTCTGGTGGGATAACATGAAGAAGGAGATTGCGGAATATATATCAAGGTGCTTGATATGTCAGCAAGTTAAAGCTGAGCAGAAAAAGTCCAAAGGTATGATGCAGCCATTGCCTATACCCATGTGGAAATGGGAAAATGTCACTATGGACTTTGTCATGGGTCTCCCGATAACGTCAAGAGGAAATAATGCGATATGGGTTGTGGTTTACCGACTCACCAAGACTGCCCATTTTATCTCTATTCGAGAAGACCTCTCCCTTGAACAACTTGCAAGGATATATGTGAAGGAAGTAGTGAGATTGCACGATGTTCCGCTCTCGATTGTCTCTGATCGTGATCCAAGGTTCACTTCTAAATTCTGGAGGAGCCTTCAACATGCTTTGAGTACTGAATTAAATTTCAGCACGACCTATCACCCCCAAACTGATGGCCAGTCTGAAAGGACTATTCAGAAACTTGAAGATATGCTAAGATCATGCTCTCTTGAATTCAAAGGTGGATGGGATCAGCACCTTCCATTGGTTGAGTTCTCATACAATAATAGCTTCCACTTGAGTATTCAGATGGCTCCGTATGAAGCTCTTTATGGGAAGCGTTGTAGAACTCCAACCTGTTGGGATGAAGTTGGAGAATGAAAACTACTGGGTCCCGATCTTGTTCAAGAGATGACAGAGAAGGTTCAAGTCATCCAGAAACATATCAAAGCTGCTCAAAGTCGGCAAAAGAGCTATGCTGACAATCGTCGAAGGGACATGGAGTTCGACGTTGGAGATAAAGTCTTCCTTCGAATATCTCCATGGAAGAGAGTCATGCGATTCGGGAATAAAGGGAAGCTAAGCCCAAGGTACATTGGCCCCTTTGAGATCCTTGATCGTATAGGAGCCTTGGCCTATCGTCTGGCACTTCCACCAAATATGGTTCAAGTTCATGACTTGTTTCACGTATCACTACGGAGGAAGTACATTCCAGACCCCTCACATGTACTAAACTCAGAGGTGGTACAGTTAGAAGATGATCTCTCATATGAGGAGCAGTCGGTAAAAATTCTGGACCGAAGTGATAAGGTTCTACGCAACAAGACAACCCGCCCTGTCAAAGTGTTGTGGAGGAACCAAAAGTTTGAGGAAGAAACTTTGGAACCGGAAGAGGCAATGAAGGAGAAGTACCCTCAACTGTTTGTGTAAAGTGAAATTTTTGGGGTGAAATTTCGTAAGGAGGGAAGAATGTAACGACCCAAAGTTTTTCAATGGATAATTTCCTTCTTATATATATGCCATAAAAACACAAAATAATGAACTGCTACGTGATAAGTGACCTTTAAACATAATTTTGTCACCCCTATGTTTGGAATTTTAACAATCTAGCATACACGATTGTGCTCAAGATAGTTTTTGGTGTCTAATGAAACAAAAATAATTTTTGATGAATAGTAGAATAAATTAATTTATCATATAAATACATTTTAATTAAAAACCACTATTCCTAACATCACAAGTGATGTAAGCACCCAAATCCCTAATTCACAAGTCAAATTTACTATTCTTAGTCATCTACGACTCACTATTCCTTGTCTTAGGTGAAATTAAAAAACTAATCAATTTTATATTAAGGAAACCCCTCTCCCCTTCACTATAAAAGCCACCCTTCACTCCCTCTTTTCCTCACACCTCTCAAGCTCCAAGCCTTCTCTAAATTCTACCCAAACACCTTCCCTAGCTCAATCCCCACGTCCAAAATCTGCTGGTCTCATCAAAAGACCAAGCCTAGCTTCCTTAAAGAGGATCTCAAGAGAAGGATTCTAAAGGTAATTTCTCTCTCTCTTCTCCTTTAATTTCCTTTCAAGTTCAAGTTCCTTTCTTGATCTCTCTCTATCTATCTTCATCCAAGATGTTTTGTACATCCAGTATTATATATATACTGTAATATTATGATTCTAATGTTATATTATATCACCCCACACCCTTTCCCCCTTCCTTTTATTTTATTAAAGAGAACGTTGTTCATGTGGTGATAATTTATCACCTTCAAAAACAACATGCTCTCTTCTTCCATTTATACCTTCAATCTGGTCATGAAACCATTTTTATGGTTGAACCAGAATTTTTTATATGTATTATGTTCTATTTTATGTTCTGGAAATAACCTATGGACATATTAAAAAGTTAAATGTTAAAACGAGTTTGTTGTGATCCAAAAACCACACAAATTAACCCAAATAATCTTTATTTAATTCTTATCTAATAATTCTGCCACATGGATATAATATAACTCATTATAAAATCATTAAAGCTTCTGTAATATCATTAATTACATGTAACATCAGTTCTGTATGTTTACCCATGATCTACCCAAACATCAAATTAAGAATACAAGTGGACCGCTCAAGAAAACCATGAAAACGAACATCCCCGATCAATGTTTTTAAACTCTATAAGTCATCCAAAGGAACATAATATGAAATAATGAAACCATAATGAACCCTATTAATGTATAAAAGGTTCTGGAATTTCTAATTAATGAATATAATGTCATTATACATGACATTAAAGAGAAGGAGGCATTCGAGTACAAGGTAAGGGGAAATCTCGAACCCAATTTTCTTCCTTCGGGTTCTCCCTCTTTCACTCCATTTTTGATATGGTTACTTTTCAAAGGACTTTTGTTCACCATTTCCTTTACTTTTCTGGGATATACACATTTGTCACCGGTTTTTATGTCCATCAAAATGTTTTCCAAAAGAACTTTTTTTTCAAGATCTCACATTTTACCTCTCATTCAAGGTTGATGGTTCTTATATCAAGTATGTTGTTCCCTCTTTCTTTTGGGAACCCAAAGCTTATGAATGTGTTATTATGAGATGAAACCCATTCCTTTCCATGGGTTATTTATGTACATGTTTGATATGTGTTCTATGTGGCAAGCATGATAATAATAATGTTATGATGTGACGGGTGCACCCGGAATTATATAGCGTAATATGAATGTTTAAATGTGACGAGTGCGCCCAGAATTATATAGCGCTCCAATGAATTGGGTAAAGTGATGAATATCATGAGTAAATGTGAAATTATGTGTGAACAAGATTCTAGATTTGTTCACAAGTATGTTTGGTAGTTAACCACTAAGACATGATGTTTCATTTTTATGCTTTGCCACATTTCAAGTTTATTGTTTATGCTCCTCTCATGTTCAATATCTTCTTCCTATGTCATGATTACGCTCACCCCATGCTATATTGTTCTTATCTATCCTCTTACTGGGATTTTAGCTCACCCCTTTTGATGTATATCCTCAGGTGGATACATGTATTAAGGAGAGGACAAGTGCTACTAAGAAGCTATAGAAGAAGAGATTAAATGAATTTTTATGCTTGATGTTGTACTTGTTATGTGTTGTCCTAGATTTCCCAAGACACTAAACCTCTGGATCCTCCATGTGTAATACTATTATGTTTTTTTATATTTGAAATGATGTAATAGTAATGTAAGAAAAGGTCGGGTCGCTATAGGGAAAGCATCTATGACTTTTAGTGTTGGGCAATAGATCTTTTTACACAAATTGGAGACTACTAATGTTCCAAAATAATGTATGATCATATGGAAAAAATAGTTGGAAGAGGCAAGAAAACTGGAAAAATTAAAGAAAAATGAAAATTATTTGTTAAAAAATTTGAAGAATCTTGTTTCATCAATGAAAATTGTTTTGTTGACAATCAAATATCAACCCATATATAAATTGTTTTTGTTTTTAAGGTAGGGAATTGAAGGGGAAACCTTTATTTAGGGGGAGACCTGAATTTGATAAATTTTATCAACATATTATAGCTAAATGTTGTCCATTATAAAATACTATTTGCATCATTTTGTCTCTTTGAAACATGTAAAATAATCTTAGAAGATACTCCGAGTTTATTCTTGCTGAAAGTTAATCACGATGAAGAAGATATTGTGTACATCTCTTGAGGGGGAGCACAGAAGATTAACCATCAGATATTCAATCTCAATTTATATAATTTTAATATCATAAGTTCTTTTGAGGTATTTATATAATAATTATAAAATATTAATTTATTTAAATTGAATATTTTCTTCATTGAGGTAGTTGGTTACATTCTTCTTTCTTCATAATAAAAAATACATCAATTTTAAAAGGGAGAGACATATTTCATGATGAAAAAAATGATGTATGATAAGGGGAAATAAAATTGAATGATTCTAATCTATTTGGTGAGATGTATGTAGGGGATTAGTTGAAAATATTTCTAGAAATTCCTAAAAACGATTTTTAGTGATTGGTATCTAATGATAGAAGTTTATTGAAAAAATTGATGATAAATTTTATGACTTTTGTTTTATACATAGATCATTGCTCAGGTAGAATTAGAGATGATTAATTTTATATCTTTTCTAAACTAGTGGTGATTCTATCCTTATCTTAAGTAAATTAGACAATAATATCATATGAAAAGAGGATGTTATTCAAATTTGAATTTTAGAAATGATAATCCCTTCACATACTTGTATATTTGGATTTATTGACAATAAGGGGGAGAAGATATCATTGAATTTAAAATGAAGTGTACATTGACAAAAAAACACCTAAGGGGGAGATTGAATAGCCATGTTATTTATTAAGGTTCATTTTTTTCGAATACTTAAGAAGATGAAGGGTCAATGGTTGTTTAATTGTGAAGATTGCAGAGCTAGTCTGTAGTTCATAAAAACCAATGTCATTATATTTTTGAGGTTGAAATAATGTTTACAACATTAATATTTCAATATTTGTAATTTATGATTGAATTATAGAAATGAGATGAATTTTTATTTAAGGTTTGATTATGTTTGACTTGGATTAGAATTATTATTTTTGAGAATGTTTGAAGTCCAAGTTCTTCCTTACTCAAAAATATCACCTGCACACACATGCTGGTCTTAGAAGATCAACATTTGCCTTATGTGGGACCCTAGAGGGCCAACCATGGATGAGGTCAAGATACTAGGCCAAGATAGGATACTGAATAATGTGTGGATGATTATTTCCTCTTGAGTTCATAGATGGATCCTCGATCCACCATGCAAGGAGGCACATCAGTGGAATAGAGAGTCGACACAGGGTGGTGCCAGTGAGAGGCGTAGTGAAGAAATAACCAATTCTGGACCGCTACTTGCACACCTATTATTATAAAAGAGTGTGAAATTGGACATAATTATGATGTGGGATGTATTATTATATCTCTTAAGGAACACTCTCCATTTGATTCATTGATCTATTGATCCGGGTAGTCCGGTCTCTTATGGCACATCATCCTCATCCTTGGCCTCGCCTGAGAGTTCTGTTCATCATGTTTTTCTTGTAGCGATGTCCATTGATCGATCGAACTGAGTTTACAATGACTATTTGATCATCCTGAAAATTATAATGTGACTGAAATATGATTAAACTCTATTTATGTATGAAAAAAATATCAAACCAAAAAAACATTGAGAATAAAATACTATTATTTCGGTGATGGTGATATTTGTTGTTGCAAAGCATGGAGGTGATTAGTGTGCACATTGGTGATTACCTATCTATAAATACCACCTAAGGAGTTATTTTTTAATACTAAGTGTTTTTAGATTTTCTCTTTTCTAGATAAACATAGCATTGTGAATCCCTCTAGTTTATGGAAAGAAGTTCCACGGATACTCTGTTTTGTGTGAAGAAGAAGACACTTCCATGGGAAAACTATATGTACATAGAACCCTAGTGTTTCTTCACTAAGAACTATGTTTCACTAAGAAACCAAGAAAACATGATATAATTTTATGTGTATCTTCTCGTGTTTGGATGAACTAGTTTTAGGAACCACCTATCATTGTATTTTTACACTGTGTTTTCTAAAAAAAATATTTCATGCATTAGGTTTGTGTGAATGATTGTTTGAGAAATAGTGCATGTTGAAATTATGCATGAGTGAATTCCTTGAGTGCATGAATACTATGCCCACTTTAGTTGGTGCACAATATAGAAGAAGGTAGAATAATCTGTAATGACCTGAATCTGGAGCCACTCAACTGGTGCCCCGTACCCAATTCGCCACATGACCTCAAGCACGTTTACCCAAACGCCAGAGGCTTTCGACTAGCAGCGAGGGCCTTGGTGATTAATTGGGGAAACTATGCCCTCATTTAGTAAAGTATAAAAGAGAAAGGAAATAACAGTCAATAGCAGAAGCAGTAAAAAACATACAATATTAGAAACTAAACATCAGATGAAATGGATATATTGTAATGATGACAATGATGCAGTAGGTACAAGTATCTAAGGAAATAAGCAAACACAACAATGTGCTGAAATACAACTGAGAAACATGGTACAAAAAGTAAATAGAATCTCCTGCAGTATCAGAAGCCTAATCTCGGTCCTATGCTCTCCAGCTCCAACCAGCAATCATGTACCTGAAGTATAAGGGCCACAATCCCTATCCACACCTACAAACATATAACCTGTTTGGGCCGAAAAGCAGGACCCAAACATGGTGTGAGACTAATCCCAGTAGGCAACCACCACAAGATATATGCCCTACTATCAGTGAGTAAAATAACAGAATTAATGAAAGTAAATGTAGTAATGAACTTGGATTACACAAGTAAACAATCCTACCAATTACCATTCACATTCATTTGACAATTAATTCATTCATTTAATTAAACAACCAAGGAATCTTGCAAAGCTCTCTATTCCAAGGTAAACAGGTAACATAGTAGGCATCAAAAGACTACCTAAACAAACAAGCAGGCCAAAAATATCCAATCTTGTGCTTTGTCTTGGTAGAATCATCTAAACAAACCAAACAATCCACATTCACACTGACTCTCTAGGTGGCTAAAACTAGCAGACCCCTATAGTCAAGTAAACATACAAAGGCACAGACACTCTAGGAAGCTATCACGTTGATTTCCTTATGGTCTTGCAATGATAGCTACAGACTCTCTAAGGAAGATCTTACGTCTAATTCCTCTTATGATATTGATACATGAATAAAATAAGGACACTCTTAAGAAGAAAAAATTACAATTCCCATAGGTCCTGCGTACGAAAATAATTCCAATAGACCACCTAGGGAAGTACTAATCGTTTGTTCCCTATTTGGTCTCCCGCACTAGGTTCTCACAGCCCAGAGCAGTCTAGTCATGCGTAATCGACTATCAACTGCCTAAGTGAGTTCAGCAACTACTTGGATAAAAGATAAAATGCATCAAAAGCATTAAAACAACAGGTAACACATGCAATCAGTTATAACAAGAAAACTAGCAATTGCAATAGGGGTTGCCTTGCATGCAAACTGTACCAAATGATGATAAAGCAAAAAACAAGGATAACATACATGGGGTGATCCTAAAATATGAAAACACGCATATATTATTATCAATTAACCTTAAGATAACAAGCAATCTAAGGCAATTTAAACAATAGGACCAAAATCCCTAACCCGGGATACCCGAAACATGGTAATCCGGTACTTTTTCCCAAAAACTCAAAGACATTCAACGTAAGTCAAAAAAACACCTACCTAGATCCTAAGAGATCGATATAATTGAACCTTAGTTTGTAAATTCGTTTAGAATGGAGTAGTTATGCAAAAAAGTCTAAAAAGTTCAACATATGATAACTCTCATAAGAGAAGGAATCAGGAAACATGGCCAAAGAAGAACCAAGAACTCACCACTATGATTCTATTGCAACCAACGACATTCGATTCGGATAACCGGTGACAGATCAGTGGCTCAGAAAAGATACGGCCTCCTCAGATGCTCTGGATGGAATTAGGTGAAGAAGAAGATGGAAATAAGGATTAGACATGACCCCGGTCCATTTAACGAAAAAAAGAAAGTACACGGTGTGTACTTCTGGAGTACATGGCATGTACTTTCCTTTTCCATAATCCGTTTTAGGTAGCCTCCAATTCACCCTTAAACGGCTGTGTGTGTGGCCATAACACGACCATCACACGTCTTCTAGTGGCATCGAAGTACACGACTTGTACTCATAAAGTACACGGCGTGTACCCCAAAAATTTCTAGATTTTTCTCTTTTTCTCAAAAATTACCAGAAAAGGAAAAACATACCTGAAAAAAGATCCGGGTTTTTCAAACACCCCCCCCCCCCTTAAAGAAATTCATCCCCAAATTTCTCTAATAAGGTGGTGAAGAAGAAACCTCAAACAAATCTGGCCACTGTGATCACATATCGGCCTCCCTCACCCAAGTCACATCCTGTACATGGTCGTGCTGCCATAGCACTCGTACCAGAGGAACAGACTGGCCACAAAGTACCTTTGCACTAAAATCAACAATCCTGATAGGATGCTCCTCGAATGATGCATCCTACTCCAGCTCAACCTCCTCGGGTTGAAAAACAAGAGACGGGTCTGAGAAATAGAGTCGAAGCTGAGAAACATGTAAGACGTCGTGCATAGACTGGTGCCTCTGAGGAAACTGCAACCTATAAGCAACCAGACTGACTCTCTTCAGAACCTCAAACAAAACAATGTATCTCGGTGAAAGATTGCCCTGTCTCCTGATCCTCTTGTGTCCCAACTTCGGGGTAACTAGTAGGAAAACCTGATCTCTGACCTTGAACTCAAAAGGTCATATCCACTGATCAGCATAAGATTTCTACCGAGAATATGTAGTATCCATACTTTTCCCAATCAAATCCACCTATTCTGTGGTCTCCTGAACAAGACGAGGTCCCAACATAGTCGCCTCTCCTGCCTCCAGCCAACATAACGGTGATCAGAACGACCTACCGTATAAAGCCTCGTAAGTTGCCATTTGAATAGTTACTTAAAAACTATTATTGTAGGAAAACTCCACTAGAGGTATATATCCCTCCTAAGAACCTCCAAAATCAAGGATGCATGCTTGTAGCATTTCCTCTAGCACCTGAATCGTGCGCTCTGACTGGACATCTGTCTGGGGATGGTAAGTTGTACTCAGAAGTACCTGTGTACCCAAAGCCCTCTGTATCCCTTGACAGAAATGTGACGTGAAGCGGGCGTCCCTATCTGAAATGATAGAACTCAGAACCCCATACAAGTGTACAATATCACAGATGTACAACCGTCCAAGCTCATCAACACCGAAGGTCTCCTTAATCGGAAAGAAGTGAGCAACCTTTGTGAGCCTATCAATGACAACCCATACCGCGTCATTCCCTTGAGGCGATCTCGGTAACCCTATCATGAAGTTCATCGTGACATCATTCCACTTCCACTCAAGAATGGGTAACTACTGTAAAAGCCCTGTTGGTCGCTGGTGCTCTGCCTTCACCTGCTGATAGGTGGAACAACTCATGAAAAAAACAGCAACATCTCCCTTCATACCTGGCCACCAATTCTGGCGGTGTAGATCACGATACATATTGGTGATGCTAGGATGAACTGCCCAAACTAAGGAATGAAAGTCTCACATCAGCTCCTCGCGCATATTGCTGGCACCCATACGCGTCCCTGGAATCACAAGATCTCACCCTCGCCTACAGTGCATCTAGAAAGATGGTCCTCTCCTGACACACTTTCTCGTAGGACTAGGCCTTTAGAATCTGATAGATTTTTCATTTGAAATCAATCAAGAAGGGTAGAGATAACAGCTATATAAGATGGAAAATTCTCCCCCTGTCTGTCGTGCACCTCTAAATCCATCTCAGAGAACATATCCATAAGCTGCCACTCACTACTGGCCTCATAAAATGCCTATATAAGAGTCCTCATGCTCAACGCATCAGCCACTATGTTGCCTTTCCTAGGTGTATAGGCAAGATCAAAGTCAAGGGACTGAAGATACTCGACCCACCTGTACTGTCTCAGATTCAGATCACGCTGAGTGAAGATGTACTTGAGACTTTTGTGGTCAGTGAAAACCACAAAATTATCTTCCAAAATATAATGTCTCCAAAAAAGTAAGGCATGAACAATTGCCACCAGCTTGAGATCGTGCGTCGGGTAGTTCCTCTCATGTGGCCTCAACTGCCAAGACCTGTACGCAATGACTCCATCTCCCTGCATAAGCACAGCTCCCATCCCGATACCTAAAGCATCATAGTAAATAGTATATCTCTTTCCCGACTCTAGAAAGACTAGTATCAGTGCTGAAGTCAAACTCCCTTTCAGCTCTTGAAAGGCTGACTCACAAGAATCTGACCATGAGAACTTAATACCCTTCTTGGTCAGACCTGTCATCGGTGCTTCTAAGCATGAGTAGTCTTGTATATAGCATCTGTAGTATTCAGTCATCCCTAGAAAACCCCGCACCTCAAAGACTTTCTTCGGATTCTCACAGGAAACTACTGCTCTCAATTTCTCTGGGTCTACTAGTACACTTGTTTCTGAGATAACATGACCTAACAAGTGAATCTAATCCATCCAAAAGTGGTATTTTGAGAACTTAGAATATAACTGATGCTCCCTCAGTGTACTCAGAATGATCTCAAGATGGGTAGCATGATTGTGTCGAGTGTGAGTGTACACCAAGATATCGTCCATGAAGACCACCACAAAAGAGTATAAGTATGGATGGAACACTTGGTTCATCAGTGCCATGAAAACTGTAGGTGCGTTCGTGAGGCCGAACGACATAACCATATACACGTGTAGACCATACCTGCTCCGGAAAGCTGTAAGAGGTATATCAGATGGTCTAACGTGAAACTGATGGCAACCAGACCTCAAATCGATCTTCAAGAACACCAAGGCTCCTCAAATATGATCAAAGAGGTCATCAATCCTAGTCAAGAGATATCAGTTCTTGACCATCAACTGGTTCAGATTCCGATAATCCACACAAAGCCTAAGGGTACCATCTGCCTTTTCACAATCAGGACAGGTGAACCCCTAGGAGAAGTACTGGTTCAGATGAAACCCTTTGCTTGCAACTCCTCCAACTGCTTCTTGAGCTCTTGGAACTCTAGTTTAGCCATCCTATAAGGAATAATGGACACCGGTGTCGCTCCTGGCACAATATCAATAGAAAATTCTACCTCATTCTCCGGAGGAAAACCTGAAAAGTCCTCTGAAAATACATCCCTAAAACGATCCACCACTGGAGGAAAGTCTAACTGTGAAGTCCCCTGGTCATCTAGATACAGACTAGAAATATGAGCTATAACTCCATCTAGCCCATGATGCTATGGTCTTTATCTACTCACCTGGACATTCCACTCGCCCTTATAAAGAAAAGATTCACCCTCCAGTGATATGAAACTGACCCTACATCGATAACAGTTGATGACTACCCAGAAGGGAATGAGCCAGTCCATTCTGAGAATGACATCATAGCCTGTCATATCTAGGACATAGAGGTCCCATAGAAATTGATACCCAACCACCTCTAGAGGGAACTCCTTTCACTGATGTACACTATCCATCCTAGTCCCCAATGGCGTGTCTAGTGTCAACCTATCGGCAGACGAAAAGATACAGAGCCCAAGGATCTCCACAAAAACAATAGAGATAAATATATGTGTAGCACCAGTATAGAAGAGAGAAGAAGATAAAACTAAGGATAGTAAGATCGTACCTCAATCTATAGAAGGTCCAGCATCCTGCTCCTGATGAATCTGCTCTACCTCAAAAGTATGGCTTGCATCGCGGCCCTATGTAGCAGCCTAAGATCCCTGAGCTGACCCTACCTGATCTTGACCACTATGTCCATGACCTCTACCCTATCCTGAATGACCTAAAGAACTCTATCCCCCAATCTGCTGTGGAACTAGTAATCCTGCTCCTGTACACGGAGTCGAAACTGATCCTCCTTTACTAGGTGATGGAAGGAAAACCCTATAGAAACTCTATAGATGACCCATCCTACGTCAAGATCGGCACTCCACTAGGTCTCTCGGGCACTATGTATTCTTATTACCGCTTTTTACACAATGATAGAACACCACTTGGCTTCCAGAAAGAAGATCTCGTCTACCAGAAGGAATACCTCACTTCCTTGAGTCACCTCGTGTAGACTCTCGGTGGCGCTTCCTGCTATCTATATGAAATTAATCGGCCCTAGATGCTGAACTGGCCTAGTCCACAACTCCAATCTCCTTCAAATTTCTCTCTGTGATAAGTGCTTGTTTGACTATCAGAGTAATAGAATTCAACTGAAAGACATTCACCTATGATCTGATGTCCAGTCTGAGGCCTTCCTCATACCTCCTCGCTAAAAATAGCTCTTCATTCCCCAAAACGGGAGTGAAATACTATAACTCTGTGAAGTGAGAGGAATACTCCATAACTGTGAGAGTACCCTGCTATAGGTTCATGAACTCTCGGGCTCTGGCATCCCTCAACGTCTCCGAGTATAAGTATTTGTAGAACGTATGTTGAAACTCATCCCAAGCTATAGCCTGTTGGTGACCTGCATGTGAAACCACATCCCACCATCTCTTGGTGGGATCTCACAACATATAAGTCTCAAAATTCACTTTCTTCTCTGGAGGTGTCTCCAGGTGCTTGAAGATGGATAGAATGGCCTCTATCCATGACTCCACAGCCTATGGTCCTCCATCCTCTGTGAACATGGGAGGATGCTACTGCTGAAAAACCCGCGTCAGATCTGCCATAGACGGGGCAGGATGCTGAGCTCCCAGGAATGTCCACATGAATCTCATGAAACACTCTCTGAACCAAGCGTCGACACCAGTGTCTGGAATCACTGCAGGTTTCATGTCAGGAACGATAGGCGGAACTACTGGTAGTCCCAGATCTGTCGTATCAGGCGTACGGTCACTGCCTTGCAACTGACGGACAACTAGAGGACATCTCGGTGCCATAGAACGAATTGTCAAAAGCACACCTCAGATTCAGGATTAACAAAGATAGAAAAAATGAAGGCACATGAAGGAATAGGGAAAATAAGGCATTTAAGTTATGAAAAACATGACTCCACGGTGTGTTTTTTCCCTACACGGTGTGTTCCCTCAGGTCATTCACATGGGCGTGTAATTCTTCCTAAACTAGTCATGTAACACCCCAAATACATGGCGTGTTTTCCTAAAACACGATGTGTACATGAATCCTCTTCCCTTCCAGAGTACTTATACATGGTTAAGCCACATGAATCCTCTAAGAAAAAACTACACGACATGTTCAAGGAAGACACAGTGTGTACTAGGCATGCCTTACCTGGACCGTATTGTTAGTGACATGGCCTGACACATGGCCGACACTACACGACATGTTCCAGATAGACACGACGTGTGAGAGGAAGGGTAACATCGACCCGTATTGTTTATGACACATCCAGGTACCTAGATCAAACTACACGACGTTTAAGATTTAGACACAGCGTGTATGTGAAATGATAACATGAAACATGTTGTTCGTGACACGGTCGGGGTACCTATTTCATACTAAACAAAGTGCTAAACTAATACACAGAATGTTCCTACATGATTTTTCAGAACCTCGTGTTTTTGATCACACAATTAGTGACATGGTTTAAAACTACACAACGTTTATTAATAAAATACATGCCATGTATTCTGGGTTTTTCCGGTTAGTAGCTCAGAAACTGCTTTGAAGCCCAGAAAACATAGAAAACAATAGTTAAGGTGCCAAATTCCAATCCGTGAGGGCCCATACTCCCCATTAATGAAATCTTGGCATCTTATACAAGTTATAACAAGGCAACTGAGCAATGATCCACCAAATTCCAATCCTCGAGGTCCTATACACCTCAAAGACCAAAGTTTGGCGTCCATGTTAAAGAATCTCTAAACAAACAATACCCTATCAACATAGAAGGTATTCTGTCATAGATGCTATCACAACAACATGTATAGTCTATCACAAATTCTATCACAACAGCATGCAATTTCTAATGCAATTTAGCTGGCATGGAAATATTCATGACATGTGATTTTCTAACAAGTGCCTATATGATTCATGAGATGGAATACCCCCATCTCATTGGGTTGCAACAAAATAGAACCACAATCATATAAACAGTAACTTCACTACACAAGTGCACCACCCAATGGTGAAGTCAATTAAACTATCACATTTTCAAAACTTGAAAATTGAAATATTCAAGGTAACCTAGATTTTCCCCTGTACACAGGTTCTAGAACTCCTGGGAACAACTATTTACCATTTTCCTATTCCGTCATATCCCTGTCTAATGTCGCTAAGTAGAAAGTCAATATAAAAGAAAAGAAACCCTTCTGATACCAATTTGTAATGACCTGAATCCAAAGCCACTCAACTGGTGCCCCGTACTCGGTTCACCACATGACCTCAAGTGCATTTCCCTAAATTCCATAGGTTGCTAACTAGCAGCATGAACCTTGGTGAGTCATTGGGGAAACTATGCCCTCATTTGGTAAAGTATACAAGTGAAAGGAAATAACAGTAAATATCAGAAGTAGTAAACAAAATAAAATATCAGAAACTAAACAATGGAAGAAATGAATATATAGTAATTATTACAATGATGCAGCAGGTACAATTATCTAAGGAAAGCAGGAAACACAACAACGTGCTAAAATACAACTGAGAAACAAGGTACAAAAATTAAACAACAACCCCTGTAGCATATCAAGCCTATGATCGGTCCTATGCTCTCCAGTTCCAACTAGCAATCAGGTACCTGAAGTAGAAGGGCCACAATCCCTATCCACACCTGCAACCATATAACCTGTTTGGGCCAAAAAGCAGGACCCAAATAGGGTGTGAGACTAATCTCAGTAGGCACCACCACAAGATCTGTGCCCTACAATCAGTGAGTAAAATAGAATAAGTAATGAAAGTAAATGTAGTAATGAACTATAAGTACACAAGTAAACAATCCTACCAATTACCATTCAAATTAATATGACAATTAATTCATTCATTTAATTAAACAACCAAGGAATCTAGAAAATCTCTCTATTCCAAGGTAAACGGGTAACACAACTGGCATCAAAAGACAACCTAAACAAACCAGAAGGCCAAAAATATCCAAGCTTGTGCTTTGTCTTGGTAGACACATCTAAACCAACCAAAAAATACACATTCACACTGACTCTTTGGGTGGCTCAAACTAGCAGACCCCTATAGTCAAGTAAACATTCAAGGGAACAAACACTCTGGGAAGATCTCATGTCGATTCCCCTGTGGTCTTGCAACGATAGCTATAGACTCTCTGAGGAAGCTCTTACATCTAATTCCTCCTGTGGTCTCGATACGTGTATAAAATAAGGACACTCTTAGGAAGAACAAAGTCTAATTCCCGTAGGTCATGCGTACAAATGTAATTCCAATAGACTCCCTAGGGAAGAACTAATCATCTATTCCCTCTTTGGTCTCCCGCACCAGGTTCTCACAGCCCTGAGCAGTCCAGTCATGCATAATAAATTGTCAGAATCCCTAAGTGAGTTTAGAAACTACTTGGCTAAAATATACAATGCATCAAATTCATTAAAAAAATAGGCAACACATGCAATCAATTATAACAAGCAAACTAGCAATTGCAATAGGGTTTTCCTTGCAGGCAAATTGTGCCAAACGGTGATAAACAGCCAAACAAGGATAACAACCATGGGGTGATCCTAAAACATGAAAACAAGCATATATTATTATCAATTAACCTTAATTTAACAAGAAATCTACGGAAAGTTAAACAATAGGACCAAAATCCTTAACCCGGGATACCCGAAACAAGGGAATCCAGCACTTTTGCACACAAACTCAAAGAAATTCAACATAAGGAAAAAAACCACATACCTCGATCCTAGGAGATCAATATACTTGAACCTAGACCCATGAATCATCCTAGAATGGAGTAGATCTGCAAAAACTTCTAAAACATTCAACCTATGATAACTTTCATAAGAGAAGGAATCAGAAAACGTGGACAAAGAAGAACCAAGAACTCACCGCTGTGATTCTATTGCAATCGATGACGTTCGATTCGGATAAACGGTGATGGATCGTTGGCTCGGAGAAGATTCGGCCTCCTCCGACGCTCTGGGAAGAATTAGGCAAATAAGAATATGGAAATAAGGATTAGACGCGACCCCGGTCCGTTTAACGAAAAAAAATAAAGTACACGCCGTGTAATTCTGGAGTTCACAACGTGTACTTTCCTTTTTTGTACTCTTCTTTAGGCGGCCTCCAAGTCACCCTTACATGACCATGTGTGTGGACACGACACAGCCAGCACACAGCTTCTAGTGGAATCGAAGTACAGGGCGTGTACTCATAAAGTACACGACGTGTACTCCAAAAATTTCCATATTTTCTTATTTTTCTCAAAAACTACAATAAAAGAAAAAACATACCTAAAAAAAGATCTGGGTTCTTACATAATCCCATTAACATGTTATCTTTATCAACATGAATACAATTCTAGGTTGATTTACATAGAAAATATGAATTTTACATATGTAGTGAAGAAGTAAAATTGAGCCATTATTATTCTTATCAAAAAGTGTGTGCCTGTATTATATAATAGTGAAGAGACCATGTGTGATTTTCTTACATGAAGACAATATGATATTCTTGTATAAAAAATACATAAGGTATTGTGTGTGTTTATGAATTAATGCATGCATTAATTGAAATGACCATGTAATGTATTCTATAAATGCAGGATGCTTTTAAAGTGCACATGAAATATAAATTTCATGATCAATGTGTAATTATTTTAGATAGAATCCAATATAAAATTTCTATCAGTGTTTCAGATGTTTTTTATAATCATTTTTTTAGTTTTTTATGAGGCCGAGTCTACAGAAGAAGAAAGAATATTTTCCAGATCAGTGTTTCGCCAATATAGATGACAATTTATTAGTGATAAGAGCTAGTTGAGAAAGACCAGCATCAGTGAAAAGGTTCTTGAATTGTATATGAGGTAGTGTGATCTAGAAAGATCATAGAGGAAGATCAAAGTGATCATCTTATTTGTGGATCAGATATTCTGAAAACAAGAAAGATATTGTGACTGGGGGGTCTATCCAATTACTTAAGAGGATTGAGAGAGATTGGCGGTTTTAACCGGTTGAATGGTTGGGGTGTCTAACCAACCAAGGTAGAAGAGTTGGATTGCTGGGGGGTATAACCAGGATCAGCAGGAGGATCGATTATTGGGGTCTATAACCAATTATTTCTTGAACAGTTATAACTGATAAAAATATTATAGTGGATAATCCATGTTGGAGGGTCTAGCCAACATGGAAAGGATGTAAGTCTTAGTATTTAACCTTTTAAAAATAATATGTGTTGTGTTTTATTTACTTTATACATTACATGCATGATTCACTCATCTTAACAGGTGAAAAATGATTGAATTAAAAGGTGAAAATTAATTTAGTTAAATACGTCACACCTAATTCAACCCCTCTTAGTGTCACTACATGATCCTTCGACACTTCAAGATATAGTAGGTGTAGCCCATGGAACTCCATCTCAGGACCATACCAATAGTAAGAAACCCTCTATAATCTATGAATTGGTGCCCAGAATAGGAATGATCGATTTTACAGTTAGAGGTGATACTGGAAGCACCGTTGGTGATATTACTAGTGGGTTTGGTCCCCCACCTTAGGATCATGGTCATCAGCACCGTCCTAGTGCTTGACCTGACCCCACCATGGATCTATATGTCTATATTTCCAAACACACACCATAGACAATATACCCAATAAAATGAATTAAAACTGGTAAATAAAGGATATACTCAAGGTATGAATTCAAGATTTACTCAATCCAACTACCCATATCTAGGGTCAGATTATAAGTAAAGATTATAAATTTTAATCATAATTTTTTTGATATATGGTATGTCAATTCCATGTTATATATGAAAAATCCCTTTAAATTTTAACTGGAATCCACATTTAATGAAAAAAATTTATTTTAAAATTTAAAATTTAATAATTTATATATATAGTGGTTCAATTAGATGAAATTACCATTCCCAAGTTATAAAGACCTAACCGTTATAATTTATAATCAGAATTTCATGTAACTATAGCCAAAATTTTACATCCATTATTAGAATGTGACAAGTATATAAATTATGGATTTATTATATGGATCACAATTACAAATTTATAGAGGAAAACAGTTTATAAATTTTAATTAGAAACCATTTAATGAGAACTAACTAAGAGTTCTATCTCATGCAACCAAGGTTCCGTGGATTAACTATATTATAATTAGATAGTTAAGGTTCCACCAACATGCTATGTGGTAAAAAATCTATTTAGGATGATGTATAAACTTTTTTTTATTGAATATATATATTTTTCTCCCTTTTCCAATAAGAAACATTATAGAACTTACAAGTATAGAAAACAAGTCACATACAACAAGAAACATGAAATGAAATAAGCATGTCATGGCTTATGCATGACATAGACATATATAACTATGTACCTATTATGATGAATGTTGAAATTATACCTTTCCATATCGATCAATGGGTAAAAATTACATAATATAACATCATAAAACATGTACATAACCCAACTGTTAAAATTGCACAACAACAATAGGTGAAATCCAGAACAAGAAATTTTATCTATAGAAACTTGTCTATTCCCCCAAATAGAGGTTAGATACATACATGAATGAATTATGACCATGTTCTGACATTTACTAGTCTCCTATCTATATACCCAAAATATAAGGAAAAATAAAATAAACCTATGATACCACTTTTTGATGTCCCATGACTGGTTTACTTATAATTAACCAAACCTAAGGGCCAAATGTCCTCAATCGTTCCTCCTTGTACACTAGGAGATGTTGACTAGTAGAGATGTTTTATGGTGGTATAATAGAGATACTATACCCTTTTATTAGATTGAATCACTATAAATAATAATAATAAATAATTAGAAACAAAAAGGTAGAATAAATAAACTATCAAAATAAAAATAATAAATATAAAGAAGTAAATAGTACCATGTAAAAATGATGTCATGTGTATAAAAAAATGGGGAAAAGGAAAAGTGTGATAATAAGAATTCAATACTACATGCCACAAAATAATATTCAAAAAGGAAAAAAGAGATAAATTTCATGAGCATCAAAAACATTGGCTCCATCATTATCCCCCATACCATGATCTAGAACAAAATCAATCATCAAAATTCGGATGCTTCTCGTGTCCTTTGTTATATATTAGAAGTTTATTCAGGTACAAAAAGATGGCCCAAATAGGGTGTGAGTATAAATCTTTTGGTGATAAGTCTATTTAACTCATTTATTTTATGGTGTTTTTATAGATGAATTCTTATATTTAAATGAATATTCTTTCTAGGTGTTAGACAATTAAACTTTTATTTATATTTTTGGTATGATACAATAGATTTGTGAGAATGGAATGAAAAAGTGTGTAAATATAAGTAAAAGGGAGAGACACTAGATTTTTGAAGAAGAATGATGCATGAAATTCTTGAAAAACATTGTTACATATCATGTACTCCATGTACAAGTTGTGACTTTATCAGAGATAACCACCACTGCCAGAAAACGTCTTTATGAGCAAACAAACTGTGAGACACAAGTACACATTGTGTACCTTCAGTATACAATGTGAAAGTGGTAAAACATCAAATTTATAAATTATATTTGTGCAATATTATCATGGAAATTGAAGTGATGCAGACAAGGTGTACATGATGTGTAAGATAAGTACACGTCGTGTAGGTGGTTAAAATTTTAAAATCTCAGTCGAGATCTAAAAATGCTTCATGTAGATACACAAAAAGAAGATCATAACTAAATTATGTGTATATCAAGTACATGTCATTATGAGGTTCCGGAAAAACATTTATAGCACTTATAAATTGATCCCATGGCTGCACCTTTAGGAATTCAGATTCAGCTAAAGACTAACGCCTCGAGTGAAGCTATTATGCCATTTTTAAGTTTTCCCTTTGTGATTTCTTTTCTCCTTACATCTAAACCTGTCATATATAGGATTAGGGGGTAGTTACACCATGTGATAGGGCAATGTAATCAAAGGGGGAAGGTGATTTGGATTTAATTTTTTTTATTATTCATGAAATAGGTTTGTGTAATTTCATTCTTAAACTTCCAATCCCTTTCATTTTCTTTTATAGTGACCATTGATAAATTAATTAAAAAGGGAACATTTAAATTATGCAACTGAATACCCTTAATATAGCATTAACATTTCCATTTTTTTGGGAAATCAAGTTTAAAAATGGTATCAAGATAAAATCAATTCGTTGAAATCTATATTATCAGAGCAAGAGAAATAGGGTATTTCTGCATTGAAGAAGAGATACCAAGACCATTAGAACTACCTCATCTCAACTCCAAAAATAACCATGAATTAATCAACCTTTTAAATCCAATTTCACCTAAACCTATAAATTACATTACCCCAGCACACTTTCCAAATATGTTTACAAAACAATCACTCAATCTACTTCATTTTCATTCATCAAATCAATCAAACAAATATTTTCCTCACCTCATTCTCAAATTTAATCATATTAAGTATTTTGAAATTATAATAAATTAATTCACCATATCCTTGGGTTCAACCTCAAACTTTCACTTCACTACATTTTAATAATAGAGTAGGATAGTTTGAGTTTCATAAGTTTTTTTTCATAGCATCGTAGGGAACTAACGACGCCATGTTAGGATATTGGTAGACCACCAGTAATGGTGTCTAATGAAAATAAAGTTTGAGATTAAAAAATATACTGGTGTGAAATTATGTTTCAAACTGAAATGAAAAATAAAATAGAAACCATGTTGAGCTCAGGATCCTCTAGGAATTCCCAACAAACAATAATTTATTGGTTCTAATCTAGATGTCTCAGAACATGTAACATATAAAAAGTAAAGGGACCTGAGGCATACCAACCAAGTGTTTATGTGATTAAAACTAAGTGAAATCTATAGAATAATTCCAGGAATTCCAATATAATACATCCACTTATAATACATGGAACGACCATGGGATTATTGACATTTAAAAGTCAATCTAGATCATAGTGATCAATCCATGAGTTTTTTCCATTTGGTTTGAGTGTAATAAGATGGTTCAACCCCATTTATTTTACTTTTATGAGTTTCTAACTAATCTAATGAAATATATCCTTTCAAGTTAGGTAGGTCAAAATTATAATCCATGGTACTGACCTGAGGCAATCCTTATATGAATACATCATGTTGATCCTAGGGATATCATCCTTAATATTGTACATTTTATAAAGATTACAAATAAATCCTATGATGTGAAACCAAGTAATTCATTATGTAAAAAAAATATTAAATCTAAGTTGTTGTAGAATTTATAATTCAAATCATTGAATCAGGTGGAATCCTTTGAGTTCACTTAAGGAACTCCTACTTGGAAATCCAAGACTTAATCGAGGAATTCCACACCCTTAATGTTTTCAACAATTACCATAACCAATAATCGAAGTATAAGGGATGAAGTAAATACAAGGTCTAATTATAGAGTTCAAGTAATTTAATAATTAATTAGTTATAACCATTTATTTATGTGATGACCCAATGCACATTAAGGGTTGTTTGGTTAAACAAAATTAGGGGGCTTTACTAAGGCCAAACCAATCATATCTATAGAGGGGATTCAGTTAAGAATTAAAGAATAATTATCAATGTTTCTTATCTACACTATCCCAATGGGGTGGTTTAGGTTGAGTTTTTCAACCCACAATGGTGGTTATGAGTCTCCTAACATATCCTGGTCAAGGTTTATTATTAAAATTTAAGATTTATAATTTTTAGAGGAAAAGTGAAGAAAGTATGGTGTACAACACAACATAACAATTTATAAACAGAGAGACCTTGATGGAAAATTCATTGACCACCTACCTTAGACTCATGGTAGAATCCCCCTCTGGTATGAGTCTCATATTTGTATGATTATGATATAAAATGGAAAACTATAAAAAACCCCTTGAAAATAGGGAATATTTGATCACAAAAATATCATACCAATGATGGGAATATAAATTAAGATAATAACCAAGAGGATTTTTATACTTATCAAGGGGGATCCAATGTGATGAACTAAAATCAAAATAATGTCTAGAAGAAGGTGATATAATAAAGCCTAGAGGGGAGTGTGATGGGGAGATATTGAAGGAGCGACTGGTTTGAAATAAAGAGAAAGAATGGGGAATAAGGGTAAAATGGAGGATAAAAAAAATAGAAAAATATATCTATTTATAGAGTAAAATGGTTTGGACACCAGGTTCAACATACTATGCACTAACCGTGTGATTACCACTATCCCTAAGCCCTTGCCTAATATAGTTTAGGTGCATAGTTAGACAAACCATTTGAAAACCATGCATGGGGAACCTATATTAAATTTCAGGTTTTACATGATTGTGTATTCCCTATTTCATGGTTTAAAAAATCATGATTCACCATATTAGGGATACATGGTTGAGGCCCATGGTTAGTGCTGTCTATGCACAAAAAGTTTCCCTCACTCTACCTCTTTAAAAACTATTACATCATGCTCCAAAACAATCATGAACACTCTCAAAACCTCTAGGAATCCATTTCCACCTTCCACTTATATAAAAAAATGTTTAGAATAATAGTTAAAGTAATTATAACTAAGAGAAAAGCTATGATATTTCACAGTGGTTGGCCATGTAATTCTTCTAGAAAAAACATCAATGAAATTTTATACCATGGTTACATCCTCCATTTTAATGATATTTATTATTTATCCATAGATCATTATTGATATTTCTGTATTCCAAAAATTTTAAATTGGAGTGATATTGAGTGTGGGTTCAGAAAAGGATCAGGGGGTGATGTCTCTCCTTTCATATGATATAATTTTATGATGAAAATTTCCATCTCATTACTTCCCAAATAGATTAAATTATAATTTAGGTATTTGTTATATTTTTTAGATTATAATAGAATAATAGTTCTGCAAAATTCTATAGTTATTTGCTTCATTAAGTAAACCAGCATAGATACACTATGTCTTGGATCAACTGGATCCAATATGCGACTGAGATTATTTGTCATAATCTGGGTTGACTTCCCCAATATGGTGATGAACTAATTAGCCTCAACTATAACTTTATTAACTTAATCTTGGGTTACATCTCTACATTGTCTATTGGGGTTGATACAACTCCCAATCTCATGTTAGTCATTATATTTCTACGATGACATAAACATAATCATCTCTTGATATTGAATTTTAAAATAAAATTCCCACTAATTTTTTTAGTTTCCCAAGAAATATTGAGTTATTCTTATAGTATATATGATATATTAATTGGTTAATCGAGATATAATTCTCCAGGATTATAATAAACATCCTTTGATAACATCTATAATATACTGGACTCTAGAAACCTAGAGCTTATAGTTATATTACATTATTTATACAGTGTAAAATAGTTCCCATAGGATCGAACTATTTAGTAGTATTGGAAGACCATATACATATATAAATTAAAATTTACAATATGATATATATAATGAACACATTTCTAGAACATTATTTTCCCTTCCATTATATCCATAAAAATTACACATAGTCCTCCTTTAGGTTTCTTAGTGAAAGGGAAAAAAATAGGGTGAGCTTAGATGGTTAGTAAGGAGTAACATGCAATGAAATATTACACAAAACAAACATGGAATAAGTGATACCGAAATTATAAATGAACAAGAAGAATCCATAATAAACTAAAACTGGGGGTAAGCTATATCTATGATAATAAATAAAAACATGGATAATAATAATCATTGATCTAATAAAAAATGGAATGCCTAATGATTGACATCAAAAAATTTCTATCATGGTAATATGAAAATACACTTTATTTATTTTCAATACCACAATAATTATATAATCATGTTATGGGAATAGGAATACAAAAAAACCCAATATGTTTTGTATCATGAGACCCATTGATGAATCGAGGGGCTATATAAAGTTGGCCCCTACTCATTACCTGAACAATACCAATCCAATAAACAAAAGATTCATCAAGAAATTATAACATTCCCTGAGGAACCTCTTACTAAAAAAACATGGTTATCCATAAAATCATAAACATGAATATAAAATACTTCCCCATTCACTAGAATAATGTTTATGTCTATGATAACATCACTTAATAAACTTTAAATACTAGGCATATCATCAAACTAACATGAAGTACCCATATCAAATAAATATAGAGGTGAGGGTACATAAAATGTGATAGGTTATCCATCGAAGGCATAAATTAGATACAGTAGATTTCATTGGTAGGATACCAAAGAAATGGTATCAAAAATACTTCATCATGGTTCATTAAAAGTTTGTAAATATTCAAAAGCATACCCTGAGAGTGTCTTGCTATGTGTGAAATATTAATCCCACTCATCTTGTATCAAGGTGATGTGAGTAGATTCTCAGACAACCCTATTTGGGGTTACTACCCCTAGGTTAATTATTTTCCAAAATTAGATTAACTTACCAGTATTCGAAAAATGATTTATGTTCTAGGTATACTTTTACAATATCAAAATATAGGATTATTTTTCCACCATTGAAAAGGTTACTCATGAATATAAAGAATATTATATTATTATATAAATATAAACATTTAAATAAATTTAATTTCATGAGTAGCATTCTAAAAATTCTTCCATGTAAATTCATTTACCACACAAAAGAAAATTGGTGTTGATTATAACATGAGTCTGACTGAATGAAAATTGATATGGAAATCCCCAATTATGGATTAGGTAGAAATTAAATCATAACCTATTGGAATATATTTATTAAAAATGAACATTTAATACCCAATTTAAAAATTAATTTCATGATATAATATCTAAAATAGGTATTATATACACTACATAAAGTAAATTAGGTGCATAATAAAAAGTATGTCTCAAGGAGAGGAATTTGATAAGGAAAAACCCTTACCTCATGTCATGAATTTAACAAATGTAATTTAACCTCTTGTAAAATAAATATTTATATCTTAATAAATTAATTAATAACCTTTATCATATCCATTTCATTCATACTCTTCATAAATGGTCATTCTTTGCATGAATTCTCCTAATTTTCTATATCGATGATTATAGCATTGATCATTTTTACGAGTTTCAAAATAATGATGTTCATATTAATTATTATTCCAATTTTTATTACTAAAGATTCATTAGAGATACTATAAGTGATGGTTTATAATAATTTATGATGTTTTAAATCCCTTTAATGAGTGTTTTAGTCAATATCCTAGAAGATGAAGTCAATAATAATCATGTTTTGGTGATTTTTAACAAATGAATGGTGATTCATTAATTAATGAATTAGATATTAATATATAATACCCATAAAAAATATATATTTAAATTTTTATATCATATTATATCACAAATTGGGTCCCCATAGACATTCATTGGATAAATATAAAGTATTTTTTTAAGGTGGTTCAACCAACCCAACATGAACATACATTATTTTAATAAATGATTATGAGGTGTTTTTGGTGTAATATCCTTATAAAAGGAAAATAATGATATAATTTAGAGTTTCTCAGTGTGATAAATCATTAATATAATTAATTATAAGGATAATTAATATTTATGAAATCAGTACATAATTTGAACAAAGATTATCCTCTTAGTACACTTATTTTAAATGATTGCACTAATAATGATTTTTTGCTTGAAATATCATTATTATGTTATTAAATTTAACAAAAAATAACCTTAATGATATCATAAATGTTATATTTATCCTTAAATACCATCCTTATGCACAACCCTGTAAGGTGGTGAAGGAAAATGGAACAAGTTACATCGAGGGGACGGTAGTCCACACAACACACAAACTACATTTTAGTTTTTCAT
This sequence comes from Viscum album, assembly GCA_963277665.1. Taxonomy (NCBI): domain Eukaryota; kingdom Viridiplantae; phylum Streptophyta; class Magnoliopsida; order Santalales; family Viscaceae; genus Viscum; species Viscum album. The sequence continues at coordinate 848,169,295 of OY728121.1, read as the reverse complement.
AATAGATGAGGTATATGAATAAAAAATGATAATAAAACTATTATAAAAATATTATAGTATATTAAATATTTTACTATAATAACATTTGTGTCTATATAATAAAATTAAAATAAGACAATGAATAAGAAAACAAAGTAGTTGATAATACCCATGTCGGGGACATGATTTTTCCTTTGAAGACTCCTTAAATTTGAAGGGATTAGGCTAACTATAAGTGGACAAGGGATTATTTTATTAGTATGGTATATAAGGATACAAAAATTTAAGCGTTAAAAGGAGAAATTTCAAAATTTTGAGTGTCTTTAAGTGGTGTAAATGTTCTCATTTTATAAGAGAAGGAAATTGTAGTTTTGAGAACACCATTATATTTTTCAATAACACAATAGAACTATTCAATGGTTAATGGATAAAAAATGGAAAAAAATTAGGTTAATTTTTTATTGTTTTATATAAATATCAAAAATTAAATTATAGGCACATTTTTTAAATGTTTTTGAACTTTTACAATAGGTTAGACTCAATTAACCCCTTTTACTTTTACCTTGGTAATTAATTTCTAATTTTAGTAATTAATTTTACTATAAAATATTAATAGTTACCATTTTACCTAATTAGATATTTCTAAATTAATATTTTAAGATTATTTTATCACATAAATTTTCAAAATATGTGAAACGTTAATTTTAAAATAAATTGGATTAATCCTGTAAAAACCATTTTTAGAGAAATGACTCTTTTTAGAATTAAATTTATATATAATGTAAAATTATTTTTGATTAATTATTTTAATAAAAAAATTGATTTATTATAAATGAAATAAATTTTATGAGGATTACTAGGAAATCTAAAAATGAATCCCCCTATGAAATACTTTATTATACAAAAATACTAAAAAATATTTTTATATTAAATTAACATTTTAATTTTCTCTAGAAATATTTTACATTAGTTTTATAAGTTAAAAAAATATTATAAATATTTTAATTTTATTCCTTAAATACATATTGTTTTACTTAAAATGGATTCTAAATTTCTAGTTCATTACTATATAATGGTAAAGTCATAAAAATTTCATGTTTCATGTAATAGTAATTTTCAACTAAAAAACTACGTTTCAAGAAAAAAATAAACAAAACATACTAAGATATTATAGATATGATGAATTTAAAAATTTACGTATCTTTTTCAATTTAAAAATATAAGATTTAACTTTTAAATAAAGTCTTGAATAAATATTATTAAAAGTATGAATTTTTGAAATATTTTTTGATATGGTGTTTACTTACTATAATAGAATCTCAATTGTTACAATATATATGTTCTTAATATCTTTTTATATTAATTTATAAATATTCTCTAATTTTCTTTATTTATATTCAATGAAACCAAAATGTCAAATCATTTTATGTTAATGAATTTCAATCATGATTATTATTTAGAGGTTCGTTTAGTTAATATTTTTATGTATATTTCATTAAGTAAGGAATCTTATTAAACTATATATTTTCATTGGGTAATTATATTTAAATGGATTAATTTATGTGGAAAACGGGTTTGTGGATCTTAAGGCCTTACATAAGAGTTGGTGCCAATAATATTTAGAGTGGTTGTACATATTTAAAAACCAGATCATAATTAATCATTGTAATCCAGGTAATTGTCATTAATTAATCATTAGATGTTTATTTCTATAATTTTCCTAGATTTCCAAATTTTCTATTATTATTAAATTTATTTTTTGTAGATTGAAATTACGCATAAGTGGAAGACCAAAATTAGGGATATCATAGCAAGATGTGTTGTAATTGTAAATTTGCATTACTAAATTCAATCGAGAGTGACTATTTGATTTTTGTGATCATTTTATATTCCTTGATTTTTAAAAACATAATCAGGTAATATTTTCAATTTTAATATCCTTTAATCAGCATGTTTTTAGACTGATATTGTTATAATGTTTAATTTGTGTAAGATAATTTATAATATTAATGTGTAGGTTGGTCCAAGGAAATAAAGGCTGGATATATTTTTTATCTATGATACGAATTAGTGATTTTTTAATAGAAATTTATGATCCTGTTAAATTAAAAATATCTTTAAAAACTTTCTCTATGAATGTAATTAATACAATATCTTTGATGATCTATAAAAACATGTTTTATTTTTTATGGGGAAGTATTCTTTTAATCTTTCATTTTCTCTATATGTTATTATTTTAACCTCATTTTACTAAATAATATGGTATATACCTTAAAATACATCCTTTTTATCATCTTCTAAGTGTTTAATTAAATAGTTAGTTATGACTAAATACTCTATAGAGAATACTAGTATTATGAGGTCTAGATTAGCTAATTTAATTTCATTTTATAAAAAATGGATGCTAATATATAACTATTGGACTAACTATTATTGTATTGATAAATTTCAAGACTGGTTAGGATTTAAGATGTTTTTACTAATGATTTTATTGGTTTACAGACTGTTGGAGAGAATAGGAACTGTAATTTTAGGTTGTACGATTGTTATTTATTTTGGTATGTTTTATTTTTTGATCATTTTATATAATTATTAATTTTATTTTCAACATGTGTAGGTGTTTATAATATAATTAATATTAAAAATAGGTCATTGGTAGATGGAGTATCTTAGTTTTCTATACAATATGAACTCCAATTTTGAAAAAAATGGTATATACATTGGCTTTAATTCAATAAGCACTTTTATTTTCCAAAAGTGGTGATATTATTTTTTCCCTCTCATTGTTTGGTATATTATAAAGGGTTATATTATAAGTTTACAAATTATATACAGGGTGTGTTGGTTAAATCTATTATTCCCTCAATCCTGATTATCCAACATAACATGGGGTCTTATATCCGCTATGGTAACATGAATTTCCAATTCCCTCTATATTTTAGTTGTTCAATAATAGGATTACTATCATAAACAGTTTGTGGATTTCTTTCCACTAGTAGTACAAAGATAGAGGGGTTTTATTTCTTTTTAATTTCTTGAAATGGAATTTTAGGTGTCACTCAAACTCCTACATAATATTGAATTTGTAGATCAAATAATCATTAATCTTATTGACTCTTTTATATGATAAATTTTTTCCCAAAACATCATTCAATTGGCTTGGACACCCATTCTAATTTATTCATGCATTATGAATTATCTTTTCTTTAATAAATGTTTCTTATTATTGGTTATTTAAGAGTAAATTTATTTATAATTTTCATAAAAAAAGAAGAAGAGAGTTTATTTTTCAAGGATGTGGGAAAACGTGTCCCAAATTTGATGGTGCTTATATTAACTTACAGAAGTAATTAATTATAGATATTTAAGTTATAATTGTTTGTTTGATCGTTGATACTATTAAAGTGGTGAACTATGTTTTCTCCTAATCTTGTAACTAGTAATTTCCCATTTAATATTTTATATTTTTTATTAAATTTTATTATTTTATTTATCCATCTTCTCACCTATTTATTTGTTCACATATTCTTATTTTATTCTTGATTTTTCATTCTCGCTTATTTTTATTTTTATTTAAAAAAGATAAATAATCTTGTTCATTCACAAGGGAGAAGAACTAGTGTTTCCAAAAATTGGGATATTTTTTTTAAATTTTTGAATAAGGTGAGTAGTACTATGGATAGTGATAAATTTTGGGTAAAACCACGGATAAGAGGAATCAAACTAAATACCTCAGTTAGTGAAAATCACTATGTTACCACTAGACCATAGGGTCATGTTAATTGGATATATTATATTTATTAATGAATTTTTAAATGAAAAATATAGCTTTTGATTTAAAGTGATTTTATAATAATAGTTATAACATAATCTTAGAAGTGGTCAAATTTTGGACATGAAATTTTAAAAAAAATCAACTCATGAAGAATTATTTATTTATTATCAAAGGTATATATAAGAATTTATAAAACTCCTAGAAATATATCTATTGATTAAATTTAATAGTCAAAGATCTCTTTTTATTATTTTTTTCATCATAGTGTAAGGTGTTTGAATGAATTAAAATATATAAAAATGACATAGTAATTTATTTTGGTTCCTTAATTAGTGAATCACCTGATTAGGTTGGAATTATTTAATTTTTGTTAAGTGATCATCATAAAAATCATCATTAGATCAAAATAAATCTAGATAGTGAGGTACCTTTCTTTAAAATTCATTATATTATCAGAATAATTTTATTGTTGTTATTGAGTAAAAAGGGTTTTTTCTATTTCATTTAATCATTTTTGATGTTTATAAATCCCATAATTACTTATGGTAAAGTCGATGTTAATATATTCTCATATATGATTTCAAATATATATAGTAAGTAAAATCCTTGTTATAACTCTTTTATTTTTTTCAAAAAAATATGGAACACAACATTAAAATAATTTAATGAACACCATGGGTTATAAAAGATCAACAAATTATTTTTTTAATTCTTAAAAGAAGAGAAAATTCTCATCTCCCCTAATAGGGATAATAATTAATTTTGGGATTAACTTCTTAACATGTGTGGTTATGGATAATTACATTTTTGAATATGTATTAATATTTTAAAAGAAAAAGGAAAGGGAAAGTAGTAATTATTTCACCAATGTTTCTAAAAGGCCTTCCTCCATGGGAATCCCTAACTAAAAATTGATTAAAAGAACATAATGTAATAAAAATTCATATTATAAAAAAACCCATCACAACTAAATATAGCCATGAATAAATCCTTTTGTATTTATTGTGTAAACATACAATAAATAAAAATCATCCTTATATTAATTAATAATATTTGAAAAAACCTTGAATTTTTCATTTATAATAGTAATTAGTATATATATTTGAGATAATTAATCAATATAAATATTGAAATTTTCTTTATTTTACTTGATAACATGTGAAAATACCTATAATAATTAAACTCAAATATAATACCTTACATTAATTTTGTGGTTATTCATTATAATATTTAATGATTCATGATTTAATATGAATAAAAAACTTCTTATGAAGTAATAAGTTCGCCCAAGATATAATGTCCCAAATAAAATTGTAGAATTATTTATCATAAATTGAGTGGCTAAGTTTAGTTTATCCTAGATTTTATCTAGAATGTTTAATTATATGCTTAACATAAATAAAAATAGACTGTATTACCATATTATAAGCATCATTATCTATCTCAAAATTTGTAGCTAGGTTGAGAAGTTCCAATATAGGAATAAAACCAAATTTCTATTTTATTATTTCAAAAAATTATCATACACCAACATTACACATTAATTATGAATCATTTTTATACATTTTATTAAGGAACTATGATGATGATGAAATTTTTTACTAGACATATATATAAATAAGAAATCTCATGAAAATGTCATACATTAAAATTAAAATAATTAAATAAAATACAATGTCTATATTTTTATGTTTATTTAATATATATATATATATATATGGGGAATACATTTATTTCATTTAATGAAGTGTGGTTATCATAAGAAAATTGAAGAATATCAATTTATTTTTGTTATTAATAAAGTGATATTTTTTGTTGACTTGTAAATTATGGAGGATCATTTTATTAATTAAGTGTGTGGAAATTATCAATGGGTTTTGTGATGGAAAAATTCTAATGGACCACCATTGAATTTTAATAAAGGATTATAGATATATGATAAAGGATATAATGAAATTTTGATGATCAATTAAATATTAACTATAATAATGAGGGAGTTTCACATTATAGGTTAATTATAGAGGGAGGATGACATAATTTTTAATTAGTGAATAATTTTATCTATTTAGACGAGCCTCTCATCTATTTCTCTACTTTTAAATATCCCCATTTTCCATAGTTGGGGATGTTTTGATAAATGGTGATTGGAGGATGGATAATTGGATAAATAATCAATATATTTGAAATAAATTATTTTGAATATTTTATATAATATATTTGGAATTTTCAATGATGTTACAAAGTATAAAACTATTATTTTTATGAATTATTTTTTAGACATTAAAATAAAGTATTAAAATCCTTAGCCTGAGGCCATGCACATAATCTACTTTATATCTTTGATCATTATCCATTTAAACCTCAATATCATGAGTTTATATGAGGGGATTTTAAAAGGGGAAAAGGGTCCATCCCACTCCCTAGAGTTATGTACATAAAAATAGTGAGATACATAAGGGCATGAAAAAATGGAATTGACTGTTCCAATAATGAATTCATTCATTCTCAATGGGCATGTTTGGAGAAAAACTTCTTTCAAATGAGTATAAATTAATTTAATTCATAAAAGGTAATTTATTATGGAATATTTATGATAGATCTCTATATTTCATATTGTTATGTTAAATATATTGATAATTTGAGTAATTTAAATGAAAAATTTCTATGTAGGTGGCTATGATTTATTCTTATCTTGAGATAATATTAACGTTTCTGGTTGAAATATTATAAAATAATGATTATTTATGCCTATTTTTTGATAAATAATTATGTGTGTATTTTAAATAATTATTTCAAAAATTACTTTATGGAAAATGTGTTATTTTGTATCCATCGTGTTTTTATATCAAATCTATGGGTTTTTAAAAAAATTATGTTAATAAATTTTAATGATAGAATTCATTAAAATTTATTATTGGTGGTTATTGTTTTTGGATTTAACTAAATGATTTTGTTAAATTTTTCTTCCATATATTTTATTATAAAATATTTCAGTTTCGGGATATATCTAAGAAAATAGATTTTGATTATTTGCTAAAAACATGTTTATATAGTTTTATTAATATATTTATTATTATTAAAAATAATATGGTTAATATTTTTTAGTCTAATGGTTTATCACTAGGCCCTATAGTAAAACTATTTACACTTTATGTGGATGTATTTGAGGGATAATTATATAAATGGGTGATAAATTTCACTATAAGTAAAACAATGTGAATTATAGTTTGTTTTAATTGGGATTAAATTACTATAAAGTATATTTTTCCCTTTTAATTTATAATTTTAAGTCATTATCATGATATATGTGGATTAATTTGGTCTACATACCTATGGGAGAGATTGGATGATTGTGATAATCAAATATCATTACCTAGAAGATATTTTATTACTCATGGTAAACCTTTAATATGATTTTGGTATATTAAACTGGTCAACCTACTTAGGATTGTTAAATATAGGGGAATATTGGACAAATGTGACATTAGAGGCTCATTCAAATATATAAAACCTTTTATTTTGTATTTTTATGGTTTTGTTAATTATATTTGAATTTTCTGATGGAGAACCTTTTGATTAGTTACATAAGGGATTTATGTGTTATTGCATAAAGGTGTTACCTTTAGTTATTATATGGTAGTAAATTACTATTTCATTGGACTTTAGAAAACCTCATAATATGGTGGGTATATATTATGTGAAATGATAGTGTTACCTTTGACTATTACTCAATGGTATGATGTTACAATTGTTTTTAGAAAATATGTTTTTCTCTTTAAATGGATTTTACCATATGTCCTATTTGAATAAGTAATCAATTTCTTAAAAAGGTTTTAATAAATGATTTTATATTTTTTTATAAAACCTACATTGTAATTTCAATATTTTATTACTCATGCATGAGATTATATTAGTGTTATTGGGGGAAACCTATTAATTTTGTACTCACCCCTATATGTACACGTCGGTGGATATATAAAGTCTATTGTTTATGGTGCAGGGAAAGGAAAGACATTATTATTCAATTGTGGTGAGTAATAAATCAATTTTTTCATATGAAAATATAATTTTATGGTTTAGGGGAATATGTAACTTTATTTAATTTATCAATTTGTTAAATTGTTTAAATATGGATTTGAAAAATTGAATTATTTTTCTGCTACGAGTTTATATTTTTAAAAGAATTTAAACCCAAAAGGGTTTTCATTAATTTCTATTAATATTTATTTTTTTGTAATTTATTTTGAGATCAAAAAATTACCCCATTTTTTATTTTATCCCTTGACACTAGTTTCCATAGTTTATCAATTGGAAAGAACACTTGAGGCCTTATGGTGATTCATATTGGGTCTCTGTATTTGAGTACTCAAGATGTTTTTTTTGTAAAATAGTATTACAGTATTGTTATTTTGAGTAAATCATTGGAAATTTTTGATATCATGGAGAATAAGATGGTTATGACTCAGAACTCATCCATAAAAAGATTTAGATATCCTTTTAATGGTGAAATTTTAGTTATTGTTGATTCCAGGTAAAATCATGGTTTATGAAGATATTTTATGATATTATTTGTTATTATAAGTGCCTTACCATGATAGGTTAAGATGTGAATGTATTCATGCATAAATATAAAATTTTTATAGAAACATTAAATGAAAATCGTTTTAAAAACTTAATTTCTTAAAAAAAAGATTGATGCTTTTAAAACTTTTCTTTGAAAATGTTTCAAAAAATAGAACATGCTTAATTGTTCTGGTATTTGATTGATTCCAAATTGTTATACAGACACACATAGAGATAACTATGTAATATATATATGCTGATGATTTATTTTAAAGTGAATTACTTTGGTTTTGTAGAAACAATTCTTCCAATAAGTATTTCTATAGATGAGGATTGAGAGGATGGGAAATTTCTTCTATGGATCCTTAGTTTTTGAGTATTTCTATAACATAGTTATTTGACGATAATTAAGAGAGGGAGTGAATTAGTGTACTCAAAAATTTTCCATTAAATAATTTTTCTCCTATATCTAATTAGAATATAGGATTCTCCACATGACAAGTAAAATCAGGAATAATTGTAACAACCTTTATTTAGTTTGATGTATGAGATATTTTGAGTTTATAAATTCCCATTTTTCTTTGAAATGCGAGTTTAAGGGGTAGGGTTTCATTAATGAAGGACCCTTGAATAAAGGGTTAGAGTGTTTAGAGGTAACTTGTCTATTTAGTGGATAAAACATCCATCATCATTCTGGTGGAGTTTTATTAAGTCTGTTTGAAAATAAAGACCGAAATAGATATCTAGTAGACTGCCACCGTACTGTTGGTGGTGCTTGAAGAACCAATGCATTTTTTCCAAGAGCACCGTCCCACTGGTGGGGAAACTATCCATCCATTGTGACAAGTCCAAGGGTGTAATTAATTCACCACATGGATTTTTGATTCCATTAATTTATAAACCTTCATATCATCCAATTACAGACCCCATGGACTTATTCTGAATTTTTGACCTCTTCTATTGAATCTTGGATCTCACATTATTCTCCAATTTTCTCACTAATTTTTAGACCATCAAGTGATACTAAAAAGTGAGTTATTCTTAGATATACACTAATATATTATTCTTACTTGTTTGATTTACATGGATATATGTTGGTTCTATTTTTTCAATGAAGATACAATAACATTTCTTCCATATCCTCATATAATAGGGGTGAATCTAGAAAGTTGATTTCATTACTTGATCAAATAAAAATATACCATTGAATATGAATGTTATATGGGTATGTTTTTATGAATCATCTTACTAGACCTATTTTTAATAGAATTTTGATTATAGAACCTCAATCTTTGGATGATTCCTTGGTATATTGGTTTAGGTATCAACATTTCTATGACAACCCCTTAACCAGAGAAAGAATTATTAATAACGGTGGTTGTTTTTCGTTATGTCATTATATATCGATCATATTGAGACTCTCTTATCATTAAATCTCATGATGAATAAATTTTCATTGAATTATTGGTGATCTATAGATATTTACTGGATAGAACTGAGTTTCTCATCTAGTATTGAGGAGGAATTCATGACCCATTCTTTAATTGAAAACAAATCTGGTGAATTGGAAACATATCCTTAAGTATACCTTAGAATTGGTTTCACATGCAGACTCCTTTAGGTATGTGATTATAAAAAAACCTCCTACAATTTTAAAATCTGAATTCTATTCTCTATGGGTGTTTGATGTGATTTAGTCTTCCATCCTTGATGAAGCTTGGAGAATTTCATAAAGAACCTTGAGGTAGGATGTTCCTTACCATTTGGGGATCTTGTACCCAAATTTTGTGATATTATAATTCTTATATTTTCATTCCTTGATTCCTGTTCTTGATTTCAATTTAATGTGTGTGTGTACATGGACTTTGAGACTAGTGTATGATACTTGATTCCACGAGTATTATTCTAACTTGTTTGTTCATGTTTCTTTTTGATCACATGTGTTGTATGTCACTAATATTTACTCATGATGATATTTTTTGATTTTATTATATTCTCTACATTGGTATGGGTGTTACCATTCCTTGGAAGGTATTTTTATTGGTGATAAAAAAATGTGGAAAACCATGAAATTATTATCCCTAGTGGGGGAATGAACATGACTTGTGACAACGGATACGATGGACATGAAAATAGAGTAGAGATATAAAAATTCCTTATTTGTGGTGTGTGATTCACTCTATTCATAGTCTGTTCTAAGAAGAAAGTTTACTCAAGGCCTAATGAATACTGAGTAATATGATCACTAGATACCTGGTGGATATTGAGAACATGAAACTCTTGAATCATGGAGGATTCCTATTAGTTTGTTCACATTATTATGAGAAGTATGTATACTAGTCTTGTGGTTAGTTTTTGATGACTCTTGGAATATTTGTATTCCTTATGGCATGGAGCCAAATCAATAATGACCAAGGCTCATAGTGGCCTGGTTTGAAAAATGGATCTTAGTAATTTTTGGTTTATTCATTCTTGAACAATTATTTTTATCATTGAATACACCTGTTATACATATTCACACTTGTTAAGGACTTATTGGTGGTTCCATACACTACTGGAAAAGTACGCTATACCAACGGTTTAAAACCATTGGTATAGGCTGGAAAACCGTTGGTATAGACTATACTAACGGTTTTCCAAACCGTTGGCTAGTAAGATGTGAGGAAATCCCTATACCAACAGTTTCACTTAAACCGTTGGTATAGGTGTTACCAACGGTTCAGAACCGTTGGTATATCTTTTTCCAGAATTCTGGAAAAGGCTATACCAACGGTTCTGAACCGTTGGTATAAGATTTTCCAGAAAAAAGATATCCCAACGGTTTATAACCGTTGGTATAAGATTTCCAGAATTCTAGAAAAAGCTATACCAACAGTTCTGAACCGTTGGTATAAGCTTTCGAGAATTCTGGAAAAGGATATACCAAAGGTTCTAAACCGTTGGGATAGCTTTTTTCTGGAAAATCTTATACCAACGGTTCAGAACCGTTGGTATAGCCTTTTCCAGAATTCTGGAAAAAGATATACCAATTGTTCTAAACCGTTGGTATAACCTTTGCCGGAGCTGCTACACAACAGCCCCCCAGAAGCCCTCTAGTAGCCCTACCATCCACCTGCATAAAAAAACATTGCACAACAGCCCTCAATATACCCTCCACTATACACCTGTATAAAAAATATCACAAAAACCACATACATATTTCAAACAGTATAAAAAAACACCGAAATAGCCCAAAAAACACATATGACAACAATCATCTGGTGGTAATTCACCTCACCCATGCACAACCCCCCAACCAGCACACCTCCCCATCAAATTCTAATTGGCAGAATAGTTTGATAAATATCTATTAGAGTTGAATAATAATTTCAAATTGGCTAAAATCCCTTTTTTTGTGATCCTAGGTTTGGGTATGTAATGATTTGTGATGAATTTTGCATTGAACTTGTATTGTTTATAATATATGGTGAAAAGGTATTTTCTTAGGAGTCTCGTCACTTATGACCCCATTAGTGAAACTACCAAACTCATGAATAATAGTTTGCGACTATCGTTGATGAGTGTAAATTTCAATTTTATTCACTTAAAATGATTTCCTTTTGAAATAAAAGAGAGACTTTGAGTGGTTTCGTCCACACCGCGCCTCAGATTGAGGCAGATTTGACTCGTACATATCACAAATGACCCATGGATCGTTTTCCTAAAGTATCAACACAATCTGAATGCATTTGGTTGGTTTCCCGTATGCCGGTTGTTTTTACATAAAAGCATATCCATTTTAAACAAAAGAAATACACTTTGAGTGATACCGACAACACCATGCCTCGAATTGAGGCAGGGTTGACTCGTACACGTCAAAAATGACCCATATATCCTTGTCCTAAAGTATCAACAGTATCTGAATGTGTTTGGTCCATTTTCCGTATGTCAGTTGTTGTTTTTACTTAAACTGTTGTCCATTTCAAAAAATAGTTAGACACTTTGAGTTGTGCCTCCCACACCTCGCCTCAGATTGAGGAGGGGTTGATTCCTACACGTCACAAATGACCCATGGATCGTTGTCCTAAAGTTTCAATAGAATCTGAATGCGTTTGGTCAGTTTTCCGTATGTGGTTTTTTTACTTAAAAGCGCATCCATTTTAAACAAAAGAAAGACATTTTGAGTGGTACCGGCCACACCGGCCCTCGGATTGAGGCGGGGTTGACTCCTACACGTCAAAAATGACCCATGGATACATGTACTTCAGTATAAATAGTATCTGAATGCCTTTGGTCCATTTCCCGTATGGAAGTTGTTTTTTTAACTTAAACTGTTGTCCATTTCAATGAAAAGTGACACACTTTGAGTGGTGTCGGCCACACTAGCCCTAAGATTGAGAAAGAATTGACTCGTACACTTCACATATGACGCATGGATAATTTTACTAAAGTTTCAACTGAATCTGAATGCCTTTGGTCAGTTTTCCGTATGTTAGTTGTTGTTTTTACTTAAACTGTTGTCCATTTCAAAGAAAAGTTAGAAACTTTGAGTGGTGTCGGCCACACCGCACCTTGTATTGTGGCGGGGTTGACTCGTACAAGTCAAAAATGACACATGGATCATTTTCCTACATTTTCAACAGAATCTGAATGGGTTTGGTCGGTTTTCCGTATGTCAGTTGTTGTTTTTACTTAAACTATTGTCCATTACAAAGAAAAGTTAGACACTTTGAGTGGTGTCGGCCACACCGCGCCTCGGATTGAGGCGGAGTTGACTCGTACACGTCACAAATGACCCATGGATACATTTCCTAATATATCAATAGTATCTGAATGCCTTTGGTCCGTTTTCCATATGTGGTTTTTTTTACTTAAAAGCGCATCCATTTAAAACAAAAGAAAGACACTTTGAGTGGTACCGACCACAACGGCCCTCGGATTGAGGCGGGGTTGACTCGTACACGTCACATATGACCCATGGATCCTTGTCCTATAGTTTAAATAGAATCCGAATGCGTTTGGTCAGTTTTCCGTATGTGGTTTTCTTTACTTAAAAGCGCATCCATTTTAAGCAAAAGAAAGACATTTTGAGTGGTACCGGCCACACCGGCCCTCGGATTGAGGCGGGGTCGACTCCTACATGTCAAAAATGACCCATGGATACATGTCCTTATGTATCAAAAGTATCTGAATGCCTTTGGTCCGTTTTCCATATGGAAGTTGTTTTTTTAACTTAAACTGTTGTCCATTTCAAAGAAAAGTGACACACTATGAGTGGTGCTGGCCACACTGGCCCTTGGATTGAGGCAGGATTGACTCATACATGTCACATATGACGCATGGATCGTCTTCCTAAAGTTTCAACAGAATATGAATGCCTTTGGTCGGTTTTCTGTAAGTTAGTTGTTGTTTTTACTTAAACTGTTGTCCATTTCAAAGAAAACATAGACACTTTGAGTGGTGTCGGCCACACTGCGCCTCGGATTGTGGTGGGGTTGACTCATAAAAGTCAAAAATGACACATGGATCATTTTCCTACAGTTTCAACAGAATCCGAATGGGTTTGGTCGGTTTTCCGTATGTCAGTTGTTGTTTTTACTTAAACTGTTGTCCATTTCAAAGAAAAGTTAGACACTTTGAGTGGTGTCGGCCACACCGCGCCTCGGATTGAGGTGGGGTTGACTCGTACACGTCAAAAATGACCCATGTATACATGTCCTAATGTATCAACAATATCCGAATATTGTTGGTCCATTTTCCGTATGTTTTTTTTTACTTAAAAGCACATCCATTTAAAACAAAAGAAAGACACTTTGAGTGGTACCAGCCACACCGGCCCTCGGATTGATGCGGGGTTGACTCTTACACGTCACATATGACCCATGGATCCTTTTCCTATAGTTTAAACAGAATCCGAATGTGTTTGGTCAGTTTTTCTTATGTGGTTTTTTTACTTAAAAGTGCATCCATTTTAAACAAAACAAAGACATTTTGAGTGGTACCGGCCACACTGGCCCTCGGATTGAGGCGGGGTTGACTCCTACACGTCAAAAATGACCCATGGATACATTTCCTTAAGTATCAACAGTATCTAAATGCCTTTGGTCCGTTTTCCTTATGGAAGTTGTTTTTTCAACTTAAACTGTTGTCCATTTCAAAGAAAAGTGACACACTTTGAGTGGTGTCGGCCACACTGGCCCTCGGATTGAGGCTGGATTGACTCATACACGTCACATATGACGCATGGATCATTTTCCTAAAGTTTCAACAGAATCTGAATGCCTTTGGTCGGTTTTCCGTATGTCAGTTGTTGTGTTTACTTAAACTGTTGTCCATTTCAAAGAAAAGTTAGACACTTTGAGTGGTGTCGGCCACACCACACCTCAGATTGTGGCAGGGTTGACTCATACAAGTCCAAAATGACACATGTATCATTTTACTATAGTTTCAACAGAATCCGAATGGGTTTGGTTGGTTTTCCGTATGTCAGTTGTTGTTTTTACTTAAACTATTGTCCATTTCAAAGAAAAGTTAAACACTTTGAGTGGTGTCGGCCACACCATGCCTCAGATTGAGGCGGGGTTGACTCGTACATGTCGCAAATGACCCATGGATACATTTTCTAACGTATCAACAGTATCCGAATGCCTTTGGTCCATTTTCTGTATGTGGTTTTTTTACTTAAAAGCGCATCCATTTAAAATAAAAGAAAGAAACTTTGAGTGGTACCGACCACACTTACCCTCGGATTGAGGCAGGGTTGACTCATACACATCACATATGACCCATGGATCCTTTTCCTATAGTTTAAACAGAATCCGAATGCGTTTGATCTATTTTCCGTATGCCAGTTGTTGTTTTCACTTAAAATCCTGTCCATTTCAAATAAAAGGCAGACACTTTGAGTGGTGTCGGCCACAACGCACCTCAGATTGAGGCGGGGTTGACTCCTACACGCCACAAATGACCCATGGATACATTTCCTAAAGTATCAACAGTATCTGAATGCCTTTGGTCTGTTTTCCGTATGTGGTTTTTTTTACTTAAAAGTGCATCCATTTTAAACAAAAGAAAGACACTTTGAGTGGTACCGGCCACACCGGCCCTCGGATTGAGGCGAGGTTGACTCGTACACGTCACATATGACCCATGGATCGTTTTCATATAGTTTAAACAGAATACGAATGCGTTTGGTCTATTTTCCGTATGCCATTTGTTGTTTTCACTTAAAATCCTATCCATTTCAAATAAAAGTTAGACACTTTGAGTGGTGCCGGCCACACCGTACCTCGGATTGAGGCGGAGTTGACTCGTACACGTCACATATGACCCATGGATACATGTACTAAATTATCAAGAGTATCCAAATGCGTTTGTTCCATTTTCCGTATGTGGTTTTTTTACTTAAAAGCGCATCCATTTAAAAAAAAAAGAAAGACACTTTGAGTGGTACCGGCCACACCGGCCCTCAGATTGAGGCGGGGTTGACTCGTACACGTCACATATGACCCATGGATCATTGTCCTATAGTTTAAACAGAATCCAAATGCGTTTGGTCTATTTTCCGTATGCCAGTTTTTGTTTTCACTTAAAATCCTGTCCATTTCAAATAAAAGTTAGACACTTTGAGTGGTGTCGGCCACTACTTAAAAGCACATTTTCCATATCATTTTCCACATGTATAAACATGAAATACATGGCTAACTAAGAAATCTAAGTAAAAAAAATAGAAAAATTAGTATCACAGTACCAAGGAATACTAAAGGTCTAGGTAGTAGTCTAATCATACAATAAGAATCAAGTGAAAAAAACAGAATCCAAATGCAACATCCCTATGAAGAAGAGGAAATCCCCAAAGTGGAAAACCATGTTAAAAAATAAAGATTTATACAGAATTCAAAAATGTAATGGATAAATATGCCTCTGATCACCATCACCATCACCACTATCATCATCAGCCTCATCCTGCCGCCATCTCTGTCCTCGTCGTCGTCCTCGTCATCGTCCCCATGCTCATCGTCGGTCTCATCCTCGTCCTTGGCATCATCCTCGCCCTCGGCGCCATCCTCGCCCTCGGGCCCATCCTCGCCCTCATCCACATCCTCATCCTCGCCCTCTTCCTCTTCAGCATCCTCTTCATCACCAGGAACGTCATCATCTCGATCGCCACTAGAGATGTCGCCTGGTGCATTGGATGATGCACCCATCGACGACATAAATGTCTGACAAGCCGCACTAGCCTCTGGTGGAAGTGATGAAGATAATGCTTTCATCAGTTTCATAAATTCTCTGTCTCTTGTTTGAACTTGTACTTCCAACTATATGACCCTTTTATCAGACTGTCTTGCATGCTCCTTGACCTGTTCCAACTCGGTGGTACTAGAATGGATACCTAGAGATGACCAATACCTCTTCGGGACTATATTCTTACCAGGTCGGCAGCGTACTCGACCAGAGTGCTCATCTCCCAAAACTTGATATAAATGATCATGTGGCCCACAATTGTCAGGATCCTGGGCATCAAAAGCCTCTAAAGCAGCCTGTAAAAAATATTAATAGATTATTAAATTTCAAATTAGATATTAAACTTTGAAATAAACAAATTAAAACTTACAATCTTCTCTTGGGTCGGTTCATTTACCGCAGTTCCATCTTTTTTTCTTCTACTCGAGAAAAACAATTTTTCTCGAGGGATACGTCCTTCAATATTCATTTTGAGCTTCTGTAATGACATTGAAACAATATAAAGTGAAAGTATAATCATATATTCATTATTCAATAAATCACGTAATTTAAGTAGGATCCACTAAGAAGGGAAAGTCCTAAAGAAAAATTATAAACAACTATATCGTACCTGCTGCCTCTCATGATCTTCCATAGTTGTGCGCCCCAAAGTGTGGAGGTATTGCTTTGAATCAATGTTTTTTTTGTTTTTTCAGAAGATTCCTAAATAATGATTAATAATTAATAAGATTATATTAATGCAAAATATGAAAACTCTCATTCAAATAACTCAAATGATATTAATACCTTAAATTTGGCAGTCTCCCAATGGGTAATCATTTGGCGATATTGCTCTATCGGGAAGTCATCCACGATAGGTAATGTCTCTAACTCCGTGCCCACTCTATCACACCAGCCAACATACAGCTCATGCTTATAAGATCTCCAAATCTCTCTTAGCTCTTCTAAACGCACTGGTTGTGCACCATCACCATCAGGGAAGTTAAACCGAAGCTGAAACCAAATTGATTAGTTCATTTAAATACAAAAATATACTAAATTAAATCCAATAGATTTTTTACCCATATTTGTCCCCACGCGTTATCCTTGACTTCGGGTGGCAGATGTCTCCAAGAGAGAGGACTGACCAGAATGATATCTGAGTATTTGGCTAGCGTCGCCAAAAAACCCCGACATTGCTGCCCAGATTTCACAATCATTTTTCCATCAACATTGTATTCAACCATCAATTATGTCTGGCAGTTCCATACCGCACACAAGTGAGTACGCCCCCTCCCCCGCCTCCTATCTGTAGATGAATATGTTATTAAAGAAAAATAATATCAATACAAGTTATAATAAAAATAAATTTTGGTATAAAAATTTGATAGAGTTATATAAATATACCTGTGGTAGTCGGATCAATGGGTGCAGAAGCTGAAGGAATATCCTGTACAGGTGGAGTGTCCCTCAGTGTATGCTCCTCAGCCACATACTATGTCACAGCAGGAGTCGAAGAAGGTGGAATATAATAGCCCGAATATAATTAACCAGAAGCAAAAGATGATGGCATAGACGTCTGGCCAGCTGGTAGTGTAAACATCGGAGGTCTAAATATCTCATATGTCCCTGAAGGCATGCCAGGATCAAAATTGGGCGTAGAAGATACGTCTGTGGTAGTGGGTCATCTAACTCTCTTCCCACGAGCCCTCGTACCACCAGCCTCAGTACCGAGACCACCAGATGATCGTCCATCTCTGACAACACCCCCCCTCCTACCACCAACCTCTCTACTGGGAGCAATATCAGGCTCCTCGTCAGATATCTGTCGTCTAGGGGGTGGATCCTGAAAAAAAGTTTGACAGAAAAGTAAACACATGATATTATAAGTTATTGAAATATTTATATTTGAAATAAAATACTCACAACTTAGATGAGTGGAGGAACACCCATCTGTACCATGCGACGATTATTATCTGTCATCTTTTTCCACCGCCACTCTTCAATGGGTGTCATTTCCTGCAATGAAAACAAATATGGAAGTAATTAGAAACAGATAAATAATGTTTAACCCAAAAAAATATAGAAAAACCATTATGATAAAAAGAACATAATGAAACAGAAGATTTCTGGTGTTATGAAGGTAAGTACTAGGATACACACTCTGAATGATGTAGGTGAAACATGTAGGTGAGAACACGACTGTATGATTCTATATATTTCCCACCACAACTTTGGGTTCACAATCAACTCTGATAATTGAGCTGTTGGGGTCATCATAAGTAATAAACAGATTTCTTCCAATTGCAGTAGGGATAGTGTCAACTTCATCATCAGCATCATCAAAAACATGTCTGGGATTTACTTCAATAATTACACTGAATTTAGGATGACGATGATCTTTGACATAAAAAATTTGTTTCACCATTGATGCTAATACATATGGTTCATTGGTGGCAAGAGTGCGAGACATGTCAATAATTCGAAATCCACAATCATCAATAAAGGTGCCTTTCCTCATCATTGAATCAAACTATTGAAATTTCATCATCGTGACTCGACCATGCGAGTAATAATCCAAAATTATTATTTTCTCCACGACACCATAATAAGCAAGATTTTCAGAATGAGGTCTAGTGTCTGCTGAACTGGCATAACAGTCTGTTCTGGCAGTTAGCATAACACCATTATGCTGTGTTCTCATGTTTCTTGGTCGTTCAGTGATAATAAATTTGTATCCATTGATCACAAGTGATTTACAAGCATAAACCATGGTATTAGGACCAAAATCCAAAGCTCTTATTTCCTCAGAAATAGATTCTGTAGGCAAAATTGATACATGAAATATAAACAAATAGTAAACTTAATTAAATATTATTTTTATTTAGTTATTAAAGAAATATTTTTACCTTCAATTTCAACCAAGCAGAAAACCCTTTGCTATGCAAAGTCTCCTTCTTTCTCAAAGATAAAGAATGATGCTTTGTATATATCATTATTTAGGTTCCCTGTAGATAAAAATAATAATAGTTTAACAAATATTTAAAATTACAAGAGATAAGATAAGAGATACATGTACAATTAACATACTTGATATACTCATCGAACAAATCACAATTGAACAACACTGTGCGATGTGCCATCTCTCGCTCTTCAAGGATAAATGTTGTCAATGTATATGATCCCGGAATTCCTCCTGTCTGAGGAAGTGATGGAAAACTAGGTTCATTTTTCCCATACTGTTCTTCTTCATTTCTCATTGGTCTGTTTATTCTCGTAGTATGATCAGACAAATACATTGAGCAGAAATCCATAAATTCTTGAGCCAAGTAACCGTTCACAATAGAACCTTCGAGATAATTCCTGTTCCAAACATATGATTTCAATGTGCACATGTTTCTTTCAGTTGGATACATCCAACGGAAAGAAACGGGTCCTCCAAGAAGTATTTCGGTTGGAAGATGGACAGTCAGATGCAACATGCATGTAAAAAATGATGGAGGGAATATTTTCTCTAAATCACACAAAATTAATGGTGTCTCTGCCAACAATTTTTTCACAAGGGATTTGTAAAACCTCTTAGCACAAAGATCTCTAAACAAATAGCACAACCGAATAACTGAGACTCTAAAATTATTGGACAAGAGATGACGAATTGCTATTGGAATCAACTCATGCAAAAGGACATGATAATCAGGAGTCTTCAAAGATTTCAACTTCAACTCTTTTCTGTTGACCCATTTTGATATATTTCTTGAATATCCATAAGGAACTTTAATAGTCTCTAGCACTTCAGAAATTGATTTTTTTCATCAAGAGTCATCACATAAGAAGCATATGGAACTTGCCATTTATTTTCACTGATACAGACAGGATGCGATTCTGGTATGATCCCATAATCTACCAAGTCGCGCCGAGATCATAATTCATCTTTTGTCTTCCCCTTGACATTTAGAAGAATCGAAAGCAACATTTCACATATATTCTTTTCAATGTGCATTACGTCTAAGAAATGACGTAACAAGTTGGTTGACCAATATGACAACTTAAAGAATATACTCTTCTTCTTCCAATTGTAACAGGTATCATTGGAAACATTTTTCCTCTTTCTAGATTTCATTACACTCTTCTCAAATGAATAACTGAAATCTTTCAATTCATTAAGCACATTAGTTCCAGACATACACTGAGGTGGATCGTCATTCTCCATGGTATTGTCAAATCTTCGACGATTGTTTCTATATGGATGGTTCATTGGCAAGAATCGTTGATGTCCCATAAAACTAAAACTATGACGATATTTCAGTCTTCTCGATCGAGTATTCTTCATACAAATAGGACATGAAAATTTTCCTTTTGCGCTCCATCCAGATATCATTGCATAAGCAGGAAAATCATTGATAGTCCACATAAGTGCAGCACACATCTGAAATATGTCTTTCGAACATGCATCGTATGTGGGCACACCCACATCCCAAAGAAGTTTCAACTCTTTTATTAAAGGTTTCATGTATACATCTATATCATTGCTGGGATCAGAAGGGCCAGATATCAGTATACTCAAGAAAGTGTAAGGCTTTTTCATACCCAACCAAGGGGGAAGGTTATAAATGTGTATGAAAACCGACCATGTGTTGTGCGAAGTAAGCATCTGCCCAAATGGATTAAAACCATCACATGAAAGACCCAGTCTCACATTACGCACGTTGGCTGAAAATTCAGGATATCGAGCATCAAATCTCTGCCATGCAAATCCATCTGTAGGGTGAACCAACTCTTCATTATTCTTTTTTCTCTCTGTGTCATGCCATCGCATTTTTACGGATATTTCATCAGACATGAAAAGGTTCTGTAATCTGTGGCTCAATGGAAAGTGCCACATTACTTTTTGTGGCACACGAGATGGTGTTACATCATCTTTTGGCTTCCATCGGGAGGTTCCGCATTTTATACAATCCTTTCTTTCAGCAGTTTCCTCCCAAAATAAGCTGCAATCATTCGGGCAAGTATGATTTTTTTTTTTGAGAATCTAAGTTCATCAACCAACATCCATGCCATATAGTGGTTTGACGGAATATATGCATCATCTGGAAGTAAGTCCTTCAAGAAGGTAATAATGTAATCAATTGCAGTATTTGAAATCCCATACATAGTTTTCCCATGAAACAATCAGATTAAAAATTCCAACTTTTTCATTTTATCACATTACCGATATAATGGAGTCGTCATAGCATCATTCAATTTTTTCACCCTATCAACATCATCATTTTCATTGGATGCATCATGTGTGCTTGTATCGAAATCTTATTGTCTGGACATCCTTTCCTTCTCATGATGTCGAATAAATGGAAACCGATCATATATCAAACTCTCTAATTCAGTCCTATCATTTGGATCATCAACATTTTGATATTCCATTTTCTCTCCATTGTGATACCACACATAATAGTTTGTTTGGAAACCATATTTGGTTATATGATAGTTAACTGCTTCACAGCTCAACCAAGGTCTTCCAACACAATTAAAACATGGGCAGTGTATGCAACCACTATCTGAATCCTTGTCAAATGAAAAATCTAGAAAGCTGTTCAAATTATTTTGAAAATCAATTGAAATCCGATTAGTTTCGTACATCCAACTTCTATCCATTCTGTAAAAAAATCGCAATAAGTCATTTCAAAGCAATTCAATAATATTAAAGTTTAATCAAAAAAATATTTACGTAAATGACAATTGCTTACTCTATATAAAAGCATAACTGACACATTACTCTATATGAGAATCATATTAAGAAATACAACAAAATACAGTGTATATAAGAAAATAAGATACAAAATTTCTAATTCCTATATTCAAGGATTGACCAGTAAGATATTGGAAGTGGATCAAGGAATACATAATACTTAAGGGTCTTGTTGGGAGTATATGTGTTTTATACTTTAACTTCTTCAAGTAGATCAGGATGAGGAGTAGGATGAGGATCATGGGAGTGGAGGGACTATCCAAGGGGGGTGTGGCGTGTCCAGGGGGTGCGGGGTGTCTAGGGGGTGGTGGGGCCGTCTGGGGGGTCGGAGGTGTCCAGGGGGTGGGGGGCTATCTAGGGGGGTCGGGTGTCCAAGTGGGCAGGCTGTCCGTGGGGGTGGTCAGGTTGTCCAAGGGGGTCGGGGTGTATAGGTATATTTATATGAAAAGAATACCCCCACAATTATCATGCAACCCTGTCATTAGTCTAAACCTCTAGAACACATAAAAGAAGCTAGTATGGACATTTACTAAAATATTTAACACCATACGAATGAAAACACACTCTAAATATAGTTTGAGAGGATATAATGGTATGTGTGAAACAAATGATATTAAATCAATTTAAACGAATATGGAACAAATGAGGGTTTATAATACACTAAGAGTACCTCAAACAATCCAAAAGCACTCTATCACCACATATTCAACTTCATGAAACAGGACTTGGAAATCTTACCTATGACTTTACTGATGACCACCTAATTGGAACACTCTATTTATGGTTCTTGAACACAAGGAACAAACAATGTTTGGTATCTACCAACTCAATCACCCCCTTGTAGATCATAATCTCGTTTCCCCTTATACTAAAATGGTCTCACTGGAAGCTACTATTAATACTGGACCTAAACCATTCATTCTCCATAAAACAATGATCAATGAACCATCGGAGGTATCTCTCATATAACCACAACCATTTTATCTATGATGTAATGAAATTCAAAAGAATATCTTTTATTCAATAACCTTTTGGTATATAATTTGCATCAACAATGGTTCAATTATATGGTTCATCACATTCCAATTTATTAATCACCCATACATGATAAAAATTGAACATTGAATTTCATTTAATTACAACCATCATATTTCATTTAATTCTTAACAAGCATAGAAGCATGGAAATTGGAATCTGATAACTTTAATTAGTCCCCAAAACTTTTTAATAAATTTAGCATGAAAAATAAAACACTTTGAAATCTAAATAATCACTATGAAGTAACATGAGCTTGGAATTCTATTGCACAAGTAAAAACACACAACGATGGAATATATGAAAAGATTATTAATATAAATTATTGACCCAAGATAATAAAGTAACTATGAATGTTAAAACTAAACATGTGATTGAATTTTATAACATATAATAAAAATTTCTTGGTAATGAAACATGAAAGGAACATCAAAAAATTAGACAACCATCTAATGAAATCTATATGGGCTGGAATATGCATGGAATTTAATAAATAACCGTAACATAAATAGGGATGGAACATAAATTGGGTGGGAATATGATAATAGAAATTGGTCTCATCCTAAAGAGAAACATATACACATCAAAATCGAAAATAAAAATTGAATGTTAAAGAAAATAACTTACCTTGGATGGGATGGAGGAAGAGAACCGGAAGCACCTCCAAAATCGATGATAGCTCCCGTTTAGGGCTCTGGATCGCGAATGGGGGAGAGGACGGGCTACTGCCAATTTGGGGGAAATTTTTACCAACGGTTTTTAAAAACCGTTGGTATATACATTCATCCCAAACCTTTACCAACGTTTCAATTAGAACCATTGGTAAAAGGTCACCAAAATACAACTTTTACCAACAGTTCTCATTGAACCGTTGGTAAAAACTCCTCTATACCAACGGTTTCTAAGAACCGTTGGTATAGATGGCTATTCCCAACGGTTTAGTAAACTGTTGGGATATAACCGTTGGTAAAACTAGGATTTCCAGTAGTGATACTGGGTTTCATTACTCACACCCAGCATGTGAATCTTGATGCACATGAAAAATTCAATTATGGGGATTCAAGAAAGGGAAGGGATCCCATGGAATATGGCTTATTCATGGATCATGGATCTTGTGGTGTTTTTGAGATATAATCCAATGGATTACCAGAAAGTTTCACATATTTATTTTTCTATATTCACTTTATATTCTTGTTAATACTTATACTTTAGAATCCCCTTTACTTATCTATATGGCATGCATGCTATTTGATATTTAGTCTTTCACTTAATATTCTATCTTTTATAGTATTGTTTTCTTTATACTATTGTTCAAGGATATTATATTGATGTTATATTCTTACCACTAACAATATCCATACCCACATGACTAGTCGACAACCTATTTCATTCAAGGAGGCGCACATGATGTCATGTGACTCCCCAAATCACACTTGGGGGTTCACATTGGGGTGCTACAAAATAGTATCATAGAATAATTTTCTACTTTTCATTGGTCTAGCCTTGGACATGGTAGAATGTAGATAGGCTATGTGGGACTTAGGTAGGGGAGTTTCTATGTGCCATGATTGAACATGTGTAACATGCCTCTAGTTACCATTGAATAGATTTTTATTACCATTTCATTGGATTGAGTGCATTAATGTATCATGATTTTTAACATTATAACACATTCCATATATATACCTTTTGTTCTATCTATTTCCACACTATTGTGATATATCTATTATGCCATTAATCAGTTGAGCCTGTGAATGCTATTATGTTTGTATATATATGTGACTATGAAAAATGTTCAAGGTTAGAATACATGGTTATATATAAGAGGGGTATAACTTGGGTTATGAGTATACTTATAGGAGAAAATTTTTATGATACCATAGATTGATTAGGGTATGTCCTAATGCATTCAGATTTTATAATTTTTCTTTTTTATTTAATAATATTTATCTTTGAAGGATACTGATGAGACCACCTGCTAATGTGGCCCATGAATCTCTCACTAGGTAGGATTCCCTTGTCCCACCACCTGTTGTGTAGGAGGGTGTAGTGGAGCATGCTCCTACACCTGATCAAGTAGTGTAGGCATTAGGCCCACCACAATCGAGTGTCTTTGTACTTGTTCCTACCAAGGGTGGAGGCGAACTAAGGTCCATGTTCAACTACACCACAGTCATCCATCTCCAACAACAACTATAATTTCAGGAAATTGGAGGGACTTATGATGCAGAGGATTGCATTGACAATGTCAACACTGTATTTGAACTCATTGGGACATATGAGAATATGAGGGTCAAGATGTAAATTTTCATGCTATTGGGACCCACCATAAGGTGGAGGGGTATTATGGGATCGGGTATTATACATTATTGTCTCTCCTGGAAGGCCATCAAAACCTTTTCTTCAGGGATTTATTTCCTGATACGCTAAAATTAGATCGGTCATAGGTGTTCAGGTAGCTAAATAGGGGGTCGTAATGTTATCCCCATACTCCACTCATTTCAATGAGGTACTCCTGTTTTCTCATCTCTTGGATGAAACTAATGCATAGAAGGATAAGAAGTTATAGATTAGTCTTCATCCTGATTTTAGGTGGTAGGTTAAGATCTTCAACCTAGAAACATACTAGAAGGTTTTTCAAATAGACTTGACTATCAAAAATGGGATCCATGAGGATCAAGTAGTCGGTATTACTCCACCCTTCAGCACTTTAGATGGTGTACCTCCTACTATTGGGATTAGTTATTATTTTTCTAGATGGTTACAACAGGATAGTTTTATGTTGGTGGAGTAGAGTTCAATTTATTTAGTTCCATCAGGAGGAGTACTATCACTACTATAAATAAGGCTATTAGCGACCGCCAGGCGGTCGCTGAAGGCCCTCTGCCGGGCACCCTATAGAGACCGCCTATGGCGGTCGCTATTCTAAAAAAAATTATTTTTTTTAAATTTTTTTTATTGAATTGAATATAAATAAATATATATATATATAAATATTCATATATATACTATTAAATACAATATTATAAATATATATATATATATAATATATTTTAAATGTTTTAATATATATTTAATATATATATAATATCAAATCATTGTGCTATAATAATTTAAAAACTTCGATTCAAGAAATAATCTCATTTCAGGTCATTCGGAGCACGTTTGCTCCGAATGGGACCGCCGCACGCCGTTTTGGTGTTTTATGGCGCCGGAAACGCGTTTCCGACCGCCGCGGTCACACGGCACCTCCGAATGAGGTGCCGTCTGGCCGACCATTTCAAAATTCACGCCCCGGATGTTGTCGTACGGTTTCGTGGCATTCGGACGTCGTTCGGGTGGTTTTACCCCCCCAACGCGCCATTTCAGCGCGCGCCGCGCTGCTGAAAACGACACAATCGGACGTGTCGCGCGCACCGCACATCCGATGGACGTGCGGCCTCCTCTTGCATCTCAGGAACAATATTTCTATCGTTCTCGTGCGGTTTCAGGTCGTTCGGAGCACGTTTGCTCCGAATTGGACCGTCGCACGCCGTTTTTGTGTTTAATGGCGCCGGAAACGCGTTTCCGGCCGCCGCGGTCACACGGCACCTCCGAATGAGGTGCCGTCTGGCCGACCATTTCACAATTCACGCCCCGGATGTTGTCGTACGGTTTCGTGGCATTCGGAGGTCGTTCGGGTGGTTTTGACCCCCCAACGCGCCATTTCAGCGCGCGCCGCGCTGCTGAAAACGACACAATCGGACGTGCCGCGCGCACCGCACGTCCGATGGACGTGCGACCTCCTCCTACATCTCAGGAATAATATTTCTATCATTCCCGTGCGGTTTCAGGTCGTTCGGAGCACGTTTGCTCCGAATTGGACCGCCGCACGCTATTTTGGTGTTTAATGGCGCTGAAAACGCGTTTCCGGCCGCCGCGGTCACACGGCACCTTCGAATGATGTGCCGTCTGGCCAACCATTTCACAATTCACGCCCCGGATGTTGTCGTACGGTTTCATGGCATTCGGACGTCGTTCGGGTGGTTTTGACCCCCCAACGCGCCATTTCAGCGCGCGCCGCGCTGCTGAAAACGACACAATCGGACGTGCCGCGCGTACCGCACGTCCGATGGACGTGCGGCCTCCTCCTGCATCTCAGGAATAATATTTCTATCGTTCCCGTGCGGTTTCAGGTCGTTCGGAGCACGTTTGCTCCGAATGGGACCGCCGCACGCCGTTTTGGTGTTTTATGGCGCCGGAAACGCGTTTCCGGCCGCCGCGGTCACACGGCACCTCCGAATGATGTGCCGTCTAGCCGACCATTTCACAATTCAAGCCCCGGATGTTGTCGTACGGTTTCGTGGCATTCGGACGTCGTTCGGGTGGTTTTGACCCCCCAACGCGCCATTTCAGCGCGCGCCGCGCTGCTGAAAACGACACAATCGGACGTGCCGCGCGCACCGCACGTCCGATGGACGTGCGGCCTCCTCCTGCATCTCAGAAATAATATTTCTATCGTTCCCGTGCGGTTTCAGGTCGTTCGGAGCACGTTTGCTCCGAATGGGACCGCCGCACGCCGTTTTGGTGTTTTATGGCGCCAGAAACGCGTTTCCGGCCGCCGCGGTCACACGGCACCTCCGAATGAGGTGCCGTCTGGCCGACCATTTCACAATTCACGCCCCGGATGTTGTCGTACGGTTTCGTGGCATTCGGAGGTCGTTCGGGTGGTTTTGACCCCCCAACGCGCCATTTCAGCGCGTGCCGCGCTGCATCTCAGGAATAATATTTCTATCGTTCCCGTGCGATTTCAGGTCGTTCGGAGCACTTTTGCTCCGAATGGGACCGTCGCACGCCGTTTTGGTGTTTTATGGCGCAGGAAATGCATTTCCGGCCGCCGCGGTCACACGGCACCTCCGAATGAGGTGCCGTCTGGCCGACCATTTCACAATTCACGCCCCGGATGTTTTCGTACGGTTTCGTGGCATTCGGAGGTCGTTCGGGTGGTTTTGACCCCCCAACGCACCATTTCAGCGCGCGCCGCGCTGCTGAAAACGACACAATCGGACGTGCCGCACGCACCACACGTCCGTGGACGTGTGGCCTCCTCCTGCATCTCAGGAATAATATTTCTATCGTTCCCGTGCGGTTTCAGGTCGTTCGGAGCACGTTTTCCCCGAATTGGACCGCCGCACGCCGTTTTGGTGTTTAATGGCACCGGAAACGCGTTTCCGGCCGCCGCGGTCACACGACACCTCCGAATGATGTGCCGTCTGGCCGACCATTTCACAATTCACGCCCCGGATGTTGCCGTACGGTTTCGTGGCATTCAGACGTCGTTCGGGTGGTTTTGACCCCCTAACGCGCCATTTCAGCGCGCGCCGCGCTGCTGAAAACGACACAATTGGACGTACCGCGCGCACCGCACGTCCGATGGACGTTCCGCCTCCTTCTGCATCTCAGGAATAATATTTCTATCGTTCCCGTGCGGTTTCAGGTCGTTCGGAGCACGTTTGCTCCGAATGGGACCGCCGCACGCCGTTTTGGTGTTTTATGGCGCCGGAAACGCGTTTCCGGCCGCCGCGGTCACACGGCACCTCCGAATGAGGTGCCGTCTGGCCGACCATTTCACAATTCACGCCCCGGATGTTGTCGTACGGTTTCGTGGCATTCGGACGTCGTTCGGGTGGTTTTACCCCCCCCCAACGCGCCATTTCAGCGCGCGCCGCGCTGCTGAAAACGACACAATCGGACGTGTCGCGCGCACCGCACATCCGATGGACGTGCGGCCTCCTCTTGCATCTCAGGAACAATATTTCTATCGTTCTCGTGCGGTTTCAGGTCGTTCGGAGCACGTTTTCTCTGAATTGGACCGCCGCTCGCCGTTTTGGTGTTTTATGGCGCCGGAAACGCGTTTCCGGCCGCCGCGGTCACACGGCACCTCCGAATGAGGGGTCTTCTGGCCGACCATTTCACAATTCACGCCCCGGATGTTTTCATACGGTTTCGTGGCATTCGAAAGTTGTTCGGGTGGTTTTGACCCCCCAACGCGCCATTTCAGCGCGCGCCGCGCTGCTGAAAACGACACAATCGGACGTGCCGCGCGCACCGCACGTCCGATGGACATGAGGCCTCCTCCTGCATCTCAGGAATAATATTTCTATCGTTCCCGTGTGGTTTCAGGTCGTTCGGAGCACGTTTGCTCTGAATTGGACCGCCGCACGCCGTTTTGGTGTTTTATGGCGCCGAAAACGCGTTTCCGGCCGCCGCGGTCACACGGCACCTCCGAATGAGGGGTCTTCTGGCCGACCATTTCACAATTCACGCCCCGGATGTTTTCATACGGTTTCGTGGCATTCAAAAGTTGTTCGGGTGGTTTTGACCCCCCAACGCGCCATTTCAGCGCGCGCCGCGCTGCTGAAAACGACACAATCGGACATGCCGCGCGCACCGCACGTCCGATGGACGTGCGGCCTCTTCCTGCATCTCAGGAATAATATTTCTATCGTTCCCGTGCGGTTTCAGGTCGTTCGGAGCACGTTTGCTCCGAATTGGACCGCCGCACGCCGTTTTGGTGTTTAATGGCGCCGGAAACGCGTTTCCGGCCGCCACGGTCACACGGCACCTCCGAATGATGTGCCGTCTGGCCGACCATTTCACAATTCACGCCCCGGATGTTGTCGTACGGTTTCGTGGCATTCGGACGTCGTTCGGGTGGTTTTGACCCCCCAACGCGCCATTTCAGCGCGCGCCGCGCTGCTAAAAACGACACAATCGGACGTGCCGCGCGCATCTCACGTCCGATGGACGTGCGACCTCCTCCTGCATCTCAGGAATAATATTTCTATCGTTCCCGTGCGGTTTCAGGTCGTTCGGAGCACGTTCGCTCCGAATGGGACCGCCGCACGCCGTTTTGGTGTTTTATTGCACCGGAAACGCGTTTCCGGCCGCCACGGTCACACGGAACCTCCGAAAGAGGTGCCGTCTGGCCGACCATTTCACAATTCACGGTCCGGATGTTGTCGTACGGTTTCGTGGCATTCTGAGGTCGTTCGGGTGGTTTTGACCACCCAACGCGCCATTTCAGCGCGCGCCGCGCTGCTGAAAACGACACAATCGGACGTGCCGCGCGCACCGCAGGTCCGATGGACGTGCGGCCTCCTCCTGCATCTCAGGAATAATATTTCTATCGTTCCCGTGCGGTTTCAGGTCGTTCGGAGCACGTTTGCTCCGAATGGGACCGCCGCACGCCGTTTTGGTGTTTTATGGCGCCGGAAACGCGTTTTCGGCCGCCGTGGTCACACGGAACCTCCGAATGAGGTGCCGTCTGGCCGACCATTTCACAATTCACACCCCGGATGTTTTCGTACGGTTTCGTGGCATTCGGACGTCGTTCGGGTGGTTTTGACCCCCCAACGCGCCATTTCAGCGCGCGCCGCGCTGCTGAAAACGACACAATCGGACGTGCCACGCGCACCGCACGTCCGATGGACGTGCGGCCTCTTCCTGGATCTCAGGAATAATTTTTCTATCGTTCTCGTGCGGTTTCAGGTCGTTCGGAGCACGTTTGCTCCGAATGGGACCGCCGCACACCGTTTTGGTGTTTTATGGCGCCGGAAACGCGTTTCCGGCCGCCGCGGTCACACGGCACCTCCGAATGAGGTGCCGTCTGACCGACCATTTCAAAATTCACTCCCCGGATGTTGTCGTACGGTTTCATGGCATTCGGAGGTCGTTCGGGTGGTTTTGACCCCCCAACGCGCCATTTCAGCGCGCGCCGCGCTGCTGAAAACGACACAATCGGACGTGCCGCGCGCACCGCACGTCCGATGGATGTGCGGCCTCCTCCTGCATCTCAGGAATAATATTTCTATCGTTCCCGTGCGGTTTCAGGTCGTTCGGAGCACGTTTACTCCGAATGGGACCGTTGCACGCCGTTTTGGTGTTTTATGGCGCCGGAAACGCGTTTCCGGCCGCCGCGGTCACACGGCACCTCCGAATGAGGTGCCGTCTGGCCGACCATTTCAAAATTCACGCCCCGGATGTTGTCGTACGGTTTCGTGGAATTCGGATGTCGTTCGGGTGGTTTTGACCCCCCAACGCGCCATTTAAGCGCGCGCCGCGCTGCTGAAAACGACACAATCGGACATGCCGCGCGCACCGCACGTCCGATGGACGTGCGGCCTCCTCCTGCATCTCAGGAATAATATTTCTATCGTTCCCGTGCGGTTTCAGGTCGTTCGGAGAACGTTTGCTCTGAATGGGACCGCCGCACGCCGTTTTGGTGTTTTATGGCGCCAGAAACGCGTTTCTGGCCGCCGCGGTCACACGACACCTCCGAATGAGGTTCCGTCTAGCCGACCATTTCACAATTCACGCCCCGGATGTTGTCGTACGGTTTCGTGACATTCAAAGGTCGTTCGGGTGGTTTTGACCCCCCAACGCGCCATTTCAGCGCGCGCCGCGCTGCTGAAAACGACACAATCGGACGTGCCGCGCGCACCGCACGTTCGATGGATGTGAGGACTCCTCCTGCATCTCAGGAATAATATTTCTATCGTTCCCGTGCGGTTTCAGGTCGTTCGGAGTACGTTTGCTCCGAATTGGACCGCCGCACGCCGTTTTGGTGTTTAATGACGCCGGAAATGCGTTTCCGGCCGCCGCGGTCACACGGCACCTCCGAATGAGGTGCCGTCTCGCCGACCATTTCAAAATTCACGCCCCGGATGTTGTCGTACGGTTTCGTGGCATTCAGACGTCGTTCGGGTGGTTTTGACCCCCAACGCGCCATTTCAACGCGCGCCGCGCTGCTGAAACGGACACAATCAGGGGGCTGTACGGGGGTGCGGGGGGCTGTACGGAGGTGGCGGGGGGCTGTACGGGGGTGCGAGGGGTTGTATGGGGTTGTTGGGGGGGCTGTACGGGGGTGGCGGGGGGCTGTACGGGGGTGGCGGGGGGCTGTACGGGGGTGGCGGGGGGCAGTACGGGGGTGCGGGGGGTTGTACGGGGGTGCGGGGGGGCTGTACGGGGGTGCGGGGGGTTGTAAGGGGGTGCGGGGGGGGGGGGGGGGGGGGGGCTGTACAGGGGTGCGGGGGGCTGTACGGGGGTGGCGGGGGCCTGTACGGGGGTGGCGGGGGGCAGTACGGGGGTGCGGGGGGCTGTACGGGGGTGCGGGGGGGGGGGGGGGGGGCTGTACGGGGGTGCGGGGGGGGGGGGGGGGATGTACGGGGGTGGAGGGGGGCAGTACGGGGGTGCGGGGGGTTGTACGGGGGTGCGGGGGCTGTACGGGGGTGCGGGGGGGCTGTACGGAGGTGCGGGGGGGCTGTACGGGGGTGCGGGGGGCTGTACGGGGGTGCGGGGGGGGGGGGGGGGCTGTACGGGGGTGCGGGGGGCTGTACGGGGGTGCGGGGGGCTCTCCGGGGGTGCAAAGGCCATCCCATTGATTACAAAAGTGAAAAATAAAAGTGATAACATCTAATTAATACATATTTCTTTTATCGATACCATACAGAAATTTATAAAAAATATATTGGATAATACATAATCTTTAATATCAGATTTATTGATCTGTTGGAATTAGTTCGACTTTTTCAAATGTAGAATCATTCAAGATTATCTGATCAAAAACTCAATATGTGTATAAAATATTTAAAAGACCACCATGGATGGTAATAATGCATTACTTAAATGAATAAATACAGTACATCAATGTCAACCCTACCAGTAAAAACAAAAAACATAATATATGGTGCGTCACGCGTTGCCATCACTGCTACCTCCTTCTGGTGGGCCAGGTGCCTACAACAAATAAACATTATAAATATTTTAATAACAAAAATAATTTAAATTAAATAAATAAATACAGTATATACCTGCATCGTATGATCCCCTGTACCATCAGCTCGACGCACATATTCCCGCAGTGCTCTAACCTCAGCTGTCAATTGCGCATTTGTCTCCTCGGAAGCGCGCAGCCGTGCCTCAAAATCTGACATCTGCTGTGTCATATGAGCAACAGAAGGACCGACAACCGCAGCGCGTGACACTATAGAACGAGGAATCCCTGCTCCATAGGTCAAACTATAGCCATGCCCGTCCCGACCAATAATGCGATGAAAGATCTCATCCCGTCGCATGGGAAGCTGTCGCTGGTCCTCTGGCAGATGTTCTAACTCAGCTTCAAATTGATCCTCTGAAATATTTAAATATATATAAATATATATATGTTAATATAAAGATTTATGTAATTATTGGTAAGTACAGACACTTACTATCAATGCTGCAACCTCTGGATCATTGCGATCACGAGTCCTTATCCACACCGACATTTTATCAGTTGCTGCACCTTGCCCTCGCAACTGTATATTAAAATAATATAAACACAAAACCATATTAATTAATAAATTAAAAAATGAATAATATATACCTCATGTCGGATCTGAGACACGTGAAAAGTCCCGAGCCTGTGAGCTGGTCCCTGCAACGCTCGATTCTCCGAATGGCGTGTTGACACCTCCTACATTCAATTCATTCAAATTTCAAACAAATCACATATTATTGAAAATATATATACAGAAAAATAATTAATATACAAACCGCAACACCCTCAGTAGACCAATATGCAACCAAGTCACGCCACTGAGCCGGGAGGACACCTCTCGGGACTTTTTCCAAAATGTCAGGGGCACCCACATTTGGTACCCAGTGGTCTCTCTTCACATTGCCTTTATAATCTTTCCACAGCTTACGGCATTTGCTCATACACACGGGCCGATACTCTTCAGGGCATACTTTCAAATTTTGCTATAATGAAAATAATCAAACATATTAGTATTATTTATAAATAGAAAATAAAGTAAAATTATTTTCTTACCTGAACCTCCCTCCATAGACGATCTAATGTGTCCTGAGGGATAGAAGCCCAATCACGCGTGGTCAATGGAAATCGATGTGGGTCACGTATTATATGACCCAGCTGACGAATAAATGCCGGGGCATTCGGTCCCACGGGATGAAATACCTCATCAAAAGAAACATCTATCGTCGTGTCGGAATTCCATGCTAATATGCCACGACCAGGGCCTCTCCTGCGAGAGGAAGAAGCAGCCGAGTCTGATCCTGTTGAAAACAATTTTATATATAAATTGACAAATGTTATATATATATATATATATATATATCTGTGTTAATTACATAAATAATATAGATAATGACTGTCAAACATACCTCGACCCTGAGACGTAGATGCCTCAGATGGATGATGTGGATTTTCTGCCTCTTCCCCTGACATGTCTGCAATCATAAAAAATATCAGTAATGAGTCCAAAGTGTTTAAAAGATAAATTGGATTGTTCTTAATAAATCAAACTTGTACAACTGTTAATCAAACAAAAAATGGATTGAATAATTAGTAGTGAATGAATTTTAAAAAATCAGAAAGTTAATCAACCTAAATATTTATGACTGAATTAACTTACAAAAGTGAGGATTAAAACTTATAAGGATTTATAAAATGATTAGATAATTTATGATATCCTAGGACATTCTACTGAATAGCGGGAAAACAATTATACCTTTCATTAAGCATGCAAATCGACCGTTTCTCCTTCAACAGCCGCTCTGACCCAATAAATATCTTCTTCACATTGAACTACGGTATGTTGATCAAGTTGTTGGTAAACAAACGGAACAGTCTCGGGTTCATCTTCTTCAAATAAAAACACTCCTCGCCGAGACATTTTGACAACAACTTGCCAACTTGGATCCGAAGGCAAAGTAACGAAGAATACTTGTTCCGCTTGTGATGTCAAGATGAAAGGTTCATTCTCAACTCGTTCATTATTTCTGTATAACATATAGTTAAAATTCACCAATGAAAACTGATATTGATCGACTTTACATCCACGCACTGGATCAACCCAATTACACTTTAACAATATGTACTTCAAACCGTGTGTGTATACAACTTCAATGATGTCTATCAATTGACCATAGTAATAACCAGAATCGACAAAGGGACAACCGATTCCACTGTTTTGTGTTGCTCGTTTTTCATCAACATCTTTAATGCGAAATCGAAAACCATTAGAATCAATAGCTTTATAACGACGAGCCGTTATAGATGGACCCTCAGCCAGTTGGATAAATACTTCAGGTAGCGTGGGGTCCCCTAACTCCCTCAGCTTACAAACCTAAATAATTTATAAAAATCAATACTGATATACGCAGAAAGAATTAGTTTAATACTTCACTCATAATGAAAATCAATTTATACATACATAATCCTTGAACCAATCATGAAATGCCGCATAATGAGATTGTTGAATTTGAAACTCAGTCGCACGATGCATCTCTTCTTTTATCTCATTAATGTGTTTCCTGCAAATGATTATGCGATGTTTAAAAGATCAACATATGCAAAGAAAACATGTAAAAGTTATACAAGCACATTGATAAGATACTTACTGCATTAATGGTGCAACTGATGGAGTATTGAACAAGATATATCGATGTGCTTGTATCCACTCGATGTTGTCCATATCAAATGTGGTTCCTTCTCCAACTGGACCATCATGAATCCGAGAGGGATTATCTAATTTTGTTTCAACATCCGTAAGATATTCTGCACAAAAGGTAGTACACTCATCCATCAAATAACCATTGGCTATTGATGCCTCTGGACGAGCTCTATTGCGTACAAATATTTTCAATGTACTCAAATACCGTTCAATAGGATACATCCACCTGAATTGCACTGGACCAGCAGCCATTACTTCATCAGTTAGGTGCACTGTTAAGTGGACCATAACATCGAAAAATGAGGGGGGAAAAGTTTCTCAAAGTGACAAAGCGTAAGTACAATTCGGTCCTGCAAACTTTTTAAATCACTCATTCGTTGATTTCTTAAACAAAGCTGTCTAAAAAAATTACTCATCTCAATCAAGGGCTGAACAACATTGGGGGATAAACAATCACAAATTGCGATTGGAATCAACTTCTGAAGTAATATGTGATTATCATGACTTTTCAACCCTTGCAATGTCTTGCTCGTCAGATTCACACACTTTGAAATATTAGAAGAGTAACCATCGTGCACCTTGACCATCTTCAAAATGGAAAGAAATGTCTCTTTCTCCTCTGTAGTCATCGAATACTGTGCAACAGGCATATATGGATTGTTTCCCTCAGCTAACTGTAAATGCAACTGTTTCCTTAAACCCATTTCTTCCAAATCACGGCGTGCATTAACATGGTCCTTTGACTTTCCACTGACACCTAAAATGGTCCACAATATGTTATCACAAACATTTTTTTCAATGTGCATGACATCCAAATTATGCCTCAACATGTTAGTTTTCCAATATGGAAGACTATAAAAAATACTTTTCTTTTTCCAATTGTGACTGCGCTGCCTACCCGCAGCACGAATATTACGTACTGGAGGAGCCACCAAA
This sequence comes from Viscum album, assembly GCA_963277665.1. Lineage (NCBI taxonomy): Eukaryota > Viridiplantae > Streptophyta > Magnoliopsida > Santalales > Viscaceae > Viscum > Viscum album. The sequence goes on along the minus strand of OY728121.1, from coordinate 848,132,565 downwards.
TCCTGAATTTCATATACCGTGCGGATGTTTTCTTCCTCAATCTGCGATAACATTTCGACTCCTGTCATGATCTTTGGTGCTGGGCTGAACTCTCTAGAACCATCAAATGCCACTCTGTCCTTTCTGAACCTGTGTTGGGGAGGGAGAAAACGCCTGTGACCCATGTATGCCCATTTTTTGGAATGTTTAAGCCATACAGATTTTTTACTTTTATTGCAACAAGGGCAAGCAAATTCCCCTTTCGTACTCCAGCCTGATAAATTTGCATAAGCTGGGAAGTCATTGATTGTCCACAATAAAGTAGCATGCATTTTGAACATTTCATTCGTTTCGCAGTCATAAGTCATCACACCATCGCCCCAAAATTCATTCAACTCATCAATCAATGGCTGAAGGTAAACATCAATCTTATCCCCCGGACTTTTAGGTCCATCAATAAGAGTGGAAAGTAATATAAATTGTTGCTTCATACAAATCCACATAGGAAGATTATATGGAACCAACACCACGGGCCATGTGCTATGAGTTGCACCAACCATAGAATTGAATGGATTGAAACCATCTGCTGCCAATCCCAATCGGACATTACGAACATCTTTAGCAAAGTCGGGATGTCTCTTATCAAAATCCTTCCATGCATGAGAGTCTGCCGGGTGGGTTAACATGTCACTTTCATGAACTCTTTCTGCATGCCATCTCATTAAATTAGAAACTTTAGATGACATAAAAAATCTTTTCAACCTCGGTTTAAGGGGAAAGTAACGCATTTGCTTTACGACAATCGGTTTCCCCTGTACCGCAATCTGACTTTGATGAGTCTTATTTCCCCTGTTCTCTTTCCACCTGGAAGCGCCACAAACCGTACAGATATCCAAATGAGCAGTTTCATTTCTAAACAACATACAGTTGTTTGAACATGCATCTATAGTCTCATAAGTAAAACCTAAGTTCTCTGTCAACTTACGAGCATAGTAATACGAATCAGGAATCTTAGCGTCGACAGGAAGAAATTTTTTCAATAAAACCAAAATCATGTCGAATGATGTGTCTGACCAATTATTCAAAGTCTTCAAATGCAACAACTCCATGATAAACGACAGTTTATTGTAAGAAGTACATCCAGGATATAATTCTGTTTTCGCATCATCAAGTACTTCATAAAACCTCCTCGAATCACGATCTGCACCAGAGCGAAGATTTATCTCACCGGTCTCAAGATTCTGGATGTCAGTGCCTTCAGGATCAAACCCACGTACCATTTCAGTAAGCATTTCATGCATTGGATCCGTCATCCTTGCATCAACATCAATCTGAGCTGCATCTGTATTTTGACAACGAACATATTCTTCTCCATGACAAGTCCAACTCTTATAATTTTTCAGAAATCCATTAAAGAAAAGGTGCTCCCTCACAGTATCTCGTGTGAATTGATATCTGTTAGCACATTTTCTACATGGACAACTAATATAGTCACTTTCAAATCCTCTCGTGAAGTCAATAAACTGCATAATGCCATTGAAATATTCTCTAGATGTTCGATTTGGAAGATCAATCCAACTCTTATCCATAATAATATCTGTATAACAAACATTTACACAATACTTATTACATTTACATTTTTCAAATCAACTATATTCAAAATAAATATTAACCATTTGTTTATGAACCATTGATAAAATAATAATGTAACTGAAAGCTCATGTTACCTGATTGAGCTACAAACCTGAAAGGGAGGGGAGCCGAAGGCGGTGCTGCGAGGGAGAGGAGGCAGCGAAGGGGAGCCGGAGCCAAAGGCGGTGTGGCAAGGGAGGGGACGGGCAGCGGCGGCGGCGGGGAGATGGAGGAGAGGAGGCGGTGAGGGGATGGGGGACGGGCAGCGAGGGGGGGGGGTGTCCGGGGTCGGGGGGGGGGGGGGGGCTGTCCGAGGTGCGGGGAGGGGTGTCCGGGGTGTCGGGGGCCTGTCAGGGGTGCGGGCAGGGGTGTTTGGGGTGCGGGGGTGTCCGGGGTGCGGGGGAGGGGGGGCTGTCTGGGGTGCAGGGGGGCTGTCCGGGGTGCGGGGTGGGGTGTCCGGGGTGCGGGGGGCCTGTCCGGGGTGCGGGGGGGGGGGGGGGGGGCTGTCCGGGTTCGGAGGGGGGGTGTCCGAGTGCGGGGGGGGGGGGGGGGGGCTGTCCGGGGTGCGGGGGGGCTGTCCGGGTTCGGAGGGGGGTGTCCGAGTGCCGGGGGGGGGGGGGGGGGGCTGTCCGGGGTGCGGGGAGGCATCCGGGGTGCGGGGGGCGGTCCGGAGTGCGCGGGGGGGGGGGGGGGTGTTGTCCGGGGTGCGGGGAGGCGTCCGGGGTGCGGGGGGCGGTCCGGAGTGCGCGCCGGGGGCTGTCCGGGGTGTGGGTGCCGTCCGGGGTGGGGGGGGGGGAGGGCCGAGGGGCCGTAGGGTGGCGGCCGGAGGCCGGAGGCCGGCGGCCGGAGGCCCGAGGGCGGTGGACGGAGGCCCGAGGGCGGAGGGCGGCGGCCGGAGGCCGGATGGCAGGCGTCGGGGGAGGGCGGGCGGCGGGGGAGGGCGGGCGGCGGGGGAAGGCGGGCGGCGGGGGAGGCCGGGTGGCGGGGGAGGCCGGGCGGCGGGGGAGGCCGGGCGGCGGGGGAGGCCGGGCGGCGGGGGAGGGGAGGGCGGCGAGGGAGAGCGGCGAGGGAGGGAGGGGGTTAGGGCGGAGGGAGATCGAGGGCGCGGGGGGGGGGGGGGGGGCGCAGAAACCCCCCGAATTTTTTTATGCAGGTTAGCGACCGCCATTGGCGATCGCTAATGGTAAGCTATAGCGACCGCCAATGGCGGTCGTCCAAGTCTGGGGGGCTCCACTACCCCCTTTTCTAGTAGTGTATAGTTCAACAGCTATGTAGAGTTCAGTCATTACTATAGTTTTTTCACAAAACTTCAATGTCAAAGTTGAAAATTAAGCAGTATGGGGAATCTATAGTAGTTTTTACAAATATATAAGTCTAGGTTTCTTTAGAGGATCGAGGAAGACATGGTCAGGTAACTTGGGATCTGGCTGTGTTCCTCGATATTTGACTTAAATGGGTCATTCATATCAAGGATATTTTCTAGGATCTTAGGGATAATGAGTTTATATAGTGTTTTAGACTCTAACTAACGGTTGTGAGCAACCATTAACTATTCGAGGAATGGTCTAGATCAAGTATATATTCTCAAAAAAATTGTTTTATAATGGTGCTTCCTATTCTTTTATCTATACACAAGTTATTGTGGGACTTGACTTACCAATCATGTTGTATTCTGAGTTACATTCCCTTTATACACCATTGGTCATGGATGTGGACCATCTTCAGTGATTCCAAAAGTATCCTATAATTATTTCTTATGTTTGAAATATATCGTATTTCATGATTATAGTGATTGTAAGCTTCGATGTGATTCTTGGAATGGACTGGCTGACCATCTTAATAGCTTACACTTATTGTTATCAGAGGCATGTATCACTTACATCACCTAAGGGAGAGATGTAAATAATGATAGGATAATGGGAAATGGGAGTAGGAAGAGTTGATCCAGATATGAGTCAACTCAGGATGATCATATTATTGATTTCATGATGGTCTCTCTTAATAGTTTTAATGGTTGACTACTCATATTTTCCTCTAGCCATGGACCTCTATTAGTATAAGGACCCATCCTTAAAACATTACATAATCTTGGGGTTTAGTAAAAAATTTAATTTCTTTAACAGTAAGGATCATTTAAGGTTTAGATATTTAGAGAATTAGGATATAATAAGTACATAAACAATCACATTAATATAAAGAGGATACTACTAAAATAGTATCCATTTTTTCAAAATATAAAATCTTTTAAAATAAAACATGATTTATTTGAAAAATATTAATAAAATTTTACTTGACTTCCTCCATTATCTTATACATCCATATAAACCATGAAAAACATTTAAAAGCATGTAATGAGCACAGAAATCTCATTAAGGTACATAAATAAATAAAAACCATTAGTCCAGTGAAAACATGAAAACCCATTAAAACCCTTTTCTTGAAAACTAATACGAATGCATAAAAAATTAGTTAGTTTACTGGGGAAATATTTTCCATATCACTCATAAATTTACCCTTACACATGGAATAACCATTTCATCAAATTCTATCTCCATAGTACCCAATCCATTAGAGAGAATTAATGGGTCCCACCCATTATATATTGACCTATAATGGTATCAACCCAATATATCTTGAGATATAAAGGGGGTAAACCCGTAATATATTGAGCTATAATAGAGATCAAACCATAATATCATGAGATATAGTCATCTCATCCATTCATAGATAGTGTACAAGGAACATATCATGAAGAAACCACTTTATAACTCATTTAAACCCAAGAGAAAAACACATTCACATATCAAAATACCCTTTTTTGTAAAAATTACTTTATTAAAAAAATATATAAAAACCGTGCAAATAATAATGAAATTATATAATTCAAAAATAACTATAAAAACTTATAAAGTAATCATTATAGTAATAAATATTCACTAAAATGGGATAAATAACAAATAACATATAAAAATAATCTTTTTAAATTTCATAAAAGAGACATTTTAAAAGAATTTTAAAAGGAAAGACCCTTACATAACACATGAAAAATATCCCTTTTAAAAAAAAGAAAAATTTAAAAATTAATAACCATTTATATTCATTCATTGAAACCATTTTTTAGATATGGACATAAAGCATAATGATTTAGAATAATAATCCTTTAAAATAGTTAAAATAATGTTTTAATTAAAGAGTCCATTACATTGTGTTCAAATTCCTTACAATGAGTTCAAAACTATAATATACTATCTTTAATAGTGTTATTAATATATTAAATAACTAAAAACATGTTTATGATACCTTAAATTATCTTGTTATAACATTTTTCACCCATCTATTAATAATATTTGTTTTATTTTTATTGTTTTAGGTGTGTTCTTTTCATGTATTCCATGGTCAGTATACTATGAACTTACTTATAAAAATAAATAATACTCCATAAGTGACAAATATATATATATATAGTTAATTTTAAACAATTAAATTTGAATTAAAACATTACATTGTTTTAGTAAAAGGGAAACAAAAAATAATCATCTATAAAGGCGATGAATTGACACACCACAGACGACGATTTCATTATTTATGAATAAAAGGAGAATATGAGATATTTTATGATGAATATACCATAAACACAAAAAACTCTAGTATATATGTGATAATAAAATTTTCATTAAGAATTGGATAAGATTCTGGGATAAGGTAGAAATAAAAAGGACTTTAAAAGAGAATAAAAAGGAATCTTACTTCTTGAAAATTCATCCTTGAGAACCTAATTAAGGCTATTGGAAGTGGTATTTTTGTGAGAACAGAAGCTCAATAATGTGTAAATGGATTAGGAGAAGGGAATTTGGTAGATTTTATATGAGAAATAAGTCTTATGGTGAAGAAACTTTGTGAATGAGGGAGCCTCCTTTTATAATTGAGGTGAGGGGTAATATAAGAATTACTCAAATTGTTAAAATATAATAAATTTATTATAGTGTTTAATAATTCAAAAAAGCCTAAAAATAATAGGGTATGTTATTATAGAAGTAATACTATCATTTTTTTCTTTTACATGAGTCTTTTTATTTTTAAATTATTTAGTGAAATATTTTATTCATGGAAAAATAATTTTTTCAAATAAAAAACTATTCACAATCCTTAATTTAAAAACATAAAAACATAGTTACCAATTAGAATTAAATATTTTGTTATATATTATACAAATTATAATTAGCTATATAATTCATTAAATTACTTAAAAATATCAATTTATATTTATTTTACTTTTATTAAAATAATTAATTTGATTTATTCATTAATTAATTATTTACTAAATCATAAATTTTCAAGCCTTTAAGGTAATTATTTATAACCTAAAAATTTATAAAAATATATGAAAAATATAATTTTATTAGATTTATAAATACAATTATTTTTCTAAAATCACATTTGGAAAACCACATATTAAAATATTATACTTATTGAACATTATAGTGTGAACAAGTTGACTTTCTTATTAATAAAATAATATAAAGGGACTATCTGATCCATGTGTGTCAAAAATTTTCCAAATCCAAATAAAATTAAGATAATTTTAGATAATTGATTATATACAAGTTTATCCACATTTTAGGTCATTTAATAATTCTTATAATTTTAATAAAAACATTTTCTTTATTTTTCTTATGCTTGTACAAGAACAACATCAACAATGAACAAGCATTAATGTTAATTATTTCTTATATGAAAATTAAAAATAAATTACTTTCATAATATAAAATAATAATTTATGTTAAAAATAAAATTATATATTCATTCATTATTTACATTCACTCAAATACGTGTCAAGATAACATCTTAAATTCTTATTTTGTCTTTTCTTCCCCTGTACAATCATTGCACAAGAATTTGGGTAATATTAATGATATATAACTAGAAAATTATAAATAAACAAAAAAACATAAATAATACATAATAATTTATAAATAAGTCTTGATAATAAATTTTAGCAGTCAATTATTATTTAAAAAGAACTAAATTTGACATTGTCATTACTGTACAGGCACTATGTCAGCATTGGCAATAATTTATATACTTATCATGAATTGAATAAAATTTTCATTTTATAAGTTATTCATGTACAATATTACTCCTATTATATCATTATTTAATTAATAAATTAATTTAATAAATTTTATGTCATAATTATGTCTTGAGGATGTAATAAAAAATACCATATTAAAAAACTATATATTTTACTATTCACCATAAATAATTTTTTTTTGGAAAAATATAAAAAACTCAGACGAAGATAATTTCAACATAGTGAATTCAAAAATGAAATTATCTTTTCCCTATAATAATCCTATAATTTAAAAATTGATGTTTTAAAATAAATAACCATATAATAAATTATTTATTTTATGAATTACTATTCAAATCAAGAATACTATTAAATAAATTATTGTATAAATAATTGGGATGTTATATTAACCCTACCCTTTTGAAATTTTATCCTCATAATTTTTATTCACTTATTAATAAAATGGGGATACTTTTCCCTTGTAGTATTTTTAGATTCCCATGTTGCTTCGTTTACCATGTGGTTTCTCCAAAAACTCTTAGCTTGGTAAATCACCTTGTGTTTTCAAAACTTGATCTCTGCAATCAAGAATATAAAATGGTTTATCTTCATAAGAAAGGTTCTCCTCAAGTTGAACTACTTCATGGCTCAAAACATTTGATGGATCTGGAACATACTTTCTTAACATCAAAACAAGAAAAACATTACGTACCTGAGATAAAAACGGAGGCAAAGCTACTCGATAGGTGGCTGGTCCTACTTTTTTGCATAATTTCTTAAGGTCCAATCAATCATGGACTCATCATTCCTTTCTTACCATAATAGATAACAATTTTCCATGGTTTTTTTTGAGAAATAAATGATCACCTACCTCGAAATAATGGTCTTTCCTTCTTTTATCTGTATAAATTATCTACTTATTCGAAGTTGTCCTCATGTGTCACTGAATCAAATAAACTTTCTCTACCACTTCCTCTACTAATTATAGTCCCATCACCTTTCTTTTCCCAACTTCATCCCAAAATTATAGATTTCAAAACAACTTTCAATATAATGCTTCATAATCTTTTGTCTATATACTAGAATGAAAAATGATATTATAATAAAACTTAACTCAAAAGAGGTGTTCATCCCAACATCCCAAGTTATCCATTGAACACTATCAAAGATTATCCTCAAATGTTTAAATTATTCATATTGAATATCCATAATATTAATTATGAAATGATGTTCTGAAATTTAATTTTGTTCCCAATGAATTTTCAATTCCTTTCCAAGATTTAGAATTAAATCTTGGATCATGATCAGATACAATGGAGAGAGGAACTCCATATGACCTGACTATCTCCTTTAAATACCATAGTGAAAGTTTATCTAGATATAGGGGGTCTCTAATAGGTATACAATGATAATATTTAGTTAAACTAACAATAATACCCATATTGAATCGTTTCTTAGAAAATTATTTGGTATCCCTACCACAAAATCCATGGATATATTTTTCCAAAATGGCACTATAAAAGGATAAATAATCCCCTTCGGTAACTATAATTATCCTTTAACATGTTGACATGTAAAAAATTTCATGGTAAAATAAGAACTATATCTTTTCATTCTGTCCCACTAGTAATACTCTCAATGGTCAATGTATATATTTTTACTGCCAGGATAAATTGAAAATATAGAACTGGGAGCTTCACATAAAAATTTGTTCCTTATTTATGAATAAAAATAAACACATAATATCTTATCAACCCTAAATACACAATATTTATCAATTTTAAACTTGAGTAACTTACCCTTTTGAACCAATTTTACCTTTTTTGTCAACTCATGGTCTTCCTTCTAAGCATGACTTATTCTGTCTGACAAAGATGACAGAACTAACACTTGAAACAAAATAGAGGAATTTCCTACACTAACAACTTTTAATCCTAAATTCATCAAATAATTAACCAAACGGTAATCCTAAAAAATTTTCATGGTAAATGTAGCATTATTTTTCTGAATCAAAGCATTGACCACTCTTTTTGATTTTCTAAGATCATACTTAATTGGGAAATCATAATCCTTTATTACTTTCATCCATCTTGTCTATATCATGTTCAATACCTTCTAAGTAAATACATAATTCAAACTTTTATGGTCAGTATATATTTAAAATTTTACTCTATACAAATGATTCCTCCATATTTTTAGTGAATAAGAAACAGAATCTAATTTAAAATCATGTGTAGGTTAATTTAACTCATTAGGTTTAATTTAACATGAAGAATAATCAATTACCTGATCATTCTGCATTAGAAAAAAACCAAGTCATTTCAATGATGCATCAAGATAAATGAAAAATCCACTATTTCTAGAATGTGGGGCCAAAACTGGAGCACTCAAAAATATTATTTTCAAATCATGAAAACAATCATCCCATTATTTTTTCCGGATGAAATTTACACCTTTTTGAGTTATCTTAGTCATTGATATAGATAATTGTGAATTTTTTTTAAAAAAACTATAGTAATAGCCTTATAAAGAAAGGAAAATACAAATCTTGATTATATTTTTGGGTCTTGGACATTATTATAAAACTTTTGTTTTAGAAGGATCAAAATTTATGCCATATTAAGATATAATGTGAACAAGGATGAGAATTGTTTAAAACCAAAATTCATACAAGATAAATTTTCCATATATCTTCTTTTCTTTTAAGGTTTTCAAAATATCCTTTAGATATATTTCATGTTACTTTTTACTTTTATAATAAACCAAAATGACATCAGTAAACACAAAAACAAACTTATCCATGAACTCATGAAATATTAAATTCATAATATCCATGAATATAGTAGGTTCATTAGTTTACCCAAATACCATAATAAAAAATTCATAATTCCCAAATCTATTACAAAACATAGTCTTCAGAATGTATGATTCCTTAGCATTCAACTGATGGTACCCCAACCTTAGGTCGACCTTCAAAAAATATTTTTCTCCTTGTATTAGATCAAAATAATTATCAATATTAGTAAAATAATAATTGTACTTAACAAGGATGTTATTCAAGGATATATAATCAATAAAAAGTCGAATTGAACTATATTTCTTTTTAACAGACAATACAGGAGAACCCTATGGTGGAGTTCTAGGTTGGATGGAACATTTATATAATAGTTGTTTCTAATGGTTTTTAAATTCTAGATGATCTTCTTGGGACATTAAATAAGGGTGATTTGAAATTGTCTTAGCATCAGGGACTATGTCAATGGTAAATTCAACCTCTCAATCAGGAATAACTCCAAGATAATCATCAGTTAATACTTCAAGATACTCATTTACCAATGGATCATAATTAATCTGAACAATTCCCTTGTTTTCAAAAATATGTGAAAGATAAAATTCATTTTCGTATGTTAAGAGTTTCTTATCTTCTTGATATGTATTCAAAGGTATGGGTTCATTATTGTACAGAAACTACAACTCTTTCTAAAAAACAAATTCTTTTTCTCTATAATCTATCATAGAATGATAAAAATAATTCTAATCCTTACCTAGAATAAATTAAAACTATACTAGAGGCCAAAAAACATGGTTTTTAGATAAAATATTTCCATAAACAAAAATAGGAATTTTATTATCTTTTCTTTTGCCTCAATATTTCATCCAAGGTGTTTTTACCATGAGTTATGGATTCATTTAATGAGTTAGAATTTCCAATTTAGAAGAACATTTCCCAGAAATAAATGAATGTATAGACCATAAATCAAACAACGGACTGGAATATTCTATAAAATAATAAATTTACCTAATACCACCTTGTTTGATGGCTCAACATCTTCTGAAGTAGTTGAAAATTATTTTGTCACACCCTTTTGTTTCCAATATTGTTGATTTCCTTCCTAAGTGACTAACTTTTGGAAAACATTAGATAAATGTCCAAACTATTTATAGTTAAAGCATATTACTATCAGCTTATCTTTACTTTTTTTATTATTTTCCTTGTAATCACAAGACATGTGTCCAAATATTCCACATCAGTAGCATTTTAAAAAGTTTTCAAGATATTCTCTGACATTCTTTTTACAACACTTTTCAAAAAAAGGGATATTTATTTTTTTACCTCCACATTTATTTGATGAATTCTTCCCCAATTCCAACCAATCTCACCACTTTTATTCTTTATATAATGAAGCACATACAGGCCAAAAAACTCCATCTCATATTTTTCAACACAACGAGAAAGGTTCTCATAGCTTTTAAACTCTTGTGAAGCTAGATATATTCATAAAAATGGTTTCAAACAAGAGTAAAATCTATTAGTTTTACTTTAAATGTCCTCAGTAAAATCTGGTAAATACCTGAACCATCTTGTAAAATTGGATTCATACATAGCTATAGAATCATCATATTTATTCTTTGGTTCCATTAATATTTTCTCCATTCTGAGTCAAACAATTTTTTCAAAATATTTTTACAGAAAAAGACACTTTAAATCATCCCCTTCTTGAGTATTAAGGTCATCTTTTAGTTTGGTATTATTAAATAGAGACCAACATTGATCATTTAACCTTAAAAATGATAAACTGAAATAATTACCTTTGGATGTTTTTGAACATCCCTTGACATCAAATATATTTTCTAGAGTGTTAATCCATCAATCATCTACAACTGGATATGAGGTACCACTGAAAGATAGAGGTTGCTACCTCATAATATGCTCCACAAACGACATGTTTCTTCATGGTAGATCAGGTTCCTCTCTAGAATAGATACCACCCTAAATTATTTCATAATTCAATTGATCCATTACTATCACAAAATTCTTAGTTCTGATTCCCACCATTCTAGGCTTTAAATTCTAATAGATATTAGCCTCTCAGTGCCTTCCTACTTCAGTTTACCTATTTCTTCTATTGAAACCCATTCTAAAGACACATATCTTAGACAAATCAACATGGTAATATTCAAATTATATATCATTTTAAATTAACTATATGGTAAAAATTATTTATTCTATTCTATTAACATCATCCTTACCCATAAGGTTATCTAAACTATCCTCTCATACCAATTATAAGGACCTGGACTTAAAACATTACATAATCCTGAGTTTTAGTCAAAAAATTTTATTTTTAAAAACTAATTATCTTCTGAGGTTTATAGATTTATAGTATTATTAAATAATACCTAAAAAATAACCCACATTCATACCAAGGTGATACAACAAAAATAGTATTCATTTTTTTCAAAATATAAAATCTTTTAAAATAAAATATGATTTCTTTTATAAATCTTCATAACATATAACATAACTTTTTAATTTATATTACACATCCTTATAACCTACGAATAACATTTAAAAACATGGTATGAGCACAAAAATCTCACCAAGGGACATAAATAAAGAAGAAAAATTATCCAGTGAAAACATGAAAACCCATTAAAATGCATTTTCTTGAAAACTCATAAGAATGCATTGAAACATCATGTAGTTTACTTGGGACATATTTATTGTATCACCCTTACATTCACCCATACACATGGAATATACATTCAGTAATCTTCTCTCTCTATAGTACAAAATTCATTGTAGATCTATAATGGGGCTCACCCGTCATATCATAAGCAACAATGGGCTCAAACCAACATATCTTGAGCTATAATAAGGCTCAAACCATCATATAATGAGCTTTAATGGGGATCAAACCATCATATCTTGTGATATAATGGGATCAACCCAACATAAATATTTTCCAATGCACATATCATGAATAAAAATCTTGATATCTAATTTAAACCCATGAGAAAAACACATTCACATATCAAAATACGTGTTTTTATTATAAATCATTTAAAAAAATATAAAAACAGCACACATAATAATGAAATAATATAATTAATAAATGACTAAAAAAATTATAAAGGAATCATTATAGTAATAAATAATAATGAAAACTGGATAAACTCCGCACACTGTATAAAAAAAATCTTTTTGAATTTCATAAAAGATCAATTTTAAAATGATTCAAAAAGGAAAATCCCCTACATAACACTTCAAAAAGAACACTTTTCCAAAAAAGGGAAATTAAAATATTAATAACCATATAGATACATTCATAGAATCCATATTGAAGACATAGACATAAAATATAATGATTTATAAGATTAAAACTTTAAAACATTTAAAATAATGTATTAGTTAAAGAGTCCCTTACCTCGGGTTCAAATTCCTTAAAATGTGTACAAAACACATTTATAATGGTTCAAATAGTGTTAATAATATATTAAATAACTAAAAATCTATTTATAATACCGTACAATATCTTCTTAAAACATTTTCCACCCATCCATTAACAATATTTTATTATTTTAATTGGTTTGGGTGTGTTCTTTACATGGTTTCCAAGACCAGTTTATTATGGACTTCCTTATAAAAAGAAATAACACTCCATAAGTGATAATATATATATATATATATATATATATATTTCATTTTAAAAAATATATTTTTATTTTAAAATTTCCATGATTTTTGTAAAAAGGAAACGAAAAATAATCATCCACAAAGGCGGTGAATTAACGCCCCCCAGATATTGATTTTGTAATTTAAGAATAAAAGGAGATCATGAGATATTTTATGTTGCATATAAAATAAAGAACTCTCCCTTATATTTGTGATACTATAGTTTTCATAAACCATTGGATAATAGGTGGTGATAAGGTAGAAAAAATAATAATTTAAAAAAGAAGAAAAATGAATCTTACTTATTGAAAATTCCTCCTTGAGAACCTTTTTAAGGATCTTGGAAGTGGTATTTTTGTGGGACTAGAATCTCTGTAATGTTTATAGGGATGAGGAAAAGGTAACTTGGTAGAGGTTATCCAAGAATTAAGGCGTATGATGATGAAAATTTGGGAAGGATAAAGCCTCCTTTTATAATTGAGGTGAGGGGTAACATTGGAATTACACTAATTATTAAAATTTAATAAATTTATTATATGGTTTAAGACATAAAAATCCCTAAAAATCATATTAAATCCCAATTTATAAGTAATACAATCAGTTTGGTCTGGGTACATGATTTTTTATATTTTTTTATAATTTTAAAAAATATTTTATTCATGGAAAAATGATTGTACATGAATTTTGGAAATATTAACATTATATAACTATAAAATTATAAATAAACATAAAAATCAATAAATAATACATAATAATTAATAAATGAGTCTTGAAAATAATGTTTATCACTCAATTATTATTTAAAAAGAATCAAATTTTACATTTCCAATGATGTGCAGACACTATGTCAGTAGTGACAATAAATTTTATACTTATTATGAGTTGAATAAAATATTCATGTTTTAAGTTATTTATGTACAATATTTCTCCTATTGTATTATAATTTAATTATTCAATAGATTTAATAAATTTTATATCACAATTAGGTATTCATGGTGTCACAACAAAAATTTTGTATTTAAAAAAACTGTATTTTGTTATTATTCACTAGAAATTAAGCTTTTTCAGAAAATTATCATAAATTCAGACAAAGATCATTTCAACATTCTAGATTTAAAAATCAAATTATTTTTTCCAAATAAGAATTTTATAATTCTAAAATTAACTCATTATAATAAAAATATATATAATAAATTATTTATTTTAAGAATTACTATTTAAATCAAGAATACTGAAAATAAATTATTCTATATATACTAGGGTTGTTACAATTATGAAATCATACCAATTTATTTCACATGATCTCCCCCTGATATTGGATTGGAATTTGAGATAGAGCTTGTTCATGGTGTGAATCCCATTTCAATACCCCTTTATCATATGGTTTTGGTCGAGTTAAAAGAGATCAAGGTACAAGTTACTGACTTAGAGTGGAAGGGATTTATCAGGATGAGTACTTCACTATTGGGTGAACCTATTTTATTCTCTAAGAAGGAAAATGGTAGTCTTAGAAAATACATAGATTACCAGAAGCTGAATTAAGTTGATATGAATAACATACATCTATTACACAAGAACAACTATATCTTTGATCAGTTAGAAGGAAATCATTGGTTCTCTAAGATTCTTCTACTATTAAGATATTTTAATTTATGGGTTAGAGAGGAGTAAATCATGAAGGTTTTATTTTAGTGTAGGTATGGGCTATATTAGTACTTGGTGAGTCAATTTGGAATGAATAATTCAATAATAGTTTTCAAGGAACTCATAAAAAATATCTTCCACCCATATCTTGAATTGTTCATCATTGTGTTTGCTGAAGAAATCCTTATCTACTCACTATCGTTGAAGCATCATGCCAAGAATCTCGAGATAGTCATGAGTACACATCACGAAATTCATATTCATGTAAAGTTAATAAAATGTAACTTTTGGGTTTAGGGGGTGAAATCTTTGGGGCATGTGGGGTATGAGATAGGTATATCCATGTACCTAGATAAATTTATAGTAGTTATGTCCTGGATATTTCCTCCTAACTTATTTGATATTAGGATTTTTTTTTTGTTTATCACGATACTACCAACCTTTTTACTATTACTTATCTTATTCATCATCACCCATGACTACACTTAATAGGAAAAGAGTGAAGTTTCAGTGGTGATTTCTATGTGAAGAGGCATTTCTTGAGATGAACACGATGTTGAATACATCTCTAGTGATGATTATTCTTGATCCTAGGATCTGGTATGTCATATATTGTGATGCATTAGGTGTTGGTTTGGGAGACATAATGATACAAAATTTTTTGGTGGTAGCTTATGGGCCACATCATCTATGACATCATGATCGAAACTATCCAACCAATTATATGGATCAGGAATCCATGGTCTTCTATTGAAGTGTTGGCAGAACTATCTCTTTAGTGGGAGGTTTGTTTTCTATATAGACAACAGGATCCCTCTCAATATCTACATGTAGTAGGACCTAAACATGAGGTAGTGGTTCTAGGTAGAGTATCTACATACATTTAGCTTTGAGTTAGCTTATGAACTAGTTAAAGGTAATATAGTTTCAAATTCTCTTAGCTATAAGATATAGGTAGCTCAAGAGATTTGTGAATGGCCATCATAGGAGTAATGGAACCTACTGATCTTGTTGGCTGATTGGAGGATTAATGCTTTTGAGGACCAGGGTTTGATGACATGTTCCCCATTGTTGGTCACATATTCTTTAGTATACTGGGTAAAGGGTGTATAGGTGACTATCCATAAGTGTTTTGTGATGAGGTAATATCTGACATGTAGTGATACGATACCTGGGTGGTCATTTCACAACAATAGTGTGATCCTTGTACATAAGATATTGGTTGTCCTTATATTTATTAAGGATTAGATGATGAGGGACTATGATACCTATAAGTGAGTGGTATATCCAGGAGTGTTAAAGATGTCCATGAATTCATACAATGTCTATGGTGTCTAGGAATGAAGAGGTACATTGATGGATTATTTTATCAATGCTTTACCTTCTAGAGGGTAAAGACTGGAAAATAGTGTCCTAGTGGACTACTCCAACCACTTATTTTTCCTATTTTTATGTGGGAGAATGCAATGATGAATTTTTTTTTGGGGTTACTTAGGACCTCATAGATTCATGAAACTGTTTGGGTGATTTTTTATCAGCTAACAAAAGTATCTCATTACTTACTGGATTCGTAAGACACACCCCTTACAAAAGACTTAAAATATGTATGTCCATGATATTGCATACTTACAAGGATTTACCTTGAGGATTTAATTGAAAATGAATTCATGTTTTACGTTATTTTTTGAGGTATTGTATAAGTCCATAGAGACTCAACTGAGATTGATCATAGCATACCATCCTTAGACAGAGAGACAGTTAGAGTGGACAATTTTCATATTGGGGGTTATACTATGATCTTGTGTTCTAAACATCAGTGAAATTTTGGATGATTACTTAGACTTGGTTAGTTTTTTTATAAAAAATTTTTTTCATACTTTTATTAATATGAGACTTTATGAGGCTCTATACATTAGGTCATGTGGTTCACCACTTTATTGGCATCAAGTTAGTAAGGCAACTATTTTGGGGCCTTGTTTTATACAAAAAAACACTATGAGAGTTTTGAAAATTCAAAAATTGTTTATCATAGCTAAAAAAACTCATAAGTCTTATTCCAAAAATAGTTTAACACCATTGGAGTTCACTATAGGTGATTGGGGTTTTATAGAGTGACTTCTCGATTAGGCCATTGACATTTCAGGAAGAATGGGAAGCTCGCATTATGCTATGTTAAAACCTTCTAGATCACTGAGCATATTGGAATACTGTATTACCATCTAGATCATCCTTATAAATACCAATT
The DNA here is from genome assembly GCA_963277665.1 of Viscum album. Classification (NCBI taxonomy): domain Eukaryota; kingdom Viridiplantae; phylum Streptophyta; class Magnoliopsida; order Santalales; family Viscaceae; genus Viscum; species Viscum album. The sequence goes on along the minus strand of OY728121.1, from coordinate 848,115,537 downwards.
TATGTATGATGTGTTTCAATTATCTAATATTTAGTGGTACATTGATGATATTACACATGTCCTCAAGTGTTAGGATGTTGAGATTGATCCTAGAAAATCATGCCTAAGGCGTCAAGTACCAATCATTGACCGGTGTAAGAAAGTCATTCAAGAGAAGATGGTACCAATTTCTAAATTTTATGGTTTCATGATGGTTCTAGGATAAGACTAAGGATTGATAGGATGATGTTTATGCTCAGTTACCCGATTTGTATGAGCAGAACCTTTGAATGTAATTCTTGAAGAAAATAAGTCATTGGCTGGGAGAGAATTATAGCATCCTCTCTTTATTTCTATAAATGAGATATTTAACTTTTATAAAATTTTCAATTGTCTTCTATTTAATCTGTAATATAAGCGTTAAAGGGGTTAGTTTTCTTGAATAAAGGAACTAGAAATCAGGGTCTATAGTATTGAGGAGGAAATTCTTTATTTGGTGGCTGAAAACTGCCTTCGAATTGCCAGTGGAGTTACTATAAGAATCTAGGAAAATGAAAACTCCACTAGAATTCCAGTGGCTAGTCACTGGCCAACCAATGCTGCCTATCTGAAGGTGAAATTAATTTAACCAATGAGATTCTAATTATGTTATTTTTTGACCCTCTTTAATAGATAATTATTAACCCATGGACCTATTTAGAACTTTAGACCTTCTCACATAAATCTTGGCTCTCAGGTTCTTCTAAAATTGCCTCTCCAATGTTTAAATGATCCTGAAATTCTATAATTTTTATTTATTCTTAGTTTTATTCCAAATTATTCTTATTCCTAAATATATGAAAATAGATCATTATTGGATCTACGTTTTCTTATAACATTTAATGAAACGTACTTCTTATCCACATATAATGGTGTTATATCTAGTGAGATGATGTCATTATTTAATCAAATCAAAATCTACCATCAAATATGAACATTTTATGGTTAAGTGTTTATGAATAATCTTCCCATAATTCTCCTCGATATATGATTGACGATAGAGACTAATTTAATTTATGATTCCTCATTATATTAATGGAGATATGACATTTCTTCAATACCCCCCCCATTCAAAGATTGGACTATCAAGAATGATGGATTATTCTAGGTAAGCAGTGACAGATAGATCATCCTTATACTCTCTTATCCTTGATTATCATCTTGAATCTCTTTTATATTGATGTATTAGTGATGGATCAATTTTAGTTGTCTAGAATTGATGTTCTCTTCTGTAATTGATGAGGAATTCACAATTATTTCAATAATCAATAATGTATGCCATGAATTATAAGCCTATCCTTTGATATACCTTGTAATTAATTCTATTGGTAGAATCCTTTAGGTATGTAATTTTAGTAAAATCTTATTGAATTGGAATATATTAGGCATTATTTCTAAAACTCTTTCTTCATTGAACCAAATTAAAAATAGTCATCCTTAATGTGTAAGAAAGTTATTTGTGTGTGTGTGATGTGATTCGGACTTCAATCCTTAATAAACCTTGGATTACTTCACTAATAACATTTATTTAGGAAGTTACGTACTATTTGGGTCTCTTTTATGCCCCTTTTCCCTTAGTATAATTATTTTGTTGTCATAGTTTCAATTCCACAATTTATTATGATTGCATGAGGGTTTTTTCATAGAAAATGTGACCCATTTTTGATAATTGATGCATTTGTTCGTGTTTTATGTTGATCACATGTATTGTATGTCACTACTATTTACTACTGATTATAGTTTATGCATTTATTTTTTGATCTACCCTATTATGTGTTTCACTATGTCTTGAAAAGTATTCTTCTTGGTGCTTGGAATAGGTGGACCACCATGAAATGCTCATCCCAAGAGGAGGAGTGCACATGACTTGTGATGTCGATGATGATGGACCTGATCAAAGTGTAGGGATACGAAGATGCCTTATGGATGTCATGTGATTCTCATTATTCCTGATGGTTGGAAATTATCATGTTTAATCATGGCCTATTAGATGAATAGTAGTAATATCACTCTATTCCTAGTATATGTTGAGAATATGACTCAGTTGATTCCTAAAGGATGTTGAGTAGTTGGTCTATATGATATCAAGAATTATTTTTACTAGCCTTGTGGCTAGTTCCTAATGACACCTAAAATAATGATTTTTCTTCTAAAATGGATCCGAAGTAGGTACGGTTGGGGGTCATGGGGTCTTGGGTATCACACATGTGCTCGATATATGTTATTTATTCCTTCCTGCACATTTATTATTATCATGGAATACACTGGTTATATATGTGAAAAGTTTTTATTAAATAATTTTTGGTTTCTTACTTGGTTTTATTACTCACAACTTACACATGAATCTCTATGTGCATGAAAAATTTCATGTAAAGGGATCCAAGAAAGGTAAAGGGGCCCATGATAGATGACAGATTCATGGAACATGGACGTAGTTGTGGGGCCTAGACTCACTCTAGAGGATTCACACTACATTTTCTATATCTATTTATCCTCATATTCTTTATTATATAGATTTTATTTTCACTTTAGAAGATCATTTACTTTTTTTTATAGAATTCATTCCATTTTATATTTAGTATTATGCTTGGTATTTTTATTGTTATACTATTATTATATTTATAATATTGTAAAATCATACGATTTCGAGGGTATTTTCTCTACAAAAATGGCATCCAAACCCTCGCTACTAGTTAGAAATATCTTACATATTCAGAGCTTTACATGACGTTATGTGAATCTACAAATCATACCAAATGGTTTGGGTCAAGGTGTTATAAGAATGATAAAATTAAAAAAACATACATGAATATTATATTTATATAAGATTCATAAACTATTTATAGTTAGATAATCCTTTTTGAGTAGTGTATGTTATCTCATATCTCATGGTTTTTGTCTTATTATCAATAAATAATGAATTAATCTATAATATATTCTTTAAATCGTTACAATGATGTCTCTAGATAATCATAGTGAGCCCCTCAAATTTAAAAAAGTTGGAATAATAGAACAATGAGAATGATCACTAAAAATAATTGAAACCAAGAATATATGACATTCTTCTTTCCTCAAAAAGTTTATTTGGTTTAGTATTTAAGTGTGTAATTTTTCTTCACTCAAAAACTATCCCTTATCTATAAATAAATATTTATATAAATGTTGGAAGGATATATTTCACTTTCTCTAAGTGAAACATTAACTATTTATATCGATATAAAAATCATCGCATGTAGAAACATACCACATTATAATATTTGGATGACTTAAAAACAATGGATATAATATATTAATTTAATCAATTAAATCAAAAAATGAATCTATAAAATTTATGAAAATATAAAACACATTATGATATGGTTTATGAAACCATGATGTGTTTATTTTCTTCATATTAAACCATGATCTACCATTACATCTTGATGATCTCCTCATGTGTTTTCTTACACCTCAATTCCCATATCTTCTCTATTATTTATTTCAATACACATTGAAATATTACAATTTAACTATTTAAATTATGATGTGTTTCTAAAAATTATGGCATTATTTCTTCCATATAATGGTCAGTTGTAGCTCCATATCAACTTATTAAATCTTGAAATTGGTTTTATATCGATTAATCATCATAAAACAATCACATACTTACTATAAAATGATCTCTAAGTTTTTTCTGCAATGGTTTCACTCATATTTAATTTTTGAATATAAATATTGAGCCAAACTTCTTAAGAAATTTCTATTGCATGTAAGAATTAAATTACATTATTATTTTACATTTTTCTTAAAAATAATTTCATTTTAACCTATGAAACTCTAATGAAATTAAAATATATCAATGATAATGTTGGACAAAAATATAGTATAAAAACAAGTTAATAACTCATTAATCATTACATACAAAAATTAGAACATAATATGCTCATAATATGAGAGTCATTTTATCTAAAAATTAACTAATACAGTAATTTTTATGATATAAATCTATATTTAGGTTCATTAACCATGTGTTTATACCTCCTAATGATTCTTTAATATCCACCATAAGGTTTATTCTTTAATGATTAAACATGTTATTCATGAAATTAATACGGAAGATAATTAGGATTGGTATAGAGACATAGACCATGCCATAGAGTTTTAGATATAGAATACACCATCATTTAGAGGTGATGTTTGGATATAATGGGTGGATGAATTGTTTGGGAAATCAACCATATGATCAAGTCCTTCCAAACACCTAAGTGATCAAAGGATTAATTTAAATCTTATTTACTTAAATGATCTCTCATAAATGGTGGGAGTCTATCATTAAAGCTGTCTTATATTGGTATCTTAACTTGAATGGATTTTAAGAGATATTTAATGATTAGTATTTTCCAATGGATTTGAATTTGTTTAAGATAATAAATTTCTAATGTTGAATAAAATATTATGTCTATGATGGAATATTCATTGAAGTTTGTTAATTTTGTGCGATATGATCCAAATTTAACAAAAATCTAAAAATCTAAAGGCGTGGAGGTTTGATATGTCACTACGACTAATGAATTAATTATGCATTTTTTTAAATTTTTTACTTATTTGAAATGGTGATTTGGGAAATGATGAAATAAGTGGATCATGAGAGATATCTAAAAGTTATTTTAGTAATTGAAAGTTTATATTAGGTGTTTAAAAAGTTCCTTAAATCTCACTTCTAGATATAAGATCTTGACATGATTTGTGATGTCTTTGGAATGGATAAATATTTTCCTTGATATTGGTATATTTCTTATATTTATGGTTATTTATAGAGGTTAATCAAGTTATTCTCAAGGTTAGATCCATCAATGAAAACATTGCATCAAAAAGGAGGAAAAGATTAATGTAATTAAAACTATAAAAAATAATTTTAGGAATTAAATAAAAGAATTAATTCATCACTAGTTATTATGATTCCATACTAAGGTAATAGCTATAAAGTATATTGTGATTCTTTAAGATCCTGTTTAGGTTGTATATATATAAAAAGTGGGTTAATTCATGGATTATAGAACAAAGAATTTTATATCACATGAGTAGAGTTATTATACCCATGATTTTAAGTTAACTATAGTGGTGTATGTATTTAAGAGTTGGATAAATTATATTTTTAAAGATAAGTTCATAGTGTTATCTGATAATAAGATTTACTAATATATATTATCATATAAGGATATTTAATTGATGTATTAAAGGTGGATAAATTTTTTTAATCCTTTTAAATTGAATTATTATATACCCTAGGAAGGGGAAATATTAAAGTTGATTCATTGAGAAGGAAAAATAAAAAAAAAAGTTGTTAAGAAAATTAAAGAGAAGTCGAAGCTTATGGGTATTTTAGTTGATTTGTATTTATATGTAGATGGACTTCAGAATAGTGTAGTTATTTCTAATTTCAATATGACCAGTATGTTATTGTAATAAGTTTACACATCATAGGTTTTGGATAGATAGTATAAGGAAATGAAAACTGACTATTATAATAGGGATAAGAATAACTATGGGATCAAGTAATCCAACATAACTATTAATTTCATAGAATGAGTGGTTTCTAGTATGTAATTAGAAAAAAATATAAATATCTCACATCATTAAAGTTTGGTGGTATATCCTGGGGTTAAAAATATGTACCATGATAACTTATAACTATGTTAGTGGATATTAATAAAGAAATATACTATTGAATATGATTAATAGTTCTTAATTTGATAGCAATTAAACGAAAAATATCAATAAAAACTTCTTTTCTTCATCAATTAGCTATACCTACATGAAAATGGATAGACATAACAGTGTATTTTATTATAGTATTTACTAGATTACCCTTGAAGAGTGATTCTATTTGGGTGGTAGTAGTTCAACCAGAGAAGTTGGAACATTTCTTATCTATTCAATAATCCCAATCAAATGATGATTTTGGAAAGATATATGTCAATAGAGTTTTTAAACTTCATTTAATTCCTAAGTTAATTATTTTGGATAGAGACCCTTGTTTTACATATAAATCCTATAAGGAACTTATTAATTCTCTGGGTACTCTGTATATAATAAGTTTTTCTTCTCATTTATAAATAGATGGGAAAATGAAATTGATAATATATATATTATTGGTTATGCTATGGGAATGTGTTCTTTTTTTTGGATGATATTTTAAAGTTCATTTATATTTTATAGATTTTTCTTAGAATATCACTTATCATTTTTTAATCTATAAAACATTGTTTGATTATTTATATGGTTAAACTTTTTTATTAGCATTATATAATATGGAGATGAGTGAAAAGTCATTTGTTTGACCAATTTTGGTGTGATTGATAATATATCATATTAAAGTAATTCAAAAGAAAATTACAATAGAAAATAATTTTATAGAAGTCATATGTTTTTTAAGAGTGATGAACCTTTGAGTTCAGAGTTGAGGAATATATAATTTTTTATATTTCTTCTTATCTAAGAAAATGAAGGCTTGTTAAGAAAGGAGAAATTTCACCATGGTATGTAGGTCCATTTGAATATTTGGAACAAATTAGTATAGTGTTGTATTATTTTTTGTTACTATAATGATATGATTTGATTCTTGATATATCATATATATATATATATTAGTTGATAAACTATTGATAAAATCCATGTCATGAACTTTATTAGAAATCTATAATATTATAACCTAACATTACTTTACTCAAAAGACCAATATAATTTTTTAAAAAGAAAGAAAATATTCCAAGGGATTGTCTATTCTTTTTTTTCATGTGTTATAGAAACATGATAATAACCAAAAATAAATATGAGATATATAATCTCAAATATGACAACAATGGATAAAACTTTTTGATGATTTAGATAAACTCTCTAAGTTAAAAAATCATCATAGAAGGTATTATTTTAATATCTATATTTTTATGTAAATTTAATTGATATAGGGAATTATTGAAATTTAATTCATGAAGTATTATTTAAATAATTAATAATGGGGGATTTATTTTACAATTTTATAATAAAAAGTTCAACATTGAAAATTATTGTCGTTTGACAGGGAATTAGGGAATTTAATGATAGATTTTACCATGTGTGTTAAAACAATCCACTGTTTCATTTTAATAGATGTTTATAATTATATGAAGGAGGATTGGATTTAATTTCGATGATAAATATAAGGTTGGATCTAATAATGAGGGAACATCACATGTAGAATTAATATAGTGGCCAAAAAATATTAATTTTAAATTTTTTGAAAATTTTATAAACTTTCAGCTATGGATGGTGAAATGGTAATTTTGTATTTCAAGGAATGAAAATTTAAACACGTTGTGGGATTTAGGACACGGTGTTTAACCTTAGTTGGTGGTTTGGTAATTTTTTGATATGGTTGGTTATTCCATTGATGTCAGGTGTTGTGGATTATTATTATTATTTATTTTTTAATTTATATTATTTTAGATTATTTTTCAAGTACAAGTAATATAAAATATGTGGAATTTTATATGGTGGAGATAATATGGAATAATTATTAGACAAGAAATCTAGATATTTTTATGATAATCACATTCTAAGATATAGGAATTTAAAAATTAGGTTTTACATAAGAGTTTTTAATTAGTATATTTAATTAAAAGTAAAGAAATACTTTAATTAATGGTTATACATGTAATAATGGGAGAGTTATAGGAAATAAATTTTTTTAATTCCTTCATCTCCATCAAAGGAATTTTCATCTATTATCTTCTCACAAAAATTTCTTGGGGGGAACAATTTGTTGTGATAGTTTAGAGAGAGATCTATAGATATTGTAATATAGATTTACAATCAAGGTAAATCATCAAAGGATTTCCAAATTTTTATCATCACAGAATAAAGGTAGGTGCGTGGAATTATCATCTCTTTTAATATCATTGTTAATATACCATGATTTTATTGTATATGATAGGTAGATAATTCATGATAATCTATAAGAATTCATATTTAATAAATTGAAATTGGAAAGGGTTGATGAACATGAGATTACTGGATATATTATTTGAATTTAATAATTAAAATATGATAATTTTTACATTGGTATATTATTATTAAAATTGATATTGAATGATCTAAAATGTTAATATGAATTAAAAATATAATTATATGAAAAATATTATTTTACTGTTTTCTGATTATAGTAGAACAATAGTGGATTAATCATGCTATATAGTTATAGAAATATTTAGACTAGTAAAATTAGAATAAATATTGAAATTTATGAAAAAATGTTCATTATTGTTTAAGATTATTATGTGGATTATTTGATAAGATTTTTTATGTTTCAATTTATTATTGACAAATTTTTATGAAAATATATAAAATATTTACTATGTTCCAATAATAATTTCTTAAAACCAAAGATAAAAAATCATAAAAAAATAATTTAGAGGTGGGAAGGGATAAATTTATGTACTTTGGAACTGGATATGAGAATTCAGTATAAGGTAATTCCATTTACTAGGAAAGTATTTTGAAGTTATGGTTATGGATGAGGGCATAAAATAAGGGAATTACATTGGGTTATTCTTTATATGCATGAGGTCATGAAACATTATGGAGTTGGAGGAATCATTTAGTAGTGAGTTACATCGGATGGTGTGAATTTTGTAGATCTATACCACATTGGATTTGGCTCATTCTATTTATAGTATGTTTTACGAAACCATATTCTTAAAGGTGGGGTTGTTTTTGTAAAGTATTGAAATTTGTTTGGTCACGTGAACTTAGTATAAACCCCTAGATGACCAATCAAGAGTGAATATATTTAGTTGAGAATGTGAAATAGTGTGGTGGAAGATGTGGCTTGGTTAGTGGTGGTTGTTGACATGTTTTATCTTTGTGGTGAGGTTGGAACCTATATATACCCAACATATAGGGAATGTTATTGATGTGGTGTAATTACACTCCTTAGGTTCTGGTTTATGGTAGACCTAGGTGAGAGTATGGTATATTTATGTGGTGTGATTATTTTCCCTAATACCTTTGTATCTATGACGAATTGGGTGTGAGAATAAATATATGGTGGTTTTTTTAATCGATTTATAATATATGATAGTAATATATAAGTTGTGAATATTTTGGTAGAAATGGTAAATTATGAAGATGATGGTGTGTGTGATGATGGTGATAATGATGACTATGATGATAATGTGGATGACATGGCTATCCATTATGGATATGTTAGGTGCGGTGGTGTTTTAAGTTGAAGAGGGTAGAGTGCCTAAGGATGAAAAAAATTAATATAGTGAGCATCTGTGAAGGTCGATATCTATCAATTGATGTAATTTATTGTTGGGAGATTCACTAGGGTTAGACACCCAGAAAAAAAATGAGATTTCTAGTGGGTGGATAGTTGAATAACCAATGAATTTCAATATTTATTCAGTTGTATTTTGGCCGAGATATATATGGTAATTGAGATATTATAGTGATTTACTTATAGGATGATAGGTACTTAGTGTTGGTTATGTCATAGTGAGTTCACTACAGGTTGACAACTACATTAAAATGTTATAGTGAGGTACTTGTTAGTGGATAACTGTATGAGGATATTATAGAGAGGTCTATATGGGTGAAAAATTATTCTTCTGAGATGTGGATTTGTTTGGATTTTATTATAGTAGTATTTTTGTTATGATATGTGATGTGGTTTAGAAAGTGAGACAATCATGAGGTATATAATGGAAGTGGGTAGATAGTTATCTTGGGAGATTATTTTTTTAGTGGTTTTGTATTATTTATTCCATACAGGGATTCTTGGTATTATTCATTAACATAGACATCTGAGAGTTCAATGTAGGAACATACTATGTACATTTATATTCTTACCCTTTATTTACATATAATATTTTTTATATTTTATCGATTGATTTGGTAGTGGTGTCGAGAAGCATTATCTTTGAAAACAAGAGACTTATTGGTGGAGGTGGATTACATTATATCTTAGTTAAGGTATAGAGGAGTTAATTGAACATACAATTGTATTTATATTTATAGTTAATATTCTTATGACATTATATTTTGATAAAAATTATTCATATATTATAAGTAGTAATACATCTTATTATTCATGGTGATGCATAGTTTTCATTTATTAAGGATAATTCCTTTTATAAATGTGTAATGATATACCCTTGTTACAAGTCAATAACCGATGGTTTATTGAATGTGGGATTTGAGGATCGTATTCAATCTCCTTGTTTCTTCAAGTGGAGTCCTATAAAGTGAGTGTCACTATAGAATAATATCATATAAATTGTTTTTAGGATAGAGTTTATAGTAGACATTGGTGAGGATTACATTGGCCTAAGAGAAACAATATTACTTGAACCTAGTATGCAATGTAAACTAGAGAAACCTATATAAAATATTTGGGAAATTGTAATCTAGGAGAGGGATTTTTATCCTATGGATAAATACTTATAGAATAATACAATAACTTTAGGGTATTTTTGTTGGGTTGGAATCATATATCATGTAGTTCAATGTTCTTTTGATTAAGTATGTGTTGTGATTAGTTTCATTTTTCACATGTGGATGAATGTTGTGATTGTGTAGTTAGACATTCCTTGTATATATATAACTATGTTTATAATTGTTTAGAATATATTAAGATAGATTTTCTACTGATTCAAATGGAAAATGAGCAATGTTCTCCTTTAGTAATGATTTTTTATGTGGTTAAGTATTTTGAGATATTTCAAGGAAATATTTATTATTATATAATCTTAGACTTGAGTAGAAATACAAGTTTTTAGTGATACAACAATTAATTTATATTTTTGGAAGTTTAATGTGTGTTTTATATAATTTATCCATTATTATCTTAATTTTTTGACTGATGAAAATTTTAGAGCACATCATTTTCATAGGTCTTTGAGGCCTGAGATATGACTACACAAACATAACCATCCCATAATTACATGTTTCTTAAAAATATTATAACACAAAAATTCCAAAAAAAAATTGGTTTAATGTTTTAGAGGATTATTAAATCCTTTATATAATTAGACCCATAATTTTTTACTCAGTAATTTTTATGTTTTTGACAAAAGTTTTTTATTAAATGATACACTTTTTTAATTAAATCACAATCACCATAAATTGAATTTAGACTTCATTATTGTTATTGATCACATTTAAACCATATAAAAATAATTAAAAAAATATGGGATGAGCTTATAAATCACAATAAAATTTATATAAATAGAAAAACATTATTAGTCCATGGAAAACATGAAAACTTCAAAAGTCAAATATTGATTAAAAACATCAAACTATTATATTTATTCATGAAATAAATATAAATATAACTTATTTAATAATATTGATGAAATATAAGGATTACTATAAATAATAATTCTAATAAATCAAAAATATAATAGAATAATCATGGTGGATTCTTGGAATGTTATATTTATATCATATTTAATCACTCGCACTAACCCATAATAGGATAACCTAACATGTTAATTATAATATTATATCTCTAAAGAATATATATTTACTCAATACATTTGGGGGTTATATATTGGGACTCCCATCATCATATATAGTTTCCAAGAACCATAACATGGATAAAAATGCACCGAAGCTTGTATTTCAACTCACGAGTATAATATTCAAAGTTAACACAAGGGAAGAAAATGAATAAAATGGAATGGGTTAACCAATTACATATTATAATGAAAATAAAAGAGAATAAGAGAATATAGATGAATAATGGTCGATATGATTTTGAAAAATAATATTAATATATAAAATTAAATGGATATTTGAGAGAAACATAATGAAAAATGATTCCAAAAAAAATAACGTATAAGATTATGAAAAACATCTTACTTCCTTTCAAGATTCTTTTGCACATATTTTCATGTTAAGAAATAAATTATAATTTAATATAATTTATTATAAAATTAAAATAAGTTTATTATCTACTTATATATAACTATTTTAGTTCATGTACTATCATATTTTAATCTAAATTTTGTGTAATATGAATAAAATATACATAATTACTAAATTTTTATGATCATAATAATTCGAAATATAATCCTTATGAAATTTAGTATTGATTTGAACCCCTAATATTTTCAATACAAATTTTTATGAAATTATTTATTTGGTTCTCATCTAAATAACACATGTTGAGTTTGGATGAATAAATTTCTCATTGAATGAATGAGATGTATATGGGTTCTTTACCCATTTTTTGATTTCTCATACATCAAGGGATGGAGTTCCTTAAAAACATTACCCAATCCAATATAATGTAATTTATAAATGATTATAAGGGAGGTACCATGTATTCCATACAAATATTTAGATGCATTTCTGAGTTCCTTATAGATGTATTTTAAAAATGAAAAACATATTCTATATGTTTTACTGGGGTTAAATAGTTTTATTAACATCAGTTTTATATCTTGTGGAGAAAAAAAATAATTACAAACCAAAAGTTACGGATCTTTTAAATTTTAATTATTTAATGAATAATTTTATTGTGTTTTTAAGATTAGAGACCATCTAAAACATACATGATTGAGAATTAATTACACAGAATTTTTATTACTATAAAATACAAGAGGAATCTAATAGTTGTGTACCAATTAAGTGTCACCCATGTTTTTATGGTTAACTAAGGGACAAATTTTAATGTCTAAAAATTATTTCATGGCATGAAATTTTTTTTGGTCATAAATTAGTTATCATATGTTACCATAGTGATCTTATAGGGTTATATAAATGTGATATTATGGGTATTTTCTCATCTTATATGGTCCCCTTAACATTTTGGACTAGTGAAAGAGAATTGGTTTGAAACTATATGAATTTTTTTCATCCATGATAATTTTACATAGTTTGAATCTCTTTAGTTATTGGGAAATAGTAATTTTCCAATAAATAATCCCCAGATAATCATTTTAAGACACTTTATATTTTTAGAGGCATAATCTTTGAGAAATCATTTCATTTTTGAAAAATACTTCATTAGAGAGTTTTTTAATGAGATCTCATAGTTAGAATCTAAATATAAGTACCAAAGTAGATAACACCATAAAAATAAATATTTCATGATCATATTTTTTCTTTATAGAACATTTATGGTCAATTATATTTAAACCCTTTATAGAGGGGACCTGTAAATCCTTCATGGTGGGTTTTCATTGCATAAAACATAATCAATAGATTTCCTTGAACCTCTACAACCACATGTGGACCCCATAAATTCACATAAAATAAAATATTATTTGAAATAATATTATATTTAATTATGTTTTCCCACTTTATAATATTCTATAATGTTTGGTTATTTCAAGCCCCACAAGAAAAAATACTTTTAACAGGGAATTCATTCTAGTGGGATTGGCTAGGGTCGTTACTCATGAGGAATTTAGCTAGACACTCATTTTTTATCATTTATGTTCATTTATTTCAATTCCATGTTTAAAGGTGAAAAATAATGGGGGCTTTGGGTATTTGAAAAATTGAATTTAAAAATAAAAAAACAAATCTAAACAAACAAAAAATTAATAAGAAGAGTATATAGTCCTTAGGTGGATTCCATTGAGTTCTACCATTATTTTATTTTATTATAAATCACCTAACTCAATAATAAGACTAAATATCATTATTTAATTTAACACTAAATATTTCCCTTGTGTGAGAATACTAATTTTCTCAAAGACCCTCAATCATAACAGTGGGTCATTTATTCTCCTTAATTAGTGGGAAAGAGAACTCATCAATTGAGAAAGTGAACATACATAAACACCTGGGAGTGACCACATAATATTAATCCTCTCAACCCACTCTCCTCCAATACTATGGTGATTGAAATGATTTTTGGGAGACATTTACGTTCATACATTTTAGGATTGTAGAAGTGTTTACGGAAAATGGAGCAACCACTACCTCTACATTCTACCTTCACTACCACACCAAAATCAATGAGATAAATTTGAAATCAATCATAGAAATTAAATAATACCATTTTTATTCCCCTTTAGATGACAGATAATGGGTTAGAACTTAACCATCACATAGTACAATATCATAGAAACATTAGATAGGTTGAGAAACATAATGTAGTCGAGAAAGAGGATAAGAACCCAACACATAAAGAAGAAAAAAATGAATTAAAATAAAAACTAAAAATTAAAAAAACCCTAATCTAATCCCAAAAAGGATAAATTATAATTCAATAATCTATTTCAATTTCTTAGGGGAAATATATTTATATATTTTAGGACACTTCTTCTTTATCCTCCTAAATTCATCACCAAGACCCCTATCTTTGGATTGCCCCCATGTGTCATGGTTGATGGTGTTGATTTTTTAGGTACGCATACTCACAAATATTTCCCTTGGATAAATTTTCCTCCCATTATTTTTATCTTTTTAAACTAAAGAATGGGATCCACATGGATCATTTAAGGAAAAGAATTTTGGTTTATCCAAACAAGAAGAATTTAATATTATTTTAATTTGATCCTTAAATAATTTTTTGGAAATTCAAATTTTATATCCAGGTGGGTCTAAATATGGAAAATGAATTTACTCTCACATTCCAAAAAATCCATGGGTACAACTTATTTTATTAAGGGAGGAACCTTCATTTACTAGTGCATCTCCAAATTACCATTACGTACCAATAATTTAATTTTACGTATTATCCTTCCTCCCACATGATAAATTGAAGACCCTTTCATTTCACTGGGGTTCCATAAGTCAATTTTACATATTAACATATAACTATTACATTCTATATATATAACATTTATGTAAAACTATTGGGATTCGACTCTTTCTTTTACTTCAATGCCAGTATGTTTGGTTACCCTTAAGTATACAGGGAGGTTTCAACAAATTACCATTTTTTCCAGTTTTCTCAGCAGTTACTCTTATACATCTGAGTACTTTTCCAAATTCCAATTTTTTTCTAATCAATGGCTAAGTGAATAACCTTTATTAATTACATCAAGAAGTCATCTTTTACTTTTAAATATTATTTCTTTTTCTAGGTTCCCTATACATATCTTGTTGATTAATTTTACACATCACCTATAAAGATGGTCCTTTTTATGTTTTCAAATATTTTGTAAAAATTACAGGAAAATGATGAAAAATATATATTTACAGTAGTTTTCTTATCAAATTAATTCCATAAATAAATAAAATAAATAAAATAATAATAATTTAATCTATTTAAAACTTATATTTCAGTTTCATTAAAGAATCAAAATATATAAATTTCCTAGGTCTTTTATTAATTATATATTAAATTTACATTGAAAATAGAATAGAATTATGAAATCATTTTTTCTTATCACTCCCCCACTCTCAAAACATTACCCTCTTTTCCAAAAAATAAATAATTAAAACTAAAACTGATACCATGCCCGGTTATAAACACTCAAACCAAAAAATAAAATAAAACATGGATTAATTAATAATTTAAAATATCATGCTTCCTCTATTAGTGAGTCCCACTAACGATTTCATTTCACTCCAATTTTTGACCTTTAAATCCTAGAAAAACACTTCATGAATTGACTCATATATAATTTTTTCCATATTTACTCTAAGAATATTTAAAAGTGGAGTTATGATCATTTTAAAAGTTCATGTGACCTAACATATTCTTATCAATGTACTAATTTTTATACTAGTGGAAATAAGTGTGTTACTTAGAAGTAATTCCAACCTGATGTTTTGAGTTTATAAGATGATGAGATTTACATGTGAAACAATTTTAGGTAGATGAAGAGTTTTTAATATCATAATCATGTTAAATTTTATTTTTCAGTATGTGTAAAATAGTTTAGGCAACTTAACTCAACCCATTATGAAATTCATTACTTCTAGACCAGTCTTCCTCTTTGATCCTTAGTATTATGGTGGGACACAATCATGATAGTTAAATAATTTAATAAAACACCCTCTTTTCATCCTTTTATTTTCTTATATATATATTCTGTTATTTTATACACATAATTTTTTTTTGTGATAAAGAGGGAATCATTTATAATGGTGATGAAATATTATTTTGAACCAACTATGTAAAATAGATGTAACACACCCACACATAACCCAAAATGTTTCATTCTCCCTAGATACCAACTATATACCCTCTCGACAAACTCAACTAAAAAATATACCATGAATTCAATAATAGTGATGGGTAGGAGGGGATAAATATATCTTGAAATGTGGCTTACCAAATAGGTATTTCATATGTTTTAAAGAATAAAATTGGTTCAAATTGTAAGTTTTTTATTTATAATATTTCAAAAGGTATTTATCCACTAAATAGTGTTCTCTATCATGCATGAAACACTCGAGTATTATGGATTCAAAAAAAAAACAAAGTTAAGTTATAACTTCACAACATGACCCGGGGATCTGAGGAAATGGGTTATAAGTAATAATATATCAAATTGAATTATAATTTTTCTCAGGACAAAAAAATCCAATTAAAATATACAAAGAAGGTCCCCTACCCAGCTTCAAAATAATTATTATGAGCTTCCACATTCTCATAACTTCTTGGGTAGCTGTCACGTGCACTAATGCATGGGCACAATACCGTTGGAAAATTCCATAGCCTCTCAAACTTCCAATTAAATATAGACATGATCTATGAAATCTGTAACACCTGAGATTTTTGTGAGAAATATTTTGTTTTTATGTTATATACATCATAAAATGAATATTTCACTACACACAACACTATCTTGACTTTCTTTACACGCAATCGCGACCTTCCTCGATAACTTGCATTGTACGTAATACCGAGTTTCACTAAACAACGATATGCTATTAAAATATTATTAAAATTAGCCATTATGAATAATAATACCCACTTTTTGAAATTTTATAAATTTTATATTCCAAAATTGACTTCATTTTTGGATTCATAATATCAAAATTAGCCTAGGGTGAACTTTTTTTATTTTTCTGAAAACATTCAATTTTTGATGAATAGTGAAAACACTGGGCTACTATTTAAAAACTGACATTTTATTTAAATAATTATTTATTTTATTTAAATTTATTTTAGGTCCAAATTGATATATAATACCTATATATGTTCAATTTAATTCATTGGATTCATTTTATAATAATTTTAGATATATAAAAAATTTATTGAATTTTTGACCGTATTTTACCATAAAACGTAATTTTACTGCTTTTGTGAGTGGAATTTAGAAAATCTGATAGAAACGGTTAATATCAAGGAGTAAAATGTGGTTCAACAAGATAAAAATAATTTTTTTTGAATAGTAACTTTTTACTTTTTTTAACACGGTTAAAAGTAAATAGGGTTAGTATGGGTAAAAATGATATTATTATTACTCTAAAACATGTCCTAATTCTATTGGATAAGTATAATTCGACCAAAAACAAACTTAGGAATAAAATATGACCATTTAGGTCCACATGGATTAGATTAGGACATTTAATATTATTTTATTTTAAGAAGAGTTAAAATAGTTAAAATCAAAGTTTAATAACTAAAACATTTTTAATATAGGGTTATAAATAAGATAAATTATACTATAAATATTCATTATAAATATAAACATATTTCCTACATAATGGTATTTTATTTATAACTTTTAGACTTTAAATAATTGAATTTATTTATGACACAATACTGATGAAATAATTACCTTATTAAGGAAACATTAACATAATAGATATTATAAATACCCAAATAAATGTGATTTGAGACTTTTTAAGAATTACACTAATTTTATAGGTTAATATGACATATTATTATTGATTTAATTAACTCTGTTTGAACTAATAATGCTGTTATGATTTTCACAAAAATCAATTACCAAATAGTGTCAAAATTGACATAAAATAGTTTTTAAAACAAATATTATATTATTAATTGTAATTTTTTTCCTAAAAATCTAAGGTTAGGCCAAATTACTAATATAAGGTTATATATAATAATAATGAAAAACTTGGGGTTCGTTTGGCTTGTTATAGTAAGTTTATTAACCATATAGTGTAAGAAAACAAGAAGACACGATAAAAGTTAAATTATTTAACTTAGAGTTAAATCTAAATGATAAGGTTACAATAGTTACCTAAACTTGTCTAAAATCTATTGGTTGAGATTATTTCGACCCATCCCCACATTATATTTTAAATAAATCAATTTGGACCTATTAAAAACCGAATATGACTTTATTATAAAATAATATTTTACATTTTTTCTAAGGTACCCCTCTCCTCCCTTATAAAAGGGCACCTCCTCCCTCTCCTCCTCACACCACTTTGAGCTTTCAAGCTCAGAAAACCCCTGAAATTTTCTCTTCCCAACTTCCCTAGAAACATCCTAGAGGTCTTGGTCTTCTTCAAAGACCATCTTTAGTGCCCTAAGAGGAGGTTAAGAAGAGGCGCTTCAAAGAAGAGGTAATGTCTGTTACCGATTCTTTTAACTTTATTTTTTCTTCTACTTCTTCTTCTTTAGTTTTTTCATTATGAAGTAATAACATCAGTATAACTCATATAATGATATGTTATTATAAGTATGAAACAACCCTATTTAACCTTCTATCCATCCTACGGAAAACGAAATCACCGCGCATGCGTACGTACAGAATACCGTCTCCACGCCGTGGTGTAATATATTTTACCACCACCACCTTACTTGGATGGGTATAATGGTGTAAATAAAAACTATATATTATTATTTTAAATTTATATTGATTCTGAAATAGTATACATACACTCCAATACAATTCTACGATCATGGGAATGATATCATCGCTCGTGCGTACGTACGGCCTACCGTCTCCACGATGTGATGCCACTCGTTCTACAAGATCTTCAATACATAATGATTATATAAATGAATTGAATGAATAAATATGATATATATTACACTAATATCATTATGGAAATGAGGTATCTATAACATAAAAGTAATAATAAGAATTTATTCAACAAAACACGCATAAGAACAAAAAAAAGCAATAAACACCCAAATCACAAGTAACAATGAAATATTACTAATAAGAAGAAAAGAATATGACCATAAATGATATCATAACTTTGATTAAGATTCTGGAATAAGTCAATAACATTATTTAAATCATTATACAGGAGGTTCAGACACCAACAAATCTAATCGGACCTAAGGTAAGGGAAAATCTCGCAATCTCAATTTTTATCTGAGATTGTTTATACTTAGGTAATTACTGGGGCATATTTATCATCCACACCCATGTTTTGTCAAAATATAATATTATTTCTATCCTCCTACAATTTTTTAAATCCAATTTTACCCATTGGTGAGTTTTTAGTAAAAGATATAAAAGGAATATTTTGTCGTTTTTAGAACGAGGTACTTTTTGACTTTTCCAGCCAAAGTACGAGAAGAATGTTTTTTAACTTATACAGAATTAATGGATTTTTATGATTTCATAGAATATTATTTCCATGAATCTTCCTTTACAAGTTTTCATGTTTATTTTTAATCAACTTCTTTTAGTTTAAAATTTTATGACATGTTAAGAAAGTAAAATGTTTTTTAAAGTAGAAAGGATATTTTCCTCAAGAATGGAGTTCAAGTGTTTTATCAAAATTATTTTCTATATAAGATAATATAGGGTTCTATTTCTATCCATATTTTTACATTTATTTGATTATGTTATGATGGAATTAATTTTATGATGTCCTTTTATCTTATATGGATTATGTTATAATGGCATGATGTTTAAGAATCCCATTTTTATTACATGGGTTATGCTATGATGTATGATTAATGGTCTTTTGGAACACATAAGAGTGGTATCATTATGAGATGGGTGGGACCTATATCTACCTCCAATTCATTGGTTAAAGATTTATATCTCTTGATATAGACATGGATTGAACGGTAGGTTAATCCAGTTCAGTGATACAGAACTGAAATGAGGAGTGAAATCGGTTCAGAAATGGACTTTGTCCGCTAAGATAGTCTTGGTAATGAGTCTTGACTACTAAGAAATGATTCTCTATGATTATGTGTGTATGCCACAAAGTTTCATGTTTTATGTTATGATAATTGGGATTACATTTCACTACTATGATTTATCCAATATTATGAAATTATGATCTCTTTTGCAGGATAAGATTTCCAAAATGATATGTTCTTATGAATATGATGTGATTGTTATTTCTTTTGTTTACACTTAGTGAGCATTTGAGCTCATCCTTTTTTATGATTTCATTTCCCCGGGTTAGGAAAAAGGGTATTAAGTAAGATATTCCAAAAGAAACTCTAGATATGATAAAATAAAAGGGAGATAGTGTAGATGATTTATGACCCAGTTGTTTATGTTTCCAAGTTTCTAAAGACACTATACCTATACGGTCCTTTCATGGTTTTGTTATATGTTGTAATAAGTGTGCTTCAATTTTTAAGTATTAACAATATATGTAATGTATGGGTCGTTATAGTTGGTATCAGAGGAAAGGTATAGTCATCCTTTGGAAACTAGGATGTGAAATCCTTAGTAAGAACCCTAAGGATAAATCTATGAATAGAAAACAATATTAGTGTTTTAGAAATGGCCATGAATAACCTATGATAAGACCTTAAGTGTGAAATTTTATTCTTGTTTATGAGGTTTTCCTATTATGCTTAGTGTTTCTCACACTATGCTTATTGGTTTTAGTCAATGGCTGGAACCCGAAGGAAATGTGTTAATGATGAATGCGACGGGAAATGCAATGATTGTCCCCCTAAGAAACCAAACATTATGGGAGCTGGAATGAAAAATCTTGTAGCCATGCTCACACAACTTTCTCAAGCTATGAATCATGCAGGACTTCCAAACGAGCAAAGGAAGGAGCAACATTCAATTGAATCCTTCATGAGGTAGCATCCACCTTCATTCAGTGGGTCTACTGATCCATTTGTGGATGAACAATGGATCTATACCACTAAAAAGATAGTTTCAGTTCTTTAATGTTCTGAACATGATAAAGTTATCTTAGCACTATATCATTTGGAAGGTGATGCTGATCAATGGTGGAATCTTATTAAGAATACGAGGCAAAGAGATTAAATTGAGTCCATGGAATGGGACGATTTCAACAACTTATTTTTCAATAAGTACTTCCCTCGTATTCTTTGAACAAAGATAGAGAAGGAGTTTCTTGAACTGAAGAAAAAGGATGATGAATTTGTTGGTACCTACGAAGAAAATTTTATAAGACTTGCAAGGTACGATTCCAGAATTATTATCCAACTTGAGAGTAAGATCAATCGATTATTTAGTGGCATAAAACCAAGTCTTTGAAGGGATTTAGCCATAAGGGACTTCAATAGCTACGAGGAAATCGTTCAATGTGCTCTCATGGTTGAGATAGAGATTGGAGTAACCCATCAGTCATATGGGTTTGATAAGAAGAGGAAAATGGAATTCAAAGGGAAATGTAAAGAGCACACTGAAAAGAAGATGAGTTTTACCTTATGCACAAAATGTGGAAAGAAACATGGAGGTAGTTGTCTTAAATGGAAAAGTAAATGTTTCAAATGTGAAAACGAAGGTCATCGGGCATTTGAATGCCGCAATGATGGGAAGAAGTTGTCTAGTGATGCAAACAAAGAAAATTCTACACAGAGTGCACCTCCTACACTTTAATGTTACAAGTGCAAGGAAATGGGGAATTATGCTAATCAATTCCCTAATCCAAGGGTTGTGGATGATGATCTACATCAACAAACTCTTAAGGCTATAGAAAAAGGAAAGTCACATGCAATTTCTATCGGTGATGTGGAGTACGATAATGAAGTGGTGAAAGGTACACTTACCATCCACTCTAAAGTAGAAAATGTTTTATTTGATTATGGATCCACCCACTCTTTTATTTTTGAAGAATTTTTTAAGGGTATCTTCGTATTACCTCAACAATTAGATGTTGAGTTAGCTGTGACAACCCCTAATAGCACAACAGTCGCATCAAAGGTTTATAATTCTTCTCCGATTGAAGTTTTTGGGAAAGTGCTTCCTGCAAATCTTGTGATCCTTCCTATAGTGGAAATTTATGTGGTTCTTGGCATGGATTGGCTTTCTTTATATGGAGCTCATATCAATTGCCAAAGAAGGGAAGTCATATTTCATATTCCAGATCCATCTATGATCGTCTATCGATGCAAGGACGAACATTACCTTCCAGTGGAAATTTATTCCATCTTATGGGTCTTGATTCCACTAAATAATGGTTATTTATCTCAAATGGTTGGAGAAAAACTCATGATTAAGAATATGACCATTTTACGGAAGTTTGATGATGTCTTTCCGGAGGAATTTCCGGTTCTTCCACCAAATTGTGAAGTTAAGTTTTCAATAGAACTCGTACTGGGTGGTTTGCCTATTTGAAAGACACCTTATAGAATCGTCCCAATTGAGTTGCAGGAATTGAAGAAGCAACTCCAAGAGAATCTTAATAAGGGATTCATATGACCTAGTGCATCACCTTGGGGAGCACCTATTATGTTTGTTAAGAAGAAAGATGGATCAATGAGACTCTGCATTGATTATCGACAACTTAACAAAATAACTATCAAGAAAAAATAACCTCTCCCACACATTGATGACTTATTTGACCAACTACACGGAGCTCAATACTTTTCCAAGATTTATCTTCATTCAGGGTATCATCAATTAAGGGTCAAAAGGGAGGATATAACAAAGACGACTTTCCATACAAGGTATGGACACTATGAATTTATTTTGATTCCATTTGGTCTTACTAATTCCCCTGCTATCTTCATGGATCTAATGAATAGAGTCTTCATAGACTATCTTGATCAGTTTTTGGTAGTCTTTATAGATAATATTCTTGTCTATTCAAGGAGAAAGGAAGAACATGAAGATCACTTCAGAATTGTATTTTAAGACCATGAGAAAGGAGAATCTTTTTTCCAAATTTACCAAGTGTGAATTTTGGTTTCAAAAAGTTTCATTTTTGGGTCACATAATCACAAAAGAGGGGATATCTATGGATCCAGCAAAAAAAGAGGTTATTGATAGATGGGTGAGACCCACAATAGTAACTGAGATCCGAAGTTTTCTTGGTTGGATGGATACTATCGACGTTTTGTGAAAGATTTTTCAAGATTATCTAATCCACTCACCAGTTTGACTTGAAAAGGAGTTATGTTTGTTTGGACGGAGGAGTGTGAAGAGAATTTCATGGAGTTAAAAATAAGGTTATCTAGTGAACAAGTGCTCACACTGCCTTTTAGTGGAGAAATGTTTGTGATTTACAGTGATGCATCCAAGAAGGGATTGGGGTGTGTTCTCATGAAAAATTATGTGGTGATAGCTTATGCCTCACGACAGTTGAAAATCCGTGAGAAAAATTACCCAACTCATGATTTGGAGTTAGCTGTGGTAATCTTTGCATTAAAGATTTGGAGGCATTATCTTTATGGAGAAAGGTGTGATATTTATACTGATCATAAAAGTTTAAAGTATATTTTCACACTAAAGGAGCTGAATATGTGTAACGCCCCGACCCTAGTTACCCAGAGTCGGTGCATTATTACATAACATTGGCTTGATCACAAGAAAGATAAAATCTCGAAAGACGGATTGGTTTAGTAGCCTTGGAAACACTAGATATATTCATAAAGTTTTACATCATAAAAATGAAAACTACAACAATATAGTCTCCATAGACCAAACTCTTATCCCCTCATACTATCCCTGCAGGTCATTCATAATTTACTTCTTCATATCTTGGGAAAAATAAAACATAGAAAATGGGTGAGCTCAAATTCCCAGTAAGGATAAAAATATAGAGGAAACCTTCATAAATAAGAATAAACATTTAAGGCAGTGTATAACTAAAACAAAATCCTTTTAAACATGAACTTCAACATAGTATGGAAAAAATAAAATGAAATAATACCATTTACTTATTCACATGGATATTCTACTAATTGAATAATCACATGCAATATCAATAACCACTTTCATAATGATGGAATGCATAATGCCAGACTATCATAACCACATAGCCAAGGCCTCGTGCCAAGACTACAAATAAGATTTTGTCATGGCCTTGTGCCAAGACACTAGTTTGTCTCATGAGACCTACTGATGCATCGAGGAGCTATAGAGGGCTCCACCCGTCACATATTAGGTCCAATGAATTCCCATATGAAAAGGTTTATACATAACATAAACATTCGTATTAAAAATACCATACGAAATGTCAATACTTTCTCCATAAACCATGAATGGTATAAAAATAACACATCCACAGTAAAACATATCACAAAACCTTCAATACAATACAAAAGTTTTGTATCATAATAAATAAAATTAAAATAAGCTTAAAATCCATCAAAGTATGTTGACATAGATGAAATCAAAACAATTTTGTAGAAATATCTCTTTTCTCGAAATCATTGAAAAGTCACACATTTATAAAGGAAGTAATTTAAAAGAGATTTTTGAATCAAAGTGTCCCATACCACTTTGAAACTTTTGAAAAGAAATATTATTTAAAAGACTTCATTTCCATATAAATAAATCCTTAAAATCATTTTGAAAACATGGACATTAATTAAAAAGATTTTATAAAGATAAATCTTTAAAACATTTAAAATTATGATCTTGATAAAGAGTACCTTTCACAAATTATTAAAATTTTCATTTTGAAATCATTTAAAAGTGACATAATTATAAAATAAAACATTTACACTGAAAATATTCTTATAATCTTGTAAGGGAAGATTTGAAGATTTTATAACGGCGGTAAATATCCGCACCCTCCATATAAGTTAAAAAAATCATTCTTACCTTAATCCAGTCGAAAAGGTTAAAAAGCACCTTGTTTGGAAAACGACGGAAAGATTCCTTTATAAAACACTTATAAAAAGTCAAACAAGGGTATAAATGACTTTAACCCATATTCTTGTAAATGGTGAAAATGTTTTGAAATACATTTTGAAGAAACATGGATGTGGATGATAAAAAAATCCCAGTAGATTACTACGTATAAACAACCTCGGATAATGGAGTGATTGTGAAATAAACCCTTACCTTGTAATTTTCCTTGGTTGGGGTAGGTTAAACTCCTGTATAATGGTGAAATAATTGTTATTAAATTATTCAATAATCATATACATTAATATGATATCATATATTATCTTTTAACACTACTTTGTTAATAATATCTTAGAATTATCGTCGTTTCGGGTGTTAACTTACACATTTTATTTTATATGTTTTGTTACGTAAGCCATGTTTTTCATGGATAGGTTGGATATTATTCATATACATAATGATATCAAGTCCTTAAAAATTATTTTTAAATTATCAAAAGATAATTATATTTGAATGGATATGATGGAGAATGAATCCCATCGCGTCCGTGGAGACGGTAGTCCGTACATACGCACGAGCGACAATATCATTCTTTTGATATTAAAATAATATATAAATGGATGGTATATCATATATACAGAATTATTAACATGTTATATTTATTATTTACATTATTTACACATCATTATTATACCAATCGAAATAATAATATATTGAATAACAATTACACCACGACGTGGAGACGGTAAGCCGTACGTACGCACGTATGGTGACATGTTATTCAAAGGGTGGATAAAATACTGAATATGGTTGTACCATATTTATAATAACATCACAGTATATATATGATACTATAGTTATTATTTTAGAATGGTAAAAACAAAGGAAGAAGAAGTGGAAGAAGAATGGAACTTGGAAAAGGGTGTTGAAATCATTACCTTTTCTTCGGGTTCTTCCTTTTGATTTGATCAAAAGGGCTCCTTAGGTTGGATTTCTGATCAACATAAGTCCTCTAGGTTGTAGTGAGGGAAGTTGGGAGAGTATTTGGGCAGAGGTTGTCCGAACCAAAAGGCTTTGAAGGTGTGAAGAAATGAGAAGGAAGAGTGCCCTTTTATAAGAGGGGTGAGGGGCACCTTTGGAAAATCTAGGAATATTAGTTTATAATAAATTCATATTCAGTTTCTAATGGCTCCAAAGTTTATTATTAAATGGTTAAGGTGGGGATGGGTCGAAAACCAGTCAACCAATAGAATTTAGACAGGTTTGGGTACTTATATTAACCTTATCTTTAAGTATTAACTCTAAGTTAATTAGTTTCACTTTTACAATGTCTCTTTGTATTTTTATATTATATGGTTAATAAACTTACTATATACATCCAAGAGACCCCCAAGTGGTCCATTAATGATATAACTATCATGATATAAGTCTCTTGGCCTAACCTTAGATTTTTAGGAATTTAATATCAATTAATAATATAATATTTGTTTTAAAAACACTTTTATGTCAATTTAGACACTATTCAATAGTTTATTTTTTTGAAACTCATAACAGAATAATTACTTCGAAAACAGTTAATTAAATCAATCCTAACATGTCATATTAACCTATAAAATTAGTGTAGTTCATAAAAAGTCTCAAATTATATTTATTTGGGTATTTATAATATCAATTATTTTAATTGTTCATTAATTAGGTAATTACTGCATCATTATTGTGTCATATATAAATTAAATTATTTAATGTCTAAAAATTATAAATAAAATATAATTATGTAGGAAATCGTTTTATATTTCTAATTAATATTTATAGTCGAAAATCCAACATATATAACCCTATGTAATTTTTTTTCTAAAAGATATATGCTTGTGTCATTTTTGTATTCATTTTAACTAAATTAAAAGAAAGTGTCTCTATCACCTACAAGTGGCTCCATGGGGTCCCAAAATCGACCCAAAGATGCCCATGGTCGGACATGTATCAACCAATAAGGTTAGGACACGTTTTAGGGTAATTTTTTATTATTATAATATTATTTTTTAACCCTTATTTACCGGATTTACCCTTAACCATGGTAAATAAAATATTTACCGCAATAATTATTCAAAATGTCTAAAAATAAAGGATACCTATTTACACAATTTGAACATCCTAATTCCAAATATGGAATCCATTTTCCCAAATTCAAAACACAGAAGTGGCAGAAATTAATTTAAAATTAATTCCCGTTGTTAAAACAAAAAGCATGTTTTTAAGAGATAATAACTATCAAAAGATTGACACTTGTTTATGTTTGGTTTAATTGTGAAATTATGTCCAATGACCAAATTGTATTAAATGGTAAAAATATATTATAAATATACTTTAAAACCACTCAAATTCATAATTTATCACTATTAATTATTTTGATTAGAAAAGTTGTTTTTAATTAAAATTTAGTAATCTTCACTATTCATCAAAATATTAAAGTTATCCGAAAAGTACCAAAATTTCACCTTAGGCTAAATTCGATACTCCGAATCCAAAAATGAAGTCCATTTTGAGAGATAAAATTTCAAAAAGTAGGTATTACTATTCATAACGGCTATTTTGATTGGTTGTGGTGTGTGTTAAAACTCGAAGTTGCATACAACACACGCTACTGTATTATTCAAAGGAAAGCATACCGTGGAATCTTGGGATGTTTCATTTTAAATTTTTGATGTCCCCATTTAGTCAAAAAGTTTAAAATATTGTATTTAAAAAGGGTTCACTATTAAAAGTTGATAAAAGTGCAATACTGAAGATGAATTTGTTCTTACATTATGTCGAAGAAACTCATAATATGGATTCTAAAATTATAAGGATTACATAAAGTTTAAAATTTAGTTAATACTATTCATAACCTCTTTTGAACGGCTTGTTTGGTAAGTCATGGTGTGATTGAACTCTGTGTTTCATGTAATGCAAGTTATTGGATTATTTTGAAGAAATAACACACTATGAAATCTTGGGGTGTTACAATATGCGCCAAAGAAGATGGTTGGAGCTGATTAAGGATTACGATTTCTCAATTCATCACCACACTGGGAAATAAAACAAGGTGGTAGATGCATTAAGTCGACAAGACCATGATAGCTTATCCATGATGAGGATCACAAAAGATCCAATATTTATGGGTTTACAAAGGATGGATCTTGGAATTATAATAGAAGGGGAAAATCATATCTTTATCAAATGAATGTTCAACCATCTATACATGTGAAGATTTTAGAGGCACGGAAAGAAGATGTAGAGTTACAAAAGAAGGTGAGAAATGTTCCTAAATTCGACCTTGATTATGATGGGATAATAAGGTTCAGGAATCGGGCTTGTGTTCCTCCCATCCCAGAATTAAAGAAGGAGATGCTGGATGAGGCTCATAGTTATTCATTTTCTATTCATCATGGAAGCACGAAGATGTATAGGGACCTGAAAGAGTACTTCCGGTGGGATGTCATGAAAAGATATGTTGCTGAATATATCTCTCGATGCTTGGTTTGTTAACTAGTTAAAGCTGATAGACAGAAGTCTAAGGGGATGTTACAACCATTACCCATACCCGAATGGAAATGGGAAAACATCACAATGGAATTTGTCACCAGACTTCCTAAAACATCCAATGTCAATAATGATTTTTGGGTCATAGTTGATCGTCTTACAAATTCAGCACACTTCATTACTATTAGAGAATATTTCTCTCTAGATCAGCTTGCCAGGATATATGTAAAGGAAGTGGTAAAATTGCATGGAGTACCACTTTCCATTATATCTGATCAGGATCTGAGGTTTACCTCAAAGTTTTGGTGAAGTCTTCAGCATACATTAGATATAAAGTTGAGTTTTAGCACTACTTATCATCCTCAGACAGATGATCAGTCTGAGAGAACAATTCTAACTCTATAAGATATTTTAAGAGCTTTCTCAATGGATTTCAAAGGTGGTTGGGATCAACACCTACCTTTTGTGGAATTTTCTTATAATAATAGCTTTCACTCTAGTATTCAGATGGATCCTTATGAAGCTCTCTATGGAAAGAAATGCCGAACTCCAACTTGCTGGGATGAATTTGGGGAAAGAAAGCTATTTGGACCTGATATTGTTGATGAGATGGCAAAAAAGGTCCGATCTATTCAAAAACACATAAAAGCAGCTCAGAGTCGACAAAAAAGTTATGTCGACAACTGAATAAAAGACCTAGAGTTTGAAGTGGGTGATAAAGTGTTCTTGCGAATATCTCCTTGGAAGAGAGTAATGAGATTTGGAAAGAAGGGAAAGTTGAGCCATAGGTATATCAGTCCTTTCGAAATACTGGATCGTGTTGGGAAGGTAGCTTACCGATTGACTATTCTACTGAATCTCTCTCAAGTTCATGATGTGTTCCATGTATCTCTCCTGAGAAAGTAAATACTCGATCCATCACATGTACTCAGCTCAGATGTTGTACCGCTGGAGCAAGATCTTTCTTCTAAAGAACAGCCGATAGAGATTCTGGATCGTAGTGAAAAAGTCCTATGGAACAAGACCACTCACTTGGTGAAAGTTCTATGGAGGAACCACCAATTAGAATAAGCTACATGGGAGTTTGAGGATATGATGAGGGAGAGCTATCCTCATATGTTTGTTACAAAGTGACGAATTTCGAGGGCGAAATTCATTTTAAGGGTGGTAGAATGTAACACCCAATATTTTTATGAGAAATATTTTGTTTTTATGTTATATAAATCATAAAAGTTATCTTTAACTACACACAACACTATCTTGACTTGCTTTACATGCAATCGCGACCTTCCTCGATAGCTTGCGTTGTACGCAGTACCGAGTTTCACTAAACAACGATATGCTATTAATATATTTCTAAAACTAGCCGTTATAAATAGTAATACCCACTTTTTGAAATTTTATAAATTTTATCTTTCAAAATGGACTTTGTTTTTGGATTCGGAATATCGAAATTAGCCTAGGGTGAATTTTTGGTATTTTTCTAAAAACAATCAATTTTTGATGAATAGTGAAAACACTGGGTTACTATTTAAAAACCGCCTTTTTATTTAAATAATTATTTATTTTATTTAAATTTATTTTAGGTAAAAATTGATACATAATTCCTATATAAGTTCAATGTAATTCGTTAGAGTCATTTTATAATAATTTTAGATATATAAAAATTTTATTGAATTTTTGACCGTCTTTTACCCACCTCCTAGGAGAATTTGAAAATTTACATAAAACTAAATTTTACCGCTTCTATGAGTGGAATTTCGAAAATCCAAGAGACACAGTTAATATCAAGGAGTAAAATGTGGTTCAATAAGATAAAATAATTTTTGATGAATATTAACTTTTTACTTTTTTTACCACAGTTAAAAGTAAATAGGGTATGTAAGGGTAAAAATGATATTATCAATACCCTAACACATGTCCTAATTATATTAGATAAGTTTAATTCGACCAAAAACAACCTTAGGAATAAAATATGACCATTTAGGTCCACTTGAATTAGATTAGGACATTTAATATTATTTTATTTAAAGAAGAGTTAAAATAGTTAAAATCAAAGTTTAATAACTAAAACATTTTTAATATACTGTTATAAATAAGATAAATTAGACTATAAATATTCATTATAAAGATAAAAATATTTCTTATAAAATGGTATTTTATTTATAATTTTTAGACATTAAATAATTTAATTTATTTATGACACAATAATGATGCAGTAATTACCTTATTAAGGAAATATTAACATAATTGATATTACAGATACCCAAATAAATGTGATTTGAGACTTTTTAAGAATTAAAATAATTTTATAGGTTAATATGACATATTATTATTGATTTAATTAACTTTTTTCGAACTAATAATGCTGTTATGATTTTTACAAAAATCAATTACCAAATAGTGTCAAAATTGACAGAAAATAGTTTTTAAAACAAGTATTATATTATTAATTGTTATTTTATTCTTAAAAATATAAGTTTCGTCCAAATGACTTATATAAGGTTATATATATTAATTATGAACAACTTGGGGTTATTTTGGCTTGTTATAGTAAGTTTATTAACCATATAGTGTAAGAAAACAAGAAGACACAGTAAAAGATAAATTATTTAACTTAGAGTTAAATCTAAATGATAAGGTTAAAATAGTTACCTAAACTTTTCTAAAATATATTGGTTGAGAAGATTTAGACCCATCCCCACCTTATCTTCAAAATAAATCTATTTGGAGCAATTAAAAATCGTATATGACTTTATTATAAAATAATATTTTATGTTTTTTTAAGGTGCCCCTCTCATCGCTTATAAAAGGGCACCTCCTCCCTCTCCTCCTCACACCACTATGAGCCTTCATGATTGGCCAACCCCATAAAATTTCCCTTCTAAACTTCCCTATAAGCATACTAGAGGTCCTGTTATTCTTCAAATACCATCTTTAGTTCCCTAAGAGGAGGTTAAGAAGAGGCGCTTCAAAGAAGAGGTAATGTCTGTTACCGATTCTTTCAACTTATTTTTCTTATAATTCTTCTTCTTTAGTTATTTCATTATGAAGTAATAACATCAGTATCACTCATATAAAGATATTTTATTATAAGTATGAAACAACCCTATTTCACCTTCTATTCATCCTATGGAAAACGAAATCACCGCGCGTGCGTACGTACGGAATACCGTCTCCACGTCGTGGTGTAATCTGTTTTCCCACCACCACCTTACTTGGATGGGTATAATGGTGTAAATAATAACTATATATGATTATTGCAAAGTGATATTGATTCTGAAATAGTATACATACACTTCAATACAATTCCATGATCATGGGAACGATATCATCGCTTGTGCATACGAACGGCCTACCGTCTCCACGATGTGATGCAACTCGTTCTACATGATCTTCAATACATAATGATTATATAAATGAATTGAATGAATAAATATGATATATATTACACTAATACCATTTTGGAAATGAGGTATCTATAACTTAAAAATAAGAATAAGAATTTATTCGACAAAACACGCATAAAAACAAAAAAAGAAATAAACACCTGAATAACGAGTAGCAATGAAATATTACTAATAAGAATCTAAGAATATGACCATATATGATATCATAACAATGAGTAAAATTCTGGAATAAGTAAATAACATTATTTAAATCATTATATGGGAGGTTCGGACATGTACAAAGCTAATCGGACCTAAGGTAAGGGAAAATCTCGCAATCTCAATTTTTATCCGAGATTGTTTATACTTCAATAATTACTGGGGAATATTTATCATCCACATCCATGTTTTTTCAAAATGTAATATTATTTATATCATCCTAAAATTTTTTAAATCCAATTTTACCCATTGGCGAGTTTTTTGTAAAAGATATGAAAGTAATCTTTTGTCGTTTTTAGAACGAGGTACTTTTTGACTTTTCCGGCCAAACTATGAGAAGAATGTTTTTTTAACTTATACGACATGAATGGATTTTTATGATTTCATAGAAAATTATTTCCATGAAGCTTACTTTAAAAGTTTTCATGTTTATTTTTAATCAACTTCTTTTAGTTTAAAATTGTATGACATGTTAAGAAAGTAAAATGTTTTTTTAAAGTAGAAAGGATATTTTCCTCAAGAATGGAGTTCAAGTGATTTATCAAAATTATTTTCCATCTAAGATATTATAGGGTTCTCTTTCTATCACTATTTTTACATTGATTTGATTATGTTATGATGGAATTAATTTTATGATGTCTTTTTATCTTATATGGATTATGTTAGGATGACATGATGTTTAAGAATCCCATGTTTATTACATGGGTTATGCTATGATGTATGATTTATGATCTTGTGGCACACATAAGAATGGTATAATTATGAGATGGGTGGGACCAATATCTCCCTCCAATGCATTGGGTAAATATTTATATCTCATGAGATAGACATGGATGGAATGGCAGGTTAATCTGGTTCAGTGATACAGGACTGAAATGAGGAGTGAACTCGGTTCAGAAATGGACATTGTCCGCTAAGATAGTCTTGGCAATGAGTCTTGACTACAAAGAAATGATTCTCTATTATTATGTGTGCATGCCACAAATTTTCATGTTTTATGTTATGATTATTGGGATTACATTTCACTACTATGATTTATCCCATGTTATGAAATTATAATATCTTTGGCAGGTTAAGATTTCCAAAATGATATGTTATTATGAATATGATGTGATTGATATTTATTTTGTTTACCCTTACTGAGCATTTTAGATCACCCTTTTTATGTTTTCTTTTCCCCAGGTCAGGATGAAGGGTAATAAGTAAGATATGCCAAAAGGGACTCTAGATATGATAAAATAAAAGGGAGACAGTGTAGATTATTTATGAACCAATTGTTTATGTTTTCCAGTTTCTGAAGACACTATACCT
Source organism: Viscum album (assembly GCA_963277665.1). NCBI lineage: Eukaryota > Viridiplantae > Streptophyta > Magnoliopsida > Santalales > Viscaceae > Viscum > Viscum album. The sequence continues at coordinate 848,082,188 of OY728121.1, read as the reverse complement.
ATATGGTCCTTTCATGGTTTTGTTATATGTTGTAATAAGTGTGTTTCAATTTTGAAGTATTAACAATGTATGTAAAGTATGATTCGTTATAAAATCTCCTTGCTTTGAATCTATTATGTGACCATCCACTGAGGATAACCAGATTTATTGACCCCAGACCACAGACCATAGAGACACGAATCAAACAGACCAATAGAGAGACCATTACACAGATTCAAAAATTCAACCAATAGAAAATGATTTCATGAATTTAGAAATCCATCCAACATACTAAAAAACCTTCATAGCATACCTTCATAGAAAAAAACTTTCTCTTCCACCATGAATCCATCATGAAAGTAATGTCTTAGTTTACCGCACCTCACCTCGAACCAAGATCCTATTCACTAAAAATTGATCATTAGTCACCGAAAAGCTGGACCCTGATGAAGTTGACACCACGCACCACCAAGAAACACCACACAACCAAACCAAAAACATGCATTCAAAAGAAAAAAACACAAACTAAACTAGATCGCATTAGAAGAGGAACCCTTTATAAGCTAGAAACACAGATCTTGTCACTGCCTTCAGAATCATAGTTGAAGACCAGATCTACCCAACACAACCGTAGATGACGAAAAACATGAAAAAAACCCTAGACCGAAACATCTGGAACTCGCACCTTGGACCGACACCATGCCACCATGAGAAGCCCTAGCCAGTTCTATGGTTAGGATGATGAGAAGGACTGCCAATGATGAGGTTCTCCATGAATGTTAATCCTTCATGACGTCTCCACTAGAATAGACCGCACTCTATGAACACACTGAGTATAATGGCTAAGGAGAAGCTAAGGCTGACCTGAGATGATAGAGAGGAAGGCGACAATGTGGGGAAACCTAGTGACGTGAATCCCCTTATGGAATCATCCTAATATCCAAACACACTTATCTCAACAACATTCACAAATATTTTCATTGATAAAACCAATGTGAAGGAGGAATAAAACCTAGGATTATTTGGGATGGGTAGTTGAGTTAATATCCTAAAATATATCCACTATTTCTTTATAGATAACCATGAGTTAACCTCCTAGTTATTTTCCAAATGAAAATATTATAAAAAATATATATGATAATTTTATTAAAATTAAATAGATAAAATTAAATAGAGAAGGGAGAAGAATATTTGAACATTCCCTAAGTTGGTTTTATTTTTTAATAACCTACAACTAGGTAGTTTTAGTAGATCAAGCCCATTATAAATTTGGGTTATTTTTTATAGAAACCATCATATGTGATTTTTTAAAATTATCAAAAGAATAAAATATTCTTAGAGAACCCCTATGAAAAAATTATATAAACACCAAACCTGAATTATTAGAAAAGAGATGAAAAATGGGTGAGAAAAATGTAATTATGTTCCTTTTATTTATATTTTCTTATTTCTTATGGTAGTTAGTTTGATGTTTAGGGAGTGTATGTTTCAAAAAAAGACCTATAACATTTTATATTTTTTGGTTCACCCAATTTTTTTGTGGTATTTTTTATTGTATAAGGAATCTTTCTTAAGTGTTGATTCCTCAAAATGATTAGTATACAGCTTTATTCCATCATTAATATCCATGGGAAAGACTTATTATTTTAATTTTAACACAATTTTCTCCTCAGTGTTGGATGATTTAAATCCTTATTCACTATCTAGGGTAGTTTATAACTAAAATGGGTCTATAAATTTAGAATATGGAGGGTTAAAAATTGTTTCCTTTAAAGAAATATGAAAAAAGAATGAATCCATAGAAAGATAAACTCCCTTGTTTTGTTTTACCTTGAAATATTTTCTTGAATTTATGCCTCTAAATTTTTTTTATGAGAGAGGTAAGTATATACTAATGGATTTTAGAGGTTCATCATTTAAACAAGGGTAGTGGAAGAAAAACTATATTGTTCCTAGTCTATCAATAATTAAATCAACATATAATATAAATAAATAACATTAACAAGTTTTACCTGATGTGATTTTTATTCCATATTTTGATATTTTTCATGCAATTGATAATGTTTAATACCCCATGTTTTTTTAAAATAATTTGTTTCAAATAAATTTAATTTCTTAGACAGATTTCATTACACACAACAAAATGTTTTAATAGACCATGATATACTATTAATATTATTCTTTAAACAGATAGTTATAACCTAGATGATAAACATGTTGGTATGAATATGAATAATTAAAATTTTAAAATTAATTATAATGGTTTTACATAAATAAAAAATATTTATTAAAAAGTACAATTTTTTTAGTGAAGACTTTATATGCATCGAAATTAACTTTTTCTAAAAAAAATATTTTTATTTCTATTTGTGAACAAAAAAATAACATTATTTTTTTAAAAAAATTTAGAAAAATTATTTTAAAAAATGAAAAAAAAATTGAGTCAACATTTTAAAATTATATTAGGTTTAGCATTTTTTATTTCTCTGAAAAGTTTGTCTTTTTTAATGAATTGTAAAAAATACTGGTTTTATTGAAAATTTTCTTTTTGTTTAAATCATGTACAATAGTAAGTTTTGTTTAAAAATTGTTTGAATTTTAAATTAGATAAGTCATGTTATATTTGATCCAATTTATTCCATTATAATCTATTTAATTTTGAAAATTTATATTAAAAGTTTTATAGTTGTGAAAATTTTCTCTTTGGAAAATTGCTTTTTCATCATGTTTGTGGGTTTAATTTTAAATTAAATTATACCAATTTTGTGGATTGAATTTGTAAAAATGGATTACATATTTTTAATTGGAATAATTAATATTATATAATAATTTTGACTTAATTTTTTCCCAAAATGAATAGTAAAAACAATAAAAATTGATTATCATGATTAATATTAAAACGGTTTTACCATTAGTTGAACAAAAAATATAAGGCTACAAATAATCTAATAACATGTAAAAAACATATTTTATTATAATATCTAGACATTATATCATTTAATTTTTTATAATGATCCATTTTTTATACTTTTTTCAAATTTAAAATGGGGTTATAATATTTTCATTTAAAAAATTCCAAGTGTGTCATCTCCACCATTTATAAAAAGGAAACCCCCTCTCCTATCCTATTCAAACATAAAAATCATTTTGGTTACACAATAAATTCCCAAATACATCGGTTAATTACCTCCCCATTTCTTATAATCATTATTATTATTTGGAACCCCTCTTAATTATAATTTAGTTTTAAACCTAAAGAGTCTTTCTAATGAAGAGGCATAGTTCTTAACTATGCATTTTTGTTTTATTTCTTATTAAAACATCATAGACTATTATAAAAATATGATTATATACTAAAATAATTATGTAACATGTAATGATATATTAATTTTTCAATTTAATAACCTATATCTGACTCCTCCTTTATCAAATGGGAAATAAAACCATTGATCGTGTGTTCGGTGGACTACCACAACACGAACTGATGTAATTTGTTTTCCATCCATGAATCTCATAGATAAATATAATTATGGATTTAACATATTTATATTATATTTATTATATAAATATACTTATTTAATTATATATCATATTTTCCTTCTTACCTTCCAAGCCATTGAAAAATGATAACATCATATGTACGTAAGTGTAGACTATCACCTCCACGATTCAATGTGATGTATTTTTCATTTAATTTTGAAATGGAAGGTAAATTGGATATATTTAATGAATATATATTATATATATAATATAATTTATTCTTTAATGATCATATATTATTTAACTTTATTTCAATTCATTCGCCGAGAAATTTGAAACACCGTTCATCTATACGTACGATCTATCATTTCCGTGGATGGTGTCAATCATTTTCAATCTCTAACATTAATGGATTTCAATAATTGCACATATAATAAATTTATATTAAATTTAAATCATTTTTATAATTGTGTATATTATGTAACAATTATCAAAGTAAAATGAATGAATCTACCAAAACAAAACATACATGAAAAACGATGTAATTATTACCTAAAATGGCATTTTAACATAGGATTTTTAATAAATGGGTGATAAATGGTTAGGAGTAAATAATATATGGTATAATATATATGATTATGCTTATATAATATATTTATAATAGACCTATATTTATTATACTTGAGTTATGAAGGTGTATAAATAAATTTGATACTTTAAGTAATGGATTTTTATCTCACATTTATTTCTGTGGGAAAAATCCATATTCACAACATCTTTATTTTATGTGGTGTATATACTAAACAAGAATTTATTTTATGATTCTTATCATGAAAATTATGGGATATAAATATCCATTAAAGTCTCTTTCTTTCATGTGGATTATGATTCAAAAGTTTCCAAAGTGGTAAATATTTTATGTTACAATCTTGTTGTTTATTAGGATTTTTTATGATTAAGTTTTTGTTGATAAAATTTTGCAATCAACCACTAAATAAACTCATGTGATTCAATATACTTTGTTTATTTTGGGATAATACATTATTTACTTTCATATTAATCTCTTTAATAACTAATGATATCAAAAATGAAAAAATAATTTATTTCTATCTTCAGTTGAAAATTATTTTTCATCCATTTCCATGTTTTATAAAAATGTTATAAAGGATGTTTGCACTATTATCAACTAATATTTTAAATAAATATTTACCCAGCTTTTATTTTTCATACAAAATGGTTTTAAAGGAATCTTCTTTTCTTTTTCCAAACTAGTTAGTTATGACTTTTAACATTAAATGTGATAGGAATATTTTTTTAATGACTATAAAATAAATAAAATTTTACACCATAATTTCCGCTCAAATTTTTAAATATTAATTTACATGTTTTCATGATTATTTTCAAATAAATTTTTTTACATTATATTTTGGAAAACTTAGATTTTAAATAATTTATTTTTAAACAAAAATTATATTGTTCCCAAGAGTGTTTTAATAATATTTTTATAGATTTTTTATTCATTAAGGACAACAACATTTGGTGTTTAATATATTTTAATTGGGATATGATCCAATAATACCATACTTATTCTTTCTATAGATGGTTTACTTTTTTATTATGATGACGATATATTTATGAAACCCATCTAATTTAAATGGGTTATTCCATGATGAAATTTTTTTGATACCCACTTCTTTTTTACGATCTATGATTTGATGAATGTTTTAAGATCTTATAAAATAAAAATTTATAGATTATATAATTGTGGGTACCTATATCTCCCTCTAATGAATTAGGTAATGATTTATGTTCTATGACCTCAAAGGGTACACATGATGTTATACCAATCCCTAAACAAGAGGGTGCATGGGAGGTTATTGATAGCTCAAAATAAGAGGGTATATGAGTGGTTATCCCATTCCAAAAAAGAGAGGATGGATGAGAGGTTTCCCAAATTTTGAAACAAGATGGTACACAAAAATTTATCCCAAGCCCAAAAAAACAGGGTATATGGGAGGTTAACCCAAGACTGAAGTAGGTACATAGGTTATTAGCCTTAGCCTAATATGTTAAGAATGTATTTGTGGTTATATTTGACCTAGGATTTTATATGTTTATGTTTATGCAACAAATCTATTTCTTTTTCTAACGTAATGTTATCATGATTCATGTTGTTTGATTCCTTTAGGATTCATGTCTTACAAAAAACCAAGATTTATGCCATGAATCATGTTTAAAATCTATGATATGTAGGGTGTGGGTTACAAATGTTATTATCATGTTATCATACCCTTATAATAAATTTATGTTGATATAACCCTTATTTAACCTTACCAAGAATCTGATATCACCATACCTTATGTTTCATTTCCACAAGTTATAAAGAAAGGTATTATGTATGATATGATTAAGATTGGTTCTATTTATAAATAAAATAGTGGGAGATGATGTATTTCACTTATGAAACAGTTGTTTATGTATCCATGTTTCTAAAGATACAAAACCCTCATGGTACACATAAATGTTTTTTATATTGAAATGAATAATAATATTTTAAGATTTAATATCCATTTATGTAAATCTAGTTTTGTTATATAATGACATCTATTATCAGCAAAAAAAATAATCTTTCCTTAGAGGGGATTACAAAGTGAAAAGGATCCCAGAACATTTCTTGGGGGTACATAAATTTTAAAGGGGTGTTTCAACCATAACATTTTGATAAACTACATACTAAGAGGAAAATAGTATTTCAATGCTTTTATATAATCAGTCTTACCAAGTAAGAGGTATCTCAACCCTTTAGACATCAATCTATGATGCAATTTATTTAATGAAACACCTCTTCCATATTCAATGTATCGATATATATTTATTCTAATTGGAATTATTTAGTGAATTACTTTAATGAATTCAATAAATTTAATCAATTAATCATGTATTAGAACTGATGAAACCATCGGGGAATATATATACACCTAAAGCTATGTTTATGTGGCATATAAATTCACTCATCCTATGAGATAGAAGTTTTGTGCACTTATCTTATAATGTTTAGTGAAAAAAATATTTCATATGAATCATATGAATATTTTTTAGTGAATAACCAACAATATCCGCCTTTTTAAAAAAATCTACAAGGACTTCATGAAAAAATGCCCTTCTATTTTTTGAATCTATTCAAAACTCTATTTGGATTCATTTTCATAAAACTCTCTTCATTTTCGATCAAACACTATTTCCAAAATAAAATCATTATTAAAAGTCATAAATTTTTTACCATATAAACCATAATATCATTTAAAAAAGCATGACATGTAATCAAATAGCTGTTAGTTCCAAGTATTTGTGCTACTCAAGATACTAATGGGTTTGGTGTGATATCCTTCAAACATACTCATATCCTTATATACACATGTCAACCAATAGATATATTATATAAATTATATGTGTACATACATAATACCTTTTTTATGGCATTGAGTGGGCACCAAACTTAGAACATGTTAATCTAGTATTGTCCGACTCGTTTTTCTTGAATCTCCAAAACATAATGACCAGGTTTGTGAATATATCACATTTCATTCATCTCATATAAGATAACATCACATTTCCCCCATATAAGTATCTAAGCACATAACATGTTACCTTAATAAGAATGGCTATAGATTTCATCATTATAATTCAATCAAGGTCCCGATGACTTTACACTCCATACAAGTCGAGAAATATCATCATTTTTGGGCTCTAACGGATGACATGATCAAAAACATACCCAACACCCCTTGATTAGAAAATTCACTTTTTCTCACATAAGAAATGTATCAAAATATGAAGATTATCATTATAGGAACCTAACTAACCCATGTAATGGGGATTGATAATAACCATACATCTCTAGATATATTGATGACTGTATAATAATCCATGGGATATAATTTATAGGTACATTCTTAGTACTATGTGTCTACTTATTTCAATATGAATTTATTTTTCATATATATTATAAAAACATTTACAATGAGTACAATATTATATTAATTATAATCATAACATATCATTACTACCCATAATACTCTATATTGATCATCGATCTAGGACAACCCAAAGTTATAATTTCAGGGAATATTATCATTTTTCATTTCATTTAAAATAAATTTTAGCACACATAAATGAATGATAAATATATATTTACTTTATTATAATGTAATGATACAATATATAATCATTTCATAAACCTATAAAGTATCAAATACTTCAATAACTAAAATAACCCTCATTTTATTTCTACGGTAATGGATTTTTCAACAGATCAATTATACTGTCTTCTGTAGCCACCAATAAAATCATTACATTTTCACCCACTCAATTATATCCCTTCCAAGATGGTATTTATAAAGGATGTGTTTATTTTATTTGTGATATTGGGGTTCTTTATACTAATTTATTTATCTATTTTTTTATATTATAGCTTTATTTCTCCTTTAATTCTAGGAACCCCCTAAAGATAAAAGATGAACTTCTAGATCCAAAAATACACCATCATAGAATCTGATGCAGTGAAGTATTCTTCCTATATGTTGATTATTCTATAGTTAATTTCTTAAAACTATTCAAAGTGATATCTCTACTATTTATGAAAAACATTAAACAAGATTGATTTTTCTTTTCATATTTATAGGATTGAAAAGTCACATATATTTAACCTTTTACATAGAGCTAATCTTCTCCTACAAAGAGAAATAAAATATCCTTAGCCTATTTAATGTACTTAATAATGTTCTTCACATCACTAACTTAGAGAATATGTGACATATGGTCGATTACATAACATGAAATATATGAAATAATCTATAATGGAAGAAATGTGAATTATATCCATCCTTACCGACTCTTAAAAAGGATCCTAAATATTTCTAAGATTCACATCCCAAAACATTCATAAAGACCCCATTTTAGAGATCTACACACTAAAATACTTTATCACATTACCAATGTATGTGTACTAACTATGTTAAAGTATCCTATTAGATTAATAACTATAAATATTCACACCATGTATATACAAAATTTCACCCATTTATTTCATCAGGAAGAATTTACCAAACCATATATTTATATTGTGATGATTTGGGATTTCATTTTTGATAATTACAAGTTTTTCATCGACATTTAATATAAGAAAAATTACTATTCTATCAATAAGTGTCTTATATAAATAGGACTAATTTCCATTCTAAATGGAACCACGATCTTTGATTGCATCATCAAACTAGATATTCCAACTCTAAAATTTGCTTCATGCCAAACATAGATCTTTGCAGATTTCATACCATTACATTCTAATTTGGAACTTAAAAAAAATTCATGTTATATCATATAAACATAATCAACTAAATTCCTATTAATAAAGTATCTTGAAATCCATTTTATATATCTCATAATGATAAAAATCTGTTAAGGATTTTAAAATCTGAATTTACTTAATCATCTCTATTGGGGAAATGGTTTCTTTATATTCAATACTATAATTTTTTTTTGTAACCCCTTTCCACTAATTGAGATTTATAAGTAAAAAATTCTACCGTATATGTTATTTTTCTTATAGAAACCCCTCTTTCACACTATTGGTTTTACCCCTTCAGGGGAATCCACCAAATTCCAAAATTCGATATCATATATAGAGTACATTTCAGATTCTTTGACTCATAACTATTTCTTGGAAATATAAATCTAAATAGTCTCATAGTACATAATAGTTTCATCATTTATGAAAATTGATTCATTATCATTCTGCATGATAAATTTATATCACCTGGGGTCTAAACTAATCCTACCATACCTTCAAGGTTCTTGTGTAACTTGAGTCACTTCTTTTTCCACAAATCATTATTAAACCATCTCAACCTCTATATTAGGAAAATTTAAGGCCTATTGGTGTTGAACTACTTTGTGTTAAATATTCCTCACACTGATGACTTGATCCATGTGTTTTATATAAAGTAAAACACCTTCTTTATCCACAAAAACATTGTGTTTAGTTGGGTTATAGAAAAAGTATGCCTTGTTTCCTTGGTATAACCAACCAATAAATTTTTTTCTATAATAGGGTCTAAATTTATATAAGTAAATCTTCAATCAAGTACTTATAAACCAAAAATCATCATAAAATACATAATGAGACAATTCCCAATCCACATCTCATATGGTTTCTTCAAGAATACATTATATTGAATGTAGTTTAGTACAAATGTAGTTGTATCTAGAGGATATCCCAAGAATGAAATAAAATGATTGTTCTGACACAATGTCAATAAAACCATACAAAAAATTGTAAAATTCCTATTATCAGGCACAATATTTAATTGTGGTGTTCTAGGAGGATTGATTTGAGAATTAATTTCACAATCCCTCGTATGATCAATAAATTCTTGGCTCAATAATTCATCAGCCCAATCTGATCGAAGAATCTAAATAATTTTTTTATTTTTTTATGTTCTTCATTTTGAAAATAATTAAACTTTTAAAAATTTTCTTAATTATGTTTTTTCAGATACACATTACCATACTAATTGAATTAATAGGTAAGGCTAAATATGTACCAAAAAGCACTAATTTTTTTTATAACATTTTACCACACAAATCAGTATGTATGAGATCTAACAAATCCACTATCCCTTTCACCTTTTATCCCCAAATTTTCTTGATTCATATTTCTTGGTAAATATTATTTGTTTGTATCAAATCATTTATAGTTTAATGATTCCAACAATCTATCTCTATACAGTCTTTGGTAGTGATTCTCATTTATATGTCCAAAGAGACAATGCTAAAGGTGGGTGTGATAAAAATTAACCCCAGCCTTCTTATTCTAAATATTATAAATAGGATTATCTTTACCTAGAATTTATAAACCAATTATTATATTCATAATTCCTTAATATAACTAATTATTATATATTGAACAACTTTTGTTCTTAATAGATAATAGGAATCCCTTCTTATCTAAAAAAGAAAAAGAAATAATTTTTTTATTTATGGTGGGAACATAATAAGTGTTCTCTATTTATCAATATAATACACTATATAAAATTATATTATATGTCTTAGCCTCTATTCTAGAAACACTTACTCTATTACCAATATAAACTTACACTTTACCCTCTCTAGTTCCCACCAATCTATGAGTTTGTGTTTGTCAACATAGATGCGTAACATACATCTGGTTTATAAATCCCAAGAGTAAATGTGACAGAAATTGATCTATATAACATTCACATTAAGATACACAAAATTATTCTCTTTAAAAACACTTATCAACCCTAGATACCAATATCTAACATTTTTATAGTTCATACCTACATTTTATCTTAATATTATTATCATGAAGTATGTTGTAGTCTACAATGTAAACAAATCAATTGGTGAGTATCACATTTTAAATATTTTCATAAAGGAATTTTGATGAATGTGATCACACTAAAAATAATGAACTCTTAAAACCTATATATTTAGTGATCCAAGATCCATATTTCACTATGAAAAAAACATATATTGGAGTGAAAAACATCAATTTAGTTATTTTTTTAGGCTACCAATACAATATCAATAGTTTTGATTCTTGGGTAGTTAAGTGGAAAACACTTTATTTACATCCATTATATGGATAATATTAAACTCTATTATTTAGTTATACCAAACATTATTGTTTCTTAGCAAAGTGTAACTAGAATCGTTCAAAAAAAACAAGCTAATATAAGACAATCCATGTAATGACCTTGAACCCTATAGCTCCGAGTTGGTGTCTTACTATGTCACATTGGCATAGATACAAAGGGTCAAATCCTGAAGGTCCAATCATATTATTTGGATGAAGAACTGTAGAGACCCGAAGCGTAACATACATGGACATTACATTACTTTTTCGGAATACTTAGTACATAACAAAAACACACACAGAAGGACCGTAATAGTTTAGTGTCTTTGGAAACTCAGAATATAATCTTCTAATCGTGGTGAAAGATCTTCAACATCTCCCATAAAGATCTTCTTTTTTTAAAACCTAAATCCTTTCTTTATGTCCTAGGGAAAATAAAATCATAAAATGGTGAGCTCAAATGCTCAGTAAGGGTAAACAAAAGAAATATCAATCACGTCATATTCATAAGAACATATCTTTTGGAAATCTTAACCTGCAAAAGAGATAATAATTTCATAACATGGGATAAATCATAGTAGTGAAATGTAATCCCAATAATCATAACTTAAAACATGAAACTTTGTGGCATACACACATAATCATAGAGAATCATTTCTTATTAGTCAAGACTAATTTACAAGACTATCTTAGTGGAAAAAGTCCATTTCTGAACCGAGTTACCCTCGTTTCAGTCCGGCTTCACTGAACCGGTATAACCTACCATTCCAGCCATGTCTATCTCATGAGATATAAAATCTTTACCCACTGCATTGGAGGGCGATATAGGTCCCACCCATCTCATAATGATACCATTTTTATGTGTGCCACAAAATCATAAATCATACATCATTGCATAACCCATGTAATAAAAATGGGAATATTAAACGTTGTGACATCATCAAACAATTCATATAAGATAAAGGAATCCATAAAAATAATTTCATCACAACATAATCAAATCAATATAATAATAGGGATAAAAACAGAACCCTATATTATCTTAGATGGAAAATAATTTTGATAAAACACTTGAACTCCATTCTTGAAAATATCTTTTCTACATCAAAAACATTTTTTTTCTTAACATGTCTTACAGTTTTAAATAAAAGAAGTTGATTAAAAATAAACTTGAAAACTTATAAAGGATTCTTCTTGGAAGTAATTTTAAAAAAATCCATTCATGCCGTATAAGTTAGAAAAACATTCTTCGTACTTTTGTCAGAAAAGTCAAAAAAGTACTCGTACGAAAAACGACAAAAGATTCCTTTCATATCTTTTACTAAAAACTCACCGAAGGGTAAAATTGGATTTAAAAAATTGTAGGTGGATGGAAATAATATTTCATATTGAGGAAACATGTATGTGGATGATAAAATACACCCCAGTAAATACTAAAGTATATACAGTCTCGGATAAAAATGAGATTGTGATATTTCCCTTACCTTAGGTCCGATATGCTTTGTACGTGTCCGAACCTCCTGTATAATGATTTAAATAATGTTATTGACTTATTACAGAATCATACTTATTTTTTTGATATCATATTTGGTCATATTCTTAGCTTCTTAGTAGTAATATTTCATTGCTACTTGTTATTCGGGTGTTTATAACTTTTTGTTCTTATGCGTGTTTTGTCGAATAAATTCTTATTGTTCTCTTTAGTTTATAGATAAATCATTTCCACAATGGTATTAACATACTATATATCATATTTATTCATTCAATTCATTTATATAATCATTATTCAATGAAGATCATGTAGAACGAATCGCATCACATCGTGGAGACGGTATTCCGTACGTACGCACGAGTGATGATATCGTTCCCATGATCGTGGAATTGTATTGGAGTGTATTTATACTATTTCAGAATCAATATCACTTTATTATATTCATATATAGTCATTATTTACACCATTATACCCATCCAAGTATGGTGGTGGTGGAAAATAGATTACACCACGGCGTGGAGACGGTATTCCGTACGTACGCACGCGCGGTGATTTCGTTTTCCGTAGGATGGATAGATGGTGAAATAAGGTTGTTTCATAATTATAATAACATATCAGTATATAAGTGATACTGATGTTGTTACTTCATAATTAAACAACCTAAGAAGAAGAATTTGAAGAAGAAATAAAGATGAAAGAATCGGTAACGGGCATTACCTCTTCTTTGAAGCGCCTCTTTGAGACCTCCTTTTAGGGCACTAAAATTGGTCTTTGTAGAAGACCAGAACCTCTAGACGTTTCTAGGGAAGAGGATAAGGGAATTTGGCAGGGGTTGGCCGAGCTTGAAGGCTCAAAGTTGTGTGAGGAAGAGAGGGAGTAGGTGCCCTTTTATAAGGGAGGAGAGGGGTACCTTTGGAATAACTAAAACTATTATTTTATTATAAAGTAAAATTCGGTTTTAAATAGCTCCAAATTGATTTATTTCGAATATAAGGTTGGGATGGGTCTAAATCCTCTCATCCAATAGAATTTAGACAAGTTTAGGTTCCTATTTTAACCTTATCATTTAGATTTAACATTGAGTTAAATAATTTTACTTTTACCGTGCCTTCTTGTGTTCTTATACTATAAGGTTAATAAACTTACTATAAGCGGCCAAACGAACCCCAAGTTGTTTATTATTAATATATATAACCTTATCTAAGTAATTTTTCCGAACCTTATATTTTTAGGAATAAAATAACAATTACTAATATAATATTTTTTTTAAAAACAATTTTATGTTAATTTTGACACTATATAGTAATTAATTTTTGTGAAAATCATAACAGAATGATTAGTTCGAAAACAGTTAATTAAAGCAATACTAACATGTCATATTAATCTATAAAATTAGTGTAATTCATAAAAAGTGTCAAATTATATTTAATTCTGTGGTTATAACATCGATTATGTCAATATTTCCTTAATAAGATAATTACTGCATCATCGTTGTGTCATAAATAAATTAAATTATTTAATGTCTAAAAATTACAAATAAAATACCATTATGTAGGAAAGCTTTTTATCTTTCTAATGAATACTTATAGTCTAATTTATCTTATTTATAACCCCATATTAAAAATGTTTTAGTTATTAAACATTGATTTTAACTATTTTAACCCTTCTTTAAATAAATTAATAATAAATGTCCTAATCTAATCCAAGTGGGCCTAAATAGTCATATTTTATTCCTAAGTTTGTTTTTGGTCGAATTACACTTATCCAATAGAATAATGACATGTTTTAGGGTAATAATAATATCATTTGTACCCTTAATTACCCTATTTACTTTTAACCGTGGTAAAAAAAAGTAAAAAGATACTATTCACCAAAAAAATTATTTTCGTCTCATTGAAAGACATTTTACTTACTAACATCAACTGTGTCTCTTGGATTTTTGAAATTCCACTCACAGAAGCGGTAAAATTAAGTTTTATGAAATATTCAGTTTTTTAACTACCACTTAGTGGTTTCACTATTCATCAAAAATTGAAAGTTTTCAGAAAAATACCAAACATTAGGCCTAAGCTATATTTGATATTATGAACTCAAAAATGATGTCTATTTTACCAAATTCAAAACATATCAGTTGCATTAATTAATTTAAAAATTAATTCTCGTCGTCAAAACAAATAGTGTGTTCTTAAGAGATAATAACTATCAAAAGATTGACACTTGTTTATGTCTGGTTTAAATGTGAAATTACATCCAATGACCCACATTGTATTAAATTGTAAAAATATATTCTAAATATACTTTAAAACCACTCAAATTAATAATTTATCATTATTAATTATTTCTATTGAAAAAGTTGTTTTTAATTAAAATATATCGTGTTTTTACTATTCATCAAAATATGAAAGTTACCAAAATGATATGAAAATTTATCCAAAGTAAATTTTTTATTTCATGATTCCAAATAAGAATTTTATTTTTTCAAATTGAACTTATAAACTTGTCAAAAACTAGATTTAAAGTGGGTGCGCCATCAAAAGGCGGTAAAACTGCATTTTTTTTTTAAAAAATACTTATTTTACCCGAAAAATTTATTTTGTTCTTATACCATGTTTTAGAAAATGTTCAAGACGAATAATAATGTTATAAGACTCAAAATTTAGTTAATACTATTCATAATGGCTAGTTCATAATAATATTATAATAATATATCGTTGTTTAGTAAAACCCAGTATTGCGTACAACACACGCTATCAAGGAAGGTCGTGATTGCGTGTAATGCAAGCCAAGTCAGGGTTGCATGTTGTGCAAGAATCCTTCGTTGTTTCGTATAACATAATCCAACCATATTTCATTTATACATTGAATATATATATATATATATACTCAATGTTGCGTAGAATAACTATTATCAAAATTGTGTGTAACACGATCAAAGAATAGTGTCGTGTATACTGAAATCTAATATGGTGTTGCGTATAGAGCAAGGTAATCTTAGTATAGCATACAACACAAGACATTAATGAAATTAAAAGAATATTTTTCATAAAATCTCGGGGTGTTACATTCTACCCCCCTTAAAATTAATTTCGCCCTCGAAATTCGTCAGGGTTATAAATGGTTTTCTACTTGAAAGTTTCTTTAATTGAAACCCACATCGTAAAAAGGAATACCAAAAATTGGCTTAAAAAAATAATGTATGAAACGTAACGGTTACCCAAATTAACTCATCCCTGGGTTTCCATGTAGGAGAACATAGGTGAAAATATGGATATGGAATAAAAATCTAACCATCATGTTATGAAGGAGAGTGGTAGAGAACATGGCTATGAAAAATCCAACAATCACAAAGCTATTGATTTGTGATGATCTAGGGTACCATCTGATTCATAGGATATAAGGGAACTAGGACAACATTTTTGGTTTTCAAGATCATTTCCCTAAAGTTGATGAATTTGAATTAGAATAAATAATTACTTTATTTTGGTACAATCTCACTGTTGTTCATGCCTTGAACAATTTCCACTTCATCTCTTAAAGAAATGAAGTTGAATTTGTTATTCGTGAAGTGTTAGCAGATCATGTGATAGAATGACAGGTCATTCCATCTGTCTCAAACAAAAGGTTAGCAAAAGTTATTAAATATACATAAGTCGATCTATAGTGAGATTAATCATATATGGTTCCTAAAATGGACTTATACTTTATATATCATACTGCTTAATATAATAAAACTAGTTTCTACTAAACAGGGACTTCATGTAGGCCAGTGGTAGGCGATAAAGGCCAGTCGCACTTCGGTTGTGGGTTCGATTCCCGCAGCCTTGTCCGACGCGATGGGTTGTCGCCCGTCCTGCAGGTTGTCCTGTTTCTAAAGCTATATTACTATAACATCCCATAAATAATATCAAAAAAAAAAGTTCTATCCTTAAACAATATTAACTTATGTCCAACATAATCCATTCCAATCATTAGACTTATGTAAAATACTTCTGTCCAAGCTCATAGTATAAAGAAAATGATTACTTGAAATTTCATCAACCAATCATGTGAATACCATCATTTATCCCCCATATATCTTGTTGGTCACATTACAATCATGTGAATACCTTAATCATTTATTCTCTTAAAAAATGAATACCCATTAAACCTTAGTGAAAACATGAATGCTGTCAAAAGTTAACTCTTTCCACATACCAAAATCCAAAAATTCTATATACTCAAACCATGATATAAACTTCTCCTTATATTAGTCATGAGCTCATGAATACTATCAAACATTTAATTTTATCCTTATTCCTTCATTATGCACATATCATCTACATTCCAAAAAATATCTGAATAACCTTTCATGGATACTGGTACCATTAATCATACACTTTCAAAACTCAAGGAAAGACAATAGTGTAACAATCCTTAGATGTCTCTTTATTCCATAGTACCATGAGATTACTTATACAACATTACACATGATACACATGTAATCATTCCACTACCTTCTTAAACCATTGGTCGAGCTTCAACAATTCTTTCATCTCACATATCATTTGTAGTCTCTTCATCATCATTAACATAAATAATACCCATACGACCATACTGATTCTCTTCATGAGACTTTCCCTTAGGGCATTGGTTTGCATAATTCCCATACATTCCACATTTAAAAGATTTAACCATTGTTGATGTCGTAGCAATACCATTATCATCATCTCGGGTGTTAACTGAACCTTTTAATTTTCAGTTACTGGCTTTGTGTCCTTCTTTTCCACACCCAAAGCATCTTCCAGTTCCTTTGAAACATTTTCCTTGATGCCTCTTACCACATGATTTACATAGGGGAAATTGAACTTTCTTTCCTCTATGATCATTATGAAACTCCATCTTTCTCTTATTAGCCAAGTCAGGAAACTTACCAAATTTTACTTTATTGATCATATTATGAGATTGTTGATTCGGCATAATAATGATGTTTGGACCTCCAAATCCCATTTCCTTTGGTTTCTCATGAAGAATATCATTCCTTTGTCCATCCTATCTTCCATTATCGTGAATCATCTTGTTTCCAGCCATTTTCTAAAACCCAAAAATAATAGTGTGAGAGGCAAAAATCATAATAAAGGGCGAGTAACTTCAATATCTAACATCTTTGGTTTAATCTAATATCGTTACCATATTTCTAGGACTATATCCTATACCTATAATTATCCTTAGGGACATCCCTAGACATACCTCAGAAATATCTCTAGGGATCTTACTAACGTTTTCACATCCTAGTTTCTAAAGTTTGACTAAACTTTTCCTCTGATACCAACTGTAGAGACCCGAAGCTTAACATACATGGACATTACATTACTTTTTCGGAATACTTAATACATAAAAAAAACACACACACAAGGACCGTAATAGTTTAGTGTCTTTGGAAACTCAGAATATAATCTTCTAATCATGGTGAAAGATCTTCAACATCTCCCATAAAGATCTTCTTTTTTTAAACCCAAATCCTTTCTTTATATCCTGGGGAAAAGAAAATCATAAAAGGGTGAGCTCAAATTCTCAGTAAGGGTAAACAAAAGAAATATCAATCACGTCATATTCATAAGAACATATCTTTTGGAAATCTTAACCTACAAAAGAGATCATAATTTCATAACATGGGATAAATCATAGTAGTGAAATGTAATCCCAATAATCATAACTTAAAACATGAAACTTTGTGGCATACACACATAATCATAGATAATCATTTCTTATTAGTCAAGACTAATTGCCAAGACTATCTTAGTTGACAAAGTCCATTTCTGAACCGAGTTACCCTCGTTTCAGTCCTGCTTCACTGAACCGGTATAACCTACCGTTCCAGCCATATCTATCTCGTGAGATATAAAATCTTTACCCAATGCATTGGAGGGAGATATAGGTCCCACCCATCTCATAATGATACCATTCTTATGTGTGCCACAAAATCATAAATCATACATCATTGCATAACCCATGTAATAAAAATGGGAATCATAAACATCGTGACATCATCAAACAATTCATATAAGATAAAGGAATTCATAAAAATAATTTCATCACAACATAATCAAATCAATGTAATAATAGGGATAAAAACAGAACCCTATATTATCTTAGATGGAAAATAATTTTGATAAAACACTTGAACTCCATTCTTGAAAATATCCTTTCTACATAAAAAATATTTCCCTTTATTAACATGTCTTACAATTTTAAACTAAAAGAAGTTGATTAAAAATAAACTTGAAAACTTATAAAGGATGCTTCTTGGAAATAATTTTTAAAAAATCCATTCATGCCGTATAAGTTAAAAAAACATTCTTCATACTTTTGTTGGAAAAGTAAAAAAAGTACCTCGTACGAAAAACGACAAAAGATTCCTTTCATATCTTTTACTAAAAACTCACCGAAGGGTAAAATTGGATTTAAACAATTTTAGGTGGAGGGAAATAATATTTCATATTGAGGAAACATGGATGTGGACGATAAAATAGACCCCAGTAAATACTAAAGTATATACAATCTCAGATAAAAATGAGATTGTGATATTTCCCTTACCTTAGGATCCATATGCTTTGTACATGTCCGAACCTCCTGTATAATGATTTAAATAATGTTATTGACTTATTCCAGAATCATACTTATTTTTATGATATCATATTTGGTCATATTCTTAGCTTCTTAGTAGTAATATTTCATTGCTACTTGTTATTCGGGTGTTTATAACTTTTTGTTCTTATGCGTGTTTTATCGAATAAATTCTTATTGTTCTCTTTAGGTTATAGATACATCATTTCCACAATGGTATTAATGTACTATATATCATATTTATTCATTCAATTCATTTATATAATCATTATTCAATGAATATCATGTAGAACGAATCGCATCACAGCGTGGAGACAGTATTCCGTACGTACGCACGAGTGATGACATCGTTCCCATGATCGTGGAATTGTATTGGAGTGTATGTATACTATTTCAGAATCAATATCACTTTATAATATTCATATATAGTCATTATTTACACCATTATACCCATCCAAGTAAGGTGGTGGTGGAAAATAGATTACACCACGACGTGGAGACGGTATTCCGTACGTACGCACGCGCGGTGATTTCGTTTTCAGTAGGATGGATAAGTGGTGAAATAAGGTTGTTTCATAATTATAATAACATATCAGTATATAATTGATACTGATGTTGTTACTTCATAATGAAACAACCTAATAAGAATAATTGGAAGAAGAAATAAAGATGAAAGAATCGGTAACGGGCATTACCTCTTCTTTGAAGCGCCTCTTTGAGACCTTCTTTTAGGGCACTAAAATTGGTCTTTGTGGAAGACCAGAACCTCTAGGATGTTTCTAGGGAAGAGTAGAAGGGAATTTGGCAGGGTTTGGCCGAGCTTTAAGGCTCAAAGTGGGGTGAGGAAGAGAGGGAGGAGGTTCCCTTTTATAAGGGAGGAGAGGGGTACCTTTGGAATAAAAAAAACTATTATTTTATTATAAAGTAAAATTCAGTTTTAAATAGCTCCAAATTGATTTATTTCGAAGATAAGGTGGGTATGGGTCGAAATCATCTCATCCAATAGAATTTAGAAAAGTTTAGGTTTCTATTTTAACCTTATCATTTAGATTTAACATTAAGTTAAATAATTTTACTTTTACCGTGTCTTCTTGTGTTCTTATACTATAAGGTTAATAAACTTACTATAAGCAGAAAAACGAACCCCAAGTTGTTTATTATTAATATATATAACCTTATATAAGTAATTTATCCGAACCTTAGATTTTTAGGAATAAAATAACAATTACTAATATAATATTTGTTTTAAAAACAATTTTATGTTAATTTTGACACTATTTAGTAATTAATTTTTGTGAAAATAATAACAGAATTATTAGTTCGAAAAAGGTTAATTAAATCAATAATAACATGTCATATTAATCTAGAAAATTAGTTTAATTCATAAAAAGTGTCAAATTATATTTATTTTGGTGTTTATAACATCAATTATGTCAATATTTCCTTAATAAGATAATTACTGCATCATCGTTGTGTCATAAATAAATTAAATTATTTAATGTCTAAAAATTACAAATAAAATACCATTATGTAGTAAATCTTTTTATATTTCTAATGAATAATTATAGTCTAATTTATATTATGTATAACCCCATATTAAAAATGTTTTAGTTATTAAACTTTGATTTTAACTATTTTAACCCTTCTTTAAATAAATTAATAATAAATGTCATAATCTAATCCAAGTGGGCCTAAATGGTCATATTTTATTCCTAAGATTGTTTTTGGTCTAATTACACTTATCCAATAGAATTAGGACATGTGTTAGGGTAATAATAATATCATTTTTACCCTTAATTACCCTATTTACTTTTAACTGTGGTAAAAAAAAGTAAAAAGATACTATTCACCAAAAAATTATTTTCATCTCATTGAACGACATTTTACTTATTGACATCAACCGTGTCTCTTGGATTTTCGAAATTCCACTCACAAAAGTGGTAAAATTATGTTTTATGAAATATTTAGTTTTTTAACTACCACTTAGTGGTTTCACTATTCATTAAAAAATTGAAAGTTTTCAGAAAAATACCAAAAATTAGGCCTAAACTATATTTGATATTATGAACTCAAAAATGATGTCTATTTTACCAAATTCAAAACATATAAGTTTCATTAATTAATTTAAAAATTAATTCTCGTCGTCAAAACAAATAGTGTGTTCTTAAGAGATAATAACTATCAAAAGATTGACACTTGTTTATGTCTGGTTTAAATGTGAAATTACATCCAATGACCCACATTGTATTAAATTGTAAAAATATATTCTAAATATACTTTAAATCCACTCAAATTAATAATTTACATTATTAATTATTTCGATTGAAAAAGTTTTTTTTAATTAAAATATATCGTGTTTTTACTATTCATCAAAATATGAAAGTTACCAGAATGATATGAAAATTTATCCAAAGTAAATTTTTTTATTTCATGATTCCAAAGAAGAATTTTATTTTGTCAAATTGAACTTATAAACTTGTAAAAAACTAGATTTAAAGTGGGTGCGCCATCAAAAGGCGGAAAAACTGCATTTTTTAAAAAAAAATTACTTATTTTACCCGAAAAATTTATTTTGTTCTTATACCATGTTTTAGAAAATGTGAAAGACGAATAATAATGTTATAAGACTCAAAATTTAGTTAATACTATTCATAATGGCTAGTTCATAATAATATTATAATAATATATCATTGTTTAGTAAAACTTGGTATTGCGTACAACACACGCTATCAAGGAAGGTCGCGATTGCGTGTAATGCAAGCCAAGTCAGGGTTGCGTGTTGTGCAAGAATCCTTCGTTGTTTCTTATAACATAATCCAACCATATTTCATTTATACATTGAATATATATATATATATACTCAATGTTTCTTAGAATAACTATTATCAAAATTGTGTGTAACATGATCCAAGAATAGTGTTGTGTATACTGCAAGCTAATACGGTGTTGCGTATAGCGCAAGGTAATCTTAGTATAGCATACAACACAAGACATTAATGAAATTAAAAGAATATTTTTCATAAAATATCGGGGTGTTACAAGAACCATATACATATATCATTCCCATACTACATAGGGGAAAAAATAAAAATAATTAAAAGAGAGAACACTTGGCATCCTTAAACTCATTTTAGGAATTTTTCTTCATATCTTGGGGAAAGGAAACAAAATAAGGGTGAGCTCAAATTCCCAATAATTGTTAAGTGCAATAGAAGATATCATGAATCAATAAGTATAATAAACATTTAAAGGTAAATAAATGATCATACATTCAATTTAAATAAGTTGTTAAGGCATAATCAATATGACAATAACTGAAAACACAAGTCATTTAATCAGTAAACTGAGAATGAAATGAATCCAAATATAATATCATTGTGAAAATATCAGGAAAAATTTTAATTAAATTATTAATGAATAAAATTACTAATTATTGGAATCCATGATCTCATGCATTATGATACCTCTACTCTCAAGACCTTTCATAGGACAGTTTAAATTTTTGGTAGAAACCTATTTAATTTGGCCAATTGATTTGTCTCATAATACATAAAAATTCATCAAGGATCAATATAATATTCATCCACACCCATCATTATATGTCCAAGCCATTATTAATAAACCTAATTATTTATTTAATTCATTAAGAAATATTCCCTATTATAAAATATCTATATTGAGTAAATAATACAAATTTATCAATATTTTCCTAGTTAGAAGAATAAATTTCAATGTAAACACCATATGTAAAAATGGTATATAGTTTAGGAAATAACAATATACATCATAAAAAAATATAAATATTTAATATAATTATAATTTATAATGAAAAATGATCACAATAATGTGATTGTGTCATGATAAGGTTAACAATAACAAAATAAAGTAAGATTATTCAATAACTTTTACCACTTGGTAATTTTCAGGAAAATACCCTTGGATCAAATAAATGTAATTAAAACATAAAAAACACGAATTATGAATTAATCATGATATTACATTCTAATGGTGTTGAATATACATTGTATAATAGTAATTAGTTGTATAACATTACAATATGCCTCAATGCAGGAAAATTAAGATGAATTTTCTTACCTCACGCTTCCTTTTGATTAAACATGATTTAACCTTATATATAGTGTTTTTAAACATTTTATTAAATTATAATAAAACCATATTGTTATTTATAATATCATATATTATCCTTTTAAAAAATATTATCACCTGTTCGTTAATTATCATTCATTATTTTCATTGTTTCATGTGTAAATTGCATTGTTGTCTCATCCGTGTTTCGTCATGGAAGATCTAATTATTGTGAATATTATATAGTATCATAATATACAGAATAAAAATAATGAAAGAATTATAATATTTATACATAAATTTTACTTTTAATACCAATCATTAATTATTGTTTCTAGAAATTAATTATGTTACGATCATGGAGACGGTAGGTCATACATATGCATGAGTAACGTTTCCATTTTTGAATGATCATTATGAAAATGAAGTAAGTAATAATTTTTCATTAGAAAATGATAATAATAAAATATATATCATATTATTCCATTAAATATACTTATATATTTCATCCATGTGGTGTGGTGATGAAAAGAGAGTCACATTGCTTTGGGAAGGCAGTAGTCCACATATACACGAACGATGTTACTGTCTTTCAGTGTAAAAAATAAAATAAAATATTATATTTTTTATAATGATAAGTATGAAATTAATATAATAATTATTTCAATTATATCACATATATTTATTAAATTAGTCATTATTACATTCCATGTAAATATTTAGTGAAAGACGAATCACATAGCTTTGAAAGGCATTAGTCCGTCCTACACACGAGCGACGTTGTCGTATCCCCTACAGAATGGAATGAAAAATATATATATGATATAATTTATATTTAGGTTTAATAAAATTTTAATAATAATATTTATACATTATATCCACCATCATTCACAATCATTATATGTGGTAATGGAAAAACGAATGACATCAGATCATAAGGCAGTAGTTCACCGTACTCATCAATAATGATTTTTATAACATATTTAATGGATGTGGATTTATTTTTTTGTCATGAAAATAACATAAAAACATATAATTATATTTAAGATACTAAATTAAATATATATTCAAGGTTTAATTATAATTTATGGGTGTGTAAGAAGAAATAAAATAAAAAACCTCATTGAATAATAATACCTCTTCTTCAGGTAACCTCCATGGGTTTCCATAAAATGACTTACTGAGTTGGATTTATACACAAAATAAGTATTATAGTATTATTTAATATAATTTTTAAATTTATTTGAAATTTTATTGGCAGAAAAATGGTTTTATGGTGTTAAGAAGAGAGGAGAGGGGTGGTTTTTTATAAGTGAGGTGAGTGGCACACTTGTAATTTCTTAAAATAAAAAAGAGGACCCACATTTTTCGAGTGAAAATTGGGTGAAAAATGGATTATTATAAATAAATATACATTATAAGGTCTAAATATTCCAATAAAATATATTTTTGGAAAAGTGTTTAGTTAATTTTAACTATTATCATTTTAGTTTATTCCCCAGTAAATCCATTTTTACCTTAACCGCAGTAATAATTTACTGTTTTCATTATTAATTTTGGTCAAAACGTAAGTTGTAATTATTATATAATATAAAATATTATTATTAAAAATACTGAATCCATTTTTTAAATTTCCGTTAACATAATTATAAAATTTTATTTTAAAATTAAACCCGTATACATGATGAGAAAGCATGCTTTTAAAGGGAAAATATTCAAAAGTTTACAAAGTTTTTATATCAAAAATAAATTTGAAAAATAATTTCAATGAACTTAAATAGATTAATTGACATATAATTTATCTAATTTAACTTTAAAACCAATTTAAACTATAATTTATTTTATGAATAATTTTGATGAAAAAATATATTTTAATTAAAAATCAGTATTTTCATTATTCATCGAAAAATGAAACATTTCAAAAAAAAATACAAGAACATCACCCTATGATAATATTTATATTATGATTTAAAAAATTCAGTTAATTTAATCAAATAAATGTTTTAATGTTCTTAGAATTAATTTTTAAATTATGTGTGCAAAGGGCAACTAACCCTCCTTTTATAAAAAATATAATTTTTTAGAAACCATTTATATTTATTTTAAATGTTTTTTATTTTATTTATATTCAATATATAGCTATAATTTTCTTAATTTAGTTTTTACTATTCATAACCACTAATTTAATGTCTTTTTTATAATGGTATATTATATTATGGTTCATTTAGACTCGAGGTTGTGTGTTCTGTAATCTATTTTTTTAAAGGTTGGGGCCAAAGCCTCATTTTATTTTTAAAGAAAATCAAAGACCTCTTTTAACTGGGTATAGGGAGACCCATAACATAGCCCAAAGGCCCAGTGGGCTTGTTGCCCATTACATAGTCCGTACACCCAATTTTTTGGCCCAATTGACATTCTGTTAATAGTAACCCCATTACTACCGTACCTGTACAGTACCGCCGCCGCTACAAGGCCCTGCCACCGCTACATCACCCACCGATATAGGACCTCTGCTGCTACAATACCTCTACAGTACCTGTGCCTAATAAGTTTTGAACCCCCATTTTTCTGTAAGCTATTGAAGAGATTAAATTTAAAGAAATGTATTTAATGGGTTGTTTGATCACAATGTTGAATGTCAAACATACTATAGAAAATAATTTTATTTTTTTTAAATATAAAGGTTTCACATTCTCCCTACCTTTAATAAATTCTCCCTCACAATTTAAACTTGATCTTTGTAATCAAGGTTTTGGCATTTGGAAATACCATTGTTGAAAAATCGAGATTGTAAAATGGGTTAACAATATATCCACTTTATAAGAGAGAAATGTAAGTACATAGTTCATATATAATAACACATAATAGGTTTCCAAATAGGGAAAACATTGGTAGGAAGTTAAAACATGGACATAAAAGAAAATACTAACACCAAAATACTGATGGGGAGTGATTGAGAACCTGGCCAAGAGGAAGTTAACAACCAAAAAGGATTAAACAAAAAATGTGTGAAAAAGGTCATTGATATCATAAAAATGATTATAAAAAGCTAAATTTTTTTCAAGATCATTTTAAAATCTCTAATAATATAGGTAAATATACTTACATGATATATTTTTATTACACGAGCACAATTTTATCCTTTAGTTTCTCTTTGATAAATTTCCAATTCATTTGTTACTCCAATAAATGAGTATCTAATCATGATTTTTCTCTCTCAAAGAACTAAAATTAACTTTTATTGGATATTAAAATCTATAATAGAATAATAAGTCATTCCTTTGATGTTTAGTTATTATTATAAAAAATTGGTTAGTACAGGTTATCAAATATTCATAAATAGTCATATGATTAAGTAATAAATTAATCTCTAAAACCTCATCTAAAGTTCAACTTAAACCATTTCATAAATGGTTAACCTTATGAACCTTCCAAAATATTATGATCTAATCATTTATAAATAATTTTACTAAATCAAAATTTTATTCCCCATAAAATATAATGTTTCTATTAATGTCACAATCTAAATATGTGAAAACATGGATCACCATAAAACCGTAATGAAAACACACATGCTTCCAAAAATAAAATCTCATGTTGTTGAATATATAACATAGATCCAAATATGTATTACACTCTAGGAAATATAACATAAACCATAAAATCATTAACCAATGTCATGGTCACCAATACTATCTAATAATAATATCATTTTAATTATTATCTCATCATAGAGCACATATCAAGGGTCATAATCCCTTAATAACATGTTTTCCAAAAAAAAATCAACTTTCTTCTGAATCACTTTTCTGTGTACCATTAAACACATGCCTTCAAATAGTTTAATATATAGCACCTTAGTACAATATTTATAATTTTCATGTTTCTTATAATGATAATATTATAAATAAAATACTTTTATTGCATATTTCTTGGATCTAAATACACAAGTACATTAATCATTCTACTTCAGTTGTATCAATAGAATAAGCTTGACCTTGATCCCTTACATTATTCTGATATATACTCCATGGAAGATTAAGGAATTTATTTTTTTAGTGCCCCAGATCCTTATAGTGGAAGAATTTCACAATGGAAATTCATCTCCTTCCCTTTCTATCATGAGTATTGAAACAATTTAATCATATATAGAAAATTCATTCTCCTTCTTCCATTCAAATCCATAAGACTTAAGTAATTATAACTTTGTCCCAATATCACATAAAACTATTTAATCATATATATAATTCTTTTGAGAGACCAGTGCCCTTTGGAGACTTGGATTAATCCCTTCAAATAAATGGTCAATATTATACTATGTATTTCATATGTAATCTTTAAAATACATGGATAACCTTGTAAATTAATCCTCATAATACACCACAATTTCTTATTCTTTTTTCCTTAATCTAAAGAAATTTCCCTCCATTTTAGTTTGTTTCTCATGAGGGAAATATTTGTTGAAAAATGTATCCTTAAAATGCCTATATTCCATCAGTTCTATTTCCTATACCTCTCGAGTAATCTAGATCAATGACCACAATTAATTAGTAACACATTTGATACAATATACTATAATTGTAACCATTTCGTTTTCATCGCATCCCAACACCATAAATATATTCTAGAGAGATGTAATCCATTTCTTAGATACCATCATATTAATAGTCACACCAGGTGATGTTGGTTTCTATTGCATAAAGTGATCCAACATAAGAGAATAACACTATGGAAATTTTTTCTCTTTATGAGAAAGGTTATTTGTCATAACATGATTTAAATTCCCTAAAATAGCAAAAATTTTCTCACTTCCAATACCAATGGTATTAATGTTCTCTACAGGTCAATATCTATATTGGATATGAGTATTGAAACCCTTTTTTATCAGGTGTCATTTTTAAAGAATGGAATATACAACATTATCTAAAAAAATTATAAAATTTAAATCATTATATATAATTTTAAATATAATGTAACATATAACATTAACTAAAACATTTATGCATCATAAAATAGGTTTTGTTTGGGGATATCTATATTTTCATATCCTTCATAATGGTTTGTAAATAAAATATGAATTATCTAAGAATATGCATAGGGAGTGTCAAAACTGGTGCATAGAAGGGCCCATTTTCATCCACTAAGAGATAATATGGTCAATACCAATACTCCCTTTTCGGAGTTACCACCCCTATATACCTAATAACCTGAACCATGTCCAGTTGTAGTGTCCTTACAGGGATGAATTGTTTGGAAAAACCACATAATCTATTCATAAGAAAAATGCTAGGATATTTTTATATAATTATCCATTATTTATATCAAAGGGTTACATTCCCTAATCTATGTTTTCCTAAATCCACTTCCCAAGTATTCTACAAAACTTACTATGATACCAACTATATCGAACCTGAACCCACCCAAAGTTGGTTTCTTACTTTATTACATTAGCATATATACAAGGGGTCATATCTTGAAGAAGCAATCATTTATTAGTTTTGTATGACAAGATATATACATGATACCCATTTTATATTGGGACATTAAATACAAATAATATAAATGGAAAACACTTGGCATCGTTGTATTCATTCCAAGAATTCTTCTTCATATCCTAGGAAAAGGGAACCAAATAAGGATGAGATAAAAAAATTATTAAGGGTTAAGTATAATATAATATATCATGAATAAATATGGAAAATAAAAAAATAAAGGTAACTAACTGAACACACATTCCATTTAAATAACTAGATAAGGCATAATCAATGTGGAAAGTTAAATAACTATTAACACATTCCTTTTAATCAATAAACATAAAATTAAATGAATCCATAGATAATATCATTTTGAAAATATTAGGGATAATAATAATTGAATTATTAATGACGAAATTTTTAATTATTGGATTCCAGGATCTCTGGCATCATGATACCTTTAACATCAATGCGCTTCATAAGATAGTTTAAAGTACACGTAGAAACCTACATAATTTTCCCAATTGATTTTTCTCATGAGACCAATAAAAGAATCACAGGGGTATATAATTTCACCGCCACCCATAAATGTAGGTCTAAATAATTCCACATATATTGAATAAACTATTTAATTTAAGAATAATTGTTCCTTATCATTAAATATCTATATTGAATTATATACACATATTTATCGATATTTCACCAATTAATAAAATAACTTTGAAACTAAACACCGTACAAAAAAATTTATAATATTTGGAAAATAATAATATATATTATATGAGACTATATATATTTAAGATAAATGTAATTTTAAATGAAAACTTATCATAAAAAAGTACCTTTTATGAGAAGGTTAACAATCACAAAAGAAAGTGAGATTGTTTGAGAACTTTTACCACTTGTTAATATTTATGTCAACCACAAATGTATGAAATTATTCAAATTTAATCCTAAAACACCATAAATTAATAATTTTTCATGATATAATATGTTAAATGAGTAATATATACACCATATAAAAGGAATTATGCGTATAACATTACAATATGCCTTAGTGAAGGGAAATTGAGATGAAGTCCCTTACCTCACACTTTTTTTGGTTAAATGTGCTTTAAAATAATTTATAGTGGTCTTAGACATGTTATTAACTTATTAAAGTACCATATTAATATTTAAAATATGAAATATTATTCTTTTATAACATATTATCGCTTGTTCTTTGATTATGTTTCATTACTTTCAATGTTTTGAGTGTTAATTAACTTGTTTTCTCTTGTGTGTTTCTTCACAAAAGATCTAGTTCTTGGGAATATTATATAGTTTAATATTATCCATAATAATAATAATTAAATATTTATAATCTTCATACATAAATTATACTATCAATATCAATCAATAAATATGGTTTTTAGAAATGAAGTATGTTACGATCATGGAGACGGTAGGTCAGACGTATGCTTGAGTAAAATTTCAATTTTTCAATAATAATTATGGAAAGGAGGTAAATAATACTTTATATTTACATAATGATAATAATATAATATATATCATATTATTTATTAAATATACTTTTATATATCATCCATGTGGTGTGTTGATGAGAATAGAGTAACATCGCTTCATAAAGGCAGTTGTCCACACATACACAAACAATGTTTCCATCTTTCAACGTATAAAATAAAATGATATATTATATTTTAACTATAATAATTATTTCATTATTATAACAATTATTTAATTTCTATCACATATATTTATTAAATTTATTCTTTATTACATTCCATGTAAACAGTTAGTGAATGACAAATCACATCGCTTCGCGAGGCGGTAGACCACCGTACACAGGAGTGATGTTATCATATCCCCTATGGAATGGAATGTAAAATATATATATATTATATAATGAATTAATAGGTATAATTATGTTTTAAATATCATATATGTACTTTATATCCATCATAATAACCAACCGTGAGAGGTGTTAATTGAAAAATGAATGACATCAGTTTACGAGATGACAATCCACCTATACACAAATGATGATTTCGTAACCCATTTGATAGAACTTGTGATGGTTTTAGGTCATTAAAATAACATAAAAATATAATTATATGTATTATTATGGGTTTATTATATAATCATGGTTTAATAATAATATATTTTTTGGAGGGAAAAATAAAATAAAAATGATTGAAGAACATTACCTCTTCTTGGGTAACCTCCTTTGGTCTGCAACAAAAGGCTTCTTTGGTTGAAATTATGACAAAAATAAGGATTATAGAGTGAGGTGATATAATTTAAAAATTTATTTTGTTAGGTATTGGATGAACCAAAATGGTTTGAAGGTGTGAAGAATATTGGAGAGGGTGGCCTTTTATAAGTGAGGTGAGTTTCACAATTGTACTTTTCGAAATGTAAAAAGTATAACCATGATATTTATATAAAAAAGGTTAAAAATAGAGTATTATAGAGAATTTGAAATTATAGTGTTGAAATATGGATATCGAATAGATTTTATTAAATTTTTAGGTGATTTTATCTCATATCGTTATATTTTAACCCTAAGTAAATCATATTTTACCTTAACCATGGTAAATAATATTTACTTTTATCACTTTTCATTTCAGTGAAAAACTAACTTTACATCCTTGGATAATATAAATTATACTTAATATAAATATTCAATCCATTTTTCAAAATTACATTAACAGAAGTTGGAAAATATAATTTAAAATTAAACCCATAGACATGAAAAAAATTCAAGTTTTTAGTGATAAAATGTTCAAAAGTTTATAAAGTTTTTATTTAAAAATTTAATATTTAAATTATTAAAATGAAATAAATTGAATTAATATATTTAAAATTTAACCAATTTTACTTTAAAAACAATTTAAAAAATAATTTGACTTTACAAAAAATTTATATGATTGGATAAGTTTAAATTATAATTCATTATTTTTCACTATTCATCAGAAAATAAATCATTTTCTAAAAATACCAAAAATTCATCATAAGATAGTTTTTTAAATTCTGATCTGAAAGATAAAGTAAATTTTATGAAATAAATTTTTTAAAAGTGGTCAATATAAATTTTATGTTATGTGCACAAAGTTCCCCTAAACTATCTTTTAGAAAGAATACAGTTTTCCAAAAAAACATTACCTTTTATATTAAATGATTATTATTTTATTTATAATCAATAGATAAGAAGAATTTTCATAGTTTAGTTATTAATTTTTATACCCTCTAATTTAACATCTTGGTTATAATGATATATTATATTTTGGTTCATTTAGACTTGGGGTTCTGTGTTCCGTAAGCTATCGTAGAGATTAAATATAAAGAAATTTATTTTGTGGGTTATTAAAGATCTAGGTTGTGTGTCACATACCCAATGAAAAGTAATGTTCTTATTTTAAAATATCGGGGTGTTACAGTCTTGGGGTATCCCTCTTTGGCATTAAACAATCCATTTGGATGATCAAGGTCTTGAAAAGTCATATTGTTTGAAGGAATCTCATATATACTATTTGAGAGGTTATAAAAAATCCTCAAAAATTTAATATATATCATATGAATATTAAACTGAGAACTATTTCACCATATAGTATATGTATATTCTCATTTTATTTCTTCACATATGCACAGTTCTAATGATTTAGTTTTGAAATTCCAATTCCAATTCCATCCACCAAATTAATGATTTCAACCACATTAATGTGAAGAATTTACACACCCCAAAAGTCCATGTTACTCACCCAGAAATAGGAGGCAAATATATTCATACATATAGAAATTCATCTTATGTATACGGTATATTAACTTTTCATCTAAAATAATAGTGTTATATGAGATTTATAATCTCCATAAGAGTAAGCCCAGGGTGACAAATAGCCTACCCCACACCTTTCTATAACATGGCTTAAGCCTTAAAGTCAGTGGGTAGTTCACCCTAAGTCCCTCTCCCCAAGGTGACTTTACTCAAGAGATAATTCAATTCATGATATATTTAATACCAAATATGCCCAAAAATATTTATTAACTATTATTAAGCTTATAGTTCTAAAAATTATATGAGGATGAGGTAGATGAAAAAATAAATTTTATGGAGTCTCTTCTAGCATGTAATACAAGGCTATGTCTCCTAAAAGAAAATTATAACATAAATATAGAATAAAAATTATTAAAATTTTGTAATCATTTTATATACATGAATTAATAAAGGAATAAGTTCTAGGAAAATGAATATTACATAAATTTAAACATCAGATAAACTATTATGAAGTATTCATCAACAAAATCGTACTATAATTATTTTATTATTAAAATAAACAACATAGTTATAAATTAGCACATGAGCCTCAGACCGGTTGGTGAGGACTCATTAAGTGTATCTAGGCGACCTAGGATCAAATCCAGGTGGAGGAATAATTTCCAGGAGTACTATAGCAGTACTAGAGTAGCATTTTAGTGTGAAACGTAGTAGTACTGTAGCAGGTACTATTTGGTACTATAGCACCTGGGAATATTCCCCCATTTGAGCCTTTGGGCCACCGATTTGGTCCCCAAGTCCTTTAATGCCTTTGGTCCACCAATTCCTTTGGGTCAATAAGGCCTTCGGGCCACCTCAAGGCCTTTGGGTCACCTTAAGTGCATATGCAAACCAGACAACCTACAAGGAACATGGTCTAGAAGGAGGATGAGCAAGAGGCATTCACCATTGCAGAAGCTAAATGGATTGCAAGAATGAGAGGGTATGACACCTGTTCTTAGGATAATCCTCTACAGGCACGGGAAGTCCTAGAAAAACAGTCATGTGAAGGTGGAGAGCTAATTTCACGATGAAGATGCTGGGGAGGAGCATATCCAAGAAGTTAGTTTGGGTTGTATGTAATGTTTGAAGCCTATATGAAATGAATTCCTCTAAGGCCTACAGGCCATGGAATACTTACACCTATGGGCCTTGTAATGGTTCCACATCACCCCTTGAAAGGTGGATTATAAAAATAAATAAAAAATGAAGGCCTTTGGGCCATTAAAGGATATTCAATTACATTGATATATAAACAATTTATATCAAATTTCAATTTAAAATCTTTTATATTATTCATTATATAGAATTTACCTTTAGATATATGATATTATTGTGAATTATAATCAATGTATAATTCAATTTCTATTTTGTAAACTATTTCATAATCTAAATATCATATATTTAAATATTATTTAAACCATTTTTAAATCTATTATCATTTTTTTGATATGGTCTAAATAATATATTAAATAAGATTTATTTTATTTTGTACAATTTAAATTTAATACTTATGAAGAATTCATAATTTTAAATAGAAAATTTTCTATATTTTTTAATTATTTATATAATTTGTAAATTCTTTAAAAATAATCCATATAATTTCTTAATGAATAAGTTATTTTAAAATTAAAAGGCGTGCCATATAATTTAGGAAAAATTTAAATTTCGTTTACTATGATATATAAACATTTTTATAAACCATAAAATTTGAAAAAAAATTCCTAATTTTATCTCTTTAATATTAATGGAATATTTATAATAATTTTTTCAAAAACATTAATAAAATTACCAAATACATTTTATTGTTAATTAATTTGTATAACACTTTTAAATATTCTATAAATATTCCAAAATATTTTATTTAATTATTTATAAACAACTTATAAATGACCATAAACTTCTATGATTTGTTTACGTGTGGAAGGAACACAAACTATATTAAATAATTAAGTTAAAATCTTAATATAATGTGGAGTAGTGAATTATATATTAATTTATCATATAACATAACATTTAGAGGAAGGATAATAGTTATAATTTCAAAAAATTTGATCTTCACTCAATAGTAAAAGAAACATGTTGATTTGATGGGTAAAAGGATCAGATAACACTTATGGGTTTTTGAGGCTCATCATATGAGGGTAGGTAGTGGAATCACTACTAAAAAACCCACAATATAAAATACTTACATTTAACAGTTCTAGAGAAAAATGATGATAAGGTTGTATTTATCAGCACTAAAAAAAGCACTAATAAAGGGAACCCTTTTTCAGTACTTTTTTTTGCGCTGATAAAGTCTACCTTCATTTGGGCTGTTGTTTAGTGGTGATAAAGGTTCAAATCATATGTGAAAGTCCCACATTAAAATATCATAGTTTTGGTTGCTTCTTTATAAATGATTCCACATCATCAAAATATCATATGTTTGCTGTAGGTATCGACTTCTGTATACATATCACACACATTTATATGGTCTCATTCTCTAACTCATGCTGGCCTTGGCCAACTTTATCTTCCCCACGAGCC
This sequence comes from Viscum album, assembly GCA_963277665.1. Lineage (NCBI taxonomy): Eukaryota > Viridiplantae > Streptophyta > Magnoliopsida > Santalales > Viscaceae > Viscum > Viscum album. The sequence continues at coordinate 848,047,074 of OY728121.1, read as the reverse complement.
TTGTCCTTCCCTAATACACCACCGGATCTAACATAACCTGCCCCACCTATCCACCAACCAGACCTACACATGATCCGACCCGCAAGCAGTTGCCCTTTTTTTAAACTAATAAAAAAATACAAGTATACAAAATATTTAAAAAATTGAAATAATTATACAAATAAAAGTGAATAAATGAAAAAAATATTAAAAATTTGATTAATTTTATCATTATTAATAAATTTATTATATATAGAAATTTTAAATATTAATATATATTATTTTTTAAATATAAATATATAAAATTAGTAAATTGATATAATTAAACAATTAAATATTTAATTTTTAGTTTTTTTAAAAAATTAAATAATTTATTAATTAAATAATTATTAATAAACATGAATAAATTTAATATTAATGTATATAAATTATAAATATTAATAAAGTGTATATATTAAATATTGATATATAAAATAAATAAATTTTAATAATTAAACAAAAAAATAATAAATGAATAAATTTAATACATATATATATATACATTATTTATAAACTGTAATAAATAATATATATTAAATATAAATATAGAAAATGAATAAAATTTAATAATTGAAAACATATTAAATAAAAAAATATTTATGATAACATTAAATAAGTCATATATTTAGTGAATAATGGTTTATGATTAAAAATTAATATTAATTAATAATATTAACTAATTTTATTGAGTAATATACATTAATTTAAAGTCGTTTTATTTTTAATTTAACATATATCAAACATGTGTTACATTGACTTCACACATATATGTATATAATTAATTTATTTTTATATATAATACCCACACACGCACAAATATTTACATAAATAAACATATATTATATAGAAACACATACACATAATATTTATGTAATTTATTCAAATTTTAATATTCATTTTAGAATTTAATTTATTAACATGATATATTTAATATATTATGTTACTAAGTAAATTTTATTTATTTATTATTATTATTATTACAGTTAGTATTATTTATTCATTTTTAATGTTTTTTTATTTTTTTTTCAATTTAGTCATTTTATAATATTTATTTATATAAAATTAATTACTATGTTTTAATATTTTCAATATATATTCATCTTTATTTTAATATATATCAATTTTTTCTTAATAATTTATATTTAATTAACAAAACTTATACACTTTTTTCAATACTTTTGAAGTGCACTCATTTTTTTATTATTCAATTTGACTCATTTTTAACATGTATGAATTTAAGATTATATATTCATTAATAATGTTAAAAATTTATTTCTAAATAAATATTTATAAACATATATATTTATAAATGTATATTAACTATGTTTATAAAATATATATTTATAATTATAAATAAATAAATATTATTCCTTATTTGTATTTATATAATTATAAAATTATAATAAATATACTTAAATAAAGAATATATTTAATATATATATATATATTATTTAATTATAAATATATATATATATATTTAAAAATATACCAATATTTATAAATATATTTAAAAATATATTTATTTGTAATTATAATTAAAAATCTTTTATCAGTGGTAAAGTTATAATGAATATATTTATTATGTATTTGGTACTTAGGGGTGCATTTTCACCAAAATATTCACACACACACATGCCTCAACACCAATTGGAATGTCATATCCCCCCTAAGGGATAACCCATCCATTAATGGCTTGATGACCTCACAAATAATATCCCTTAAAGACACATTATTTTAGTAGGCCTAAAGACCCTATAGATATCTGACCTAGAGGATCGTAACATACATATGGCCTATACCCCGTAACATCAACCGCTATTGTGCCATTTTTTTGTTAGAACCACCAAATGATCCTCTATGCAAACCAATGATAGATAGTTCCCTCCTTCCATTGTCTCCTTGGATGTCGTGGTAGTGCCACCAAAGATCGTTCAGATGGAGGGATGGCTACAGATGGTATCTTCAGATTGTGTGATGGTGCGTCATGGGATGAACGATGGCAGAAGGATGGTGGTGTGCTTGCAGCTCGGAGCTTTGATAGAGGCGACATGACAGTAGCGCTTTGACGATGGTGTTGGCTTCTTTAAAGGTCATGAAGGCTTGGATGCAGGGTGTTTCACTATTGAAAGTCAGACGATGGAGTTGGTTACTCCGACAGTGGTGATGACTTGGACCCCGGACAAACGAACTGTGTCAGATTTGGCGGCGGGTTCCAGCTTGCCCGATCAATCGCTAGTGGTCCAAATTGATGGATCCCTTACGAGTTGATGAGAATCAATCTAGGATAACAAAATATGGGTCTAAGGATGATTTTGGTCCTTTTGGCATTGTAATCTAGGGTCTATTGACCATTATATATATATATATATATATATAAATAAGGCTATATGGTTGGATTATCCCTTAGGGGGCTATGACATGCCTTTCCAACCTATGTGTTTGAGGTGTGCATGTGTTTGAATGTAATTGTACCTATAAGCACCATATATATATATATAACGATATAAATATATTTACAATTATAAATAAACTATTATAAATATATTTACAAATATATTTATTTACAAATATATTTATTCATAAATATATTTATAAATATATATTTTCTATATTTATAAAATTATATATTTAAAATTAATTATAAATAATTATAAATTAAATTAATTATAAAAATATATTAATTATATTTAAATAATTAATATATATATAATATTTATAATTATATTTATATATTATATATATAATTATATAAATATATATAATGATATAAATAGATTTATAATCATATAAAAATATTTATAAATATACTTAGAAATATTTTTAAATATATTTAAAAATATATTTATTTATAATTAGAATTATAAATCCTTTATCTGTGCTAATGTTATAATGAGTACATTTAGATAAGGAATATATTCACTATATATATATATATATATAGTAAATATATTTATAATTATATAAGTATGTATAACCATATAAATCAATGTATAATTATAAATAAACAATTATAAATATATTTAAAAATTTATTTATTTATAAATATATTTATAAATGCATATTTACTATTTTTATTAAATTAAATATTTATAATTATAAATAAATAAATATAGTTTTTTAAAAACTGTTTATACAATTAAAAATATATAAATATATATTTAAATAATTATAAAAAAATAATTATTATTTTTATATAATTAATATAATTAATATATTTATAATTATTATATTCATATAAATATATAAATATATATATAATGATATAAATACATTTTTAATTATATACAAATATTTATAAATATATTTACAAGTATATTTACTTATAATTATAGTTAGAAAAACATTATGAGTGCTAAAGTTATAAAGCTGATAACGATACATATTTATTAGCTCTAAATAATTAGTGATAAAAGGTATCTTTATCCACACTTTTTTGGAAACACCTATAATACCCTTCCTGATCTTTTTAAAAGAACCCTAATTGAACAGATATCAATCAGGCATATCAAGCTCTCACAAAACTCCATTGCTACCATCGCTTCCACTCAACCTTCTGTCAAGTGTGTCAAGCCTCGAATCTAAGGTATGTTAATTTTTTATCCTCCTTTCCCGTTTCTTTCTTGTTTGGGTTCCATGGTGTGCATTAGTGTGGCCTTTTATTTGATTGGTGATCTCATGGGTTCTACGATGTACCATTTCTATAGCTTCTATATGTAACTGGTTTGGGACAAATTAATTATCTTGAGATTCCATTAATTGAGCTTGAAATTTCATCAAATCTAGAGTTCATGTTGGGACTTAAGGTGTTGTTTTGTGGGGTATGTTTTTATTTTCTTCCAAGACTACTTGGTTTATTCCTAAGAATAAATTTTTATAGTCTAAACCTAAATTATTCTATTTGGACTCAATAAGAGTCTCATGGGATTTTTTATTCTTTAATGAGAACCCATGTGGCATTTCCATGCCTGACTTCCCTTGGATCTAACTAAAATATAATTATATTGTATGTTTTATAATTTTATCCTATTGTGTATCCACTTCTTGGATGAGGTTTTGTCTCTAATTGTACCCATATTTAATTTCAATGCCCTCATTGTAAAGCTAAACCATGTTTAATGTTTTACCTTTAATATTTTTGTCAGTTTTTAACTCATTCTAAATATATTTATTTATGAACTACTTATTTTTACCTTCATTATAATCATTTATCTTTCCATTATCTCCCTCTTCTCAAGACTTAAATTTCACATTCTTCATAGAAGTTTAAACCACTTTTTAATTTTTATTTGTGCATTCAAGGCTAATATAAACCTCTTGAGTTCCTATAAAGTCTCTTCTAGTTGTGGGGAAAAGTTACCCAATGCATCCCAACTCTACTTAAAATTTTCACATATTTGTTACATATTTTTTAATTGTTATTAAGATGTAATCCTTCCTGAACATCATATTCAGAATATTGTTTAATATTTTAATTCATAATTATAATATCATTAATTTCTTAATCATTAAAATCATTCCCTAAACCAAATTATTTTTGGATTTCATTAACTCATACATTCATTCATCTTAGTTAGATGATTTATATTGTTTGTATGTAGTATTTAGTTTCTTTGAAGGAGTCCAACACTTGTTCTTCATTCCTAGATATCATGGATTAAATTATCTCAAAGTTCTCTAGGATAATTTCAATTCCATTATCACTCTCTGTTGATGTTGGGTGCCCTTTCTCACGAATCCCTATTTTAGTTTCTCTATGTTCAATAGACTAAAATTTACTCTAATTTCCATGAACTTGAGTAATGTGAGTACATCCTGGTCCCTTAATGTAATGAAAATTAAATTTCTCTAATATGAATGGAATAAATTTTAAAATATATCATTTTTCACATGATTCTCTAATTGAATGTTTTTTACTAATTTTTTTATTTATATCTTGTCTATGTCTATCATCCTTTACTTGTTTCCTTTAGTGATTTTTGAATATTTTATAAAGTTTTAGTCTTCTTTGTGATTTAGTATACTGTTTTTAAGGGTAACACATGATTTAATTTTTATTTTTGTTACATAAAAATCCTATAGATTTTATTTAATGAGTTTCCCTCTCTAGTTATCTATAATTTTTAACTTTTACCATTCATGTGATTTTTTATGATGCTTTGTACTAGTTTTAATTGAATGAAACATCACATGGTTTTAAATTTTCTTTTGGGAATAAAATTTAATTTGAAAAACATCTTAAATAAATGGGGATTTTAAATTTATATTCCCAATAAATATTCAAAAGCCTCATTTGGTACATTAAAAAGAGAGGTATGAATTAAAACTTTTTTATTTTTTTTAATTGACCAGTATCAAAAATTTCAATTTATATATGTATTTATAGTTTTCATGCATATATCTAAATTTTATGATTTCCATCGATGGTGATTTTGAAAAAAAAATTACTTTTTAGTATAATGGATACATATATTCTTTATTAAATGATTATTATTAAGCAATGAAATGTTTTAAATAAAGATTTGTAGTCGGTCCTTGCTTGATTCAAATTAAAAATTATACTTTTAAAGTGAGAAAAAGTAATTATTATTGAATAAAGTCTCATTTACATATATTAAACTAATTATTATTTTCTTATATACATAAATTTTTATCAAATGAGACATTTTAATGAGTTGTTAAGTGTTTATAAATTAAATTTACATATTCATTTCCTGTTTGGGAAGTTTTATCCAGAATAAAATGATTTTAAGAATTTTGGATATTGTAGGGTATATGAAATATACCTTAGATTAATAACTATACTATTTTGGAAATAGGGTTTCATTAGTGGGTTATAGTATAAATATATTTTTTGGTATTCATATAGTAAATTCTAAAAAATAATCTACATGAAATGATAGTAACATGGAATCCAACATCACTTCTATTATCATTAATAATTTCATCGACTATTTTAAAAATATTTCTAATCTCCATAACCCTATTTTAAAATCTGGTGATTACATGAAATTGTATGTTCTGAGGAAAGATATTTTGACAAAAATATAGAAAGACAAAATACAATTAAATGACAAGAAAGAATAGTAATTTACAAGGGTATTTATCCATCTGATAACAAATATTTTTTACAACATATTTATAAATGATCAACAGATTAATATATGTCTGTATGTGATTAATTTGAGTAATAAATCCATTTTACTAACACTTTTAATAGGATATTTTATAATTAAACATTAAATAATGATATGAAAGCCCTTAATTTATGATGTAATGTGTATCAAAACATAGTATATGGGAATAAGTTTGATAGGGAAAATTTATGCTTAATGTGGATATCTATCAATGGTAAGATTTCATAATTAAAGAGAAAAAAGATTCCAGTGTTGATCGATACTTTTCAGTTGTCAAATTTACTATATGATTTCAGTTGCTTTCTAATTTTTCTGGATCATTGAATTAATCAAATGATACATTCTTCCACTATGAGGTGGCAGTGACTTGAAATTTCCCACTCTATCAAAGATCCTCTCATACTATCAATGAAACACCACTAGGCCCACCAAATAGCTACTGAATAAATGAATAAGCATCAACTCCTCCCACTTGATGGACTCCCACCTAGTAAGAATATAGACACCATCAAATAATTACCTCCATCTTATCATGGGAATCTAGGAACAAATAAAATTAAGTCCTCATACCAAATGCCTTTTCATTTTTCATGGAGTAATTGAAGGATTTCATTGAATGTTAAAACTGTAATGGTTATCTAAACCTGAGTATTTTTAAGCCCATCTAACAAATCCTTCTCATGGTCATACCAATAAAATATCCCCATGTAGGGATCATACAGCTGATCCTTCTTTTTTTATCTTTAAAAACAAACTATGAAATGTTGTCCAGTGCTTCACCAACTCACATCCCAAGAATATTTGGATTTAAGGATTGAACCAACAAGTTATTAAAGTATTGAACCTCAATCACATTATTCCTCTCAAGAGATCTTCTCTTATTCCACCCCCTAGGGTTATGTTCTCTTCTCAATGGTGATGGAGTCCTCTTATCACCCCCAAGTCCCTTATTCTATCCTAATTGATATCCTATGGCAGTGATCTCTCCATGATCTCCCTCATCTCTCTCATGCACTCTACTAGGAATAACTCTCTCTTAGTCCCCATTTTTATACTCTATCCCCATTCTTTGCGTTGGTGACTTGGTTTTTTCCCCAACTAACTTTTTTTTATTGGAGCTTGTGATTCACCACTTCTATCCAGGATAGTTCTGGAGTGATGGACTCTGAGGTTTTGGGATTTTCATATGGCCAGTTATGGGTATTTTAGTCATCTGTTTATTTTATCTTTGGGGTTTATTTTCTTTTTCATACATTATTTTTTTTCCTTTTATTATTATAATTCCTTTGGGTTTCATCCCATTCTTCCTTTTCTCATTTTATAGTTTTCTGGTCTCGATTCTTCTGGGGTTCCCAACAATGTGCTTTGTCACTGATCATCCCTATTCTCTGGCTCTAGGTCTCCACATCACTCTTTGAAGTGGATTAGAGATATGGTCTCTCTAGGGATTTGGGATGTGAGTTCAGATTGTTAGTGTGGTGGCTTCATCTTCGTTGTCCTTGGTTTTTTTTTTCAGAATTGGATTCATTGGATCTGTTCGTTGATTAGTGTTTTGTGGAAGGTGTGGTGGTCGTTGGTCATCGTTGGCATGGCATGGTGTTCTTCGGGTGGCTCTCCATATTTTCATTGACCTAAGGTTTGTTTAATTATTTTTTATAGTTATCTGATAGTCATCATTGACATGGACAATAGTTTGTGTCTTGCTGTAGGAGGCATTTGGGGCATTAGGGTGGGGTGCATGTGGATTCTCTTACACATGTCCTTCTGAATGCTTTCACAGTGGTAAGGCGGCTCAAAAACGATGATGATGAGTGAGTCAATTGAAATGAAGACAGATTTCTCAGTGTAAAAATTGGATTTCTATTGAGAAAATGTGTCATGTTATGGTTAAGATGTCAAAGGTGGTGTTTCAAATAGATTAGGATAATGATCGGGGTGAGTGATGACATATTGATAATAGGTTAGTTTCTACAACAACTTTGGTGGATGGTATTTCCAGTGACCTGCTCTTATATGATGATGGATTCACATGGTGATAGGGTTCACAACTCGTTGTGGTTGTGTGACATGTTATGGATGTGTGGTGTGTGGCATAACGTAGACCGAGGTTTGGTCATGATTTCGCTCAAAAATTGAAATTTCAAAATTCGAAATGAAAACAGGAACATGTAATTATACTATGGATTTGATATTTTTTAATTTTATTATTCTGTTTTTATTGTTACCGATAAACCTTTAAAGAGATTTTTAGAAAATTGAAAAAATGTCTTCAGTATGAACATTTATATTTAATGAGACAACTTTCATCCTCATCAACGTCATCTCCTAAATAGTTATTATTACATTTTTTTTGTTTATACTCATCCCACATATCTTCAGACTTTCACCTATATTTTTGGAATTACTATGAGTAGTAGTTATCCCATACCGAGTACCAATGATCATTTTGAAAGAATTTAGTGGATAAGTCCTAAAACCAGTAGAATAATTATTTTCTTAAATTTAATTGCCCATTTCCTTGAAATCATACCGAAATTATTTGAAACAATAAAATGTTGGGTTCCCTTTATTATAATTATCTATAACTTTCAACTTTGGTTATTAATATATTATGTGTAATTATTTATTTTTTGTACAAAATTAATAATTAATGAACCTAATTGGATGGATATGAATTTCAAATTGATGCATGATAATTGTATGAAGAAATATTATGATGATGGTGTTAATGAGTTATCAAGTTTACAATAGATAATTCATATGACCCTTCTCAAATTCTATTTTACAAGTGTATTTTATTTATATTCAAGAAAAATTTATCTAGAAGAGTTGTGAGAACATTTTATTTATTATATAATTGATCAGATCTATAAATGATGGACTAAACAAGGATAAAATCAAAATGTACACATAGATTGGGATAATACTGTAATTTATGGATAATTTTATATAAATACCAGTGTAAACAATGATGAGGATCATATGGAAGAAATGAAAATGGAAATTAAATATTAACTTCTTGATTGTCCTATGTTGTTTGAGAAGTTAAATATTTGTGCTAGACCATTGTACACTAGTTTTACAAAATACAAAAAAAAATTCAGCAGTATTGAAGTTATATAATTAAAAATATATCAATGGATGGAGTGACACCATCATTACAAAACTACTTGGTCTCCTAAATGTTATGCTACCCGACGAAAAAGAATTTTCTTTGAACATATGATGCTAAATGAATACTTTGTTCAATGAGTATGATCTCTAAAAAATAAAATCTTTTCCACATGATTTCATATTGTTTCCCAAGGAACATGAATCACTCAAAAAATTCCCTATGTGTGGCACAAATAGATACAAGAAATGTTAATCAAGCCCTTCAAAAGTTGTATAATACTTTCCCATCATTCCATGGTTTATAAGACTATATGGATGATAGAAAATAGTGAGACATTTGAAATGGTAGGAAGATACATGAATTAAATATGGCAGACAACGTCATCCAAAAGACTCTACTCGGTGGAATAAAATTGATTATGAGTATCTTGAATTTGGAAATGAGTTTAGAAAATTATATCTTGCATTATCTATAGATGGAATAAATCATTTTATTCTACATAATTTTACTCATAGTACATGTAAAATCATTTTGGTAAATTATACTTTCCACCATGGTTATGGATGAAGTGTAAATACATTATGTTGGCTATATTTATCTAGTCAAAAAACATGGTAATGATATTGATGGCTATTTCGATCCATTGATTGATCATCTAAAGTTGATTTGTGATACAAGTGTTTCAATGTATGTTTCTCATAGAAGTGATTAATTCAAATTGAGGTTCATATTGTATGAGATGATAAATAACTTTCCTACCAATGAAAATTTGTCAAGCTATAACATTATGGGAATGTTGGGGAGTCCCATTTGTGAAGAATGCACACAATCAGTCTATTTGAAGCATTCCTCATAGATTGTGTTTTCAGCATACCAAATTTTTTTATGTTAATAACATTAATACCAATCTATGATGAAAACATTTTATGGGATTACCGAACAAGGTACACGACCATCTCTAATAACATCCAATCAATTGTTCGACAAAGTAAAATATATTGACACTTTTTTCAGTAAACCATTTTTGAAAAGCCTTATGAAATCAAGTTGGAAAATGAGATAAATTTTTTTAATTACCATATTGGAATTGTTTATACATAATAAAAATTCTTTATGTCATGCATGTAGAAAAAATTGTATTTGATAGTGTTATTGGCATGTTACTAAATTTTCCTGGAAAACCAAAAGATGGAATCAAGGCTAGGTTGGACATGATTAAAATAGTGATTAGGGAAGAGTTGCCACTAGTTATGGATAAAGGGAATAAATTTCTTTATCCAATATCTTAAAATCAATCTAGACAAGAAAAAATTGAATTTTATATTTTACCTAATGGTTTAAAAGTTCTAGAGGGGTATTTATCGAATATCAATAATTTCATAAAAATGAATAATTTAAGGTTACATGGACTAAAATTATATGAATATCATGTCTTAATGCATGATTTTATTCCCATTTCTTTATTTTTCATTCTACCTAAAAATTTATGACATATATTAACCAGACTTTGATTCATTTTAAAATCCATGTGTAGTAAATTTATAAACCTGTAGAAGTTTCCAGTCATGAATAAGGAGGTTGTGGAAATATTATGTGAATTAGAGATGTTCTTCACACCCTAATTCTTTAATATAATGTCCCACCTAATTATTTTCAGGGTCAAAGAGGTTAAACTATGTGGTCTTATGCATTAAATAAGGATAAACCCCATTGAATGATATTTAAAGATTTTGGAAGGGCACATAAATAATCGATCTCAGAGAGAAGGTTGTATTGCAGAGTGATATATTGTTGAATACGTTGTTGAATTCTGTACCGATTAGCTATAAAATGTTGATAGCATCGGTCTCTCAATGTCTAATCACAATAGACACCCTATAAGAATTGGTATATTTGGAGGGGATGTTGTTATAGTTTTCATCATAGAGTGGGAGAAAGTACACCATTACATTTTACATAATATTAAAGATGTGGATCCATACATTGAATCCCATAAAGAAATACATAGATATTTTAATCCGTTAGGGGATTAAGAATGGATATCAAATACACATAATTAGTTGTTTATAGGATGGTTCTAAGATAATTTTTATGATGAGTTATCAAAAAATCTAAATTCTATTTCCGAATGGATTCGATGGCTAGCCAGGGGACCAAATATAAATGTCATATATTACAATATTTTTGTAATAAATGGTTATAAATTCGATATAATAGAACATGATGACCGAAGTAAAATGAAAAATAGTGTAGTTACACTTATGGAAGAATAAATGTATATACGAACACCCCTAAATTCTAAAGTAAAACTGTGTAGTCAATAGCGTGTATGGAATGCGAAACCAAATGCATGAGGGAATATAATATCCTGAGAAATAATAATATATTTACTATTTTAAATAAATTCTATATATTTTATATCTTAAAATAAATTAAATATTGAGTTATCATACATCACACGTAACAACAAGCTTCTTCAATGGCTTACGTTATACGTAAGACCATGTTTTTACCAAAAAACAATATATTATAAAAATATTATTTAATATAACCAATCTATTAAATTAGTAGTTATTAAAAAGGTTAACTAAATTATTATAATATATTTTGTACAAAAATATAAAATTAATTCATTGGTTACGAATTAATTAGAAATGAATATGAAAACTGATTGAATTTGATGGAAAATATTTTTATTTTTATACTCAGAAATCCATTTTACCCTGATAAATTAAATTAATTACAATTATTGTGTGAAATTAATGTTATATATATTAATTTTTTCAATAAAATCATTTTTATTTTAATCCAATAGATTTTATTGGCTTAATATAAAAACAAACCAAATTTTATTCATAAAATACAATATTTTTATTAAGGCGTTTGAACACCTTTTAAAAAACCCATTTTAAATCTAAATATTGACCCTTTTATAGATTTTATATATCAAAATAAACATCATCATTTAAATAAAAACATTAAAATTAGGTTATGGTAAATTTTTTGGTATCTTTCTGTGAAGTTACATTTTTTAATGAATAATGAGAAATACTTAAATTTAATAAAGATGATATAAAACAAAACGAGTTACCCTATTTTTAATCATCGCGTTGGATATAAATTATTCCAAATAACCATTTTGGTATAAACCAAAATGAGTTACCATATTTTTAAGGGAACACTTTCAAACAATCTCTTTTCATTCCTTTACTCCTCCACCCATTAAATTATTTTTAAATAATGATGTTATAATGACACAGGTATGATAAATATACTTCTATGTTGTTTTATTAATGGTTATATCTACACTTACACACACTTTCATCTAATGTGTAACAAATATATTGTTTCTGTGTACGGTGAACTACTTCCTCACGAAATGATGGTTGTTCATTTTTTCTTTACCACCTCTCATGGTAGCCATTATGATGGAAAATCAGTTTATATATGATATATATGATATTTATAATGTATTTATTTTTCTTTAATAATTATTTAGGACATAACTTTTTTTCTTTCCATCTTGTATAAATATGATAATTTGGTTTGAGGAAGTGTGGACTACCGCCCTCTTAAAGCGATGTGACTCATTCATGCCCCATATGGAATGTATAAATGATGGTATTAATAAAACTACATAACATATATAACATATATATGATACTGGTATTATAATATACACATATCATTTACGTTAAATTCTTTTAATACAACAAAAAAATGAATGTAGCGTTCATGCGTATGTACGACCTACCGTCTCTAAGAACAGTTCATTTCATTTCTTATCTCCAAACATTATAGATTATTATAAATAAATATGTACTGAATATATATGATAATTAAATCATGGTTTAAATTTTGGATATTATTTGACTATGATCTAATTAATAAGAACAACAAATAACATGTCAAAACATACTTGAGAAAACATCGTAATTAACACCTGAAATAGTCAAAATAATGAATGATTGTTAACAAATGGGTATTAAGATATTATAAGGAGTTAATATATGATATTATGAAAATTATTATGGTTCTATTTTAAGTTATTAACTTATTTAAAACCACTATATATGAGTATAAATACCAAACAAAAAAGGTAAGGTTAAGGTAAGGGATTTTGTCTTGATTTACATTCCATTGAGATTTATTTGTTGTTATGCACCAAATCACTTTTATATTGTGTATATAATTACCTTTAACACATAATATCATGAATATAATTATTTTAGTGATATTATCTATTTTATTTTATTCCATAATTTAGTGTAGATTATAATTTAAATGTTTCAAAGTTGTATGAGACACTTTGGAATGTTTAAAGATTATTACCCACAAAAATGTTCATAATGATAATATTTACAATCTCACATCCTTTCATGATTTTGAACATTATATTGAAAAAATAATTTTATTTTAATCAATTTTCATTGAAAATTTCCTTCAATATCCATATTTTCATACGATGGATATTATTATTTCAAAAAATGTATATCATTTCACATATGGTGTTTACTTTGACAATTATTTGATTAACTAAGGAATTATTGATAAATATGTATCTTTTATTTAATAATAATATTTGATAAGAAAAATTTTCTATTGATAAAATTTATTATTAGTTATTAGGAATTATTTTGAAATGAAATTTCAAGTGGTTCTTGGACTTTATATAGCTCCTCGATGCATCGATAGGTTCTCATGGGATGATTAAGTTTTCCAAATTATATCGTTTTCTGCCTGTAGTTTTAAATTTTCCATATGATAGATCTTAACAGTATAGGTCCTCATATACCAATGAAATTAATCTTGGTAATTAATAATTTCATTCATAAATATTTCAGTTATTATTTATCCATGATATTTTGGATTGACATATCTCTGGATACATTTAATTTAATTTTTTATTTAAATAACATGTGTTTCAGTTCCTTACCTTGATATATTGAATTTTTCTTATCTAGTTATTTTAATTGAATGTTTCAATGGTTATTTACCTTTCCATGTTGGTTTACTTCCATTGATTTGTTATTTATTTCACTTTACTCACCCTAACATAGAATTTGAGCTAACCCTTATTATGCTTCCTTTACCTAGGTTATGGAGAAGAAATCATTGAATAAGTTTTAAAGGATGCAAATTATTTTCATTTATGTATTATGGTTGTATTTCTATTTAATAAATATAGTATGGGTATCATGTGTGTAATATTGATTTCCAAGATTTATAAACTAAATGTTACTTTGGGATTTGATTCCATGTAATCATGCTAATGTAATAAAATAATGCACCTACACAGGGCTTCTGGGTTCAAGGCGTTAAATTTGGTATCAGAAGAAGTTATGCTGAAACCTTGGAAACTAGATATAGAAAACATACAATAGGGATCACAAACATAAGATAGAATTTTAGGATAAGTATACAAGAACATCATAGAATTTTTTTTATGTTAGATATTATGTGGGTATTCCTAGAAATACATCCCAGTCTGGATACTACAAGTGGATGTTGTTTTGGAATAGATGTATCTTGGAGTAATAACTCTGATAAAGTTTTGTGGGCCTAACACAGGGTAACATAGTTCACAAAAATGGCTCTAACTATGAACCTTGTTTAACACTCCCAGGGGATATGCTTTTGATACTTCACATTTTATTTACCTATCATTATGATGGATTTCAAAGTAAATATATCCCCAAAAAACCATGTTTATGATTATGAGATTAGATATGCATAAAGTTTTCAAGTTATGTTAAGTTTTTATTTAGTTTTGTGATTATACATTATTTAATGATTTAGTATAGTATATGACATTGTTTATAAATGGTGCCTAACAGAAGGAATGAGAACTCCACCAATGCACATGATCCAAAGAGTAAGAAGGATCATATCTTTTAAGGTCTTAAGACAAAATTTAGAAAGGAAATAATTTCCCAAGAATTCTCATCATATGGGGAAATATTATAATTTTCAAAAGATATAATTAAATAATTATCTTATAGATTTTCGGAGATGAAATAGAATGAGTGGATGGAAGAGAAAAATATGGGTAAAGAAAAGAAGGAAATATGGATTTTCCTACATGTGATAACTGTGGAAAGAATCACCCTGGTAAATACTTTAAGGGAATGTGAGTTTTTTATAAGTGTGGATATAAGGGTTACCATTCAAAACAATTAAATATGAAAAACAAAAAGTCTACTATTCATTGTTACAACTATACGGTCATGGGAATCTAGAAAAACTAATTCCTCTAGAATCAAAGTAATATACCCTAAATGATGTTATTGGATCATGATGATGCTATAATACAGCCGAAGATGAAGAGGAATGATTAATATTAAAATATAATAATTATTTCATTTGAATTTTTATCAACACTGTAATGGTTATAAGAATAATGGAATATATAAGGATTTTACTGGATTACTTTTTAGTTATGGATTTGAGATCATATGCTGAAGGGTAATAAGAAAAGTTATTCAGTAGAAAGTTATTTTTTTAAAATATATTATTGAGAGGAATAAAACCCTTAATATGTTCCTGATTTAGAGAGAATGATGAAGAAATGATTGATTTGTAAAAATTATGACTACCTTGGAACTGATTAATTTCTTTTCAACAATTTTTCTATGCTAAAATTGATTTAGATTACAATAATTTTAGATTTATAGAATATATCAAATAACACATGTCTTACTTAGGGAATAAAGAAGAATGCATATTTCCAATAAGGTTTTTTGGTAATTCATGTTTCATCATATTTCAAGAGGATATATGATAAAGGTGTTCACATATTGAGTTTTTTATGATCAAATAGATACTTCATTTTGATTAAAGTCTAATGATAAGTTAATTTTGGAAATTCTATAACCTTTTTCTCATGTTTTTGATCATAATCATTTGAAAAAAGTTAACTTATTTATGTTGAGCATGAGATGTTTTTTAGATATTGATATATTAAATCATTATACGATGAATCTTGTTCTAAGAGATGAAGTAGAAATAGTTAAAGGAATGACCAAATGATAATAATTTGATTTTATAAACTCACCAAGTATGTATATTTACTTATATTCATAGAGAGTTAATGAATTACTCAACTCTAGGAAAAGGGGTTTTGAAACAAAAATATTGTCCTAGTACATTCGTTTCTAATGATTCCAATGGAACCTTATATCATCACATATTTATGGCCTTGTGATTTTTAAATTTCTCCTAATAGTGTCCTCTATAACTCTACATCATAACTTGATTGTTATATTTTTCTTTAGTATCTAGGTTTTCATTTCCCACCTATTTTCTCCTACCAGGGAACCTACTTACGTGACCATTGTACATTCCTTTCTCTCTTATTAAGAAGATGTTAAATCAACCCTTTTACGATGTGGGTTTTTCAAAAATAGTTTATTTTTAATCCCTGTATTACTGAGATAATGTTTAAATTGTGATTACATAATTTATGTAAGGTGGGGATAATGTAACACCTTGAAATTCTAAAGTAAAACATTGTCTTCAATAGCATGTATGACATGAAACACTAATAATTTGAGGGAATATAATATCACAACAATTTATAATATATTTAATATTTTAAACAAATTCAATAAATTTTATATCTTTCAATTAAAACAACATTGAATTAGCATATGTCTCACGTAACAAAAAGTTTCTTCAATGGATCGTGTTACATGCAATACTGATTTTTTTACCGAATAACGATATATTATTGAAATATTATTTCATATAAAATATATGTTAAATTATTAGTTATCAAAATGTTTAAATAACTTATAAAAATCTATGATTTACATTTATATAAAATGAATTCATTTTTATGAATTAATTCGAAATGAATATGAAAACAAATTGAATATAAATTATAATATCATTATTATTACGCTCACAAAGTTTCTTTACCCTAATAAATTAAATTATTCACAATTAGTGAGTGAAATTAATGTGATATATATATATATATATATTATTTAATCAAATATTTTTTATATTTATCCAATATATTTTATAGGCTTAAGATAAAAACAAACAAAACTTTAGGCATAAAATACTAAATTTTTATTCAGGAAATTTTGTTTCCTTTTAATAGAGAACCCATTTTAAATCTAAATTTTATCACTTTAATATATTATATATATATAAATAGAATTAGTATTTTAATGATAAACCTAAAAATTATGTTAGTTTAAATTTTTGCTATCTTTCCATGAAGTTTCATTTTTTAATGAATAGTAAAAAATATTGGAATTTAATTCAAAAATTCTTTTTCATCTAAATTACATATAAAGATAAATTGTGATTTAGATTGGTTTTAAAGTTTAATTAGATCATATTTTTATAAATTAATCAAAATTTGTACACTTGGATCAATTTCACTTTGAAATTGAATGTAAAAAAATTATCAAACATTTGGACGTTTTTACATTAAAAACGTATATTGTTGTCCTACCTGCGAGATGAATTTTAAATTAAAATTTTACAATTATGTGACAATAATATAGAAAAATGAATTAAATATTTTTAATAATCATAATTTACTAGGTATAATAATTCAAAATTTGTTTTTGACTACAATTGTTCACGAATGTGATTAAAATTAATTACAATGAATATGGTTAGATTATGTTTAATAAGGGACTAAAACATAACCTTATGGACAATAATGACTAATAAAATTTTCATAAATCTGTTGGATATCCATATTTATACCATAAACTCAATTTTAATGAATTTAATATTTTTTTTTGTTTTCAACAAGAAATATGTGGGAAAAATTCATTTGTCAACGTATTACAATAGTGCCACTCCTCATCCACTATAAATGGCGACTACTTCTCCCCCTTCCAGAAACCTATCAAACCACTTAGTTTTAGACCGGATATACCCAAAAATCATTCGAATATAAATACATTAAACATTAAATATTTTTTGTATAAATTCTTCCAAGTAATACTTTTGGTATAAACCAAAAGGAGTTACCCGATTTTTAAGGTAACACTTTCAAATGATCTCTTTTCATTCATTTACTCCTCCACCACTTAAATTATTCTTAAAATATGATTATATTACTAAAAATATTTATCAACATACTTTCATGATGTTTTATTAAGGGTTATAGCTACACTTACACACAATTCCATCTAATATTTAACAAATATATTATTTTTGTGTATGGAGAACTACTAACTCATGAAAAGATGATTGTTCATTTTTTCATTTCTACCCCTCATGGAGGATATTATTATGGAAAATATATTTTTATATGATATATATTATATTTATAATTAATTTAATCCACTATAATATTTTTTAGGACATGCCTTTATTCTTTCCATCTTTTGTAAATACGATAATTTTGTTTGAAGATGCGTGGACTACCACCCCCTCAAAGCGATCTAACTCATTCATTCAATACATAGAATGTATAAAATATGGTCTTAATAAAACTAAGTAAAATATATAACATATATATGATACTATAATTATAATATAAATATATCATTTAATTTTAACAATTTTAATATAACAAATAAATGAAAGTAGTGTTCATGCATATGTAGGACTTACCGTCTCCATGAACAATGCATTTCATTTCTTATCTCTAAAATTTATAGATTATTCTAAATAAACATGTAATGAGTATATATGATAATAACATCATGGTTTTAAATTCAATAGATTATGACATCATTATATAATTAATAATAACAACCAATAACAATTCAAAACTTACGTGAGAAAACTAGGCCATTAACACCCGAAATAATCAAAATAATGAAATATTTATTAACAAACGGGTAATAATATATTATAAGAATTTTATATATGATATTATTAATATTAGTATGGTTATTTTATAATTTAGTAACATATTTTAAACCAATATAAATTAGGATAAATACCACACACAAAAAAGGAAGGTTAAGGTAAGGGATTTCATCTCGATTTACATTTTATTGAGACTTATTTATTGTTATGAACCAAATCACTTTTAGATGGTGTATATACTTACCTTTGACACATAATATCATGAATCTAATTATTCTAATGATATTATGAGTTTCATTTAATTTCATAACTTCATGTAGATTATGATTTAAATGTTTCAAAGTGGTATGAGACACTTTTAAGTGTTTAAATATTATTCTCCTCAAGAATGTTCATATTGATAATATTTGAAATCTCACTTCTATTTTTGATTTTTAACTTTATATTGAAAAAATAATTTTATTTTAATCATTCCTCATTGTAAATTTCCTTGAATATCCATATTTTTATATGATGGATATTATTAATGCGTAAACCATATATTATTTCACATACAATGTTTACTTTGATGGCTATTTGATTAATTAGGGAATTATTGATAAATATGTATCTTTTATTCACTACAGATGTCTGATAAGGGATATTTTATAAATATTATATTGATTATTCATTATGAGGAATTATTTGAACATGTAATTATTGGTGTAACTATGACTTTATATAGCTCCTCGATGAATCGATAGGTTCTCATGAGATAATTAAGTCGGCCAAATTAAACAGCTTTCTACATGTAGTTTTAAACTGTATGGAGGATGGATCTTGATATTATCAGTCCTCATGTGATTAATACATGAATTAAAATAATTAATAATTTCCTTAATATATATTTAAGTTATTATTCATCCATGATATTTTGCTTTGACATATCTATGGATACATTTAATTTTCAGTTCATTGATTAAATGGCAAGTGTTTCAGTTTATTACCCTGACATATTAAATTTTCCTTCTATAATTATTTGAATGGAATCTGTTAATAGTTATTTACTTTTCCATGTGGGTTTATTTCCATTTATTAATTATTATTTCTACATTAATTTCCCTTAGTGAGAATTTGAGCTTACCCTTATTATGTTTTCTTTACCCATGTTATGGAGAATAAATCATTGAATAATCTTTCAAGGATGAAATTTATTTTATTTTATATATTATGTTTTTATTTTATATTTACAAATGTATTATGGGTATCAAGTATGTAATCTAGCTTTCTATGTCTGCTAACCAGAATGGTCCTTTTGGATTTGATTCCTTATAATCATGCTACGTAATAAAATAATTCCTCGAATATAGGCTTTTGGTGTTCAAGCATTACAATATATCTTTTTCATATGATAGAAATCCAATTTCTGTAAATATGTCATATTTTGGAATTATCAATCAGATATACAAGATCAATTATTCAATATTTCAAGTACATGTTATACATTATAAATGGGTTAAAAACAGGAGTGCAGTGAAATTTGATGAACTGCGATTTTTGAATTTGAATTTTAGTATGGAAGGGGAAAGATATGATCCATTAATTATGGAATCACAATTACTATCAGTATTTTATGTCTTAGATCCAGAATAAAATTATTGGTTGATTTCCATGTTGGAGACTAAATCAACTATAGATTCAGATGAAAATTCAATCGAAGAAGACCCTTTAATTAAGAGATCCCAATCAGTTCATGGAGTTCCTAATGTAGAAAATATCTTATACATTATAGGGGACCAAAAAGAGGGGATTAGGATTCTAGATTGAAGAACCAAATACAATAAAAATTTAGAAAAATAAGGAGGGTTCTATGATAATGTAAAGGTTTTTTAATATACTATTCTTTTCTTCCAAATATTATTTGTTCTCTACTATATTAACATAATCTAAATTAAATGTTTGACTACTCAATAAGAAAATGTCTTTTGTACCTTATGATAATTCTAATCCTGGGGAAGAATGGGTGGTCAATGAAAAAACTGCAGAATTATTATGGTATCATCATGATGTTGATGAAAAAATGAATGACATAATATCATAGTATTAAATAAAATTATCAAGGAAAGAAGTAAGGGCATAAAATTTGAGGTTGGATTGAATCAACATAACAAAAAAATTGGCCCTAAAATGTAAATTTTAATTATTTATTTTGAGGCCGTAATAAGGATGAATGTGCCAACTAAAATAAATTTATGGGACCACATCTATCCTTTAACAAGGGAAACAATTTGGTAAGATGTAAAGACAATGTTACAATATACATTATCTATTTTACTAATAAATCATATAATGAAACATTGATTTTGATTTTCATTAATCATTGAAAAGTTATTTATTTTAGCTGATTTTCATAATAAATATATCTTAATGGCCACTAGAAAAGACCATAGAAGATTTCATATACTTCTTACCATGTTACATCTTAGGTATGTTGAGGGGAAAGTAAAACCCCACCTACCAGTAATTTATAAACACATTATATAGTAGGAAACATGGAATTGTTTAATCAGTCATTGTGTTGAGAAATCATTTCATGTGCATTATAGTCGATAATAAATTTTTTAAAATTATTTAATTAATATAATTGGATTCAAAATTGTTAATTTATGAAATAAAACATGAGTGATGAAAATAAATAACATGAATCAAAACCAATGTGCCCCTATAAAAAATAAAGGATGGCATATGATTCACTATAAAATAAATTCGTATGTATTTTAAATCAATAATAAAATTTTTATGTGATAGGAAACAATATATGTTCATTTTTTTATATGCAGATTGATGAATCAAAATTGGAAGCCACTTTTAGCCTATTTCATGTGCTATGGATGGAGGCTCACGTAAATAATGGGGGTAAACTAGTTGATGAAAACACAAAATAAGTATAAGAAACTTGTGTAAGTATGACATAATTTTAATTATTTATGCTTCATGACTATATTACATAAAAATATATATTTATGTTTATATGTTTTTTATATGTTTTATACATAAGAATCTACAAAAACCATACTAGAATAAAAACTACTTTGATTATCTTTGTAGTGGGTAGAGTAATACGGTCACCCTAGAGGTGTAGGTTTAAGAGTGTCTCGTCGAAAATATTTCACAAAGAAAATCTTCAAGAAGATACATATAATTTGATGAAAGGATTGCAGACACAAATATATTATTTTCAATGTATTATTTTCTAGCCTAGTTTTGCATACTAATATATGTGAATGGATCAAAGAAAATCAGTGGTGGAATAAAGATCAACACATGAATAACTAAATGAACTTGTTATCATTGAGAATATTCATTACCATCAACCATATAACTTGCCTAAGGTAATCAATTTTTTCATTTCACTTTATCCTAAATGTGAATCAAACAACTTCAAATAATATTATATTACCAAAATTATGCATGGAAAAGTTGTAGGTGATTTCTATATGTCAAAACCCACGTACTGTCTTATTGTGAGGGTTACAATGTATAATATCTTAGGAGACATGATATATAATAAAGACTCCCAAAATATTACATGAGAGTGAGTATTGTGTTATCTAAATGTCCTACTATTGATTTTTTTATTAAACTTTATTATATGGATATTACAATAGTCAATGATGCTATTGGAGCTTTTGTATAATGGTCGTCTAATATTATAAAGATACATATGGTATGTATTTAAAAAAATATAATGAAAAACCTAAAAAAGATGATGAAAATTGGTCTGAAGTGACGTGGGGTATTATATAAGGATAATGATATAGGGAAATGAAAGGTCAAATCGATGAAATCAAGTGAATCGACCAAGAAAACAAAAGGACCTTCTTAGAGTACCTTCCACCTGCTATTTCCACTACAACTTATATTATAATTACAACTACATACATAGAAAACATTCAAATATGGAAATGTGTCCAATATCTCATACTAAAAATAAATATTTCTAACTTTCATTACATAAGTAGTTATTCATGATCTTATAAAAGAGATTCTAAAGTTTGAATGGATGGGAGTCTCAATTTAGAATACAAAAATTAGTAACATTTTCATAAGACGTCCGTCAAAAAATGATATAATATGTTCATTAAAGTAAATAAATATTCATATTTTTTATAGGATTATATATTAATACTATATAAATGGAAAAATGTGTAAACAATGATAGGGATTCATTAATCCTTTTATCATTTATACTCATGAAAATGTTTGTTAGAGGGAAGAAATTGATAAGAAAAAATGACCAAAATAATGTTTTTGAGAAAAACAATAGTAGATCACAGAAACTTTTAGAGGCATAAAATTTAGTGTTAAAACTCTAAAATATATTAACATAAAATTTTCTTTTTTCATTACTTTTTTTTTATTTTTAGAAAGCACTAGATGTTGATCAGAATAATCTTTGATACCCCAATTATTTATTTTTTCGATCCAATGCATGGATATCCAAAAAACTGACCAAATTTTTTATATATTTATAATTTTTAATACCTTTCAATCAGGATTTTATAGATAAAAGTCGAATTATTTATTTCATTCTTTGTTTTAATGAGATTTTTTAGGATATGTTGATCGCTAAATATATGTTAAACCATTCTATGAAGTGGGTGACTGAATATAATAAGCCTATGAATTAATTAGAATTTAAATTGATAAAGGTATATTTAGAATGATTTAACTCTAAAAAATATTTCAAAACAATTTACATATTTTGGTCAATGTTTCTGCAGTTTCCAAAGAAAGATAATAGTAACTATTATGGATATTATGATTGAATATTTATGAGAGAGATTGTAAACCATGAGAAGACCTGCATCCCTGAATAGTTAATTTTAAAATTTAATTAAAATTCTATTGAAAATATTTCTTAATTATTTGCTTGAATATATTTTCTCAAAACTAACAAGATTTATGAAAACCTACATACTCAATGGAATATGTACATTTGTTTAGAGATTAGTGAAAAATTTACATGGGGTAGAAATATTATCTAACTTCAAATTTAGGTAATTACCTACTATGTTTGTGATCTAATATAGGCCATGACCTTTGAAATATATTTAGAGTGTGAATAATTAGTATCATGATTCTTATATATTATTTTTGAAATGTTTTTCAAGGAGAATTATAATAGAGTAAATAATTTTTTTTATATAAATGAATGAGGAGAATACATGGTTTCAGAATGTATACTGACATCCAGAAGTGATAAATTCCTATTAATTATTTAGTTAATTTTATCATCATTTTATCAACTTTTTTTAGTTAACTTTCTAATAATTTTTATCTGATACTTATTTTTTAAAATTTAAAAATTAGTTGAAAATTCTTATTAAATGTTCAAAACCAATCAAAAAAGATATTATTGTTTGAAACATTAAGAAAATGATCAATGATTCATTTTTCACGTGTTAGAATTTATCGAAGACTAATCTGACTAAGAATGTGGTTGGTAGGACTAAACTTACATGTTTTCAATAAAAAAGTGTAATTTTAGTTTAAAATAATCAAAAAATACTCAAAACTAAGAAAATGAGCTTTCGTTGTTTTTAAACATTAAGAAGATGATCCATAATTTATTTTCCATGGGTAATAATTGATTGCACATCAATATGACACCACATGTGGTTAGTAGGACTCAAAGTACAAACTTTAAATATAAAAGTGTCATTTTAGTTTAAAACATACATAGAATAATCACAACCATCCTAATGAACTGGGATTGTACACATATATAATTAATATGTTACTTAATACTACTTATTTAGTTGATATTATCATCATTTAATCTGCTTTTTTATTTAATTTTCTTATCATTTTTATCAGATACTTATTTTATTAATTTTAAAAGAGATATTGAAGAAGAAAATTCTTCAACAAGGATGAATCACTAATATCATAAGATCATTAACTCAATAAGGATGATGTATTAGTTATGATGAAATTTTCTTTTTCTTCCCCAATGAATTAAATTTTATTGGTTATCAAATACAAATATTTGTAGATAACTCAGAATGATAAATGCATTATAGGACAAAAATAAATGATCAAGTCAATGATAATTCAATCTGATACACAGTGTACCTAATATGACTAAAATTGTGTGGTTTTTGTTTAAAAATTAAATTTTATTAATGTATTATTTCATAATTATATGTAATTTATATTTTATATTATTATTAAAATAATAATTTTTTTCTTATATTGGTGGATTATTTTTCTCAAGTTGGGGTGGCTGGTTTGAAAGTACTTATGCTTATGAGATATTGGACTTCGAGGTTCCAACTAAGATAATGGAAAAAAGTAAATGGGTGAATAATGTATACATACATCATGAAAAGGTGAATTTGTACTATATATTTAATTAATTTTGTCACCATTTTATCTACTATATTTAATTTAATTTAATTATAACTTTTATCTGTAATTATGTAATTTTTTCAAGTATATTTAGAGAAATCAATTTTTTTCTTTCAACTGCCTACAAAAATCCAAAAAAGAGAGATTATGTTTCTTTTGGATGGGGCATCATATGAAGCACGAGGTTTCCTTTTTCATCCAAATGAAACATTTTCTCTCTTTTTCGATCTTTTTCCAGATCATTGAAAGAAAAACACACATCACATACTCAATCATCCACAACTCAATCTAATACATAGTGTTCTCTGAATGTCTCGAACAGTATATTTTTTGTTTTAAATTTACATTTTAGTTCAAAACACACATCATATACACAAAACTAATAAAAATACATTATTAAAATTATTCATAAGTCATTTTCAACATGTTGAACAAAGTTTCACCTCAATCGGATAAACTGTATGACTAGTATGACTCCAATTGTTTCTTTTTATTTAAAATTGACAATAATTTTAGTAAAAAATACAGGTGACATACTTAAAATTGATAAAAAAATATTCATATTGTTTTTATACTTTAGGAAAATGATCCATATGTTATTTGTGACATGTAGGAATCAGCTGAACCTCAATATGATACACAGTTTGTGTGGTTTAACTTCAAGTATGTCTTTTTATTTAACATATATATTAATTTTAGTAAAAAAAGAAAATAGATAGACAAAAAACTAAGAAAACACATTTATGTATTTTTGATACATTAGAAAAATGATTCAAAAGTCCTTTCTAATGTTTAGGAATTATTCGAACCTCATTCTAATACACTATGTGTACCATATGACTCTATGGGTGTCTTTTTATTAACATTGACATTAATTTTAGTTAAAAAATAATGTGACATACTCAAAACAATGAAAAAAATTTATATTATTTTGATAATTTTTAAAAACTATCCATAAGTCACTTTTGATGTGTCGCAGTCATCCACACCTCAATCTGATATGTGGTGTTCCTGGTATAACTAAAAGTTTATAATATGAGTTTAAAGTTGAAATTTTAGTTCAAAAAGTGAGTTACTCAGTAAAAACTAAGATAATGTGCTTGTTGTTGGATCGGATTACACCAAATATACACAAGAGGGGGGTGAATTGTGTCGTTTAAAAAATACTTGCGTGATTGTGTTCCTCCTTCTAACTTAATCAGATAAAATGATGCAGTGAAAATTTAAATATAAAAAACACAAGATGTATAGTGGTTCAGAGAACAAAAGGACCCTAGTCCACTCCACAAACGCTCTACTCCACGAGCTTGGTGATTTTCACTATCTGGTCCTCGTTTCAACAGACCGGTTCACAACTGAGTATAGGAAGTTGACACCTTTACAATCCACGACAAAACAAATCATTCTGGTTCACTTACAGAACCAACACAACTTAGTACTAGAAGCTGATTACTCAAGATAAAAAATATTTTCAGAAAGAACTTTTCCAGTTGATCTTCGCAATTGCAATAGAATGCAATTGATAGTAGATGGATCGTCATCTCTAGAAATATTTATTTTCAAGTCGAAGTAGTTCTGAGTCAATACGGTTGTAGTAGATATAGAGATATAATTCACAACTTTAGCATTAGTAGATCCACAGTAGATATTCAGTATAGAACAATTGAATCTTCTATCGAGTTCCTTGTTCTTAAAATATACAAAGCGTTGATGCTACTTTTGAATCAACAGAACTGAGTGCTTTTTGCAGTATTTGTTTTCCACCTTTTTGAATAATAGATTGATCACCACCCTCTTGTGTGTCTGGTGTTTCAGAGAAAACATATATAATAAAGCCAAGCATATCCCTTCACATTTAGATCCATAAAAGTCGCCTTTTGTTTCGCGATATTTAAAAATTTGAATTTACAGAGCAGTCGTAACTTCCCTGAAGACTCGGAATAAAAAGATCCTTTTTATTCAATATTTAATCCATTGATAAAATGGCTTTGAATCAGTAAAAGTCGTATTTTAAAATCGACTTAAAATCCGGCTTGAAATCTTCCTAACAATCAGTTGGCTGACCGTTACATAAAAATATCATCGGTCAAACTTTCTGACGCCAAACGTAAGGATGATGATGTGGCCTCCAATAATAGGGTTGAAAACGTAAGATTGAACACAAACATATGGTTCATGTTACTTTCTTCAAACATAAGGTTGATCATAAATGTAGGGTTGATCATCCATAATTTTTCGTTCAACTTTCAAACGTACGATAAAAGATCCATACTTTTACTTGATCCATACTTTTTTCCTTCAACTTTCAAATGTACGGTAAAAGATCCATACTTTTCCAAGAATGTATGGTTATTTACAAAAGTAATGTTGATGAACCATACTTTTTAGAAACAAACCTAATGTTTAGTACATACGTACGGTTCTCCTTTCATACTTTTTCAATAACCCAAACGTAAGGTTACTTCTTAACGTAAGGTTCTTCTTCCATACTTTGCTGATAACTCAAACGTAAGGTTCCTTCCTAACGTAAGGTTCTTCTTCCATAATTTGCCAATAACGTATGGTTGATTAACCATACATTTCTCTTATCTCAAAAAGTATACATGCTTTTCATCCTTACGCTATGTCTATCCACGTAGGGTATGAATAGTGATTTCAGGACACGCTAAAGAAGATTCCAAATAAGTAGAGCATGAATAGTGTTTCGATAACACGCTAAATACAAATAGTTTAACAATAAATTCCCATAATTTCAATAGTAAAATAAAATGTTAAATTCCTGAAAAATTCAAAATAAAATCATTAGAAAATAATTAATGGTATTTGTGGGCATCAAAATTATCATAAAGAGATAGAGTATTATTTTCAATAATCTCCCCCTTTAAATAACATTATTATGTATTATCGAAAAAAATAATTTGCTCAATAATCTCCCCCTTTTTGATGATCACAAAACCCATAAAATATTAAGACTAATTAAATGAAATTAACTTTCAAAATTAGTTACATAAAGTTTTAGAATTTTGAGAGGATAAAACAATATTTAATTTTAACAAGGTCATTTCAATAAACATAAATTTCTCCCCCTTCATGAAAATAAATTAATTTTTCTTTAAAAATAAATGTTTCTAGTTTTATCCAAATTTCTCCCTTTGAATAAAAAGAAAAAGAAAATTTCCCTTTATAATAAACGACTGTTAATATCTTAAAATAGTTTTCTGTATAAGTATAAATATGTATAAATCCAAAACATCAAATATACAAAAAATCATTTAAATAAGGGTTTTAAAATAAAATTTTGTGTTTATCCAAATTTCTCCCCCTTTTTGTGATATAAAAAAGAATGATAAATCATGGATTTGAACACATTTAATGTTGCACTGAACTATAGGTAAATGATATTATTAACTATTTATCAATAATTAAATCTGGAGTACTGGCATATCCAAATAAATACAGTAAAACAAATAGAATGAAAGAAACAGATTTTCATTAAAAAATAAAAAATTGATAAAAGCATGATAAATAAAGGAATCAAGGTTTGGGTAAGGTAGTCAAAAGGTTTTATCTCCGCTGTATTGCAGACTTGATTTCTGTAAACTGTTCTCTGAGTCTCTTTATAATCCCATCTCCAAGTTTGATAATGAGCTCTCTGTTCTCCTGAGGCATATGAATATCCTCGATTAAATTGACCCTGAAAAACTCATGCATCCTTTCCTCTTTTTCTATAAACACTGACAGCTTCTATGATATCTGATTTTACAGTTTTCTGATTGGTGGCTCACTAGATGTCAGTTCATCCACTAAAAATTTCTGATTGTCCAGTAACACTGATAATGGAGCACTGTTACATTGAAGATCTTGCAACCTATCATTCATGTTACTCATCGCGACTGTGATAGCTTGAAATATTCTAATTAAATCAGGTGAAGTACCTGATCCACTAACAACACTATTTGTAACTGATGCAAATTGGTTCTCCATAAAAAATTTTAGATCTGATAAGTCTATCTTCATAACCATTTCAGATTTAAATTTTGCAATTGAATTCAACATATCCTATTTAAAAATTTCAACTTCTTTCCTTGAGACTATACTCTCCTTCAGCTTTTGAAATCTCAATCGTTTTAAGTCTAAGGCATTTATTAGAGGGACATTCTCAGATTCCAACTGAGACACCTTTTTGTACAGTTCTTCAACTTCTTTCTTCCTTGAATCAGAGGCACCCTATGCTTGATTCGCATTCTCAGGATCTGGATGATGTAGCAGTACAAATGGTAATGATTCAGCATCAGATTTTTCTTTCTCTTTTTCCCGAGTGGGTTTGTCCACAGATTTTCCCTCAGAGTCCTTTCCAAAATCTTCCACAGAAAAATCTTCTTGAAGTACCTCTGTATAAGCTTCAGAATCATGATCATCATGAACATTAGAATCTTTTTCTTCCACTAGAATTTCAAGAACAATATTTTCAGGAGTTTCTTGAGGTCTTGCCACTTCCTCACCAAGCTCTTCCTCCTTATCTTGTTCATCTTGAAGTGTAACTTCAACATCAGCTACAATTTTTTCCTGAGTCTCCCTTTGAGATTCTTCTTGAACTCCTGATTCTTTTACTGGTGATTTCCTTTCACTAACAGCTTCCATGGTCTTATCAATAGAAGCTTCTCTTACAAAAGTATAAGAAAATAAATCTTCTGTTATTTCCAATACATGGGAAGTAATTTCCTTATTAACAGGTCTAGTTCTTCGAGATTGAAGTCCCTCCTGACTTCTTTCTTCCTCAGCATCTTCCACTTCAAATCGGATCCTTCTTGCTACATTGCTGACTCTTGATTCATCTTGTCCCTCCTTGGACTTAGCAGGTGGAGCCTGAGCACTCTTTGAGTCATCCTCAGCTCTTAATGGAAAAAGTTTTCCTATAATGGTGCTATAGAAATAGCCAATTTTTCTTAGAGTTCTAGCATTGAATAAATTATTGTGATGACAGTGTACTTGGGCATCCACTAATCTCACCATGTCCTTCTTAAGAAACAACTTTGAAATAAATTGACCGAAAGGGTAAAAGTTCATCCGGGGATCACTTTGACAACAGTAATTGAGGTACCTTACTATGTACCTTTGAAATTTTAATTTGATATCACTTAATAGAAGATAAATTATGTACATATCAGGGTATAATATCTTCCCCATCTCAAACATCCTCAGTGAAATTCCTGTTTGCACAAATTTGACCAAATTTTTTTGATTAGGCTCCAAATCCTTGATAAACATTTTCTTTTATAGTCATAGTACCAAAACGATATGACATTATGTCCTTGGATTTATGCACAGAATCTCCAATATTTTTCAAATCGAAATGAAAAACCCCCTCATGAGGGCAGTTGAGAATCTGACCAATTTCTACAGATGAGATTGAGAAATCCCTATCCTCTATCTTAGCCATCATACTTTCCTCAGTATCTCCTAGACTAAACTGTACAGATTTGAAGAAATATCTAAGTTCTAACTCATAAAGAAATTCCATATTTTCACTATTGAACGTCTGTTCAAGATTCTGAAATGACAAAGATTTTTTCAATAAGATATTTTTCTGAAATAACCAATCGAGATCGATTACCTTGCCCTGTAAGATTTTTTATCATTCGGAGCATTGTCTCTTGGCACTGCTTGTCTCAGCTTCACTGGCTCTTTTAGTCCTTACCATCTCTATGAGAATCTCATATGGTTTGAAGGTTAGGGTTTCAGAGGATTGATGATTAGGGTTTCACGAGTAGAGGTGTGGTTTGCGGATTCGAAAAGATTTTGATAGAGATGAAATGGTTTAGAAGTCGAAAGGGTTTCTGACAACCATGATTCCCGTGTTTTTAATAATCATTACATATATTTAAGAATAAATAAAATAGATTACGTGGATAAAATAAACTTATTATGTTTTGGAAAAAAAATTAGCACAATTATTTTAAGCAGAATTAAAATAAATAACTAGAATTGTAAAATAAAAATTTATTTAAAATCAAATAAACCTAGCTCCCCCTTAATAAGATAAAACCTTACAGTGAGAAGTGGTTTAGTAAAAATATCAGCTAATTTAATTTCAGTACTTATAAATCCCAAAGATATATCCTTTTTAAGAACATGATCTCTTAGAAAATGATGTCTGATATCAATATTCTTAGTTCTATAATGATTAACAGGATTTTTTGAAATATTAATCGCACTTGTATTATCACATAAAATAGGTGTATTATTAAAATTTAGTCAAAAGTCCATACGAGTGTTTTTTATCCACAACACATGTGCACATAAACTTCCAACAGAAACATATTCTGCCTCAGCTGTTGACAGGGCAACTGAATGTTGTTTCTTACTAGACCATGACACTAAAGACTTTCCTAAAAAGTGACATGTTCCTAATGTGCTTTTTCTATATAATCTAAAACTTCCAAAGCCAGCATATAAATATGAAATCAAATTGAAATCAGAAGTTTTGTGATAAAGAAGAGATTGAAAAACAGCTCCATTTAAATGTCTAAAAATTCTTTTAACAGAAGTTAGATGAGATTATTTAGGATTTTATTACAATCTTGCACAAAGACATACTGAATACATTATATCTATCCTACTAGCAGTAAGATATTATAAAATACCTATCATACCTCTATATAACTTGTTGTCAACTGATTTTATAGTTTCATCCAAATCAAGTTTTATATTAGTACACATAGGAGTTTTATATGTCTTGCTATGTTCAAGTCCAAATTTCTTCAACAAATCAGTAATTTATTTTCTTTGATTCAAAACATTTCCAAAATCTTTTTGATAAATTTAATGTCCTAAAAAGTAATTTAGTTCTCCCATCATACTCATTTCAAATTATTTTTTCATTACCTTTGAAAACTCAGGAAAAGCGGTATTATTAGTTGATTTATAAATTACATCATCAATATAAATTTGAACTAATAAAATATTATAATTCATAGTTTTCTTAAATAGTGTTGGGTCTACCATTCCAATAGTAAAATCATTTTTCAAAAGAAAAGAGCTTAATCTTTCATACCAAGCTCTAGGTGCTTGTTTAAGGCCATAGAGAGCTTTAGTAACTTTAAAAACAGAATCTGGTTTTTGAGAATTTTCAAAACTATGAGGTTGCTCAACATAAACTTCCTCCATTAAATAACCATTTAAAAAGGTAGACTTAACATCCATCTGAATTAATTTAAAGTTCATATGAGATACATAAACTAAGAAGATTCTAATGTCTACTTGTCTAGATATAGGTGAAAATGTCTCATCATAATATATACCTTCTTCCTGATTATATCCTTTAGCTACAAGTCTACCTTTATTTCTAGTTATTATTCCTGGATCATCTTGCTTATTTCTAAAGACTCATTTGGTTCCTATTACGGGATAGTTATGTGGTCTTTTAATTAATTACCAGACTTCATTTCTTTTGAGCTAGTTTAATTCTTCTTGCATTTCTACCATCCAACTTTAATCATCTAAAGCTTCTTCTTTAGTCTTGGGTTTTAATTGGGATAGAAAGGCAGCGAATTCTACAATATTTCCTATATTTCTTCTTGTTTTTATTCCTGTATCTAAGTCGCTTATTATAGTTTCTAAAGGGTGATTCTTTAGGGTTCTAGTCTGTCTAGGAAACACAATTATAGGTTCTTCAGTATCATGTTCTTCTGAACCGGACTGAATTTTATTTATATCTTTTTCAAAATCATTCTTTATGTTCTCAAGTCTCATGTTATCATTAGAGTCAGGTTCATCCATTTGATCTATCCTTTTCTCAAAGGAATCAGATTCATCAAATTCCACATGAACTGATTCTTCAACAATACTTGACTTCTTATTATAGATTTTATAAGCTTTGGAAGTAGCAGAATATCCTAAGAAAATTCCTTCATCAGATTTTGGATCGAACTTACCAAGATTATCCTTGGTGTTCAAGATGTAGACCTTGCATCAAAAAACTTTAAAGTAATTTATATTATGATTTCTGTTATTCCATAGTTCATAGAGTGTCTTTTTCAAAATAGGTCTAATTAAAACTCTATTCATTATATAGCAGGCTGTGCTTACAGCTTCTGCCCAAAATTATGCAGGAAGCTTGTATTCATTTAGCATAGTCCTAGCCATTTCCTAAATAGTCCTATTTCTTCTTTCTGAAATCCCATTCTGTTGAGGTGTTCTTGGTGAAGAGAATGTATGTTTAATACCCATGTGTGAGAAAAAGGAATTAAATTCCTAATTCTCAAATTCTCCACCATGATCACTTCTCAATGAGATTATATTAAATCCTTTTTCATTTTGAATAGATTTTCAGAAACTTTTAAATAAAGTGAAAGCTTCATTTTTGAATTTCAAAAAGAAAATCCAAGTAAATCTAGAATAATCATCAACTAATACATATACATATAATTTACCAGCCAAGATTTATACTATTGAGGGTCTAAACAAATCTATATAAATATGTTCTAGAGGTTTAGATGTATAAATTTTGTTAACAGATTTGAAGGATGGTTTGTGTTGCTTACCAAGTTGATATACATCACAGAATCTGTCACATTCAAATTTGAGACTAGGAAAATCAGAAACTACATTTTTCTCAGATAAATTATTTGAAACATATATATTACAATGTCCAAGTCCCATATGCTAGATCCAAGATTCATTCATTTTAGCAGTTAAGCAATTTACTTGTTTTTTACACAAGGAATTTAAATCTAGTGTATACACATTATCAGTTCTTGATGCCTTAAATTTAAGCAATTTATTTTTGAAAACAGAACAACAATTCTTAGAAAAATCAACAGTATATCCATCATCACAAAGTTGAGAGATACTTATCAGGTTGTGTTTTAATCCTTGTACATAAAGTACATTGTTAATTGAGACTATTTTTGGATCTCCAAAAGTTCCAATTCCAATGATTTTTCCTTTGGCATTGTCACCAAATGTGACAAGTCCTCCTTCCTTTTGAGTGAGTGAAGAAAAATTCAATGAGTTTCCACTCATATGTCTTGATTAGCCACATTCTATATACCAGATATCCTTTTTTCTCTTGTGTCCTGCTTTCTACAAAGACATTTACACAGATTGCTTTGGTACCCATATTCTGTTGGGTCCAGGGGTGTTAGCTCGGAATGATCTGGGTATCCAGATTTTCTTTGTTCTTTTAAAATAAACTAAATCATATAAGTCTTTTGAAACATAGGCTATCTTAATACCACAAATTTTAGGTTTTCTTAAGAAATAGTTTTTAGCTATATGTCCTTTTGTCCCACAAAAGTTACAATAAACCCTTTTAAAGCTAGGAACAAAATAATTTTTATATAGCTTACGTTTTTCTCCTTTATTGCCAATTCCAAATATCTCCTATTTAATGAATGTTAATCTAAGAATTTAATTTAATGAATTATCTCCTTTTGTAAAAACCAATGCAGCCTGTTTGTATGATTCTACTTCATCCTGCAGTTTTTTTATTTTTGATTCAAAATTAATATAGTTAGTGTTAATAGAATTGTATTTATCAGTTAATTCCTTATGTTGTTTCAGCATTGTATCCCTTTCATCAAAACCAGCCTTATGAACATTCTTTAAAGACTTATGATTCTTAAATAGAGAGTCATATTTTTCTTCAAGCATATTGTAGTAGGCTGCAAGTTTTTCATTAGAGTAATTAGATTTAGAACTAGAATCAGAAGAGTAGTAAGATTGTACCTCATCTGTTTTTGCAATAAAACACATGTTGTCTTCCAGATTGACTTCTTATTTCTCTGATCTTGATTCAAGAGAGATACTGGAGTCTTCATATACACTCCAAGTGGCTTTCATAGCTTTCTTGTCTTTCTGCTCATAGTCATTTCTTTTGAAGAATTTCTTCTTCTTTGCATCTTTCAATTGTGGGAAATTTGGCCTGATATGCCTCATCTTCTTGCATTCATAGCATCTTACTTCCTTATTGTCTCTCTTAAAGGATTTTTTGAAGCTTCTTTTCTTACTGTAGAATTTTCTAAATTTTCTGGCTAGCTGAGCCAGTTCTTCATCTGAGTTTGATGAGTCAGAGCTCTCTGATTTAGCTTTGACTTCTCTGTTCTTCATCTTTCTACTTTTGTTCTGTGATGATGCTTTTAGAGAAGTATCTTCTCTTTTGATAAGCACTTTATGTTCATTATCTTTATCTTCCGTCTCATCTTCATACATCATTAATGTTCCAATCAGTTCTCTCATGGGTAAGTTTTTGAGAGGTGTCGACTGTCTGATTACTGCAGAGATTCCATTCCATTTTGTAGGTAGTACTCTAAACACTTTTAATGATTTATCAGCTTGCTTAATGGAATCTCCCAAGGCATTTATGTTATTGAAAATATCTGTGAATCTTCCATTAATTTGAGTAATACTCTCACCTTTAACCATTCTGAATGTATCAAATTTAAGCTTAGCAGTTTCATATCTCATTTCCCTGATATTATTAGTTCCTTCTTAAGAAATAGCAATAGTTTTCCACATTTAATATACTATTGGGCATTGAGATACTCTGTTAAATTCATCAGGTCCTAGACCACATATAATTGCATTCATTTCCTTCGAATTTATATCATATTCTGCATCAGTAGCTGCACTCCATGTTTCAGGTTTTTCTAGTATTTCATATGGGGTTAGAATCTTTGAATAGACTTTGTATCCATGTTTTTTCAGATAAATGATCATTCGAGACTTTCAGCATCCATAGTTTTCTCCATTGAAGTATGGTGATCTGACCATATACATTATCTCTCTTATATCAGTCATCTTGTTATGTATATAATCACTTTCATCTTGCTAAAGCTTTTCCAGAAATCTCAACCTCTGACACCAGTTGTTGGATCAGATTACACAAAATATACACAAGAGGGGGGGGGGTGAATTGTGTCTTTTCAAAAATACTTGCGTGATTGTGTTCTTACTTTTAACTTAATCAGATAAAATGATGCAGTGGAAATTTAAAAAGCAGAAACACAAGATGTATAGTGGTTCGGGGAATAGAAGGCCCATAGTCCACTCCACTAATGCTCTACTCCACAAGCTTGGTGATTTTCACTATCTGGTCCTCGTTTCAACAGACCAGTTCACAACTGATTACAGGTAGTTGACACCTTTACAATCCAAGGCAAAACAAAGCCTTCTGGTTCACTTATAAAACCTATACAGCTTAGTATGAGAAGCTGATTACTTAAGATAAAAAATATTTTCAGAAAGAACTTTTCCAGTTGATCTTCACAATTGCAACAGAATGCAATTGACAGCAGATGTATCGTCATCTATAGAAATATTCATTTTCAAGTCGAAGCAGTTCTGAGTCGATTCGGTTGCAGTAGATATAGAGATATAATTCAAAACTTCAGCAGTAGTAGATCCACAGTAGATATTCAATATATAACAACTAAATCTTCTATCGAGTTGTTTCTTCTTAAAATAAACAGAGCTTTGACGCTCCTTTTGAATCAACAGAATTGAGTGCTTTTTCCAGTCTCTATTTTCCACCTTTTTGAATAATAGATTGATCACCACCCTCTTGTGTGTCTGGTGTTTCATAGAAAACATTTATAAAAAATCCAAGCATATCCCTGCACATTTATATCCATAAAAGTCACCTTTTGATTCAAGATATTTAAAAATTTTATTTTACAGAGGAGTCGTGACTTCCCTAAAGACTCGGTATAAAAATATCCTTTTAATTCGATCTTTAATCCATTCATAAAACGGCTTTGAATCTGTCAAAGTCGTATTTTAAAATCAACATTAAATCTGGCTTGAAATCCACCTAACAATCAGCTTGCTGACCGTTGCATAAAAATATCGTCTGTCAAACTTTTCGATGCCAAATGTAAGGTTGATGACGTGGCCTCCAAGCATAGGGTTGACAACGTAAGATTGAACACAAACGTAGGGTTAATGTTACTTTCTTCAAACATAAGGTTGATCATAAACGTAGGGTTGATCATCCATACTTTTTCCTTCAACTTTTAAATGTATGATAAAAGATCATTACTTTTACGTGACCCATACTTTTTCCTTCAACATTCAAACGTACGGTAAAAGATCCATACTTTTCCAAGAACGTATGGTTGTTTACAAAAGTAAGGTTGATGAACCATACTTTTGTGAAACAGACGTAACATTTAGTAATTACGTATGATTATCCTTTCATACTTTTTCAATAACCCAAACGTAAGGTTCCTTCCTAACATAAGGCTCTTCTTTTATACTTTCCCGATAACCCAAACGTAAGGTTCCTTCCTAACTTAAGGTTCTTCTTCCATACTTTTCTGATAACATATGGTTGATTAACCACACTTTTCTCTTATCTCAAAAAGTATACACGCTTTTCTTCCTTACGCTACGTTTATCCACGTAGGGTATGAACAGTGATTCCAGGACATGCTAAAGCAGGTTCTGATTAAGTAGCGCATGAACAGTGCTTCCAGAACACGCTAAATATGAATACTTTAACAATAAATTCCCTTAATTTCAAGAGTAAAATAAAATTATAAATTCCTGTAAAATTCTAAATAAAATCATTATAAAATAATTAAGGGTATTTGTGAGCATCAAAATTATCATAAAGAGACAGAGTATTATTTTCAATAATCTCCCCCTTTAAATAACATTATTATGTATTGTCGAAAACAATACTTTGCTCAACACTTGTATTGTCCTAATAATTTATTAAAATGATTCATAATTCATTTGTAATGTGTAGGAATCAATCTCGTATCAAAACGATACACAATGTGACTGGTATGACTCAAATTACATGTTTCTAGTTTAAAATGACAGTTTAGTAAAAAAGATAGGTGACATACTCAATACTAAGAAAACACTTTCATATTGTTTTTATAATTTACAAAAATTATCTATAATTAATTCTTGATGTGTAAGAATTATCCGCTCCTTTATCTGATGCATGATCTGACCAGTATAACTATATGTGTGTCTTTTTAATGAAAATTGACAATAATAGTAGTTAAAAAGAAATGTAACATACTCAAAATGAATAAATCACATTGATATTGTTTTAGAAATTTATTAAAATGATCCATAATTTTTTATTGATGTGTACAATCAGTTGTACCATAATATGATACATGGTGTTCCCTTTATAACTCAAAGTGTCCGTTGTCTATTTGAAATTGAAATTTTAGTTCAAAAAGTGTGTCACTCACTGAAAACTAAAAAAACATACTCATATTGTGTTGATAATTTAGTAAAATGATTCATATATCATTGGTTGCTTGTAATAATTATTCTCACATCAAAATGACACACAATGTGACTAGTATTACTCAAAATGCGTGTTTCCAATTTAAAATGACATTTTATTTTAAAATCCAAAGTTACATACTCAAAACTAAAAAAACAGAATCATATTATTTTTATACTTTATGAAAACAATACATAAGTCATTTTTAACATGTAGGAATTAGCCTAAACTCAATCTGATAGGCGGTGTGACTGGTATGATCCAAAGTGTGTATTTTTATTGAAAATTGACATTAATTTTAGTTAAGAAGATAAGTGAAATAATAAAATTGAGAAAACACATTCATATTATTTTATTACATTAAGAAAAATTTCCATAAGTCATTTTTGGCATGTACTAATTAGACACACATTAATCTGATACACGATGTTCCTGATATAATGGAAAGTGTCGGTTATCAGTTTAAAATTAACATTTTTGTTCAAAATTTTTGTCAATCACTGAAAACTAAGAAAACATGTTCAAAATGTATAAATAATTTGGAAATATTTTTCATAATTTTTTTTAATGAGTAAGAATTATTATCATGTCAAATTAACAAATGGTGCGACTTGTATGACTGAATGTGTGTGTTTCCAGTTTAAAATGACATTTTAAGAAAAAACACAAGTGACATACTCAAAACCAAACAAAAACATTTAGATTATTTTTATAGTTTATAAAAATGACCCATAGTTAATTTTTGGTATGTATAAATCAATCACACCTCAAAAAAATGAACCATGTGAATGTTATGACTCAAAGTGTTCCTTTTTATTTAAAATTGACATTAATTTTAGTAAAAAGACAAGTGATAAACTCAAAACCATAAAAATTAATTTGGATTATTTTTATACTTTATGTAAATGATCTATAATTTATTTTTGATATTTATGAATTATCCTCAACTCAATACCACATAGGGTGTGACTAGAATAAATCAAAGTCTAACTTTTTATCTAAAATTGACATTAATTTTAGTAAAAAAGAAAAGTGACATACTCAAAACTATAAAAATGAATTTGGATTGTTTTTATACTTTATTAAAATGATCTATAAGTATTTTATGATGTTTATGAATCCACCTCACCTTAATTTGATGCATTGTGTAACCAGTATGACTCCATGTGTGTCTTTTTATTTGAAATTGACATTAATTTTAGTAAAAAAGACAAGTGAAAAACTCAAAACCAAGAAAACACATTAGTATTTTTTTGAGACTTTAGGAAAATTATTGATAATTAATTTTTGACTTGTAAGAATCAGCCGCACCTCTATCTGATGCATGGTATGATATGTATGACTCCAAGTGCATATTTTTATTTAAAATTGGCATTAATTTCAGTAAAAAGGAAAAGTGAAATAACGAATATTGAGAAAACACATTCATATTTTTTTTAATTTAGGAAAATGATCCATAAGTCAATTTTTATGTGTAGAAATTATATTAACTTCAATATTATAAATAGTTTTCCTAGTATGACTCAAAGTATCTGTTTTCATATTAAAATTGAAATTTTAGTTCAGAAAGTTTGTCACTAAATGAAAACTAAGAAAATATTCTTGGAATGACTTGATAATTTAGCATAATGATTGTGATGTGTATGACTATGTATCATATAAAATAATACACGATGTGTATTGTTTGACTCAAATTTTGTGTTTCTAGTTTAAAATGACATGTTAGTAAAAAAACACAAGTAACATACTCACCATTTTCTATTTTATTACTAAATTAATTCCTTATAATTTTTTCTCATACATATCTAGTTAATTTTCATATAGATAATGCTA
Organism: Viscum album; assembly: GCA_963277665.1. Taxonomy (NCBI): domain Eukaryota; kingdom Viridiplantae; phylum Streptophyta; class Magnoliopsida; order Santalales; family Viscaceae; genus Viscum; species Viscum album. The sequence goes on along the minus strand of OY728121.1, from coordinate 848,006,543 downwards.
GAATATGAATTAAAATGGTGTGTTTCTCAAGAATCAACCACAAATCAATTAGATACAGGTGAAATATTCACCTTGAGCTTTGGTAGCTTTTTTGACAATAGATTAACTGGGGGTCAAGGTCCAAAGACAAAGGAACATTGATGTTTTTTTAATGTATGAAATAATTTGAACATACTAATGTAATTATACAAACCTAACATGGAAATTCCATTAATATCGTGCTTTTTATTATATTTTTGTTGTAAATTTTACTTTATTTAAATTATGTATTTTCAGCCTATAACTTCTATTTTATCACTACAATAAAATAGGCTTTAATAATTTCAAAAATATCATTTATCAATGTTAGATAAGTGATGACAACATGACAAATATTAAAAGCCCTAGGTTTTTATCAGTGTTAAAAAAGTGCTGATATAGGGCCCCTTTATGTATTCTTCTAAAAGTTCTAATAAAGGGGCATACTGCATTGTGTTGTAATAACACACTACACCACCAAAAACACCACAAGAAATAAAAGAATCAAGTACCAAAAGGAAATTCAAAAAAAAATTATAAAAAAATAAATGAATAGAAAATTAGTAAAGACATTTAAAATATTGGTTTATACAATTACATAAGTAAAAATTATTACAGACATTAAAAGACATCAATGTTTCATTTTCTATTGATCCTGACCCCGACCCATGATATTGTCAAAAAAATGACCCATAATCAAGCAAAATAAATCACCCGTATAAGAGAAAAAATAATTTAGTAATAATATAAAGAAATATATTAATATAATGTGTTAATTTTAAACTAAAACTTTGAGTTATACCATGAAAAAAGTGAATTAGATTGAATTTCATTTGATTCTTTCATGTCACACCATTTATTTTTCATCTTCATCCATTATCTCAATAAAATTTAATGAAATAATTATATGTTAAAAATTATAAGGAGATTAATTAAGTAACATCACATAGAATGGTGGGGAAATGAATATAGGCTCGTTTTATCTATTTTGTCAATGTGATGGACGTTTTAAACAAAAATGATAGGTATAAATTTTAAAAATTCACTTGGATTCATAGCAGTTAGACTATGCATCAGATTGAGGTGTGAATAATTTCAACATATTCCAAATGACTTGTGGATCATTTTTATAAGGTATAAAAACAATCTGAATGTGTTTTCTTAGTTTTGAGTACGTCACTTGTCATTTTTACTAAAATGTTATTTTACTCTAGAAACATGTACATTGAGCCATTCTGCTCACATCATGTGTCGGTTTTACATGATAATTATTCCTACATGTAAAAAATGACTAATGAATCATTTTACTAAATTATCATGGAAATCCGAGCATGTTTTCTCTGTTTTCTGTGAGTGACACTTTTTAAACTAAAATATAAATTTTAAATGGATAAAAGACACTTTGAGTAAAGTTGGTAACATCTTGTATCAGATTGACATGTGAATAATTCTTATACATCAAAAATGAATTATGGATCATTTTACTAATGTATCAAAATAACAAAAATATTTTTTCTCAGTTTTGATTATGTTGGTTGACTTTTTTACTAAAATTAATGTCTATTTTAAATAAAAATACACACTTGGATTCATACCAGTCACATTGTGCATCATATAGGGGTGATGATGATTCATAAACATCCCAAATGACTTATGGATAATTTTAATAAAGTATCAAAAAATCTAATTGTATTTTCTCAATTTTGAGTACGTCTCTTATCTTTTTTTATTAAAATTCCATTTTGAACATGATACATGCACTTTGAGTCATATAAGTCACATAGTGTATCATGTTTACATGAAAATTATTTCTATATGTCATAAATAATGCAGGAATCATCTTCATAAATTATCAATACATTCTGAGTGAATTTTCTTAAATTTTAGTTAGTGACACTCTTTGAACTAAAATGTCAATTTTAAACTGGTAATGATAAATTTGAGTCCTACCAGGAACATCGTGTATAAAATTTAGGTTCATATGATTCTTACATGTGAAAAATTACTTATGGATCATTTTAATAAATTATCAAAATAATACAAATGTTTTTTAAAGTTTTGAGTAATTCAGTTGTCTTTTTTACTAAAATTAATGTAAATTTTAAATAAAAAGACGCACATAGAGTCATATAGGTCAAACTGTGGGTCAGATTTAGCAGTAGATTATTACTACATGTCAAAAGTGACTTATTTATCATTTCTATAAAGTATAAAAACAATATTAATATTTTTTCTTAGTTTTGAGTATTTCTGTAGTCTTTTTAATAAAATTAATGTTAATTTTAAATAAAAAGATGAACATGGAGTCATACCGGTCAAATCATGCATCAGATTGAGGTGTGTCTCATTTATAAACATCAAAAATGACTTATGGACCATTTTTCAAAATTATAAAAACAATATTAATGTGTTTTAATAGTTTTCATTACGTCACTTGTCTTTTTTACTAAAATTTTATTTTAAACTAGAAACACACACTTTGATTCATACCTGACATATCATATATCACTTTGATGTGAGACTTATACCAACAAATCATAAATGACTTATGAATAATTTTCATAAAAGTTTAAGATAATATTATCAATTTTCCCCCTTTTTAGGGAGTGAATCATTTTGAATAAAAATGTCAATTTTAAACTAATAATAGATACTTTGAGATATACTGGGAAAATCATGAACCAAATTGAGGTGAGCCTAATTAATACATGTCAAAAATGAATTATGGATAACTTTACTAAATTATCAATATAATCTGAATGGTTTTGCTTAGTTTTGAGTATGTCAGTTTTCTTTTTTACTAAAATTATTGTCAATTTTAAATAAAATGAATCACTTGGAGTCATACTGGTGACACTGTGCATTGGATTGATATTGAGATTATTCATACACATCAAAAATAACATATGGATCATTTTAATAAAGTAGTATAACCATCAGAATGTGTTTACATGGTTTTTAATATGTAAGTTGTCCTTTTTACTAAAATTAGAGCCAATTTTAAATAAAATGATACACTTAGAGTCATGTCGGTCACAACATGTGTTGGATTGAGGTGAGGTTGATTCATACACATCCCAAATGTCTTGCGGATATTTTTTTTAAAGTATCAAAACAATAGGAATGTGTTTTCTCAGTTGTGAGTATGTCAGCTATATTTTCTTTGAAAATTAATGTCAATTTTAAATAAAAGGACTTAGTTGGAGTCAAACCGGTCACACCATACATTAGATTGAGGTTCATATGAATAAAACACAACCCAAATGACTTATGGATCATTTTCCTAAAGAACTAAATAAATCTAAATTCATTTTCTCAGTTTTGAGTATGTCACTTTTCTTTCTTACTAAAATTTCATTCTAAACTGGAAACAAACATTATGAGTCATAATAGTCACATTGTGTATCAGTTTTACATGAGATTTATTCCTATAAATCAAATAATAATTAAAAATAATTTTCCTAAATTATTAGTATAATATGAGTGTGTTTTCTTGGGTTTTAGTGAGTGAAAATTTATGTACTAAAATGTTAAAATTAAAGAGATAACAGACACATTGAGTCATACTAGGAAAATCATGTATCAAACTGAGGTTAGGATGATTCCTACATGCCAAAAATGACTTATGGATCATTTTCCGAATGTATAAAAACAATATCAATGGTTTTCTTCTTTTTTAGTATGTCAGTTTTCTTTTTCACTAAAATGAATGACAATTTTAAATAAAAAGAAGTAGTTTCAGTAAAACTAGTCACATAATGTGTCAGATTGAGGTGCGGTTGATTCATATAGGTTCTAAAGTCTCAAAAAATCCCAACTTATATTTTTTCCACAATTTCCATTAGCTTTTTTTAAAACTACAAACACTATATATTTAGATGATTTTCATATCTAGAAACTCTTTTTTGGCTAAGAATATCAACTTGATATGAAGTGTTGCCATTTTGACAAAGAAAGACAATGGAAATAATGGTAACATTGAAAAAAGGAACATATTATCTCTTTTATAGTTTTTTATAGATCGTTGTAATGAAAATATGACTTCCCAAATAATATATAAAAAAATAAATAAGTATCATATAAAAATAATAAAGAAATTAACATACAAATAGTAGAAAAAATAATGGAAAAATTATTTAAATAAGTAGTAGGAATTCACCTTTTAATATATGTTTGTATAAATTCTGGACCCATTTCCTTATTTTTATAATCTCGTATTTAGTCGCAAAGTCCAATATCTCACAAACATGAGCAGCTTCGAAGTAACCACACCAACATGTACAAAAAAAATCCACTAGTATATGAAAACAATTATTATTTAAGTAATACTAAAAAGAAATAAATTAAACCTAAAATATGAAACAATACAATAATTATATAGAAAATTATTTTACTATGAAAACATAATATACCTCTATGATTGAGTAGAGGTAACTTCATTTCTTTTATTTTAATGTTAGTGGAGTGAACTTAATGGAAATTGACAAATTACGACACTATATGGATGAAAAGTTTTTGAGGGAGAATAATTTTGTTGAAGTTTTCATCAAGAAAGCCACGAAATATGGACATAAATCTTCTAAAATAAATGAACTATGAAAATATGACATCCCAAAAGATCTCAAAAACTAAATAAGTATTATATAAAAATTAAAAGTAAATTAACATACATATCGTAGAGAAAATTATGAAAAAATTAATTAAATAAGTAGAAGGAATTCACTATATAAAGAAGATTACATAAAGTTTTGACATATTTACTTGTTGTATGTATCTCTATTGTAGCCACGATGTCTAATCTCTCATGAGCATGGGCATCTTCGAACAATCCACCCCAACTCAAAAAAAATAATCTAGCTACATAAGAAAATAATTATTGTGCAATTAATACTAAAAATAAATAAATTATACATAAATATGAAACAATACATTAATTATATGAAAATTATTTTACTATTAAAACATCATGATTACCTATTTGATTGGGTAGAGCCAATTCCATTTCTCTTCCTACAAAGGAAGTGGAGGGAACTTGAAAGAAAGTGATAAATTCTAACACTATTGGGATGAAATGTTTTTGAAGGAGAATAAGTATGTGGATGTTTTGGTTTTGAAAGTCATGAAATAGAGAAAAAATATTCTAAAATAATTGAACTTTTCCAAGTATAATGAATATTAAGTTAATGTTTCATTATATAATTTTTCAGTAAAATAGAGAAAGTATATCATAACATTACCTTTACATCTTCTAAAAGGGTTTACGTCATTATAGTATATTCTTACATTGGATTAGTAACATCATCTGCATGAGTAGTCAAACATTTAATTTGGATTATGTTAATGTATTAGAGAACATATAATATTATGAGAAAAAATTGTATATTAAAAACATTCCTTCTCATTGAACAATCTTTATTTTTTAATAGGTTTTAGGGATTTGGATCCTCTATAAAGAATCCAAATCCCCTCTTTTTGGTACCCTCAAACACATATGAAATTTTCTACATTGGGACCAGTATGAACTGATTGTGATCTCCCAATGAAAGGGTCATCCATGATTTAATTTTCATCTGACCCGACATTTTTTTAGTTTGCAACTGGATGATTGAACAATTATTGTTTTCTTGATCGTAGAAATAAAATAATTTCACTTATTTTGATTCTATTATGAATAGATAATCCTTTTCCCCATCCACACTAATATTCACCTTCAAGAATCCCATTTCATCAACTTTCACTGCACTCATATTGTCAACCCTATTGTAATGGAAATTCAGTACCTGATGTTTTGTATAATATAACCTGTATTTATGTTAAATAATGCCAAAATTTGACCTATTTTCATAAATCGGATTTCCACCCTTGGAACCAGCTATGTGCATTGCTTCCAACACAAGCACAAAACTACTATTTTTCAATATACTATGTTCATCATTTCAATTTTTATAGAACATATAACCAATTATTAGAAAACAAATGTAAGAAATAACATTTTCATTAGGTTCTTTATCTATCCATCAATGTCATTCAAAAATTGAATTTGTATTTTTAGAAAAATCCTTATAAATTTGTTCTCAGAACCATCCTATAAACTATTGATTTTTGGGTATTTGATATCCATACTTCAGTACTTGATAGATTTAAATAACTAAAAAATTATTTTTGTGCTTAAAAGTATGTATATATATATCTACTATTATATAATATGTAAAGGTTAAATTTCTCCCACTTTTTTAAGGTAATATGTAACAAATTTTCTTCTGGAAATCCCTTCTCCCATAAGGCGTTTGTTGTGACAATACTTCAGGAGACTATTGTTATCAACATCTTATATGTAATCGGTATAAAATTCAACACCTTCTTCGAAAATATATCATTATTCAATAGAACCTTCTGGATAAATTATATTATTAACATACCCTTTCAAAATCACCAAATACAATTCAATGAGGTACATACCTATAAAATGGACTTGACCACATAGTTGAACCTTTATAACCAAGTGAACCAATAGGTGGACCATTATATCAATGAATGATAGTGGGAATAACATCTCTAATTCACATAATATGACTGCACCCCCCTTATTTGTGATTCAAAACTTCATCGGATCAATAACTTTATGGAATATGGATTTTAAAAATAAGAAGATTATGGTAAATATATGACATACATTTTTAGGTAAAATGTAATGGAAAGTAACAAAAATAAAATCATGAATCAAAACATGAAATTCGTGTGATTTTAGTCTCTATAACTTCAAATTAGTTATTAACGCGACATTCTCGATATTTGATGAATACTCTTATGGAACTTTTATACTATCAAGGAAAATGAAAAGTTTTAAGTTTTCCTGTCTGGATATAGTGTAAGTAGACAGTGGAAGAAAAGTCCTCCCTTTACCATTCATAGGTTTTATATCTTCCCTTATCCCCATGTCATTCATATCCAACCTATCCTTGATTCCATATTTCATTTCTCCAGGAATTTGATAACCTCTAATATATTTTTGAGAGCATGTGATGTAACAACCTAAGGGATTATTACATTGAATATTAATGGTATATTAACTATTTAAAAATAACTCAAAATTTTAATATTAATTTCCCTTAAAAATCAATAAATATTGGGAAAAATAATTTTCTCAAAATAATATACCTAATAAAGATAAAGTATTTAAACATATAAAAAATCCTTAGTTGATAAATTGATTCAATAATTATGTCTAGAGAGGTTGTAAAGAAGAATTATTTTCAAACAGATAAAGAGAAGGATTTATAATAAAAATTCATTTTCATGGCTATTATGGGTTATATGGTGATTTTGGGGGCATATTATAAAATTTTAGTCATTATGAGATATATAATAGTAATTATGGAAGATATATAGGTTTTATGAAAAAGTGGAGATGACCCACTCTTATAAAAATACTTCTGAAGTGAGACAAATCATCATAAGTAAAATTGGGTGATGAATTTCAAACATTGAATGAACTCTATTTAACATGTTGAAAATTTAATGGTTGTGTGAATGATTTTCATTATTTTATAAAAATATAAATTAATGTGAATATATAATTATAAAGTTATAATATCGAAAGGAATAGAATGTAAGAAGATGTTATTATTGATGTCACACTAAAAGATTTTCAAAATAATCATACTTTCATATTATATTTTGGTTGTTTATCTCACATAATAGTTAATTTGATGTAATTAATGATTTTTGACAAGTTCAAAGGGTACATATTAATTTAGAAATGGTGGGTCTCTTCGGATAAATTGTTTTCATTTAAAAGATGTCGTAAATAACATGAAATGTTAATGAATGATCTTTTTTAGATGGATTAATGTAAAAAATACATATTTTTTATTAGATGTGTGATAAAGGATATGATGTGATTTCTACGAAGTATTAATGTGTGGGTTGTCATTTCAAATAAATATATATTTTTACAAAGGTATAGAAAACTATTTAAACCATATTCTAATTTGGGGTCAGAAAAAATTTATGGTAATAATTTTTTGAAAGAGGAAATTTATTTGTGGTAGTGAAAAATTGGTCATATTAGAAGATGAGACATTTAAATGCTATCCTAAAAAGGGTGTGTTGAGATGTTTTTAGGATGACAAGATAAAATTGATAGATATTTTCTATTAATTAGAAAGAGGATATTGTAAATAATTAAAATAATAAATTATACAATAATTTGAAACAACCCTTGGAGTTTATTTACTTTTATATATATGGACTCTCAATGTATAAATTGAGGCATTATGTTAAGTATTTACTTTCAATAATTTATATTTATACTCCGATCATATGTATTAGGTTTTAGTCATATATATGAGTATAATGATCTAAAAGGGACTTCAATTTTTAGAAGTATTAAAAATGAGTTTCATTATGTGGTAAAGAAGTATATATTAGATTATGGGGTTGATAATATGAAACATTTTCTATGGGGTGGTAAAAATATTACTTATATTCCTCATTAGAATAGAATAGTTGATGGCCATGGTTATTCCCTTAAAGATTTTATTATGGATCACTCATAATTCCTACCACATTATTATATTTATGGTATTTTATATATATGTTGAAGAAATGAAAATTATTGGAAAAAATGATGCAAAAACTAACACAAATAATGAAAACATAAGATTATGAATACATTATTATTAGAAACAATGATAAATACTTGGGGGATTACCCATATATGTGTTTAATATTTTTATATATTTTTCTAACATAACTATAAATCTATAGAAATGATCAATATCATTCACCTAACCACCTCTAACTATTTTTCCCAAGTCCAGAACTAGTGAATTACAATCACATGTTCATTAGGACTAATATTTCCTTTGTCCAATGGTATGATGAATCCCTTAATTGAATAGAATAACCCTTGGCGTCCACATCTATCAGGCTGAATGAATGAAGAGAACCCCATTGTACATGTCTAGGGGTCACTAAGTCATTCCCTATTTTTTCAGTGATATCTCTCGTATTAAATATAAATTTATAAGAGGTTGTGTTTATCAAACTATAGCGTGAGAATAAAAAGTTGTCTAATGAATAAAATAATGAACGAGGATAAGAAAACACAAATAGATATCACCAATCAAGAAATCAATTATTGAGTGAGGAAGATAAAATAACATACCTTTGATTGATGACTTGAATCATCTGAGAGAAATTTGAGATATCACCAAACAAGGAATTTGTTTAAGCCTTGGATTCATTCGACCATTGGATTCATGACTTGGAATTGTTCAAGCCTTAATTCAGGCATTGATCCATGTTTGGATTCTATGAGGAGAGCCAATAGTAGGTGACTTCCATAGAAAGCTTCAGATATCACAACTGATACATGATTGGTTAGGGTTCTTTAAATAGACCGAGAAACTTTTATCTGCACATTCAAAAAAGCACTAATAAAGATTTATTTTATTTGTTCTAAAATGATAACCACTGATTAATGATTTATAATTATAATTATAAATAATTTTTTTAGTAAATATATTTAAATAATTATAAAGATATTTAATAAATATATAAAAATATTAATAAAGTAAATATATTCATTACATAAATATATTTATTATAATTTTATAAATATTGAAATATATAATTAATTACTTGTAATTAAGTAAATACTTTTAAAAAAAATAATATTTATATATTTATATATTTATATCATTATATATATTCACATAATTATATATATATATATATATATATTTAATAAATATATATAAATATAAATATTGTACATATATTCATTATTTAAATAATTTTATTATAATTTTAAAATTATTTAAATATATATAATTATTTATTTATAATTATATAAATACATTTTAAAAAATTATATTTATTCATTTAGAATTATAAATTTATAAATTTATAAATAGAGTAAATATATATTTATAAACATATTTATTTAAAAATATTTATTTACAAACATATTTTTAAAAATATTAATGAATATTTAATCTTAAGCGCATGTATTTTAAAAATGAGTGAAGTTGAAAAATTAGAAATGAGTGCACTAAAAATATTGAAAAAATGAATAAGTTTTATTAATTAAATATAAATTATTAAAAAATACGGACATATAACGAAATAAAGATTGATACATATTGAAATTATTAAAACATTGTAAATATATATATATAATATAAATTGATTAAATATCTAAAAGAATAAAAATAAGAAATATTAATAATGAATTAATACATAAATGTAACAAAATTAAAATAAATAAATAAAATTTACTGATTAAATACATGATATATTAAATTTATCAGGTTATAATTAAATTCTAAAATTAATAGAAAAATTTGAATAAATTAAATAATTATTTGGTATATATGTTTCTATATAAGATTTCATTAATTATGTAATAATTTTTGGGTGTACGTTGTACATAAAACTTCATTAATCACGTATATTTAAGTGAAACCAATATAAAACATGTTTAATACATATTAAATTGAAAATTAATCAACATTCAATTATGTCCATTAATCGATGCAATTAGTCATTATTTTTAATTCATATTAATTTTTAATTATAAAACATTCTTCAATAAAAATATGACTATTTAATGTAAAACATAAAATATTTTTAATTATATAAATTATATTTATATACATTCATAGATATCCATATATTTAATATATATAATTTATTAATATTATCAATAATTTTTTAATGAATAAAATATTTAATATTTTTCTTAATTTACTTATTTTTAATTTGTATTTGTCTAATTTAAATTTTAATTACACACACACACACACACAGATATATATATAATATAATATTTATTATAGTTATAATTTACATAAAGTATAAATAATTTATTCATTTTTATCATTAATTTTTTAGTTAATAATTTTTTATTATTTTTTAATAAACTCATTTTTATTATTTATTTATTTTATTATTTCATTTTATTCAATAAATTTATCATCTCTAAATATAAAGTGTGGATAAAGGGTACCCTTTATCAGCACTAAAAAAGCACTAATAAAGGGTACCATTTATCAGCACTATACAAAAGCACTGATAATGGGTGCATTTTCTCAGGGATAAAAAATAACTAATAAAAGGTACACTTTATTATTGCTTTCTTTGGCATTGATAATGGGGAAATTTATCATCGCGTTTTTCTAGGGATGATCAACTCCATCATTGTAAAAGGCATGTTTTCTTGTAGTGTTTGCTGCTATTTTTATTGTGGTGGAGTGCTATAAATTTAACAGCTCACTATAGTATGCCCTTTCATGAGTGCTACTAAAGGTGATGATAAAGGGTCCCTTTGTCAGCCCTTTTTAGTACAAATTAAGGGTCTCTTTATTAGTTCCATTTTTTGAGTTTATGAAGGGTCCTTTTATCAATTCTTTTTTTAGTGATGATGAAGGACCCCCTTTATCAGTACTTTTAATAACACTAATAAAATAAACCTTTATCAGTGCTAAATTAAATCAAAAATATAGGGGGTCCTTTATCAATGCTAAAAAATTGCTGATAAATGGACCCTTCATCAGTGATTTCTACAGCACTCAAAAAGCGGCCCTTTATCAGTGATTTTTTGTAGCATTGACAAAGTGTTCCTTTGTCAGAAGTTATGTAGTACTGATAAAAGCCTAGGGGATTTTAATCGCACTTTGATTGTACTATGTCTCTACTTATTTCCTCATGAATTTAATTTTCATATATCATATATAACCCTTTGTAATGAGTACAATGTTCTATTCATTCTGATCTTAACATGTCATCACCACCCATACAACTCTATGATGATCATCGATTTGAGGTAAACCCAAGTTATACTTTGAGGGGATATTATATTTTGACCTTTCATTTAAAATAAAATTTATCACACATAAATTAGTGGTAAAAATATATTTCTTATATTATAATGTCCCGATACACAATATATCCATTAAATAAATCTCTAAAGTATCAAATAATTCAATACCTAACATTACACTCATGATGTTGATATGGTAATTGCTTCATCAAAAGATATGTTATATTGTCTTCTATGCCCACCTATAAAATCTTTACATTTCCCCTCTCTCAATGACTTCCCTTATAAGATAGAACTTATAAAGGTTGTGTTTAGTCCTTTGGTGAGACTGGGGTTCCTTATCCTAAGTGATTTCTTTATTTTTATCATAGGATATCTTTATTTATCAATGAATTCTATGAACCACCTTAGGTCCATAGATTAACTTCCTAATCCGAACATCTTCCTTTGTATCATCTGATGGAGTGAATTATTCTACCTCTATTATCGAGTCCTCATTAGTGTATTGTTTAGAATTCTTCAAATAAATAGATCTGCTATTTAGTAAACACATGAAAATATATTGATATTTAAAATTATCTTTGTAGGATTGAAGGCTGACATGTGTGTAAACTTTTACATCTATATAATCATCTCCTCCAATGAAAAAGAACACATCCTTACTCCATTTTAAGTATTTAATAATGTTATTTACAAAAAAATATACTGAATCTCACCAGGATTTCATGGGTATATACTAGTTATTATAAGAGAATATGTAACATGGGGTTAAATAAACAACATAGAATATGTAAAATAATATACAATGGATGCAAAGTAAATTCTATCCATTATTACCGACTCATTAAAAAGATCATAAACCTTTCTATGATTCATGTCATGCAACAATGGTAAAGACCTCTTCTTGGAGTTATCTGTACTAAACTACTTTATCACATTACCAATGTATATTTCCTCATAATTTCCAAGTATACTATTAGATCTATATCTATAAATCATCACACCAAGTATATAGGAAACTTAACCCATGTATTTCATCAAGAAGAATTTATCCAACCATATATTCATAGAGTGAGGTGTTGGGATATCATTTTAGATAAGTATTAGGTGTTTAACCAAATATAATATTATAAAAATACCATAATATTACTAATTCTATTATATAAACTATAATAATATACATTTTTGATGGAACCAAACTCTTTTATTTATTCATAAACTAGATATTCTAACTCTCAGAAGTTTTCATCATTCTATAAATGGATTATTGAAAATTTCATTCCATAACAGATTAATTTCAAACTCCAAGACCCATATATCATATACAAATCCTAAACTATATTACCATTAAGAAAAGAAGTTTGAAATCCATTTTATTTATTAAATAATTATAATAAGATCCTATGTCTGGTAAAATCTGAATAAGCTTAATCATCTCTACTGGGGAAAAGGTTTCTTCAAAATCAATACCATGGTTGTTTTGTAACCCTTACCCACTAAGGGATATTTATAGGTAAAAATATACCATACATGTTATTTCTATTATATAAAACCCACTTCAACCCTATGGTTTTTACCCCTTCGATGGAATCCACCAAATTACAAACTTATTTAGCATATATAGAGTTCATTTGAAACTCCTTCTCTCTTAACCGTTTATTAGAATTACAACTCCCAATGGTATCACGATACATATTAGTTTAATTATTTATGAAAATGTATTCATTATTATTCTCTATGATAAATTCATATCACATGGGGTCCTTCTAAATCTTACTATACCATCATGGTTCTTGTGCAACTTGAGTCAGTTCTTCTTCCACATCTTTTTGTGGAACAATCACTACATCCCTCTTAGGAAAATTTAATATATATTGGTCTTGAACTTCTTGAAGTTCAATATTCCAAACACTAATGACTTGATCCATTTGTTTTATATCAAGTAAAACACTATCTCAAGCCACAGACAATTTTTGTTCAATTAGTTTATTGAAATAATATCTCTTCGTTTTTTTGTTGTAACAAACAAATAAACATTTTTCTAGAGTAATTCCTAGAATGAGAGAATAAAATCCTAAATCAAGTACTTTATAACCCTAAATCCTCATAAAACACATAATTATGCATTTCTTAATCCATATCTCATATAGTTTCTTTAAGAATAATTTTGATGGAATTCAGTTTAGAACGATTGTAACAGTAAATAGGGAATAACACCAAAATGATAGAGAAAGGTTGTACTAACTTGTAAAAAATAAAAACATGCCAAAAAATGAACAACTCCTCCTCTCAGATAAAATATTTCACTATGTTTTTCTTGGATGAGCGAGTTGAGAAATAATATCACAATATCTCAGATGATCAATAAATTCTTGGATCAAACATTCATCATCACAATCTTATTGAATAATATTATTACTTTTTCCTAGTTGATTTTGTTCTTAGTTTTGAAACTCATTAAACTTTTCAGAATTTTTAAACTTATGTTTTATCATATACACATTACTATACTGACTAAATTCTTTAGTAATGCTAAATAAGAACCTAAAACCACTACTTTATTTAATAATCATTGTTCTACACAAATAGAATGTATGAGATCCAAGCAATACACTATCCCATTCAACCTTTATCCAAAAATGTTCTTTGGTAATATTTCATAATAAAAAGGATTTATATATTTCCAAATATTTATAATTTAATGAGTCTATTAATCTATCTTTATGAAGTCTTTGGAAGTGTTTCTTTTTTATATGTCCATGGATACAATGCTAAAGGTGGGTGAAATAAAAATAATCCATGGCCTTTATATTCTGAAGGTAATAAATAATATTATCTATATCTGGAAAGTATAAACCAATTCTTATATTTCCAATTCTATAAAATATTTAATTCTTATATATAGAATATTTTTTCATAATATAAAAATTGATTCTAATCTAAATAAGATATAGAAATAATTTTTTTCTTATATTAGGAAAATTATAAGTGTTCTCTACTTATAAGACTAATCTACTAGGTAAAATTAGATTATAAGTTTCAACCTCTAATTTTGAAAATATTACTCTATTAACAGCATCAATATATACTTCACTTTTAATATATTTATTATCATTTATTTTAGTTAGTTATTAACTCAATAAGTATTGTGATGGAATTTATTAAGTATTTAGGTAACTAATTCATCTATAAAAATTAAAGATAAATTATTATGATAAAAAATAATAATTATATTTTAAAATAATATTTACTATCAAACCAATGTTTTTTTTCTTTTCCAAAATCATGATAGATATTAAAAGAAAGGAAGGTTCTTTTTTTTGTCTTTTTCTTTACTTAACTTATTATATGGGTCACATTCATTGAATATTATCCCAATAACTCATAAAAATATATACTATGGTCATAAGGGAATAAATATATCTAGAGAATTGGTTTTGGACATTTTGGAGTTCATTTTACACCTTATATTGTATGTTTTACCAATATATTAACTTGTTTTTACATTAATCACAATAATTAATTTTAAATGATTTTATTAATCATTAAGGTAATAAATTAATTTCAACTTATTATTTATAATAAATTATTATGATTCTAAATATGTAATCTATTTGGATAAAATCAACACATATAATTGGAAAATTTGAACTTAAAATTAATCCCTTAGACTTGATGATAAAGAAAGATTTTAAAGAGAAAATGTTCAAAAGTTTATAACTTTTTTATATAAAAATTCTATATGAAAAAGATTACAATGACCTAAATTTTATTTTTTTTAGTATTATTAAACTATTTTTATTTTAAAACCAATTGAGAATATAATTTATCATTATAAATGTTGGTCAGAGTGGAATCTTAAGTGGGGGGTGAATTGAGTTCCTATTTAAAATTTCTGTCAGAAACATTATGATAAAAACCCCCCAAATTTGAAACAACCCAGTTAATTAAGGAAATAGATATATAAATGTTTAGTTAGTAAACAGGTTTCTCAAAGGGTGATTAGTACTCAGTTAAATCAGTTTAAAACACTTCTTCAACTTTTGAAAAAAGTTTTTCAAATTAAACACATACATACACTTACCAGAACTAACTATCATAGTTAATGAAAAAAACAGCTTTATGTTTTTAAAATTATGAGCAACAGAAAATAGAAAAACAGAGTACTACTAAATATAGTACATAGTAGAGTTAAATAAGAGGTTCAGTCTCCATTTGAGACTTAATCCTCTCCACATGGTGATCAACTACCACCAAGCAGTTTATATAAATAAAAAACTTGATACACATCTATTATCGGGATTTATAATAGTTTTCACAAATTGTCTAGGGATTTCACCCTCTACCATAGTTCTTTGTGGGAAAAACAATAAAACATGACCACACATGGTCTCATCCAAAATTACACATGGGAAACAAGGTGAAAGTGAAGTTTGATGTGAGGATTTTTAGTATCATCATGTTCAAGCACAGGAGACAGTGTTTGTAATAGACAAACACACACACTTCTCAGAAATGTAAAATAAAATAACACAATAGAGAAAATATTATAATACTTAGTTTAAAATTCTTAATCTGTTTATAGTTTATCACTTAACTCCTTGGATTAAATAATTTTTATTTAGAGTATTTCTTCTTAAGTTTTCCTCGAAATAGTGTGTCACAATTCTAGGTTATAACTTTCAGGAACTGAGTGTTCTACTTCTTGAGTTGATAGAGTGTTGATAAATCATAGAAAGTAGTCTTGAATTTGTTCTCCAAAAATGATCTTCTTAAGGCTCTTGGGTTCACTGTGTAAGTTCTTGATTGTTCTTACTTGTTATCTTTGATCCAGTGAGTAAGTTTTTTTACATGCATTACTCTCTCTTCACTTCTCGACACACTTCTTTTATTCCTCAGTCTTCTCTTTTATATTTTAGGTGAGACAATAGGAATAGGTAAACCACGTGCAGTCCTCCTCATACCTCGTATTTCCCCCAGATACGGTCTCTTGAGATGTCTACAATTAGCATTAATTAATTTAAGAAGCATTAAATTTACCAAACATGACTGTTAAAATAATATTAAGAATTTTAAAAAGTATAGAGTAAAAGAGTGAGCATCAATCAACTGGTATCGATAGCCTTCAGCGGTTGCCTTCTCAACGGTAGCCTTCATCACTAACCTTCTCAATGGTAACCTTCAGCCGTAACCTTCTCAAGGGTAACCTTCATTGGTAACCTTCTCAACAGTAACCTTTAGTGGTAACCTTCTCAATGGTAACCATCAGTGGTAACCTTCTCAATGGTTACCTTTAGCAGTAACCTTCTCAATGGTAACCTTCCATTGGTGACCTTCATCGATGGCCTTCATCGGTGACCTTTCATCGGTGACCTTTATGTATGTGACCTTTCATCGGTGACCTTAATCAGTGACCTTTATATTGAGGAACATTTTACCGGTGAACTTTCTATCGGTGACCACTCATACATAGAGAGATTTTGCAATGTAATCTTAAACAAGATAGCAGTTAGATTAAAGACACACTATTATCACTTGATAGTAACTAAGAATAATAATGAGACATGGTTATCATATAATAGAAACATGAATATCACATAAGTGAATATGATTTGGGATTATCAAAACAGGTGAGTCCAATAATAAACTATTTAGAAAAAAATAGAAATTTTCAATTAAAATCTAGTATTTTTCACTATTCATTAAATAAACGAATCGTCTAAAAAAATCCCAAAAAATCACCATAAGATAATTTTGTTATTTTAATTTAAAAAATTATTTATTTTTTGATAAAATTATTCTAAAAGTGGTAAAAATTAATTTTAAATTATGTGAGAAAATCATGATTATACTGCCTTTTAGAAAAAATATATTTTTTTAGAAAACATATGATTTTATTTTAAATTATTCATATTTTATTTATAATAAATATATATATAATAAACATTTAAAAAAATATATATTTTCATAAGTTATTTATTCATATTCTTACCCATAATTCCAATGGCTGGGAAATAATAGTCATATTAAATAATAATATTAATAATGTACAGTTGTTCGGTAAAACTCAGCCTTGCATGTAACACAATCTTTTGAAGAATGTAATTATTGTGTGTAATGAGTTATAAAATCATTATTTCAGGAAATTAAAGATATTATATTTATTTAATTTATTTAAAAATAAAAATGTCATAAATTCTTAGGGTGTTGTCTTCACTTCTATGTTTAGTGTTGTGTGTCTAACATGATATTGAATAAATTTTTATTATTTTAGAATTTCGGTGTGTTATATTCTCCCCAAATTAAATTAATTTGCATCCAACATTTAAACTTGATCCCACTATTCTAGCGATTTAAATTTGGAAATAAAATTGGTAAAATAATTTTACAACATAATTTTATAAATCCCAATACATATATACTTCTTCCATTTTACATCTGCATAGGTCATTTCTTAGTCTAGGTTTTATCCAAGCTCATTCATTGTCATTATCTATTAAAATAATTTATAATGTTTTGTAAAGAAACTGTGAATTATCCTAAGCATATCTAGCGGGTGTTTCAAACCAGTTTCATAGTAATCCCATTGTTGTGTACCATGTAATGCTCGATTCAATCCCAATACACCCTTTTTTGATTAATTACCCCTAGATAAATCTGTTTCAGAACCATGTATACTTTTAGTATCCATATTGGGATGTATTATAAAAAAATAACACATAATACATACCATACCAAATATTTAGGATGTTATTTTATACTAATCCTCAAATTCTATGATATAGTTATGTTCCTTAATCTATGTTTTCATAAATATAGTTCTCAAGGCTTTTACTAAACCTCTATTACATAGAAATTATAGTAACCACGACCCCAAATATCTAGATCCAATGCATGCTAACATTAAATATGAATGAGATACAAGAAAATAAATCTTGAAGGAACGATCAGTTTAGTAGTCTTGGTAAATTAGATACATATTTGATTCTTACATTACATTTGAATATAGAATTTACAATAAAAAGAATTTCCTTTTAGAATATCTTTATTTAATCTAGTATATCACTATATATGAGTCATAATAAACTTTATGGATTCCTGAGAGAGGAAAAAATAAATATGATCTTAAATACTCAGTAAGGGTTAAGTACAACGAAAGCTATCATAAATAAATAAGAATAATAAATATTTAAGGGTAAATAATAGAAAAAACATCCCATTCAAATTACTGAATATGTAATAATCAATATGGAAAGATAAATAACTTAGAAAAAAGATATTTATGAAATAATTTGAGAATGAAATTCATTCGCATATAATATTATAGTGAAAATCTCATTGATAATTTTTTTCAAATTCTGAATAGAGGTAATGCTTAATTATTTTATGTCATTTTTATTAGGTATGTGAAACCTTTACAATCAAGATCATTCACAAGATGGTTTAAAACATACTACTATCAAGACCTTTCATAAAAATGTTTAAACTACTTGTTTACAAACTCAAAGGGTTTTTGGCCAACTGATTTCATCCCATGATACTACCGATGAATCAAAGTTTTTTCCATAAATATTCCCTAAACCATGTCACAATTGTCCAAATAATTTCACATAAATTAAAATATCAATTTAATTCATAAGCAATGCACATTTTCAAATACCTGTACTGAGTAAGGATACATTTTTATCAATATTTTCCCATTTTATCAAATAACTATAAAAGAAAACAAAATATGTAAAAATGGTATATGTTTTAGGAAATAAATTTATACATGAATAATAATATAGATAATTAGGTTAAATTTAATGTCTAACTATCACATAAAAGTGAATATTTCAAGGTAAAGTTATTGACTAAAAAATGAATCATTGAAGTGAGTTTCAGTAATTTACTTAGTCAAAATGATCATGAACCATCCATGGAATATTAAGGAAGTTATTAATACGATATATAACTAGTGGATTAAGAATAAATCATTGTTTTTATTAATTAATATTAACACCAAAATATATATTTAAAGTTATTTTTTATAATAGTATCCTTTTCATTTTGAAAAAAATAAAAAAATGTTTGGAAAAACAATTTAAAAAAAAAATTCATAAAAAATTTTAAAAATATTTTTCTTTAAAAATAACATTTCAGAGCTACAAAATAAATTTTAGAAAATTTGAGATTTCATGATGAATAGAAATTCCTCACATGTTTTACATGTTAAAATAATGTATCCATTTACTTTTTTAGTAAAAGTCATACATGGATTTTTTTAAAAAATGAAAACAATTTCCATAGAATTTTATTTAAAGATTAAAAATGGGTGAAAATTCCATAAATAAATCCTTTCTAAAATGTTAAAACATTTTTTAAAACATTTTTTGAAAACATGGCATTGGAAGAAAACATATTTCCGACTGAAGAGAGAAATAAAGTTGTTTTTTATTAAAAACATTTTATAAAACATTTTTATTTTCAAAGAGTGGAGAAATGGTACTATTTATTGAAAGAGTTCATTAATAACCTTAGGTGAATAAATTTTAAGGTTTTATTAGGAAATGTTCAACTGATTTACCTCAACTTATATTCAAGAATAAAAAATCTTGATTTGAATGAGATTGTTAAATAAACCCTTAAAATGATCATATCATTGAAGTGAAAATAATAAATGAATGAATTATTTTTATCAACTATTAATCAATAAAAATTATAAATAAAAAATTATATAATAAAAATTCATCACTCACATAATATTATCATGGCATAATCAACTAAGTATAAGTTTAACCCAATGAGTGTAAATTTAGTTAATGAATCATTTCCACTTTGTAACATTTAAATTAAAATAATATAAGATGAAATAATTTGAATTGAAACATAAAATATCATGAATAATAAATTATTCATTATATTATATGTCAAAGGGGAAATATATAAATTGTATATCAAAATTTGTTCATAACAATACAATATACCTCAAGGAAATGAAATTGAGATGAAAAATCATACCTAACGTTTCCTTTCGGTTAAACATGTTCTAACCTTATATATAGAGGTTTTAAATATTTTATTAACTTGTAAAAAATATATGTTTACATTTATAATATCAAATATGATCCTTTTATTACATCTTATTACTCGTTCATTAATAATATTTCATTGTTTTCATTGTTTTGGGTGTTAATTTCCTTTTTTCTCATGCATGTTTTATTATGAAAGTTTCAATAATTTAAAATATTATGTAGCTATATCATATAAAGAATAATAATCTTGACATAATTATCATTTTTTACATAAATTTTTCTTTTAAAACAAATCATGAATTATGGTCATGAAAAACGAAGCATGTTACGATCATAGAGACGGTAGGTCGTACATACGCATGAGTAATGTTTTCATTTTTCAATGATAATTATGGAATGAAGGTATATAAAATTATAAAATTATATAATGATAATAATATAATATATAACATATTATATAGTTATATATATTATTCAGGCATCTTAATGATTAAATGAGATTCACATCTCTTTTTAAAGGTGGTAGTCCAAATGTACACGAACGACATTATCGTCTTTCATTGAGAGAAAAATCAAAAAATTAAAATTAAAAATTATCTTTAAAAATTGATAAATATTTCATTAGTATCATAATTATTACATTTTTTCACATATTATTATTCCTTATCACCTTACATGTAAATATTTAGTGAAATAATAATCACTTCACTTCAGGAGGCAGTAGTTCGTCGTACAAATGAGCAACGTTATCACATATCTTACAAAATAGAAGGCAATAAGATGTATATTATTTTATTAATAAATAGTTATTTATATGTTTTAAATATCACATATATAATTTATATCCCTCATCATACCTAGAATTGTGTGGTGGTAATGAAAAAATGAACGACATCAGTTCGTGAGGTGGTAGTTTTCCGTACACAAGAACGATGATTTCATAACCCATTTAGTGAAGCATGTGTGGTTGTAGGTAATAAAATTAAAATAAAAACATATATTTATATGTATTATACTAAGCTTATTATATGATAATGGTATAATATAAATTTAAGTAGGTGTATAAGGAAATAAAATGAAGATTCTTATTGTAGAATATTTCTGTTTCTTCAGGTATCTCCCTTTGGTTTGCGCTAAAATATTACTAGGTTGGAATTATGATTAAATATAGATTATAGTATGATATTAGGGAATTTTTTAAGTGATTTTTTAGGGTTTAATTTACAAATTTATTTATAGGTGTGAACAAGTGATGTGAGTTATTTCCCTTTTATAATTGGGGATGAGTGCCACTTTTGTAAATACCCAAAATTATTCACTATTGGGAGGTCAATATTAACCTTTAGTGTTCAAATATTGATAATTAATGATTTTAAAGGATTATATTTTCAATCCTCACCAACAAAACATAATAAATAACATTCATTTAACTTTTTCCCCTTAATATCTATGTTTCCCTATTTTTTTACCATTTTTGTTTTTCACTTAGGTTACTAGTTTTAACCTAAGTAATCTATAAATTAAGAATAATTTAAAGAAAAAATTATTAGAAAATTTATACCCAATGATTATAAATATGATATATAAATAAAATTAATATAAATATAATGTTTTTTGGAAATTAATTTTAACAGAAGTGCATGTAATGCTCAAAAACACTCCTTTAACCCTAACCGCTCTAACAAAAAATTTACTATTTATGGGTCAATATGTTCATTATAACAAATAAATTATTCCATTAATGGGAAATATTTGATATTAATAAACACTTAAAAATTAATTTTATTAATATATTATTTTTAGTAATTTTAAATCATTTTAAAAAAAATTGATTTATTATAAAGTAACATTAATGTCAAATTTGACAATATTTATTTAATTTAAATTTTAAAAAAAGTATTGAAAAATATGGAATTTGAATATATTATTATCATAATTGTGTAATATGATATTGAAATCAAAAAATTAAGGTAGGAAAATAATAAATTCAATTTACATCACTTTTTAAATTTTTAGTGTATTTATTTTAGTTAATTTTTAGATAAATAATTATTTTATTGGTATTTATTGAGTATTTCATGTACCAAATTATGAATGAAAATTAAAGATAAATCGTTATTATAAAAAAAATTAACTTTATGAATAATGTGTATAACAAACCCAATATTGTTTTACCCCTATCCCAAAGCATGATTGATATTAAAAGTAAGGAAGGTTCTTTTTTTGTCTTTTTCTTTACAAAACATATTATATGGGTCACATTCATGGAATAACACTCCAATAACTCATGGAAATATATAATAATGATAAAAGTGTCTAAATAAGTCCATCAAATGAGTTTTTGAAAAGTTGGAAGGTCATTTTACACCTTATATTCTTAGTTTGACCACTATGTAAACTCGTTTTTACCTTAATCACTATAATTAATTTTTACAATTTTCACTAAAATTTATGGTAAAAAATTAATTTGACCATATTATAAATAATAAATTATTCCAATTAAAAATATGGATTCATTTTTTCCAAATTCAACTAAAAATAATAAAGATTTAAATTTAAAATTAATCCCACATACGTGACAAGAATGTGAGTTTTTAAAGTGGAAATGTTCAAAAAGATTACAATATTTTTTATATTAATATTCAATATGGAAATATATAAATTAATTAAATTAAATATATATGTGTATAATTGAACTTTTTTGACTTTAAAATACATTCAAAATATAATTAAACATTATAAAGTATTTAGATGAAAAGACAATATTCAATTAAAATCAAGTATTTTTTACGATTCATCAAAAAATGAAACTTCTCAGAAAAATCCCAAATTTTAACCCTTAGAAATTTTTTATATTTATATTTCAAAAATGAATTTAATTTTTTCATGTAAATTTTATAAAATATGTAAAAAATAATTTTAAATTGTGTGTGCTAAGTACCATTAAAGTGTCTTTTAGAAAAAATGCTATTTTTTATAAAAAATTTATTTTATTTTTGAATTTTTATTATTTTCTTTATAATCTATAGATATAAAATAAACATGTTTAAACTATATATATTAATAAGTTAATTAATCTTATTCTTACCCACCATTCCAATGGCTAGACGATAATTGTCAAATTAAATATTAATAATATATTTTTTTTGGTAAAACTTAGCCTTATGTATAACCCATGATTTTGAAGAATTTTTTTATTATATGTAATTATATATAAACTCTTTGTCATGTGAAATTCAACCTATTAAAGAGATTGAATTTATTTAAAAATAAATATATCCTATGGTCTTCGGGTTTTATCCTCCATTCTATGATTTGTTTTGCGTTCCATACATTCTATTGAATAAAATTTTATTATTTTATTATTTCTCAGTGTTACACCATTTAAATAAAAGGAAAATTTAAATTTAAAATTAAACCCATAGATTTTATGAGGTAGTGAGGTTTTCAAGAGAAAATGTTCAAAAGATTTCAAAAAATTTATATCAAAATTCAATATGAAAATGATTCCAAAGAAATAAATTGGACTGATTGATATATAATTGAAATAATGTTACTTTAAAAGAAATTTAATATATAGTTTTACTTTACTAATAATTTATATGAAAAGAATATTTTTCATTAAAATTCAGAATTTTTCACTATTCATAAAAAATGAAACATTTTAGAAAAATCCCAAGAAGTCACCCAAATATAATTTTTATATTTTAATTTCAATAATAAAGTTAATTTTATAAAACAAAATTCTAAAAGTATTCATAATTAGTTTTAAATTGTCTGAGAAAATCATGACTAAACCTTCTTTTAGAAAAACAAATGTTTTTCAAAAAAATATTTTATTTTTAGATTATAATTTTTTTATTTCTAAACATTATATAGACATAATTTTTATAATTTAGTTTATATTATTCATACCTACTACTTTAAAATATTTATTATATTGATATATTATATTACACTTCATTTAGACTCAGGGTTACAAAATCTGGAAGCTATCAAATAGATTAAATTTAAAGAAATGTATAATGTGGTTTGTTTACGCTTAGTGTTCTGTTCCACATACACTAAATTAAAAAATCTTCTTGTTTAGAAATATTAGGTCATTACATTCTTCCCACCTTCAATAAATTTCATCCTATAAAATTTAAGTTGATCTCGATAATCAAGGGTTTGGTATTTATAAATACATTTATTGAAAAACACACAATGAAAAAACTATTAATAAAATATCTTTTTAAAAAGAGAGAAAGGGAAGTATAAAGGTCATATGTAATAAAACATACTAGGTTTCCAAATATGATAACATGGGTAATAATTTAAAATGTGGACATAGAAGAGAAAACTAACACCCAAATATTATTGGAGACTGATAGAGAACATGGTTAGGAAGAAGTTAATAACCACCAATACATTAAAAAAATTGGAGTGAAAAGGGTAATTTATGTGATAAAAAATGATGATAATAAGACAATTTTTTTTGAAGATCCTTTTCAAAAAAATTGAGTAATTCTTTTACTTTTTATGAATATAAGGAAATATACATACTTGATATAGTTTTATTTTATAATCAGAGTTTCATACTTTGGTTTTTCTTTGATCAATATCCAATTCAACTCTTACTCTAAGAAATGAGTATCCAAAAATGATTTTTTTAATTTCTAAAGCACAAAAAATCACATTTAATTAATTATGATATACATAAGAGACTGAAAAGTCATTCCTTCAATCTATAGTTATTATTATAAAAAATGGTGAGTAAATTTTATCCAATATGTATAAATCTTCATATGGTGAATTAATACATTAATATCTAAAACCACATCTTAATTTCAGCTCAAACCATTTCATAAATGGTTAACCATACAACCATTCCAAAATATTATTATCCAAAAAAATAGAATTAAGTTTACTAAATCAACATGGTATTATCTAGAAAATATATAGTGGATATTAATCTCACATTCCAAATATATTAATACCTTAATCACCATAAAACCTTATTGAGAACATGCATAATTCCAATAATTAAATCTCAGGTTATCGAATATATTCCATAAATCCAAACATGAAGTAAACTCTAGAAAATATAACATAAACCTTTAAATCACTAACTAATTTCATGGTTACCAATGTTATCCCCTAAATATATGATTTTCATTATTATATAAACTTAAATCACATATTAACAGCCATCTTACCATAATAATGTGTTCTCCAAAAAGTTTAAATTTCGCCTGAATAACTTTTATTGTTACCATTAAAAAATGTTTTCAAATCCTTTACGAAATATCACTTCAGTACAATTATTATATGTGTAATAATTCTTATAATGAGAATATCATTAATTAAATACATTTATAACATATTACTTGGATCCAAGTACACAAGAACATTAATTATTCCACTTTGTTTGTACCAATTTCATAAGCTTAACCTTGATCCCTTAGATTTTTCTATGGTATACTCCCTTGAAGCTTGTAGCTTTCATTTGTGTAGTGCCTCATTTCCTTACAGTGGAAGCAATGAACATTTTAAATTTCTTTCTCCCCATTATAATAATGTTCATGGTGGAATTTTTATCCACACATGAATCAAACTCCCATTCCCTTCAATAAAGTACTAGGGTGTTTCCTTCCATAATTATCACATGTGGTAAAATCCTTCTCTCCCTTCTTCCCATTACCCTTTTTTCTCTATTGAACTCTTCTTATCTTTCTTCCCTTCAAATATAGAAGACATGGAGATTTATTTCTTTTTCCTAATATATCATAAAAATATTTCATTGTTTGATGAAAAATTTTGAGAGACGATCACCCGTTAGAGACATTGATTAAAGCCCTTAAAATAAATGGTCAATCTTGCACTTCATGTTGAGTATATAATCTATATAATACTTGGATAACATTTTGAATGTATAGTCATACTTATCAACACACTCTTATTACCTTTTTTCTTTAATCCAATGAAAATTCTCATCATTTCAGTTTGTTACTCACAAGGGAATTATTTGTTAAAGAATATATCCTTAAAATATTTCCACTCCATGAGTTCTATATCCTCTACCTCCCAAATATTCTGGATCAATAACCACCATTAATCATAATATGATTTGAGAAAATATACTATAAGTGTAACAATTTTCTTTTCACTGTATCCTAACTCCATAAATATCATCTCTAGAGACGTAATACATTTCTCAGATATCATTTTATTAGTAATCCCACAATGTAATGTGGTCTTATGTCACATAAAGCAATCCAAAATTAGAGAATGCCAATTTTTAATAGGTTTCTCAATCTAAGAAATATTATTTTTCAAAAAATGATATATCTTCCCTAATATAGCCACAGTTTTCTCTATTCTAATGCCAGTTATATTGGCTTTCTCAATAGGGAAACCACTACATTGGAAATAAGTATTGAAACCCTTCTTCCTTACATGCTCCATTTATAAAAAATGGAATATACTAGTTTAGCTCATAAAATTATGAATTTTGAATCATAATGTATAATTCTAAACAATTTTAAATACATGACATTAATTAAAAAATTTATGCATCATAAACATCATTTATTTGGGGATGTTAATATTTTTAAATACCTAATAATTGTTTGTAAAGAAAATGTTAATTATTCTATGAATATCCCTAGGGAGTGTCAAACCAAGTGTACAGTAACGACCATTTTCATTCACTAGGTGACAATTGATCCAATCCCAATACACCCTTTTTAGAGTTATTACCGATTGGTACCTCTGTTCTAGAAAAATGTTCACCTATATTATCCAGACAAGGATGTATTCCTAGGAAAAACCACATACTCTCTTCCTTAAAAAATGATCTAATATTTTTCTATATTTATCCTCAATTTCTATCATATGGTTATGTTCCCTTATCTATGTTTTTCTAAATCTAGTTCCCAATGTTTCTACTAAACATCTTATAATACAAACTGTAATGACCTAAAATCCAGTAGCCTCAATCCAATGTCTTACTTTATTACAATAGAATATATACAAAGGGAAAAATCCTGAAGGATCAATCAGTTGTTTGTTTTGGATAACCATATATATACATGAAACCCATCCTAAATAGGAACATAAAATATAAATCATATAAATGGAAAACACTTTTCATCCATAAACTAATTCAAATAATTCTTATTCATATCTTGAGGAAAAGAAAAAAAAGGTTGATCTAAAAAACATATTAACGGTTAAGTAAATGGAATCCACCTTAAACTAAAAATCATAATCAATATGAAAACTTAAATAATAGAACACACATTCTATTTATATAACCAAATAAGTCTTAATCAATATTTCAAAGTAAATAACTGAAGACACATTCCATTTAATCAATAAAATGAGAATGAAATGCATCCAAAGATAATATCATTGTGAAAATATCATGGATAATAAGAAATACATTCTTAATGAATTCAATTATTAATTATTATATTCCATGATATTAGGCATCAAGATACCTCTATTATCAATACCATTCACAAGACAGTTTAAACTACTAGAAGAACCTTATTTAATTTGGCCAATTGATTTGTCTCATTATAACCACTAATACTTCCTGGGGATATATAATAACATAACCCCATCACCACAGGTCCAAATTATTCCCTATATAATTAATAATCAATTTAATTCATGAATTAATATTATTTATCATTAAATATCTTTATTGAGTAAAGGATGTATATTTATCAATATTTCACCAATTTATCAAATAAATATTAAAGTAAGCACCAAATGTAAAAAGTTATGAAGTTTATGAAATAATCATATCATTCATACAAGAATATGAATATTTAATATATCTGTAATTTATTATTAAAAAATGATCACAATAAATTTATTGTTTTGAGATAAGGTTAACAATCAAAAAATAATTAGAGATTGTTCAATAACCTTTACCAGTTGTTAATTATCAATTCAGATCCCCTTGGTTGAAATAATTAAAATTGTAAATTAAAACACCATGAAGTATGAATTAATCATGATATTAAATTTCAAAGTGGTTGTATATACACCATATAAAATGAATTAGTTTTATAATATTAAAATACTACTCAATGAAGGGAAATTGAGATGACGTCCCTCACCTCACGCTTCATTTTGGTTGAACATTCTTTAACCTCCTATTTAGTTGTTCTAAATATGTTATTAACATAAAAAATAACAATATTAATATTTATAACAGCATATATGATACTTTTATGACATCTTATCACCCATTCATTAATTATCTTTCATAATTTTCATTATTTTAAGCATTAATTGCCTAATTTTCTCATGCATGTTTCATCATGACAGATCTGGTTATTCAACATATTGTATGGTTTAATAATATAAATAATAATAATAATCATTTCATAATTATAATATTTATAAATCAATTATAATTTTAAAACCAATCATGAATTATGATTTTGATAAATGAGTCATGTTACGATCTTGGAGACGGTAGGTCATACATAAGCCTCAGTAACATTTCAATTTTTCAATAATAATTTTGGAAAGTGGGTAAGTAGTAATTTATCATTGAATAATGATAAGAATATCATATACACAAAAAAAATTCTTTAAATATAGTTATATTTATATCATCCATGTGGTGTGGTGATGAAAAAATAGTCACATTACTTCGTGAAGGTGGAAGTCCATACGTACACGAACGATGTTATCATCATTCAGCATAAAAAAGATATGTTATCTTTTATGAATTATTATAATTTCATTAATATACCAATTATTTAATTTATATCAAATATATTTATTAAATTTATCTTTATCATATTCCATTTAAAGCGTTAGTGAAACACGAATCACATCGTCGTGCAGGGAGGTAGTTTCTCATACACACGAGCGACGTTATCGTATCCTCTATAGAATGGAAAGTAAAAATATATATCTTATATAATGATTAAATATATATAATTATTTTTTAAATATAATATATATTAATTATTTCCATAATCATATCCATCCTTGAGTGGTTGTAATGGAAAAATGAATGAAATCGGTTCGTGATGCGGTAGTCCGCCATACACAGAAATGATGATTTCGTAACCCATTTGATAGATGTTGGGATGGTTTTTGGATATTAAATTAAAATTAAAACATATAAATATATGTAATATAATTATTAAAAAATTTCATAAATGTTTAATATTAAATTAATGGGTGTAGGAAAAAATAAAATAAATATGCTTATTGAATAACACTACCTCTTTTTCAGGTAACCTCCTTAGGTTTACATAAAAACCCCTCCTAGGATGGATGTATGAAAAAAAACAAGGCTTCTTGGAAGAGGTGATATACTTTTTTAATTTATTTGCGTATTTATTTGATGAAAAAATGGGGTTTAATGTTTAAATAAGATATGAGAGGGGGTGGCCTTTTATAAGTGAGGTGAGTGGCACACTGGTAACTTTTGAAACAAAAAAAGGCTTAAACACGTTTTTTTCAAGCCAAAATGGTTCAAAATATAGTATTATAGATAATTATACATTATATGGACAAAATATAAATATAGAATATATTTTATAAAAGTTTTTCGTTGATTTTAACCTTTATATTTTTAGTTTAACCCCTGGTAAATCCTATTTTACTTAAACCACAGAAAACAATTTTATTTGTTTTTACTATTCATTTTAGTAAAAAATTAAGTTGACTTTATTAGATAATATAAATCATACTGAATAAAAATATTCAATCCATTTTTAAAAATTCCATTCACATAAGTGGAAATTTTTAATTTAAAATTAATCCCACAGACGTGATGAGAAAAGAAGGTTTTTAAAGAGAAAATGTCCAAAAGATTTCAAATTTTTATATAAATATTTATTATGAAAATTATTAAAATATCCTAAATTATATTAATTTTTAAATAATTGAACTATTTTTATTTTAAAATCAATTTTAAATTTAATTAAAATTTAATAAAAAATTAAATTAAAAGGCAGTTTTCAATTAAAATTCAGTATTTTTCACTATTCATCAAAAAAATGAAACATTTCCAAAAAATAAAAAAAATCACCGTGTTATAATTTTTATATTATAATTTCAAAAATTAAGGTTATTTTATGAAATTATTTTTATAAAATTGCTAAAAATTTATTTTAACTTTTGTGCACATAGCAAGACTGGACCGTTTTCTAGATAAAATACAGTTTTTCATCAAACATTTATCTTGATTTTAAATTATTCATATTTTATTTATAATCAATAGATAAAAAATATTTCAAAAATTTACTCATTACTATTCATACCCTCCAATTTAACGGCTTGGTCATAATGGTATATTATATTACAGTTCATTTAGACTTGGAGATGCGTGCTCTACATGTTATCAAATAGAATAAATTTAAAGAAATGTATTTTGTGGATTGTATAATCACGGTGTTGAGTTCCGCATAATCTATCAAAAATAATTTTCTAATTTTAAAATATCAGGGTGTTACAATCCAAGGGTATCCTATTTTGGTGTGAAACTACTCAATTGGATGACCAATGTCTCGACAAGTCCATTTTTGGAAGGATCTCACACACAGTATATGAGAGTTGTTTTTAAGAAATATCACCAATTTAATATATATAATAGTCATTTAATACTCATAACTATTACACCTTATAGATTATGTATCTTCTCATTTTTATTCCTTTGTGTATGCATTATTATATCTTTTTTGTTTTGTAATTACTATTCAATCCACAAAATTAATGTTTCAACTAAATTAACATGTAATTATTATACAACACAAAAGTATGTGTTACTCACAAAAAATTGAAGTCAAATATATTCAAACATATAAAAATGAATCTTATGTATAATTCATATGATCTTTTCCTATAAATACATGTATTTACATGATATTTATAATATCAACATGAGTAAGCCTAGTAAAAAAGATAGCCAATCCCTCAGCTTCCTAGAACAATGTTTAAGCCTTCAGGTCGGTGGGTAGTTCACCCCAAGTCCCTCTCCTCAAAGAGACAAGATAATTCAATTCTTGATATCATTAATACCAAATATGCACAAAATATATTTAATTACTTTTAATAAGATTATAACTCTAAAAATTAACTAAGGTTGAGGTGGATGAAAAACTAATTATTATGGAGTCTCTTCTAACATGTAATACATGGCTATGTTTCCTTGAAAAAAATTATCACATAAATGTAGTGTACAGATTATTCAAGTTTTTTAATCAATTTATATAAATGAAAAAAATAAATGAATAAATTCTAAATAAATGAACATTTAATCAATTAAAACACGAGATAAGCTATTATGAAGTGTTTAAAAATGAAATCTAATTATAAACAATTTATTATTAAACTAAACAACATAGATATTCAATTTTATTGAATATAAACAATTTATATCCAATTTCATTATTGAATATTTCATATTATTTATTATAAATAATTTCAATTTAGATATATGATATTATTAGGAATTATAGACATTTTTTAATCCCATTTCCATTATGTAAAAAATTTCACAAGCTAAATATAATATATTTAAACATTATTTATACCCTAAAAAATATTCATCAAAACATATTTGATATGGAAAAAATAAAATATTAAATAAGGTTTATTTTAATTTAAATAAATAATATTAAATAATTATTATAATGTTATAATTTTAAATATAAAATTATTTATATTTTTCTTTTATTTATATAATTTATTAATTCAGTAAAAATTACCCTTATAATTTCTTAATGAACACTTTATTTTAATATTACAATGCATGCTATATAATTTACACAAAATTAAAATTCCTTTTACTATGATTTAAAAAAAATTATAAACTATAAAAAATTGAAAATAAATATTATTAATTATAAATCTTTCCAAATGGCCCAAATGCCTACTATTTTTATTCATTTTTTATAGTCCCCCTTTTAAGGGTTGAAGGGGATCCCTTACATGGCTATAGGCTACATGACATTCCATGACCTAAAGGTCTTAGAGGATATCATCCAGAATTTGACTACATAGAAATGATCCTCCCAGCATCTACATGATGATGTTATCTCTCCACCTTCACATGGCTATTCGGCTAGGCTTCCCATGCATTCACAAGATGGTCCTGATGGAAATTTTCACACCCACTCATTCTTCCAAGTCTATTAGATTATTATCTAGTGAATGCACCTTTCTTTGAATCCTCATCTAAATCCTGCTCCTTGTAGATTTTTCCTGGTCCATTTAAGCATAGTTTCATGTGGCCTAAAGGCCTTGAGGTGGCTTGAAAGCCTTACCAGCCTGAAGGCCTTGGGTGGCCCGAAGGCCTTGAAGGACTTTTGGACTTATCTTGGGGCCCAAAAGCCCAAATGGATGAATAGTTCCAGCTTCTACAGTTCCAAACAATTCCTACTACAGTGCCTGGTCAAGTACCGTCTATAGTACTGAGAAATATGTCTCTACCCAGATTTAATCTCGGGTCTCTTGGATGCACTTTCCAAGTCCTCAATAATTGGGTTGAGGTTCTTATGATAATTTTAAATCTTCAACATTAATGGAATAATTATAATACTAATTTCAAAAATATTAAAAAAATTACCAAAACCAATTTATAGTTAATTAATTTATAAAATAATTTTATAAATTTCATAAATATTCCAATATATTTGATTTAATATTTTATATACAATTTATAAATGTCCAGAAACATCAATGTTTTGTTTTCCTGTAGCAGCAACACAGACAGTATTAACAAGTCATGTTAAAATATTAATGTAATGTTGAGAAGTGTATTCAGCGTTAAGTTATCATATAACATAACATTCTTAGGTATAAAACTAGTTATGATTTCATAATATTAGATATTTATTTAATAGTAAAAGAAACAAGTTTTTTTAATGAGGAAAAAATTATTTGATACCACTTATGGGTTTTGAGGTTCATCATATGAATGAATGTAGTGGAAGTAAAACATATAGGTTTCTAATATATCCTTGAAAGAATCATTATGTAATGTAATTACTGAAAATAAAAGTTTTGTTCCTGTAATGATTTTTATTTTATCTTTTAAAATTTATTATATTCTTAATAAAAACAACCATTAGTATCAAAAAGAGTCTCATACCTATGAGGGGATTACACTATCCAGAGGATCCTATAATAGTTTTTATGGATCCCTAAACACAAAATTTGTTATAGAACCATCATCGAGTGATAAAATAAATCTTTAGAGGCAAAGATTATTAGGTGGATCACATACAATCGATTGTACCCAGTAGGAGGGATATCATCCCATTATATATCCATCCTCAACACATTTCATTTAATAAAACACAAATGTAATATTCAACATATTGTTATAAGTTTATTCCTGTTGTAATTATTCATTTAATTACATTAATTAATGCAATACATTTATTATAACTGTCGAAACTATGTGGGAATATGTGTGCACCTAATGTCGTGTTTATGTGGAAAATTCATGCACTGAACCTGAAAGGTGGAATATGTATTTAGTTAACAAAAATCATTGTGTGAAATGTATTATCTCATATTTTTCACATATATATTTTTTAGTGCATGACCAATTGACACATCATATTTTCTAAAAATACCATTATCTCATTTTCTTCCTCTTATTTTAAGGCATTATCCAACAACGTTGAATATTCACTGTCAAAACAAAGAGTGTTAGTTTAAAAATAAATTTTAGAAAATTTAAAAGCAAATAAATTAATATTTCAGTTATATACCTCTAATATCTCATTTAATATCATTTATTATCCATTGAGTGCCTCACTAAGGAACTCTAAAATGTATGTTAGAGAAGTTTATTCTAGTATTTCATCAATATCTTGGATATATTTTTGAGAAAATGAAATGGTATGTTCATTTTTTTTATTTTTTTATTGTTATCCTTACTCTATGACTATTTGTAGGATGATGTCTATCATTAACATAATTTAATTTAGTTATACAATTTAAATTTATTTCTACTTTATTTGTTGGTCTAGTAGAAAAGAGGTAATGATGACCTATTGAATCTCCTTTGGTGTTGTTTCTTCTTTATTTTGATGGTGTGGGGCCATTTGATTTTGATTTTTAACAGATTTATTATAGTATTATCTTCCATACTACAATATATTGGTAGGTACCAAAGTTTTCCCAATATACGGTGCTTGATATGATCTTCATGATCCTCTAGAAATATATATTGATTAATTTGAAATAATTTTTCCAAAAGAGAATGGATGACCCCAACAGTGATTTTTTCAATCTCTTTAAACTAGAAATATATTTGAGGATTCATTTTATAATAGTCCTACTTTTAGGACTAAACAATTTTTAGAGAAAGTAAAATATAAATTTGGTAAAAAAATAAAATAAATAAATAAAATTAAATCAATAAACTAATTATAAATTGTGTAAAAACATTGATTAATTCACCAGATCCTACAAAATAGTGTCAGGTAAATGTGTGTTTTTCATGAGCCTTATGGAAAAAAACTTTATTCTAGATTTCTGTCTAGTGGGACTCGCTATGGGTAACTCTTTTATAATCCAAGATAAATAACCACTATCATAGAACTAATTCTTTTTTTTGTTTGTTTTCAGTACTAATGTAGAAAAAAATGGTGGGTATTTGGGTTTTTGACCAATTTTAATTCAAATAATAGAGATACATATAAAAACATAAAAAATTAGTGGGAATTTTTTATGGTCTTTGGTGGATTCTAATGATTTCTATCATTATTTTCTATTGATACAAATTACTTATCTCAATAAGTATAATTAATACCATTAATTTACTTAATCCTCACCATCTCCCAAGTATAATAATCTTAATTTTCTCAAGGAAACTCAAGATTACTAGTAGGAAATTTATTCTCTTTTGTCAATAGAAAAAAATAAATCGTCAACCGATAAAGTAAACCTTCTCAAACACATGGTAGTGATTGCATAACATTTATCCTCTCAACTCACTCACCTCCACTGGTATGGAGAGTTAATGTATTATGGGGAGACTTTGAAATTCATAAAGTGAAATCATATAGATGTGTTAATATAAAATAGAGTGATGATCACTACCTCCACCTTATACCTTCACCACTATACCATGATTTGAGAGAGATATTTAAAATAAAACATAGAAATTAATGAATACCACTATGATTCCCATTAAGACCACTCATAATGGGTAATTACATAACCATCCTAATGTAAGATATCATATGGACCTCAGAATGGATGAGAATCACAATTGAATCAGGGAAGAAGATAATAATATAGCACATAAAGCAGAAAATAATGAATTAACATCAAAACTAAAAATTATAATATACCTAATCTAATTTGAGAAGTCAAAG
Organism: Viscum album; assembly: GCA_963277665.1. Classification (NCBI taxonomy): domain Eukaryota; kingdom Viridiplantae; phylum Streptophyta; class Magnoliopsida; order Santalales; family Viscaceae; genus Viscum; species Viscum album. The sequence goes on along the minus strand of OY728121.1, from coordinate 847,970,328 downwards.
TCTGATTCTAGAATAACTTATACATGGGGAGGGGGAATTTTTTTAGTGGTGAGGAATCTTATTCTCCATCCTCTTGGAATTCAACACTGATATCCCTCTCTATGAACTATCTCCAAAATTCTTGGATGATTGGGTATATTTTTTTAGGAAACAAAACTCTAAAGGATTTTCCTTGTATTCATTTTCTTCCTATGATCTTCATTTTTTTCAATTAGTGGGTGGGGTGATATGAGGATTGGTTGGAGTAGCACTTTCCGAATTGGAAAAACTAGGATAATGTAATGTGATTTTAAGTTAATACTTAAATCATTTTTTGTGAATTCATACATTAAGTTCCACACATGGTAAAATATAGTAAATGTATTAACTATCACCTTCCAGTGATCCATGATTATAACTAATTTAATATGGGGAAATCGTTATGTATCAATAAAAATCAGAATTATATTGATGTACCATGAATTTACTTTTATGTATCATCCTTCCTCCTTCATAATAAATTGGTGGAACATATCACTAGGGTTCCAAAAGTTACTTTTATACAACATCTTAGGACTTTTACATACCAGATATATGACCATTAAGTACCACTACTAGTTTTCAACAATTTTCCTAATTTCAGTCCCATTATTCTTCGATTAATGTTATGTATTGAAGGTGGTTAAAAAACATAACCATTTTTTATAGTTTACCAAGTAGTTAATATTATACGTACAAGGACTTTTCAAAATTCTATATTTCTTCTTCTCAACTATTAAGTATTTAATATTTATGTATTTATTTAAGGGGTAAAGCCTTATACTATTATGTAACAGTGCTTTTACTTGGTGACCATTAGGTATCATTCTAATTACCTTTACACATCACCTCTAGAGTAGTATCTTTTACATATTTCAGTTATCTTCGTGGAAATTCTTACAAACCATGGAAAACCTATATTTTGTGGAGAATGTTTTTCAATTTAATTCAAAAACAAAAGAAAAGCATTTATAGTCAATAATTTAAGTAATTTGGTGATTATATTTTAGATTCAATAATGTAATGAAAATATAATAATTAATCATATTTTATATTAACTAGGGGTTAATTTATATTAAAAAATGAAATAAAATTACAAAAATATTGGCTCTAATTAGTCTACCTTCTAAATATATTTGAATTAAGGTAAACCTATTCTAAGAGGATCCTATTTTTTATTATTAGTAATAGTATCCATTTTCCCCAATATGAAACCACACATAACAATAAATAATATATTTAGGTTCCTTATACCCCTGGTCACCTACCTGGAATCAATTGAATATTTTTTCCATAGTGGTCCAAAATATTTTATCAACACACTCTCACCCATGTCAAACTCTTGAGGATCTTGATTTATATAGGCCCCCTCCATGTCCACTTGATTTATATGAAGGGGCCATTATTCACACTTTCATATACACTTTAGATCATTTATTCTTTTGATAATGGGAAACTCCATGGTTGTTCTCCATAATCACTAATACAAAAGATGCCTTTAATAGCGTTAGAATTTTTATTTATCAGTGCTAAAAAGTGATGACTACTGGAGTAAGGTTAAAATACCTTTTCTTTTATTAGTGCTAAGAAACACTGAAAATGGGTTCTTTATCAAAGCTAAAAAAGAGTTGAAAAAGGACCCCATTATCAGTGCTTTTAGAAGTGCTAATAAAAGACACCATTTATCAACACTTCTATAAGAACTCATGAAGAATCCTTTATCAATGCTAATAAATGTGATAATAAAATCATCCTTTATTATCACTACTAAATGTGTAGATAAAGTAACCCTTTTTCAGGTCGTATAAAATCACTCATAAACAGTCTATTTATCAATGCATTTAGAATTTCTAATAAAGGATTCTTTTGTTAGCGCATTTGGTAGGGATCAAAAGAGGGGAAAAATTATTTGTGTTGTAATAGTACACCAAAAAACATAAAAATCACCAAAAATTAGAAACATTAGATAAAAATACACAATTTAAATGAAATAAAATTTATAATACAAATATAAGAAAAAATAATATTATATTTTAAAATAACACACTTGTATAAAATAAAAAACCTCCAATACTCAAGAACAATAATGAACCTATATAAGAAAATAAATCTTAAGTTAGTAATAATATAAATAAATAAGTTAAATAGAAATTGTGAATTTTAAACTAAACTTTGAATCATACCAGGAACATTGTGTATCAGATTGAGTTACTATTGATTCTTGCATGTAACACAATTTATTGTTCACTTTCATGTATTATCTATATTAAAGTGAACTAAATAAGTATAATATAAAAATTATAAGAAAATTTATTAATTAATAGAATATAAAATGATGGGAAAACAATAAAGTTTTATTTTCTCAGTTTTGGCGATGTGATGTGTGTTCTTAACTAAAATGACACTTATATATTGAAAAGATACACTTGAAGTCATACCATTCACACTATGTATAAGAATAAATTGATTATTTTTCATATATCTCAAAAATGACTTATGGATAGTTGTCCTAAAAGGTAACAAAATCTAAATGTTCTTCCTTGTTTTTGAGTATGCCACATGTGTTTTTTTACTAAAATGTCATTTTAAACTAAAAACTTTCACTTAGTCATACTGTTCATATAATGTACGTTTTCATGTAAGATAAGTTCTTTAGCATAAAAAATGAATTATGAATCATTTTATAAAATTATCAATACAATCGGAGCATGTTTTCTAATTTTTTAGTGAGTGAAAATTTTTGAACTAAAATATCAATTTTAAATTGATACTGGATGCTTTGAGTCATGCTGGAAACATCGTGTATCATATTGAGGTGAATCTAGTTACAAAACATAAAAAATGAATTATTCATCATTTTCCTAAATTATTAAAGCATTATGAATGCTTTTTCTTAGTTTTGAGTATGTTAGTTTTCTTTCATTACTAAAAATAATGTCAATTCAAAAAAAAGATGCATTTGGAGTCATACCAGTATCACAATGGTTCAGATTTAGGTTAGTTTGATACCTACACATCACAAATTATTTATATATTGTTTTACTAATATATCAAAAAAAATTGAATGCGTTTTCTCATTTTTTATTATTCCACTTGTGTTTTTTACTAAAATTTCATTTTAAACTGGAAACACACACTTTGGGAAATACAAGTCACATAATGTGTGGATTTGACATGAGACTTATTCTTAATGGTCAAAAATAAATTATGAATCATTATACTAAATTATCAAGACAATTCGGGCACTTTTTATCCTTTTTTAGTGCGTGATACTTTTTGTTTAAAAATTTCAATTTTAAACTAATAACAAACTCTTTGAGTCATACCTATCATATCATGTGTCAGGTTGAGGTGTGTTTGATGCATACACATCCCAAATGACAAATTGATCATTTTTATAATGTATCAAAATAATTAAATTGCGTTTTATTAGTTTGTAGTATGTCACTCTTATTTTTTTACTAAAATTTCAATTTAAATTGGAAACATGCACTTTGAGTCATATAGGTTACATCATCTACCATTTTGATGTGAGACATATTCATATACAAGAATAATTACTTGCGAATAATTTTCATAAATTATCAAGATAGTCTAAGAATGTTTTCTTAATTTTTAGTTAGTAAAAACTTTTGAACTAAAATACCGATTTTAAACTGATAACAGACACTTTGAGTCTTATCATGAACATCATGTATCTAATTTAGGTTATCCTAATTCCTACATGTCACAAATTAATTGTGGATATTTTTCCTAGAGTATCAAAATAAATTGAATTTTTTTCTAAATTTTTAGTATGTCAGTTTTGTTTGTGAAAATTAATGTCAATTTTAAATAAAATGAAGTACTTGAATCAAACCGGTCATACCGTGTGTTGGATTGAGGATCAGATGATTTTTACAGATAAAAAATGAAATATTTATTGTTTTTCTAAAGTATCAAAATAATCTAAATGTTTTTCCATTTTTTTGTGTATATCATATGTCTTTTTTAGTAAAATTAATTTCAATTTTAAATAAAAAGAAGCACTTGGAGTCATTCCATTCACTCTATGCGTCGAATTGTGGATAGTAGGATTCATACACATACAAAATGACTTATGGATCATTTTCCAAAAGTATCAAAAAAATTGGAATTCGTTTTATTAGTTTTTATTATGTCACTTTTGTTTTTTTCTAAAACATCATTTTATACTAGAAACACACAATTTGAGTCATACCGGTCACATCATGTGCCGGTTTGACATTAGAATATTTCATTCACAACCCAAATGACTTAGGAAAATTTTTCCAAAATTATTAAGACAATCCAAATGAATTTTACAAATTTTTAGTGAGTGATGTTTTGTGAACATAAATGTCATATTTATACTGATAATAGACACTTTGAGTCATACTAAGAAAATAAAATATTAGATTAAGTTGTGGTTTATTAATACATGTAATAAATGACTTATGGAATATTTTACAAAATTATCAAAAAAAATATTATTTTTTTTTTGTTTTTGAGTATATGATTTTTGTTTTAAACTAATATTTAAATTATAAACTAAAGAACTACCGTTTGAGTTATAATGGTCACACTATGCATCGGATTTTGGTGAAATTGATTGAGTATGTGTTGTGATTTTTTATTTTTAACATCTAAACCAAGCCTAAAAATAAATAAATGTTCCATTTAGATGGAAGAATAAACCTCATGCAACCTAAAACGCCTCATCCAAAAGCATCGTGTTCTCTCTTTTTTGGATTTTTGTAGACAATTGAAGGAAAAATATGACTTTCAGAAAGATATGTGAAAAATATTATATAAAATGATAATAAAATTAAAATAAAATTATTTGATAAAATTGTGCAAAATTAACCAAATAAGTAGTAGGAAATCACCATTTAAAAATGGTTAAACACATTGTAGACCCATTTCCTTGTTTTTATTATCTCACTTGTGGCGTTAAGGTCTAATCTCTCTCATGCATGGGAAGCTTCGAAAAAACCACCCCAACTCAAGTTAAATAATCCAAGAGTATAATAAAATAATTATTATTTTATTAATACTATAAATAAATAAATTTAAAAGAAATATGAGACAAAACATTAATAAAATATCAATTTTAAAAGGAAACCACACTATGTGAGTCACACAGGTTACACCATATATTTCTTTGAGGTATGGTGGATTACACCTTGTCTTTTTATCATTTAGTGGATTTAACACTAGTTCATCAAACCAAATTTCAATTTGATAAACCAGACTATTGAATTCATTGGAAACTAAAAAGGAAATTTCATCATCATGAGAGAATCATCCTTGTTAAGTGCATGATCATAGTACAATAGTGAATCATCTTTTTTGATGAAGTAATTTATTCCTAAAAAACATTAAACATTATTTTAAACCTATAATAATTCATTGATTAAACTAAAATAAATATTTACATATGATTTTTATGGAACATAATAAAATTTATCCTACCCTTTCACTTATATAGAGAGTACAAAATCAATGATATACCATTTACCTTCATTGATGAATAAAAATTTAGTGTGACCCATTATGTATTTTTATATGAAACTAAACTCTATTATAAATTTTTATACCTTTTTGAAAGTATTAAACATCAGTATAGCCCTTTATAACATCTAAATGACACTGAAATCTAGTGTATTCATCAAGTCTTCTTGGTTTTTACTATATATTAGTATATCCTCTTCAATATTTTGGGTGATTCTAAACTCTAACATAACATCATAATTATTATTTCATAAAAATGGGAATATCCATATTCTCATGTACTTTTTATTGATAATGATGATGTGTTTTTCATTAATGAGCTTGTGAACATGGATTATTTTACCTAATGAATGTGAACATGCATAATGAATGTTACTTATATGGATTTCAGAAGATTTTTCGATATTATATCATATATATAATTAATGATCTAATAGCCCAAATAATTCCACCACTAACCAAAGTGAAACCAATATATGGTTATTTTCAAAAAATTCATGATTTAGTTAATGAAATTTTCTGTTTATTTTCTTTTTTAGAGATCTTGGACAAATCTACTAGCTTCTTTTATAATGAGGTATTCATTTTTATTTATTGTAATTTATCTCAAAATTATAAAATTCCCCTAACACTACCATAAGAACATCAAATCATCCCCACTGAGGTTCACTGATTCTAATCTATGTTACTAGTCCTTCTCTCTCACCTGTTTTTGAAATATAAGAGATCTATATCCACTTAAGTTCATGTGTAGGGTGTGAGTATAAAAATAAACAATTAAATACAAATAGGGACCCTAAAATATATAACAATTCATATATTTGAGTATATTTGAAAATTAGTAACACTCAAAATACACATGTAATTCAAGTCATTTTGTTCTAACCAATAAACCATGACAATCAGATGTATCTACTTCATTTCATTACTGTGAATTATACTAATCATACCAAAATTTTATAACATGGTACTTCACTAACATTAAAAACATTTTACTAATGATAGGTTAACATTTGAATCATAGAACGAGAAAATATTATTTATCTCCATCTAGAAATAACAATATCTTATGTACCATGAGATTCGACCTCAGACCCCTAACATCCAAGACTATCCCTCAAGGATACCCATCACGTGTACTTATTACATCCAAATAATGAAATGGGTATAACATAGACATTTTTATTTGGAATTCAATTTGAAATATGGGTTAGTCTTAACATTATTTATTCCCCTAGGAAAGAACTACAAAATTGGTTCGAAAATATTTTAGCAAATCTTAACTTCTGAAAAATGAAAAAGAAGAACAAACAACACAAATGTCATATCACCCTTACTCTATCCTTCGATGAATCACTAACAAGTCTATAGTAACTCACATTCTAACATACCTTACCTATCCCTCACATAATACCCATAATATTCTAATATATGATAAAAATTATTTTTATCACGTCAACAAATGTATTTCTTATATATATTGAGACGTATATTAAAAATAAATTCAGAAACTATCAAGTGATTATTAAATTAAAATATTATAAGAAACTATTTTTCAAAATTTAATAAAAAAAGTGACATATTATGTTTAATATAATAATTTTCCTAAAAAATTACTCTATATAACATATTATTAGACAAGTAAACAAAAAATATTATCTAAATAATGAGTAAAAAATGTATACAAAGGTAAAAATGAAGAAATATTAAATAAAAATCATAGAATTCTTCCATTTCATAAAATTAAAATGTCTAAAAAGAAATAATGTTACATAATATAATAATTCATATAGTTACCTTAATCAAAAACATTATTTATAAATGTGTATTGGTTCATTTTAAAATATAAATATTTTCAAAACTATATTTTTATTTGATTATAGAAAAATAATTTAAAGAAAATATTTATCCTATCAACATATATATATTTTGAACCATTTCATTTGATAAATAAAATATTAAATACAAATATAAAAACTATAACTAATCTAGTGCCCTAAACATCAAATTCCTTAATTGAATAATAAAACATTATAATCACTTAAGTATTTATATAATTGATTGTGTAATATAGAATAATTTATCAAGATTCTATATAACCCATGTTTTCTTAAATCTAACATAATTAAAACCATTAACTACCATTGATTATGTTCAAAAAAATATAAAACCCTTTTCAATGGAGTTATTTCATTAGTACTGAATTATTGAAATCATGAATAAGATGTTTCAAAGGTTGATAAATAATAAATTATCTATTTTCAAAAAATACTCTAAAAGAATTGCATTGTAAAATATGACATATATTATATTATATAAATATTGGTAAATTAATATAGATAAACTTATCATTTATGTAAATCATGATGTAATTTATATATTTAATGAGAATCTATTTGTTACATATAATTAGAACAAAAAACAAAATATAAATTTGTTTCAAAAAAAACCTATCACTTATCATTTTTTAAAAACATGTTTATCCAATGTATACTATAATCCCACTCATTTTAAAAAATAACATTAAAAAATTTTAATTATGGATTCTATCATATTACATTTCAAAAATTAAATTCTTTAAAAATAAGTGTTCATTTTTTATCACATTAATAAAAAACAAAAATAATTTAGAAAATACGAAAAAATTTAATAATAGAAGGTGAAAATCAATTTTTTTCAACCTAATTTTCAAGAAAAATAATACATTATGTTGAAATTCATATAATATTATCATATTTATATAAATAAATATACTTATCAGTGTAGTATTATTTGGAAAAAAATAATCAAAATGTGAAATACAAATCATAGTGGTCTATAATAGTGTAGTTTGAGGGAATTGAGACTATTGAATGATTAATAGAAATCATATAGAGTCAAAAATACATGAAAAATATACATGGTGACCTAGGTCATTCCAACTAAAGATAACATTTTCAAATCCATATTTTTTCTACAATATTTTTTTGGGGAGACTAAAATTATTTTAATAAATTCCATAGAACTACATATTCAGTAGGTAATTTTTTAAATGGTTGTAGTTTGCGATAGGACCATGATTAGGAAAATTAAGAGTCAATTACTGAAATTGATAGTATGATTCCCTTATCAATGCACAATAATATTTTGAAACAAAAATCCTTTACTAAATCTATAATAGAAGATCTCACTCCATAGGAAGCTACACAAACTGTAATGATGGATATAATGAGTCCCCAAAACTATTTGTGAAGCATACAACCCATTTACATTTTCTATCACTAAAGGATCCATTATTTTTTTAATATGATATCTATGGTATGTAGTGACCATGTATAATAAGGGGAATGATCGAAGGGAGTGTTAGGTAGAGAAATGTCGACAGTGGTGATGGTGACAGTGATAGTGCTAACAAAGAAAATATCTATAAGTGAAAGTGGTGATAAGAATGGAAACAATGAGGAAGAATGATAGCGACCAATCACAACTAGAGTTACAAGAGAAGATAAGTAGGGTTCTTCATGGTTGAGAACACCACAAAAAAACGCAAACCACAGAGCCCAAACATGCTATCAATGAGAGAGGAAATAGAGAAAATAACATACCATTGATTCTAGCCTTGATTCGTATAACAGAATTTAGAGGAGGAGCACTTGTACAAGGGGAGTTCTGTGAGAGCTTCAGAATTGGGCCTAAATCAGTCGTTGTTAGGGTTCTTTTAAATTGATTGGGGGACACTTTTTTCAGCACTTTCAAAAAATCGCTCATATAGATACATTTTATTAGAACTAAATTGATAATGACAAATAAAAGGCATCTTTATCTATGTTGAAGAAAAGCTGATAAATGATTAGAAATTAAAATTATAGATATAAAATTAAAATTTATTTTTATAATTACATATTTATTTATAATAATTTTATAATTTTTTAAGTATATAATTATTTATTTATAATTACATAAATACATTTTAAAGAAATTATATTTTGTTATTTATAATTATTAAATAAATAATTTTATAGATATAGTAAATATACATCTATAAATATATTTATAAATAAATATATTTTTAAATATGTTAATAACTATTTATTTAATATTATAAATATATTTATATCATTATATATATATATATAATTATTTATATATTTAAAAAATATAAATAAAAATAAATATAGTACCAATATTTATTAGTTAAATATATGCATTATAATTTTATTATTATTATATATATATATATCATTATTTATATATGTAATAAATAAATATAATTATAAATATAATAAATATATTCATTATTTAAACATTTTTATTTTTATTTATAATTATGTTAATAAATAATTATTTATTTATAAATACAGGAATTCTTTAAAAATAATAATATTTATATATTTATAGGATTATACAAATTTATATAATTATATATATATATTCAATATATTAATATAAAAAAAATATGAATATAGTATATTCTTTATTAAAATAAATTTATTATAATTTTATAATTATTTAAATATATATTTATTTATAATTATATAAATGCGTTTTTAAAAAATAATATTTATTTATCTATAATAATTATAAATGTTTAAATTTAAAAATATAGTAAAACTACATTTATGAATATAATCGTTTAAATATTTACTCAAAAATATATTTTTAAAATTATTAAAAAATATATAATCTTAAATACATGCATTTTAAAAATGATTTAAATTGAATAATTAAAAATGGTTATACTTTATGAGATGGAAATTCGAGGTACAATGTGGGTTATGGGATATTCCCTTCTTAGAAATGGTGATTAAGTTTTCTCTTTGTTCGTGGAGATACTACATAACCTCAGTTTCAATCTTCTCCCTCATGGTGGATCTATGTTTTCATCTCACCCTTCATCGTCGTTGGTCCGTGAGATCGCTCGTTCTCCCACTGATGCAAACACCTTGAATGCTACGACAAAGATGATTGGACCTATGTGGCATGTAATCGTCCAACTTTAAATTCTATTTTGATAGTTATGTATAAGGATGATACGAAAATAATTGAGAAGAATCAATCTATAGGAAAACTTCATCCCAAATCCCAATTGTTTTAATGTTGTGTCACAAGATTATAGTTTATGTGATTCATTCAAGGTGGTTTCCTTAAGAAATCTAGATGAAGTTATATCTTTGGAATCCTTGAATCAATTATTTTTCTCTTCTTTGTGATATTTAATTATAGTAGGGTTTTTAAAAAGGGTAATACTACTTGGGTGATGCCAAGATAGGAAGCAGTCTCTGAGAGGTATGAAATGTATTGTTCTTCCATCTTTGGTTGGGTTGTGCTGCTGAAGGGTAAGAATCCATAGAGATTTGAGGATCTGATAAATATGTTGTCCTATATTTTTGTCTTCTCAAACTAGAAATTTATTCTAGTGGGGCATGGATTATATCAAATTATGTTTCTATTTATTTAATTTAAGAATAGAGCATGGGAATTCAGCTTTGTTTCTCTGAATCTAGGTACACTCAGGATCTAGGAGTGGAACTTTAGCTTCAACCCTAATGAGATAGAAACTCATTTTCTTAATTTTAGATTAAAATTATTGGTTTGAATTGGATTATATAGAATCCAATATTTTCTATATTTCTTATGTAATTGGATTCCCAATTAAGATAGAAAATAAAACAGAGCAAGGTATATTTTTATATATTTCATCGGTACTTTTGGAAGTTTATTTAAGCTCAATATTGCCAAAAAAGTTCTGTTTTCCACCATGAATGATGAATTTAATCTTCTTGTTGAACATTAAAAGATTAATTATTATTTTTCTGATTATAAGACAATTTTACATTCATTGGACACTTGTAGGATATGCATTTTTTTCTCAACTTTCTCCATTAGAGGGCATGATGCATATGTTTTCTGAAAATGAAAATATAAAAGACTAAAATATGAGTTAAGCATCATACTGTGAAGGGTCCATAGTAGCTACAGACTAGTTCCTCAAGGAATATGAAGGAGGGAAAGTAGGGCCTAGCTGTAGGAACTACTTCCTTGTAGGTATTTTCCAGTGATAGTGGTAATATTTCTAGAATGAGGTAGGGTTCTAATATGGGAAGATATTCTCTTCCTGATGCAGATCACTCATAACATGAAAGGAAAAATGTTATGGGTGTGACTATTATGAAAGGTGAGAAGAAAATATAGGTTTATGATTCTAAGTTTTTCTCTTCCTCTGACCGAGTTGGTTCCTCCACTATAATAGATCTACAATACTTTCATACAAGGGCTAACACTCAGCAGGGTGTAGAGTTGTATGAGTCATCCGATGAGGCTCTCATGCAGTGTACCACATCATAGAATTCTACTTCACAACCTAAAGGGAAAGGCTACATGGTGTAGCAATTGGAAATGGATATCTTCGGACATGATAATGGGTCCAAGTAATCGGATTTTTAGTTAGATATTAATTTTCAACATGAAATTCAAAAGGTATTATGCTCCACAGAAATTGGGAAGTGGGGTAATGTTTTAGATCATGAAACTAAAAAAGAGTGGTCGATGGTTTTATTATACACTGATCATCTCGATACTTTAGGTGGTTGTGTATCTTTTAAGGTTGTTGTCATTATAGGAAAGATTGATCCCCCAAAAATAATTCCAGGGAAGGATTACTCCTTCCATCCAAGGAATGTGTCTACTAGATCATCTTCCAAGGCTTCAAAGGTCTTGCTCACCACTGAGTAGGAATGTTTCAAGGTAGGAATCCTTAGGATTCTCAATCAAGGTAAATCATAGTCAGAGTGATTAACCACTAATGAATATGATTATTATTATGTTATTGATCCTTCTAGTTATGGATACTAACTTGGCTTTCTGGATGACGGGAAGTCTCTTTGTTAGACCCCATTTGCTTCCCTTGTTTTATTTTTCTCTCTTTTAATAAATGTTCAAGAGATTTTCTTCTGGATAGATGTTTCCAGTATTAAAATAATATAGACATATAATTAAACATAAATAAATATTGAAAATATTAAAACATAGTAAATGAATATATATATATATATAAAAATAAATAATAGAAAACAATTAAATTCAAAATATAAAAAAATATAAAAAATAAAGAAATAATACCTAACTGTAATAAAATTAAAAATAAATAAATAAAATGGACTTATTAAAACATAATATATTAAATGTATCATTTTATAATGAAATTAAAAAATACACCAAAATTTGAATAAATTATATAAATATTAGGTGTATGTGTTTTTATATAAGATTTCATTAATTACATAAATATTTGGATTGTGTGCAATGTATATTGGAATGCATTAATTGTGTATATTTATGTGAAATTAATGTAGTATACATTTGATATATGTTAAATTGAAAAATAAAAAACTCTAAAAATGAATAAGACGTTAATATGGGTTTTATTAACGAGTTTTATTCATTCTTTATATATTAATATTTAATATATACTATTTTTTAATATTTATAATTAATATATATATATATAATATAATTATTCATTTAGATCAATCATTATTTCCTTAATAATTTTTTTAATAATTTTTTAATTTATCACTTTTAATTTTTTTTTGTTTGATTATTACAATTTATCCATTTTTATTTTTTTTGTTAAATTATTAAAATTTATTCATTTTATATATCTATATTTAATATATATTATTTATTAATATTAATAATCTATATATATGAATATTAAATTTATTCATTTTTATCAATAATTATTTAATTAATAAAATGATTATTATTTTTCTTCATTTACTAATTTTTCATTTTTATTTGTTTAATTATTTTATTTAATTGATTTTACATATCTATATATTTTATATATACTATTTTTAAATATTTATAATTTATATATTTATATATTTATTTTTTTATTTTTATCAATAATTATTTAATTATAAAATTGTTAATATTTTTAACTAAATTATTTGTTTAATTATTACATTTTATTATTGACATTTATTAGTGCTAAAAAATCATTGATAAAGGCTACCCATTATCATTGCTAAAAATAAAATATTGATAAATTGTACCCTTTATCATAGCTATAAAATAAAGCACTCATAAAGGGTACCTTTTATTAGGGTTGCATAAAAGAACTGATAAAGGTAAGCACTGTTAAAGTTTTGTTTTTTAATTGTAGTGAATTGTTAGAGTTTTAGAATATAATCAATCATGAATTCCATTAAAAATGAAGTAATCTACTCTTAAGAAATCAAAAGAACCTTTCCTGGCTCACGATACACTTCATGGACTCTTTAAAATGGTTTCTATATCTCCCAACCATTCAGTTAGCCACCTTGGGTCCCATAAATAAATTAAATATATAAAATTCTGCTGATATGACATAATCCTCATCATGTTCCCACTGACCTGTATATTTTATGTGTCCAATAACCCTTCCCTGCCTATTTACCAATAGAAAAAAGATAAATCAAATTTGGCCTCTAGCATGGTGTAAACCACAATAAGAAAGGGTCAAACACGGTTAAGTTTGAGAAAAAATCATTTTTGGTGCCTTTAACCTAGTAGTCCATTATCTATAACTTTTTAATACTTATAATAGGACCTAGTCATATGACCATAACCTGTAACAAACATTGGACTTGGATGAATAACCTTAAAAAGAACATCATTGGTCATGGTTGAATGAATTTAAAAGCAACCACATTCTTCATTGTAACATTAATTTAAAAGGGTTTTCAAGCCTCATTAACTAGAACCAAACTACATGTGTTTTGATTCCATTCACTATGATATATAAGAATCACCTCTCATGGGCCCAATCATAATTCCACAACACCTATTTATTCCAAGGATGATGAAAAAGTCCATATCACCCAGCGATGTTGAATTAAATTATAGTTTAATTAATAAATAAATGGATTATAGAGAACATCTAATATAAATAGTTTTTTTAACTCAAGATTTTAATCATTCACACTCATAATAATGGTAACTCATATTGTTACTATAATATTTACACGGACACACCTTAGATCCATAACATATTCATGGAATTGGAAACAAGATACATCATTTGATGATCGAACCTACCATCCTCTCATCTAATAAAAGGTGGCACTATCACCACCATATGTGTTATAGAGGCTTACTATCTTTGGAAATATGGATTGGGACCAAAATTAATTGGACCCCGAGTGAGAAACAAAGAAAAAAGTATTATAATTTCTTAAGAGTTCAAAATTACATCTGAATGGTTTTTTTATATTGTTATAATATTCATATTCATGATATGCTTTACTTATTTTCATAATTCCAATGTCAATATATAACTTGATAATAAATTAATAATTTTTAAAATTTTAATTTACAATGTTAAAAAAGTACTTAAATATATATCTTATTTTTGATTAGGATACTGAGTTATTAAAAACATATACTTATATATATTAAATAATCCACTAGATTGAGTGATTTATCACTCATGGGAATAAAGTTAATTTAAAATAAAAAACTAAAATTTAATAAATTATTAAAATTACTAAGTGTATAGTTAATTAACCCACTGTTATATATGTTTATATAAGTTTGTATCCATCATGGGGAATAATTATGTTAGCATGTGAATTTCATATAAATGTAATTGATTATAAATACCCCATTGTAATGTTTAAATGTTATCCTATAAGTATATTATAAAAATAAAAAGATGAAAATAGATGAAAATAATAGAAAATAGAAGAGAAAATGAAATAAAGTTTAAATTTTGTGTCATGTTGTTTTTATTTATAAATTTTTTCCTTTAAGAATGAAAATATATGGATTGAACTATATTTTTTAAAAACATTTATATTTCAAATATATTTAATACTTACTAGAATAGAAAACTAGATAGAAGAACATAATTAAAAAATAACGAAATATCAAAGCTTCATCAGTCTTTAAAAAATTTACTTTGACTGGGTATTTGGGTTGAGAAATGATTGTGGAAAATTATAGGGATTGAATGGATAAAACATTAGAGAGTATATGGACCTATGGAATGAGATAAAATCCAAAATCTAAGAAATGTTTTGAGAAGATAATGTAAAACCTTAATTTATATAGTTTCTAGGATTAATCTTGAAATCTATGTTCAAAAGTATCTATATAATTTTGGAATTAAACTTTAATAATTTATACCATTTCATACCTATCATATTTATCATTCAAAAACCTTGACAAACAATATTTATTATAAACCTTATCAGTTTATATATTTTAAATCCTCTATTTTAGACATTTCAACCATTGCACAATCACTACATTGAAGTTATGTAAGTGTTTTGGATAATTATTATATTATCTAATTTTAAAATTAAATAATTAACATAACATTTTTGAATTTTATACTATTTCCCAATCATTATGTCGACATTACGTAATTATTCTGAATAATTATGATATTAAGTAAGTTTAAAATTAAATAATTAACGTAAAATTAATTTATTATTCATAATATTTTTTTATAATGTCTATTCATATCTTTATTCTTTCTCAATATGATCTCAAAGTCAACTTTTTTTTCTTTACTCTTGTTGTACGAGCACTACATAATAATTACATAAGCATATGGATAATTATCTTCAAATATAAATGTACTTTTATTAATTAGATAATATTTTTTTATATTCTTATCATAGTATCATCTAAAAAATATTCCTTATGTTTATAAAATGTTCTAAATAATTTTAGATATAAAAATAATAAAAGGTGGTAAAATTCCATTTAAAATTAAAAAAATTTAAAAAGGAGTTCAAATATTTTTGTCAACATATAACCAATTTGAATTATTCAATTGAATTTAAAAATTATTTGTTTACATATTTTAAGTATTATAACACATTCTATACCCTTCTTAAATGACTCATAACTTTCTAGACACACATTTAATAATGGGATGTGAAGTTGAATTCAAACTTGAATTATTATTTTTTATAAGGAATTCAATTATATCACTCAAAATTTTATAAAAATAAACGTGTATATATAAATTTTAAAAATAATGTTTTATAACTCAAATATTCTAACACATTCCATATATTTCTAACTTTTTTAATACATTCAAGATACTTATAAATACATAGTTCCAAATTCAATTCGAAATTAAATTTTGCTTTTTTTAATGGAATTTAAATTTACATATATCACTCAAATTATAATTACCATGAATTAGAATATTAAATTTCAAATTAAATTCCTTAAATATTTATATTTATAAATTTAAGTAAAAATACAATTTTTGGGCTTTTACTATCACAACCTTCCCCCCATGGTACCCATCCTGTGTCGATAATGATTCCTCATAACCCACTACCAATTGGATAATATGGGTGTATTCTACTCCAACTCACTCAAGTGTTAAAGAGTAATAAATCACATAAAATAAATATATAGATACCACACATACACACTAGGGTAAACTATCTACCCTAAACATGGGATATATCTATCATCCCTCATGAAATCTCGTCTTCCATCTCAAGGAATAATTTCTATGACTCTTATATGTATTCAAGTATCCATATTTCACCATTAGTAATTTCCTAGTGATTATTAAATTAATATTTCCTTAAAAATTTCTATCGTAAATTTTCTTATTCAACCATTCCAATGGTTCTTAAAATATGTTCAAGTATTTAACAATAATATATATCCATCATGAACCATTCTCATTCATTTATTTTACCAGTTATCTATCATTCCATAGTTACTGGTGTTCTAGGACTCAAAAAAAATTAATCAAACTAGAATAAATATAAAGGAAAATAGAGATTACATAATAAGTGAAAATAAATCATAACTACAAGAATAAGATAAATATGAAATCTTGACTTTCAAACCATGCCAATCAACCTAGTGTCAATATGATATCCTTTCCAACCATATGCTAAATCCCAAGCCACTAAAACATGCCACTTAACCATATAAAATCATCATATCTTGAATATCACAATACCAAACCATCACAATATGTGTTTGGTTAATTTAACATAAAATGGAAATAAGAAGAATATAATTTAGAGAAAGTAATTTAATAGTAAATAACATGGTACAACCAAGAACATAATATATATTAAAAAGGTCCAAACACATTAAAAATTCACTTATATAATTTCATAACACACTTCCCATTTACCAACATGAATATGTTAATTTATTTAAAAATATAGTCAGTGTGTAAAATTAAATTTTCACCACACTCAGAAAACTAAAATTAACCAAAAGATAATACAAAAGCACCACTATTCCATTTTTTTATTCATAGAATAACCTCCATTAATTTTTCTAAGTTGGTTTTTATCATTTTTGTGAATTATTAAAGATTAATAGCTCAATATATAATTTTTCATATTGTTATTTATTTTATAATATCCTTTCCTAGATTATCAATCATATTAAATAATAGATGAATCCAGAAGAATATATGATAGATCACACTAACCAGAATATAATGAGAAGATAATATCAATGTTTACTGTAATCAAACCTTACATTCATCCATTTTTAGTTTATGTTATTCTAGATTTTATCATATTAAGGTTGATACCTTCCATTTAGACACCGGATACTAAAGCATGTTTCCCCCAAGTTCAACCATAAATGTATAGAAATTTCAGTACCCCTACAAAAAAATTTAAGATTTAATAAAAGAGAAATTAATTATCATAACGACTATATTGAAGATATGATATTTTCAACATATCTCAAGTAAATAACGAGGATAAATAAGGTCTGTGAAACCATAAATCATATTATTTTTCCAAGAAAAGGGTTTTAACGGATTAAAAAATGCTCGATGATCACCCTCTATATCATATGATAATGAAGCATTCAAATTTGATATGAATAATAGGATAATAGAGGGAATATAATATGTATATATGAATAATAACTCACACACAATAAGTGAACTCCACAAAATTCTAGATGCAATCCTCAAAAACAAATCACCTCCCCTCATTTGGTTACAAAAATGGATGATCACAAGTTTCACATTAAACCCTTGCATTCATAAAGGCATTTAACTATTCTAATATCTGCAACATTTATTCTAGGAATTTCATTCATTTATAATTTATATATTTAATTTTTTATTTTTTTTTATTTTTAAAATTTTATTTAAACCATTGTTTTAAGTATAGAAAATTTTAAATATAAATCCCATGAATTTTAAAATTTAATTCCACTCAATTATAAACATAAACCCTCATTTAATTCACTGAAAATACAAGTTAGGGGTTGATCATTTTATTTTACTCATTTAACAAATTCAAGTGGCACCATGCCATACAGCCCGACCTGGTGTAAAACATTTGAATAACTTATATGGACATTATGACCATCATGAAAGTATAGGGTGAAACCTATCTCTATTTCACCTTTCCATGTGGCACTACCATTGATCTGATCCAGGGAAGCGATGACCTTTGTTAGCACTAAGAGAAAACGCACTAATAAAAGGGGGCCTTTATCAGTGCTATCTAATAACGTTGATAAAGGTGTACCCTTTATCATCGTTTTTTTAGCACTGCTAAATGGTAGATTTATCGGTGCTATTATTAGTATTGATAATGGTTTTCAATAAAAAAATATTATTAATTTATTTGAAATTATTATATTCATATTCTAAAATAATGTTTATTTATATTCATTAAATAAAAAACATTTTTATAATTAATATATATTTTTTAATAATTCAACTATATATATTTTCTTTTTAAAAAAGTATTTATAATATTATAATTAAATAATTAAATAATTAAATAATTATAAGATTATAATAAATAATATTAAATAATAAATTCATTTATCATATTTACATATATATATATTTTTAATTTTATATTTTTAATTTTATATTTATAATATTATATATGTAATTATATATTTATAGTTATATATAAATAATTTTTAATATATATATTTATAATTGTAATTATAAATAAATTAATATATATTTAAAAAATATATGTTTCCAATAAATTTGGTCAAATATATTGATTTTTTAGTATAATTGGCATGCATATGTTATGTATTCATCATGAATGTCCATTTATACATTACACCCTTATTATTATTCTTGTTTCCCATATATGTGTTGAATCATTTTTAATGTGTTTTTAATTGTATTTATACCACCCTGCTCCTAATATATATATATATATAATTATAATTATTCAAATAGATCTATATTTATTTAGAATTATAATTATAAATATTAGTTTTTATTTATAAATATTTTTGTATATTAATAAATATATTTATTTAGTTATATATATTTACAAATTTATAAGTATAATAAATTTATTTATTTAATTATATATCTATAATTAAATGTTTATAATTATATATAAATAAAAAATTATAATTATAAATATATATATATATATATGTGCTTTTAATGAATTTGGTCTATAAACATATTGATGTGTGAGTATAAATGACGTGCATATGTTATGAATTCATCGTGAATGTTTATTTATAAATTACACCCTTATTATTATTCATGTTTTTCACATATGTGATGACTCGTTTTTTATGGTCTATACTTTACTAGGTATATGATTCATTCATGTTATACCCACGAATCTATTACATTCTCATAAATACTTAAAAAGGTAAAATAAATAAATTTATTAAATTTTAAATTTTAAATTATATATAAATAATATCTAAATATATATATTTCTAATTTAAATTATATCTATATATATTTTCAAATAATTATTAAATTAAAATAGATACATCTTTTATAATTATATATCTATATATATATATATTTATTTATTTATAATTACATACAAATATTTATAAATATATTTATTTAGTCATATAATTATAAATATATATATATGTTTAAATAGTTATAAAATTATAAAAAATATATTTATTATACATTTAAAGCTATAAATATATATAATTGAATAAATATATTTATAAATATATAAATAAATTTATAAATAAATAAAAATATTTATAATTTTAATTCTAAAAAAATATAGATATATTTATATATTTATAAAATTATAATATATATATTAATTATATATATTTATAAAATTATAACTATAATAAATATTTTTGTTATAATTTAGTAAATATTTATATATAAAATTATATCTACGTAGTTTGTGGCTTTCCTGAGTGGTAATGGCTCACCATAATCCTGCATCAGGCTAGGGTTTGAAATCATGGTGGGGGTGAATTTCTACAAACAAGTGGTGATGTAGGTAGGTGGTGACGTAGGCATGACACACGTATGATGCAAGAAAGTAGTGAGATAAGAAGAAGGTGACACAGATATGATGCAGGCATGACACAACACTAAGCCTTCGAACCAGTTTGGGGGCCTTTGGACCATGTAAGGGGCTTCAGGACCACTGGGATTTCGAGTCATGTACTAAATAAATTAGGCATGATGGGTGGGCTATCCCTTTGGAGGGGCTATGGTCTGTCTTTCTGACATGTGTGTGTGGTGTGCATGTGTTTAATGTAATTTTATCCCAAGCACCTAATATATATATATATATATACTTATATTTATAATTATAACTATAAATAAATATTTAATTATTATAATTTTTTATTTACAAATAAATATTTATTTATTTATATTTATAATTATAAATATATATATTTAAATAATTATAAAATTGTAAAAAATATCTTTATTATACTTATAATGTTATAAATATATACAATTATAAATATATAAAAATATTTATAAATAAATACAAATATTTATAATTATAATTATAAATAAATATAGATATATTTAAATAATTAAAAAATTATAGTAAATATATTAATTATATGAAAAGTGTCTATCGAGGATCCAAAACTCTTAACCATTAATTAAATAAATATATAAACTATATATATTAATAAATTTATAAATATAATAAATATAATAAATATAATAAATATATTTCTTATAATTTTATAATTATAACTATATATATTATAAATTATTTATTACAAATAAATATATATTTATTTTTAGTTATAATTATAAATATATATATTTATATATTTATGTATTTAAATAATTATAAAATTATAAAAAATATACTTATTATACTTCTAATTTTATACATATATATGATTAAATAAATAATTTTATAAATAGATAGAGGAAAAGGAAAGGCGGTGGTCGCGGCGTCCTGAAAAATATTTTTCCCTACTCCATTAGAGAAGTGTAAACATGCATTATTTTGTTTCAAATCATTTTGTCAATTGACTGGATTCATATAACCTAGAGAAAATAAAAGAATAAGTTAGGGATGAGCGACTCTCCTCTTTATCTAGTTTCTTCGGGGGTTCCTTCATCCCTCTTGAAATTGAGCTCCACACCTTATCATACGAAAAGGAAGGACTGTGGATGTTACAGCCTCAAATGACTCTATCTCAACCCAGACTGATTTATGAAAACACTCATGTATCGCTTGAATTTCACTATTGAATGGTATGAAACCCTGGAAGATTTTTGATTTTATTTCTCAACATGTAGATATCTAGGTATTTAAGGACTTAAAATGCATCTCCCTCATAAAGGGGTTCTTTCATATTTTTCTCCCCTCTATAGAGTTAAAAACTCAAGCTTGGAGTGTTGGATCTATTAATCTACAGCGAGGAACTCTTCAGATCCATGACTGCAAGCTCAATTTCAACCCATATGACTTCAAGGATACCCTTGCATAGGTATGGATCAAAATACACGGTCTTAACTGGGTGTTATGAAATGTTGATATTCCACATGATTTAGCTTATGCAATCAGAATCCTTATAAGAATGGACTATGCTACTGAGTCTATTACTTATAGACATTATGCACGTGTATTAGTGGAAATCGATCTTAGTTCCACTGAAATTGAGAAGGTGGTTCTATCCACACCACATGATGAAATCTTTTTTAGTATTGAGTTTGAGAACCCCCTCCCCCTTTCTGCATGCATTATCAAATTGTAGGACATTCAATAGAAAACTTTATAAGAGACTTAGTTTGTTCTAAGTGTCACATAAAAGGGCATGACATGTAGCATTGTGGGACATCAATAAATCATGTTGTTAATAATAAGAAAAACCATGAAATAATACATGATTTTGTTGAAAAAAATCATAATACAAAAGGGAACCATACTGAGATCTCTAATAATCCAGTCGTTGATGACTTCTCCCAAAAGGCAAGTCCAATAGCTGATGATTTGTTGTTACTATTTCACCTGCAAATTTGATAGGCAAGACACAACTAAACTTGGCTCATCTTGCTGAGGAAAACCATCTAATCACTCCTTCAAGTGTCATTATAAATGGATTTACATTTAAAGGTATACTATCTAGAGGTATATTAGCTGAAGAAGATGTGGAATCATAGGAATGTTAGGGGGAAAAGAACACTCTGTGCTACTAGAAATTGATTGTAATTTGAGGCAAGAGCAGCTTTTGTTTAATACCAAAAGTAGAAAAGATAAAGAGAGGAGGGATGTGGGTATATCAAAGTGGTATAAACCCATAAGGTATGCACAAACTTCTTATATCCTTGTACTTTTTCATCATAAATAAAATTAAAAGACAGAGTCTATGGACATGACTCCTTTAGATTCTGTTATGAATGATCTAATTCTTTCTCAGGTCAAAGAAAAAGCTACAGCCCATTTGAAGGACACACCACCAGTAATTTTCGTACTAGTCTCAAGTACTGGTTTGGGCGTTTATGAATCACATGGACAAGAGCATGAGAAATGGGTCCACCTGCATTGATTCCTTTATATCATGTTACAAGTGAGACACATTCTATTGTGAAGGATGCTGAAATTGGAATATATATTATTGAATCTTGTCACAGTAAGGATCATTATTCTTTTATGGGGAGGGCAGGGGAGGCCAAGAATGGTTCTACTAGTAGCCCCTATCCTCAAGATTTGAAGATGAAGAAAAATCATATGATTCTGGGAATGCATCTTTAATCTACTATCATGAAGGAGATACTTACGACTCAGGTGAAAGGAACATCTACTACAAAATTGAAGGATGAATGAAAGACCCATTCTACTATGAAGTTTTTTGAAATGGGAATAAATCTCTCTGAATCTTGGTGTAGCAAGGATCATAATTCATTGATGGGGGGGTAAGTGGAAGAAAAACCTATATTTTCTACTAGGAACACCCCTTATTAATCTTTGAAGACCAAGACAAAAAGAAATGTAAGTACTCATAAATATTTGGATATTCCTTCTTCGGTTAGTATTGTAGATGATGGAAGAAGAAGTGATGGATTGTATAATGATGAAAATACAAATATTGATGTTTATGTTGAGAACTCTGAAGATGATGATGGTGTAGGTCCTCATATACAAGATAATAATTGGAGGAGGGGATGGCATCTATGTGGTAGGGTTGGAAGACTCCATTTTCATAATATTTTTACCCACTCAAAAAGAGGTTGAGGTCTTTTCATGCGTATGTGCAAACAGGTTGAGGTCTTTTCATGTGTATATTCCCTTGACTCTACTCCTTTACCTCTTAATTCAAATAAAGTGTCCTGAGCCTCACCCTTTAAATATATATATATATATTTGTAAATACATACTAATATTTATTGTGACGTCCCGATTCTAGGTGCCACCCAATGGTGCCCCTTAACCGGTTGGTCACATGGACTCAAGCGCATTTCCCCGAACTCCAGCAGCTTATGACTATCAGTGAGGGTATAGAGTGTGATAGTGTGGAAAGTATGCCTTCATTAGTAGAGTAGGTACAATGGAATAACAAATAATAAACATTAGTGGAAGCAGTAATACCAAAAAACAATCAATTAATGGAAGACTAAAGAAAATATACAACCGGAACACATATATAAATGATGCATGTCACGTACGCCTAGAAAAGAATCAAAACAAGTCACAATGATAGAAAAATAGTACTAAACCAAAATAAAAAAGGAAACAAGTAAACTCTAGCAGTATAGCAAGCCTCAGCTTGGTCAGATTCTCTCCATATCCACAGCAATCATGTACCTTATGAAGAAGGGAGCTTTCCCTTATCTATACCCGCAACTATATAATCTGTTTGAGTCCAAAACTATGACCCAAGTAGGATGTGAGATGAATTTTTGTAGTCAAGCACCACAATATCTGTGCCTAAATTTTAGTGATTATATATAGCTTGTAATAATGAAAATTAAGAAAATAAACTACGAGTACATAAAAGTAACCAAATCCTTAAATTTCCATTTACATTCATTAGAAGTTAATGTTCTTCATTTAATGAAGTATCACAACAGGTATCACAGAAGATTGCCTATCTAGAATGAATCCAATATTGTGATTTGGCTAGGAAGACGTGTCATAAACAATCAATATTTATGTTAACCCTCTGGGTATCTCACACAGTATAACCCCTCTATCTAGGTAATTCAATAAAAAGGAAAATACATTCTAAGGAATAAATCACAATCAATTACCCCTATGGTCTTTCCCGAACCACTACATACTCACTAGGGAAGAACCCAATATAAATTCCCCCTCTGTTCTTGTAATTTAATCTATATACACTCTGAGGGAGCACTCACTGTCAGTCCCCCTTATGGTCTCATAGCATGAAATATAACATACACTCTGAGGAAGCACTCAACTTCAATTCCCCTGTGGTCTAACTACACCAGGTTATCATAACCTTGTGTAATTCAATCGTGCATAAACAATATTAAGCAGCCCAAAGTAATCTTAGCTACTACATGGATAAACAATTCCAATGCATATCCCAAGCATTTAACAAGAAAAAAAATTCAAATAGTTCCATCCTATCAAGAAAGGGAAGGAAACATGGTATGCCTCATTTTCAACCTAGAGAAAATGGCCCTAAACATTCAAACAAGGAAACACCCTCATCAGGTGTTCCTTAAACATTAAATTTCACATGATATCACATCAACTGCCCCTAAAATCAGAAATCAATCAAAGGTAGATAAAATAGGGTTCAATTTTATTATCCTGAAACACCAGAAACATGGGTAATCGACACTTTGGCATATAAAACTCAATGAAAAACAAAAAAAGGTAACAAACAACCTTCCTCGACGTTATACAATTGATATAGTTGAACCTCATCCTTTGAATCAACCTAGAACATCGTAGATCTAAAAAAACATCAAAAAAATTAAACCTTGAATAACTTGAGAGAGAGAGAGAGAAGAAATCAAGAGGAGAGTCTCTAGAAGAAGGAAGAAATCACTAGTGGGATTCCAACACACCCATCGGAGTTTGATTCAGAGAACGAATGATGGATCGGTGTCTTGGAGAATAATCATCACTCTTAGCCCCTCCTGGATGAAATGAGGTTTGCAGAAGTTGTTTCTGGGAATTAGACTTGAACTCGGTCTGATTAAAAAAATAAAAATAAAAGTACATGGTTTGTTTATTTAATGTACATGCTGTGTACATGCCTCAACCGGCCCCCACATTAGGTGGTCTCTAGGTCACCCCACACAGGCATGTCTGGGCCATTACATGGCCAGCACACGGCTACTCACATTAACTTGGTACACAACGTGTACTCCTAAGTACACGACGTGTACTTATAAAATTTATAAAAACTCTACTTTTTATCAAAACCACAAAAAAACAAGATCCATGCCTGAAAAAATGATTTGGGTTTTTAAAACATCCCCCATAAATAAATTTGTCCCCGAATTTCCCTAACAAGGTGGTGAAGAATCTTCGAACAGCTCTGGCCACTATGATCGCACATCATCCTCCCTCTCCCAAGTCTCATCATGTACTCGCTCATGCTTCCATAGAACCTGTAGCAGAGGAACAAATCAGCCACGAAGAACCTTCATGCTTTGATCAAAAATCCTGATAGGATGCTCCTTAAACGATGTTTCCACCTCTAACTCAACCTCCTCATGTTGAAAAACATGATACAAGTCTATGAGGTAATGCCATAGATGAGAAACATAGAAGAAATCTTTTATATCATGGTACCTCTGAGGTAACTACAACTGTTAAGAAACCAGCCCGACTCTCTCCAAAACCTCAAACAGCCCAACATATCTTAGTGAAACCTTACCATATCTCCTAATCATTTAGTGTCACAACCTCAGTGTGGCATGTAAGAAAACTCAATCTCCAACCTTGAACTCCAGAGTTCATATCTATTCACCAGCAAAAGATTTATGTCGTGATTGTGTAGTATCCATCCTCTTTTGAATCAAATCCACCTACTCATGGTCTCCTAGACAAGATGAGGTCCCATCATTGCTGCCTCTCTTGCCTCTAGCCAACATAGGGTTGATCGACATGGCCTACTGTACAAGACATCATTTTGTGGCATCTGAATAGTTTCCTAAAAACTATTTATGTAGGAAAACTCTACCAGAGGTATGTGTTTCTCCCAAGAACCTCCAATATATAGGATGCAGGCTTGAAGCATGTCCTCCAACACCTGAATTGTGTGCTCTAACTGGCCATCTGTTTGGGGATGGTAAGTTGTACTCAGATGTACCTGTGTCCCCAAAGCCCTCTGGAGTCCCTTCCAGACATGTGAAGTAAAGAGGGAGTCCCTATCTGAAACAATAGATTTCACAATCCCATGAAAACCTAAAATATATCATATGTACAACTTTCCCAGTTCATTAACACTAATGGTCTCATTGATCGATAATAAGTGATAAACCGTTGTGAGTTTGTCAATGACAACCCAAACTGCATCATTCACTCGAGGAGACCTTGGCAAACATATCATGAAATCCATCATGACATCATTCCACTTCCACTCGGGAATGGGTAACTGCTGTAAAAGCCCTGTTGGTTGCTGATACATTGTCTTCACCTACTAACAGGTTGAACATCCCATAACAAAACTAGCAACATCCATCTTTATACCCGACCACCAATACTGACGATGAAAATCCAGATACATCTTGGTAACAATAGGATGAACTGCCCAAACTGAGGAATGAAAATCTTGGATCATCAATTCATGTATTTTTGTTGACACCCATAATCATCCATGAATGCACCAGATCTCATACTCACCTATGGTCCATCCAGGAGTAGGGTCCTTTCCTAAAACACTCTATCATAGGACTAGGCCTTTAGAATCTGATAGTTTCATCATTCGCACTCGATCAAGTAGAGTAGAGGTAATAAATACAGAAGAAAAAAACATTTCCCCTGTCTTTCAGTCAACTCCAAATTCATCTCAAAGAACAGATCCATAAGCTTCCACTCACTACTGGTCTCCTGAACAACTTGTATATGAGTCCTTCTCCTCAACGCATCAGCCACTAGGTTGCCTTTCCCATGAGTGTAGGCAAGCTCAATGTCAAAGGACTGGAGTTTCTCAACCCACCTTTGTTGTCTCAAATTCAGATCACACTGAGTAAAAATATACTTGATAATTTTTTGGTCAGTGAAAACCAAAAAATTCCCCCCAAAAGATAATATCTCCAAAAGCGTAAAGCACGCCCAACTGCAGCTAATTCGAGATTGTGTATCGGTTAATTCCTCTCATGTGGCCTAAAA
Organism: Viscum album; assembly: GCA_963277665.1. Classification (NCBI taxonomy): domain Eukaryota; kingdom Viridiplantae; phylum Streptophyta; class Magnoliopsida; order Santalales; family Viscaceae; genus Viscum; species Viscum album. The sequence goes on along the minus strand of OY728121.1, from coordinate 847,942,264 downwards.
TGTCGAGACCCGTATGCAACAACTACTTCCCCCTACATAAGCACTGCTCCTAGCCCAATACCTGATTCATTATAGTAAATAGTTTAGCACTTTCCCAAATTTGGAAAAATTAGTATCGGTGATGAATTCACCCTTCCATTCATCATTTGAAAGGATGAATAGTAGGAATATGTACACAAGTACCTTTCCCCCTTCTTAGTCAGTCCCTTCAGTGTCGCTGATAAGCATGAATAGTCCTTAATTAAACATCTGTAGTGGCCAAACATCCCTAAAAAACTCAGTACCTCAAATAATTTCTTCAGATTCTCCCAAAAAACAACTGCTCTCAGTTTCTCTGGGTCTACTGATACTCCTGTCTCTAAGATAACGCAAACCAAAAAGTGAATCTAGTTAATCCAAAAGTGGCATTTTGAGAGCTTAACATATAACTGATGCTCACTCGATGTACTCAAAATGATCTCAAGATGTGTGTCATGTCCATGTCAAGTGTGAGAATACACAAAGATATTTTCCACAAAGACTACCACAAAAGAATACAAGTAAGGATTGAACACTCGGTTCATTAGTGCCATAAAAACTTTAGGCATGCTTGTAATAATAGACGACATAACCACATACTCGTATAGAACATACCGACTCTGAAAGGATGTGATAGGTATATATGATGGTCTAACACGTGAGTGATGATAACCGGATCTCAAGTTAATATTCAACAATACCCGGGCTCCTCGAAGCTGATCAAAGAGACCATAAATCCTTAGAAAGAGATATCGGTTACTGACCATCAACTGGTTTAGCTTTCGATAATCCATGCTAAGTATGAAGGTTCCATTCTCCTTCTTCACAAAAAGGAGAGGTCAACCCCAAGAGAGGTACTAGGTTGGATGAAACCATTTGCTTGTAACTCCTCTAACTACTTCTAGAGATCTTTTAACTCTGGTGTATTCATCCTATAAGGAAAAATGGACACTGGTGATTCTCCTAGAACTAACTCAATAGAGAAATCTACCTATCCCTCTAGTAAAAACCTTGAAAATCCATATGTAAAGACATCCCTGTAATTATTGACCAATGGAGGAAAGTCTATCTACGAAGTCCCCTGGTCGTCCAGATACAGACTAGAAATATGGGCTTTAACACCTCTTTACATGTGATGCTTTGGTCCATCTCTGCTCACCTGGACATCCCATTATCCATTATGTAGAAATAAACCACCCATTTGGGATGTGAAACTCACCTTATGACGATAGAAATCGATGATAGCCTGGAAGGGAAATAACCATCCTATTCCGAGATTGACATCATATCACGTCATCTATAAGTCATAATGGTACCATAAGATGTGACACCCACCAATATCAAGAGGTAACTCCTTACACTGACATACACTAGATGTTATAGTCCCCAACATAGCATCCATTGTCAAGATATCAGCAGATGTAACGATACCAAGCCCAAGGCTCGTCACAACATGCACATATATAAAGCTTTAGGAAGCCCCTGTATCGAAAAGAGAAGAAGCTGAAACTGAGGCAACCAAAATCATACCACTACCCGCAGAGGGTCTGGGATCCAGTTCTTGTTGGGTCTCCTCCAGAACAAAAGCATAACCTATGTCGTCTCCCTGTGAGGTTGTATGAGATCCCTAAGTTGATCCACCATGTGGCTGTCGAAACCCCTCTATCTGACCACTTCGGCCACAACCACCACCTTGGCCTGAACGACCTGAAGAACTTCATCCCCTAGTCTGATATAGGACTAGTGGTCCTAATCCGGTATGAGGAATAGAAAAATATCCTCCCTCACTAGCTGCTGGAATGAGGGTGTTGAAGAAACACTGTATATGTCCCATATTTCCGCAAGATCGGCACTCTACTAGGTCTCTCAAGCATGGAGGTTTCTTATGTCTTACCTTCCCACACTAGTAGCACACCACCTGGATACCTGAAGGAAAATCCTGCCTACTCGGACCTCCATGTGTAGACTCCCTATGGAACTTCCTGCTATCAGACAGAAGAGTACTAACTCTGGATGTTGTACCACCATGGCCTAGAGCTCCAGAATCCCTTTGGTTTCACTTGGTGATCAACACCTAGTTGACTATAGAAAATATTGAATTCAAACTCAAGATGTTCACATAGGATCAGATGTCATGCCTGAGACCATAATCAAAATTCCTATCTAGAAATAACTCATCACCCCACAGAATTGGTGTGAAGAACTACTGCTCTGTGAAGTGAGATGAATACTCCATGATAGAGTACCCTGCTCTAAACTCATAAACTCTCAGTCTTAGTTAGCCTATAAGTTCTTTGGGTAGAAATATTGATAGAAGGTTCACTGGAACTCATCCCAAGCCATAACCCACTTGAGTCCCACATGTGATATCATATCCCACCATCTCTTGGGAGAATCCCAAAGCATTTAAGTAGAAATATTCACCCTCTTATCTGAAGGCATATTGAGATGCTCGATGATAGACAACATGGTTTCAGACCATGAATCTGTAACCTGAGGTCCTCCATCCCCTGAGAAAATGGGAGGATGTTGCAGCTAAAAACCCCATGTCAACTCTATGATAGATGGGGCAGGATGCATTATTCCCCAAAATGTATGCATCATCATCATAAAGACTTCACAGAACTATTCCTCAACACCTCTGTCTGGTAAAATAGCTAGTTCTAATACATGCACGACAGAAGAATCTGCTTGTAGTCCCAAATCCACCATTTCAAGTGTCTGATCATTGCCCTATATCTGACATACAAATGGAGGACGTCTCAGTGGCATGACTCTGCAAGGTCAAGTGCACACCTCAGTTCAAGATTATCAAGGACTGAAACATAAAAGTGAAAGAAGTTAATAGGAGAAAGAAAACATTCATGTTTTATAAAATAAGGTTACATGGTGTGTATACCCTCCACATAGCATTTTCCATTAGGTTTCAAAATGGTTGTGTACTTCCTCCAAAACCAATCATGTAACACCCATACACATGGTGTGTTCATCCTGTGACATAGTGTCTACTTGAATTTTCCATCCTTCCCATGTTCTCCCACATTTCTAGAACTACACAGTTCCCTTAGAACAAAAATACATGGTGTTTTTAAGTCAAAAACGACATGTACTAGAAGGATTTTACCGAACCATTCTATTTGTCAAATGGATGGATACACTGTTGACTTCTACACAATGTGTTCATGCTAGATATGGTGTGTACTACATGAAGTTCATCCACCCGTGTCATTAGTCACACAAATGGGTACATGGTCTCTGCAACATGGCATATACTCCCAATACACGGTGTGCTTCACCAAACATTTCCTAACCCTATGTATTTCCCTAAACAGTAAGTCACATGGTCAAAGACTACACATCATGTAAAACAAGTACATGACGTATACTTAAGAAATTGTTTTCTCCCTAATAGAAGGATACATGGCGTGTATTCATCATCACACAGCGTGTATTCTGGGGTTTTCATGATAGTAAGCCTTATAAACTACTCCGTAACCACATAAAAACACTAAAAGAATCATTAAAGTGGAAAATTTGATCTGTGGGGGCCCATACTCTCCACGGATCAAAGCTTGGCATCATATTCATGTCATATCATAACATAATTCAGTTAAAGTTCAATAGGATCGACCAAATTCTGATCTAAGAGGGCCCATAACACCTCAAGGACCAAAGTTTGGCATCCATCCAAACTAATATTTGTGTATTCCAACACCCTATCGAAATATCAGGAATTCTATCATGAAATCTATCATAACAGACTATATATCTATCACAACATCAATCACAACAATATGTAATCAGTAATGCACCATAAATGGCATGACAATAATGCATGTCATGCGACCCCTATCAAGTGCCTATATAATAAAGGAGGTGGAATAACCTCATCTCATCATGTTTCAATAGAAATAAAACCTCAATATTATCAATGATAACAACAAAATCATGTGAATCACATGACAGTTAAATCAAATCAACTGTAAAAATTGAAAAACAAGAAAAATTGCAATAATCGAGGTGAATCGGCTTTTCCCTGTACACAAGTAAGCTACTATGAGGAACAACTTTTTTCCAACTACCTATTCCTTCAAATCCCAATCTATAGGATCCAAAAATTAAGACAAAGTAGAAAAGAACTGCCTCTAATACCACTTTGTAACTTCACGGTTCTGTGTACCGCCCAACAGTGCCCCGTACATGGTTGGTCACATGGACTGAAGCGCATTTACCCAAATGCGAGAGGCTTTTGACAAGTAGTGAGGGCCTTGGTAGTGATAGTGGGTAAACTATTCCCTCATTAGAAGAGTATTAATAGAGTAATAACAAATAATAAATAGTAGTAGAAGCAGTAATACCAAACAACAAGAAAACAATGGAAGACTGATGTAAATAAACAACTAGAGAACATATATAAATTATGCATGTCGCATATGTCTAGGAAAGCATCCAAATAAGTCACAATGCTAGAAATACAGTACTACACCAAAATAAAAAAGAAAACAAGTAAAATCTAGCAAAATATCAAGTGTCAACTTGGTCCCATGCTCTCCAGCTCCACAAAAATCATGTACCTGATGACAATGGGAACTTTCCCTTATCAATACATGTAACCATATAATCTGTTTGGGTCCAAAAGCATGGCCCAAATAGGGCGTGAGAAAAATCACAGAAGGCAACAACCATAAGATATGTGTCTAGATGTCTGTGAGTATATATAGTAGGTAATAATGAAAATGCTGTAAGGAAACTAGGAGTACACAAAAGTAACCAAATCCTACAGTTTCTATTTACATTCATTTTCAATTTAATGTTCATCATTTAATAAATGATCAGAATAGGTATATCAGAATAATACCTATCTAGACTGAATCCAAGATTGTGATTTGTCTTGAAATATGCATAAAAGACATTCAATATTTATGTTAACCCTCTGGGTAGCTCACACAGTCTAACCCCTCTGGCCAAGTAATGCAATAAAAAGTCAAGGACATTCTGAGGAAGCATTCACCGTTAATTACCCTGTAGTATTTATAGAATAACAAAAAAAATATCTGGGGAATCAATCAACGTCAATCTCCCCAATGGCCTCATAACGTAAACTATAGGAAATATGAGGGAGCACTCCCTGTCAATCCTCCCTGTGGCCTCATAGCATGAAATAAAACAGACACTCCAAGGAAGGACTCAACGTCAATTCCCCCTATGGTCTGACTACTCCAAGTTCTCACAACTGTATGCAATTCAATCATGCATAAACAATATTAAGCATCCCAAAGTAATCTCAACTACTACATGGTTAAACAATTCCAAAATATATCAAAAGAATTTAACAAGATGAAAAGGTCAAATAGTTCCATCCTATCAATAAAGGAAAGGGAACATGGTATGCCTCATAGGCAACTTGTACCAAACAGCCCTAAATATTCAAATAAGGAAACAAAATCATGGGGTGTGCTTTAAAAATGAAATTTCATATGATATCACATCAACCGAACCTAAAATCATCAATCAATGTAAGGTATATTAAAGAAGGTTCAATTTACATAACCCGAAATACCAGAAACTTGGGTAATCAGCACATTGGCATGTAAAACTCAAAGACAAACAACGATAGGAAACAAACCACCTACCTCAATATTATACGATAGATATAGTTGAAAGTCAACCTCTAAATTAACCTAGAATTTTGTATATTTACAATAACGTTATAAAAATTCAACATTGAATTACTCGAGAGAGAGAGAGAGAGAGAGAGAGAATAAATCAAGAGGAGAGGCTCTAAAAGAAGGAAGAACTCACTGGTGGGATTCCAACTCACTCGTCAGAGTTTGATTTTGAGAACGGATGAGGGATCAGTGGCATAGAGAATAATCGTAGTTCTCGGATGATCCTAGATGAGACGAGGTTAGAAAAAGACGTTTCTGGGAATTAGATGTGACCTCGGTCCGACTAAACAAATAAAAACAAAAGTAAATGGCGTGTTCATTTAATGTACACGTCGGATAAATTCTTCAACTGGCCCCCACTTTAGGCAGTCTCCAGGTCACCCCCACATCCATGTCTTGGTCGTTACGCGGCCAGCACATGACTAACTCTGGTAACCTGGTATACTGCGTGTACTCCTAAGTACATGGAAAGTACTTCTAAAATTTCAAAAAACACTCCTTTTTATCAAATCCAACCAAAAACAGGATTCATACCTAAAAATAAGATTAAGGTTCTTACATTTATAAATAAATATATATAATTATAATTATAATTTTAAATAAATTAAAAATTATAATAAATATATTGATTATATATATTAATAAAAATATAAGTATTATAAATGATTTTATTATAATTTTATATATTTATTATATATAATTATATATATAACATATATTATCCCTTTTTTTAGAAAGGCGGAGGCTGTGCCTCTTTCATTAAACAAGAAAAAGAAAGAAGACCAAGGGAGAATGGGAAAACATAGCAAAAACACCAAAAAGAATCTTAATGCAAAGATTTTTCTTCAATCTTTCAGTTAGCTACCTTTCCTCTTCACTAACTTCAGGCCAACTAACTCTGCCACTTCCTTGACCATTCCCCCTACTGCACGATCTTCCCCTACTTAGAGGAATGGATTTAAGCCACTGAAGTAGCATCTTAGTAGTAGTACTATCGAATCCAAGGCTATCCTCCGGTTTCTCCTCACATTTTTCTTGAGATGTATCTCCTGTCATTGGCGTATTCATCCCCTCCCCCTTTAGTGCTTCAATAGAAGTGGATCCCAAATTAGTACCATGTTTCTCCATGAAACAATCAATAATTTGAGAGGTGTGATTACCCTCTATCGATTACACTGAGGGTAAAATTAGAGACGTCTCCTTCTTGTATGAAACAAGATGAAGGCCCTCATTATCCACAACCAGTTTGGGATAAGATTTTTAAATGATTGGAGAGTCAGATTATAAAATTTTCATACCATTCTGAAAGATACTCATGCTTTCATGTGAGAGTTGTTGATCAACCTCTTTTTGAATTTCTTCCTCATTTACTTTCTCAACCACGAATTTATCGTCACTACCTTGTGTTTGAGAGAATGAGAGTTGCTACAAGTCAACATTTTTTCCTCTGTGGGAAGGTTCATCATTTTTTACATTCGCCTCTTCAGAGAAAATGGCAGCCCAAGACTTTGTCGTGAGCCCAGGATGAGATTTAGGTGGCCTACCATCTTCAATCCTTTGATTGGAAACATCTCTGGAAATAAGTCCTGGAATATCTTTTATCTGCTTGACATTATCAACAGCAATTCTAATATCATCATCATTCATGGAAGGGCCAATACTATCCTTATCTATATGAGGAAGAATATCAGACTTCCTAGGAGGATTTCTCTTCTTAATACAGTTGTTGGCATCTTGTCCACACAGTGTACAGAAGCTGCATATAATAGAGCATCTACAGGAAGATAATTCGTCTCCAATGACCTTACATTGATTGTAGAGATTTGGAATTTTTTTCATAGATGTTATTTAACTCAATAATATCATTATCAGTGGCCATCATTACCTTGTCAACTAGAGTCACCCTGAGTTCAACCTCTACCAAGAACCTTGAGAAGTGACAAAAGAAATCCACTTCTGTTTCCTTGTCCATTTTAATTAAGATTCTAATAGACAAAAAAATGTAATAAAAAAATTTGGGATGCCAAAGTATCCAGTTTAATCCATAATCCTTAAACCAAATTTTTTTTGTGGTGTTTCCCATCTTGAAAGGGTTGAATTTTTTATTCCATTCCCAGAGATGCATAATCCCAGGTTTGATTGCAATAGAAATGAACCCCCATGCTCATACATCAAGTTCCTATGTGGGGAAAATCATATGAAAATATCCTCAACCAAGTGAGACACATTTCCAAGATGAGAAGCCCTAAATCATTGACACACACTCCTTGAGTTCATCAATTTTCAGAGGCTGTGGGCCCTTAGGAAGAAAAATCCTTGCAATAATTGAGAACTCTCCCATTTCGAGATGTTGTAAAACAACATCTTGATTAGCTTTGACATGTGAAATATTTCCTTTCCTTAGAATGGAAGAATCAAACCCACCTTTGAGATTGAAAAAGGAGTTCTTCCCCAAGACGACTTCCTCAGAAACATCAAATCCGAGTTGGGATTGCACCCTGGAGCTAGACCATGGATCTCACACCCCTTTTCCTCTAAAGCCTCCTCAGCTACACTGTTTGACTCATCCTCTCTCTCAGGGACCAAATCCTTAGTGTGCTCTACACTAGGCACATTCCCCACATCAACCACTAACGAGTTCAGTGGTTCTGTGGATCCGTTCAATCCAGATGTTCTACTCAAGATCATGCCGGACTTCGATCCCACCTTGAAGACTTCAGAATCCGCCCTCGGGTTCAGCTCATCTGTTCCACTAATAAATTGTGTCTTTATCAACGTTATAATTTTAACATTGACAAAGAGACAATTTCTCAGCATTTTTTAGTGCGTATAATGGTCAATCTTTATCAGTGATAAAAATACACTGATAATGGCATGTTTTATCAGCGTTTCCAATATTTGAATTGATAAAACACACCTTTATCAGGTTTTTTAAGTAACACTGATTAAATGTTTACCCTATATTTTAAATAAATCCTAATAGTTGGATTCTTCTCTCGCACACCTCAAGCTCTCATGGATGCCAACCTGTATCACCGTTGACCCCCCACCCCACCCCACCTCGCGAACCCATCCTCCTCCACCGCAAACCACTCCTCTTCCATAAACCCACCTCCACCATCAAACCCCACCTTCCTTGATAACACAAACTACTCCACCGAACCCCACCCCCGATGCAAACCACACCTTTGCCACCGAACCCCACCACCACTGCGAAACCCACCTCGGCTGGGAACCCCACCTCCACCACTCAAGCCCTCCTCCACTGTGAACCCATCCAACGCTGTTGAACCCTACCTTCCCCACGAACACCACTTCCGCTGTCAAACCCCCACCTCCACCTCAAAGGCCACCTCCACCATAGAACCCCACCTCCCCTGTGAACCACACCTTTTCCGCCGAACCCCAGCTCTACCACAAACAAATCCACCACTACAAACCCTTCCTCCACTGTGAACCCCTACTATGTCGTCACTAAACCCCACCTTTTCTATCATGAACCCCACCTCCACCATCATCATTTCTACTAATAACACTGCTCTGCTACCATCGAACCCAACTATTGTCACTGAACCCCCTCAAATATAAGGTAACCCCCTTCCCTTTCTTTATCTCTCACTCACACCACATATATTATGTTTTGTGTGATTAGAATTTATACTTTCCCACAAACCCTCGAGTGGTAATGGATCACACCTTCAATATGTTTAATGCATGATTGAGTGTCCCCTAGAGTAGTAAAAATTATCATGCGTATCTTATTTTTATATTAAAATACACTTTAAATCATTTGATTTTGAAATTTTACCTCAAACATTCATTTCTAAATAGACTCACATTGGTTTACAATGATATGACTTATTCCCCGGTCTTGACCTATAAATACTTCTCTAGGAAACACTTCCTAGAATAAACTTCCTCTATAAATATGCAAAGGATCCCATGTTTCTAGTTCAATCAATAGTCCTTATCAACATTATTTACCCCTATTTCCAAAAATATTATAGAGTATCCCATATATCAAACATATGGTCAGTGGTCATCCTCGACCTATATGTCACTTCACCCCATAGTTCAAACTCGATGAGTGAAAATTTACCAAAATTTTCCACTTCCCTTATGTTTTTGGTAGTGTTTCATCACCTTAAGTGTTGTTATACCGTGCAATTTTTTATATTGATTTTGTAAATTAGTCATTTTATATCACATATAGACAAATGCCCTAATTACTTTAAGATCTCTATTAATAGACAATGTAACAGTCCAACCATAACCCAACTAACCCTATTTTGTGCTCCCATGTAATATGAATGATCTTAGATTGAAACGTTTTTATCACACTAAGAATGGGTAACATTATCTATAGGTTCTATTTTATTATTCTTTTTAGAAATATTGAGTTGCATCAAAATTTGAAACATAATATTCAAATGGGAATATTATTATTTATTGGGAAAATGAGGAGGAGTATCCAAACATGGGATTTCTCATTTGGTATAATATTTTCTATGGAGTTTCATAATACATTTAATTTTGTATCCCTTTTATCATTTTCTATGAGGATTTGGAAGCCTTCCACACTCTCAACAACTCATGTATCTTATCCTCCTCTAATGTGTACATATGGGACTCCAATACTTGGAGTTAATCTTTTTGATCCCTTAGTATCACTACCTGATCCACTACTTGAGAAATCTAAGCTTGGGAATCCACCAGTTAGGTCCTTAGACATGTTACCTCCCCATCCCTCACCAATATAAGATCCATCATTTGACAGTCATCCTCTTTTTAGGAAATTTTTTATTGAATCACCCACTCGGACTCTATTCCATGGGCTTCAAACTAAACCTTAAAAAAATATGGTGATTATACCCACACAAACCCACTTCACTAAAAATTCATGGATCATGGTGTGAATGAAATGATATTACAATCAGTTAGTCCTTAGGATCACCAACTAGTGGTGTCTAATGATGTGTTTTGTGGTGTACATATTCATTTCTACATTTTTCAACGAGCTTTTAAATGACTAATTGAGGGTGTCAAATTTGTCTTTGGAAATTGGCATAAAATATAGTACCCTCAACCAGTATAGAGGAAGCCTTTATGAAGGTTTCCATAGCCTAACGTCTATTTTGAGATCTTACTCCAACATTTGATATTATGCCTCAATTATTTCACTAGTTACCACTAAAGTTTTCTCTTATATTTTTATTCTATTTGTGGTGAAATCAAGAATGGTTTTGGCATTCATGTTTGAATTTTAGTAATATGGTGAATGTTCTATAATCTATCTAATTGATATACTATAGTTCACAAAATTGTTATCCATAGAAGTGGATCTAATACAAATTTGTTTCTTGTAGAATTTGGTTTATGTTATGAATTTATATGTGACATCCAATGAGAAATCATATAGGAATATTCATATGAAGGGTGAGTTTTTTTAAATGAGAAAAAATAACCCAAATTCTACAAAAACATATAGTCTCATTTAGGACCCTTGGCCCTACATAAATAGGTAAATGTAAAAATTATTCTTCCCTAATTAAATTTAAATGGATCAAAAATACACATAAGAATTATTTAACTTTAGAATTCAATCCTCATTCATTCATCAAATCTAATTATAATGGGAGGGGGTTTTCATATGCTAAAAAGGTATTTAAAATATATTAAGGAGAAAGAATGATAATTAAATAATTATTTTTATTTATGGGGTAGAGTCTAACTCAATCCCATGTTTCGTGTAATGTTTCAGAGGAATATATCTACATAGATGAGCTAGAAGTTTCATACTAAATGGAATAGAATGTTGTGTTCCAGTCTCAAATGGAGTTTTTAGGGGCTTAAATAGGCACCAAGATAGTGTAACTCGAATTTCAAGGCTTTCATTATAGAATTATCTTTCATGTAGCGTAATGTAAATAATTTATACAATATGATGGTATATTATGATGATACCTTTTCATTTTACTTACTAATGTAGATAAATTTCTCTTAGATGGAATGATGAAGGAAAGGATATAAGAGACGAAGATTGATTTATCTAGAAGATCTCAAATTAAGGTCCTTGGTTCTAAAAAGTGGGTAGTGGGGATAAATATTTAAAGAGACTTGAAGTCTATAACTCTTTTTCTTGACTTGGATGAAGTTTATGTAGTAGGTGTTGAAAATATTCAGAATTAGAGAGTTAAACCCTGTGAGAACTCCCTTAGCTGGATATTTAAAACCTTGAAAGTAGGTGTAACCTAAAATAGACAATGAGTTCAAGTTAATAGAAAAGGATCCATATGCATTAGTTATATCATGTATAATGTACATTGGTGTGTGTAAAAGACCTGATATCATTTATGAGGTTGTTTTAGTTAAAATATTAATGGTGAATCTAGAGAAGGAGCATTGGAAGGTTGTTAATAAATTTTTTTGATATCTCAATGGTTTGTTAGATTTAAAAATCTATTTTAAAATGGATGGTCCATTAATGGGTTTTTGGGATTTAAACTCTACATGATATAAAGACTCATTGTTGACCACTACTGACCAAGAGGAATCAATGAACATCACCAAATTTAAGTTTCAAAAAATATTATTATGTTAATTGGATTTCAAAGTAAGATTTTGAGTGACTTTAATGTTTTAAAAATGTTGGAAAATGTTGTTTTATTTTTAAAGTGGTGAGTTATCCCTTGTGATCTATACATAAAACCACTTTTTTAGCCTTGGTTGATATACATATCAATATTTTGTGTATTTATTTTGTTAAATATTAATATTACTGAATCAAATATAATAGATATGAATTAATAATGGATGGATTCTCTTCGTATGCCAAAAGAGTATAAAAATGGAATGAAAAATTTCATGAAGTTTGCAAAAGATCATGCATATGCCCCTTCTCAAATCCTTTGTTCGTGTTTACACTATTTTTATTCAAGAATAATTATTCCAAAGGTGTTGGAAGAACAATTTATCTATCCTAGAATAGATCAATGTTATAAATGTTAGAATAAATAGGGGGATATAGTGAATGTAGCAAGTGGCTAGGATAACACTGTGTTTTATGGATCGTCTAATATGATTACAAGTGTGGAAAATGAAGAATAATATATCAAGTATGTGATTAAATATGTAAATGATGATGATAATAATATTTATGAAATGAAAAGGATAGTTGAAGATGAACTTTAGGATTTACGAAAATTATTTGAGAATTTAAAGAGTTGAGCCAAGATGGAATTGTATGTTCATTGCTAAAAATATATAGCATTTTTAGTCGTAATGAAGATGTATAATTTGAAATAAGGAAACAGATGTATTGATTCCATTTTTATAGACTACTTACTCTCTTAAATGACATGATCCTATAAGTTAATGGTATCCCGAGCCGAACATACAATGCCAAATGAATGCTACACTTAATGGGTATGGTCTATGAAATAATACACACCATCCTGAATGACTGTATACTCTTTCTAAGGAACAAAAAATCACATGAATAATTCCCAAAGTGTGGCTATTATTGAAACATGAAAGATGAATCTGGTCCCAAGAATTTTTTATGGTACTTTCTAATAATTCCAATGTTTAAGCACCTATATAGAAGTGATGAGACTACAGGGAAATTGACATGGAACAAATTTATATGAAATAAAGATGGGAAACTATATCACCCATAAGACTCTCCTCAGTGTAAGAGAATTGATCAGTAGTATACAGAATTTAGTAATGATCTGAGAAACCTTTATCTTTCATTATCTATATATGGAGGGAATCCTTTTGGTTTTCAAAGTAGCACACATAGTACATGGATGGTTATGTTTCTAAATTATAACTTTATATCGTGGTTATGCATGAAATGTTAATACATCATGTTATGTAAGATTCTATCATGACCAAAACAACTGGGTAATTATATTTATTTTTATTTGGATTTATTGATCAAGAATTTGAAATTATTGTAGGATCCATGTGTTACATTGTATGATGCTTACTGAAATGAAGATTTCACATTGAGATCCATATTGTACAAGATGAGAAATGAATTTAATACTTATAGAAATTTTTTAGGATATAGAATTAAAGGAACTCAAGGGTTTCCTATTTTCAAAAAAGGCACACAGTCAATTTGGTTGAAATATTCATTGAAAACTGTGTTTTAAGGACATCATAGATTTCTACCCCGATGGAATAAGTATCGATCATGGACAACATCATTCGATTGAAGCTCATAATAACTTATAGTACCATATCCACTAATAGGCGATGGATTGTTTGAGAAAGTAATGGATGTGGACCTTGATTTTGGTGAACCATTTTTGAACAACATTAGGAAAAATGATTGGAAAATGAGAACAATTTTTTTGAATTACCGTGCTAGAATTTTTTGTACATCAAACATTTTCATGATTTTATTGATGTTGAAAAAATATATGTGATAGTTTCATCAGAACATTTATAAATGTACATGAAAAAATGATGGAATAAAGGCTACGTTAGACATGGTTAACACGGGAATAAAAGAATATTGAGTACCAGTGAAGGGTGAAAAATGAACTTCTCTTCCCCCAACTACTTACACTATTTCTAGGTTGGAGAGATATTAGTTTTGAAACTTCTTGAATGACGTGAAGGTTGTAGAGAGGCATTCATTGAATATTAATAACATCATATCAATGAAAAATTTAAAGTTAAACTATCTAAAATCACAAGAATTCCATATTTGATGAAAGGAATAACTCCTATAGATTTGCACTTCATTTTTTCCAATAATTTTCATCATACATTAACCAAGATATGTTTCTTATTCAATGATATATGAAAAAAGTTATAGACCTAGTGAAATTACCAACTATGGAACGATAAATTACCATCATATTTTGTGAATTGTAAATATTTTTATTACCAACATTCTTTGATATGATGTTTCATTTGATGGTTCACATGGTGAGACAGAATCCACTCTATGGTCCTTTACACTATAGATGGATGTACCCCAGGTATATAAAGATTTTGAAATGGTATTTCAAAAAATCAAAGTCACCAAGAGGGTTGTATTTCTAAGAGATATATTGTTGAGGAATCCATTGAATTCTATACCAAATACATGTCTGGTGTGGGAATAATTGGCCTACCAAAATCTTATCACACCGAGTGGCTTGATGGTGATGAAATTTCTGGAAGCGATATTGTCACAATCAATATTACATATTTAGAGCATGACCACCTTTACATTTTTCATAAAATTTGATAGTTTTACCCATATTTTGAAACTGACAAAGAAATTATTTGGAAATTGAATCCATCAAGAGATAAAAGATATATATCAAATAAACATAATAAAAATATTATAGGATAGTTTTGGGACCATATTTTTAATGAGTCAGATGAAAATTCAGATTCAGTTTCAAATGAATTTGATGGCTAGCTGGAGGTCCAATTTTGTATGTATTATCTTACATTGGTTTTGTAATTAATGTGTATATGTTTTATAAAAATGAACATGATAAAGATAGTACCATGAAAAATAGTGGAGTTACACTTGTGAACGAAGTGATGCATGTTTCTGGTACTATGGGAGGAAATCCAATTTACATGAATATGTCATACTTTGGCTTCATAAAAAAATATAGGAGTTGGATTATATAGTATTCCATGTTCTAATTTTTAAATTCAAATGGGTTGATAATAGGAGTGTTGTTAAAATAGATGGATTGGGATTCGTGAATGTTGGTTTTAGTAATTAAGCATATATAGATGAACCATTTATAATGGAATCATAGGCAATACAAGTATTTTATTTTCTAGATCCCACAAACTGAAAGTGGTCAATTGTTCTATTGTCAATCAAATCCAATTAAGGGACAAATGAAAATTCAATGGAGGATGACCTTTTATTGGGATTTCATAATTATTTCACAATGGTCCCAATGTAGATGAAATTTTTTATGTTATAAGAGGCCATAATGAATGGATTTTGATATTTGATAGAAGGGTCAAATATATTCCACCTTTAAAAAAACATATTTCGATAATCAGGTTATATTTTTTTTTAATATGCATCGTGTTACCTCCTGTTATTAGACATTCACTTCTGAATTTATGTACTCTAAATTAAATTCAAATAATGACTTCTGTACATGATGGTGCTTGAAATCCCAAGGAACAATAGGTCTCTCAACCTAATGTTGCATGCAGTTCAAAGGAACAACGTCCTTCTCTATATACTGGTGCTCTCAATACTATGGAACAACATGTTTCTCAGCCTATTGTTTCTCTCACTACAGAGGTGCAATGAAAATCTTCACATTTCGATTCTATCGCTCTAGAGGTACATATTAATGAAGTTGAATCTGAAAAAATGATAGGCTATGAAGGACCGATGATTTAAAAAAAGTAGGAGTTCCATAGTTAGATGGTGTTAGAAAAAATCATTTAGCAAAAAATCAAAGGCATCAAATACAAGGCTGGAAGGAATGTCTAGGGCCAGTATATTAAACCCAAAAATCCCATGTTTAGTAGAGAAATTATAATAATCACTTGGAAATACAGAATGATTAATGTATATTTGTGTAACCATGATGTGCTTCCACTTAAGATACAGATGTGGGAAGAGATTATGGTAATATTATGATATCATTTATTTATTTTACTAAAAAATAAAATAATGAAACAATGAATTAATCTTCATCATCCCTTTTAGAGTGAATTTATAGTAGACGACTCCCACACAATATATTTATTAATTATTACTATAAGGATTCACAGAGGCATTTAAAAAATTATAATGAGTCATTATCTTAAATATGTTTAAGGGAAAATAAACATGCACCCACCACATATCTATGCACACATGATAACCCAATATATGTGAAATGAATTTAATGGTTGTTGTGTGGTTGTGTCTTTTCAGTTACATTATTTCTAGTAAAATTTTATTTGATGATATGTGTATTCATCACTTTGATTGATAATTTTTTATTTATGAAACAAAAAGTGAGTGATGAAAATAATAAACTGTCACAAAACTAGTGTAAAACAACCGTAATGTATGGATGAGGTAGGATTCACATGAATAAAAAATTGGTAAATATTTTAAATCTGTCGTAATAATTTTATGTGACAATAAATAACAACATAATTATGTTCCTATGTTGATATGAATATTGAAACTCCAAATCCAAAGCCACATCCATCCCACTCCATTTTCTATGGAAGGAGCCACGATTAAATAAACATGGGATACTAATAGGTGAAAACACACAAAAGCTTGGGAAACATGTGTAAGTATGAAATAATAATGCTATTTATTTCAATAACTATTACATAATAATGATGACTTATTTTCCTACATTTTATATATGACATTGTAACATGAATAAACAACACCTGTGCTGGATGAACACATACTCTCAGTGAATTTGAAGCATCTAGAACATTATGGTCATGTCATAGGTTCGGATTTTTGGGTGACACCCCAAAAATATTTTTGAGAAAAAAAAATGTGGAGGATAAATGTTGATAAATGAAATACATGAGATAATTACTAGCTACCCTTGAAGAAAAATTACAATGGTAGAGAGAGATTCTATAATCATTTATGGGGGAAAGAAAAGAGAAGAAATAACTCAAGATCAATAATCGCTTGAGGATCCCACCCCACCCCACCAGATTTGAGGTTATCCATTCCCCTCAAAGAACTATCTTAGTCATGGTAATAAATATTCTAATAATTGTTTATATGAAATGTAAATCAGATAGAAACTAATACCTTTTCTGTACTGATATTATACAGGGTGAAAATGACTGGGATTTATATCTATCAACACTATCCATATCCTTGTAGATAGGGATACAATGTTTAACATCCAAGGTGATATTCTACCCAAAAGACCACTTCCAATAGGTCATGTGGGAGTGGTGATTAACATAGATCTTGATCTTAGCCTTGGGCTACCTATTCCACTTGATGATGATGATATTCATAAGGTCAACTGAGCTATTGAAATATTTTTCACATGAACATTACATCTTGTAAAAGACATTTCAAAAAAGTTCATTCATTTCAATTTTTTTCAAGACAAACCTTTTAGAATTAATAAAAAATACCCTGAACTGGTGAATGTTATTACAAATGGAAAAAAGTTAAGGTGTGAAATGAAAGATAGACTCAAAACCTTCTAAAGGATCAACAAGATGATCGAAAAGATCTACCAAAACAACCTTTACCCTAATCATTATATATCTTCATTTACTATCATTAAAGATTCATGTGGATAAAAAGTTAAAAAATAATTGTATTCACTTAGTATATTTTAAATAAAATATGTACCGAGAGGAAATTCAATACATCATTTTTTGGAAAATTTAAATGAAATCCTTAACTATTATGGGCTATGAACCTTAGTTGTAAATGTATATATGAGGTATGATTTCATGATTTGACTATCCAAAAGCTGATATACTATATTAATTAGGACTAAATACATTTCATATTTTTGGTCAGAATATATATAAAAAGAAATTTAAGGGATTTACCCACGAATTGTTTTGGACTTGTTAGTCCTCACACCACCTATACAGAACAACCAAAAATAGAATCCAAAAAAGGAAGAAATGGGGGCAGGTCTATTCGAATTGTTTTATGGAAAACTTAAAAATGACATATTCTTCATAATAACAACAATATAGGGGTAAAACTATAAAATTTAATCAAATCATATATATTTTCATATCTTTTATTACTTATTTTTTTGTATTTTTAGGTAGATTTGGACACTCATTACGGTCAATTTAGATACTCCAAAAATTTCCTTCCTAGATTCAATGAATGGATACCCAACAAACCTACCACACATGATGGATTTTTTCAATTTATAATTCACTACATCTAAATTTGTAGAACTAAACATCGCATTATATAATTTATATTATCTTTAAAAGAGGATTCAGTTATGATAGGGCAGTTTATCATTATCATGAAAAATAAGGAATCAGGCAAGGGGCTAAGCCTGAGGACCCTGAAATTTTCTACAACTCGAAAAGTATCAAGGTATATATAAAAATATTTGACTATCCCAACACATATAAAAAAATTACATATTTTTCTCAATTTTTCTCAACTATCCAAAACAAATAAATGGAAAATATTGTGGTCATTATGTTTGTAAATTTATGAGAGAGGTTATATTCCATGAATAAAGTAGCATCCCGGAGGAGGTATTTTAGATGATAATTACAATTTAATTTAAAATATTTATTAATAATTTGTGTATTAATATTTTTTTAGTAAAACTATGTCTATAAAAAAAATAGATATTCACAAGATGATATATATTTTCTTAGAAATGAATAGACAACATACCTGACAGAGGAATCTACACAAATTTTCAGAAGATGTTGCTTCCATAGAAGTAGTGTAATATTTCATTTTTATGTTTAATTTAATCTTTTTTTATCATTAATCACATAATAATTGTTTTATTAAATAATTGGATTCCATTTTTACAGTTGTGGTGGTTTTTTTGAAGATTCTCATGCTCGTGAGATATTGGACATTGAGGCTAAAACATAGAATTCAATGATACGTTTAAGTTTTTTTATTATTCTCTGATTTGTCATAATATATTTTTTATTCTGTGTTGCATTAACACAATCTAAATTAAATATTTGACTACAAAGTATCTCTTTTTTATTTAAAATTGACATTAATTTTAAAAAAAAGAACAAGGGGAATTCTGAAATCCAAGAAAATACATTCATATTGTTTTTATAATTTAGTAAAATGATCTGTGAGTCATTTTTTGACTTGTATGAGTCAAATGAACCTCAATAAAATGAACAGTGTGAGTGGTATGACTCAAAGTGTGTCTTTTTTATTTGAAATTCACATTAATTTAAGTAAAAAAGAATAATTGACATTCTAAAAACCAAGAGAATGTATTCATATAGTTTTGATACCTTATAAAAATGATCCATGAGTCATTTTTGATGTTTAGAAATAAAACACACCCTAATATGATGCACGGTGCGACCAGTGTGACTAAAAGTGTCCATTATGAGTTTAAAGTTGACATTTTTGTTCAAAACATGTTAATCACTTAAAACCTGGAATACACACATTGATTTTATTGATAATTTAGTAAAATTATTCATATGTTATTTGTAACATTCATGAAGTAGTCTCATATAAAACTGGAACATGATGTGACCAGTATGACTCAAAATTCATGCTTCCAGTTTGAAATGACATTTTAGTAAAAAAACACAACCGACATACTGAAAACCAAGAAAACACATTTTGATTGATTTGATACTTTATTAAAATGATTTATAGGTTATTTTTGATGTGTATGAATCTACCACACATCAATATGACGCATGGTGTGGCTAGTATAACTCAAATAATATATATTTTATTTGAAATTGACATTAAATTTAGTAAAAAGAACAAGTGACATACCGAAAACTAAGAAAAAGCATTCAGATTATTTTTATAATTTAGGAATATGATATATGAGTTATTTTTAATGTGTAAGAGTCAACCTCACCCCAATACAATTCACAGTGTGACTAGTATGACTCCAAATGTGTCTTTTTATTTAAAATTGACATTATTTTAAGTAAAAAGAACCAGTGGGATCTTAAAAAACTAAGAAAAAACATGTCACGACCCGACCCTACTGGTCTCAAGCTACAACTACACCAAGCCCGCCTCTATTGGCCAGGGGATGGTGACATGCTTCGAAGGCGTAACGATCTTGAGGAGGCCTTCACCTAAGTAGATGTACAGTCACACAAAGCCCACTCGATGCAGAAGTGTAGAGTAAAAAAGAAAACCAAAGGACAGACAAATATAATCCAACTATAGTCATGCATCAACTTATAAATAGAACAAGTAAAGTGTTGATAAGTACTGACAAGGGAACTGAACAGAAAAAGGGAAAAACACACACCCATCCCGAAAGGTTCCATAACCCTGAAACAGGTAAACAAAAGTAAAGAACTAGAGAGTCCCACACCTAAAAACTCTAATCCGACCCTGGTACGTGGTCCATGCTCATGTTCCCTCCACGCTCCTTCGTAGTCACAATCGACATTTCCGTTGTCTGCAAGGGAACACCAGGTGTGGGAAAAGCCCAAGTAGGGGTGAGTATAAAGATACTCCGTAGGATGCCCCGAATATTTGAGGGAGCAATAATGGTGGCGCTAAAGAGGTGGGAAATAGACAGAACAAATAATAGTGAAATAGTACAGTAAATAGAGTGCAGCTCAACCCAACAAGAGAAAGGAAGCCGACTCACCCAAACAAGAGGAGCTAGACATAGAAAGCATGTGGCATTCCCCACGCGCCTTCGCCCCTCCTATAAGGAGAGTAACTGAACCCAAAGAGTGGAAAAAAAGTAGGGTGTATATATATATATGTGCTCAACAAGAAACCCGAACGAGTGTGTATGAGGATCTCCATCTCCAAGCTCAACCCATGAAAAGTCACCAAAAGTTATAAGGTTATCAATCATTGATGCCCAAATGTCCAACACATCAAGGCTGTCTCATCGCTGAACTATACAGTCAAGTGTCCCTCTCCAAAAATCACAGAGAAAAGTCAATGACTAGCCTCATAGAAAGGACTGAGTCTGAAAGAAGTCATTGAGTAACCAACTGCCAAGTCAAGCTGGAGGGTAAACCCTAAGTGGTCGTCAGGTAACCCACTGCCCAGCCTACCTGGAGGGTAAACCCTAAGGTCAATGGGTAACCCACTGCCCAGCACCGCTGGAGGGTAAACCCTAAGGTCAATGGGTAACCCACTTCCCAACCCCTCTTGAGGGAAAAACCTAAGGTCAACGGGTAACCCACTACCTAGCCCCGCTGGAGGGTAAACCCTAATACGCCGGTGGGTAAACCACTACCCAGCCTCACTGGAGGGTAAACATAGGGTTGGTCCGGTAACTCCGCACTGCCCATGCCATCACTGGGTGTCACTAACATCGCTATCGTGTATTGGTTCAGAGCGCATCAAAGGAACCTCTGACCAATGCCCTTCCACGTTTTTACATTTAATGAGATCTCTAATGAGGCCACACATGCCCAAAAATATTACACCATTACAATCCTTGTGAAAAAACACGCGAGATAGACTATTTACTCGCTTGAAATGGACTCCCAATGAAAAAGTTATTCAACACCACTTTATGCCTATAGGGAATCTCATAGGGCCCACACTTCAGTTCCAAAAAATGACGGGAAAATGGCACCATCGTGATGCTCTCAGAAAAACACTAAAATCGACTATTCATTCACCCTGAAAAAATGTCTGATGAAAACGTCGCAGTACGCTACACACATCTTAAAAGACTTCCCATGGGGCCCATGCCTCAACTCCGGCTTCAATGCCTGAAACCACCCTGGACTAATTTGTCAAGACACCGGGTTCACAACGCCACTGACAGCGCCTAAAACGGACTCCAGATGTGCTCTCGCCATCTGAAAAAATAATCCCTGCGTGGCACTAAGTAACATTTAACGAGCATGTCGCGCCACCGAGCCCCCCGTCTCAAGAATTAAAAATCCATAACACCATCTAAAAACCTCTGTCTCGATCCGTGGATCACATTTACATAGTCAACACGTGAATCCGACACTCTGTTTTCATGTTAGACGCGTTTTAACGCCAATAGACGGAGACGGGGTGGGCCGGACTGGTTCGGCCGGTCCACCCCTTTCGACCGGCGGTCTGCGGCTCGACCGCCCCGACCGACCGGTCCACTGCGGCTTTCGGTTCACCACGCGGGCCGTGCTGCTTCACCCAGACTGGCATGATCCTATCCAGATTTTCCCCCATGGGACTCGCGTTTCGCGGGTCTTGGTTTGCTCCTAGGGCCGCGACGACCCCGGTCTCGTGCCGCACTCTGACCAGCGAAGCCGGCCAGCGCACCCTGCCCTGCGCCACCTGGACAGCCGAGGTGCTGGGCCACTGTCCCGCTCACATGAGCCAACCTCCAAGGAGCTGCGACTCCTCCTGGGAGTCGCACCGCCACCTGGGGATCCTGTTCCGCCGTCGTCACCCACCGGGCCGCCTTGGAACCTCCAGAAAACAAGATTTTTGGCCGAAAAACGTCCCAGGGCCACCATAGACGCCTCAGGACTCGTATTTTCAATCTTAAAAGAAAGTTGGAAAGCTCGGATTGAACCATACACATATATGACATTTTATTGACAATTAAACAGCATTTCTATGCTATAATTTGAGTTTGAAGAAGATGTAGATATTTAAAATGAAAATGCAATGATCCTACCTCGTAGGGCGTAGCCCGTCACTTCACAAACGATCTGTCGGAGCTGTAACCAACTTAGAGAGGTGGGGAGAGGAGCTTGAAGAAGCTAGATCCATTATTAGGAGTGATTCCTCCAGGGAGATTTTAAGGGGGAATAAGGAGGGGTGGATGTGTTTATGTTGGGGAAAAAATTAATTAAAAATTAATTAATTTTAAACACCCACCAGTAGGCCCACACCCAAACTCTCGACGGGGTTGAGGTAAGATGCTCCTAGGGTCAAATCCACGTTCTTAGCGCAATAGTGGTCGCGGAATTTTAATCCAAGCGTTCATTCAGAAGTTATAAAGTTCACGACCGAGGCTACTATATTACGAAAACGCCCCTGGTAGTGTTTTCCACAGAAGGGCCGCGCTCGTGAAAGTTACACCTCTCCAAGGGTAAATGGAACACTCCAGACTCAACAGTGACCTTGTATTTTCCATCCCAGCTACCTTTTAGGAGTTATTCTATTTATTTGTCGTGCCTAGTTTGAACACACTTAAAATTTAATTTCAGCCACATCGGGGCTCGGAATCTCACAACGTTTGAACGTCCAGCTCTTGAATAACATCAAGAAAATTTCAAAGTCTCGCAGACTGGAAACCCGAGTTATTACAGAACATTATTTTTTTATAATTTAGTATAATGATCCATGAGTCAATTTTTTTAATCAACCAAACCTCAATCTGATTCATGGTGTCACTGGTATAACTAAAAGAGTTCGTTATCTTTTTAGAATTTACATTTTAATTCAAAATGTTTCACTCACTTAAAACCAAGAAAAAATTATTCGATTTTCTTGATAATTTAGGAAAGATGTTAATATGTAATTTGTGGTGCGTATAAGGAAATATCACATCCAACCGACACATGATGGGACCTGTAAGACACAAAATACTTGTTTCTAGTTTGAAATGATATTTTAGTAAAATAAAAAAATTGGAATATTGAAAATTGAGAAAACACATTCTCATTGTTTTGGTACCTTATTAAAATGATTTATAAGTTATTTTTTATCTGTATTAATCAACCACACCTCATTATGATTCATTGTGTGACCGATATAACTCAAAGTATCACTTTTTTATTTACAATTGAAATTATTTTTTGTAATAAGAACAAGTGGCATACTAAAAACTTGGAAAAAAAATCATATTATTTTAAAAAAATTGGAACATGATCCATGAGTCATTTATTATGTTTAGGAGTCAACCTCACCTAAATATGACACATTTTGTGATTTTTATGACTCCAAGTGTGTGTTTTTATTTAAAATTGAAATTAATTTAAGTAAAAAAGAACATATGACATACTGAAAAACATTAAAAAACATTTATGTTGTTTTTATACTTCAGGAAAATGATCCATGAGTAATTTTTTATGTGTAGGGATCAACCACACCTCAATTTGATGCATGGTGTGATTGTTATGACTAAAATTGTTCATTATCAGTTTCAAATTGACATCTTAGTTCAAACATGTCACTCAAAAAAACCAAAAAACACACTCAGATTTTTTTTATAATTTAGAATAGCGAGTCATAAGTCATTTTTGATGTGTTAGAAGTATTCTCACATCAAACTGACACACGATGTGTCCGATATGACTCAAAATTCATGTTTCTAGTTTGAAATGACATTTTAGTAAAAAAACAAAAACTAACATACTGAAATCAGAAAAAAAAACATTTGGATTGTTCTGATACTTTAGGAAAATGATCCGTTAGTAATTTTTGATGTGTTTGAATCAGCCTCACCTCAATTTGATGCATGATATGATTAGTACAACTTTAAATTCATCATTATTTAAATTTATTAGTAATTTTAGTAAAAGAACAAGTGATATACTCAAAATCGAGAAAAACATTCGAATTATTTTGATATTTTAGGCAAACTATCCATGACTCATGTGTGATTTATAGGGATGACCCCACCTCAAAAAGATTCATGGTGTGACAAGTATAACTCTAAATGTGAATTTTTTATTAATAATTTTCATTTAATTAATTTATTCTTTCATATTAATATTTAATTTATTTCTTTATAGTATTACTAACATAATATTTGTTTTCTTCTATAGATGGAACCTTTTACCCGATTTGGCATGAATTCTTCAGAAATTGATACCATGGGTGGATATTTTTTTTAGGGGATAATAGGTGTTAAATGATGAAACATTAATTTTTGTAAATATTTCTTGTATAATAATATATTTAATTATATAAAACATTTTTTGAAATTTATATAGATGTGTTTTTTGTATATACCTTGGGGAAAAATGTTTTTATTCATGATGTCAATTAAATGTATATATAATTGTTTGAAATTGTAGTTTTTTCTAGGTTTGAAGTTATATTAACAATATAGTGTAGCCATCTAGGCCTTTATCAGCATTAAAATAGCACTGATAAAGTGGGGCCTTTATCAGTGATGTGATTAATAGCACTTTTTTAGCTTTGTTAAAAGTCCTTTTGTATGTTGTTAAAGGGAATATATGTCGTATTGTGGGTGACCATAATATAGTATATATCACCATTCCATTTTGATCTCTCTTGGGTGACAACATGGGGATGAGAATTCCTAATCCTTTAACATTTCCACAGCTTATTTCACATAGGTCTTCATCTTCAGTGTAAATTCCCTCCACCATGGTTCTTTCACTGCCCGTATTGGATAGTTCATTTTGTAAATGGATATAAATTATTCTACAACCCCTAAAAGTCACAAAGTGATGGATTTTGAAATCCATTCCCATATATTATATATCTCTTAAACAATTCTCAACCTTGAGAATTTAAAACCAATCCCAAAGAGGAAAGGAGAAAGGATGGTACGGATAAATGACACGTGAGATATTTCTCAAGGATTTGATTATAAAATTACGTCATCAAAACTTCAAGAGGAAAAATCATATAAACATAAAAAATAAATATAAATAAACTATCCCCTGGGGAAATTACCTCTCAAAAAATTCAACGCTGTCAAAGGAACACTAGGAATGGAAGAAATAAATAATATTCTTATAAAACAACATGAAGGTTTGAACACACATACAATAGAAAATGAAACATAAAATAAATTAATATATTAGAAAATCATTTTTGAATACCACTCCAAATTTATTGATTCTAAAACACTGTGACACCATATTACATTAACTAAGAAAATAGTATACATGCGCAACACCTTCTCTTAATGGTCCTTAATCTCAACAAGACACTTTTTGAAGGTAACATCATCGTCAAAATCCATCTCTCCCCAATAAAAAAACATGATAATCATCGTGAAGATGATAATAGATCTATGATATATGGAAAACATCATAGATATAACTAATCTATGGGGATAGTTTTAGTCAATATACAACCACACCAATGTTCTCCAACACTAAAAAGGGCCCAATAATTTTGGGAGAGGTCTTACTAACTCGAACAAGCCTCCATTTTCCATGATAGTGAGATACCTTTTGAAATATATAGTCTCCAACACCAAACATTATTAGACTCATATGATGGTTAGTATAAGAATTATGGCGATCTTGAGATTCCTTTATCCATTCATGAATCACATGTACCTTCTCTGTTGTGTTTTACACCAATTTTGGTCTAAAAATTTCTAATTCTCCAACATTTGTCTAGAAACACCGTGATCAACACGGTACACCATAAAATAAACTTTATATATATCTATACCAATGGTATAGTGGTAGATATTATTATAATAAAAGTCAACGAAAGATAAGTGGTTCATCCATGATCAACTAAAATATAGATTACTAACATGAAACATGTATTTTAAGGTTTGGATGGTTTTCTCTATATGGTTTTCTATCTTTCGATGGAAAGTAGTGTTCAAAAAAATTTGAGTTCCAAAAGCCTGATGAAGACTTCATCATACCCAAGATGTGAAATGAGGATCATGATTACAGTTGATCATCTTCAATACTTCATGGAGCCTCACATCCTCCTCTCTATACTACCTCACTACGATTTTACAAAGATCGATTTTTTAGTTTCCAAGAAATTAGATAACTTCATAAAGTGGTATACTATTACACAAATATAATCATATAGAATTGGATATTTTTGTAAACTAGTGATGAAGTCCACTGAAGTATCATCCCAAACCCAGAAGCCACTCAGCAGTGCCTCAATCCAAGTGGGTCACATAGCCTCAAGCACATATTCCCAAACTCCAAAGGTTGCTGAATAGTAGTGAGGACCTAGGTTTGTTAGTGGGGATACTATTTCAGAATTACAATATTATATAATACTAGAAGCCAATAACATATAGCTTGTGAAAGTAGATAAAGAAGTATAAAACTAATAACCAATCAAGAAAGGAATATAAAAGAAGCCAGAAGTGTCTCATATATAATGATGATATTTGTACATGTAATATATCCACGAAAAAAGGTACATAGTGGTATAGTAAAATAAAAGTACCAAAAAGAATAAAAATTAAAATGAACTCTCTCCAAATAGCCCTGTGAGCCTCATATCTTTCCTGATCTCCCCTTCTCCTAAGCAACAATCAACAACATGTGTTGGGGCACTTTTCCCTTTCCAAACATTCAACCATATAATCTATTTGGTTTAACCAAGGGAGGAAAAAATAGGGTGTGAGATAAAATATTAGTTGGAAACCAACTGATTATCCAATAAAAACATATATTTTAATTACATTTTAATGGTATTAAATGTTCATTTTTGATCTTATGGGCATGATTTAGTGCATTTTCATTATGAACATCCATTCTCATCATTTGTGCACTTCACGCCTAATATACACCAATTTAGGCCCAATGAGTCATCGGATTCTAAGGAATGTAATTATCAATTTCATTAATTTTATATTTTGGTAACTTTATCTACACTTAAATGTGAACATTTTTCATTCAGGGATAAATGGATAATTCATGGAAGAAGATGGAGATATTTTGTGATGAAAGGAAGCAATTCTAGAGAAGGCAGATTGGACACCAGCCTACTGATGAGACTGTGGGGCCCAACATACAGGCCCCATTAATCCCAAATTTCGTGGGATTCTAGAATAAATGTATAGGAACAAATCACTATTCAGGAGATAATGCTAATTCTGCTTCTATGGTGGTCATTAAGGCGGCCCAAGTTAGAGATACAATTCTGGGCCAGATTCTTCAGCCCAGAAAAACAGCCCACTAATTTGATCATATCTCGGAATCCACAACTCCAAATGGGCCCAAAGTTTACAGGAGGTTAGAATACATCCGAATATCCATTTTTATATTCTATGGCCCACTATGATTCGGCCATATAGAAGGTCTCCCAGACGCGTTTGTTCGGTGAAGGAAAGTTGGCTGCCACCTCGGGTCAAGGGTGGAAAAATCAACTCTCCCTTACTTTCCACCCACCTATGGCCTACCAAAATTAATTGAGGAGACTTGGACTATTGGAGGCTAGACCCAAGGGCTCATAAATGCCTATTTAAGGCAGTGGTGTTGAATGATTGAAGGATCTTTGGTGCTTGGTTTCATTGTAGTGTTAGGATGTCGCTTTGTGTTTGTAATCACATTTCTTTCTCATGTAAGTTGTTTAATTCACCTTAGTTTCTTAATAAAAGTTCTTCTTATCTTATTATTCTGTTATTCTACTTATCACTTTGATACCGTTGGTTCAAGGTGTGAACTTTTTCATACCAAACCTTGTGATATTTATCACACAACGGAGGAGTGATCTTTTTTTGTTGTTGTTTTTACTTCTTCAATTCCACCTTTGTAAGTCTACTTACTGCTTCCGTTGAAGACATGTCATCAATGGAGGGCTAACTCTTTTATGAGTTGATCCAAGGGAGTATAAAGGGGCTTGATTGGATGTTATTTATCACTCCATTAATGGCTAATCACTTCTTTTAAATGAGACTTTTATTTGATGATTTTAAAACATCTTCATCCTTATTGAATTTAAGGTCACCCATTTCAAGTGCTAATACGAACCTCTACCTTGGAGTGCTCATAACTTTGATCCTTCAAGTTTATAGGTGATTAGTATTAGGGTGTAGGCATTAAACCAATAAGTGATGATTTCGTTTGATCTTCTTAAATGAATCCATCTCAATTATAATAATTTCAAATCATTAAAAAAGTAATTCATCCAATCCACCCCGAGTGATAACCTAGGATCAACTCATTCTTTTAAATTGAATTCACTTAAATCTATTAGATATCTTTCAAACCCATCTAAAATCAATCCAATTTGGCCACTTCATATCCGAAAACAGTCCATAGAATGTGCGTGTCTATAGGTTACATCTTAGGTCTCTGTGGATTCGATAACCCAAGCTAAACTACAAGGACCGTTCTACCTTTATCTCTTGGGCAAATTTGAGAGAGAATCAAATTTTGGCGCCGTTTCCGAGGACCCAAGTAAGTCATCTAAACACCCATTCTATTCTCCCCCATTTCTTCTTTTCTCATCCAAATTATCTTATCTTGTCCCTTTCTCATTTTTTTTCTTTTGGCGCATGTCCGCCTACACCCGTGATCAATCAAACCGTCTTGTTAGGGTGGATAGTCCTGGGGTTGGGGAGTCAAGTACACCAAGGGAACTCATTACATTAGATCATAATCTTATTAATACTATAGAGTCCAAAATTGAGCCAATTTCAATGGAAGGTATTCAAGGAAACCAACTCATAAACCCGGGTGGAAACCAAAATGGAAACCCAAATGAGGCAGCCCCAAACTTGGGGAATGTGATGGATCAAACCATGAATGACTACCTCACACCTTCCTGGACCAATTCCCCCTCATGAATTAGTCAAATTTCCCTAGGAGATTCCAACTACATATTTAAACCCCATGTCCTAAACCACCTTCCCACATTCCATGGAATGGAGTCCGAGATGCCATACCTGCACATTAAGGAGTTCAATGACATTGTAGAAACCATGTGTTCCCCACATCAACTAGAATCAGCTAAGATGAGTCTATTTCCTTTTTCTTTAAAGGATCGAGCTAAAAATTGGCTAAACAATTTGGGACCATCATCCATCATCTCTTGGGACCAACTACAAAGAGAATTATACAAAAAATACTTTCCCCACCATAAAACAATTGCACTTAAAAAGAGTATCCAAAACTTTTTTGAAAAAGAGAGAGAGTCATTCTATGAAACATGGGAGAGGTTCAAAGACACTCTAAACATGGTTCCACACCATGGTTTTTCTATTCCTGAACAAGTGAGAATTTTCTATGAAGGGTTGGGTCGAGGGAACAAACAATTCATTGACATGATGTGTAATGGAACCTTTAAAAACAAAGCCCGAAATGATGCTTACGAGTATCTAGAAAGCCTTTCTGAACAAAACCAAACATGGGGAACTTCACATTATTCTGAAAATCCACAAAGAACTACTAGAATTCATACACTTAGAAAAGAGGAAAGCCTTAGGGTTAAACTCGCAACACTCTCTAGAAAGGTTGAAGAGATAGACCTTAGGAAAGTCCATGAAATCCAAACTGTTGACCCTATTTGCACAATTTGTGACAAACATGACCATAAGACAGAAAACTGCCCAACCATTCCATCCATCAAGGATGTTCTCTTAGGAGGACCCCAACAGAAGTAAATTCTTTGAACTTTGAAAAGCCTCAATACCAAAACACCTTCAACCCAAGGTATAACGACCACCCAGGATTCCGCTAGAAAGATAACGAACAACCTAGCCAACCACAGGGACAAAATCCGTACCCCCATCAGAACTACCAAACCCATAACCAGTTCCAAACCCAACCTATCCAATACCAACAGCCACTAGTCCATTTTCAACAATCCATCCCACCTCCAAAATATCCCCCTGGGATAAACCAACCTACTCAAGCACCCACCCAAACTGTTCCACAAAGCCTACTAGAAAAACTGTGCAAACAAATAGAGAGGATGAACTCGGAGGTATCTTCCCTAAAACAAGAACATCAAACCATCAAAACTGGAAAGGCACCCATGCCTACTCAGGTGGTTCCATCCTCAACTTCAAGGGGAGAGTCAAGTTGTGCTCAAACAACTCATGAACAAATAAAGTCTATGACTGTTTTAAGAAGTGGGAAATCAATTGAGAAACCTGAACAACTAATTCAGAACCCACCCGAAGATTCAAACTTGGATGAAAATTCAAATGAACCAAAAGTTCAAACTGAGGAAACTGATAACATTTTCAAGGAAACAACTCTTCAACAAACAAACCCACAACCTGCACCATTTCCTCAATGCATGAGGGGGAAAACCAAGCCTGAACTGAGTGAAAAATTGAGGGAAATCTTTTCACAAGTCAAGTTAAACATACCCCTTCTCGATGCAATCAAAACCATACCTGCCTACTCAAAGTACCTTAAGGACCTGTGTACTTTTAAAAGAAAATTTTCACATAAAAATCAAGTCCTTTTGGATGCTAATGTGAGTACCACCATTCAAGGGACCATTCCTCCTAAGTTGAAAGACCCAGGTTTCCCTTAAATAAATGTTGAACTAGGAGAAAGTAAAGTTTTCAAGGCCTTGTGTGACCTAGGTGCTAGTGTAAATCTCATCCCATATGCTGTGTACTGTCAGTTAGGCCTAGAAGAACTCCAACCCACATCTGTCACACTTCAGCTTGTTGATCATAGCATTAGGGTTCCAAAGGGGATTTTAAAGGACGTTCTGGTAAAGGTTGAAAACTTCATCTACCCTGCTGATTTCATTGTCCTTGACAACCATCCAAATTTAGGAAATAAGGAACAAACCCCAATCATCCTTGGTCATCCTTTCCTTTCAACAATCAACTTTGTTATCCGAGTTCGAAATGGGAACATGACCATCACCTTTGGGAACATGAGTCTAGACTTGAACATCTATAATACAATCTCACAAATAGGGGATGATGAGGACATTCATGAAGTAAACATGATAGGAAGCATTGATAATGAATCCATGTAACATCAAGGAATATTTAATGAATGTTTAAGTCAGGATGAGATTGATTTCCTTTGTTCATATGAAGGAAGTTTATCTCCTTGTCTTGAATCATTTTCAAATTGCTCTTATGATGAAGTCTTAGGTCCAACAATTAGTGAAACCTTTCAAGAAACCAATTTCATAGAGACCCCTCTAAATTCCTTCCCTAAATCTGATCAATCCAATCTAGTAGCTGAAACTTCTACATGTGAGGAATCAATCCTATCGGAAACTCTAAAAAAAGAAATTGATCTTGATCCAATGTCCCAATCTTCTGCTAAAATTCTAAACCAACCTGATCTTGAATTGAAGGAACTTCCTACTACACTCATGTATGCTTTCCTAGGGGACAATCAAACACATCCTATTGTCATTTATTCTTCTCTTGAAGACAATCATGAGAGGATGCTTCTAGATGTACTTAGGAAGCATAAGAAATCCATTGGTTGGACCCTTTCTGATATTCCTGGGATTAGCCCACTTATCTGGACTCATAGGATTATTCTGGAATCTAATTCAAAGCCATGTCGTCAACCTCAACGGTGACTCAATCCTAATATCATGGAGGTAGTAAGGAACGAACTTCTGAAATTGTTGAAAGCTGGTATCATATATCCCATAGCTGAGAGTGAATGGGTGAGCCCAATCCAAGTGGTTCCAAAAAAGGCTGGAATCACAGTGATAACCAATGAGGATGGAGAGATTCTTCCAACAAGGGTGAGTAGTGGATGGAGGGTCTGCATTGACTATAGGAAACTAAACTCATTCACCAAGAAGGACCATTTCCCCTTACCATTCATTGACCAAGTCCTTGAGAGAGTGGCATGTCATGCCTTCTACTATTTCTTAGATGGGTACTCAGGGTACAATCAAATTGAGGTCTCCCTAGAGGATCAGGGGAATACTACATTCACATGTCCTTTCGATACCTTTGACTTGAAACGCATTCCCTTCGGGTTATGCAATGCCCCTGGAACCTTCCAGCGGTGCATAATGGGAATATTCTCAGACATGGTAGGGGATTTTCTAGAGGTCTTCATGGATGACTTCTCTGTGTTTGGGGATACTTTTGAGGGATGTCTACAGAATGTGGAGAGAGTCTTATCAAGATGTGAAGAAAAGAATATGGTTCTAAACTGGGAAAAATTCCATTCCATGGTTAAAGAGGGACTTGTTCTAGGTCATCTGGTCTCGAGTAGGGGGATTGAAGTTGATAAAGCAAAGGTTGACATCATTCGTCACCTTCCATCACCCAAAACTGTCATGGAAGTGAGGTCTTTCTTAGGACATGCTGGTTTCTATAGAAGATTCATCAAGGACTTTAGTTCAATATACCTTCCTCTTTGTACTCTCTTAGTAAAGGATGCTCCATTTGTTTGGACAACAAGCTATAAGGGTTCATTCTCAACCCTCAAATCCTCTCTCACCTCTCCTCCCATTATGAAATCTCGAAATTGGAACCTTCCTTTTGAACTTATGTGTGATGCCAGTGACTTTGCTGTTGGAGATGTGTTAGGACAACATTGTGATAAAACTCCTTATGTCATTGCTTATGCAAGCAAATCCTTAAATGATGCCCAAATCAACTACACCACCACTGAAAAGGAGTTACTTGCTATTGTGTTTGCCTTAGAGAAGTTTAGGTCCTACCTCTTAGGATCACCCATCACTGTGTTCACTGACCATTCTTCACTAAAATACCTCTTCCAAAAACAAGATGCTAAGGCTACACTGATTAGGTGGATCCTTCTCTTACAAGAATTTGACCTCACAATCAAGGATAAAAAGGGAGTTGAAAATGTTGTAGTTGATCACCTCTCTAGGATGGAATTTAAAGACAACTCAAATCACCTTTCTGTGTCTGATTTGTTTTCTAATGAACACCTATACTCTATGAGTGACTGCCCTTGGTATGCTGACATAGAAAATTTCTTAGTGATAAGAGTCATTCAAAAATTATTAGGGACTCAAGCTCGAAGGAAATTCCTTTCTGATGTTAGACACTAAGTGTTTGATGATCCATACCTCTATAAGTTCTGCCCTGACCAAGTCATTAGGATGTGTGTTCCAGAATCTGAACAAGATTCCATCCTTAAATTCTGTCATAGTGAGGAATATGGAGGTCACTTTTCCTCTAAGAAAACATTTTCTAATATTCTTCAATGTGGTATCTTCTAGCCCACCCTCTCAAGGGACTCCTACACATTTTTTCAAATCTGTCCTAGGTGTCAACAAGTAGGGTCCATCACAAAAAGGAATCAAATGCCACTCACTCACATCTTAGTAGTTGAAATCTTTGACTGTTGGGGAATTGATTTCATGGGCCCCTTCTCAAACTCTCGGGGATACCTCTACATACTCTTAGCTGTTGATTATGTCTCAAAATGGGTTGAGGCCATTCCCACTAAGTTCAATGATCATCATGTTGTGATTCGATTTCTGAAAGAGAACATATTTTCAAGATTTGGAATTCCTAGGTCTATCATAAGTGACCATGGAACTCATTTTTGCAATCGTCCATTCTCATCACTCATGGAAAAATATGGAATTTCTCACAAAGTGTCCACTTCTTACCACGCTCAAACCAATGGTCAAGTTGAGTAAGCGAATAGGGAGATTAAGCAAATTCTTGAAAAAATTGTCAACCCCTTTAGGAAAGATTGGTCTGAGAAACTCTTAGATGCTCTTTGGGCCTATAGAACCGCTTATAAAACCATTTTAGGAATGTCCCCATATAGGTTGGTTTATGGAAAAGCATGCCATTTACCTGTTGAAATTGAGCATAAGGCCTTTTTCGCAATTAAGAAAATGGATTATGACCTCTCATTGGCCGGAACAAAAAGGAAATTAGATCTCAATGAACTGGAGGAATTAAGGATGAAGGCTTATGAAAATTCAAGGATCAATAAAGATAGAGTTTAAGCCTACCAATCTAGGAATATCAAGGTAAAAAATTTTGAACTGGGAAAACTTGTGCTCTTGTATAGTTCAAAACTTCATTTACACCCGGGAAAGTTAAGGTCTAAATGGTAAGGTCCTTTCATAGTGCATCATGTATACCCTCACGGGGCAGTAGAGATTCAAGATCCCACAAGTGGTCACATTTTCAAGGTCAATGGTCAAAGGTTAAAAACATTCATTGAATCATTCAATAAATAGGAAATAGATGTTGATTTAATTGATCCAATCTATGAACCAGGAAAAAATTGATAAATTTGGGATCTATGTCGGGCTAACAACGTTAAACAAAGCGCTGCACGGGAGGCAACCCGTGGTTTTTATGTTTCTAATCTTTCTGAATCATCTTTATTTTTCAAATAAGATTACTTAATCATTTTTATATTTAAAAATAAAAAATAGACTTTTGACTTGTTCTTCTATTATGAGTATGGATGGGTACGAAAGAGGAGCACCATATTCATTCGTGTCACGTGGTGTGATCCTTGAGTAATACCTTACCCAGAAATTTAAAAAGAAGAAAATGTATCATCAGTTTATTTTGTTTTATTTTTATTATTTTATAGGTTAAGATAAAAATAAAAATATAATAATAATAAAAAGCCCACACCATAGGTCGTGTGGAAAACCCCGTCACAATCGGCGAATCCGCGGGGACTCAAACCCGGGACCGAAGGGAGACGGGGGAACGCGCTTACCACTGACCTGCGGCTTCTTGTGCTTCCTTATTCTATAATTTTTATATATATTCTTATATTTTACTTCCTTTATTTTATAAATATATATATATATATATATATATATATTGTTTGTTTTTGTTTGTTTTGTTTGTTTTGTTTTTCCTTTTTCCACTAGGGAACTTTGCAAGTGACATGGATATCAAAGGAATAAATTCGAGCGGCAAGAACTTCAAACTTCAACCACCAGGTGACTTCATTACATGATCCTCATATTTCAATTTCCTTATTGAACTCCCCTCTTTATTCCTCTACCCCATTCTAAATTTTGTTTTTATGAAACTAGGGACAGTTTCATTCTAAGTTGGGGGGTGTGGAAACAAAATGTTTGTTTAAAAAAAACAATGATAAAAAAAAGAAGTAAAATTCCTTTATCATTCATATAATAACATCTTTTCTCACATAAAAACTACATATCAAATAATTATTATTTCCTTGACTCTTAATTTAATTCATGATTAAGTTTAAAAGCATTGATTTTGGAAGTTTGGTTGTCCAATGAAAATTTTCATCATTTTTATTTTCATCCATTAAATCAAAATGCCACAATGAAAATCCTTTAGACTGTGGGGTAATAATTTGAATTTTTGGGGTCCCATAATAAATAGCATAGGCTGGTTTGATTTTTATGAATAATATGAGTATTCAAAAAAAAATTAAAAAAAACAACAAAAAAAATTGCGTGTAGAGCAATGGATTGATAAAATGCGAGGATTTTGGCACATGGGGATCGTGACTCCAGAGTTTTATAGCCCTGAGTTTTTCAATATATCTCTCTTTATGGTAATATGACTTTGTTTGTGATTATGTTAACTCGAGACGATGCCCGAGTATGTGGGCTTCACTTGGTTCCCTATGGCCTTTGAGTCTGGGAGTCATCGGCAAATTCTTGCTCATGGGTTAATTTGATTAACTGCAATCTCAATTACTATGGAAATATTTCAAAAAAAATCAAAAAAAAGAATGAAGAATATTCATATTAGGATTAAATGTGATTCCACCTAGCGCTTCCATGATTTCCCCTTGAATGAAAATGAACCCCCATATCTATTGTGATACACAACACATCATTATACCTAATTGAGTTGGATGAAGTATGATGATAGATTTGATCAAAGGAATGGGCTTCAGATTGGGATCTGCTTTTAAATTCATCTTGTTTGAAATTATCTTTATAGGTTATAAAAATATATTTGTGTGCATTTTACATTGTGAGCACTGTTTGTTATAATGTGTTTGAAGAAAGGAATTCAAATAAAACCATTGAATTATTTGCTCGGGACTAGAAAATCTAAAGTTGGGGGGTGTGATTATCCAATAAAAACATATATTTTAATTACATTTTAATGGTATTAAATTTTAATTTTTTATCTTATGGACCTGAGTTAGTGCATTTTCATTATGAACATCCATTCTCATCATTTGTGCACTTCATTCCTAATATAAACCAATTTTGGCCCAATGAGTCATCTGATTCTAAGGAATGTAATTATCAATTTTTTTAATTTTATATTTTGGGAAAATTATCTAAACTTAAATGTGAACATTTTTCATTCAGGGATCAATGGAGAATTCATGGATGAAGATGGAGATATTTTGTGATGAAAGGAAGCAATTCTAGAGAAGGTAGATTGGACACCAGCCCACTGATGAGACTTTGGGGCCCCACATAAAGGCCCAATTAATCCCAAATTTCGTGGGATGCTAGAATAAATTTATAGGAACAAATCACTCTTCAAAAGATAATGCTAATTCTGCTTCTATGGTGGTCATTAAGGCGGCCCAAGTTAGAGATACAATTCTGGGCCAGATTCTGTGGCCCAGACAAACAGCTCACTAATTTGATCATATCTCGGAATAAACAACTCCCAATGGTCCCCAATTTTACAGGAGGTTAGAAGACATCCGGAGCTCCATTTTTATCTTCTATGGCCCACTCTGATTCGGCCATCTAGAAGGTCTTCCAGACGAGTTTGTTCGCTGAAGGAAAGCTGGCTGCCACCTCGGGTCAAGGGTGGAAAAATCAACTCTCCCTTACTTTCCACCCACCTATGGCCTACCAAAATTAATTGAGGAGACATGGACTGTTGGAGGCTCGACCCAAGGGCTCAAAAATTCCTATTTAAGGCAGTGGTGTTGAATTATTGAAGGATCTTTGGTGCTTGGTTTCATTGTAGTGTTATGCTGCCGCTTTGTGTTTGTAATCGCATTTCTTTCTCATGTAAGTTGTTTAATTCACCTTAGTTTCTTAATAAAAGTTCTTCTTCTCTTATTATTCTGTTCTTCTCCTTATAACTTTGATACCGTTGGTTCAATGTGTGAACATTTTCATACCAAACCTTGTGATATTTATCACACAATGGAGGAGTGATCTTTTGTTGTTGTTGTTGTTTTTACTTCTTCAATTCCACCTTTGTAAGTCTACTTCCCGCTTCCGTTGAAGAAATGTCATAAATGGAGGGCTAACTATTTTATGAGTTGATCCAAGGGAGTAGCAAGGGGCTGGATTGTATGTCATTTATCACTCCATTAATGGCTAATCACTTCTTTTAAATGAGACTTTTATTTGATGATTTTAAAACATCTTCATCCTTATTGAATTTAAGGTCACACATTTCAAGTGCTAATACGAACCTCTTCCTTGGAGTGCACAAAACTTTGATCCATCAAGTGTATAGGTGATTAGTATTAGGGTGTGTAGGCATTAAACCAATAAGTGATGATTTCTTTTTATCTTCTTAAATGAATCCATATCAATTATATGAAATTGAAATCATTAAAAAAGTAATTCATCCAATCCACCCCGAGCGATAACCTAGGATCAACTCATTCTTTTAAATTGAATTCACTTAAATCTATTAGATATCTTTCAAACCCATCCAAAATCAATCCAAGTTGGCCACTTCATAGCCAAAAATAGTCCATATAATGTGCGTGTCTATAGGTTACTTCTTAGGTCTCTATGGATTCGATAACCCAAGATAAACTACAAGGACTGTTCTACCTTCATCTCTTGGGTAAATTTGAGCGAGAATCACCATCCAAGATAAATAAATTTCATATGGTGTGAAATATAGCATGTTAAATAGGAAAGTAGTAAATAAAAGTAAATTTCCCATGGAATTTACATCACTAAGCATGAAAAAAATTGCTTCTCATGTCTCCCTACAAAAACAGTGTCATATACTATACAAGGAAGATATAAGAAATATAAATAAACATTATGACCTCACCTTACTCCCATAAATATCTATTCTTCCACGTCCTTTCTATATAAACATATGTTTCAGAAATATCCACATCCAATCCGTTCAACCCAACATGTCATAAAACCCACACTTATCTCATATGTCAAGTATCGTGCCATGAAGGGTACGATCCGAGGTTCCAAGAACTAAGGAGTCCTCATCAGTTCCCTATAGAATCTTAGTGGAATCGTGGTATAGGAACCGTGTTGAGTCCTAGGAGCATGTCATACTGAACATGCCCTACACGAGTCCAAGAATATCGGATCCACGGGTTAGAAAATCATATGGAATCCAATAGAGTCAAGACCTAGGGGTGGAATACTCAACCCAAGGAATCCACTACCAAAATCAAGATCCATGGAGAGCTATCCATGGCATCTATACCCTTTCCATTTCATACAATTTCAATCATCCCATATGATTCTACCCGCTCATGTAATCAAATTCACATTCAAACATGTCATATGGGTATACCCACCCATTCATCACAATTTATAGAAAAACAAGTCAAATGGGTATACCCACCCATTCATCACCATTTCCAAATAGTCATTAAACAGATTTAAAACCAATCAAGGAGTTTTCCCACTCATTTAACCAATTATACATAATATATTTAACAACAAAACATGGAATTTCAATGTGGAATAAGTTAAGGAGGAAAAATATCTCCTAAAAAAGCTATTCAAGTTCCACTTTATCCAATTAGTCATTGCATCAACATGCTATAGAGTAATCCAATCTCATATTCCTTTAATTCATTTCAATTCATTTATTTAAGAGCATCCTCTAAGAAGGAAATCTTCAACTCACCCCATGGGTGGTTCAATATGTCGTGAACAAAGTAAAATTCTAATAGTTACACCCCATGGGTGAACATAGTTCAGCTAACAGCTACCAACACAGCATAACAAAACCTAGGGGAATACCTAATAGGTCTGATTACGTCTATTTTAATTAACCAATTAAAATCTAGGGTCACACAAAAATGTTTGTTGAGAGGATTAATGGTAGATGGATCTATAAAGCACCAAAACTCAAAAGAAATGTATAGACCACCTACTTTAGATCTCCAATGGAGCGGTTGTCTAGTATCATGTCCTCCATTGACTCTTATTAAGAGAAATAACAATAACGGATGAAGAATGAGAAATTAGAGAATATGATACTAAATCCAAATAGTGAAGTTGATAGCTATAATAATTAAGAATAGATAAAAATGAATTTATGTTTTACCGATGCATATCTGATGAAAAAACTGTGCTCAAATCGGAGATCAGACGAAGAATCTTGCTCAAATCCTAGGTTGGTCAACTTTGAGAGGTACAAATGATGTGGGGTTCTGTATGTGGAATGGAAACTAAAAATATGTTTTAAAAATTATTTTTAATTTAATTAAAAATTATAAAATTTTAAAAATAATGGGGTTTCACTATTTTGTTTCATGTTTTAGAAAACTGTGTTCCAAACATGAAAATTTATTCTTGGTCATAGGGTCACTCGCAAGGTTTAAAAATCGTGCCGAAACCATGCAGAAACCGTGAACTAACCCCTTTTCAATGTTTGAAAAAACTGAAGAACTAGCCTCCCAATTGTGCAACCCATTTAGCACTGTTATTTCAAACCATGCTAATAGTACCACCCCTTTATCCCGCCTCTCACAGTTTAGTCAAACCATGCGACCTTCCCCATACAGTTTTCACTAACCATGCATCAGGCTTAAAACATGCCAAAAACTAGTTCTAGGATTCGACAAATCCCTAGACACCTCCAAAACACCAGTGATCCAGTTGGGAACTCACATGAAGCCATATTTAAGCATTAAAATTGAAAAGGAAGGGATATTAACCTCATACAAAAACCTGAGTTCTTAAAAATATTCCCCCCTTAAAAACATTTGTCCCCTAATTTCTCTTTATAGGGTGGTCAAGATTCATTGGAGAACAATTATGGCCACTGATCATGCATGTAAACCTTCAACTACGAGGTCACATCCATTAAACGGTTTTATTATATAGAACAAGTACAATAGTAACTGAATGGCCTTGTATAACCTTCATGCTTCTGTCAATGATATGAATTGAATGCTCCTCAAAGGATGTATCAACATGAAGCTTAGCCAACTCAAGATGAAAAGCATGAGATGGGTCTGAATGATAGCGACACAATTGGGATACAAAGAATATGTAATGTATGGATCGGTACCTCTTAAGTAACTGCAACTGATAGGATACTGACCTGACTCTCTCCAAAATCTCAAATGCCCTGACATATCACATTGAAATTTTACCCTATCTCCTTATTCACCTATGTCCCAACCTCACTGAAACACGTATGAAAAACAGATCCCAGACATTAAACTCTAGAGTCCATCTATAGAGATCGACATATGATCTCTTCCAAGAATATGTAGACGAAATCCTTTTTTGAATCAGCTGGACTTCTCAGAAGTCTTATGCATGAGTTTTGGTCCGAGTAAAGCTTCATCACCTGCCTCTAACTAGTATAAGGGCGATCAACATGGCCTACCATATAAATCCTCGTACGGTTCCATATTTATAGTCACCTAATAACTATTATTGTAGAAGAATTAGACCACGGGGATATGATTCTCCTAGGAGCCCCCAAAATCTAGGATGTATGCTTGCAGCATGTCATCTAGCAGTTGTATCATATGCTCTAAATGGCCATCAATCTGAGGGTTGTAAGTTCTGATTAGAAGCACCTGTGTTCCCTACATCCTCTAAAAAATCTTCCAAAAACAAGATGTAAATTGGGAATCTATATCTAAAATGATATAATGAGGGATCCCATGGAGTCATACTATGTCATGGATATGTTTCTCCCTAAGCTCATCAACACTGAAGGTATCATTGATCAGAATTAAAATAGAAATTTTTTTGAGCCTGTTAACAATAACCCAGACAACATCATTACCTCAAGGAGACCATGGTAAAACTGTCATGAAATCCATCACGACATCATCCTATTTCCACAACAGAATAGCTAACTGCTATAAAATCCTGATAGGTTGCTAATGTTCGGCCTTCACCAGCCGGTAGGTGGAATACATTGTAACAAAACCAACAACCTCACTCTTTATACCTAGCCACTAGTACTAAGGATGCAATTCATGATACATATTGTTGAATCTAGGATGAAATTACCAAGATAAGCATGAAACTAATCTGTCAACTCCTCACGTATGTCCACTAGAACACAAATGCGACCATTGATACATAGGATCTCATACTCACCTATGGTCCAACTAAGAGGTGGGCCCTCACTTTCCACACACTCTCATAGAACTAGGCCCTCATAATATGATAATTCCATCATCCTGACTCTGTCCAATAGGTTATAGGCCCAACTAAGGATGATAGATATGTCTATCCCTGACTATCATTCCCCTCCAAGTGAATCCTAGAGAACAATGCCATAAGCGACCACTCACTACTAGCCTATTTCACAACCTATATCAATGTCTTCCTAATCAGTGCATCAAAAAATGCATTACCTTTACCAGGTGTGTAGGAAAGCTTAAAGTCCAAATATTTTAGGTACTCCACTCACCTTCACTGACTCATATTTAGATCACGCTTTGTAAAAATATACTTGTGGCTTTCTGGTCCCTATACACCACAAAATGATCTCCTTGTAAATAGTGTCTACAATAGCATAATGCGTGGACAGCTGCAGCTGACTCCATATCATGAATTGTGTAATTCTTCTCCAGTGGCCTCATATAGTGAGACTCATACACCATGACTCTATCTCCCTACATTATAACTTCTCTAAGACTGATTCCCGACACATCATAATAAACAGTACAGATCATGCCCTTTTATGGCAGTATCAGGACTGATGCCGATATCAACACCCCTTTTATCTCCTAAAAGGCTTACTCACAAGAATATGATTATAAAGTCTTCACACCCTTATTAGTCAAGCCTGTCAATGACACTTCTAAGCATGAGAAGTCCAATATGAATTTCCTGTAGTAACCAACTATCCCTAAGAAACTCTGTATATAAATTTTTTTCTTAGGATGTCCCCAAGAAACTATAGTTATCGCCTTCTCTTGGTCTACTAATACCTCTATCTTCGAGATAATGTGACCTAGGAAGTGAATTTGATCTATCAAAATGTGGAAAAATTTTATCTTAGGATATAAATAATGCTCTCTTAGTGTATTCAAAATGATCTCTTGATGGTTGGTATGGTAATTAAAATTTTGAGAATACACAAATATATCATCCATGAAAACCAACAGCAAATAATCCAGGTAACGATGGAACACTCGGTTTATCAACACCTTGAAAACCACTATCATGTTCATGATACTGAATGACATAAAAATTTACTCATATAGATCATACCATCTATTAAAGGTTTTACAAGGTATTTTTATAGGTCAAACACATATGTGGTGAAATCATGACCTCAATTGGATTTTTGAGAACAATTGGGCTTCTCGAAGTTGATCAAACATATCATCAATATGAGGCAATAGATATAGTTTTTTAACCATAACCAAGTTAAATTTCTAATAATTCAAAAATTGCCTATGATTTTCCCACCTTTTCTCAAAAAGGATCGCTAAACCTCATAGAGAAGTACTAGTTTAATTAAACCCTTTCATCTCTAAATCATCTAGCTACCGGTTGAGATCCTGCAACTCTATCGTATCTATCCTGTAAGAAGGAATGTATTTTGATGAAGCTCCTGGAACTAGATTTATAGAGAACTCCACCTCTCTCTAAGGAGGTAAAACTGAGATGTTATCCAGGATGATGTCCCAGAAGTGCTCAACCACTGGAGTAAAGTTTTCCTGACTCACTCCCTGATCATCCAGATACAAATTATAAATCCAGGCTATCCTTCGACACCACCCAGGATTTTTTGGTCCATCTCAACTCACTTGGACATCCCATTCACCCTTGTGTGTAAACACTACACCCTCT
This sequence comes from Viscum album, assembly GCA_963277665.1. Taxonomy (NCBI): domain Eukaryota; kingdom Viridiplantae; phylum Streptophyta; class Magnoliopsida; order Santalales; family Viscaceae; genus Viscum; species Viscum album. Next base: position 847,898,389 of record OY728121.1, on the reverse strand, counting down.
GGTGACGTAAAGGTCACACTTCTGTGATATAATTAAACATAAGCTCTATAAGATCCTAACCAATCAATCGTGAGGGTGACATCAAACCCTTTCATCTCACAGACATGTAGATTCTAGATGAAGTGACACCCACCAACCAGGAGGGGGAACTGCCTACACTGGAACACATCCTCCATAATACCTCCCAATGATGTGTCTATCAGAAAAACACCCAAATAAGGAAACTCAATAAGAACATGAACTTTCACCATAGGTGCAGATATAGAACTATGATTTTAACATGTATAAAAAAGGGAAGATTCAATATTAGAGGCTACTACGATTGTAAATCTCACCCTAGGAAATTTGAAACCCTACTCATTAGGGTTAGGTTGTAATGAATAGATCTGTCATTTACCATGAACCAATAATACAACCTCACTGCTCGGCATAGGCCCACTATAATGTCTCAATGTAACTGGTGTTTGTATTCTATGACCATGACCACCACTTCCTCAATGTGACTGACTGTCACTGTTCCAAATCCCTATATGATATGCAGTTATGGAACCTTCTCTTGAACCTAGTGTCAAACCAGACTCCCTACCACACTAACTTGGAGGGATGTTCCTACAGCAACATTTCACATGGACCATCCTAATGCAAGCTCGACACTTGACTGGGTCATTTTTGCACAGAATGATTATGTGACCTCGGCTACCACACTAATGAAAAAATACTGAGCTACTAGTACTCATATCCTGACTGGTACTCATCTCATGGAAAGACTAAAATATGTTCTTTCTGCATGAATATGTAGAACTACAGGGTCGAGAAATAGCACTTCCATGCTCGACACCTCCAGCCTCTCTCAGGTTCCACTTTTTAATTAGTGAATGATTTATAATTTCAGTGATAGAGGTCAAATTGAATGCATTGACCTAATATCTTATAGTATGTTGGAGACCTTCCTTAATGTGTCTCACTCGAGATAGATCATTAGTAATGTAACTTGGTGCAAAAACCTTCAAATCTATAATGTGTGATGAGTAATCCATAATTATCATCATTCCCTCCTTGAGATTCATAAACTCACTAGCTCTCTCTTCTTGTAGAGTCTCATGATAAAAAAGTCATAGAAGCGGGTTTGTAAATTATCCCAACCCATATCTTGCAACCTATCATCCTGGTTCTGAACATCCCACCAGTTCTTTGCGACTCCACAGAGAATATATGTGGTGAACTGAGCCCTCCTCTCAGGAGGAATCTAAAGATGATAAAAAACTACCAACATAGTCTCTATTCATAGCTCAATATATTGTGGACCACCATCTCCCAAAAACATAGGAGGATGTTTCTACTGGAACACTAACATCAAATCAGCCATAGACAAGGAAGGTTGTGGGGATCCTTGAATAGTATTCATGTATCAAAATATACCCTCATGGAACTATGCCTTAGTAACCATTTTCAAAACATCCACGGGTGCCACAACTAGCTCAAAAGGAGGATCATCCAGTAGCCTATGGCCCACCACATCTGGAGTTTGGTCATCGCTTCCCTCTGGGTGTATGAGTTGTGGTCGTCATGGTGGTATGTATCTACAATTCCAAACACCCACCTCAAAAATAACGATACTAAGATTCAAAACTCAAATTTATAGGAAAAGTAAAAACCCTCCTAAAAAAATTCACACCCCATAACATACTCTTAAATCCGGGACTATAAAAATAACAATCTTAAACACCACTTGATACTCTACCTCATTCCCACTCAAGATATGGGTCTAGGACAAGTCTTAGTTCCTCATTTCATGTTTCGTCTTCATTATAATTTTAATTAAAATTCATTTTACATTTCATTACCATAATTTAGTTATTCAATGGGCATAACCCATGGGTTCACTATGCTCTAATCCATGAGGTCCCATAAAACCTCATGAACCAAATTATGATTCCCATTCAATACAAACATACCAAATTCAATTTAATAATTTAATTTAATATGTTTAATATTTTATTGTCCATAAGGGCCCACATACCTTATGAATTGAAAGATGGAATCAGTTCTCTATCCACTACATAAAATCTATCACAAAAACAGATATAGATATTGTAACACCTATCACAACAACATTCAATGAGTAATGAATCTTAAACAGCATGACATAGTGCATGGTATATTATTTCTAACAAGTTTATATATGATTCATGAGATGGAATATCCTCATCTCCTCAGGTTATAACTGAAATTGAACCCACAATTTCATTTATAGTAACAAAACATAGAAATTAGGTCACCCAATGATGAAATAAAATCAACTTTAACATAAAAGACCTAGAGAATAACAATTTCATTCTAATCAATTTGGATTTTCCATGTATGTAGGGTAGCTTATCCTAGGTACAGCTTATTACCAAACTCCATTTCCTTCCTATCATTGTATATTGTCCAAAAATAGTAAGACTAACCAGAAAACCTCCTATGATACCACTTTGTAACGTCCCAATCCCAGAAGCCACTTAACAATGCCTCGAGCACAGTGGGACATAAAGCCTCAAGCACATCTCTCTAAACACCATATGCTTCCAACTAGAAGCAAGGGCCTGGGTGTTCTAGTGGAGAGACTATTCTCCCATTACCATAGTATATCAGAACATAAGTCAATAAAATACATGTAGTGGAAGCATACAAACAAAAATAAAGCTGATAACCAAACAAGAGAGGAATATAAAACATTCCAAAAGTGTCTCATATATAATCATGATAATGATACATGTAAAATATCCCAGAAAATATCCAAAATAGGTACAAAAGAGTAGAGTAAAATAAAAGTATCCAAAATCCAAAAAGTACAAAAGTGTTATCTCTAAATAGCATCATGAGCCTCATCTCGTTCTCATGCTCTCCTGCTCCAAAGTAGTAAAAAACATTAATTAGGGAACTTTCACCTTTGTGAACCTGCAACCAAATAATCTATTTTGGTTCCCTAAGGGAGGCCCAAAAAGGGTGTGAGATAACATCCTAGTAGGAAACCACAAAAGATATATACTATTCTAGGGTGTACAATATAACAAGTCAAGTAGGTAATTAGTATAGAAAAGTAAAGTCTCATGGAATGTGTATCACTAAGAATTTAAACCAAAATATCCTCTCAAGACTCCCAACAATACCAGTGTTACCTATAATAAATTTCATCTATAAGAAATATAAATAAACAACATGGCCTCACTATACTCCCATACGTACTAAGTCATCCACATCCATGTTGTATAGATAGAAGTGTGATAAATATCCACTACATGTCATTCAACCAAACATGTAATAAATCACATGGTCATTGTATATACAAAGTATCATACCACAAAGGGCTAGATCCAAGTTGTCAAGAACCAAGGCATCCTCATCTAATCCTAGGAGAATCTTGTTGGAAACTCAGTATAGGCATTGGTTAGAGTCATAAGAGCATGTCATACTAGAAATGTTCTACACGAGTCCCATCATACCAGATTCAAGGGATAGAAATTCCCATGGAATCCCCCATAATCAAGACCCTAGGGTGGCATACTCAACCCAAATATTCCACTAATGTGCTCATGATCCAGGGAGAGTCATCCATGGAATCTATACACGTTCCAATTCATACCATTTCAATCATCCTACATGATTCTACCCACTCATGTAATCAAATTCACATTAAAAAAATATCACATGTGTATACCCTCCCATTAATCAAAATTTACCAAACAAACAAGTCACATGGGTATACCCACACATTCATCTCCATATCCAAATAATAATTTAAGAAATTTAAAACCACTCAATGATTTTACCCACCCATTTAACCAATTACAATTAATCCGTTTAATCCAACAATCATGGAATTTCAACATGGCATAAAGCAAGGGGCGAAACATCACATAAAAAACTATTCAAGTTCCATTTTATCCAATTAGTCAAATCATCAACATTCTATGGAGGAAACCCATATCCTATTCCTTTAATTAATTTAAATTCATGTATTTAAGAGCTTTACCTAAGAAATAAAGATTCAACTCACCCCATTGGAGGTTCAATATGGCATGAACGTGATAAAATTCCAAAAGGTACACCCCATTAGTGACCATGTTTCGCCAAAAGGATACCCACACATTATAACATAATATAAGGGATTCCCTAAGAGTTCTGATTATTTATATTTTAATTAACCAATTAAATTTCAATGTCACATCTGAAATTCTGATGGATGGAATAATAGCCAATAGCACTATAAATCAGAAAAATGTAAAAGAAATGTATATAACACCCACCATAGCTTGTTAGTGGCTTGCTCATCCAGTATCAATTATTGATTCGAACCGAATTGGGATAAATATAAATAACAGATGACTAACAAGAAATTAGGGAATGTGAGGATAAATACAAATAGCTTAGTCAAATATCCATAATAATTTAGAATGAAAAAATGAATTTGCATGTCATCAATGAAGATCTAATGAGATAAACTGCGCTCGAATCGGAGATTAGATGAAGAATCTAGCTCAAATCAAAGGTTAGTCGCCTTTGAGAGATTCAATAGAGGTTAAGTTCTATACATTGAATGAAAAATAAAAATATGTTTTAAAAAGTATTTTTTATTTTAATTAAATATTATAATATTTACAAAAATAGAGTTCTTACGGTTTAGGTTCATGGTTTAGAAAAACGTGTGCCAACGATGCACAGTTCTTGTAGGCCAAAGGGGAACCTTCATGGTTTTTGAGAACATTTTACATACTATGAGTAAAATGTGCACTAAACTTCTTTCAAAGTCTGTAAAAACTACAAAACTGGTCACACAGCCATGTACCCCATTCCACATGGTTTGGATAAATCATTAGACCAGTACTGGCCCTCTTTTGAATGTCACACTGTTTAGTCAAACCTTGCGGCCTGCCCCGCACGGTTTCCAATAACCATGTTCTTGGATTAAAACAACCCAAAATGCGTTCTGGGGTCTGAACAAGACCTGAACACCTCCAAGACACTCGTGATAAAGTTGCGAGCTAACATTATTCCATATTTAAGAATTAAAATTTAAAAAGAAGGTATCTTCACTACATATGAAAAACCATATTCTTACAATTTAGATACCCTCCCACATCAACTGGGGAACATATAGTTGCTATATAAACCCACTAATAACATGATTCCCATCCTTTGTATATTGGAAGACCAAACACTCAGGCACAAACTCAAAAACTAAAATATTAATTCCAGACCCCAAAAAATAATCTCTCAAATCATGGTACATATTTTCTATTATATAATATATAGACAAGGGTTAGTTATGTAACTCAGAGAGAAATACCTCACACATCACATAGGGAATAAATATAATTCATTACCATAATAATCGATGCAGGTCATCCTTAGAAAATCCCTTAGGAGAATCCCAATAAATAATATGACCATGCTATACATCCATAATATAATCCACTAACTAAGATTCATCCACCTATTACAAAATGTTTTAATGTACAATCATCTAATAGAGACACCATCTTCCATGAATTCCTACCATATCAATGTGTAATGATACTAACTAATCCATCACCTTCTATAAATCCCCATATTCTACAATATCATCTCCATGAGACTTCATGGTCACCATATCAGAAACAAAATTTCTCTTTCCTATTTTGTAGGAAATCTCAAATTTATATTTCTACAAGAATTATACCCACCTTCATTGCTTCAAATTAAAATCATGCTGAGAGAAGATATAATTCCATGTTTTGTGATCTATGAGAAATAAAAAATTCACTATAATGATATAGTGTCATCAAAACCTAAAATAAATCACCACTATGAAAATATCTAGGCCATGGGTAGAATAGTTACATTCATGGGTTCACAATTTTCTAGACCCATAGTATATTACCAATATTTTTTTCATCAATATGCAACTCAATATATATTGTGGTTCCTCATAATAAACCTCATATCGAACACTTTCCTCTTTAAAATGTAGAATAATAACACTATCTAAATTATCCTTCAAATAATAAAAATAATCCTAAAATTTGTCTTTCCACACAAATGCATGATCATTTCTTTTCAAGGTGGGCATAGAAGTCACAATCTTGGAAAAATTGGGTACAAACCTTCTGTAATAGCCTACTAGACCAAAGTGTCTATGAACCTCTATAACATAATAGAGGGTTTACCAAGAAAACAATAACATGATCTTCATTTGTTATATAGAAGCTCCATATTGTGACACAACATTCACCACGATGTCAACACCACAAGACTAGAACTTTAACTTTGGTAACTTTCAAAATATATCTTGATACCGAAGGACCTCAAAAACGACTAGAAAATTCTCTACATTTTATTTCTATAATTAAAAATATTTAAAGATATCATCGATTAATTCCACAAAAAAATTGGATTAGAATCTCATGGAAGATGGAGTTAATAAGTCCCATAAATATGCTTGGTGTGTTTTTAATGACAAATAGAATTACCATGAACTTATAGCGTCCACAATAGCCTAAAAAGTCTTCTTAATATACTCATCCTTACTGATATGTGGTGATTTTATAAAAAAAAGTTAATCTTAGAGAACCAACTAGCTTACTTTAGCTGGTTGAAGAGGTCATAAATCCCTGGATGGGGATATCAGTTCTTCCCAATTACCTAGTTTAGGTGACTATGATCGATGTATAATATCAAGATACCATATATCATACTTCAAAAAAAAATGGTTCACCCCAAGGAGATACACTGGATCATATAAAACCATATAATAGGATAACATTAATTTGAATACACAATTCTCACAGTTCATAAGGTGTTATCTGGTATGGAGACATCAATATCAAAGAGGAACTAGGCTATAGGTTTATCCCGAACACAATATTGTATCAAGGGGTAATGTTATAAAGTGTTATAGGAAAACATCTTGGTATTCTTCTATAACCCTGGGAAACACCATTGATCTCTCCATAGTTGAACTCAACATTAACTCATCCATCATAGAAGTTAGGGTCTTGACACACCTTAGACCCATCTGATGGTCACATAAAGCAATGAACATAACATACTAATTATAGAATTATAGAACATTTCGCGCCTCTTAAATGAATCAATATAATCCTATGCCAAATTAAAGTAGTCTATGTTGAGGATGAAATCATTCTACAATATCTATAAACACAGAAGATGTATTGAAGAGAGTTTTTTCCCTAATATCATATTCAAATATCTATATATATCATACAAAATAACTCAACCAAGGACTATTGTAGTAAATAAAAAGGGAATTATAAGTATATCCACCTCTAGTTCTAATGAATAGAACAAAGTGGGTTCAATATGTTGGGTTTTGTGCATATTCTTTAGTTTAACTAGACATAGTTTTATGGATAAAGATCATTAGAAAGAGATAATGAGATAGAATTACATTGGATAAATCCAATTAGACAATGTTCAATAGGGTGGTAACTCAAAGATTGTTATTTTATCATTGATATTGGCTATTGTTAGTTTTATTAAGAATGTTAAGGGTGTATGAAATGTTGTCAATGTTCAATGAGGGGTTGACTATTTTTCTCAGAAGGTAGTGCAATTATTCCACCTATCAAAGTCCTTCACAAATAGAGGTGGTGGCCTAGTTGAGATGTTTTTGGTTTTTCGTTTGAGATGATGAGAGTTTCTAACTCTGTTTTTTGGATCTTTGTAATGTTTAGAATAAGTGAGTGATGAGTTTTTAATTTTCTTTTATCTTCTTAATGAAAATTATTAAAGTGTTCTCCCATTGATGTAGGACAATTTTTTGAACCACATAATCCTGTATGCCCATTTATTTTTAGTATTTGTTTGAAGTGTTTTAATTGATTTTGTGTAGTGATTTGTTGGGATATCATCCTAGTTCTAGTTAACATACTCTAGAGGAGGTGGTTTTCAGACAAATCTTTTTCTGGTGATGTTTGGATCTATCCACTATGAAAACTGAGATTACCAAAAGAATTATTTACTAGAGGTTTGATAGGAGTCCATCTAATGTATTAAGTGCTCATTGTGTATTTCTAATGATTTGAATTATGAATCCTCATCCTTACCATTCCCTATAAGTGGTATCAAAGGTAAAGTTCTACTTCACTTGAAATTTTTTGGTTTCCCTAAACTTGGATTGTAAGTTATAGTTTTATTTTAGTTAGTTTTACTATTATCAAAAGACTGGCTTCATAGGAAGGCAAGGTTGATATTTGAGAGTTTAATGGAAGAAAATTTTCCTTTCAAGGGATAAAAATAATCCGTCATTTGATACATTCTATATGATCCTTTTTCCATTGAATTTCCTAAGAATATGGATCATATGTAATGGGAGTAGTTTGACAGAATAAAACTACTATGGAAAAACCAATAGCTCTTAACAATTTTTTCATGATATGAAGAATGTTTATCTTGGGAATATATGATTAAATACCTACAATAGATCATGTGAATGGTTTTAATATAATTAAAGGGAATCTATAATCAATAAAGGTTGATTTCATGGATGATTTATGCGGTTAACTTATTCTATCTTCACATTATGATAGTTAGGATTCTATGGTGATAGAATTTGGAAAATGAAGTGGGAAGGCATATCTTGTGTTTAATGATATTTGAAACTTAATCTTAAATAAGTATTTGAGGAAAAATGAATTCCATGATCTATTTGGATGCGATTTTATTAATACCATACATGTATGGTTACCTAAATAGAAATAATTTCGGAAGAATAAGTTGTTAGATGATAAGAAACCATATAATACGTCAAGGTAAATCGGCTAGTATAGGTCCTACCTGTTGGGTTTTTGGGAAGAAATGAAATACCAAGAAATATTGTTGGAATCTGATGGGGATTTAAAATTCTTAATAGATGATGTATATTAGTGAAATGGATAGAGGAACCCATTTAATATTGAGTGTGAATATTCACAAATAACCATGTGTTATAGACTCAAGTGAAACTTTTCAATCAACTCATGAGTGAGGGTGCATGATATATTATGCACCAGGAATCTTTGATAGAATTATTAAAAAAATACGATGAATCTATATAAATAGTTTAGAAAGGATATGTTAACATTTTAATAGAAAATAGTGTCTTGAGACTAAAAAAATTATATATATTCCAATCCTCATATAAAACCTCATATCAATTGGAAAACATGAAGATGTTGGTTTTATAATGACATTCTTAGATGGATTTTAGAAAAAACCAATGGTCCATGATGATTGACCACGATGTAAATAATGGATCCTTATACTTGAATAAATGAACATAATGAAGTTTTGGTGATCAAAAGCACTTCATCAGAAGGTCTCAAATTTTGGAACTATAGTTTTGGCCGCTTTAGTGAGAATAATTTGATTGTTCTAGTGTAAAATGGAATACTTAAAATAGATCACATGGATCTGAGAAGTTTTGAGTGTTATGTGCTGGGGAAACAAAAGAGAGTTCTATTTAACATGGATGGTTGAAAACTAAGGAATAAAAATTTGTAAATTTTTTATTCTAATATATGGGATCATAACCCTATTCACTACAATAGAGGGTCCCTATACATTGTGACTTTAATTGTTGATGTATCTCTAGAGGTATTGGTTCACATAAAAATGAATAATTCAAATGTTTTTATCATTTATTTAGTAGAAGTTTTTTACTAAAAGAGAGTGTGAATGAAAGTTAAAGTGTCTACAGATAGAAAATGGTGGGCAGTACACTAGGCACAAATTTCATAAATTTTGTTAGAGGAAGGGTATCAGATATGAAAATACTATTCTATGAAATCTATAACAAATTTTTTAGTTAAAAGGATGGATCTAACATTGTAAGATAAATATTAGATAATTAGTATTTACTCTATAATGCTTAAGGTAATTTGAGAAGATGATTTAAATACAACATCATTTTTATAAAATATATTTCTTTCTTTACATGTGATACAATAACTTACTAAAAAAATCTTGTAAGGGACCCAAGGTGAACCATCTCAATTTATTCATAATCATCATGTATGTTCATATCTATTCAAAATTCATAGATAAGTTGGATGTTAAATTCATAGTGTGATTTCCCATCAGATATGGTGAGAGAAATTTAGATATCATCTATGCGATGATGAAAAAAATCATCTAGGTAGAATATTTTTCTTTCAATAATTAAATTATATCTAAGGATAAGTTTATGGATAAAATGGACGTAATAGTTCATTATTGTTAGAAAAAGTTTATCAGATGGAGTCCATGACTTGAATATTTAAAATAAAATTCAAAATATCGCACTCTAATAGTCAATCTACTGGATTGAGAATGTTTGGACAAGAATTTATCAGACGGATGACTACTAGGTAGAGAGGTTTAATTTAACAAACATGAAGTTAGTCTAACAAGATCCAATCCTATTAGAAAACCCTGTCAAAGGGTTGGGGTTGGTCTGAACTTTTTACTTTTAACAAACATAATATAAATAGAATATCAAGAAGAAATAACTACTCATAAAGACTCAAAATAGTGGGAGTCATTCGTGGAGGAGGAAATGAATTCCTTATATTCCAAAAATACTTGGGAGTTAACTAAAACACTCTAAATTAAATGATCTCTTGAAAAAAATGGGTGTTTTTTTGAACGATAAAGATGATGAATATAAGAGGTATGAATAAAGGTTGGTGTTAATAGATTTTTAGAAAAAAATAATGGATTTAATTTTCTGAAAATTTTCACCATTGGTGAATCATACAAACATATGAATTGTGCTCAATGTTGTTTAGTATAACAATTTATAGTTAGAGTAGATGGATGTAAAGACATATTTTCCCCAGGGGGATTTGGAGAAAAAATTTTACATGATTGAATGCAAGGGATATGAATTTTATTTTAAGGATAATCTTGTTTAAAAGTTGAAATAATGTCTTTATCGAATAAATAAAGCTCTATAATAGTGGGATAAGAAGTTTAACACATTCATTTTCAAAAAAAGTATTAGTTTATTTTATTATGATAATTTTTGTTATCAGAAGAAATGGGATGATGGAAAGTATATCATAATTTTTTTTATGTTTATTATAAATTGATTATGAGTCTGGAGTTCCATCAGATTAAGGAACTGAAGAGGAAGTTTTTGAGAAGGTTTGAGATGAAGAACCTAAAACAATACAAGAAAATAATAGTGATGTGAATTAAGAGGGATCATAAAACCAACTCTCTAGTTTTATCCCAAAAGGAATAAATTAGGAAGTTCATCAAGATGTGTGAAATGACTCACTTTAAATATATCACAAATCCCCTCACCAGACACTTAATATTTTCTAAATCAGTGGAAACATTAATGAATTGAGAATTTCATGGCATGGAAAGTGTTCTTTTCACCTCAGTTATTAAAAGTTTGATGTTTTAAATGGTATGAAAATGGTCGTACATTGATTTTTAGTGGGATTTATGAGTTTTTTCAAGTCAAATCACAAGTGAAAACATTGTGAAGCTATAAAATGGACTATTCAATAATTAAAAGGATTGAAATATATAGATTTTTGTTTTAGATATAATGATCAGCTGAATGGATTTATAATTGAATATTTTTTCGAAGACATGGATTCATAGAAATGTAAAAGTATTTCTTTTTTTACCTTAGTAGAATAATAGTATGTTAGATATCTTGGTTGTAGATAGTTCTCACATTATCCAAAAAATAAATTAGAGTATGTTTCTACTACTAAAGTTGGGAAATAGTTGATATGTTTTATATTCTTGATGATGGAACTTGGTAAAGGATCAGAATAAGGAAATTTATTCTGTGATAGTTCGAGTGTTAGTCATATTTTTTACAATACATTATTTAATGAATAAAAACACACATTTTCCTAAAATATTACATTATATAAATACTTCTAGAAGATTTTTTTTTAGAGATTTAGAATATTTTTGGAAATTATAATCTTGTTTATATTCATACATTGGAGATTATCCATGAAGTTATGAGGCTACAATATAACCCATTTAGACTTGTCTAATTAGATGGATAGGAGAAAATTTCATGAATAAGAGAGAGAACAAGATTTGGTGGATGGTTGATGAAGGTTGAAATCAAAAAGCAATATTTAAGAGGGATATTTCTTTGTTTTGTGAAGATTATTTTTTTTTCACCAAATATATTTTTCTCGTTGGAGATCATTGGATATAGTTCATTGAACATACTTTCACTAGACCATGTCCATCGGATAGAGATCCTTAGATAATGTACATCTGAAATAATTTTATATGGTGGTCACTCAATCCTTGGGTTGTTAGTATAGATATCAAAAATTGGAAATTTTATGGGAAGGTTTAATAGTGTATCAAATTCTTCCCGTGGAAAATGGGATATGGAAAATGATTATCAGAAGGTGGTTCAACTATTTCATTGGTCAAATAAAACAATAAATAGATTTGGTGGACTAGTTGAGATGTGTGTGGTTTTCCATTGGAGTTGATGAGATTTGCTGACTTTATTGTTTGAGACTTTTTGATGTAGATAGGAAGTGAGCTATGTGTTTTTTATTCTATTGTATCTCCTTAATGAAAATTTCTATAGTGTTCTATTATCGATGTAAGATGTTTATAAAAACCAAATAGTTATTTTTTTATATTTTTTGTTTTTTTGAAGTGTTTTCATTGAGTTTTTATAGTGATTATGTGGGATCACATCCCAGTTCCAGTGAATAGACTCAATAGGAATCAGTTTTCAAATTAAACTTTATCGGGTGGAATTTTAATCTTTCTATTGTACATGATGAGATTATAGTAAGCACATATTTCCAATAGTCTGATAGGATTCCGTCATGTATATGAAGTGATAATTTTTTCCATCTGGTGATTGCTGGGAATACTCTTTATCCTCATCTTTACCTACACAATTAAGGAGTGTGTAGCTCCTAAATTTAATAACTAATACACCCATGGATTATATAAACCAATGATACCTCATATGATGTCTAGATCCCCTAGCACTATTATCTCTAAGGAATGAAATTAACTTCACCCTTCACAATGACCTCTATCTCTCTAATGGAATCTACCTCCCCAACTGTGCCCTACTCTTTGTCCCTAAGAATGAGAGGTGTTGTAACACCCCAAGATTTTATAGTGTGTTATTTCTTCAAAATAATTCAATAACTTTCACTACACGCAACACCAAGTTCAATCACACCATGATGTACAAAAAAAAAGTCCATTAAAAGAGGTCATGAATAGTATTAACTACATTTTGAACTTTATATAATCCTTATAATTTTAGAATCCCTATTATGAGTTTCTTAGACATAATGTAAGAACAAATTCATTTTCAGTATTTCACTTTTACAAAATTTTAATAGTGAACCCTTTTTAGATACTATATTTTAAACTTTTTGACTAAATGGGGACATCAAAAATTTAAAATGAAACATCCCAAGCTTCCACGGTACGCTAGTGTGTGTTGTACGCAACACCGAGTTCTAACACACCGTAACCAATCAAACTAGCCGTTATGAATAGTAATACCTACTTTTTGAAATTATATATATTTTATATTTTAAAATGGACTTCATTTTTGGATTCGGAATATCGAATTTAGCCTAAGGTGAAATTTTGGTACATTTCGGATAACTTTCATATTTTGATGAATAGTGAAAATTTCTAAATTTTAATTAAAAACAACTTTTTTAATCAAAATAATTAATAGTGATAAATTGTGAATTTGAGTGGTTTTAAAGTATATTTAGAATATATTTTTACCATTTAATATAATTTTGGTCATTGGACATAATTTTACAATTAAACCTAACATAAACAAGTGTCAATCTTTTGATAGTTATTACCTCTTAAAAAACACGCTTTTTGTTTTGACAGCGGGAATTAATTTTAAATTAATTTCTGCCACTTCTATGTTTTGAATTTAGAAAAATGGATTCCATATTTGGAATCAGGATGTTCAAATTTTGTAAATAGGTAACTTTTATTTTTAGACATTTTGAATAATTACTGCGGTAAATATTTTATTTACCATGGTTAAGGGTAAATCCGGTAAATAAGGGTTAAAAAATAATATTATAATAATACTAAATTACCCTAAAACGTGTCTTAACCCTATTGGTTGATACATGGTCGGCCATGGGCATCTTTGGGTCAATTTTGGGACCCCATGGATCCACTTGTAAGTGATAATGACACATTATATTAATAAAGCTAAAATAAAAATAAAAATGGCATAAGCTTACATCTTTTAGAAGAACAATTTTTACATAGGGTTATACATGTTGGATTTTCGATTATAAATATTCATTAGAAAGATAAAAAGATTGCCTACATAATGATATTTTATTTATAATTTTTAAACATTAAATAATTTATTTTATTTATGACACAATGATGATGCAGTAATTACTAAAATAGTGAAAAATTAAAATAATTGATCTTATAAATACCCAAATAATTATAATATGAAACTTTTAATGAATTAAACTAATTTTCTATGATAATATGATATATTAGGATTGATTTAATTGACTTTTTTCTAAGTAATCAATCTGTTAGGAGTTTCACAAAAATCAACTATTGAATAGTGTCAAAATTGACATAAAAGAGTTCTTAAAACAAATATTATATTATTAATTGATATTAAAATTCCTAAAAATCTAAGGATCGGCCAAGAGACTTATATTATGATAGGTTCCTCATTAATGGACCACTTGGGGGTCGCTTGGATGTATATAGTAAGTTTATTAACCATATTATATAAAAATACAAAGAGACATTGTAAAAGTGAAACTAATTAACTTAGAGTTAATACTTAAAGATAAGGTTAATATAAGTACCCAAACCTGTCTAAATTCTATTGGTTGAGTGGTTTTCGACCTATCCCCACCTTAACCTTTTAATAGTCAACTTTGGAGCCATTAGAAACCGAATATGAATTTATTATAAATTAATATTTCTAGCTTTTCCAAAGGTGCCCCTCACCCCTCTTATAAAAGGGCACTCCTCCTTCTCATTTCTTCACACCTCTCAAGCCACTTGGCTCGTCCAAACTCTGCCCAACTAAGCTCCCCACATCCCTCTCCTCCTCCTTGAAGCTTCCCCTTAGGCAGAAAGCATTTCAAGAAGTCCTTTGGTTCCAACCAAAGTGAGTTACCTAAATTAAAGGTAACGATTTCTCTTAAATTATTTTCATTTATTTTGCCTCTTCAACCCCAAAAATCTTTTTATTTCCCTTCTTTTGTAACAACACCAGTATCCTAAATATACTAGGATGTTGTTATAAGAAGGATTCAAACTACACATACACACAACTCCATCTAATGGATGATGAACATAATGTTTCTGTGGATGGCAAACTAACGCCTCACGAAACGATGATTGTTCAAATACATATTACCACCTCTCATGGTGGCCATTATGATGTCACTGTAATTAAATATGATATTAATGATATATATTTTATATATAAGCTTCTGTAATTCCATTTTATTTCATACCATTATTCGTTTCATGTTGTATATACATACGATAATTTCATTTCAGGAAGTGCGGACTACCGCCCCCTTAAAATGATATGACTCGTTCATACCACACATGGAACGTATAAAGGATGGTGTTAATGAACTTAAGTAACATATATAAAATATTATATTATACTGGAATAGTAATATACCTTTGTATCATTTGGATTCGATTCTTTTAAAATAAAAATTAAATGGAAGTAGCATTCGTGCGTACGTACGGACTACCGTCTCCACGAACGCGATGAGATTCATTCTCCATCGTATCCATTCAAGTCTTATTCTCATTTTAGGGTTAAAAATAATTTTAATATAATTCTTATGATGAATAAGATATAATCTATCCATTGCAAACATGTCTTACACAACCAAACATTTAAGAAGAACGAATCGATTATCACCTTAAACGACGATAATACTAAGATATTATTATCAAATCAATATTAAAAGATCATATATGATATCATATTAATGTATATGATTCTTGTATAATTTAGTAACAATTATTTGACCATTATACAGGAGGTTAACCTACCCCAACCAAGGAAAAGTACAAGGTAAGGGTTATTTCACAATCTCTTCATTATCCGAGGTTGTTTATACGTAATAATCTATTGGGATTTCTTTATCATCCACATCCATGTTTCTTCGAAATGTATTTCAAAACATATTTATTATTTAAAAGAATATGGGTTAAATTCATTTATACCATTGTTTGACTTTTTGTAAGAGGTTTATAAAGGAATCTTTCCGTCATTTTCAAAACAAGGTCCTTTTTAACCTTTTCGACAGAATTAAGATAAGAATGTTTTTTTTACTTATACGGCGGGTGCGGTTATTTTCCGCCATTATAAAATCGTCAAAGCTTTCCTTACAAGCTTACAAGAATATTTTCAAGAAAATGTTTTATTTTATATGGATCTTAAATGATTTCAAAAATAGAAAGAGATATTTATCTAAAAAGTGTTTTGATTTCATCTATGTCAACATCCTTTAATGGATTTTACGCTTATTTGAAGTTGATTTATTATAATACAAAACTTCTATATTGTATTTAAGGTTTTCTGATATGTTTGACTTTGGATGTGCTATTTTATACCATTCATAGTTTATGGTGAAACTATTGACATTTCGTATGCTAGTTTTAATCTGAATGTTTATGTTATATTTCAAACTTTTCTTCAGATTAATGTGCTAAACAAGTATGTTCCGGGTTGGGGACCGGTAAAAGTAAGCCCTCCAGGTTGGGGACTGGTTAAAGTAAGCCCTCCAGGTTAGGGACTGGTAAAAGTATGCCCTCCGGGTTGGTGTCCGGTTATTAGAGGCACTCCGGGTTGGTGTCCGGTTATTAGAGGCACTCCGGGTTGGTGTCCGGTTATTAGAGGCACTCCGGGTTGGTGTCCGGTTATTAGAGGCACTCCGGGTTGGGTTCCGGTTAGAAGTAACCCCTAGGTCTTGGGATGAGGCCTAGACAAAGAAATTAACGTTTAGCATTATGCATTCCAACATTATGAAAGTGTTTATTGATATTGCATGTGATTATTCGATTAGTAGAATATCCATGTGAACAAGTAAATGGCATTATTTCATTTTACTTTTGCCATACTATGTTGAAGTTCAATTTTAAAAGGCTTTTGTTTTAGTAATTCATTGCCTTAAATGTTTATGCTTATTTTGAATGTTCCGCTATATTGTTATCCTTACTGGGCATTTGAGCTCACCCCTTTTCTATGTTTTATTTTCCCAGGTAGTGAAGAAGTAAATTATGAATGACTTGCAGGGATATTATGAGGGGTTAATAGTGTGGATATGAAGAATTTGTTGTTGTAGTGGTTTTTCACTTTGAAATGTAATGTAAAACTTTATGATTATATCTAGTGTTTCCAAGGCTACTAAACCAATCGGTCTTTCGAGATTTGATCTTTCTTGTGATCATGCCAATGTTACGAAGTAATGCACCGACTCTGGGTAGCTGGGGTCGGGGCGTTACAGTTGGTATCAGAGGAAGTTTAGTACAAACCTTGGAAGCTAGATTTAGATAAACTCTGATTAGAGCACGTATACCTAAGATGAACTTTGAGGATTAGTATAGAAGAACTTCCTAGAATTTTGGTATTGTAGAGATTTTGTGAGTTTTCCGAGCAATACATCCCTGTCTGGATACGAGCAGGTAGAGGCGGCTCTGGCACAGATGTACCTAGGGGTAAAACCCGAAAACACCGCTTTGAGCTAGACTCGAACGGGAACTGGTGCACGACAACGGGCCTTGCTGCACTCTTGGTTACGACACTCCCGGGGGATATGCTTAGGATAACTCTCATTATCTTTACAAATCATTATGAAGGGTTTATGAGTATATACTTCCTCAAAGAAAACATTTTTATGATTATTGATTATATCCATAAATAGTTCAATTTATGTTAAGTGTATTATAAGTATGGGATTATGTATTTTGATTCATAAACTGATCTAGTTTATGACATTGTTCAGAAATGGCACCCAGTAGAAGGAATGAGAACTCCAGAAATGCACATGATCCAAAGAGAAGGAAGGATCATATCTTTCATGGTCTTAAGCTAGAATTGATAAGAGAAATAGTCTCCCATGTATTATCATCATATGAAGAAATAATATCATGTGTTGATAAGATAAGTAAAGAGTTTACTGAGTCCTATGGCTTTGAAGGGAAGCAAGAGAAGAAAAGGATGGAAGAGAGAAAGATGGATAAAGGGAAGAGGGAAAAGAAGAATTTTCCCATATGTGGTAACTGTGGAAAGAAACACCCTGGAACTTGCCTGAAAGGAATGGGAGTTTGTTATAAGTGTGGAGGAAAAGGGCACAAAGTACGTGACTGCAAGGGTAAGAAAATGGTTTCAAATGTACAATGCTTCATTTGCAAGGAGTTTGGACACTACGCGAACCTATGTCCCAGTCATCAGACTATGCCGCAAATGATGCTATTGGATAATAATCAAGTTATGATACTACCACAGATGAAGAGGAATGATTAGAGTTCTTATGTTGATTATGTCAATTGAGTGTTGTATCAACAATGTACTTGTCATAATGATTATGGAGTATATAAGGATTGTACTGCAGTACTATTTCATTAAGGACTTGAGATTGTGTGGAACAAAGAAAAGTGACTCAATAGCAGGATAAATTTTTGGAAAATATATGGTTGAGAGAAAGATAAACCATAATATGGTTCTGATACCGAGTTAGTGATTTTAGAATAATACATGATTGATTTGGATAAATTATATTGGATATTCTTGACTACCTTGGAACTGATTAATGATCTGTATATTCCATTATTGTTGGGGTTTAAAACATTTTTGGATTGATGAAGTATATCCATCATTCTATATGGAATAGGGGAGCATGAATGTAATCAATAAGGAATATGGTAATTCAGGATGTTTCAGTGTATTAAAAGAATACAAGATGAAGGTATTCATATGCTATTATGGGGTAAAAAGGATCTACATTATTCTTACCTTCCTTATAAATGTTGGACTGTGAGTTTGGACGGAAGTATTTTGGATAGTTCTAGTTTGGATTATTTTGGATTGCCATAAAAGGACAACCCGGAGGTCGGGCGGCAACCCGTCGCGTCCGGCAAGGCTGCGAGACTTGAACCCGCAACTGAAGGGCGACAAGGGTGTATCACCTACCACTGGCCCACGAGATGTCTTGGATTAAATAATGTAGTTTTTTTTAAAAGATCTGGTAGATGAATTATAAATTCATTTATTTTGGAACCCTGTACGAATAGTATAAATAGAAATTTTTTTACGTTCTATTATCTATTAGAGTGAAAGATGAGTTTGTGGTAGAAATTTATTAATGGATAAAACTCTAATTATAATGTAAGTATATCTCCTTATGATCTTAGCCAATCTCATAAATAAATTCCTCAACATTAATAAAAGGAACTTAGAACAAAAATGTTGTCCTAGATGGTACCTTAAATCATCACTAATTTATGGATTTGGGATTGTTGGCCTTTTCATAGCCATGTTCTCTACCACTCTCCATCATATAATTGATGGTTAGATTTCTCTTCCAGATCCATATTTTCCTACATGGAACCCTAGTATGTGTTATTTTCAGTAATCTTTATACTTTCCACTCTTTATTTTAAATAGAGGCCTCATTAATTCATTTTTCGATGTGGGATTTCAACTAAGATATTTTGAAACGTCAAAAATGTGTTATCCTAATACCCTATGTTTTGTTGAACCGATGGTATTTCAAATCATCATAGATTGATGAATTTAAGGACCTCAATTTTACACTTGTTTGTGATTGACGACCTCAATCACCACCTATAAATATTTACATTTTTCCTCCAATTATATGTCTCTAATTTCCACCAATGTTCTCCTAATCGAGATCATAATTTGGTGGTGACCCTTTGATTTCTCTTTTCCTCATATTAAGACTAAATTTTAGTAACCCAATTTCCGATGTGGGTTTTCCCACAAATATATTTTCTATTTTTGAAGAACAATTTCAAATTGCGAGGACGCAATTTATTGAAGGAGGGGGGAATGTAACACCCCAAGATTTTATAGTGTGTTATTTCTTCAAAATAATTCAATAACTTTCACTACACGCAACACCAAGTTCAATCACACCCTGATGTACAAAAAAAAAGTCCATTAAAAGAGGTCATGAATAGTATTAACTACATTTTGAACTTTATATAATCCTTATAATTTTAGAATCCCTATTATGAGTTTCTTAGACATAATGTAAGAACAAATTCATTTTCAGTATTTCACTTTTACCAAATTTTAATAGTGAACCCTTTTTAGATACTATATTTTAAACTTTTTGACTAAATGGGGACATCAAAAATTTAAAATGAAACATCCCAAGCTTCCACGGTACGCTAGTGTGTGTTGTACGCAACACCGAGTTCTAACACACCGTAACCAATCAAACTAGCCGTTATGAATAGTAATACCTACTTTTTGAAATTATATATATTTTATATTTTAAAATGGACTTCATTTTTGGATTTGGAATATCGAATTTATCCTAAGGTGAAATTTTGGTACATTTCGGATAACTTTCATATTTTGATGAATAGTGAAAATTTCTAAATTTTAATTAAAAACAACTTTTTTAATCAAAATAATTAATAGTGATAAATTGTGAATTTGAGTGGTTTTAAAGTATATTTAGAATATATTTTTACCATTTAATATAATTTTGGTCATTGGACATAATTTTACAATTAAACCGAACATAAACAAGTGTCAATCTTTTGATAGTTATTACCTCTTAAAAAACACGCTTTTTGTTTTGACAGCGGGAATTAATTTTAAATTAATTTCTGCCACTTCTGTGTTTTGAATTTAGAAAAATGGATTCCATATTTGGAATCAGGATGTTCAAATTTTGTAAATAGGTAACTTTTATTTTTAGACATTTTGAATAATTACTGCGGTAAATATTTTATTTACCATGGTTAAGGGTAAATCCGGTAAATAAGGGTTAAAAAATAATATTATAATAATACTAAATTACCCTAAAACGTGTCTTAACCCTATTGGTTGATACATGGTCGACCATGGGCATCTTTGGGTCAATTTTGGGACCCCATGGATCCACTTGTAAGTGATAATGACACATTATATTAATAAAGCTAAAATAAAAATAAAAATGGCATAAGCTTACATCTTTTAGAAGAACAATTTTTACATAGGGTTATACATGTTGGATTTTCGATTATAAATATTCATTAGAAAGATAAAAAGATTGCCTACATAATGATATTTTATTTATAATTTTTAAACATTAAATAATTTATTTTATTTATGACACAATGATGATGCAGTAATTACTAAAATAGTAAAAAATTAAAATAATTGATCTTATAAATACCCAAATAATTATAATATGAAACTTTTAATGAATTAAACTAATTTTCTATGATAATATGATATATTAGTATTGATTTAATTGACTTTGTTCTAAGTAATCAATCTGTTAGGAGTTTCACAAAAATCAACTATTGAATAGTGTCAAAATTGACATAAAAGAGTTCTTAAAACAAATATTATATTATTAATTGATATTAAAATTCCTAAAAATCTAAGGATCGGCCAAGAGACTTATATTATGATAGGTTCCTCATTAATGGACCACTTGGGGGTCGCTTGGATGTATATAGTAATTTTATTAACCATATTATATAAAAATACAAAGAGACATTGTAAAAGTGAAACTAATTAACTTAGAGTTAATACTTAAAGATAAGGTTAATATAAGTACCCAAACCTGTCTAAATTCTATTGGTTGAGTGGTTTTCGACCTATCCCCACCTTAACCTTTGAATAGTCAACTTTGGAGCCATTAGAAACCGAATATGAATTTATTATAAATTAATATTTCTAGCTTTTCCAAAGGTGCCCCTCACCCCTCTTATAAAAGGGCACTCCTCCTTCTCATTTCTTCACACCTCTCAAGCCACTTGGCTCGTCCAAACTCTGCCCAACTAAGCTCCCCACATCCCTCTCCTCCTCCTTGAAGCTTCCCCTTAGGCAGAAAGCATTTCAAGAAGTCCTTTGGTTCCAACCAAAGTGAGTTACCTAAATTAAAGGTAACGATTTCTCTTAAATTATTTTCATTTATTTTGCCTCTTCAACCCCCAAAATCTTTTTATTTCCATTCTTTTGTAACAACACCAGTATCCTAAATATACTAGGATGTTGTTATAAGAAGGATTCAAACTACACATACACACAACTCCATCTAATGGATGATGAACATAATGTTTCTGTGGATGGCAAACTAACGCCTCACGAAACGATGATTGTTCAAATACATCTTACCACCTCTCATGGTGGCCATTATGATGTCACTGTAATTAAATATGATATTAATGATATATATTTTATATATAAGCTTCTGTAATTCCATTTTATTTCATACCATTATTCGTTTCATGTTGTATATACATACGATAATTTCATTTGAGGAAGTGCGGACTACCGCCCCCTTAAAATGATATGACTCGTTCATACCACACATGGAACGTATAAAGGATGGTGTTAATGAACTTAAGTAACATATATAAAATATTATATTATACTGGAATAGTAATATACCTATGTATCATTTGGATTCGATTCTTTTAAAATAAAAATTAAATGGAAGTAGCATTCGTGCGTACGTACGGACTACCGTCTCCACGAACGCGATGAGATTCATTCTCCATCGTATCCATTCAAGTCTTATTCTCATTTTAGGGTTAAAAATAATTTTAATATAATTCTGATGATGAATAAGATATAATCTATCCATTACAAACATGTCTTACACAACCAAACATTTAAGAAGAACGAATCGATTATCACCTTAAACGACGATAATACTAAGATATTATTATCAAATCAATATTAAAAGATCATATATGATATCATATTAATGTATATGATTCTTGTATAATTTAGTAACAATTATTTGACCATTATACAGGAGGTTAACCTACCCCAACCAAGGAAAAGTACAAGGTAAGGGTTATTTCACAATCTCTTCATTATCCGAGGTTGTTTATACGTAATAATCTATTGGGATTTCTTTATCATCCACATCCATGTTTCTTCGAAATGTATTTCAAAACATATTTATTATTTAAAAGAATATGGGTTAAATTCATTTATACCCTTGTTTGACTTTTTGTAAGAGGTTTATAAAGGAATCTTTCCGTCATTTTCAAAACAAGGTCCTTTTTAACCTTTTCGACAGAATTAAGATAAGAATGTTTTTTTTACTTATACGGAGGGTGCGGTTATTTTCCGCCGTTATAAAATCGTCAAAGCTTTCCTTACAAGCTTACAAGAATATTTTCAAGAAAATGTTTTATTTTATATGGATCTTAAATGATTTCAAAAATAGAAAGAGATATTTATCTAAAAAGTGTTTTGATTTCATCTATGTCAACATCCTTTAATGGATTTTACACTTATTTGAAGTTGATTTATTATAATACAAAACTTCTATATTGTATTTAAGGTTTTCTGATATGTTTGACTTTGGATGTGCTATTTTATACCATTCATAGTTTATGGTGAAACTATTGACATTTCGTATGCTAGTTTTAATCTGAATGTTTATGTTATATTTCAAACTTTTCTTCAGATGAATGTGCTAAACAAGTATGTTCCGGGTTGGGGACCGGTAAAAGTAAGCCCTCCAGGTTGGGGACTGGTTAAAGTAAGCCCTCCAGGTTAGGGACTGGTAAAAGTATGCCCTCCGGGTTGGTGTCCGGTTATTAGAGGCACTCCGGGTTGGTGTCCGGTTATTAGAGGCACTCCGGGTTGGTGTCCGGTTATTAGAGGCACTCCGGGTTGGTGTCCGGTTATTAGAGGCACTCCGGGTTGGGTTCCGGTTAGAAGTAACCCCTAGGTCTTGGGATGAGGCCTAGACAAAGAAATTAACGTTTAGCATTATGCATTCCAACATTATGAAAGTGTTTATTGATATTGCATGTGATTATTCGATTAGTAGAATATCCATGTGAACAAGTAAATGGCATTATTTCATTTTACTTTTGCCATACTATGTTGAAGTTCAATTTTAAAAGGCTTTTGTTTTAGTAATTCATTGCCTTAAATGTTTATGCTTATTTTGAATGTTCCGCTATATTGTTATCCTTACTGGGCATTTGAGCTCACCCCTTTTCTATGTTTTATTTTCCCAGGTAGTGAAGAAGTAAATTATGAATGACTTGCAGGGATATTATGAGGGGTTAATAGTGTGGATATGAAGACTTTGTTGTTGTAGTGGTTTTTCACTTTGAAATGTAATGTAAAACTTTATGATTATATCTAGTGTTTCCAAGGCTACTAAACCAATCGGTCTTTCGAGATTTGATCTTTCTTGTGATCATGCCAATGTTACGAAGTAATGCACCGACTCTGGGTAGCTGGGGTCGGGGCGTTACAGGTGTCATGGGATTTTCATAGTCTTTCCTTATATCCTATTTGTTAACCCATAATGGGACTACACTACTGCTTGTTCCTGGGTGTATACTATTTTATTGGTTCTTCTTGTATAGATCCACTAGCCCCATGTTTATTTCATGGGAATGTTGGACACTCATTCATCCAGTGTTCAAGAACTCTATAAGAAATGTAATCTACCTTCAAACCTTTAGGGGAGTTATATGAACTACCGACCCTGGTGAAATGGGATGGAAAGGGCTTGAACTTACTTTCTACTTCTGAATATTCTTTTTATGATTATTAAACTGAGATCCTTAAGATATAGTTGTTCTCTATAGAGATTCCTGATTACTCCCCTCTTGAGAAGTTCTTTTCCTTGATATCATCCTATCAATAACCTATGCCTTCAACAACACTTAGAGATATATTGAGAACAACAAGGGAGTGATCTGACATTTAATATATAGATAGAAAACCACATAAAAATTAATTCTCCAAACCATCACATCTAGTAAAAATTTTAAATTATAATGAAGAAGTTTATCTAAGTGAATTCTGAGTTCCTGAACATGGGAACTCTAATGGTAGAGAGTGGGAATATCATGCCAATAATCCTCCTTCATGATATATAAAAGAAAATAAGATTGTAAATTATCAAGTAAATTCTAACATGAATATTTTTATTCCTCATGATCCTTTAGGAATGGAAACCACAAATATTTATATACTCCATGTAGCATAATAAATGAAAAAATAACCTAGTTTTCCTTCCATGAATGGGAAGTACAAAAGGTAATTTCAACTTCTTCCAATCAATCCTCAGTCACATAATCTGATATGAAGACATTGGAATTCTGTATGACCTGGTGCAATAAATCCAAAATCAACTTCCTCTAAACATCATAATCACTAGTGACCTCCAATTTATGGTGATCTTATGGGGTGTCCTTCTAAAAATCATCAACATGAACTTGGAGGAGATGTTTATCATATGGAATAATTGAAATATAAATTAATGTTTACAGAATCTTATACCCAAAATATGGAATATTTAATGTTCATAATTAATTTAATTTATCATAATCCCTTCCACATATCCAATTAAATCATAGTAAACAACATTCATGATGCATATCCATTTCCAAGGGTCTCTACCCTTCAAGCATTGTCAATTTTCTTATAAATTCAGTAAACTTAAGGTCCTTGAATTGAATAAAAAGGGGCACTAAAATAACATGTACTAGCCAAAATCTATTGTTTACCTCTCATAATAAGGAAAGACGATACTTTTTCCCTACTAACCCATGTAACCTCATGAGTTATTATCCCCAAGATCCAACCCGTCACTCCAACCAAAAGCTCAAATATCAATTTTTCATGACCCGCACTCTCTGTTATCCCTCTCAAACTAGAAGATATGATGTTAAGTGTACCCTGAATACTACCTCTAATATGATAATAGAAGAGTTATCATCCCTATCCTAATTAGGCAATGGATCATAAAAATTCACACAAAATAATGTTATAGATATCACACATCCACACAATGGGAAACAAGATACCCTATACATGAGATATAACTACCATCCCTCATGAAATCCTAGATTTTTTATCACGCACTAATTTCTATGAATATTCTAATTGTGAAATAATACATAATTCAACATTGCTAATTACCTAGTGAATATTCAATTAATACTTTATTATCAATTTCCTTCATCAATTTTATAATTCAACCATTACAACAGTTCTTAAAATATATTCATGTTTATAATAATAATCTATATCCATCATGAACCATTATCTTTCATTTATTTTACCTGTCATATATCATTCCATATAATCTTAAATATTTGGAAAGTAACCATCACTAAAAGATTAATCGATATGAGAAAACCCAACATTCAACCCCTTCCAATCAACCTAGTTTCAATATGAAACCCTTCATAGTCATCTTCTAAATCCACTATATGTTGTAACATGTAAAAAACCTATAAAAAATCCACATATCTTGAATATCATCATGTTGAACCATAAAAAAAGGGTTCAGTTAAATTAACACAACATATCAGTAAAAATATAATTAATCAACAATAATTCAATGGTAATTAAAATTCAAGAACAAATAACATAAAATAAAATTATAAGGTAATAATTTATTAAAAATTCACATATTTAACTCTAATGAACACTTTCTATTTACCAACTTGAATATAGTAATTCATTCATAAAATTTATTCAACATGAAAAATTCATTTTTAACCATACATGTATATCGATAAGTATCCTAAATACAATACACATGCATCATTATTCCCTTTAATAATTCCAATAATATCCTATACTATTTAATTTAAGTCAACAATAATCAATTTAGGATAATTATTAATGTTAACTAGCTTAATATACAATTATTCTTCTAGTAATTTTTATCATTCCAACCGTTCCTAGATTATCAAGAACAAATTATAATAGAATAATCAAGAAGAATATATGAAAAATCACTATAAAAAAAATGATAAGATAAGATTAATACCACATGTGTTCACACATTCCTTTCTCCCATTTGTAATTTAATGTTTTTTATATAAGTTATTATAAAAAAAATATTCAAATAATACTATATTAATTTTTCTAAAACTAATGCAGAAAGTGGGCATTTCCCTTTCCTCCTTTTCTAATTTAAAAAAATTAAAAAAACTAATAAATATATATGTTTATATATATATATATTGTGTTTATTTTAATTTTTTTATAATTATGTCAATTAATATTTATTAGTGAAAATTTTATGTTTTAAGTAATAAATTGTATGATATATAAATTCACTATTATTAAATGCCAATACTGCTAAGTGAGTAGCATAGTATCCTCTATCTCTATGTATAAAAATGAAATAAGTATTAAGTTTAAAATGAAAATATAACATTATATTTATAAGAATGTTATTATTGGTAAAATGTAAGACATAACATGTTTATTCTGATTTTTTCATTAAGTTCTTCTTACCAAAAAGGTGTGTATTCATGTTTATCAAAGAATATTTCCAAAGTGGTTTTAGATATTATTTTATCATTAAATGGTGTTTTTTTAAATTGGGAATGTTGGATTTATGAAATAGCTTATTAATTTAGGACTCTTCTATTTATTTTATCCATGTTTGGGAATTATTTTGGAAAATAATGTTTTTTTATAAAAGAAAACTGAAGGGATTTTAAATTATTACTTGATGTTAGATGATTTTAGAGCAGTTTATTTTTGAAATTGTTTTCAAACTAGTGTATCATTTTTCATTGATAAAATTATTAAAAAGATTCATGGTGGTATCATACTAGTCTCTGTTCCTCACACCTTGGTTGGGCCCTTCTTGGTAATTTGTAGATTTCATTTTCACAATATCAGTTTTTGAAGGTGACTAGTTTTTCATCTATTCATATTGAAATAGAGTAATGTTTTTAAATGGTTTTTAAATTAAAAATGGATTTTTTCACACATGGGTTATATCAGTAGGACCCACTTTATGGATTGAGGTTTTATTTGACGCCTATCACATATACTAATAAGTTATATCCCAAATGGTTTTTATTGTAATTTATGTAATATTTCACACATAATGGAATATTTCATGATTTTTTATTACATGCTTTCCTTATGGTGTATACATGGATTGTTTGATTATTATTTCTTATCAGCTCACTTGATATTTTAATATTCCTTATAATTTGAATATGAAAGGATTATTATTATTAAATAGTAATAGTATTAACAATTTT
Source organism: Viscum album (assembly GCA_963277665.1). Taxonomy (NCBI): domain Eukaryota; kingdom Viridiplantae; phylum Streptophyta; class Magnoliopsida; order Santalales; family Viscaceae; genus Viscum; species Viscum album. Next base: position 847,870,123 of record OY728121.1, on the reverse strand, counting down.
AAAAAAAATCTATAAAATGATGAATTTTACATTAATAATATATAATTGATAATTTAAAAAGATCATATTAGAGGAAATTCATCATTATTTATAATTGTGTGAACTAAATCTAATAGTTTTAGTGAATTTTTTACTATTAGGACCTTCCCGATGAAATATGAAACATCTCAAACGTTTCCCTTTTTCTGGAGGCCAGTCCATCTCATTTTGTATCCTACTATACTTTGGTCTCCCTTGTAGTCACATCATTTTGATGTTTGGTATCAATAATGGCTAAACTTCAGGAATTAGTAAATGTCAAAACTCCACAATAGGTGTCTATAGTGCAACATAGCAGTTGGAAATGGTGCATATCTAGTACACTGGCTAAACATAATCTTCTCATGATATGTTCATAGAGGAAAATGGTGTGATGTCTTGTGCACATGGAAACCATAATGCCTGGAATTTTCCACATTGACACTGCATCTCTTCCAATAATACCACCAAGACTCAACCAAGGATATTTTTTATGGGGTTAAAACCATTTTGAAATTTAAATCAACAGTATTATTAGTGCAAAAGGTTCTCTTGATAAGTAGAAGCTTATTCAATGTTCATTTCAATATCTTGTTGAAAGTGTCCTCTATACCTTAACCCCTTCTAAATCCCTTTTTTAATTTGTTTCACTCTATAAACTAAGTACATGACACAATGAAAAAAAATTCATGAACTAGACCAATTATATGTAACTTTTGATGACCCTTAAAGATTCTATTAATTCACTCAATAATGTTTGTGGTAGTGTTTCCACACCTCTTCACCCCATCATATGCCAATGTCCATTTTTATTTTGGAATATATATCATATAATCATACACAACCTGATTAGTACAATATATTTCATAGAAACATTGTCCAGACATTAGTTTATATATATAATACTCTACATAGAAGTGATCATATTTCACATAAATTAATTTTATCAATATGTTGAAATACTAAAAACTAAGAAATAGATTGCATACTAAGCATTGTGATTACCTTATTAATAGGTTTATCATAGAATTTTTTTTTGAAAATTTCTAGAAATGTGTATGATGAGATACTGATGATGTGAATTCGGTAGTCTTAATATATTAGGATCCCCAATTATTTCCTCATTAATTTCCTAATGATGGTCATATATCTAACAGGAACCCCTAATGCATGTGAAATGGTTGTTGATACATGCCAAAAACCAACTCCATGATTCAGAATCTCCCATATCCAAAATGGGAAATTCAAGGAGTAAAGGTGAACAATTTCTATCTTGATTTGGTGAAATCAATAATACACTCGTGTATTTTCCATATAGAAATATTCTATCAATTTGTAAGGTGTATTTGGAGAAGATAAATAATGAAATATTGGAATGGAATTCCAAGAACAACCCATGAAATTTTACATGAGATGGATCGAGTTGGATATCTTGAGATAAAATTTTGATCATATTAATATGGAATAAAACTAGGTCATTATGTCTTAATGTGGCTGGAAATTATGATAAAACCCAATACGAGTCATCCAAATCACCACAGACCTTAATAATGACCATCGGTTTCGCTATCCATTCCTTATTATATGAAATATTATAACCAAACGTTTTTTGTATCCTCTATTGAACAACGGATAGTATAACATATAGTATGTTCCTAATCATCTCAAAGATAGTAAATGACATAAATTCAACATCCCAGGAAGTATAATCTTGTTTCATGTTTGGATGAACTTATGTACAATCTGCCTAAATATTAGAAATTCTAAATCCTCAAAATGAAATGTTAGTAATCTCCATTAAGGGGAATATAAAATAATACCCATATTTATAACATCAGATATTGTTTTTTATAGAATGATTCTGGAACTTAATAAATACAGTGTCTCTCAATATGAAATTGTTTTAGTACTTTTTTCATTGCATCTTTACTTGGAAAATCCCTTCCCACATATAATGTTTTTTCCATCTCACTAAACCCATCCTCTAAAACTCCAAGAAACATAGTTGCATGTGTGTTAACATTCCAGTCAAATTCAGAAAAACATGTCATTACATTCAACCAAGATATGAAGAGTGGTGGATGAATTATTGTGTGTGAAGATAGTTGTGCAACTACTGCATTTTAGATACTACCTCCCCAACTTATGTATATCCCACCTCATAAAAATGTTTTTCTCTATTTGTTCCATTATTATAAAATTATTTACCATCCAATGGATTTATATGTATATCTCAGAGATTAGTTAGGATTTATTCTTCAACATCACAAGTAATAGCCTCATTTTCTTGGCATGGACCTTCTTCAACAACTCTTCTATGTTTACATCTTCGTACAATTGGACATTGTTGTTTCATACTAGTAACCTCAACATATAAATCCATCATGGAAGAATATGACTGTTAGGAAAAAAATTATTGCTTTGACTCAACTCTCATCACCAGCCAAAGGAAAATATAGATTACATAGTGTATCTGAGAATATAAAATTTCTATAGCTAATAGACCAGATCACTTAATCATGTCCCAAAATTAAACAACCATGAATTATTTCATGAATTTATATTAGGGTTAAAAATCATATGTCCTAACCATTTTTGTTTCTTATGTACTATAATAAGATCCTTTCTTGGTTTGAATAATCTCCACATAGCATTAGACACAAGAAAACATGATTCTCTATGAGAAAAATATTTTTTAATAAAGATTGTAATATTATAAATAATATTGAAAATGAGGAATAATCATGTAGTGTAGGCTATATAATCTTTATTATATCCAAATTTTATAATGTCTTATTCTGTTTTAAAATATGAAACTAATGTTTCATAGTACACTTTTTAATCTTTATAAAGGTATGTACTGTATTTTATAATGAAAAAATGAATCATCTAAATCATATCACTTAGGAGTGTCATACTAGGCATGTAGCAAGGAATATTGTCGTGAACCCGTTCCTATTTGATTCTATCTCAATATGGTGTTTTCTAAGTTGTTACTCCTAGGTGTATCTATGCCAGACCCATACCCACTTGTAGAATCTAGACATCGATTTAATTGATTAAAACACCAAATAATATTTAGTATATTGAAATTTTACAACAACGTCTTATATCCTAAAATATAAAACTAATGTTTCATAGTATAATTATTAATCTTATTAAAAGTATATTCAATGGTTTATAAAGAAAATATGAATCATCAAAATCATATTCCCTGGGAGTGTCAAACTCGGTGTTCAACAAGCCCGATAGTTGTGCACCAGTTCCTGATCAAGTCTAGATTAATATAGTGTTTTTGGGGTTGTTACCCCTAGGTACATACGTTTCATAGCCACATCCACTTTTAGTATCCATACAGAGATTTCATTTATTAGATAACCACATAATCATTATTATACCAAAATTTTATAATTTATTCTTGTATCTTAAAATCTAAAACTATTGGTTTCATAATTGAATATTTATTCATCCTATAGGTATATTCAATGGTTTATAAATAGGTTTTGGATTTTATTAAACATGTCCATTGAGAGTATCAAACTAGGTTTTCAATATAGTAAGAATCATCTAAATCGTGGGAGTTACAAATCATTTGTAAAATTACAAATCTTTGGTATCTAGTTGTCCATCCCTGATCCTATGTTAATCCAACATTAATCAATATCGAATCATTATTTAATAATAATTTAATGCTCAATTATTCATTAATAATTCATTATTTAAACATTCATTAATTATTATTTTTTGAGTGGTTATTTTAAATTTAATTTATAGATATCAAGTAGTTACTTTATAGCTATTTATTAGTTAATTAATACTTTATTATTAAGTAATTATTAGTTAATCATTTGTTATTAATTAGTTATTCATTGACTAATCATTAGTTAAGCATGAGTTAATCCTATATTTATTATTCCTTAATCATTCATTAATTACAATTTAATCATTACATAATCAATAAATATAAAATAGTTACTTTATTACTATTTACTAGTAAATTGATAGTTAATCATTAAGTAAATATTAGTTAAATATTATTTACTCTTGAGTTAATCATATGTTATTCATTAGTTAATCATTATAAATTAATTATTTAATCATTAGTAAATCCTATATTAATTATATATTATTCATTCATTAATCACTAGTTAATTATTATACAATTAATACATATCAAGTACTTACTTTATAACTAATTATTAGTTAATTAATAGTTAATAGTTATGTAATTATTAGTTAATAATTTTCTATTAATTAGTCATTAGCTAATCATTTGTAAATAATTAATAAATCTTATATTAATTATTCATTAATCATTCATTAATAACTAGTTAATCATTAGTTAATTAATATATATATCAAGTAATTACTTTATATATAATTACTAATTAATTAATTTTTAATCTTTAGGTAATTATTATTTAATCATTATATATTCATATATTATTTGTTAGTTAATTATTATCTAATCAATAGTTTATCGATATTTAATCTAATATTAATTATTCCTTAATCATTCATTAGTCGCTAGTTAATAATTAATTAATTAATACATATCGAATAGATACTTTATGGCCATTATTATTTAATTAATAGTTAATAATTAAGTGATTATTAGTTATCAATTATTTACTCGTTAGTTAATCATATATTAATCATTAGTTAAATATTAGCTAATCATTAGTTAAGAATTAATTAATCCTATATTTATTATGCCTTAATCATTCATTAATCACTCAGTAATAATTACCCAATTAATAAATATTAAGAAGTTACATTATTGTTAATTATTATTTAATTACTAATTTATTATTGATTAATTATTATCCAATCATTCTTTAATAATTAGTTAATCATTTTTTGTCAATTAGTTTTTTATTAAATAATCATTAATTAGTAATTACATAATATTTATTTAATTATTCCTTACTCATTATGTCACTAATATTTATTCATCAGATTGTTAATATAAATTCCTAATTATGTGGCTGATATTTAAAAACTACTACATTTTTTACAGAATAATCTTATTATAATAATAATTCTATTATTAAAACTAATTACAATTTATTTACTAAAAATTCATAAACAAATAATAAAATTTTACTTACTTATATTTACTATTATTTCTAAACTATATAAAATTAATTAAACAAATAAGTAAATAACATATTAAAATCTATCTAGGAATGAAAAAATTAAATAAATAAATAACACTAAATATAAATAAGAAAAATGTCTCAAAATAGTGCTTCACAAACTTTGGAACTCTTTTTCAGCCACCAAATTCGATGCGCACCAAGAAAGGAAAAGTGTAAAGAGAGAGTGAGTTGAATTAGAGAGAGGGTGGGTGAAATAAGTGAGCATAATAGGGTGGGTGGGTTCTCTTTTATAGTAGTTTGGGGAAAAGGTTTCATCGGCAATGCTACCTTTTCCATGGCATTACCTAGGTCTATGAGAGGCATAGGTGGCATCATCCTTGCTACCTTTTCGAATGAAAAAAATAACTTATTATTATTTTCCTAATTATTTATATAAAATGTATTAAAAAACTCTCCAATATATGTTTTTATTGATTTAATTTTATTGAGGTTGATTCCTTCTATTTAGACACCAGAATCTAAATCTTGTTTCCCCAATATTAACGCATATAAATGTAAAATAAATCAATTCCCCCACCAAAAATTAAAATATTCAACAGAATATAAGACCACAATCCCAATACCTAGATACAAGCTTTGATAGTTGTAGCACAACACAAGTGCTGGAAGAAAAATGATGAAGGATTGTGCAACCATACATCACAAGGTTTGTCCAAGAAAAGGGTTTGACTGGCCTCTATGGTGCTCGATAATCACCTGCTATCTTCATTGAATGATCATGAAACATTAAAAGATGCTGTTTTTTTATAAATTTTTTGAAAAAAATTATTTATAATAGTCTATGTTAGAATTTATTTGAAAATTTTGTCAGAATGGCAAAAGAGGCCCTCCCACCTTTCGGAAAAATAATATTTTAAATATACATTCTTGTATATTTAAAAATATATAAGTTTTTATATTTTGATATATATATATATTGAGTTTATTCTATTTTTGTATAGTTATGTCCATTAATATTTCAAGTTAAATTTTTTATGTTTCTAATCAATAGTTTTTTTTTGAAATTTAAAATAGTGTTTAATTATTATATTTTTTATGTTTATTATTCTCAATTATGCTTTATATGTTTTTTCATTTTGAAAAAGTTCATTTTTAATGTATTTATTTTTTATAAGTTATTTGCTTTCAAAGTCACCTGTGGGAATCATAATAAGGGTTGAAGATGGTGGATTTTAAGGTCTATAAATATTAAAGTATAAATGACATCTAGATAAAATTTGACACACATACTTAATATATAAAAATTAATTCGAAAAAAACATTTAATTAAAAAAATTAATGAAAAGTAATTTTAGTATCACAATATATTTTTGTTTTAAACCATTACCTTTTTATTTATAATAATTTTTTTACATTCCTATCATTTTCAATTATTCATTATATTTATGAAATTGGTTTTATTTTCAATAAATATTTACATTTTTTGGCTATGTTTTAAGTTTTAATTATATTTTTTTATAGTTTATATTTTATATGATTGTAATGTTACCTACGTAAAATTTAATAACTTTTCTTTTGTTTCAAATAGTCATGTTTTAAAGCCTATAAAATAAAAACTATAAATAAAATATAAATGAAAATTAAAACAGAGGCTAAATATATAAAAATATTTGATAGTAAAAATAATTTTTCATTTTAATATACTGACAATCATATAGAGGATATAATACATTATCGTTTCAAATCCTTTAAATCAAAAGAAAATATATATATCAATTAGTATAATCACCCTCTATAGTGAGGTCCCATACCACATTATGGTGTGTGAATGGGACACCTCTATCGAGATCACCAACCTCCATGTTGGGGTGAAGTATGATGACCTAGAGAGGGATGATCCTCGGGCACTGGAAACTAGACTGTTGGATGCTCTTACTATGTCTCAATGGAAGGGGGTTTCATCTATGTGTCTTAATGTGAACCTAATATTTCTCTCACTATGTGAGTATAAGGACCTTTCATCATCGCCTGAGGGAACCATACATCCTTTGAATGTTTGGGGTGAAAGGTGGAGGCATGGTAAATTGACCTTGATAAAATCTTTGATAATATCTACCCAGATAAAACAATTGATATCATGAGAACATAAATATATCTCATGCATCCTAATAAACATCCATAATCAGCTGAGGCTGGACAACTAGAGGGATGACCCTTACCTATGGAATAGGTGAGGCCTCATGTATAGCACAACCTAGTCTACATCCTCGTCATCATTGATCCTCAACATCAGCAGTTATTGGAGGAGGTTCCTGAGTAGGAACCTCCACTCCCTGAGTAGGAGCATCATATCCTTGGGGTGAATGATCAATGATAAATTCATAAACAACATGATAAGATGGAATCATCCCTGGCACGATATCATGGATAACTATAAGGCTAAATACCTCCTTCTACTATCGATTAGACATGAGGATAAACTTTTGTAGTCGAGTATGCTATAAAGAAATTTAAAATGAATTAGATAATAGTATAATAAACAAATTAATGGAAATTTATTGACTTACCATATCCTGTAATCCACTATTGTGTGGAGTACGATATATTATAGACTTTAGTTTGTACAATGGAACATACTTGAGATGCTCTGATATATGGAATTGCATCGAACACACACCCTTGATATGAAATGAAGATCGTCTCTCCTAGAGGTCAAGATACTCGTCATGTTGTCGGTGCCAGTCGACATCCTGCCTCTATGACATATTTATAGAATAAATCACTGGTGATTATCATGGTGGAAATAGAATACACTGAATATATCCAAACTGGCACATTAATCTATTTGACTGGTTCCACTCAATAATATGAAAGTTAATTATAGGCACTACGACCATCACATCATAAATTACAACAATGAATTTTATGGTAACTAGCCTAATAAATCATGTTATGGAATTAATATAATCTAAAATGACATGTGATATTTTTCAAAAATATTTGTTACTAAAAACAAAAAAAATATGATAATATTAAATTGGTTAGTCAATGAAATATTATATATACTTACATCAGTGGTTAGTATATTTTCCAACATGAAACGATATGGACCCAAAATGTTCTTCGAATCCAGGATTAAAGGGTGTGTATGACTCCACCTATAAACTACAACATTGAATGTATAAATAATAATAAATTAAATTCAACAACTCCTATTATAATCAGAAACCAATAGATATGAGTGTTCATACCAGCCTCCGTGTAGAGCATCGCGCAACACATTTATATGCATCTCCTGAACAAAAACAATATAGGAGAGGGGAGGGAATATCTATCATTCCGACATATAAATAAGTATGCCACATCCCCCAAGATGAGTCCGATCTGAGTGGTATGTTGTGCATATGGCTCTATATGTTTAAGAAAAGCATGAAGATCCCCAACTGTATCTCCTAAACAGATCAAAATCAAATATTAGGGCCATCATGTGTACATGAATACCCGAGTGATCAGTGAAGAATTTCTTTATAGTGATATATAAGATCTATGCATGGGCCTAATTAATTAGAGTCTACTCGTTAGCAATAACAGGTAACTATGCATAGTGAATCTCAAGACACCTCATATATATTGACACACCATCTATAGCATCATGATCTATAAAAATGTAAATTCATATCAATCATTTTAAAAGATCAGGATAGTATCCATGGGTGGGTCTAATAACTTCATCCCTTAGGATAGGAAGACTAAGTAGGACTCTCACATCCTCTAGGGTGATGATCATATCTCCCTCAGGTAAGTGGAATGTGTGTGTCCTCGGTCTCTATCTCTCAAAGAGGGAAAAAATTAGGTTAAGATCAACATATGTGAAATCAGATACCACAATTCCATAGAAGCTAGTACGACATAGGTATGGTATAATGGTGGATAAAGGTGGAATGTTATCATAATGGTGTGCTTGAGGTACCATGATCTATCGAACCTCACACCCTGCTATCATGTCACGTGAAACATGCCTATACAAATCAATGATTAGCATAGTATCCTACATATTTATATAAAAAAATTAAATAATATATAAGTGTAAAATTTAAATATAACTCTATGGTTAATAGAATGTTATGACAGGTATAATTTAAAACATAAGATGTATATTCACATTTTTATGATATTCTCTTAGAAAAATAAAGGTTATATCTTTAGGTTTCTCAAATCGTAATTATAAAGTGGTTTTAGATATGTTTTCACCATGGAAAGGGTGTTTTGTAAGATATGGTTTTATATATTTATATATACAAAAAAAATTTCTTCATTATCAAAAGTTTTATAATAAAATAAGTCACAAAATGTTTTTTAATTTGTGGTAAAAAGAAGAGAAAACATCAATTCAATTTATTAATCCATGATAAAATGAAAATTATGATCGTATAAAGTGAAATGGTAATTAAAAAAACCCATTAAATAGAACATGAATTATTTAAAAATGGATAAAAAATACCATGAAATTTTTTCAATAGAATAGAGTTTGGATGAGATGATCCTGAGTTCAAAAGTAAAGTACAATATCACTTATTTTCAAGTGGTATCTCAAAAAACTATTCCAAAGAGATGTACTTAACTATTAAATTTTCAAATTATTTCATGCTTCAAAGGACATATTCACCATATAGGGAGGTTCTAATCATCTTGACAATAATAGATCACACAAATTCAGAATCCAACAAAGTAGGATCTCATTTCATGTTTGGATGAACACAATCATGTGTTGACTCAATAATCAAAATTCTACAACCTCTAAATACAATGTACGGAATCTCCCTCAATAAAAATTTACAATAATGCTCATATTTATCACATTATATTACATATTTTTTATAGATTGATTCCTGAACTAAATATATATAGTTCTTACCAACATGAAATCTTTTTAGTTTGTTTTTAATGCATATTTACATGAAAAATCCCTTCCCATGTATAATGGGTTTTCCATCTCACTAAACATATCCACTCTAACTCTAGGAAACCTAGTTTCACGTGTGATAACATTTTAGTCAAATTTAGAAAAACCTAACATTTCTTTTTACTAAGATGTAAAGAGTGGTAGGTGATTTATTGTGTGTCGAGGATGCTGTATAACTAATAGATTTCTAGAAACTACCTCCCCAACTTCTACTACTCCCTCTCCATCGTCACTATTGTCTCTTTCTATTCAACCATTAGAAAATTCCTCATTATAAATTTTTTATATATATATATATATATATATATATCAGGGAGACCAGTTTGGTTTTACTCTTCTACATCATAGGGAATAACCTAAATCTCTTGAGATAGACATTCTTCAACCACTCTTTTAATTCTATGTCTTAATACAATTGAACATTATTGTTGCATGTAAAAAAATCAACATATAACTCTACCATTTCACCATCTGACCAATAGGAAAATAAATTTATTGCTCATACCTAGTTCTCATCAGTTTCAAAAGGAAAATCTAGATGCCATAGTGTAGTTGGGAATTGAAAATGTCGATAGATAGTGGATTTGATCTCTTGATTAGGTCCCAGATTTAATAAACCACATTTTTTTCATCAAGTTCACTTAGTGTTATAGAATAATATGTCTTAACCATTGTTTTTTGTTTTGTATTATAAGAATCTCCATGCTCAGTTTGAAGAACCCCTTCATAGTAGTAGATATACGAAAACATGATTCTCTATGTGAAAATTGTTTTCTGGTCAATATTCTGATAGTGTATATAATATTGATAGTGAGGGTTGATAATACAATCATAATTATATTGAAATTGTATAATGTCATTTTTTATCCAAATAATTGACATTGATTTTTTGTATTAAAAATGTTAATCTTCCAAAAATTTTGTTCATTAGTTTATAATGAAAATATGAATCATCTAAATCATGTCCCTTTGGAGTGACAAACCAGGTGTGAAAGAAGGCATGTTGTCATGCTCCAGTTCTCAATCTAGTCTATCTCAATGTGGTGTTTCTGGTTATACATCTAGGTATATATATCCCAAATCCACATCCACTTATAGTATCTAGATATGGATTTTATTTCTTTGAAAATGACATAAAATTTATGATAACAAAATTTTAGAACATTTTCTTATATCCTAAAAGATGACACTAATGTTTTGTAGCACAAATTTTAACTTTCCTAAATGAATGTTCAATGGTTTATAAAGATAATTTGATTCATCTAAAACATATCCATTGAGAGTAACCAACTAGGCATTCAATAAGGTTTGAATCATTTAATTTGTAAGAGTAATAAATCATTTGTGCAGTTAAGACTATTTCCCATCTAGTTTGTTATTATTTATCCTATGTTTACTATATATTAATCCAAAGTTTATAAATAGCTAATAATTAATTAATTATTAGGTAATCCTTATTTATTTATTAATTATTCTTATATTAATTTAACCTTAATGAATCATTAATCACTATTTATTCATTATATCATTAATAGATAGATAATAATTACTTTATATATAATTATTAGTCAATTAATAGTTAATCATTAAGTAATTATTAGTTAATCATTCATTAGTCATTAGTTAATCATTATTTAATGATTATTTATCAATTGCCAAATCCTTTTTTAATCACTATTTAATCATTATTTTATAATTTTTTAATCATTATTTAATCATTATTTAATGATTCATTAATTATTAGTAAATCATTAGTTAATAAAATTTTTAATTGTTATTTAATCATTATTTAATCATTATATAATAATTTTTTAATCACTACTTAATCATTCTTTAATCATTAGTTAATAATTCTGTAATCATTATTTAAAAATTAATTAATCATTAGTTAATCATTACTTAATCATTATTTAATCATTAATTACTTATCCTTTAATTATTCTTGAAATATTAGTTAATAATTCTTTAATCAATACAGTGTCATTCTTTAATCATTATTTAATCATTATTTAATAATTATTTAATCATTCTTTAATAATTAGTTAATGTATACTTAATCATTCTTTAATCAATCATTAATTATTCCTTAACCATTAGTTAATCATTGGTCAATTAGTAGTTAACCATTACTTAATCATTATTTAATAAATATTTAATCATTGGTTAATCAATCATTTATCATTAGTTAATCAATATTTAATCATCAGTTAAAAATTATTTATTCATTAGTTGATCATTATTTATTCACTATTTAATCATTCTTTATTCATTAGTTAATCATTAGTAAATCATTAGTCAATCAGTATTTAATCATTAGTTAATCATTCTGTAATCATTAGTTAATATATAGATAACCATTAGTTAATAATTCTTTAATCAATAGTTAATTATCCTTTAATCAATAGTTTGTCATCCTTTAGTCATTATTTAATCATTCTTTATTCACAATATAATCATTCATTAAGAATTAGTTATTCATTAGTTAATCATTAGTTAATCATTTTTTAATAATTAGTTAATCATTATTTAATTATTAATTCATTGGTACTTTATCCTTAGTTTATCATTATTTAATCATTATTTAATCAATCATTTTTCATTCTTTAATCAAGGGATAATAATTATTTAATCATTAAGTAATCATTATTTAATCATTATTTAATCATTATTTAATCAGTCCTTAATCATTAGTTAATCATTAGTTAATTATTTACTAATCATTAGTTAATAATTCTTTAATCATTCTTTAATAATTATTTAATCATTAGTTAAAAATTCTTTAATAATTAGTTAATCCTTCTTTAAGTAGTAGTAAATCAATATTTAACCATTACTTAATTATTATTTAATCATTATTTAATCATTATTTAATCATTCTTTAATCATTAGTTAATCATTCTTTATTAATTAAAAAATCATTAAATAAACATTACTTAATCCTTAATTAATTATTCCTTAATAATTACTTAATCATATGGTATTCATTAGTTAATTATTATTAGCTAATTATTATGTAATCATTCTTTAATATTACCTTATTCATTACTAAATTTATACATAATAATTTCTAATAATAACTATTTTTTTTAAACAATATATAACTAACTAATATAGTAAATAAATAACATATTTAGAACTAACTAAAAAAAATCAATTAAATAAAATATAAAATTAAAATAAATAAGAAAAAACAACTCTAAATGATGATTCATAAAAATCAGCACTCCTTTTAGGCCACTGAAACCACCACGCACAAAGGAAAAACATCCTGGATTATTTTAGATAGAGAGTGTGTTGAAGTTAGAGAGTTGAAGTTAATTTAGAGTGAGGGTGGGGGTACCCTTTTATATAGTCTTTAAGGAAATGCAGTAGCACTGGTGCCACCATTCACCTTTACTTTAAGCAAAAGGCGGTAGCACAAAATATTCATTTCACATTATGATAGGAGAAAGGTGGAATCCTCTATGTTGACTTTTCCATTTCATCAATCCAATTTGATGATAGGAAAATGTGGCATGGGGGGGCCTGCTTTTTAATTTACAAAAAAGGTGATTCGGCCTCTCCCACCTTTCTATCATAATTTTCCAAAAAAAATAGAACCTAGACTTATTAATTTTTTTCTTCAAAAAACTTATTAAAAAACATTTCAAAGATGACAGGTTGAATAGTTGAATAGATGGAAAATAATATGCATGCATAAATAATTACACACACACTAGATGAACTATCCAAAACTCCTGATTCAATCCTCAAAAACTTCTCACCTCACATTTTTCGGTTATATCGAAGGAAGAGAAGAATATTCACATTGATTTGATGCATTCATGATTACATTTAGCTCTTCCAATAACCACCACATCTATTCCATGTATTTAATTTATTTTTAATTAATTTATTTAACATTTCATCTTTTAATTATTAAACTTCTGTTGAATTTTTTTAATTAAAGACAAGACTAAATATACATCCTAAAAATTTCAAACATTTATTCTCCCTGATTTTAAACTTCAATCCTCATTTAATACTTATAAAATATACTTTACCGGTTGATTTTTTTGTTTTCCATGTCGAACAAATCCAAGCAGCACCACGTCATACACCATGTTATAAATAAATTTAATATATATTCATACAATCCAATATATTTTAATTTATATAATTAATAATTAATAATATAATTACTATTTAATAATATAATTACTATAATTCAGAATTTAAAAGAAATAAAAAATGTATTAAATTATAGAGAAATACATATATATATATATAATATATATCAATATTTATATAATTATAACAACATTTAATGAATTAAAAATATGTATTTATAAATTTAATTATAAATAATTATAAATAAATATAATTATAAATAAAAAATTATATATATAATTATAAATATAATAGATATATTTATTATAATTTTATAATTGTGTAAATATATAATTTTATATTTATAATAAAATAAATATTTTAAATAAATTATGTATATTTATTTTTAATTTTAAATATATCAATATAAATATATATCAAAAATAATAATATTCAATAATAATAACTCAATTAAAATTTTTCATAATAATTGAATTAAAAAATAATAATTAATAAGAAATTTGCTCATAAATTATGTGAACTATAAATGTAATTTTTTTAGACAATAAATTTTGTGTCATGTAAAATAATTTTTTTACTATATTTTTTTTGTTTCTTTTCATTTTTCAATAATTTATTATATGTTTAGTTATTGTAACAAATTTCATTTATATTGCATCTATACTTTATAATTCATACGGTTTTGAAGTCACTTGCATGAAACATAATAATGTAACAGGTATGTGACTTTAAAAGTCTATAAATTATAAATTATAAATACAATTTAAATGAAATTTGTCATACTGAGTAAACATATAATAAATTATTAAAAATTGGGAATATTTTTTCAAAGAAAGATAATGAAAAATAAAATTAATGACACAAAATATCATTGTTTCAAAACATAACAGCTATAAATATATTTTTTTAACATTTTCAGGACCTGAAAGGTGATCTATAACAATTGAATAAAACAAAATTAACGGTATAGATCCCATTTCCATTAGTGAAAGGAATGTGGAAATAATTCATAAGTATAACTGTTATGTTACAAGAAATATTGTTTGATATTAACTATAAGTACAATCTAAGTGAAACATTAAATAGATTAGAGTTTGTTTTTATTTAATAATAGTTAAAAAAATTAGTTTTTCTTTAATTTATTATTTAATTTCTTTTTATTTTTATAAATAGAAAATTAATTATCCCAATATATATGTTTTTTAATATATACAATGTGACATCATAATACATTACCATCGATTTCCCTCAGTAGCGCAACCAGCATATGAACTTCACTCCATCTCCACGTTCGATGTCTCAATCACACTAGTGTCCTATATATAGGTGTGGGTTCCTTTGCTTATGGTGTTGCAAGTTCCTCCTCATGGTTTTGTTTGGAGGACTGCCAGAAATCATATGTGGTGGACCGACCAACATCATATGTGGATACATATGGCCCTAGAGATACTTAAAATAGTGGAAGTGTGATATCAATGAATTTATCATCAGTGGGAGTGGGGGAACCACATGTTGTGTTAGCACACCCATCTCATTGTCCACTATAGTAAGTATAAATGACATATGTGGCACATTAGCTTTTCCTGGTTTTGTAAGATCCTCAATCAGCTTAGTAGGATCACTTATCTATGGTGCAGATTCATATGCAAGAGCCTCTCCCAGAAGTCTATGTCTTCATCTCTTCCCTCACTCATTTCCTTATATTCATCCTTTGGTTGGTGGGGCATCATCCTCAACAGACACAACAAGGACATCATAATCACTAAGAGGCTCAACCAGATCATATGGATCAGAATATAACTGTGGATCCTCATCATAAAAAAAATCAAGTATGAAATAGAGATGTTCTCTCAGAGCCAACATATCTAGGTAAACTACATCCCACCTAATTAATGCTTCTTCATGAGGATCTTTTATATTTACAAGATGATAAATTTTGTCTAACTACATATGAAATAAAATTTAATTTAATACTAAACATAATCTAAACAAGTATAATAAATCTTAGTAAACATACCAAATTTTGAACATTAATCCCATAATGAGTAAGGTACATGATCATGTGATGTCATTACCAATCTACATAATCCACCTGATCCTCTATCTGAAAACGTGTTGTGGGATATCCTTGTAGAAAGATATTGTATTGGGAATGCATGTCCCAATACTTGATATGACGTGTATGGAATCGCAGTCAATCTGTCGTTTGTTTACTTATAAGCATAATGAAATGTAAACCATCAGGATATTGTGGTTCCATGGGGATATGATGTATTTATCCAAACTATTTATTGACTCGGTCTAACTGGTTCCACTCAATGATATGGAAGTGGATGAGTGGAACCACTGCACCACGATCTCCAATCATAACTATGCAGAATGGTGGAAGGGATTCATAGATGAAACCTATCTACGGGTTTCATGAAACCTAAAATGTAAACTCAAAAAAGAATTCATAAATTTTCATGATAATTTTGCTAATATAACATTAAAATTACTTTAAAATGTAATAAAAAAATAAATTTTTCTGTAAAAAATTAATGTTGAAATTATATCAACTGGTTGTATAGCGTCAAATATCTATCAAAAGTTATGCAAACTATGTCTTAGTGTATGTACATAATGTTGAGCCAGACTATACCTGGTTGAAAATAAGCAATATACGGTAATTTTTTAAAATACATTAACCGATTTAATAAATAAATAAAAGTAATGGCGTAATCATACCAGCGTCCCCGAGGTTAATCCCAAAATAGCTATTGTAGAAGGGGTACAAAAACATTAGGGGGGATTCGTGGAAAATGATCCCAGGCCCACATCTTTAAAAAATCCTTACATCCTACAATCTAATATGCATCATCTCAACAACTATTTCAGAGACATCTATATAGATGTGATAATACAACAAACCTCAAACTATATCTAGTTGTCTGGTCAAGATCCTTAAGTAATGGTAGGTACATCATGTGTACCAAGGTGGTGGAGTAGTCGACACACAACATTCCTATGACCAGTCACATAATATATAAATGCGTGTTCTAAATAATCATCTCATCATATACATCATTAGGAATGATAAATAAATTCTCATTAAGCCACCGATGCGTAAGCGAGACCCCTGGAGGACACGTGGTATGCTGACGACATCAACACCTAGTAGACGGTTTATGACCACACACCAGTCACCAAAACTGACACCCGTAAAAGCCTTCCTATGGATGGGTAGACTAATAATGAAGGAGACGTTCTCTAAGGAAATGATCATCTCCCCCTTAGGAAGATTAAATTTACATGTATCTAGCCATTACATATCATCCAATGCATCATTCATGTGGATATCAATGGTCTTGAAGTTGTACATGGAGACTCCATAAAATCCAACATGTATGAGTTATGGAAAAATGGATGCCGAATGTGAGTCATGATGAAAATTATGTGATCTTATAATTTGAAGGAATTCTAACAGGTCTCTATAACAACATGCTGTGTGACTCATGTGACTGTTGGATAGATAACAGAGGTTACTTCATCAGAATGTATGAATAGTAGAACATTAATTTTGATATCTATTTAACTCAAACATGTTTTTATGAATTGGTATAATTTTTTTAAGATTCCTTTTAGTTTTTTGTGAAGATGAAGTATTTTTCTTCATGTGACCACATATGTTAAGTGTTTGATATTTTAATTTTGAAGAACAGAACGTTTCTTTTGTGAAATAATTTTTTATACTATGAAATGAGTTTAAACCTACATATAACTGATTTAACATGCATTTTTAACTAATTAATACTATATTTTTTAAATTACTAAATGTGACTTATTCGTTATAGAACATTTTTTCAATAAAATTTTTTATC
The DNA here is from genome assembly GCA_963277665.1 of Viscum album. Taxonomy (NCBI): domain Eukaryota; kingdom Viridiplantae; phylum Streptophyta; class Magnoliopsida; order Santalales; family Viscaceae; genus Viscum; species Viscum album. Next base: position 847,852,070 of record OY728121.1, on the reverse strand, counting down.
ATGTAAAATATGAAATTTATTTAAAAATGAATTTCCATAGTAATAATTGAATATATGTTATGAGTTTTTGCTTCTAACTGTTTATTTTAGAACCACAAAAAAATCCTTCATAAAATGATTATTATGTTTGAAATTTGATTCTATTTAACACAAAACATAATTTATTTGAGAGTAAAAATATAGATTTTTATAAATAAGAATTGTTATACATTCATTATGTTTAGAGTTTTATTAAATTGATATAAAAATTATATTTAAAAATGTAATATAAAATATATTTTTGATATATATTCTTTCATATACTATATATATTTATGTATTATAATATATAATTATATTTTTTAAAGTGATACAATATATAAATAAAACAGAAATGATTAAAAATGGTGACAATGAAAAAAATGATTACATGTACAAACTTTTATATTAATTGATAGAGTACATGAATAACTTTTACTATTAGATGATTTCCCTAAGTGTCTAAGGAAACATGTCCTCGTGTGACAATCTTGGTGGAATATGTTTCACCTCTATTTAGGTGCCTAGTCACTTGGATAATACATCCCATTCTGAATATGAGTCGACTATAGACTCCCTTTTGATAGAAGCCTTTCCATGTTAGGTATAAGCATGGGTGTGCCATCCTACAGTACAAAATTATTATATTCCCCAATAGGAATCCACAGAGAACTACAGCAGTAGTTGATACTCTATAGGTTATAAAATAGATCAACTGAATTCTACAAAGAAAAATGTATTTAAGTGCATGCTACAATCACATGGCCACAAGTATATCATAATGTTTGAAAGTTTCTTCATTCATAGTAATGATTCTCTACTAAAACAACTTGCACACAACCACTGCTACATTCCATAGCATCATCGGGCTCAGTGACCACAAATAATTTCTTTACATTATCAATTGAAGTGACACTAATTGTTGAAGCCTCCATACTAACACTATCAAACTCATACTAGAAATAGTAACCCTAGAGGATCCCCCTATTCCAACCCTCTTCATCCTACTTTCCATGTTCCACAAAATACTATACACTATGATAGATGGTCTCGTATACCAAACCTATAATTTAAATTTACAACATTATACTAATATTATATTATAATTATATCTATTCTAATTAATGTGTATTCAAATATTTTTAATTACCAATGATGGGAAATATCTAATCTCCCTTGAAAACTTCATTTATACATTCTACGATGTTGGTCATCATATGTCCATATCTCCTCCCATTATCTTATCTTAACTACCGTTTATGCTTTGGAATTTGAATCTTGTAATCATAAACTTCTAGATTAGCTCTGTGAATATCTTCTAGATGCTCCTCCATCCATTGTTTTTTAAGGTCTTATTCTAAAAAATAAGAACTAATCTGAACACATATGACAATAACTGTGGCAATGATTTTTAAAATCATAAAGTAGATTCATACCAATTTTTATGATTACATTCTTCATGGAATCATCCTTGATCTTATTTCGCATATCTTTGGCTATGTGTTCAATAATTTATCGATGATGGGAATAGGGTGGTCTCCAAGACAGACCCTCAAACTATACTACATCCTTGATTACTCGATAATGATATGAAATAAGACAATTCCCCTCTACACCCATAACATACTCTCTATGTCTGACCAAAAACAAGCTCCATGATGAGAAGTTTTTCTTCCCAATAATAGTAAATTCCAAAGGTATAGGGGCTCGATTACCATCTTGTGTAGAGTAAATTAATGAAGTTTAGGTATACTTTATTTACAAAAATTTTCCATCCATCAATATAAATTGCTTGTTATGTCTAAAATCTGTTACACACGGAAAGAATTTCCAACACAATCTATCAAACACTACCATGAACTAATTAACTTTGTTCTATTGGTTAACATATTTAGTAGTAGGTAACCGATATATCACTTGACTTTTGTGACGTAAACACTCCATAAGATGTGTTAAAACACTATAAGAGTCATCCTAGTCACCGTATACTTTAACAATATCCTTCTATCCTACCACCAATACCTTCCCGTTAGATATTTGGTACCCAAATATCTATTTGACTCCTTCCTCTATCAGAACAACTGGAACATCCTGAAATACTCTTCTCATTTCAAAAATAAGAGTTTAAACAACATCATCATCTAATTACAAGTGTTCTTGTGATAAGATTTGGTTCAAACATGTGTGCGGAGTAAATCTCGGGATGTTCCAACTATGAAATGTGTTATCAATTATATCATGAAAACACATCTAATGGTTTGAGTCATATTTGTCACACCAAATCACATAATAAGACCTCTTTTACTCATCTACAACATAATTTTTTTGTCTTTCAATGTGATATTGTTTTATCACATTTTTCCTTACTTCTTTTCTCTCAAACTCTCTTCCAATATACATAACACCTTTATCTGATAATAGATTTATGCCACCAATAATTACAAGAAATTCATTTCTAGAAGTAATTACTGGCTAATCAAATTTTAGAAATTGATTCAAACCTTCGGTCGACCATTATGCCACTAGTGGAGGATGGTTCAAAGGTCAGTTGAACCTCACTAGTGTGCTCATATACTTTTCTCTTCCATTCTCTTCTTATTCAACTTCCGCATCATCTTCATGTTCTAAATCATCATCATCCTCAAAATTATTGACTAGTGCATCTATCATATGTGGGGGACTATCCATAGAAATATCACTTCCTCTTTGAGACATCTCAAATTGAGGATATGAAACTGTGGCCTAAGGATATGACAGAGCAACTACCATTGCTAATGGAAACTCTTGAGGTTTTATAGTAGGAGGATATGGAATTGTATCATGACGTTGGGATAAACCAATTACAATTAACAATTTTATAATTAGATTTAATTATTAAATAATTAATTACTAATTATAAATATATAATTACAAAACACAATTTTAATCACTAATTAAAATTAACTAACTAAAAATTAAAATTAATTAATTGCTAACTACAATAAATTATTTACTAATTGAAATGATCTAATTACATCTAATTAATAAAAAAACAATTAATAATTACAATTATGTAATTATAAATTACAATTATGTAATTAGTAATTACAATTATGTAATTAGTAATTACAATTATGTAATTAGTAATTAAACTAAATTAATTAATAATTGTAATTATTTTCTTAAACTAATTATAACTAACTAAGTAATAATTATAATTAATTAATAGCTAAGTAAATTAAGTTATTTACTAATTAAAATTAAATAATTTTTAATTACATTTAATTAATAATAAATTAATTACTAATTTAAATTATGTAATTACTAATTACAATTATGTAATTATTAGTTAAATTTAATTAATTAATACTTGTAATTAATTACTTAATTAATTAATCACTAATTAAAATTACCAAAGTACTCATTAGAATTAATTAATTTCAAATTACATTAATTTATTTACAAATTAAAATTAACTAATAATATTTAATTAATAATTAATGAATTACTAATTAAATTTTTGTAATTACTAATAATAGTTAATTAATTACTAATTAAATTTTTTTACTTAAACTAATTACAACTAACTATGTACTAATTATAATTAATTCATTTTTAATTACGTTACTAATTAAAGTTAAAAAAATTCATAATTACAGTTAATTGTTAATAAATTTATTACTAATTACAATTATATAATTATTAACTAATGTTAATTATTTACTAATGACAATTAATTTCTTAATTAATTAATCACTAATTACAATTAACTAAGTACTAATTAAAATTAATTAATTATTAATTAAATTACCTTATTTATGAATTGCAATTAACTAATTAAATTTAATTAATTATAAATTATTTACTAATTGAAATTATGTAATTACTAATTATAGTAAATTAATTACCAATTAAATTTAATTACTTAAACAAATTACAAATAACTAAGAACTAATTAAAATTAATTAATTAATCATTACATTAATTTATTTACTAATTATCATTAAATAATTCCAAATAATAGTTAATTAATAATAAATTAATTACCAATTACAATTTTTAAATTACTAATTGTAGCTAATTAATTACTAATTACAATTAATTACTCAATTATTTAATTTCTAATTATAATTAACTAACTACTAAATATAATAAACTAATTTCTACATATATTAATTTATTTACTAATTAAAATTAACTAATTTCTACTTAAAATCAATTAATAATAAATTATAATCTAATTAATAAATGATTACATTAATTACTTACAAAATAAAAAAATCAACAATTTTGACAAGCATAAATATAAATAGAATTACCTCCATATCAGATGAATACATCTAAAAAATGGTATGGAGGGGCTTTAGAGTTGAGGATTGTTGCCGCAAAGCTTCAGAGTGGAAGAGGCTACAGAGCATTACAAATAGGGTGGTGGAGTGCTTTGGACGGGAGAGAGGGGGGGGGGGGAGTGTCGCCCTATTATAAGGGGGACCAAAGGTTCCACTTGAGGTGGGCCTCATCATAGTTTTATTTCAATTAAGAGATCCACTTCAAGAGGTTCTCTTAATTGAAACATTTTCTGCAAGAGCGCCCCTTCATGTGGCGCTTCGATAAAGCTCTAGTTGAACTAGCACTTTTGGAATATCTCGTAAAAGTTCCAGTTGAAATGACACTTGAATACTATATTTTCTTAAATATGAAACCCTGAGACCCTTTAAATTAAATAAAAAACCCCATGTACAAATTTATCCATGATTTTTCATCAAAAACTGTGATTAAACATCACCTTTTCTATTTATTTTCACACTTTGTTTATTATTAAATTTTTAGGTAAATATTTTACAAATAATTTTTACATGAGGATTAAAAATTTGTAACTAATTTTCTTAAAATCAATCCCAAATTATTAATGATTATTTTTTAAAAAAAATCATAAAATATTAAAATAATATATTTTTACGAGTTATTGCTATTTCCTTTTAACCTAAAAATGAAATTCTTATTTGTAACTTGAACTGATTATTTATATGATTATTATAACATTAAATATCATTATAGATCCTTGAAATTCATATAAATTTTTATTTATAAAATATATAATAATTTATAAATAGATAAAAACTTGACATTGTGTTAACAAAATATATTAATCCATTAAATAAAAATTATTTCTTGATATGAAAAAATATAATTATTTTTTAATATAAACTAAAATATCTCATTAATCATATTATATTTATCTAATTAATCATATAATAATCATGCCACCTGTTATTTCAGCAATCATGTAACAAAAACCCCAATGATCATATAATTCCTACCCTCAAGAGTAATATAATGTCTACCCAAAAATTTTCATATTACCCTTTCAAGTCCTACATAACTGTATATGCTTGTTTGAAAATAATTCATTTAATTCCCTAATTTCTTCTAAAAAATACCTATAATATTTCTAACGGTTTCCCTTTTTCTATAGTTATACTAAGAGGCATAATTCATATAGAAAACCATTAAGATGAATACTTAAATAGTAAATTATTTTTATTTTTCTGTTTTTATTGTGTGGTTATACTTGTATTTATTTAATTTAGTGTATTTATTTTGATTAATAATAAAATAAAAATAATTCATTTTATTTTACACTCATGTTAAAGTCTATATAATAAAACATAATTTTATAATAAAAAATACATAATTTATGAAAGGGAAGTTCATATTGAAATATAGATTATTATATTATCCCCGAAAGGAAATTGCTTCCTCGTCATATTTACTCATTGAAAAGAATTAGAAAAAATACATACTTAGTATCTCTTACAATCCTTTTTGAAAAATATTTAATCGTATAACTCCTCTATAAGACCTTAACCACTCTAATTGTATTATTCCATATTATTTTTTACTATAATAAAATATATTAATTATGTCATAATATATATATATATTATAATAAAATAATATTTTCTATTTAAAAATACATTCAAATATGTTAAGAAGAAAAATCATATATTTCTTATGTCATTCAAAATTTCAAAATCTTTAATTGTAATATAAAAATATTTTTTTACCCTTATGATTATAATTTTATTAATATTCATATAAAATTATTACCTTATTATATTAACTTCCATAATTCCTCATTTCATTGAAATTAAAACATTTCATTATTAATTGAGCACATTGATAACGTTTTGGTTCACCATTTTTCTATTTATTACAAAATAATTATTTATTTCATTGCAATCTTAAGTTGTTTATCCATATTAACCACAATTATAACACATTCCTAATCTAATGATACACTCACAAGAATAATTTTTTACAAAATTTATGGTATAAAGGAAATTATGTCCTCTAACATTTTGGTTTCTTCATACTCACACCTTCCATATATTTTTATACTGGTTACTTCCTATCATCAATATTATGAGTTTTATAAGAGTCAATAAACTCCATATCCACCTTTTCTACACCCCAAATGTAAAGACCCATAAATTTCAAGGAAAATTTTTCTTAATTTTCTTTGGAATTTTACAAGAACGATGTTTCTGACGGCGCCTGATTCCGAGGCCCGGTGTGCCCGGAATTAATTTCCGAAGTTTGGCTCGGGTACGTTCAGTGAACGAGCGAGCGGGAATTTCTATATTTTGAACCGGTGCTCGGAATTGAAATCCGATTGCACCGATGAACTCGCAACACCGGTAATCGCTTAAGGAAACCTTTACCGTAGTTGCGTTTGTGTGGGAGAAGAAGTTAATTTTTGGGGTTTAATTAAAAAAGTGAATAAAATTGTTAAATCAATTTTATTTCATGTTAAGTTGTTATCTTCTCCCATGGGAAGTTGGTGGTGGACCCACATCCATCCAACTTCCCATGTGTGGATATTTGAAAGGTTGGGGCCCACACGAACCCCTCCCCACCTCTTCAAATTCCTTAACTTTCCTAACCCCTCTAAACCCCCCCATTTAATCTCCCTTTAACTCTTGAACTTCTCCCCCTCTTAAGTGCATGCCAACACATTTTAAATTAATGAAGTTATTTGAATTCTGGAATTTGAATAGCTTGGCATGTGTAAATAAAATAATGGGAGGGATTATTTTATTAGGTTGCTTGGTTAAGTGAGATTGGGAGCCTTGGAAGAAAAAGATTAGGAAATCCTGAGTCCTTCTTTCTCTACGACGAAGAACACGAAGAACGTCTCTTCTGCCACTGAAGCACGACGACGCCATCCTCTTCATCGTTCTTCAACCGAGGCAAGGAAAGGGAAGCGACGCCCGTGACATCTCCAACGACCTTCATCCACGTCAAAGGAGAAGACGTCGCCTGCGAAGAACGTCGTCAACGACGACGTCACCTCCGAACGCTCGTCCACCAACGACGAGTACCCTTCTTCCTTCTAACGCATGAGTGTGAGATTTGAGAGTGTGTGACGAACACGACAATCGAGGAATCGATATCCTCCCTTTTTCCAAGATCGTCAACGAACGACAATTACGAGGTAGGGGTTTATTTAATTAATTGTTCGTGAATACAAACTTGGTGATAATCGTGGATTAAAACCCTTTTTGTTATCAAAAAACGCGAGGGGGTCGGACCGCACAAACACGGCCGACCCTCCTTTTTTTGTGATGGTTTCTTGAGGTTGATACGAGAAGGCGTGGTGCCGTCGCACTACGCGGGTATCTTGCGGCAAGTATTGTCTGGCGCCGTCGCGCCGCGCCGTGGAAAGAAATCCAAGAACGCGACGCTGTCACGTCGCGTCGAAGGAAGTTGAAGGCGCCGCGGCTGGAGCGGGGCCGCAGCGGAGGGGAGCAGTGTCGTCGCATCGCGCCAGACGATATAGGTCGCGGCCGGTTCCGGGCCGCGGCGGAGCAAGATGACCGGCGGCCAGCACCGGGCCGCCGGTGTCGGTGAAGGAAGGACTGGCTGTCGCCGGTCCTTACTGGCGGAACCGGCCGACCAGTGCGGGCCAGCCGGGCAGTGGAGACCGGGGGAATTAATTCCCCAGTCCAGGTCTTCAAGCAGCCCCAATTAAGGGGATGCCGTTTCACAAAGGGGGTGGGGCTTTGCCCCCCGCGCGCGGCACACATGCGGCGCCCAGGCCGCGCCGCCGTGCTGGCCCGCGCCGCCGCGCCGGGCCGGATTTTCCGAGTCGGGCCGGGTCTTCAGGACGAGTCGCTGCCCGGGCCGGGTCGACCCGGTTCGGCCGACCCAGGGGGGGGGGGGGGGGGTCGGGCCGGGCCCAGACCCCCCAGTTTCGGATCACTTTCGATCAAATGCCCGTAACATGGGCTACGGGCCTCCAAACGACTCGCCGTCAGCGGAAACACGATCCTTGGATAGAGACGGTCGTTTCGGTATATTGCACTCAAGGTTTCGGATTACTTTGAGTTTGGCCGGGTTGGTTCGTACACGAAACCAACCGGGCCCTCGGAGAGAAAACGCTCATATTTTGAGCTACGGACGTCCGATTGATGTTCCGTCAGCTTTGTTGAGTTCCTCTTAGTGTGACGGATCTTTTGGCTTACTCCGCTCGAGGTTTGGATTCCGTCGGAGTGCGGTCAGGTTGGTTCACTCACGGAACCAACCGGGCCCCTGGAACAAAAAAGGCTAATAACTCTCAGATCGGGCGTCCGATTAACGCACCGTCTATTGAGTTGAGTTCCTGCTGACGATACGGAACTTATGGAATCTTCCGCCCGATATTTGGATGCGGATGGTTAGAGGCCGGTTTGGATCGCACCGAAATCCAACCAGGCCCCTGGAACGGAAAATCTGATACCTTTCTGACAGAACGTCCGTTTGACGAACCGTCAGCGGCGTTGGTGATCACGTGGAGAAATGGTCCCTATTAGTATACCCTATGAGAGTTCGTAGTACAGTTGAGATACCGCCGGATTTGGTTCGCTCACGAAACCAACCGGGCCCCTGGGACGGAAAGGCTAGTAACTCACAGATCGGGCGTCCGATCGACGCGCCGTCTGTTGCGTTGAGACCCCTATGACGAGGCGGTCCTTTGATATACTTCTTCGTGGGACTTTGAGATACTTGCAGTATTGACCTGTAGCTCATGGATCGGACCCTCCCAGTGATGAGCGTGCGGAGTACGGAGACCGTGTAGCTGGCTGAGACCTGACGACTGCTTGACCGAATCGACTTAGAGTGAGTCGACTAGCCCAGTGGACAGAGCACTACTTTCTGAGGTGCAGACCCATGGCGGACGGAGCACTACCTGTGTGACAGTGCAGAACCGTGGTACTCGTCCGGAGAGTACCTCAGCAGGCTACTAGGGGGTGTGCACTACTGTGTTTGGGTGACATACCTCGGCGGGAAGCACTACTGTGTCTGGGTGGCTGACCCGCGGTACTCGACAGGAGGAGTACTTCAGCAGTCTTAGGTTAGTGAGCAGTACCTCGGAGTCGTGACAGGACCACTGTACACTCCAGAGACGGAGCTCTTCAGTAGTTACGGTTTCGATAATGAAAATCCTGGTTTGAGCTGAGACTTTTGACCTTGTGTTTACCTCATGATTGAGATGGGTCAGTTCCTAACTTAGGTATATGTATGGGAATATACCTGGGTAGTGGTTATCCATTGAATTCACAATCCTTGTTTTTCCTCATGATTGAGATGGGTTACTTGATAACTTAGGTATATATATGGGCATATACCTAAGTAGAGGTTATCTGTTGAGATCTTCTTTGTGGTTATCCTTGTTGGTTTAGTGAGACCTTGAGGGTCTCGGGGTCCCTACTGAGTATCGTTTTACTCACCCATGCACGGGCTATGCCCGCACCTCGTTGTGTTGGTTGCAGACGACGGGCAGTGATGACGGAGGCCGAGTGTTCGAGGACTGGACGGTACCCGGAGGTGGACTTCACGGCGAGACGACACACGGAGGTGGTTGACGAGCGAGAGCGTTGAGGAGGCTATCTGTACCTACCCTTCAGGTAGGATCCGTGGCAGACGATCCAGGAGCTGCGCTATCTATACCTACCCTTCAGGTAGGATCCGAGGAGGATGACCCAGGAGCTGCTTCCTTCTTCCAGCTGTTTGTCTTTTTGTTGTTGTACCTTGTTCAGTTGTAGTTGTAATTTCTTTTGGGTTTGTATTCTGGCACATTTACTTTTCATCTTTTCTTTTGTACTTAGTGTTTTGCTTCCGCTTGTACTCTGTGGTGCTTGTTTTCTTTTATAAAGGCAATGCCTTCCCAGTTTTCGGGATTTTACGCCATTGGTGCTAGTCGCCAGCCCCTGGCCTATGGAAGGTGGGCTTGCGGTAGTCACAGCATGGGTCCCGAGGACGGGTCGTGAAAAATTGGTATCAGAGGAGTCGGTTCTACCGCAGAACTTATAACTCTGATATTTTCTTTCTGTGAAGCAATAGTGTTAAGAGTACCAAGTGTGGTTTTCAGTTTAGGGAGTCCAGTGTTGGTGCGGCCGGCCGACGTATCCATACACTAGGACCCTGACAACTGATTTCCGACTTTGTGCATGAAAACACTGATTGCGTGTGTGTTTTCAAAGGTTTCCCCTTAAAATATCTCAAACGAGGTTAGCTCACCAGGTATAATCATCAGACCATGTTACGTTGTTTCTTTCAGGATGCCTTTTCTCGGACGACCAGCTACAGCCCAAAGGGATGTTCATACTGACAGCCTGCTGAGCGACAAGGCTTCGATACAGGGCCCTCTTGCAGTTGAGGCACCAGCGGAGGCACCATCGGTCCTACCATATGTTGGGACACCGATGCCACCAGCCCCAGCAGTAGGCGATGCACGCCACTTGAGTGCGCTGCACGAGTTCCAGCGCTAGAGGCCACCCAGGTTCCGGGGAGAGACGGACCCGCAGGCGGCTGAGGTTTGGCTAGAGGCTGTGGTGAGAGTCTTCAGGCTAGTGGGGACGCCGACAGACTTCATGGTGATCTTTGCTACCAGCCTCCTTCAGGCAGTAGCAGGCAGGTGGTGGAGCCACTTGTTCCAGTTTTGCGACGGGATGACCTTCGCATGGGAAGACTTCGAGACCTTCTTCAGGTTGGAGTTTGTGACAGTAGATCTACACCCCGAGCGTGTACAAGATCTTCTGCCTTTGCCGCGTCTTTTTTGATCAGCAGCCGAGTCATCTGTGGGCAGTAGACAGGTGATGCAGAGGTCCAGGAGGACCAGACTAGCAATTGGACGATCTCGGGTTTTAGGACCGGTGGTGCGGGGCACCCATGGTGGGAACAGAGCTAGGCGTGCCAGAAGCAGGTTGTGTTACTCATGCGGCGGAAAGGGTCACCTGGCACGTGACTGTCCGACTCCTCATACGGTTGATCAGCGGGTGTTGGAGGAGCCACCGAGGCAGAAGCAGCGACGAGTGCTTGAGCAACAGCCGAGCACTGGACAAGGCAGTAGAGCTCTGAGAGTAGGTGGGCAGGAGAGGAACTAGTGGATACGTCCTTTGTACTTCTAGTTCCATGTTGCTTTTGTATTCGTGTCTTTGTACTATGAGCTATGAGATGCAATAATAAAAAGACACATATCTTTGAGATGTTTTCTTTCCTGTCCTTTTGTTTGGTTGATACTGAGTGGTCCCGGTTAAACAGTTGACTTGACCCTCACTTTTGAGATTTCTACTGGACGGGACCCAGTGACCTCACACTGATGCCGACAGTGTGACTCGACCCTTGGAGGCAAGAGTCACAGTTGGATCTCTTAGTAGTTACATCGAGGCCTTACGACGTCATCCATGGCATGAATGTGTCATTCATGTCAGGATTGACTGTATTAGGCAACGAATGTGGTTCATCCAGGGGATGAGACCAGGTTTCTCTTATCGGCAAAGAAGAAATCATAGTAGCTCTTATGAGACTAAAGGAGGTCCAGGTCATCCAAAAGCGGATGAAGACTGCACAGTGCAGTAAGAAACAGGAAACCAGTGCCAGTCTTAGATACTCAGGCGTGTTAAATGTTAAAGAAGAGGAAGCTTAAAGGAAAGATGAGTCTACGAAGAAGTAGACGTGGAGGCAAATCTAGGAGAGAAGCATGAGGTGGTGTACATCCGAACGTGGTACAATCACCCGCCTTAGTTATTCCTGCCAGACTCAGGGAGCTGGAGGGCGGAGGAAGAGTGCGGCTGCATGCGGTCAAGGATTGTGACCCAATGGCTCTAGAAATGATTCAAGGGACAGTCTATGTCCACTACTAGCTGCTGTAGTAATAGATGCCGATATGAATCATTCCTTGCTTTCACAAATCTTGTTCCAGACCTAGAGTTTCCGGTAAGCCGTGGACTTGACCCTCACGTCTAGAGATACCTTGGGAGGAGACTCGATAATCACACTTATGCCGAAGGTGTGCTCAGAACCTCTAGGCGAGAGTTCCAGTTGGAATCTCTTGGTGGCAGCGTCGAGGCCTTACAACGTTAGTTTGAGTATGGAATGGGCAATAACTGTTCATACTCAAATTGACGGTTTTAGGAAGATGTCGGGATGGGTTTTCCTTGGTCGGCGAAAAGGAAACCCTAGGCATCACAGGATAAACTCTTTCACATGGGGGTGCGACCGATCACTCTTGAGTCAGTTAACCATACCCTCGTGGCAGCAGGCTTTTTAGTTTCAGTTCTAACAGAAAATGGAGACCTCTGGAGTTCGAGGATGACGATCACGTCCTTATACGGGTCTCACCTCGATGGGGTTTACGTAGAAGTGTCCAAGGCAGAAAGTTATCTCCGAGGTTCAATGGACCTTTCTAGGTCCTCAGCTGGGTAGGCGAGTTTGTTTACCGCTTGACCCATCCACCTCAGTTGCACCAGGTGCACGACGACTTCCACGTATCTCAACTAAAGAGATATGTGCTCAACCCTTCGCATATCATCGACCATGAGGAGTTGGACGATGGCGATGAGGTGTTTTTCACGGAGGTTCTAGTGGGGATCAAGGATCGACAGGAGCAGATCCTACGAGGATGATTGATTCCTCGAGTGCACTTTCTTTGGCAGTACGTAACCTCCAGGTAAGCACATGGGAGCGGAAGGCTCAGATGCGTGCTCTGTACCGCTTTTGTGACTCTAGTTTGTGTTGAAGATTTATGGGGATGTAAAGCCCTGAGGTGGGAGTAATGTAAAGACCTGGAAAATTAAAGGAAAATTTTTCTTAATTTTCTTTGGAATTTTACAAGAACGCAGTTTCTGACGGTGCCTGATTCCGATGCCCGGTGTGCCCAGAATTAATTTCCGAAGTTTGGCTCGGGTAAGTTCAGTGAATGAGTGAGCGGGAATTTCTATCTTTTGAACTGGTGCTCGGAATTGAAATCCAATTGCACCGATGAACTCGCAACGCCGGTAATCGCTTAAGGGAACCTTTACCGTAGTTGCGTTTGTGCGGGAGAAGAAGTTAATTTTTGGGGTTTAATTAAAAAAGTGAATAAAATTGTTAAATCAATTTTATTTCATGTTAAGTTGTTATCTTCTCCCATGGGAAGTTGGTGGTGGACCCACATCCATCCAACTTCCCATGTGTGGATATTTGAAATGGTGGGGCCCAAACGAACCCCTCCCCACCTCTTCAAATTCCTTAACTTTCCTAACCCCTCTAAACCCCCCCATTTAAACTGCCTTTAACTCTTGAACTTCTCCCCCTCTTAAGTGCATGCCAACACATTTTAAATTAATGAAGTTATTTGAATTTTGGAATTTGAATAGCTTGGCATGTGTTAATAAAATAATGGGAGGGATTATTTTATTTGGTTGCTTGGTTAAGTGAGATTGGGAGCCTTGGAAGAAAAAGCTTCGGAAATCCTGAGTCCTTCTTTCTCTACGACGAAGAACACGAAGAACGTCTCTTCCTCCACTGAAGCATGACGATGCCATCCTCTTCATCGTTCTTCAACCGAGGCAAGGAAAGGGAAGCGACGCCCGTGACATCTCCAACGACCTTCATCCGCCTCAAAGGAGAAGACGTCGCCTGCGAAGAACGTCATCAACGACGACGTCACCTCCGAACGCTTGTCCACCAACGACGAGTACCCTTCTTCCTTCCGACGCATGAGCGTGAGATTTGAGAGTGTGTGACGAACACAAAAATAGAGGAATCGATATCCTCCCTTTTTTCAAGATCGTCAACGAACGACAATTACGAGGTAGGGGTTTATTTAATTAATTGTTCGTGAATACAAACTTGGTGATAATCATGGATTAAAACCATTTTTGTTATCGAATAACGCGAGGGGGTCGGACCGCACAAACACGGCCGACCCTCCTCCTTTTTGTTGTGATGGTTTCTTGAGGTTGATACGAGAAGGCATGGTGCCGTCGCACCACGCGGGTATCTTGCGGAAAGTATTGCGCGACGCCGTCGCGCCACGCCGTGGAAAGAAATCCAAGAACGCGACGCCGTCGCGTCGCGTTGAAGGAAGTCGAAGGCGCCGCGGCCGAAGCGGGGCCGCGACGGAGGGGAGCGGTGCCGTCGCATCGCGCCAGACGGCATAGGTCGCGGCCAGTTCCGGGCCGCGGCGGATCAAGATGACCGGCGGCCGGCACCGGGCCGCCAGTGTCAGCGAAGGAAGGACCGGCCGTCGCCGGTCCTTGCTGGCGGAACCGGTCGGCCAGTGCGGGCCGGCCGGGCAGTGAAGACCGGGGGAATTAATTCCCCCAGCCGAGTCTTCAAGCGGCCCAAATTAAGGGGCCACGGTTTCACAAAGGGGGGGGGGGCTTTGCCCCCCGCGCGCGGAACACATGCGGCGCCCAAGCCGCGCCGCCGTGCCGGCCCGGGCCTCCGCGCCGGACCGCGCCGCCGCGCCGGACCGCGCCGCCGTGCTGGCCCGCGCCGCCGCGCCGGACCGCACCGCCGCACCGGCCCGCTCCGCCGCGCCGCCGGCCAGGCCGGATTTTCCGAGTCGGGCCGGATCGTCGGGCCGGGTCGCTGCCTGGGCCCAGACCCCCCAGTTTCGGATCACTTTCGGTCAAATGCCCGTAACATGGGCTACATGCCTCCAAACGACTCACCGTCAGCGGAAACGCGATCCTTGGATCGAGACGGTCGTTTCAGTATATCGCACTCAAGGTTTCGGATTACTTTGAGTTCGGCCGGGTTGGTTTGTACAAGAAACCAACCGGGCCCTCGGAGCGAAAACACTCATATTTTGAGCTACGGATCTCCGATTGACGTGCCATCAGCTTTATTGAGTTCCTCTTAGTGTGACGGATCTTTTGGCTTACTCCGCTCGAGGTTTGGATGCCGTCGGAGTGCGGTCGGGTTAGTTCGCTCACGGAACCAACCGGGCCCCTGAAACGAAAAAGGCTAATAACTCTCAGACCGGGCGTCTGATTGACGTTCCGTCTGTTGCGTTGAGTTCCTGCTGGCGATACAGAACTTATGGCATCCTCCACCCGAGATTTGGATGTGGATGGTTAGAGGCCGGGTTGGATCGCACCGAAATCCAACCGGGCCCCTGGAACGGAAAAGTTGATACCTTTCTGACAGAACGTCTGTTTGAAGAACCGTCAGCGGCGTTGGTGATCACGTGGAGAAATGGTCCCTATGGGTATACACTATGAGAGTTCGGAGTACAGTTGAGATAAGGCCAGATTTGGTTCGCTCACGAAACCAACCGGGCCCCTGGGATGGAAAGGCTAGTAACTCACAGACCGGGCGTCTGATCGACGTGCCGTCTGTTGCGTTGAGACCCCTATGACGAGGCAGTCCTTTGAGATACTTCTTTGTGGGACTTTGAGATACTTGGAGTATCGACCTGTAGCTCGTGGAGCGGACCCTCCTGGTGACGAGCGTGCGGAGTACGGAGACCGTGTAGCTGGCTGAGACCTGGCGACTGTTTGACCGACTCGACTTGGAGTGAGTCGACTAGCCCAGTGGACAGAGCACTACTTTATGAGGTGCAGACCCATGGCGGACGGAGCACTACCTGTGTGACAGTGCAGACCCGCGGTACTCGTCTGGAGAGTACCTCAGCAGGCTACTCGGGGGTGTGCACTACTGTGTTTGGGTGACGTACCTCGGCGGGAAGCACTACTATGTATGGGTGGTTGACCCATGGTACTCGACATGAGGAGTTCTTCAGAAGTCTTAGGTTAGTGAGCAGTACCTCAGAGTCGTGACAGGACCACTGTACACTCCAGAGACGGAGCTCTTCAGCAGTTACGGTTTCGATAATGAAAATCCTGGTTTGAGCTGAGACTTTTGACCTTCTATTTAACTCATGATTGAGATGGGTCACTTCCTAACTTAGGTATATGTATGGGAATATACATGGGTAGTGGTTATCCGTTGATTTCACAATCCTTGTGTTTCCTCATGATTGAGATGGGTTACTTGATAACTTAGGTAAATGTATGGGCATATACCTAAGTAGAGGTTATCTGTTGAGATCTTCTTTATGGTTATCCTTGTTGGTTTAGTGAGACCTTGAGGGTCTCAGGGTCCCTACTGAGTATCGTTATACTCACCCCTGCACGGGCTATGTCCGCACCTCGTTGTGTTGGTTGCAGACGACGAGCAGTGCTGACGGAGGCCGAGTGTTCGAGGACTGGACGGTACCCGGAGGTGGACTTCACGGCGAGATGACACACGGAGGTGGTTGACGGGCGAGAGCGTTGAGGAGGCTATCTGTACCTACCCTTCAGGTAGGATCCGTGGCGGACGATCCAGGATCTGCGCTATCTGTACCTACCCTTCAGGTAGGATCCGTGGCGGACGATCCAGGAGCTGCTTCCTTCTTCCAGCTGTTTGTCTTTTTGCTGTTGTACCTTGTTCAGTTGTAGTTGTACTTTCTTTTGGGTTTATATTCTGGCCCATTTACTTTTCATATTTTCTTTTGTACTTAGTGTTTTGCTTCCGCTTGTACTCTGTGGTGCTTGTTTTCTTTTATAAAGGCAATGCCTTCCCAGTTATCGGGATTTTACGCCATTTGTGCTAGTCGCCAGCCCCTGACCTATGGAAGGCGGTCTTGGGGTAGTCACGGCACGGGTCCCGAGGACGGGTCGTGACACTAAAAATTATCCTCATAACTTAAAAACCCACTTGTGACCAATTTCCTTCCTAAAAATTGATTAAAACCTTGTTAAAATATATCAATCATACTTTAATGATTGAGAACAAAATTTGTTTCATATCTTTCCAATATTATAAACTTATCTTCAAAAAAATAACTGGATCCTATTCCATTTTCTTCAACTTTAGAAATTTCATTTCAATTATATACCTTAGGAGAATGTTTTTTAAGAAATATATATTTTAATACCTTTTATTCCATGGTATCAATATCATTATTCTATTTATAATTATTAATTTTAAACCACCAATGATTAGTTTCACCTTCATGATGATAAACTGAAAGAGTTATATTCTTTTTCAAAAAACAACCCAAATTTTTTTTATTTTCTCAAAATAATTTACCCATCCATTATTTATAAATGGATATTAGATTATAGAAAATTTTCAATGATTTTTTCACCATAAATTTTCCACTAGAGATATATTTATTTATAGATAAGTTAATAATTCCGTTATATTGGTGACACTATTTATAACCTATGATAGTTATGTTAAATAGGTCAAAAAAATTTTATATCCAACTCTAATTATTTCATGTTGTTGAATTGGAATTATATTATCCATTTTTTTATTCATACTTGGTTGAACCTATTAACTATAACCAAAACAATTCTAAAATAGATATAAAATTGATGGAACAATTTTTCAACTGTTATGAAATAATTTTCCAAAAGACATCTCATATTAATAAAAAATATATATAAATGTTTCATCCCAATATAAACCTATATTTTAACCTCATTATATTATATATGTTTAATTTATTATGCTTACCTAGAAACACCATAACCCCTAAAGTTAATTAAACTATGATCTAATATAAACCATGAAAACTTGAACATAACCATCCAATAATTACTTGTTTTTTCTATTAATATTATAGCACTCACATTCCAAATAAATTTATATTTTTAGTTGTAGAGTATTAAAAAAACTTACATAATAATACACATACTTCTCTACTTGGTAAGTGTATATTATTTCCACAAAACAATTTCTTATATGATATTCTTTCTTCATTCAAGCCCAATCACCAGAACTTAAATTTTGAGTTTGATATTTTTCCTCAAAATCATTAAACCCTATAAAATTATTATAAAATTTAATATGTGAATATAAGGATTATTAAGGGGTTAATAAATAAAAGAAACCCATTATTACATAGAATACATAAAAACTTAAAAAATTGAATATAGATAAAAAAATTACATTGAACTTTTATATTCAATAAAAAAATAAACATGATGATAAATTATTTACTCATATAGGTAGAATAAAAAGACTAATATAAAGAAAATTCATAATAAAGTATAAATAAAGTATAATAATCATGATTTCTTCTTGGAAAATTATATTCATATCACCAATAATTACTTATAATCACCCACAATCAATCATAATAGAATAACATAAACTATTAATGCCAACATAACTTCTTCAGATAGAAAATCAATACCCAATGAACTAGGGTGTTGTATCCTAGTTATTCATGTCAACATATATAAGGTTCAAGAACTATAAAATGAATAAAACACAGAGAATATTTTATTTATACCCATAATTATAATTATCAAATTAACCGAAGGAAAGAAAGTTAATAAAATGGATTGCGTTAACTAATCCTTTATTAAAAGGAAAATTAAATAGAATTATAGAATATATATATGAATAAATTCCAAACAAAATATGATAAATACTATTCTTAGGTAAAATTAGAGTTTTAATTAAGAGAAACATAAAGATAAATACTTATAAATCATAAAGGAACTGGTTAATAGGACCCCCTTACTTCTTTCTAACATGGTTTTGTGTGTATTTTAATAGATAAAAATATTATAATATGTAATAATTTATCCTAAAATTAAAATAAGTTTATTATATAATTATATGAAATTATTTTAATACATATAATATCATTTTTAAACAAAAATTTGATTTTATATGTCCATGGTACTCATAATTACTGAAGTTTGATAATCAAAGTAGTTTAGAACTTCATCGTTATAAAACATAGTATTGTCACAGATTAAGAGTTTAAAGTTATATATGAATAATTTTTATGATTTATAATATACATATTCATGATATTCTTTAATTATTGGTAAAAATTCACCATTAATATATTATTTAATAATACATTAATAATTTTGAAAATTCTATATTTGAACTATTACACGTGTATTTAATATATGACTCATTTTTTGAGATGATACCAAGTTGAAAAAATAATATACTTATTTAAATTAAATAATATAACATAATGATTAATAATACACTCATAAGAATATAGTTAATTAAAAATATAAAGATTATAAATTAAATAAATTACTAAAATTACAAAGTAATGACTTAGTTAACCAACTATCACAAATATCTATTTAAGTATAAATCCATTGTGGGGAATAATTACAATACCAGTGGATTAAAAAATATATAAATGAATTTTAATATCTCTTATATAAGTAGAATAACCATCTTATAAGTGTTTTGTAAAAATTAGTCTATATAAATAGAAGAAACATGTGGAAAATAGATGTGAAAATAAAACAAAATTTATAGTTCTGTATAATATGTTATTTTTTGTATATTTTTTGTTATAAAAATGAAAATTAAAGTCTTAAACATTATTTTTTATTTAATTTAATCCAAAATATATTTCAACCTTATTAAAATATAATACTATAAATTAGCATACATTTGAAAAATAAATGTAAATGATACCATCATCTATTATTAAAATAGCTACTTTGATTGAGTGGTTTTTGGAAACCCTGTGTCCATACAAGTGTTTCAAATTCAAGAGAAATTTAAATTTTGAGTTAGTCGGTGGGTTTTTAAAAAAAATGAGTTTTATATTATGGATCTAAGGATTTAAGTTCCTTAAAATAGGTGTTTTGGACTTGGTAAGTGGGTTGAAGGGAACTTGGGAGGTTCCAGTTATCAACAGAGGATGTTCGGGACTGGTCGGGTTGCTATTGTAGCTAAAAATTACATCTTAGTTGGTATTGATAAATGAACCATGAGAATTCTCATGGATAATAATTGTTATGGTGGGGAGTTTTTAAAACCCAATGTCCTTACAAGTGTTTTAAATTTAATAAAAATTTTAATTTTCAATTATTAGGTTGGTTTTTTGGAAACTAGGGTTCATATTTGTGATATAAGGGTTTTGGATCCTTAAAAGAGGATTTTTTATTTGGAAGAGGCATATAGGGAACCAGGGAGGTTTTAGTGATCACCAAAGGAAGTTCAAGTATGGCTAGTGTCCCGCTGCAGGAACTGGCTAGCTAGTGTCCTCGGCAGTAGCCTAGCTGGCCCATAAGAGACACCAACTTTCCAATGGGATTTTTAAGTTGTTAAATTACATCCCAACCCCTCTAATTATTATAGGGTAATCCCCATCATCACTCATTTATTTCATACATCAATGAGGGGTTTCTTCCCCCTTATTCTTCTCCTCTAATCCCTTCAACATGGTGTTTTTGGTGGCTTCTATGAACAATTTGACATACGTCTTCGACTCCAGTGACCACCTTCAATCTCCTCCTACTATAATTATAATTGAATTCATTATTTGATAGGTATTTCAGTAACAATTGCACTATAAAATATTATAATTATCATAATTGGTCTTTTATTTTGACTATCTAGAGGACACCATGTAATGACGACCGCCTACTATCACTTGTTGATTCGATAATGGTATTTCATGTTATAGATTTTTGTAAGGGGTTTCCTATATATTTAACTAAATTGATTGTGTAAATGGAGGATTATGTTATGGATTTGGATTTTTTTTCTTAAGGGTCTATAGGGGATATACAATATGTGTTTGGTTGTGGTGCTAGTGTGGCGAGGCTTTTGGTGAATTTTCAGGGAATATACCTAGTTTAAATTAAATTGAGTAATTAATTATATAATTTTTAAATTAATTATTTTAAATTATTGGCATGAGTTAGTATCTTTATCATGGTTTTGAGTTTGGATTAATCTTTTATTGTCCTTAGATGAGTATTGGAAAGATCTTCCAACCTGAAGAATTAAAAAAGGAAGGATTTGTAAAGAGGTATGTGGTCCTAGTTTTCACCCTATGGATTATTTCATGATGTTTATATTCATGTGTTTGTGTGGTCTTTCCACTATGGATATGAAAACTTTTCTTTAATTTGTTCAATTTAATTTAAATTTATTTTTTAAATTAAAATTATTTTATAAGAATAAAGAGGAAAAAAGTGCTTGGGACACCACGTGCCTAGAGAACTGGTTGGAATCCTTGACCACTAATGCTTGATGATTTTTCTAATGGTTCCCCATGACAGTTGAACCCCTAATGGTTATTTATCAAAATAAATTTAAATATATTAGACTTAGTGTACCTTATATAGGTTATTTGATATTTATTAGACATAGTTGGTTGCATCATGGTTTATATGAAACCATTGAGTCGTTAGGCTTGATGAACTGGATTTCGGATGAGAGATATTTCCCCTAGAAATATATTTACCATAGGTGGATTGACCATGGGAAGTATGGACCCTAGTTAGTTGATTTTACCAACCTAGATTGTCCTTGGATGTTGATATTGGTCAAGAGCTATATCAATACACTATTTATAGTGTGGCATAAATTGTGAGGTCAGGAGTCCATGTTATAAATATAACTTTATTGGGGAATGTGATTCCCTCTTTTGATGGGTGTTGACCCCAGACTTGAGACTAAGACTAAGGTCCCCAATAAGGGCTTCTTTTATTATATACTAATCTATAGTACTCAATTAGGTTACCTAACTCTAAAGTTCACTTGAAATGGTGTGTAAGACATCGGTAGAGATGTTCCCAAGTGTTACCTTAAAATACATACCTTTCTTATGAGGCAATGGGCTATGGATAATGATGACAGGTCTAGGAATTTGACCGAACCTTGTTATTTTTTTTAAATGGTATGAAAAAAACACCTTGGTTCGGTTTTTTCTTGAATTGAAAATTTATCATAGTTGGGAGGTCTGAGATTCCAATATAAAACTCATCTAGTATGGAGGTCTGTGATGCTAAAGAAAACCCCCCCTGTAGGGAGGGTTGTGATACTAAAGAAAACTCCATGAGTAGTGAGATTTATGATACTATTGTCAGGGATTCCATGGATTTGTGTCTAGGATTATATTGGTACCTTTAAAATGATAGGTCCCACCATGTGCTAGAAATCAGGGATTGAGGGGTCTTTTGTTGGCATGGATGAGTCTCCTACACTTTTGGGGCTTAGCTGCTAGGAACTATTGTATACTAGGACAAACCATTCCCCGAGATATGATATCGATAATCATAATTCCCTAATTGGTTATCATATATATCGAGTTATGTTTATCCCCGCAAATAATTATCATTATATACCCGGATGAATGACCATTGGGTCATTATATGGGTTTTCATGGTTATAGACACGTGATCATAGACACTTTGGCACTGACTGAAGAAGGTATGGTCAACTTGGGTCTTGATCCTAATGATTAATGGTGGTTTTTTTAATTTTATAATAATTTATTTCAAAAAACCAATTATTTATTCAGAGCCTATAAAATTCACATATCACTATATATCCGGTATGTATTGGACTGCATTGGTGTTTCTGTACTGATTTTTTTACTCACACCCTACTTGTTACACCATGACACATGGGTACCCATATAAACTCTCACTAGGATATAGGTACAGGTTGGTGTAGAAGCTTGATTTTTTCATGATCAAGAATGATATATTGAGGAATGGATCTTAGGATGAGGTATGGCTCAAAGTTATAGTGGGTAATTTTTTATTTTTTTTTCTTTTATTTCATTTGTACATGTGATCAGCCTAGTTGGAAATCAGTATTCTATACATGTTTGTATACTTTTGATTTTTTTAGAAAATGTTCAGTTAATTTTTTATTTCTACATACATTGTTGAAATAGATGTGTTTGATATATTGATCATTTCCATAGTTAGTGGTACTTTGATACTGGGGGTATAGTCTCCCCACGATACCACCTTAGGCCTCCTCTAGTAGTTGTAAACCTATAACATAGGGGTAGGTACACTTGATGTCTGATATCACCACTAGTTAAGTAATTATTTATAGTGATTTGGTATTGGATGTTTCAAATTTGTATTAGATAAGTTTTTATTTATCTTACAATTTGGGGTATGGTAGACATGAAACATCAGAATGTGTTGGATCTTGTGATTTATCTTGGTCTGGTGCATCATGAACACTTTTTCTAATGGAAAATCTAGGTTACTAGGGGTGGTATTTTTTTTTGGGTGTTCGTTGTTGCAGTTGTATTATTTTCTTGTTGTATAATTCACATGATGTTTAAGATTCATGATAACTTTTTGGATTTTTTTGGATCTTTACCCATCATAAAAAAAATCAGTAATTAGATTATGAATCTTAAACTTTATTGGAAAGAGGAATCTCATGCATCAAGGTAGGCATATAGGATTCACATGACATGTAGGTTTTCTAATGTCTTTTTTATCACTAAATACAAAGGATCATATTTCTAAAGTATCAAAAATAACTAATACGACATTTTCCAATATAAGTTATTAGTGGCATTCTAATCATCTTGTCTAGAATATATATATATATTCTTCCAAAGGAAGTAAATTAGGATCTATGGTGGGATTCTTTTTTACTATGGATAAAATTTAGTTCCTATGCATAGGAGGTGTAGTGACCCTAGTAGGTCATCCTGGGTATTATATTCTCTAGTTATAGACCCCTTGGGGGAGAATCCTCAATAATTTTGGTTATTTATAGTGTCAGTAACAACCTATATATAATTTTCCCATATATATTGGAATGTATATCTATGTAAATAAACCATGTAATTAAATTTACTTGATATATATTGACTAGTATGATACTGTTTATTATGTAAAAATGACTAAGAATCATGATTTTGAAGGGGAAATCCAATATGTGGATTCTAGTTGAGGATCAATGCCCTAGTGGATTGATGATGTTGGAATGGGGTGTTGGATTTTCTTTTTGAGGACACTATATTGGGGTTTTAAATAAGTTTTATTCCATGTTTTTTATAATAGATCATGTATGAAATCCCATGAGTCGTATCCTTGTGTTAGACCAGACATATAGGCTTCATGGGAGACCTAGATACCCTTAGTTTTAACTTATACATTAATGATTTAATATTTAATGATGTTTGAGAGAAACCCATGATATGGGTTATCCTAGTAATTTTAAGAGGATTGAGAAGAAGGCATAATGGATTCCTTAGGTCTCCCTTGAAAAAACACATTGAGTGCTAATGGTTTTGATGGAATGGCTAGTTTTGAAGGTATGAACTATTTTTCTGCCTAATCCTATTATTTTTATAAGTGTTTCAGTATAGTGAGAGTGTAAATATAGTTTTTTAAAACATATAATTCATAGGTATTCTTTCTTTTGGGACTTATTTTTGTTAGTTTTGGTTTTAGAAGTGGTGGGGGTGTAGGGTGGGAAAAAATAGTTCTGGGATGTTTTGAACTACTTTTTGGGAACCATGTGCCTTTGAAACATAAAAAACTAAAACAAACATACATAAGACTAAAAATAAAACATACCTATGATTTGAAGTATGTCCCACAAGTGGTCAAAGATTTAGATCAAGGGACTACACCTATCCCTATTTAGTCTTTAAAGGTGGAACCTTAGAGTTATGATAACAAAGATAATGTCAAGGAGTTTCACTAAATGAAATATCCTAAGGATTTATAAGATTGGTTGGTAAATATTGAAGGGATTTTCTAGTTTTTGGAGATTCTATATTCCATTAGGCTGAAGTGTTACTCTTCAATCTCAAGGGGCCTAACATGTGATAGTGTGTTGTCGTAACTCTGGAAAAGTGGGATGATAACATGGAGTGGAATTGATTCCAAATCCTTTTCTTGGAGTTATTATATCTATATTCAATGGTATTGGATAAGTCAATATATTTCCTTATCATTCACTATGGTGACCTTCTAGTAACTCGATATGCCAATCGTTTTGTTGAACTTGCACACTTTTTCACCCAAGGCAGTGTCAAATGAGATGTTAGAGAATTGGAAGTTACATATGTGTCTTGAATAAGATATCTGATATTAGGTTTTTATTATAAAGCCTAATTATTTTTATGATGTTACAGATAGGGATTTGATGGTAGAAATTGGATTGGCAGGTATGTCAGATTTAACTAGAGTTCATTTACTCTAAGTGGTAGCTTTAACACTTCCTTTATGGGGAATATAAAGTGGAATGAGCCTCATGGTGGAAATAGTAGTGGTTTTCCTAAATACAAAACTCCCCATAATATACTAAAATTTCATTTAAATTAAAACTAACTCATTTTCAATGTGGAAATATTGGACACTGAAAAAATTCTTGCATGGTGGAACTAAAAACTTATAGTTCAGGAATATGTTCAGGCCACTTGTATATGTTATTCCATATTTTTACATCCCTAAATAGTGGAATGGTATTGTCATTATTGAGAGGAACTCTAGTGCAGTAATATTTTGTAATAAAAATGGGGTTCTAGTCTCAGGTATCTGGAATGAAGGAACTTCACATAGTGGATGAAGCACCACTAGGAATAGATGTGGGTTCAATAAAAATAAGAGGTACCATTTCTATTGCCTCATCTTTAGTGACTTCTTTATTTGATACTAGTTAATATATTTATTTCTCACAATCCCAAACTATGTAAATTTTGGATGTTCAAATGGAGTTTGTACATTTATTGATGGAGATTGCAACACCTATTGAAACAAGGAGAGAGTTGGGTCTATAATTCCTATCTTTTGTTTCTTATTTATCAAAGATCAATATCACATGTGAATTTATAGTTCTTGAAATGAAACCTCTAGATTTATTTCTTAGAATAGTATAATTTATTTCTTACAATGACTATATTGAGTTTTATTATCGGTATATGTCCTTTACTTCCCCAACTGGAGAGTTTTAATGTTTATAGTAAGAATATGACTTGAGGTATAGCTGAGCAAGACATACTCTTCTAGATTTGTATAGGATTATATTTATAATGTTCTACACCTTCCTAGAATTTCACTTGTGTTTTCTTGAGCCTCAATAGTACCGAAATGGTGTTTTTTGGTGTTTTGAAGGCTTTGGGAGTGGATTTGGCCATTCTAAGGGTAACCACGCCCTAGTGGTGGGCATGGTGAAGGCTTTGTTGAGGATGAGGACATAGAAAGTTCGTTTTGAGTTGGTTTTGTGGTAATTGGTGAACCAAATATATAAAAATAGATTTTTAATCCATTTTGGAGGTTTTTTTGGTTGTGGTTTACTCATGTATGAAACATCTATAAGGAAACATATTTAGTGAGGGAATGGAACTGTGATGCAGCGATGATCTAAAACAACCATATTGTAAATGGATTTTCAAGACATTTTGAAATCCTAAGCAACTGAAAAATTCCATGGGTCTGGGAAACACACCCTGTAAAAAAAATTCAAGATTAAGTGTTCTGGAATACAAGGACCAAGGCCATATCATGGAGGAATCTATGGTGGTATCTAGTCTTTCATTAAAATGAATTAAATTGTAAACATCTTCCTCAAATCTTGAATATTTCAAACAGGGAACATGTGCACATTAATTAGGGGTCTTGAATGCAGTTTTAGGCTATGTCTCCCTCTATTAATCAATCCACACACACTCTTGAATATTTCCTTCATTTTTTAGATTCTTTATATGAAGCCATGAATTATTTTAGAAATATCTGAAGTTAATGAACTATTGGAAGATGTTATCATTAGTATTTTTTGGTTTTAACTAACATAGAAAATATTGATCAATTCCTTAAATATTTAAACCCCTATTTTGTATATATTTGAACACATTTGGGTTCAAGATACCTTTTCCCTTCCCCTTTCAACCATTTCTTTATTTATTAATCTGTTTCAATGTTCATTTTACCAAGAATTTTATTTTTGAGTCTAAAATATTATTTTGGTTTTTTGGTAGTTTTCCCAAGATAGATTAAAAAAAATTATTCATGTTTGTGGGGTTCATTCAGTGGTGGTTGATCCTTAATAATTTTTTATTTTTTGGAGGACATTGAACTTCTAAATCAAAGTAATGGATTAAATTATTTTCCTATTATTTTAGGTGAAATTATAAAGTTATCATGCTTAATATATTTGGTTGATGGTGTAATTATCTTTAATAAGGATTAAATTTGATTAAATAATGATCTTTGGTTTTGGTTATAGCGATTTCATGTTTTTCCACCATGATATTAGTTTGAATCTTGATTTTATAGATATTGTGATATCTATGTTTATTCTTTGATTTAGAATGTTTTATATGTTGTATTTTAGCATGTTTTATATAATGAAATTTGTGAAAGGACAAATTATTTGGAAATTCATGTTGATTAATAATATCAAAGTGGTATGTTTAATGAAATCATTTCTTATAATTTGATGAAAATTAAATGGATTCTTGATACATGTTTAAATGATATCATTCTTCCATTGAATTTTATAAAAATAGATGTTCTTCTTGAAATAATTTTTAAATAATTAAATTCTATTGGGATATGATGCTTTAGGTTTCTCATGATTGTAACATATGAAAAATGAATTGATTAATAGAATATGGTAATAAACTGGATATTTGATAATGATTAATGTTTGGGGCTGAGGGAGCCCATTTTCTTGTGAAGTTTAAATGCCTTGTTTTTAAGGCCTATATTTCCTGCTAATTATTTTTTCCATTTCTTCCTTGTTTTATTTCTCTAGATGTTATACTTTCTTTGAGATGTGGTGGTAGCATAAGACGGACAATGGTTTGATAATACATTAGTGGGGTGATCCAATTTGTGGTAGTAGTCAACTCCTATAATGGCAGGATGAATGCTGATATGAATGGGGGTGTTGGGGATGGAACTAAAACTGATGAAATGGGTTGAAGTTGGTATTTTATTTTGTTGTGTTGAAAGCTAAGATGATTTATTGATAATGAATATTCTTTAAAGTTCATATGGTTGATCTACTCTTTCTAAATCCCATTCTGTGCTTCCTTAAGGTGATTTTTTTGGATGTTTTATGAATATAATTACAGTAACTTAATATGGGTCCAAGACTACCCAAAATTACATATTTCTAATGAAAACTAATGTTTAAACCCATGTAGTTGGTGACTACTTGGATTGCTAATGACAATAATATTATGAAACTGTGGGATAACATGGTTAATGCTCGAATGGCATTAGAATTAGTTGATGATCATGTTAAAGTAATTCTTAATTATTAACATAAATAATTAATATAATTTGTACTTTTTAAAGGAAATAATTAATTTAATTAAAGTCTTATGGAAATGTTTTTGTTCTTATAGGATATCTAGTCTTTAACGGTGTTATCCAGGTGTCTAAGTAACAATAACTATAGTTTATTATAAGACTATGTTGATTCCCATAGTGTGGTTTCATGATATATTTATAAAGTATGTTACACGATTTTATACACTACCCCACCCATATATGTAGGAATACTAACAGCCAATGGACTCTAAGAGGGTGTTTTCCCTGACATCTAGGTTGGCGAGGAACAGATGTCTAACTACCCCCTCTTTCCTCACTCACTTCTCTCGATAGTATTATATGATGTTCTCTATGGTGGTTATATTTCCCATATATGTTTTTATAGGGGTTTCATGGCTTATAATTATTTCACAAACATGTATCTCTAAATATTTTATTATAAGAATTATTATAGGTTGGTGATGTATAGTTTGTGATGGATTGTGGTATAATACATGAAATATAGGTTGTAGTGGAACCTATAAATTACTCAGTAAATATCTATATATGTGGATGTGATGATGAGATGATGTGATATGTGAGGTTCCTAGTGTGTGATAATAGGATGATGTGATGCATGAGGTTCAATGTATGATATTGTATCCCATGTGTCTTTTGTTTGGATTGCTATTGGAGAGAGTTGGATATGGACTTGCAATGTTGTGGGAGAATGGAAAACTAGGGATGAAGTGGTATCATGATACTTTATATTGATATTTCCTTGGATATTATATTATTACTTGTATGTTATACTTGCTGAGAGATCCATGGCGAGGCTTGTAACATTGCATACCAAATTACTTGATGAGTTTGATTCACTTATTGTTTACTAGTATTTAGTATTCTTAATTTAACCTTCTCAAGAGAGGCTTAGAGTATGATCCTATTGATTAAACCTTTTAGGATCTCCCTATGTATATATAATCTAATTTTCAATTCCACATGAGCTATTTGGAAATAAAGATGTATAATACTTGTTGGTGGTGTTTCTTAGTATCTATTTGGGATTCGAAGTTGTTAATGAGGATTTTATTCTGGTACTTTTAGTTTAATTTATATATTCTCATTTGAATAATATTACATGAATTTATTGATATCTATCTTTAATTTATCTTGAGTTGTATTTATTTGGGTGTTTCTACCTTATCTCTCATTTCTAAATCTTAGAGGGTATTGTCTGCCATATATGTGTATGATATATTGTAGATGCTTGTATCCAAACTGTGTCCTATTAGAGGTAGTCTTTGGGTGTAATTATCACCCTTATCTTATTGTTATCCCTATAGAGGTAACTTTTGGGGGAGGGGTTCATGAAAGAGTTATATCAAGGATCTGGTTAAGATACGGGATGGAGTTCAGTGGTAGGCACTGGTGAGGACTTCATGGGTTGGTAGGGAAATTTTTTCTACTAAACCTATTAAGTTATGTAAACTAGGGAGACTTAATATGAAACATATATTTCAGCCCCCATGATCTGATATGTGAACCATTATGTTTAGTTGGCCTAATAAGAATAGTGATGCTGGTTGTAGGGTAAATACTTACGAAAAGATCTTTTTTCATTCTTATTTTCACATATGTTTGAAATGTGTAAGCCTTGGGATTCAGTGGAACCTTAAATAAATAAATAATTAATATTAAATATCCCATATTTTAGGTTTAGGATTCTCTATCCTTTTTTGTAGGTATATACCTATGTTTATGTACTTTTTGGGTTCATGCCGAATATGTTCAATGAGATGTTCTAGTTGATCACTATAGGGTTGAGGATCATGATAGAGACACTTGAGGAAGGAAACATTGAAATTTTCCACACTTGAATTTGCACAAGTATGAGGTACCAATTTTGGATTCAGTGATAGGAGACTAGTTAGAATGGGTGGAGATAGCCTTTAGTTTGATCTATGGCCAGAAGAGGAACTGGGTTTTGTTTGTGATGATGATATTGCATGGGGTAGCTAGGGGTGGTTCTTTTTCTTCAAGGATCATGAGGATTTGTCTATCTCATGAGATAAGTTTTAATTCTAGATTCAAGTGGATTTTATTTTTTCGATAATGAAGTCGGCTAGATTCTAGGATTTTTTACTCTTTGATAGGGGAGTTCTAGTATTTGGGTGTTTGGGATCTCTTTCAAGACCCAAATATGATATGCTTAAAAACTATTTCCATGCGAGGAGTCTAGGGATAAGAATTTATAAGAGTATTTTAATCCATATAACTTGTTCTGGTTTACCCCGTTTATGATACCAACATATCTTGAGGTACTAGAGAGAGAAAAGGTTGTGGAGAGGATATTTTCTAGTACTTGATTATTTAGATAGTTGA
This sequence comes from Viscum album, assembly GCA_963277665.1. Taxonomy (NCBI): domain Eukaryota; kingdom Viridiplantae; phylum Streptophyta; class Magnoliopsida; order Santalales; family Viscaceae; genus Viscum; species Viscum album. The sequence continues at coordinate 847,821,351 of OY728121.1, read as the reverse complement.
TTTTTTAGGATTCTACATGTAATAAACATATGGTCCAAGGTTCCGAATTACCTAGAAATAATATTTTTTTGATATCTGGGGGTAGTTTCCAACCTTCTTCATCTCATTTCTCTATGGTTGGTGGATATCAAGCCCTTTCTAAGGGATCAAATATTTTTTCTTATAGAGGCTATGGCCATCAGCACCAAGAATTTATTAACCTTTATTAATACTAAACTTGCAATAGGTTTCCTGCTTTGGGTTCCACCATTGTGCCAATTTTAGCCGATATAATTGCAGTAGGGTTCAACAACTTTGGATCAATAAGGGGAGATGGGTAAACAAGAGGATAATCTATTAATTCCCCTCAAACCTAGATATCATAGTTTGACCTTGGTGGGAGTATTCTTGAGTGTTAGATAGGTTGTGGAGAAGTTCATGGTCAACTACATGCTCTAGAGTTTCTAGCAATAGGTGAGTCGGGCATTGATTTATGTACACTTTTCTTGTTTTTACTTGGTTGTATTTTTTGATTCAATAGTTACACACTCCTTTATATCTCCCTCCCTAGTCATTTATTTTTGACTTGAGGTGGAGATACTTTCAGTTCCCTTTCCATTGACAATTCCAGTTGTAGGTAGACCTTATCTGTGTGAAGTATAAAGAGATCATGAGATAATGTTGGGGGTAACACCTCCATTGAATAGATTTCCAATATTTTCAGATATAACCTTAAGAAGTCATCCTTGGCATGGAATGACTATATTTAGTGAATACTATCGTGGATTTATTCAAGAGGTGTATTGTGTTTTATGATGATGATGGAGTGACTTTGATGTTTTTTAGTGATAAATAACCTCATATGGATTGGAGGTAAGATTTATCCATATCTTCCTTATTTTCCGTGATGATATTGAGTTTATTAGAGGTTCAGTTGATAGTGTTTCCATGGTTGTGTAAGAGAACCCTGACATCTTTCATGAGGAGGTTGTGGTGCTATCCCCTTGATAGATGATCATGTTTGGTATATAAATATAGTTTTATGATTTTTTTCTCGAGGTATCTATATAGGATGGTGCCTTTTGAGTTTCGGTAGATGTGGGTATAGATTAATAAACTTTTACAATGAGTTTTTGTTAAGATGAGCATGTCACATTGGGGTTATCCTATTTTGTTCTTGAAGAAGGATGATAGAATTCTATATCTCTATATTGATTATGGTTACCATAATTATGTGATAGTGAAGAATTGTTATCCTATTATATATATTAATGATTTATTTTATCAATTTATATGATCTAGATAGTTTTCATATATCGATTTATGATCCATTTATCATCATATGTGTGTAAAGGATGAAGATATACCAAAAAAAAATTTCCAATTCCATTTTGGGTATTATAAGTTCTTTCTGGTGTTTATCGGCGTGATGAACATCTATTAGTGTCCATGGGGTTGATTAAATCAATGTTCTGAGATTTCAGAGATCAGTTCATGGTAGTTTTCATCGAAAATATCCTTGTGTGCTCTACGTTTGAGGTTGGGCATATAGATAATTTTTGGGATGTTTTGGAGTTCTTTATAATAAATATATTTTCATACAGTAATGAAAGTGGGGTTTTGGGATAATTAGTTTCATTTATTTGGGCATGTTGTGTCCCAATATAGTTTAGTTGTGGTCCTTCAAAGATCATGGAAGTTATTTCATGGTCACCCCCCAATAATTTTGTTGAGGTGGGTGTTTCCTTGGTATTTCAGGCTATTATTGGAGGTTTATACATAACTTCTATTATATTAAAACTCATCATATGGACTTTACAAGAAAGGATTAAGCATTATTGTGTACTAACCATTTTCAGGTAGCTTTCAAGTATCTAAATAATAATTTGGTCAATGCCCCATTTCTTCATTTTCTAGAACAAGGAGTTTAGTTTGAGGTTTTTTATAATGTTTTCATCTTTCATTGGGAAGTGTCTTGATGCAGTATAGGTCGCTTGATTCTTACAGGTCTTGAAAGTTATATCCTTATGAACATAATTATGCCATCCCTAATCTTTAATTATAAGTAGTCATGTTTTCCCAAATGTTTGGGTGATATTATAACTCTGGTGAGCACTTTGTGGTTTTCAATAATCACAAGAGTCTAAGTTATTTCTTCTCCCATCATGACCTAAACTTGTGGCAATGATGGTGGATGGATTTATTATAGGAATATTTCTTTTATATTTCATATAAACCAAGAAATGGAAATATTGTGGTTGACTCACTATGAATGAAGCCATGCAAGGATGTTGTGCATGAATATAGATATATATAGAGAGTGATGGAAGATATTTTCATGAAGAATATTGATAATAGAGTGTTTGGTTGTAGGGTATTCTTTTTTTAGATGATGTTGTATTCATATTTGGAGTAGTGGGTGGAGGATTTCTATCTGGGGGATTCCAAGGTGGTTTTTTTGATAGACTTAGTTTTCTATGGTGATTCCCTTGGTGGATGTTTTGAGGAAAATCAACATTGGGTGTCGTTATAGTGTAGTATTTTCACTCCTTCAGTGATGTGTGAGGTGGTTATCTATGATTTCCATAGATCACACTAAGTGGTATATCCTAGTTTAACAATGGATTATTGTTCTTTGAGAGGTCAATTTTGGTGTCTTGGGTTAAATCATTCAATTAGAGAGTTTGTGTCTCGATTTTTGGTCTTCCAAAAGGAAAAGGATAAACATCATGTTACCTATGGTTTTCTACAGCCATTAGATATTTATTAATGGATTTTTAAGTACATTTTAATGGAATTAATCACTGGTTTGCCTCAATATAGAGGATTCTATGATTATATATGGGTGATAGTGAACTGTTAATTTTTTTACCACTTCTTAGCCATCAAGGAATTGAACTCTGTGGAGTTTTTCTCAAGGAAGTACCCAGAGAAGGAGGTAGTGAAGATCCATGGAGTCCTGAGGGTCATTATCTTTATTATGATCCCTTATTTTCCTCAAGGGTGTGTATAGTACTTCTTCATGATTTTTTGTATCAGTTGTTCCCTAGTACTATCTTTTATCCATAAATATATGGTCATAAAGATTAAACCACCCATACTATTGAATTCATTTTGTGTACTTTTGTTAAGGACTTTAGAGGTTCCTTGATGAGGCACTGACCCTTAGTCAGGTTTTATTGTAATAAAAAATTTTACTCCATCATTGTTATGGAACCATATATTGATTTGTATACATGACCTTTCTATTATCCATTATTCCAAAATAGGGTTAAAGATTCAACAATTCTTGGGTTATAACTAATGTAAAGAATGAAAAAGATGATTCATGTGATTCACAATATGATAAAGGTAGAAATAGATCATCATAATTCCTATGAAAACCATAGGATAATACCTCTATAGTTCAACATTGGATATCATGTGTCTATAAAAGGTTATCTCACATCATGGTTGGTGAAATATTTGTCATTGAATTATGTATTCTCCTCGTTTTGTTGGTCCATTTGAGGTGTTGGATTGTGTTAGTAGCACATCTCTCATAGATGATTAGGATTCAAGATGTCTTTCTTGTTTCATATTTTATTTTTTATCTTTATTATGACTCTAACATCATTGATTGGGCTGAGATTGATTTTGATGATGATACAACCTTTGAGGATCATCCTGTGGAGATTCAGGACTACTAGAAGAAGGTTTCACATGATCATGTTATTCTACTAGTCCATGTATTATGGTGACATGGTTGAATATAATAGAGATCCTAGGAACATGAGTCATATATAGAACTAAAAATCTCATGTTTTTTATGTTTATATTTTTTTGTGTCGATGTGTTTGGTTTATTGACCATTATCTAGTTTATGATATGATTTTATCTTATTTGATTCATTATGTGTGGACTTTATCTTATTTGAGAGGTATCACCACCATATAGTACCAGAAGATGGTTTTTTTCATTGCATATTATTCCACATTATTCCTAAAAATGAGTTGGTTGTGTTGTGGTGATAGTGAGATTATTGGGAGGTATCTCATCAGGTTTCTATTCAGACGACCCCTTTTCTTTTCGGTATTTTGGGTTTAGTTTTTATTCTTAAGGATGGTAATTTTTTAATAGGTTTATAATTTAATGGTCTAGACCTTTCTGGCCATTCCTTCTTGTTTTTTATATGATTGTTGGTTCCAAGATGGAGTTTAGAAGTTTTCTAGAGGATTGGAGAGTTGTCATGCCCATTTTGGGGGTCACCATACCCTATTGGTTTGTGTGGTGTAGGCTATGTTTAGGAAGAGGACCAAAACAATCCATTTTGGGTTATTCATGTGGTTGTTAATGTACTACATCCAGTAATACATCTTTTCAATATGTTTTAGTGGTCATCTTGGTCAAGGATTACTCCTATCTAAAAGGGTAGTAAAGGAAAATAACCAGTGAGGGAATCGTATTGGGCATGGATCCATGAGGAATATCTTATCCTATTTTTCCAGATTGGAAATGGATTTTCATACTATTTCGGAATTATTTTTGAGGGAAAGTTTCTTTGGATGTGGGAAACATTCCTTAGAAAATGTCATTTTGAGATAAAGTGTTCAAGAACCCCATAGCCAAGGCCAAGATGTGGTGGAAGTCATGGTGGGTATCGATCATTCTTTAAAATGAAAGAAAAATCTACTTTCTTCCCCATATCTCATATTTTCAAAGGTGTAAAACATGTGCACCATAATATGGGGTCTTAAATGTGATTTTTGGGTTGTTTCTTCCTCTATTTATTGATCAACACACCCACTTGAATTGTTCCTTTGTTTTTCATATGCTCCACATGATATATATCTTGGTTGATATATCACTCAATTTGAGGATATAATGGTAGATTTTATCATTGTTATGTGTTGGTTTCACCTCCTTTGGATTCTATTGATTTATTCCTTATGAATTAAAACCCATGGTTTATAGAGAATCTGATGTTTTTTGGTTCAAGGTTATTTTTTCCTTTATACTTCCCACCCTTTCATTAATCATTAATTTTCATTGGATGTTGGTTATTATAAGAATTATATTTTGAAGAAAACCCTGACTGTGGTTTGTTGGTGTATTTCAAGAAATATTTTCCAGAGAATCATTCTTCACCTTGGTGGTGTTCTTTTTATGCTAGTTGATCTAATATCATTCATCTTATGCATTAGACATTGAAATTTGGAATTGAGGAATGAGAATCAGTGCTTCTATAATTTATTTCTGGTGTAATCATTATGTTTTCATGCTTAATAAATTTGGTTCATGGTGGAATTAAGCTTCAAAAAAATATACTATGTTAAAGACAGAATTTTGGTTTTGGTTGTAGTCATCACACGTGTTTCAACAATTATACCAATTTTCCTCTTGGTTTTCTAGATAGCATGATATATATGTTTATGAATTGATTTATAATTTTCTATTCTATGTTTTTAAATGTTTGATATGATGAAATTAGTTAAAGAATAAAGAATTTGTTAATGATTATTAATTAAAAATAACAATGAGTCATGTTTAATGAAATCATTTCTTATAGTTTTATATTTATCAAATGGCTTCTTGAATCATGTTTAAATGATATCATTATTGTTTAAATTTTTATAAAACTATAATTTATGCTTGAAATCATGTTTAAATTATTCATAAATGTTGAGAGATTTTTCCTTAGGTTTCCTATTGTTGTAACATATGATAAATTAATAAGTTAAAAAATATGGTAATGAACCAAATATTGGATAAATATAAATATTTACGGAATATAGAGCATGTTTTATTGTGAAGGATAAATGCCTTGTTTTCATGTCTTAGATTCCTGGTTGACTATTTTTGGTGTGTTTATTTCCCTGTGTTATTTCACGGGTTGTGGTCCTTTCTATACAATGTGATCTAAACTTGGGATGACTAATAGTAAGATGAGATATGGGTTGGGAGGCTACGGTTGTGGTAGCTGTCGACACTTATGATGGAAAGATGGATACTAATACGTATTATTCGGTCTGGGATGGAACTAGGACTAATGGAGGGGTAAACATACGATTTACCACTATTTTCCAAAAATTTGGTATGATTTATTGATAATTAATCTACTTTAAAGGTTAGATGGTAAAGTTTCTTTTTTCTGTACTCCTTTCCCCACTTCATGAAGCATTTGGTTATGCATGTTTTATGCATCTATTTATGGTATCTTAAGAAGATTCCTAGAGTGCCTATAATTATGTAATGTCAATGAATAATAAATTTTTTCACCCATTGGGTCAGTGAGTTTTTGTAATTCTAATGATGATAATCTTGAGAAATCATGGGGTTGGTTGGTTAATGAATGGAGGGCATTGGAATTAGTTGATGATCATCTTAAAGTAATGTTTAATGGTTAAAATAAATAATTAATGTAATGTGAAATTTTTAATATAAATAATTAATTAAATGAAAGTATTCATGAAATTTTTTCTATTCTTATATGATATCTATTACTTAGTAGTGGCAGTTGGATGTCTGAGTGATGATAGTTTTAGGTAAGCCTATGAATATTTTTATGCTCATAGTGTGGTTGTGAGCTATATATATCATGTACGTTTTGTGATTTTACATGATACCCAACTCATGTAGATAGGGATATTGAAACCTTGTAGATATTGGGAGGGTATTTAACCTAATATCAAGGTTGGAGAGGAATGGTTGGCTGACCACCCCCTCTTTCCCCATTCTCTTCTCCTGGCAGTATTATGTACCGGTATGCTTTGTGGCTACCATTACCCTATATGCATGTAGAGGTATGCCATTTCTTTTGGTTATTTCAAACACATGTATCTCTCTATATATAATAATAATAATAATAATTATTATTATAGGTATTTTGTGTATGGGATATGATGTCTTGAGGTATAATACTTGATATAGAGGTTGTGGTAGCTCTTGGAAACTACTCAGTTGCTATATAGATATGTGGATGGGATAGTGAGATTATGTGATTCATGGGGTTAATTGTATGTGATGATAGGATGATGTTATTCCTAAGGTTCATGGTATGATAATTTTTCCCATGTGTCTTCGGGCTGGCTTACTTTTGGAGAGAGATGGATCAGGACATGTGATGATGGGGACGAGTGGATAACTAGTGAAGAAGTTGTAGCAGGGTAAAATATTTAGATATAATATTATATATTATATTATTACTTGTCTGTGATACATGGTGAGATATATATGGTGGGGATGGAAGTTATCATACCTGGTTATGTGACAAGTTAACTTCACTTGTTTTTCAATGGGATTCTATATGTTTTTTATATTTTTCATGAGTGGATCTAGGGAGGATCCTACTGATTTTACCTATTATTCTCACCCTATATATATATATAATTCTTTTTGGTCTGTATTTGTTAGTTGGAGATCAATATAGACATTACTAACTTGTGGAGTTATTAAAGAGTTGTTTAGAATTCAAATTCATTATTGGGGATTTTTATTTTGTTACATTTAGTTTCTTTTTTTATTTTTTCAGTTGTATAACATTTCATTCATGTATTGGGATCCCTATTTAACTTTATCTTGAGCAAGAGTTGTTTTATTGTTTATATATTATATCAAATTTCATAATATTAGAGGGTAATGCCTCCAATTTTTGTGAATGATATACCCTCAATGATTGATGCTACCCTATGGCCAATTAGAACTGGGTTCAAGTATCATCATATCCCTTCTCTCATTACCATCCAAAGAGGTGTAGTTTTTTTGGTAGAGGGTTATAACAAAAAAAAATCCAATTGAACTGGAGAAGGAAGCCTCCTGTAGTGAACTGACTCTAATAGATGTTGAGTTTTCAATTGTGTTTATGTCATAATTTTCTAGCCTACCATCATAGAGGGATATGGGGTTATCTATAAACTTCATGTTTGATAATAATCCAATTTCAATTCCCTCCAATAGTATGGAACTTTCTAAACTGAATGTGTTAATTAAATAGTTGGAGGACTTGATGTCCAAATGCTTCATTTGACCCAGTGTGTTTCCTTGGGTAGGAAAAGTTCTTTTCTTCAAAAATGATGATGGAACCGTTTGATTTTGTTGACTAATGGAAGATAAATTGGATTATGGTCCATAATAAGTAATTGTTTCCCCACATTGACTATTTATTAGATCAGATTAAAGGGGTGAAGTGGTTATCAAAATTTGATCTTCGGTTTGTTTACCATCAACTTATGATCAAGAAGTCTGATACGATAAAGACCACATTCAGTAAAAGGTAGGTTCACTATGAGTATCTGGGTATTCCATCTAGCCAGGACAATTCTCCTATTATGTTTAAGGAATTTATAAATAGGATTTTCCACTAGTATATCAATTGTTTTGTTGTAGTGTTCATGGATAACATTTTGGTTTATTCAAAAAATAAGGAGGATCATGTACTCCATATAAGATATGTTTTATATATATTAATGAATCAATGATTTCATTCCAAGATATCAAAGTTTGAATTATGGATTTGAAAGGATAAATTATTGAGGAACGTGGTCCCTAAATAAGGTATCATAGTTGATCCTGAAAAGGTGGAAGTTGTTCAATCATGGTTGGAACTATGGATTGTCTTTAAGATTAACATATTAGTTTGTTTTGAATGGTATTACCACTAATTCATAAAGGGTTTATCCTATCATGATTACTTATTGGCCTCCCTCACTAAAGAGGGAGTTATGTTCATTTGGGAATTGAAATGTTAGACTTCTTTCGATGATTTGAAGAATCATTTGACTTCATATCCAGTGCTAACTCTTATTAAGGTTGGGAAAGGCTTTGTGGTATTTTTTAATGCTTCACGTTTAGGTTCAAGTTGCATTCTCAAAGAGTGTGATCACATTGTGTCTTATGGTTCTTTTTAGCTTCAACCAGAAGAAAAGAATTATCACACACATGATCTAAAACTTACTGTTGTGATGCATTCTTTTAAGAATTGGTGGAACTAACTTTTTATAGAAATGTTTAAAGTTTACTCTGATCAGAACATCTTGAGTTATATGTTTTAAAATAAATATTTTAATCTCAATAAGAGGTAATGGGTAGAGTACGTGGAATATATTGACATTGAAATTGACTATGCTCCTAGAAAGGGGAATGTTATTTATAATAATCTTTGTTGGAAGGTACTATCCCTGGAAGTGAAGGAATCATCATATGAGTGGAATCTAATTTTAGTCTTTCCTCATATGTGTTTTGGTGTCCAATTGGATGAGACCAAGTTTGTTCTTGAAAGTGTTTATTTGAAATCATCTCTTATTGAGATGATCCTCTAGGAATAATAGCTTGATGATGAGTTATGAGGTATAAGGAATTATTTTTATAGTACAGAGACCATTAGTAAATATTCTCTATCTCTAGAGGTACTCACATACTTTGGAAATGTTTTGTTATTCTATCACATATAAGAAATGTTATGATGGGGGATTGTCATCATTCCTAGTGCATAGTTCACCTAGTCAAGAATAAAATGTTTTATGATATGAGGCATCAATTCTGGTGGTCAGTTTTTTAATGAGAAATTGTTGATTTTTTTTCATATCATTATAACTGAAAGAAAATCAAGGATGTGAATCAAAAGACTTATTGTATACTTTAACCCCTCCATGTGAAAAATTGGAAATGAAATGAGATATTGATGAAATTTTTTATTGGTTAGCCATGTAATCCTCAAAGAAATAATTTTATTTGGGTAGTGATTGACTAATTAACTAAATTGGATCACTTTATTAATATTCATAATACCACCAAATTTGTGGATATAGAAAATATGTATATATATATACACATGATATTGTCATGTTTCATGGAGTTACATATACATTTTTTATAGGGATACCCAATTCACATATAGGGTTTTTGGAGGCCTCTAGGTGTTTATGGTATCTAGGCCATCTTGATCATGGTGTACCATGATCAAATGGAGGGTCAAGCATGACATGTGACATAGATTATTGAATATATGATTCATACTTTCAACCTTGACTTTGGAGGGGCATGGGATTTCCATTTGGGACTGGTTGATTTTTCTTTCAATAATAGCTACCTATCATCCATTAAAATATAACCCTTTAATTCCATGTATGGTCTACCCTATATGTCCCCACTTTTTTGGTCGTAGATTGGTGAAGCTTCCCATATCGGGCCTAGTTTGGTCTAGAAGATGGAAAAAAAGATCCAAAATATTTTTTGGAATATGGTAATGGCTTAGAGAAGGTATAAGTATTATGTGGATTATCAATGATGTCCTTTTGAGCTCTTGGTTTCTTATTAGGTTCCCTTTAGAGTCTTTCCTTGGCTAGGTCACTAAAAATTTTGAAAATACGGGAAGTTGGCACCGAGATAAATGAGAACATTTGATGTTGTTAATAGGATTGGGAAGACAGCGTATTGTTTTCCTTTCCAATACAAATTAATTTAATATATAAGGTGTTTCGTGTTCCAAATCTCATGTAATGACTATCGGATTAGTATCATGTTTTGAATTGGGATTACCTTGATGTGGATCCTAATATGACCGTAACTAAGCATCTAATTCAGATTATTGATTCTCACATTAATGTTCTATATGGGAATTCCATACCATTGGTTTAGATTCTATGGAATCATAGTTCAGATTCTCATGAGATGTGGGATCGTTAGATGATTATGAGAGGGAAGAAACCTCATCTATTTGTGAAACTACGTTCTTGATGGGGATTTATGAGGAAATAAATGTTTTTTTGGTGGGAATATTTTTAATTCCCCCAGATCACAGGTATGTTTTATTTTGACTCTAAAATTAGTTAGTTTTAGTTCATATCTGTTGGAGGTGCATAATAGAAAAATATTTTTTAGTCTTTTGGTGAAGAACAAAAATGAACATAGTCATGGAAGATCTTTTTTCCAATCTTGGAGATTCTTGTGTAAAACATCTAAATCCACTATTATTGGTGTTGGTAAAGGTATTTATCATGGGATTCAGGGAGCTCCCCTATACACCATGACCATTATTCACACAACCTCACAATGGTGGTGGTCATGGTGGGCTAACACAGTTTGGATTTTGAACTATATCATAGATAGTCTCTTGGGTGAAACCACCATGAATTGGTGGGAAACACCTAGGAATTTTAATGGTGGGTTTATAATTTGAAATTTCTAAATAAATATTAATATTATTGGGGTAGTTACTCTAGACACATACATCCATAATTTTGAATTTTAATGTATCCTTTATCTTTATTTTCCTATATTAAATAATTTTATCTCATTCCTTTGGATCATGTTTTAGTTTGATGTAATTCTAAGAATGGGTTTTGGCATTCTACTTTTTTCAAGAATCAAATTAGGGATACCCCTTTCTTCTTTGGATTTATCTTTTTAGATCTAATATCGTGATGGATGGATCTATTCTTCTTTTATCACTAGTCATTGAGGTGATAAGGTTTTATTTTTTCAATAGGTAGGTGGTTTCATAATACAATTCCTATCAATTGAAACTATAATTGATTGTTTGTTTGGAAATATTTATAAAATTTATTTACAAAGCATGATTTGAGTATTTTGATAAAGGTTTTGGAAATGGAATGTTGTGTGTGATGCAGCCTCTTTGATAATGTGTTTTGAAATAATGTTTTTATTTCTAAAAACTGATCTTGAATAAATATAAGTTATTTGAAAATTGACTTTGATGATGATTCTTGATAAATGAATACCTGAAATGTTTTATGTATTTTTTCATAAAATGAATTTCTATGGAAAGTGTTTTGATGAAAATGATGATATTGCTTTTTAAATCAAATGGTGTGTTTGAAAACATGATTTGGTTCTTTTTTAATGATCATTAGTGAAACTGATTTTATTTGAATTATTTTCCCCTTGATTGATTTCTTGGAATAAAACCAAGATCTATATTTCAATAATATGTGTGAGGATACATTAGTAATTAACTAACTAACTTTAGATCTCATAATCATGGATCTATGACTGAAAATGATTTATACATGCCAATATTTATGAAATGATTTATTCATGCTTGTTTTGGTTGTGATTCTTGTTCATGCCTATTTTGATGGAAATTATTATTTTTTCCTATTATATACTTCCCATTGAAATGATTTGAAAAGAAATTTTTATCATGAATTTTGAAAAGGTTTACCATACCATATTTTAATTAAAATTGATCATATTTGGTTTATTTGTTATAGGCTATTTATGAAATTTCTAGGTGGGGTCACGTTCTGCTAGAGTTTCTCACATCTTACTTATTTATTTGGGTGTTTGTATTATTTCTTTTTCCCAATATAAGAAAATTTAATTCTCCACATGGATTTGGTGGGTGTTCTTGATACTTAGACATTGCGAGTTAGTGGTGGTAGATTGGTATGTGATCAATCTATATGATAATATATTGGTGGTGATGTAATCTATGGTTTATGTAATGTTTTGAGACATACTATTCCATTTACGGTTTTGTACTTTTATATCTTTTGGTAATTTTCTCATATTGAATCTATTGGAATACTGCATGTTTTCTACTTATTATCTATTGGTGATTTTTTTTTTGTTTTTCATGTGGTGAAATTTTTTCTCTTAGTTTTTTTATGCCCAATAACTAGTTGATAGCCCATGGGGATTGGGAATTCCCTTTTTTCCCTCTCAAGGATGATTTGGGTACTATTTTATCATGCTATCAAGGAGGGTTTGTGATGACGGTTATGTTTTGGAACAACATCATGTGATTTGTAAGTGTGTATTGAAACATTGTATATGTGATGTGCCTGATTTTGAAGAGTCTCCTTGATGGAGATTCTTGCATGATGAGACTATAATTCATGGGGAGCATGGCTATTGTTTTAATCATGCAGGTCTAGATTCATTGTAGTAAAACTCATGAACACATGATTTTTATTAAATGACTAGGTGGTACATGAGCATATATCCATTTGTTAGACCGATATTGAGAAAATGTTCATGATTTTATACAGTTCTTGTTGATTCTTGAATCGACGCATAAAAATGTTCAATCCAAAGAATGATTTATTTGGTGTCATGCATGTGGGAATGGTATCATGTATTTTTCGATGATAATTTGGAATGTCCCACCATAGTAGATGAGATTTTGGAATTGGATTAGGGTGTGGTGACATGATCAATCCAGGAACTTGATATTGGTTGGGTATTAAAAGTATTTTAAGTGTGACTCAGGAGGAATGCCATGCATATGATTTTAGGAACCATTTTTAATTTCACACAATTAATGATGTGAGGAAATCCATATGGTGGGTATTCCACCATAGGATTATGAGATCTTGAGTGGGAGAAGATCATTGACTGACATCTCATGTTGGTTCCTGGGTATGAAAATATTTAGACACATCCAATAAGGATGTTAAAATATTCATGGAGTTTGGGATATGTTTTTTGGGTTTGATCTAATAGAGTAATGAAAAAAACACTCCTATGATAGGGAGAATACAAAAGGTCGCAGAGGATACAAACCCCATACGGGTAGGTTCATGGTTTCATGGGACTAGTTAGTAGATGATCCTGATGGAAATTAGATTCCAATGATCATCTGAAATCCAAACATTGATTTGGTTTTTATGAAATTTGGGTCCAAAAAATTGGCCTCAAACTCAGTATAAAATGGTGATAATCTAAGAGTGGCTCGGGTATCTTATGCATCAGTTCTTGTAGTAGATCATGATGTTGTTTTTGGTTGATTGATAAAACAATCATGGAATTACACCAGATATCAGGTTGTTACTTTTACAATAATGTTAAAATGATCAAGGGGTGCCTTAAAGAGTAGGGTCATGATGATTGGGTGTTCTGGTAATGCATCGATGCTGGTAGACAATATCTTTGGATACAAGTCATCTAGAGGAGGACCCACTGGTTGTTTTTTCATTTTATTGGATGTGGTGAGATGGAAACCACATCAGGAGTATCATTTGGGATATTATGGGTACTTTTCATGTTTTGGTTGTGGATTTTTTGGGTAAGAGTTGGAATAAAATAGCCTTATTCTGGGAAAATTTAAACACATCTGATTTAGTTGGAAATCAAGGATGATGAGTGGTTCATCATTGGACTGATGGTTTTTCTTGTGCTTAGGTGAAGATGTTGAAACCACACAGGGGACATCATTAGAGTAGAAAGATTGTGTTTTGGTAGGTAATTCAAAGAGTGGATGACATTGTAACTCAGAATTAACCTTGTGTTATAGGATGTATTGTGGGGAGCACTGTGTGATTGATGAACAATTGGACAAGGACACTTTTGGTGTCTCAGGATAGATGATCATGGGAGAGTGTTGTCTTGGTGATTTGGTGATAATGATGATTGTTGGATCTAGATTTCCAACCATAGGAGGCTTGATGGTATGGATGGGAGATTGATGAGACTTCTCAGGGATAAGAATTGTTATGTTGGGTTGGTTATAAAACCATGTTTCTATAAAGGTGTTTGAATTCAAGAGGAAATTGGATTTTTAATTATTGGGTGGGTTATTTTGAGAACCAGAGTTTAGATTGAGGATACAAGGGTTTGTGTACCTTAAAGAGGTGTTATGGATGTGAGAAGTGACTCAGAGGGAACCTGATAGGTTTTTGTGAGCACTTGTGGAAGGTTAAGGCTATCCAATGTGACATTGCACCCACCCGATGGTTGGTGGTTTGAGTAGTAGCCTTTCTGGATTATTAAAACCCCCAACTATTTGGAAGGGTTTTTAAAGGGGGAACTATGATCCCCCCTCAAATATTTAGAGGGGGTTTCCCCTTCTTATTCCATTATTTATTATATCATATAGGGGTTTCTTACAACTTATTCATTTCCTCCAGTCCCTTCAAGATAGTTTTTTGGGTGGATTCTATCGATGATATTAGGTACTTCTTTGAGTACAATGGCCTCTATTGATATCCTCATAATTTTATTCTATTTTTATTCTTCCTTGGTTTGGTTTTTGAGTGATTATTCCACCGAATCATGGTGCAATAATCTTGAGATTTTGGGGATTTCATGCCCCTAGATATAGGATAACTCATGATTATTTTCACTGACCATCACTCATTGATTCAATGAAGGTACATCATCCTATATTTTGTTTCTATGTATTTCCTAGAAATTAAATTAAATAAATTATGTAAATGGTGGTTTATGTTAAGTATTCAGATCATTTTGATTTTGGGGGATTCGAGAGGGATCTCCAATGGGTTTTGGTTGTGGTGCTGGTGTAGAGAGGTTGTCTCATGAGTTTTCTATTAATATTCCCATTTTAAAGTAAATTTATTAATTAATAATAAATTCTATAATTAATTATTTTATAATTCTAGCAAGAGTAAGAAGATCAAACATGATTTTTATCTTGGGGTAATCTTGGATGGTCCTTGGATGAGTCTTGGTGAGAGTTTCTAGATTGAATAATTAAAATATGTATTTTTAAAGAGGTAGGTAGTCCTGGTACTCTCCCTATGGCTTGTTTTATGATGTTCAAATGAATGTTTATGTGTGGTCTCTCTACTATGGTGATGAACCCTTTTATTAGATATTTTATTATATTAAATTTAAATAGTTAAATTAAAATAAATTCTCAAATTCAAATGATAATGTAATATTAAATAAGACTAAAGTGATTAGGAAACCACATTCCTGGTACACTAGATTTATTCCTTGTCCACTGATGGTCAAGGCCTAATCTAATGTTTCACCTTGAAACTAGAATCCCTAATGGGTATTAATCAAAATGAGTTGAAATAGTTTATACTTAGTGGCCCTTGATTAGGCCCCTTTGATATTTATTTTTTCTAATAATTTTTATCATGAATCATATGATATCTTACAGTTGTTAGCCTTGATGAACTGGGTTTGGGATCATCAATATTTACCCTAGAAATATGTTTAGCCTATGTGGATAGACCATGGGTATGATGGAACTTTATTGGAAGAGTGAAGCAACCTAGATTGACCCTAGTCATTGAGATGGGTAACAAAACATCTCTTTATACTATTTCCAATGAGGCTCGACCTCTAAGGATATGAGTCAAGGTTATAACTATAACTTTTCTGAGGTATGGGATTCCCAATTTTGATGGGTGTTGACCCAATAAATTGATACTAAGACCAAGGAACCCAATTAGTATTTCCTTGATTATGTATTGATCTAGGGGAATCAAGTAAGTTCCACAACTCTTATTTGACTTTTGGTGGGTGTGTGAGACATGGGTAGAGAAAGTCACGGGTGTCACCTTAGAACCTATACCTTTAAAATGTGATTATGGGTTGTGGGTAGTGATAAAGGGTTTAGGAACATGGTTGAACCTTGTTGTTTTATTTTTATAAATGGTATGTGAAATTTCATTGTGGAGGTATTTGCATGAAATGGAAAACTCCACATATAGGGAGTTCTATGATACTAAAGAAAACTCCCCTAGTTGGGAGTTATGTGATACTAAATAACACCCCCATAATAGGGAGGTTTTTTAATAAATAAAACCTACAAAGTTGTGAGGTTTGTGATACTATTGGTTGGGCTTCCATGGATTTGGATTATGGGTTATATTGGTTCAAGTAAATGGATACTTCTTGTCACGTGCTAGATGTCAGAGCCCGTGGGGCCTTTGGTGGGAGTGGTGGAGTCTCCCATGATAATGGGGATCAACTTCAAGGAATCATTTTATATTGGGATACATAATTCCATGGGGTGTGATACCAAGATGTAACATTACCGAGGTTTTTATCATGTATACTTGGGTGAGTTTATCCCTCAGGTCATTTCTATTATATACCATAGAGAAAGACCCTCATGCCATTATATGGGGTGTTATGGTCATCACGATGTACTCAGAGACACATTGAAACTATATTGGGGTTGTAGTGTAGCCTTTTTAATTTTATTTATTTTGTTTCATTTTTATATGTGATCCTCCTAGAGTGTGATCATTCTTGCATACTAGTGTGATGCTTTTCTATTTGGTTATGGCACATTCAATTCGTTTATTATTTCTACATACTTTGATATACTAGACTTGTTCGATATTTTTTTCATTTACCCTATTATTGATACTATGATATAGTGGGTATAGTATCCCCATGGTACAACTTTAGACACCCATTTCTAGTCTTCAGCCTCTGGTATATGGGGTGGCGCACATGAACTCACGTGGCATTGGAGATATGGATACTATTTTTAGTGAGCATGGATGGGATGTTAATGTTTGGTTAAATTTTTTTTTTTTAAATTATAATAAATGATAGGATAAAAATTTGAATAATAAATAGAGATATTAAATTAGTTAAATTTGTTCATCAAAGGAATGGTCCGATAAGTTAGAGTAAAATCCCTATTTATAGAGTTTTTCAATGTTAATTTAAAAATTTGAGTTTATAAATATATTTAGAATTTTGTTATTCAATTTTTAAAATTTAAAAAAAATTATTCATGGATAAATTTATCCTTAAAACTGTGAAATACTCCAATTCCTAAAATCCTTACCACTTTATATATTTCAAAGGATCTATATTTCACTCTTCCACTGTTGTACAATCACTGAACCGATATTCCATAAGAATTTTGGATAAATATCTCATTATATATTTCTAAAATAAAATTAAAAATCTAAAAAAAATTACAATTCACTATATTTACCTCCTAAAGTCAAGAACATCCTTATCTATTATTGGTGTTATATCTAATAAACCATTTTATACATTACTTATGTTTCACAAGCACTGTGTCAACATTTCATAAGCATATTGATAATGATCTTCAAATATAAATTAATTTATATTATCTAGGTAATATTTATTTGATATTTTTAGTATCTTATACTTTAAAACATGTTCCATAAGTTTCTATAATATTCAATATCATTTTAGATAAAAATATAATAATAGACTGTAAATTTCTGTTTGAACTAAAACTCTAATTTTAAACAAGATTTTAAACGTTTTACTCATACTATAATCAATTTTAAATCACCTGTTGACCTTAAAATTTGATATTTTATGAATATTTATTATTTTATTAGGGTTTATATCATTCTCAAGTAGTTTATAATTTTTCTTACATGCATTTAATAATGATTTGTTAAGTTTTAAATAAATTTTATTTTTTAAAAGGAACCCAAATCTATAACACAACCTCTATTAAAAAGGAATATAGATATTGAAAATTTAAAAATATTTTTAAATATCTCTCATTTTGAATCACATTCTATATATTTATCAATTGTTCCAAAACCTTCTAGATACTTATAAAATAATGAATAGTAAAATTCAATTAAAATCAAAGTATTTTTTAAAATGAATATAAATTAAAATATTTTACTCAACATATGACCACAATGAATTCAAATATTTATTTTAAAAAAAAAGATTTATTAACTTTTTAAAGACTTAAATTTAATTAAAATTATCATTCATAAGATTTTATAATGAAATATCAACAAAAAAATGAGTATATATCACGTTTACTGTTTATTATCATTCCTTATTATTTAAAACTTTTTTTTCAAAATATGTTCCCCCTAAATTTTACAAGAGGATTCAAACTATGTAATTAATTTTATTAAAATAAATATCTAATTATTCATGTTTAAAAGTTATTATAAAACTCATAATATATTTTTAGATTCCAAGGTTTTTTTAAAACTGAAATCATATTCTTATTTCATACAATGACATAATTATTTATAAAAATATAAAAATATAATTAAATATCCTTTAAATGGATATAAATATTAATTTATCAAGTATATAATAATTATATAAATATATTAAGATAATAAATCATGTTAAATAAAAATACAAAACTATTAAATAGAATATATTTTGTGATATGAAATAAACATAATTTTTTCTAATGTAAAACAAGTGTCTAGTTGATAATATTACATTTACCAGGTTAATTATATAATGGGTATCTTATATCTTATTTCAAAGATCATATAATGGAAACCCCAATGGTTATATAATGTTACCCTCAATAATTATATAACAGATACCCGCAAAGGTGATATTACCCTTTCTATTCCTAGAAAATAGTATATAATTCTCTAAACAAAATCCATTAAATTTTATAATTTATTATTCAAAAAATCTATTATATTTAAAAAATTTGTCCTTATTTCTTCAAATATACATGGTGGTATGATTCTCATGGGACTCTATGATGAAGAAAACTTCAATCTTACAGTGTTTTTGTTTAGTTGTTTTCATTCTCTATTTATACTTGCATTGGTATTATAGAATATATTTATCCATAATTTTTAATAAAATAATTATAATTTCATTTATTTTATACATGAGTTATATTCTTAATAATAATATTTTAATTTATATGAAAATTATATAATTTATGAAAGTAAAATATATTATAAATTCTATTTTATTACATGAGATTCAGGGGTTGTAGGGGGATTTTTCTTAGAGTTCCTTTGTAGATATATTATATATTTTTTTGGATGATGAAGTATTTTTAAAAGTGGATGTGATATTTTTCAGTAAATACCCTATTTTTCATATCATTAAAGGGATCTATATATGTAACCTCTGTGTTTTTGAATAAATCAAGGTTCAATTGAGGCCATGAGATTTGACAGATAACATGATCCCATTTATTTGGTGTGGTAAGTATGAAACAATTTTATAGAACTTAAGTATTTATATGTTTCATGAATAGTATTATAGGCCATAAAAATGAAATTTGATAATATTTATATGAATATCGGGGGAGGTTTGAGTATAATGTGGATATTAAAGGATCACCTTGTGAAGTTTCTAATTATTATCAGTAGCTGTTTATATAGAATAAACTCGATAGATGATAATTAGGACAACCATCATAGAGAATTGCAAGAAGAGGATATCATGGATGAGTTTAGTAGGTATATGACCAAATATAAGGTTATCTTAGGTGTTAGGGATGAAAAGTATTATGAGTTTTCAAAAATTGACTCTCTATTATAAAAGCTCATGGAGTGGAGGGACTGGAGGTTGTTTGAGGTATGATTTTTATTTAATACACTCTTGATTATGTTTTGATTGGTATCGGTGTCTCAGATTATTTTATTTCCCATTCCCCAGTTTAAATGATAGTTATTCATGTATATATAGATTATATTCCATTGCAATTGGTTACTCTCATGCGAGGTCAAATGATTTTGGCTGAGGTGTGTAATTGTGAGATAGTTGTGTTGCGAGATAAATTATCTTGGAATTTGTTCTTATTAAGGATGTAATTATATTATCTTATCCATCTGATATATAGGTTATACTATTTATAATATTGTCTCAGTTATTTTCAATGAGAAATGATTATATCTAGTTTGGATGGTGATCGAGTGGTGTTTTTTTGGGAATGAGAATTTCATTTTGGGAATAGATGGATTGAGCAACATGATAGTATATCTTTATTAGAGAGTATAATACTTTGTGAATCCTCTATGGAGATGGAAAAGTTTCCCTATGTAATTAGGTATTTAGATGATGTGTTTCCATATAGGGAAAAAATTACCTTTGATATTTGAGGATGAGTTTAGAATTGAGTTTTATTTAGGTGTTTCCCATATTTCCATGGTATCATATCATATAGAGGTAGTGGAGCTTTAGGACTTTAGTATTTAAATGAATGAGTTATTACAGTGATGATTTATTCAGTATATTGTGTCACCATGGTATGCTTTATTGTTATTTATGTTGATGGTGGATGGGAGTTTGATATTATATTATATATATATATATATTCATTATGGTTTCATCATGTGATGATAAATAAATGCAATCCTCTTCCTATGATAGATGATTTGTTTGACCAGTTTAGGGGGGAAAGTTGGTTTTCCTGATTTATTTATGATATTTATATCACTATATGAATGTTAAGGATTATGATATCCAAAAAATATCTTTTAGGAGTCAGTATAGAAATTTTTAATTGGATATTCTAACCCAATATTGATTATTTTTTGGGTTTCTTTATAGATGATAATTTTATTTATTCCAATATGAAATATGACCATGTAGAGCATCTCAATTTGGTATTTGAGTTTCCTAGGGAACGTTAATTGTATGAGAGGATGTATAATTTATAGTATTGACACATGAGGTTAGTTATTCAAGTCATGGAATTTTGGAGCATGGTGTATAAGTATAACCAAAAAATATTGAGGTAATTTTCACATGTAATCCATTAAAAAATTCTAAAATAAAGAATGTATTAGGATTAACTAGTTATTATAGGACATTTATATTATGTTTCTCTTGGATTTTGACTCCATTATTGGCTTTAAAAAAGCAATAAAATTCTTTTTCTTGGATGAATTAGTGTCATGAAACTTTTTAAATCTTATGTAAAAGTTACCAGGTGCACAAATTATTTTTGTTACCTAAATTGGGTATTCATTTTGAGGTATATCATAATATGTATTAATAGGGTTTTTTATTTGTCTTGATGAATGTTAGATAATTCACTACACATGGGTTAGGGAATTTATGTCCTCATGACCAAAACTATTCTACTCATGATTTTGATATTATATCTTTGTTGTTAATGACTATTATTTAGAGACATTATTTTCTTGGTGAAATAATTGTGGTCTATAATTATCATAGTAGATTTAGATATTTATTTTATTAGAATTACTTGAATTTTTGAAAAATAATTTTGCTATAATGTCTTCAAGATTATGATTTCCATATCATATATAATACTTCAAAGGAAAATTTTGTTATTAACACTCTGATTTAGAAGTTTTAGGGGGGATACTAAATAATTTAGTGAGAAGTGAAAGGAAATAGATTTATTAACATCCATTCAGCTTGGTTATGAGGAGAATAATAATGGATATAGCATTTGTTTGCTGATGGTGATATATTTATTTGTGTGGTCGGTAAAAGAGTCTCATTTATGAGATTCCAAGGTGAAATTTTGGAGAGATCATATTATGAATGGAGATGATTTTTATGGATATTATATGGAAAAGGAATTTCATTTATTATTCCATGGGAAGTTATTTATTCCTCAGAGTAGGAAGGATGTATTTTTTATAATTCACATAGATTATCTTTGATGGTGTATCCAAGTGTTGAAAAGAAGTACCTATTGAGTCCATTGATGATGAGTTTTTTTCAATAAGAATTTATGTTAATATATGTTAAGAATATAGAATTTTATGAATATTTAATCAGACCTAGGATCTTAAAGATTGAGGTAACCTTAGGTTCGATTCATGTTAAAGGGAGATTTTCCAGAAGGGTGGAAAGTTATATTATTATCATTATTAAATGGAAAGTAAGTCTAAAGCCATTTACTCCAATATATCATTTAATTTTTTTTAATATTCTGAGTAACTTTAATATGATATGAGGAGTTGCATGCTGTATTGATATTTATAAATAATTTATCTCTATGAAGGTACAAGGAATATTCTTATTGGGTTGTTGAATAAATGGCTATGAATTTTTTAGAAGAAATATATCTATGAAAAAAATCTTGATGATAATCATGAAAAAAGAATAATTTTTATATAGAAGTTACACTTGGATAGTAAATAAATAATATTTTGAGTTAGAGCTGTAAAAGGTGAGACATTTATTAATTTATTGATTGGATGAATCGTTGATGATGTTATTGAGTTAAAATAAAACTAAAATGTTATGAGTTAATTGAATTTTCATTTAAGTATTTATTTTTTAGCTAAACTAAATAGTGATAAATAAATTATTAAATATTGAAAATTATTTGATATCAATTTATGTTCTTGGAAATGTGTTTTTAAGAAGTTTTTGTTAATTCAAAAAGGTTAAAGTTATCAAATGATTTGGGAATTATGTTGAATTTTTTTTATAAGTCTTGATGATATTATTGAGTTACATGAAGTGTTTTATATGAATTAAAGTGTTTGAAAATGTTTTTGGAAAGTATGTGGGTTGATTTTAAACGATCTATGAATCTCAGAGTTCATGTGTATGAATATTTTTTCTTTTTTCTTTTCAATGAAGGAATAAATTTGGTTTTTTAAACTTGTAGAGGATTAAAAACATGATAACTAGGTTACATAAGAGTAAATTTTTATTATCTTAAGAATAAAAATATAGTAGTTAATCTTCCATAATAATACATTCACGGCTATATATGAGTATCTAGGGGATTTTATAGGGTGTGTCGGACTAACTCAATGTTGCAGAATATTAAATAAGTTCAATACAAAATTTAATTCAAGACACCATATAATTATTTTTTATTAAATGAAAGATAAAATTGATGACGTGTAAGAGTAAATTGGGATTTATAAAGAGTATTTCATATTAACTAAAAGATACATTAGATTAAATATAAAATTATCAATATTGTGTTGGAATAACTCAATGATTTTAAAGGATATATATGAGTAACTGAAAAGTTGTGTATGTGTAATGTATTGATATGTCAGAACAATTAAAAATTATACTGAATCATGTAAGATTAACCTAGTGTATACCAAATATTAACCTAAATATTTCATGTTCCTTGTAAAATTAAAATATATATTTATAAAGCAATACAAAATCTATAAATTAGAAGATGTTGTATTTTTCTTCAAAGTATAAATTTCATGATAATTTTGTTATTTTTCATGATTCAAGATAAGGTATTTTCAGGCTATATAATTGGATGATTATTTTATTAATGAAGTTTCATAATGAAAATATTCATTCATGTGATAATTCATATGTGTATAAAACTCTTTTGGATTTTGGAGAAATTTAAAGGAATAATAATTCAAGATTTATAGAGAATTAAATGAGATGGTTTTTGGATATCTTATGTGTGATAATTTTGGATTTGTAAGAAGGAAGGATTGAGTCTAATTATCATGATCAAAGGAAAGATTTTTTTTAGGACATATATTATCATGATTCCATAACTTAAAAGAGATTTCATTATTCAAAATAGGAGAATTATCAACATGATATTGCACAATGTTTATAAGGAAATGAAGCATTGAAGAAGGGAAGATATCCTAATGTTCATACAATCAGTTGAAGTATATATTCATTTATGTATAAATAGATTGATTATTTCATACGAATTACATATATCCTAAAGGTTGAAGAAATAATAGTTGTATTGAGATATTCAACATAGTTGTGACTATTCATTTTGAGTGTTAAAGAAGAAGAAGAAGAAGATTAGAGAGAGAGGATAACACTAATTCTTATGATTATTCCATGTGTTAAAGTTATTAATGAAATTGAAGTGGCATGGCTAATAATTTTTTTAAATATGATAAGAAGAGATGTAACCCTTAAATACTTCTATAACATATGAAGGAGTTATGACTTATTTTGTCTAGTGAGGTCTTGATCTTATTCTATTGATCATTCTTCAAGAAATGATTTTTTCATTATCATAAGTTTTTACTTGTGAATTAGTATTTTGGTTCTTATAGAACTTCAAGATAATTTGGTTCATTTTATTATAGTTAGAATCATATTAAATGGTTGATGTACATTCCTTTTCCATTGGATTATTTTGATAATAATAAATAGGCAAGTGCATGTGGGATAACAACCACCATACACCAAGGACTTCTGAGTGAACCTCAAAAAAATAAATGTGTCTTAGTTTTTTTTATATTTCATGTATTAATACCTTCTTACAAAAGATCTAGTGAGATACATTCACCATAATAGGATAATAGGTAAAAGAATTTTTTTAAATTGGTGAAAATTGGTTATAATGATTCACCCCCCTCAGTGTAGTTGTAGTGATCTTGTAGGAACAATAATTCATATCAAACCTCATATTACAACTCTGATTTGATTTTATACATTTTAAGATTTAAAATTTAGAGTTTCTCTTCCAAAAAATCGTGAATTTTGGAATTAGAGAATATGTGACTATAGTTGTTCTGAATAAAATATCTTTTGAGTCTCTGAAGAATAAAAAGAAGAAATATACAGGGAAGAAGAATAAGACTACCCTCATGAGTAAATATGATGAAATATGAACATCCATATGTTGTAATCTTAAATAATTGATACACATCAGGTATGGAGAAGACATAATGTAATAATACACTAGTAGGATTTTAGAAAACAATTCTACTTTAGGTGTTTTGATGATTTTATATATATATATATATATATTAAGTAAATAATATTCTTTTCTAAGGTAACCATATGGATGAATTAAATTCAACTGTGGAAGATCATGCTTTAAAGGAACTGCATGATGTTCTACGTGTATTCTCTAATAGAACCCTATAAAATGACATTAAATATGTTTTTACTGTTATTTTTGGTTCTTTTGGAGGCTTGTAGGAGCATATCACCCAAGTTGAAGAATATTCTCATATAATTGTGGAAGCACTAGGTCAAAAAAATATTAATATATTCAAAACTCGCCAAAAATGTTAAGGAAAAAACATTTATAAATGTTCTCTGAAAGCATAGGGAAAATCCATATTTATTAAATGAAAAGAAAAGATCCCTTTTTAGATGGTAGAGGGTAACCCATTACATTCCTGAAGTCTAGAGGAAAAAAACCATAGATTCAAGAGACAAAAGTATAGAAATACACAGTTCAAAACAAAAAAAAACCCACCAAATCAATTTGAAATGGCCATGGACCAAAAAAAACAAATACCACCGTGAAACCCTTGCCACTTCCATTGTAAAACCATCACAAAGATAAATGTCTCAAGAATATTAGCAAAACAAAAACCCATGACAAGATCCATATAATTTTCATTGCAGACTGAAGCCGAGGTCAGCCATATAGGCCTCTGTCCACACCAAAGACCATCACTGGATCTATGGAGGAACATGAAGTCGCTGCATATTTCCTCACAGAACCATAACCCTCACAGCAGAACAACAACCCATAACCATATATATAGAATTTCATACCAGTTCCAGAGAAAGTTTCACCAAATTATCACCAACTGTAGGGAAGAAGAAGATTTGTTCACCTTGGAGTCGAAATTCTTGGACCAGATGAAATCTGGAAGCCGCACCGAGAAGAAACATGCTGAGCTACTGAAAGCCAAATACCACACTGAAGACCATCATTGGATCTTGAAGACAAATCACTTGGACCACATTAAAGATAGAATCTAAACTAAGAAGAAACATGATAAGCCGCTAAAATCTGAAATATTAAACCAGAAGAAACATGACATCATTGCCCAAAGACCTGAGCAGAGATGAGAAACACTACACCGCCGTACTGAAAATAGATCCTCTTCCGAAGATCTAAGCCTCCGAAGTCGAATCCCAAAAACGGTTGACGCTGCCTCCTTCACTACCAAAGCCCTCCAATCGCCAAACCTATTCCATACAAATTGTCTCACGGAATTAGAGAGCCTCCCGTCTGTGCCGGACCGCCCAGTGAAACCCTAGGGCCCCCCCGAGAGAACATGAAATTCAATGGTGATTGAAATCCAAGAGAAGGATGTATCCATTAATTTCTTGAGGTTATTTTTTATGCATTGAAAGAAAAAAAGGCTATAATTGAAATAAATAATTCCCAACTAGAAATCAATTAAAATAAGACAAAGGATATTGAAAATTATTTTAATGAAAAGAATAATATTCATGGATAACAAGAAAAATATATTGAAAACTTGAGAAGAGAATATGAATATAGAATAAAGTTAATTGAAAATGATAAGTATAATCAAAATTAAAAGTGTCTTGATATTTAAGTTAAATTATAAAATCTAGAGGTCACACAAGCCAAGTATTTACAAATATTTTAGAAAATACTACTACCATAAATTCTTCTAAGGAGGATTTTGTACTTAAATACATTTATCTTATAAAAAATACCTTGTGATCATCTTTTAAAAAACCTACCCAAATCCAAAATCAAAAGGCGAACCTTGTTCAAGAAAATATTTTTTTTTCTAATGTTATTTTCATGAAATTATGGGTTACTGATTAGAAATTAATAGGGAATAATATTAATTGATTTAATTTTAATACTCATGTGTTTCAAAGTCCATAAACACAAATTTTATTGCATTTTAAAAATTGAACTTCATTTCTCATCACATGTGGAATTCATGTTTAAAGATAAAATTTGGGATCAATCAATCATATTATTGTAGATTATTTTGATTATTTAAAATTAATATTTTGGTATAATATTTATCACTTTGTTTGGAGAATTTTTTCTTTTTGGATGAATGGATGAATCACAAGGGATGAAGGACATATTTTTTAATGAATGTTGAAATTTCTGGACAAAGCAAAATGGGCCTTAGGCCCATCAAGTAAAACTGGATCCCACATTTCTAGAACAATAAAGATAAAATTTATATATTTATATATTTATAAATATTGGGATCATTTCATTCATCTGTTTCCATAGTTATTTTTTATATTTTCATGATGGTCTTAGCGGTCAAAGATGAAGATTAAAAATATGGTTCAGATTTTAGGGCTGATAAAATAATCCCACCATTTCATGTATAAAATACCAATGAATAATTCAATTGGAATTAAAATTAGATAGATATTAGAGTAAAAATAGAATAATATATTTCTATGCTAAAAACACTTCATATTTGGCCATATTAAATGCCAATTTTAATGGGAAAAAGAGGGATAAATCCATCTAATTTTTCTAGTCAACATTAAAAGAGTCCAATTTCCTTTTTTGACACCCTCATTTTGACTTTTCTAGTTAATAGTGAAGGAATTTATTTATATGAGATCTACCCTAGGAACCAAAATTCCCTTTTTTACAATATTTTGGTGATGGTGTTTTTGGATACACTTTTTTCATTCAATTGTATTGTTACACTATCATTTTGTAATTGCAAGTCATTTTTCTAATGTAAGTTTTTTATTAACACAAGATTATTAGTAAAAGTTATTCATATTATTATATTTCTTTATTATTTTAAATATAAATGTGATACCATTGAATTATGGTGTGACCTTATTCACGCAAACACTTTTGAATTTCATCCCACAATGGTTGAGTGGTCATTATTTCACAAATTTTCTTCTTTAAATCCGCCCTCATTAGTCTACTGCTTTCTTCCATTGATAGAATATCATCATTGGTGGGATAAATCTCTAATGGGATGATACAATGGAGTATAAATGGTATGTATTGTATGTTATTTCTCATTTTAATAATTCTTATTGAATTATTTTTTTATATTTTCATTAAATGATTTTCTTACTTCCTCATCATTATTGAATTTTATCACCATACTTTTTGGGTTTTAGTAAGATCATATAACTTGGAGTGATCATGAAAATGATCCTCTAATTGTATAGTTGATTATCATGTGTTTTTAATGTGTTAAACCAAAAAGTGATGATTTTATATTGATTTAATTTAATTAATTCTTCATGATTTAATTAAATTAAAATAATTTAAAACGAAATTCATTCAATACCCCCAACCGATAACCTAGGATCAAATAATTATATTAAATTGAATTTACTTAATGTTTCAAAAAAAAATTAATTATAAACTCAATTCAAACCCAAATTTTCCACTTAATAGAAAAATATCCCATATATAATGTTTGTTTCATTAGGTTTCTTCTTAGGTCTCTGAGGATTAAATAACCTAAGCTATTTTACAAGTGATTGTTTAAACCTTATTACTTGGGAAAATTTGGGCATCACCAAATTTTGGCGCAATTTATGGGGACCAATGTAAGTCACCTTAAAAAATCACTCTATTCTCCCCCAATCCACTTTACTAATCCTATTTCTCTTATACATTCCCATTTTTTCTCTTTTCTTGGCACATTTAGGCCTATACCCATGACCATTCAAATCATGTTGTTAGGGTGGATAGTCCTAGGGTTGGGGATTCAAGTAAACCTATGGGTCTCTTTCCATTAAATCCTAATTATCCCAATACTATAGATTAAAACATTGAGCCCATTTAAATGAAGGGTATTCAAAGTAACCAACTCATAAACCTCGGTGGGAACCCAAATGGAAATCCAAATGAAGTATCCATAAACATAGGTAATTTCATTGATCACACCATGAATGACTACCTCACACCTGCCAAGACCAATGCACCCTATTTAATTAGGAATGATACCATAGTATATTCCAAATAATTTCTTAATCCCCATGTACTAAACCACCTTCCAACCTTTCATGTGATGGAGTCTGAGATGTCTTACCTTGATGTTAAATAATTCAAGGACATTGTCAAAACCACGTTCCCTTGAAATCAAATTGAATTAGATAAGATGAGACTCTGTACTTTTTCTTTGAAGGATTAAGAAAATAATTGGTTAAATAATTATATACCATAATCCATTCACTCATGGGAACAAGAGAAAGAAAAGTTATACAAAAAATACTTCCCCGATTACAAAACTATTTCACCTAAAAAGGGAATCCAAATATTTCTTGAAAAAGAGGGAGAAAATTTATTTGAAACATGGTAAATTTTCAAAGACACATTAATCATGGAAACACAAAATGGTTTATCAATACCCGAAGAAGTGATAATTTTATATGAAGGGTTAAGTATGGGTAAAAAATAGTTTATTAAAACGATTTGTGACGAAACATTCAAAAAAAATACCCAAATGATGCCTATAAGTATCTGGAAAATCATACTAAACAGAACCAAACATGGGGAACATCACCTTACTATGATTATCAACAAAAGTTTGATGGGATGAAAAATCCTAAATAAGAGTAAAAACTTATATAAAAACATGATGAACTCACAAGGAATTTCTAGGAGATTGATCTTTGAAAGGTCTATAAATATGAACTATTGAGCATGTTTGAACAATTTGTGAAAAACATAACCACAACACCAATAATTTTACAACAATTAATAGTTTCCATGATGTTATTTAAAAATTAACACTAGAAGAGGCCAATTATTTTGAATTTCAAAATCCATAGTACCAAAACACTTTCAATATAAAGTATTATTACCATACATGCTTCTATTGTTTTGGAAAATCAACAACCAACAAAACAATAATCTGCCAACCCCAAATCTAAAAAATAAATAAAACCCCTAATTAGTTCCAACCAAAATCAGTCCAATACAAAAATCCTCCTGTTCGGTTCCAACAAACCATTCAATATCCAATTCAATAAAAAATGTATCCTCCTGACATAAACTAACCAGCACAAACCTCTTCCCAATCTATCCCTCTCCCAATCCTAGAACATTTGTGTAAATAAATGGGTAAAATGAACTCAAAAGTCTCATCACTTAAAAATTAATTAAAAACAATCAAAAACACAAATTCACCCATTCATACTTAGGATATCCCATCCCTGACCTTAATGGTAGAACCCAGTTACACACAAACCTGTCAAAAACAACTAAAAGCAGTGAATGCCTTAAAAAGTCGGAGATCCCTTGAAAAACCTGAACAAACCATTCCAAAACCATTAAAAGATTCATTATCGCATTAAAATGTAGATGAACCACCCTCAGATTATAAAAATTACAATGATAATGTGAAATAACCATAACCTCAACAAACAATCAAACAATATACTCCCTTCTCTTGATGTGTGAGGGGAATATTTAAACCCAAACTAAATGAAACATTGAGGGAAATATTCTCCCATGTTAAATTAAAAAACCACCTTATCGATGAAATTAAATCCATTCCTTCTTACTCAAAATACCTTAAGTAATTGTGCACTTTTAAAAGGAAATTTTAATTTCAAAACCAAGTTCTTTTGGATTCTATTTTGTGTACCACCATTCATGGGACTATTCATAAAATGTTGAAAGGTCCTAGATTTTAATACAACAATGTAGGGTTAGGAGTGTATAAAGTTATCAAAGACCTTTGAGATCTAGGATATAATGTGAACCTCATTCCGTATGAATGTATTTTCAATTAGGTCTTAAAGATCTCCAACCAATATCTGTCACACTCCGACTTGAATATCGCAGTATTTGAGTTCCTAAAGTGATCTTAAAACACATTTTGGTGAAATTTTAAAATTAAATTTACCCTAATGAATTCATTTTCCTAGAAAACCAGAAAATCTTTGGTCCTTCGGAGAAAACCCCAATCATCCTAGGCTATCCCTTCATAAAAACAATCAACTCAGTCATCCAAGTATGGATCATGACAATAACCTTTAGAAACATGAGCCCCAATCTAGAAATATACAATGAAAACTATAAAATTAGGGATGATTAAGAGATATATATGGACAATTGGATAGGTAATGTTTATTTTGAACTACAGTAACATTGAGGAATTATTGAAGGATGTATTTTTCAGGATGAGATTGATTTCCTTTGTTCATATGATGAAAATTTGACTCATTGGCTGGAATATATTTATAATGAATCCTTTTATTATTTTTTAGGATCACCAATCAATGATACAATTAGTGAAATAAATAACATAGAGTCCATACCAATTCACGACACCAATCTAACCAATGTGGAAGTTGAAAATTATATTCAAGAGGAACCAATTCTGTTAAAAAATTTGAAAAAAACACTAAGTTTCATGAAATGTAGAATACTTAATTCTAAGGTGTTAAACAATATGATATCGAATTTAAGGTTCTACCTTCATCACTCAAGTATTAATTCTTAGTGAAAAATTAGACCTTTCATTATTTTATTTCTTCCTCTACTGAATCCAATCAAGAGAGGATGCTTCTGGATGTCCTATTAATGAATAAAAAGGATTTGGATGGACCCTTTCTGATATTTCTGGGATTATCCCACTCATTAGAACTTATAGGATTATTCTAGAATCTAACTCCAAACCATTTCATCAACCTCAATGGAGACTCAATTACAATATTATGGATGTGGTAAAGAAATAACTTATTAAGTTGTTGAAAGAGGGTATCATCTACCCCATTTCTAAGAGTGAGTGGGTAATCCAAATTCAAGTTGTACCAAATATGGTTGTAATCACTATGATTACCAATGGGGATGGTAATATTCTCCCCACAAGGGTCATTAGTGGATGGAGAGTGTGGATTGACTATAGTATGTTAAACTCATGCACTAAGAAAGACTATTTATCCTTTCCCTTCATTGATCAAGTCACTGAGAGAGTTGCGGGTCACTACTTATACTTCTTCCTAGTTGAATTATGAGGGTATAATCAAATTTAATTCTCCTTATAAGATCAAGTTAAAACAACTTTCACCTATCCATTAAACACTTTTCCATCAAGCACATTCCTTTTGGTTTATGTAATGCCCCTGGTACCTTCCAACGGTGCATGATCGGGATCATCTATAACATAGTGGTAGATTTTTAGAGGTATTTATGAATGAATTATCCATATTAAGGGATAATTTTTAGGGATTACTAATAAATTTTTAAAGGGTTCTATCAAGATGTGGGGATAAGAATGTCATCCTAAACTAGGAAAAATTCCATTTCATGGTAAAATAAGGAATTGTTCTAGTCCATCTGGTCTTTGGTTGGGTAATTGAAGTGGATAAATCTAAGGGTGATATCATTCATCACCTTCCCTCTCTAAAAAATATCATGGAAGTAAGTTCCTTCTTTAGAAATTATGGTTTCTATCAAAGGCTCATTAGAAATTTCAGCTCAATTTCCAGAACACTTTGTTCCCTCCTTTTGAAAGATTCTCCATTATTATGCATATAATGCTATGGGGAATCCTTCTCAATACTCAAGAATTATTGTATATCTCCACCTATAATGAAATATCCCAACTAGAAACTTCAATTTAAACTCATGTGTGATGCAAGTGACTTTGATATACAATCTATTTTTTAGAAAATGATGGGGAAAACTCCATGTGTTATTTCTTATGACAGAAAATCATTAAATGATGAAAAAATAAACTGAACCACCATCGATAAATATTTTATTGACTTTTTATTTCCCTTAGAAAAAATTCAGGTCCTATCTCTTGAGATCCCTCATCATTGTCTTCATAGATCAATCCACTCTAAAATACCTTTTCCAAAAACAAGATGCCAAGGATAGATTGATTAGGTGGGCCCTTATTCTTCAGAATTTTTATATAACTATTAAGGATACAAAGGGTGTTTAATTTGGTTCTGATCACCTCTCTAGGATGGAATTAAAAGAGAACTCACATCACCTTTCATTATCTAATTCATATCTCGATGAGAACCTATATTCTGTGAGTGATTGCATGTGGCATGCTGACATAGAAAATAATATGTTCAAAGGGGTCATTCCAATATTCCCCAAGACCAAATATAAGAGGAAATTTATTTCTAATATCAAACAGTATATGTTTTATGATCCATAACTATTCATGTTTTTTTTCTTATCAATTCATTATAATATGTGTTACTGAGTTTGAGAATGATTCTGTTCTTAAATTCTATCATTAAGAGGCATATGGAAGCCACTTTTCTACAAAAAAACTTCAAATGTCCTATAAATTCATTTCTTTTGGCCTATACTCATTAAGTATTTCTACACATTATGTCATAATTTTTCTTCTATGTTATCAATAATTATCCAAAACAAAAATAAATCAATTCATCTTACACCCATTCTCGTTATCGAAATATTTGATTTTCGGGGAATTGATTCCATGGGACCCTTCCAAATCTCTAGGAAATATATCTAAATATTCTTAGCTATATATTGCATATCTAAATGTTTTGAGGTCATTCCCACTAATTCAAATGACCCAAATGTAGTTATTTGGTTCCTGAAAGAACACAACTTTTCTGGATTTGGAATTACTATCACTGTCATTAGTGATCATGGAACTAATTTCTACAACTATCCTTTATCAACAGTAATGTATGCGCATGAGATTTATGAAGAAGTTTCCACTCCCTAACATCTTCAATATAATGGTAAATATGGGTTATAAAATAAGGAAATCAATAAAATTCTTTAAAAAACTAGCAATACCTCAAGGAATGATTGGCCTAAGAAAATCTTGGATCCCCTTTGGTTATATCATACTTCATTAAAAACCATACTTAGCATGTCACCATATAGGTTGGTTTATGGAAAATCCTACAATTTACCAATTTAAATTGAACATAAGGTGTTTTGGAAAATAAAAAAAATTAACTTTGACATTTCTTTTCCCTAAAAAATATTAAATTACACATTAAAAAACTAAAGTAACTTTGGATGAAGGATTATGAAAATTAAAGTATCAATAACGATAGATTTAAATCCTACCAATCTAGGAATCTCAAAGTAAAACAATTTGATATGGGAAATGTTTTTCTCTTGTATACTTACAAACATAATTTACACCTAGGAATGTTAAGGTCGATATGGTCAGGGCTTTACACATTGCATCATATGTACCCCCATGGAGTAGTAAAGATTTAGGACCCCACAAATGGTTAGATCATCAATTTCATTGTCTAATGTTTAAATAAGAAATAGAGGAGAATTTAACTGATCCTACCTATTTACCCTAAAAAATTTCATATATTTAGTGTCAAATTTATGGTAACAAAATTAAACAAAGTGATATCTAGGAGGAAACCTGGATTCTACATTTATTTTTGTTTATTTATTTTTTTGTGTGTTTTTAAGGGACCCCCCTTGGGATTTCCAATGTGATCTAATGATTCTTGTGTGTGAGATTAAACATTTGAAAATTTTATTACATTCAAATGAAACTCATGTAATCCAAAGTTCTAACCTAACCATCAAACATCACCAAGATTTCAACCAGTGACATGAATCCAAAGTGATTAATTTGTTATTTATGGGCCATAAAATTCAATCCAGGTGATTTTATTCCATGATTTCATTTCAAATTGCATTCTCCCCTCCTCCTTTCAAATTATGAACACTTTATTCTCTTATATTTCAACACAGAGGATAGTTTCATTCTATGTTTATGGGAGTGAAAATATGAGATTTAAAAAAAATTGGAATTTATTGAAAAAAATCATTACATTATCCTTGTATTCAATAACGTACATTGTGAAAACGTGATAACTAAATTTCAAATGATTTTAAATTCCTTGATTCTGGTCATTATACAAGTTTAAGTTCACGATCCTAAATTTTGGAAATTATAGTTGTCTAATGTGATTTTATAATGTTTCAATTTTCATCCTCACAATAAAAATTCCACAATGCACATCCATTATATTTTTGGTGTAAGTTTGAGTAATTGGGTTACTTTGATCTTAGCATAGGGTTTGGGTCCACTTTTAGTTTAATTTGAGTATCAAAAAAATTTAAAAAGTCTACATAGAGCAATTTTTTCCAAATTATTGGTTTCAAGCACTTGGGGATCATGACTCCATAGTTTTCTTGCCCATATTTTTTACTTACATCTCTATTATAGAGCATGAAATTGAAAAAACAATTGGTATATGACACTTGGGGATCATGAATCCATAGTTTTATTTCCCAGAGTTGGTATTTTTATATCTATTATGGTTGAAAAAAACAAAAAAAGTGAAAAAAAATGGAAACATGTCTTAAGGTTTAATGTCATTCCCACCAAGAACTTCTATTTTTCCCCTTGAATAAAAAAATATCCCCCATGACTATTTTTATTCAGAATACATCATCATGCTTAATTGAATTTGGATGAAATTTCATGATGAATTTGAGATAAATAATTATCTTGGTATTGAGATATTCCTATGAACTAGCTTGTGAGAAATTATTTATATACATTTCATGATTTTTTGAAATGATGTATTTTAGTGAGAATTATATGTTAAGAAGTTTTTCGAAAAGTGAATTTGATTTCAAATATTTGAGATATTTTTTTCTTAGGGATAGAAAACCTCAATTTTTGGGTTTTGATTATCCACTGAAATAAGATAATATTAATTGATTATATTTTAATATTAATGTGTTTCAAACTCTATAAACACCGATTTTAGTTATTTTATAAATTAAACTTGATTTCTCATCACATGTGAAATTCATGTTTAAAGTGAAAATTTTAGTAACATAAATCATATTCTAATGGATTAAATTATTTTGATTATTTTAAATTGATATAATGGTATATCATTTATAGATTTTTAAAAAATATATTTTAGTATCATGGATGAATTAAATGCGAAGATGAACATTTTTGGTAATGAATGCATAATTTTTTTTACAAATCATACTGGTCCTTAGGCCCATCAAGTATAAGTATATCCCACATTTCAAACCCAATGAAGATAAAAATTTAAATTTTTATATATAAAAATATATCGATAACTTCATTTAACTATGTACATA
Organism: Viscum album; assembly: GCA_963277665.1. Classification (NCBI taxonomy): domain Eukaryota; kingdom Viridiplantae; phylum Streptophyta; class Magnoliopsida; order Santalales; family Viscaceae; genus Viscum; species Viscum album. The sequence goes on along the minus strand of OY728121.1, from coordinate 847,785,197 downwards.
GATAATTTTGATGTTCTCATTGTGATCCTTGCGGTCAATGATGAAAATTAAAATATGGGCCAGATTTCAGTTACCATAAAATAATCCCACTACTTCAAGCATAAAATCCAAACATATGATCCAATTAGAATTAAATTTTTAAATATATTATAGGGAACTTGGAAAAATATATTTATATTATACTACCCCTTTAGATTCATCCATCTTAAATTCCAAATCTAAAGACAAAAAGGGGGATGAATCTGGCTGAATTTTCTAGTCAACTTTGAAAGAGTCCAATTTCTGTTTTTTATCACCCTCCTTTTGAATATCCTAATTAATGGGGATGGAATTTATTTATAGTGAATTTACCCTATGACATATAATTTCCTATTTATGAAGTTGGCGGTGAAGTTATTTGGGGATGCATGTTTTTCTTTCAATTGTATTGTAACTCTGTCATTTTGTAATTGCAAGTCATTTTTCTCAAGTAAGTTGTTTGATTCACACAAGATTATTAATAAATGTTCCTATTATTATTTTATTATTTTATTATTTTCAATATCACTTTTATACCATTTCTTCAAGGTGTTAACTTATCCACACCTACACTTGTGCATTTCAGTATACAACGGTGGGGTGATTGTTATTTAAATGTTTTTCTTATTGAATTCCTCCTTAAGAGTATACTCCTTGATCCCATTGATATAATAGCATTAATGGTGGGATAAAACTCTAATGGGTTAATCCAAGGGAGTATAAATGGGTTTTATTGGATTTTATTTCTCATTTTAATAATTCTTAATCAATAATTTTATTGATATCTTAATTCAATGAGTTTTTTATGCCTCTTCATTATTGAATTTTATCCCCACACATTTCATATTCTAGTAAGATAAATAAAATTTTAGTGCTTATTAAAATGATACTACAAATGTATAGGTGATTAGAATGTGTTTTTGGATGCTTTAAAATAATAAGTGGTGAGTTTATTTTGATTTCATTGAATTAATTCTTCTCAAGTGAATGCAATTGAAATAATGTAAAACTAAATTCATCAAATCAACCCCAAGCGATAACCTAGGACTAACTAATTATCTTAAATTGAATTCACTTATGTTTTTTAAACCATTTAATTATAAGCTCAATTAAAATCCAATTTTTCCACTTCACATCCAAATCACCCATATAAAATGTATGTTTCTTTTGGTTTCTTCTTAGGTATCTGACCATTAGATAATCCATGTTGTTCTATAAATGACCTCAAAAACCATATTACATGGTTAAATTTTTGATTCCCCAGTTACAATGAAAATTATAGACAAAAATGGTTGATAAAAATGATAATGAACCCACCACTACATCAAATTTGGATAGAAGAAAGTATAGAAAAAATTTATCATCAAAATAATCCTAATTGAGTGATAATGGGACATAAAGATGGTAATATATTAATGTTTTCTTAGATATTATTTAAAGGAAGATATAGATTTTTATTAGTGATTTTTTGTGTGGTGAAATATTTGGGAATAAGGTCATTGATTTTGGGAATAATATTCCAATATATGGAAAACAAAAAAAACTATAACTAGGGGATAAATGATAAGTTAAAGAAAATAACATAGAAAATGAATGTGAAAAATATATATATCTCAAATAGATTTGATTGTTTTGGAAACATTTATTAAATTTTCAATAAATATGGTCACTATGATGATGAATGTTTTTTCATATATACATTAATATATAAGACCAAAAAAGGTGACAAAAATAATAGAAGAATTAAGGTACGTTTACATTGGGGTCAAAGAAAAAATCACATTGAACAAAAATGACATAAGAATACTAAGATGGATGTCACACTAAAGTGAATAATCTAATTCAATTATAGAAAAAAAGGACACACCTATGAATATTATAAGAAATCCATTATTATTTTCGTTAATATAGGAAACCTAAAGTAAAAAAAGAATAAAATCAAACCCTGAGATAAAAAATAGCATTAGTTTGGTGGAAAATATTTTTGAGAATAAATGAGAACTTGAATTTCATGATATGTTATCTAAATATGAGATCTAAGAGTTCATGAGAAGTTTTGGGGAAGCTAAAAGTAATATGGATATGTTTCAAAAGAATACATGATTGTACTACCATCTCATGAGGTGATTTTAAATAAAATAAAACTAACACCCATAATTTCATGTTCTTTAATAACTAAAGGGAAAAGAGATACCATATACCAATAGGAAAAATAAAATAAAAAAATACCATAATTTCTATAGAGTATACTAATTTGAGAATTAATAAATCAAACATGAATAGTTTTATCAATAATAGAGATAAAATACTATGATTTCATGGTTAAAAAATAAAACTCATCTTTTTGGCTCACACAAATTATATGTGGATATCACACCTTATTCTCATATTTTTTTTTGTTTTTTATATCTATGTATGGAATTAATGTTGATGAATGAAGGAAAATTTTGTGTTGAATGAAATATATGAAAGTATTATAGGAGGACATATCCATATTAAAATTGATCGTATAAATTAGTATCTCATAGTTTATTTGATTAAGTGATCAATATTTAAAAACATGTTATTGGAATGTGCTCATTTAGGGAGAGAAAATTTGAGAAAGATGCTAGGATTTATTAATTTATGGGATTATAGAATTCCTAAAATGTTATTAAATATGTAATTAAAGAGTTATGTTTTTTCTCATTCTATCATTATTTTTTTAAAGAACCAACCCTAAAGTTAAGGGGGAGAAATTGGTGGGATTAATGGAAATATATTTGAATATATTTGGAGGAATTCATGTTTGTGGATAATAGTGTTTGGAAGTTTATTAGTCACTCTTGTGTTCTACATCGAGAATCACTCAAGTGAACTTATAATTTATTAATTCATAGCATTAAATTTAAGTATCATCCACTATATTTATTTTCAATAAGGGCATATAATAACAAAATTATAGAATAAATATCATCATGACTTTCATTTGTGGGTATTAATAAAAAATAAAAATTGGGAGATTGTTGAACCCCTTGGTGATGTTTTTTATTTTTTGTAAATAATATTTTATGTCTATATATGATGAATATTATAGATTTTATGGAGATTGAATAAAACCATGGAGCTTTAATTTTTTCATATCACTTTTTTGGTTCATGCTAAAGGAAGATTTTTAATAATGGGGAGGGATGAGTTACGATCATTGTTCAATGGAAATGATGTTTAAGTTACACTTCATGGGTGTTCATGCAAAAAATATGTATAATACACTGCATAAGATGAAGAGGAGACGAGGAGCTCATTGGAATATTGATATTTCTCAATAATATGTCTCCATTAAGGTATATAGAAGATTGTTGTTGAGTTGTTGAGAATATTGACGTAAATAATGAAGAAGAAAGGCAGTTATGAGAAAGAATCATTATTATTATCATGAATAGAGGCTATTATTTTTATAGAAGATACGCATGGATTATATGGATTGAAAAATATAATTTAGAGCTATAACAAGTGTTTCATTTATTTATAAATTGATAAAAAATATTATTAAGTCTTTTCTTCAGTTAATATTAGAGAAAAGGGTTATGTTGAAGTTGAATTTTCATTAAAGAAATTATTTTTTAGTTGAAATAAATACTAAAAAATAAATTATTAAATATTGAAAATTACTTCAAATAAATAAAATTGTAATAAAATGAGTTTATAAGAAGTTTTGGTAAATTTTAAGAGGATAAAGTAATCAAACTTTTTGGAAATTATCTTAAATTGTTTTGAAGAGGTATGATGATTTACATGAGTTATTTGATGTTTTTTAGATGAATTAGAGTGGATGAATATGTTTTGAAAATTCTATAGGTTTATTGTAAAAAAATAAGAGAATCATATAGTTTATGAATATATATATTTCTAATATTTTCTTTTCAATAAATTATTTTTTTTGTTTTCAATAGCGTCGTAAGAATAAACAACAGAAATTGGGCTATGTATATAAAAACTATACTCTTTATTTCACACATAAACATGTTTTATTAACAAAAACCTCCACTTGATACAACATATAAGATCGATAGTTCTAGTTTATTTAGGGCTTAGGAACATTACATAAAATCTTAAAACATGAAATGAACATCTTTATTGAAAACTTCTTTTACATGACCATGCAAATTCCTTCGTACATAGCCTTGCATGGGGTAACTTGAGGACATGCATAAAAAGGGTGATCTATAAAGCTCAGCAAGGAAGTAAAAAAGGCATAACATGAAGAATAAATTACATGTTAGGTTATAAAAATATCAATGGATCATAATAGAAACATGAACATAAATGCATGATATATCATGATTATCATAACATGGAAATGTGGTAACAACATTTAACATGATATTAGCATGAGGCAAGGCTCATTGTACATGGAGCATTCGTATACCCTCATTTCACTTGAATTAGAATGATTAAACCTTCATTTAACTTGACATATCATGATATTAATCTTTACCCAATGCATTGGAGGGATATTATGGAACACCCTTCTTAATCATTTCATGCATAAGTGTACTTCATGGATCATATAACATGGACTCATTAAACATCATCATTTATTCCATTAAAAATTAATGTGGAATTCATACATGAAATTCCATAATCAATAAGTAAATGTAAATAATGTTTAATACCCTTTATAGAGAAATGAGAATGGTATTCACTACATAATGACTTTGGTTTGGAAAATCATGGTGCAATTTTGGTAGCATAACGTTGTGACATAAGAATTCATAAAAAACTATTGATGAGAGAGAAAGGGGTATCTCATAATATGTACTTGAAATGGATAGTAAGGGTTCATATATATACATATCCCAACATATATAAATTAATTTAGGTGTATAATTTAAAATAATTTCCTGAATGTAAATGAGAAGAGTGAAATTCCTTACAGAATTTCATCATAGTAACCAGTGTTCATGAGAGGCATTAATGAGAGAGAAATAGGTCTCTCATAATTAAAAAATAAGGAGGGAAATATGGGGGATGTTCTAAATCATACCCCAACATTTTAATTGAAAATTAAATGGTATAACAACTTAAAGAAATTTGGACAAAAATGAGAAAGGTAGAAATCCCTTACTTAGAAGTGTGATCCCAAAGGCTTGTTAGGGGCTTGAGAGAGGCTTCTTTGGAGTTTGGGTCACCTTGGTAGGATTATAGAGAGATTAGGGAAGATGTTTGTCGAGTTCCAAAGGCTTTTAAGGAATATAAGTGGGATCTTGGGTTGGTTTATATAGGAAAATGTGGGGACTTATTTATTATTTAGGTTTTGTACCCCACACATTAAACTAAACTGTATTTAATTTTTTACCCAAAAATTCGACTGTCTTAGAAAATTATGAAAAATTCACCACGGAATAATTTTGATGTACTAATTCCAAAAATAATATTAATTTTATCTTAATAATTATCTAAATATGTGAATTTTTACTTTTAAAATAAAAACTAATATTTATTGAAAATTCATGGGTTTTGAAAAAAAACACCTTTCAAACATTAATAAAAATTACAATTGTATTCATAAAAATTATATGATCATTTATATTTAATAAAAATTAATTTATTAATAACATTTTATTAAACTATTATGTAATTGAAAAATCCATTAATTCACCAAAATATATTTCTTAACTGAATATTAACTAAAAGTATTATTTGTGCTTTAAAAACTATTTACAAAGTAACAATAATAAAATGAATGTATATACTTTATTCTATATAAAAAAAATAAACATATCATAGTTCTATGGTATTGTTACATAACACCTTATAACACTAACATAAGAAAAAAGGTTAAGGTTTGCGATGGTGACAAACTCTTTGTGTGGCTAAAATAACATCGATTGGGTGGTAATCTCAATCAACTTCCACTTCACCCGTAGGAAGTTCCATTCGAGCTTAATGTGTTGAAGCTCATATTGGGCTTAGTCAAGAGAAAATCCCAATGAATCCACCTCCTTTATGAGCTCTCACAAAATGGGCTTCATATGGAGAAATTATACTGGATAAGGTCATCCCTTCCTTTGTCTGAGTAAATTGGATTTTTTAAAGACCTATATTTATACTAATCATGTGATCGCTATTCAATAACTATATTAGCAGTGGTCATAATTATCAATGGTATTTTGAAATCAAAATACCTAAAACCAAAGAATTTCATATTTTATATAACCATTTTACATAATAATACATTTAATTAGATCAAGAAAAATTTTCATTAATAAAAGTTTTGGTTGTTAAAATCTTCCCCCCTTAAGAAAATTTACCCTCAAAATTTCCTTTTCCCACACCCTGACGAGGGGAATTGTCTTATTTCGTTGAAATTTTTCCCTATAATCTAAGATCTTCATCGGATTCTCCTCATAGGAGAGGTCATTATCCAATGGTATCACCATTTGATTGAGTACATGTGATGGGTTAGTTATGTACTTCTTCAAGAGTGATACATAGAATATATCATGTACTTGAGATAAGTTCAGTGGAAGTTCTAGTCGATAGTCCACTTATTCAATGCGATCAAGGATCTCAAAAGGGATTATGTACCTTAGAATAAGATGTCCTCTATTCCAATATATCATAACTCTATTCCATAGTGATATGCGGAGGAATACCATGTCTCTAACATCAAACTCTTGGTCTCTTCTAAGATTATCAACATATCTCTTTTGTCAACTCTGAGCAGCATTAATGTGTAGCTGGATAGTCTTAACCTTCTCCACCATTACGTAGGCCATTTAAGGACCTAGGTTTTTTCACTCCCCAACTCCATACCAACATGTCGGTGTTCTACACCTCTTCCCATATAGGGCTTCATAAGGTGCCATTTGGATGCTTGAGTGGAAATTGTTATTATTAGAGAACTCAACCAGAGGAAGATGTTGATCCCATCATCCTTTGTAGTATATTGAGCATGCTCTCAACATGTCCTCAAGTGTTTGGATTGTCTGCTCAGATTGGCCATCAGTTTGAGGGTGATAATCCATATTGAAGTTCATCTCAGTATTCATAGCATATTGAAGACTATTTGCGGACATATATGTGAATCTTGGATCTCGATCAGATACAATAGATAGTGGCACTCCATTCAGCTTTACCACTTCTCTGATATATACGTGTGCCAGTTGATCCAATGAGAAATCCTCTCAAATTGAAATTAAGTGTGCAGTATTTTTAAGATGATCTACAACAACCAAGATAGCATTGTTTCCTTTTTCTGTGTTCATAATCCTAGTGACAAAGTCTATGGTAATGTTCTCCCATTTCCATGCCGGTATGGGTAATGTTTGCATCATCCCCTTAGACTTCTGCCTCTCAGCCTTCACTAGATGACATACTAGGCACTTTGATGTATACTCAGCGATCTACTTCTTCTTGTTATCCCACCAATAATTCTATCAGATATCTCAATACATCTTTGTGTATCCTGGGTGAGTTGAGAAATTAGAACTATGTGCATCATCCAAAAGTTCTATCATAAACTCTGGATTTGATGGAACACATATTCTTGACCCAAATCTCAAAATTTCTTCAACATTAAAAATTAACTCCAAGGATATAACTTTTTTTTATATTTTCCACTTTCTTCTGAATTCCCACATCATCCTTTTGAGCATCCTATAACATTTTCAAAAGAGACAGTTTAGAAATAATTTGTGAAAGGATTTATGTTGTTCCCTTCTTTATGATTCCCATTTCCATCTTCATCAAATCTATAAATATTGGATCCTTTTCAATTATCATCAATGATAGAATTGATGGGTCCTTTCTACTTAGAGAATCTTCCACCTTGTTCTCTTTCCCAGGGGTGGTAACAGATAAAGAATTTATAATCATTGATCAGCTCTAACCATCTTCGTTGGTGAATGTTCAAATCTTTCTGTGTGAATATATACTTGAGGTTTTTGTGATTTGTATATATTACACAATCTCCCCAAATAGGTAATGTAGCAAAATTTTTAAAGAGAACATTATTACATCCAACTCTAGATCATGTTTTGGATAGTTTTTCTCATGAAATTTCAATTTCCATGAATTGTAGAAAATGAATTTCTCATTTTTCATAAACACACAGCTTAAACCATTCTTTGAAGTATCACTAAATAACACAAAAAGTTCTCCACATGTGGGTAGTGTGAGAACGAGCGCAGTGATAAGCCTCCTTTTCAACTTCTTGAATCTCTCTTCACATTCATCACTCTAAGAAATATTGACTACCTTCTGAGTTAGCTTGGTAAGAGGGTTTGACAATCACGAGAAATTTCTCATAAATCAGCGATAATATCTAGTTAACCCAATGAAGCTACAAATATCTATTACCGATGTTGGCCTCAGTTATCCCTCAATTATAGCTATCTCTGGGGGATCCATAGATCTCCCCTTTCTTGTGATGATATACCCCAATAATGAGACCTCTTTCAACCAGAACTCACACTTTCGGTACTCTTTATAGAGATTCTCCTTTCACAAGGTCTCTGGAATACTTCTTAGATACTCCTCATGCTCCTCCTTGGTTTTAAAGTATATTAGAATAACTTCTCTAAAGACTACCACAAATTTTTCAATATAATCTCTAAGGAAACTATTCATCAAGTCCATTAAGATTGTTGGAGAATTAGTGAGTCTGAAAGGCATTACTATGAATTAATATTTCTTGTATCTTGTATGAAAATCAGTCTTGGGGATATCCTACTTCTTCACCCTTACATGGTAATATCCCAACCACAAATCCACCTTGGATATGTATTGTGCTTCACATATTAGATCGAACATCTCATCAATTCATGGAAGAGGATACATGTTATTTTTAGTGATTTTGTTGATCTCATGATAATCAATGCAAAGGTGCATTGATCCATCCTTCATCTTGATAAAGAGGATTGGTTCACCCCATGGTGATGCACTTGGGAATATAAACCCTTTATCCAAATTCTCCTGTAGTTGTTTCATCATCTTCTCGAGCTCCACAACAGCCATTCTATATGGAGTCTTGGATATTGGAAACTCCCTAGGTATAAGATCAATTGATAATTCAACATCTCTTCTATGAGAAGACCAAGCACTTCTTTGGGAAACAGTTCAGCGAATTTCGTCAAAGTAGACATGTATTCAAGGATGGTTTCTTCCTTAGACTCAATAATATGAGAAATATATGCACGCTCATAGGGTAGTATAGGGTAGTAATATCCAAACTTTAGATGATGGTGCTAAAGAATATTCATCGTCCTCTTTTCACTTACAGAGAACCGAGGGTCGATTCGCCAAATGGAGATTGATTTCTCTATCATGGTAATTTATGTTGGCTTTATATAAGTAATTCCAATCCATGCCAAAAATTTCATCAAATTCCACCAAAGGGAGTATGATGAGGTTTTCTGGGAAGTTCAATCCACAAATTATGATTGGGGAGAAGTTATATTCATGGGATGTAATGATTTACCCATTTTTTGTTCTCACCAACATCTTTACTTCCATGATTTGCGGTGTTGTTGGTATTTTTCTTCTAAACATTCTAGATATAAAATAATGCATAGAATCATAATCAAAAAGTAAATTCTCTATTCTTGAATGAAAAACTAGTGTACCTGTTACCACTTCATTTTCGGGGTTCACTTTGGAAGTAGTGATAGAAAAATATCTCCCTTTATTCCTTAGAGGTTGTTGGTTGCCTCCAAAAACCCTTGGGATAGGCCAATTGTTTGAAAAGATCCATGGTTCTTTGCAGTTCAAGCAATGAATAATGCATTAAGGTTCAAAAAAAGCGTTTCTCTCCTCTATCGCAGCTACGGGTTTTTCTTTTCGACAGTTAATGTCTAGGTTCCCTTCTCTTCCACACTTAAATCATTTAATTTTCCCCATTAGGAAATTTCTAGGGTGATTCTTTCTACCCCTTTAGGAAGTGGGGTGGTGGATTTTCTTAGCACCATTGGATTTGTCCATTAGACTGCCAGAATTAAATCCCACATTATTCTTTTTATCCCCATGATACCCCTAATATTCGTTGAACTCCATTTCGACATTGAGGGAACATCGGATAATTTCCTCATAGCTCTCGAAGTCATGGATTTCCAAGGCTTTACATAGGTTAGGTTTTAGCCCAGCAAAGAAGCAGACAACCTTACATTCGGGGGTAACAACAAAGTTAGAGGTGTATCGCATAAGCCTTGTGATGTTTTCCTCATACACTCCAATGGATTCGTTTTCTTTATTCTTGTGGGAAAGGAAGTCCCTTTCCATCTTAATTCAGAGGGTTTGAGGAAAATATTTATCAAAAAACATTTTTAAAAAATCCTTCCATTACAACTCCATGATCTCCTCCTCAAGATTCATATTTTTGATTAATTTCCACAATTGATCCTTTTCACCCTCAATACAATAAGCATCCATAGGAAAATTCTCTTATTCAGAACATTTAAGGATAGCGAATATATTTTCAATGGATTTGATCCATTTTTCGTCGATTGAGGGATCAAATGATACATTAAAAGTTGGAGGTCATTGTCTCATGAAGCTCTCAATTGAAACTTCTTCTTTCTTGGGGGGGGGTTAATTTTCCACTTCACCCATGTTTCTATTCAAAACATGAGTTAACATATAGAGTATCATGAAAAAGTTTTCAATTCCTGCTCCCATCGGATTGGGCATCTCATTAGAACAGTCATCACATTGATCTTCACATTGGTTTTTATCCCAATTCCTCCTATTATCGGCCATTATCTAGAATAAAAGGAAAGTTATGGTGTAACACATAAAGAAAAATCCAAAGAAAAATGGATGAATTATAAATTACTTTTATTTCATTAACATATGATTTTATACACTTCAATTTGTGTTATACATGATCTACTTCCCAATATATATTCTTAGGGGAATTTTTCTAATTCAATTAAAAATGGTTCATACTAATCATGTGAATTTACCAAATAATATCCCCCATGAGTTTCATAACTAAGAGTGTATCAAGGCCCATTGTTGTTCACCTATTCCAGTTTGAGTCTAGCTCAAAGCGGTGTTTTGGGGTTTTACCCCTAGATACATTTGTGCTAGAGCCACGTCTACCTACTTGTATACCGAAAGGGATTTATTTTCTAGATAATACACTTACTCAATATTCTCCAAAATTTAGTGATGTTTTTATTATACTTGTTTTTATACCTAAGGCTTTCACTAGGGTTTTTTAATCCTAATCCCAAAAATAACTAAACTTACCCTCTGATACCAACTATAACTACCCTTCTCTTTATTTCACACTTATACATATTTTATTACATAAAACCATCACTTGATACATTATAGAAGATTGAGATGTATAGTTTCATTAGGGCTTAGAACATTACATAACAACTTAAATCATGAAATACACATCTTTATTGAAAACATCTTTTACATGACCACATGCATTCCTTCGTACTTATCATTGAATGGGATAACCTAAGGACATTCCTAAGAAATGGGTGATATATAAAGACCAGTAAGGTAATAAAAAAGGAATAACATGAAGAATAAAGTACATGTTAGTAAATGGTCATATCAAGGGAGAATAATAGAAATATGAACATAAAAGAATGATATATCATGATTATCATAACATGGAAATGTGACAACAACATTTAACATGATATTAGTATGAACCAAGTCTCATTGAACATGGAGAACGATTAAACCCTCATTGAAAAAGAATTATCATGAGTAAAATCCCATTTCAATTGATGTATCATGATACTAATCTGTACCCAATGCATTAGAGCACAATCAGGGCACACCCTTCTTAATCATTTCATTTCATGCATTAGTGTGCCACATTGATCATATAACATGGATTCATTAAACATAATCATTTATTCCATGAAAAATTAATGTAAAATTCATAAATAAAACTACATAATCAATAAGTAAATATGTATAAAGGTGAATACCCTTGATAGATAAATGGGAATGGTATTCACTATACAATGACTTTGTCTTGGAAAATCACGGTGCAATTTTGGAAGCATAACAGAGTGACATAAGAATTCATAAAAAATGATTTATGAGAGATAAATGTGTGTCTCATCATATATACATGAAATGGAAAGTAAGGGGTTCATATAGATACATGTCCCAACATAGATAATGTAATTTAAGTGCATAATTTAAAAGAATTTATTAAATGTAAATGAGGAGAGATAAATTCCTTATGGAATTTCGGCATGGTAATGGGTGTGCATAGAAAGAATTAATTAGAAAGAAAGAGGTATCCAATCATTCAAAAATAAGTATGGAAGTATGGTAGAGGTTAGAAATCATACCCCAACCTTTTAATTTAAAATAAAATGGTATAACAACTTAAAGAAATTTGGAAAAAATGAGAAAGGAAGAAATCCCTTACTTGGAAGTGTGATCCCAAAGGCTTTGGAGGGGCTTGAGAGAGGCTTCTTGGGATCTTGGGGTGTCGTGTAAGGATTCTAAAGAGAGTAGGTCAGATTTTGGCCTAGCTCCAAAGTCTTGTAGTGAAGAGAAGTGGGATCTTGGTTGGGTTTATAAAGGTTAAGTGAGGGAATTCTTTATTATTTATGTTTTTGACACCACACATTAAACTAATCAAAACCGAAAACAATCCCATTTTTTGCCCATGTTTTTTTCCAAAGGGGAGTGAAAAAAAATATTTTATAAGTAAAATATCCGAACTTCTTAAAATATTTGGATTTCTTATGTGGAGGTGAGTCACACTCTCAAGGAAAACATTTTAAAGGTTTAAAATATTTTATAAACCTTGGAGGGTCCACTAATGATTTTTAAAATAAATAAAACAAACCTAAAATCACATTATTTTAATGTTAAAACATATATTGGCCTAAAGAACAATTTATAGTATTTTATTACATTACTATTGGGTCATTATGATGTCATAAAACACATTATATAATTAAATGGTATTTAATTTGTTTTCCAAAAAAATCGATTATCTCAGAAAATTATGAAAAATTAATCGTTGAATAATTTCAACATCCTAATTACAAAAATAATATTCATTTTCTCTAAATAAATATCTAAATATGTGAATTTTTACTTTTAAAATAAAACTCGACATTTATCAAATATTCACGGGTTTTGACGAAAACATCTTTAAAACCATAATAAAAATCATCATTGTATTCATAAAAATTATATGATAATTTATATTTAATAAAAAGTAATTCAGTAATAATATTTTATTAAAATATTATGTAATTAAAAAATCCTTTATTTCTTCAAAATAGATTTCTTAATTGAATATTATCTAATATTACTATTTGTGCTTTTGAAACTATTTACAAAGTAACAATAATAAAATGAATGTATATTATTTATTCTATACAAAAATAATACACCTAATAATATTTATAGGGTCTTTTTACATAACCACATATAATACCTACGTAAGACCGAAGGTTAAGGTGTTCAATGGTGATAGACTCTTGGGGTGGCTCGGATAACTTTGCTCAGGTGGAAATATCTATCAACTTTCACTTCTACCATAGGCGGTTCCGTTCATTCTTAAAGTGTTGAAGTATGGCTTGGGATTGGTCAAAAGTGAATCCCAATGATGCCACATCCTTTCCAAGATCCGACAAATGGGCTTCATATGGAGACATTCGACTTAATGAGGTCATCACTTCCTTTTTCTTAGTAAATTGGATTTGTTAAATACCTATATTTATATTAATCATATGATCATTGTTCAATGTCTACATTAGAAATGGATAAAATTCGAATAGGTATTTTAAAATCCAAAAACATAAATCCATGAAATTTTATATGTTATATAACCATTTTACATAGTAATAAATTTAATTAGATCAAGAAGAATTTTCATTAATAAAAGGTTGGGTCCTTACAATTTTTGAATAAACATTCACTACATGTGAATAATTTCACTATAGTTTATATTTCATAATAATAATTTCAAATATACATAAGTGTAGCTTGAATATTTTATAGGGTGCATCAGATTATCTCAATCATGTGGAAGATTAAATAGGTTCTATGTTAGAATAAATTCATGCCTGCTAAAGATTCGTTTAAATCCATAAAAGAGTAAACTTATGTTGTCTAATATTAATGAATAATTTCTGAAGATTATTTCATTTTAAGTCAATGATACATTAGATTCAATGGTAAAATTATATTTTTGGGTCAAAATAACTCAATGATTATGAAGGCTATGTATGAGTAGCTAAAAACCTACATTGGAGTAATATATAGCTATGCTAGACTAATGAAAGGTTCCCTAAACTCATGTAAGATTAACCTAATTTCTATGAAATATTAATATAAATATTTCAAGTGAAATGTAATATTAAAATATTTTTTTCTAATTGAATCATAAATCCTTCCATCTAACAATGTTGTGTTGTTCATAAATGAATAAATATCATGATAGTTTTGGTGTTGTCTATGATTAATGAAGAGATCTTACTGAGATATAAAGGAGGAATATTACAACATGAATGAAGCTTCCCACCAAAACATTTCATTTAATTAAGTATTATTATATGAATAAACGTCTTGTAGGTTTTATAGTTATCCAAAAGAATGGTAAACTGAGTTTTATTGATAAATAAATGATATTATTTGAGGAGATCTTATGGGGAATAATTATAGAAAGGAATGTTTGACTCTAACTATGATGATCAAATACTAGATTATTTCCTAGATGTCGATTAACATGTTTCAATAAGAATTAAAATTTTAATTTTTGATGAGAAGATCAAACAATCAAAATTTCATAGGGGTTTCCATATTAAATAATATGTGAATTATCTACATGATATTCTATTGATTTTATAATGAGAAGAAGAATTGAAGAAGGGAAGAGATTTGAAATGAATATTTCATGTTGATGTTTATTATCATTGAAGATAAAAAGAGATAATTTGGACTATTACTTTTATATATTATATTTTTTTAATAAATAAGTGTTTTATAGAGATATCCAATGTTTATATGATTTTTTATTTTGAGAATTAAAGAAAAAACAAGAAGAGATTTGGAAGAATCTGACACTTGTGCTTCTAATTATTCCATGTGTCAACATTTTTAAAGACAATATATTGATTTATCTAATAATCATTATCATGTTAGAGTATAGTAGAGGTATATATTAAATAATTCTATAACTGAGTAATCGGATATGAGTTCATTCACACAATATCTTACTCTACCTCTTTAAGAATATTTTTTATATTATCATTATGATATGTTGGTTCTTATGAATTTATAAGTTAGTGGATTTAAAATAGTCATATGGTGTTGTGCATGTATTCTAGTTGGTTCTAGATTAAAGGGTTTAAATATATTCCATTCCCCTTGGTTGATTTTAATAATAAGAAATCAGCCATGTGGTGGGGGGATAACAACCACTATATAAGGAGGAATAGAGCACACAATGTGACTGAACCACATAAAAAATTATGGTCCTTTTTTTTGTGATATCTTTATGAATATTTCATTCATTAAATACATGTAATAAAAGTAATACTAAAATATATTAACCCTAATAGTTAAATAGGAACAATTTTTTTTTTTAATTGGTGAAAAATTAGAAACCCCGATTTACCCACCCCCTATTGTGACTGTGTTGTTTAAGGTGTTTTATTGAAGATAAAAGGTGATAAGTTAGGCTTGTTATTAATTACAAAGTTTTTATCATAATAGAGTTGTATTTTATTGACTAAAAATAAATCTCTTTTTTGTTATCCCTTCCTACAAAGGTGAATGGATGGTGAATACCATTCTGATAAAACTGAATAAAGTTCACCAGATGAACAATACCAAACTGAGTTATTTGACCTGTGTTTTGTGATGAATAATTAACTTTTCTTTCTTGCAATGTTTATCTGAGAGGTTTTTTTTGTGAAGATTAAATTTGGAGAATATTTTCTATTCTTAATGTCTATGATAATATGAGTGGTGAAGGATATCATGATCTAAGCTAATTTTAATTGGGGACAAAATCATTCATATAAACCAAGTTTATACTACAATTCTCTAAGGAATCTCACTATAAATTTTTTTTCAGTCATAGGTTTTGACAGAGTGGAGTTTATGTTCAAATATTATCGAGTTTTGATGTTTTGATGGTATATAGAGTTATAATTTAATAATTTATGAATATTTTTTATAATAAGAAACATGATCATGTTTAACTGGAAGTTGGTGTGGAATGTCCTCATAAGAAGATGAATTAGATGAAGATCATTGGATGATCTATCACAATGTCATAATTCAATTTCCATCAGATGAATCATCTATTTTTCAAATGTGGATATAATCTTCTATAATTTATATTATATGGAAATGTAAAAATTCATTATGTGAATTTTTTATATGTTGATAAAAAATGATTTTATAGATTATTGTATAGATGGGTTTGGTTGTAGTCATCAGATAGATGTTTTGGTATGAAGTTCTCCAGCCATAGGATAGAATGAAAATGAAATAGACAATATGATTTGATTCAATTTATTAGATGACAAAATTTTCATGAATAATACTTCCATGAAGTAACTAAAATATTGGGCTAGAACTACTAGATAGAGTCTTTTCATTCATAAGTGTTTCTATGTTGTTTTACCAGATAAATGAATGGTATAAATTTATATTAGTTCAAATGAATTTATGAAATTCAAATAAGTATATCAAAATTATGATTTGATACTGAGCATTCAATGTTTGTTTATATATCAAGGTTTATTAATTTTGAAGAATATCATTAAAGACAAGGTTATGGATGTTTGTTTAAGGTTATAGATTTTAATGTTTTTATGAAGCATTAATAATATTATAGAAGTGTTGAGAAGTGTGTAATGAATTAAAAATGAATGGGATTTTTTATTTTTTATTTTTTATTAAGTGGGAAAGCAGCTTTAAATACCCAAATTACACTTGTAAAACCTATAAAAGGGGGTTCATTTATAGTTTGGGATGTATACTATTACTGTATGATAAAAAGATGATGTGTTATAGAAAAGGTATCAGATAGTGATACCAGATAAAGATATAAAAGAAAATGTTTGAGTAAATAATGTTCCAAACCAATGAAATCTTGGTTGAAGAAGAATTTTCTATTGGATATATTTGTAGTTACCATAGGAATAATTTTTAAATAAAACAAAAATATTTTCCTAATAGGTGATATTTTAGGGACAATGTGATAAGGTTATCAGACAGACAGAGCATAAGAAGTGATATCAATCTTTAGAAGGAACTAGAGAGATGATCAGATGGAGATAGATTTCTGGATATGTGAATGGGTGTATTTAATTCGAATAATTATTTAATTCCATCTACTAATTAAGAAATTAAATAATATAATGTCCTTGCATGAAAATAATGTGGGAATAAATTTCAAGCAGCACCATAAAAACATACTGAAACTTTTTTGTGATGGTTCTTATAGTTTTTATGAAAACATTATCACATATTTTATCTCTTTGACTACCACATGAATAATTGATTTACTATAGTTCTTTTCAAATTCAAGGATACACCTTTAATACTGTAACCACACACAATTTTTTTTCCAAGGGGATTGTGTGGTCTTCGATTATTTCTAAATAATTCCATGGACTAGCTACTATTATTGAGTAGTGATCCTTTTAGATACTGTGTTCCAATGGGTTTTCTTGTTTTCTTGTTTCTCATTATTTTTATATCTCAAAAAAGAAGATGAAGGTTGTTTCTTAATAAAGGAAAAGTTTAAAAATAAAATATCATTGATTCACCCCTCCCATTCTTTGTGATCACAAAGATCATAATTGTTAATTTCAAGTGGTATTAGATTGTAGGTTCCTTTAATTGAATATTTTCTAATTCTTCATGAAAGTTAGGTTTCGTGGATGTTCCAAAATATATGAATATAAATGGGATTCCTTTCTTCTATGGGAATATATATTATATCTTGAAAGATATAATGCTTCCGTATATTATTTCCATTGGTTATAAAGTTCTTAAAGTTTTTACATATGTTTCATTCCTTTTACTGAAGGGTTTCTTTTAACAGAAGTTGATAAGAAAAATTTGGAATGATGGGTGAGTTAGAAAATCTATACATCCACCACTATTTGAAAGTGATTTTATTATAGTTAAAGGAAGTGAAAAAGATAAAAGCATCTCAGATAAGTTTAAGAACATCTATAAAGTAAATTTGAATGTGAATAAAGAAAATTTAAAAAAATAGATATTGAATTATGAAGATCCTAAAATGGGTGATACTGAATCTATTTGTGACCTATTTATAGGGTTAAATTATATTGATATCACCATAAGATGTCTTGGTGAGAAGTTGGAATATTTAAATATTATTGAAATGATATTAAAAAAAATCAAGATAAATTTGAGGCCAAATTTTCATCCTGAGAAGATAGATATCTTGAATTTATTTCTCTGGATTATCAATAGAATTCTCTCATCACTTACTAAATAAGAAGAGAGAATTCCATCGTAAATAAATCAAAATATGATCATGAAATCTATTTTGAGGCCTCCAAACAAAGAAAATTTATGAATTTTGGTGTTGGGGAAGAATTAATTGACACCAAAAAATAAAATTATGTTTGTAACAGATTTTTTGAATTCATTTATTTTTTTATAAAAAGGTACAAAATTCATAAGAAAATAAAAAATAAAAAATACCTTTGAATTTATTTGGTTGTGGAGCTATTGGATGTTTTTATGAAAACTTCCAAGATATGTGGAAAATGAAGATAGTGATGAATATTATAGAAGTTAAATAATATACATCAAGAAGATGACATACAAATAAAATTCATATTGTAAGGGATAAGATAATAATTTTTATAAATATGAAAATAGAATTTTTTTTGTCTATATATGAGGAATATGATGATAATGATGAAGAAGACGGTAACTATAGTGATGAATCTATTGAGAAACTTCTCATTGAAAAAGTGAATATTGAAAATTTTACTAGTGAGTAATTCAATAGATATAAACAATAATAATAAGAGACTCAGATGAATTTTATTCTCAAGAGAGAGTTTAATTAAAGTCCTATAAAAATTATAAGACTTGAAAAACAGAACAAGAAGTCAAAGAAATAAAATAATTAAGCAAACAATAAAAATATTTTATTGAATAAAAATCCATGTTTCTAAAAGATATTAATTATTTTAAGTAGTTTCTTTATTAAAAGAAAAACCTCTTCATCGATATTGAAGAAAATATAAAGAATATGGAGAAAACATTAGATCTTATTCTACAATAACATTCTAATACTGAGTAAGGAATTATAAAATTTCAAAAATCCATTAAAAAATTTGTGAAGTTTATAAGATCCAAAACCCTTACAAGAATCAAAAATAAATTCCTCAATGTTTTATAAGAATGATGAACATATGTAGAATAAAAAGAAACTTAATAAGACCATTTTGTATACATTAAAATTGGAGTGGAAAAACCAAAAAGTTTCTATGGTTTCGAAGTCTAATAAAAAGGATAGTACTTCTAGAGATTATATTGAGGATAAGAATAAATATAAACCGAAGAATAAAATATATGGAGGAAACCAAAACTTTTTTGTGAAACAATGTTCTAGAGTGGAGTGTAATAAATATGATAAATATTAGGAATAAAACTCTGAATACTATGTAAGTTACAAAGGGAATACACATTTTATGGTTACAAATAGTATTTTGGAGGCTCTTAAAATATGGAAAATATATGTTGGTTCAATAATCATTGTTATAATGAATCTAGATGAAACTGTAGGTAGAGTATAAAGTGGATTGAACCCACTCAATGAAGAAAACCCTAAAAAGTCAGTTTGATGATTGAAAATAGATTCCATCCTTCAGAAACTATTTGTTAATGATTTGATTATCTTGTAAATATTAAAAAAGGATGTCTTGTTATTTTACCAGCAGAACAATTTTTATAAAAAAAATCTCAAAAGATGTAAGAGAAGAATAAAATGGAAATAAAAAATGACTTAGTTTTTTAAATAACTTTCAAAGATATAAAAGGATAATGGCCAAGGATATTGGATATTTGTTGTTATTCGAACATAACTTTATATTATATTTATAAAAAAATTGAATGATTTTAAATAAGTTTCATTGAATTTTGGTAATGATGATTCCATCATAATAAATTGTATTGGATATGATATATTTTGGGAATAAAAGATAAAATCCAAAATAGAATTTCCCATTGATGGGATAAAGTGCAAATTTTTGAGTGTTTCACAACATTATTATAATGTAAAGAAGTTATTTTCAAAATATATAGTTTATTTGTTAATATAATTGAATTTAGTAATGTTATAACAAAAGGTAAATGAACTCAGGGAAATATGTTTCAACTTGGTGATATGAAAATTTCATGTTATCCGAACATGATGGAAGAAAGTTAGCTATGATATAAAATAATGGTGCACATGTGTGTGAGGAATATGAGCAAGAAAACATATATAGAAAGTATTTTTTACATTCCAAACATGAAAAAAAGAAGTGATTTGTGTTTTTCTATATACCATAAAGGAAATATTACAAACTTTTAACATAAGAAAGTTGATACACTATGAAATTTTTGTCCTATGAGAATGAAATAAAAAAATAGAGAAAAGTAATTTATTTCTTTTATTGATTATTTTACTCCCATAACCTGTATTATGTTTTTAAGACATAAATAAATGGTTATAATTTTGTTTAAGACTTTTAGGATATGTGTTGAAAAATAATGTGGATATTCTATGAATAATATTTGAATCAATAAGAGTATAGAATATACAAATGTGAATTTTAGATATTATCTTAAAAATAATTTAATTTTTCCTAAATTTAGTGCACCATTATCACAATAGCATAACAGTGTTACTTAATAAAGAAATAGATGTTCGGTGGAAATGGAATGAACTATGTTGATCAAATATGATACTTCTTGATACTTTTAGATACATGCTATCAGGGTAGAAGTTCATATTCATATTAGATGTTTCTATATGAAAAACATTGATATGACTCCTTATGAGACATGTTACCATGAAATCCCATGTTGAAAATACCTAAGGGTGTTAGGTAGTCCATGCATAATAAAAGTGAAGGGTGAGAATCATGGAAAGTTATATTATAGTGGTTTTGGTTGAATATTTATTAGATAACCTCACAATAGTAGAGGATATATTTTCTATAACAAAGAAACAAGAATGAGTGTTGACTCTATAGATGTGAAAATTCTTTAAAAGTATGATAAAAAAGGTCCACAAAAGATTTTAGGGGTAAAATAAAGGGAAAATTAAAAGGTTTCACTAGACCAATATGAAAAAGTTCGTAATGACAGTAATAATGTTAAAACTTCTCAAGATTAATATCTTGACTTTACTATCTCAAGTGATGAGGAACAAGTTTGTTTATCTCATCCTAGGATAAGAATGACAGTGTTAGTCTGAAACATCATTGGAGATCAATGAGAACATTTTTAAACTTGAAGAACATCAAGGTTAGTATCACATACATCCTTGTATTATTAGGTTGATCCAAATGATATTTATAAATCATTTTAGAATCAAGAGAAGATTTATTATATAAATTAAGTATTGTATCATATTAAATGGAATGATACTTGGGAACTTGTACCAAAACCAAAAAATAATAATGTTATTGGTACAAAGTGGGTGTCTTGAAACAAGTTGAATAAAAAGGTTGCATGAAAAGAAACAAGGCATGACTTGTTTGTAAATTTTTCTAACAGATTAAAGAAATTAGGTTTTATGATACCATTTATCCAGTGGATTTATTGGGAACTATCTGAATCTTTCTTTTTATCAATGAAAAATGAATATACAGAGTTTTCCATATAGTTGAAAAGTTATCGTTTAATAATTGAGAGCTATATGATGAAATTTATGCTAAAAACCATTGTGGATTCATGGTTAGAAAAGATAAAAGTTACCTATGAAAGTTAAAGAACGTATTTTATGGGTTGAAGCAAGATATGAGATCTTGTATTCTAAATTGGATACTTTCTTAAATAAGTTGAACATTAATAAAGGAAGAGTTTATAGTATCCTCTATATAAAATAAAATCAATATTTTTCCTTAATTTTTATTATTTATCTTGATCACATCATATTTAAATTGAATGATGAAGAAACATGGGAAATGTAACATGGGAAATGATTTTTGATAAGATGAAAAAGTTAGTTGAAATTTCTATGCTAGGAGAAATGAAATAATTTCTTGACCTACACAAATATAAAATTAGGAAATACATTTTATTATATTGGGATAAGTTGGTTGATGAACATATGAATCGGTTTTTAATAAAACATTTTACTCTTGTTTCCACACCTATTTCTAAGGGAACTGAGTTCTTAAAATATGGGTAAGGAAAGGAGGGAAATCCTGAAGAGTTTATAAAGTTTTTTGGAAGTTTATTATTTATAAAGGTATAATGGATTTTGGGTTAATATATTACATTGCATGTAAGATTTATCTATTTAGTTATATCGATGCTGATTGAGAAGTGTAGATGATGGAAAATATACATCTTTTAGAGTGTTTTTCCTCTAAGAAAGATGTTTTAGTTAGATTAAAAATAAAAAAATCTTTATTAACTATCATTACAATAGAAGATGATTATGTAGTTTCTACTCAAGCTACAACATAATTTATTTGTATAAAGACACAATTTAAATATTTATTAGTTGAAGGGAAGTTACCCCTACTCTTGGGTTTTAATAATCATAGTGATATAAATATTACTAATAATCCTAGGAAACATTACCTTTCCAAGTAAATTAATACCAAATATCAACTCATTAAATAAAATGTGAAAATAACAAACTAAAGATAGAGTTTGTTCCCAAAATGGAGCAAGTTGATGATATCTTAAAAAAAACATTTTCAAAGGGAACATTTCATAAGTTAAAGTTTATTATGGGAATTCAAACTCCCTCACCTCAAGGAAAAGTTATGTGAAACTATTACCCCTCTCATATTGTCTTTGGATTGTGTTCTCAATTGGGAGAAAAAATATTTGACATAAATCCATCCATTGGTATTTGTTTTAACATTCAAGGGAAATAATGTTTTTAGAGGAGTTATTAAAAGGGGTATGTTGGAATTTTAGTGTGTTTGAAATATTAGAATTTTTTTTTGAAGTGGATTTAGGAAAACTTTTTCTTGTAGGTGGATGTTTTTTTAAGAATTTTTTCTTTGGAGGTGTATTAAACAGTTTCCCATTTAACTGTTTATGGAAAATGTGGTATTTTTGATCAATGATTCTTATTTCCTACATTGAGTTCTCTCTTATAGGATCATAATTGTTGGATAACTAATTATTTTCTTGAGTGATAAAGTTTTAGTGATTTATTTTCCATGCATAAAAAGAAAATCCAAAGGGAGAGATTATTGGGGACATGTTTTTTTGAGGTGTTTTGTAGAAGATAAAATGTGTTATGAAGATGTTGATTAAGATTTTTGTGAATAAATAAGGTTTTCAAAAAATATATCTCTCTTCTATTCTCTAAAAATAAATCACCATTTTTTGTAATACTACAAAAAAAATTGAAATGATGGTGAATATTATACTGAGAAAACTTGACCATGTTCATTATACATACATTACCAGACTGAGTTATTTAGCCTAAGTTTTTTTCTAATTTTGTATCTTATCATTATTATAAGGTCTGATAGATATTTAGGTTAAGATTATATATTTAAATGCTTTTTTATTCTTAATGTTTCTAACATCATGAGTGTTGAAGGACCTCATGATCCATGTTAAATTGAAAGGGGAGAAAATCATTTGTATGAACAAAGATCCAACTACATTTCTCTGAAGGTGTTCACTAAACAGAAGCTATAGGTCAATGTTTTACATGGGTAGAGTTTGTGTTTGATGGTTATAAATTTTTCATATATTGTTGGTACCATGATTTATTATTCAATAATTTGAAAATATTTTTGGTAATAGTAAACTTGGTGAAGTGAAAAGGAAAGTTGTTGAGGAATGTCGTTAGATTAATAACAATTGGATTAAGATCATTAGATGATATATCAAAATGTCATCAGTCAAATTCCATCATAAAATTTATTTATTTTGCTGAAGGGAGTGTAATATTGTACAATGTCTATCATATGGACTTGTCTGAAGTTGTGATGTGAAGTTGTTATAGGATGATCAGATAAAATTCTATCTTTCATCATACAGATGGATTTATTTGATGTCGTCAGATGGATGTTTCTATATGGCGTTCATCGTTCAGTGGTTAGCATAAAAAGGAACCAGAAGAAGTGATCTGAATCAAGTCATCAGATGAATAATGTTATAGGAAAAATACTTTAGAGAAGTTCTTATAAATTTTTAAAAGTAAAATCAGGTAAATTATTTTTGGTCATAAGTGTTGCTATGAAGTTTTACAGGATGAATGAATGTTATAAAGTTATATCAGTCTGATGGACTTCAGAAAACATCCATAAAGTTATCAAAAATTAATATTCATGTTAATAATTCAATAATTGTTTATCTAGAAATGATTAGTAATTTTGAATAAGTTACTTAAAGATGTGGTTTAGGAAATTCATTGAAGTTTGTAGATGTAATAATTTGAATGAAGCTTCAAGAATATTATATTAGTTTTTAGAATCTTACAGAGAATTGAGATAAGTAGGAGTTTTTATATTTGAGTTTTCATTGAGCGGGAAAGTTAATTTTGATTCCCACCTTTTATCCTTCAAGCACACTAATAAATAGAGGCTGAAATTACAGTTTATCATGTTTATTTTTCATGTATGTAAAATGATAAAATGTTGTAGAAAATGTATCATATAGAGATGCTGAATGAAGATATAAATTCAAAATTTTGAGTAGGTAAAGGTTCCAACCAGTGAATATCTTAGTTGAAGAAGTGTTTGCTACAAAAAATAAGTGTAGTAATAATAGGAATCGGATTTAAAGGCACTGGATCGAGTTTTCAAAATATGTGATATCAGATAGATAGTATGCTAAGGTAATATTATAGATAGAGAATTAGAAGTGATATCAGTCTTCAGAAGGCACCAGACTTGTTTTACTAGAAGGAACACCAGATGGAAAGGTGAATGAAAATAAATTTTCCTATATAAGTACAAGAAAAATTTCTTTCCAACTGTTAATCAATAAAGTAAAGAAGAATAAGTACTTTCATGAAAATAAAGTGTGAATAATGTTCAAGAAGCATGGTGGAAACATACTGAAAACTATTGGTGAAGGTTATTACATTTATTATGAAATCATTGTTATATATTTTATATATTTGAGGAAAACATTCACTGTTGATTTACTATAGTGATTTTCATGTGTAAGGATACTCCCTTATTAATTTTACCATATACAATGTATTTTTTATGTATTGTGTGGTCTTGGATTATTTTCAAACCATGGAAAGGAATAAATTATCATATTTAGTAGTAAATATTGTAAATAATTGTGTTCTTATGATTTTTATTTTTTACTTGTTTATCATCATAGTCATATATCACTAACAATATTCAAAGGCTATTTCTTAGGAAATAAAATGTAAAAAGAAAGTATAATTGATTCACCCACTCCCCCAATCAGTGATCACACAGATCTTGATTAGTCCTTTTACCCCTCATATTGAAACTCAATCAACCCTATAAGAACAATAATATGACAATTTTAAGAGGTAGTTTGGGTGTCTTGGTATAATGAGTATAGTGGATAATATTGTTTCTTGATTTCTTTTGTGCTAATAAGTGAAAGTTAAACATCAATTTATAGTATGACTTTTTTAATTCCTTTTGAAATTATTTAATGGAAGTTAGTGGAAATTTATATGGGTTTTTATTTTTTTTACAAATACCTTGAAATGGTTTTATTCCATTTGGGTTTTCATAGATCCATTGATGATTTATAATCATTTCATTCTAGTTAAGAAATCAGTATCATTGGATAGTTTGGAAAAAATATATGAAATAGGTAGTGAATATTTATGGAGTCTAGATGATGATAGTCTCTGATTATGATTCTTGGTTTACATCAATATTATATATTGGATTGTGGCATGACTTTGGTATCCATTTGTGTCTTATCGTCATATTTCACCCCTATAATGACCTTCAAACTGAGTATATAATCTATACATTAAGGGATATGTTATAAGTGTGTATCTTAGATTTTTTAGGATCATGGGTGGATCATTTATCATTCGTGGAGTTTTCTTATAATAATATTTAACATTAAACCATTGGTATGGAACATTATGAGGATTTTTATGGTTACCCCGTTATTATAATTTATTTTTGGTTAAGGTTAGTGATTCTATTGAGTTTTGGATAATGATTTTGTAGGATATGGTGAAGTGTGTACTAGTTATTTAGGATTGTATGAGGATAGTTGAAAGTAAATATATATATATTACATGCATCAAATAGGATATTATTAATGTTTACAGTTAGAGTTCATATATTCTTATGGGTTTTCCTCAGTGTAGGAAAAGCGGTTTAGAAAAGTAAATTTTAGCTTGATTTATTATCCCTATTAAAGTGTTAGAGTGAGTAGTAGAAGTATCTTGTTGGTTTGTTCTCCAATAACAGTTATAAAAATGTTCATGGTGTGTTTCATGTGTCTTTACATTAGAAGTATTATCATGAACTATTTTATGTGATGGATTTATGTGATATTTATAACAAGGATTATATGATATTTGTGGAATATCCAAAGGAGATTTAAGGCTGCATAGTGAAATTTTTTGTATGGGTAACTTATTCCCTTTGGGAGAGTTCATTAGAGGAATTATAATTTAGAGGAAATCACTTGAAATAGGGAAGTGTATATGTGTGTGAAATATATTTTTTTAATTGTTATTTTTTAAGGAATATTTTTATTGAAATGATGAATGTTTAATTAAATTATTTTTTTGGTTGTTTTTCCTTTTTGTGGTTATGGTTGAATCATTTCAAGAATGACAAGTTTTAATGGTTTCAGTAAAATTGAGACCAAGAAATTTTAATTTTTTAAGACTTTAAAATTTTATGATTTTTTGCAGTGATAGGTAAAATGGTAATTTTATAGTTTACAGAATGAAAGTTTGAGTTCTCCATTAGATTTGGGATGTGACTTGTATCCTTAAGTGATGGTTTGGAAATTTTTTATGATTTTTTCTACTTCTGTGGATATCAATTATATATAGATTTTTATTATTATAATAATTTATTTAAATAATTCATAATTTTATGAATTATTCTAATAATATAAATAGTATAGAATATATGGTATTTTTTGTGGTGGTGATGATGTGGAATTATTAGAGGTTAAGAAATAAGGATAATTGTATAAGAATGAAATGGTACATTATAGGAATTTAAAAAGGTGGTTTCCAATAAGCTGTTTGAATGGGAGTATTTAATGGAATGTAAAAAAACAAAATGGTTAATCATAGAATAATTAGGGATTTAAAATAACTAAACTCATGGAATTTATTTTTTTCTCTGAAATATGGTTTCTTTTATTCCCTTATCTTAAAAACTTCTTGGGGAGAATGATAAGTAATTGTGAATACAAGAGAGGTGAACGAAAAACATAATTTAGATGAATGAATAATAGAGATCATATTAGGGTTTTTATTTATTGTGTAAATGAAGTGGGTGACTCAAATTATTTTATCTTATCATATCCTTATGAATATAACACCTCATTATGTGGAGTCTTCTGATATTGCTGATAAAATTAAGAAAATAACTTATTAATTGGCCTCACTACCTCAGTATAGTGTTATTCATGATGTATTTGATATATATTTGTTCATAAAATATTATTAAAATGATTCACATGGTATTATGTGGAATAAAATTAAATTTAGGTCTGATAGATATTTAAAAAAAACAGATTTGGATTTTGGATCAATTGAAGAATGTTTTAAGTGGAATAAATATTCCACTATTTTATGTATTATTGAAACATGAAAAAATATAGAAACATACAAGGGAGGGAGAATCTAACATGTGAAACCAACATACAAAGTTATCTATTGAATGAGGATCTTAATTAATTCCCAAGGATGAAAAGTCACATGGTTAGGATAATTGTAACACCCTTATCATGGGAATGGATTTGGATGTTTTATTTTAAAATTTTGGGTATATTTTAGAAATGGAGTTTTTGAGTAGTTTGTGGTTAAATAAATTTTTCAACCATTTGAGGATCAATTTTTGGGGTATTGATATAGTATGATTTACTAATCTTTTATACAAATAATCTAACTGATAAAAAATTTGTAAATTTCATTAAAAAACATATTTTTTATTTATTCTCATTAGTGTAGGATAAAATTACAAGGGTCCCATTAAGAGATTTTGTGTCTACTCCTCTCCCACCAATTTATAACTTTTACATATTTAGTCTTGTGAACCTATTATCAAATTTAATTACTCCCTCATTTATTTTTTTCTTCTCTATTTTTTTTATCATCTATTTCGAAACCATATTTTTTCTATTGGATGATATTTTAGTGGGATGTTCCTATGAAAGTTTTATATTTCTGATTAGGTGTTGTTATATCATCGTATAACTCATAAACTATCTAATATTATTCTATTGGATTCTAAAAACATTATTTGAGGTATGAAAACTATATCTTTTTCTCACACATGGTGAATATTTTGGGTTTAGGTATATATTTTGAAAAAAAATACATAATTGTCTTTCTTTATTTAATGGGTGTGTCTGGTTAATTAATGAATCTTTTAAAAATTTAAATTGGAATTTTATTTTTAAAACTCATGTTTAGTCCTCAAAAGTTGGTTTTGTATAATGTATAGTGATTTTTATATTTAATAATGGGTTTTAAGGATTGATTAAAAAAATTGAATTCGTATTTTGAATGTGCAAAATTAAATTATATGGAACAATTTGAGTGGTTGGATTTTGGGAAAAGTTTTATAGTTTTTTTTAGAAAATACACTTAAACATGGGTAACATTAATAACCAATGGGAGTTAAATTGGAAATTTAGTTAGAGGTACTGGGTTTTGGTTCCTTTTTCAAGTGATTAATAAGGTAAGGGGTTTTCTTGCTTTCTCACATGAGGCTTCCCAAGTTATTTTAAATCTTTCCCTTGTTTATTCGTTTAATTGAAGTATTTTTTTAGATTGGGTGATCTAGAGTGTTTTAGAATTCATTTTTCATGAGTATTGATAAAATTATTTCAGAATTATCTAATACAATTATAAAATTTTTATGTTATAATTATTTAAACATATTTCATGATTTGAAGATTTTTACAAATTAATCATCTTTTTTATTTTTTTTATGGATTGGTATCTTTACTAATTTTTATATAAGACTTCTAAGTAAAACATTATTTCCTTCAATATGAATAGAAAACTATGGGAGTCTCTTAATGGAATCATATTATGTTATACTTATCCAATACATTCTACAACATTTTTGAATAAAGATACTATGCATAAAAACAATGGTAAAGAGAACAAAACCCTCTTTATTAGTGATATATCATATTAGATAGGTTAAATCTTGGAGATATTTGAAAATGAAGATGATTTCACATAAGTAATTTTGCTTTTTTTTATGGTGATTCTATAGAGGTGGTTTGGTTATCTTTAGTGACACCCTTTTTTATTTATTATGAAAGATCCATATATGCCATATTTTCATATACTTATTGTTATTATTCATTTAAAAAGTCCCATAAGTGGTTGTTTGGTTATATTTAAATATATCATTAAAATTTATTTAAATTAGATAGATAGGTTTATTTGAGATAAAATTATCATTTATGGGAGATTTTAACACTTGAAACATCCTAGTATATTTTAGTGATTAAGGGAAATGCACAATAGGTCTTGTAGAATCCCCGAGCCAGGAAATATGTTAGGTATCCATATTATGTAATAATAATGAATTGTGAATGTATTTTTCTAAATTATTGTTATAAATAATTTTGTCTCCTTTAGTTTCAATATTTTATTCCACTAAAAACTTATTTTAATTTAATAATACATAACATGGTCTTCTACCCATTCTTCATAAACGTATAGATATTCGGGAATCTATCTTGATTTTCCCTAATATCAAACTACTAAGACCCTATGATGTGAAATGAAATATAAGAAATAGAATAAATATAAAATACTTGATTAAAAATTTAAAATTCAAAAATAAATAATACTTTGAGATATGTAACAAACTCAAGAAAGGTATAAATATGGTGATATTAATCAAATAGGGGTATTTTTATACTAATTAAATTATATGATAAAAATTTTAGGGAATAAAAACAATCATTTTTTTGAAGAAGAAATTAATATATTTTTTGAATTCCAAAAATTATTTTTTATTAATAAAATGTATATATTTAAAACTAATAATTAGATATTGACATATAAAATATTAAATTCAAAATAATAAATCGTTTTAATGAATTTATAATAATATTCTAATGTAACGGTCTGTGTATTAACTTTATAGAAATATATATCCTAGTAAACATCAAATTTATACCTCCTATGGGACTAAGGAAGCTAAATCATGGAATATATTTATAGCACCATGCCCTTAGGGATCATGTTTCATGTGGGAACAATGTCTATATTGTTTAATTTATATAATAGATCTATGTATGTATGGTTTACTTTACATCCAAGCATAAGGTTCACATTATTTAGTTTATATAGGAATGCATTTTACATATAGTTTATTTTTTATGGGATTCCCATGTCACTATTGTTTATGCTTCCCTAGTAGATCCAAGTCTAAATGGGAAGTATTGTCTAGAAAAATAAAAATAATGCAAGTATACATCATAATTCAACATAAGAACTTACCCTTATAAACCTTGTACTACCTAAGTTACTTACGATGAGGTTTTAATAAATTCAAATTTATTCAGAGTATTTAAAAACCAATTATGAAAATAAAACCCTTTAAAATTATTCAACATTAATTGATAGAAACATATATATAAGTTCACTTATATCAAAGATGGGAAAACCCATAAAGGAATATTTCATCTATTAAGAACTTTTGGAATATGTAATAAACCACTTTTTCTTTAAAATAATTCATAATAATAGTTTATTTTTTTCATGTAGTTCATATAGAAAACATCCTATAATTTTTTTTTCCATTATTTCACTTTAAATCATGGTTCAAATTCACACAAACACTTTGCGTGAGATAAAATTATAGAACTATTTTATAATTTAAATAGATATAAAACACCTTTAAAAACTAAAAAATTATATATAAAACATAAGAATATCATTTATAAATAATTTTTTTTATTACTCAATATAAATTCTCTCTTTATATAAATAAATGTTACTATCCTTTCATCGAACACCTTATGTTCAAAGAAATTATTTTGTAGGATTTTATATGTAAAACACATAAAAATAACATTGACATAATAAAAAAATTAACAAAATAATCATGAAAACCCCAATATAGGTAATACATATGAGTGTTTTTAGATATGAAATAAATTTAGAAAACTCAAGCACCCGTGGATTTAATACATAAAAGTAAAAGAATAGAAACACCTTCCCAAAATCCATATAAAATCAACCCCTTTTACAAAGAATGGTTTATTAGTATCAGTAAAGTATTTTACAAAACATTTAAAAAAGTACACTTGATATTTATGAATTATTTCCTTAAAATTGAAAAAACCCCACTTATCTATGAATCTTAGGTCAAAAAAATATCAGAGGAAGATGAGTATGGATAAGAGGAATAATGAAAGAGTTGAATAATCTATATACATTACATTCGTGGAAAAATATCCATGAGGATTGCAGATAAGTGAGGAAAGGGAGAGGGACCACTATCATATGTGGTGGAAAATATAGAGATGATAGGAGGTTTTCTCCTCCTCTTTATAATAATAACACATAATAATAATAATAATAATAATAATAATAATCAGGGAAAATTGATTGGGGGTAAAAATCATATTAAAAAAATAGACACCCACACAGGGATGATTAAAATAGGATACCCCCTCCCAAAGGGTTGAACAACCTCTAATTTACCATTTTATTATAAAGGCCCTATAAGATGAACAATTATCGGTCCAAAATAAATGGTTTTGAAACTACCTGTGATACACCATGTATTCCTTCTTCATTACTTTTCTATAACAACCATGAATATAGAATAACCACTATAATTAATCATGCATTTATATTCAATCTCAAAACCCACCATCCTTCCACATCCCAATAAATCCTCACCCAATGTATACCACTATAATACTTCTTGTGTATGGATGGGTCTTGAAGTTCAGTGAGTTTCTGAAAAATAAATATTAATTTCATGGACTATTTTTTTTATAACTAATACACAAAATTTTATTTCGAGAGTTTGAGCATCCAAAATGAAATATTTGGGATAGTAATTTAGGCTTTGGAGGTCATACAAAAATCATTGATAATGATAGACAAGATGGGTTGCTCAAGCTACTAACTCTCAGAAGCCTACAACCACTCTCTCATCAGTGGGATAGATGGTATCCCTCCATACTAGATAGATCCACCAACTATATAGTGAAAATAATAACATCTAATCAGCTGGGTATCCACCGACTCTATGGTCAGAAAAATGTGGCTAGCCAACAGGGCTTTTAATCAAGGTGATTTACTAAATTTCCCCCTCGGGATTTTAAGTGGGGGAGTGTAACAAAGAAAAATGTATTATTGACATTTTTTAATAAATTTGTCTCATATTGTATATCATTATACTCATACTACATATATAAAAAGAACAACAATTTATTTCGTTAATGAAAAATGTCACATTAGTCAGTATCTGAACCCATGAGAATTCCAATCTTCTAGGATTGATGCCACCATGAAAAAAACTATAGAAATGAAACAGAATATTAGTAAATCAATAGATAATTCTTAAATGGAAAATATATAGAACCTTTAGAATAATTTAAGTGAATATTGTATGAAGAAATGAAAATTAATTTATAAAATGCAATGTAACTATGGGAAGAAAAATTTAACCATTGGTAAATATGAACATTGGGAACTATTAATGTTGGAAATAATGTTATCATTAGATTTAGTGTTTGTAGAAGTTAATGAGAAATGATAGTTGGTGCATATAGGAAAAACAATGGCCTAAACAAGTAGATTCGTGATTTTTGAAGATAATTTTTCAGAAATTTGGAGGGAGGTAGAGTCATTGGGATTTTCCCTTAACCCATCCCTAGTATAGCATCAGCAAGGGAGGCGTGAATAAAATTGACTATGGAATAAGTTCAGGTTAGTGGAGATCTCTACTAGGTCAATGTTAGTTAAGTCGGCCCATGAAACTACCACTGACACACACCTTACCCTTATGGTGCATTCTAGTGTAATGAGGGGTTATTTGTCTAGACCATAGTATCATAGAATTGTAATTTAGTTCATATAAATGAAATAGATATTTTGTTAAATCTATTTTCAGTATTATTTTCTTTAACAAAATATTCAGGAAAATAAGAAGAATTTAATAAATTTATTTTTGGATACAAATAAAATTTTATATTTAGAAAATATATACAATTTTATAAAAAAAATAATTTATTCTATATAGAGTTTATTTTCATTAAATGGACATTTAAAACACTATTTATTTATATTTAGATGATAACATAATTTTAAAATGGAATAAGAAATTTTTATGTTTATGAAATTAGATTATGCCATAAAAACTATTATTTTTCAATAAATATGGGTTTATTAGTTAAAATTTAAAATTATAATATTTAAAAAATTATTTTGAAAAAATAAAATTTATATTTGATATCAAAACATTGAAATTAGGTTAGGGTTGGTTTTTTAGATTTTTCTAATATACGTTATTTTTTAGTGAACTGTAGAAATACAGATTTTTGTTTTTGGTATGTTTTTCAAATTCATATATATATGAAATAATGATTTAATAATTAATTTAATAGAATTAATGACCTAAAATATGTTATTTATTAATATTATGTATTTTAATGTATTTGAATCAATTTCCAATCCTAAAAATGACTTTTGAAATTCTAGAATAGAAATTGTGATTTTTAAAACTATATTTTTGGGAAAATAACTTTTTCTTGTCCTATGTAACATTAAAATATGTATTTTGGTTCTAATATATTAAAATACTATAAAAATGAATCATATTTCTAAAACCATGTCAAAAAATCATAGTAAATGAAATGGTTTTACATTTTTCCACAAACTAAAATTACAAGACCTATATTAAGAAATTATTAAACTATTTCTACTCTTTTACTATAAATACCCACAAATCCCCCATTCGTATCCACTCTAGATCCAATATCCATTAACCTATGGTAATTTCACCTCAATAAAAGTCACTCCAATGTGTTAAGTCTTCAAGGTTTCATAATCCTATTTTAGGATGCAGTACTTTAAGGTATGGGAATTCTCCACTTCCTTTTTCCATTCAAGTACATATTTTGTGTAACGTTTCAAAAATGTAGGATTAAAAAAAATTATACCCTTTTTTATTTTCCCATTAATAAAAAATAGTGTTTTATCATTGGGATACATTCATCACCTCTAATTGCCCCATTTACTTAATCCACATTTTATACTATCATGATACCAAATTCTTTTCTTGAATTTATATCTTTCGTATGTAAATTTATTATATTTTGAATAAACAAACTATTTAATTATCCAATGATAATGAAATTTAAGTGAATATAATTTATTAATTCAGGTATTTTTGTTTATGAAACCCACATTCCCTTTTTTGGATTAAAAATGATGTAATGTTCAATTCTTTATGAACTTATGTATGCAATGATTTTATATAAAACCTATTCATTGTTATTCATGGGTTATTAATGATATGATTTATAATGATCAATACAGATAAAATGTGTCAATACATTTGAATGGTCCACCTTGATATCAGTCAAATTCATTGGGTAAATTATTCATCTCTATATATTACGTGTTTTACGATTACTTGGTGAATAACATTGGTAATTTTGATTTATGACACCATAGTGAAAAACCTTAGTTATATGATTCTAAATACAAAATTTTTATATTCTATCCATATTTATAGGTTATGATTCATGATCTATATATTATTA
This sequence comes from Viscum album, assembly GCA_963277665.1. NCBI lineage: Eukaryota > Viridiplantae > Streptophyta > Magnoliopsida > Santalales > Viscaceae > Viscum > Viscum album. Next base: position 847,750,043 of record OY728121.1, on the reverse strand, counting down.
TATGCCTTGTGTTCTTAGGAACATGCCCTATTTTCATGCCTCATGGTCACGTGCTAAATATATCCTCTGCGTATTCCCTTACTAGGATTTATGAACACTCCATTATTTTAATATATGTCTATAGGATAAGATGTGTAGTAAAAATAACATTACATTAACCTATAATAAGTCATGTAGACTGGGTTTAGAGAATTTTTATTTTATTCATTTATTATGTTTCTAATTTCTAAGAAACTAAAACTCAAATGATTCTCTATATTGTCAGGTATTATACCTTATAAAAAATGTTTTTTTGTAATAGAGAAATTTAGGATTCCATATTCGATATCATAGGTTAGTTTAGTAATTTTTGGAAAGTATGATTATAAAACTTTAGTAAGAACCAAATGGATAAGTCTAAATATAGTAAAAATTATTATGATATTTGGTGACGTATTAAGAGAGTGGTTTCCAGGCAATGAAATCCCTATATGGATACTACAAGTGGTTGTTAATATGGAATAGTTTTATATGGGGTAATAATCCTGAAAATGGAGCTTTGTGATTTGAATCGATCATCACTTGGTGCATATCAACGAGCCTTTATGTACACTTGGTTGTATACTCTCAGGGGATATTTTGTTTAATTGCATGTGTTTTATGAACCATTATGAAAGATATATATAGGATTTAAGTGTTATTAGATGAGATTAAAAGTATAAAATCTTCAATCATGTTCTTGTAAGACTTATACTCAATTTATAATTACAATATTACTAAATATAACACATTTATCCCTATAGTTTTCTTCTTTTAGAAAATTGGAAGAAATAGGGGAACTGTATAAATGATTAATAAAATGGATGATGCAATGAAGGCCTCTATAGCATGATGGAATATATAATTTAAAACTTCATAATCATGATGAATCAACTATCTCAAGTTCTGAAAAATTTCATAAATAAAGTTCATCATCTAGATTCACCTCGAAGTGAATAACTTGCAGTTTAGTCTTTAATACATCAACAAACACCTTACATTAGTGGATATGTTCATACATTAATTTATGAAAAATATGTTACCTCAAAAAAAAATATTTCATATACTCCATTGTTTATATCTAGATAAATTCACCTTGGCAGTATACTTCTTGGAAGGAAAATATGATCCATGGTGCACACTGATTAAGAATACTAATATAAGAGGGGGTATTGATGTTATAGAGAGGGAGAGTTCATGAGAATATTTTACAAAAAATATTATCCATGATTTATGAGAATAAAAATGGAGAAGGAATTATTATATCTAAATAAGAAGGAAAATGAATCTGTGGGAAGATATGGAATAAACTTTACAATACTTTATCGATACACCTCTAGCTCTATTATCGATCCTTAGGGAAAGGTTGATCAGTTCTTTGGAGAGAAGATACCCAATTTACAATGGAATCTAGGAAATAAAGACTATGAAAGATGTGGGGAGATAGTGAAGAGTTCTTTGAAGGTAAAAATTGGGTCTGGATAGATGCAGCGGCCACATAGGATAAATGTTAATAAGAATGAAATGGGGTCAAACTCAAGGACGAATTTTGATCATGGAATAGGAGGAAACAAACTGAAACTACCCAGGTGCAATATATGTGGGGAGAAACATTTGGGGAACTTATTTATTGGTATTAGAAATTAATAAAAGTGTGGAAGAAATTTCCATATAGCTCAAAAATTTCATATTAAGATGAAGCATCAATATATCCATGAAAATGCAAATGGAAAGATGGAGCAAGAAACCCCAGAAGTTTAATGATTCTACTATGAATATATTGGGTGTATTTGAAAATAAATATTCAAATCAGAATATAATGGGGGAAACCACCATAAACCTTAGCATAGGCCAGGGGATAAAGTTCATTCTTTTATAATAACAATTTATGATGTGGAGACTCTAAACTATGTGGTGGTAGGTGCACTCATTGTGTTATCAAAGCTAGAAAGTATTTTTTTACTATAGTTATACACATTCCATTATTACATCCTTGTTTGAAAATAATGTATATAAAAACCTGAACTTATAGAAGTAGGGTTATTAGTTAAACTCATAGGGAAATTCTCCAAGAATAAAAGGTGTATATAAACTCTAGTTTAAACTTTAGAGAATACAATATCATCACAAATTAAGCACTCACTCACCTGATGAAATTCAAAACTATACTAAATATATATTGGATATCATTGTAAAATTTAAGAAAAACAGTGAAATAAATGAAATTTTATTGCTCTTGAATTGAAATAATTGATATATTTTCAATTTTGATATTCCATCTTTAATTCTTTCTAGAAGAACCTCTTGTATCCTTCTTAATGAAAAATATTGGTGAAGAAAAATAAGAAATTGAACATATAAAGGCAGAAAATGTCCACATTTTTCAAGAATATATTAGTTTATTTCATAAATAGATACATTTTTTCCCCTATAAAGAGAGGTAGAGTTATCTATTTAACTCATATATAAATCCATGCCAATATCAAAGACCCTGCATATAATATAATATGTGGATTAAAAGAAATTATATAAGAAACTTCAAGATCTTTTGGGGAAATGTTGTATTCAACCAAGTGTGTCTCCTTGGGGAGTACATGTTATCTTTTTTCAATAACAAGGTTGGATCAATGCAGTTATTAATTGATTATAGTGATATTAATGGGATCACATTAAAGAGAAAATTTCCTCTTTAAAGTATTGATTATTTGTTCGACCAGCTTTATAGGGATTAATTATTTCCCATGATTGAAAACTTATTGGAAAAACATTATTTAAGGATGAATAAAGAAGATATAAGAAATAATTTACTCCACACAAGATGTGTGAGTTATGAATTTTTTTATTCCCATTTTTTTGACTAATTATCCTACCTTATTTATGGATTTTATGAATAGAGTCTTTAATGATTTTCTTGATAAATTTTTAGTGGTATTTATTGATGATATTGTAATATATTAGAAAACTCATAAAGAGAGTGAGGATTATATATGGTTTATAATAAAAACTCTAAAGAAGGATAAGATACTTGGTAAATTTAATATATTTGTGTTCTGGTTAAAAAATAAATCATTCTTGGGTCACATCATGACTAATGAAGGAATCTTAGTTGACCCTATCAAGACATTGGTCATGGAGGAGTGGTCCTTTCCTAATACTTTAACCATTATTTATAGTTTCTTTTGTGTAGTAGTATACTATAGAAGTTTTTTGAAAAAAAATATATAATTTTAATCCACTAACCAATTTAACTTGAAATGGAGGTAAGTTTATCTACAAAAAAGTGTGAAGAAAGTTTCCATAAACTAAAGGAGAGGTTGTTAGTGAACCTGTGCTAACTTTACTGATTAATGGTGAAGGATTTTTCATTTATAGTGGTGAATACTTAAAAGTTCCTGGATGTGTATTCATAAAAAATGAAAAAGTTATTTCTTATGCATCAAAATTGATAAATACTCATGAACAAAACTATCCTAATAATGACCTAGAGTTAGATATAGTCATATTTTCTATGAAGATATTAACACACTATAATAATGAGGAAAACATTAACATATATACGGAACACCTAATTGTGAGTTATATATTAACAACGAAGTATATCAATATTCATCCTCAAATATGGTTAAATATAATAAATAAATATGATTTCTCTATTCACTACCATCCGAGAAAGATGACTAAGGCAGTTGATGCTCTTAAAAAAGGAACATGCTACTCTATCCATGATGTAGACTGAGAAAGACTCTATCTTCTCAAATATGTTGAGGATGGATCTAGAAATCATAAAGTATAGTAATACATCCTAAATTGTCCAAATTATTTCCCAAACATATATCCAAGAGAGTATTGAATAGTTATAAAGGGATGATCTAGAGCTTCAAAAGAAGGTGAATGTAGTAAAGGAGGGGAAGCTTCTTGCATTCCACATTGATGAAGATGGTTTAATTCTATTTTAAACTATACATTGTGTACCTTCATAACCAGAGATAAATAAATAGAAATTGTAAAATGGAAATAGATTATTTTTCTCCATCCATCATGGAAGTACCAATATGTACTATGATCTTTGAGAGAACTTTTGGTGGAGAAACAAGAAGAAGATCACTGATTAGAGATGAAATTTCTTCGTATTCTAGTAAGTTAATTCATAGTGATAGAATTCAAAGGGGATGATGAAACAATTTCCCATACCCATTTAAAAATTTTAGAATCCCTCCATGTAAATTTTTACTAGTATCCTAAAGACATCAAAAAAACAATGTGATAGGGGTTGTGTTAGATTGAATCACCAAGACTACCCACTTCATTTCTATTTGGGATGATTTATCTATTGAAATTTTTTCCAAGGAATATATAAAGTAACTGGTGAGGATACATGAGGCACCACTTCAATAATTTCTTATCATGATCCAAGGTTCACTAATAAATTTTGGAGATGCTTTCACCAAGATATAGATATTTCATTGAATTTATTATGTCTTCTAACCCCCAAACAGATGGAGAATATAAAAAGACCATTCAGAAACTCAAATAAAAGTTAAAGACTTGCTCAGTGGAAGTTAAAGGTGGATGTGATCAACAAATCCCATTATTTGAGTTTTCATACAAGAAAAACTTTAACTAAATTATTCAAATGGTTCCATATGAATCACTATGTGGGAAGTGATGTAGAACTAGAACATGATGGGATGATGTTGGTGAATGAAAGCTACTTAGACCCAATATTTTGCAAGATATGAAAGCGGAGGTTCAATCCATCCAACATCATATAAAAGTTACTTAGATTAAGAAAAGGAGTTATGATGATAATCATTTAAGGGACATGGAATTTGATGTTAGAGATAAATTCTTCCTTTGAATATCATAATGGATGAGAGTTATGAGGTTTGGAATGAACGAAAGGCTTATCCTTTGATACTTTTTCACATTTGATATCCTTGATAATAAAGGATTAGTAGCCTATCGGCTATAAATTCCCCAAAACATGGCTCAAGTTTATGATGTGTCCCACATGTCACTCATAAGGAACTACAAAACTGATCCCTCATATGTATGTAAGTTGGATGTTGTAAAATTGGGGAACGACCTCTCTTATAAGGAGTAGTTGATGAAGATCTTGGACGGTAGAGACAATGTTCTATGCAATAAAACAACTCACATTATCAAATTGTTATAGAAAAAACATAAATATGAGGATGAAACATGGGAACCAGAGGAAATAATGAGACAAAAGTAACATCATCTATTCTCAACTGATAATATGAGATAAAATTTCCTGGATGAAATTTCTCAAGGGGGGAATAATATAATGATCCAAAATTTATTAGTCACTTTGGTTTCCTAAATAAATGTGACTTATATTATATATTATTATAATCATAAAACACATATAAAAACAACACTTTATTTCATTAATGAAGAATTCTACATTAGTTAGCCACTAAACCTTGGAAAATTACCAATATTATAATGGACAAATATAAAATAAGAAACATTGAATAGATTATTTTAGATCTTTCTAATATTATTGAATAATCACCCACAGTAACAAAACTATAGAAAAGAAATATAATATTACTAAACCAATCAATATATAATAAAAGGAAAATATATATAACCTTGAAAGTGATTATAGTGAATAATGTATGAAGAAATGAAAATGTATTTATAGGAGGTAATATGACAGTTTTAATAGCAGTATGAGTGTTGGTCAATTTTTACATTAGTTAATTTGACCATTGGGAACTATGGCTATTGGTGATAATGTTATCATTAGATTTAGTTTTTATAAAAGGTTACAATAAATGATAATTGATTCAGATAGGAGAAATGATGGATCCAACTAGTAGAGTCATGCCTTTTGAAGCCGATTTGCTAGAACATGGTTGAGAGTTAGTGTCATCAGGGTTATACCTTAACTAATACTATAAAAACCTTCCAAAATTTATGAATGAGTGAATCGACTATGGGGAAGTTAAAGTTAGTGGAGATCATAACCAGTTAAATGTTAGCTAAGCCACCCCATGAAACAACCACCATCACACACCTTAAACTTATAGCATATTCCAGTGTAATAAGGGGTTAAGTTTCTAGAATTTCGTATCATAAAAGTAAAATTTACATTGTATAAATTAAATTATTATTTTTTCAATTCCATTTGATTATTATTTTGTTTAATTAAATATTCATGAAAATAAGTTGAATTTGAAATTTTTTTACATACAAATAATTTTTTATTTTAAAAAAATATATACACTTTTATAAAAATCATGTATTCTATATAATGTTTATTTTTATTAAATATACATTAAATTTTTTTATTTAAATATAAATGATTATATAATTTTAAAATTTCTAAAGAAATTTTTAATCTGTCAGAAATTTGACTATGTAATAAAAACTGTTATTTTAAAATAAATAAGGAGTTTTATTTGAATGTTAAAATTATAATATTTAGAAAGTTATTTTTAAAAAATAAATTTTATATTTGGAGGAATCACTTTTAAATTATGTAAGGGATAATTTTTGAAAATTTTCTAGAATACTTAATTTTTAGTGAATAGTACAAATACAGTTTTGTGTGTTTGGTATGTTTTATGACTTCATATATATTTTATATTTATGTATTAATTAATTAAAAATAACACATGACCGAAAATACATTATTTTATTAATATTATGTATTTTTATGAATTTAAATCAATTTCCAAACATAAAAATGACATTCCAAATTCTAAAATTAAAATGATTATTTTAAAAACTATTTTTTTTTGAACAAATCACTTTTTTATGTCCAATGTAATATTAAAATACGGACTTCAGTTATAATAGATTCAAATGATATTAAAAGTGACTAAAATTTATAAAACCATGACCAAAACCCTAGTTAGGCCAATGGTTATTCATTTTTCCTCAACCTTGAATCCCATGACATATATTTTGAAATTATTAAGTAATTATCCCACTATTACTATAAATATCCACCCATCCACCATTCCTCTCCCCCTAAAATCAAACTTTTGTGATGTTTTGGTCTTTTAAACTCCCAAATATTTCCTCTAAAGAATCCTTAAGTTGTCCTGGTGTCATACTATTTTTTTAGGTAGCAACTCTTCAAGGTAAGGAAATTATCCACTTCCTCTTTTCTGTTCAAGAACCTATTTTGTGGAATGTTTTCAAATGTCAGATTATAAAATTATCATACCATTTTTTATAATCCCATTACTTCCAAATGGATTTTTATCAATGGGAGACCATTTACCCTCCCTTTACTTCATCTCCTTAATCTATATTTTATACTGTCAAGATGTCGAATTCATTTCTGGAATTTACCACTATCAAATAAAAATTTGATATTTTATGAATACACAAACCATTTTATTATCCATTGATATTAACCTAGAAGTAAATATAATCTATTTATTCAAGTATTTACATGTATAAAACCCAATTTCCCTTTCTATGGATTAAAAATGATGTAATGATCAATTCCTTAAGCACTTATGTATGCAATGAATTTATATTGAATTTGTTATTTATTCTCAAGGAGTCTTTAATGAACTGATTTATTTTGATCAATGTGGATCACATGAATTAATTCATATAAAGGGGACACCCTGATAGTGCTCAAATGCATTGGGTAAATAATTGTTCTCTAGATATGACATTTTTTACAATACCTTGGTGAATAACACTGGTAATTATGATTTACACCATGTTGGTGATAATCCTTAATTATATGCTTATAAATGTATCATTTTTATTTTTTAAAAATATTTCAATTTTATGATTCATGATATTTCTATTATGATATGACACATGTTATTATTATCATGTCCTATTATCATGCCTTATTTCCACATGTTAAATAAATCCTTTGTTTATTCTCTTATTGGGCTTTATTCTCACCCCATTCTTTTGATATATATCTCCAAAATATGAGATAAAGTAAAATTAAATTAGGATAAATATATGAAGAATATTTTAAATCAGATTTTAATAATGTTTATGTCATTCATATATTATATTCCTAATTTAAAATAAAATAAACCTCCAAATATCCTCTTTATTTCTAAGTGTTTTACAATTTAAATAATGTTTTATGTATTAAAGAACTAAGATGTTATAGGGATCCCCTCTACCTTCCCTATTTTAGAACACATAACAGACCCTCTCCTCCCCTTTCTCTCCTTCAACCCTTCTTATATTTGGGGTGGTTTTATGGATTTTATTGGTAATTAAATGTATGTTTTAGCCTATGTTTCCTTCCTTTGGTCTCTTCCACCATTATTTTCTAATCTAGGATTTCTCAAAGTTGGGGTTCCGGGATGATTCCATCAGAGTATGGTGTAATCATCGTGATTTGACAATGATTCCACACCACCCTTAAAGAGGATAACATGAAATAATATCCTATCACTTTTGCACATCATTTTTCATGAGTTATGTCATTGTAGTGATTGTTTTCTAGGCTTCTTGGATTAAATTAAATTATTTTTATTGCGGAATTGTTATTGTGTGTTATTTATTTTTCTTGGAATGAGGTCAGGAGCATGACATGGACATCCTTTAGGTTTTTTCTCTATTTCAATATGAAAAGGTTTTTTAGGCCTCAAGCAAGTGGATTTTAGTTGGTTGAGCTGACACAATCTTATATGAGCTTGGGTAGTAAGTTTTCAGGCAAAGAAAAAATTGGTAAAATATATTTAGATAAGGTATCTAGTATTTATCATTACCCTTGGTATTTATAATTTTATTATATGGATGTGGAATATAGGGTATTATCCCTAGTAGAGTGATCATTTTTAATTAATTAAATCATTTTAATTAATTTATGTGGTTTAATTAAAAATTTAATTGTTAAACATAAATGAAATTTTTTTAGGGATATAATTGAGTGATATGGTCCATGATGGAACCTTGTGTACTTTCATGCTCCCTTAGATAGCCAATGGTTGAGTCCTTTATTATGATCACATTCCTTTGGATATCTAAACTCAATGAGGGGTACAAATTAAATGAACATTCAAGAAAGATACATGTCCCTAATAGGACTTAGATGACCTTATTATGTGTACCCTTGGATCCCTCCTTGTGTAAGGAGTTAATGGGATAGAATTGTATAGACCTTTTAGGCTATTTAATTGGGTTTGATTCCATATAGACTTAAGGATAGGTGTAATGATTTGAGATGTGAGATGGTCCATGAGACATATCATCGGGATGTTTCTAGAATAGCTCATACCTAGATCCCCATGAGGACATGTTATGTCTATGACCTTTTTAATAAGTGTGACACCCTCTTGTGACAAGTGATGACTCGAGACTTGATTGAGACAAAGGATCCCAATAGAGGTTCATATACTTATGTTATGATCTAATGGACCCAAGTAGGGTGTCTTAATGTGTCTCCTAGGTGATCCTAGTGGGTTACCCTTTAGATGCTAACCTTTAGCGGGTGTGATGGGTTATCGATAGTGATAACAAATTTATATGTTATTTCAACCCTTATTTATTTTTTTAATTTATTTTTAGGTTAGATATGGATATACCACATGAGGTGGTATTAGTTCTAATATTCCATATGCCCTCATGGTGGTTATCATATGTATGGTATACAAACATATAGTAGTTGTGGTGTGTTATACAGAAAAATCCATTAGGGGAGGTCTTTTATTACTAAATAAAACTCCCTTTGGGGAGGTATATGATGTTAATGGAAAATCCAATAGAGGAGGTATGTGATAATAGAATTTGGAGCACGGGTTACACTATTTGGGATATCATGGGATTTAGACATAGTGTCGTGATGATACTTGTGAGGCTTCCATGGATTTCGAGTAAGTATTATATTGGTTCCTAATATAGGATAGGTCCTACCATGTGTGAGATATTGGGGGCTGTTAGGTATTTTGTGGACATGGTCATGTATCTCTCACTACTGGGGATTATCTTCTAGGAACCATAATAAAATATGGTGGGTTTAAAACCAGGTTCATTATCACTGTACACATGGGTGAAAGACATTTGGGTTGTTATCATAGTTAATGTGGTCATCACGACATGCTCAGATACACTCTAGAACTAGGTCAAGAAGGTATGGTCAATCAAGTATATGGCCCCAAGGATCGATAATGATTATTTTCTACATATATAGGGTGGGTTGGGTTACTATGGTTAGCATGATTCTGGGACATGTTCAGAGACATCTAGAACTATCTAAAGTATATATATCCAACTTTGGGTTTCACTCTGGAACTTGAGGGCGGACAGTGTTATTTATTTATTTTTATATTATTTTTTTATTTAAGTATTCTAATCATGTAACATGAACATACCATTTCTTTTTTTGGATCATTATGGGACTTTTTTGGTGGTTCCCTACTGAGTTATGTACTCACTCACTGCTACGGTGTCCATTTCATTTGGGTACCTGAGTAGCCAATTATTGTTGGTCCATGTTAGGAAGAGGACCAATATTACATAATTGAGTTAAAACATCTCATATGGGATATTTTGCTTGGGATGAGGTATGGATCTAAGTTATAATTGATCCTTGTATTTTATTACCTTTTTTATTTCATATATGTGATCACCCTGGTGAACGATGAAGCCTATATGGTTGTATATATGTTTTTCATTTTTTATTATTATTGTTTGGATACTTAATTTATTCATAATACTCTAGTCTTATCTATTATTCATTATACTTAATTATTTTCACTTTTATTAATACTATAATACATGGGGAATAGTCTCGTCATACTACCATCCTAGAACCTTATTGATCATTAGTAGCCTATAACATATGAGGAGGCACGACTTAGGTCCTGTAGCACCACTGATCTAGTTACAATTCTTAGTGATCTAGGATATGATGTTACAAAGTGGAATTAGATCTATTTTTAATTGTTTAAATATTTGGGATATAGTTACCATGATATATAAGAATGTGTTATAGGATACTATGGATATCAGTTGATACATCATGAACACCTTTTCTGGTAAGAAGTCCAAGTTACCAGGGGCTTAGAATTGATTTTCTTGGTTTTCAGAGTTATATAATTTTCACCTTGTGTGATGAAAATGATGTTAAAATTAAGGATTTGTATTATATTTTGGCTCTTTTCTCATTTATATAATAGGTTTTTCATGCATCATGGTTAGGAACACAGGATTTACATGAAAGGTAAGGGCTTGGTAGTGTGGTTATTTTCATTAATGAATGAGGTGAATATGTTTAAATTTTCTACAATATATCATACAATATTTTCCAATATTCATTATTAGAGAAATTATTCTCATCCAGAATGACATGTTTATACCTTATCCTGATGGAAAATCATATGGATCTATAGAGAGATACTTGTTGATGATGACAATATAGTCCCCCGGTGTATAGGACTTGGGGTGACTCTAGTGGGTCGATACATGAACATGATTACTTAGTAGTAGACCCCATATGGGTTATCCTTTTTTCATTAGATCAAATATTTAAACTATTATTAATAACTTATATAGTGATTCTTCACATAACTTGGATTAGAATTCTACTTCACTAGGTAATGATTGTATTCTACTAGATACAATTTATCATAGGGAGATGTTGGTCGTATGAGTATGCATGTATGATTCTTAATGGGGAAGTACCATGTGTAGATTCTTATAAGAATTAGTTTCCTTGTGCTTTGATGATATTTTCATGTGATTCTTGATATATGTGAGCCCCAGGGTAGGTGTTTGACATGTGAATTTCCTTGGTTTAGACACTTGTGAATTTTTTTATGGGATAGGTGGGAGACCCTAGTGACATTGAGGCATGACTCATTCCTTTAGTGAGACTATGTATAGTATTGTATGTGAGGGTGAAAAGTGAGATGGGTTAGTATGGTTTCTGAGTTATTTTAGAAATGAAAGAATTTGTTGGTGTTTTTTTTTGGAATTGGTGTGTTTTAAGTGATACCAAGTATGTGGTATAGACATGGAGATTCCAAGGACATCTGAGGTAGAACACTTTGAGTGCTAATATATTTGGTTTGATTTTGGTTTCTAAGGGAAGGATCATTTAGATACCTAACCCTGTGGTTTTTGAGATGTGTTTCTAAGCATTGTTAGAGTTTTGTGGTATTATTTTTAATTTTGAATGATTCTAGGTTAGTGGATGATCTTGTGATAGACCATTGAACTAGTGAATGATCTATGTTGAAGAGGGGTGCCTAAGGTGCTCCTAGTAAGATGGAGCTAACATGCAGATTGGGAATTTCTAGTGGTTTTAAGTTTTTATTGACAAATAAAATATTTTCATATTTCTACATATGTTTTTAAATTATTTAATCCCTTATTATTAATCAATTAGATCTTATTTTCATTATTTTAATTTTTTTGTAAGTTTTGAGCTTAAATGTGAAAAGTGGTTAATTATGGGCATTTAACAGTTTTATGATACCACTATATTTTGAGAATAACTCCTAAAATATTCATCCAATTCACGTGATTACTTTTTTTAGGACAACATGATTCATGGGATACATATAAGTCTTATGGAACCAGAGCCAATTAGAACTCCAACAAGACAAACAAAATCAGTCAATGTGAACACTTATTCTGGCCGACAGAATGGACCATGCCTCATAAAATGATCCATATCTCGGCCTAACGAATTCCAAATGGGGTGTTTAAAGATGGGTTAGAAATAAAACTCTACTAGGAATAGGAATATTAAATTTCATGGATAAAGTATGTGATTAAGGCCACTTTTCAACCGGTCAAAGTAGGGTTTATTGAATAGTGATTGGCGGCCAGGAAAAGTCAAGTCTACTAATTCGGCCATAACTCATACAACATGGTTTTAAATTACTTGAAACTTCGTGGGTAGATGAAAAACTACAGTACTCACCTTATATAAGAAGGGACCTCAGCCTGATTCGATGCGATGTTGGAAGAACCGAATCATAACTTCTGGTGGACAAAATCTGAAGGATACATTTTCATGTTATTCTTTTCCATCATTTCTTTCATTTAGTTTTGTAATTTATTCTTCCTCCCAATTATTATCAATTATCATTACCATGGTGGGGTAAATCTTATGAGTGATTGTAGAAGTTTAGAATTTTAATTTTGTAATGTCTAAGTTCATGCGCATAAAGTTATAAAATGTTTTCTCTATTCTGCAAAGTTGGTTTCAGTTTGTAATAATAGTTTATATTATCTTATGTGATTGTACTTAATTTTATATTCTGTTGTTATTATTGATTTTTTAATTATAATTATCTCATTAACTAGGTTCTAGTCTATATATGATGGAATAGATCATATATTATTGTTGAAGTACTTGGCGATTGTCAGTACATGTGAGAGTTGTAGTGCATATTAAAGACTTTTTGGGATAAACAAGACCCGATTAGGAATTGTCGAAATTAATTGAGTGTATTCACTAAAACTATTTAAAAAACTAAGAATATTATTCCAAAATAAGATCTTGTTATGGTTTACTCTCACCAACACCATCTAATAATGAAGTGATAGGAAGCGATTGTTGAATCTCACTTTAATCGTCTAACAGAAGAGAAATGCATAAAATCGAACTATGATAACATTGCAATTGGAAATCCAACCCTGAATTGATCTCACAATTCATATAACTATTTTAAATCACATTATTTGTCAATTTTATTTCAATAATTTACATAATATTTTCCTTTAGTTTCTTTTAAAAATCAATCATTTCCAAAACAACCACCACCTAATTATCTAATTTTACAGTGACTAACTAGATTGTTAATCGCTCCTCTCTGGAGAAAACCTAGGTTAACCACAATACTATATTTTAACTTATTAAATATATTTTTTTCACACCCCATGATAAGTGCCGGTCAAAAATCAGTTCCATTTTCAGGGATGCATTGATGCCATCAAATTATTAATAATTAATTTTTTTTTGAAAAAGTTAAAAAATAAATTTCCATGCAACTTTCAAATGATCATTTCTTTAATTCATGGAATAATTACGTAGAAGTGAAATAACCAATTAATATATCACCCTTTTTCAATGAGGATGTTGTTTCTATTATTGTTAGATAGGTGAGGTTATTTTGGAAATCAAATAATGGGTTGGAGGCATTCAAAGAATTAATTTATGGACTGAGGGAGGACATGGAAACAATAGTTTTTGGAGTAATGGCCTGGGTGCTAACTGAGTTCTCCCATTAAATTCATGAATTTAATAATTTGGACAAGATACAAGAATTAGAGGAGCCTAAATACCTACCTCAATCTCCTACTACCCACCTCCAAGAGGAACTTTCCACTGAAGAAGCAATGGAAGATGAACAAAATATGGGAGACGATTTTTTATTATACTCATTACTTTATAATTTTTTAGAAACTGGGTTGATTATTACCTCCCCTTGTTATAAATTTTCATATTCGAACAAAAAATTTATTGCCTTTGTGGATGAGTATGAAGAACAATATACACCTGAAGAGGAACACCTAGATCTCCCTGAACATGTTGATCATTTATTGGAAGGAGTTCAAGATGAGATCCAAGTGGATTTCCTTGAGGAAATAAAGATACAAGATGATTAATTTGAAAGGGAATAATTTGATATTGATTCATCATGATTTAATTTTATTCAATTAGAATTACACTATAATTTTACCTTTGACTTTTCTTTTGATTCTACATACCTTGAGGAACCACTGGAGAATGAAGAAGAAGTTGTGAAAGTAGAAACAAAGAAAGGGGACTAAATATTTTTCCTACCACCATCATGCAATTTTAATATCATTTTAATAGGAGTGTATTTGGAATACCATTTCCATGAAGTACTCAACAAAAAGGAAGAAGTTCAAATTATAAAGAAGAATTGTTGGTGGTTCATCTCAAAGAAACTCAACCCACCATCAGATTAGGGATAACCAACTAAAACTACCCATCTGAAGTCAATCAAAACCCATGTCCCGCTTGGGGGATTAAACCAAGATCTATCCTTCTTTTCCAATCATATTTATATTTTAATTTTCTTTTAATAAATTCCTTATGTTATTTTCTATACTTTTGGTTATATGTTTTCATCTATGCATCACTTAGAAGCTTAACTCAATGCTGCATTGCCAATAAGTTAAGTTGTACCTCCCCTTGTAACTTTTTTTATTATTGTGATTAAATTATAAAATTTTCTTACCTATTAAATAAATTTTAATTTATTGTGGACACTGTGTCATTTGAGTGTGGGGGAGGGAACCTTTATAGTTCAGTATTTTCAATTGTTTTTTTTGTTTTTTAAAAAAAATTATGTGTTTTTATATTTTTGTGTGTTTTTTAAACTTTTGAGCTGAAATTATTATCATCAAAAAATTTGAAAACTATGTCAATGTGTGAAAAAAAAATCTTATGAAACTGAGCTTAAATGAATTTAGAAATTGACTTTGTTTCAAGTTCAAATATTTGTAAATTTCATGAAAAGTACTCTAAATTTAGAATTTGATGCCACATATCACTGTCTTTAAATTTGAAATAGCATTCATCTAAGGCTTATAAACCTAATTTTCATAATCTTTTATTTTAAATCACTTCTTGAGAGAACCATACCAAGATTGATTTAACCAGAATTTGATTTATTCCTATCAAAACTTGAGGATTTTATATATATGTGTTTTAAATGATTGAGGAATTTATTTAGTATTAAATCCCCTATTTCATATGAATATTTTCCATTATGGCCCACCTTGTACATTTAATCCTTTTAGCCCTTAGAATCCATGAATAGAATATTAGGTTGAACACATTACAGGCCAATTTTCCCAATCCAACCTGCTCTTAAAGTGAAATTGCATAATCTAGTTGAACATAAGTGTGGGGGAAGCTATCTTGTATTGTGCTACATAATTTTGTGATACCTTGGGTGAAAATCAAACATTGATGATATTTTCTTGTTACTGAAAAAAAAATCATTCTTTTAAATGTTGTGCCTTTTATTGAGCTTTAATATATGAGAAATTTTTTCTTTCTATAGCTTCTAATGAAAACAAGAAAGTTGTGAATATATGGAGCTTTCAAGAAAAATCATTTTTGAGATGATTGAAACTTTTTTTGATAAAATGATTAATGCTGCGAAATTTCACTGATTATTCAGGTTTGTGGAGCTTATTTTCTACTAAGGGGAGTGATGAGGAGACCATATTTGATTAAAAATTAGAATAATGAAATTTTTCTTCAAAAAGATCCAAGCCCTCTTTATTTAGCCTCAGAATCCTTCACATATAAATCCTACCAACTTAATGCCACAGAACAACCCTTAAAAGTCCTCATGAAAAACATATGTCTTTGAATCACATCGATTGGAGATGTAGGAATTTATCAAGCCTATGGTGACCCTTGTATGAGTATTGGATGAGAAAGACATTGTTGAAAATTGATATTTGTGTTATGAGAGAAAATGCATGTTTGGTAAGTGTTTTGTGTGCATGGTAGAAGAAATGAAGAGGAAATATATTTAATGAGATGCAGTGATAACTTGGAATAAGGGTTGTTGATGAGTCATGATATCTTTTATTTCGTGGTAATTAAATTATTGGATCTCAAGGATATGTGTTTTAAAATTTTCTATGATTTGATATCGGTGTTTACTTGTCCAGGAGCCCAAGTGCTAAGTGTGGGTGAATTGATAGAGCTTATATTTTTATATTTAAACATATGTTTTTAAATTATTTAAACCCTTATCATTAATCAATTTGATCTTATTTTCATCATGTATGTTTTTTTGTAAGTTTTGAGCATAAATGTGAAAAGTTTTTAATTGTGGACATTTAATAGTTTTATGTTACCATTGTATTTAGAGAATAACTCCTACAATATTCATCTAATTCATGTGATTCCTTTTTTGTAGGATGACATGATTAGTGGGATATATATAAGTTTTCTGGACCCAGAGCCAATTCAATATCCAATAATTCAAACAAAATTGGTCAACGTGAACACTTATTCTGGCCGGCAGAATGGACCATGCCTCATTCAATGATCCATATATCGGGATACCAAACACCAAATGGGGTGATTACAGTTGTGTTATAAAGAAAACTCGGTGAGGAAGCACTAAATTAAATTTAATGTATAAATGATGTGATTAATGTGGCATTTCAACCAGTAAAAGTATATTTTATGGAATAGTGATTGTCGTCTAGGAAAAGTTGGGTCTACTAATTCAGACATAACTCATTCAACACAGCTCTAAATTCCTTGAAACGTCTTGTGTAGATGTACAACTACATTCCTCACCTCTTATATGAACGGACCTCTACCTGATTCGATGCAATGGTGGAAGAACTGAAGCTGCACTTCTGGTGGACATAATCTAGAAGATACATTTTCATGTTATTCTTTTCCATCTTTTCCTTCATTTAGTTTTGTAATTTATTATTCCTTTTAATTATTCTCAATTACCATTTCAATGGTGGGGTAAATATTATGAGTTATTGGGGAAGTTTAGGATTCCTATTTTGTAATTTTTGAGTTCATGCGCTTAAAGATATAAAATGTTTTCTCTATTATGCAAAGTTGGTTTCAATTTGTAATATTAGTTTATATTTATTATGAAAAGTTATATTCTATTGATATTATTGATTTTTTTTAATGAAAATTATCTCCCTCACTAGGTTTTGGTCTATATACGATGGAATAGATCAGATCTTAGTGTTGAATTACATGGAAATTGTCAGTACGTGTGAGATTTTTAGTGCATATTCAAGATTGTTTGGGATAAACAAGACCCGATTTGGAATTGCCTAAATTAGTTGAGAGTATTCTCTAAAACTCTTTCACAAAAAGGAATGAGAGTAGAACAAAATAATATCATGTTAAGTTTTACTCCCACCAACACCATTGACCAAATAAGTGAGAGGAATAGATTGTGGAATCTCACTTTAATAGGATAGTAGAAGAAAAATGGGAAAAATAGAACTATGATAACATTGAAATTGGAAATACAACCCTGATCTGATCACCCAATTCATATAACTATTTTTAATCACATTATTTGTCAATTTTATTTCAATAATTTACATAATTTCTTCCTTTAGTTTCTTTTCAAAATCAATCATTTCAAAAACAACCACCACATAATTGTCTAATTTTAAAGTGAAAAACTAGATTGTTGAGTGCTCCTCTCTGGAGACATCCTAGGTTAACCACTATACTATATTTTAACTTAGTAAAAAAAAATTTCCACACCCAATGATAGGTGTGTGTTAGTTATCCTTGAAACATGTGAGATGTGAGGACTTTTGGAAAAATAAATGAGGATTCCTCATGCTTGATGATTTTTACATTCCATGGAGTATGGAAAGGAATATTTTGATTATATGAGACTCATATATTTGCGAGTTTCATTTTAGTTATCAGGTGATATAGGAGTGTACACCCATTATGTTTAAGTGCAGCTGAGGTAGTACGCACCAATTATGTGTGGTGCCCACTAAATTTAAAAATAAATGATGTTCATGGGTGGGATATGGATTGATGATGTTT
This sequence comes from Viscum album, assembly GCA_963277665.1. Lineage (NCBI taxonomy): Eukaryota > Viridiplantae > Streptophyta > Magnoliopsida > Santalales > Viscaceae > Viscum > Viscum album. Next base: position 847,731,499 of record OY728121.1, on the reverse strand, counting down.
TTTAGGTTTCTTATGTGTCTAGTATCCTAGGAATCTGATGATCATGGCTTGGGAGAAGAGGCACACATTTGATCATGATAGGACATGATACAGGTGATATATAGAGTGGTATGAGGGTGTGAACCTCATTATTGATGGGTTTCCATGATATTACAAATAATGATGTTTCCATGAGTTGGGAATGGGTATTGAATTAATTTATCATGTTAGTTCTCGAGTATGAGTGGGGATGTCATGTTTGACCATTATGTTTACTTTTAGACTGGATATGGGTCATGGTGGTTATAAATTTGATCTAGTGATGGGATAAAATGGGAACTCCCATCGAAGGGAGTATCAAATATATTGTGGGTGTGTGACCCTTATTTTATAAGGGTCATGAATCTGAGACTAATCATTAGATGTTTGTAATGTCAACAGATGTTGGTGACCATGTGATTTTTGTTTTACCTGCACCTCTTAGTGAGAGCTAGGGGTGAATTTTTGATGTGATGATGGGTGGAGTCTCAGTGTCGGCGTTAGGTATATGGTAATTTATGATGACCCAAATTTATGGGATAGAAGATGTGTTAGTGCTCATGTGAGATCATGATGATAATATTGGTCGGTTGATAATTCACTATAGGAATTTCACCAAGAGTCGGGTATGGACTTCTGTAAGCATGTTTAGATAATCACAGTTCATCTTTTGAAGTATTGGAAACATGATTTGTTGTTTCAGGTGATTCATTAGTGGATAAGGCTAGGGAAATTTAGGGAACATTAGACATAGGAGGCTAAACTTAAATTCTCATATCTAATTTGATGTGGTGACATGGTAAATGTGTCAGCTACATCATATCAGGTTCGATGGGTATGCTTTGGGGTTTATCCATGGATTTTCAAGGAAAATAATTTATTTTCATTCCTGTTTTTTGGATGGTGGGTATGCAACATTGTGACCTAGAAATATGAAATGGAATTCAGTATTGGTGAAATCATGTTTTGAGGAATGTTGAGAACCATTCTGAGCATGTTACTATACCACTGGGGATGAGTTTCATTAGGGAATATCATCAATGGGCGGCACTGTGGTTTGTAATTGGATTTTATAAGCTAAGTCTTATGGGTGGGAGTACCATGAATTAGAATATCAAATGGATAAATATTCCATGGGTTTCATGGTACAAACGTGTGTAGGTTATTATTGTCTCAATGTTTTGATAATGATTTTTATTAATGGATTTTTTTGGAGGTTCAAGTGACTTATGTATGGTTTGTGCTGTAAGATTCTATTTGGATTTTGGAGATAGATTATGTTCATTTAAAAATGAATTGATGATAGGGGAGGTCAATATGTATAATTGAATGATCACCATGACATATCTTAGATGAGAAGTTCTATTTTAGGGAGTTTTTGTAACAAAACCACTCAGGATAACCTCTAAAACTGGTACCTAACCTAATTAACCACATAACTGAAGGGAATTCCTAATCCCCATGGGTTGGAGACTAGTACCGGGGCATCAAAAAACAAGAGGGAATTATTTTAACTAATTGAATCAAGATACATGGCTTATATACATATAATATAGAAATATTAGAAACTAGAAGAAATATATTCCATAAAAAAAGAACAAAATTATAGTGTTACAACTCAAAACTAGATAAAAACTAAAAAAAATAGATATAAAAAATACAATGGAAACCAAAAATATAATATAACAATTCCTCTAATATTTGGGATATCCATTAGCATCCCACCACCAGAAACAAAAACCCAGCTAATTGAAACCTTCCCGCCTCACTATAATGTGTTGTTTTCCCTGCATCAAAAGTAAATAAAAAGTCTAAACATCGCCAGAGGGGTGTGTAGTGTGTGAGATAAATAGGATCAATAGGATCCAACCCATATGTTCCATATCAAGTCTTTATAAAATAATCTTATTATACTCATTTTGAAAGGCAACATGGCATGGTAAGTCGTAAATCAGCTTAATATCAATTCATGATAAATATTTCCCTTTCCCTTTTTTCACAGTTCAAAAAAAGTTATGAAAACCAGTTTTAAAGAATAAATTTACATAATTATTTAACGAAATATATATATATATATATATATTAATCCTAAAATAATTCAATCTAAGAACAATGGTAAATAGGCTAAGAATCACAACAAGTTAGGGTAACCGACTACTCGTACCATAATCAATGACTAGTGCACAATCAAATCCTTATGACATGAACCTAATGAGAAGAGGAACCCCAATTAAGTAACCCCCCCCCCCCAATATGAATATCAATACCATTGAAAAACATGAATAGGGAGCATAAGAATTCCCCATGAGTGATCCTTATGAAAATAAAATGGATTATGGCCATAAGTTACACCTTACACCTAAGTACCCAAGGTTCACCATGTGTTTCATTACTAAAATCATTTTAAATGGATTTGTATTTTTAAAAAAATCCATAACCCTTTATTCAACCAAAACATGATCTGAAAACCCATTCCACAAAACATTTTTAATTCGTCGTATGTAACCTTTTTTCTATTAATCAAAACCTTGGGAATAACATAATTTACCATCAATCTATTTACAATTGAAAATAAATCATCTCAATTCATTTATAAGTAATTTTATAAAACCAGATAAATATGGTTCATCCAATATAGGCTAGAGACAGAACCACTTACCTAAATCATAGGTCAAACAGTACACACAATGGGTTCTGCCAACACAGGAAGAAAAGAGGAACCAAAAAAGTCTCTAGAATCGATTCCCATATATTAGAATCAAATCCCATAAAAAATGGTTGGTGTAGAGGATATATTAATACATACATCAAGGAACTCACACACCACACCAAAACTAAGAAATGGGTTTACCCACAGAATATTATTTCACAATGGATCTAGAAGATTTACATAAGAAAAAAACATGTGATGAAAATATCCTATAAATTCGTCCCAACACCACTATCATGACTAATGTAAATGAAGAAGAAAAAAAGTTCACTTGTTAAGCGGGACACCACCCAACAACCATGGATATTGAGCATCAAACTAAGGGATTTAGTAGAAGTGGAGAAACCTAAAATCACTTGTAAAAACCTAGTATTCAATGAAAGGAATAACAAGTTAAAACAAATTATGATTCAGGATTTTACCACATAAAACCTACATTGTATGGAGGGTTTATATTTTAAAACACATATTTATGGTGTAAAATCCCCATAATCCATATACACTAAAAAATTCATCACCTTTGTTTGATTTATCCAAGGAAAAATATTTATAAAGTAAAAGAGTTCATTCATAGTGTAAATGAATTTATGTCTTAAACTATTTCCATAGTTGTGCCCATCGGTATATTTACGCTTTAAACTACACATTTACATTGTAAATGTGCCCTTCATGATGAAACCATACTAGGTTCTAATGAAATCCCCTTAAAAAATTCTTATTCCCTCTAAACCCAAAAAACATTATTTAAAAATAATAGTGTACCTTAAAATCTATAATGTTAGAATCTCCTCAATATAGTACTTTTGGTCCTCTATAAGTTATGTGGGAGAAGGGAGCTCTAGAAAGAGGTGATCCATTACTCCCTCACTGAAAATTCATGTTCCCAAGTCTTGTGAGAATATGATCATTGTCTACATACCAATCTAACAAATGAAATAGAATTCCCACAAAATAATTTCACCAGAGAGTCAATGATCTCCACTAGTTTCTCTATAATAGAAACATTTAACTCCAACTCAATATCTTCTCAACATAGAACATGCGAAGGATAAAGATAATACTTCCTGAGTTGGGATATCTGGAGAATATCATGGATACCTGTCAACTAAACTAGAAAAACCAACCTATATGAAACCTTCCTGAGCTACTCAGTGACCTAAAATGGTCCAATATATCTCGAACCTATCTTCCCCTATTTTCCAAGATGATAGTGACCCAACCAAGGAGAGACTTTAAATAATACCCATTCATCAATAGATTACTCCAAGGATTACATTGATGATCCTCATATAATTTCTTACAAATTTATGATGTTACTAGACACCAATGAGATGATTTCAGCAACCAATAAACCACCACCTAGATTATTTCATCAACCAATCAACATCCACCTAGATATCCATCTTCCCTTGGAGATTCTATGGAAATACAACGAAAAATTCCATGAATACATCATTCAATTTGAAGACAAGCACTATAAGATACTGTAGTAAACTAGAAGGCATCAGGTGATCTACCTTTATCTAATTGAAGGTGTAATAGTGGGATAAAAGATATTTAATGTCATGATTTATACCCATCCACCAAAAACTCCATCTCGTGTAATAATTCATTTTCATAGAACCCAGATGAACATCCCTTGAAGAACTATGATAGTTATAAAAAATAAAATTTCTCATAGATTCTAGGATGATAAACTAATCCCTAAAGTGGAGAATACCATTATAAGGGAAAGACCAAATAGAAATGGTACCCCCACCATAAAGGGTTTCATTTATTCCTATAAACTTTTCATCCTAATACTGGATCTGTAGAATAGGCTCAAGAAGAGATAATGATAGCTAAACACTACTTCAAACATTACTTAAATCATAATCCCAAGAATCTAGATGTAGTTGAGTAAATATGCCCATCTAGTTCCAATATACCCCTAATTTCCTGATAGCCTAGGAAGAAAATTTCCTACTGAGATCATCTGTGATGACATTCCCCTTCCCTAGGGTGTAGGTGATGTCAAAATCCAATGTCTGAAGGTCTTCCACCCACTTCCTCTATCTAATATTAAATTATTTCTTTGAAAATATATATAACTCACACCATTTTCATTATAAAATATTGTGAAACTCACCCCAAAAAGATAATTTTTTCAACACATAAGCACATTCATAATCATAGAATGCTCCAAATCATGAGTGGGATAATATTTATAATGCATCTGATGATTAAAAGCACCATAAACCACAACATGATCATCTTGCATCATCACACAAACTATACTAGTAGAAGAAGAATCGCAGTATACCTCATACCCCTTGCTGGGATCAAGTAAGATCAGAATAGGTGTTGGTGTTAGAAGTATTTTGAGTTTATCAAAAGAAGTATGACACTTTACATTCCATATTAATTTCACCCCATTATTATTAAGAGTGGTCAAAGATGATTCCAAATATGAGAAATTCTTGACGAATCGATGATAGTATCTAGTAAGACCAAGGAATATTTATATCTCAAAAACATTATGTGGATCCTCCCATGAAAATATTTCCTTCACCTTCTCAGAATCGACTAATAGGTCATGATCAAAAATCATATGTCCCAATAACATCACTTCTTGGATCTAGAAACTACATTTCAAAATCATTTCATAATGTTTTTGGATCCTCAGAATTTCCAGAACTAATTTTAAATGATTCTCATTATCAAACTTGGATATCAAATAAAATATAATACAATCCCGGAAAACTACCAAAAATATGTCTCAATACTAATGGAATGTTCAGTTCTTTAATTCCATAAAAACAATATGAGTGTTAGTCATACCAAAATGCATTATAATATATTCATAGTGTCTATAAATTCTCATAAAATACATATTCGGTATATAAGACTCCTAAACTGTGAGACGATGATAACATGACCAAATATTGATCTTCAAAAACAATTTTCCCCTTTAGATGATAAAATAAATCATCCATGAAAGTAAAAGTATTCTTATTCTTAATTATAACCCGGTTCAAATTCTGATAGTCCATGAAAAATTGAAGTGAACCACCTACCTTCTTATCAAAGAGATCTGGGGTTACCCATGGAGAAAATATTGGGTGAAAAAAACTTTTGGCATCATATAATCTATCTAAATATTGGTCTTTTTTAGATCCATTCGTGCTATTTAATAAGAGGGTATAGATATTAGATGTGTACCCATCACTAGATCAATCGTAAACTCTATATCCCTTCCCAGATAAAGACCAGGTAAGTCATCTATAAAAACATCAGTAAAGTCTATAAAACCCAAGGTAAGACCACCAATATAAGAGATGACATCGAGTTTGATTATAACAATAATAAAAAACACCTAGGATCTGGGTGGAAAGCTCCCACACAACCATACCTCGGATCTCACTCCCCCTGAAACACTATAGAGATCCCATCAAAAAAATAATGAATCCCAATGATGATAATAAAAACTCTCATCAAGATGGGAGATAATATGATCCATCTTGATGATGATTTCAAAAAGATCTAGATTGAGAATGAGGAAATTATAAACTAAATCTATGTTAGTTATCGATAAAGAATGTAGAAACTCAAACCTTATTTTCAGGTATGTTTTTCCTTTTTCTAGAGTTTTTGAGAAAAAAGGAGTTTTTGGAAATTTTTGAATTACACGTCGTGTACTCTATAAGTAAACATTGTTTACTTTCATGCCACTTGAGGCCATGTGCTGGCCATGTCATGACCACACACATGACCATGTAGGGATGATGTGGATGCTGCTTAACACGGAGTACAGAAAATCCTAGTACACGCCATGTACTCTAAAAGTACACGTCGTGTACTTTCTTTTTTTTCATTAAACGGACTGGTGTCACGTCTTAACCCCCAAACCGTCTTCTTCTCCAGCTTCATTGACCGAGATCATCCTATACAGCTGAGAATCTCCTCCAAGCCCCTAAGCCTCCATCCGTTCTCTAAATTGACCGCCATCTATTGCGTTGGAGCCACATCGGTAAGCTCTTCCTTCTTCTAGAGCATCTTTTTCCAATTCCTCATCTTTCTCAATTTATCATGAGTTGATAATTTTGCGCATTTTCATAGATATATGACGTCCTAAGGAGATTCAATCCTCGTGGTTCAAGTATATCGATCTCCTAGCATCAAGGTAGGTGGTTTGTGCCTTTCCATTCAAAGTCCTTGAGTTTTATGTGTAATTTCCACTAATACCCTTGAACGGGGTATTGCATGTTTACTATTTTACCCCTGTTGTTACCCTTCCTTTCTTGTATGCTTGTGTAGAGGTAATTTGGTTTTGTATGAGGATAATTGCTACGATTGGATGTTTTTCCCATGCCTTGTTCTGTTTATGACCTTTTGGTCTTGTTCAGCCATTGGCCGTTATACCAGTTTTCCATGACTTGTGACCGTAGGATGGAGTGTTGTTCTCTGAAATGTTTTTTATTTTTTAGACTAGTTAGCCAATTAGCTCTATATGTTTACTTTGGCCTTATATAATTTTTATGCACTGACTGGAACAGGGCCGTTAGAACATGGTGTTATAGACTATATGGGATAGACTGAGTGAGCTTCCCATAGAGTCTTGGATATTATAGACTACAGGAGGATAGACCGAGTGAGATTCCTCAGAGAGTCTTGAGCTTATAGACTACAGGAGGATAGACCAAGTGATCTTCCTCAGAGAGTCTTTGTTTGTGTGAATTTCCTTAAACCATTCCAGGCTATAGGAGGAATTGACCGAGTGAGCTTCATCAGAGAGTCTGTGATATACCTGAGGCTATATGAGGAATTGACTAAGTGAGTTTCCTCAGAGATTCTCTATACCTTGGGGATATAAAGTGATTAGACTGTGTGATATTCCTCAAAGAGTCCCTAACCACCTTAGACTATAAGGGGAATTGACTGAGCGTGCTTCCTCAGAGAGTCTTATAAATTCTTATGACCAAACCAGAGGGGTTAGGCTGAGTGTACTGCCCAAAGGGTTGTTGGTACTTCATGGATAGGACCATAGGGGATGACTGTGAGTACTTCCCAAAGGGATTTCTATTTGTGATTAGCTATTTTCTTCATTGGTGCTTGTTCATCTATGGATTGTTTACTATGTGTATCATTATGTTTACTGTTTGCTGTTTACTGCTTACTGTACTATTACCTTCCATATGCTCACTGACTGTTAGGCATATATCTTCAGGTGGTTTCCTATTGGGATTTATTCTCACACCCTGTTTGGGTCATGCTTTTAGGCCCAAACAGATTATACTGTTACAGGTAAAGACAAGGGCAATCGCCCTTCGACATCAGGTACTTGACTACATTAGAGTATGAGAGCATGGGACCAAGTCGAGGCTTGCGATGATGAGTACTTTATCTATTTACATTTCTTTTTTTACTTTGGTTTTCACTATTTATTTCTAGCATTGTGACTTGTTTGGATTCTTTTCTAGACATATGTATCATGCATCATTTCATATATGTATATATGCTCTAGTTGTTTATTGTTTTAGTCTTCCACTGTTCACTTGTGTATGGATTGTATACTGCTTCCGTTATTTTTTATTATTTCGATTTTATGTTGTGTACTCTATCAATGAGGGCATAGTTTCCCAACTATCACACCCAAGGCCCTCGCTACTAGTCGGAAGCCTCTGGAATTTGGGGAAATGCGCTTGAGGCCATGTGACCAAATGGGATGTTACAAAGTGGTATTAGAGGTATAGTATTCCGCCTTTTATCACATAAACTTTCATTACATTTTACAAAACTGAGGATCTTTAAGGTTTAGTGTCTTGGAAACCAGGAACATAAAACATGAAAACATAATACATTATTCTTAAAAACTTGAAAGGCTTCTCATCATGTTCATCCTAGGTTCATTACTGCATCTCATAACCTGGGGACATACATCAAATGTAAGGGTGAGTAGAAGGCCCAGTAAGGGAAACAAGGGAAACATTTAACATGTGAACTTGAGATACATCAATAAAGTCATGAAAAGAACTTTAAGGCATGAAAATGAAATCATGAGGCATATCATAATAAAAATAACATTTTTTCATAACCTAAAGATGTGGCTAAAACATTTAATATTGAAAATCATTTCTTTTCACCAAGGTCCATCCCCAAGGTGTCATTAAAAATTACCAAGATTATTCACCAAGGTATCAGTCTAAAAAGTCATCTCTAGAGATTAAGTCTTTACCCAATGCATTGGAGCGCTATCTGGACGCACCCTTGACATGTCTTTATTATCATGTGAGCAAAATATATCATCATAAATCATTTCATAAACAACCCATATAGCATAAAAGAAATGGGTTTCATTTCATAATCATAACATTTTAAAAACTGCTTTAAAGACATGATCTTTACGTCACTTTAAACCCACAGAAGGGGAGAGAGGGTCTCATGTATGTAAATCCCAGAATTTAAAATAAAACATTTTGGTATATATGTGAGTACCAATTTTAAAGAATGATCTTTGAGTATTCACTTAATAAAATAAAATTACTTTAGAAGAAGAGAGAGACATTTTGAGACAGAAATTCTGCAGCATAACGGCTACGTTTCGGGGTTTTAGAAAACATTGAAAAGAGAGGGGACATGGGTCAAACACTCATAAATGATCCATAAAATAGTATAGGGACAGAATATAAATTATTTGAGAATATGGTAATGAAATTTGAAAGATATACCATATGAAATTAAGAACATGAAAGGAAGACAAAAATAATATTTCTCTTATGAAAATTCGGCAGCCCAACGGCGTCACTTAAACATCAACAAAAATGAATTGACGAGATCAAATAGGGTCTCTCATCATATGAAAATAAAAGACCAGTATGATAGATATATAAATTATACCCCAACATAATACAAAAGGAACTTGAAATACTTGGCATGAAATTAGATATTTGAAAATTGTGAAAGGCGAACGAATCCCTTAAAAATTCTGCAGCCTAACGGCGTCACTTAAACATCAACCAAAAATGAATTGACGAGATCAAAATACGGTCTCTCATCATATGAACATAAGGGTTCAGTATGATAGATAAAGAGATCATACCCAAACATAATAAAAAGGAACTTGAAAGACTTGACATGAAAATAGATCTTGAAAAACGAGAAGGGTGAAAGAATCCCTTAAAAATTCAGCAGCCTAACGACGCCACTTAAAACTTCAAAATACTGAATTGAAGAGATAAAATGGGGTCTCTAATCATATGATAATAAAATATCAGTATGATAGATATAGAGATCATACCCCAACATAATAAAAAGGAACTTGAAAGACTTGACCAGAAAATAGAACTTGAAAATGAGAAGGGTGAAAGAATCCGTTACAAAAATTTCGGCAGCCTAACGGCGCCACTTAATCATTCATAAAATGAAAAAATGAGAGTACGAGGGGGTATCTCCTAATATGAACATAAAAAGTACAGTATAAATAATATAAAAGAACATCCTACAACATAATAACATGAAGCATAAATGGAATGACATAAAAGATATTACTTGAAAAGAAAGAGAGAGGTCGGATCCCTTACCATAAAACGTAACTCTTAAAACTAAAAGGTTGGGACCTTGAGGGCTTGGGGAACCTTGGGAGGACTCCTTGGGAGGTAATGAGACCAGAACTTCGTTGGGGTAGAGTGGGGAGTCGAAAGGATGAGAGGATTTCTTGGTATTTATAGGGAAAGTGAGGGGATAAGGCATTAATGGCCAAGGGACACCTCAAAAGTGGTTTTCTCAAAAGCATGGGCCCTCCCATGGTACTTCCCATGGAGTTAGGCCACATGGGGACCCCCTCACAAAAACTCATCCTCTTTAGTTGACCATCCCTTAAAATATCTCATGACATCATCATGACACAGTTATTATGTCATTAAACATACCGAAACCCTAAAACTGTATTTTTACTATTCACTGAAAATTCAACTTTCTCAGAAAAAATCCCAAAATTTCACATTAACCAAATATAAATGTTCTTATTTCAAAAATAAACTCCATTTTATAAATATAATTTTATGAATATTTTTATTTTTATTTTTAAATAAATACACTATTCACCGAAAATTCATTTTTTTCAGAAATATCCTCAAAAATTACCTTAACATAATATCGATGCTCTGAGATCAAAAATAAAATCCATTTTATTAAAATAATTTTCTAAATATTTTTAATTTCATTTTTAATTAAAAAACACTATTCACCCAAAAAAACTAATACTTGAATAATAATTTATGAAACCGTTATTTAACCATTTTATTGAATCACATTACTTAATCAAGGTGTCTAGATTATATTAATACTTTCTTTAAGTGAGATTACTAATCCATTTGGACACATTACTAATCCTAATCATAAAATCACTATTCATAATTTACTATTCATCAAAAATCAAGTTGATCTTATTAGACTCTAAATTTCTTACTGAACATAATTGTAAAAGACCATTTTTTAAAAATCGTTACACATTTTTAATTATTTAAGGTTTACATAAACATTTTTTAAAATATTCTTTCAAAAAAATTCACAAAAAATATGCATACTTTATTTATCCGGACATTTGAAAAGTCATAAACATCATCATAGGAAGAAATCCCAATTTTTATTTAAAACAAAGGATTACACAAGGCAGTTACGGTCTCCTTACATATCCCCTTATCACACCAGCATAGGACCTAAGTGTAAGGTGTGCTAAGGTGAGAGAATCTGAGGGAGGCTCGACCAACATCGCACAAGTAGTAATTTCTATCAATTTGAACTTGTCGCGAAGGCGATTCTGTTCTAGCTTCACACGATGAAGTTCGGCTTGGATTTGGTCCAGAGAAAAGCCCAGTGGTGCTACCTCCTTCCCATGTTCTGTTAGATGGGCTTCGATCGGTCCAAGACTACTGGGTGAGGCCATCGAATCTTCTTTCTATAATAATTAACCAAGATTAATTGTATTTAGAGACAACAATCAAAACATTTAGTTTCCAGTGGTCATATTGACCAATGGTCATATAACAGTCAAAACCCAACGGTCTCATTTTAATTATACTCATGTTATTAAATGAAACATTTTTGTTGAGTATAAAAAATAAAATAAAATAACACATAAAATTAGGAAAGAAGATTTATTCAAAATTTCGGGTCGTTACAATCTTCCCCCCTTAAGAAATTACGTCCTCGCAATTTTTAAAATTGGGTTTTGATATTTCATTGAATGTCCCACATGGAAAAAGGAGTCAGAAAAACTATTACTTTAAAAGAAATAAAGGGAAGTACAAAGGTCACCTGAGTTAACCCACACTAGGATTCCATGTAGTAAAACATGGACACAGAGGGGAAAACAAAGGCTCAAGTTCTGAGGGAGAGTGATAGAAAACATGATTAGGAGAAAGTTAACCATAAGAAAATCCCAAACATATGATTTGTGTAAACGGACTTTGATTACCTAGTAGGAAATGTAAACCGACAACGTTTTTGTTTAACGTTACATTTCATAATTTTGAGGAATTCATTTACTACATAGAACAAAAACATAAGAAAATATACCTACCTTCATGTAGAGTTTTATCCTTTAATAAGTTTCTACCAAAACTAAACTTTTCTCCAAATAATGAGAATTCAGGACTACTTGGTATCATCAAAACACAAGAATCATCTTCTAGAGAATCACATAATCCACAAAAGATTGACTATCTATTTCTTTTATCTTTAAACGTTATCCCAAAAACAGAAAGGGTAAGGTAAAACAACTCTTCAAAAAGAAAGAATCCCATAGTAATGGAAACTACTTTTAAATCTTCAAAGTTCCATGGTACTACCCAAAGTTCATCATAGACAATTCCATAAATAATTTTCCTTAAGATTCCTCAAAATAAACCAAACAAAGATTGAAACCCAAATACAAGAAGGATTTGATAACATAGTCTTCCAAAATAAACTTCATTGTTCATCTCCAAACAACATCAACCACTCCTAACATCTTATAACAAAAGTAGCTAACCTAAACATATTTTACCCAAGATAGGTTAATCATTCCCATAAGTAACCTAAATTACTATAAGTCCACCTTAAATTCATCGATTCGTCAAAATATAAGTCAACCTTACTCCTCAATGAAAATACCGTAGTAATATATTTAACTCGGTCATATAGGGTCCCCAAAATAGTGAACGTCTTCCAAAATAATAATAATCTTTTAATCCCCTAAACATCTCTGTCATATTAATACGGCAATTGTCGCATTTCCTATCACATTGGTTGTTGGGACATGTTCTTCCATTTCCCACCATTAACTAAGAATAGAAATTATAATTAGGGGCTTAAATACTTAGCTAATAATCATGAAAAGGAACTTAAAGCATATAAGGATAACTTGTAGAAGAAAAGTATACCCTAACATGTGATCCCCTAGGTTCCCATCTAGGTTATCCATGATCATATATTCTTATGTGAATCTTTATTTTATTTTATCTTTGTTCCTTTAACAATGGTTCATACTAAGCATATGAATTTACCAAAGAATATCCCCCAGGAGTGTCATAACCAAGAGTGCAGCAAGGCCCGTTGTCGTGTACCAGTTCTCATTTGAGTCTAGCTCAAAGTAGTGTTTTCGGGTTTTACCCATATGTACATCTGTGCCAGATCCACCTCTACCTGCTCGTATCCAGATAGGGATGTATTTTCTTGGCAACCCATTACTCAATAATCACCAAAATACCAGGAAGATTTCCTATATATAAACTTTTCTATAGGATTCTTCCTAAAGTTTTAATATCCTAATTTCCACAAATAACAAAACCATCCTTTGATACCAACTATAGCATCCCACCTTTTTATCACATAAACTTTCATTACATTTTACAAAACCGAGGATCTTTATGGTTTAGTTTCTTGGAAACCAGGAACATAAAACATGAAAACATAAAACATTCTTCTTAAACACTTGAAAGGATTATCATCATGTTCATCCTAGGTTCATTACTTCATCTCATAACCTGGGGACATACATCAAATGAAAGGGTGCGCAGAAGGCCCAGTAAGGGAAAAAGGGAAACATTTAACATGTGAACTTGAGATACATCAATAAAGTCCTGAAAAGAACTTTAAGGCATGAAAATGAAATCATGAGGCATATCATAATAAAAATAACATTTTTTCATAACATGAAGATGTGGCTACAACATTTAATATTGAAAATCATTTCTTTTCACCAAGGTCCATCCCCAAGGTGTCATTAAAAATTACCAATGTTATTCACCAAGGTATTAGTCTAAAAAGTCATCTCTAGAGATTAAGTCTTTACCCAATGCATTGGAGCGCTATCTGGGTGCACCCTTGACATGTCTTTTTTATCATGTGAGCCACATATATCATCATAAATCATTTCATAAACAACCCATATATCCTAAAAGAAATGGATTTCATTTCATAATCATAACATTTTAAAAACTGCTTTAAAGACACGATCTTTACGTCACTTTAAACCCACAGAAGGGGAGAGCGGGTCTCATGTATGTAAATCCCAGAATTTAAAATAAAACATTTTGGTATATATGTTAATACCCCTTTTGAAGAAAGATCTTTGAGTATTAACTTAATAAAATAAATGTACTTTAGAAGAAGAGAGAGACATTTTGAGATGGAAATTCTGCAGCATAACGGCTATGTTTCGGGGGTTTAGAAAACATTGAAAAGAGAGGGGACATGGGTTAAACACTCATAAATGACCCATAAAACAGTAGAGGGACAGAATATAAAGTATTTGAGAACATGGTAATGAAATTTTAAAGATATACCATATGAAATGAAGAACATGAAAGTAAGAAAAAAATAAGATTTCTCTTATGAAAATTCGGTAGCCCAACGGCGTCACTTAAACTTCAACAAAAATGAATTGACGAGATCAAATAGGGTCTCTCATCATATGAACATAAAAGATCAGTATGATAGATATAGAAATAATACCCCAACATAATACAAAAGTAACTTTAAATACTTGACAAGAAATTAGATCTTTGAAAAATGAGAAAGGCGAACGAATCCCTTAAAAATTCGGCAGCCTAACGGCGTCACTTAAACTTCAACAAAAAATGAATTGACGAGATCAAAATAGGGTCTCTCATCATATGAACATAAGGGTTCAGTATGATAGATATAGATATCATACCCCAACATAATAAAAAGGAACTTGAAAGACTTTACATGAAAATAGATCGTGAAAACGAGAAGGGTGAAAGAATCCCTTAAAAATTCGGCAGCCTAACGGCGCCACTTAAAACATCAAAATACTGAATTGAAGAGATAAAATGGGGTCTCTCATAATATGATCATAAAATATCTGTATGATATATATAGAGATAATACCCCCAACATAATAAAAATGAACTTGAAAGACTTGACCAGAAAATAGAACTTGAAAATGAGAAGGGTGAAAGAATTCGTCACAAATATTTCGGCAGCCTAACAGCACCACTTAAACATTCATAAAATGAAAAAATGAGAGTAAGAGGGGGTATCTCATCATATGAACATAAAAAGGACAGTATAATGAATATAAAAGAACTTCCTCCAACATATGAACATGGAGCATAAATGGAATGACATAAAATAGATTACTTGAAAAGAAAGAGAGAGGTCAGATCCCTTACCTTAAAACGTAACTCTTAAAACACAAAGGTTGGGACCTTGAGGGATTGGGGGCACCTTGGGAGGACTCCTTGGAAGGTAATGAGACCAGAAATTTTTTGGGGAGAGTGGGGAGTAGAAAGGATGAGAGTATTGCTTGGTATTTTTAGGTAAAGTGAGGGGATAAGGCATTAATGGCCAAGGGACACCTCAAAAGTGGTTTTCTCAAAAGCATGGGCCCTCCCATGGTACTTCCCAGGGAGTTAGGCCACATGGGGGCCCCCACACAATAAATCATCCTCTTTAGTCTACCAACCCTTAAAATATCTCATGAAATCATCAGGACACAGTTATGATGTCATTAAACATACCGAAACCCTAAACGGTATTTTTACTATTCACTGAAAAATCAACTTTCTCAGAAAAAATCCTGAAATTTCATATTAACCAAATATCAATGCTCTAATTTCAAAAATGAACTCCATTTTATAAAAATAATTTTCTAAATATTTTTAATTTTATTTTTAAATAAATACACTATTCACCGAAAATTCATTTTTTGCAGAAAAATACTAAAAAATTACCTTAACATAATATCAATGCTCTGAGTTCAAAAATGAAATCCATTTTATAAAAATAATTTTCTTAATATTTTTAATTTAATTTTTAATTAAAAAACACTATTCACCCAAAAAAAACTAATACTTGAATAATAATTTATGAAACCGTTATTTAACCATTTTATTGAATAACGTTACTTAATCAAGGTGTCTAGATTATATTAATACTTTCTTTAAGTGAGATTACTAATCCATTTGGACACATTACTAATCCTAATCATAAAATCACTATTCATAATTTACTATTCATCAAAAATCAAGTTGATCTTATTAGACTCTAAATTTCTTACTGAACATAATTGTAGAAGACCATCTTTCGAAAATCATTACACATTTTTAATTATTTAAGGTTTAAATAAACATTTTTTAAAATATCCTTTCTCTAAAATTCACAAAAAATATGCATACTTTATTTATCCGGACATTTGAAAATTCATAAACATCATCATAGGAAGAAATACCAATTTTTATTTAAAACAAAGGATTACACAAGGCAGTTGAAGTCTCCTTACATATCCCCTTATCACACCAGCATAGGACCTAAGTGTAAGGTGTGCTAAGGTGAGAGAATCCGAGGGAGGCTCGGCCAACATCGCACAAGTAGTAATTTCTATCAGTTTGAACTTCTTGCGAAGGCGATTCCGTTCTAGCTTCACACGATGAAGTTCGGCTTGGGTTTGGTCCAGAGCAAAGCCCAGTGGTGCTACCTCCTTCCCAAGTTCTGTTAGATGAGCTTTGATCGGTCCAAGACTACTGGGTGAGGCCATCGAATCTTCTTTCTATAATAATTAACCAAGATTAATTGTATTTAGAGACAATAATCAAAACATTTAGTTCCAGCGATCATATTGACCAATGGTCATATGACAGTCAAAACCCAAATGTCTCATTTTAATTATACTCATGTTATTAAATGAAACATTTTTGTTGAGAATAAAAAATAAAATTAAATAACACATAAAATTAGGAAGCAAGATTTATTCAAAATTTCAGGTCGTTACAAGAGAGGTTTCTTTTCTCTTGAATTACTGTTTGGAGCCTTTAGTCAGGGATAGGAAGGGATAGGTACTTGGTAATAAGTTTTTCCCGGGAGTAGCTAACCCATGTGTAGGGAAAATCCATACTACCTCATTTATTGCAGTTTTACTGGTTTTCACTTTTGCAGTTGATTGGATTTCATCGTTG
Organism: Viscum album; assembly: GCA_963277665.1. Classification (NCBI taxonomy): domain Eukaryota; kingdom Viridiplantae; phylum Streptophyta; class Magnoliopsida; order Santalales; family Viscaceae; genus Viscum; species Viscum album. Next base: position 847,714,333 of record OY728121.1, on the reverse strand, counting down.
GGTGATTCACATGCTTTGTGTTGTTACCGTTGTTATTATTGAGGTTCTATTTTTGTTGCAACCCGATGAGATGAGGGTATTCCATCTCATTCATCATATAGCCACTTGATAGAAATCACATTCCACGCATTCTTGTCATGTCATCTAGGATGCATTAGCGATTGCATGTTTTTGTGATAGACATTGTGTAGATTATGCATGCTGTTGTGATAGAAGCTTTGATAGAATATCTTCTTTTTTTATAGAGAATTTGTTTGTATAGTACTTTGCTCTGATTGACCCCAAACTTTGGTTCTGGAGGTGTTATGGGCCCTCATGGACCGGAATTTGGTGGATCATTGCATGGTTTCCTTATTATAACTTGTATAAGATGCCATGCTTTGATCCGTGGGGACTATGGGCCCTCACGGATCGGAATTTGGCACCTTAACTCTTGTTTTCTGTGTTTTTTGGGATTTGGAGTAATTTCTGAGCTACTGCCTGGCAAAACCCAGAATACATAGCTTGTACTTTATGAATACACGCCGTGTAGTTTGAAATTCGTGTTGCCGACTGTGTGAGCAGAAACACGGGGTTGTGAAAAATCTATAGGAACACACAGTGTACGGAGACTACATGCCTTGTTGTAGAGACCGTGTGTCTACCCATGTGACTAACAACACGGATGGATAAAACATTGAATTTACACGCCGTGTCTTCTTGTTACATGTCGTGCCCTGTCACCTAAGTACCCGGTCGTGTCACAAAAACACGGGTCAGGGAAAACCTCCAAGTACATGATGTGTTCTCATGGAGCACGCCGTGTAGAGTGAACCATGTAGCCGGCCGTGTAACTAACAACACGGATCGTTTTAACCTTGTCTAGTACAGGTCGTGTCCTTCGTGAACACGCCGTGTAGTCTAGGATTAAGAAGACCATGTGGGTTAGCCATGTAAGGAGACTCGGGAAGGGGAATAGAGTTCAAGTACACACCGTGTGTGGGGAAAAGACACCCTGTGGTTGGGGAGTTACACGACCAGTTGTGACAGAAGTACACGCCCATGTGAATGGATTAAGATAACAGACCATGTAGATTTTATACATGCCATGTAGTCATGTTTTGTAAAACTTTAATGTTTATTTCTCCTGTTCCCCTCTTTTACTCTTGTGTTCTTAGTCATTGATAATCCTGATCTAAGGTGTGATTTTGACCTTTCAGAGTTATGCCACTGAGACGTCCTCCTATTGCACGTCAACTACCATACAGTGATCAGACACCAGATATGGCCGATAAGGGACCTCCTGTAGATCCTCCAACTGTGCCAGCCTGGGCACCAGCAGTTATACTAGTTGCAGGCATCGATGCATAGTTTAGGGAAGGTTTTTTGAGGATGATGCAGACCTTCCATGGGGCATAGACTCTTGCCCCGTCGATGGCTGAATTAATACGGGTTTTCCAGTAACAGCATCCTCCCACCTTCTTAGGGGAAGGAGGACCACAAGATGAATATTCATGGCTCGAATCCACACTGACGATCTTCGATCATCTCGAGGTACTACCAGAGAGGAGGGTGATGCTTGTAACCTACATGCTCCAAGACTCCACCAATAGTTAGTGGGATGTCATCTCTCAGTCAGGATGCCAGCAGAGTATGACTTGGGATGAGTTTTGGCGCATCTTCTACTATTACTTCTACCCGGAGACCTTGGGGGACAATCAAGCCCAAGAGTTTATGATTCTGGAGCAGGGTACTCTTTCTGTTATGGAGGACTCGTCTCTTTTTACTGAGCTACAACGTTTCAATCCTATTCCAGGAGGCGATGAGTTTTTCCTTGAACGGAAGTTTGAGGATGGTCTGAGGCACGACATCCCCTCGTAGGTGAACATATTTAGGTTGACTTTGATATCCTCTATCGTCAACCAGGCACTGATCACTGAGTGCAATCTGAGGGATTCTGGATTAGTGAGCCAGGGCGGTTCGACATCTAGAGTCAGTGTTCCTCCTACTGATAGTAGGAAGCGCCGCATGGCGTCTGGTCAAGGAGATCAGAGTAGGTGTAATGTATCTTCGGGAAGCAAGGTAGTATGATACCAATGCAAGAGGATCGGGCATACTAGGCCTCAATTCCAGAGAGACCCGATGGAGTGTCTATCTTGCGGAAAGATGGGCCATCTTCCGCATTTTTGTCAGATCTTCTCACCCACATCTGGTGGTAGGGGTTCCTCTATGACCTCGCATTCAGGGGGTGCATCGCCAATTTCTCACCAGTTTGGGAACTGGAGTTCTTTCGGCCGTTTGGGCCATGTTGGAGGTCTTCGTCGTGGCAGTCAGTCACCAGGTTACCAGCGACAGCAGAGTGGACTAGCTCAGAGTGGTCAGCCAGGGTTGCAAGGCTGCGATACAGGCCAGACTTTTGCAGTGGAGCAGACCCATCAGGAGAAAGATCTCGGACCTTCTAATGTTCGAGGTACAATCCTAGTATCCTCAATTTTATCTTCATCTCTTTTCGATACTGGTGTTATGCATAACTTTATCTCTATTGTTTTTGTGGAGATCCTTGGGCTCTTTATCTTTTCCTCTTTCGATTAATTGATGCTAGACACGCTGTTGGGGACTAGACCGGTTAGCGTACGTCAGTGCAGAGAGTTCCCTCTTGAGGTTGCAGGGTATCACTTCTAATGGTACCTCTAGGTCCTAGAGATGACAAGTTATGATGTCATTCCTAGAATGGACTGGTTAGTTCCCTTCTAGGCTGTCGTCGATTATTATCTCCGCATGGTGAGTTTTGTATCACCATAGGGTGGATCCTTTCTTCATAGAGGCGAGTGGGATGCCCAGGTGAGTCAATTCAGACCTAAGAATCATGGGCTAGGAGGATTTACATCCCATATTGCTAGTCGATATCTAGATGACTAGGGGACTTCACAGTTAGACTTTCCTCCAGCGGTGGCTCGTTTCAGAGATTTCTTTCCAGAGGACTTTTTAGGTTTTCCTCCGGAGCATGAGGTAGAATTTTCTATTGAGATCATGCTAGGAGCAGCACCAATGTCCATTCCTCCTTATAGGATGGCTATACCTGAGTTACAGGAGCTCAAGAAGCAGTTGAAGGAGTTGTAGGTGAAGGGTTTCATCCGACCCAGTACTTCTCCTTAGGGTTCGCCTGTCCTGTTTGCGAATAAGGTAGAATGTACCCTCAGGCTTTGTGTAGACTATCAAATGTTGAACCAGTTGACGGTCAAGAACTGATATCCCTTGTCGAGGATCGATGATCTCTTTGATCATCTTCGAGGAGCCTGAGTGTTCTCATAGATTGACTTAAGATCCGGTTATCATCAGTTACGTCTTAGACCATCTGATATACCTCTTACAGCTTTCTAGAGAATGTATGGTATGTACGAGTATATGGTTATGTTGTTCAGTCTCATGAACATGCCTATAGTTTTCATGGCACTGATGAACTGAGTGTTCCATCCATACTTTGATTCCTTCATGGTGGTTTTCTTGGAAAACATCTTGGTGTACTCTCACACTCGTCACGACCATGCTACCCATCTTTAGATCATTCTGAGTAAACTGATAGAGCATCAGTTATATGCTAAGATCTCGAAATGACACTTTTGGAGGGACCATATTCACTTCTTGGGTCATGTCATCCCAGAGACAGGACTATCAGTAGACCCAGAGAAAGTGAGAGTAGTAGTTTCTTGGGAGCAGCTGAAGAATGTCTTTGAGGTATGTATTTTTCTAGGGCTGGATGGATACTACCAGAATTTCATATTGTACTTTTCATGCCTAACAGCACCACTGATAGGTCTGACCAAGAAAGGCACAATGTTCTTATGGTCTGATTCCCATGAGTCATCCTTTGAGGAGCTGAAAGGGAGGTTGACGTCAGCACTGATACTAGTCTTCCCAGAGCTGGGAAAGAGCTATATGGTCTACTGTGATGCTTCAGGTATTGGGATGGGAGTTGTGCATATGCAGGGAGATGGAGTCGTTGCGTATGGGTCTCGACAATTGAGGTCACACAAGAGGAACTACCTGATGCACGATCTCAAGTTGGTAGTTGTTGTTCATGCCTTGCGTTGTTGGAGACATTAAATTATTGGGGAGCACTTTGTGGTGTTTACTAACCACAAGAGTCTCAAGTACATCTTCACTAAGTGTGATCTGAATCTGAGACAGCGCAGGTGGGTCGAGTACCTTCAGTCCTTCGACTTTGAGCTTTCCTATACACTGGGAAAGGGAAACGTAGTGGATGAGGCGTTGAGCAGGAGAAATCAGATACAAGCAGTTCAGGAAGACAATAGTGAGTGGCATCTTATGGATCTGTTCTATGAGATGCATTTGGAGGTGCATGACAAACAGGGGCAGACCTTTCTATATTCTGTAGCTGTTACCTCCACACTTCTTGATCCGGTACGGATGAGGTAGCTATCAGACTTAGAAGGCCTAGTCCCATGGGAGAGTGTGTCAGGAGAGGACTCTCTTCCTGGATGGTCAATGGGTGAGGATGAGATCTTTCAATTCCAGGGACGCGTATGGGTGCCAGCAGACATACGTGAGGAGATGATGTGATATTTTCATTCCTCAGTTTGGGCAGTTCATCCTAGCGTCACCAAGATGTATCATGATCTACACAGCTAGTATTGGTGGCTAGGTATTAAGAGAGATGTTTTTGGTGTTTTCATGAGGTTTTCCACTTGTTGGTAGGTGAAATTGGAGCATCAACGGCTGTCAGGTCTTTTACAACAATTACCCATTCCGGAGTGGAAGTGGAACAATGTCATGATGGATTCCGTGACAGGGTTTCTGAGGTCCCATTGAGGGAATGATGTAGTATGGGTTGTCATTGACAGACTCACGAAGGTTTCTCACTCCTTTCCAATCAAGTATACATTCAGTGTTGGTGAGATGGGATAGTTGTACATCTGAGAGACAATATGTCTACATGGAGTTCAACACTCCATAGTTTCTGACAGATTGTGCATTTTACTTCTCGATTCTAGTAGGGGCTTCAGAAGGCTTTGGGTACACAGGTACTTTTGATTACAGCTTACCATCCACATACAGATGGCCAGTCCGAGTGTATGATTTAGGTTCTTGAGGATATGCTCATATCTTGCATTCTAGACTTTGGAGGTTCTTGGTAGAAGCATCTACCTCTTGTGGAGTTCACCTACAACAACAGTTTTCAGGTGAATATTCAGATGGACCCTTACGAGGATTTGTATGGTAGGCCATGTCGATCACCTTTATGTTGGCTGGAGGCAGGAGAGGTAGCTTTGCTAGGACCTCGTCTTGTTCAGGATACCTCAGAGAAGATAGAGTTGATTCGGAAGAGGGTGGATACCGCACAGTCTCAATAGAAGTCTTATGCTGATCAGCGGAGACGGCCATTGGAGTTTGAGGTTGAGTATCAGGTTTTCCTACATGTCACACCGAGGTTAGGACCCAAGAGAATTTGGAGACAGGGTAAGCTTTCACCATGGTACGTCGGGTTATTTGAGTTGTTGGAGAGAGTTGGTCCGGTTTCCTATCGGTAGCAGTTACCTCAGAGGTATCAGGATATGCACGACATCTTCCACGTTTCTCCCCTTCGATGTTACTTTTCAGACCCATCTCATGTCTTTCAACCTGAGTAGGTTGAGTTCAAAGCAAATGCATCGTTTGAGGAGCATCCTATCCAGATTGTCGATCGCAGTATGAAGGTTCTTTGTGGCCGGTTTGTTCCTCTGGTATGGGTGTTATGGTAGCACAAGAGACTACAGGATGAGACTTGGGAGAGGGAGGCTGATGTATGATCGTAGTGGCCGGAGCTTTTTTGGGGTTTCCTCTTCTATGCCTCGCTAGGGAAATTCGGGGGCAAATTTCTTTAAGGGGGAAAGTTTGTAAGAATGCAGACCTTCTTTTCAGGTATGTTTTTTTTTATTTTGGAGTTTTTTAGACAAGTGGAGTTTTTGGAAATTTTTGAAGTACATGCCATGTACTTTGATACCACTCAAGGTCGTGTACTGGTCATGTCATGACCACACACATGGCCATGTAGGGGTGATCTGGAGTCCGCTTTAATTGGATTATGGAAAATCCTAGTACACTCCATGTACTCCAAAAGTACACACTGTGTACTTTTTTTTCATTAAACGGACCGGGGACACATCTTAACCCCAAAACTGTCTTCTTCTCCAGCTTCTTCGACTGAGAGCATCTCGTACGGCCACAAATCACCTCCGAGACCCCGATCCTCCATCCGTTCTCCGAATCAATCACCGTCAATTATTTTGGAACCGCAGTGGTAAGATCTTCCATCTTCTAGAGAATCGTTTTCCAATTCTTCCTATTTCTCAAGTTATCGTGGTTTGAGCATTTTGTATGTTTTTGTAGATCTATGACGACCTACGAAGATTCAAGACTTGTGGTTCAATTATATCGATCTCCTAGAATCAAGGTAGGTGGTTTGTTCCTTTATGTTCGAAGTCCTTGAGTTTTATATGCAATTCCCACCAATACCCTTGAATGGGGTATTGCATGTTTACTATTTTACCCATGTTGTTTTCCTGCATTGCTTGTATACTTGTGTAGAGGTAATTTGGTTATGTATGAGGATAATTTCTATGCTTGGATGTTTTTGCCCATGCCTTGTTCTGTTTACGACCTTTTGGTCTTGTTCATCCTTTGGCTGTTATACATATTTTCCATGCCTTGTGACTATAGGATGAAGTGATGTTCTCTGACATGTTTTTTATGTTGTAAAGTGGTTATCCAAGTAGCTATGTAGGTTTACTTTGGCCTTATAACATTCTTATGCACTGACTGGAATGGGGCCGTGAGAAACTGGTGTTATAGATTATAGGGGATAGACCGAGTGATCTTCCCAGAGAGTCTTGGATATTATAGACTATAGGAGGATAAACCGAGTGAGCTTCCTCAGAGAGTCTTGAGCTTATTGTAGAGACCCGAATCTTGACGTACATGGACATTACATTACTTTTTCGGAATACTTAGTACATAACAAAAACACACACACAAGGACCGTAATAGTTTAGTGTCTTTGGAAACTCAGAACGTAATCTTCTAATCATGGTGAAAGATCTTCCTTTTTTTCTTACCTAAAACCTTTCTTTATATCCTGTGGAAAAGAAAACATAAAAGGGTGATCTCAAATGCTCAGTAAGGGTAAACAAAAGAAATATCAATCACGTCATATTCATAAGAACATATCTCATGGAAATCTTAACCTGCAAAAGAGATCATAATTTCATAACATGGGATAAATCATAGTAGTGAAATTTAATACCAATAATCATAACATAAAACATGAAACTTTGTGTCATACACACATAATCATAGAGAATCATTTCTTATTAGTCAAGACTCATTGCCAAGACTATCTTAGTGGAAAAAGTCCCTTTCTGAACCGAGTTCACTCCTCGTTCCAGTCCTGTTTCACTGAACCGGTATAACTTACCGTTCCAGCCATGTCTATCTCATGAGATATAAAATCTTTACCCAATGAATTGGAGGGAGATATAGGTCCCACCCATCTCATAATGATACCATTCTTATGTGTGCCACAAAATCATAAATCATACATCATTGCATAACCCATGTAATAAAAATGGGAATCTTAAACATCATGACATCATAAAACAATTCATATAAGATAAAGGAATTAATAAAAATAATTCCATCACAACATAATCAAATCAATGTAATAATAGGGATAGAAATATAACCCTTTATTATCTTAGATGGAAAATAATTTTGATAAAACACTTGAACTCCATTCTTAAGGAAAATATCCTTTCTACTTCAAAAACACTTTTCCTTTCTTAACATGTCATAAAATTCTAAACTAAGAGAAGTTGATTAAACAAAAACAAGAAAACTTGTAAAGGAAGCTTCTTGGAAATAATGTTTTAAAAATCCATTCATGTTGTATAAGTTAAAAAAACATTCTTCTCATACTTTTGTCGGAAAGTCAAAAAGTACCTCGTACGAAAAATGACAAAAGATTCCTTTCATATCATTTACTAAAATCCCACAGAAGGGTAAAATTGGATTAAAACAATTGTAGGTGGATGTAAATAATATTACATATTGAAAAAACATGGATGTGGATGATAAAATACACCCGAGTAAATACCAAAGTATAAACAATCTCGGATAAAAATGAGATTGTGATATTTCCATTACCTTAGGTCCAATTTGCTTCGTAAGTGTCCGAACCTCCTCTATAATGATTTAAATCATGTCATTGAATTATTCCAGAATCATAATCATTGTTATGATATCATATATGGTTCACTTATGACTTTATATTACCCGTTCTTTTGTAAATTCCATGTTAAAGAGTGTTTTGGGTATAATCGTCTCATTTGTCGTTCGTGTTTTAACTTGTAATTATTCATATGATTACTTAGATCATGATTACTTAAATCCAAAATGTAAAACATGATTTATATATAATATATATTCAGAATATACATATATATAATAGATCAGTAAATGGAAAGAAATACACCGTTCATGGAGACGGTAGGCCGTACGTACGCATGAACGCTGTTTTTGTTTCCTTATTGAGTTGAATGGAATTAAGTAGATGACATACATATATATACACATAAATGAAGTATTATTATGTCATATATTTCATGATTACTTATTATATATACTTTATAATTATTCATGAATGGTTAACCTGGAGAATGAATCTCATCGCGTCGTGGAGACGGTAGTTCGTACGTACGCAGGAGCGATGATATCGTTCTCATGATCGTGGGACTATATTAGAGTGTATGTATACTATCTCAGAATCAATATCACTTTAAAATAATCATATATAGTTATTATTTACACCATTATACCCATCCATGTAAGGTGGTGGTGGAAAATAGATTACACAACGGCGTGGAGACGGTATTCCGTACGTACGAACGCGTGGTGATTTCATTTTCCGTAGGATGGATAGATGGTGAAATAGGGTTTTTTCATACTTATAATAACATATCAGTATATGAGTGATACTGATGTTATTACTTCATGATGAGACAACTAAAGAAGAAGAAGTGGAGGAAGAAATAAAGATGAAAGAATCGGTAACGGGCATTACCTCTTCTTTGAAGCGCTTCTTTGAGACCTCCTTTTAGGGCACTAAAATTGGTCTTTGAAGAAGACCAGGACGTCTAGGATATCTCTAGGGAAGTGGAGAGAAGAAATTGGTAGGGTTTGGCCGAGATTGAAGGCTCAAAGTGGTGTGAGGAAGAGAGGGAGGAGGTGCCCTTTTATAAGGGAGGAGAGGGGCTCCTTTGGAAAACTAAAACTATTATTTTATTATATAGTCATATTCGGTTTTAAAGAGCTCCAAATTGATTTATCTTGAAGCTAATGTGGGTATGGGTCGAAATCCTCTCATCCAATAGAATTTAGACAAGTTTAGGTTCCTATTTGGACCTTATCATTTAGATTTAACATTAAGTTAAATAATTTTACTTTTACCGTGTCTTCTTGTGTTATTACACTATAAGGTTAATAAACTTACTATAACAAGCCAAACGAACCCCAAGTTGTTTATTATTAATATATATAACCTTATCTAAGTAATTTGGCCGAAACTTAGATTTTTAGGAATAAAATAACAATTAATAATATAATATTTGTTTTAAAAACTATTTTGTGTCAATTTTGACACTATTTGGTAATTGATTTTTGTAAAAATCATAACAGAATTATTAGTTAGAAAAAAGTTAATACAATCAATAATAACATGTCATATTAACATAGAAAATTAGTGTAATTCATAAAAAGTCTCAAATTACATTTTTTTGGGTATTTATAACATCAATTATGTCAATATTTTATTAATAAGATAATTACTGCATCATTGTTTTGTCACAAATAAATTAAATTATTTAATGTCTAAAAATTACAAATAAAATATCACTATGTAGGAAATATTTTTATCTTTCTAATGGATATTTATAGTCGAATTTACCTTATTTATAACCCTATATTAAAAATTATTTATTTATTAAACTTTGATTTTAACTATTTTAACCCTTCTTTAAATAAATTAATAATAAATGTCCTAATCTAATCCAAGTGGGCTTAAATGGTCATATTTTATTCCTAAGGTTGTTTTTGGTCGAATTACACTTATCCAATAGAATTATGACATGTGTTAGGGTAATAATAATATCATTTTTACCCTTAATTACCCAATTTACTTTTAACCGTGGTAAAAAAAAGTCAAACGTTACTATTCACCAAAAATTATTTTCATCTCATTGAACCACATTTTAGTCCTTGATATTAACCTTGTCTCTCGGATTTTCGAAATTTCACTCACAGAAGCGGTAAAATTAAGTTTTATAAAAAATTCAGTTTTTTAACTACCACTTAGTGGTTTCACTATTCATCAAAAAATGAACGTTTCCAGAAAAATACAAAAAATTAGGTCTAAGCTATATTTGATATTATGAATTCAACAAATTATGTCTATTTACCAAATTCAAAACATATCAGTTACATTAATTAATTTAAAAATTAATTCCCGTCGTCAAAACAAATAGCGTGTTTTTAAGAGATAATAACTATCAAAAGATTAACACTTGTTTATGTCTGATTTAAATTTGAAATTACATCCAATGACCAACATTGTATTAAATTGTAAAAATATATTATAAATATACTTCAAAACCACTCAAATTAATAATTTGTCACTATTAATTAGTTTGATTAAAAAAGTTGTTTTTAATTAAAATTTAGTAATTTCCACTATTCATCAGAAAATGAAAGTTATCCGAAAATAACCAAAATTTCACCCTAATCTAATTTAGATATTCCAAATCCAAAAATAAAGTTCATTTTGAAAAATAAAATTTATAAAATTTCAAAAAAGTGGTTATTACTATTCATAACGGCTAGTTTTTAATAATATTTTAATAGCATATCGTTGTTTGGTGAAACTCGGTATTGCGTACTACACACGCTATCGAGGAAGGTCGCGATTGCATGTAATGAAAGGAAAGTCAAGGATGCGTGTTGTGCAATCCCCTTTTAGTGTAGCGTACAACACAAGACACGAAATTGAAAAGAATATTTTTCATAAAATATTGGGGTGTTATATTCTACCCCCCTTAAAATGAATTTCGCCCTCGAAATTCGTCGGGGTTATAAATGGTTTACTACTCGAAAGTTTCTTTAATAGAAACCCACATCGTAAAAAGGAATACCAAAACCAATCTTTAAAAACAAAAGTATGAAATGTAACGGTTACCCAAATAAACTATTCACTGGGTTTCCACATAGAAGAACATAGGTGAAAATATGGGTATGGAAGAGAAATCGAACTGTCATGTTCGGATGGATAGTGGTAGAGAACTTGGCTATGAAAAATCCAACAATCAAAAAGCCATAAATTTGTGGTGATCTAGGGTACCATCTAATTTATCGGATATAAGGGAACTAGGACAACATTTTTGGTTTTCAAGATCATTTCCCTAAAGTTGATGAATTAAAAGAAATACTTACATGATTTTGGTACAATCTCACATTTGTTCGTGAATTGAATAATTTCCACTTCATCCCTTAAAGAAATGAAGTTGAATTTGTTATTTTGTTAGCAGATCATGTGATAGAATGATGGTTCATTCCATCAGTTTCAAACAAAAGGTTAGCAAAAGTTATAAGTCCATCTTATGGTTAGAGTAATCATATATGGTTCCGAAAATGAACTTATAGTTCATATATCATACCGCTTAATAAAATAGAACTAGTTTCTACTAACCAGGGACTTCTTGTAGGCCAGTGGTAGGCGATAAAGGCCAGTCGCATTTCAGTTGTGGGTTCGATTCCCACATCCTTGTCCGACGCGGTGGGCTGTCGCCCATCCTACAGGTTTTCCTTTTTCTAAAACTACATTACTATAACATCCCATCAATAATATCGAAAACAAACTTCTATCCTTAGACAATACTAACTTATGTCCAACATAATCCATTCCATTCTGTAGGCTTATCCAAAATATTGTTGTCCAATATTACAGTGAAAATGATTACCAAAGAGTTCATATAACAAGCATGTTAATACCATCTTTGATCCCCATATATCATGAGATATGTCTTGTTGGTCACATTCCAAACATTCGATGGCCTTAATCATGTATTCTCTTGAAAAATGAATACCCATTGAATCTTAGTGAAAACATGAGTGCTGTCAAAAGTTAACTCTTTTCACATATCAAAACCTCAAACCATGATTTAACTATTTCCTTATATCAGTCAGGAGCTTATGAATACTGTCAAACATTTCATTTTTTTCCTTATCCCTTCATTATGCGCATATCATCTTTTTTCCAAAAATATCTCAATCACTTTCCATGGTTACCGGTACCATAAAATTATTGAAAACCATAATAGACCAATACATAAATATTCCAAAATTCCACGATACTATATACAACATTATTTTGGAATTCCATTATATAAACACTTAATCATTCCACCACATCGTTTTCATATTCAACATCGTCAATGGTGATCGCATGTGACTTCCCTTTGTCCTTTAAATTAAGTGGTTTCTCATGTCGATCATCACTAACCCTTGGATTAGGGCATTTATTAGCATAATGCCCCATTTCCTTGCACTTGAAGCATTGAAGTGTAGCAGGTTCATTCTGTGTATCCCTTCCTTTGTTTGCGTCATTATACATCTTCTTCCCATCATTGCGGCATTCAAATGCCCGATGACCTTCCTTTCCACATTTGAAACATTTACTTGTCCCTTTAAGACAATTTCCACCATGCTTCTTTCCACACTTTCAGCATAAGGAAACATTCATCTTCTTTTCACCATTATTCTGAGATTTCTCCTTGAACTCCATCTTTCGTTTCTTGTCAAAACTATGAGATGGATAAGTAACACCAACTTCCATTTCTACCTTGATATCACAACGCATAATTTCTTCATAGCTACTGAAGTCTCTTATAGCTAATGCCCTTCAAATATTTGTTTTTAAGCCACTGAAGAATCGATCAACTTTACTTTTAGGTTGGATGATAAATCCAGATGCATACCTTGAAAGCCTTGTAAAATTCGCTTCATATATACCAACAGATTCATCATCCTTTTTCTTTAGTTCAAGAAACTCCTTCTCAATCTTTGTTCGAAGAATACTAGGGAAGTACTTATTGAAAAATAAGTTAATGAACTCGTCCCATTCCATGGACTCAATTTCATCTCTTTGCCTCGTATTCTTGATAAGATTCCACCATTGATCAGCTTCACCTGCCAAACGATATACTGCTAATATGACTTTATCATGTTCATAACATTGAAGAACTAAAAATATCTTTTCAGTGGTACTGATCCATTGTTCAGCAACAAGTGGATCAGAAGACCCACTGAAAGAAGGTGGACGTTGCCTCATGAAGGAATCAATAGAATATTGTTCCCTTCTCTTCTCATTTGGAAGTCCAGCATGATTCATAGCTTGTGTAAGTATAGCAATAAGATTTTGCACTCCATCTCCCATAACATTTGTTTTTTCAGGAGGACAATCATTGCATTGTCCATTGCATTGATCAACACGGTTATTTCGGGTTCTAGCCATCGTCTAAAACCCAAAAAGAATAGTGTGAGCGGAAAAAATCATGCTAGGGAAAACAACATAATAAAGGGGGAGTACCTTCAATATATAACATCTTAGGTTTAATTCTAAGATCGTTAGCGCTATTCTAGGACTATAACCTATACTTATACTTAACCTTAGGGACATCCCTAGACATACCTTAGAAATATCTCTATGGATCTCACTAAAGTTCTCGCATCCTAGTTTCCAAAGGTTGACTAAACCTTTCCTCTGATACCAACTGTAGAGACCCGAAGCTTGACGTACATGGAAATTACATTACTTTTGCGGAATACTTAGTACATAACAAAAACACACACACAAGGACTGTAATAGTTTAGTGTCTTTGGAAACTCTGAACGTAATCTTCTAATCATGGTGAAAGATCTTCAACATCTCCCATAAAGATCTTCCCTTTCTTTTCTTACCTAAAACCTTTCTTTATATCCTGGTGAAAAGAAAACATAAAAGGGTGAGCTCAAATGCTCAGTAAGGGTAAACAAAAGAAATATCAATCACCTCATATTCATAAGAACATATCCTTTGGAAATCTTAACCTGAAAAAGAGATCATAATTTCATAACATGGGATAAATCATAGTGGTGAAATGTAATACCAATAATCATAACTTAAAACATGAAACTTTGTGGCATACACACATAATCATATAGAACCATTTCTTATTAGTCAAGACTCATTTCCAAGACTATCTTAGTGGACAAAGTCCCTTTCTGAACCGAGTTCACTCCTCGTTTCAGTCCTGTTTCACAGAACCGGTATAACCTACCGTTCCAGCCATGTATATCTCATGAGATATAAAATCATTACCCAATACATTGGAGGGAGATATAGGTCCCACCCATCTCATAATGATACCATTCTTATGTGTGCCACAAAATCAAAAATCATGCATCATTGCAAAACCCATGTAATAAAAATGGGAATCTTAAACATCATGACATCATAAAACAATTCATATAAGATAAAGGAATTCATAAAAATAATTCCATCACAACATAATCAAATCAATGTAATAATAGGGATAGAAACAGAACCCTTTATTATCTTAGATGGAAAATAATTTTGATAAAACACTTGAACTCCATTCTTGAGGAAAATATCCTTTGTACTTCAAAAACACTTTTCCTTTCTTAACATGTCATAAAATTCTAAACTAAGAGAAGTTGATTAAAAATAAACATGAAAACTTGTAAAGGATGCTTCTTGGAAATAATGTTTTAAAAATCCATTCATGCCGTATAAGTTAAAAAACATTCTTCTGGTACTTTTGTCGGAAAGTCAAAATGTACCTCGTACGAAAAACGACAAAAGATTCCTTTCATATCTTTTACTAAAATCTCACAGAAGGGTAAAATTGGATTTAATAAATTTTAGGTGGATGGAAATAATATTAAATATTGAAAAAACATGGATGTGGATGATAAAATACACCCCAGTAAATACCAAAGTATAAACAATCTCAGATAAAAATTAGATTGTGATATTTCCCTTACCTTAGGTCCAATTTGCTTCGTAAGTGTCCGAACCTCCTCTATAATGATTTAAATAATGTCATTGACTTATTCCAGAATCATACTCATTGTTATTATGTCATATATGGTTCACTTATGACTTTATATTACCTGTTCTTTTGTAAATTCCATGTTAAAGAGCGTTTTGGGTATAATCGTCTCATTTGTCGTTCGTGTTTTAACTTGTAATTATTCATATGATTACTTAGATCATGATTACTTAAATACAGAATGTAAAATATGATTTATATATAATATATATTCATAATATACATATATATAATATATCAGTAAATGGAAAGAAATACACCGTTCATGGAGACGGTAGGTCGTACGTACGCATGAACGCTGTTTTTGTTTCCTTATTGAGTTGAATGGAATTAAGTAGATGACATACATATATATACACATAAATCCAGTATTATTATGTAATATATTTCATGATTACTTATTATATATACTTTATAATTATTCATGAATGGTTAACATGGAAAATGAATCTCATCGCGTCGTGGAGACGGTAGTCCGTACGTACGCACGAGCGATGATATCGTTCTCATGATCGTGGGACTGTATTGGAGTGTATGTATACTATCTCAGAATCAATATCACTTTAAAATAATCATATATAGTTATTATTTACACCATTATACCCATACAAGTAAGGTGGTGGTGGAAAATAGATTACACCACGGCGTGGAGACAGTATTCTGTACGTACGCACGCGCGGTGATTTCATTTTCCGTAGGATGGATAGATGGTGAAATAGGGTTTTTTCATACTTATAATAACATATCAGTATATGAGTGATACTGATGTTATTACTTCATGATGAAACAACTAAAGAAGAAGAAGTGGAAGAAAAAATAAAGATGAAAGAATCGGTAACGGGCATTACCTCTTCTTTGAAATGCTTCTTTGAGATCTCCTTTTAGGGCACTAAAATTGGTCTTTGAAGAAGACAAGGACCTCTAGGATGTCTCTAGGGATGTGGAGAGAAAAACTTTTCAGGGTTTGGCCGAGCTTGAAGGCTCAAAGTGGTGTGAGGAAGAGAGGGAGGAGGTTCCCTTTTATAAGGGAGGAGAGGGGCTCCTTTGGAAAACTAAAACTATTATTTTATTATATAGTCATATTCGGTTTTAAATAGCTTAAAATTGATTTATCTCGAAGCTAAGGTGGTGATGGGTCGAAATCCTCTCATCCAATAGAATTTAGACAAGTTTAGGTTCCTATTTTAACCTTATCATTTAGATTTAACATTAAGTTAAATAATTTTACTTTTACCGTGTCTTCTTGTGTTATTAAACTATAAGGTTAATAAACTTACTATAACAAGACAAAAGAACCCCAAGTTGTTTATTATTAATACATATAACCTTATCTAAGTCATTTGGCCGAACCTTATATTTTTAGGAAAAAAATAACAATTAATAATATAATATTTGTTTTAAAAACTATTTTATGTCAATTTTGACACTATTTGGTAATTGATTTTTGTAAAAATTATAAAAGAATGATTAGTTCAGAAAAATTTAATAAAATTAATATTAAAATGTCATATTAAACTATAAAAGTAGTGTAATTCATAAAAAGTCTAAAATTACATTTATTTGGGTATTTATAACATCAATTATGTCAATATTTCATTAATAAGATAATTACTGCATCATCATTGTGTCACAAATAAATTAAATTATTTAATGTATAAAAATTAAAAATATAATATAATTATGTAGTAAATATTTGTATCTTTCTAATTAATATTTATAGTCTAATTTATCTTATGTATAACCCTATATTAAAAATGATTTACTTATTAAACATTGATTTTAACTATTTTAACCCTTCTTTAAATAAATTAATAATAAATGTCCTAATCTAATCCAAGTGGGCTTAAATGGTCATGTTTTATTCCTAAGGTTATTTTTGGTCGAATTACATTTATCTAATAGAATTAGGACATGTTTTAGGGTAATAATAATATCATTTTTACCCTTAATTACCCTATTTACTTTTAACCGTGGTAAAAAAAGTCATAAGTTACTATTCACCAAAAATTATTTTATCTCATTGAACCACATTTTAGTCCTTGATATTAACTGTGTCTCTTGGATTTTTGAAATTGCACCCACAGAAGCGGTAAAATTACGTTTTATGAAAAATTCAGTTTTTTAACTACCACTTAGTGGTTTCACTATTCATCAAAAAATGAACGTTTCCAGAAAAATACAAAAAATTAGGTCTAAGCTATATTTGATATTTTGAATTCAAAAATGACGTCTATTTACCAAATTCAAAACATATCAGTTACATTAATTAATTTAAAAATTAATTCCCATCATCAAAACAAATAGCGTGTTTTTAAGAGATAATAACTATCAAAAGATTGACACTTGTTTATGTCTGATTTAAATGTGAAATTACATCCAATGACCAACATTGTATTAAATTGTAAAAATATATTCTAAATATAATTTAAAACCACTCAAATTAATAATTTATCACTATTAATTATTTTGATTAAAAAAGTTGTTTTTAATTAAAATTTAGTAATTTTCACTATTCATCAGAAAATGAAAGTTATCCGAAAAGTACCAAAATTTCACCCTAAGCTAATTTAGATATTACGAATCCAAAAATGAAGTCCATTTTGAAAAATAAAATTTATAAAATTTCAAAAAGTGGTTATTACTATTCATAACGGCTAGTTTTTAATAATTTTTTAATAGCATATCGTTGTTTGGTGAAACTCGGTATTACGTACTACACACGCTATCGAGGAAGGTCGTGATTGCGTGTAATGAAAGGCAAGTCAAGGATGCGTGTTGTGCAAGCCCCTTTTGGTGTAGCGTACAACACAAGACACGAAATTAAAAAGAATATTTTTCATAAAATCTTGGGGTGTTACACTTATAGACTACAAGAGGATAAATCGAGTGAGCTTCCTCAGAGAGTCTTTGTTTGTGTGAATTTCCTTAAACCATTCCAGGATATAGGAGGAATTGACCGAGTGAGCTTCCTCAGAAAGTCCGTGATAGACCTGAGGCTATAGGAGGAATTGATAGAGTGAGCTTCCTCATAGAGTCTCTAGAACTTGGGGATATAAGAGTATTAGACCGCATGATATTCCTCATAGAGTCCTCGACTACCTTAGACTATAAGGGGAATTGACTGAGAGTTCTTCCTCAGAGAGTCTTATAAATTCTTATGAACAAACCAGAGGGGTTAGGCTGAGTGTACTACCAAGAGCGTTATTGGTGCTTCTTGGATTAGACCAGAGGGGACAAATGTGAGTACTTCCCAGAGGGATTCCTGTTTC
Source organism: Viscum album (assembly GCA_963277665.1). Lineage (NCBI taxonomy): Eukaryota > Viridiplantae > Streptophyta > Magnoliopsida > Santalales > Viscaceae > Viscum > Viscum album. The sequence goes on along the minus strand of OY728121.1, from coordinate 847,695,870 downwards.
TGATTAGTTGTTTTCTTCAGTACTACTTGTAGATCTGTGAATTGTTTATTGTGTGTATCATCCTATTTAATTTTTACTGTTTACTACTTATTATACTATTACCTATCATATGCTCACTGACTACTAGGAACAGATATTCAAGTGGTTGCCTACTGGGATTTAGTCCCACACCCTTTTTGGGTTGTGATTTTTGGCCCAAACATATTATATTATTGCATGTATAAACAAGGGAAAGAACCCTTCGACTTCAGGTACTTGACTGCATTGGAGCAAGAGAGCATGGGACCAAACTGAGGCATGAGATGATGAGGATTTTATCTATTTACCTTTCTTTTTTACATTGGTTTGCACTATTGTATTTCCATCATTGTGACTTGTTTGGCTGCTTTCCTAGACATTTGTATCATGCATAATTTCATATATGTATGTATTCTCAAATTGTTTATTGTTTTAATCTTATGTTGTTCACTTGTGTAAGGATTGTTTATTGCTTTCATTATTTTTTATTATTTCTCTGTTTCATTGTGTACTCTGCCAATGAGGGCATAGTTTCCCCACTATCACACCAAGGTCCCTTGGTGCTAGTTGGAAGCCTCTATCGTTTGGGAAAATGCGCTTGAGGCCATGTGACCAACCGGGTACGGGGCGCCTCTAGGTGGATTCTGGAAATGGGACATTTGGGTGGGTGTGATAATCCCAAATCGAAGGAGGAGGCGCATGAAGCACCCCCTTTATAAGGTGGTGTGGATACCTCTCCCATCTTGATGCCTTTTCTTGGGGGGTGCCTAAGGGCCAGAGCCTAGGGAAAACAAAACCGTGCGGGCTAGGCCCAAAGAAGAAATATCATGATCATGGGCTGGACTGGGCCATTACAAATGGTATCAAAGCCGATGTTCATTTGATATTCCAGCGAGGATGCTGGGACCTTCTTAGGGGGTGGGTTATGGAAATCCCACATCGAAGGATGAGGAGAACGAAGCACCCCTTTAGAAGGTGGTGTGGATACCTCTCCCATCATGAGGCCTTTTCCTGGGGGTTGCCTAATGGAAAGAGCCCAGGGAAAACAAAACCATGCGGGCTAGGCCCAAAGCAGAAAATATCATGATTGTGGGCTGGAATAGGTCATTACAAATGGTATCAGAGCTAGTACCCAGCCTTAAGTGTGGTGCACTTCCTGGGTTGAGATGTAGGGCCCACAACGTGGATGTTGTGATCTAGGGGGGGCTGATTGTAACACCCCCAAATGATAAAGGGTTAAATTAATAAATGATATGACTCATGTCAATAAGGTGAACCTTTCTTTTAGAGAGCCTACCTGATTAGAACTCCACAGTTAAGCATGCTTGGACTGGAGTAGTAATTAGCATGGGTGTCCTTCTAGGAAGTTTCCCAAGGTGTGTGTGAGTGAGGATAAAACACTCTGAAATATTGGCATGTGGGGATAGTCATTAGTCTTATAAGCGACCATAGTGAGTAATATCAGATGGTGTGATAGTAAGTCAACTAAGGTATTACAGGAGACCCATGGGGTCAGATGACAAGGTTCATGGCCCGGGGAGGCAGGTCGTGACAAATGGTATAAGAGTTGGTGTCTATTCGATGTGCCAGCGAGGACGCTGGGCCCTTCTAGGGGGGTGGGTGGGTGTGATAATCCCACATCGATGGAGGAGGTTCACAAAGCTCCCCTTTATAAGGTGGTGTGAATACATCTCCCATCTTGAGGCCTTTTCCTGGGGGTTCCTGAGGGCCAAATCCCAAGAAAAAAAAACCATGTGGTCTAGGCCCAAAGCGGACAATATCCTGATCATGGGATGGACTGGGTCGTTACAAATAATATGATGGACATGGAAACCCCGACTCTCTCCTCTTCCTAATAGGTGTTTCTATATTTATGAACAATTACCTGAGATTCATTTTAAGTTTCAATCATCAAAAAAATAGGAAGATATAAATGGGGGAGAGATACATGTATTAAATAAATCAATTTCTATAGAGGATGTAACAAAGATGGTACCTCTCACTATAGATGGACCCACAACAACCTCCATCAGAAACACATTCATTGTATAAAGGTACTTAAATATTAAGGCCTATGGCTGGAGCCCTGTGGACTTTAAAGCATCGAACTACATTATATTATCCTTAGGATTTGATGACCCATGACCATTTTTAGGCATATATATAGCCTAAAATAATAACTATAAATGATTGTAGTGGACACAAGAATTACATATCATTAAGGGGGATGGGACAAGAATTTTGGGTGTTCCCAAACTTTCCCTGTTGATAAAAATTACAGGGAATGATATTGGATGAAAATGATGGGGTAGAGATGGCTCAATACTAAGAACCACCTCCCCTAACCCTGTGATGATCATGTCACTTCCTTTGATTTTCCTACGCACCACTAAAGCTTCCACTAAGTTGAAGGGAAAGGTAATAATAACCAATGTTTCTTGTTGTGTTAATATCTACCATCATATCCTTGACTAATATCTTCACATTGGTGGAAATATTCAGTATAAAAACATATGATCTCATATCAAGTCACAAACCCTAGAGACACTTATGAGCTTTCAATTGATCATTCCTCAAAAACACTACTGAAAAAATAGCTGCACAAACTGATTGGTGAACTCTAAAACTGAATGCTCTCCCTACTATAAAGAGAAGGACTCAAAATAATTTTCCAACATTAGAGACCATGGGTAGAACTACTTGAAGAAGACGGTTTTAGACCCCTCAAGATCCAAGCACACATTCCTATATTCATGTTCCATAGAATCCCACAACCACTTTTTGGATCCCCTAATTCTAAATGTTATACACATCACCTTTATTGCCTCGGGTGTGTCCAATAAGTTTAATATCTGATCAATCTTGTATATCCAGTCCTCTTCCTCTTAGGGATCATTCATACCACTAATGGATGGGGTTTCTCATGTATGAACTCCCATGATTGATACATGTCTCCTCTCACTCCTGATTGTGCCTTAATAGCTAGGTTATGAACTTTTAGTTCATTTTGGAAAATGGAATGAATTGTTTTCACAATGTATTCTATAAAATTCTAATCCAAAGAAGAATTACCTTGAGTTTCATCCACTTCACCCACATATGGAAACCATGGAAGACGTCTCAATGGAATATTAGTACACACTAAAAATAGAAGAAATGATCAGGCAACATGATAATCTCTGTTTGAACCATAAAAACATAGGAAAAAAGTGAGATTAAGATCATGAACTCAATATAAGCGACAAACATTGTAATATACCATGGTAAATTTAGTCTCTTAAGGGTAATTATTTTCCAGGTAATCACTGAAATCTACCTCCCATGTCCTGAAAAATACAATATTAGGTATACTAGATGTCCCAAAATATGGAATCTTGTGTACAATTTACCTTTGACACCAATTTGTAAGAAACTGACCTAGGATGCCCTCCAAAACTGGCACCTGACCCAATCCACCCCATACCTGAAGTGTGTTCCTGATCACCATGGGCTGGTGACTAGCACATGGGAATCAAACACAAATAAGAGGGAGCTATTTCTACTAACCTGAATCAAGATACATGGGATATATGTTGAGCATGTGTTTATTCAATAATTTAGTTAATTTATTTTTGGTTTTGATGCTGAAAAACACACATATTTATATTACTAATGAAGTTTCTATCAATTTAATTTCATGAAGATAATATTCATTAGAATATTTAATTTTTAAATATATTCAATTCATTTTTCCACAAGAAATATTTTTTGAAGTATTCTGGACATGTTATTTTGGAAACATTGTTCATACCATACATTTATAATCTTAATGTTAGGTTTGGAAACCCCATGTATGGAAGAAACTGTATTTATCATATACCCTATGTTTGGAAGGAACCCTATGTTTGAGAAAAGGGAAGTTTTGTTCATCAACCCTCCATTTTTGAATAGTGGTATGTTATTAAACAAATATTTTTGAATAACTATATGTTGTCAACCTGGTGTTTTTATTTTTTCATTATGTGAAGGAACCCTATGTTTTACTATTCAATGATAGATTTTTAAATTAAAGATATTATCCATGATTTCTATAATGGTCATGACATAATTAAATATAATCTTAATGGTGTTTTATGATCAATTCAATGGTTCATATTCAATGGAATAAATTGTTTCCATTCTTATGGGAAGTTACGTCTCTTCTGAATGATTTGGAATTAAAATTTATTTATGATATTTATGGAGCTGGTTTGACTAGGAGTTATTCAACCTTAAATAAAAACATAAATACAATCATCATCAAATAAAAATATAGAAAAAAAGAAGAAAATATATACACAACAGATATATACATAAAAAAGAACTGTGTTTGAAAAAAAACCAGTCTGTTGTTTCCTTTAAAACTAAATGTTGTATACATACATGTTTTGTTCTATCTAATTGACACACTTTTTTCACTAATGTTTTATATTATTTTTACATATTGTTTTTTTAAGATCAAAAAATAATTTTTTAAAGATACACTTTGGAGACATACATGTTTACACATATGTCTCGTGTTTTCTTTATCATTTTTTGAAGAAACCCAATGAAACATTTAATATTTATTTTCTGTTCTGCATTAGTGAATATATAAATATATATGTTAGTTGTTACTGAAACTGTGAAGAAAAGTTTTTGTTCTTAATAAAATCAATCTCTATTGATTTATTGGATTTTTTGCTGCTCAGACAAATTTGGGGTTTTGGTGAAGTTTTAGCTTCTTGTACTAAGTTGTGGATTTTTGGTTCCCTATTAAAGAATCATATGTCCCTGTATAATCCTTGTAAGGTTTCAAATTCCTACAATCATTTGTTAAGAGGTATTTGAATAAGAGTACATATTGGTGAAAATCACCATGCTCATGGATTCTAGCATTGGTGGAGTGGACTAGGGGGGTTTGTTCCCTGAACCACTATACATCATTGCATTCTTCTCCTAACGTATTTCCACTCCTCACTCATATTTAATATAGAATGAATGGTTCTCTGCATAACAAGATATGTGCATAGAATCTGTCAATGTTTTTTAAAAACACAATTCACCTCTCTTGTGTCTTTATCTTCATCATATTCATTCCAACACAACATGTTGTATCAATGGTTATTCTCTACTGGCATATTATCTTATTGAAAATACTTAAATATTTTTGTTTCTATTTTTATTACACTAAAGATTATCAAAGTATCAAAGGGTTTGACTTTATCATTATACTTGATACCTATAAGAGATATCATAATATGTGATTTATTTAGCATAAATTTTTTTTCTCCTATGTTATATCAAAAGTTATAACATTCTTGAGTTAAATATTTTGATGAAGACAAAATATCAAAATGGTTTATATTAAAGAAGGTATGTAGATGACCCATGATCCTTACATTAATGGTGATAATTATGGATATTGAAAAGCTTTCATGATTATATACTTGAAAAATATTAGGATAAGATTTTATTTAAAGTTTGTTAAGACATATGAAATTCTGAAGGAATATTTGGAAAAATAATATAATGATCAAGAAAAATAATATGATCTCAATTCAAATGAAACTAATTCTATTATTTCTGGTTTTGGAACTTATGAGTTTAATTGTGTTTCTCAATGTGATAATATATATGAGATGCAGAAAACTATTGTTGCTTTATATGAAGGAACTGAAAATATCATAAAATTAAGGTACACTACACTGATGTTAAATTTTATTACTTTTAGAATTCATGAAGATGAAACTATCACTAAAATGAATTAGAGATTGATAGAAATTGTTAATAATGATGCTACTTTGGGAGATCCAATTTCACAGTTAGATAAAGCATTAAAATTAAACATTGTACTACCCTCTGGGTGGAATAGAATATCTACAGCTATATATCAATCTATACCAGTAAAAAATTAGCTATTAAAGAATTTATTGGAACTTTAATGATATATGAAGTTATGATACAGGTTGAAGTTGATGAGCATATCAATCATGAAGAATATTCTCTCAAAACTACGTTGGATGAATCATATTACTCAAGTCATCCATATTTAGATAATGTTTTATTTGATCCTATTAAAATATTTAAAAATATATACCATAACAAATAGAAAGGGACTAAATAAAATAGATATTTCAAATAAAAAGTAAAATTTTATACAAAGGATAACTATCCTTTTCCTAAATCTCATTGAAAATATGATTATAAGAGAAAAGGAAATATAATTTTAAAGGCTAATTAGAGTGATTATTCTGGTTCACAAGAAGAATCTTTTATAGATTCTAAGGATGAGCATAAAAAATGGTATGTCTTATGGATCATGTAGATGAGGTGGGGAATTCTTACTCTCAAAACACTAATCGTCAAAAAAATTATTATGATGAATTAAATTCTTATTTATTTATTCTACATGATAAATATTAATCCTTAATTAAATATCATAGAAAAATAATAAAATCTTTTGATGTTGTTTTATTAGATAATTAATTTTTTTTCCAAAAAGATTATAGATTTAAAATCTAATTCTTCTAAATATTCTTATGATATACATGAAGTTAATATTAATTAATTATTGGTTGAATTTGATACTTTAAAATAATATTTTAGTATGCTGATAAAAGGAGAAAAATATTTAAATCCAATATTTTCCAAAAATAAAATTCATAAAGGATAACTTGGAATATAAAGAAATGTTGAAAGACTTAAATTATATAGGAATTATTTTATTCCTAGTTCAAATAAAAAAAATCATGTCAACTGTTAAATGTTTTTATTATGGTACAAATTTAAATTATGAAAATGATTATTGCTTTAGAAAACCACAAATTTTTTGTGTTCAAAATCATTTATTGTTAAAAATAATTGTTTAACATGAATAATAGAATCTATAATGAAAATAAACAAGTTTGGTTACCAAAAAATTTAATCGATAACACTGTTAGACCCCAAATCATATGGGTATAAATAAAAGCATGTATTTTATTTTTTAGGAATACTCTACTAAGCTACATAATTAAATCATGAAGTGGTTGTCTTTTCAGTATACAGAAATCTATATCTTGACAAAGGAGTGATCATCTATGAAGTAGTTCATTGTCAAAAGAAAAATCCTTAGAGATGGAATCTATAATACCATAATTATTTTATTACAATTTCCCAAATTTTTTTCTTTTTATTGTTATATATAGGGATAAAGAATTGGTATTACCCATTGAATGAATTTTTTAAAATATTAAAATATGTTCATAAAAATATAACAATTCTTTGTTTAAAGTATTATTTATCAATGTAACATTATTTTGAAAGATATATTTTACAAAAATTTCTTTTAAAAATTCCTAATCTGTAATGAATATTATTTTTTCATTTTTCAACTCTATAATGTTAAGTGTTTTTTGCAATATTTCAGAAAAAAAATGTACCTTTTTCTCTTTAAAACAATGGAATCTTATTTTTCTTCTTAAAACCTTTTTTATTTATTTCTTCTTCAAAATTTATTTTTCAAATAATTTTGAAAACTAGTCACATCAATATGAAGAAATCAATAACTTCAAGTTCAGAAGTAAGTATTTCTCACAAAATACAAAAAGCTAAATCTTCTGATTGGTTAAAAAATCGATTAGTTTTATATGTTAAATATTCATTTGTAAAATATTATGAAAGAAATAAATAAAATTTTGGTTATAATGAACTCGAATTATGTTTGTCTCAAATGTCTTATGATAAGATTCTGTTCAAATTTAGTACGTTGAATGAAGAAATAGTGAAGTTACAATCTAATCTGAATACATATAGATTATTATATCAAGAACTATAAAGTCAATATTTGGATTTGAATAAAATTTTAATTTCAATAGAAGACTTTGAGGTATTTAAAGTATAAATTCTAAATTAGACGGAGTTTCTTAGAAGAGAATCTATTACTAAGTTGGATCTTGATACGATGAAAGTGTTCTTGGTTGAACTTTTTTCATCTTCCTCACTAAATCAATGAATATTAGATGTTTGAAGTAGGATAAAAGACCTGTAAAGAGTTTTAACTATTAAGTGAAAATTTTCAATGTTTGGAAATTTTAGATGAAATGTATAAATCTTCCTAACACCCTAATTATATATTTTTTAGATTATTTAAATACAATGTTATATATAACCTATTTTCAATATTTTTTTAGAATATATTCTACAATTTGTTTCATAATTTCTTTTCATATTTGTATACTTTTATTTGTTATCATACATAAGAAATTAATTAATATTTTATTATCTCATCAAATATGGTAAATTTTTCTATGTAATAAATATTTTTTCAAATATTTCATATGTAAAAATAAGAAATATTTTTAATATTTTTTAGTTCCTTGAATATCCTATATTCTATTACTTAGGGGGGGTTATTAGCAAGTATTCAAATTTATTTTTTTCCAAGGAGTATCTAAGTTGTTTAATATATTCATTTACAATCCATTTTATTCACTATAAATAGTTTATATGTTCCTTGATTATATTTTTTTCAAAAATGAATATAGGGGGAGTTTTTATTGCTACATTTTATGCTTTTCTTTTTGATGTCACACTAGGGGGAGAAGTTTATATATGGAAAATTGTTTCTTTTTATCATAGTGGAGAAGTTTATATATAGATAATTTTATATATGAATAAATTTAAGTGTTTATCATAGGGGTGATATTTTGAGAAATTTATAGTGAAATTTATCAAAAAACATTTTAACAAAAGTTTGAGAAATATTAAAGGGGAAAAAATTTGTTTTTTAATTTATTTACGAATATTGAAATTTATTCTTATAAAAATTAATTTAATTATTAATTTTATGATTTTTTTATTAGTTTTTTTATCATAGATAAGGGGGAGATTTTTGACAATGAGTTTATTTAATAATTTTGTTAAATTCTTTTGGGTTTTGATGCTCACAAACACCCACATTTGTGTTTCTAATGAAGTTTACCTTAAGTGGATTTGTGGAAGATAATATTTGTTGGAATATTTATTATAGAAATAAATTCAAGTCATTTATCCATGAAATATATTTATAGAATTATTCTAGATATATTATTCTAGAAACATTTTTCATACCCTACATTTGTAAGAGTAACATAAGGTTTGGAAACCCTACATTTTGAAGAAAGTGTATTGATCATATACCCTATCTTTGGATGCAACCCTACGTTTGAGAAAAGTAAATTTTTTTTATCAACCCTATGTTTGTGAGAAAATATAAATTATTAAACCAACATTTTTGAACAAACATATTTCGTCAACCCTACATTTGGATTTTGTGTTTATGTAAAGGAACCTTATGTTTGACTAGTCAACAATAGAGTTTTAAATTCCAGATATTATCCATGATTTTTGCATTGGTCTTGATGGAAGTAAATATCATCTTAAATGTATTTTATGATCGATTAAATGGATAAAATTCAATGGAATGAATCATTTCTATTCTTATGAGAAGTTTTTTTTGAATGAAAATTTATTATGAGATATTTCCAGAGCTCGTTTGAGCTAGAGTTGTTCAAAATATAATATAAATATCAATATTGTCATCATTAGAGAAAAAGAGAGGTAAAAATAAGAAAATAGATACATAGAAGATATATACATAAAAATGAAATAATTGTGTTTGAAAACAAAAAGTGCGACGTTGCCTTAAAAGATACACTTTGGAGACATACATGTTTTTGATCTATCTGATTGAATCACTGATGTCGTTACTACTACCTGTTATTGTTAAATATTCTTTCTCCATATTGATGAACCATTTTATAGAGATACAATTTGGATAAATACATGTTTACACATCTATATGGTGTTTTCTCTATCACTATTTGAAGAAATACTATATAATTTTAAAGACTTAATTATAATTGGGCATTATCGAATATCTAATTACATCTATTAGTTGTTGTTGAAACTATGAAGAAAATATTGTATTCTCAATAAAATCAATCTCTATTGTTTACTTGATTTTCGTTTTCTTAGAATCAATCATGGTTTTGGTGAAGTTTCAGATTCTTGTACTAAGCTGTGGATTTTCGGTTCCCCATAAAAGAACCAGATGACCCAATAAAATCCTTGTAAGGTGTCAACATCCTACACTCAGTTGTTAATAGTTCTCTAAATAAGATATCCTATTAGTTAAAATCACCAAGCTCATTGAGTATACCATTGGTGGAGTGGACTAGAGGATATTTTTTCCCTAAACTAGTATACATCGTTGTGTTATTTTCTTTATTTATTTTCACAACTCACTTTTCTTTAAGAGAGATGGAACGGTTTGTTGCATAAAAATAGACGTTGTCTGAATCTGTAAATTTTTTCGAAAAACACAATTCAACCACACTTGTGTCTTTAAATATGTCATATTCATTCCAACACAATAATATATACATATTATAAATAAATGATGAAAGAAAAACTATAAGAAATGTATTCTATAACAAAATAACACCACAAAAATAATACAACTTGAAACTTGATAAAATATAAAATTAAAAAGTCCAAAAAAATCAATGGAAAACCAAATTGAAAGAAGAATACTCCAGTTATATGTGGGAAATCAATCAGTATCTCACCACCATCTACCCAACCCTAATTGACCGAAACCTCACAACCTCACTACGATTCCTTCCCTTTCCCTGTATCAAAAGACAATACCAGGTCTACACACTATTGAAGGGGTGTCTAGGGTGTGATCTAAATAGGCTTAGTAGGATCCCACCCAAATGTTCCATATAAAGTCTCTATATTATAATTCCAATACGATCATTTTTTAAGACAACATGTCATGATAAAATGTAAAAGAGTTTTACATCAAAGAATGATAAATAGTTCCCTTTCTATTTTTTTCATAGTTCTAAAACAAGATAATATCTCTATTTTGTATACATATTTTTATGTGTTTTTAGATATGAAATCATTAAATATTAATTGATTTAATATAATATTTTTTCTTGATATTAATGTTTTGAAAATTCTTATACAGGACTGCCATTTAAAAAAACAATGTAAAACATGGGAATTGAGGAACAAAATGACACATAACGAGACACTGAATTTTGAGGAATGAGTCTTCATGGGATTCAAGGAAGAAATAAATAAAACTAAAGATTTTAGCTCATAGAAATCGTAACCTGTCCATACACGTCATGTACAAGTAGTTCATAGAATGCCCAAGTTGTGACCCAAGCCGTGACCAAGATGAAAAGCTAGTATAGGAAACAACCAGTACATGTCATGAGTCCTTAGTACACGACATGATTCCAATCAAAAAAATGGAGTGAGAAATCCATAATAAATACATTAAAAGGAATAGGTAGAGGCCATTATAGTTCATTAACACTCAGTATATTATTTTTTGTCAGTCAAACATTATAAATATGTCAGATATGTGTGAGGCACACAGGAGATCAAAAATCATGGGAGATCTATGCTAATAAATGGTATAGAACGTGTACCTCTAGTAAATGTTGCGACCAATTTTTCCTATATATATAGAACCTTGTAAATGCATTTCATATGATTCAACGCTTGAGTGAGAACCACCACGAGGCTTATATAGGGGTTTCGACTCATATTTCTTCATATATAGGTTTTCTTTATATATTTTTAATTATTTATTTGATGTAATTGTTGAATTATTTCTAGTTTAATTCAAATATATATTTTCAATCATTCCCCTACTCATTCTATCTAGTCTATTCTATTCCCTATAGAATATGGTATATTCATCATTGGAGATCTCCCAATGATGATTGGATAAATCCACAGGGGGGAGTGGAATCATCCAAAATGGTTGTGTATCAATGCGTTTTATTTATTTCATCACTTTCACAATAATTATATTTAATTGGTGTTGTGTTGAGACTCGTCTTTATCATATTTGTTATTGAATAATAGACCATGTGTGTTCCCCACTCTCTGTGGGTTTGACCCCATACTTCAGATATACTACACCTTTGTAGTTATTGTAGTTTAGGACAATATAAATTTCTAATTTGACTCACACCTGGAGGAATTAACGATGGCTTTCTGGTGCATCATCACCCGAAAGACTTTGGTAATTCCTCTTGATGTGAGTGAAATTATAAATTTATATTGTCCTCTCCCATAGTAACTAAAAGGTTGTTATATATTATAAGTACACGGTCAACCCCACAGAGAGTGGGGAACGCATTGACGACAACTCTTAAATAATGTTTAGTTCATCCAATTTTAGTTTTATTTAATTAAACTAATTCTGGAATTTAAAATAAATTAATCCAAATAGAGAAATGGAAGAGAGGGGAATCAATTTCCATGGGTAGTTTTTCTAAAAATAAATCATGACTGCGCTTTCAAAATAATCATACTCAATGTCTGTTCAATCAATCATATCTAATCGATAGAAAGATAGTCAAACCCTATCAATATACCCTAGAATATCAATTTATGGGGGTATGATGAATGAAAATAATTAAAGTTTATTAATATCATATTGTAATTTTAGAAGAATTATCACATTCAATGGACATGAATTAATTATCTTAATCATGTTGATGTTTTTCCACTATTAAACACACTCAGTCCATGATTTAATAGTAGATATGATAAAAATGAGTCACAACATCGAACCAATAAAATAATATTATTTTAAAGTGAAGAATGAAATAAAACACATTGATATATGCCCATTTTTCGGCTTTCTCTCTCCCATATGGATTTATCAAATCATCATTGGGTGATTACTAATGATAAATAAACCATATTATATAGGGAAGAAAATATATGAGATAGAATAATTAGGATAATGAATGAAAAGATATATTTGAATTAAACTAGAGATAATTAAACAATTACATCAAATAAATAAAAGAAAACCCTAAAGAAAACTTTTCTATGAAGAAATATTGGTTGAAACCCCTATAGAAGCCTCTCGATGGCTGCACCTCAAGCGTGGAATCATCTAAAATTCATTGCCATGGTGTTGTATATATAAGAGAAATTGGTCACAATTTGTACTAGAGGTACACATCGTGTACCATTGATCTGTGTATATCTCTATAGATTTTCGATCTCTCGTGTGCCTCATATGTATATGGCATATTTATGATGTTTTACTAACTACACATTGTGTACAAAGTGTTCATGACTTATATTATGCTATAACTATTCCTTTGTGTGGATTTCTCATAGATTTCTCACTCAATTTTTTTTACTAGCTCCACAAAGTGTACTGAGGACTCACAACATGTACTGGTTGTTTCCCCTACTGGCTTCATAGCTTGGTCACGGCTTGGCTCACAACTTGGTCATGCTGTGAACTACTAGTACACAACGTGTATGGATATGTCACGGTGTTTAATGGCCAAAATATTCATTTTTATACATTTCTTTCTTGTGTCCAATGAAGTCTCATTCCTCAAAATCTAGTGTCACACTACATGTTGTTTTGTTCCCCAATTTCTACATTTTCCTTTGTATTTATCAAAATGACAATCCTGTATAAGAATTTTCAAAAAAATAATATCTAGAAAATATCGTATATTAAATCAATTAAAATTCAATTAATTCTTATCTAAAACCCCATGAAAATATTTAAACAAAATAAAGACATCAAATACCCCCACACTCAAGTCTTTTCTCATCCTTGAGCAAAACCTCCACATCAAATCAACAAGGATCCACACAGATGTAAGGGAATTTTTAAATTATTATGATCATTAAAACATGTTATAAATGGATATTTTTAAAGCAAAAAACCTATCCAAAAAAGAAACCCCAAATTCATGCTTTATTTAAAATGTGAAATTCAATACATTCCGACCTTTTCACAGACAACTTTTGTAACAGCCCAAGATTTTATAAAAAAAAATATTCTTTTTAATTTTATTAATGTCTTGTGTTGTACGCTACACCAAAAGGAGCTTGCACAACACACATCCTTGTCTTGCCTTGCATTACACGCAATCGCGACCTTCCTCGATAGCGTGTGTAATACGCAATACCGAGTTTCACTAAACAACGATGTGCTATTAAAATATTATTAAAACTAGCCGTTATGAATAGTAATAACCACTTTTTAAAATTCTGTAAATCTTATTTTTCAAAATGAACTTCATTCTTGGATTCAGAGTATCGAATTTAGCCTAAGGTGAAATTTTGGTACTTTTCGGATAACTTTCATATTCTGATGAATAGTGAAAATTACTAAATTATAATTAAAAACAATTTTTTTAATCGAAATAATTAATAGTGATAAATTTGAGTGGTTTTAAAGTATATTTAGAATATATTTTTACAATTTAATACAATGTTGGTCATTGGTTGTAATTTCACATTTAAACCAGACATAATCAAGTGTCAATCTTTTGATATATATTGTTTCCTAAAAACAGGCTATTTATTTTAACAGCAGGATTTAATTATAAAATTAATTAATGCAACTTCTATGTTATGAATTTGGTAAAATAGATTTCATTTTTGAATTCGGAATATGAAATATAGCTTAGGATGAAATTTTGGCATTGTTCTGAAAAACATCAATTTTTGATGAATAGTGAAACTACTAAGTGGTAGTTAAAAAAACTGAATTTTTCATAAAACTTAATTTTGCCGCTTCTGTGAATGGAATTTCGAAAATCCGAGAGACACGGTTAATATCAAGGACTAAAATGTGGTTCAATGAGATGAAAATAATTTTTTGGTGAATAGTAACTTTTTACTTTTTTTACCGCGGTTAATAGTAAATTGGGTAACTAAGGGTAAATATGATATTAATATTACCCTAACACATGTCCTAATTCTATTGGACAAATGTAATTCGACCAAAAACAAACTTAGGAATAAAATATGACCATTTAGGCCCACTTGGATTAGATTAGGACATTTATTATTAATTTATTTAAAGAAGGGTTAAAATAGTTAAAATCAAAGTTTAATAAGTAAATCATTTTTAATATGGGGTTATACATAAGATAAATTAGATTGTAAATATTCATTAGAAAGCTAAAAATATTTCCTACATGATGGTATTTTATTTCTAATTTTTAGACATAAAATAATTTAATTTATTTATGACACAACGATGATGCAGTAATTATCTTATTAATGAAATATTGACATAATTGATGTTATAAACACCAAAATAAATGTAATTTGAGATTTTTTATGAATTACACTAATTTTATAGGTTACTATGATATATTAATGTTGATTTAATCAACTTGGTTCGAAAATGTAATTCTGTTATGACTTTCACAAAAATCATATATCAAATAGTGTCAAAATTGACACAAAATAGTTTTTAAATCAAATATTATATTATTAATTGTTATTGTATTCCTAAAAATCTAAGGTTCGGCCAAATGACTTAGATAAGGATATATATATTAATAATAAACAATTTGGGGTTCGTTTGGCATGTTATAGTAAGTTTATTAACCATATAGTGAAAGAAAACAAAAAGACATGGTAAAAGTTAAATTATTTAACTTAGAGTTAAATCTAATTGATAAGGTTAAAATAATATCCTAAACTTGTCTAAATTATATTGGTTGATAGGATTTCGACCCATCCCCACTTTAGCTTCGAAATAAGACCCTTTGGAACCATTATAAACCGATTTTGACTTTAATATAAAATAATATTTTGAGATATTCCTAAGGTGCCCCTCTCCTCCCCTATAAAAGGACACCTCCTCCCCCTCCTCCTCACACCAATTTGAGCACTCAATCTCGGACAAACCCTGCCAAAATCTCTTCTCCACTTCCCTAGCAACATCCTAGAGGTTCTGGTCTTCCTCAAAGACCAATTCTAGTGCCCTAAGAGGAGGTCTCAAAGAGGCACTTCAAAGAAGAGGTAATTACTGTTACCAATTCTTTCATCTTTATTTCTTCTTCCACTTCTTCTTCTTAGGTTGTTTCATTATGAAGTAATAACATCAGTATCACTCATATACTGATATGTTATTATAAGTATGAAACAACCCTATTTCACCATCTATCTATCCTACGGAAAAAGAAATCACCGCGCGTGCGTACGTACGGAATACCGTCTCCACGACGCGATGAGATTCATTCTCCATGTTAACCATTTAAGAATGATTATAATGTATATATAAGAAATAATAATGAAATATATGACATTATAAAGCTACTGGATTTATGTATATATATACATATGTATGTCATCTACTTACTTCCATTTCAAGACAATAAGGAAAGGAAAACAGCGTTCATGCGTACGTACGGACTACCGTCTCCATGAACGGTGTTTTTCATTTTAATTATCTACCTATTATATATATATATATACTGAATATATGTGATATATAAATCATATTTTATATTCTGGAAGTGAGTAAATCATGATATAAGTAATAATTATGTCAAGAACAACAAGTCAAAACACCTACGATAAATGAAACGATTTTACCCAAAACGCTTCTTTAACATGGAATTTACAAAAGAACGGGTAATATAATGTCATAAGTGAACCATATATGATATCATAACAATGAATATGATTCTGTAATAAGTCAATGACATTATTTAAATCATTATACAAGAGGTTCGGACACATACAAAGCAAATCGGACCTAAGGTAAGGGAAATATCACAATCTCATTTTTATCCGAGATTGTTTATTCGTAAGTATTTACTGGGGTGTATTTTATCATCCACATCCATGTTCCCTCGATATGTAATATTATTTCCATCCTTCTAAAATAGTTTATATCCAATTTTACCCTTCGTTAAGTTTTTTGTAAAAGATATGAAAGCAATCTTTTGTCGTTTTTCGTACGAGGTACTTTTTGACTTTTCCGACAAAAGTATGAAGAATGTTTTTTTTACTTATACGGCACGAACGGATTTCTACTGTTTTATAAAGCCTTATTTTCATGAATCTTCCTCTAAATGATTTCATGAATATTTTCAATAAAATATCTTTCTTTTAAAATTGCATGATGTTTTGTGAAAAGAAATTGATTTTGAAAAAGAAAGGATATTTTCCTCAAGAATTCAATTCAAGTGTTTTATCAAAATTATTTTCCATCTAAAATAATAAAGGGTTCTGTTTTTATCCCTTTAATTACATTGATTTGATTATGTTGTGAGGGGATTATTTTTATGAAGTCATTTGCCTTATAAGATTTATTTTATGATGTCATGATGTTTCAAGAATCCCATTTTTGTTACATGTGTTATGCGATGATGTATGATTTATGATTATGTGGCACACATAAGAAAGGATTCATTATAAGATGGGTGGGACCTATATCTCCCTCCAATGCATTGGGTAAAGATTTTATATCTCATGAGATAGACATGGCTGGAATGGTAGTTTATACCGGTTCAGTGAAACAGGACTGAAACAAGGGTTACTCGATTCAGAAAGGGACTTTGTCCACTAAGATAGTCTTGGCAATGAGTCTTGACTAACAAGAAATGATTCTCTATGATTATGTGTGAATGCCACAAAGTTTCATTTTTTAAGTTATGATTATTGTGATTACATTTCACTGCCATGATTTATCCCATGTTATGAAATTATGCTCTCTTTTGCAGGTTATGATTTCCAAAATGTTATGTTCTTATGAATATGATGTGATTGATATTTCTTTTGTTTACCTTTACTGAGCATTTGAGCTCACCCTTTTATGTTTTCTTTTCCCCAGGATATAAAGAAAGGTTTTAGGTATAAAAAAAAGGAAGATCTTTATGGGAGATGTTGAAGATCTTTCACCACGATTAGAAGATTATGTTCCGAGTTTCCAAAGACACTAAACTATTACGATCCTCGTGTGTGTGTTTTTGTTATGTACTAAGTATTCCGCAAATGTAAAGTAATGTCCATGTATGTCAGGCTACGGGTCTCTACAACTTTCAACCTTTCATCAACACCCATGCCATTTACAATTTAACTCACCATTAATTTTTTCACACATTACTCAATGTAAACGTTTAATGGAGTTATGCTCATACCTCAAGTATATGTTCCTAACTATAGGCTTTAATTGAATCTAATTTCTCCACCCCTTAAAGGAAAATATCAAGATTAATCATGAGGGAATTGAAATAAAGATCATATGACTATATGGCTGGGGGTAGGTAGGTAAAATGGTGAAAATAAAGTAAATCTCAAGGAGGAGCCTAAATTATAACATATAATTCATGATATTCAAAATACAAGCTCAATGAAATGCTCCTCACAAAAAATGTAATGTCATCTCACACACACCCCAAAGCATGCAATGAAGGCTCATAGGTAAAGTAATAAAAATGAAAAATAACTCTATCTTCTTGTTCTTTTCATTTTTCTTCCTCTTTTTCAAAATTAATTATTGGAATAAACCTCAAATACACAACCTAAACACATATGATAAAAATAATCCGTCCGAAAAATGGTGATATTTTTATTCTCCCAATTTAAAACCAATTTTTTCATTTTTTTTCATTTTAAAAAGCTGCCCTAGGATATGTATCACACCCACCATCTAACCACATATTATTTTGAGATCATTGGTATGACAATGGTTATTTTTAACTTACTTGAGAAACAACCCATTTTTTTCTTTATACATTTTTAATAACAAGAGGGGTATAAAATGGAATATAAGGAATGTAAATATAAAGTTTCCCACAATCCCATGGAAACACCCTACAGTATCGCCTTAAGATATCACATCCCATATCCACCATAAGAAATCCCTCCCCCAAACCCATTCAATTAAATATCAGGAAAAATACAAAGGGCTTAGTAGGAAATGAAATAATGGCTTGTAACATGGGTTAATCCTAATTAGGTCATCCATGATTTCTACAAGCTAAAGGAGGATCAAGGTGTAGGTGGGTATCAGGATAAAAGGGATCATTAATAAAATTCCCCAGTCATTTAAAAGGAGAATTTATACAGTCATAACTTTTAAAAAATAACAATGAAATTTATAGTTGGTTTAGATGCCCCAAGTTCACTCAATAAATATGCTTTGAAAAATTTGAAATATTTGATCCAGAATACATTTGGGAATATGAATAGAATGTGATTGAATCAGGTCATAGAATGAATATCAATAATCAGTTTACTCAATTCATGCTTCTAGGAATAAACATCATGAAAATCAATCATATCAACAATCATTTTCAAGAAATTCAAAATTAATGTAAGCAATTGTATTTCAAAATTTTTGTTGATATATTTTTCATTTATGGGACCATATTTCAAATTTTCCAATGTGTTAAAAATATTACTACTTAGTACTGATGTATCCTACATTAGTGAGTCTAAGAAAAAAATTCAATCATTTTGTGAGTGAATATTATTCAATTCAGTTCATGCAACAATTTAGTTCTTTTTTTTCAAATCATATGGCATAAAAATTAGTGGTGAAAATATATAAATAAGTAAAAATAGTAATCCTCTTCCATAATGAATTTTATGGAGTCTCTCAAGTTATGTTTTTCTAGGATCATGATGTGTAATATGATTACACGATGTGTATTGGTCATGTTTTCAGCTTCATCAATTGCTTCTTGCTTCTTCATTCTAGGGACCTAAAATATATAACAAAATAGTGAAAGTACAGGCCATTGAAAATTAAAAATATTTTTATCAAGTATGTATAGAGGTCAACCATTGGCATATTTATTTAAACCGATATAATAAAATAAATATATGTCCTAGAAATATATTATAAAATCTATGTTTTCTCTCGGTAACTGCCCTTTGTTATGGTCGTTCATCCCAATCTTTTACATTTTTTATCTAATTAGAACATGGTACAAAGATAACCATATTGAATTTTCCCACATATGGCTCTATTGTGCATCTAGTATAGTCTTTCTCTTCCTCCTCAATTGGTCAATCATTTCTAGTGGTGGGCTGAAATATGTGGACAAATGTGATGAAAGTAATAAGAAATCATAATTTGACCAGATTTTATAGTTCACCTTATCCACCACTGATTCTTCATTTTCTTCATCTGGTTCAAAGTTTTTAATGGATTCTTGAGTCAGGTCCTTGTTGTTATTATCTTCTTATCGAAATTGTAGAAGGGAGTCACATTCATTTTCCATCTCAAGAATACCTGTGAGGTTGATGGAGGTTTTCTAATCATCCTCTTCCTTTAATATTTCTTCTTCCACCATAAATTCATTTGATTGGACCTCTATGACCTCATAATCATATTCTTTTATCACTTATTCTTCTGCTTCTTTGATCAGTTACAAAAGGATTTTTCTTTGTTCTTCTTGGTCCCTTTGAATTCATACAAGGGGTGACTTAGGTTATGATAATTCTTCTAAATCTGGAGGTTTTTCTTTTTTAAAGATCTCATTATTATCCAATAATTCTTCCTTGATATCCTACTCATTATTTTGTCCATTTTCTTATTCAAAAGTTTAAACATCCTCAACCTTCTCTTCCTCATCATCATCTTCATAATAACCAATAAATGCATTATCATTTAAGGTTAGATTATTCCAAATGGAATTTAGGTTTGAATTAACTTGAGACAGGTGATTAATCAATTCTCCCTATTCATTGAGATGGGTTTTATGATCATCCATTCTCTTATACAACACTCCAGTGAACTGTTTGAGCAATGTGTCTAGTCATTCTTCTGATTTCTTCTACGGAAGTTGTGGGAAGGAATGGATTTCTTGAATGTAATGATGTTGAGGTTGTTTTATGCCAACATCTTGGAATTCCTCCACTTCTTCATGTTTATCATCTTCACAGCCACCTATATCTACATTAGAAACTATTTGTAGGTGAAAAATAAAAAAATTATTGATATGGGAAAGGTGAGTAGTCAATTCACCCTAATCATTGAGTTCTTCCCCATTATTGTCCTTCCTATTTTCCATAACTTCAATATCCTAAGTGAGAAAACTAGATATTCTTTCTTTAGAAGGTAGCTATTGAGTTTTTTGAAAGTAGAAGTTTTCATGAGTGCACTGCTCAACTCAACAATTGAATAGGAAGTCAGGAGCTCCATAATTTGGATGGTAATAGGTGTCGTTCAATGATGGAGGTTGGAATTCCTCGTAATTATTATAATATGAATTATTCTGACTGTCGTTCTATTATGTCCACACTTCTAAATTCAGTGCTTCCCATGCGGTTGGATACTATAGATATTCAATGTGCTTTAATGGTGGTTTGTTATAATATGGTATCATATGAAAACTCATCCCTCACACCAACAGAAACTACCAAAAATCATAATATAAGATAATAATAATAAATAATGAAAAAAAATTAATTAACTAATCTAAAATAAGTAAACAGAGATTGTATTAGAAAATTCGTTGACCTAAATAATTGGCCTTGAGTTTTCTGCAACACTCCGTTGCTCCCTGAAAATTGTGCCAAAATTTTACATGCCCAATAGGTGTCGTTAATTCCTTCGGGCATGAGTCAAATTGTAAATTCATATTTTCCCAAACAATACTTACTAAAAAGGTGTAGTATACCATAACTACGGTGTTGAACCCACAAAGAGAAGGGAATGTAGTGATGAAAACTCCTAACTAAAGGTTAGTTAGTCAAATTTCAGTTTGATGTTATTAAACTAATGATGACATTTAAAATAAATGAATTCAAATGGAGAAACAAAATAAATGGGAATCAGTTTCCATGGGTAGTTTTTCTAAAAATAAATAATGAACACACCTGAAAAACAATCATACTCAATGGTTGCACAATAAATCATATTTAATATATAGAGATATTGTAAAACCCTATCAATATAACCTAGAATCTCAATTCATGGTGTTCTGAAAAAATTAAATTCATAAAGTGCAATAAGATCATAATGAAATTTTAGAAGAATAATCACATTCAATGGCCCAAAATTAATTATCTTAATCATGTTGGTTTTTTTTATGATATAAAAAACACTTGGTCCATGATTGAATAATAGATATGATAAAAATGAGTTGGAACACAATACCAAGTGAATAAAATTATTGTAAAAGAAAAGAAAGATATAAAACACATTGATAAACACCCGTTTTGGATGATTCTTCTCTCCCCTGCATATTTATCCAATCATTTTTTGGGTGATCACCATTGATGAATAAACTGTATTTCATAGGTAATATAATAGACTACAGAGAATGATTAGGATAACGAATAAAAAAAATATTTGAATTAAACTAGAAATAATTCAATAATTAAATAAAATAAATAAAATAAAAACAAAAATAAAACCTACCTATGATGAAATCTGGGTCAAAACCCCTACAGAAGCCTCCCGGGGGTTGTACCTCAAGTGTGGAGTTGCTTAAAATACTTTTCTAAGATGTTTTATATATAGGAGAAATCACTCACTACATGCACAAGAGGTACAGATCATGTATCATTGATCTGTGTAGATCTCTATGGATTTTCGATCTCATGTATGCCTTACGTGTATCTAGACTATTTGTGTAGTTTTACTGACTAAAAATCATTTCAAGAGTGTTTACAACATGTATTGGCCTATAGATATTACCTTTCATGGATTTATCATGGATTTATCAATCAATTGTTTTAAATGGTGTCACATCATGTCCTGAGGACTCACGATGTGTATTGCTTGTTTCCTTTTCTAGCTTCATGGCTTGGTCACAACTTGTCTTAGAACTTGGGAATGCTATGAACTACCATTACATGATTTTTATGTATAGGTCATGATTTTCACTATCTAAAATAATCATTTTCCTGAATTTATTCCTTGAATCCTGTGTATCCTCATTACTCAAAATCTGGTGTCGCACCACGTATCATTTTGTTCTTCAATTTCCATGTTTTCCAATGTATTTATCCAAATGAAAAACTTGTATAATAATTTTCAAAAAATTAATATCAAGAAAAAGTATTATATTAAATAAATTAATATTCAATAAATTCATATCTAAAAAGTCATCAAAATATGTATACAAAATAGAGATATTACAAGACATGTAAAATAGTTTCCAAGAAAAAAATTCCACACCATTAATCAAAAATCAAAAACATATATATCAAATCCAAAATAGTAAAAGTTAATAATAATAGTAAATATGTTTAGGATCATAATAGGTTAAGCTATAAGATTACTCATACCACAGTAAATGACTATTGTATACTCAAGTCCTTAGAACATGGGCCTACAGAGCAGAGGAACACCCCGTGAGTGAACACACCGACAATTTAAATATCAAGACCATATAATAGAAGGTCTAGGGAGGAGATTAATTACCAATGAGTGAACCTTAATACAATAAAATAGATCATTTCTCAAAGATACACCTTCTAACTAAGTACATAAGGCTCCCCATATGTCTCATTTCTCATATAATTTCAAAGGGTTTCACATTTCACAAACAATTCCAAAACCTTATTCCACCAAAAAATGATTTGAAAATCCATTTTGCAAAAAAATTTCAATTATTTGAAAGTAACCTTTTTCATTACTCAAAACCAAGGTGAAAATAACTTTTACAGAAATCTATTTACACACAAAAATCATTCATTCCAATTAATTTTGTAAAAACAAATAATTAAACTAGTGAAATAAGGTTCATCCAACATAGGCTATATATTGAACCCCCAACCTCAAACTTAGGTCAAACACAACTGACAATGAGATACACCTGCACTAGAATGAAATAATAACAAAAAAAGGTGGCCCAAAAATCTATTCCCACATCTTTGAATCAAATATCATAAACAAAATAGTTAGTATATATTATATAATAACACACACCTCAAGAAACGCCCAAGTCGAACCACAACCAAAAAAAGGGATGGACTCAATTTTAAAGACCCATAAGTCCTGTGAAATTTTGTTTCTTAAATACATGGTAATTTTATGAGTCCGCAGTTTCTGAAGGCGCTTGATTCTGAGGTCCGGTGTGCCCGAAATCAATTCCTGAAGTTTTGTTTGGGTACGTTTAGTAAACGTACATGCGGATTTTTATATCTTTTGAACCGGTGCTCAGAATTGAAATCAGAGGACACCGATGAACTTGCAACGCCGATATTCGCTTAATGAGACCTTTACCACAGTTGTGTTTTATTAGGAGTGGAAGTTAATTTTTGGGAATTCTTAATAAATTAAATAAAAATTATGTGTGACATAATTTTATTTAAGTGGTGGTTTTATCCACCAAGGGGAAGTTGGAGGTGGGTCCCACCCCCACATAACCTACCATGGGAGG
The DNA here is from genome assembly GCA_963277665.1 of Viscum album. NCBI lineage: Eukaryota > Viridiplantae > Streptophyta > Magnoliopsida > Santalales > Viscaceae > Viscum > Viscum album. Next base: position 847,671,670 of record OY728121.1, on the reverse strand, counting down.
ATATTATGTGGTGGGTCTCACATGAGCTCAAACCCCTCAACTCCCCTTGAACCCCCATTAACTCTAAAACTTCCCATTAATGTGCCAACACACCCTTGTAATTAATTAATTGAATCACTTGGAATTCTTTCCAACTCCATGCATTTAATTAAGTGAACCAACTTAATTAATTAATTGGAGTGTTTGAATTCTTTTAAATTCATTATGACAACATTAAATAAGTGAACATAATCTTTTATTTTGGGGATGGCATAATCGTTCTAGAGCTTGGGAGAACTCTTGGAAAAAACACTGTCCTCTTGATGAAGAATGCTCCACGTCACCGAAGAATGTGAAGCAACATCTTATATCTTCTAAAACCGAAGCGAGGAAGGGAAGAACTTCCGCCACGATGTACACATAGGGCGTCATCTCAACTCAACTTCGCCAAGATCTACTCCCTTCGACGTTGATGGAACAACGTTCGTCTTCTGCGACGCCCATCTTCCGCGACTTCGATAACGTACTTTGAATCGAGGTAGGGGTTTTTCTTGATTAAAATTGTACCCTCGTTCCTCATTGTTTGTTTGGGACCGATGATGGCTGATTGTCATCGCATAATGTGGAGGGCGCAGGCCGAACCAACACGGCTCGATGCCCCTTCGTTGGTTCTTGTTGTTTGATGTCGGATGAGAAGCCGAAAGGACGCGGTGTCGTCACACCGCACCAGAGAAGAACCATGGTGATGAAAGAGGAACCGTGGCCGGGAGGGCCGTGGCAGATGAAGAAGCGTGACACCATCACGCCGCATGGTGGGAAGAAGGTCTGCGGTGTCGTCGTGCTATGGTGGATGTGCGGAGGTGGCCAGCCGAGCTGGAAGCCGTGGAGCTGGTCCACGGGACGACCGGCCGACCCGCTTGAAGACTGCGGTGCCCACAGGCGCCACGTGGAGGGAGACTGTGGCCCTCAACCGTGGTCTTCTCGGCTGGGCGAAGCAGTCAGCTACAGCCGGCCGGGCTGGAGAATCGCGGTGACCGCAGGCACCGCGTGGGAAGAACTACGGCCCACTATGCGGGCCCCGTGCGTTGGGCAGAAACGGCCGACTATGGTCGGCCAGGCAGGGGAAGAGGTAGAGTCACTTGGCACCGCCGGGCAAACAGGACCAGCCCGCAGCGCGGGTCGGGTCCGCAGGTGGGCCGCACCCCACCGGGCTGGCCCAACCCCCTAGCCAGGTCGGAGCCGCCGAGCTGGTTCGGGCCGACCCTCCATCCCACTGGGCTTGACGGGTCGGGCCCATCTTTGCATAAATGAGAATAACTCCTAGATCACACGTTTGATCGACACACCATCTGCATCACTGAGACCCTCATGAAGAGGCGGTCCTTTTGAGATACTCTAAGTGAGTTTTGGACAAATTTTGAGAACGACTGGATTTGGATCGTGCGTAAATCCGACCGGGCCCCTGGAACAGAAATGCCAATAACTTAGAGATCGGGAGTCCGATTAACATGTCGTCTGTCGCGTTGGGTTCCTTATGATGAGACGGAACTACGTGATACGTCATCTCAGGACTTCTTGAAATTTTATGTATCGACCCTTGACACGATGAGCGGAACCTCCTGGAATCGAGTGTGCTGTGTGCGGGAACCCTAGAGCTAACATCGACGACTACTATATCAGAATCCTGTGTGGGTTCAAATGCGACGACTATTGTACCAGAATCCTACGTGGTTTCGACAGGGACGACTACTATACCGGAATCCTACATGGGTTCGACTGCGACGACTACTGTACCAGAATCCTACGTGGGTTCGACAATGATGACTACTATACCAGAATCCTACGTGGGTTCGACAGCGACGACTATTGTACCGGAATCCTACGTGGGTTCGACAGCGATGAGTACAGTACCGGGATCCTCCATGGGTTCGACAATTCTGACTTCTATTCCTGTATCCTGTGTGGGTCCGACAGAATAGTTGGTCATGTATGCTCTGTGGGTCTGACATCTTAGCTGGTCCTGTATCGTATGTGGGTCCAACAGCTTAGATGAATCAGTGACTATATACGATCATCTCTATCACTCTACTAAAGATGTATACCTGTGTGAGCTGAGTCATGTCTTTCAACCACTATCATCATGGTGATTGACTTTACTTCCTTTCTGGACTGCGTTGTGTTTGGGCTCAAGAGTTGGAGCCGGGACTGTGACTGGTATCTTAGGTATATGTATGGGCATATACCTAAGTAGGTTTGGTTGATTCTTTGTGTTGGTGAATTTCTACTGTGTTTTATCCTTTGTGGATTCTGGGAGACCTTCGGGGGTCTTGGGGTCCCCTACTGAGTATTTTTATACTCACCCCTGCACGGGCTTCACCCACACCTTATTGTGTTCTGTGCAGATGACACACAACAGTGGTCGAGGCTGAGGGTGACGGATGGAGGCTGCTTGGAGCTGGACTAAACGGGGCGTACTACAGGGAAGATTTTATCGAGTTTTTTACCTACACTTCAAGTAGGATTCCCTGGTGGACGATGCAGGATCTATTTTTCCCTTTTTACTTGTACTTGTTGTTAAGTTGGGTTTGTATACTGGCCCACTTACTTTCAGCACACCTTTCTTTTCTATTATTGTACTTGTTGCCTCTACTTCTTGTGTTCATACTGTGTGTGTATTACAGATTAAAAGGTAATGACTTCCCTTTTTATCGGGATTATGCCTTTGGTGCTAGTCACCATCCCCTAGACTATGGAAGGCGGGCTTGGGGTAGTCATGGCACGGGCCCCGAGGACGGGTCGTGACAAATTGGTATCAAAGGGAGATTCTACCATAGAAATTGGACTCTGATTCTTTTAACAGAAATAGTGTTAAGTTTTTTGGGTGTGGTTATCAGTTTAGGGAAACCGGTGTTGGTGTGGCGGCCGACGTATCCATACACTAGGACTCTAACTTCTGATCTCCGACTTAGTGTACGAAAACACTGACTGCGTGTGTGTTTCCTTGAAAAAAATTTCTTCGCGATTACTTTGTGTAATCTCACTAGGTATACTATTTTAACCGTGGCGCACCTATTTCTTTTCAGGATGGCCCCACAAAGGCAACCATCTAGGGTTCTGAGTTTCGTACGAGATGGTAGCCCACCGATCGACGAGGCCTCGGTGCAGGGCCCCATCACAGCAGAGGCACCAGCGGTACCACTACCCACTGGGCCACCGATACCACCGGCTGTAGCAGTAGAGAGTGCACACTGCCTGAGTGCATTGCACGACATCCAGCACTAGAGGCCGCCCAGGTTCTAGGGAGAGATGAACCCACAAGAATCTGAGGATTGGTTGTAGGCTGTCGTGAGAGTTTTCATATTGGTAGGGACACCAGCCGACCTCATGGTGATCCTTTCCGCGAGTCTCCGACATACAGCAGAAGGAAGATGGTGGAGCCTGATGCTCCAGGTGCATGACGAGGCATCATTACTCTAGACAGACTTCGAGAGTCTCTTTCTCTCAGAGTTTGTTCCATACACCCTTCGTGCAGTGTGAATTCAGGTGTTACTTTATCTGCAGCAGGGCAGCATGACAGTATCTCAGTACTCAGCGAGGTTCACAGACCTATCGTGCTACTCCATGAATATGGTGAGGGACCCATTCTTCAGGGCTAGGACCCTTGAGTAGGGACTCAGGCATGATATCAGGGCTTTGATGATTCCCATCAGTATCCCGATGCAGGCAGGGGTGCTGGAGCGAGCCCTTCTAGTGGAGAGTTTTCTCGCTGAGCAGTCACCAGCGGCGAGACCCACCACATGGAGACATGTAGCGGAGTCTTCTGCAGCTGGCAGTAGACAGATGACATAGAGGTCCAAGCGGACCAGGCCATCAGGTGGGAAACTGTAACACCCGAGACTTTTATGAGAAATATTTTGTTTTTATGTTATATAAATCATCAAAGGAATCTTTCACTACACACAACACTTTCTTGGCTTGCTTTACACGCAACTGCAACCTTCCTCGATAGCTTGCGTCGTACGCAATAACCGAGATTCACTAAACAATGATATATTATAATATTAGTCGTTATGAATAGTATTAAAAAAATTTTGAATTTTATAACATTTTAATTCATCTTATACATTTTCTAGAATGAGGTATGAAAACAAAATAAGTTTTTTGGATAAAAGAAGTATTTTTCAAAAAATGCAGTTTTACCACCTTTTGTTGGCGCACCCACATTAAATCTAGTTTTTGAACAGTTTATAAGTTCAATTTGAAAAAATAAAATTGTTCTTTAGAATGAAGATATAAAAATTTACTTTGGATAAATTTTTCATATTATTCTGATAACTTTCATATTTTAATGAATAGTAAAAACACACTATATTTTAATTAAAAACAACTTTTCTCATCGCAATACTTTATATGGTAAAATTATAATATTGGATGTTTTTAAAGTATAACTAGAATATATTTTTACCATTTAATATAATTTATGTCATTATCATTAATTTTACATTGAATTCATAGGTAAAAACATTTCAATCATTGGCAATGTTTTAACTTTTAAAACCTGTTTGCTTAACAACAGGATTAATTTTAAATTAATTACTGCAACTTCTGTGTTTTGAATTTTGAAAAATGGATTCCATATTTGGAATCAGTGGGTCCAAATTATGTTAATTGGTTACCTTTTTTTGATATTATGAATAGTAACTACGGTAATTTTTATTTACTACGGTTAAAGGTATATAGGTAAATTCAAGGTTAAAAGAATATTATAATAATTCAAAATTACCTTGAAACTTGTCCTAAATTTATTGGATGAGTATTGGCCGATCATGGGAATCCTTGGGTCGATTTTGTGACCCCATTGAGCCACTTGGTAGTGACAATGACAATTTGGATTAATTAATTTAATGTAAAGACAAAATTGGAATTAACAAAAAACTTTTAGTAATTAATTTTTATAAGGAGTTATATAAATTATATTTTCGACTATAAATATTAATTGGAAAGCTAAGAATATTTCCCACAGAATGATATTTTTTTATAATTTTTAGACACCATATAAATTAAATTATTTATCACACAATGATGATGAAGTATTTACCTCATTAATAAATGATTTAAATAAATATGATTATAATGACTAAAGTATTTTCCAAAACATGTCCAATTCTGATTGAATGATTTTATTTCGACTATGATTCATCTTAGATTCATCCTTAATGATTTTTGGACCTTTTGAAACCTAATATAAGTTTATAATAAAATAATATTTCCACACTTTCCAAAGGTGCCCCTCTCCTCCCTTATAAAAGGGAACCTCCTCCCTATCTTCCTCACACCAATTTGAGCTGTCAAGTTCGGCCAACCCCTGCCCATTTCACTTCCCCACATCCTTAGAAACCTACTAGAGGTACTGGTATTATCAAAATACCAACTATAGTTCCTTAAGAGAAAGTTTAAAAGAGCCACTTCGAGAAAGAGGTAATACCTTCTACCATTTTCTTCAAGTTCCATTATTCTTCTACTCCCTCTTCTTTAGTTGTTTCATTATGAGGTAATAACATCAGTATCCCTCATATACGGATATGTTATTATAAATATGAAACAACACTATTTCACCTCTTATCCATCCTATGGAAAATGAAATCATCGCGTGTGCCTACGTACAGAATACTGTCTCCACGCCGTGGTGTAATCTGTTTTCCACCACCACCTTACTTGGATGGGTATAATGGTGTAAAGAATAACTATATATGATTATTGTAAATTGATATTGATTCTGAAATATTATACATACACTTTAATACAATTCCACGATCATGAGAACAATATCATCGCTCGTGCGTACGTACGGTCTACCGTCTCCATGATGTGATGCGACTCATTCTATATGATCTTCATTGAATAATGATTATATAAATGAATTGAATGAATTAATATGATATATATTACACTAATAAAATTCTTTAAATGATGTATCTATATACTATAAATAGTAATAAGAATTTATTCGACAAAACACGCATAAGAACAAAAAGTAATAAACACTCGAATAACAAGTAGTAATGAAATATTACCGATAAGAAGCTAAGAATATGACCATATATGATATCATAACAATGAATATGATTCTGTAATAAGTTAATGACAATGTTTAAATCATTATACAGGAGGTTTGGACACGTACAAAGCATATCGGACCTAAGATAAGGGAAAATATCACAATCTCATTTTTATCCGAGATTGTTTATACTTTGGTATTTACTGGGGTGTATTTTATCATCCACATCAATGTTTCCTAAATATTTAATATTATTTCCATCCACTTACAATTGTTTAAATCCAATTTTACCCTTCGGTGAGTTTTTAGTATAAGATATGAAAAGAATATTTTGTCGTTTTTCGTACGAGGTACTTTTTGACTTTTCTGACAAAAGTACGAGAAGAATGTTTTTTTAACTTATAAGACATGAATGGATTTGTAAAAAATTATTTCCAAGAATCTTCCTTTACAACTTTTCAAGTTTATTTTTTATCAACTTCTTTTAGTTTATAATTGTATGACATGTTAAGAAAGGAAAAGTGTTTTTGAAGTAGAAAGGATATTTTCTTCAAGAATGGAGTTCAAGTGTTTTATCAAAATTATTTTCCATCTAAGATAATAAAGGGTTCTGTTTTTATCCCTATTATTACATTGATTTGATTATGTTTTGATGGAATTATTTTTATTAATTCCTTTATCTTATATGAATTGTTTTATGATGTCACGATGTTTAAGAATCCCATTTTTATTACATGGGTTATGCTATGATGTATGGTTTATGATTTTGTGGCACACATAAGAATGGTATCATTATGAGATGGGTGGGACCTATATCTCCCTCCAATGAATTTGGTAAAGATTTTATATCTCATGAGATAGACATGGCTGGAACGGCAGGTTAAACCGGTTCAGTGAAACAGGACTGAAATGAGAGGTGAACTCGGTTCAGAAATGGACTTCGTCCACTATGATAGTCTTGGCTATGAGTTTTGACTAATAAGAATTGATTCTCTATGATTATGTGTGTATGCCACAAAGTTTCATGTTTTAAGTTATGATTATTGGGATTACATTTCACTACCAGGATTTATCTCATGTTATGAAATTATGATCCCTTTTGCAGGGTAAGATTTCCAAAATGTTATGTTCTTACGAATTTTATGTGATTGATATTTCTTTTGTTTACCCTTACTGAGCATTTGAGATCACCCTTTTGTATGTTTTCTTTCCCCAGGTCAGGAAGAAGGGTATTAAGTAAGATATTCCAAAAAGGGACTATAGATATGATGAAATAAATGGGAGGCAGTGTAGATGATTTATGAACCAGTTGTTTATGTTTCCCAGTTTCTAAAGACACTATACATATACGGTCCATTCATGGTTTTGTTATATATTGTAATAAGTATGCTTCAATTTTGAAGTATTAACCATGTATGTAATGTATGGGTCGTTATAGTTGGTATCAGAGGAAAGGTATAGTCAACCTTTGGAAACTAGGATGTGAAAGCCTTAGTAAGAAACCTAAGGATATGTCTAAGCATAGAACACAATCTTAGTGTTTTAGAAATGGCCATGAACAACCTATGATAAGACCTTAAGTGTGAAATTTTATTCTTGATTATGTGGTTTTACTATTATAATTAGTGTTGCTCACACTATTCTTCTTGGTTTTAGTCAATGGCTGGAACCCGAAGAAACCGTGTTAATGCGGAATGCGACGGGCAATGCAATGATTATCCCTATGAGAAACCAAACGTTATGGGAGCTGGAATGCAAAATCTGGTAGCCATGCTTACACAACTTTTTTCAAGCTATGAACTATGTTGGACTTCCAAATGAGCAAAGGAAGCAGCAACATTCTGTCGAATCCTTCATGAGGCAGCATCAACCTTCATTCAGCGGGTCTTCTGATCCATTAGTGGCTGAACAATGTATCAGTACCACTGAAAAGATGTTTTTAGTTCTTCAATCTTCTGAACATGATAAAGTCATCTTAGCAGTGTATCATTTGGAAGGTGATGCTGATCAATGGTGTAATCTTATTAAGAATACGAGGAAAAGGGATGAAATTGAGTCCATGGAATGGGACGAGTTCAAGAAATTATCTTTCAATAAGTATTTCCCTCTTATTCTTCAAACAAAGATGGAGAAGGAGTTTCTTGAACTAAAGCAAAAGGATGATGAATCCGTTGGTACCTACGAAGAAAATTTTACAAGACTTGCAAGGTACACTTCTGGAATTATTATCCAACATGAGAGTAAGATCGATCGATTCTTTAGTGGCTTAAAACCAAGTCTTTGAAGGGCATTAGCCATAAGGTACTTCAATAGCTACAAGGAAATTGTTTAGTTTGCTCTCAAGGTTGAGATGGAGATTGGTGTAACCCATCAGTCACATGGGTTTGATAAGAAGAGGAAAATGGAATTCAAAGGAAAATATAAAGACCACACTGAAAAGAAGATGACTTTTCCCTTATGCCCAAAGTGTGGAAATAAGCATGGAGGAAATTGTCTTAAGGGGACAAGAAAATGTTATAAGTGTGGACAAGAAGGTCATCGGGCAATTGAATGTCGAAATAATGGGAAGAAGATGTCTAATGATGCAAACAAAGGAAGGGATACATAGAATGAACCTACTATACTTCAATGTTTCAAGTGCAAGGAGATGGGGCATTACGCCAATCAATGCCCAAATCCAAGGGTTGATGATGATGATCGACGTCAACAAACTCTTAAGGCCAAAGACAAAGGAAAGTCACATGCAATTACTATCGGCGATGTGGAGTACGACAACTAAGTGGTGAGATGTATACTTACCATCCACTCTGAAGTAGAAAATGTTTTATTTGATTATGGATCCACCCAATCTTTTATTTCTAAAGAATTTTCTAAGGGTATCACCGTATTACCTCAAAAATTAGATGTTGAGTTGGCTGTGACAACTCTTAATGGCACAACAGTAACATCAAAAGTTTATAATTCTTCTCCGATTGAAGTTTGTGGGAAAGTGATTCCTGTAAATCTTGTGATCCTTCCTATAGTATAATTTGATGTGATTCTTGGCATGGATTGGCTTTCTTTATATGGATCTCATATCAATTTCCAAAGAAGGGGAGTCACATTTCATATTCCATATCAATCTATGATGGTCTATCGATGCAAGGATGAACATAACCTTCCAGTGGAAATTTCTTCCATCTTTTGGGTCTTGATTCCACTAAATGAAGGTTATTTATCTCAAATGGTTGGTGAGAAACTCATGATTAAGAATATTCTCATTGTACGGGAGTTTGACGATGTCTTTCTGGAAGAATTTCCAGGTCTTCCACCAAATCGTGAAGTTGAGTTTTCAATAGAACTCGTACCGAGTGCTTTGCTTATTTCAAATACACATTATAGAATGGCCCCAATTGAGTTGCAGGAATTGAAGAAGCAACTCCAATAGAATCTTGATAAACGATTCATACGCCCTAGTGTGTCACCTTGGGGAGCACCTGTTCTGTTTGTTAATAAGAAATATGGATCAATGAGACTCTGAATTGATTATCGAGAACTTAACAAGATCACTATCAAGAACAAATATCCTCTCCCACACATTGATGACCTATTTGACCAACTATGCAGAGCTCAATACTTTTCCAAGATTGATCTTCGTTTAGGGTATCATCAATTAAGGGTCAAAATGGAGGATATACCAAATACGGATTTCCGTACAAGGTATGGACACTATGAATTTATAGTGATTCCATTTGGTCTTACTAATGCCCCTGCTATCTTCATGGATCTGATGAATATAGTCTTTAGAGAATATCTTGATCAGTTTGTGGTAGTCTTTATAGATGATATTCTTGTCTATTCAAAGAGCAAGTAAGAACATGAAGATCACTTGAGAATTGTATTAAAGACCCTAAGAAAGGAGAAGCTTTATGCCAAATTTACCAAGTGTGAATTTTGGCTTAAAAAAGTTGCATTTTTGGGTCACATAATCTCAAAAAAGGGGATATCTGTGGATCCAGCAAAAACAGAGGTTATCAAAAGATGGTCGAGACCAATAACGGTAACCGAGATCAGAAGTTTTCTTGGTTTGGCTGGATATTATCGATGTTTTGTGAAAGATTTTTCACGATTATCTAATCCACTCACCAAGTTGACTCAGAAAGGAGTTAAGTTTGTTTGGATAGAGGAATGTGAAGAGAATTTCAAGGAGTTAAAAAGAAGGTTATCTAGTGCACCTGTGCTCACACTACCTTGTAGTGTAGAAAGGTTTGTGATCTATAGTGATGCATCCGAGAAGGGATTGGGGTGTCTTCTTATGCAAAATGATATGGTGATAGCTTATGCCTCACGACAGTTGGAAATACATGAGAAAAATTACCCAACTCATGATTTGGAGTTAGCTATGGTAATCTTTGCATTAAATATTTGGAGGCATTATCTTTATGGAGAAAAGTGTGACATTTATAATGATCATAAAAGTTTAAAGTACATTTTCACACAAAAGGAGCTGAATATGTGCCAAATAAGATGGTTGGAGCTGATTAAGGATTACGACTGCTCAATTCATTACCACCCTGGGAAAGCAAACAAGGTGGCAGATGCATTAAGTCGACAAGACCATGCTATCTTATCCAAGATGAGGATCACAAAAGATCCAATATTTATGGATTTACAAAGGATGGATCTTGGAATTATAATGAAAGGGTAAAATCGTATCTTTCTCAAATGAATGTTAAACTATCTATACATGTGAAGATTAAAGAGGCGCAGAAAGAAGATGTCGAGTTACAAAAGAAGGTGAGAAATTTTCATGAATTCAACCTTGATTGTGATGGGATAATAAAGTTCAGGAATCGGGTTTGTGTTCCTCCCATCCCCAAATTAAAGAAGGAGCTGCTGGATGAGGCTCATAGTTCTTCATTCTCTATTCATCCTGGAAGCACTAAGATGTATAGGGACCTGAAAGAGTACTTCTGGTGGGATGGCATGAAAAGAGATGTTGCTGAATATGTCTCTCGATGCTTGGTTTGTCAACAAGTTAAATCTGAGAGACAGAAGTCTAAGGGGATGTTACAACCATTACCCATACCTGAATGGAAATGGGAAAAAATCACTATGGACTTTGTCACTAGACTTCCTAAAACATCCAAAGGCAATAATTCTATCTGGGTCATAGTTGATCGTCTTACAAAGTCTGTACACTTCATTTATATTAGAGAGGATTTCTCTCTAAATCAGCTTTCCAGGATATATGTAAAGGAAGTGGTAAGATTGCATGGAGTACCACTTTCTATTATATATGATCGAGATCCGAGGTTTACCTCAAAGTTCTGGAGAAGTCTTCAGTATACTCTAGATACAGAGTTGAGTTTCAGCTTTTCTTTTCATCCTCAGACAGACGGTCAGTCTGAGAGGAAAATTCATACTCTAGAAGATATTTTGAGAGCTTTCTCTATAGATTTCAAAGGTGGTTGGGATCAACACCTACCTTTGGTGGAATTTTCTTATAATAATAGCTTTCACTCCAGTATTTAGATGGCTCCTTATGAAGCTCTCTATGGAAAGAAATGAAGGACTCCAACTTGCTGGGATGAAGTTGGGGGAAGAAAGCTATTAGGACCTGATCTTGTTGTTGAGATGGAAGAAAAGGTCAGATCTATTAAACAACACATAAGAGAAGCTCAGAGTTGACAAAAATTTTATGCCAGCAACGGAAGAAAAGACCTAGAGTTTTAAGTGGGTGATAAAGTGATCTTACGAATATCTCCTTGGAAAAGAGTAATGAGATTTGGAAAGAAGGGAAAGTTGAGCCCTAGATATATCGGTCGTTTTGAAATTCTGGATCGTGTTGGGAAGGTAGCTTACCGATTGGCGCTTACACCGAATCTCTCTCAAGTTCACAATGTGTTCCATGTATCTCTCCTGAGAAAGTACATACCTGATCCTTCACATGTACTCAGCTCAGAAGTTGTACCGCTGGAACAAGATCTTTCTTATCAAGAACAACCGATAGAGATTCTGGATCATAGCAAAAAATTCCTACAGAACAAGACCACTCGCTTGGTGAAAGTTTTATGGAGGAACCACCAATTAGAAGAAGCTACATGGGAACTTAAGGGTATGATGAGGGAGAGGTATCCTCATCTGTTTGTTACGAAGTGACGAATTTTGAGGGCGAAATTCATTTTAAGGGGGGTAGAATGTAACACCTGAGACTTTTATGATAAATATTTTGTTTTTATGTTATATAAATCCTCAAATGAATCTTTAACTACACACAACACTAGCTTGAATTTCTTTACACGCAATCGCGGCCTTCCTCGATAGCTTGCGTTGTACGCAATAACTGAGTTTCACTAAACAACGATATATTATAATATTAGCCGTTATAAATATTATTAACTGAATTTTTAATTTTATAACATTTTAATTCATCTTATATATTTTCTAGAATGAGGTATGAAAACAAAATCAGTTTTTTGGATAAAAGAAGTATTTTTCAAAAAATGCAGTTTTACCGCCTTTTGATGGCACACCCACATTAAATCTAGTTTTTGATAAGTTTATAAGTTCAATTTGACAAAATAAAATTCTTCTTTAGAATCAAGATATAAAAATTTACTTTGGATAAATTTTTCATATTATTCTGATAACTTTCATATTTTAATGAATAGTTAAAACACGCTATATTTTAATTAAAAATAACTTTTTTCATCGCAATACATTATATGGTTAAATTATAATATTTAATGTTTTCAAAGTATAAATAGAATATATTTTTACCATTTAATATAATTTATTTCATTATCATTAATTTTACAATGAATTCATAGGTAAAAACATTTCAATCTATGGCAATGGTTTAACTTTTAAAACCCATTTTCTTAACAACGGGATTAATTTTAAATTAATTACTGCAACTTCTGTGTTTTGAATTTTGAAAAATGGATTCCATATTTGGAATTATTGGGTCCAAATTATGTTAATAGGTTACTTTTTTTTGATATTATGAATAGTAACTACAGTAATTTTTATTTACTACGGTTAAAGGTAAATAGGGTAATTCAAGGTTAAAAGAATATTATAATAATTCAAAATTACCTTGACACTTGTCCTAACCTTATTGGATGAGTAGTGGACAACCATTGGAATACTTGGGTCTATTTTGGGACCCCATTGAGCCACTTGGTAGTGACAATGAAAATTTGGATTAATTAATTTAATGTAAAGACAAAATTGACATTAACAAAAATCTTTTAGTAATTAATTTTTATAAGGGGTTATGTAAATTATATTTTGGACTATAAATATTCATTGGAAAACTAAAAATATTTCCTACATAATGATATATTTTTTATAATTTTTAGACTCCATATAAATTAAATTATTTACGACACAATAATGATGAAGTATTTACCTCATTAATAAATGATTTAAATAAATAACATTATAATGATTAAAATATTTTCCAAAACATGTCCAATTCTGATTGGATGATTTTATTTCGACTATGAGTCATCTTATCTTCATCTTTAATGATTTTTGGACCTTTTGAAACCGAAGATAAGTTTATAATAAAATAATATTTCCACACTTTCCAAAGGTGCCCCTCTCCTCCCTTATAAAAGGGCACCTCCTCCCTCTATTCCTCACACCAATTTGAGCCTTCAAGCTCGGCCAACCCCTGACCATTTCACTTACCCACTTCCTTAGAAGCCTAATATAGGTACTGGTCTTATCAAAAGACCAACACTAGTGCCTTAAGAGAAAGTTTAAAGGAGGCACTTCGAGAAAGAGGTAATACCTTCTACCATTTTCTTCAAGTTCCATTCTTCTTCTACTCCATATTATTTAGTTATTTCATTATGAGGTAATAACATCAGTATCCATAATATACTTATATTTTATTATAAATATGAAACAACCCTATTTCACCTCTTATCCATCCTACGGGAAACAAAATCACCGCGCGTGCGTACGTACGGAATACCGTCTCCATGCCGTGGTGTAATCTGTTTTCCACCACCACCTTATTTGGATGGGTATAATGGTGTAAATAATAACTATATATGATTATTGTAAATTTATATTGATTCTGAAATAGTATACACACACTTCAATACAATTCCACGATCATGGGAACGATATCATCGCTCGTGCGTACGTACGGCCTACCGTCTCCACGATGTGATGCGACTCATTCTATATGATCTTCATTGAATAATGATTATATAAATTAATTGAATGAATGAATAGGATATATATTACACATATAACATTCTGTAAATGATGTATCTATATCCTATAAAGAGTAATAAGAATTTATTCGACAAAACACGCATAAGAACAAAAAGTAATAAACACTCGAATAACAAGTAGTAATGAAATATTACTAATAAGAAGCTAAGAATATGACCATATATGATATAATAGCAATGAATATGATTCTGTAATAATTTAATGAAATTATTTAAATCATTATACAGGAGGTTCGGACACGTACAAAGCATATCAAACCTAAGGTAAGGGAAAATATCACAATCTCATTTTTATCCGAGATTGTTTATACTTTGGTATTTACTGGGATTTATTTTATCATACACATCCATGTTTCCTCAATATTTAATATTATTTCCATCCACCTACAATTTTTTATATCCAATTTTACCCTACGATGAGTTTTTAGTAAAATATATGAAAGGAATATTTTGTAGTTTTTCGTACAAGGTACTTTTGACTTTTCCGATAAAAGTACGAGAAGAATGTTTTTTTAAATTATACGGCACGAATGGATTTTTAAAAAATTATTTCCAAGAAACTTCCTTTAAAAGTTTTCAAGTTTATTTTTAATCAACTTCTTTTATTTTATAATTTTATGACATGTTAAGAAAGGAAAAGTGTTTTTGAAGTAAAAAGGATATTTTCCTCAAGAATGGAGTTCAAGTGTTTTATCAAAATTATTTTCCATCTAAGATAATAAAGGGTTCTATTTTTATCACTATTATTACATTTATTTTATTATGTTGTGATGGAATTATTTTTATTAATTCCTTTATCTTATATGAATTGTTTTATGATGTCACGATGTTTAAGAATCCCATTTTTATTACATGGGTTATGCTATGATGTATGGTTTATGATTTTGTGGCACACATAAGAATGGTATTATTATGATATTGGTTGGACCTATATCTACCTCCAATGCATTGGGTAAAGATTTTATATCTCATGATATAGACATGGCTGGAACGGAAGGTTAAACCGGTTCAGTGAAACAGGACTGAAACGAGGAGTGAACTCAGTTCAGAAATGGACTTTGTCCACTAAGATAGTCTTGGATATGAGTCTTGACTAATAAGAAATGATTATCTATGATTATGTGTGTATGACACAAAGTTTCATGTTTTATGTTATGATTATTGAGATTACATTTCACTACCATGATTTATCCCATGTTATGAAATTATGATCTCTTTTGCAGGGTAAGATTTCCAAAATGTTATGTTCTTATGAATTTGATGTGATTGATATTTATTTTGTTTACCCTTACTGAGAATTTGAGCTCACCCTTTTGTATGTTTTTTCCCTAGGTCAGGAAGAAGGGTATTAAGTAAGATATATCAAAAAGGGACTATAGATATGGTGAAATAAATGGGAGACAATGTAGATTCTTTATGAACCAGTTGTTTAGGTTTCCCAGTTTCTAAAGACACTATACCTATACGGTCCTTTCATGGTTTTGTTATATGTTGTAATAATTATGCTTCAATTTTGAAGTATTAACCATGTATGTAATGTATGGATCGTTATAGAAACCCCAGGATACAGGTTCGGTTGTGCGGGGCACTCGAGACAGAGCCAACTATACGAGGAGCAGGCAATGCTATGCATGCGGTGGGTAGGGCCACATGGCTCATGACTGGCCACCCCGCCATGCAGATGAGCAGAAGACAGTGGAGGGACCTCCCAGGCAGAGGCATAGGTTCGACCATGGTGGTCCACCGGGAGCAGGCGAACGTGGTAGTGTAGTTGGCCGAGCAGCGGGTGGCGGACGACGTTTTGAGGCTCTACCACCACCACCACCAGGAGGTCCACCCCGACCATAGGGAGATGGCGGACATAGGCGGGCACATATCCAGGCATTTGAGGCCTACGACCACGGCGCACATGATATGATTTGAGGTACTATCTGTGTCTACTCCACCCTTGTTGTAGTACTTATAAACACAAATTAGAGTCATTATTTTATTGACACTGCCCTTGTTCGGAGCTCAGAGATTCTGACAGAGCCGTTGGCTCAATCCTTACGGCTAGAGACTCCAATAGGAGCAGACTCGATGATTACGCACTGGTGCCGACAGTGTGAGCTTACTCTAGGAGGTGAGAGTTTCGACTGGGATCTTCTTGTAGCAGTGTCGAGGCCTTACAACGTCATCATGGGTATGAACTGGTTATCCACAGTTCATTCTCAGATTTAATCTATTAGGTGCAAAGTATGGTGTATTTGCATGGATGAGACCAGGTTCACCTTCACCAGCGAGAATGGATCCTTTGCAGCACAGGATGGACTTATGCAGAGGAGGGGGCAGCCGATCACACATCAGTTGGCTAGTCTCATTCTTAGAGCAGTTGATGTGAGGAGCCCGAGTTTTCCTGTCGTGGTGAATCATTACACGGATTTTTTCCCTGACAACATTCCAAGACTACCTCATCGCAGAGAGGTAGACTTCTACATTTACCTGTACCCCGAGACAACACTGATATCTACTCTAGCATATCGTATGGATCTCACCGAGCTTCGTGAGCTACGGGTACATCTGGAGGACTTGTAGGGGAAGGGATTTATCTGGCCCAGTGTTTCACCCTGGGCATCTCCGATTTTTTTCGCCAAGAAGGCGGAGGGGAGCTTGCGACTGTGTGTCGACTACCGTCGCCTGAATCAGGTGACTGTGAACAAGAAGTAACCACTCTTGAGGATTGACGAACTCTTTGATCAGCTCAAGGGAGGATGATGGTTCTCTAAGATAGACCTTAGGTCAGGCTATCACCAGCTCAGAGTTTGTGATGAGGATGTACAGAAGACGTCCATCAGGTGTCGGTATGGCTACTACGAGTTCTTGGTTATTTCCTTTGGCATATCCAATGCTCCAATAGTGTTCATGAGTCTCATGAATAGGATCTTCTAACCTTACCTCGGTCGCTTTGTTGTAGTCTTCATCAATGACATACTGATCTACTCTACTACTGAGGAGGAGCACACCTACCATTTGCGGGTAGTACTAGATACACTCCGAGATCACCAGCTATATGGTAATCTCTCGAAGTGCTAGTTTTGGATTCGAGAGGTTCACTTTATGGGACAAGTCATCTCAAAGGATGGAGTTGTAGTGGATCCAGCGAAGATCAAGGTAGTACTTGCTTGGTAGCCACCCATGAGTGTGACAGAGGTGCGGAGTTTCCTGGGACTAGCTGGGTACTATCAAAGATTTGTGCCAGACTTCTCCCGAGTTGCAGTACCGCTTTCAGCATTGACGAAGAAGGGGAAACCCTTCGTGTGGTCAGATAGATTCTAGAAGATCTTTCAGGAGTTGAGGCAGAGTTTGAACGGTGTGCCCATCTTGAGGCTACCGGAGGAGGGTGTAGGGTACGTAGTTTACTGTGACGCATCAGGGATCAGACTCGGGTGTGTCCTGATGAAGGAGCGAGAAGTGATCACATATGGTTCACGACAGTTGAGACAATACGAGAAGAACTAAGCTACCTATGACTTGGATTTAGCAGCAGTGGTCTTCGCCTTGAAGATATGGAGGCACTATCTGATGGGAGAGCATTTTACAGTCTACTCTAACCACCAGAGTCTCAGGTATGTCTTCTCACAGAAGGACCATAACCTGAGACAGCGTCGATGGATCGAGTTCCTCCAGGACTATGACTTCAAGATAGTCTATACTCCTGGGAAGGGGAATGTTGTAGAAGATTCTCTTAGCAGGAGATCAAGCATACAGTTGTTAGGACAGGTGACAGAGCAACTGGACGCGTTGCAGATATCCTTTGTGGATAGAGATGGAGAATCCTTTCTACAATCTCTCACAGTCACTCTTCCACTTCTTCAGAGAGTCAGAGAGGCACAGTGTGGGGACGTTGACTGTGAGACGCGATGAGCTCAGATATCCTCAGGGAAGGCACCTGATGGATTTTCTGAAGGTGGGGAGCACGCATCCTCTTAAGAGGACATACCATGGTACCAGTTTCACTACAGGAGTAGGTGTTGAGGGAGTTCCACACTTCTCCTCTAGCGGAAAATCTAGGAGTTGCGAAGATGTATCAGGACCTCAGACAATAGCACTGGTGGCTGGGTATGAAGAAGGCAATAGCAGAGTCTGTCTTGTGATGCCTCACTTGTCAGCAAGTGAAGGTGGAGCACCAGGTTCCAACAGTTTTGGTTCAGCCCTTAGAGGTCCCAGAGTGGAAGTGGGATGGGATATCCATGGATTCCATCACAGGACTTCCACGTACATCCAAAGGACATGAATCTATCTGGGTGATTGTCGACCGACTCACCAAGTCGGCCCACTTCCTACCAATCAGAGAGCAGAGCTCGGTAGAGAGCATGGGATTCCTCTACGTACATGAGATCGTATGGATTCATGGTGTTACATCTACGATTTTCTCCGATTGAGATGCTCATTTCACTTCCCGGCTCTGGAAGGGGTTGTAGGAGGATTTTGGGACGTAGCTTCCCTTGAGGACCACCTTCCATCCTCAGACGGATGGTCAGAATGAGAGGACCATTCAAACTCTTGATGACATGCTCCATGCATGTGTCCTTGACTTTGGTTGTAGTTGGGAGGATCACTTAACCTTGGTGGAGTTTGCGTACAACAACAGCTACCACTCCACCATCGAGATGGAACCTTACAAGGCACTATATGGCCGACCTTGTAGATCACCATTGTGCTGGACTGACCTAGGGGAGTCAGCACTTGTAGGACCATAGAAGGTACATGCTACGATGGAGAAGGTGCAGATCATCTAGGAGCGGATGAAGACTGCATAGAGCAGACAGAAGTCCTATGTTAATAGGATACGAAGACCACTGGAGTTTGAGGATGGCGACCAAGTCTTCCTACGGGTCTCACCACGATGAGTTCTACGGAGATTTGGACGAGGAAGAAAGTTATCTCCACAATTCATCATACCTTTTCAGTTCCTCGATAGAGTAGGCAAGGTTTCTTACCACCTGGACCTTCTACCTCAATTGCACCGGGTGCATGACGTCTTCCACGTATCTCAGCTGAGGAGATAAGGGCACGACCCATCCCACATCATCGACCATGGGGAGCTGGACATCGATGATGGGGATATATTCATGGAGGTTCCAATGGAGATTGATGATTCATAAGAGTGGGTCCCATGTGGATGGTCGATTCCTCTGGTGCGCATTCACTGGCAGCACGGAAACCTCCAGGAGAGCACATGGAAGTGGGAGGCTCAGATGCATGCTCAGTACCCCCATTTGTTACCTTAGTGTGTGTTGTATCTTACGGGGATGTAAAGACCTGAGGTGGGGAGAATGTAAAGACCCAGAAATCCTGTGATTTTTTTTCTTAAATATATGGGAATTTTACGAGTCCGCAGTTTCTAACATCGCTCGATTCCGAGGCCCGGTGTGCCCAGAATCAATTCCTGAAATTCTGTTTGGATATGTTCAGTAAACATACATGCGGTTTTTTATATCTTTTGAATGGGTGCTCAGAATTGAAATCAGAGGACACTGATGAACTCGCAGCGCCGGTATTCTCTTAAGGAGACCTTTACCGCAGTTGCGTTTTATCGGGAGTGGAAGTTAATTTTTGGGGATTCTTAATAAATTAAATAAAAATTATGTGTGACATAATTTTATTTAATTGGTAGTTTTATCCACCAAGAGGAAGTTGGAGGTGGGGCCCACCCCCACATAACCTCCCATGGGAGGATATTATGTGGTGGGTCCCACACGATCTCAAACCCCTCAACTCCCCTTGAACCCCCTTTAACTCTAAAACTTCTCATTAATGTGCCAACACACCCATGTAATTAATTAATTGAATCCCTTGGAATTATTCCAACTCCATGCATTTAATAAAGTGAACCAACTTAATTAATTAATTAGAGTGTTTGAATTCTTTTGAATTCATTATTCCAACATTAAATAAGTGAACATAATATTTTATTTTGGGGTTGGCATAATCATTGGAGAGCTTGGGAGAACTCTTGGAAAGAACATCGTCCTCTCGATGAAGAATGCTCCACATCATCGAAGAACATGAAGCAACATCTTCTATCTTCTACAACCGGAGCGAGGAAGGGAAGCACCGCCACCACGAAGTACACCGAGGGTGTCGTCTCGACTTGACTTCGCCGAGCTCTACTCCCTACAACGTTGACAGAATGACATCCATCTTCAGCGATGACCGTCTTCCATGACTTTGACAACGTACTTTGAATCGAGGTAGGGGTTTGTATTGATTAAAATTGTACCCTCATTCCTCGTTGTTTGATTGGGACCGATGATGGCCACATGTTATCTCCTAATGCGGAGGGTGCGTGACAAACCAACATGGCTTGACACCCCTTTGTTGGATCTTGTTGTTTGACGTCAGAGGTGGAACCGAAATGGAACGGTGCGAGGGAACCGCGCCGGATAAGAACTATGGCGACGAAAGAGGAACCGAAACAGAGAGGGCCGCGATGAATGAAAAAGCGAGGCTTCGTTGCGCAGCGTGGTGGAGCCAAAGTCCGTGACCACGTCGGTCCACGGTGGAGGTGGCGCGGTGCCATCATGCCATGTGGTGGGTAGCAGGTCCATGGCCTTTGGCTCCATCATGCGTGGAGGGAGACCGCTGCATGCAACCGTGGGCCGCTCAGTTGGGAGAACCGGCTGGCTACGGCCGACTGGGCTAGAGAATCGTGGCGCCCACAGGCACCGCGTGGGAAAAACCGCGGCCCACTGTGCGGGCCGTGTGCACCGAGTAGAACCAGCCGGCTATGGCTGGCTGGGAAGGGGAGGAGGCGGCGCCGCTTGGTGCCACTGGGCGAACCAGACCAGCCCAAAGTACGGGCCGGGTCCGAAGGTGGGATGTGCCCCACTGGGCCAGGCTGACTCCCCATCCGGGTCAGACCCACTGAGCTGGGTCAGGCCAACCCGCCAAGCCGGGTCGGGTCGACCCACCAGCCCACTGGGCTTGACAGGTCAGGCCCGTCTTCGCTTAAATGTGAATAACTACTAGACCACGCGCCTGATCGAAGTGCCATCTATGGAACTGGGACCCTCGCGATGAGGCAGTCCTTTTGCGATAATCTAAGTGAGTTTTGGAAAAATTTGGAGAACAACCAGGTTTGGATCGAGCGTAAATCCAACTGGGTCCCTGGAACAGAAATGCCAATAACCCAGAGATCGAGCGTCTGATTGACACATCGTCTATCGCGTTGGGTTCCTTATGATGAGATGGAACTATGGGATACATAAACTCAACACTTCGTGATAGTAGATGTATCGAAACTTGATTCGAGGAGCGGACTCTCCCGGAATCGAGCGTGCTGTGTGTGGGAACCCTAGAGCTGACAGTGATGACTACTATACCAGAATCCTACGTGGGTTCAACTGCGATGACTACTGTACCAGAATCCTACTTGGGTTCGACAGCGATGACTACTATAACAGAATCCTATGTGGGTTTGACTACGATGACTACTGTACCGGAATCCTAGGTGGGTTCGACAACGACGACTACGGTACCAGAATCCTACGTGGGTTTGACAGTGACGACTATTGTACCAGAATCCTATGTGGGTTTGACAGCGATGACTACTATACCAGGATCCTCTGTGGTTCTGACAGTTCTGACTTCTATTCCTGTATCCTATGTGGGTCTGACAGAATATCTATTCATGTATCCTGTGTGGGTCCGACAGCTTAGCTGGTCCTATTTCGTGTGTGGGTCCAACATCATAGATGAATCGGTGACTACATCTGATCATCTCTATCACTCTACCAAATATTTATACCTGTGTGAGCTAATTCATGTCTTTCAACCATTATCATCGTGGTGATTGACTTTACTTCCTTTATAGACTGGGTTGTGTTTGGGATCGAGACTTGGAGCCAGAACTATGACTGGTAACTTAGGTATATGTATGGGCATATACCTAAGTAGGTTTGGTTGATACTTTTTGTTTGCATATTTCTATTGTGGTTTATCATTTGTGGATTCTGGGAGACCTTTGGGGGTCTCGGTTTCCCCTACTGAGTATTTTTATAGTCACCCATGCACTGGCTTCACCCGCACCTTGTTGTGTTCTGTATAGACGACCCACAACAGTGATCGAGGCTAAGGGTGATGGATGGAGGCTGCTCGGAGCTTGACTAGATAGGACATACTGTAGGGATCATTTGTTTGAGTTCTGTAACTACCCTTCAGGTAGGATTCCCCGGTGGACAATCCAGGAGCTGTTTTTCCCTTTTTACACATACCTGTTGTTCAGTTGGGTTTGTATACTGGCCCACTTACTTTCAGCACACCTTACTTTTCTATTTTAGTACTTGTTGCCTCTACTGCTTATGTTCAGACTATGTGTGTGTTACAGATTAAAAGGCAATGCCTTCCCTTTTTATCGGGATTATGCCTTTGGTGCTAGTCGGCAGCCCCTAGCCTATGGAAGGCGGGCTTGGGGTACTTATGGCATGGGCCCCAAGGATGGTTCGTGACATCTATAAAATTATCACACAGTGTATCTATAAGAATCAAATAATAACTAACACATGATAAATATATCCTATAAAATTTTCCCAATGACGCTTTTCTGACCAATGGAAATGAAGAAGAATAAAGTTCACTCACTGATAGAGACTCTGTGAAACCACCAAGAAGATCAATCTTCGAACAAGGAATTTTGGAAAAGGAGGAGATACCCAAAATCATCGGGGAGGGCCTATACTTTTAAGAAGTATAAAAAATTATCAAATTAATTAGGATTCAATATTTTTGTGCATAAAGCCTAATGGTAATGAAGGGTTTACATCATAGACCCTGTATTTATGAGATAAAATCACCACAATCCACATACGCCAAAAAATACATTGCCTTGGGTTAATTTATCCTCAGAGACATATTTACAATGATAAATTTTGTTTCACATCATAAATAGATTTTCACCATAAACCATTTTCACAGATTGTGTCTAGTGGTAGATTTACACCATAAACTACACATTTAAACCATAAATGTTCCTTGCAGTCTACAACTAGAAAAATTTCTACAGAAAAAAGCCAAAAATGATTTTGATTCCCTCAAAACCCAAAAAACACAATCTCTAAAAAAATTAATACCTTAAAATCCAGTATGTTATAGATTTTATTACCCCATTTGTATAGATGGGTCTTAATGTTCACTAAATTTTTGAAAATCTATTATTTAGTAGATGAATTTTTTGGATACATGAAATGGTATTTTGGAGATTTTGAGTGTCTTGAAAAAGGATTTTTGGATGGGGATTTAGGTGGTGATGTGGGGGATCTTTGAGCATTAGTGAAGGTTCTTTGAGGTGAGGGTGCTAACTTTTATTATCCTTTATCCCCTAAATAATCAGGGGGATGGGCAGTGACCCCCATGAAGGTTGGGTCCACCATTTTTCCAGTGATCCACCATCTAGATGGTGGGGGTTTTAATTGGGGTGATTTACCAAATTTCTCCCACATGATTTTTGGAGGGGCCATATTCCTTATCTATTTTGGTGCATGGACAATCTCCACTCCTCTCCTATATATCCTTTAACCCCCCCCCCCCCTTGTATTTGGAGTTTTTCGAGGATTTTATCAATGATTAAAGGTATGTCTTAGCTTATGTTTCCCTACATTGATCTCCTCCTCCATTCATTCTTAATATAAGATTTCTTTGGGTTAGGTTTAATGGATCATTACACCATATCATGGTTGAATCATTCCAATTTGATGAGGTTTCTACTCAAACCTCAGAGTACATTTTAAGATAATGTCAACTTTCTTTCTCATATGGTTTTGATGAGGTTTTTCACTATAGTGTTTTTTCCTAATATTTTCTTATTAAATTAAATTATTTTAGTGATTTAATTATTATTTCATGTTAATTATGTTTCTCATAATGAGTTTGGGAGAATGAAACAGACTTATCATAAGTATTTGGTCTTTGTTTTATCATGATAAGGCCATATGGGCCTCATGTGTGTGGAAAATGGTAGGCCATGCAGAGACAATCTTGGATGATCTTGGGCAGTAATTTTTCAAGATAAGAAAATTATGGAATATTATTTTTGAATGAGGTAGGTAGACCTTTTAATTTCCATTAGTATTAATGCTTTTTTTTAAATGTGTATGACATTTATAGACTCTCCCCTAGGAAAATAAAACTCTTTAATTAATTTAATAATATAAATTAATTCAATTGTTTTAATTATAAATTAAAATTTTAAATGTAAATGAATTATCTTTAGGGATAGAACATAGTTCCGAGGTCCATGATGGAACCTTGTACACTTACATTCTCACTTCAGTCACTGATGGTAGAGACCTTAATTGTGATTGCATTCCTTGGGATACCTGAACCCAATGAGGGTGTAAATTAAATAAACCCCAAGGTGTGAGATTTTTCACCATTGGGCCTTAAAATAAATTAGTATAGGTACTATTTTTAATCCTCCATGTTTAGGGAGGCGATGTGTTAGAATTTTATGGCCCTTGTAGGCTATCTGGTTTGGTTTTATGACTTATATCCTTAGGGATCAATGTGATGATCTAAGATGTGATACGAGACATGATCCACCTCGTTAGGTTTTTCCTAATACGTATCACTCCTAGATTCCCATGAGGTCGTGTTATTTATATGACTTTACTAAGAAGTGTGTCATCATATTGTAATGAGTGATGTCTCAAAACTTGATTATGATTGAGGATCCGAAGTTAGGTGGGTCTACTTTTTTATGTTATAATGGTCCCAAGTAGGGTTCCATGATGTGTTTCTTAGGGAACCATAGTGGGTTCCCCTTTGTGAGGCCGACCACAAGTGAGTTGGATGGAATATGGATAGTGATGAAAAGTTTAAGAATTTAGCTAACCATTGTTTCTTTTTTTAAGATAGATATAGAAACAATCAGGATTCATGGAACTGATATGAAAGAAGCCCTCATAGTGGTTATGGTATTTCTGGGATATTCCCTAAGGGAGGTTGGGGTGTGTTATAAAAAAATTACCTTAGGGGATGTCTGTGATGATTAAATAAAACTCCCTTATGGGAGGTCTATCATATTAAATAAAACACCTTTAGAGGGTCTATGATACTACTATTCGGATCTTCGGTTATACTATTTAGGATATTGTGGGATTTATCCCCAAATTCACAAGGATACTGTTAGGGATTCCATGGATTTAGATAGGGGATTATATTAGTTTTGTGAAGAGTATAGGTCCTACCATGTCTAGTCTTTCAAATATTTTTGACATATTTGGTAGGTGTATTCAAGAATCCCACACTTTTGGGTCTTAGCTTCCAGGAAGCATCATATACTTAGGTGAGTTTTTTACCTTGTTCTTTATCACTATATATTGGGTTGAAATATTCATAGGATATTATAATGGTTGGAATGGTCATCTTAATGTGCTCAGAGACACCTCGACATTGGTTATAGTATGTATGATCGATCAATAATATGTTCCAAAGGATCAATAGATATTATAGTTTATTTTTATGAGGTATTTTGGGTTATTATGATTGTTATGATTATGTAATGTGAACAAAAACATTCGACACTAGAAGAACAAGGTATATCCATCCTTGGGTGTTACAGTGGAAGTCGAGGTCCATTGTTGTTATTTATTAATTTTTATACAATTATTTTATTTATTTATTCTAAACATTTCACATGAACATACAACTACATTTAACATATATGTATGGTCTATTGTTTGTGGTTACCTACTGAGTTATGTACTCACACCCTACTCGAGCATTCATTGCACTTAGGTACCTAATCCGCCTCTCACTTGTCACAACTCCCAGTTGACCAGATAACTAGTATTGATTGATCAACTCGAAGAAATAGAGGAAATAAAAATCTTGGGATAGGGTATGGATAAAATTTATAATGGTGCCTTGTAGTTTATTACATTTGTCTACTCTATATAAGTGATTATCCTGATTAGTGATTTAATCTCTGGGAGGTATATTAGTTTTTTATTTCATGTTACTATTATTTGGATATTTTATTTATTCTATGTAATATTGTATTTTATATTGTGTATGATACTTGGTTATTTATTATTATTATTGATACTCAAATACATGGGATATATTCTATTCATAGTACCATCCTAGTCCCCTACTACTTGTTAGTTGACTTTGGCATACAAGGAGGATCACTTAAGGTCACATTGTACCACCATTCAAGTTACTGTTCATAGTGAGCCAAACCGGGATGTTACAACCACTAAAAACCGCAACACCTCCCATCATATGTCACATCCTCTACATACTTATATGAATTTAAATCATTTGAAACCATTTCTAGGGACATATCTTTCTTCATTAAGTTAAATTTTTTATGCCCCATCACATACCGTATTTTAATCCATGTCATAATACTTCATGTTGCACACCTTCCACACCCATGAGAAATGAGTTGCAACCATAACATCCACATTAACACATGTTTGATGAGGAAAACATACCCTATTATAGTATAAGAATAGAAAATAGAATTTAAACTCTAGTTTTTTTGATGTGGAATTTATGACACAACAAACTAAAAATTCCTTTATCCAAATAATAATAATACCAGTAGATTATTGGGATCATAATGAAAATAAGCACACACACACTCATAGGTTGGGGGGATGAGCCATATCCCCCCCCTCACCAAGGAATAACCCACATGACCATCCTGTATAATTTTTAATAGCTCTATGATCCAACATTTGATGACCCAAAGTCCCATTGGTGAAGGAATTTCTGGAAGAACTTGATCTATAATGAGGTAGGAGCCTCCTTTGGCCTAAAATCCTTCAAAAGGTTGCCTAAAGTCACATCAAGGTAAATAGTATGTCCTACTATAGCACACTACCTACAATATTACTTGACTATTATAGTACCCTACCTTCTATAATACTTTTCTCCTATAGTGTTTCTATAGTAGATACAGAAAATCCCACTGAATTAGGGCTATCGTGGTTTGAACCCCAAACCTATAGGATGTAGAACAACAACCTGTACCACTCTGGTATGGGTTAAACCATATAATGATAATGATAATGACAATGATAATGATAATGATAATGATAATGATAATGATAGTGATCATGATCATGATCATGGTCATGAAAAAGATAATGATAATGATAATATATGAAAAGCATGATCCCATAAGGGGCGTCGTTCTGCGAGGTCTCCCCTTGTTGTTGCCAGTCTTCTTCTCCTCGGTTTGGCTTGGATTCTCCCCTATGCACTCCTCCTCGGCGATCTGGTGGTGTGTAAAGATCCAGCGGTTGAGACCCATCCTCAGTGGTTGGAGGGTTACAGCCTCATTTTCAGTTGGATGGGAGTGTGGGGCGTGGTTTATTTTAGTCTTCATGGGAGGGTCTGATGGCGGCGATGGGATCTACAGATCCGACTTGCAGTGAGGTTTTCTTGGAATCTGACGGTTTCACGACACCTGGATTTGATTTAGCAGTTCGTTGGTGATGAATTTTTGATCTTGTGGAAAGTGGGTTGATGTAGCTGGATTCGTAAAGGGGTTCTATTCACCAGTTTTTTGGTTTCTCATTTGTTGATGGAGAGTTGGTTAATGACGTAGGTCCTGATGTCGGTCGACATTTGTGTCGGTAACTGTGTGGAGGTAGTGGCGAGAGGGGCATTCTGGTTTGTGGCTCGAGGGTTCTGCTTCTCACACGGTTGAAGATGTAGTGGATACCGAGATTGTTCCATTTTGACCTGTTTAAAAGTTTCATTTTGTATTTTGAATCTTCAATGGCGGTTCGTAGTCTGATGATTTTTTCTTGCGGTGGGCTCGAGGCGACTACACGCTGGCTGTTCCCCTTTATTTTCACTACTATTTTGAAATCTGCTATTATCTTTGTAATCTGTCCTTGCCCTATTTTTGGTATGTCTGAATTTGATTTTGAGGTTCCCACTTCTACATAAAGTGGTTTATTTGGAAAATGAAAAAAAGTGATTTGGAGGAATGATAATGATACTGATAGTGATAATGATAATGATAATGATAATGATAATTATAATTATAATTATAATTATAATTATAATTATAATTATAATGATAATCATAATCATAATGATAATCATAATCATAATCATAATCACAATCATAATCACAATGATAATTATAATGATAATTATAATGATATTGATAATGATAATTATAATGATAATGATAATGATAATGATAATGATAATGATAATGATAATGATAATGATAATGATAATGATAATGATAATGATAATGATAATTATAATTATAATGATAATGATGATGCTAATAATATTAATAATCCATGAAAGCATAGGACATGATTCAGAGATACCCATTGATAATAATTTTATTAATAAAAATTAAGGATGCAGTAAGGGGAAATTAAAAATGTGTTTAAATTTCATCCTTGGAATTAGAGTGATGAATATGAATAACATCATCACTAAGATTAAAGTACCATAAAGTGATCCCATTCTCCATAACCTTCTTGGGAACGACATCAACCACCATTTTAGACTCTCTAGATATGTGAGAAACCATTAACTGTATCTCTTATAAGTAGCCAAAATAGCCCTTTCATTCCCTATATAGCTACCAAGGAACCAGGAATGATTTACTCCTATAAATTTTAACGACTAGTGGTGAGTCACTTTCAACCCAAAAATTATTTCATCCAAAAATGTTGGCATAGTAGATTGTATGTATGGCTACATAGAGCTTGGATTTCACATAAATTTGGGTAAAATGGATTAATGAAATAATAAATTGATAAAGCCTCTACTTGTTCTAAAGATACAACTACATAATAAAGAGTCTAGTGATCAAATTGAAACCCCATCCACATAAAATTTAATACACTATGGGATTGGTGGGATATATCTCACAAGTTTTGGTTTGTTGGGTTTTCTGGTAATCCCTTTAACCCTCAAATTTTTGGTAACAATGGGGTCATCCATAGTGTTTTTCATGAATCCCACCTATAGAATAGATTTTATTTTTATTTCCATCATAACTCTTGAAATGATATATTTATTTGGTAATTAAGTCTCCTCAAATTTTAGGCTATTGCAAGATTTCCATATGTAATTTAAGACCTATAAACTGGAGGAGTCAAGGAGATTATTCAATTTCATGCTCATTTAATGACTGTATAAACACTCCATTAAGACTTCTAAACTGCTATTAGTTTCTATCCTATAATTAAAACTATACTTAATGTGAATCCATATCCTCATTGAAAATGATAACTGAAGGAATAGGTACTAGAAAATCACATAGATGCTACAAAAATGTAAGCAACAACAAGATGATTGAATTTCATTTATCTGGAGAAAGTGTTCATTTGTGATCCTGTTGAGCTGTAGTTTTCGTAGAAATAGATTTATAGATAGAGGAATGAAATATTTTTTTAAGAGTTTCATCCATGTTAGTTTTCCATCATTAGTAACACACTACTAAAGATAGTGAAAAATATATTTAACGATACCCAATCTTGATGGGTAGCAGAAATATTTTTCTTACTGCTAGAATTTAAAGAAAGTAATATCATACTTGATGTTGAGAGGAGGGAAGTGATCAACCTGCTCAAAATTTCCAAGACCAAAAAAAATAGGGATGTGATTCAAATCAGTAGGTTGATGATAGTTATTAGATATAGTTATTCAAAGACAAATATATTTTTAGAAGTTCATGTTAGAATAAAATGGGGGTCCATAGAGTGTGCGTCATAATCTCAGAAAATTTAAGTCTAATAGAAGGCCAAACCAAGGAGCCCAAATAAAATTTGTTTCCCTATACAGTCTATTAATTGATCTCCTCCTAATAAATTTATTTTAGTTGTGATTTTAATTAATCGAGTTCCAAAAATAACTAACCACCAAGTATTCAGTGAAATCTTATATTTTTAATACAAAATACTCCCATATATATGTTTTTAATACATTTTCTCAAAGCCACCATTAAAAAGTTCATTTCATGGATTCTAAAAGGCAATAAAAAATTCTTAATTTGGGCATAAATCCCTTTAATCAACTATATAATCAATTTATAGATATTAAATAAATATATAAACATAGATGTAGTTAGAACATTCATAAAGCATATCCTCCTATCTTGGAATAAGGTTTTCCTTTACAAAAGGTGATATATGATGATATTTTATTGGAAATTACTTCAAGATATCATGGTCAAACTATTCCAGATAAGTGAGTAATACCAAGGTAGTTGAAAGGAAGATCACCTTTTTTAACATTAAATAGATTTATGATAGATCTCATCCTATAGTCTAGTATTCCATTAATGGAAATAGCTATATATTTACTTCATGAAAAGGATTTTTTGGAGGCCTTCTCAAAGTGGTAGAAGATATCTCTAATGGAATTCAAGGATCCAATGACATCCTCATAAAAGATTAAGATATCATTGGTATAGAGTAAGTGTGTTGGAACACTGATATTTTTAGTGGTTTTAATAAGACTAATTTTACCCTAATCTCCTACTTTGATTGTAGATCTACTGAGATAATACTTAATGAATCCAAAAAAAATTCCAAGAGGGGGTCCCAAATAGAGATGTTAGCTTAACATACATGGATATTACATAATTTTAGATGAATATTCACCACATTAAAAAAATTACATGCCCAAGGGAATTAATATTTTAGTGTCTTTGGAATCATAGAAAAAAAGATTCTAACTTGGTGAAGGGTCTTCAATGTTTCCTAGAAAGATTTTCCCCTTTAGTAATTCTACTTAAAACCTTTCTTCAAAACTTAGGGAATGGGAACATAAGAAATGTGTGAGCTAAAATGATTATTAAGGGTAAAAAGGGAGATAAACATGAAAATAAGGGTATTAGAATATGATCATAACATTATAAGATCATACATTGCCTATGAAATATTATACAAATGAATCATGTAATAATGATTGTTCGTTCATAAGTGATGAATCATAAGGAAATCAGGAGAATGATCTATGAATTCATAACATAGGAATAAGAAAATCAATTTAGGCTTTCACATAAGCCTAGAAAATAATATTTCAATGATACATAACCATACATTCATAACATTTTAGGCTTGGGGTAATAACCTATATACCTTCTTTGGGTTTTGGATTCCCTCTCATGTACTCTCTTGTTTCAGGATTAGTATGCCCTCCTATGTACACTCTTGTTTTGGGATTAGAATTCCATATTATGTACCCTATTGTTTTGGGATTAGGATTACCTCTATTTTACCATCTTATTTAAGGCTTGGGAATCCCACTAGTGAACCCTCTTATTGTAGGCCTAGGATTCCCACCCATGTACCCTCTTGTTTCAAGCTTGGGATTCTCTCCTATTTACCCTCTTCTTTCATACTTGGATTCCCTCTTTTTTCAATCTTTGGATTCCCTCCCACATACCCTTTTTGATCATAAAAAAGTTATTTTTACTTAATGAATTGGAGGGAGATATAGGTCTCACCCATCACATAATTAAATCACACATGCATATGCCATAAGATAACAAAACATTCATCATATCATGACCCATGAAAAGATATGGGTTTTATAAAGATCAAATAATAACTCATGAAATGAAATGGGTATCATTAACATTTCATCACATCATGACCTATGTAAAATATATATATTTTATACTCATTTCATTAAATAATATCCCCTAAAAACATGCGGGTTCCCATAGCATATAACCCATTAAAGAGAAACAGGTTTTGTAAACATAATTCCATAAAAACATAAATCATTCAAGAAATAATATGAAGGGAATTATTAGATCATTTACTCAATAAATATTTAAATATATTAAAATATTCCATCTAATATGGAGAATGGTTTTGAAAGATCAACTGGAATATTTCCCAAGTAAAATAACCTTTCATTGAAATTCAATTTTTAAAACATAGAACATATTAAAAATCATTTTCCTAAAAATAAAACTTTTAAAGAATATAAATTATTATTTAAAATAATTTAAAACATTTATTTATGAAAATATCTTTTCAAATATGAAAAATTATCTTTAAAACATAAATCATTTTGAAATCCTTTTTCTTTGAAAATATATTTTAAAACATATAATGTGGTCTTTAAAATTTTTAGAATTAATTTTACATTGAAAATACTTTGAGAACATATAAATAAATCATGAAAAAAAGTTGAATACATTTTTCCTTGAAAATATATAAAACTTTATTTAAAAAATTTAAAACACTTTTTAATATAAATTTTTTTTAAAACCATTTTTATAAAACATGGTTTTGAAAGAACATAAATTTCCAACTAAAGAGATAGATAATGTCTCATTTTCTTAAAAACACGTTCTTAATTATATTAAGTACCAAATAGTGGTAAAATGATACCAATAGATGAAGATATATTTATTAATAATATTAGAATAAAATTTGTGGGTTTTTTGAGAGATGGATCATAATATTTCATTAATGGAAGAAAAATCACAAATTATCCCGTTAAACAATGAGATTGTAGCAATAAACAACTACCTATTTTGTAAATTTTACTCATAATAAACATGAGACAATAAAATTAAATGAAGATAAAAATATTATTAAATAATTATATTCCTTTTATAATATGTCATAGGGTAGTGTATACACCTCCTAGAAGAATATAGGTTTATAACATGGCATGTGACTCAAAGAAGGAAAATGTAGGCAAAAATACATTACCAATTTAGTAACTTTTGATACATAAACCATATTAAATAAGTTTCATAAAAGTATATTTAGATAAAAATAAATTTTAATATAAGAATCATCAAATACATCCCTAGTCATTCTACACACCACATATAATAAATTGGAGGTTAACATGGCTTGGGTCTCACGAAAAATAAAAGTGAGATGAGAAAACCCATACCTTAAGTCTTGAATTTCTTCATACATGTTAAAACATACTATATAAAAAATATAAGATTATTATAAATATAACATATAACCATATTAGTTTATATAATACCATATATTATTTTTATGTCTTTATATTACTCAGTTATTGACAACTCCATGTTAATGTTATGCTTTGGGTAATATCTGCATTGTTTTTTTGTATATGTTTTGGATTGTTATTGATCCTATTACATAGATAATGATTTAATTATTTAAATAATGTAAAAAATTATATAAATATCATATATATTTACTATATATTTATTTATAATAATCTATATAATATATAAATATGAAATGGAATACATCATTCATGGAGATGGTAGGTGGTATATATGCATGAACGTTGTCTCTATTTTCTTATCATATTGAATGAAAAGTGAATGAAATAAATGTATATATATATATATAATATTTCCAGTAGAATTATTATTTAATGTATATAATATATTTTCACTAAAACCATTCTTAATACATTCCATGTAAAGTGTGAAAAAATCACATCGTTTTGAGGAGGCGGTAGTCCACACTTCCACAAATGAAGTTATTATATTTACACAAAATTTAAATCATGAAGGGATGTGTTATATAATAATTATATAAGAATAAATAAATCCTAAATATAATATATATAATATAAAAACAAATTATCCATCATAATTCCCAACCATGAGAGGTGGTAAAGGATTAATGAATAACATCATTTCGTGAGGTGGTAGTTCACCGTACACAAGAACGGTATGTTTTTTACACATTTGATGGAAGTGTGTGTAAGCATAGTTATAACCCGTAAAATAACAACATATCAGCATATTTAGGATAATTATGTTATTATATAATATTTTAATAATAATATTTGTGTTGGTTTATAATGACAATAAAATAAAAGAGCTTGTAGAAGGATGTTACCGCTTCTCTGAGTAACTCCTTTAGGTTTGCAAGAAATTGATTCCTTGGTTGGTTTTCTACCAAAAGTGTGGATTCAAGGTTTATAAGAGGGATTTTGGGATATTATTTTTTGAGGTTTTGGATGATCCATATAGCTAGAGAGGTGTGAATAAGTGAGGGGTTGAGTGCCCTTTTATAGTGGAGGAGGAGTGGCGTTCTTGTAATTATAAATAGGTAAACACTATTGAGAGATCTACCGTACATCATGGGAATCCAATAATTTTAGAACTTATATAAAAGATGGTAATTGTTATAAATATGTCTATATAATGGGTTTATTACATGTTTCTAGTTTATTTGAAACCTTAATATTAATTTTTAACAATTAAGTAAACTAATGTGTACCTTTGTCACTGTAATTAATTTTAAATAATTCCACTAATATGTTTGGTCAAAAACCAATTTTACCTTATTATAAATTATATATTATTATTATCCTAAAAATGGAATCCATTTTTTCAAATTCAAATCAATTAATTTTATGAAATTAATTTAAAATTAATCCCGTAGATGTGTC
The DNA here is from genome assembly GCA_963277665.1 of Viscum album. NCBI lineage: Eukaryota > Viridiplantae > Streptophyta > Magnoliopsida > Santalales > Viscaceae > Viscum > Viscum album. The sequence continues at coordinate 847,637,005 of OY728121.1, read as the reverse complement.
ATGAGAGAAGCTTTTTAAGAAAAAATGTTTAAAAATTTGGGATGTTTATATTTAAAATTTCAATGTGAAATTAGTTACAATGACCTAAATTAGATTCATTTATGTACAATTTATCTAACGAAACTTTAAAACCAAATTAAAATATAATTTAACAATATAAATTATTTAAAAAGAAAAAGAAGTTTTGAATTAAAATTAAGTGTTTTTAACTATTCATTAAAAAAAATAAAACTTCTCAAAAAAATAACTAAAATCCAGCCAAAGTAAATTTTTTGTATTACAATTCCAAAAATGAAGTTTATTTCTTCAAAAAAAAATTATAAAGGTGTCAAAAAAATATTTAAAATGGGTTCTACATTAAAAGTCAATAAAATTACCTTTTAGAAAAATACATCTTTTTATTCAAAAAAATTGGATTTATTATAATGTTATACCCATAAAATATATTGTATGATTATCAAAAATATTTATTGATTATAAAATATATTAATTTTGTTAAAAAAATTTATCAAAAGTGGTTGTTTAATTTATTGAGATAAAATTTTGTCAGTACATAGACAAATAGTTTTCTTAGAAAAGTAATTTCTTTATTTTCAAATAGTCCTTAAATTCATTTATAACTACTTAATAACCAAAGAATTTATTTTATATACATGTGTAAATTTTATTTTCACAATTTAGTTATATTATTTTTATATTTTATTCCAATGTATAGGTGGCTTCTATAATAATGTTTTAATAATAATATTAATAGTATATTGTAGTTCAGTAAATCTCATCTTTGCGTGTAAGTAAATATATAAAATGGACTCATTATTATGTGTAATACATAACAAAAATAGTGTTTTATGTACCAAAATCTAATCTATATGTTTCTTATAATGCAATAATAACTTGGTGTTGCATATCACATAATCTAAACATAGTTATTTAATATAAAAAAGCTATATTCAATGTTGTTTGAAATGAAAAATACTGAAAATATTCAATTAATTAGAAAAAAAATCACAAAATATAAGGGTGTTACATTTTATCCCCCTTAAAAATGAATTTCTACCTCGAAATTCATCCAGGTTATCAATGGATTAATACTTGAAAGATCCTTTATTAGAAACCCACATCATAAAAATGAATAATAAAACTAGCTTTAAAAAGAAAAGTTAGAACCATAAAAATTTCCCAAATTAACTCATAACTAGGTCTCCACATAGGATAACATAGGTTTGGAGTGAATATAGGACATGGAAGGAAAAAATAAATAAATATAGAGATTGATGATGATCATTGATAATCATCAAGTGAATGATTAATGGAAAGTTAAGTACCAAAAAACAAAATATTTTTGATGATTTATATGACAATTAGTTCAAAATAAATGAAGGTATTATGATAAATGTTTTCCAATATCCTTTTCATAGAGGAATTATTTTATAGTTTAATTATATAAAGAAAAAACATACTTGATTTTATTCCTTTTCATATGAAAAATCTCACCCTTTTATTTTTCCTTGAACAATTTATACTTTATCTCTTACTCTAAGAAATGAAGGTGAATTTTTCATTCCTTAATCATTAGTGGTTCATGATATCCATAAATCGGATGATAGGTTATTCCATCTGTATTTATCAAAAAAAAAAGGTTAGAAAATGTTTCTTAATTTGAATAAATCATCATATGTTGTGATAATACTTTAATATATAATTCCCTTTTCAAAGTTTAACTTAAACCATTCTATAAATGGTTAACCTTGCAACCCTTCCAAAATATAATTCTCCCTTTATTCCTTAAATAAGCTCTAATATTATACCAAAACATTTTAATTATATATATTTTTCCAACCTTGTACCGATAGTATATTAAATATGATTTTATAAGTTCAGAATCCATGTAGAGGGAGATAATCACGTGAAACTTCACTAAAGTATGAACAATAATATTTTCATAGTTCTTAATCAAACCAAATGAAACATGAAATTCCAAACTAAGGACAGGAAGTTAAGTGCTCCCTAATTATCATGATTCACTTCATCTGTTGTGATGGCATAAGCTTTACCTTCGTCATTTTTACTCATAGGTTGTTACGTCTTATCATCCACATTAGTCCTTGGATTGGGGCACTTGTTAGCATAATGGCCAAACTCCATATAATTGAAACACTCAAGTGTGGGAGGATCATACTATAGGGAGTTATCATTATTCACATCATTAGCTAACTTATTCCCATTACATGGATATTTAGCTACTTGATGACCTTACTTTCCATACATAAAACATTTATTAGTCCCCTTGATACAATTCCATCCATGTTTCTTCTGATACTTTATACATAACGCAAGGCTTGTTTTCTTTTCTTAATGGTTGTTAGATTTTTCTTTTAACTCCATCTTCCTTTTATTTTCACAACAATGATATTGATATGAAATTACAACCTCCATTTACACATTTATATCACATCTAAAAAAATATTTATAGCTACTAAATTTTATTATATCCAAGGCCTTTTGAAGAATAGGATTCATGCCACCAAAGAATCAGTAAATTTTTATTTCGTGTTGGATGATAATATTCAAAGAGTACCACATGATTCTTGTAAAATTTTCTCCATATGAACCAACAAATTCATCATCCTTATGATTAAGCTTTAGGAATTTTTTTTCTATATTTGTACAAAGAATACGAGGAAAGTACTTGTTAAAAAATATGTGCTTTAACTCGTCCCAATAAATGGAGTCAATTTCATCTTGTCTCTTCATATTCGTAATAATATTATACCATTGATTTTCCTGACCTTCTTGAGGGTAGACATCTAGAGATAGGTTTCCATGATCTAAACACTATAAAATGGAAAATAGAATTTTAGTAGTACTAATCCTTTTCTCAAAAACTAGTGGGTTAACAGAACCACTAAAATATGGTGGGTGTTTTCTCATGAAGGATTTGACAAATCTGTGTTCCCTAATTCACTCATTTGGATGTTAAATATGATTCATATCTTGATAATTTTTTTTAAGAATAGCAATGTGGTTTCCTATACCATTTTGTTACTCAAGAGTGTAATAATTTCATTTTAAATTTCATTCCTCATTAACATGGTTCCTTAGGGTTCCATCCATTGACTAAAACAAAAATTATAGAGTAAGAAACAATCATCATAGTGTGGAACCACATAACCATGAAAAAAATACTTATAGGATGTCTAAATTATGACACCATCCTTCTTAATCTATAACACCATAGTTTTATCCTATGTCATTCATAGTCATCATCTATTTACATCCTTGATGATGGTTCATAAAGAGTTATTGAATTCCTAAATCATATCCCCCAAAAGTGTCAAACCATGTGTGCAGTAAATCCCACTGTCATGCACCAGTTCTAGATCGAGTCTAGATCAATATGGGGTTTCATGGTTTTACCCATATGTGTATCTCAACTAGAGCCACAAAAACTTGTAGTATCTAAAATTGGATTTATTACTTGGAAACCACTCACTCTATGCTTTACCAAAATTCCAAGACACTTTCCTAAATATTAACTAATCTTTATACATATCCTTAGAGACATCCCAAGATATATCCTTTGAAATATCTCTAGAGATATCACTAAAGTGTCCTCATACTAGTTTCTAAAGGTTGAATAAGCCACTTCTTTGATACCAACTATAATGACCCATGCTTTGTAACACCCCAAGCTTCTACGGTACGCTTCTCTTTGAATAATGTGATAGCGTGTGTTGTACGCAACACCGAGTTCTAACACACCATAACTAATCAAACTAGCCGTTATGAATAGTAATACCTACTTTTTGAAATTATATATATTTTATATTTGAAAATGGACTTCATTTTTGGATTTGGAATATCGAATTTATCCTAAGGTGAAATTTTGGTACATTTCGGATAACTTTCATATTTTGATGAATAGTGAAAATTACTAAGTTTTAATTAAAAACAACTTTTTTAATCAAAATAATTAATAGTGATAAATTATGAATTTTAGTGGTTTTAAAGTATATTTAGAATATATTTTTACCATTTAATATAATGTTGGTCATTGGACATAATTTTACAATTAAACCGAACATAAACGAGTGTCAATCTTTTGATAGTTATTATCTCTTAAAAACACGCTTTTTGTTTTGACAGCGGGAATTAATTTTAAATTAATTTCTGCCACTTCTGTGTTTTGAATTTAGGAAAATGGATTCCATATTTGGAATCAGGATGTTCAAATTGTGTAAATAGGTAACTTTTATTTTTAGACATTTTGAATAATTACTGCGGTAAATATTTTATTTACCATGGTTAAGGGTAAATCCGGTAAATAAGGGTTAAAAAATAATATTATAATAATACTAAATTACCCTAAAACGTGTCTTAACCCTATTGGTTGATACATGGTCGACCATGGGAATCTTTGGGTCTATTTTGGGACCCCATGGATCCACTTGTAAGTGATAATGACACTTTATTTTAATTAAGTTAAAATGAATACAAAAATGACACAAGCATATATCTTTTAGAAAAACAATTGTTACATAGGGTTATATATGTTGGATTTTAGATTATAAATATTCATTAGAAAGATAAAAATATTTCCTACATAATGATATTTTATTTATAATTTTTAGACATTAAATAATTTATTTTATTTATGACACAATGATGATGCAGTAATTACTATAATAGTGAAAAATTAAAATAATTGATATTATAAATACCCAAATAAATATAATATGAAACTTTTAATGAATTAAACTAATTTTATAGGATAATATGATATATTAGGATTGATTTAATTGACTTTTTTCGAAGTAATCAATCTGTTATGAGTTTCACAAAAATCAACTATTGAATAGTGTCAAAATTGACATAAAAGAATTCTTAAAACAAATATTATATTATTAATTGATATTAAATTCCTAAAAATCTAAGGTTCGGCCAAGAGACTTATATAATGATAGGTTCATCATTAATGTACCACTTAGGGGTCTCTTGGATGTATATAGTAAGTTTATTAACCATATTATATAAAAATACAAAGAGACATTGTAAAAGTGAAACTAATTAACTTAGAGTTAATACTTAAAGATAAGGTTAATATAAGTACCCAAACCTGTCTAAATTATATTGGTTGAGTGTTTTTCGACCTATCCCCACCTTAACCTTTGAATAATAAGCTTTGGAGCCATTATAAACCGAATATGAATTTATTATAAATTAATATTTCTAGCTTTTCCAAAGGTGCCCCTCACCCCTCTTATAAAAAGGGCACTCCTCCTTCTCATTTCTTCACACCTTCAAAGCCTTTTGTTTCGGCCAAACTCTGCCCAAATACTCTCCCAACATCCCTCACTACAACCTAGAGGCCTTAGTTTGATCATAAAGACAACCTAAGGAGCCCTTTTGATCAAATCAAAAGGAAGAACCCGAAGAAGAGGTAATGATTTCACCACCCTTCTCCGAGTTCATTTCTTCTTCCACTTCTTCTTCCTTTGTTCTTACCATTCTAAAATAATAACTCCAGTATCTCACATATACTGTGATGTTATTATAAATATGGTACAACCATATTCAGTATTCTATCCACCCTTTGAATAACATTTCACCATACGTGCGTACGTACGGACTACCGTCTCCACGTCGTGGTGTAATTGTTATTCAATATAATATTATTTGGATGGGTATAATAATGATGTGTAACTCATGTAAATAATTAATATAACATGTTAATGATTCTGTATATATTATATACCATCCATTTATATATTATTTTAATATCAAAAGAATGATATTGTCGCTCGTGCGTATGTACGGACTACCGTCTCCACGAACGCGATGAGATTCATTCTCCATCGTATCCATTCAAGTATAATTATCATTTGATGATTTAAAAATGATGTTTAAGGACTAGATATAATTCTGGATATGAATAATATACAACAACCATGGCTTATGTAACAAAACATATAAAATAAAATGAGTAAGTTAACTCCCGAAACGACGATAATTCTAAGATATTATTAACAAATCAATGTTAAAAGATCATATATGATATCATATTATTATATATGATTCTTGTATAATTTAATAACAACTATTTCACCATTATACAGGAGGTTAACCTACCCCAACCAAGGAAAAGTACAAGGTAAGGGTTTACTTTACAATCTCTTCATTATCCGAGGTTGTTTATACGTAATAATCTACTGGGATCTCTTTATCATCCACATCCATGTTTCTTAAAAATGTATTTCAAAACATTTTTACTATTTACTATAATATGAGTTAAAGTAATTTATACCCTTTTTGACTTTTATAAGTGGTTTATAAAGGAATCTTTTGATCGTTTTCAAAACAAGGTCCTTTTTAACCTTTTCGACAGAATTAAGGTAAGAATGTTTTTTTTAACTTATACGGCGGGTGCAGCTATTTTCCGCCATTATAAAATCTTCAAAGCTTCCCTTACAAGATTATAAGAATATTTTCAAAGAAAATGTTTTATTTTATATGGATCTTAAATGATTTCAAAATAAAAGGAGATATTTCTTTTAAAAGAATTTTGATTTCATCTATGTCAACATCCTTTGATGGATTTTAAGATTATTTGAAGTTGATTTATTATGATACAAAACTTATATATTGTATTGAAGGTTTTGTGATATGTTTGACTGTGGATGTGCTATTTTTATACCATTCATAGTTTATGGTGAAAGTATTGACATTTTGTATGCTAGTTTTAATACAAATGTTTATGTTATGTTTAAACCTTTTCATATGGGAATGCATTGGACTTAATATGTGACGGGTGGAGCCCGCTATAGCTCCTCGATGCATCGGTAGGTCTCATGAGACAAACTAGTGTCTTGGCACAAGGCCTTGACAAAATCTTATTTGTAGTCTTGGCACGAGGCCTTGGCTATGTGGTTATGATAGTCTGGAATTATGCATTCCAACATTATGAAAGTGGTTATTGATTTTTGCATGTGATTATTCGATTAGTAGAATATCCATGTGAATAAGTAAATGGCATTATTTCATTTTATTTATGCCATACCATGTTGAAAGTTCATATTTAAAAGGCTTTTGTTTTAGTTATACATTGCCTTAAATGTTTATTCTTATTTATGAAAGTTTCCGCTATATTGTTATCCTTACTGGGCATTTGAGCTCACCCCTTTTCTATGTTTTATTTTTCCCAGGATGTGAAGAAGTAAGTTATGAATGACCTGCAGGGATTTTATGAGGGGTTAATAGTGTGGATTGTGGAAACATTGTGTTGTTGTAGTAGTTTTTCATTTTATGATGTAATGTAAAACTTATGAATATATCTAGTGTTTCCAAGGCTACTAAACCAATCGGTCTTTCGAGATTTGATCTTTCTTGTGATCATGCCAATGTTATGTAATAATGCACCGACTCTGGGTAACTGGGGTCGGGGCGTTACAGTTGGTATCAGAGGAAGTTTAGTAAAAACCTTGGAATCTAGATTTAGATAAACTCGTATTAGAGCACGTAGACCTAAGATGAACTTTGAGGATTAGTATAGAAGAACTTCCTAGAATTTTGGTATTGTAGAGATTTTGTGAGTTTTCCAAGCAATACATCCCTGTCTGGATACGAGCAGGTAGAGGCGGCTCTGGCACAGATGTACCTATGGGTAAAACCCGAAAACACCGCTTTGAGCTAGACTCGAACGGGAACTGGTGCACGACAACGGGCCTTGCTGCACTCTTGGTTACGACACTCCCGGGGGATATGCTTAGGATAACTCTCATTTTCTTTACAAATCATTTTGAAGGGATTATGAGTATATACTTCCTCAAAGAAAACATTCTTATGATTATGGATTATATCCATAAATAGTTCAATTTATGTTAAGTGTTTTATAAGTATGGGATTATGTATTTTGATTCATAAATTGATCTAGTTTATGCCATTGTTTAGAAATGGCGCCTAGTGGAAGAAATGGAAACCGTATCAATGCACGCACTCCATGTAGGGATTGCCCTTCTGCTCAAGATAATTATAGTGGGGCTGGTGATGCAACTGGTGCTGATCAGCTAATCACCATACTGGGACAACTTACTCAGGTTATGAATAATAACCTTACCCGTATGGAGCACCCTGATCCGCAACGTGGAGGATCAATGTTAGATCGATTCATGAGGAAACAACCACCAACGGTCAATGGGAATACAAATCCCTTAGTAGCTGAGCAATGGATATTTTCCCTAGAGAAAATATTTCAGGCTTTGGGGAGCAGTGAAAGGGAAAAAGTTATCATGGCAGTTTACCGCCTCACTGGAGATGCTGATCAATGGTGGTCATTGATTCAAAATACGAAGGAATATTATGAAGTATCAAATATGGAATGGAGGGAGTTCAAAGATCTGTTTTTAGAAAAATACTTCCCTCGCGACCATCGAGCAGATATGGAAAGGCAATTTCTGAGTCTGAGACAAAAGGAGGATGAGAATGTCACAAAGTATGAGGCTAACTTTACAAGGTTAGCGAGGTACGCTGGTGATTATATTCGTAACCCAAGAAGTAAGATTGATCGTTTCTTTGATGGGTTAAAACCATTTCTCCGTCGAGCATTAGTCTCACAATCCTTTTCATCGTACGAAGACATTGTCTCATGTGCTATCAAGACCGAAAAGGAATTCTCTAAGTCTTATGACTTTAAAGCAAAGCAAGAGAAGAAGAGACCTGCTGATCAATCTGGGAATGGAAATAAGGGGAAGAATGGAAAGGTTGAATATCCATCTTGTGGTAAATGCGGGAAGAAACATCCTGGTACTTGCTTGAAGGGAATGGGAGTCTGTTACAAGTGTGGTGAAAAAGGCCACCAAGCTCATGATTGCAAGGGGAAGAAGGAAGCTACCAATGTTCAGTGCTACAATTGCAGGGAGATGGGGCATTATGCAAATGCATGTCCTAAGCGTCAGGAGAACTTACCTCAAAAAAGGCCAAGGGATCAAGGCCAGGCTTATGCTATCACTACTGCTGAGGTAGAAGCTCCAAAAGACGTGGTGGCAGGTAATTTAATGGTTTCCTCAAGTTTAGCAAATGCATTATTTGATTCTGGATCATCGCATTGTTTCATATCTTCCCAGTTTTCTAAGAAAATTAGATATTTCCAATTTGATTTAATAAGGGAGTTGTCAGTTAAAACTCCTAAGGGAAGTATCGTTGCAACAAAGTTTTGTGAATCAGTCCCCATTAGAGCACATAAATTTTCTTTATCTGCTGATTTCATCGTCATACCTATGATTGAGTTTGATATAATCCTCGGTATGGACTGGCTTTCGGACTATGATGCGAAGATTTATTGTAAGAAGAAAGAGGTTACGATTCTTGATGATAATGATAAGGAGCACCTTATTTTTAGAGAAGAATCGTCACCACCTAATTCTTATTTAGATCCACCCCCAGTAGCTCAACTTAATTCAATTATTGGGGAGGAAGAGAATGAAATAACTGTCGGTGAGGAAAGGAATGTTCAAATAGAGGATGTACCTGTTGTGAAAGAATTTGTAGATGTATTTCCGGAAGATTTACCTGGACATCCTCCAGAACGAGAAGTTGAGTTTTCTATTGATTTGATTCCTGGATCAAGGCCTATATCGAATACCCCTTATAGAATGGCCACTATAGAGTTAGTCGAACTAAATAAACAACTAGAGGAATTGAGTAATAAAGGATTTATTCGCCCTAGTGTTTCTCCATGGGGATCCCCTGTTCTTTTTGTTAAAAAGAAAGATGGATCTATGAGGTTATGTATCGACTACAGGGAGATCAATGCTATAACGATAAAGAACAAGTATCCCCTACCTCGTATTGATGATTTATTTGACCAACTGCATGGAGCTCAATACTTTTCAAAGATTGACCTTCAATCTGGATACCATCAGTTGTGTGTGAAGAAGGAAGACATTCCGAAAACAGCATTTCGAACCAGGTACGGGCATTACGAGTTTACTGTAATGCCGTTTGGATTGACTAATGCACCCTCTGTATTCATGGATCTAATGAATAGAGTTTTCAAGGAGTATCTCGATGAATTTGTGGTGGTATTTATTGATGATATCTTGGTATACTCCAAAACCTACAAAGATCATGAAAATCACTTGCGCATTATCTTGAAGACTCTGAGGAGGCATGAATTATATGGGAAGTTTAGCAAGTGTGAATTCTGGATTCAGGAGATTTCTTTTCATGGCCATATTGTCTCTAAATATGGAATCTCTGTTGATCCTTCTAAGACCAAGGAAATACAAGAATGGCCAGCACCTACGAGTATAACTGAGGTACGTAGTTTTATTGGTTTGGCAGGTTATCATCGACGTTTCGTCCAGAATTTTGCCCGATTGGCTAACCCATTAACGAAGCTCACACGTAAAGGGGTTAAATTTGTTTGGACAAAAGAGTGTGAAGAATGTTTCGAAGAAATGAAGAGAAGATTAGTCAATGCTCCAATATTGACTCTACCATCGGGGAATGATGGGTTCGTTATTTATAGTGATGCATCGAAGAAAGGACTTGGTTGTGTCCTTATGCAGAATGATAGAGTTATTGCCTATGCATCACGACAGTTGAAAATTCATGAACAAAACTATCCTACTCATGATCTCGAGTTAGCAGCAGTGATATTTGCTTTGAAGATATGGAGGAACTACCTCTATGGTTAAAAATGTGAGATTTATACTGATCACAAGAGTTTGAAGTATATTTTCTCACAAAAAGAACTCAACATGAGGCAAAGGAGATGGCTTGAATTACTCAGGGATTATGATTGTACGATACACTACCACCCAGGGAAGGCAAACAAGGTGGAAGATGCTTTGAGTAGAAAAGACCATGGAGTTTTGAACAATATGAGAATTGAAAGGGATCCAATTTTCATGGATCTAGTGAAGATGGACATGGGAATAACCAGGGAAGGTGAAACATCAATGCTTTTTCAAATGGTTGCCAAACCATCTTTAATAGAAAGGATTAAGAGTTCTCAGACCGATGATGAAGAATTCCAAAAGAAGATTAAAGCTGTGAATGATGGGAGATTGAGAGACTTTGTGTATAAAGATGGAATTTTGAAATTCGGGAAGAGACTTTGTGTTCCTAATATACCTGATCTAAAAAGGGAATTGGTGGATGATGCTCATAGTTCCAATTTCTCTATACACCCTGGGAGCACCAAAATGTATAGAGATTTGAAGGAACATTTTTGGTGGGACAACATGAAGAGGGAGATTGCTGATTTTGTGTCAAGATGTATGGTTTGTCAACAAGTGAAAGCTGGAAGGAAACAGCCTGGAGGAGTCATGCAACCTCTTCCCATACCGGAGTGGAAATGGGACAATGTTACGATGGACTTTGTCATGGGGCTACCAAAGACTCCTAGAAGGAACGATGCAATATGGGTTATTTTTTATCGTCTTACAAAGACAGCACATTTTCTTGCTATAAGAGAAGATCTACCCCTGGAACGTCTAGCAATACTATATATTAATGAAGTTGTGAGACTTCATGGAGTACCCCTATCGATTGTTTCTGATCGTGATCCCCGTTTTACTTCAAGATTCTGGAAAAGTCTTCAGAAATCCCTGGATACTGAACTTCATTTGAGCACTGCTTACCACCCTCAGACAGACGGACAATCAGAACGGACTATTCAAACCTTATAAGACATGTTGAGATCTTGCTCACTTGACTTTCAGGGTATGTGGGATCAATATTTACCTTTGGTAGAATTTTCCTATAACAATAGCTTCCATTCGAGTATTCAGATGGCACCATATGAAGCGTTATACGGAAAGAGATGTCGTACAGCAACCTGTTGGGATGACATTGATGAAAGAAAACTTGTAGGCCCAGAACTGGTGGAGGAAATGGTGGAAAAGGTGAAAGTAATCCAAAATCACATCAAAGCAGCTCAAAGTAGGCAGAAGAGCTATGCCGATAATTGAAGGAAGGATTTGGAATTTCAAGTCGGTGATCATGTTTTTCTGAAGGTATCTCCGTGGAAGGGAGTCATACGTTTTGGTAAGAAAGGTAAATTGAGTCCCAGGTACATCGGACCTTTCGAAATTCTAGAACGAATTGGGGTTGTAGCTTACCGATTGGCAATGCCGCCAAGTCTCTCCAAAGTTCACGATGTGTTCCACGTATCTCTATTGAGGAAATACATGCCTGATCCGACGCATGTACTCACCTATGAGGAATTAGAACTGGAACCCGATCTGTATTATTGCGAAGAGCCCGTCAAGATTCTTGATACGAGAGAACAAGTGCTGAGAAACCGGATGACGCGTCTGGTAAAAGTTTTGTGGAGAAACCATAAGATGGAAGAGGCAACGTGGGAACCCAAGGAACTTATGATGAAGAACCACTCGAGTCTTTTTATGCAGTAATACCCTATAAATTGCGAGGACGCAATTATTTGAAGGAGGGGAGAATGTAACACCCCAAGCTTCTACGGTACGCTTCTCTTTGAATAATGTGATAGCGTGTGTTGTACGCAACACCGAGTTCTAACACACCATAACTAATCAAACTAGCCGTTATGAATAGTAATACCTACTTTTTGAAATTATATATATTTTATATTTGAAAATGGACTTCATTTTTGGATTCGGAATATCGAATTTAGCCTAAGGTGAAATTTTGGTACATTTCGGATAACTTTCATATTTTGATGAATAGTGAAAATTACTAAGTTTTAATTAAAAACAACTTTTTTAATCAAAATAATTAATAGTGATAAATTATGAATTTTAGTGGTTTTAAAGTATATTTAGAATATATTTTTACCATTTAATATAATGTTGGTCATTGGACATAATTTTACAATTAAACCGAACATAAACGAGTGTCAATCTTTTGATAGTTATTATCTCTTAAAAACACGCTTTTTGTTTTGACAGCGGGAATTAATTTTAAATTAATTTCTGCCACTTCTGTGTTTTGAATTTAGGAAAATGGATTCCATATTTGGAATCAGGATGTTCAAATTTTGTAAATAGGTAACTTTTATTTTTAGACATTTTGAATAATTACTGCGGTAAATATTTTATTTACCATGGTTAAGGGTAAATCCGGTAAATAAGGGTTAAAAAATAATATTATAATAATACTAAATTACCCTAAAACGTGTCTTAACCCTACTGGTTGATACATGGTCGACCATGGGAATCTTTGGGTCTATTTTGGGACCCCATGGATCCACTTGTAAGTGATAATGACACTTTATTTTAATTAAGTTAAAATGAATACAAAAATGACACAAGCATATATCTTTTAGAAAAACAATTGTTACATAGGGTTATATATGTTGGATTTTAGATTATAAATATTCATTAGAAAGCTAAAACGATTTCCTACATAATTATATTTTATTTATAATTTTTAGACATTGAATAATTTATTTTATTTATGACACAATGATGATGCAGTAATTACTATAATAGTGAAAAATTAAAATAATTGATATTATAAATACCCAAATAAATATAATATGAAACTTTTAATGAATTAAACTAATTTTCTAGGATAATATGACATATTAGGATTGGTTTAATTGACTTTTTTCGAAGTAATCAATCTGTTATGAGTTTCACAAAAATCAACTATTGAATAGTGTCAAAATTGACATAAAAGAGTTCTTAAAACAAATATTATATTATTAATTGATATTAAATTCCTAAAAATCTAAGGTTCGGCCAAGAGACTTATATCATGATAGTTTCATCATTAATGTACCACTTAGGGGTCGCTTGGATGTATATAGTAAGTTTATTAACCATATTATATAAAAATACAAAGAGACATTGTAAAAGTGAAACTAATTAACTTAGAGTTAATACTTAAAGATAAGGTTAATATAAGTACCCAAACCTGTCTAAATTCTATTGGTTGAGTGGTTTTCGACCTATCCCCACCTTAAACTTTGAATAATAATCTTTGGAGCCATTATAAACCGAATAGGAATTTATTATAAATTAATATTTCTAGCTTTTCCAAAGGTGCCCCTCACCCCTCTTATAAAAAGGGCACTCCTCCTTCTCATTTCTTCACACCTTAAAAGCCTTTTGTTTCGGCCAAAATCTGACCAAATACTCTCCCAACATCCCTCACTACAACCTAGAGGCCTTAGTTTGATCGGAAAGCCAACCTAAGGAGCCCTTTTGATCAAATCAAAAGGAAGAACCCGAAGAAGAGGTAATGATTTCACCACCCTTCTCCGAGTTCATTTCTTCTTCCACTTCTTCTTCCTTTGTTCTTACCATTCTAAAATAATAACTCCAGTATCTCACATATACTGTGATGTTATTATAAATATGGTACAACCATATTCAGTATTCTATCCACCCTTTGAATAACATTTCACCATACGTGCGTACGTACGGACTACCGTCTCCACGTCGTGGTGTAATTGTTATTCAATATAATATTATTTGGATGGGTATAATAATGATGTGTAACTCATGTAAATAATAAATATAACATGTTAATGATTCTGTATATATGATATACCATCCATTTATATATTATTTTAATATCAAAAGAATGATATTGTCGCTCGTGCGTACGTACGGACTACCGTCTCCACGAACGCGATGAGATTCATTCTCCATCGTATCCATTCAAGTATAATTATCATTTGATGATTTAAAAATGATGTTTAAGGACTAGATATCATTCTGGATATGAATAAGATACAACAACCATGGCTTATGTAACAAAACATATAAAAGAAAATGAGTAAGTTAACTCCCGAAACGACGATAATTCTAAGATATTATTAACAAATCAATGTTAAAAGATCATATATGATATCATATTATTATATATGATTCTTGTATAATTTAATAACAACTATTTCACCATTATACAGGAGGTTAACCTAACCCAACCAAGGAAAAGTACAAGGTAAGGGTTTACTTTACAATCTCTTCATTATCCGAGGTTGTTTATACGTAATAATCTACTGGGATCTCTTTATCATCCACATCCATGTTTCTTAAAAATGTATTTCAAAACATTTTTACTATTTACTATAACATGAGTTAAAGTCATTTATACCCTTTTTGACTTTTATAAGTGGTTTATAAAGGAATCTTTTGATCGTTTTCAAAACAAGGTCCTTTTTAACTTTTTCAACAGAATTAAGGTAAGAATGTTTTTTTTAACTTATATGGCGGGTGCAGCTATTTTCCGCCGTTATAAAATCTTCAAAGCTTCCCTTACAAGATTATAAGAATATTTTCAAAGAAAATGTTTTATTTTATATGGATCTTAAATGATTTCAAAATAAAAGGAGATATTTCTTTTAAAAGAATTTTGATTTCATCTATGTCAACATCCTTTGATGGATTTTAAGATTATTTGAAGTTGATTTATTATGATACAAAACTTCTATATTGTATTGAAGGTTTTGTGATATGTTTGACTGTGGATGTGCTATTTTTATACCATTCATAGTTTATGGTGAAAGTATTGACATTTCATATGCTAGTTTTAATACGAATGTTTATGTTATGTTTAAACCTTTTCATATGGGAATGCATTGGACTTAATATGTGACGGGTGGAGCCCACTATAGCTCCTCGATGCATCAGTAGGTCTCATGAGACAAACTAGTGTCTTGGCACAAGGCCTTGACAAAATCTTATTTGTAGTATTGGCACGAGGCCTTGGCTATGTGGTTTTGATAGTCTGGCATTATGCATTCCAACATTATGAAAGTGGTTATTGATTTTTGCATGTGATTATTCGATTAGTAGAATATCCATGTGAAAAAGTAAATGGCATTATTTCATTTTATTTATGCCATACCATGTTGAAAGTTCATATTTAAAAGGCTTTTGTTTTAGTTATACATTGCCTTAAATGTTTATTCTTATTTATGAAAGTTTCCGCTATATTGTTATCCTTACTGGGCATTTGAGCTCACCCCTTTTCTATGTTTTATTTTTCCCAGGATGTGAAGAAGTAAGTTATGAATGACCTGCAGGGATTTTATGAGGGGTTAATAGTGTGGATTGTGGAAACATTGTGTTGTTGTAGTAGTTTTTCATTTTATGATGTAATGTAAAACTTATGAATATATCTAGTGTTTCCAAGGCTACTAAACCAATCGGTATTTTGAGATTTGATCTTTCTTGTGATCATGCCAATGTTATGTAATAATGCACCGACTCTGGGTAACTGGGGTCGGGGCGTTACATGCTTAACATACATGGATATTACATCATTTTGTATGAAAATTTAGTACATTAAAAAAGTATATGCCCATGTACTATAATAGTTTTGTGTCTTTGGAATCCTAGAACAAAATCATCTAACTTGGTGAAAGATCTTCAATGTTTCCCAAAAAGATCTTCCTCTTTAGTAATTCTACTTAAAAAAATTATTTATGACCTAGGGAATAGAAACATAGGAAAGTGGTGATATAATATTCACATTAAGGGTATATAAGGGAGATAAACACAAGAATAAGGTTGTAAGAACATGATCATAATATTAGAAGATAAAACCATGCATATCAATGATTATAAGCATGAATCTTGGAGTAAATGTTGGACATTCATAAGACATGAATCATAAGGGAATCAGAATAATGATCAATGAAATCATAACATAGGAATAATACATGGAATTGTGTATTAACATAAGCATATAAAATCCTATTTAAAGGCTCCCTTCCATGACATTCATATCATTTTAGGATTGGGATAATAACCCATGTACCTGCTTCGGGCTTGGGATTCCCTTTTGTTTACCCTCTTGTTTTGGGATTAGGATTCACTCCAGTGTACCCCCTTATTTCAAGCATGGTATTCCCTCCCATGACCCTCTTTTTTAGGTCTTGGTATTCCCACTTGTTTACCCTCTTGTTTCGAGATTTGAATTCCCTCTCATTTACCCTCATGTTTTAGGAATGGGATTCCCTCCCGTATACCCTCTTGTTTCGGCCTAAGGATTCCCTCTTATTTTGGGCCTAGGATTCCCTCCCATGTACCATTTAAACTCAAAAAACATTTTTCATTACCTAATTCATTGGATGGAGATATAGGTCCCACCCATCACAAAATTAAATCATATTTGTATGTGCTACAAGATAACAAAATATTCATCATATCATGGCCCATGAAAAGAGATGGGTTATACAAACGTCAAATCATAAATCATATAATTAAAGGGGTATAATTAAAATTTAATCACATCATAAAAAATGGAAAATAGATAGTTTTCCTACTCATTTTATTAAAGTATAACCCATGAAAAGAAGCGTGTTCCAAAATCAAATAACTTATGGAAGAAAATAGGTGTTGTGTACATCATTACATCAAAATATAAACCATTACAAAAATAATATGAAGAGGATTATTAGATCATTTACCCAATAAATATTAAACTATATCAAAGTATTCTATTCTATATGGATGAGGATTTTGTAAAATCAATTTGAACATTTCTAAAGTAAAATAACCTCTCTTTGAAATTAACTTTTTAAAACATAGAACATATTCCAAATCATTTTCATTAAAATACCACTTTTAAAAAATATAAAGTATGATTTAATATAATTTAAAACATTTTTTGAGGAAAATATATTTTCCTCTTTGATGAAATACCCTTAAAACATAAATTATTTTGAAAACCTTTTTCTTTGAAAATAGATTTGAAAATTTATAAAGGGAACTTTAAAATATTTAGAATTAATTTTACATTGAAAATAATTTGGGAACTTATAAATAAATCATGAAAAAAAATTGAAAACCTTTTTCCTTGAATATATATAAAAGGGTCTTGAAAAAATTTAAAACAATTTTTAAACATAAAATATTTTTGAAAACCTTTTTTAGAAAACATGTATTGAAAGAACACAAAATTTATATTAAAAATATAGATAATGTATAATTTTCTTTAAAAAAGTTATTAATTATCTTAAGTACCAAAGAGTGTAAAAATGGTACCAATACATAATGATATAATTAATAACAAGAGTAGAAGAAAATTAATGGGTTTTCTTGAGAGATGGATAATAATATTTCATCGATGGAAGCATAATCATAAACAATGCTGATAAATGATGATATTACAGCAATAAACTATTAGCACTTTAGTATACACGTGATAAAAAATTATATGAAGCTCAAAATATCATGAGTGAATTATATACATTATTTAATATGTTAAAGGGAAGTTTATACACATCATAAAAGAATATAGGGGAATGACATGGCTTGTGTCTCAAAGAATGCCAATTGAGAGAAAATTACATTACTGATTTAGTAACTTTTGATAATAAACCCCATGAAAGAAGGTTTATAAAATGGATTTTTAAATAACCATAAATTTAAGTTTATGAATCATATAGTATATCCTTGGGTAGTATAAACACTGCATATAATAAATGGAAAGTGAAAATGGCTTCTGTCTCCCAGAAAATAAAATTGAGATGACAAAACCCATACATTAAGTCACGACTTTATTCATACACATTAAGACCGCTTGTATAATAAATATAATATTATTATAAATATAATAAAGAACCATATTATTATATTTAATACCATATATGATTTTTTCTATTACTTTATATTACCTTTTTATTAATAACTCAATGTTAATGTTACAATTTGGGTAACATCCATTTTGTTTTTCATATATGTTTTAGCTATAAATTCACGATCCTCTTACATAGATAATGATTTAATTATTTGAATAATATTAAAAAATGATATAAATATCATATATATTCTTTATATTTGTATTTATAATAATCTATAAAATATATAATTATAAGATGGAGTACACCGTTCATGGAGACGGTTGGTCGTACCTATGCATGAACATTGATTGTGTTTTCTTATTATATTGAAAGAAAAGTAAATGAAATATATATATATATATATGTATTATCATTACAGTATAATTATAATTTAATACATATAATATAATTTCACTAAACTAGTCGTTAATACATTCAATGTAAAGTTTGAACGAATCACATCTCTTTGGGGAGGCAGTAGTCCACACTTCCACAAACGAAGTTATCGTATTTACACAAAATGGAAATAATGAAGGTATATGTCATATAATAACTAGAAAATAATAAATAAATCATAAATATCATATATATATATCATATATATGAATATATTTTTCATCATAATTCTTAATCAGGATAGTTGGTAAAGGAAAAACAAACAACATCGTTTTGTGAGGCGGTATTTCTCAATACACAAGAATGGTAAGTTTATTACACATTAGATCAAAGTGTGTGTAAGTTTAGGTAGAAAACTTCAAATAAAAACATATCAGTATATTTAGGATATTTTGGTTTTTTTATAATCAGGTAATATGTCAGGACCTATCCCCCAGGGCACGTGTCGTAACTACCCCAAGCCCGCCATCCATAGGCCAGGGGCTGGAGACTAGCACCAAAGGCGTAAATCCCTATAATTGAGAAGGCATTGCCTTTATAAAATGAAAACACACACAACCAGAGTACAAGAGGAAGAATACACTAAGTAAACAAAATGTATAACAAAATTTGTGCTGGAAGGAAAAAGGGTCCGGAAATACAAGACCAACAGTAAAGTACAAGGAAAAGACAAAACAGGTACAACTAAAAGACAAACAGTTGGAAGGTGTCTAGCATATCCTAGATCGTCCACCACATATCCTACATGAATGGTAGGTACAGATATCCTCGTCAACACTCTACGTCCTTCTGTCTCCTCTGGGTACCGTCTCGTCGTGAGGTCCACCTCCGGGTTCTGTCCAGTCCTCGTACACTCTGCCTCGGTCAGCACTGTCTGTCGCCTACATCCAACACAACGAGGTGTGGGAATAGCCTGTGTAGGGGTGAGTTTAATGATACTCAGTAGGGACCCTGAGACGCTCAAGGTGTCAAAAAATCCAATAAGGATAAACCCCAAAGTATGAATCAAAGGATAACCATTACTTAAGTATATTCCCATACATATACCCAAGTTATCTAGTAACCCATCTCATTCATGAAGAAAACACAAAGGTCATTGACTCAGCTCAAACCAGGATTTTCATTCACGATGTCAAAACCACGACTACTGGAGAAATCCTCCTCTGTCGAGTACAGTGGGCATGCTGCTACAATCAAGTGCTTCCCACTAACCTTGGACTGATGAAGTACTCCACCTATCGAGTATTGTGTTCCTGCTGCTACAACCAAGCACTTACCAACATGGGTCTTCTACTACAACCAAACTCTCCCCCTCATAGCCTATAGAGGTACTTCTTCTTTTGAGTAGCGCGGTTCTGCTGCTACAACCAAGCGCTCCTCCACCATGTGTCTGCTGCTACAACCAATCACTCCCCACTGGGCCATCTGAATCACTTCAAGTCGATCGATCAGTAGTCGTCAAGTCTCAGCCAGCTACTAGGTCTCTGCAATCTGCTCGCTCGTGACCAGGAGGGTCTTCTCCAAGAGCCACAAACTGATACTCCAAGTGTCATTATGTCTCATGTAGAAGTATCACAAAGGACCGCCACGTCATAGGGGTCTCAATGCAACAGACGACACGTCAATTGGATGCCCGGTCTGTGAGTTATTAGCATTTTTGTCCCGGGGGCCAGGTTGGTTTCGTGTACGAACCAACCCGATTGTATCTCAACTATACCTCAAACTCCCATGGGGTATTTTTGAAGGGATCGTTTCTCAATGAGATTACCAGCGCCGCTGACGGTTCGTCAAACGGACGTCTGGTGCCAAAGATATGGCCAAAGTAAGCAATGGGTCATTAGTGGGCCCGGGTCCGGTCCGACCTGGTTGGACTGACTCGGCCCATCCCAGTCTAGGTTGACCTGGTCTGGGTCAACCCGGCCAGACTTGCTGGGGCTGACTCGGCCCTTTGGGTGGGTCAGCTCGCTAAGTTTCGACCCGGTCCGCTTGGCCTGGCCCAGCGGATTGCGACGACAGTTCGATCGGATGCCGCCACATAGGCGGCATCGGCATGAAATCTAGGACCGGTTTGGCGAGTGCCGCAAAGGGCGCAGCTCGAGAGGTCGGTGGTCGGGAGACCAGCGGGTAGGCCGCGCGGGGCGCGGGTAGGCTGGCGGGACGTCGGCCAGGCCGCGAGTGCACCGGGCAGGGTGTCGGCCAGCGCGCTAGGGCACGGGCAGTGCACTAGGGCGTGGGCAGTGCATGAGGGTGCGGGCAGCATGCTGGGGCACCGGGAAGACTGCGGAAGAGGTCCACGGGGGTGTCGGGCTGCCGGGTAGGCCGCCGGCAAGTTCCGGGCAGGCCGTCGGCTGGGTGCGGGTGCGCCTGAGAGCACACCGGGGTGTCGGGCAGGCCGCCGGTAGGGGCCGGGCAGGCCGTCCGTTGGGCGCGTATGCACTGAGAAGCACGCCGGCAAAGAACGGGGGCACCGGGCAGCGCGTCGGCGAGGCGCGGGGGCGCCGGGCAGCGCGTCGGCGAGGCGCGGGGGCGCCGGGCAGCGTGTCGGCGAGGCGCGGGGGCACCGGGCAGCGCGTCGGTGAGGCGTGGGGGCACTGGGCAGCGCGTCGGCGAGGCGCGGGGGTGTTGGGCAGCGCGTCGGTGAGGCGCGGGGGCGCGGGGCAGCGCGTCGGTGAGGCGTGGGGGCGCCGGGAAACGCGTCAGTGAGGCACGGGGGCACCAGGTAGTGCGCCGGTGGGGCGTGGGTAGCGCGCCGGGGACGCCGCAGGTAGTCAAGTCAGGCGCCGCTTGGCCGGCGATGTTTGGACGAGAGCATCAGTGCACCACGGGGGCGGCACGATTTGTGGTGGCTGCAGGTAGCGCGACCTTCGTCGTTGTCGCCTTCATCGTCGTCGCGTCAACGCCTTGCCGTAGAACGCCACAAGGGAGAAGAAAATCGACAGAGGATGTCGGGCCGTGTTAGTTCGACCCGCATCATCTGTGTTTAAAGTGATAACAATTATCTCAACAAGAAGGAAGGAGGTATTCTTCAATTGTTTTTAAAACAGCGTATAAAATCTTTTTCATTCCGAAGAAGATAAAAAGAACAATATATTATGCTAGAACAAAACCCCTACCTTTGATTTTTCGGTTGTCGATCGACGTTCTTTGATGATGTTGTAAAAAGAATATGATGAAGTTCGTGGATCGTCACGCGCTTCCAAACCCAAGTTGTGTCAGCTCGTGGAAGACGCTCACGTCGGTTGAGGTTCCGAGGAAGAAGTCGAAGGTGGTCAGCGTTCTTCATCCTTCATTGGAGAAAGTGTAAACCTCCAATTTTTGGGCATCATGTCACTTTACCAGCACTTCATCGCTTGATGAAGCCATCCCAAATCCTACTCCCAAGCTCCCTATATATAGAAGAGGGGGAGAGGTAAGTAACCATCATAGAATTGATGACAGTTCATTTATTAAGAACATTTCTAATTCCCAACGATGTGGTTACTTAATTTAAAAAGGGAGAACAAATTAATTGGCTCCACTAAATTAATTACACAAGAGGAGGTACACTTAATTTGGAGGATGTTAAGAGGCTTCCTATAATTAATTTATGTGTGTTGGCAAAATTAATTGGCATGCACGTTGGCTCAATTAATTGTCACATGCATTTGCACAATTAATTGCGCATAGGAGGTCAACAGGTCCTCCCCATTAATGAGAGTTTATGCATCTCAGGTGGTCCCCACGCCGTAACCTCTTGCGGGAGGTTAGGGTGTGGCTGTCCCACCCCCAACTACCAATGGGAGGTTCCAACTAACCGCAAACACAACTCATGTAAGATTAAAAATTTTGTTCACGACCCGCCTCCCTGGGCCATGAACCTTGTAATTTGACCACATGGGTCTCCTGTAATACCTTGGTTTCCTTCCCAACACACCATAGTCTATTACTCAATAGAGTCGCTTATCAGACTAATGACTGTCCCCACAGGCCAACACATGTTCTTTCAATGTGTTCTGTCCTCACTCACACACACCCTAGGAAACTTCCTAGAAGGTCACCCATCATGATTAGTACTCCAGGAAAAGCATGCTTAACTGTGGAGTTCTAATCAGATAGGCTCCCGAAAAGAAAGGTGCACCTTGTTGACATGGGTAGTAACATTTAGCCTTTTAAGTCTCACTTTTCCAGGGGTGTTACATTATCCACCCCTTTCAAGCACAACACCCTCATTGTGGACCCCAAGCCTCAAACCTAGGCATTGCCTAAGAACTTCCGGTTGGGTATTGGCTCTGATACCATTTGTTCATGACACACCTCCCCGGGCCATGAACCTTTTCATCTGACCCCATGGGTCTCCTGTAATACCTTGGTTGCCTTCCCAACACACCATATTCTATTACTCACTAGGGTCGCTTATCATACTAATGACTGTCCCCACAGGCCAACACATGTTCTTTCAGTGTGTTTTGTCCTCACCCACACACACCCTAGGAAACTTCCCAGAACGTCACCCATTCTGATTACTACCCCAGACCAAGCATACTTAATTGTGGAGTTCTAATTAGATTGGCTCCCAAAAAGAAAGGTGCACCTTGTTGACATGGGTAGTAACATTTATCCTTTTAAGTCTCACTTTTCCAGGGGT
Source organism: Viscum album (assembly GCA_963277665.1). Lineage (NCBI taxonomy): Eukaryota > Viridiplantae > Streptophyta > Magnoliopsida > Santalales > Viscaceae > Viscum > Viscum album. The sequence goes on along the minus strand of OY728121.1, from coordinate 847,613,423 downwards.
GTTACATTATCCACCCCTTTAAAGCACAACACCCTCATTGTAGACCCCAAACCTCAAACCCAGGCAGTGCCTAAGCACTTCTGGTTGGGTATTGGCTCTGATACCATTTGGTCATGGCCCGCCTCCCCGATCCCTGAACCTTGTCATCTGACCCCATGGGTCTCCTGTCATACCTTGGTTTCCTTCCCAGCACACCATAGGCTATTACTCATTAGGTTTGCTTATCAGACTAATGACTATCCCCACATGCCAACACATGTTCTTTCAGTGTGTTTTGTGCTCACTCACACACACCCTAGAAAACTTCCCAGAAGGTCACTCATCCTGATTACTACTCCAGGCCAAGCATGCGTAACTGTGGAGTTCTAATCGGATAGGCTCCCGAAAAGAAAGGTGCACCTTGTTGACATGGGTAGTAACATTTATCCTTTTAAGTCTCACTTTTCCAGGGGTGTTACATAATAGAAGAACATTGTTGGATTATAATGAAAATAAAACAAGAGGTCTTATGGAAGGATGTTACTTATTCCTTGATTAACTCTTTTAGGTTTGCACCAAAGGGATTCATTGGTTGGATTTATACTAAAAGTGAATATTATAGGTTAATATTAGGTATTTTTTGGAGCTTATTTTGGTAGTTTTAGGATGACACAAATGGATTTATATGTGTGAATAAGTGAGGGGGTGAGTTCCCTTTTATAGTGGAGTAGGAGTGGCGTTCTTATAAATATAAAATGTACAAACTATTAAGAGGTATCTCTTACATAATGGGAATGAATTAATTGTGAAAAATAAATAAAATAGTGTAATTGGTCCAAAATTTTCCCTAAAAATTCTTTTTTTCTTGTTTCTAGGTCATTTGGTCCCTTAAGATTAATTTTTAACCATTAAGAAAACAAATTTTTACCTTAATCGTAGAAATTTATTTTAATTACTTCCAATAATAGTTTTGGTAAAAAGATAATTTGACCTTGTTAAAAATTATAAATTATTATAATTAAAAATATGGAATACATTTTTATAAATTCTAATCTTATAAGTGGTATAAATAAATTTAAAATTAATCCCACAGACATGTCATGATAACATGTTTTTTAAGAAATAATGTTTGTAAATTTTGGGATGTTTTTATATCAAATTTCATTGTAAAATTGGTTCAAATGTCCCAAATTGAATTAATTTATATAAAATTTAAAAAATTAAACTTTAAAATAAATTAAAATTATAATTTAATACTATAAATTATTTATATGAAAAACAATTTTGAATTGAAATTTAGTGTTTTCACTATTCATTTAAAAAACCAAACTTATCAGAAAAATACCAAAAAATCACCCAAAGTAAATATTGATATTAACCCTAAAAAATGAATTATATTTTGTAAAATGAAAATTATAAAATTTTCAAAAATAATATTTAAAATGGGTTCCTCATTAAAACGTGGTAAAATTACCTTTTATAAAACTACATTTTTTATTCATAAAATCGGATTTATTCTTATATTATACCTACAATATATATTGGATGAGTATAAAAAATATTTATTTAATATATAATATATAGATTTTATTGAAAACATTAATCAAAAATCTTTTTTTAATTTATTGAGATAAATTATGTTTGTAGATAGAAAATAGTTTTTCTATAAAAGTAATTTCTTTACTTTCCAATAGTCCTTACAATCATTTATAACAACTTGATAACAAAAGGATTAATTTTATATTCATGTGTAAATAATGTATTAATAATTTAGTTAATCTTATTCATAGCTTCCATTCCAATGGCTAGATGGTTTCTATAATAATATTTTAAAAATAATATTAATCCTATATTAGAGTTCAGTAAAACTCAGCCTTGCGTGTAACACAAACTACTAAAGGGACTCGGTATTGTGTGAAATATAATCCAAACATAGCGTTGTGTGTATTGAAATCTAATCTAAGTGTTTAGTGTAGTGAAATTTTAACATGGTGTTGTGTATTACGCAACCCAAACATAATGATTTTACATAAAAAATCTATATTCAATGTTGTGTGAAATGAAAAATACCAAGAATATTAAATTAATTTGAAAAAAAACCAGAAAATCTCATGGTGTTACATTATTTACCCTTAAAATTAATTTCACACTCGAAATTCATTTGGGTTATCAATGGATTAATACTTGAATGTTCCTTTCTTAAAATCCCATGTTGTAAAAATGAATACTAAAACTTCCATTAAAAATAAATTTTGGAACCATAACAGTTTCCCAATGTAGGACATAACTGGGTCTACACATAAAAGAACATAAGTTGGGATTGAATATTGGACATGGAGGAAAATCATAAATATCTATAGAGAGTGATAACAACCATTGATCATCAAAAATAGAATGATTAATGGAATATTAATAACCTAAATACCAAATATCAATGTTGATTTATAATACCATCGATTCAACAAAAATGAATGTATTAGGATAAATATTTTCCAATATCCTTTTCATAGATGAATTATTATTTAGTCTAAGTACATAAGGAAATATAATTAATCTATTTTATTTCTTTTTATTATACACAATCTCACCCTTTTATTTTTCTATACTAGATTTTCACTTCATCTCTTACTCCATGGAATAAAGGTGAACTTTTCATTCCTGGATCATTAGTGGATCACGGGATCCATAAATAAAATGATAGTTTATTCCATAAATCTTTATAAAAAAATAGTTAGAATAAGTTATTAAATATGTATAAATCTTCATGTGCTGAGATAATAATTTAATATCTAATTCCCTGTCCAAAGTTTAACTTAAACCATTCAATAAATGGTTAACCTTTTAACCCTTCTAAAATACAATTCACCCTTTATTACTTAAATAACCTCTTATCTTATACCAAAACATTTTCATAGGATACTTGGGTCTATCATTGTATATATAGTATATAAAATTTGATTTTATTAATTCAAAATTCAGGTAGAGGTAGATAATCCCATGAAACTTCATGAAATGATGAACAATAAGATTTTCATAGTGCTTAATCAAACAAAATCAAACATGAAAATTCCAACTAAGGAGGGGAAGATAAGTGTGGCCTAATTTTCATGATTAACTTCATCCATTGTGATTTACTAAGATTTATCTCTGTCTTTTTTCATCAGATATCATTGTGTCTTATCATCAAAATCATTCCTTCAATTGGTGAACTTGATATCAACATGGAAAACTCCATGAAATTGAAACACTAAAGTGTGGGAGGTGCATTATGTGGGGATTTCTCATTATTCACACCATTAGCTTACTTATTCCCATTATATGGACCTTTATCCACTCAATGACCTCACCTTCCACACTTAAAACATTTACTAGTCCCTTTAACACAATTCCCTCCATGTTTCTTCCCACACATTGTACATAATGGAAGGACCATTTTCATTCTTTCATTGTTGTTAGATTTTCCTTTGAACTCCATATTCCTTTTTTTCACAACCATGATATTGATATGAAATTCCAATTTCCATATCCAACTTTATAGCACATAGAAAAACTTATTCATAGTTGATAAATTATTTTATATCCAAAGCCTTTCAAAGACCAAGTCTCATGCCTCCAAAGAATCAGTTATTTTTTCTTTCAGGTTGGATGACAATACCTGAAGAGTACATCGCTAACCTTATAAAATTTTATTCATATGAACCTATCGATTCATGATACTTATGGTTAAGATCTATGAATTCATTTTAATCATTGTATAAAGAATAAGATAAAAGTAATTATTGATAAATAAGTTCATGAACTCTTCCCAATCTGTTAACTTAATTTCATCTTGTCACCTCATATTCTTAATAAGATTCCACCATTAATCTGCCTAACCTTACTGATGGTAGATAGCCAGAATTAATTTTTCATGCTCTGAACACTGGATAATGGAAAATACTTTTTAAGTTGTACTGATCAATTTCTCAAAAACTGATGGGTAAATGTAACCACCAAAAAAATGTGGGCATTGCCTCATAAAGGAATCAACAAATTTGTGTTCCCTCCATTGCTCGTTTTGATGTTCACCATGATTAATAGCTTAAGAAATTTGTGTGAGAATAACAATGAGGTTTTTCATTGAATATCCCATAAAATTTGATTTCTCATGAGGGAAATAATTGCATTTTACATTGAATTTCCCATTAACATTGTCCTTTCAAGTTCCCAAAATTGATTAAAACGAAAAAATAGAGTAAGAAACAATCATCATAGTGGGGAACCGCATAACCATGAAAAGCTACTTATAGGATATCTAAATCATGACACATTACTTATTAATAAATGAAAACATAGGTTTATCCTAGGTCATTCATAGTCATCATCTATTTAAATCCTTCAGAATGGTTCCTAAATATATTGTGAATTCTAAAAGAATATCCCTTAGGCATGTCAAACCAGGTGTACAGTAAGGCCTATTGTCATGAACCAATTCCCAATCAAGTCTATCTCAATAAGGTGTTTTAGAGGATTTCACCCCTATGTACATATGTTCCATATCAACATCCATTTGTAGTATCCATATAAGGATTCATTTCTTGGAAACCACTCACTCTATCCTTTACCAAAAATCCAGAACACCTTCTTAAACATTAATGCTTCCTTATACTTATCCTTAGGGACAACCCTAGACATATCCTTATAAATATCTCTAGGGATCAAACTAAAGTTTCGTCATTATGTTTTCCAAAGCTTGACTAGACCTTTTCATTAATACTAACTATACCATATCATGCTTTACATACATAGATATTAAATCATTTTATATGAATATTCATCACATAACAAAAGTATATGCCCAAGGACCATAATATTTTATTATATTTAGAAACCTGGGAAAAAATATTCTATTTTAGTGAAATATCTTCAATGCTTATACCAATGATCTTACCCTATAATATTTTTCCTTAAAACCTTTCTTCATAACCTAGAGAATGGAAACATAAGAAATGGGTGAGCTCAGATTCTCAATAAGGTTAAAAAATGGAGATAAAATGGGAATAAGGGTATGAGAATGTGATCATAACATTATAATATAACACCCTACATATAAAATATCATAAACATGAATCATAGCATAAATATTGGTATTTTATAAGACATGAATCATAAGGGAATTAGGATCATGAGCCCTGAAATCATAATATAAAAATAAGACATGGAATTGTGGCATACACATAAGCATAGAAAATATTATATCAATTATACCTACCAAGACATTAATAACATGTTATTATTGGGAAAAAAATTGCGTGCCTGCTTTGGTCTTGGGATTTCCTCCCATGTACCCTCTTGTTTTGGTCATGGGATTCCCTCCCGTGTACCCTCTTATTCCAGGATTGGGATTCCCTCCCATATACCATCTTGTTTCAGGCTTGGTATTCCCACCCATGTAACCTTTTGTTTTCAGCAAGGGATTCCCTCCCATGTAACCTCTTCTTTTTGGGCTTGGGATTCCCCCTATTTACCCACTTGTGTTGGGCTTGGTATTCCATCCCCCATACCCTCTTGTTTCAGGCATGGGATTCCCTCTCATGTACCCTCTTGTTTTGGGATTACGATTTCCACTTCTTTCAAGTTTAGGATTACCTCCAGTATAATATTTGAGCTTGTAAATCATGTATCATTACCCAATTCTTTGGAAGAAGATATAGGTCCCACCCGTCACATAATTAAATCATGCAAGAAAGATTCACAAGATAACAAAATGCTCATCATATCATGACCCATGAAAAGAGATGGGTTTTAGAAACATCAAATCATAACACATGAAATGAAATGGGTATTATTAACATTTCATCACATCATAACCTATGTAAATTATATAGTTTTTACAATCATTTTATGAAATCATAACTATTTAAAGGAAGTGGGTTCCAAAATCACATAACTCATGGAAGAGAAACGGGTGTCGTAAACATCATGACATCCAAACATAAACCATTCAATAATGAATATATATAGTATTCTTATATCATTTCCCCATTAAATCATTATCTATATCAAAGTATTACATCTTAGATGGATAATTATTTTGAAATATCACTTGGAACATTTCTTAAGGAAAATAACCTTTCTTTCAAATTCAATTTTTTAAACATATAACATATTAAAAATAATTTTCTTAAAAATAACACTTTGAAAAAAATATAAAGTAAGATTTAAAATAATTTAAAGCATTTTTTGAGAAAAATATATATTCCTCTTCAAAAAAATGATCTTTAAAATAAAAAACATTTTTAAAACCTTTTCTTCAACAATAGATTTGAAAACGTATAAAAGGGTCTTGAAAGTATTTATAATTACACTTACTTTGAAAATAATTTGAGAACTTATAAATAATGTTGGAATGAAATTTGAAAAACGTAATTTCCTGAAAACATATAAAAGGGTCTTGAAAAATTTTAAAACACTTTTTAAACATAAAAAAAATTAAACCTTTTTTTAGAAAACATGGTTTTAGAAGAACACAAATTTTCGACTGAAGAGAGAGATAAGGTTGGATTTTTTTTTAAAAAAACTTTCTTAATTATATTAAATACCAATGAGTGGAATAATGGTACCAATACATGAATATATAATTAATGATTTTTTTAAAAAAAATTCATGATTTTTCTTGAGATATGGATTATAATATTTCATCAATGGAATCATAATCCTAAACAATGTTGATAAATGATGAGATAGTTATAATAAACTGTTACCACTTTGGTAAGTTTGAATCATAAAAAACATGAGATAATAACATTAAATGAAGCTTAAAATTTCATGAAATAATTATATTCAGGATATAACATGTAAAATTGTAGTGTATACACCTTGTAGAATAATATAGGTTCATAACATGGCATGTTCCCCAAAGAAGGAAAATTGAGACAAAATTACATTACTAATTTAGTAACTTTTGAAACATAAACCCTGTGAAAGACGGTTCATAAAATGGATATGTAAATTACCATAAATTTTAAGTATAATAATAATGTAATAAATATCTTGGAATTATACACACCGCATATAATATATAGGATGTGAACATGTCTTGTGTCTCATGGAAAATAAAAGTGAGATGAGAAAACCCTTACCCTAAGTCTTGACTTTGTTCATAAACTTTAAAACCTCCTTTATAAAAAATATAAGTTTATTATACATGTACCAAAGAATCATATTATAATATATAATACAATATATAATTTATTTAATTTTTTATATTAATTTTTTATTAACAACTCCATGTTAATGTTATATTTTGGGTAATATCCACATTGTTTTTTGTATATGTTTTGGCTTGTATTCTTGATCCTATTACATAGATAATTATTTACTTATTTGAATAATGTAAAAAAGGATATAATTATAATATATATTCAGTATATATTTATTTATAATAACCTATAAAATATATAAATATCAAATGGAATACGCCATTCATGGAGACAGTAGGCCATACGTACGCATGAACGATGTTTCCATTTTTTTTGTCATATTGAAAGAAAAGTAAATGAAATATATGTGTATATATATATATAATATTATTAAAATAAAATTATTATGTCATATATATTATATAATTTCACTAAAACCATCCTTAATATATTCTATGTAAATTGTGAACGAATCACATCGCTTTGAGGAAGAGGTAGTCCACACTTCGACAAACGAAGTTATCATATTTACACAAAATGGAAAGCATGAAGGTATGTGTTATATAATAATTTCATAATCATAAATAAATCATAAATATCAAATATATAATATAAAAACATCATTTCCATCATAATTATAAACCATTATGTGTGGTAAAATAAAAACAAACAACATCATTTCGTGAGGCGGTAGTTCTTTTTACACAAGAATGATATGTTTGTTACCCATTAAATGGAAGTGTGTGTAAGTTTAGTTAAAAACCTTAAAATTACAAGATATAAGTATATTTAGTATACTGATTATATTATATAATTATTTAATAGGAATATTTTAGATGGAGTATAATGAAAACAAAACAAGAGATCATGTGGAAGGATGTTACCTCTTCTTTGAGTAAATCCTTTTGGTTTGCACCAAATGTATTTATTGGTTGGATTAATGCCCAAAGTGAGGCTTATAGATTGAGATGAGGGATGTTTGATCTTATTTGGGAAGTTTTTTAAAGTGAAAAATTTCTTTAGATCTGTGAATAAGTGAGGGGGGGTGAGTGCCCTTTTATAGTGGAGGAGGAGTGGCATTCTTGTAAATATAAAAAGGTAAACACTATTAAGAGGTATCCCTTACATCATGGGAATAAAAAAATTGTATTTTTTAATAAAAGTTTAATTAGAATAAATATTTTGATCCAATTTATTTTGTACATGTTTCACGTTTATTTGGACCCTTAAGATTATTATGTAACCATTAAGTAAATTAATTTTTACCTTAATTGCTGTAATTAATTTTGATTAATTCCACTAATATTTATGATAAAAAACTAATTTGAACTCATAATAAATTATAAATTAACATAATTCCAAATATGAAATCCATTTTTCCAAATTATAATCATATAAGTGACAAAAGGTAATTTAAAATTAATCTTGCAGACGTATCGCGACAGCGGGTTTTTAAAAGAAATGTTTAAAAGTTTGGGACGTTTTTATATCAAATTTCAATGTAAAATTGATTATAATTACATAAATTGGATTAATTTATGTAAAATTTATATAATTAACCTTTAAAACCAATTAATAAAATATAATTTAACCCTATAAATAATTTAGATGAAAAAACAGTTTTGAATTAAAATTATGTGCTTTCACTATTCATCAAAAAATGAAACTTCTCATAAAAATTACAAAATATTACCCAAAGTAAATTTTAATATTCCAATTAAAAAAATTAAATTTATTTTATCAAATGAAAATTTTAAAATTTTCAAAATAATATTTAAAATGGGTTCTCTATTAAAAGGCGATAAAATTACCTTTTAGAAATATACATATTATTATTCATAAAATTAGATTTATTCTTATCTTAAACCAGTAGAATCATTTGTATGAGTATAAAAAATATATTTATTGAATATATGATATATAAATTATATTGAAAAAATTAATCAAAATTATTTTTATGAATTTATTGAGATAAAATTGTTTTTCTTCATAGAAAAATATTTTTCTTAGAAAAGTAATTTCTTTATTTTCAAATACTCCTTAAATTAATTTATAACTACTTGATAACCAAATAGTTCATTTTATATACATTTTTAAATCATATTTTCATAATTTAGTTATTATTATTTGTAACTTCCATTCTAATGTCTAGGTGGTAGCTATAATAATATTTCAATAAAAATATTAATAGTATATTGTAGTTTGGTAAAACTTGGTCTTCTGTGTAATGAAATATAAAAAAGGGACTCAATATTTTGTGAAATATAATCCAAACATATTGTTTTATGTAACTCAATATAATATAATTGTTTCATGTAGTGAACGATTAACTTTGTTTTGTATATAAGAAAATCTAAACATCATAATTTTGTATAAAAAAACAATATTCAGTGTTGTGTGAGATGAAAAATATCAAAAAGAATAAATTAATTTGAAAAATAAAATTTCACAGAATCTTGGGGGGTTACATCCCCTTTACCAACACCTCTCATGAAACTGAATGAACCTATAGGTGAACCATTAAAAAAATAAAAAAAACTCGATCTCATAAGAATTGTTTATATTGTTCTTATAAATCTATAAGGGAATCCATAGAAATGTATAACATTAAGAATGAAACTCTATTTTAGATCATAAAAGTATTTGGATATTTACAACTTCAAGGAAATGTTCCCATGTTTTCATTTATTCTAGAGGAAATTTACACCTTCTGAGGCAATATATAAGATATCAAATTTTTTTATTCAAGGGATAAAACCATACTGGCAAGAAGAAACCACCAAATTAAAAATGTGCCCAAGAATTAGGGTAAGTATCTTCCCAATAATCTTGGAAAGTGTATGTCCAATAGTAATGTGTCTATAATCTTCCATGACCATGGAATAATAAACTTTGGGAGTAATCTTGATAAACTTGGCAATAAAAACTAGGCACATGTACTCCCTAATATAAACCTATTTGATAGCCTGTGTAACATTAAGTTATAATGTTTCCTAAAAATAAGAAAATTACTTGTTAGATAATCAATAAAGAACTATATGACTCTATATATTTAAATAAGAGAGGGAATTTTTAATCTCATCATCAATAGAACTACTATTTGGAATGTATTTTTCATATTGTTCATATAGCATGTTATAACATCATCTAAGATCAGGTATGAGTAATAGATTCCATTCCCATTGAAAATTTGGTTGATGTAAGTAACTAGGCCCTCACTTACCTCATAAACATTTCTTAGTGTATTCCTATTAATATCAATTGATGTAACAGCTCTTTTAACTTTCCTTTCCATGGGAATTAGATGGAAGAATCATGAATTATTTTCCCCTTTATTGTGACAGTTAACCCTAAATTATTCTTTCAAGATACTTTCCCTATTATTAATTAAGTTTTCAAGAAGGTTGGATTTTTTTAATTTTAACAATGGATAATAGATCATGTCTATAATTTATATACCATATTTACAAAAGATCACATTATAATTTAAAATATCTATTTTTAAACTAAAAAATATATTTTTTCTATAGGTTCTTATATTTTTTAGCTCTTTTGAGTTTTTTTGAAAAACATTGAAAGTAATATCCATCATCAAGAATTAAAAATTCTTTATAAAAACATCCTTGATTACCTATAAGGATATCCAAGCATTATTTAATTTAATGGTAGTGGGATATTTTATACCACTGTTAGCTGGAGAGAGCATAATAAGGCTATGATGCGAGTAGACCCTAAGTGGATCTCTTTAATAAAGAGTGGGCTTAGAGTCACCACCCATGATAGAGATAAAATATATATCAACATTATTGTATTTACTACCACTAACAGTGTTATGTGACCAGATAAAGTCATGTCCAATAATCCTAATCTTATTTTGGAAATAGATATCAATGAATCTTTGAAAATACTTAGAGTCCACCTTAATGAGGTTACCATTGGTATTCTCATTAGTATTCAAAATATATTTGAAATCCCCAAGAAGAACCTAATTTACATTAATCTACTTATTGATGATATATTTTTATTTCTATAAATCTCTTCTTTGAATATAATTGTTAAAACTATGTATGGAGGATACCAGTAAAGATGATGATCCAGCATCAAATCTTATAATGATATGTTACTGCCCAAATTGAAATATAGAGGACTTAACATCATTACTTCTAATAACCCACAAAATTTACACATGAGTATTCCTAATGTTATGAGCCATATAGGTGTATCCATTTTTCTCTAGTCAAATATTTTGAATCATTTAATCCTTTTCATGGGTTCTTCAATTCCAATCAATATTGGTCGGTGTTGAGAGATAAAATTCATAAGTGATGGATAAATCTCTACATTATTTATCCCTTGGTAATTCTAAAAAATATTCTTATGGTAAGTTATATATTCCCCTTGTTTGGGGTGGTTTATTCTTACTCACCTCTAGATATATATTTTTTCTCCTCCCCTTATGCTTTTTCTTTGGGTTGGAGTCTTTATTTTGGTTTTATTTATTTTTAAATAATATAGTTTCCTAAAATTCCTCATCCAAAATCTTAACACTATGTGGATCAAATTTATTTCTAGAAGCTATATGCCATGGACGTTACTCAATAGTTTTCCTCTTAGAATCCTTGTTAGATTCCACTACAGTAAAAGAATCATCATTCTTTTCAGGAAAGGGGTTTTCCTTTGATCCAAATTGACAAGATTAAATATGAATGTTCACTAGCCCAACTCTTTGAGGGACCATAATGGTGTAATACAATTGATTCATGTTATTCCCATCATGGTACATGTTGATCCCATAAGAGGGGTTTTAATGGTTAGTCCCCACATCTTCTACTACATCAAATGGAAAAGAAAAAACTCCAACGTAATTGATGTTAGTTAATATTACTAGTTTATTATAAATAATAGTATCATTATCATTTTCTACCTCTAAAAAAGATATTATTGACATCCTTACTAGGGTCTTCTTAGATATCCCTGGCCACAGTGCAATGATATATATTTTCCATCAACTCCTCATCATTACCCATTTGGTTATAAATTTTATAAATATTTTCTTTTATGTATTCATTTGAGAAGTGTCCAATAATTTTTCACTCATCATACAATTTAGGCTTCCTTTTATATTGAATTTCCAAATTAATGTCATATTTCATTATTTAGAAGATAACTTTTTCCAAAAGTGTGGTAGCAAGATCGAACTACACTATAAATATATCATATTTCTCATATCTGGTGTTATATATTTAGTTGTTAGATCTTATTGGGGTACCAATTAAGAATAAAATATCCCATATGATTTGATGGTGACAATTCATCCAGTTCTTCTTGTGGATTCGAATCCAGACCTGCGAATCAGTGTTCATGACATTCAAAGGGTAAAAACCTTTCACAAATTCCTTAATTATAAGAATGTATATCCTAAAATATGTGGATCTAAATTTTTAGGCCCAATTTTTTATCTCAACTTATGAAAAGACAATGTGAATATAAACCCTCCCAATAATGGCCATTTTCTAGTCGTTAAAGCCCAAATTTTTTGCAATGCTCTTATCAAGTTCAATGAATCTCCATGAAGCTTTCCCTTTCGGAAATATAATAGTCACTATGATTAAAAACATATAAATATTAATTATATCATTAAAAACATCTTTATTAGACAAAACATGGGGAAAACTACCCTTCCTGATAATTCTACTAGGGAAAGCATAAAAGTATGTGGTGAAGAGACTTGTCCTTGATTTTTCAACTTCCAAGTCGGATATCAATGAATTAGTGTACCCCACCATAGCATTGAGAGCCTTGATATTATAATTCTTAAGAAGATGGAGGTGAAATATATCCTTAATCCTAAAAACCATAGAAATATCAATGTAAGTTGAGGTATTACCATTTCCCACATTTTAGTCTTTCTACATTCCTTTTAGATTCATAGAAGAAGATGGGTCTTTTCAAATACTTGTATTTAAATCCATAATCTTACTAGAATTTGTATAACATGTCAACAGAATATTATTCTTTTGTATATTTTAATTTTGATTTCATATCCAATCTCTAAAAAACCCAGAACTTGTTTATACATAATAATAATAAAAATAATAATAATAATAATAATAATTGGAGAAAATAATTTATGTTTTCTATTACAAATAATAAATCCATATACACCAATCCATGACTAATACAGATATCATAGTCATAATTATATGTCATGGAAAATAAATCGACAAAATTTTTAATAATAATAATAATAATATCACAAAATACACATGAAACATCATTTATACATATATTTTCAATATAAACAGATGCTATTTAAAACATAGCTTATAAATCTTTTATCAATGGTAAATATTCAATATCACTATTATAATTTATGAATATATTATGAAGGGTATCTAGGTGTTGGGATATACAAAATTATGTTTTGCATCAATTTTTTTGGCAAGAAAGGATATCATGAATGGTTCCTAAAACAATGAACCAACCATGAATGAACTATTATATCAATATTCAAATGATCCATGGTTGTTATGAACAGTTTAAAAATCCATTCACAGCCCATTTATCTTTAAAAAAATAATATTTTTCTTATTTTTATTCTGAAATAATTATTATTATATTATGTATTGAAAAGACAAAAGGTTGGGTGTTATAGTTCCCCCATGGTGTTTTTCATGGATATTGACAAGGGGAAGACCTCTATATTTTATAGATGTGTAATCAAGGGGAGAACCACCCTAGAAAATACCACAGAGAGAATTGTCATGGTTATATTCTATATTAATATGGGGAGGACCTCTTCAATAATAACCCAAAGTAAGACTTTCAAGATTTATAATTTATTGATTTTCATCAAGAATAAGAGACCTGTTTCATCTAGGTTTTCTTTAATTTATAGGATCTTCATGAAAAACTCCATGGGTAGTACCTTAAGGTTGTTTTCTGTAGGATGTTTGATAAGGGTGTGGGGACATACTTTTTAACTAAATGTCATTTCATGGGGAGGAACTCTGAAACTAGTGACATAGAGAATACATTTGTTGTTTTTGGATTGTAAATTACCATGGGAAGGACCTTTATGGATAGCCTTCATATTTTATGAGGGCATAACTCTATAACGAGGAATATGGGGAGGACCTACATAGTTATTTTTATTTTAATTACCATCAAGATGAACTATATGGTTATAGTATTATTTATGGTTACCATAGGGAGGACCTATATAGTTGAAATTCATGTTATTGGAAGGAATACTTCCTTAATGGGTACTCAAGGGAGGGAATCCAATGTTTTTGGGCATGTAACCATAGGTAATACCTATATAGTGGTTCCCATTATCACTTATAGATTATATATTAGATGATGTATCCACTAAAGTAATCCTTGAAAATGTACTATTCATATTTATAATGACATGAAATTTCCTTCGATATCAAGAATGTTGATATCACTAGGGTCATGAATGTTCTCATTAATTTTAGTGGTTAGTTACCCCTAATGGGTTCTCCTTCTAGGGGGTTGACCTTATTATCTAAGGATAAATAATATACAAACATCCCGAGAGATTGGAGTTGTAGGGAGATGAGAGTGACCACATTTGGTAGGATCCATCCTAGGAATCTCATGAGTTTCCACATAAGTGTAATGGGAATCCTTCTCCACTTTCCTAAGTTAAGGGGGATAATTGTTGTCTCACTCTGGGGAGAGACTCTCAAAATGGTTTAACATTGTGATAGGTGTCTCATGACCCCTACTAGCTTCTCATTGATGTAAAAACCTAGGAATTGATAGAATAAGTATTTATTAATATTTATGAATTATATAGTTATTATAAATTAAAATTGATTCTATGTTCAGCAGAATCAATGTTAAATCAAGTTTTACACTTAAAACAGTATATTTATAAAAAGTAGTTTTATCACTTTTTAATAACGCACTTGTTTTAAAACTAAATTTTATAAATTTTATAAATTTTATTTAAAAAAACAACTTATTTTAAATTTGAATATCAAAATTTACTTTGGTTGAATTTTTGGTATTTTTTAGGTAAGTTTCATTCTATTGATGAATAATGGAAAAATTCAATCTTTTAATTCAAAACTGTTTTTTCATTTAATTTATTCATATTTCTAGATTATATATTAGTTTATTTTTTAAGTATTAAAAGTTTAAATATACATCATAAATACAATTTGCGTCATGGGAATCAATTTCACATTGAAATTTTATATAAAAACATTTCAAGCATTTGAACATTTTTACTTCAAAAACTCGTTGTTTCATCCCATCTATGGGATTAATTTATAATTAATTTATAAAATTTATATGAATTAAAATTTTAAAGATTGATTCCGTATTTTTAATCATATGGTTAAAATTTATTAAATATTTTCATTTTATTTTTGGACTTTATGAATAGTACCTTTAGAAATTTTTATTAACACAATTATGGTAAATTGGGTAATTAAGAGTACAAATAATATTAGAAATATTATAAAATTACCATAAAAATTTTCATTATTTTATGGGATGAGTTATTCTTTAACAAAATCGTCCCTGATCATAAATTATAAACTTTTTAACCCACTTGGATGAGAGTATGACATTTATAATATTTTATTTAAAAAATTAAAAGATACCATACTCATGTTTTTAATAAATATTAAATTTTTCATATAGGGTTATTCAGAAGACATATTTGAATATAAATTTTATTTTTAAATATAAAATATTTACCTTCATCAAGATAACTTATTTTCAATTTTTATGAACAAAATAATTAAATTAAAGGATTTTACGATGATGATGGAGTAATTGTTTAATTAATGGAAATATAAAATAAATGTTATTACAAATATTTAAATAAATATAATTTTATATAATTAATGAAATCTGTGAATTTAATATATTAATTTCACATGTTATTTATGTTTTAAAAGATTTTTTTTCTAATATATAATGTTGTTATGATTTTTTAAAAAAGTCAAGTAATGAATAGTGTTAAAATTGACATTAATGATATTTTAAAATATAAAATATTTTATCAAATGATATGAAATTTTTAAAAATATAAAATTAATTAAATTTGTTTTTAAAAGGCTTAAAATTTCATAAATTACTCATTTTTTTAAAAAAATTCATAGTTATTATATTAACCCTTGAAGTGTAATTTACATGATATCACAATAAGAGTTTAAGGGGTTAAATAAGGGTTTAAACAAAAAGATGAGGATTAAAAAAATAATAATAACCAATATAATTTAAATTGTATGAATTAATTTATACCCATAATCACCCAATATTATAAATAATTCACTTTATATCCATTTTTAATAGAAAATTAACTTATATTAATTTAATATTTTAAAGAATCACTAGTGTAGAAAACATTTTTAACAACACCATTTTTTACGTCGGTTATATATAATTGATGTCAAAATATGTGATATGTGGTTTTTTACGTCGGTTATTTGATAACTAACGTAAAAAATGAGACATCTAACGAATTTTTTACGTCAGTTATAGAATAACCGGTGTAAAAATGGCGGCACCTGAGGTGTTTTTGACGTCGGTTATGAAATAACCGACGTAAAAACCCAACTCACAGAATTTTTTATGTCGGTTATATTATAACCGACGTAAAAAACCAACACACGGAAGTTTCTATGTCGGTTATAAAATAACCGATGTACGAAATGTGGTTTCTGATGGGTTTTTTACATCGGTTATAGAATAACAGACGTAAAAAAACAACACATGGCTTTTTTTATGTCTATTATTTCATAACCGACATAAAAAACATGGTATCTGATACATTTATAACATTAGTTTTTATAATAAATGACGTTATAAATGTCATAAAAATATTTTATAACGTCGATTATTAAATAACCGGCCTTATAAAACATTTAAAAAAATTCACGCCCCGTGGATTGTCATTTCTGATTTTTCAATTAACAGACCTGTGACTCGTCTCTCTCGCATGGAAAACCTAGAATTGACTCTTTGATCTCATTTCATTAAACTTGTTTTTCCATCATCTTTTATCATCGTTACTCTCCTCAGATCTATCATCTCAACTCGCAACACTCAGGTAAGCCTCCCATGACTTTATTTCGTTCATTTTTTTCCCGGATAGTCTATATTTATGTTTTGTGATTTTTTTGTTTAAACTAGGTAAGATTATTCAATTTAGAACCCTCTTACCTTGTTTTTCCATCATAATATTATTTATTATCACCATATCTATTAGATCGACTCAAAATATTCAAGTAAGCCTCCCCTACTTCTATTTCATTTTTTTTTTCACGGATGCCCTATATTTATGGTAATATTTGTTGTCATTGACAACTAATGATCTCATTCACCTATATTACTTAAAATTATATCTAAAAAATTGTGATACACCCATTCCGTGTACCAGTCTGATTTATTTTATAATTATAATGTTTTTTCATGGTGAAATGTTTGTTTTGGATCCTTGGTTGTTTCTATTTTGGGTATCACATTTTGTTGTTTCATAAACTATTTACGTCACTTATTTTCATGGACTATTATAAGTCTTCATATGCTATTAAAACCTAATTCATTGAAAAATAGAACATTTTAGACTAGTAGGAGATACAATTCATGGTTCTCATTTTGAATAATGGCATGATACCAAAACTAGTAGCTTGAGGTTAAAATCCCTAGATATGACAAAACTAGTAGCTTGAGGTTAAAATCCCATGGTTCTGGGGGTTGTCCAGAGGGTTGGGGATGTCTAGGAGGTTGGGGGATACCCAGAGGGTTGGGGGTTGTCTGGGGTGTCCATGGAGGTGTGGGGGGGGGGGGGCAGTCTAGGGGTGTGGGGGGGGGTGTCGAAGGGGGTGAGGGGTCTAAGGGGGTGGGGAGTGTCGAAGGGGGTGGGGGCTGTTCAAGGGGGGGGGGGGGCTGTCCAAGGGGTGGGGGGCTATCCAGAGTGTTTGGGGGTTGTCCGGGGGTGGGGGCTATTCAGAGGTTTGGGGTGTCCAAGGGGGTAGGGGGTAGGGGATGGTGTCTAGGAGGGGTGTGGGGTGCCCAAGGGGGTGGGGTGCTATCTAGAGGGGTGGGGGCTGTCTAGGGGGGGCTGTCCAGAGGGGTGGGGGTGTCCAAGGGTGTGGGGGTGTCTAAGGGGGTGGGGATGTCCAAGGGGGTGGGGGCCTATCCAGAGGGTTTGGGGGTTATCCCAGGGGGGTTTCCAGAGGGTTGGGGGTGTTCAAGGGGGTGGGAGGTGGGTTGTGGTGTCCAGGAGGGGTGGGGTTGTCAAGGAGGAGTGGGGGGTGTCCAAGGGGGTGGGGGTGGGGGGGCTGTCCAGGGGGTGGGGGTGGTTTCCTGACGGGTGGGGGCTGTCCAAGGGTGTGGTGGTGTCTAGGGGTGTCCAAGGGGGTGAGGGGTGGTTTCTAAGGGGTTGGGGTGTCGAAGGGGGTGTTGGGGTCCAGGGGTGTCCAAGGTGGTGTGGGTGTCTAATGGGGTGGGGGATATCCAAGGGGGTGGGGGGGAGATGTCCAAGGGGGTGGGGGAGATCCAGAGGGTTTGGGGGATTTTCCGGGGTGTGGGGGATGTTTAGAGGGTTGGGGTGTCTAGGGGGTGTCCAAGGGGGTAGGGGTGGGCGTGGTGTCCAGGAGGGGTGGGGGTGTCCAAGGGGGTGGGGGTTCTGTCTAGAGGGGTGGGGGTTGTCCAGGGGTGGGGCGCTTCCCATAGGGGTGGGGACTGTCCATGGGGGTGGGGGTGCCTAAGGAGGTGGGGGCTGCCCAAGGGGGTGGGGCCTGTCCAGAGGGTTTGGGGGTTGTCCAGGGGGTGTCCAGAGGGTTGGGGGTTGTCCGGGGGGTGTCCATGTAACAGATGAGACTTTTATGAGTAATATATTTTTTATGTTATATAAATCATCAAACGAATAATTCACTACACACAACACTAGCTTGGATTGATTTACACCCAACCGCGGCCTTCCTCGATAGCTTGTGTCGTACGCAATACCGAGTTTCACTAATCAACGATATGCTATTAAAATATTATTCAAACTAGCCGTTATGAATAGTAATACCCACTTTTTGAAATTTTTGAAATTTTATTTTTCAAAATGGACTTCATTTTTGGATTCAAAATAATGAAATTATCCTAGGGTGAAATTTTTGTATTTTTCTGATAACTTTCAATTTTTGATGAATAGTGAAAACACTCCCTTACTATTTAAAAAATTACCCTTTATTTAAACAATTATTTATTTTATTAAAATTTATTTTAGGTCAAAATTGATACATAATACCTATATAAGTTCAATTCAATTCATTAGAGTCATTTTATAATAATTTTAGATATATAAAAATTCTATTGAGCTTTTCACCGTCTGTTACCCACCTTCTAGGAGAATTTGCAAATTTACATAAAACATAATTTTACCGCTTTTGTGAATGGAATTTCAAAAATATGAGAGACACAGTTGATGTCAGTTAGTAAAATTTGGTTCAATGAGATGAAAATAATTTTGGGTGAATAGTAACTTTTTACTTTTTTACCACGGTTAAAAGTAAATAGGGTAATTAAGGGTAAAAATGTTATTATTATTACCCTAACACATGTCCTAATTCAATTGGATAAGTGTAATTCGAACAAAAACAACCTTAGGAATAAAATATGACCATTTAGTCCCACTTGGATTAGATTTGGACATTTATTATTAATTTATTTAAAGAAGGGTTGAAATACTTAAAATCAAAGTTCAATAAGTAAATCATTTTTAATATAGGGTTATACATAAGATAAATTCTAATATAAATATTAAATAGAAATATAAAAAGATTTCCTACATAATGGTATTTTATTTGTAATTTTTAGACTTTAAATAATTTAATTTATTTATCACACAATGATGATGCAGTAATTATCTTATTAATGAAATATTGACATAATCGATGTTATAAATACACAAATAAATGTAATTTGAGACTTTTTATGAATTAAAATAATTTTCTATGTTAATATGATATGTTAGTGTTGATTTAATTAACTTTTTTCGAACAAATCATTTTTTTATAATTTTCACAAAAATCAATTACCAAATAGTGTCAAAATTGACATAAAATAGTTTTTAAAACAAATATTATATTATTAATTGTTATTATATTCCTAAAAATCTATGGTTCGACCAAGATAATTATATTATGATAGGTGTATCATTAATGGACCACTTGGGGGTCTCTTGGATGTATATGGTTAGTTTATTAACTATATAATATAAAAATACAAAGTGACATGGTAAATGTCAATCTACTTAACTAAGAGTTAAAACTAAAAGATAAGGTTAATATAATGACCTAAACTTGTCTAAATTCTATTTTATGAGATGATTTCGACCCATCCCCACCTTTTCTTTGAAATAAATAAATTTGGAGCTATTAAAAACCGAATATGACTTTATAATAAAATAATATTTTTAGTTTTTCCAAAGGTGCCCCTCTCCTCCCTTATAAAAGGGCACCTCCTCCCTCTCTTCCTCACACCACTTTGAGCCTTAAATCTCGGCCAACCCCTGCCAAATTCTCTTCTCCACTTCCCTATAAACATCCTAGAGGTCATGGTCTTCTTCAAAGACCAATTTTAGTGCCCTAAGAGGAGGTCTCAAAGAGGCGCTTCAAAGAAGAGGTAATGTCCGTTACCGATTATTTCAACTTTATTTCTTCTTCCACTTATTATTCTTTATTTGTTTCATTATGAAGTAATAACATCAGTATCAATAATATACTTATATGTTATTATAAATATGAAACAACCCTATTTCACCATCTATCCATCCTATGGAAAACGAAATCACCGCTCGTGCATACGTACGGAATTCCGTCTCCACGCCGTGGTGTAATCTATTTTCCACCAACACCTTACTTGGATGGGTATAATGGTGTAAATAATAACAATATATGATTATTTTAAAGTTATATTGATTCTGAAATAGTATACATACACTACATTACAATTTCATGACCATGGGAACGATATCATCACTCGTGCGTACGTACGGAATACCGTCTCCACGATGTGATGCGACTTGTTCTACATGATCTTCATTGCATAATGATTATATAAATTAATTGAATGAATTAATATGATATATATTACACTAATAAAATTTTGTAAATGAGGTATCTATAACCTAAAAATAATAATAAGAATTTATTCGACAAAACAGGCATAAGAACAAAAAGTAATAAACACCCGAATAACAAGTAGTAATGAAATATTACTAATAAAAAGATAAGAATATGACCATATATGATATCATAAAAATAATTATGATTCTAGAATAAGTCAATAACATTATTTAAATCATTATATAAGAGGTTCGGACACTTACGAAGCAAATCAGACCTAAGGTAAGGGACAATCTCGCAATCTCAATTTTTATCCGAGATTGTTTATACTTCAGAATTTACCGGGGTATATTTATCATCCACATACATGTTTCCTCAAAATGTAATATTATTTATATCCTCCAAAAATTTTTAAATCCAATTTTACCCTACGGTGAGTTTTTAGTAAAATATATGAAAGGAATCTTTTGTCGTTTTTCATACGAGGTACTTTTTGACTTTTCCGACATAAGTACGAGAAGAATGTTTTTTTAAATTATACGGCATGAATGGATTTTTAAAACATTATTTCAAAGAATATTCCTTTACAAGTTTTCAAGTTTATTTTTAATCAACTTCTTTTAGTTTAAAATTGTATGACATGTTAAGAAAGGAAAAATGTTTTTGAAGTAGAAAGGATATTTTCCTCAAGAATGGAGTTCAAGTGTTTTATCAAAATTATTTTCCATCTAAGATAATATAGGGTTCTGTTTCTATCCCTATTATTACATTGATTTGATTATGTTGTGATGGAATTATTTTTATGAATTCCTTTATCTTATATGAATTGTTTTATGATGTCACGATGTTTAAGATTCCAATTTTTATTACATGGGTTATGCAATGATGTATGATTTTTTTTTGATTTTGTGGCACACATAAGAATGGTGTCATTATGAGATGGGTGGGAACTATATCTCCCTCCAATGCATTGGGTAAAGATTTATATCTCATGAGATAGACATGGCTGGAACGGCAGGTTAATCCGGTTCAGTGAAACAGGACTGAAACGAGGAGTGAACTCAGTTCATAAATGGACTTTGTCCGCTAAGATAGTCTTGGCTATGAGTATTGACTACTAATAAATGATTCTCTATGATTATGTGTGTATGACACAATGTTTCACGTTTTAAGTTATGATTATTTGGATTACATTTCACTACTATGATTTATCCCATGTTATGAAATTATGATCTCTTTTGCAGGTTAAGATTTCCAAAATTTATGTTCTTATGAATATGATGTGATTGATATTTCTTTTGTTTACCCTTACTGAGCATTTGAGCTCACCCTTTTGTATGTTTTCTTTCCCCAGGTCCGAAAGAAGGTTATTAAGTAGGATATTCCAAAAGGGACTCAAGATATGATGAAATAAATGGGAGGCAAAGTAGATGCTTTATGAACCAGTTGTTTTTTTTCCAATTTCTAAAGACTCTATACCTGTATTGTCCTTTACTAGTTTTGTAATATGTTGTAATAAGTGTGCTTCAATTCTGAAGTAATAACAATTTATGTAAAGTATGGGTCGTTATAGTTGGTATCAGAGGAAAGGTATAGTCAACCTTTGGAAACTAGGATGTGAAAGCCTTAGTAAGAACCCTAAGGATAAGTCTAAGCATAGAACACAATATTAGTGTTTTAGAAATGGCCATGAATAACCTATTATAAGACCTTAAGTGTGAAATTTTATTCTTGATTATGTGGTTTTCCTATTATAATTATTGTTGCTCACACTATTCTTCTTGGTTTTAGTCAATGAATGGAACTTGAAGAAACTGTGTTAATGCGGAATGCGACGGGAAATGCAATGATTGTCCCCCTGAGCAACCAAAAGTTATGGGAGCTGGAATGAAAAATCTTGTTTCCATGCTCACACAACTTTCTAAAGCTATGAATCATACAAGACTTCCAAATGAGAAAAGGAAGGAGCAACATTCTGTTGAATCCTTCATGAGGAAGCTTCCACCTTCATTCAGCAGGTCTACTGATCCATTAGTTGCTAAAAAATGGATTAGTAATACTGAAAAGATATTTTTAGTTATTCAATGTTCTGAACATGATAAAGTCATCGTAGCAGTGTATCGTTTTGAAGGAGATGCTGATCAATGGTGGAATCTTATTAAGAATACGAGGAAAAGGGATGAAATTGAGTCCACAGAATGGGACGATTTCAAGAACTTATTTTTCAACAAGTACTTCCCTCATATTATCTGAACAAAGATGGAGAAAGAGTTTCTGGAAGTGAAGAAAAAGGATGATGAATCTATTGGTACCTATGAATAAAATTTTACAAGACTTTCAAGGTACGCTTCTAGTATTATTATCCAACCTGAGAGTAAGATCTATCGATTCTTTAGTGGCTTAAAACCAAGTCTTCGAAGGGCCTTAGCCATAAGGGACTTCAATAGCTACGAGGAAATCGTTCGATGTGCTCTCAAAGTTGAGATGGAGATTGGAGTAACCCATCATTCATATGGGTTTGATAAGAAGAGGAAAATGAAATTAAATGGAAAATCTAAAGAGCACACTGAAAAGAAGATGAGATTTCCCTTATGCTCAAAGTGTGGAATGAAAGATGGACGGAGTCGACTTAATGGGACAAGTAAATGTTTCAAATGTGGAAAGGAAGGTCATCGGGCATTTGAATGCCGCAATGATGGGAAGAAGATGTCTAATGATGCAAAAAAAGGAAGGGATACAAAGAATGAACCTACTACACTTCAATGTTTCAAGTGCAAGGAGATGGGGAATTATGCTAATCAATGCCCAAATCCAAGGGTTGATGATGATGGTTGACATCAAAAAATAGTTAAGGCTAAAGACAAAGTAAAGTCACATGCAATTTCTATCAGCGATGTGGAGTACAATAACAATGTGGTGAAAGGTACACTTACCATCCACTCTAAAGTAGAAAATGTTTTATTTGATTCTGGATCCACCCACTATTTTATTTCTGAAGAATTTTCTAAGGGTATCTCCGTATTACCTCAACAATTAGATATTGAGTGAGCTGTGAAAAACCCTAATGGCACAACAGTCGCATCAAAAGTTTATAATTATTCTCCGATTGAAGTTTGTGGGAAAGTACTTCCTGCAAATCTTGTGATCCTTCCTATAGTGGAATTTGATGTGATTCTTGGAATGTTTTGGCTTTCTTTATATGGAGCTCATATCAATTTCCAAAGAATTGAAGTCACATTTCATATTCCAGATCAATCTATGATCGTCTATCGATGCAAGGATGAACATAACCTTCCAGTGGAAATTTCTTCCATCTTATGGGTCTTGATTCCACTAAATGAGGGTTATTTATCTCAAATGGTTGGTGAGAAACTCATGATTAAGAATATTCCTATTGTACGGGAGTTTGATAATGTCTTTCTAGAGGAATTTTCGGGTCTTCCACCAAATCGTGAAGTTGAGTTTTCAATAGAACTCGTACCGGGTGCTTTTTCTATTTAAAAGACACCTTATAGAATGGACCCCATTGAGTTGTAGGAATTGAATAAGAAACTCCAAGAGAATATTGATAAGGGATTCATACGCCCTAGTGCGTCACCTTAGGGAGAACCTGTTCTGTTTGTTAAGAAGAATGATGGATCAATGAGACTCTGCATTGATTATCGAGAACTTAACAAGATCACTATCAAAAAAAAATATCCTCTCCCGCGCATTGATGAATTATTTGACCAACTACGAGGAGCTCAATACTTTTCCAAGATTGATCTTCGTTCATGGTATCATCAATTAAGGGTCAAGAGGGAGGATATACCAAAGACGGCTTTTCATACAAGGTATGGACACTATGAATTTATAGTGATGCCATTTGGTCTTACTAATGCCCCTGCTATCTTCATGGATCTAATGAATAGAGTATTTAGAGACTATATTGATCAATTTTTTTAGTCTTTATAGACGATATTCTTGTCTATTCGAAGAGAAAGTAGGAACATGAAGATCACATGAGAATTATATTGAAGACCCTGAGAAAGGAGAAGCTTTATGACAAATTTACCAAGCGTGAATTTTGGCTTCAAAAAGTTGCATTTTTGGGTCACATAATATCAAAAGAGGGGATATCTATGGATCCAGCAAAAACAAAGGTTATCAAAAGATGGTCGAGACCAACAAAAGTAACTGAGATCCGAAGTTTTCTTGGTTTCGCTGGATATTATCGACGTTTTGTGAACGATTTTTCACGATTATCTAATCCACTCACCAAGTTCACTCGGAAAGGAGTTAAGTTTGTTTGGACGGAGGAATTTGAAGAGAATTTCAAGGAGTTGAAAAGAAGGTTTTCCAGTGCACCTGTACTCACACTTCCTTATAGTAGAGAAAGGTTTGTGATCTACAGTGATGCATCCAAGAAGGGGCTAGGGTGTGTTCTTATGCAAAATGATAAGGTGATAGCTTATGCCTCACGACAGTTGAAAATCCATGAGCAAAATTACCCAACACATGATTTGGAGTTAGCTGGGGTAATATTTGCATTAAATATTTGGATGCATTATCTTTATGGAGAAAGGTGTGATATTTATACTGATCATAAAAGTTCAAAGTATATTTTCACATAAAAGGAGCTGAATATGCGCCAAAGAAGATGGTTGGAGCTGATTAAGGATTACGACTGCTCAATTCATTACCACCCTGGGAAATCAAACAAGGTGGCAGATGCATTCAGTCGACAAGACCATTCTAGCTTATCCATAATGAGGATCACAAAAGATCCAATATTTATGGATTTACAAAGGATGGATCTTGGAATTATAATGGAAGGGGGGAAATCGCATCTTTCTCAAATGAATGTTCAACCATCTATACATGTGAAGATTAAAGAGGCGCAGAAAGAAGATGTAGAGTTACAAAAGAAGGTGAGAAATATTCCTGAATTCAACCTTGATTGTGATGGGATAATAAAGTTCAGGAATCGGGTTTGTGTACCTCCCATCCCAGAATTAAAGAAGGAGCTGCTGGATGAGGCTCATAGTTCTTCATTCTCTATTCATCCTAGAAGCACGAAGATGTATAGGGACCTGAAATAGTACTTCTAGTGGGATGGAATGAAAAGAGATGTTGCTGAATATGTCTCTCGATGCTTGGTTTGTCAGCAAGTTAAAGCTGAGAGACAGAAGTCTAAGGGAATGTTACAACCATTACCCATACCCGAATGGAAATGGGAAAACATTACTATGGACTTTGTCACCGGACTTCCTAAAACATCCAAAGGAAATAATGTTATCTAGGTCATAGTTGATCGTCTTACAAAGTCTACACACTTCATTGCTATTAGAGAGGATTTCTCCCTAGATCAGTTTGCCAGGATATATGTAAAGGAAGTGGTAAGATTTCATAGAGTACCACTTTCTATTATATCTGATCGGGATCCAAGATTTACCTTGAAGTTCTGGCGAAGTCTTCAGCATACTCTGGATACAGAGTTGAGTTTCAGCACTACTTATCATCCTCAGACAGATGGTCATTCTGAGAGAACAATTCAAACTCTAGAAGATATTTTAAGAGCTTGCTCTATGAATTTCAAAGGTGGTTGGGATCAACACCTACCTTTGGTGGAGTTTTCTTATAATAATAGCTTTCACTCCAGTATTCAGATGGCTCCTTATGAAGCTCTCTATGGAAAGAAATACAGGACTCCAACTTGCTGGGATGAAGTTGGGGAAAGAAAGCTATTAGGACCTGATCTTATTGATGAGATGGCAGAAAAGGTCAGATCTATTCAAAAACAAATAAGAGCAGCTCAGAGTCGACAAAAAATTTATGCCGACAACCGAAAAAAAGACCTAGATTTTGAAGTGGGTGATAAAGTGTTCTTATGAATATCTCCCTGGAAGAGGGTCATGAGATTTGGAAAGAATGGGAAGTTGAGCCCTAGATATATCGGTCCTTTCGAAATACTGCATCGTGTTGGAGAGGTATCTTACCGATTGGTGCTTCCACTGAATCTCTCTCAAGTTCACGATGTGTTCCATGTATCTCTCCTGAGAAACTACATATCTGATCCTTCACATGTACTCAGCTCAGAAGTTGTACCGCTGGAGTAAGATCTTTCTTATGAAGAACAGCCGATAGAGATTCTGGATCGTAGCGAAAAATTCCTACGGAACAAGACCACTCGCTTGGTGAAGGTTTTATGGAAGAACCACCAATTATAAGAAGCTACATGGGAGCTTGAGGATACGATGAGGGAGAGGTATCCTCATCTTTTTGTTACAAAGTGACGAATTTCGAGGGCGAAATTCATTTTAAGGGGGGTAGAATGTAACACCCGATACTTTTATGAGAAATATTTTCTTTTTATGTTATACAAATCATCAAAAGAATATTTCAGTACACACAACACCAGCTTGGCTTGCTTTACACACAACCACGGCCTTCCTCGATAGCTTGCGTCGTACGCAATACCGAGTTTCACTAAACAACGATATGCTATTAAAATATTATTAAAACTAGCAGTTATGAATAGTAATACCCACTTTTTGAAATTTTGTAAATTTTATTTTTCAAAATGGACTTCATTTTTGGATTCGGAATAATGAAATTATCCTAGGGTGAAATTTTTGCATTTCTCTGAAAACATTCATTTTTTGATGAATAGTGAAAACACTGGGTTACTATTTAAAAACTGACTCTTTATTTAAATAATTATTTATTTTATTAAAATTTATTTTAGGTCAAAATTGATACATAATACCTATATAAGTTCAATACAATTCATTGGATTCATTTTATAATAATTTTAGATATATAAAAATTTTATTGAACTTTTCACCGTCTTTTACCCACCTCCAAGGAGAATTTGCAAATTTACATAAAACATAATTTTACCGCTTTTGTGAATGGACTTTCAAAAATCTAAGAGACACGGTTTATTTCAATAAGTAAAATGTGGTTCAATGAGATGAACATAATTTTTGGTGAATAGTAACTTTTTACTTTTTTACCACGGTTAAAAGTAAATACGGAAATTAAGGGTAAAAATGTTATTATTATTACCCTAAAACATGTCCTAATTCTATTGTATAAGTTTAATTTGACCAAAAACAACCTTAGGAATAAAATATGACCATTTAGGCCCACTTGGATTAGATTAGGACATTTATTATTAATTTATTTAAAGAAGGGTTAAAATAGTTAAAATCAAAGTTTAATAAGTAAATAATTTTTACTATAGGGTTATAAATAACATAAATTAGACTATAAATATTCAATAGAAATCTAAAAGTATTTCCTACATAATTATATTTTATTTTTAATTTTTAGACTTTAAATAATTTAATTTATTTATGACACAATGATGATGCAATAATTATCTTATTAATGAAATATTGACATAATTGATGTTATAAATACCCAAATAAATGTAATTTGAGACTTTTTATGAATTAAAATAATTTTATATGTTAATATGACATGTTAGTGTCTATTAAATTAACTTTTTTCGAACTAATCATTCAGTTATGAGTTTCACAAAAATCAATTACCAAATAGTGTCAAAATTGACATAAAATAGATTTTAAAACAAATATTATAATATTAATTGTTATTATATTCCTAAAAATCTGAGGTTCGTCCAAGATACTTATATCATGATAGGTGTATCATTAATGGACCACTTGGGGGTATCTTGGATGTATATGGTATGTTTATTAACTATATAATAAAAAAATAAAAAGTGACATGGTAAATGTCAATCTAATTAACTAAGAGTTAAAACTAAAAGATAAGGTTATTATAATGACCTAAACTTATATAAATTCTATTGGATGAGATGATTTAGACCCATATCCTCCTTATATTACAAATAAATCAATTTTGAGCTATTAAAAACCGAATATGACTTTATAATAAAACAATATTTTTTTTCCAAAGGTGCCCCTCTCCTCCCTTAAAAAAGGGCACCTCCTCCCTCTCTTCCTCACACCACTTTGCGCCTTCAATCTCAGACAACCCCTGCCAAATTCTCTTCTCCACTTCCCTAGAAACATCCTAGAGGTCCTGGTCTTCTTCAAAGTCCAAGTTTATTGCCCTAA
Organism: Viscum album; assembly: GCA_963277665.1. NCBI lineage: Eukaryota > Viridiplantae > Streptophyta > Magnoliopsida > Santalales > Viscaceae > Viscum > Viscum album. Next base: position 847,584,071 of record OY728121.1, on the reverse strand, counting down.
GAGGAGGTCTCAAAGAGGCGCTTCAAAGAAGAGGTAATGTCCGTTACCGATTCTTTCAACTTTATTTCTTCTTCCACTTCTTCTTATGAAGTTGTTTAATTATGAAGTAATAACATAATTATCACTAATATACTGATATGTTATTATAATTATAAAAAAAGCCTATTTCACCATCTATCCATCCTACAGAAAACAAAATCACTGCGCGTGCGTACGTACAGAATACCGTCTCCACGCCGTGGTGTAATCTATTTTCCACCACCAGCTTACTTGGATGGGTATAATGGTGTAAATAATAACTATATATTATTGTTGTAAATTAATATTGATTCTGAAATAGTATACATACACTCCATTACAATTTCACGATCATGGGAACGATATCATCGCTCGTGCGTACATATAGAATACCGTCTCCACGATGTGATGCGACTCGTTCTATATGATATTTATAGAATAATGATTATATAAATGAATTTAATGAATGAATATGACATATATTACACTAATAACATTCTGGAAATGAGGTATCTATAACCTAAAAAAAAGAATAAGAATTTATTTGACAAAACACGCATAAGAACAAAAATTAATAAACACCTGAATAACAAGTAGTAATGAAATATTACTAATAAGAAGCTAAGAATATGAACATATATGATATCATAAAAATAAGTATTATTCTTTAATAAGTCAATAACATTATTTAAATCATTATACAGGAGGTTCAGACACTTACGAAGCAAATCAGACCTAAGGTCAGGGACAATCTCGCAATCTCAATTTTTATCTGAGATTGTTTATACTTCAGAATTTACTAGGTAATATTTATCATACACATATATGTTTCCTCAATATGTAATATTATTTATATCCTCTTACAATTGTTTAAATCCAATGTTACCCTTCGGTGAGCTTTTTGTAAAATATATGAAAGGAATCTTTTGTCGTTTTTCGTACGATGTACTTTTTAACTTTTCCGACATAAGTACGAGAAGAATGTTTTTTTAACTTATACGGCATGAATAGATTTTTAAAACATTATTTCCAAGAATATTACTTTAAAAGTTTTCAAGTTTATTTTTAATCAACTTCTTTTAGTTGAAAATTGTATGACATATTACGAAAGGAATTTTTTTTTTGAAGCATAAAGGATATTTTCCTCAAGAATGGAGTCAAGTGTTTTATCAAAATTATTTTTCATCTAAGATAATATAGGGTTCTGTTTCTATCGCTATTATTACATTGATTTGATAATGTTGTTCTGGAATTATTTTTATGAATTTCTTTATCTTATATGAAATGTTTTATGATTTCACGATGTTTAAGATTCCCATTTTTATTACATGGGTTATGCAATGATGTATGATTTTTTGATTTTGTGGAACACATAATAATGGTATCATTATTAGATGGGGGGACCTATATCTCCCTCCAATTAATTGGGTAAAGATTTATATCTCATGAGATAGATATGGCTGGAACGACAGGTTAATCCAGTTCAGTGAAACAGGACTGAAATGAGGAGTGAACAAGGTTCAGAAATGGACTTTGTCCACTAAGATAGTCTTGGCTATGAGTCTTGAATACTAAGAAATGATTCTCTATGATTATGTGTGTATGCCACAGAGTTTCATGTTTTATGTTATAATTATTGCGATTACATTTCAATACTATGATTTATCCCATGTTATGAAATTATGATCTCTTTTGCAGGTTAAGATTTCCAATAGTTATGTTCTTATGAATATGATGTGATTGATATTTCTTTTGTTTACCCTTACTGAGCATTTGAGCTCACCATTTTGTATGTTTTCTTTCCCCAGGTCAGGAAGAAGGTTATTAAGTAGGATATGACAAAAGGTAATCTAGATATGATGAAATAAATTGGAGGGAAAGTAGATACATTATGAACCAGTTGTTTATGTTTCCCAGTTTCTAAAGACTCTATACCTATACGGTCCATTCATGGTTTTGTTATATGTTGCAATAAGTGTTCTTCAATTATAAAGTAATAAAAATGTATGTAAAGTATGGGTCGTTATAGTCTAGGGGGTGTCCAAGGGGGTAAGAGGTGGGTGTTGATGTCCAGGAGGTGTGGGGGTGTTCAGGACCCTTGGGGGTGTGCAAGGGGGTGGGGGGGGGGGCTGTCCAGGGGTGGGGTGGTGTCATGAGGGGTGGGGGTTGTCCAAGGGTGTGGTGGTGTCCAGGGGTTGTCCAAGGGGGTGAGGGGTGGTGTCCATGGGGTGGGGGTGGGGGGTTGTCCAAGATGGGTGGTGGTGTATAGGGGTGTCCAAGGGGGTGGGGAGACTATGTCGTGGTTTTCAAATATGCATAGTTATCCTGACCCCATTGTGCCATGATGATTGGCTTTACGTTGTGATTTTCTCCATCTGAGTTTTTATTTTAAATTTGATTTGATTCTCAGGTTTATTCTATTTTCTCCAATTTTCTATCTACCATTGGAGGCCCCATGGTTTTATTTTATTCCATGGAATTTAAAACTATTATATCTAACTATATTTTCTTCCTTTTAAATCATATTCAAACATATTTTTTGATATACGCATAGATTTGTTTAATATTTCAAAATTGTTTTACATTAAAATTATAATTTTTTCATATAAACATATATTTGTCTTATCTTAAAAAGATGTATAATTTTGATATTTGTTATAGGTAATAATTAGTCGAAGTTGGATTAAGGCACATCAAATGAGCAATGAATATGAGGAAGGTGTTGATGCCTTTTTGGAATTTTCTAAATGAAATGTTCCAAGTAGTGACATTTTTTTCTATCCATGCCTGAAATGTTTGAATATGAAGAAGTTGAAAAGTAGATAGATAAATGATCATATGATTTTTCAGGGTTTTAATCTGAGTTACAGCCCTTAGATTTGTCATGGTGAAATTGGACGGAATGTCACTGATGATGATGATTTTCAAGATGGTGACTCCGATGGAATTGATGAAATGATTCACGATATTGCAGTAGAACAAATTGAGATAGAACCGATAGTTGCGCGTCTATATGGTGATCATGAAAAACCATTATATCCTAGTTGTACAGGTTTTACGGGTTTTTTGGCGGTGTTATGATTGATTAACCTGAAGGCGAAACATGGATGGAGTGACAGAAGTTTTACAGAGCTTCTACAATTGATGAAAGACATTATTCCAAAAGATAATGATCTTCCAGATTCACATTATAAGGCCAATAAAATATTATGCCCGATGGGATTGGTATACAAGAAAATATATTCCTGTATGAATGAATGTATTATATATAATAAGGAATATGAATTTCTATCAGAGTGTCCTAAAAGTGGGACATCACGGTATAAGGTGAAAGAAAAATCACAGGCTGATGTAGAGATTACAAAGATCCCTTCAAAGGTATTTTGGTATCTTCCTATAATTCATCATTTCAAATGTTTATTTGATAATTCACATGATGAAAAAAGGTTAAGATGGCATGCTGATGAGCAGTTATGTGATTGAAAAATATGTCATCTAGCTGATAGTCCACATTGGATGAAAATTGATGAGCAGTATCCTACATTTGGAAATGAAATTATAAATCTCAGACTAGGGTTGTGTACAGATGGAATGAATCCATACCAGACCCTTAGTAGCACACATAGTTCATGGCCTGTTTTATTGGTAATTTAAAACCTCTCTCCTGAATTTTGTATGAAGCACAAATATGTCATGTTGAGTATAATGATCTCTAGTCTGAAGCAACCCGGTAATGATATTGATGTTTTCTTGTCACCGTTGATTGATGATTTGAAACTTTTATGGGAGGATGGTATTAGGGTGTATGATTCTTATAAAATGGAATATTTTCAACTATATGCAGTGATTTTGTTTACTATAAATGACTTCCCAGCATATGGAAATTTGTCTAGATACAGTGTTAAAGGGCATAAAGCATGTCCAATTTGTGATCAACATACGTCATATTGTCAATTGCATCATGGGAGGAAAACAGTGTACATGGGTCATCGAAAGTTTTTGCCTATGGATCACTCTTATAGAAGACTAGAAAAGGCATTCAATGGCGCACAAGAATTTGATATTGCTCCAAAAAATTTATCCTCTGATCTGTATTTTGAGAGGGTGAAAAACCTTGATGTGACATTGGGAAAGACACAGAAATCCGGTAATGATATACATATTTGGAAGAAAAGGTCAATATTTTTTGAGCTACCATATTGGAGATATCATGAAGTTAAACATAATATTGATGACATGAATGCGAGGAAGAATATATGTGATAGTTTGATTGGAACATTTTTATACATCAATGGAAAGACAAAAGATGGGTTGAATGCAATATTTGACTTACTATCAATGGGAATATGTTTGGAGTTAGCTCCCACTCCTAATGGAAGATGAACATTTCTTCCCCCATCTTGTCATACATTATCAAAGAGGGAGAAAATTATCTTTTTTAGTGTCTTCATGATATCAAAGTGCCTCAAGGTTATTCTTTAAATGTAAAAAATTTGTCTCATTGAAGGACTTGAAGTTGATTGGTATGAAATTTCATGATTTCCACGTCATGATGCAATAACTTCTACCAGTTGCATTACATGGAATATTTTCCATCTGTGTCAGAAATACTATAATAAAGTTGTGTTATTTTTTCAATTCAATTTGTAATAAGGTGATTGATGTGAATTCTTTGAACATTTTGGAAAAGATGCAATTTTTATACTTTGTCAATTGTAAATGTATTTTCCTCCAACTTTTTTTGATATAATGGTGCATTTAATGATTCATATGGTTGGAGAATTAAAGCTTTGTGGACCTTTATATCATCATTGGATGTATCCTTTTGAAAGGTATATGAAAATATTGAAGGGGTATGTTATGAATCCATATCGAATTGAAGCCTCCATTATTGAAAAGTATATTTCTAACGAGGTTGAAGAGTTTTGTATGAGCTACTTGGCTGCAGTGCAACACATAGGTTTGCCTCCATCTCGCCAGGAATGAGTTAATAATGAGAGAAAGGGGATTCGTGGCTTGAAAGTCAAATCATTTTCAGCTAAACAGATAAAGTAGTTAGAACAATATATCTTAAATAACATAGTTGATGCTCAACCATATATCACATTTCATATTAATGAGTTGAAACAATGTCATCCAAAGAAGAAAGAAATGTGGATTTTGAATGAGCACAACAAAACATTTTTGTCATGGTTTAAAAAGACCTTGCTTGGTAGATCAGATGTATCAGAGACATTAAAATGGATAGTGGGTGGTCCATGTTTAAATGTGATAACATGGTCTGGTTATGAAATTAATGTCTATACATTTCATACAAAATCTCAGGACAAAAGAAGTGTAGTTTAGAATAGTGGTGTATTGGTGTTTGCAGAAGCAATGAATTTTGTAAGTGCTAAGGACAAAAACCCAATTTCTACATCAAGTTCATATTATGGAGTGATTGAAGACATGTGGGAGGTGGATTAATTTAAAATTAAATTTCCTGTTTTTAACTATAAATGGTTTATTGGTAACAACAGTGTTAGACATGATGAATTTGGAATAACAGTTGTTAATCTGAATAGATTGGAAGACACAGCTGTTTATTTCATAATAGAAACACATGCAAAAAAAAATTTCTATGTAGTAGATCAATCAAATATGCAGTGGGATGTTGTTTTACAAGGGAAAAACAATATATTGGAGAGGATGAACTTGATGAAGATTCTTATTTATGTGAGTTCCCTAATTCCATGGAAAGATTAACAGAACATGATGATGAGCATGTTGAAGACATGGTTTGTGCCATAAGGAACGATCATGATAAAGGAATTTGGGAAAAAAATCCATTTGTATATTCCTAAAATTACAGGTAATATTTTTTTATTTCTTGTTTACATTTATTATTTTCATAAAATGGTATATATTGTAAGTTTTTTCTTTCTTAAAACATGTATTAAAACAAAATAATTATAATATTTTGTTTGTTTTATTTTTGAGTAGTTTACTTTATCATGTTTATCATTACATTAATTATATATGTATTGTTTTTGTTCCGTGACAATTATTTTACCATGTTTACCATGTTTACTAGGTTTACCATGTTTTAATTTTTTTTAGTTTACTCTATCATGTTTACCATTACAAAAATTATATATCTATTTTTTTCAGTGACAATTACTTTACCATGTTTTCCAGGTTTACCATGTTTATCATATTTACCATCTTGACTATCTTTACCATATTTACCATTGTTTAACATGCTTACCATATTAACCATGTTTACTATTATGTAACTTAGTACAATTTTCTATTTTCTGATTATAGTAGTATTAAAATATTTGAATTTGTATATTTGTGAACTAATTTTCGTTTTTTTGATTTGAAGGATAATGACATATCAATCAGTTGATCAACCACATGATTCTAGAGATGAGAATATTGGTCATGCCTCTAGGGAGGAACATTCACATGCCCCTCTCGATGTTCCCCAATCTTCCTCATGTGCTCCCATTACTACAAAGAGTTCAAGAGTCGGTAAATATGGGTGCACACATTTACCAAAATTATCACTTGCCCGTACGCAATATCAGAGGATACTCGTTGAGTCTGATGAGGATTATATTCCTATAGGTCTAAATGTGAAATATTTTAATAGTTTTGTATCCACTCAGGGTAAGAGAACAGCAATCATTTTGTATGATGACTGGAGAAGTGTGGACAAAGTGATAATCTCTCAGTTGTGGGAGACGATTTTAGTAATATCTTTTACTATTTTTTCCTATTATTTAAATGTTTCTAGTATATATAATATGTTTAACCTCTACTTTATCAGATGACATTTGATATTCCTGACACTGGAGGAGTCAGGAAGAAATGCTTATCAATGGCTGCTAGGAAATGGAGGGATTTCAAATCAACCCTCACATCTGATTTCATTTTTGGTCATAGGAGTCATGAAAATCCATGTCATATATATACTTTCATAGATGAAGACACATGGAGATAGTTTGTTGAAATTAGAAGAAAAGAATCATTTTTGGTAAGGGAAATGTAAACTTTTATAAGCTTTCTTATATAAATGATCTTATTACTATTTTTTAATGATTTATTATTCTTAATTTACAGTAAACAAGGAAATCTCATCAGAAGATCCAATCTAAAAATGTATACCCTCATAGTTTTTCTTGGGGAGGGTATATATTATTGGAAGAACAAATGATGGCGGAAAAATTAAAAAAAACTAACAGCTGAGTTTTGAAACTCTGGAGAGGTGGCCCCTCCATCCCCTCCATCTAGACATGAAAAATGGAAGAGAGATCGAATGAGAAAAAAGGGCAATATCCTTCGGAATATTTGAGAATCGTAGCTGATAGGATTGTAAGATATCTATTTTATTTATTTAAGTTAACTATTTTCTTCATATAATTTCAATCATTACAGAAATTTTCAATTAATTAATACAGGACTATCTTGAGGAGAAGAGCTCACAGGGGGTATTTTCAACTACTGGGAGGCAAGATATTTTATCTGTAGCATTGGGAAAGCCCGAACATCCTGTTTGTGTATGAGGATATCCGGTAGGTGTATCGGTAAGAAAAGTGTTTCCATGTTCCTCAACTACTTACGTTGAGGGTGTTTATAAAAATAAATAGAATCCTTGGAGGCTAAAGTTCATAATATTAATGTGATGATGGAAGAAATGATTAGAGCATCGGTACAGTCTATGTTTGAAGACATGCAAAGACAATTTCAGACTTCAACTCCCACTCCTCCACCTCCCCTTTCAGACCCCATTATTTATCCTCCACCTCCGCCAGTAGCTCCCACTCCCCCACATCAGCCCGCAGAACCCATTTTTTTATCCTACTCCTCCACCAATGATTACTACTTATTGAGAGTTGTATGTTGATGATCCTCAACATCATATAATTGCATATAGGTTGGAATATTTTATAGGATATACAGTTCATCATCAACAATTAGAGGTAGAGAATCATAGGGTCACTGTACAGGATATTATAGATAGATCATCTCGAGTACCATTACCTACAGATGAGGTAACGACAGTTGTACATAGTATCATCCATTTTTTAATTTGGCCATCCAGACTTCTTCGACTCATTACCATAGAGGTATGTATGTTATATCTTCTATTTTATTTTTTTATTAAATCTATTTTATCATTTGAAAACTAATATATTTTTCTATTTATTTTTACTGGAATACTTTAAAGGTAAAGAAATATTGTATAGACAAAAACAAAGACAAATCGCTATGACATCAGATACAAATTCTAGTAGTCTTGACAGATTGTCAATATAATCAAATTTGTTGGCGGATCATTATGAGTTTCCAATGGAATCTCATGTTTGTGGATGTGCAATAACTGTGTGGATTATGAAAGCTGATATCATGGAGCTTGTTACTGGAGATAATTTGGGCATCAATGTGTTGCAGATTTTTTCCATGTAAGTCTTAACACCTTTTCCTTACATTATATTTATTAAAAATGTATAATTATGTCTGTTTTGTATTAGGTATCTTTATAGAATTTGTGATAATAATGAGCGGACAGATGTATATGGGTTCATGGACCTGCATTTGATTTCCCCTGATGCATGTGCATTGGATGAGGAACAAATAATAGTTTATATTGTTGAAAGACTTGAACAGAATATAGTCACACAATGTTCGATGATGCCTTTTTGTGAGAGGTATGAAACACATCTCTCTCAATGAGTTTATTATCTGTTAACATAAAAAACCACTAACTTTCAATTTTTTTTATCAGTGATCATTGGATGTTAGGGGTTTTTTCCCAAAGGAGAAGACACTTTATTGGACATGCTCTGTCCATGGTGATGTGTGGGAAAGTTTTAAGAAAATGTTGGAAAAGTAAGTTTAAATTTATCAATAGTTTTCTATATTATAATGAATTTTATATTTATCCCATTCGTATTATTTTCTAATAGGATATGGGTATACTTTCTAAAAAACACAATGAAAAGGAGTGTGAAGATCAAATATGTAAATTTAAAGGTAAATATCCATTTATAATTTGTTCTATTTGATTTATTACATATAAATAATATATTGAATTTATACTCATTCAAACAGAATTGTCATGAAAGACAAGGTGTCATTGAATGAGTATATTATATGTTAAGATTTATGTATGAAATAATAGCAACTGGGAAAGTTGTGAACTTTGACCTGGTAAGATTTACTTTTAAACTTTTCCATAATATTTCATTTGATTTATTCATTATGCATGTTAACTACTGTCCTTTTAATTTGTATCTATTTGATGACCCTAAACCCTATAGTGTTGAGAACGTCAAACACTTACAAGTGGAATGGTCAAATTATTTTACAGGTTTGATTGATTTTTAGTTTTTCATAGTGTAAAATGTAATTTTGAATACTGTCATTGTAATTGTGTATTTGGTGGTCGTTTAGGTTGGATTTAGTTTTTTTTAAGTTGACATTGTATGTATTGAATTTTATATATGTGAATGTTTAATTTTTCTCTACTTCTTGTTTTGGTCTACTTATGATGGTTTTTCTGGTATGGATTCTGGTCTGGGGGGAGGGGTTCCAAGGGTGTGGGGGTGTTTAATTGGTGGGGGGTATCCAGGGGTGTGCGAGGGTTGTCCGGTGGGGTGGGGTGTATCCTGGGTGTCCATGAAAGTGGGGGGAAGTTCAGGGGGTGGGAGAGTTTCCAGGAGGGTGGAAGGGTTGTCCAAGGGAGTGGGGGTTGTCCAGGGGGTGTCTAGGGGTGTGTGGGTGTCTTGTGGGGTGAGGGGGGTTTCCAGGGGCGTGGGAGGGATGTCCAGTGGGGTGGGGGGGAGGGGTCCAGGGTGTCCATGGGGATGGGGGGTAGTCCAAGGGGGTGGGAGAGGAGGGGCCTCCATCCCTTGGGGGGCTGAACGCTGCTAGAAGGTACTCATCACTCCCACATGTGAAACATTTTGAGATCTCAAGCTTTGCATGTGGGAGTGATGAGTACCTTCCAGCGGTATGCCCCCCAAGGGATGGTGGCACCTCCTCACCCAACACCAGTTGTCCAGGGGCTATCTAGGGGCTATCCAGGGGGTGGGGTGCAGTCCAGGGGTGTGGGGGTGTCCTGGGGGTAGTGGGGTAGTCCAGGGGTGTGGGGGGTGTCCGGGAGGGTGGGGGGTTGTCCAAGGGTGTTGGGGGCTATCCAGGGGTTGGGGTAGTCCAGGGGTGTGGAGGTGTGGTGTGGGCCGTCTAGTGGGTTGAGGGGGTTTTGGGCTGTTTTTGGTAACTTTTTGGTCTATTTCAGGGGTGTGGGAGGGTTGTCCAGGGGTGTGGAAGTGCTGTCTAGGGGGTGGGGGTATACAGGAGGGTGGGGGGATGTCCAGGGGATGGTGGTGATGTCCAGGGGTGTGGGGGTGTCTGGGGGTGTGGTGGGGATAGTCTAGTGGGGTGAGGGGGTTCTGGTCTATTTTTGGTAACTTTTTGGTCCTGTTTCAGGGGTGTGGGAGGGCTTCCCAGGGGTGTGGGAGTGTTGTCCAGGGGGTGGGGGTATGCATTCGGGTGGGGGTGTCCAGGGGTGTGGGGGCAGTCCAAGGGGTGGTGGGGCTCTCCAGGGGGTCGGGGGGCAGTCCAGGGGTGTGGGGGTGTATAGGGGTGTGGTGTGGGCTGTCCAGGGGTGTTGGGGGCTATCCAGGGGGTGGGGGTAGTCCAGGGGTGTGGGGGTGTGGTGGGGGATTTCCAGTGGGGTGAGGGGGTTCTGGTATGTTTTTGGTAACTTTTTTGTCTCTTTCAGGGGTGTGGGAGGGCTGTTCAAGGGTGTGGGAGTGATGTCTAGGGGGTGGGGGGTATTCAGAGGGTGGGAGGATGTCCAGGGGTGGTGGTGATGTCCAGGGGTGTGGGGGTGTCCAGGGGTGTGGTGGGGGCAGTCCAGTGGGGTGAGGGGGTTATAGTCTGTTTTTTGTAACTTTTTGGTCCTTTTTTAGGGGTGTGGGAGGGCTTTCTAGGGGTCTGGGAGTGCTGTCTAGGGGGTGGGGGTATACATGAGGGTGGGTGTTTTCCAGGGGTGTGGGGGGATATCCAGGGTTGTGGTGGGGATTTCCAAGGGAGTGTGGGGATGTCCAGGGGGTCGGGGGCAGTCTAGGGGTGTGGGGGTGTCCAGGGGTGTGGTGGGGGCTATCTAGTGGGGTGAGGGGGCTGTCCAGGGGGTGGTGGGGGTTGTCCAGTGGGATAAGTTTTAAATGTTATCAATGTAAATGCTTAATTTTTCTTTGGTTCTTGTTTTGGTCTACTTCTATTTTTCTGGTATGAATTCAAGGTTTGGTTTATGGTTGTTTCTGGGGAGATCAGAGGGCTAGTTTCTATTTTTTTAAAAAAAATTGGTTTTTCACATCGGTTATTTAATAACCGACGTGATAAAATCCTGGGAAATGGTTTATCGCATTGGTTATTAAATAACTGTCATGATAAACCCTCCCCCTGGTTTATCACGTCGATTATTTAATAACCGACAGGATAAACACCCCCCCCCCCCCCCCGTACTGGTTTATCACGTCGGTTATTTAATAACATACGTGATAAACCCTCCCCCCTGGGTTTTCACATAGGTTATTTAATAACTGACATGATAAACACCCCCCACACTGGTTTATCACATCGTTTATTAAATAACTGATGTGCTAAACTCTCCCCTTGGTTTTTCAGGTCGGTTATTTAATAACCGAAATGATAAAAGCCTGGGAAATGGTTTATCACGTCGGTTATTAAATAACCGATGTGATAAACACCACGATGTTATGTTTTTTTATGTCAGCTTTTGAATAATATACGTAAAAAACAATATTTATAATGTATTCCGTTTTAACATCGGCTAAAAACCGACTTAAAAAATGAAAAATAACCGATGTAGAAAACATTTTTTGCACTAGTGAATTCCAAGAGTGACCCTCTTATGTCTTATAAAAGGGAACCACTTATTCTCTTTTATTTACATTTTAAAACCTATTTTTTAGGACAATATCAGCCAAAATACCTTCCTAAAATCCCTACATACATTCTAGAGATCTTATTTTAGGTACAACACCACCCTTTTTGGTCTTAAGGTGTTAAGAAAAGAAGATCGTCTGAAGAAGATGTATTATTTTAATCAAGTATTTCTATTTTATTTCTTCTTCCACTTCCTTCAAATCATATTAAATCATAATTAAATAATAACTATAGTATCCTAAATATAATTATATTTTATTATTCTACTATAATAACTTAAATCAATCCCCATTTCTAGAAAATAGGAAATGAATTAATCGTTCGTGTGTACGAACGACTACCACCTTGCGAACCAATATAATTCATTTTCCATCACCGTCTCTCAATAATAGTAATAATGATATAATTAATATTTATATATGATATTCAATACATATTTATAATTAATAAATAACATTACATAAAATAAATTCTTACCCTTCTATTCACATAAAAATGATAATTTTGTTCGTGTGTACGTGTGAACTATCACCTCCATGAAGCGATGTGATTTGTTTTTTCATCTCCACATAACATGGATGATATATAAAATTATATTTAAATTTTTAATATTCTATTAATGATATTATTATTATTCTATAAATATAAAATAATACTAACCTTCTTTCCTAAATGATCATTGAAAAATTGAAGCGTTACTCATGCGTACGTACAACCTAATATCTCCTTGATTATATCATAGATAGTTTTTCCTAATAATAATTATTGGTTTGATTTAAAAGTTTAATTTATATATATAAATTATAATCATGTAATGAATATTATTTTTGATATGATGGACTAATAACCTCTTTGACTGTTTACATCATAACAAATTCATTTTGGACTCAAGTTCTGAATATCGACAAAACATATAACATGAACATAAATAAATAATTAAATGTTATAACATGATAATAAGTGATATAAAAGGAATAATAATATTTAAAAAGGTTCCAAAGAAATTAAATAATTTAACTATGTTTATTATTTAGTAATATAAAGATTTCATATGATGATTCTGACTCCGGGTAAGAAACTTTTTTTAAAGTCAGGACCTTATAGTTCGTATCAAATTTCGGTTTAGATAACATTAGGGGTTAGGATATTGTTAATAGAATATCCATAAATTATTTTTTTACTTTATGTTTAAGTTTAAATGATATTCTATTAGAAAATTACGATGTTTTTTTTCTAAGATATGTCTGTTGAGGAATGGTTTTCTATTGAGGAAACATGACAGTAGTGGTTGGAAGACATCAAGAGGAAAACATCTTTCCGAATCAACATCTTGAGATGGTTGGAATCAGAATAGGACATTTTTTCAAAGTGATGTCTCAGTTTAAATAATCTATAAATCAAAGTGGTATCCATGATAGGGAGAAACCAGATAAACTATAGGGGAATATGATGGTAGTGGGTCTTTTTATGGGGAAACATCCTCAACTTTTAGTGGAGCCTCAGATTTAGTGGTAATCGAAGGAGGAATCAATGATCTAGAAATGATATTTGATGTCATGGGATGTTCATAATACCAAATGGAAACCATAGACATTTTTTATTTTGAAGGTGAATCTAATCAATGGTGGTATCTGGTTTAGAATTTCAGAGAAAAATATTATCGTGATACTCTGGAATGGGGTGATTTTATGAGTCTTTTTCTGAAAAATTATTTTCATAAAACTATTTGAATCGGAATGAAGAAATAATTATTGTAACTGAGGTAGAAATATGATGATTCCATGGATTCTTATGAAGCCAATTTTATGATAATATCCAAGTATGTACCAGATTTTATTCAGAACATTGATAGTAAAATTATTATATTTTACTCTGCTTTTAAACTAATTTTAAAAAGAGATTTAGATTTATGAGAGTTTAAAAGCATTGAGAATCAGGTTTATTGTGATGAAAAATTTGATATAGAGTTTTATAAAATGTATGTGCCTCATGATGACAAGAATAAGAATTGGTCAAGTTGGATGGGTTTGGGGAATAATTCATCAAATAAATTTGGAGGTAAGAAAATCAAATTCCATTCTAGTGAAAAGTATTTTAAAAATAATTCTGGATAATATCTTCTAAATTATGGGAAATTCTACCGATGTGGAATGTTTGGACATATGGATCATGAGTGAATGTAAAATGATCAGAAAAATAATGAGAAATAAATGGTGATATGCTTTAACTATAAGTATTTAGGTCATTTTATTCATGTGTTTCCAAAGTTAGTCACTCATAGGGGAAATCAACAAGATTGGAAACATAAGGGTAAGGAAAAAACCTTTTCAACTACTTCAATAGATGTTGTTTCATAAAACTAAGTGGTATCAAGTAAATTTATTTTTTTTATAGATTGTTACAATGTTTTTTTATTCAAGGTCTATATATTAATTCATTTATGATAAATTTTATAGTAAATTCGAAATTCCACCTCAATAAATAAAGCCAGAACTTATGGTAAAAACACATAGTAGAAATATTGAGGAAAAAATTATAATAATCATCCTATAATTTTATGTAGATGGACTTTACCTATAACCCCAATTTTATTTTCCTCTAGTAGAGTTTAATGTTTTCCTAGTTATTGATTGGCATTATTTTTGCCATGGTAAGATATATTGTAGAGCTAAGTAAGTTTCTTTTCAAAAAGAGTTTCAGTTTTTGTAAAAAATTGAACTCATGACATTAATAACATATTAGGAAGCTGAGAAACTATTAAAATATAGAAACAAAATTTATCTTGCTCATATTGTTAAAAATAATGGAATTTTTCAGATTAATGATGTGTCAGCGGCCAATGAGTACCTGGATGTTTTTTTGGATGAATTGTCTAGTTTTATTCCTTGTCGAGAGGTTGATTTTATAGTTGACTTGGTACATGATGCTAATCATATTTATAAACCACCATATCAAATGGTTCTAGTGGAAATTTTAAAAATGAAAAATTTATTGCATGAGTTATTTTATAAATGTTTCATCCAACCTAGCACATCATCATGGGGTGCTCATGTCTTGTTAGATAATAAATAATGATTGTTCAATGAGACTTTTTGTTGATTATAGAGTCTTTAATAACACCACTATTAAGAACATGTATCTTTTTCCTCATATGAATGATTTGTTTGATCAGCTCTAGGGAGAATGGTATTTTTTGAAGGTTGACATGAGGTTAGGTTACCATCAGTTGAAATTAAAGGAAGAAGAAATTATGAAGACTACATTTTAGTCTAGATATGGAAATTATGAATTTATAGTTATGCCATTTGGGATATCTAATGCACATGTTGTATTCATGAATAATATGAATAGAATATTTCATGTTTTCAGGGATAATTTTTTGGTTTTGTTTATTGATTACATTTTGGTTTATTCTAAATTTTAATAGAATCGGGAAATAAATCCAAGGGTTGTTTTGAAAACCTTAAAATAAAATCAATTGTATGAAAAATTTAGCATCTGTGAATTTTTTTTCCAACAAATTTTATTTCTTGGTCAAATTGTTTCTAAATATGACATAACAGTTGGTCCTTCTAAAAATAAATCTGTTGATTAATGTAAAAGACCCACAAATATAACTAATATTCATAGTTTTCTTGGTTGAGAATGCTATTATCATAGGTTTGTTAAAAAATCATTGTTATCCACCCCCCTCACTAAGTTAACTGTAAAAGGAGTTAAGTTGAGATGAAAAAAATAATGTGATGATGGTTTTCATGAATTAAAAATATGACTAGTGAATAATCTAGTCTTGTCCATGCCTTTCAAAAATGGTGAATATTTCATTTATAGTGATTCTTCTTTGAAAGTACTTGGTTGTGTCCTAATACAGAATGATCAGTTATTTGTTTATGATTCATGTTAGTTGAAACCTCATTAATTAAATTAAAATACATGAGATTTGGAATTACCTTTTATTTTTTCAATAAAAATTTGGATTCATAATTTTATGGATTAAAATTTGAAATTTATATTGATCAAAAAAATTTGAAGTATATATTCCCTTTTAAATATTTGAATATGAAACTGAGATGAAGGCTAGAACTAATCTATGATTATGATTACATGATTCATTACCATCATGGAAAATAAAATAAAGTAGTTGATGATTTTTGTTTGAAAACTAATCCTACATTAACCATGATACATTTGGAACATTACCCTTTGGTTAATGATTTGAGGAATTTTTTCTTGGAAGTTTTTGGTTTAAGAAATTATTATATTTGTTTAGGTGTCAGTGAAATTATCTCTATTAGAGAGAATTAAGAAAGCATAAAAGGAAGACAATAAGTTACAAAAAAATGGTAGAACTAGTTAGAAAAGGCATGTGGATTTAATTTAACATTGATAAAGATTGTCTTTTTAGATTTTGGAAGAGATTATATGTGCCTTGTGATTCAAAATTGAAGAATGTTTTTTTATGTGATGCTTATAGTTCCCTGTTTTTAGTTCATCCTAGAAATACTAATATGTATAGAGACCTTTGAGAGTATTGAAGGTGGGATGGAGTGAAATGATATGCTATTGACTTTACCATGAGATGTCTGACTTGTCCGCATGTTAAAGTAGAATGAAAGATACCGAAGTGGATTCCTCATCCTTTTCCAGTGCTAAAGTGGAAATAGGAAAATATTTCCATGGATTTTGTTGTGGGATTACCAATTACATCTTGAGGTAACAATGAAATTTGGGTTATTTTTGATCAATTGATAAATCTTATAATTTTATTCCGATTTTAGACACTCTATCTCTAGATCATCTTTCTTGGTTGTATCTTAAAGATATAATTAGGTTACATGGAGTTCATCTCTCCATTTTATTTCATTGTGATCTTAAGTCCACTTCTAACTTTTTTAAAGGCCTTAAAAAGTCATTGGGGACAAAATTAAATTTCAGCACAACCTTTAATCCTTAATATGAATGAAATTTAGAACAAAAAATTCAAACCATGATGGATATATTATGTTATTGTTCAATGGATTAGCAAGTAAGTCTGTATCAAAAAATTTATTTGGTTCTGTTTTCTTTTAATAAAAGTTTTCATTCCAGTATATAGATGGAACCATTTGAGGAATTATTTAGAAACCAGTGTTGAACAATAGTATTTTGGGATGAAGTAGTTAAACGGAAGTTGATGGAACCAGGATTGGTAGAGGAAATGGAAGAAAAAGTTTATTTGATTCGGGAAACCATGTGTAAAGCATAGATTGAGTAAAAAGTCTTTTTGGATAACCAAAGGAAGGGTCTTTATTTTGAGTTGGGTGTTCATGTATTTCTCAATGTTTCTCCATGGAAAATTGTGATGTATTTTGGTAAGAATGAGAATTTGAGTCCATGGTTCACTGGACCCCATGAAATCCTAGAGAAAGTTGGATCAGTTTCCTACCATGTGGATTTACCTCCAAGTTTATCCTAGGCACATGATGTATTTCATGTTTCAATGTTAAGAAAATATGTGTTAGATTCCTCTCATGTTTTAAACCATGAAGTAGTTCAATTATAAGAGAATATTTCTTATGAGGAACAACCAGTTCAGGTTATTAAATACATAGAGAATGTTTCCTAGAATAAAGTGATTAATGAGGTTAAGATTTTATGGAAAATCCATATGGTTGAATAGGTAACATAGGAATCTGAAAATGCTCTGAGGGAAAAATATCCCAACTTATTTAATAAGTGAATAAAATTCTGGGGATGAAATTTTCAAAAGGGGTGAAGAATGTAACAACCCAAATAATTGTTGAAAATTTATTTATCAATACTTATGAACTATATAGTGATTATAAATTAAAATTGATTCTATGTTTAGTAGAATCTATGATAAATCATGTTTTACAATTAAAAATTTCATTCTTCTAAAAATCATTTTATTCTCCTTTTGATGGTACAATTATTTTAAAAATAAATTTTGATACTTTTATAAATTTTATTTGAAAAAATAAACTTCTTCATTTAAAAAAAATATAAAATTTTACACTGGATTACTTTTTTGAATTTTTTAGATAAGTTACACTTTTTGATGAATTGGGAAAAAATATTGTCTTTTAATTGAAAAGTGATTTTTCATCTAATTTATTTACATTTTCAATTTATATTTTAGATTGGATTTAAAATAAAAAATATTTCTACTATATATCAATAAATACAATTTCAGTCACTTGAATCAATTTCACATTGAAATTGGATATAAAAACATTTTTACTTTAAAGACTTGTTGTATTGTCCTGTCTGTGGGATTAATTTTTATTAATTTCTACAAATTATATGAATTTAATTTGCAAAAAATGAATCCAATATTTGTAATCATAATTTCCAAATTTAGGAAATAGGTATTTTTATTTTGGGGAATTATGAATAGTAATTTTAGTAATATTTATTAACAAGATTAATGGAAAATTTGGTAATTAAGGATAAAAATAATATTATATAAATTATATAAATTACCCTAACACATAACCTAATTTTATTGGATGAGTAATTTTTTACCAAAAATAATCCTTAGGCTGAAATTATAATCTACAGAATCGAATTTGATGAGAGTATGATATTTATAATATTTTATTTAATGAAAATTCAAAGGTGACATACTCGTGTGTTTAATAATTATTACATTTTTAATATAGAGTTATTCCGAATATATATTCAATTATAATTATTATTTTTAGATCTAAAATTTTTGTCTTCATTATGATAATTTATTTCTAATTTTTAAGGAATAAATAATTAAATTAAAGGCTTGCATAATGATGATGCAGAAAATATTTAATTAATGTAAATATCAAATAAACATTATTAAAAATATTTAAATAAATATAATTTGATATAATTAATATCATGAACAAATTTTATAAATGAATTTGACATTTTATTTTTGTTTTAAAAATTTTTTTCGAATATATCATGTTTTTATGATATTTTTAAAAATTCAAGTAATGAATAGTGTCAAAATTAACATTAATGGTATTTTAAAATATAAAATATTTTATTAAATGATATAAAATTTATAAAAAAAATTATGCCAAATAATTGATATAAGTATTAAAACATCATAAATGACTAATTTATTGGTCTTTTTTCATTTTATAGAAATTAAATTAACCCTTTATTTTTAAATTAGATGATATCACCGTAAGAGCTAAAGGGTTTGAATAAGGGTTGAAACAAAAAGATAAGGATTAAAAAAGTAATAAAAACTTGTTTGATTTTCATTTAATTAATTTATTTAGACCCATACTCATAAAATATTTGAAATAACTCACTTTTTATCCATTTGGAATAGAAAATTAATTTATATTAATATAATATTTTGAATAATTCCAAGAGTTTCCCTCTTATATATTACAAAAGGGAACCTCTTATTCACTTTTTTTAACACTTAAAAACCTAATTTTTCGGAAAATATCTACCAAAATCCCTTACTAGAATCCCTCCCCACATTATAGAGCTCTTATTTTAGTAATTACACCTCCCTTAGTGGTATTAAGGTGTTAGAAAATGGTAATCATCCAAAGATATATTGTTTTAGTCAAGTATTTCTCTTTTATTTCTTCTTCCACTTCCTTCAAATAATATTCAAACATTATGAAATAATAAATCTAGTATCCTTAATATAAAAATATGTTATAATGTTAATAACATAACCTAAATCCATCTCCACATCCATAAAATGGGAAAATAATTAATCGTTCATGTGTACGACTAACTGCCACCTCACAAACCGATATAATTTTCTTTCCATAACTATCTCTCAATACTGATAATAATGATGGAATTAATTTCTATATATGATATTCATGACTAATTTATCATTATTAAGTAATATTATATCATATAAATTCTTACCTGTCCATGAACTTAAAAATGATATCTTCATTCATGCATACGTGTAAACTATCACCTCCCTAAAGCGATGTGATTCATTTTTCATCACCACATCACATGGATGATATATATATGTATGTATGTATATTTAAATGTTTAATATTATCATAATGGTATTATTATCATTTTGTAAAGATAAAATAATACTTACCTTCTTTCCCAAATGGTCATTGAAAAATGAAAATGTTACTCATGCCTATGTGCAGCCTACCGTTTCCATGATTATGACGTAGTTCATTTTTCATAACCATACTTAAGAGTTTGATTTAATATTATACTTGTTGTATATAAATGATAATCATTTCATGAATATTATTTTTTAGATGATGGACTATTGACCACTTTGACTATTGGCATTATACCGAATTCATTTTGGAATCAAGTACTGAATATCAAAAAAAACATTCAACATAAACTCAAATAGTTAAGTAATTGTTATAAAATGATAGTAAGTTATATAAAAGGAATAATTATCTTTATAAAATTTCTAAAGTAGGTAAATAATTAACCTGTGTTTGTTATTCATGAATTTAAATATTGTATGTGATGAGTTGGAGATAGGGTAAGGGACTTTGTTTCAAAAACCCTAATTTGAAGTTCCTTTTACAAAAGTCAAATGGAATGTTTTTTTAAACTTATACAGCATGACTAGTTTCTCTAATTTTCATTATTCATTATTAATTTAATGTTTTATTAATATTTTTTTCATGGATCTTTTTGAAGAAAATTATTTCATTATTTTGTGTGCAGTTTCAATATTTAAAAGTTATTTTTATAAGAAAATTTCATATTGATATCTGAAAGTGTTTTGATTATGGGTTAAAAAGCGTTTTCAAGGGTTTTATTCCAGATATGTTCCATGTAAATTATTTATTATGGTTTAATCCCATTATTTCTCAGGATATGATGGGTTTATCCCCATTATAGCTCACGATATGATGGGTGATCCCCATTATAGGTCCCCAATGCATTGAGTACTCTAGAAATGGAAGTCGACTGTATGGTTATTCAATTTCTAAGGGTGAATGTAAGAGTGATATTATAATTATTTTCCAAGTCAGCTGCATGATTTTTATATGCATTTTAATAGGTTTTTAAGAAGAAAAAAATTTAATGGTTTTCCATTTTTTCACTATACTAATGATTTTCTTTCTTTATGTCCCTTTTTGATCTTTTTGAACTCATCCCCAGTTTTAGAATGCTTTCATAGGGTATATGGATTTTTTAAGAGAAATAAGGAAGTCAAGTTGAATGTTATAAAGATTTTTCCTAAAAAATAATCCATGTTTTATTTTTTTAAGGCTTTATATTATGAAAAAATGGATACTATTTTAGTAGTATCCTTGTTGTATAATGTGGGGTATTATGTATGAATTATGACTTAATTATCTAAAACTCTAAAATGAAAAGATCCTAGAATATGATTTCTAGTTCAAAAACACAAGAATATGTAATTTTTAGGGTTGGGTCCTTATAATTGAGATAATGATCATCATAGCTTTAATTCCCCTATTTTGACATAAGCCATCTCTAAATTCATACACATTTTATTTTGGGAATATTTATGCACAATGTAACTTACCATTTGGTGTTATAGATTTTGAGTGGGTTATAATGTTCATCATAGGTTTGGGGCAAAAGAAATCATGGAAGCAGTGGAGTGAATTTGGGGTGCCACCAGTTAGTTACTCATAGAAAACCCGGTTATCCTATAATTTCTACTAACTTTGATAGGGATCCTAATTCCATATGGAACATTGGCTACAAAACCATTTTTATGTTTATGGGGAAACAATAAAACTATAAGTGTTCTTTAACTAATGAAAATACATGATTGATCAATCTATTTCAAAATTAATTGATTTCATGTTGGGTTCACCATTTTTGGTTTTTAATGCTTCGATCCTCATGGGCCAGTTTGATTATCTCCTTTCTGTAACACAACGACATCAATAGGATGAGCAGTCAAACCATCCTATATATGAGATTATTTTCTTGTTTAATAATATCTTATAAATTTAATATTATTTTTGAAATCTTTCATAGTAACAATATCAATTATCCTTGTGCGAACGTGATTGATTTCTACCATTAATTTACGGGAATACTATATGATGGGTTCTTTATTCACCCACATTAATCAAGTACACTTTTGTTTAAAGACATGTAGGAATGAAATTTAGAATTTATTATCATCCAAGGAGATAAAGGGTGTTCTTATTGAGGGATTAGGCCTATAAGTGGGATTAGTCATGTAAGAGGGAATCAAAATCCACATAGTTTGGTTCCGTATAAAAATTAATATCATACCTTTTAAGTTCATGTGACAAGAACCAAAGTTATACCTTTTGTGGTTGTGCATCCATTATCTTTATATCTCCTTTTATAGTTAGGTAATCAGTACTATTGTGTCTTATTTTATAAGGTTATATACCAAGGAACTCTTATAGGAATTTTAAATTCATGTAGAGTTGATTGATAGCGTTAAAGCTACTTAGAAATGATTTGTTACGGTACTTATGCATGAGTAACCTTTTTTGATTTATCCTGAAAGATGATCTAGGTAATGTAGTGGAGGGTATTACATTGGTTTCCCTAACCATTTACACTTCTAACTCATTTATTAGGCCCAAACAAGATGACTAAATTCTTGATATCTATGGGGACCAGTTCAGAATAACCAAGATGAGAACCATGGGCTAAGAGAGATACCATAGGTTTTCTGTAGATAATAGATCCCCATTATCAAAGGAATACATTATTAATGGAGTTTTAAGGATTCATAGTTATGGTGGAAAACTAAGGGTGATCTCTTATAGGATGACAGATTCCTATTATCAAAGGAACACATGATCATAGAACTCATATGAATCTAGAAAGTGACATAATTATATATATCAGGAGGATAAGGATCATGATTGAGTAAAGTAATATTTTTTTACGGGTGGATCTTGGAAAAAGGGTGTCAAAATGTCTTATAATTCACTAGGGGGTAAGGAGACATTTTTTTCTAGTAAATAACATGGGAAAGTGGGGAAACCTGGTGTGCCCTTGAGTAATGGGAATGGATTCAAATTAAGAAAGCTTGGTCACTAACATGTTTCACTCTTCCTTTTTGAGGTATTTCCTCAAAACATGTCATTTTCTCTAGATTAGGTGGAGTATTGGGTGAATTCATCTTTCATAGGGTTTTTGAGTTTCAAAACCCCTATTTTCCATCACTTCTTTGCATTTTTTATTTTAAAATAACATGTGGGAGATATTTGAATAGATTGAGAACATAGTCAGTTGTTTATACGCTTGGGATGGATCTTTGTCAGATAATGATTCAGATTCCTATAAAAATGGGTGGTCATGGATATTTTATAACAAAATGAGGCTTGGGTTCCCAGACTTATGATGTAACTGATCACAACCATCTTGGGTTCCCATATGTTCATGTGAGTGAATGTGTGTCCATTTAATAGTTCATGTGTGTGTGGTGATGTAAGGTATCAATGTGGTTGATGGATGGTGAGCACATAGATCTTCGCCAGGGTGTGTGTAAAAATGCACAATAGGGTGCCTAACCACCATCCTTTATAATTTCTCAAATTCTTATTACGTATTTATAATATTTTCTTGCATAAAATTTGAGTTCCAATAGTTAAAAATAGGAGAACTTCATCTCACTTTACCTTTTGGTTGGTTTTCTTAATATAAAATTATTATTATTTACCTTCTATGACTTAACAAAGTATGTATATATTAATTTTAAATATAAATGGATTTTAATTCATGTTTATAAATAATAATATTTTTATTATGATGATAGATGTTATGGTATGGAATTTTTTTATAATGGTTTTTACATACTTGAACATGAAAATATAGCATTAGGAATTAATGAAAAATCCAGTTAAAAACCACATATCTCACTTATATAGGGTATTTCATTCTTAGACATGTAAATGAAAAGCATTTAAATAAATCAAATCAAGAAGTGTGTTTAGAATATTTTGAGTTAAAACCTTTAGATGTAAACTATAGAGACCTGGTTTTTTCCTTGTATGAATTTCAAATATTTCAATATATATTTCCATATCTAAGCACTGAGACAGTGTGAAATTATGAGGCCTGGTGTGCTCGAAATTAATTTTATAAAAACAATAAATATATTTTATGTTGTTCATGCATGATACTTTAAAGAAATATGATAACTCTTAAATGGTTGTTCATATCAAAAATCTGAGACCACAGTTGTGTTAATAACATGGTTTTTACCCTAGGTGCAACTTAAAAGGAGTTGACATGGGATATTAAAACCCCTCATTCCTTGGATATGCATTTAAGTGAATTAATTAATCAATTAATTAAATTCATTTAACCTGAAATGAAATGTTATAAAAGTATCTCCATGGAAACTTCTCCAGGGTTAGCTCATAATTACAATAATTCCCAAGAAAGATATCATTTTTCCTCCATTTCAAGAATCCCTTTGGAAAACGACAACAGAATGTCATATATGATATGATCTAGATGAAATGAATAGAGCATCTACTTCCAATCATTATGTGAGAACGTTATTTGTCAGCATTAGATCCAAAATAGAGGTAAGACTTGTTATATGTGTTTTTTACACCCTTATAAGTAAATGATTGATTAGAAAATTTGTTCTTATTTGATCAGCACCCATGTTGCAGCCTTTTCATGATCCTAAGTATTGAAATATTACTTTGTCAATTATTTTAGAATACGAAATGCATGTTTTTGATCATTGGTCAAGAACACTTGGCCTCGGCCAATTGAACTTTTTTCTTTTTCCTTTTCCCCCTTTTTTCTTTACATTCTTCACCGAATAGATCTCTAAGGTCCCAGTTCATCAATTTTTAGGTGACCTGAGCTTGATTGGGCACCCGGATACACAACGGATCAATGAAATGTTAACAGTTTTGCAAACTGATCAAAGATATAGAATTCTTGCGGGGTGTGGATGGATGATCTAGAGGTTAATCATCAAGAACATGAATATAAGAGGAATTTTTGTGTGAGGAACGTGTGATGAAACCCTTGTAGATGGAAAGAGCTTCTTTCCAGTGAATGATGGTCAGCAAGCATGATTCACATCTTGATCCAAAGTTTTCAAGAGTAATCATAGTAGGATATAAGGTAGTTGAATTAAATTCAAAAGATCGACTATAGATCTATAAATCTGGGATTTCTATTGAAAACCCTACTACACACAATTTTCAATGTAGAAAACATGGCGTGTATCCTCCTCAGTGGAGGCATTAGGGTTTTGATGATTTTTACTGGGGAGATAGTGTGTATTCCTCCTTACATGTCATATACCCCTACCCCGGTTGTACAATTTGTGTGATGGTTCAAACGGAAAGGGAATCCATGTAAGAGAACGTGGACATAGGTTGGCCACATATACAACATTCTATTTGTACCTACATTCCATGTACTAAATTACACAAACATGGGGTCTGAGTATATGAACACAACCAGCATACATAGCCTGAGTTTCGGTTATTCAAGACAAGTTGTTTAGTCCACCTAAATGGAATGTACTTCTAACTGAATGAGAACTTGTGTGCTGACTGTATAAACAACTAAGTTGTGATTTTGGGCCACACTCCATGTGGGTCCCATCACATGTCATGTTTTACATGAGCTCATTTGAGGAATATTCTAGTGTTTGTATCTCCTTTTGAACATGTATTTTGTCCTGCGAGTAGCCTATCCTGAGTGTTTTTCCTTAAAGAATAAAACGGTTCCCTAAGGAGAATATTTCAAGATATGATGTGAAATTTTTTGAGCTAAAATAATTCTTGGGTTATGCTTGGTGATGGCAGCGATCGTACAGTATCACCAAGACTTTCTGGGAATTACCCTCCTCCAGGGTTGGGCAGTGGAGTTCCCTGACTGCTTCTACTGTGTGTTACCCTACAATAGGTATGGGAATGGAGTTCCATGATGGATTATATCATGTTTCACCCTTTAGAAGGGCTGGATAGAGGAGTTCACTAAAGGCTTATACTGTTTTTTACCCTCTAATATGTTTTGGTAGTGGAGTCCCCTGACGACCCTTCCAAGAGTTACCCTCCAGCCGGACTGGGTAGTGGAGTTCCCAAATTACATTCCTGGGTGTTACCCTCCAGCGGGGTTGAGCAGTGGACTTCCTCAGTGACTAGAAAAGTATTAACCTCGTGTCTTACCAGGTCATGGGATCCTTATCTAGAAATTTTGTCCCCTCGACTATGTAGTACAATGACGAGACATGGATTGAAATAGCCTATGATTTTTTTGGAAGAGCAATGCTTTTCCCACCATGAAGCATCCTTTTAACATGACCTAAAACCATGTGTGTGAGTCAGTACCACCCAAAGAGGATAATATCAAGGTTTAGTGATTGATATCCTTATACTTGTGTGTTTAGGGAAGACTTATGGGATGTTGGGCATCATTGATGAATTATTTTGAAAATATTGGCTACTCTTCTTCTTAGGATGAGCTTTGAGATGGAGACCCCCTTACTCTCTCATTTGGGATTCTTTGACTAAGCATATATATGTATATATATTATTTCTTCTATATTTTCACCTTGTATTCGAATGCTCTCCTTCCATGAGAGTCAATGATGCATGCAGTATTCCATGTGTTTTCTATGTTTAGCTTCTCATGGTTGGATGAGCCTACTCTACTATTATAGGTGGTGAAGGATCTATGGTTAGTTTATCTACTCACCGTTTTTATCCCCTTGTTCTTGGATGATCTTACTTTCACTCTCTTATGGGGTTGAGATATACACCTTAAATATACCCTATTATATCTACTAATTTACTCTTATTTTGTATCTCTTACTAATCCCCATTCACCATTTCGGGGCTTTCTACTGGGTATGTATATAATCACCCTTATATGAGATTTAACCACACATGTCGCACCTTTTGTAGATGATGGACAGGTTGACTGTGACATTAGAGAAGCTTAGAGATATTGGGTACTTGGACCACGTATGGTGGTTGTAGCTTGGGATACAGGAGTTGGGCTCTCTTATCTATTTACGGTTTTCCAATTTTGTCAGTTCGGAACATATTTCTAGTTGGGAGTATATTTTACCCCTTTTCTACTTTCATTTTACACTATAGTACTTCGTGGTTTTAGAGGTTCATGCATGTTTTGGTTACTTTATAGAAGTGGTTATTATTTTCTTTTTTCCCTATGCACTTTTTCATTGATTTTGTGTGTGTGTGTGTGTATATAGGTTTCAAGGAAAATCCCTCCCCCTGTTAGTTATGCCTTCAGCACTTATCTCTACCCATGTCCTATGAAGGTGTGATAGGGGTAGTTGCGGCTCGATCACTAGCTTGGGTCAGGTTTGAGATAGATTAGTATTAGAGAAAGATCATTCCTTAGGATATTATTTCGATGTTTCCCCTTAAGAGGATTAGTTTGGTTTGAGGAATAATTTTTAATGTGTCTTGAGTGCGGCTCTCAGGATAGGGAGTCCAATGATGGTATGAGTGGCCAACGTATCCATTCACCTAGACCATGACTACCTGCTTGTTGACTCAGCATGTAGATACATTAGTTGTGGGGATTAAAAGTGCATTCATCGTATATGATTGATTCTTTCACTATCCATCTAGTGTTAGTTCCCCATTACATTAATATATATATATATATATGCTCATCCAACTGTGGTACTCCTTGATAACTTTTAGGATGCCTCCATGATGACAGTCATCCAGGATACCAGCTCTGGTTTGTAATGATGACCTTATGAGTGAAGAGGCATCAGTTCAGGGTCCAACATACAACCTCCTTCCTCTATGTGGGCAGTTAACAGCACCTACACTTGTCGAGTAGTAGATCATCCCAATAGAGTAGGATGAGGATGCATGTCGGCTTAGCGCGCTCCATGAGTTCTAGCATCAGATACCACTGAGGTTCAATGGTCATTTAGATCCTCAGGTAGTAGAGAATTTTCTAGAGTCGGTGCTCAGTGTCTTCAGGCTCATATCAACACTAACAGATTAGGTAGTGGAACCAAAAGCCATCATTTTCCATGAAGAATCTAGGTATTGGTGGATCCTCATTACGCAGATTCATGATGAGTCAACACTCTCATGAGACAACATTAATGGATTGTTCTA
Source organism: Viscum album (assembly GCA_963277665.1). NCBI lineage: Eukaryota > Viridiplantae > Streptophyta > Magnoliopsida > Santalales > Viscaceae > Viscum > Viscum album. The sequence goes on along the minus strand of OY728121.1, from coordinate 847,556,025 downwards.
TGATGAGTACTACCCCTCTTGTTTATGTTTAGTCTAGATATAGGATATTATGGAGATTCATCAAGGAGGGATTATGGTTGCTGATTACATGTAGAGGTTCACTGACCATACATGATACTCCCTTAACATGATCTCAGATGGCCACTTTCGATCATGAAAGTTTGATCAGAGACTCTATAGAGTGATTTGTGCCAGTTTTATACCCTTGTGCATCCCCAATTATGTCAAGGTGTTGTAGAGGGCATTGATGACAAAAAATATTTCAATATGAGGGACTCTAGATAGCTAGAGCTAGTAGTGGTCACAATAGGTCTGAGTCATCGGTTGTATCCAGTAGGCACTAGTCAATGAGATCTTGTAGTAGGATACCATTTCACGAGTAGGATCAGGCATGTTGTCATATAATATTGAGGTATCAAAGAGGACCATAGTGTCCTAGAGAGGGGTGATCATTTAATTTTTATGGTCAAGGTTACATAGCATGATAATTCCTAACTATATGTGCAGAAAACATAGGAAGATAGATGATGGACCACCATTTTAAAGGCAGTGCCATGATCAAGAATATCCCAGGCACTAACAAGGTGGTCCCCAGGGAGGTAGAGTTGGTAGAGGAGTATGAGGATCTATGGGTGGTGAATTCTGGTCTGAGATCCTTCCACTACCACCACTAGGCATCCCATGCCAGAATCATGGAGCCTATGGTAGGAACTGTGGATAGCTATAGGCTTTGGATGTCTATAATCCCACAACACACAAGATGATTCAAGGTATAATCTGTATTTATTATACTCTTTCCATAGTATTATTAGACATAGTTTCCAGTCATTATTTTATATCTTGACTCTTGTTGTGATATCTAGAGCTCCAAGTTGATATGTTAACACAACATCTTTATCCTTAGGTTCCTACATGGAACACATCTTCAGTATCTTTCATCTACCGGCAGTGCAAGCTATCACTTGGTGGAAAGTGGTTTTCATGGGAACTCTTGGTCATCCCAATGGAACCATAGGACATAATCTTGGGTATTTATTATATTTCCATGGTTCTATACCAAATTAAATTTCACCACTGATAGGTCTGATTCCTACACACTATTAAGATGAGCTTCTCATTTTTTGGTGAGAGAGATCTCATTGCAGGATAGGAGGATGATGCAAGCAGGAGGTTGCATCCTATTACCCAACAGTTGGAAAGTGTATCCCATGGTAAAATAATATCTTTTAGAATATAGGTTTCTTAAATTATAGTGGATTATATGAAATTATTCCCCAATGACGTTCTGGGACTACCTTTGTGGCGAGAGATGGAGTCTCATATTGATATGAAACCTGGGACAACCCAAATATCTTCTGTCACATATTGGATGGAACCTACTGAGCTCTAATAGCTATGGTTGTATTTAAATTACCTTAATGAGAATGGTTTCATCAGACCCAGTGTGTCCCCCTAAGAAGCTCTAGTGTTTTTCCTGAAAAAGTCAGATGGGATCATATGGATTTTTGTGGATTATTTCCACATAAAACAAGCACTGATAATGAAAAAGTAACCCTTATCAGGGATTGAAGACCTCTTTTACTAGTTTTGAGGTGCGATGTGATTCTCGAAGATCCATATCAGGACCAGCTACCACCAGTTGATGGTCTGTGAGGATGATATTTCAAAATTTACATTCTGATGTCTCTAAGGACACTATGAGTTCCAAGGGAATCCCTTTGGTGTTAAGAATTCACCGCCGTGTTTATGGATTTTATAAACCAATTCCTTCAGTCTTACTTGGACTAGTTCATTATTTTCATCAATGATGAAATACTTGTCTACTCCATATCAGAGGAGGATCATGAATAGCACTGGAGGATGGTTATTTATTTTCTTTGAGAGCACCATTTTTACAGGAAGCTCTAGAAGTTCTAGTTATTGACACATGAGGTTCACTTTTAGGGAATGTCATTTTTTAATAAGGTTTAGTCAGGGATACAATTAATATTGATGAAGTGATTTCTTGGGATCCACCCAAGAACATGTTAGATGTGTGGAGCTTTCTTGGCTTGGTAGGGCACTACAATAGATTTCTAGCAGACTTCTCCAGAATCATATCCCCTTTGACTACCCTGACATGTAAAGGGAATTCATTTACCCGGATTGAGAAGTTCTAGAGTGCCTTTGAGGAGTTGAGGTAGAGGCTGATGAGAACTCCAATGTTGACACTACCAGAGGAAGGAATTTATTTTGTAGTGTATTGTGAATCCTTGGCAGTCGGGCTTTGTTTCCTGTTGATGCAATGCCAGGTAGTCATCATATATGGGTCAAGGAAGTTGAGACCTCATAAGAAGAACTACATAACTCATGACCTAGAGCTGGAATTCATATTCTTCTCCCTGAAGATGTGGAGGCACTATCTTTTAGTAGAACAATTTGTGGTTTACTTAGACGACAATAGTCTCAGGTACATCTTCACTCAGAGAGACCTGAACCTTAGACAACAACTCTAGAGGTAGTTCCTACAGGACTATGACTTTCAAATAGTATATAATCCAATGAATAGAAATTTTATAGAAGATTCCCTGAGTAGTAAGTCGCATGCTCGCTTAGTTAGGAATCTTTGGAGTAGTTAGCTTCCTTGTAGCTGACCCTAGTAGAGCCAGAGAGTACAAACTTTCTTTAGTCAATGGTGTGACTCCTTCACTCCCCGATAATGTGAGAGTCCCAGCTAGGAGAAATTGACTGTGAGGTCTTACATGATTAGATATCCATAGGCAACGAACGAGATGGATATTCAGACGGATTTAATCACAAAATATTTTTCCAAGGGTGAACAGTGGTTCCAGACATGTTGCGGGATGAGGTGATGTGGGACTTCCACACTTCTCCCCTAGATGTACTTTCCATTGTGGGAAAGATGTTCATAGAACTTCAGTAGCAGTTTTGGTGGTCCAGTATGAGACAGGGCATAGCTAAGTTCATCTCTCATTGCCTCACCTATCAGTAGGTAATGGATAAGCACCATGTTCCTCGAGGTATGTTGCAACCCCATGAGATCCCATAGTGGAACTGGGATGACATATCCATGGACTTTGTCATAGGGATTCCACACATAGTGAAGAGCCATGATACCATCTGGGTAATAGAGACTTTCCCAAAAAGTTAGTGCAATTCATTTCCACTAAGGAGTATTATTCGATTAAGAGTTTGGGGAAATTGCACATACATGATATCATTTTTCTTCATGAGGTACCCTCAATGATTGTATCCTATAATGATGTGTGTTTTACATCATGATTGTATAGAGTCATGTAGGAGGAATTTGGGACCTTGTTGCAGATGAGTACATCCTTTCGCCCTCAGACAGATAGGAAGACCAAGCACACTATCTAAGTATTAGAGGATGTGTTGATAGCTTGTGTGTTGGACTTCATCTGGATCTGAGAGGATCAATTTCCCTTGGAATATTTTTCATACAATAATAGATAAAACTCTATCATCATCATGGAACCATATGAGGCCTTTTATGGGAGACCCTTTAGGTCATCCTTGTACTAGATAGAGATTTTTTAATCATCTCTTGTGGGCCCAAAGATGGTGTAGGAGACAACATAGCAAGTATAGTTCATCCGTGAGTGAATGAAGATGGCCCAAAGTAGAAAGAAAATACTATGAAAATTATCATCATAGGTTGTTGGTGTTTGAGTAGGGAGAACATCTTTTCTTCTAATTATCCCCATGATGAGTAATTTAAAGGTTCAGACAGAGCGGAAAGTTATCCCCGTGGTTTATTGGGTAATTCAAGGTTGTGAAGAAGTTTAGATAGGTTTCCTACTACCTTGACCTACCCCCATAGCTGGAGAAGGTGCACTGAGTCTTCCATGAGTCGCAGGTGAGGAGTGAAGGACCCTAGACCACTCTGAGAGGGGGTGAATCAGGGTGTCAACTTTTTCACTTCTTTAATGGATCTTGTTACCATATTGGTAGGAACTTGTTTAAACCTTTATGATGGATATGTGAAGTAATTAAAAATTTCAGAAGGATAACACAACACTTTTTACTTGGTTCACCTACATCCAAGGAGCATACGCTGACAGGTTGCTGGTCATAACAAATTTCACTAATCTTCACTATTTGTGGATTACAAAGGTTTGGTCATAGTCACTTTTTCCCAAGAACACTGCCTTTACAAAGGTTTAGGGATATCCCACTACTTCCCTCGAATAACATCTGTTGACTCCCCTTGGATCACTACCTTGGGAGAAGTCTCACTCAGTTTATCGACTTGAAGGATTCTTCAATAGATTGGCCTGAAAAGTCTTTGTCTCTATTCAGCACGAGACACTACATGCATTGAAGTCCATAATTGAAGCACTCTTATATTCAATGTTCTCTTTTTGTGCAATTACTAAATTCACTAGAACTTCTTCCCTTTTTATTCGCTAGAATCACAAACCCCCTTTATGATGTTTTCATTTTCATGAACTATCCTTGATTCTACATACTACCTCTGATCTACGTACCATGCCTACTCTACGTACCACACCTAGTATCTGTACTGCCCATGTTCGGCGTACCATGCCTGTTCAGCATACTATCCCTACTCGGTGTATCACGCCTGCTTCACGTACCACCCATGCTCGGGTTACCACACCTACTTCGCATACTGCCTATGCTTTATGTGCCACCTCTTATCCACATACCACACGTGCCCTACATACCACACCTGCTCCGTGCACCATTCCTAATTTGTGTACCTCACCTGATTTGTGCACTGTGCCTGCTCTGTGCACTTCATATGCCTATCGCCTCTATGTATGGAATCTACATACTACCTCTGTAAACCACCTTCATGTACCACCTTCCCATACCGCCTCCACGTACTACCTTCACGTACCGCCTTCGCGTACTACCTTTGCGTACCGCCTCCATGTAGAGCCTCTGCATACCACCTCTGGGTACTGCCTCTTCATACCACCTCTGCGTACCACCTCTGTGTACCGCCTCTATGTACCACCTCCATGTACCACCTCCGCATACCGCCTTCATGTATGGACTTCGCATACCGCCTATACGTACCTCCTTTACCTATCACCTTCACATACTCCCTTCACTTACTGCCTCTACATACTTCCTTAGCATACCATTTCTTCCTTCTGCAGACTACTCCTTCCAATTTTGCGAACTGTTTTGTCTTTAACTTACCACTTCATCCTACACAGAATCTATCATGCGTATCACTTTCAAACTTAGCCAAGACCTTACAAAATGATGATATTTTCTTATCATATTTGCTCTTCCTTAATGATGGGATTATCACTCCTTATATAAGAAAATAACTCCGAAAATTTTGCTAATCTATTTTACCCAAATTTTCAGTGTGGGACAAACTTCATCGCATATTGAACTCCATCCGCAAACTTTAATCCTCAACCGTGTATTGACACCCTTTGGAGAACTTTGAACCTTCATCGCATACTGTGTGTCTATCAGTCCGTGTAATGCAACTCTTACACCAACGACGTTCCATTCCGCGTACAACAACACCTTCTGCGGGGAACCATTGTTGGTACCATGACCCATTCCACGAACCATTCCGCCTCCACCGCATATCGTTTTGTGAACATTTTTGAAAAAATTCTACATACCGCACGCCTTCACCGCGTAATGTCACTGCGAACCTTTTTTGGTTCTTCTTACCGCTCCACGTACCGTTTCTTCTCCAAGGTACGTGATTGAAAACCATTCTTGGAAAATGGTATGTAGTCCATGATCCAAGGTACATAGTTTGATTACTTTTCTAATTTACTTTTCAGTTCTATATCTCATTCACTCTTATGTAAAAATACTCCCAATCCTAAAAACAAAATTCCAAGTTTGAGGTCCAACAATTTGGAGGACCCTGGGAAACAACACCGCCTTAAATATTTGCTTTGGCAAGAACACCAATTCCAATTTACTATCATGTTTCTTCTTCAACAATCATCTTATTTCTTCACAAACCTTATCTGGCATGATATAAAGTCTTTGATTGATCACCTTTATCATCATCATATTTGTGTCAAATATCCACATGATCCCTCATGCAATGATGCATGTCTCTTTAGATAGTCTCTTGTATCGTCTCTTTGAACAGTGAGATGTTGCATGATCATTTTATAACTTCGATCCCTTCAACAGTCTCTAAGATGGTTTCATTGTTGTAGAAAATGTATCACCTTTGATACATGTACTTTGAACTTAATATTAGTTCATCAATCGTCTGAAATGTGACACTCAATAACTTTGGAGTTTTTATTCATCTCCTTCTTCATTTGTATCTTCATTGGAAAATTTTGACAAAAAATAAAACCTTATACACAAAGTGGTCCTAGCAATCTCCCCCTTTGTATTTTTTTTGTCAATACCATAAATTTCCCCTCAAATGAATGAGTCAATATTAAAATGAGAATTTTCTCTATACCCTTACTTCTTTCTCTCCTCTAAATTTTCATTTCACTTTTCTCCCCCTTATTGAAAAGAAATACAATGTTCATAGGAAAAGGGTTGTAAAGACCCGGAAATATCAAGGAAAATTTTTCCTTAATTTTCTTTGGAATTTTACAAGAGCGCAGTTTCTGACAGCACCTGATTCCGGGGCCCGGTGTGCCCTAAATCATTTTCCGAAGTTTAGCTTGGGTACGTTCAGTGAATAAACGAGTGGGTTTTTATAACTTTTGAACCGATGCTCGGAATTAAAATCTGAGGGCACTGATGGAATCGTAGTGCCAATAATTTCTTAATAACACCTTTTCTGGAGTTGCATTTGCTCGGGTGGAGTTTTACTTAATTGGGTTAACTAAAGAATAAAATAAAATATTTTGCAACAGATTTTATTTTTATTCAAGGAAGTGTTTACCTAAACTAAGTGGTTGAGTGGGACCCACATCCTAACTAATCCGCTAGGTAGGATATTAGTGGGGTGGGGCCCACACGAGCCCCACCCTTTCAACTTCCTCAACCCCTTTTTAATTAAGGTAACGCACCCACACCCCCCCCCCTTTTAAATGAAGTCAACTCGTGCGTTTAATTAAATATTAAACGCCTCTATTAATTGGGTGGTTTAAAACGTTGCAATTAATTCAATTAATTGTTTGATTCAATTTTGAATTTCAAACTTAAGGCTTGAGTAATAAAATAAGAAGGTGTCTTATTTTATTATTGTTGGAGCTTGTTGTGTTGAGTTTTTGTGAGAAAAAGGGGAGTCTTGAATTTCTTCGTTCTTCATTGAATAATGCAAAGAACGCGAAGAACGCCGACCTCCGATGAAGGTCGACAAGAATGCCGGATCCTCGGAGATCGACGACGTGACGCAGAAGAATCTTTTCTCTTCGATGCAACGATCCCCCTTCCGCAACCTCTCTTTCCACAACAATCAATTCCGCGATGTCCCTTTCCGCGACAAACCTCGTTCGACGACTACGCTCTAGGTAGGGGTTTAATTTGAGAGTATTAATAATCTCATGATTGTTTTCCTTCTAAAACAATAATGCGGATCAACTCATTATTAAGTTGATTCGCAAAAGTTTTTGTTTGCGGGTTTCGAATTTCCTATTGATTGCGGAAAAACCGTAGGGAGATTATTTCTTTTGTTCTTGATTACTTCCATCGCTGTTTATCGTCCTTATGTGAGCCGCCTGATATCACAATAACGGGAGGAGGTCGGACTGCACGAACATGGCCGACCCTCCTCCCCCCTTGGTTGTTGATTTTGTTGTGGCACGTGTAAGGCGGTGCGGTGCCGTTGCATCGTGCAGATGCTATGAGTTTGGGCGAAGAAGCACGGCATCGTCGCGCCGCGCCGTTGAAGTCGAACAACTCGCGGCGTCGTTGCGCCGCGCTGGGGAACCTGGAAGAGATCGCGGCCGGAGCGGGGTCGCGGCGGAGGGTCACGGCGGAGGAAGGAGCGGCGGCCGGCTTCCGGTCTCCGGCGCCGGAGCAGGAGGGTGGGACCGTGGGGTCCTGCGGAAGCAGCCCGACTGGCCAGCCGGCTTCCAAGAAGAGTTGGGGGCCGTAACCCCCGGTTGGCCCGCAGGATCGGCCCCCCTCATGGGGGGCGCAGTTTCACGCGGGGGGCAGCGCCCCCCCCCCCCCCCCCCTCATCGCTCGGCCATTACGGCCCAGCCGCCGGGCCGCCCGGCCGGGCCGGGCTGCACCCAAGCCGGGCCGGGCCGCGTCCTATTGGGCCGGGCCCGGTTCGGGCCAACCCAGGGGGTATCGGGTCGGGTCGGACCGGGCCCGAACCCCCTATTCGTGGACCTCTTACAGTCTTTTTCCCATATCTTGGGCTACAGACCTCTGATCGATGCACAGTTAGCTACGATGCGATCCATGGATCGAGACAGACGTTTCGGTATATTACACTCAAGGTTTCAGAGAACTTTGAGTAAGGCCGGGTTGGTTCGGATACGAAACCAACCGGGCCCTCGGAGCGGAAACGCTTATATCTTGAGCTCCGGACATCCGATTGACGTGTCGTCGACTTTTTTGGATTCCTCTTGATGAGAGGGAACTTTTGGAATACTTTTCCTGAGTTTTTGTTGCAGTTGGATAGTGGCCGGGTTGGATTGTACCCGAAATCCAGCCGGGCCCCTGGATCGGAAAAGCTGATAACATTCAGACCGGATGTCCGTTTGACGAACCGTCAGCGGCGTTGGTGATCACGTTGAGAAACGGTCCCTATGAGCTTACCATATGAGAGTTCGGGGTACAGTTGAGATACGGCTGGGTTGGTTCCACACGAAACCAACCGGGCCCCTGGGACGAAAAGGCTAGTAACTCACAGACCGGGCGTCCGATTGACGCGCCGTCTATTGCGTTGAGACCCCTAAGACGAGGTGGTCCTTTGAGATACTTCTTCGTGGGAATTTGAGATACTTGGAGTATCGACCAGTAGCTCGTGGAGCGGACCGTCCCGAAGACGAGCGTATGGAGTACGGAGACCGTGTAGCCGACTGAGACCTGACGACTGCTTGACCGACTCGACTTGGAGTGAGTCGACTAGCCCAGTGGAAGGAGCACTACTTTGTTTGGGTGCAGAACCATGGCGGACGGAGCACTACTTGTTTGGGTGCAGACCAGCGGTACTCGTCCGGAGAGTACCTATGCAGGCTATTAGGGGATGTGCACTACTGTGTTTGGGTAGAATACCCCAGCGGGAAGCACTACTGTGTTTGGGTGTATGGCCCGTGGTACTCGACAGGAGGAGTACTTCAGCAGTCTTAGGTTAGTGAGCAGTACCTCAGAGTCATGACAGGATCGATGTACACTCCAGAGACGGGGCTCTTCAGCAGTTACGGTTTCGATAATGAAAATCCCGGTTTGAGCTGAGTCTATGACCTTTGTGTTTACCTCATGATTGAGATGGGTCACTTGATAACTTTGGTATATGTATGGGCGTATTCCTGGGTAGTGGTTATCCATTGATTTCATAATCTTTGTGTTTCCTCGTGATTGATATGGGTTACTTGATAACTTAGGTATATGTATGGGCATATACCTAAGTGAAGGTTATCTGTTGATATCTTCTTTTTGGTTATCATTGTTGGTTTTAGTGAGACCTTGAGGGTCTCGGGGTCCCTACTGAGTATCGTATACTCACCCCTGCACGGGTTATTCCCGCACCTCATTGTGTTGGTTGCAGATGACGGGCAGTGCTGACAGAGGCTAGGTGTTCGAGGACTGGACGGTACCCAGAGGTGGACCTCACGACGAGTCAGTATCCGTAGGTGGACTTCACGGTGAGACAATACTCGTAGGAGGTCGATGGGAGAGAGCGTTCTGGAGGCTATCTGTACCTACCCTTTAGGTAGGATCCGTGGTGGACGATATAGGAGCTGCACTATCTGTACCTACCCTTCAGGTAGGATATGAGGAGGAGGACCCAGGAGCTGCTTCCTTTGTTAAAGATATTTGTCTTTTCTGTTGTACTTTTGTTCAGTTGTAGATTTACTTTCAGTTGGGTTTTTATTCTGGCCCATTTACTTTTCAGCAATTCTTTTGTACTTAGTGTTTTACTTCCTCTTGTACTCTGTGGTGTTTTGTTTAATTTTATAAAGGCAATTCTTTCCCAGTTATTGGGATTTATGCCTTTGGTGATAGTTGCTAGCCCCTGGCCGATGGAAGGCGGGCTTGGGGTAGTCACGGCATGGGCCCCGAGGATGAGTCGTGGAAAATTGGTATCAGAGGAGTTTGTTTCTACCGCATAACTTATAACTATGATATTTTCTTTGTGTGAAGCGACAGTGTTAAGAGTACTGCGTGTGGTTTTCAGTTCAAGGAGTCCAGTGTTTGTGCGGGCGGCCGACGTATCCATAAACCAGGACCTTGACAACTGATTTCTGACTTTGTGCACGAAAACACTGATTACGTGTGTGTTTTCAAAGGTTTTACCTTAAAACAGCTCAAACCAGGTCAGTTCACCAGGTATAAATCGTTTGACCCTGTGACGTTGTTTCTTCAGGATGCCTTTTCATGGATGACCAACTAGAGCCCAGAGGGATGTGCGTACTAACAGCCTGTCGAGCGACGAGGCTTCGGTATAGGGCCCTCTTGCAGTTGAGGCACCAGTAGAGGCACCAGCGGTACTACCATACGTTGAGCCACCGATGCCACCATCCCCAACAGTAGATGATGCACGCCTCTTGAGCGCGCAGCACGAGTTCCAGCGCCATAGGCCACCTAGGTTCCGGGGAGAGACGGACCCGCAGGAGGATGAGGATTGGCTGGAGGCTGTGGTGAGACTCGTCAGGCTAGTGGGGACGCCAGCAGACTTCATGGTGATCTTTGCTGCCAGCCTCCTTCAGGCAGCAGCTGAGAGATGGTGGATCCACGTGTTCCAGTTTTGCGAAGGGATGACCTTCACCTGGGAAGACTTTGAGACCTTCTTCAGGGTGGATTTTATACCAGTGGATCTACACCCCGAGCGTGTTCTGGAGCTATTGCCTTTGCCGCATGATTTTCCATCTATAGCTGAGTCATCTGTAGGAAGTAGACAGATGATGCAAAGGTATAGGAGGACCAAACATATAGGTGGTCGACCACATGACTCAGGATCGTTGGTGCGAGGCACCAAGGGGAGTAACAGAGCCAGACCTGCCATGTTGTGTTACACGTGCAAAGGACAAGGTCACATGGCATGTGACTGTCCGACTCCTCATACAGTTGATCCGCATGCATTGGAGGATCCACCGAGACAGAATCAGCGACGGGTGCTCGAGTAACAGCCGAGCAGTGGACAAGGAAGTAGAGCTCCGGAAGGAGGTGGACAAGAGCGAAACTAGTGGATACCTTTTTGTTCTTGGTACTTCTAGTTCCATTTTTTGTTGTTGTTGTGTCTTTGTACTATGAGCTGCTATAATAAAAGACACTTATCTTTGTGGTGTTTTCTTTCCAGTCCTTTTTTTGGTTGATACAGAGAGGGTCCGGTTAAAAACTGTTGACTTGACCCTCACTTTCTATATTTCTACTGGAGGAGACCTAGTGACCTCACACGGATTCCGACAGTGTGACTCGACTCTTGGAGGTGAGAGTGACAGTTGGATCTCTTGGTAGATACGTCGAGGCCTTACGACGCCATCCATGGCATGAATACATCATTCATGTCAGGATTGACTGTATTAGGCAATGGGCATGGTTCATCTGGGGGATGAGACCGAGTTTCTCTTTTCAGCAAGGGAGAAATCTTAGTAGCCCTTTCAGATCGTAGGCAAAGAAGGTGCAGATCATCCAGTAGCGGATGAAGACTATACAGTGCAGTAAGAAATAGGAAACTAGCACCAGTCTTAGAGACTCAAGTGTGTTAAATGTTTCATGAAGAGGAATCTTTAAGGAGAGATGAGTCTGCGAAGCAGCAGACGTGGAGGAAAATCTAGGAGAGCAGCATGAGGTGGAGTACATTTTAACATAATACAACCACCTGCCTTAGTTTCCCCCGCCAGGCTCAGGGAGCTGGAGGGCGGAGGAAGAGTGCGACTGCATGCGGTCAAGGAGTGTGACCCAATGGCTCTAAAAATGATTCAAGGGACAGTCTATGTCCACTACTAGCTTCCGTAGTAATATACGTTGATATGAATCATTCCTTCCTTACAGGAATCTTGTCCCAGACCTAGAGTTTCCAATAAGCCGTGGACTTGACCCTCACGCCTGGAGATACCTTGGGAGAAGACTCGATAATCACACTTACGCCGACAGTGTGGTCAGACCCTCGAGGCGAGAGTTTCGGTTGGAATCTCTTGGTGGCAGCGTCGAGGACTTATGACGTTGGTTTGAATATGGACTGGGAAATCATAGTTCATACACAAATTGATGGTATTAGGAAAAAAGGTTGTGGTCTAACTACAACGTCGGGATGGGTTTTCCTTGGTCGGCGAAAAGAAAACCCCAGGAAGCACAGGATAAACTCATGCATAGGAGGGTGCGGCCGATCACTCTTGAGTCGGCCAACCTTACCCTCGCGGCAACAGGAGTTTTGAGTTTCAGTTCCAAACAGGAATTGGAGACCTCTAGAGTTTGAGGATGATGATCACATCCTTATACGGGTCTCACCTCGACGAGGTTTATGGAGATGTGGCCGAGGGGACAAGTTATCTCTGAGGTTCAATGGACCTTTCTAGGTCCTCAGCAGGGTAGGCGAGGTGGTTTACCGCTTTAACTTTCCATCTCAGTTGCACCGGGTGCATGAAATCATCCACGTATCTCGGCTGAGGAGATACGTGCATGATCCATCACACATCATCGACCTCAGGGAGTTGGACGTCGATGACAGGGCGACATGCGCGGAGATTCCAGTGGAGATCGAGGATCGATAGAAGCGGGTCCTACGTGAACGATTGATTCCTCAGGTGCGCTTTCACTGGCAGTACGAGAACCTCCAGGTGAGCACATGGGAGCGAAAGGCTCGGATGCATGCTCAGTACTGCTTTTGTATCCCTAGTTTGTGTTAAAGATTTACTGGGATGTAAAGCCCTGAGGTGGGAGTAATGTAAAGACCCGGAAATTTCAAGGAAAATTTTTCCTTAATTTTCTATGGAATTTTACAAGAGTGCAGTTTCTGACAGTACCTGATTCTGAGGCCCGGTGTGCCCGAAATCATTTTCCGAAGTTTAGCTCGGGTACGTTTAGTGAACGAACGAGTGGGTTTTTCTAACTTTTGAACCGATGCTCGTAATTGAAATCAGAGGGCACCGATGAAATTGTAGTTTCGGTAATTTCTTAAGAACACCTTTTCCGGAGTTGCGTTTGATCAGATGGAGTTTTACTTAATTGGGTTAACTAAAGAATAAAATAAAATATTGTGCAATAGATTTTATTTTTATTCAAGGAGGTGTTAACCTAAGCTAAGTGGTTGTGTGGGACCCACATCGTAACTAATCTTCTAGGTAGGATATTAGTGGGGTGGGGCCCACACGAGCCCCACAATTTCAACTTCCTCAACCCCTTTTTAATTAAGGTAACGCACCCGCACCCCCCCTTTAAACGAAGTCAACTCGTGCTTTTAATTAAATATTAAACGCCTCTATTAAGTGGGCGGTTTAAAACATTGCAATTAAATCAATTAATTGTTTGATTCAATTTTGAATTTCAAACTTAAGGCTTGAGTAATAAAATAAGAAGGCGCCTTATTTTATTATTGTTGGAGCTTGTTGTGTTGAGTTTTTGGGAGAAAAAGGGGAGTCTTGAAGTTCTTCATTCTTCATCGAAGAATGCGAAGAATGCGAAGAACGCCAACCTCTGACGAAGGTCGACAAGAACACCGGATCCTCGGAGATCGACGATGCGATGCCGGTGGATCTTTTCTCCGTGACGTGACGATCCTCCTTCCGCAACCTCTCTTTCTGCGAAGATCAATTCCACGACGTCCCTTTCCGCGACAAACCTCGTTCGACGACTATGCTCGAGGTAGGGGTTTAATTTGAGAATATTAATAATCTCATGATTGTTTTTCTTCTAAAACAAGAATGCGGATCAACTCATTATTAAGTTGATTCGCAAAAGTTTTTGTTTGAGGGTTTGGAATTTCCTTTTGATTGCGGAAAACCCGTACGAATATTATTTCTTTTGTTCCTGATTACTTCCATCGTTGTTTATCGTCCTTATTTGAGCCGCCTAATATCACAATAACGGGAGGAGATCGGACCGCATGAACACGGCCGACCCTCCTCCCACCTTGGTTGTTGATTTTGTTGCGGCACATGTAAGGAGGCACGGTGCCGTTGCACTGCGCAGAAGCTATGAGTTTGGGAGAAGAACCGTGGCGCCGTCGTGCCACGCCGTTGAAGTCGAACAAGTAGTGATGCTATCACGCCCCGCCGGGGAACCTGGAAGAGACCGCGGCCGGAGTGGGGCCGCGGCGGAGGGGCGAGGCGCCGTCGCGCCGCGCCGGACGGACCAAGGCCACGGCCTTTGGCTGTGGCGGAGCTGGGATCGAAGGTCGGCTTCCGGCCGCCGGTGCCGGAGCAGGAGGGCGGGACCACGGGGTCCCGTGGCAGCAGTCCGGCCGGCTCGCCGGCTTCCGAGAAGAGCCGGGGGTCGTAACCCCCAGCTGGCCAGCAGGAGCAGCCCCCCTCATGGGGGCCGCGGTTTCACGCAGGGGGCAGCGCCCTCCCCCCCCCCCCCCTCATCGCTCGGCCGTTAAAGTCGAGCCTCCGGGCCAGGCCGCCATGCCGGGCCGCGCCCAGGCTGGGCCGCGCCCTATTGGGCCGACCCAGGGGGTATCGGACCGGGCCCGAACCCCCTATTCATAGATATATTACGGTCTTTTGCCCATATCTTGGGCTTCAGACCTCTGATCGACGCACCGTCAGCTGCGATGTGATCCTTGGATCGAGACGGTCGTTTCGGTATATTACACTCAAGGTTTCGGAGAACTTTGAGTACGGAAGGGTTGGTTCGGATACGAAACCAACCGGGCCCTCGGAGCAGAAACACTTATATCTTGAGCTCTGGACGTCTGATTGATGTGCCGTCAACTTTGTTGGATTCCTCTTGATGAGATGGAACTTTTGGCATACTTCGCCTAAGTTTTGGTTGCAGTTGGATAGTGTCCGGGTTGGATTGTACCTGAAATCCAACCAGGCCCCTGGAACGGAAAAGCTGATAACTTTCAGACCAGACGTCAGTTTGACGAACCGTCAGCGGCGTTGGTGATCACTTTGAGAAACGGTCCATATGAGATTACCCTATGAGAGTTCGGGGTATAGTTGAGATACGGCTGGGTTGGTTCGCACATGAAACCAACCGGGCCCCTGGGACGAAAAGGCTAGTAACTCACAGACCGGGCGTCCGATTGACGCACCGTCTGTTGCGTTGAGACCCCTAAGATGAGGCGGTCCTTTGAGATACTTCTTAGTGGTAATTTGAGATACTTGGAGTATCGACTAGTATCTCGTGGAGAGGACCCTCTCGGAGACGAGCGTACAAAGTACGGAGACCGTGTAGCCGACTGAGACCTGACGACTGCTTGACCGACTCGACTTGGAGTGAGTCGACTAGCCCAGTGGACGGAGCACTAATTTGTTTGGGTGCAGAACCATGGCGGACAGAGAACTACTTTTTTGGGTGCAGACCCGCGGTACTCGTCCGGAGAGTACCTCTGCAGGCTATTAGGGGGTGTGCACTACTGTGTTTGGGTATCATACCCCGGTGAGAAGCACTACTGTGTTTGGGTGGTTGGCCCGCGGTACTCGACAGGAGGAGTACTTAAGCAGTCTTAGGTTAGTGAGCAGTACCTCGGAGTCGTGACAGGATCACTGTACACTCCAGATATGGGGCTCTTCAGTAGTTATGGTTTCGATAATGAAAATCCTGGTTTGAGCTGAGTCTATGACCTTTGTGTTTACCTCATGATTGAGATGGGTCACTTGATAACTTAGGTATATTTATGGGCATATACCTGGGTAGTGGTTATCCATTGATTTTATAATCTTTGTGTTTCCTCATGATTGAGATGGGTTACTTGATAACTTAGGTATATGTATGGGCATATACCTAAGTAGAGGTTATCTGTTGAGATCTTCTTTGTGGTTATCCTTATTGGTTTTAGTGAGACCTTGAGGGTCTCGGGGTCCCTACTAAGTATCATATACTCACCCCTGTACGGGCTATGCCTGCACCTCGTTGTGTTGGTTGCAGATGATAGGAAGTGCTCACAGAGGCCGAGTGTTCAAGGACTGGAAGGTACCTGGAGGTGGACCTCACTATGAGTCAGTATCCGGAGGTGGACTTCACGGCGAGACGATACTCGGAGGAGGTCGACGGGCGAGAGCGTTGTGGAGGCTATCTGTATCTACCCTTCAGGTAGGATCCGTGGTGGACGATACAGGAGTTGCGCTATCTGTACCTACCCTTCAGGTAGGATCCGAGGAAGACGACCCAGGAGCTACTTCCTTTCTTAAAGTTGTTTGTCCTTTATGTTGTACTTTCGTTCAGTTGTAGATGTACTTTCAGTTGGGTTTGTATTCTGGCCCATTTACTTTTCATCACTTCTTTGGTACTTAGTGTTTTACTTCCGCTTGTACTTTGTGGTGTTTTGTTTACTTTTATAAAGGCAATGCCTTCCCGGTTATCGGGATTTATGCCATTGGTGATAGTCGTCATCCCCTGGCCTATGGAAGGCGGGCTTGGGGTAGTCATGGCACAGGCCCCGAGGACGTGTTGTGACAAGGGTATCATTCCATACCAGAGCAATATTTTATTAACCATTTATCTCTATGTCTACATGAGCAATGATCAATATAGAAAAAAAGAGGATTTGATTTAGACAAAAAAGTTGTCCATTATCCACTGATCATGATACCTCCTGAGATTACAACTCCTGTACTTTGTCTTCAATGGTTTTTCACTTTCATTCCAGGCTGAAGAAATTGAATGTTATACGGAATAATCAACCTGAAACTCCTGCACTTACTTCAACAAATAGATCAAAAATATTCAAGTGCAATTGATAGGATAAGTGTCCTTGGAAAACATCCATTATTCTTATGTCACTGATTAATTCAGTTAATCTCCATTTGTAAAATGATATTTACTTTTAGTAACCAAGGATGAGAGATTAAAAAATGACATACCTTTTCCAATGAAATATTCTTATTGAAATTTCTAGAGTAATTGAATTTAATACCAACTGTAGGTGATACTGATTGAAATAATAATTTTGATAGCTTCTTCATTTATCACCCCCTCAAGGGAAACACTCCTCGTCATCTTCATAAAGGGTGATCCTTCATCATTTTATTCTTTTAATATCAATTGAAGAATATTCCAAGGATGGAAACTTCTTCAGCTTAGCTATCAAGAGTTGACAACATTCACTATTTCTCAGGTTCTCCCCCTAAGAGCATACTTCACCTTCAATTAATTGTATTATCCTCACAAATAGAATAAAAAAATGATAAAGGGAATAATGTGGTTTCTCCTTGCTTCTTCAATATGATCTGCATGGTTGAGATTCTTTTCTCAACCAAGTTCATCCATTTACTCCAGTCTTCATGCATTCACATCTTAACATATGTTCTGATCTGTGTTTTATTTGGCATGGCTCTCTTCACATTCTCTTCTTCTTTCTCTGGAGAATTGTTCTTCTTAACAACCATCATGAATGATAAATTCTTACTCCTTTTAAGGATATATTCTTGATATGGTATTAAGGTTAGAAAACCTTTTTCAATTTGACCATATTTTATACATCTCTCACATAGAACTTCTTTGAAACATGTTTTTCTGTTGGTTTTAACTCTCTCTTTCACGTTATCTTCATCACGTGAATGTTTTCCTTTTTATTTTATCACCATCCTTGTCCTTTTCATCTTCAAGATTCCTCATTCTTTTCAAATATTCTAGTTATATGACCAACATGTCATTTAGAACTGTTGTAGATAGTTTGGATCTTCCACATGGGTTCATCTGAATTTCAACCCTTATAGTTTCTCTTTTGAATGAATTTCCCATAAATTTCATGCATATAAAATCTAGGGTCTTCTCAACTTCCCTACATGAGATCTTCTTGGGGAAATTTGTGTTCACAATATTCTTCTAATTTATTCCCAAGGTTGTTACTGCATACTTAGCTGACATCAGAGGTATTCTTTTCTTATCAATGATGAATGCATGTTGAGATGGGTGTGTACCTAACTTGTGACCATTTCCATTGAATATATCACAGATGTTATCAATCATTCCAAATATGTTTAAGGTAAACAGATTCTTCTTGGACCTGCAGATGGTTCTTCTTCTTCTCTGGATTTCTCCCACTTGAGGTAGGCTTCCTTTGTGCTTTTATATTATGAGGATTGTACCAAAATTTTAATGCATAGTTCCCAAATCTATTGCAAAACCAACTTTGACCCAAAAATATTGATTTCTTTGTATTATGTTGTTGGGCCTTCTTCTTGACTTGTTATTCTCTTTGTGGAGAACCACCTTCCACGTTATTCTTCTTATTCACCCTAGATATAGTGATAGGTAACTCCTCACCTATCTTCATCCATACTTGTTTTGAATTTATCTTCCATCCTACAATGCTTATGGGAACATATTTAGAAACATGAGTACAAGATGGTTTGGATGGTACCTTCTTCATCTTCACTACTTATGTTGTATCATCGAAATACATCATGTTATTCTTGTCACATGTTGGAGGTCTTTCATCTTTAGGTTTCTCCAGTGATCATTGTGTAGCAAGAGACACTATTTCTTGAGATAGATTATCAATATATGTCTTGATCTTCTTGTCAAATGTTGAATTTCTTTCAGCTTTAGAATCCTCCAGTGGACACTGGGTACCAATAGAAAATGTTTCCTTCTTTTGTAAAGACTACATATGTGTCTTATCAATATTGGTCAACTGAGTTTCCAATTCTAGACATTTCATATTGAGGATAACTTTCTTATATTCAATCATAATCATCTTCTCTTCAAAGTCATTATTCATTATTTCAACTTCAACTTCATGCAACTTGACGTTGGTTT
This sequence comes from Viscum album, assembly GCA_963277665.1. Lineage (NCBI taxonomy): Eukaryota > Viridiplantae > Streptophyta > Magnoliopsida > Santalales > Viscaceae > Viscum > Viscum album. Next base: position 847,537,035 of record OY728121.1, on the reverse strand, counting down.
GTAACAAAGAGTCAAGTTCCTTGAATTTCTTGGAAGTTTCTTCAAAATTTAAACTCTTGACTTCGGTGCCCTTCTTCAGCTCAACTTAAAGTTCATTGATATTTTCTTCTAGAGTCTTTCTAAATATCTCTTCCTCTTCAACTTATTTGATCCATTTTAATGTATTTATTTCATGTTTCCTCATTCTTTCTTTAAAGGCCCCAATCTGTCTAGAGAGCTTATAACATTCTGACACTTTTCTTTACCAAGACTTCCTCTATATTATTATCTTCTCTTTCCAATCGGGTGATCTCAACCTTTATACATTGAAATATTCTAAAAATAACACCAACTCATTCTTTAGGCATATCACATAGATAGGTTCTTAATTTATCCTGATCACTTGAGATAGAAGTGTCTTCCTTTCCTATGGTTGAACCCTGAGCCACCAGCTCTTTACTTTCCAAGCCTGATATTTCTTCATTATTGGAAGGGAATGTAAAACTAGGCACTGCATCTTATTTGTACATGAGGGACTTCTTCAACTGATTTTTCTCTTTATTTTTCCTGTTTATTATAGTCTTGATAGATGTAGACTTCTTTTAATAAATGAATGAATCTTCATCAAGACTACATTTCACTATTGACTTTAGGAAAGAAACTCAAATCCTTTTCTTAATAGAATTAATGAAGATTATCCATCATATGTAAACCTTTTCCCTCTGATACCAATTGAAGGACCCTATACCACCCTGAGAGGGGGGGTGAATCAAGGTGTCAAATTTTTCTCTTCTTTACTGGATCTTGTTCCCACGTTGGTAGGAACTTGTTTAAACCTGTATAATGGATATGTGTAGTAATTAAAACATATAGAAGGAAAACACAGTAATTTTGACATGGTTCTGCACTAAGGAATACGTCCAAGTATCATAAGCTGACAAGTTTCTGGTCGTACCAAATTCTACTAATCTTAGCTAGTTGTGGATTACAAAGGTTCTGGCACATTCACATAGTCCTAGGAACACTACCTTTACAAAGGATCAGGGATAACCCACTACTAACCTCATATCACTTCTGTTGAATCACCCTATCTTAATACCTTTGGCTAAGTCTCAATCAATTTATCCACATGAAGGTTGCATCAATAGATTGGAATGAAAACTATTTGTCTCTATTCACCATGAGATACTGCTTGCATCAAAGCCCCGAATTCATGCTATTTTATATTCAATTTTCTCCTTTAATTCTATTACTGAATGCACTAGAACTTATTCCCTTTGTATTTACTAGAATCATAGACTCCCTTTATGATGTTTTGTTTTCGTGAGCTTTCCTTGATCCTACAGAATTTCTCTAATATGTGTACCACGCCTACTCTGCATACCACACCTAGTCTGTGTACCACACCAGTTGAGTGTACCTCCCTTTCTCCACATACCATGCATGTTTTGCGTAATTCACCTGCTTAGCCTACCACACCAACTTCACGTACCACCCCTTCTCAGCATACTGTTCCTGCTTTTCATACCACCTCTGCTCCGCATACACCTCTGCTCCGTGTACCAGGCATGCCTTGTGTACCGTGCCTACTTCATCCACCATGCTTTCTCTGCGTACCGCACCAGATCTATGCACTATTCCTGCTCTGTGCACTACCTCTACCTACTAACACTGTTTATGGACTCTATGTACCGCCTCTGCGTACCACCTTCGCGTACTGCCTTCACGTACCACCTTCGCATACCTCCTTCGCATACCGCCTCTACGTACCACCTTCGCATATGACCTTTGAGTACTTCCTTCACATATTTCCTTCACGTACAACCTCTGCATATCACCTTCACGTACACTCTTCACGTACTGCCTCTGAAAAATTCCTTGGCGTACCGTTTCTTCCTTCCATGTACTACTCCTTCCAATTTTGTGAAGTATTTTGTCTTTAGTGTACCACTTCATCCTGTGAAAAATCTCTCATGTGTATCACTTTAAGACTTAGCCGAGATCTTCCACAGTGATAATATTTTCTTATCAAATTCGTTATGACTTAATGATGGGATTATCACTCCTTATATATGAAAATAACTTTTCAACTTTTGCTAATCTATTTTACCCAAATTCTTAATGTGGGAAAAACTTCATCACATATTGAAATCCATCCATGTTCTATAATCCTAAACTACATACTGTAACCCTTTGGTGAACTACGAACCTTCACCGCGTTCTGTGTGTCTATCAGTCCATGTACTTCGACTCTTCTTCCAATGACGATCCATTCTGTGTACGGAAACTCCTTCTGTAGCAATCCATTTTCGGTACTGTGACAGATTCTGTGAACTATTTTTCCTTCACGTCATACCATTCTATGAACCATTTTTGGCAACATTCTGTATACCGCGCCTTCACTGTGTACCATCACTGTGAACCATTTTTTTTCGTCTTACCACTCTACATATCGTTTCTGCTGTAAGGTACACGACCAAAAACCATTCCTATAAAATGGTATGTGGTCCATGATTTGAGGTATGCAGTTTTCTTAATTTGCTGATTTCCTTCGCAGTTCTGCATCGTGTTCACTCCTATGCAAAAATCCTTCCATTGCCAAAAACAAAATCCCAATTTTGAGGTCTAATAATTTGGAAAGAACTGGGAAATGACACCACCTTAAATATATGCTTCAACTAGAACACCCATGCTAATTCACTATCATCTTTATTCTTAAAAAATCATCTTCTTTCAGCACAAATGTTATCTGTCATGATATATTGTATTTGGTTAATCACCTTTAGAATCATCATATTTGCGTCAAATCTCCACATGATCCCTCAAGCAATGATGCATGTCTCTTTAGGTAGGCTCTTGGATGATCTCTTTGAATAGTGTAATGTTTCATGATCACTTTATAAATTTGATCCCTTCAACACTCTCTGAGATGGTTTCATTGTTGTAGACAATGTATCACCATTGATACATGTACTTTGAACTTCGAATCAGTTCATCAATCATCTAAATTGAGACTCTCAATAAATTCAGTGTTCTTCTTCATCTCCTTCTTCATTTTGATCTTCATTAACAACTTTTGAAAACAAATACCACCTTATTCACAAAGTGGTCCCAACAAGGAGATACGTGCATAACCCCACACACATCATTGACTAGGGAAAGAAGGACATTGGGGATAGAGCCACCTTCATGGAGCACCTAGTGGCGATCGAGGAATGTCTGGAGAGAACCATGCATGGATGGACCATCCATTTGGGTCATTTTTAGTGGTAGTTTGTAAAAATGAAAGAGTTACTTGGATCGAGAGATCCAAATATGATCTTAGTATCCCTATTGGTTTTTATATTTTTTCTTTTCAAGGAAGAAAATATTGAATGAGGGAATGATGTAGTGATATGGTCTTTTCCTTATAAGATTTTGAAATATTTATATAATTATTTCTAGAGCTAGGAACTGAGACGACATGTGATTCCAAGGCCCGGTGTGCCTGTAATTATTTTTATAAAAATAGTAAATATATTTTATATTGTACATGCATGATACCTTAAGGAAAATGGGATGACTCTCAAATGGTTGTTTGAATCTAAAATCTGAGACCACGGTTGTGTCTAAAATGCATTATTTACCTCATAAATGACATAGAATGAGTTGGAATATGATTTTTTGAACCCTGGTGGTGTGTTTAATTGAATTAATTAATTAATTTAATTCATTTAAACTAAAATGAAATGTTATAAAATTATCCCCATGGAAAAATTCTCTAGCATTAACTCATAATTTTTGGAATCTACCGGTCAGAGATCCTTCCTCATCTATTAGATGAATCCCTTGTAAAACGATGACAGAACGTCAAATATCACTAGATCTGGATGAAAAAATGCATAAATTTCTTCCAATCATTGTGTGAGTGTGTTATTCATCACAAATCGATCCAAAATAGAGGTAGGACGCATTATATGTGGTTTTCCATCCTTATAATTAAATTATTGAGTATATCTTTCATACTTATTTTATTTTTACTGATGTTTTTGCCTTTTGATGAGCCTATGTATTGAAATACTACTTTGTCAATTATTTTCAAATCTGAACTACCCGTTCTTGATCAATTGGTCAGGAATTCTTGGCCTCGATCAATTTAACTTTTCTCTTGTGACTTTTCCACCTTGTTTCTTTTCATTCATCACCAGTTTGATCCCTGAGGACCTAGCTCAATAATTTTCAGGGGACCCAAGCTTGATTAGGTAGTCGGATATGTGGTGGATCAAAGAAACATTAACGGTTTTACAAATCGAGTGCAGATATGGAAATCATGCGAGGTGAGGATGAATGTTCTAGTGGTTAATCAACAAGAATGTGATGATCAGAGGTGCGTTGGTGTGAGGAACATGTGATGAAACCCTCATCGATTATCGAAGATGATTTCCAAAGAAATATGGTCAGTGATCATGATTCATGACTAGATATATAGTTTTGAGGAGGAATCATGGAAGGATATATGGTGGTTGATGAAAATTAGAAGCACTAACCACAAATTCAGAAATCTATGATTTCTATTGAGAACCCAACTATAGTCTGTTTATAATGAATAACACACAGCATGTTTCCCCCTTAGCAGTGGTGCTAGGTTTTGATGATTATTAAGGAGGACACAACATGTAGTCCTCCTTACACGTCATGTACCCCTTCCTCGGTTGGACAATCCGTGTGATGAGTCAAAAAGGTGAGGGCTCCATGTAAGATAACAAAAACATGGGTTGGCCACATGAATAAAATTTTTTATGGACCTACACATCGTGTACTGATATACATAGACATGAGTTCTAAGTACACGGACACAACTAGCATACATGGCCCGATTCCCAGTTAGTCTAGACACGATGTGTAGTCCACCTACACGGCATGTACTACTACACGGGAGGGGTACCGTGCACTGACAGGAGTCTTGAACAGGCTATAAAATGGGTCCACATTCCTTGTGGATCCCCTCACATGCCTTTTTCTACTTGATATTTTTTTAGGAATCTTCTAACATCCATATCTCCTTCGTTGAACTCTGCTTTTGGCCTACGAGTAGCATATCCGGAGTGTTTTTCTACATAGAACATGATGGTTCCCTAGGTAGAAGCATTCCAAATACTATTTTAAATTTTATGACCTTTAAACCTTCTTAGGTGATGCTTGATGATGACAATGATCATGCAAAATCACCAGGTATTTCTTTTCATTACCCTCCATTAGGGTTGGGTAGTGGAGTTCGCAAACAGCTTCTAACAGGAATTACCCTCCTATAAGGCTGGTCAGTGGAGTTCCATGATAGATTCTACCTGGTGTTACCGTAAAGTAGGTCTGGGAAGTGGACTTCCCATACAACTTCTACTGGGAGTTACACTCTAGCAGGATTGGGTAGTTGAGTTCCCTGAAGACCCTTTCGGTCATTACCCTCCAACAAGGCTAGGCAGTGGAGTTCCTCAATAACTTTCCTGAACATTACCCTTCAGCAGGGCTAGGTAGTGGATTTATTCGATAACTAGCAGAGTAGTACCCTCCTATCATACCAAGTAATGATATCCTTGTCTAGAAATTGTGTCTCCTCGACTATGCGGCATAGTGAAAAGATGTGGTTTGATGTCGCCTTGGATTCATTAAAAAGATGAATAATTTCCCCACTAAGATGCATCCCTTGGGCGAGACCTAAAACTATTTGGATGATTTGATGTCACCAAAAGAGGATGGTATCAATTTTTGGTGATTGATTTCCTTAAACTTGTGTGTTTAGGGATGATGTGTGAGATTCTAGGCACTATTGATGGATTATTGTGGAACTGTTGTCTACTCTTCTTCTAAATTTGAGTTGTGTGATGGAGATCCCCTTAATCTCTGATTTGGGAATCTTTAACTGATCATATATATAAATATAAATATATATATATATATACACATATTCTTTCTTCTGAATTCACACCTAGGATTCAAATTCTCTCATTCCAGGAGAGTTAAAGATGCATGGGGTATACAATATGCTTTCCCTGTTTATATTCTCATGGTTGGATAAACCTATTATCCTTCTATTGGTGGTGAAGGCTCAATGTTTAGTTCATCTACTCACTGTGTTTGTCTCCTTGTGCTTGGAATATCTTACTTTCACCCTCCAGTTGAATTGAGTTGTACTCTTCCATTTTACCTTGATCTATCTACCACTTTCCTCTTCTTTTGTATATTTTACTACTCCCTATTCACCCTTTTGAGTAATTCTACTATGAATGTATATACCCACCCCTTCATGGGATTTTCCCACATGTGTTATGTCTTTTTTGAACAATGGAAAGGTCAACTATGACCGTATAGGATCTTAGAGATATTGGGTTCTTGGACCATGTACGGTGGTTGTAGTTGTGATACAGGAGTTAGGTTCTCTCAGCTATTTACTTTTTTCCTATTTTTTAGGTTGGGACATATTTTTGGTTGGGCGTTTATTTTTCCCCTTTTTACTTTCATTTTATACTACCTTACTTTGTGATTTTTAGAGGTTAATGCATTTTTTGGTTACTTTATAGCAGTGTTACATTTTTTCTTATATCACTCTGCACTTTTTCATTGAGTTAGATGTATGTGTGTACATATTTCTAGGAAAATTCATCCTTGAGTTAGTTATTCCTATGTCTCTTACTACTACCCTTGTCCAATGTAGGAAGGTTGGGGTAGTTTCTGATCGAGCCCTGGCATGGGTTTGGTTGTGACATATACAATGCTTGATTACAAGTCAAAATGAACAAAGCAACTTTTAGTGATAAAGGATAAAGAGTTAAATAAATTTTGGAATTGATTTATTATGTGATCCAATTATAATAAATTTAAGGTGTATTTATTCTTACTTAATTAATTTTACCAATTACATTAGTGGATATGTTCATTTTCACTTAATGATATATAAGTTTAATTAATTCATTGTGATTAAGTAATATAAAAAAAATTATACAATCATCTTGGATAGAATATTAATAAACTCGACTCATATTGTTAAGGAGAATATTTTAAAAAATATTTCACTGACCATTTGAAGGAGTGTGGGATGGTATCCCAACTCGTTCCTCTGTATAAACCTCAGTGGAATGATTTTGGTGAAAGGAGGAATCATTCCATTATTAGCATAGTATGATCAATGGTGATATTTTAAACACATCCATTATTCCTTTGGGAATATACATTGTAAGTAGTTATATATAAACTAAACCAAGTACCAATTAAAGTGTCTAATGAATAAATAACCTAGTAAAGATATGTGAAGCATTTTTCAGGATAATTCCCAATTAAAATCTTGAATCATAAAGCACTAAGTGTATCTTTATAGGATATCATAAGGAACCTAAAATAAAATAACCTATGTGACATAAAATACCAAATGTATTTTGAGTGTTGTATTATTTTCAATAAGAGATGAATAAATAATCTAGTAATGTAAATATAGTATGAGTGATAATTAAGGACCCAACAATTAGGGAGATTGAAGAAAATAAGATTATATGTATGTTGTAGATCCATTCATAATTTTTCTAATAAAAACACGGTTACTTCCATATAAAGTGAATATTCATTTTGTATTGATTGGAAAAAAAATTTGAGCATTCATGGATACTACTACTTAATATTTCAGGAATATAATTTTTTTAGAGTGTTGGAGCATATAATAGATTTAAAGGAAATGTTATGATGAGATGAAAATAGTGTTTTTTTTATTAGATATTAGTTAATAGAGTATCATTGATAATATTTTATTACAATAAATATGTACTATTGAGGTGGTAAAGTTTAGTTAAAAATAATCAAGAATGAGTTATCATATTTTGAAAATTCTTTAGAATTATATAGAATATATTTTTGAAATATTCTTATTATTTCCTCAAGTCGTTTGAAGTGGGAATATGGATTTACAGTGGATGGAACTGAATTTAATTGATTCAAATATGATTTCAAAAGTTATGGAGTAGAAAATTTGAAAGAATATGATTTATAGTATTTACATAAGATTAAATGGATAATTTCATAATCTACATAGGATTAAAATGGTCCTAAAAATATTAAACAATATCTATATAGAAATAAATACGACCATGTAATATTAAATAGTCACTACTAAATATTATGTTTTGAAATCAATAAATATTCAAAATATGAGGAATTATAATATAAGTGTGTCTATAGTTGATTATATTATATTTTTATAAGTGAAAATTCTAAAATAATGGCTATGGAAGAATAAATTATTAAATCCAAGAAATCGTGTCAAAATAATTTCTAGAAGAGAAAAAGTTGTATGAGATGAACCATTTCAAGAAAAGTTTTGTGTCAAAATAACCTAAAGAATTTAATTATATAGAATATGACATATGGAAGCTATGAAATAGTTTATAATTATTAATATTGGATGAAAAAAAATATTTATAAGATTATTTTGTAATATATGTGGTGTTATGAAATATTTATCTTGAATCCATGGATAATAAAATATAGAATATAAAAAACTATATGAGAATAAATTGGTATTTAAAAAGGCAATATAGTATTAAATCTAGAGATACATAGGAAACATTTTAAAATTGAAAAGCTAAGGAAGATTATAAAATCCATACATAAATTATTTTGGATGATATATAAGGTCAACTGGGTACTTACATAATATGAATAAGATTATTCTGATAATATATAAGCATTATCTTTTAAAAAAAAGTATATTTACAAATAATTATTTCAAAATTAGAATTTGAGGATAATATTATTGGAATTTAAATAAAGAAATAAGTGTAAAATATTTGTGGAATAAATAAAAAATGAACTATTTTTAAATTCATAAATATCATGATGATGTTGAAGATTCTATAATTATTTTAACTATGGAAAATGGAGAGTAATTTTTGGGTAGAAGATTCAGAAATTAATTTGAAACTTGAACTACAATGATATTTTACCATGTAACATGTATAAGAATAAAAAATTTCAAGTTTAATTCAAAGTAAAATAAAATATGAGATTTAAGTATAATTAAATGGAGGAATTGAGAGGATATTGGTGATACAATTTTGAGATTTTCAAATTCAAATATTTCAAAATCATTATGAAGATCAAAACTATACGATTTATTAGGGTAAATATTAGACTAGTTTTAAATGATAATTAAATAAAAATATATTGAATATGATTCCTTACACATGGGGATGATAATTGGTGTGGTTATTATTTGAAGAATAATTAAATAATCTTAATATAATGGGAATAAGATGAGATCATGGGGAGCAGTTCCATATAATAAGTTATTGATTAAAGATCATAGGGAACAAACCTAGATAATATATTTAGAGGATGAGTATAAATAGGAGATGAATATAAAGAGAATGTGTGTGAGAGATTGAGTAAAAGAAGAAATAGATATTTTAGTTTTACAATGATCATGTGTATTGAAGAAATATAATGAGAGTAGGTATTAATTTAGAAGTAGGTGATATTTTGGAAAGAATGTTTTATGCATCGAGGATGATGAAGAAGAAATAGTAAAGACCTTCCTATGATACCCATATATTGTAAAGGTATATGAGATGTAATAAGAAGAATGAGGGAGGATAAGTGATTTAAGGAAGGAAAATATTGGTGCTACCTATAAAGATTCTATGTATCAATGCTCTGGAATAATAAAAATAAGATTAAAGTAAGATCAATGTTCATGTGCTATTTTATTACACTAATATAAAATATTTCTATGAACATGAGAGAAATTCATATTCATAGCTTCAATGAGAATGGTTGTAGGCTTTGGTGATGGTCATCTAGCATGTGATAGTAGTCCAAGGGATATTTCTATGGTAATATCCCCCTATAGCCCCTTGATCTCTCTCCAAAAACCATTCCCATAGTGATAGGTTTCTTAAAATCTTAAAATAACTACTATCAGGTGTTGATATCGCATCCTTTCCATTATATTGGAGAAAATTATACCACTTCACTACACTTTATTTTATGTGTATATATATAATATTTAATATTTAGATTATTATATGATTTTAAAAATATTAAACAATAAATATTTTAATATTCTAATAATCCCTACTATAATGGTCTATATGGCCTATGGTGGTATGTTTTCACCACCTCTATGGGATATTATTCTTACGGTAGTATTTCTACACCACATAGACATACCATCAGGGGCCACTCCACTCGTAGAAATAATCTGTTTCCACATGGGCCCACCACTTAAGGCAAATTCACCTATGGTGGTAGATCTCCACCACATAGTTCTATCACCACTATCATTGTGTCTCTTGGTTATTATTCCATGTAGGAATATCCTACAACCACGGGCAGTAGTGTGCACGGTAGTAGACACTTCCTATATCATTATTGTTCTTTTAAACCATTAGGTTCATAATTCCCATATTTCCATGTGGTCATATTCCATGTTGCTCATGGATATAGGACATTCCCATGTGGACCTAAAACCATTGGCAACATTGACTATTTTGGTATAGTCCCTTTAGACAAAGGCACTTTTTTACCATCGAAAATTTCTGACTTAAAACCATGATTTTTATTACCATGGATATAGGTCCATGAGAATAAGCAATTTTTCTGATATTGTTATGTTCTATCCATTGAAGATATTATATTAAAGATTAAGAAGAAAACATAAAGCAACCTACTACTTATATGTGTTAGTAATTATTAATATTGAGTTGAGAGAACAAGGAAACCTTTCATGTTACACTAGAAGGAGATATATTGGTAATTAAGGAACTTTTTTAGGAAGAAGATATTATCATTTGATGTAGTGAAATCTAGGGGTAGAAAATAAGATTTTTTTCTTTAATAAAATTGGGATTTTCTTTGTAAACTAGTAAGAGAAAGTATAAAGAACCATCAAGAGGGTTAATTCTATTTTTAGGAGATATCATGAGGGTTAAGGATGATACTTTCCTCACATGTATTTAATTTTTGATATTAGTGGATATTTGAGTCTCGAACTTGACCTGAACATAGAAAGGACAGTCACCAACATTGGTGGGGGGAGTTATAAAAAATATTATGCGTTTTTACTCTTGTTTATTTATCGATTTTTATGTGATATAATGTGTTTTGAATTATTAAGTATATTCATTCATTCAAATAGTTACAAAAGTTCAAATATAAATAAGGACATTTAAAACTACAAAGAATTCGGTAAAATTAGTTTTCACTGATTCACCCCCCCCCCCCCATCAACATAACTACACAGATCACCAAGTACTTAAGTGGTATCGAAGTATAAGGTTATGCCTATGATTGGATATAATTTTTTTCCAAGTTTCTTTTATATATCATATTAAAATTATTGATTTGTAAAAGTTTCTGAGTTAGATCAGATAGAGAATACGATTCCTATTCCTATTAACACTAACATTGAGGTTATTTTTTTGTCAAAATGGTTAAGAACATGTAAAATAAAGATGTATTGAAATTAAGAAATATATCACACATGAGAAAAGAGAAATGGGATCAACCACTAGTTGAAAAAATAATCATTAAAGTGTAAATAAGTGATTGAAATTATATAAATATATATCTAATACATGCCCAAATAAGAAGATAACCCATATCCAAGAAAATTTTAGTTTCATTAATGTTGTTTCTATGAAAAATAAAAGTTACATTAGAAAATATAGGAAAATATGAGTTGAAAAAATTATAATAAATATACTACTACATAAATGGTGTATGTGATAATGTTATTGATCAGTGTCTCCCTGAAATGTACTCAAAATAATTTTTGTTTATCTTAAAATAATTAAGGTGTTCATGCTAGATAGATTGTAACATAAAAAATGAAAAAAATTGGATAATACTGGTGCTATAAAAGGTTTTGATAGAAGTTAATTGATTATTATCATAACATGTCAATTTTTAATGATTATAAAAAAATCTATATTAAGGGGGGAAGGTTGAGTAGAATTAAAATATACAGAAATGGGTAAATTTGTTCACTAAAAATAAATTTAAAGGCCTTGAAAATTTTATATATGATTTGAAATAATAGTGGTTCTAATGATGAAGAGGAAAAATTAATACCACAATTAATGAAAATAATGTAAAGAAAATATGAGTAGTCCTTTAGTAATGAGTAAAAGAATAATGTTGAATAAATTGCACCCAATAATAAGTCTAATAAGGATAATACACTAAAGATAATACTATTATATTATGGAATAAAATTAAATATCATGGATTATTTCAAGTAGATGATGAATGTAAAATTTATAGGAAGTGATCCAGAATGAAGAATATAATCAATCCAAGAAAGAAATAAAAGGATTTTTTTGTGAAATAAATCCAAGAAGAAGAAAGTGAAAGGTTTATAAAGAAGGGTGCCCCAATAATTATTGATATGTAATGTGGATTATATAAAAAATATAGTATTGGTTTCTAATAATACATGATTATATAGACAGTATAATTGGATATGGAAAATAAGATGAAGGAAGAAAAAAAATAATAATGTGTCGGGTTAGCTGATGTGAAAATAATAATTCCATTTAAGGAGAAAGTTGAAAAGAGTAAAAAGTACATTTTAGTAAAGAAATTTCATTTCAGGGGAATAAAAATAAAACAAAGGAAAAAAGAGTTCACATTCCATTGGAGATAAAAAATCAAGATGTTTATTGGTTGAGAAACAAATCTTGGTCATGCTTCTCTTTCTATTCAACAAATGATAAAACATTTTTTCCAATATCAATTGAGATCATTTTTATATGAAATTAATTAAAGTGATACATATATTAAAGGGGATAAATAAAATTTTGGGAATACTTTATGACAAGATGATATTTACATTATAGAGTGATTTGATTATTTCCTCCATAAAACACTTTAATTGGTATCATAGAGATCTCTTTGGAGTTCGTTTTAACGAATATTAGTCATGATGAAGATTAATGATGATTACCCATTTAGGGGGAGTTGAGAAGATATTAAATATTCTATAATATCAATATTTCTTGTGAAAATATGAATTTATAAGTAATGATAAAATTAATGTGTTCTTTAAACACTTTTCCTACCCTTGTTTGGAGTTGAATCAATTGTAATTTACGGGGGGGGGGGGATTTTGAGCTAATTGAGAATATAATTTACTTGAAAGGGACGAAAACTTGCTTGTTCATGAATGTTTTTGATTTTTTTGTTTAGTATAGTATGGGTGATTATTTTAATATCTAATTGATTATCCCCTAGAAATAGAAATCTGAGCTGGTATCACATGTTCAAATGTTTATGGACAATTTTTTTATGTTTAGATTAATCTATCTCTTTTTTCTACACTGTCATAGCTTATGTATACTTAGATTTGATTAATTTGTGGCTCATCGATAAGGAAAATTCGATACCATACCTCCATCATGTAAATTAAGTCATATATTCAAACATATATATATATATATATATTTATTTATTTATAAACACAAAAATACACACATATACACATGAAAACATATTAAAGACACAAAATTATACAGACACCCACACAAAGATTTGTGAATATCTATATAAAACTATATATTATAAACATATATATATATATATATATATTCATTATTCTGATTTCATGTGTGTATATATATATACATATGTAGATTATAGATGTTGTACAATAGGAAAAAATTAAAAATATATATATAAACAGTTAGAAAATCCATAAAAAAGTTTCAAATTACACACCGATAATTTTTAATGTTAATTAATAAAAAGTATTTCAAAAAAAATGAATAGGTAAGATTCCATGAGATATAGAAGAGTATGATTAATAAATTTAGTGGCTATTGTTCATTTAAAAAGGGGGAAATTCCTTTATTAACCCCTTCTAGAAATATTTTATAATGGTAAGGATTTATCACTACTAAAATTAGTGATAATAAATCCAATATATAATAAAAAATTAATATTAGGTGACATGGGGGTTTAAACCCCATTTTTAACAACATTTGTTTTAATATATTATTTTTGGATATTGTATGGTTTTTTTGAGACCAGGCACTGAGATGGTGTGCGATTCTGAAGGCCGGTGTGCCCAAAAAAATGTCTGAAATATATTAAATATATTAAATTTCACATGCATGTAGTTTTCTTGAAAAAGTGGAATAACTTCTTAATGGAGGCTCAGATCATAAATCTGAGGGCACCATTGAATTTAGAATGAAATTTTAAACCTAGGTGCGACTTAACCATAGTCGATGCAGGTAGTTTGTGAAAAAGTCATTGTGGGCATAAAATGAATAAAATAATTAATTAAAATATTTTATTTGTTTCATTGATGCAATGATACAATGACCAAATTATTTTTCATTTAAATACATGCTTATGGAAGAATCATATGGGTAACTATATAACCCTATGATTTAATGAGAGCCATAGTATCCATTGGAGGAGACTCTTTTGGTGAATGATGGATGCATTGAATATCAAATACCTGAAACATGATGAAATAGAAGGATATCAGTAAAGAATATGAAACCACATCGTTCTTCATCATTGACTAGTCCAAATCACGTTAGGGTTGTTGTTTGATTTTTTTCCATTCCTTGTTGTTGATTCCTATGATGAATATGGATCCATAGACCAACATATAGATCTGTGAATCGTGAAAAATTGTGGTATAGGTTTATTATGGGGGGATTTTGAAATAATTACTTTAAATTGTTGATTATTCATTTTTCATTATAATATAAATTTATTTAGATTGACATGAACATCGATCGAGTTTTGTTCCTCTCATTTTTTTCTAATGCTTTTCTCTCTCAATTCTTCATTTCACTATGGGAATTCTTCATTTGGACTGAGGCTCTACATATCTCAATCAATAGATTATGGAACATCCATTTTCTATTACAAAAATCTGATATTTTAGATATATGATCGACCTGGCATGATGGTGGTGTGATGATGGAGACATAAGAGAATCAGATAGCATAGGCACATGATTTTTTTGTTCTTCAGTGCGTAACAAAGAATTACACTGGTCTCGCTTTCTAAGTAGATCTAAGGCCTATATATTGTTGATTTGGTGATGGAATGACTCAATGAGGCTTGATCTAAATTTTTGTGGGGAATCTATTGCTGCATCAGAGGTCGGAGCATCAGCCGAGATGAATGGAGCTAAATCTGAATTTTCAGAAAAATCCACGTTACATGGCATGTAATTAGGATCTACACACCATATGGGGACCCTTATGTGGATTCTAGGGTTTTAGCGGAACTTAAGTATCACATGGTGTGTGAACCCTATCACTAAATGTGTGGTACCTACCCAAAAACATGGTGTGTAACTCAGAGGTACATGGACACAGGGTGGAGTACATGGGTTGGAGCATACCATGTAATCCCCCACACAGACATAGCCTAGACCAAGTAAATGGGCAAAGCAGTGTACTGGTACACAGGAACATGTACATGGGATAAAGTCATTTACTAGAACACAACTAAGTAACATGGGTTGGATACTGACTATCTCTACACATCGTGTACTTGTTCTACCTACCGTGTATATCGATACTATATTCCATTTGAGGCTCTTCCACATGGGTATGCATGGGGATAGATGGACACACCGTGTACCCCATTCTAGACATTGTGTACCCGCTTCAACAGTTTTTGTGGCTCTTCATTTTCATAGTTTGGAAAAGTATAGGTTTAGTGTGTTCCCTGGGTCCTTTCCCTAGAGGGTACAGTGTGGCATTACTTTCTCATCACAAGATTGTGATCCCTTCTAGACCCAGGGTCTTAGATAGAGGTTCAGTTTCCCTTTGTGAGAACAGATCATGATCCTCTATCATCATTGTTCACTAGGTTGGTTTTTTTGGCATCAAAATGATCTCCCTAAGAAAATATTTGATCCTCCCTATTGTAGTCGATATCGGTATGGTTGGTGGTATCATTGACATACAATCCCCTGTGTATAAAGTGGATCCAGATTGGGTTTCTGGTGTCCCTCAGTGGATCTAGGTGTGACCCCTATCAATGTATCAGTGTATTCTTAGACCAATTATCTTTATTTGGTGGGTCTCAATGAGCTATACCTCTTTGTTGAGTGTCTCTAATGATATCATGGCTTGTGTAGTGGGTTCTCATAGAACAAGCATTGCTTCGAAAAAAATCATGTGGTTGATAGTTGCTTATGACCTCTGACCATGTTGTCATGACACATCATATTGATTATGATTTTAAGGTTTATTAATAGTATATGTAAAACACTATTTTGTCTCTCAAGTATATTTTATAGGTTCAGAGTACGTGTTTTTAATAAAATTTAATAAAATAGGGGGGTTGTTTTGAAAACCAATTTAAGAAACTAACTTAATTTAAATATTTTAATAGTTTATAAAAAAGTATATTATGAAAATATATGATAATTAAGATATCACTAAAAATTTACTACACCACTTGAAAAGTTCCTTATTCTTAATTGATTATTAGGTTTTGGTGTAATCCTTTGATTGAGGGTTAACCAAGATCTTTAGTACCCAAATCTCTAAAATGATGCAAATGGGACTAAACCTTGACATAACAATCATATAGTCAACTTCCATCCCCTTATCATGAAATAAGGTTTGTCAAGGTACACTTAAATCTCAAATTTTGGGGAAATAAGATGAGTGTTATGTTTTCCAATCGAAAAAACACAAGTCTCACACTTAAAATTGCACACCGATCAGTTATGAAATAAACTGTGTTTCAATTAAATGAATCCAAAAAAGTTAAAATAAATATAAAAGAAAAATTACAAAAAAAATATACACAAAACCGGTAAAGAATTATGTTCTGGAACTACATCTTCATGTGTGTAGCTCCCTCTCAATGATCACCCACTATTTATCCCACCATCGAGAGTAGGAGGAAGCTTGGGTGGATGTCCTTCTTCATTCTTGATCCCCCAATGAGGATAGGGGACTCAAAAACTTATAGGATGTGGAGTAGAATTCTCTTGGGATACAAAAATGAATATATTTTGTTTTGGTTCAGACTTTCAAAAAGGGTTCCCAAGGAATCATTTTATAGGCAAAGTGGATGGTGGTTTTGGGTACACGGATTGTGTAAAACCACTTGGCCCATTGTTTTCGGTGAGTAGAAAGCATTATCTCTCTTTGGAAAAAACTTATTTTTTTAACCACATCTTGAATATCTCCACTGAAATTTTGGATTCATTTATACACCTATATCTCAAGATATAGATAGATCACAACACAAAACTTTTGACTTCATGTAGATTCGGTGTTCTTGACATATCAGTCTGAATGGGCCACCAGATCGACAAATTATGATTGGGTTTCTTCATATGAAATGTATCCCACTGAATTTAGGACCATCATAGAAAATATAATCCCATTTGGATTCATGGTTTAGTATAATTTTGCAGTTTAGTCCACTAGTGTGCTTGGATCCTATGGAGTTTGGTCCATTTTTCTTGAACATCATCATGGTCCCTCCAAATCACCTCTACCTTCAATGAAATTATCAAAACAAGTAACATTTTACTTTTTAAAAGTTATGAAAACAAAATAATTTAATCAAACATGATGTGAAATTTTTTATTATATTTGGAATTTACAATAAAAATTCCCATTAATACAATGGTGTATGGGTGAAAATGAAACCGTGAATTGTAGTGTGATCACACCACCACACCTAAAAATTTTCACTCTTGGGAAAAGAAATATTTCCAAAAATTATGCATGTAGATATTTCTAACTTCAAAAATATTTAACATTTAATTAAAATTTAATTTTTGATATAAATATGATCAAAGAAAAAATCACATTGAGGATTTATTCTCAATGATCATGGAAAAAAGACATCTCAAAAATTTAATCAAAATGAAATTTCAAGATATGCATGATTCCAATCGAAGAAAATAATTCAAAAGTTAATCATGTCAATAATTATCTTTATGTGTTTGTGAAAAACCTTTCATTCTATTCTTTCCACTTTATATCGAGTAAATATATGTTATTTTAAAAAGTATCTACTTACATGATCCTTTCCACCGAAACCTACCCTACATCCTTTCAAATCAAATTTCAAGACCCACTCACTTAAGAATTACCATAAGTCAAACCATATTCTCCCAACCTATATATCCCCATATGTTTTACATTTTATCACTCCAAACAATGTTTATTAGTTTTTTATTTGTCTTGTTTTGGTTTTTTCTAGGGCGTACAATAGTCGGATAATAGGTACACGTGAATAGGTAAATCTAGTATAGTTACAAAATATATCGAATAAGGAATTAATGTATGGAAAATAATTTTTTAAGTTTGAGAAAAATTAACCTAACTTATATTTACATTCCACTATGTTAGAAAATTTCACACAACATGGTTGAGTGAAAAGATGTGTGGAGAGATTAAGTGAAACAATTTTACCTTAACCTATTCACACAAAGGGTACAATTCCTCTAAAAGTATTTAAAATAATACAACCATTTATATCATCAACAAAGAACCAAATTTCAAGATAAATTCACACCACAATATTGTATTCTTTCTGAAATGCACATTTCATCAGAAATTTGTTTTTTGAATGTTAAAAAAACATGAAATATAGAAATTACTCATGAATTTTCAATAACATCCATTATTAAATGGGAATAATTTTCCATGATAAATTGGGCATAAAAAACTAATATTCTGGCACAAAAGTGAGAGGGAGGGAAAGGGGGGAAAGTAACAATACTATTCTGTAAGTTAAAAAAAGATGATGAAAATTCCAAACTGACATAGAAATATAACCACCCCCATACCTAAAGTGTGTGGTGTCCTCGCTATAATAAAATAAATTGTGGGAAGGAAGGATAAAACCCGGTGTGTTTCATTCATATACTACTTCTTGAACATTGAGTTATTCCATCAGGGAATCCTGAATGGCTTTGTGTAAGTGTTTCAACCACTTTCCATTGATAGTGAAGGTTTTTTTGGTTTCTTCATTTTGAACCTGAACAACACCAAATGGATAAACATTAGTAATAGTGTATGGGTCAAACTAGTAGGAACAAAGCATACCGAGATAAAACTTCATCCTTGAATTGTAAAGGGGGGACTTCTTCCCAATGTGGAACTGGTGATGAAGGATGAGGTGTTCATGGGAAGCCTTGGTTCCCTCCTTATAAACCTAAGAGTTATCATATGAGTCTCTTATAATTTCTTCCAAAAATTGAATCTATAACTTTTTTTGAGAACTTTCACAAAAAAGAATAGAATTGAATTGTTTCATGTCACATTAAGCTTGGTTCTCTATCTCAACTGGGAGATAAAAACCCTTTCCAAACAATATATGATATGATGACATTCCAATGGGAGTTTTAGAGGTAGTACAATAAGCCCATAATGAATCATCGAGTCTAAGACTCCAATCTTTTCTATTGGGTTGAACCATTTTTTGAAGATTTTGTTTTAACTCTATATTTTATACCTCAGCTTGACCATTGGTTTGTGGGTGATAAGTAGTAGACACTCGATGCCTGACCCCATGCATATGCAAAATAGAATGAATTTTTCGGTTGCAAAAATGATAACCCTGGTCATTGATGATGAACCTAGGTAATCCAAAACTAAAAAAAAGTGGTTCTCAAAAATTCCACAATAGTCTCAGAATCATCAGTCTTTGTGGCATGTTATTATACCCATTTTGACACATAATCAACTTCCAAATGAATGAATAAGTTCCCAAATGAATTGGGGAATGGTCCCATAAATTCAATGACCCAAACATCAAAAATTTCATGGAAGATAAAGTGTTTTTGGGGAATTTCATTTCTTTTAGATACATTCCCCATTCTTTTATAGTGAGGAAAAGATTTAAATAAATAATGGGAATCCCAAAAAAGTGTTTTCCAAAAGATATCAGAATCAAAGACCTTGTGAGTAGTCTTTTGGGGGCCAAAGTGTCCCCTTAAGCAAGAGTGTGAAAGAACCTAAGGAAAGACTAAAACATGCTATTAGGAACACATTTACTGAGTACTTTATCACTACATGTGTGCCAAAGGAAGGGTTCATCCCATATCTATCAATGAGACTCATGTTTTAGACGATCATCCTAGTTTTTATTGAAATCTACTGTAATGAAAGATGTTACGAAATAAATTAATATTCTGACATACCAAGGAATAAAATCTTGCACTCGGTACATTTTCTCATCAGAAAACATGTCATTTATGGGAATACATGGGGATGATTTAATGTCTGAGGATGGGTTGATCCTACTGATATGGTCAGCCACCACATTCTCTTCTCCTTTTTATCTCTAATTTATAAATTGTATTCCTGAAAGAGGATCATCTAGTGAATGAGATGTGCTTTGGATTTTGGTTTCTTAAAGAGATACCAGAGGGTTTCGTGGTCTGAGAACACAATGACTTTAGAACCTAAAAGGCATGACCTGAATTTATCCAAGGAAAACACAATCTAAAGAAATTATTTTTCAGTTATGGTGTAGTTTACTTGGGCATGGTCCAGTTTACTCGAGGAATAGGCAATGAAATGTGGAGCTTGATTGACCCTTTGTGATAAGGCTTCCTCAACTACATAGTTAGAGGTGTCACACATGAGCTCAAATGGTAAATCCCACTGAGGTGGTTGGATTATTGGGGGTGACATGAGACTCCATTTTAGATTATTAAAAGATTCATCAAATTCTTTATTAGAAACAAATTCCAATTATTTTTAGAGAAATTCGGAGAGGGGGACTTCAATTTCACTAATGTAATGAATGAAACAACGGTAAAATATAGCATAAACTAGGAAAGACCACACATCCTATACATTTTAGAGGAATGGTAGGGAAGAAATGATATCCACTATTTATTTTTCTACTTGGATACCATCCCCAGAAATGACATGTGCTAAAACTATACCTTTACTCATCATGAAATGGCATTTCTTCTAATTTAATATGAGATTCTTTTCAATACAGTGAGGTAATAATGAACCAAGACTAATCATAAATTCATTAAAGGAAGATCCATAAAAATTGAAATCATCCATGAATACTTCCATGCAGTTCTCTAGGTAATCTGAAAAAATACTAATCATGCATCACTAAAAAGTTCCCAGAGCGTTTCACATACCAAATGGAATCCTCTTATATGAAAATGTTTCAAAGGGGAAACTAAAGGTTGTTTTTTCCTGATCTTTATGGGAAATATGGATCTAAAACTATCCAGAATACCCATCATGAAAACAATAATGGTACTTCCTTGCTAGCCTCTCTATATTTTTTTCAATGAAAGGAAATAGGAAATGGTCTTTCCTAGTGTGTTGGTTTAATCTGCAATAGTCTATACAGACATGAAAACGATTCTATACACGAGTTGGAACCAATTCACTATTTTAATTTTTTATTACTGTAAGACCATTTTTTTTATGAACCAGTTGTACTAGACTGACCCATTGGTAATCAATGATGGGTAAATCATTCCAGTAGTCAATAATTTTGTTACCTATTTTTTATCAACATCTAGTAGGTTTGGGTTTAGTAGACATTGAGACTACCTCACTGGTTTAGCCTCATCATTTAACAATATATGATGTGTGAAAATTGATGGGATAATATTATTAATGTCTGAATGTTTCCATCCTAAAGCAATTTTATACTCCCTCAAAAGTTTAAGAAATCTCAATTCTTGCTCTGGAGGAGGTGAACTAGAAATTATGAAATGAAACTTATTTCCATTATCAAGATAGGATATTCTAAATTTTGATGCTATTGTTTTAGTTATAATTCAAAGGGATTTTGGATTGATGGAAGTGTTTGTGAAAGTTATAGGTCACAAATATCATCTAACTACTCAATAGTATCATCCTTATATGAGAAATGAGATTTTAAAAGCTTATCAGTATCATTATTGTTCATGTGATCCTCATTGTTCAAGAAATAAGTAATTAACAAACATGCATGAAATATTTCTAGACCACTACAAAGTTATATGCATGGTTCATTTCCCATAATTTCAATCAATTATGAAAACTCATAAAGGGTATCAGTGGAATGGAAAGAAGTGTTTTTAGGGGAAGGGAGTACATCTATAGAGTTAACATAGAGAGAGGAATGTTCTTCTAAGGGGTGCTTCATGGAATCAAGGATGTTGAAGTGGAAAATGTCACCACAAAACTCCATAGATAATGTACCATTGTGGACATTAATTATTGTTTTGGAGGTTTTCAAGAAGTTTCTCCCCAATATAACCAGGGAATGTCCATTCATCCAATCATCTTCTATTTTTAGCACATAAAAATAGGTAGGGAATATTAAATTTTTCACCCTCATTGGAACATCATATAACACACAAGAGGGGTTTAAATTACTCCAGTTTTCCAATTGAACAACAATTCCTATGGTATTCAATTCCCCGAACTCCAATGAAATGTAAATAGAGTGATGCATCAAATTTATAGAATAACATAAATCAAGCATAGCATTGGAAAAATAATACTCCCATATGGTGCACGTAATTGAGAATGTTCCCAAATCATTTCATTTGGTAGAAAGTGATGGATCTATAAATACTGAGATGTTCCTCCCCAATCTCACTTTCTCATCACCTAGGAGGCTCCTTAAGTGTGTACCCATCTCCGTCAAAAACTTGGAATATCTTGGAATTTTCTTCACGACATCAATCAAGAGGATGTTAACCAGAACATTTTTGAAAGTTTCCAATATTTACTTATCAATTTTAGTTTTCTTTTTTTCTTGGTTGAGTTGACCATTGGGTAAATTAAAGAGGAATGGTTGGTCTAAGCACCTCATCAACAGACACACTATTTCCTTTAGATGGATTTCTCTCAGGACAAGGACTCTTGGACCATTTTTAGTAGTTGGGATGGCAGTTTCCTCAATAGGGGATGACTATAAAAGAAGGGTTATTTGGATTTTAAGTTTTTTCCCGCTACTAATGGTGATGAAACTAACATTTTCCTTATCCCTAAGGTTAACTAATGGTTTGGAGGGTATTTTACCCAACCCATGACTTTGAATTTCCCCCACAGAGTTAGCAAGTTGGCATAATTGGGTTTTTAGGTATTGTATGGATAGTTGGGTGGTTTTTTGGAATTGGAGACTATTTTAAGACATTTTTTCATCATATATTTTAGTCTAGGCTCGGGTTTTATAGGGGTGGTTAGAAAAGACTTTGTGGGGGTTGGGTATTTTTAGGTGGTGGTGGTGGATGACTACTCTACCCTAGTTGGTTCCATTGTTGTTGTGGTTGGTTTTAATACCCCCCCTTTCCTATAATCTTGTTTTTCTTTCCCCATAGGGTTGGATGGATAGTAAGGTTCTTGCCTAAAGGTCTAGTTATAGGGGTGGCCTGGAAATATTACCTCACAACTCTCAGAAGTTTCTCTTAGCTGGGGGCATCTGTCATAATAATGAGTGTTAGAATAACATATTCCACAGTGGATGGGAGTTGGAGATTGTGATTTACCTTTGTAAATAGAAATTTTTCGAAGAAGGGTACTTACCTCTTCAAACTTCATGTCTGCATTCTTCTCGAATTCAGTACTTTTTACCTCATGGACACATCAATTGGGTACATTGGATCTTGAACCAATTTTTTGAGTGTTCTGCACCATGTTCTCAATTAGGGTTCTTTCAGTAATAGGGGTCTTATCAACTATCACACCACCTGTAGTAGCATCAATCATATTTTGATCAATATGAATTAATCCATCATAAAAATAAGAAATTAAAAGTTGATCACTTATTTGGTGTTGTGGGAAACTTGAACATGACCTTTTAAGGTGTTCCCAATATTCATGTAATGTTTCCCCTTATGATTGTCTTATAAAATAGATTTATTTTCTTATAGTTTTATTTAAAGTGGTAGGAAAACATTTTTCATGAAAAATACATTTCATGTCTGCCCAACCACTAATTGGTGAATTAACATAGTAAAGCCAGTCTTTTGCAGTGTCTTATAATGAAAAAGAAAATGCCCTAAGATTTACTTATTTTTCATCCACATTTTCAGGTTTTAATTTAGAACATATTGTATGAAATTATTTTATGTAATTATGTTGATATTCTCCCACGAGTCCATGGAATCTTGGTAATAAATGAATTAAACTATATTTAAGTTCAATATTGGGGGCATCGCCTTGCATTTGAGTATATGTGGTTTTGGATATCAACATTAGGTGATGTTAGTTATTTTTTTTGTTCTATTTTTTCATCCATGTTATACTCATTAATTTCAGGTTCTAATATGGTTCTAGAAGAATATGGGTTTATAAAAGTCTCAAATTGTGGTGTGTCCTCCTTCAAAGAGTCGTCTTGTGCATCTCGGTGTTGCTGATGTAGGATCCTCTTCGATTCATGTTCAAAAGGTGATAATTATCTCAGATTAGAAAAAATCATGCATATAATCTACACAAGAAATAAATCAAAACACAAAAATATATGAAAATTCATAAGATAAAACAAATAAATATTCACAAAATTTATAAATGTCTTAAAAAAACACGCACTAAAACCTTAGTGCTCCCTAGAAACGGTGCTAAAATTTTACTGCATTTTCATGACATGTCAAATTGATTATGATTTTAAGGTTTATTTATAGTACAATAAAAACCCTGGTTCGTCTCTCAAGGAGTGTTGATAGGTTTAGAGTATGAGTTTTTAATAAAAATTACTATAAGAGGAGGGTTGTTTTGAAAAAATATTTATGAAACTAACTTAATTTAAAGAGTTTAATAGTTGATAAATAAGTATATTTTGAAAATATATGATAATTAGGTGATCACTATTAATTTACTACACCAATTGAAAATTTCTTCATTATTAATTGATTATTATGTTTCGGTGTAATCCTTTGATTGAGGTTTAACAAAGATTTTGGGTACCCAAATACCTAAAATGATGAAAATAAGACTAAACCTTAACATAACAATCATATATTCAAGTTAAAACCCATTAGAATGAATTGTGGTTTGTTAAGGAACACTGAAATCTCAAATTTTTGAGAAAGAAGATGAGTCTTATGCTGTCAAATCAGAACAACACAATCCGCACACATTAAATTGCACACCGACCAGTTATGAAATAAAATGTGTCTCAATTAAATGCATCAGAACAAGTTAAGATACGTATAAAAGAACAATTATAAACCAGAATATAAACAAAACTAGTATATAATTATGTTAAGGCACTCCCCCTTCAAGTGTGCAGCTCCCTTGCAATGATCACCTGTTATTTAACCCTCCATCGAAAAGAGGATGAAGCTCAGGTGGAACTCCTTCTTCATTATTGATCCCCCTATGAGGATAAGGGCCTCAAAAAAATAAATGATGAGGAGGATACTTCTTTAGTAATCCAAAATGGTAGATATTTTCTTCTAGTTAGGACCTTCAAAAGAGGTGTCCAATGTATCATTTTATAGGCAAAGTGGAAGGTGGTTTTTGGCACATAGATTGTGTAAAACTAATTGGCCCATTATTTTCAGTGGGTAGACAACCTTATATTGCTTTTTGGAAAACTAAAATGTCTTTTCCCAAAATATTTACTATCTCTAACGAAATTTTGGCTTCATTTGGACACCTATATCTCGAGATATGGATATATCACAGGACACTACTTTTGACTTCATGAAACTTCAGTGTGTAGGACAGATGAGTCTGGATGGGCCACCATATTTCTAAATGAGGATTTGATTTCTTCATATGAAATGTATATCATTGAATTTAAAACTATACAAAAAAATATCATCCCATTTGGATTCATAATTTAGTAGCAGTGTGCGGTTGAGTCCACTGGTGTACTTTAATCCTGCGTAGTTTGTCCCATTTTTCTTGAACATCATCATGGGCCCTCCAAATCACCTCCACCTTAAATGAAATTATAAAAACAATTAAAATTTATCTTTTTAACAGTGATGAGAACAAAATAATTTAATCAAAAATGATGTGAAATTTTTTATTATATTTTGAATTTACAATGTAAATTTAGTTTAATACAATGGTGTAAGGGTGAAAATGAAATAGTGAATCATGGTGCGATCAACCTGTTGGTGGCATTGTGTCTTTCCCAATTATATTTGAGATTTTATGTTATACATTTATTGTTATATCTTATATTGAGATAACTTTCCTTGGTACCTCTTATTTAGTGTTTTCTGGGTGTCCTAGTGTGTATTGTTATACTCACACCTTCTTGATATTTTCCTGCATGTGTCGTGTCTTGTATAGATGATGAACCTTTTGACGTTGTCTTCAGAGGAAAGAGTGTAGGTGGAGTGTATCTAGAGCTTCAAAGATTAATGTTGTTACTAGTATCTTTCTTTTGACTTTATTACTCACCCTTAGAGAAGGTTGGACTCTTTACAGTTTATGGTTGGACTTGTATTTGGCCCCTTTTTCCATTTTAGCACTTTTACTATTATACTCTATTATGGGATCTAATCTGTATGAATGAATTGTTTTGGTTTTTTTACATTTTATTATTTTTTGGGCTTGGATATGTTTCCATGTGTACAATTACTTTAGGATAATTCCATCCATTGTGGGATATTCCTACTCAGTGTTTGTAGCGAGCCCCTAGCCTATTGGAGGCGGGATTGAGGTAGTCAGGGGGCATACCTCGGCTAGTCGGGTCATGATAGAGTGGTATGAGGGTGTGGTTATTCCTTTGGACATGATTTAGTAAGATTGGTTTTGGGAAAAAAATGTTTAGTGTGTTGATTTTTTCTTTTAGGCTAGGGAATCCAATGTTGGTGCGGCGACTGACACATCCATTCACTAGGACTCTGATCACCCGTCTTTCGACTCGGTACATGTAAACATTGGTTTCATGGAAAATTTTTGGTACATTAATGATATATTAATAGTTATTTTTTCCATGTAATTAAAAATTAATATCTCTAGATATACCCTTTTTACCATAGCGCATCCTATTTTATTTCAGGATGCCTCCATGCAGACAGTCATCCAAGATTCCACAGTGTTATCATGAGGATGATCCTCCCAGTGACGAGATATCAGTACAAATACTTATACCATAGACATCACCTCTGGGTGGTTTACCAGCTATACCACCACCCGTTGAGTTGTAGTTAGAGTTGGTAGTACCAAATGTGGATTCACACAAGTAGAGTGTGTTACACAAAGATCAAAGGAAGGGTCCTCCCAGTATTCTAGGTGAGCCATACCCCTAGGTGGATGAAGACTAGCTAGAGGTTGTCACATTCATTTTTTACCTTGTGAGGACACCTGCTGATCATATGGAAGTCCTCATAGTGATACTTTTTTAGGGATCTTCTGGGCGATGGTGTAGCTTGGTGACTCAATCACATGAAGAGACAACTCTCTCCTAGATATAATTTGAGCATCTCTTCAGAGAGGATTTCTATCCAGTCACGTTGAAATTGGTACTCATACCGAAACTTCTACATCTATAGTAGGGTAGTATGACTGTGTAAAAGTACTTAATGATGTTTATTTATCTCTCATGTTACTCCTTGGATATAGTATAAGACCATTTCTTCAGATCTCATACTTTTGAGTAGGTCCCTCTCTAAGAAATCAAGGATTTAGTGGAATCTATTAGCAGTTTCACTTATGTTGGGGTGCTTGATTGAGCCTTGTTAGTTGAGAGCTTTCTAGAAGGGAAGACACCAGTAATTATAGCTAGTAGTGGGAACTCAATAGTTGAGTCCTCGATAGTAGGCATCCAATAACAGTCAGATGGATCTAAGCATGTCAAATGCTTCCAGAGGTGATCCCAGGATGTAGGTTCAGTGGTATAGGGCTCTTAGGGTGGCTTGAGTCAGCTGAGAGACAAGCAGTGTTTCTCCATTAATTGTATGGGACATCTATCTTGGGATCATCAGACCCATTTTATAGCTGATCATGAGATGGTTGAGGGACCACTAAGGTAGAGATAGAAGCAGGAATAGGGTGGTATGTAGGGAGTGGATGTAGAATATGGTTTAATAGGGTAGTAGGAGGTGGTTGGAGGTTTCACCTATTACAACCACCACCCCCAGGTGGTCCACGCCAGGTTCAGGGAGTCGGTGGGAAGGGATGAGGCCAATTGTAGCATATGGAGGTATATAATCTCAAGGATCTACGAATTATATGATGTAATATCTGTTTCATTTTTACTTTATCTACAGTATAGATATAAATAGGTTCTATCAATTCCTTCCTTTCCACTTATTTGGTTCATCACTTTTAGATTCTAGTTGAGCCATTAACTCGACCCTTGCGGTTGGGGACTTTGACAGGTGGTGAATCAGCGATTGTGAACTTTTACCAATAGTGTGACCTGACACTTAGAGTTGAGGTTTTTGTGGGATCCATTTATTTCAACAATGAGACCTTACAATGTCATATTAAGTATGATATGGTTATCCCCAATTCATGCCCAGATTGACTATATTAGGTAGAGGGTGTAGTGTTTCTACATTGACATAATGAAGTTTTCCCTTGTGGTTAAAAAGGAGACCTTAGCAGAGTAAGATGAGGTCAGGCATAGGAGAGTGAAGCCAATTACTCACAAGTTGGTTAATATGACTCTTGGAGTAGTTTATTCATTGGAATATCAATTTTCTATAGATTTGGTGGAGTACGAGGATGTATTTCCTGAGGACATATTTCCTGAGGATATTCCATGTTTAACTACATGTCGAGATGTAGACTTCTGTATTGACTTGCAACCCGATATGACATCAATATCTGCACCAGCATATCAGATGGCTCCCATTGATATTTGGGAGATGAGGATGTAGTTGGAGGACTTTTAAGAGAAGGTATTTCTGATACCTGGTGTTTCCCCTAGTTATCCTTAGTGTTGTTTTCTAAAAAATAATATGGGGTATTGAGGTTACCAAATACTGTGGATTTATGACCTCTTTGATTAGTTGAGAGGGGTGTGGTGGTTCTCAAAGATAAAACTTAGGTTGATCTATCGTCAGTTGTGAGTACGGGATGAGGATATAATAAATAAAACATATTTATGTCTCTACAACCACTATGAGTACATGGTGATGTTGTTAGGCATGACGAACTCCCCAACTATGTTCATGGGACTCATGAACCGAATCTTCAACCCCTTCTTAGACTTATTTTTTTCAATCTTTATTAATGACATCCTAGTGTATTCAGCGTCCAAGTAATATCACATGACACACTTGAAGATGGTCGTAGACACACTTTGAAAGAACCATCTTTAGGGGAAGGTCTCAAAGATTCAATTTTGGATTTGAGAGTTCCACTTTCTGGGATACTTCATCTCAAAGGCAAGATTTATAGTGGATGCAGCTATGGTTGAGGTTGTGATTGCTTGGGATCCATGAAAGAGTGTTATTGAGTTTTGGAGTTTCCTTGGGTTGGAAGGTTACTATCAAAGGGTTGTACCCAAATTCTCCATATTTTTAGCACCCTTGATAGCCTTGACTCAGAAGGGGAATCCATTAATATTGAAACAAAGGTTCCAGAAGTGCCTTTAGGAGCTGAGATAGATGTTGAAAAACACTCATATCTTGATATTTCCAGAGGATGGTGTTGAGTACGTAGTATTCTGTGATGCATCAGGGACCGTAATGTTTTTTGTAATGATGTAGTGGAAAGCGTTTATTACCTATGTTTCACTCCAGTTGAGACCACATGAATAGAACTACATGACCCAAAATATTTACTTATAAATGGTATTATCTGATTTGAATGTGTGGAAACATTGCCTGATGGGTGAGTGGATTGTCATCTACTCTATCCAGATGATTATCAAGTGTATATTCTCACCAAATGAATTTAACTTAAGGAAAAGGTGATGGATATAGTTTCTACAATACTATGACATTGAGGTTTTCTATACTCCTAGGAAAGGGAACATGGTGGAAAGTGATCTCATTATGAGATATTTTTCTTAGTTGTTGGATGAGGCATTGGAGTAGTTATCCTCATTTCAGTTTTCCTTCATGGTCAAGGATGGGGCTTAATATCTTAAGTTTATGGTTGTTTCCCCTACACTTTTATATTGTTTCCAGGGTTCTTAGGATAGAGATATTGACTATGATACCTTAAATACTTATACATCCATGGGATATTCTACTGATGGGTATTCTGAAGTTAGGTAGAACATTATCATTTTTAGAGGACATGCGATGATACCTTTGATTTTTTAAGAGGAGTTGTTGTGGTAGTTTCATAAATACCATTAGGCGGTACAACAAGGTTTGTAAAAGATATACCAGGACCTCAGACATCTATTTGAGTGGCCAGTTATGAGAAGAGAGTTGTAGATTTTGTCTCTCAATGCCTTACTTTTTTCTAGTGAAGGATGAGCACCAAGTATCAATGAGTTCAGATCAACCCCTTGAGGTTATAGAGTGGAAGTGGGATGGGATATCTATATAATTCATGACAAGATTACCATGTACATATAGGGGACATGATTCCATCTGGGTGATTGTTACTAACTCACCAAGTCATCCCGCTTCTTGGCTATTTGAGATTAGATTTCAATAGAGATATTGGGGTGCCAATAAATTCAAGAGATAATCGGACTCCATGGATTTCTATTGATGATTTTATCTGAAAGTGATGATCACTTCACATATCGATAATGGAGGGGGTTATAGGGGAATTTTGAGGCTCAGTTATACTTGAGCACAACATTTCACCATGATATTGATGTCCAGATAGAGCAGACCATTTAGGTATTAGAGGATATGTTACAGGCTTGCATGTTGTACTTTGGTTGTAGTTGGGAGGATCACCTACCCTTGGTGGAGTTTTTATAAAAAAAATAATTTCATCATCGATATAGAGCTATATTAAAGGCTTTGTATGGGAAATATTTTATGTCACCATTTTGTTGGACTAACCCAATAGATTCATCACTCATGGGTCTAGAGTTGGTGTTAGTAGCTACTGAGATGGTGCAGATCATCTAGGAGGGGATGAAGACTATACAGATTCATCAAAATTCTTATGATGACAGATAAAAGAGGCCTTTGGAGTTTCAGTAAGGATACCATGTGTTCCTTTGTATTTCACCTCGAATTGGGTTATATAGATTTGGACAAGGTGATAAGTTATCTCTGAGGTTCATCAGCCCTTTCTAGAAACTACATAGAGTTTCTAAGGTGGTGTACCACTTAGCTCTGCCACTGTAGTTAGAATGGGTACACGATTTCTTCCACATGTCATAGCTAAGGAGGTATGTTCATGACCCATCACATGTTATCAACTGGGGAGAGCTTGACGTCAAATAGGGAGTTACCTGTAGAGACCGGAAGCTTGACGTACATGGACATTACATTACTTTTGCGGAATACTTAGTACATAACAAAAACACAAACACAAGGACCATAATAGTTTAGTGTCTTTGGAAACTCGGAACTTAATCTTCTAATCATGGTGAAAGATCTTCAATATATCCCATAAAGATATTCCCTTTTTTTCTTACCTAAAACCTTTATTTATATCCTGGGGAAAAGAAAACATAAAAGGGTGAGCTCAAATGCTCAGTAAGGGTAAACAAAAGAAATATCAATCACCTCATATTCATAAGAACATATCTTTTGGAAATCTTAACCTGCAAAAGAGATCATAATTTCATAACATGGGATAAATCATAGTAGTGAAATGTAATACCAATAATCATAACTTAAAACATGAAACTTTGTGTCATACACACATAATAATAGAGAATCATTTCTTATTAGTCAAGACTCATTACCAAGACTATCTTAGTGGACAAAGTCCCTTTCTGAACCGAGTTCACTCCTCGTTTCAGTCCTGTTTCACTGAACCGGTATAACCTACCGTTCCAGCCATGTTTATATCATGAGATATAAAATCTTTACCCATTTCATTGGAGGGAGATATAGGTCCCACCCATCTCATAATGATACCATTCTTATGCGTACCACAAAATCATAAATCATACATCATTGCATAACCCATGTAATAAAAATGGGAATCTTAAACATCATTACATCATAAATAAATTCATATAAGATAAAGGAATTCATTAAAATAATTCCATCACAACATAATCAAATCAATTTAATAATAGGGATAGAAAAAAAACACTTGATTATCTTATATGGAAAATAATTTTGATAAAACACTTGAACTCTATTCTTGAGGAAAATATCCTTTCTACTTCAAAAACACTTTTCCTTTCTTAACATGTCATACAATTATAAACTAAGAGAAGTTGATTAAAAATAAACATGAAAACTTGTAAAGGAAGATTCTTGGAAATAATTTTTTAAAAATCCATTCATGCCGTATAAGTTAAAAAAACATTCTTCTCGTACTTTTTTCGGAAATTCAAAAAGTACCTCGTACGAAAAACGACAAAAGATTCCTTTCATATGTTTTACTAAAATCTCACCGAAGGGTAAATTTGGATTTAAACAATTTTAGGTGGATGTAAATAATATTACATATTGAAGAAACATGGATGTGGATGATAAAATACACCCCAGTAAATACCAAAGTATAAACAATCTTGGATAAAAATGAGATTGTGATATTTCCCTTACCTTAGGTCCAATTTGCTTCGTAAGTGTCTGAATCTCCTGTATAATGATTTAAATAATGTCATTGACTTATTCCAGAATTATACTCATTGTTATGATATCATATATGGTTCACTTATGACTTTATATTACCCGTTCTTTTGTAAATTCCATGTTAATGAGTGTTTTGGGTATAATCGTCTCATTTGTCGTTCGTGTTTTAACTTGTAATTATTCATATGATTACTTAGATCATGATTACTTAAATAAAGAATGTAAAACATGATTTATATATAATATATATTCATAATATATATATATATATAATAGATCAGTAAATGGAAAGAAATACACCATTCATGGAGACGGTAGGCCGTACGTACGCATGAACGCTGTTTTTGTTTCCTTATTGAGTTGAATGGAATTAAGTAGATGACATACATATATATACACATAAATCCCGTATTATTATGTCATATATTTCATGATTACTTATTATATATACTTTATAATTATTCATGAATGGTTAATGTGGAGAATGAATCTCATCGCGTCGTGGAGATGGTAGTCCGTACGTACGCACGAGCGATGATATCGTTCTCATGATCGTGGGACTGTAATGGAGTGTATGTATACTATCTCAGAATCAATATAACTTTAAAATAATCATATATAGTTATTATTTACACCATTATACCCATCCAAGTAAGGTGGTGGTGGAAAATAGATTACACCACGGCGTGGAGACGGTATTCCGTACGTACGCACGCGCGGTGATTTCATTTTCCGTAGGATGGATAGATGGTGAAATAGGGTTTTTTCATACTTATAATAACATATCAGTATATGATTGATACTGATGTCATTACTTCATGATGAAACAACTAAAGAAGAAGAAGTGGAAGAAGAAATAAAGATGAAAGAATCGGTAACGGGCATTACCTCTTCTTTGAAGCGCTTCTTTGAGACCTCCTTTTAGGGCACTAAAATTGGTCTTTGAAGAAGACCAGGACCTCTAGGATGTCTCTAGGGAAGTGGAGATAAGAAATTGTCAGGGTTTGGACGAGCTGGAAGGCTCAAAGTGGTGTGAGGAAGAGAGGGAGGAGGTTCCCTTTTATAAGGGAGGAGAGGGGCTCCTTTGGAAAACTAAAACTATTATTTTATTATATAGTCATATTCAGTTTTAAACAGCTCCAAATTAATTTATCTAGAATCTAAGGTGGGGATGGGTCGAAATACTCTCATCCAATAGAATTTAGACAAGTTTAGGTTCCTATTTTAACCTTATCATTTATATTTAACATTAAGTTAAATAATTTTACTTTTACCGTGTCTTCTTGTGTTATTACACTATAAGGTTAATAAACATACTATAACAAGACAAACGAACCCCAAGTTGTTTATTATTAATATATATAACCTTATCTAAGTCATTTCGCTGAACTTTAGATTTTTAGGAATAAAATAACAATTAATAATATAATATTTGTTTTAAAAACTATTTTATGTCAATTTTGACACTATTTGGTAATTGATTTTTGTAAAAATCATAAAAGAATGATTAATTCAAAAAAAGTTAATAAAATAAATACTAACATGTCATATTAACCTAGAAAATTATTTTAATTCATAAAAAGTTTCAAATTACATTTATTTGGGTATTTATAACATCAATTATGTCAATATTTCATTAATAATATAATTACTACATCATCGTTGTGTCACAAATAAATTAAATTATTTAATGTATAAAAATTACAAATAAAATATAATTATGTAGGAAATATTTTTATCTTTCTAATGAATATTTATAGTCGAATTTATCTTGTGTATAACCCTATATTAAAAATTATTTACTTATTAAACTTTGATTTTAACTATTTTAACCCTTCTTTAAATAAATTAATAATAAATGTCCTAATCTAATACAAGTGGGATTAAATGGTTATATTTTATTCCTAAGGTTGTTTTTGGTCTAATTACACTTATCCAATAGAATTAGGACATGTGTTAGGGTAATAATAATATCATTTTTACCCTTAATTACCCTATTTACTTTTAACCGTGGTAAAAAAAAGTCAAAAGTTACTATTCACCAAAAATTATTTTCATCTCATTGAACCACATTTTAGTCCTTGATATTAATCGTGTCTCTCGGATTTTCTAAATTCCACTCACAAAAGCGGTAAAATTAAGTTTTATGAAAAATTCAGTTTTTTAACTACCACTTAGTGGTTTCACTATTCATCAAAAAATGAACGTTTCCAGAAAAATACAAAAAATTAGGTCTAAGCTATATTTGATATTATGAATTAAAAAATGACGTCTATTTACCAAATTCAAAACATATCAGTTACATTAATTAATTTAAAAATTAATTCACGTCGTCAAAACAAATAGCGTGTTTTTAAGAGATAATAACTATCAAAAGATTGACACTTGTTTATGTCTGATTTAAATGTGAAATTACATCCAATGACCAAAATTGTATTAAATTGTAAAAATATATTCTAAATATACTTTAAACCACTCAAATTAATAATTTATCACTATTAATTATTTTTATTAAAAGAGTTGTTTTTAATTAAAATTTAGTAATTTTCACTATTCATCAGAAAATGAAAGTTATCCGAAAAGTACAAAAATTTCACCCTAAGCTAATTTCGATATTCCGAATCCAAAAATGAAGTCCATTTTGAAAAATAAAATTTATAAAATTTCAAAAAGTGGTTATTGGTATTCATAACGGCTAGTTTTTAATAATATTTTAATAGCATATTGTTGTTTGGTGAAACTCGGTATTGCGTACTACACACGCCATCGAGGAAGGCCGCGATTGCGTGTAATGCAAGGCAATTCAAGGATGCGTGTTGTGCAAGCCCCTTTTGGTGTAGCGTACAACACAAGACACGAAATTAAAAAGAATATTTTTCATAAAAAGAATAGTGTGAGAGGCAAAAATCATGCTAGGGAAAACAACATAATAAAGGGGGAGTACCTTCAATATCTAACATCTTATGTTTAATTCTACGATCGTTAGCGCAATTCTAGGACTATAACATACACTTATACTTAACCTTAGGTACATCCCTAGACATACCTTAGAAATATCTCTAGGGATCTCACTAAAGTTCTCGCATCCTAGTTTCCAAAGGTTGACTAAACCTTTCCTCTGATACCAACTGTAGAGACCCGAAGCTTGATGTACATGGACATTACATTACTTTTACGGAATACTTAGTACATAACAAAAACACACACACAAAGACCGTAATAGTTTAGTGTCTCTGTAAACTCGGAACGTAATTATTTGTGGCATACACACATAATCATAGAGAATCATTTCTTATTAGTCAAGACTCATTTCCAAGACTATCTTAGTGGACAAAGTCCCTTTCTGAACCGAGTTCACTCCTCGTTTCAGTCCTGTTTCACTGAATCGGTATAACCTACCGTTCCAGCCATGTCTATCTCATGAGATATAAAATCTTTACCTAGTGAATTGGGGGGAGATATAGGTCCCACCCATCTCATAATGATACCATTCTTATGTGTGCCACAAAATCATAAATCATACATCATTGCATAACCCATGTAATAAAAATGGGAATCTTAAACATCATGACATCATAAAACAATTCATATAAGATAAAGGAATTCATAAAAATAATTCCATCACAACATAATCAAATCAATGTAATAATAGGGATAGAAACAGAACCCTTTATTATCTTAGATGGAAAATAATTTTGATAAAACACTTGAACTCCATTCTTGAGGAAAATATCCTTTCTACTTCAAAAACACTTTTCCTTTCTTAACATGTCATACAATTCTAAACTAAGAGAAGTTTATTAAAAATAAACATGAAAACTTGTAAAGGAAGCTTCTTGGAAATAATTTTTTAAAAATCCATTCATTCCGTATAAGTTAAAAAAAACATTCTTTTCATACTTTTGTCGGAAAGTCAAAAAGTACCTCGTACGAAAAACGACAAAAGATTCCTTTCATATCTTTTACTAAAATCTCACCGAAGGGTAAAATTGGATTTAAACAATTGTAGGTGGATGGAAATAATATTACATATTGAAGAAACATGGATGTGGATGATAAAATACACCCCAGTAAATACCAAAGTATAAACAATCTCAGATAAAAATGAGATTGTGATATTTCCCTTACCTTAGGCCCAATTTGCTTCGTAAGTGTCTGAACCTCATGTATAATGATTTAAATAATGTCATTGACTTATTCCAGAATCATACTCACTGTTATGATATTATATATGGTTCACTTATGACTTTATATTACCCGTTCCTTTGTAAATTCCATGTTAAAGAGCGTTTTGGGTATAATCGTCTCATTTGTCATTCGTGTTTTAACTTGTAATTATTCATATGATTACTTAGATCATGATTACTTAAATCTAGAATGTAAAACATGATTTATATATAATATATATTCAGAATATACATATATATAATAGATCATTAAATGGAAAGAAATACACTGTTCATGGAGACGGTAGGCCGTACGTACGCATGAACGTTGTTTTTGTTTCCTTATTGAGTTGATTGGAATTAAGTAGATGACATACATATATATACACATAAATCCAGTATTATTATTTCATATATTACATGATTACTTATTATATATACTTTATAATTATTCATGAATGGTTAACGTGGAGAATGAATCTCATCGCGTCGTGGAGACGGTAGTCCGTACGTACGCGCGAGCGATGATATCATTCTCATGATCATGGGACTATATTGGAGTGTTTGTATACTATCTCAGAATCAATATCACTTTAAAATAATCATATATAGTTATTATTTACAGCATTATACCCATTCAAGTAAGGTGGTGGTGGAAAATAGATTACACCACAGCGTGGAGACGGTATTCCGTACGTACGCACGCGCGGTGATTTCATTTTTTGTAGGATGGATAGATGGTGAAATAGGGTTTTTTCATACTTATAATAACATATCAGTATATGAGTGATACTGATGTTATTACTTCATGATTAAACAACTAAATAAGAAGAAGTGGAACAAGAAATAAAGATGAAAGAATCGGTAACGGGCATTACCTCTTCTTTGAAGCGCTTCTTTGAGACCTCCTTTTAGGGCACTAAAATTGGTCTTTGAAGAAGACCAGGACCTCTAGGATGTCTCTAGGGAAGTTGAGAGAAGAAATTGGCAGGGTTTGGACGAGCTTGAAGGCTCAAAGTGGTGTGAGGAAGAGAGGGAGGAGGTTCCCTTTTATAAGGGAGGAGATGGTCTCCTTTGGAAAACTAAAACTATTATTTTATTATATAGTCATATTCGGTTTTAAATAGCTCCAAATTGATTTATCTAGAAGCTAAGGTGGGGATGGGTCGAAATACTCTCAT
This sequence comes from Viscum album, assembly GCA_963277665.1. NCBI lineage: Eukaryota > Viridiplantae > Streptophyta > Magnoliopsida > Santalales > Viscaceae > Viscum > Viscum album. The sequence continues at coordinate 847,499,125 of OY728121.1, read as the reverse complement.
AAAATAGAATTCATACAAGTTTAGGTTCCTATTTTAACCTTATCATTTAGATTTAACATTAAGTTAAATAATTTTACTTTTACCGTGTCTTCTTGTGTTATTACACTATAAGGTTAATAAACATACTATAACAAGTCAAACGAACCTAGAGTTATTTATTATTAATATATATAACCTTATCTAAGTCATTTGGCCTATCCTTATATTTTTAGGAATAAAATAATAATTAATAATATAATATTTGTTTTAAAAACTATTTTATGTCAATTTTGACACTATTTGGTAATTGATTTTTGTAAAACTCATAATAGAATGATTAGTTCGAAAAACGTTAATAAAATCAATACTAACATGTCATATTAACCTATAAAATTAGTGGAATTCATTAAAAGTCTCAAATTACATTTATTTGGGTATTTATAACATCAATTATGTCAATATTTCATTAATAAGATAATTACTACATCATCGTTGTGTCACAAATAAATAAAATTATTTAATGTCTAAAAATTAGAAATAAAATATAATTATGTGGGAAATATTTTTATCTTTCTAAGGAATATTTATAGTCGAATTTATCTTATGTATAACCCTATATTAAAAATGATTTACTTATTAAACTTTGATTTTAACTATTTTAACCCTTCTTTAAATAAATTAATAATAAATGTCCTAATCTAATCCAAGTGGGCTTAAATGGTCATATTTTATTCCTAAGGTTGTTTTGGGTCGAATTACACTTATCCAATAGAATTAGGACATGTGTTAGGGTAATAATAATATCATTTTTACCCTTAATTACCCTATTTACTTTTAACCGTGGTAAAAAAAAGTCAAAAGTTACTATTCACCAAAAATTATTTTCATCACATTGAACCACATTTTAGTCCTTGATATTAATCGTGTCTCTCGGATTTTCGAAATTCCACTCATAGAAGCGGTAAAATTAAGTTTTATGAAAAATTCAGTTTTTTAACTACCACATAGTGGTTTCACTATTCATCAAAAAATGAACATTTCCAGAAAAATACAAAAAATTAGGTCTAAGCTATATTTGATATTATGAATTCAAAAATGACTTCTATTTACCAAATTCAAAACATATCAGTTACATTAATTAATTTAAAAATTAATTCTCGTCGTCAAAACAAATAGCGTGTTTTTAAGAGATAATAACTATCAAAAGATTGACACTTGTTTATGTCTGATTTAAATGTGAAATTACATCCAATGACCAAAATTGTATTAAATTGTAAAAATATATTCTAAATATACTTTAAAACAACTCAAATTAATAATTTATCACTATTAATTATTTTTATTAAAAAAGTTTTTTTTAATTAAAATTTAGTAATTTTCACTATTCATCAGAAAATGAAAGTTATCCGAAAAGTACCAAAATTTCACCCTAATCTAATTTCGATATTCCGAATCCAAAAATGAAGTCCATTTTGAAAAATAAAATTTATAAAATTTCAAAAATTTGTTATTACTATTCATAACGGCTAGTTTTTAATAATATTTTAATAGCTAATCGTTGTTTGGTGAAACTCGGTATTGCATACTACACAAGCTATCGAGGAAGGTCGTGATTGCGTGTAATGCAAGGCAAGTCAAGGATGCGTGTTGTGCAAGCCCCTTTTGGTGTAGCGTACAACACAAGACACGAAATTAAAAAGAATATTTTTCATAAAATCTTGGGGTGTTACATTACCTTTACTGAATATCCTTTTGAGAATGAGGATTTGTAGGATAGGATCCTTCATGGGAATTTTATTCCCCTTGTACATGTTCATTGGAAGCATGGGAATCTTCAGGAGAGAACGAGCGAGTGGGAGGCTCAGATTATTTCTCAGTACCCACATCTCTTTATGTAGCCCTTGTTTTTCATTTGTGGGCCATAAATACATAAGGTGGGGAGAATGTAACCTCTTATATTTTCCACGAATTATTTTTTAATATTGTATTGATTATTATTGAGACCAGGTGTTGAGACAACATGAAATTATGAGACCCAGTGTTCCTAGAATAAATGTTTCAAATATATTAAATATATTAAATAGCAAGAATGTATAGTTTTATTGAAAAGGTGGAATAAATTCTGAACAGAGGATATGATCATAAATATGAGGGAACTATTGAATTCGGAATGGGGTTTTTACTCTAGGTGCGACATAACATTAGTTAGTGTGGGTCATTTGTGAGAAATTCGCAGCATGCATAAAATGAATAAAATAATTCATTGAATTATTTTATCTATTTTTTTGATGGAGTGACGTAGAAACCTAATTTTTTTTTATTTTAAAAACAAGATTATGGATAAATTTTAGGGTTATCTACATAACCCTATGATTCGACAAGAGCCATTGGAGTCGTTGGAGGAGATTTCATCGGATAACGACGCCCAGATTGAAGATCGACGACCCAAAACAAGATGGAATCGAAGGATCTCACCAAAGAATACAACACCACATCATTATTAATCAATGATTGATCCAACTCGGGGTAGGGTGGTTTTTTGATTTGTTTCCCTTACCTGTTATTTATTCCTGTGATGAACATAGATCAATCGAACAAAGAATTGATCTATGGATCATGTGAAATTATTATATGGGTTTATTATGGGGTGATTTTGGGAGAATTACATTATTTTTTTGATTTTTCTTTTATCATTCTAATGGAAATTAATCGAGATAAAAAATAGCATCAATCAAGGTTTTCCCCACTCATTTGTTCTTGTGCTTTTCTCCCTTGGTTCTTCATTTCACCTTGGGATTTTTTTTCATTTGGCTCGGGGTTCGATATATCTTGATCAGTCGATCATTGTGTACTAATTTATTGGCACAATGATCAGATATCATATATCTAGGACCATAATGACATGAAGGTGGTGTGACAATGGAGATAGTAGCGAATTGGATGGTGTAGGTACCCGATTTTTGTGTTCTTCGGCATGCAATGAAGAATGATGATGATCCTATTTTCCAAGAGGATCTAAGGCCTAGATCGTGTTTATTTCATGATGGAATGATTCAATGAGGCTCAATATTCATTTTTTCATTGAATTTATCACCTGATCAAGGGCCATAGAATCATCCAGGATGCACAAAGTCGGATATGAATTTCTATAAAAATCTAAATTACAAGAAATGTGATCTGGATCCACACACCGTGTGGGGACCCCTGTGCAAAAGTTGGTGTTTCAGAGGAACTTAATCTTAACACTGGGTGTGAACTTTATCACAAAGCTTGTAGTCCCTACCCAGATACTCAGCTTGTACCTCGGAGGTACACAGACAAGAGGTGGAGTACCAGGGTTGGAGCATGCCTTGCGCTCCCCAACATGTACATAGATTGGACCAAGTACACGGGCTAAATTGTGTACCGGTACACATGAAAACGTAGACAGGATAAATACATGTACGAGAACATGGAAAAGAATCATAGGTAGGATACCGTGTGTCTCTACACACCATGTACCCCTTCTAGATGCTATGTATGTGGAGACTACATGACCTTGTAAAGGCCCGGACAGTGACTCATTAGGAATTTTACCAAAAACTCGGTTCCATAAAACGGTTATACCAAAATGGTGGAACCCATCAGAGGCACACAATGAAACGGTTACACTACTTATGGTGTTCCACCGAACCAGTGGCACCGTTATGGTGGCACTGTGATAGCATCACCATAGCAGTCGCACCGTCAAGGTCGCACACTGAAACGGTGGCATGATTTATGGTGTTCAACCAAACTGGTGGCACCATGATAGTGGCACCATAGTGGTCTCACTTTCATGGTCTCACGCCAAAATAGTGGCACCTCTTATAGTGGCATCGTGAAAGTGGATCCATTACGGTGTCTCACCAAACGGTGTCCCACCCTTTTTTTTCTAGTTTCTGACTTTTTCTAATTCCACCCCTGAAATGTATCTTTTGATGTAAAAGTGTTTTATTACCCCTTTCAAGACATTAAAATCCCATAAATGATATCTAAAATCCCCCAAGAGCTGGGTGACCATTGACTTACCAAAACCTGTGCCTTTTTCCTCAATGTCACACCCTTTTTCCCATACTTTCCAGTTCCTCCCCTATTACACATTTTCCTCTATTTAAAGGAAATATTTTAACTCCCATCCTTTATGGACTCCTCCATGATAAGAATTATTAAATGAAAATTAATTCTATCATGTGTAACCAGCCAACTGCATGGAAAAACCATGATCCACTTTTAAATCCATTCAAGATTTCGTATCTTGTAACTCAAGGATCTTACCTTTTATCACATAATATTATTTCTTCTTCTTGGATTGTCTCTTTAATTTCCTTGGTGTATTTAAAGCCCCCCCCCCCACAAGGCAAGTGGTACACCTCTGCTGGAGCCTTTACTACTCAATCTTGGAGTCCTTGGAGTTCCTCCCCTGCAAGTCGCTCATCCCCAGTTCTTGGCACATGGAGAAAAACATCAATCTTTGATCATCCCGATAGGGTTTTTCCTTCATATCTCTTTACTGTTTATCATGCGGGGTGAGTATGATAATGTTTCTATAGGTATGAATGAAACCAAACCGTAACGAATATAATAAATGGTTTTTAAAAAATTAAGGGGTGTGTTTGATTATGTTTTTGTACTCTTTTACCTTTACTTATATGTTGTGAATTGTATGGGCTTATGTCCACTGAAAATTTTGGATGTTGGTGGTCTCTTCTTTCACACTAATGAACCTATGTTTTCTGTATAATTTTGTGATTAAATGGTCATAACATGGAAACTGGTTAATCACATAAACTTCATTGATTAAATGTATTCCCGATGAATAATAATCCTTGTGTGGTCACCCCAATTAACCAAATGGAAATACGGAACTAAAGGAATGGTGTGTTTAAATCTAAAAACACCCTTGCTCTATTCTAGTGATGTGTAGGGTTGTTCTGCTTGATTCGTGTGAGGTGAAATAGATGGTTATAGGATCCCCAATTGTGTATTTGTTAGTTTGTGGATTTGGGGCTATATGTTGGGGCTTGGTTTGGTTCCAGTACCACGAGGGATCTCACAGATCCCTTTGGTTGTTGTGACCTTACAAGAGAACTGGGTTTGAATGCTTAATTTGTTTCTTGGCTATTTTTCTTTCCTTGGTTTTGGTTATGCCTGTTAGTTTCCCGGTAGTGAAGAGTTTTTCAAATGAAACAACATGAATGTGATAACAAGAATGGGTTAAATGGGGAATTGTTTTCCGGGAATGATTTGTGACTTGGTTGTGGATGTTGTTCTTTTTATGAATGAATAGTAACAAGGGTGTTTGTGTATGGGCTGGTTTTGGAACCCCTAGGTTTGGATGAGTTATTGTTTACCTATATTTATAATTTAGTTCTTATGTTTCTTATTCATGCCCTTCCCAAGTTGATCACTTCATTTCTAACACCCCCATTTCATGGGGGAGGGTGATTTTACAGCACTCCTATGAGTGGTTGTTTATTAGCTCATTTTCTGCTCCCTTTACTGAGTAGCCCAAGACTCTTCAGGTAGGGTGTGATGGCATGAGGTCCATTATAGCCCAAGATTCTTCAGTTAGGGTAGTTGTGGTGGTTGGACTAGCTGTGTGCAGGCAGTTTGTTTCCCAATTGTCATCGGGATGAGGCGTAGGTGTCTTTGGGTGTAGTGGTAGTTGTTCTGGACCAGGTGTCTTTGGGTGCGGCGATAGTTATTGTGGCCTAGGTTTCCTTAGTTGGAGATGTGTGTGGTTTTTGTGGACCATGTTTCTGTCGGTGGGATGCGTGGTTGTGGTGGCCCAAAAGGTTGTTGTTGGCACGACAGTGAAAATGGCGGGGGAGGTCTGACGTGTAGGATATCTTCAATATCCAATGGGAAAGTGGGGTAGGTTACCCAAACATCGATGTGATACTAATATTAATTTAATTGACTTGTGTTATTTGGGGAGTGTGCTTTGGTGAGGTTTGGGTGGATACTTTCCTTGTCAGGTGCTCTGGTTATCTCCTTTTCTCATAGGGAATTAGAATTCCTCCCCACTTGTGCATGAGAGCTTTTGGTCTTCCCTACTGAGTATACCTGTATACTCACCCTATGTATATAAAACTATTTTCAGGTTTCTTGGAGGACTTCGGGGACCGCGCGGGACTGGATTTTCTCATACGCTGGGACCGTTAGTGTTGGTTCTTTTCTTTTATTTTCGTACTTCCCTTTGGAGTTTTCATTTAGTTTTAGAAATTTATATTGGAACATGAATGTGGGAATGAATTGATTTTGGATTTATTTTTTTACTTCCAGATTTGGTGTTCTTTGGGATTTACTATCTTATCTCTTGATCCTTTTCAAAAAAAAGGGGTAATTCCTTCCATGTCACATGTGACATTATACCCTTGGTGCTAGTCTCCACTCCAGGGCCTATTGAAGGCAGGACGTAGGGGTCATTATCACTCCTTTAACTTGAAGAAGGAAGGGTCTGGAAGTTTTTTGTCCCTTCCCTCATCTTTATGAAGGCGGGTCATGATATCCTTGTGAGTCTCTTCCACATGGGCATGCATGGGGATAGCTGGACACACCATGTACCCCCTAGTACACACTGTGTACCCCCTTCGAGAGTGCTTGTGGATCTTTGTTTTCATAGTTTGAACCAATGTTGGTTGATTTTTTCCCTTATACCTTTCCCTCTAGGTTATAGTGTGAAATTACATCCTCATCATAGGATTGTAATCCCTTCTAGATATTGAGTCTCAAATATATTTTTGGTGTCCCTCTCTGATACCATAGCACGATCCTCTATCACCTTTGTTCCCTAGGTGGGATTTCTGGCATCAACATGACCTCCTTGGGTAGGGTGTTGATCCTCCATCTAGTAGGGTGTATTAGTATGGTTTATGGTATCACTCAAAAACAATCTCCCATGTATTGGTTGGATCCAAATTAGGTTTGTGGTGTTCCCCAATGGTTCTGAGTGTGACCCCCTAACTTTGTATCAGTGACTTCTTAGACCAGTGAGATTTCTTGGGTGGGGCCCAATGATCTATACCACTTTGTTGAGTGTCTCTGATGATAGCATAGCTCATGGAGTGGGTTCTAATAGAACGATTATTTCATCGAATAGAATCTTGTGGCTGATAGTTGGTTACGACCACCTGGTGGTGTGGTTTCTTTCTGAAGTATATCTAGATGTTTCCATTATAAATTGATTATTATATCTTGTATTAAGTTGACTGTACTTGGTGCTTCATGTTTAGTGTTTTAGAGGTGTCCTACTGAGTATTGTTATACTCAGCCCTATATGGGATTTTCCCACATTTATCATGTCTTATGAAGATGATGGCCCTTTTGATGGTGTCCTAGGAGGATAGGGAGTGGGTGGAGCATAGCTAGAGCTTGACAGATTCAATTGGTTATAGAGATATTACTTTTGACTTTAGCCCTTACCCTTGGAGAAGGTTGTGCCCTTTACAATTTTTTTTGGGATTGTATTTGGCCCCTTTTTCAATTTTAGTACTGTCATACTCTATTGTGGGATCTTAGATGTATTCAATCATTGTTTTAGTTGTTTTAAATTTCATCATTGTGTGGACCTAGATATGTGTTCGTGTGTACATGTACATTAGGCTAATGCCTCCCATTGTGGTATATTCATGCTTGGTGTTGGTCGTCATCCCCTAGCCTATTAAAGGTGGGTGTGGGGTTCTCACGGGTTGGACCTTTCCAGGTTGGTTCGTCACACCATTGCTCAATTCAGGGATCAAAACACAATTCTGTTAATCCCAGTGAGATCATCCATTATTTATATAGATTATATATATATATATATATATTAAAATTGATACATTATTATTTCATTATTTAATTATATATAAAATAATTGATATTTTTTAAAATATATTATTAAATATATAAATATAAAAATAAATATAATAACATTAATAATTATATTTAAATTCTAAAATATTTATAATGTATTACTAATTATATAAATATGTATTATTAATTATATATAAATTGATTTTTTTGTCGTTGAAAAAAAATCTTTTGGGGTTCTTTTGGATTGTGTTTTCTGATTATTTCATGTGAAATTTATTTGAAAAGGTTTGAATTTTTTAGAGAGAACTATTTATATAGGTTAGACACCATGCCACAACACCATAGGTTGCATCATGGAATATGATGTGTAGATCTCTCTCTACCACTTTCCAGGTGTCCACACCATAGCACTACAGACTATGAAGATAGGAAGGTTTCATAAGGAGGATAGAAATTTGGTAAGGGCCATTTCTTTACCATTCAAGCTGTAGTGATACTGGATTTTCCACAGAAGTATTTCAGGAAAAAGACAAAAAAATTATGCACTGGAAACGACCATCCAAGAGGCCAACTGCCTCAAAGGTAGCTTGCCAAGATCAAAGATATCCATGGAATAGGTGGAATGTGGGAAAGGTACAACACATACCCAATACGGGCTAGTACTAGGTATAAGTCGGGATATAGTGTAGGGTGACATTATGTGGGAAAGCACTATGCGTGGTGGCATGATGACTCAGAAGTATGAGGAGGTTTCTAAGGGATTTTAAAGGTTTCTTTTTGTGGTTCCAAGTTGATATTTCACTCAATAATACTATATAGTTTCTGATGTGATATTTTAACATTATAGGCCACGCCAATTTTTTTTTAAATATCATATAATGTGGATAACATAATGCATAAAGAGTTTTTGTGTCATACATCATAGTGGGGGAGACCGCATCACAGAAGTGTCTAGTTAATTTTTGATATCATTAGAGTTTTGAGGGTACTTTCTCCATGGAGGATGTACCATGCCACAGTTATGTTATGGCTAGATATGACCATGCCACATAAATTCCTTTCATTATTGATGCTATATTTTAGGAAGAGTGTGAGAAGGATTCAACTTGAGTCTACACGGGACCATGTTATTGGATGATGGACCATTCCACATCCAGTTTGGTAAATCAAGGGAGTTTGAAGAGATCATTCCATGAACATGGGTGCATTAAAATAAAATTAGATTTATGGGTCTAGTCAAATACAGGATTTCACACCATAGTAAATTGTATAATATCACATTCTATATGTCTGTACATAGACTAAAATATAGAAAAATGATTCATGTTAGGGTGAATCTATTGGGGAAGATGACCACATTGTGGTCAACTGGTCTCCAAAAAACCTATATATTTTATTGGAATTTAAAATGGGAGTTTGGTGTCATAATTTAAGGTTATGTATGTGAATTAAAATGATATTAATAACCCTATTAAGTTGTATATGACGCATGTTATAATCTTAGAAGGAGATAATGAGAATATTTGATCTCGACCCATAGATCAAAGTGTGGGGTTAAAAAATTCCCCAAAAACTACAGATAATAGTTCCAAGAAAAGAATATCATATAATATATGACTATTGGGAAAAAATAATAAAACTTATAAAGAAAAGAATAAATAGAGATCCAGTTTAGACCAAAATTGAAAGGATATATAACTAGGTTCAATCACTGGAATGTTAGAGAGGACAATATTGGATATTATTAAGATTTTTCATACAAGAATATCATCATTATGTGTAGAAGTGATAATACATTTTTGGTGTAATTTCTCATCATACATTTATAGATAATAATAGAATCAAAAAAGAAGAAGGGAGAACCTATCGATGAAGATGAGTAGATCTCTTTTCAATGTTTTTTATTGATAATAAATATGGAGTTTTAGTGTGATATATCTATTTTGTAATCACATTTCAAGTAGTGTTTTTAGTGTATCATGTGAACATACATATTTCTATGCATAATTAATGTATTATCCCATTTGTGTTAACCAAGTAAAATCACTTGTTCCATTTTATTTCATTATTCAATTAAAATTTATGGTGAGAGAGAGAATAACATTCCCCAAAATTAGAGAGATAGATCATGATCAAGGATAAAGTTTGAAATTGTAATACCCAAATCAACCCCTATCTATATTCCTTGATTAGGGAACAAAAATAGATATAAAATATAATGTTTTTTGGGGAAAAAATCACTCTCAGAAACATGGATGAAGTGTAATTTGTAAATCACAAAGGCATACCCATTTTTTAAGGAAATAATTTCTTGTTATGGAAAAAATATCATTAATTTAATTCTTTCGGAATATATTTTTTCAAAACATTTATATATGGTAACATGGATTTTATGGATAGTATAGATCTATCATAAATTGATCATAGGGATCAGGATGTTTATTGTAAGGTAATAAATGCATTAGGGGGAGATCTATAAAACACTATCTATACCAAGGTAATGTCATGAAAAACCTAACATGCTATATAGGAATTTTTTTAAATATTTATGAAGGTGATACTAAATTTATTTAGGTGAATTTTCAAGTTATATCGAATAAATATGAATATTTAAGGATGACATCAAATGAAACAGTTGATGCATTTTTTATCAACTCAATATGTTGGTAGAATATATGTATGGCCTTGGAGAAAAAATTAACGATGTCAAAATCATTCAAAGGGTTCTAAAAAAACTACCTCCATATTTTAATTTGAAGATATCCATTATCAAAGGAAAGTATATGAAGGAATTATATATGGAAATATTATATAGAACTCTTGTCTCATATGAAATGAGGAATGGAGATAATGAATTCAAATCAAATGTGAAATCATATGTGGTATCCTTCAAGGATATGAACAAATAATCAGTAAAAGTGGATTTGGAGATGAAGAAGTTGATGAGGGGATGTACCTATTTACCTCTAATCTAAAAATTGTAACACCCCAAGATTTCATAGTGTGTTATTTCTTTAAAATAATTCAATAACTTGCACTACACGCAACACCGAGTTCAAGCGCACCATGACTTACTAAACAAGCCGTTCAAAAGAGGTTATGAATAGTATTAACTAAATTTTAAACTTTATATAATCCTTATAATTTTTAAATCCATATTATGAGTTTCTTAGACATAATGTAAGAACAAATTCATTTTCAGTATTGCACTTTTACAAACTTTAAATAGTGAACCCTTTTTAAATCAAATATTTTAAACTTTTATATATTCAATTTGACTAAATAAATTTACTTTTTAGAATGGGGACATAAAAAATTTACAATGAAACATCCCAAGCTTCCACAGTACATTTCCCTTTGAATAATGCAATGGTGTGCATTGTACGCAACTTTGAGATTCTAACACACCACAACCAATCAAACTAGCAGTTATGAATATTAATACCTAATTTTTGAAATTTTATAAATTTTATCATTCTAAATGGACTTAATTTTTGGATTCATGATATCTAAATTATCTTAGGGTGAAATATTGGTACTTTTCAGATAACTTTCATATTTTGATGAATAGTGAAAATTACTAAATTTTAATTAAAAACAAATTTTTTAATCGAAATAATTAATCATGACAAATTATTAATTTGAGTGGTTTTAAAGTGTATTTATAATATATTTTTACCATTTAATACAATGTTGGTCATTAGATGTAATTTCACATTTAAACCAGACATAAATAAGTGTCAATCTTTTGATAGTTATTATCTTTTAAAAACACGCTATTTGTTTTGACGACGGGAATTAATTTTTAAATTAATTAATGCAGCTAATATGTTATGAATTTGGTAAAATAGAGATCATTTTTGAATTCATAATATCAAATATATCTTAGGCCTAATTTTTGATATTTTTCTGGAAACTTTCATTTTTTGAAGAATAGTGAAACCACTAAGTGGTAGTTAAAAAAACGAATTTTTCATAAAACTGAATTTTACCACTTCTGTGAGTGGGATTTCAGAAATCCGAGAGACACGGTTAATATCAAGGAGTAAAATTTGGTTCAATGAGATGAATATATTTTTTTATGAATAGTAACTTTTTACTTTTATTTACCACGGTTAAAATTAATTAGGGTAATTAAGGGTAAAAATGATATTAATATTACCCTAACACATGTCCTAATTCTATTGGACAAGTGTATATCGACCAAAAACAACCTTAGGAATAAAATATTATCATTTAGGTCCACTTGGATTAGATTAGTACATTTATTATTATTTAATTCAAAGAAGAGTTAAAAGAGTTAAAATCAAAGTTTATTTACTAAAACATTTTAAATATAGGGTTATACATAATATAAATTCTATTGTAAATATTCATTAGAAATATAAAAAGATTTAATACATAATGATATTTTATTTATAATTTTTAGACATTAAATAATTTAGTTTATTTATGACACAATGATGATGCAGTAATTACCATAATAGTGAAAAATTAAAATAATTGATATTATAAACACCCAAATAAATATAATTTGAGAATTTTTATGAATTAAAATAATTTTATAGGTTAATATGACATGTTAGGATTGACTTAATTAACGTTTTTCGAAGTAGTCATTCTGTTATGATTTTCAAAAAAATCAATTATTGAATAGTGTCAAAATTGACATAAAAGAGTTTTTAAAACAAATATTATATTATTAATTGATATTAAATTCCTAAAAATATAAGGTTAATCCAAGAGACTTATATCATGATAGTTGTATCATTAATGGACCACTTGGGTGTATCTTGGATGTATATATTAAGTTTATTAACCATATAATATAAAAATACAAAGAGACATTGTAAAAGTGAAACTAATTAACTAAGAGTTAATACTTAATGATAAGGTTAATATATTAACTCAAACCTGTCTAAATTCTATTGGTTGAGTGGTTTTCGAACCATCCCCACCTTAACCTATAAATAATTCACTTTGGAACCATTATAAACTGAATATAAATTTATTATAAAATAATATTTCTAGCTTTTTCAAAGGTGCCCCTCACCACTCTTATAAAAGGGCACTTCCCCTTCTCATTAAATCACACCTTTAAAGCCATTTGGCTCGCCCAAAATCTGACCAAATACTCTCTCAAATTCCCTCACTTCATCCTAGAGGCCTTCCTTTAGTCATAAAGCCAACCTATGGAGCCCTTTTGATCAAATCAAAAGGAATAACCCGAAGAAGAGGTAATGATTTCACCACCCTTTTTCAAGTTCCTTTCTTCTTCCACTTATTCTTTATTTGTTATTACCATTCTAAAATAATAAATCCAGTATCTTATATATACTATGATGTTATTATAAATATGGTACAACCATATTCAGTATTCTATCCATCCTTTGAATAACATGTCACCATATGTGTGTACGTACGACTTACCGTCTCCACGTCGTGGTGTAATTGTTATTCAATAAATTATTATTTGGATGGGTATGATAATGATGTGTAATTCATGTAAATAATAAATATAACATGATAATTATTCTGTATATATGATATACCATCCAATTATATGTTATTTTAATATCAAAAGAATGATATTGTCGCTCGTGCGTACGTACGAACTACCGTCTCCACGAACGCGACGAGATTCATTCTCCATCGTATCCATTCAAGTATAATTATCATTTGATGATTAATAATAGTATTTAAGGACTTGATATCATTCTGGATATTAATAAGATACAACCTATCCATAACAAACACGACTTATATAACAAAACATATAAAATAAAACGAGTAAGTTAACACCCGAAACGACGATAATTCCAAGATATTATTAAAAAAGCAATGTTAAAAGATCATATATGATATAATATTAATGTATATGATTATTTAATAATTTAATAACAATTATTTTACCATTATATAGGAGGTTAACCTACCCCCAACCAAGGAAAAGTACAAGGTAAGGGTTTATTTCGCAATCTCTTCATTATCCGAGGTTGTTTATACGTAATAATCTACTGGGATTTATTTATCATCCACATCCATGTTTCTTAAAAATGTATTTCAAAACATTTTTACTATATACTATAATATGGTTAAAATCATTTATACCATTTTTTTACTTTTTATAAGAGCTTTATAAAAGAATCTTTCTGTCGTTTTCCAAACAAGGTTCTTTTTAACCTTTTCGACAGAATTAAGGTAAGAATGTGTTTTTAACTTATACGGAGGATGTGGCTATTTTCCGCCGTTATAAAATCGTCGAAGCTTCCCTTACAAGATCATAAGAATATTTTCAAATAAAATTTTTTCTTTTATATGACTCTTAAATTATTTCAAAATAAAAAGAGATATTTCTCTAAAAAGAGTTTTGATTTCATCTATGTCAACATCCTTTGATTGATTTTAAGCTTATTTGAAGCTGATTTATTATGAAACAAAGCTTATATATTGTATTTATGGTTTTGTGATATGTTTGACTATGGATATGTTATTTTTATGCCCTTCATGGTTTATGGTGAAAGTATTGACATTTCGTATGCTAGTTTTAATACGAATTTTTATGTTATGTTTAAACCTTTTCATATGGGAATGCATTGGACTTAATATGTGACGGGTGGAGCCTGCTATAGCTCCTCGATGCATCGGTAGGTCTCATGAGACAAACTAGTGTCTTGTCACAAGGCCTTGACAAAATCTTATTTTTAGTCTTGGCATGAGGCATTGGCAATGTGGTTATGATAGTCTGGAATTATGCATTCCATCATTATAAATGTGGTTATTGATATTGCATGTGATTATTCGATTAGTAGAATATCCATGGGAATAAGTAAATGGAATTATTTCATTTTATTTTTTCCATACTATGTTTAAGTTAAAGTTTAAAAGGCTTTTTTTAGTTATACATTGCGTTAAATGTTTATTCTTATTTATGAAAGTTTCCGTAATATTGTTATCCTTACTGGGCATTTGAGATCATCCCTTTTCTATTTTTTATTTTTCCCAGGATGTGAATAAGTATTTTATGAATGAACTACAGGGATAGTATGAGGGGATATGAAGACAATATATTGTTGTAGTTTTTCACTTATTGATGTAATGTAAACTTTATGAATATATCTAGTGTCTCCAAGGATACTAAACTAATCGGTCTTTCGAGACTTGATCTTTCTTGTGATCATGCCAATGTTATGTAATAATGAACTGACTCTGGGTATCTAGGGTCGGGGCGTTATAGAAATAAATAAAGATAAATTTAAATTCAGGCTTCCACACACTATTATTACATGTGGAAAAGTTGTGCACCTTTCAGCTAGGTATCCCAAGAAGTATCAGGAGAATAATGATTATGAAGCACTAAGAAATTGTCAAAGGAAATGAAAGGAAAGAAAATATCACATATGGTATTTTCTAAGAGAAAACCCTTATTTATTAATAACGCTAAAATTTAGAATAAACTGAAGATAGGAGTTTGAATATTATCGATGCCATAATGAAGATGATTTGGTATCTCTTGTAGAAAAGTCACGCGACAACAATTATGAAGAATTTGAAATCATGGTAATAGTTCATCTCAAATTTGATCTTGAATCAGTCCTTGAAGAAATTGAAATATGGATGTTAAAAGATATGAAATAAAATTTATTTTTTCAAGGATTATAAGATCGATATAAAAAATAATAGGAGGAGAAGTTGAAACTAGATGAAGTAATTGAAAAACATAAATCTATTTTTTAAAAATCTAGAAAAATAAATTTAGATTATGCTCAAAGTTAAAGAACGTCTTTGGATCATATATGGCCTAGTTTTTTATAAATTAACGGGTAAAAATAACTGAATAACTAGAAGTATAATTCATGTTTTTTCATTTAATCGGTGAGGATTGAGAAATAATCCTTACACTTTACTTGGCATCGAGTAGTTCATAGACACCAACCAAAATCCAAGCTACAAAAGTCCTTGGGGAGTCCAATAAGAAACATTCTGTTATCTAAAAATTATATCACTTAAATAAAGGAAAAACTATTCTGTATTGTGATCACAAGAACAGGAAATCCATGATTGATGCTAAACTAAAAGAAGCAATTCCTTAAAGGAAGGTGGATTTTCATAGAACTCAAAAGACAACTAGTCATGAAGAATATAGAGAATATAAGACACCAAAAATTAGGTTTTATTGTTTTTGAAAGAATAGACACACTAAATATGTGAGATATATGACTAATAAATTTTTCAAAAAATAAAAAACTAAAAAAATGTAACAAGTATTTAAAATTTATCTTAATTTTTTAACGATTACTACTTTTGGTGTGAATGTTTCAGGATCAAATAAATTTATTATGAATCAAGGGTGAAATTCAAGGTTTCAAAGGTGAACCAAAAAGATATAATAAAACAGGAGTATTATTTATAAAACTATATAAAAACCCAAAAATATATTTTCATTATTTCATGATGAAGAGGAGTCCATGGATCTATAATACAAGTTTGATCATCCATAATCAACCAATATTGATCAGTGGTTATAAGTGAAGATAAGAAAGATAAAGAAGGAAAACATGGATGAAATTAAATTCAAGTTGAGGTAAATTTATAAAAGTGTATTCTAAACAATAGGTTTACTTCACATATGATAGGAAATGAAGACCTCATTACAGGCATCAAATCTGATAAATATAGAGTTTTTCATTTTGGTAATGATAAAAGAATCAAAATTATTGTCACAAGGAAGGCCAAATTTTGTGGAAAACAATTAATATGGATGGATGTTATTTTATTTGATTCACTTAATCAAAATATACTATGTGTAAAAGATTTTTTTAATTTAATACATGTGGTGGAATTATATTATAAGATATGAAACATCAATAGTAGTGTTTCTTAAATTGTTTTGAAAGTTAGAAATACCAAGGGGAATCTTTACCTTAGTTGTGAATAAATTTGGTACATGATATCTAAAGAAGAGGGAAATAAAATATGGTATAATAAGATTTTGTATTTGAGCTAAAAATATTTGGAAAACTTGCTAAATAAATATGGTTCTCAAGATCTCCCCAAGCTCACATGTGATCACACTCATGTGTGTGGTTCTATTAAAAAGTGTGAGATTGTACATAAGAACTAAAAACTAAAGAAAGGAATATCATAAAGGATACTCTAACGAGTTCACATGGATGTTTTTGGGCTGATGAAACCCAAATCCATGGATGGGAATAGGTACATTGATTAATTCATTGATGATTATAGTATAATGGATTAGCTTATAGCTATCACATGAAAATATGAGATATTTAAGTGAATAAATAAATATAAGAGAAAATATAAAAATATGTTGGGATTAAAAATTCATATAATACACAACAAAAATATAAAATAATTTACCAACAATAAACTAGAGGGGTATCTATTGAAACATTGGATTCAATATCATGTGTTAGTGGTGAGGACTCGATTACCAAATTGTGTTACTAAGAGGAGAAACTATATTATAAATAATTTTTTAAGGACTTTATCGAACATCAAATCTAATTATTTCCCCTAAAATGGAATAAATAAAAATATATACCTAGGGTTAATCTTTGATAATTGTGTTAAGTAAATTATGAAACATTAAATCTAATATATTCCCCTTGTCTAATAATAATATTAATTATTATTATTATATATCACTTCACATCAACATATTTAAATATCATTTTTTGAAAAAAAAATTAATTAATATTTGTTTAAATGATATTTAATAAATATATCATTTTTATCAGGACCTCAACTTTATCCCAATAATCCTCCATGGAATTTATCAAACCTTGAATAATAAAATATTTATTTAAATAAATAAATATTATTCATTCAATAAATAAATAAATATTATATTCACTAAACTAGTGAATAATTATTTATTTTAATATTTGCATATCTAAATAAATATTTATATTAATTTTTTCACTAAACTGATGAATGAATAAATATTTATTTATTACCTTGTGAATAATAAATAAGAGATAAAATTCACTTCCCATATTCTAATCTCGAGTATCTGGGAATTTGATTTATGAGATCAAATTAACTTGAATAATTATTATTCCACAATCCAGGAATAATATGTATTCTAAATATTTAAATTCAATATAATTTAATGAGATTCTGGATGATCTTAGTGTATGACCCTTTGTGAGATATTCTCAACATAATTAGGTGAACTTATCAAATGTCCATATCAGTATTTAGAAATGTGTTAAGTAACTCATATAAAAAGAAGTTAATGTCACAATGAAAACCACCTTCCTACGAATAATACAATGTAATATAATCCCTTTTTCATGGTATGTAATCATGTAGGATGCGTATTTGTCCCATCAACCTATATGCATGATTTATATTTATTTGATAATTTGAAATGAAATCATCAATAAACTAAAAATGACATGGATTTAATAAAACAATTTCATTACAATAAAAGGTTTGGATATATATATTTTTTCTTTAACTCATAAGGAAAAATCATTTCATGATTTATTAAATTAATTTCATATCACTCGTGATGCACCCAACGTATACAACCACACTATGAGAAAATGTCATCATGGTCTTCATCCATATATAAAATTACATGATTCGTGATACACATTAATAATAATCGCATGTGAAAGAATAAATACACACATATAATTATACAAATATCCAGTGACACAAAACTATGTGGAATTTATATTGAAATATTTTTTCACATAATATCTTTATCTTAGAAATTAACAACTAAGAACATCATGAAAATAAGTCCCAATGTATTATGAACCTCCAAAACTTGGCAGTAAGAAATCATTATTGTCTAGTTAGACGAATTTTATCTAGACTATTATGACATATTTTTAGGAATTTTTTAATTGCACTTCCAGGTTCTCATTAAAGTGTATAACTTCAATAACCTTTTGATGTGACTGATACTCTAAGGCATTATCATATTAATATTAAACATAGAAATAATGATCATGTGATAAGTTATTCATTAATATTATGGTAATTGAAAGTATAATGTTAGTTGGCTCTAGGGTTCCGAGTCCAACAGACTCCCAATTTAATAAAATCCAATAACTAACAAAAAAATTGTTATCTCTCACATGATAAAAATATTTTTTTTCAAAGGTATGGATATAGTATCTAGGACTACCATGTTCTATTATGTCTATTCTACTTGTCACAACTTCACTCCTTCATGAAAATCCCTTATAAAGTGATATCACCAGTTATTTTATTTTTAAAATCTATCATAAACATGACATCGTGGCTGATATCGTAATGATAAGTTTATCATAATATATATATTATGATAAAAAATTACCATCTCAACACAAATAAAAAATATAAAAAAAAGCCATTGATAAATTGATTTTTAATCTTCATCAAAAACTAAAATGTTCTTGGTGTATGTAGATATGGATACCACAAGATTTAATAAAATTATCTTTCTTATTTAAATAACCTTATAATATTATCAAACTAATATATAGGATGTCTATTTATGTATCCCCCTGATAACTAGTATTCCAACTTCTACATGTACAAAGAATATATACTTTACACTTTCTTAAGTATTGTTTAACTATTCTGAATTCTACTTTGAGTAGTTATCCTAGTTTTATTTGATATTTTCCCACTATGCTTTACATATAAGCAGTATTAAAAAAAATAAATATCATGGAATAAGTGATAGATTCAAAAAATGTAAGAATAATGAATTCTATTCATACTATAACATATATTATAGATTCAATCATTTAAGTATATATAATACTACTCATAAAAATAATCTCCTTATGTATCTTAACATGTCATGTCAGAGTTATTTTATAACATGTGACATAGGTAAAAAACTTCTCTTGAATGTTTTCATCTTTTATTATCAATGCCTTGTCAATGTATATACTTTTAATTGATCTAAGAAATCCCATATATCAATTTTAAAAGATCTTGTTCCCTATAACATATATTGTAGATTTAAGTCATTCTTAAAGAGATAGTTTTAAATTAGTCTTAACTAGTTATCAAACTAAACATCAATTTTACATATTTCATCAACACATTTAACTTGGAAAATTATAGTGCTCCCACTAACCTCCTATAGACACGTGGACAACATTCATTCTTAATAAAACCAAACTCTTTTATAGCTTCATCTAAATGAATATTCCATGATCATGGTGATTAATTCAATCCATAAATGGATCTATACAACTTTCATACATTATTTCAATTATTTTACATAACAAAAACTTCTTTATTCATCATATAAACATCTTTTTAAAGGTTTCCATTGAGGAAGACAGTTTTGACATCCATTTTCCCAATTACATGATCATATAAGGTTTCTATAACAAGTAAAATTCTAGTGAATTTTAGCATGATGACTATTAAAAATGTTTTATCTTATAATATGTCTATAAATTATAAGAAACATTCAATAACTCATCGTTCCCTATAGGGAAAAAATTTACCATCCATGTTTGGTTTCTTCTTGAATACCCATTAATTAGAGAAACCAAAAAGATAAAAAACATGATTTTGGAACGTGAAATCTATTTATGAATTCATATGAACATTTTGATATTATATTGTATCCATTTTTTCATCCTTGTAGGATTTATTATTCTCATCCAATAATATATCACTTGATCATGGTAAGTATCAAACCACCACTTTGGTTTTAACTTTTCTACGTGGTATGTGTATCTAGAGAAACTCCTCCCACTAAATATTTTGGAGTTAAGTGTTTCTATGTCAACCCACAAGCATCTGGAGACTAGACATCATTGAAATCTAGATTTGTCCTACTGTCTCAGAATGGAATAGATTCCATATTATAGAAAAATAGCCAATCACTTTACTAATACCATCAGGAATCAGACCCATTAGGGCCCCACTTGAGAAGGTAATAAGATGAGAGTGATACTATAATATGGCCTCCATTAGGCCAGAGTCAAGAGACTAGATCCAAGTATGCATATCTCACAAATGGGCGGTCTTATTCTAATGAACCTACACACACACACACAAACACCTTCAAGTACATCAAAACTATGCAAGATAAATAAAACCATACTAACCTAAGAAGAAACAATGCTGGTAATAACCTCTAAGAATAAACAGAGTGTAATGAAATAAATATATAATATACTATTTGGAAAGATACAATCCAAACCATAAAAAATTCATGCCCCAATAGTATATGAGGGGAAAGAGTCCTACTCATGAAAACTAATTCCAACCACCACATGATCACATCATCACCCTATACTGTTAAGCTCCACCAACACTAATCATGTCAAAGTTTGTGTCTAATAGGCTATAATCTTCATAATACATGAAATGTGTGGGAAAATCCTATAGAGGGGTGAGTATATACATACGTAGTAGGAAACCCTAAAAACCAAAAAGGAAAGATATAGAATAAAGTATTCCTCTCAATGAAAAATAAAAGGAGGGGAGTAAGAAACCTAAAAAACAGATATTATCATAGGAGAAACTCAGCTGAAGATGGGGAAAGAAATATCTCGATATTTATAGATAGCTAAGGATGGTGATCTTTTATATAGATCCAAGTTCTAGTGTTGTCCTGATGCTAGTGACCCAATGTATAACTCACAAGATCAAACATGGGGGACCCATGCCTCAACTATGGCATGTTATGGTTGATGGGGTATTAACCCAAAAAATTTAGAGGACCCATGCCTTGCTTGAGCTCAAAGGCAAGGGGGTTCAACTCCACAGATAGAAGACCCATGCCTCAGGTTTTGTATGGGGTGGTTTCTAATATTGAATTTACATGAAATGGGGGACCCATGCCCTGGACTTAGTGCGCTATCAAGGGGGTTTCCAACCCTGATGTCACTCCAGATATCACACTCAATTATTAATGTTTTATAATCATGTTATATGGAGATATATGATTGTGCCACCTCACTTTGTATCCCTGATTTCAAAAAAGGCCATCATCATTTCCTATGCAGAATTATACTCAGGAAGGAAAACCCATGTGTCCAATTATGAGTCTTTATGAATTATATATCATAGATATATCATTCAAATAAAGATACATGATGTGTCCCTTAAGGTACATGGAGTGTACTCTCAAGTTAATCTCTGGTCATGCCTCGTAGCCTAACATGGAACTTGAAAATCGATATACACAGCATGTCACTCGAGGAACATGATGTGTGGGACCACCCGGGTTCCTAGGAATGTACTTCCTTAGATTTATAGGTAGGGTCACATGGTATGTGTGAACATTACAATTTCAAGTGTTATTTAACTCATCCCGAAGTCCTCACTACCACAGAAAACAGACTACAACATGTGTGTTTTTCTAGAATACAAAGCATGTAGTTGGTTTTTTCTTATAAAATTAAATATTGTTACAAACTATTCATCAATACATTAATTTATTCATTAATATCACCGAAATTTGTGTTCAAGGCATTTATTTCAAAGGAAAATCCTTCGATCATCGATTTCCATCCTCCTGTAGCTGAAAATCAGGGTTCCTGTCGACCCGCATGAACTATTTTTAGGAATTTCATTGTCTCTAGAGGTCTGATCCACAATATTCCATCCATTATCCATCAATTATACTCCTCAAATATATAAATAAAATTCTCTACCTTCAATCATACAAAACAACATGAATTCAGGTTTGATCGCATCTTGAACCAGACAGATAGTGAATCATAAGCCTGTCAGATACCAGTGATGTACAAAAGAAGAATGAGGATAGAAAGGCCCAATAAATAACTACGATAATATATAGTTGTTGTGAATCCAACCATAAATTTTTAATTCAAAAAAAATCAAAAGATAAATTTGATTAAACCATTATTTTAGGGCCAAACAAATAAATTATAGGTCCATGTGAAAGGTGATAAAATAGAAACCAAAGAACATAATAAATACATACTTGAATTCATAAATAAAGAATAATAAATTCATAAAAAACAATTATATACATAATTTTTTTATTGATCACTGATGATGAAGGGTTCTACATTAGTGTTGATAATAAGTTCCAATGAATTTGATCATCGGTCTATGAGTTTCCACATCTGTCTCTCCCTGTGATGTCTCTATCAATCTATGGGGTTGTAAAAATAACCCTATATAACTTCCATAACATGGATTTAATAGGGTGATAATTAGGTTTTATATATTTAATCAATTATTTATTTAATTAATCAATTATCTAATTTAATTCTCTTACAATTTTCCCACGACAGGGAGCTACTTTGGAAAATGGTGCTAATAAAACTTAAGTCACACCTAAGTTAAAAATCATGTTATAGATTCAATAATGGAAATTGTTTCCATATATGATATATCATTCAATTGGAAATCAATTTTTTGAGAATACACATTGTGTGGTTTAATATATTTAATAATTTTTATATATTGATTTTAAGGTCCTGTGACACCCATAACATCATTCCAAATCCCATGAAAAACCCAAAATAATATAAATAAATATCAATAGGGTATAAAATATATAATTAGAGTTGTTATATTCTACCCACATTCAAATATTTTCGCTCTGAAAAGAAAATTTTACTCAAAAAGTAAAGGGTACTGAGCCCCCATCTAGCTCTCATGATCCAACGAGCTCTCCTTTTGATGCTTCCAAATAACTCACACCAGTGGAAAGCCTTTCCCATAAATTATCCTCTAATATCAATGCTTAATCATCAATAGGTAGTCCAAAAATGTCACTTTTTCCTTGATGTCCAGTTCACCCTAATTAATAACATGTGACTCGTCAAGCACATATCTCCTCGGTTACGATACATGGGAGACGTCATGAATCCGACCCAACTATGGGGATAAATCCAAGTGGTGGGAAACTTATCCAACCCTAAGAAATATCTTTAATAGTACAATGAACCTTGGGTATAGATTTCTACCTCAACCAAACCTCTAAAAATATTCTCATGGATAAACTCTCAAAAAAACATGTCCTCCCTACTCAAACTATGAAGGACTATAATTTTGGCCTATGTAAGATTTCTGTCGACTCTGATCATTCTTCATTCACTTCCAAATCACCTGAAATCTATTCATTATTTATTTCACCACATATAGTCCCATAAGTGAAGACTCACTTATCTTCATCAAACATAAGGGTAACCTACATGGTATCCCATATAAATCCTTGGATGGTTACCAACTAGTTATAGAGTGATTTATGTTATTGTATGAAAAATATAATAATTTTTAGTGATTCCTCTATCTCCAATCAAAGTCCAACACACAGGCTCTTAGTATATCCTCCAAAACCTGAATGGTTAATTTAGTCTATACATATTTTTAGGGGTGTAATATTGTGCTCATATGTAAGTAGGTCTCAAAGGACTCTAAAAAACCTTTCCACAACTGTGAAATGAATCGAGCATAATAGTTTGAGAAGATTATCGAGGGTACTCCATAAATACATCAAATATCTGTCACATAAAAATGCCTCAAACTCTCCACTGAACTCCACTCCCAAATGTAAATAAACTGAGTAAACATGGTAAGTCAATCAAAAATAACCTATATAGTGTCACAGATTCTTGTTTCCCATGTAATACCCATCCAAAATTCCATAAATATGTCATCCATGTTCCACTATAGGATATCAAGATGCTAATTTAAACTTAATAGAATCTAATGTTATGCCTTCACATGTTGATAGGTAAGGCATCAATAAATGAACTAGGAAACACTCTTCCTAATTCCTACCCACCAACACATTCAACAAAGGTCATGATACATATTTTTAAATCCAATATAAACTACCAAGGGGAGGTATTAAACTCTCTTATAACCCCCTGACACAATGTGTCTTGAACTAATTTCTATCCTTAGAAAAGCGTGACATACTCCCACCCTTCAGAAAATAAATTTGGTTCATCTACAAAGGATTTCTAGTCATGAAAAACTTCATAATAAATTTCTCCCAGCTATGACTCTCTGGTACACTAAAGAAGTGGTGGGGTCACTGCCATGAAATAGATATAATATTCCCCTCTATCCTCTAATAGGGTTAGTTGAAATGTGTTGAACTACTTTTATGCCTCCTCTCACAAGAGAGAATGATATTTCCTACCAAGGTAATTTTTCACCATTTTTACCTTCCCTAGAGTAATGACTATTTAAATTTTTTATTCTTATAGGAACTCTATAAAAACTATTATCTCATGTTGATTCCACTATGGTAAAATGTACAAGAGAATCTGATGGTATGAGTAAGCCACAAATTTCTCACCCAAAATATAATGCATCCACATATTTAGGGTAAAGACTACAGTTTACAACTCTAAGTCATGAAATTTGTAGTTATACTCATTGTTTATCAACTACCTAGACCCTGAATAAATCATCACATACCTACATATCAACACATATATGATCCCATCTCTAGAGGTGTTATAGAACACCACATACTCAACACCTTCCTGTGGTAGTTTCAAAATATGAGAACAATTCAACCTCTATCTCATATATTTAAAGGATTTGTGACACTAGTCAATCCAAGAAGGTGATTCACTTTTAGTTTCATAGAATTAAAAGATGTTGAAATATGGGAAATTTCTTCCAAAAACCTCTGAATTTACCCATCCAAACCAATAAAGCTCTTAAACTTAGATACGCTCTTGGGAGGATCTCAAGATAGAACAACCTCTATCTTTTCTAGGTCCACATCCACACCACATTCAGATATGACAAACCCTATAAAGTGAACCTCTCCTATCTATAACTTTCACTTTCAAAGCTTACCATATAACTAGTGATGATGGAGTAAGTCCCAAACCATCCTAAGGTGATTTTCATGCACCTCCTATGACATGGTGTAGATGATATTTCCATTAATAAACAAAATCACAAACTAATCAAAGAATAGTCGGAAGATCTGATTCATGAGTCCCATGAAGATAGAGGGGGAATCCAACACACCAAAGAGAAACACTAGAAACTCATAATGCTCATAGAAACATCATAATTACATCTTCATAATTTCCTCCTCATGAACCTGATATTAGTGGTAGTCGGGCCTAAGGTCAATCATTGAGAACCACCTCACGCCCATCAGTTGGTCGAAGAGGTCATTGATACTTAGAAATGGGTACTTATTCTAGATCATTACCTTATTTAGGGAGAATTAATAAACATATAGCCTCAAACTCATGTTCTACTTATTATATAACAACACCAGAGACACCTTGGGGGACACTCTTATTCGAATGAAACCCCTCTCCTGAAGGTCCTCCAACTACACCCTCGTCTCACAAAGCTTAGTAGGGGCCTTTTGGTATGAAGTAAAAGATATTTTTATGGACCTAGGGTTTAGGTCAACATAAAATTATATCTCTCAATATAGATTTAGTCCCAAGAAATATTTATATAATAGATCCATGTATTCATCCACAACCACTGAAAGCTAGGTGTCTGAATAGATCACTGCACTAATGGCCAAACTCGTCAACTAATTGAAGATAGGTTGTATCTTCTTGCTCACAAGTCCCACTCATTCCCCCAGTAGTTCCTTATTTCAATTCAAAAAATAATATAATCCATCTTTTTGTATCCACTTAAACCTCTTATAGTGACAGTCTATATGGTCACGTACTACGGATAGCCAATACATACCAAGAATGATTTTATATGACTTCATAGTGGCAATCGATGAGCTCCATGTGAATCTCTCTCTACCCAGAGCCATCTTGTTCTTATGGAACATGTGTTAAATGGTGTAATTACTTATCATAGGAATATCTATACACAAATGATAGGCTAAATTCTCCATAAGAATATGAATCTCTTGAACATGGGATACAAAAATTAAATAATGAATAATGCATGTGTCTATAGGTACAAGTGATAAAGTATAGAAGAAATAGATCATACCTATAATTATATTAGGTTCAGTCTGATCATATCCCCTCATATCTTGTAGATAACCATGACCTCATCCACCATCCCTATGAGCCTAGAATGGACCACCTAGGGGTGGTGGTGAAAGTAGGAAATAACATCATTCTCCTTCTAAATTTCATCCTCTGGGGGCTCCACTGGCCCCTCTATCATCATAGACTCCCTAGGGGATGCCCTGAACACCCCTAGAAGATCTCTAAACATGATACTACATCTTCCATGGATTTATTTCTACAACTAGACCAACCACTGAAGCACACCATATCGAGAAACCCTGATCTATATGACCTCACCCAACACAAGTATAACACCATCCACCTCTCAGCTATTGGGATCTCTTTGTTGTTGATCCCTAAGATTGATCACACTAATGTGAAGTCCTCCTAATCCAAGATCCTAAATTCTTATGCATATAATTTATTGCAGAAGACACTAATATACGATTTCCACTTCTAACTCTAGCTACTCAACAGTCGTCTTCTAGTAAGCTCTATTTCACCAAGGCCCACTCTAGAAACTCAGAATAAGTGGGAATTCATGGAGATACCATGCCAAATTGAATGTAATTGTGGAGACCCTATTCAACTTATTCACCTAGAAGTTTCCATATCACACCATATCGAGAGAGTAGCATGTGAGGTTGGTGAACCTCAATGCATACTCTACAATAGATGTATCACCATGTTGCAACTCCATAGGCTCCTCACTCTGCATATAACAAAAAGGTTAAGGA
This sequence comes from Viscum album, assembly GCA_963277665.1. Classification (NCBI taxonomy): domain Eukaryota; kingdom Viridiplantae; phylum Streptophyta; class Magnoliopsida; order Santalales; family Viscaceae; genus Viscum; species Viscum album. The sequence continues at coordinate 847,471,644 of OY728121.1, read as the reverse complement.
TCATAATCATCACAGAACAAGTGTTGAAACTCTTTCCAAGAGAGTGTTACCTCATCATGGGTCTGGGTGACCAGACTCCACTAGTGCCTTGATGATCTAGGAAGAGTATTGGTCATGGGTACAACCATATGATCAGTTAGATTCTATATGAGTTGTAATTCATGGACCAATAAATCTATCTAATGCCTTTCTGTATAAGGGTATGAATAACCACAAAACTTGAGCAGTCTCTACCATTTAAACACACTCAACCTACACGCATTATCATCCTAGCCCACTGGAGTAATCATATTATTGATGTTCATATAGAAATTAGCCTAAACTGTAGGGGTGGGTCTATGTGATGCTCAACAAATGAATATAATATCCTAAATTTTTAAGGATAATTAAAACCTTTATTCTTAAAAATTTATTATTATTTTTAAGTGAAAAAATAATTTTTCAGTAAAAATAACTTGAAAAATATTTTAATGGTTTTTTATGAGGTTATAGTCCCAATTAACACATTAAAATGTTCTATGGAATATTTTCGGTGTCAGACACTAAGTTGGTGTATGATTCTAAGGCCCGTAAAGCCTCGAAGTAGACAAAATAAAAAATTATTAAATATATTAATTTATTCTAGTGATATTTATTCAAAATAATTGAATAACTATAAAATGTTGTGTCAAATGAGAAAAATGAGGCCACCTTTAGGTTTGGGATGTGGTGTTTACCCTAACTGGGGTATATCATTTGTAATTATCGGACATTTGGACAGTTTTCTCGTGAGAATAAATTATTTAATAATTTTTATTATATTATTTTTTTGAAAAAAAATTTAATATCTCCCAATTGGTACATCTTATGAGAAAAATGAGACCAATTTTTGGTCTAGAACATGGGATTTACCCTAAGCGATGTATAAATGTTATGTGTGTCGGGTGTTTGGAAACATCACATGCGATGAAACTCTATTTTATATTTATTTATTTATTTATTTCGATTTTGAATTAAGAAATATTTAATATCCCATAAATGGGGGTCCGTATGAGAAATATGATATCACCTTTAAGTCTATAATGTAGGGTTTAACCTAGGTGGGGTTTCAATTTATTGAGTGTCAGACGTTTGAGTTATTTGTAATTTTATATTTTTGTTGGGAAATTAAAATAATAATAATCATAATAATAGTATTTTTTAATATATTATTATTATTATTTATGTTCATTAAATTTGAATTTAAATTACATGTTTAATTAAATTCACTTAATTAATGAATGACATTTCTCCACACATAGATATTTATTTCGGGGTTATATAAAAATAGTGATATTATTAATTGTCTCACATAAATGAAATTGTGTGGTTAATATAAATATATTAACCAATTTTTTATTAATATATATTTTTATTTAAAATCATAATGGTGGAACTAAAGTGATATATTTAATAATAATAATAAATATTATTTTTATTATTATTAGTATTAAATATGGAAAATAATATTAATGGTGGAAATGATGAAAGTGATTTTATAATAAATTTTTTTGTTGTTATTATTATTAATGTGATATATTTGATCATAATAATAATTTTTGTTATTATTATTAAGTTTTTAGTGAAATACTTTATTTTGAAAAAACATTTCTTCGGCCATAACTCATTCATACGGAGTTAGATTGACGCACCGTCAGCGGCAACGTGACTCTAAAATTAGGGCGGTAATTTTAAGACCAATGTAGAATTTATAATTCGGGCTTATGGAACCGGTCCATGAAAACAACCAACATGATTATGGGTTGGTGAATGAAATTAATATGAGAGAGTAATAAATTAGCGATGCAATTAATAAATGTCACTAAATTAATTGATGAAAATGTATTATAAATTAGATCTGACGTGATACATGGCATGGGTAGGAACCCAATTATTTCTCACACCAATACCATCTCTCATAATTTCTCTCTCTCTCTTCCATTTTTTATTATTCTTCAAAACTTTAATCCTCAATATCTTCTTCATTATTTATCTTATTGTAACACTATCAGTTTCATTAGATTCCTATCAGCAAGCATAATTTTAATCCAATGTTTGTTTTTAAAGGTATCAAGGTATGTTCAATCTATTTTTTCTCATTTTATTAATGGATAATTTAAAAAATATATCCAAAGTTAAATTAATAAAATTATCAAATGATAATTGAAAATTTATAAAAATGAAAATTGTGAAAAATTATCAAGTGATAAATGTAAAATTTTAACAAAATAAAATTTCCAAAGATTATTTTTGAATTGTGAAGGATAATCTATAAGGGAAATTATTGTAAGATAAATATAAAAATTATATAAGGGTAATTAAAAGAAAAATTATCATGTGGAAAAGATATTAAATTATAAAATGTTAATTATGAATTTGTCAAAGATTTTTATATGGTTTTACAGAAACATTATTTTAATGAATACTTCATGTGTTCTCAAATTAATTTAAAGTATTAATTATTGAATGTCGTTTTATAATAATTATAAAGAAGAATATTTGAAACTTATGTCTAAAATAAAAATATGGAAATTATCTATGAGAGAGAAAATATTAAAACATATGATATTTTATTTCTTTTCAAAATAAAATAGGTGGTTTTGGTTTTAGGAATCCTTGATACATGGTCATATTTATGGTTGGTGTGTGAATTCTGTTTGGGTGACAACACCTTTGGAAAACTAAGTTGTTGACATTGACTACTTTGAGGTATGAAGTTCTTTATCTTCTTGGTATCTCATTATACATGTTTCCATGGTATGATTATCTTATTAGAATATTTGATTTCCATAATTAAATTTTGATTGCTTGTGGGTGTGTTTTTCCCATGACAACATATAATCTTGCTCCATGAGAATTATTGTGATAACTAAATTCTATGTTGATGTTTGACTCACATGTTGTATTATTGATGATGTTATATTTTCCCATGATGTGTTCTTTGATATGATTCCATTTTTTCCATAATACATGTTTGGTATATGTTGTACTGTTTTTGATTATGCATGGTTCCTATGAGATAGATGGACCCATCATGACTCGGTAGCCCTATAGGGGAGAGTGTTTAGATGCTACATTTCACTTGATGATGAGATCGAGATGGACGATGGGGCATCATGGACTAGTGTGGCCTGACCTGGGGGCATGATGATTTTGAGTAATTAGACCTGTATGTGATAAATGTGTCCACGACCATCATGAGTGATCAGACCTGCACGAAAACTATGGTGCATGATGTTATATGTGACCTAACCTAGAGATATAAGTGAGGTATTATGGCCTAGTGTGGTCTGACCAAGAGGTCTAAAGCCCATACAACTATCGAGCAGCTTGAGGATGGATCTATTATGATATATATATATATATATAGCTTTGGGGAATGAAATGTGCTATAACCTGGAGGAATAGGTATTGCACAACTATCAAGAATCTTTAGTATGGCTCTAACATTGAGATGTTTCCACGATTTTTCCAATGTTTTCCAGTAGGATTTGAAGAAGGTACGCCTGGGGGTTTGTGGCATCTTAGTTAGCACACAACTGCTTGTTTTTTGGATTGTATGTTTATTCTTATTATGCATTAATCTTTATTATTGAATACACTATTATACTTGACCACATCAGGTTAAGGATGAATTGTTTTTGTCCTAATAATTCTTGTACTCACACCCTACTCAGGCATTTCGATGCGCTTTTAGATTCCATAAGGGATCTGGTGAAAGGAAAGGGCCATGTGGTGGATAACTATGTAGAGAAGAATGGATCTAGTAGCAGATCGAGATGGACTCTAGAGGATCTGTTGTTTATTTATTTACCTTGTCTTCTTTATTTCCTTTGGACATGCTTTCCACTTATAGAAGTTGGTTTACTTGTATTACATGTACGTCATATTTACTTTTACACATGTTTACATTGATTATTTATTATATTTATTATTTTTTATTATCGATCCTACGACATGATATTGAGGGTTTAGTCTCCCCACTGATGGAATCAGACCCTTGTTTCTAGTCGACATCCTCTTGTGTACAGGGAGGCATGCATGAGGTCATGTAGAATCTGGCTCAAACCTAGTGGTCCGGGTCAGGATGTTACCAAATTGTATGAGACCATTAGGACTCACTAAATTATTTCTTCCCTTGCCTTGGTTTGGTACAGGGTGTACTGGAGTTAGGATGGTTGGGACTCAGACAGTGTAACTATATCAGTGCATGGCCATCACTGTATAGTGGACCTCTATGTTTCCAAAATGTGGGGAACTTGTGTTTTGTTCTTATAGTTGATTAAACTCATCTTGGGAGATGAACATGATATTGATATGTGATTTATGATATTTCACATATGTTCATGCATCATGAATAGGCATGTAGGTTCATAGGCCATATATATACCTAATGTTGAGCTGCATAGTAGTTCATTAATTCAATTACTTGATTTGTGCAATATTTTTAGTATTTTTTCTCTTGTGTGATATATCTTTGTTACCATGTTGTGTGATATATCTTTATTAGAATTGAATAGATAATGATTTTGTGTTAGTATATATATGATGACTATGAATAACATATAGGGACAGAGACAAGGGTTAGTTTATAGAGGGGTATACCTTGGGTCATGGGTAGACTCTCAAGAAAACCTTTGTGTTATCCCATAGATTGGATACGATATGTTATGTTCCTAATGTTCCACCTTTTATGGAGATGGGGAAGCAAGATTATGATGTTAGAACTCAATGGTATGAGTTATTTGACCAAGAATACTAGAGATAGTTCTTAGGGATGATAATTTTATAGAGGGGGTGAATTTTATTATCCTAATTTTTTAAATATAATAAAAACCCTTATTGATAAGACATTATATGTATTTTTAAGTGAAAAAATTAATTTTTTTAATATAAATCACTTGATAAATATTTTAAAGGATTTTCATATGGGTAAAACCCTAGTTAACACCTTAGAATATTCTATATAATAATTTTGGAGTCAGACACTATGTTAGTGCAATATTCAGTGGCCCGTAAAGTCTCAGCATAGACGAAATAAAAAAATATATATTATACTACATGTTTGAGATTTATTCAAAATATTTGAATAACTCTAAAACGGTGCATCGTATGAGAAAACTGACAAGTTTTTTACCCTATCTTGGGTATAACATTGGTAAGTGTCGGACGTTTGGATGGATCGCTCATGAAAATAAATTATTTTAAAAAATTTATTATATTATTTTTTGGAAAATATTTTAATATCTCCCAAATGGGGCATTGTATGGGAAATCTGATACCAACTTTGGGTCTAGAACCAAGGATTAACCCTAGGAAAGGTATAAATTTTATATGTGTCAAGATTTTGGAAACATCACACGTAATAAAACCCTATTTTATATTTAATTAATTTTTTTATTTATATTTTTAATTAATAAATAATTAATATCTCCAAAATGGTTCACTTCATGAGAAATCTGAGACCACCATTAAGTCCAAAATGCAGAGTTCATACTAGGTGGGGTATAAATTTTATGAGCGTCAAGCATTTGAGTTATTTGGAATTTTAAATTTTTTTTGGGAAATTAAAATAATCATAATCATAATCATAATATGTTTTTAATATATTATTATTATTTGTGTTCAATAAATTAAAATGAAAGTTACATGTTTAATTAAATTCAATTAATTAATTAATGACATTTTTTATTGTTTGATATTTATTTTGGGGTTATATAACAATAGTGATATTGTTAATTGTCTCACATAAATTCGTCTCTTTCATGGATCTTAACAATTTGACCTCATAGAGAATAATAAAAAAAGTGACAACTTCCCATGTGTCGGCTTCAAACAGTGCTATAAAAGAAAGAATAGATATTTGTAAGTTCTCTATCATTACTCACATCAACCTGTCGAAAGGTATGAAATCATGGAAATCAGTGGATCTTTTTGACCAGCTTACAAAAGTTTGGGGTTTTTCTGAGTTTTTATGTGTCTCATTAGGATGTGGGTTCTTCCACATACTATTTACTTCTACATATTTGAAGGGGAATTATTGGAGCATTTGATCGATTAATCTAAGTTCGGGCATTTTGAGGTTACACGATTGGAATTTAAACTTCAATATGAAGGATTTCAAGGAGCCTTATGTTCAGGTTTTGATAAAAATATATGGATTAAACTGGATCTTATGGAATCAAAAAAATTTATTTGGTAGTGAATCCACAATAGGATTTCCCATAAGGATGAACAATTCCACATAAATGGTTTATTTTTTCCATTTTTCTTGGATTTTTGTCGAGATTGATTTGAGTGGTCCTTTGATTGATAAAGTAGTTATTTCTTATCTATAGGATGATATTAATATTTGAGTCAAATATGAAAAATTCCTCTTTTTTGTGATTCATGTTTTATTATTGGTCATTTTATCTCAAACTGTAGGAGGAATTTTATCTATCCTAAATGTCAATTTAGGTGACATGACTTGGATCATTATTGAAGAAATGATAAGAATTTTACACATTTCAAAGAGGAAGTGGGGGATGTAATAAATTTTGGTGGATTTTATCCCCCTCTTAGTATAACTCTATCATTGAGGCAGACTATTGATAACATCTATAACGATACTAATTCTTGTGGCTCTTCTTCCATGTGTCACTCTCCCCACAATCCATCACCCTCTAATTTCTCCACTCTCATGATTCCATTTTCCATCAACTCATTTTCTTCCCTAAAACCCTACGCACCCTCCGATTTGACTTCGTCTCCCTCACCTACATTTTGATCTCCCACCATCTTGCCAGGGCGGCTACTGCTCACCACTGTGATCCATCTCCCACCAGTTCTTCCACTCCTACGAAACCATTATCCATCCCATCCTCTACTTCCCTAAATCCCTACCCACCATTGAGATATTCTTCCTCTACCTTGCCTATGGGTTCCCAACTCCGCTTTCATCTCCGCCTCCAGACTACTCAACTCCACCTTTGCCACTACCTTCTAAGTACCCCACTCTATCTTCCCAATATGATATTTTTCCTTCCATTCCCTAATTATCATAAACATTTTTGTGGATTAAATAGTCTCTCTTTTAACTATTCATTGTCAAAATTTGTGTTACCTCTCTCTCAGCATCTCCATCTGGTAACTCTCATGTCGTGATAAAGGTATATTGTTACAGTATAGTTTTTGACCTTCTAGATTCAACTTTTCGTGCTAGTTTTATCTATTTACATTTATTTTATAGGTTCTTTATAAAGAACCCTTGGTATGATCTTGATCTTTGTGATGGATTTGGTTTAAGATTTTGATTGTTACCCATTCTTCCATGTTTATCATCATTTTTTACATGTTTACGCTCATGGAGAAGACATTTCTTACTAGCCACTCATGATAATTAAAATGATTTCAATGTTCTTTCAATTTACTAATTGATAAACGTTCTTTGATAATGGATTTATTTGAAAATTCATTGTCTCTATTATTTTACTCTGAATTCTTATAAATCTGTTTAGAAATTATTTTATATTTAACTGCTAATACTTTCCTTGGGATCAGAATCAGATATAGTTTTTTTATGCTATTAAGTTATTGTTTTTATTGTTTTGGCATTGTGAACAGGAATGAAAAAGGGAATAAAATCAACTTTACATGTTAAATTTTACTTAGTTCGTTCATCAAGAAGTAGAAATTTTTTGATGTATTGTTTCTTGATTACCTGTCCTTCTATGCTTATCATAATTTTACACATGTTTAATCTCCTAGAAAATAAATTTATTTCTAGACACCGATGGAGATTGAAAATATTTCAATTTTCTTTCAATTAATTACTAGATAAATTTTAATTGATCATTGATTTGTTTGAACATTCATTTTTTTATTGTTTTACTCTGAATATTTATTGATATGTTTAGAAATTATTTTATATTTTACTACTCATACTTGACCAGAGATCATAATCATTTATTCTTTTTTTAGTCCAATTGAGTCATTTTTTTTTATTTATTTGTTGTTTTTATTGGGATGCATAAGGGAAAAATATACTTTATAAGTTAAATTTTACTTGAAATCGTTTATAAAGAAACTGAATGTTTAGGTATGTTTAAAATTTTCTAAAACATGTTTTTTGATAAATTAAAACTTCTAAACGAATTTTTATCCATATATAATATGATTCTTTTTCTTCAATGATATGAATTCATATTATATTTAAATTCAATAAGTTTTATATAGTTTTAACAAAATAGATGTTTCATAATTAAATTTGAAATATAAATCTAAGGAGTTGGTATTAAACATATAATAAATAAGTGAGTGAGGATATTACACCTCTGGAATAAGGTATTTCATCGTTTTATTATGTATTTTTTATTATAATAGGATTAATTTGTTCATATTTTTCCTAATTTGTTCATTTTTTTCAAACGGGTCCATATTTTATTCCATACAGATTCATGGATTTTGTTCATGATTATTGTCCTAATTCCCGCATTGATGAGTATATACGGAGTTACTAGAGTCAATGAACATTTCTTTATTTACCATGTGGTAATAATCTATATTCATTTACCATGTGGTAAAAAAGTTATCATATAATGATTTTTTGATGCGAAGGTATGTTACTGCTATAGTGAACTATTTATGTTTTGCCATGTGGTATATTTACTCTTCCTATATTTGACTCTCCCTTGCCATCATGGTATCTTACTGCTATAATAATTTTTTTTCATCACTGATACATTATGTATTTTATACTCTTCTATTTAAATTGGTTGTTTTTTATTTATTGTGAGATTTTAATTATTTACATTCTAATTTTTTATTAAATATTTTGAATTTTTTACTCAATATTCTTCATAAATTCAGATTTTTAATGTTAAAGTCAGGATATTTAGGTACTACATAAATTTAGGCATGTGATCCATAAGCTATTTGAAACTCAATTTCCTTTACAAGTGAAAATGACATGAATGTTTTATGAGGTATTTTTCAAGGCTCTTATAATTACTTCATTGGGGGTCCTGCAATTCAGGTATAAATTATTTCACATTCAAATGAAATTGTTTTTGAATTATTTATGGTTAATTAGAAGAATATATTTTTCATATTATTTTGAAATCCATGACCCATCATTTATTCTTGATCTGTTTTATTAAATGAATTAATATGAATAAACTTATATACATGTTACTTTATGTTTTCAGGTGTTTCCTAATATTGAAAATGCATAGATATACTTCTCAAATCATTATGGATTTAATTGATTGAATAGTTTGATGGTCATAATTCCTTTTATTCAAATCCTTTGAACAAGTATATTTATTTTTTCCCATGAAATTCATTGGGATCATAATTTTTAATTATAGAATATTTTTGAAGTATTTTTTCCCAAATTGTATCATATCAACATGTCAAAAATTATACAACTTCTTGTAGGATTCTAGATAACAAGATTTGGATCTTATAAGATTCAAGGTAAAGGTCATATTCACTATTAATGTTGCTTCCCAATGGTACATTTTATTTATATTCTGTGATGGATTATAAAGGGGACTTTTTATAGATGTTATATGTCTAGAAATTAATATGAATTAAAAAACATAACTAATGGACCTCTTATTGTGTTTCTTGTATGCACTTAATATTTTTTTAAGGAATTTATATTCGAAAATTTTCAAATTATGTGCAAGTGATTATTTTTTTATATTCTCTTAGTGTGTTACCTTTTCATGGGTTATCGATGTCGTAAAGTTTTATCATACTCCTTGACTGTGTCGCACAACTAGATAGGATTTACAAAATCAAACATTTGAGAATTTATTATTCTAACAACTAGGTTATTGAGGCCTTTAAAAACACATGAATAAAACTCATGATTTAGGAGTTTCCATTTCATAGTATCATTTAAACATAATGTATTTTATTAGTGTGTTTTTTTATGCACTTATTGAGGTCTATTTTACCTCACATTATAAAAACTTCTTATCATGTTTATCAGTTATGTTAAAAAATCTGAAAAATCAGAGATTTTTTTTGTTTCTGGAAAAAAAAAATTCAGAACCTTTGGGTCTGTGTTTCCTGGGAGGGGTTAGTAGGGAGGATCTGTTTCTTATGATCATTTGAATCTCATAGTAATATTTTTTTACTAAATATTTTCCTATGTAGATACATGAAAGGAAATAAGCAATTGATTTTCATATGAGAGGAACACTGATAACCTCTCGATTCCTGATAAAGTATCACAAATATATAGTCTTCACAAAATCAAACATTTGATGATTTACAATTCTAACATAAAGGTTATCAAGTCCTTTGGAAACCTCGGAATTGAACTAATGATTTAATATTTTCCATTTTAGAGTATAATTTAAACATCATGTATTCTCTTAGTGGTTTTCTTGTATGCACTTATTTTCTAGGAATGTATATTGAAAAAAAATAAAAAAGTGAATATTGTTGTATATTCTCTTATTGTGTTACTAATGAATGGGTTATCAATTTCATCAAGTTTTATTGTACTCCTTGACTGTGTCTTTCTAATGTTATCATACTCATTAACATATTTAGTATTAAAGGTGTATGTTCAAGTTATGTTTTTGAGTCCATGGGTAGTAAATGTCTTCTCAATTGCCTTCTAGATTCATCTTTTCATTCCAGTTTTGTCTTTTGTTGTATATTCTCTTAGTGTGTTACATTTGTTTGGGTTATCGATTCCATCAAGTTTTATCATACTCTTTAACCATTTATTGAGAATTTTATCATACTACTTAACATATTTAGTATTTAAGGTGTCTATTCAAGTTAATTTTTTGAGTCCATGAGTATTACATGTCTTATCAATTGAGAGAGTGCCTTAATAAGTTTTTTTGGTTCAATTATACTGTTATATTTGAGGAAATATTAGAAAAATGTGTGATTAAATTTATAAAATTTTAAAAAATTCGTTATTAAGGTCCATTTTAAATAACTTTATAAAAACTACTTGTCAAGTTTATCAGTTATGTTAAACAATCTAAAAAAATAAGTGACTTTTGTTTTGTTTCCATCTATTTTCATAACCTTTGTGTGTGTGTATCCTGGGAGGGTTGAATGGGGAGGATCTATTTCATATGATCATTTGAATCAAATAGAAATATTTTTTGTGTACTAAATATATTTTTCGGTGTATATACATGAAAGGGAAGCAACATTGGAGTTTTCTATAGGAGGAACAATGGTGACCTCCCAACGCCTGATAAATTCATACAACTAGCTAGGCTTTATAGAATCAAACATTTGAGAATTTACAATTCTAACATCAATATTATCAAGGCCTTTGTAAACACACTAATTGAACTCATTATTTAAGATTTTCCATTTTATATTATCATTTAAACATTATGTTTTCTCTTAGTGTGTTTCTTGTATGCAATTATTTTCTAGGAATTCATAATGGAAATTTTTTAAATTATGTGCAATTGAATATATAATTAAATGATTATGTTGTGAAAATTCATTGTTTGGGTACTATTTTTTATTTCATTACATGATAATGGTGGTCCTATTTCAGATTGTGTTATGCTGGAAAATGAATACATAGAAGGTTCTTAGTTTTGGAATGTTGTTTCTACTGGATATAGTACACTGCTTATTTCTGCTGACATGTTCTATCTAGATAGACCCACAATCTATTGGGTATTGATTTGGAAGAAAGTGAACATATGAATGACATTATTTCTTTTATATACATGTTAACCAAAGTTCTTAATGATGATCAGGTTTCTAAAGATTCATATGATAGTCAATATACGATGTAATGTTTCGATCAGGATGTTGTTGACCTCAGCATTTGAGAAGAAAAAACGATGATATATGATAAAAACCATAAGAGGAAGTCTAATTTAGATGCGTTTTATTTTTTGAAATCTAAATCTAGAGGAATTATTCTAAAAAAAATTCTATATCCAAGGGAATGAGAATAATTTAACTCTTTCTAATAATCATGTTTCTATAACCTCTATTGTTGAATTAAAAGAATCTATAAGAAAAGTGTATTTTGAAGAATACTATTCTCCTATTAAACTTGTCACCCCTACTGCTTCTCCTTGCAGTTGGATTCTCAATGGTTCTATTTTATCCCCTCATGGAAATGGGTCTTCTTCACTCTATTTTTCATCCTTGCTATTAGATGATATTGTGGATGGAAACATGCATTTTTTGGAAGATTGTCCTGCCACTACTAGCAAGGATATAGGGAAATGAATGGGAATTTTAAGATAAATGAGTTAACTTCTATTAACTTTCAACCCATGGTGCTTTCACAAGTCTCTAATAGATAAATATTGGAGCATCTAGAAGCAGTTTTTATGTTCAACCTATTAAAGAAAAGGTAAACATGAAGGTAATAATTAATAATTCTTTTGAACCATTTGCTTCTGAGAGTAGTGAAAAAGATTGAAAAAAGTGTTGGAGCACCTAAAATTTATGAGATGAAGAAATATGCAGATGTTGTGAATTTATATGATGTAGATGGCCCATGGATGTAGGTAAATATTTGGAGAAGGGGTCTTCATCCTCCTGAAAGGGGTGGAAGATTCTCTTTTCATAGTATGCACACTCTTTCTCGAGTTGGTTGAGATGCTTGTTCTACTTATATTTTTTGGACTTTGTTGTCTTGTTTGTTCCTCCTTTCCTTTGTCACTTTCTTTTTCTATTAATAAAAGGTTCCTCGAGCCTCAACTTGTCTAAAAAATGTAATTTAATAATATATTTTATTATTATTTTTATTATTAATGTTATATATTTAATAATAATAATAATAATAATAATGGTTGTTATTATTTTTAATTTGTGACTCAAATATTTTATTTTTTTTCAAAACACTATTTTTGTAATAACTTATTCATACGGTGTCAGATTGATGCGCTATTAGTGGTAGTGTGACCCTAAAATTAAGGCGGACATTTTGAGACCAATGTTGAATATTTTATTCAAGATCATGGTATAGGTCCACAAAATTCCCAATATAATGATGGGTTGGTGCATGGAATTAATATGAGAGATTAATAAATAAGTGATGAATTTAATAAATATTACTAAATTAATTGATGAAAAGTAAATATAAATTGTATTTGGGGTGGTAATATTGGCATGGATAGGAAGTTAATTATTTCACATGTCTCTTACTATCTATCTCTCTCTCTCTTCTATTTTTTATTATTCTTATAAACTTCAATCCTCAATATCATATTTTTATTTGATCATATTGGCATGCCATCAGTTTCATTAGATTCATATTTATGAATGAAATTTTAATCCCAAGGTTGTTTTTGTAGAAAACAAGGTATGTTCAATCCATTTTCTTATTTCATTTTTTAATAGATAATTTAAAAAAATATGAAAATAGAAATTACTAAAATTATCAAATGATAATTTCAAAATAATAGTAATGTTAATTATGGAAAATTATAATGTGATAATTATTAAATTTTAAAAAATGAAAATTGTCAAGGATTATTATAGAATTATGAAGGATAATTTTTAAAGAAAAATATTGTAATACAATTATAAAATTATCCAAATGTAATTATAAGAAAAATTATCAAGTGAAAAAGATATTAAATTATCAGATGATAATTAAACATTTGTTAAGGATTATTATATGGTTTAACTAAAGAATAATTATAATGAATACTATATTATCTCTAAAATTAATCTATAGTTATAAGTTATCAAATATGTTTTTATAATTATTATTAAGGAGAATATTGTAAGGGCATCTCTAAAATGATAATTTGGAAAGTATCTAGGAGATATCAAATATTAACACATGTGATATTTTATTTATTTTCGAAATAAAACAGATGGTTTTGGTTTTAGGAATCCTTGATGCATGATCATATTTTTGGTTGGTGTGGGAATTTGATTTGGGTGATAACACCTTCGGAGAACTTTTCATTTGAAATTAAAAACATTGAGGTAGGAAGTTCCTTACCTTCTTGGGATATCGTTATACATGTTTTGATGGTATGATTATCTTATTGGCAAATATGATTTCCATAATTGAATTGTGATTTCTTTTTGGTGGGTGTGTGGCTCATGACACCATATGAACTTACTCCATGAGAATTTTTTAGATAGCTAAACTCTATGTCGATGTTTGGTTCACATGTTGTATTATTGATGATGTTATATTTTATCATGATGTGAGATGTGATATGATTCCATTGTTTCCCTAATATTTGTTTGGTATATGTTGTATTTTTGTTGCTTGTTCATAGTACCTATGAGACAGGTGGACCTATCGTGGCTCGGTAGCCCTAGAGGGGGAGCGTGTTAAGACACCGAATGTGACTTGAGGATGAGACTGAGATATATGATGGGGAGTGATGGCCTAGTGTGGCCTGACCTGGGGGCATGATGATCATGAGTGATCATACCTGTATGTGATGACCATGGGTCATGGAGATCAGGAGTTATCAGACCCGTGGGACAACATTGGGGTGTGATGGTCTATGTGAACTAGCCTGGAGATAGCATTATGGTATGATGTCCTGGTGTGGTCTGACCTGGAGGCCTAGGGCATGTACATCCATCAAGAAGCTTGAGGATGGATCTATTGTGATATATATTTTTCATTGGGGCATGATGGCCTAGTGTGGTCTAAACTAGTGGCCAAGGGCATATACGACTATCGTTTAGTTTGAGGGTGGCTCTGTCATTGAGATGTTTCCATGATTGTTCTAATGATTTCCAATATTGAGCTAATGCCGGTATGGCCGGGGGTTTCTAGCAGCTTGGTTAGTGAAAAACTTCTCAGTTTTTTGATTGTATGTTTATGATTGATACATGTTAATATTTATTATAGAATACACTATTATACTTGAGAACATTCAGTCAAGGATGAATTGGTGGTGTCCTATAGAGTCTTGTACTCACACCCTAATCAGGCATTACGATGTGCTTATAGATTCCATGAGGAATATGGAGAAGGAAAAAATACATGTGGTGGATAACTTAGTAGAGGAGTGTGGAGCTAGTAGCAGACTAGGATAGACTCTAGAGGATCATTTGTTTATTTATTTATCTTATTTTCTTTATTTCCTTCGACATGCTTTCCACCTACAGGAGCTTCTTTATTTTCATTACATATATGTCATCTTTACTTTTCCATATGTTTACTATGATTAGTTATTATATTTTTTATTATAGATTATCGATCTTATGGCATGATAATGAGGGTATACTCTACCCACTGACGGACTCAGACCCTCACTATTAGTCATCAGCCTCTTTTGTATGGTGAGGCACGCATGAGGTTGCATAGAATCTGGCTCATACCCAATTGTTCGGGTTAAGATGTTATAGTGAAAGTATTGTTCTTTACTCACCTGGAGGTAACACCTCATGAATCAGACCTTAAAATGAGGCCTCATTACTCAACCAGACATCATCACAACACTATATCATAGTCCTATCTGGTTTTCATCATGGAGTAATCCTAAATGATAAAAAGACGACTAGTAGAAATACTGAATTTAATGTCCTATTTATAACATCGGTTTTCTATAACCCAACATTAAATGTTCTGTGGGAAATTTTTAATGTTATATTTAAAAGAAACCAAAGATAAAAGTTCATGTCTATAACCTTTAATGTTAGTTTATTATAAAAATGACGTTAAAGGTGCTACACAAAAACTTTTAACATTCATTTCTTTAAAAAACAACAATAAAAGTCAAAAAATAAAATATTTCAGCATTAATTTTTTCAAAAACCAACTTTAAATCCTAATTAAAAAACTTTTCAATATCGATGTTGTTAAAATCAAATGTTGAAAAACTTAAAAAACCACACCTATCCTGAACCCCCATTCCATATTTTCCAAATCACGATTTCTTCTCGACCTTTGAAGGCACCGATGCTACCAACAATTCATCAATATCTATTTTATTAATTTTAATCATATTTAATGATATTTTTTACTATCACTGATCCTCTATCTCTATTTTTTTTTAATTTTTCATGATATATGGAAATATTTTTCCGAGAAACCCTATTTTGGTCGACCACAAAACCATCAGCATCCTGAAGTTCTTCTAATATGATTTTAGACCATTTTAGTCACCATTCCACCATAATTCATCGTCAATATTTCATCCTTCATTTTTGTTCATGATCCATGAACATATTTTGTTCCCAAAAACCCTATTCTAATCAACCGTAAATCATGGATGAAGGTTTATGTTTTTTCTTTTTTCTTGTTCATTTTTTCTCACATGTTTCTTGAATCTTGTAGTGTTCACACTTTCACCTAATTTAAGGGAGTAAATCTATATTCAAGATCAATTTTTCATTACCAAAATATGTATTATGTAAGAAATTTTTTAAATTTTGAAGATAAATTCTTTATCAATTAGTTATAAATTTCATTTATCCTTTCATTTTTTTATATTTATTGTATTGTTAATTATAATTTTTTTTGTTAAAGTTTCTTTAATTTTATAATTTTTTATTTGACGGAATTATCATATGTTATTTTTAAAAATGATATATATATATATATATATATATATATATATCAGATAAAACAAGTAGACATTCCCTTATTCATTTTCAATTCTAACCAAATTATATATTTTTTTGATCATCGTGAAAAAAATCCAGTAGATATCAAGTCATGTAAGTCATAATATAATTATTACAATTCAATAAAATTTTATGACCCAATACATCAATTTTTTTTGCATTTATTTAAACCAAAATAAATATTGGATGATAATGATAATTACTCTCATTTTTAATCTTCATAACATTATGATATTCTTGTGATTTATAGGGATCACCTTACATAACATTTTTTATAAGTAAATAATAATTAACCAAAAAAGTTATTGATAATAAATAAAATTTATAGATGTGAGATGCTTATTTTAGTCATATATTAAAATTTGTGCATATTATCATATGGAAATAATTTTCCTAGATATTTTTCTAAAACAAATAAGTTGGATAAAATTTTAGATTTAATATATTAAAAAATTCATTTTTTCTAAAAGATTGCATATTATGTTATGGTGAAATTGATTTTTTTCCTGATTTCTCTGCCATATTACCATATTGTTTTTAGTGATTTAAATCAATGAGTTCTTTCTATTTTATTTTTATTGTTTTAAATGATTCAATTGAGCAATATTTTTTACCATATAAATTTTACCTTCTCTGTTGATAATGAAATTTTTGAATTTATATTTAACATTATTTATTCTAGGTTAACTAAATAGGAAAATTGATGAATATATTGATATATCTACGAAGAATGTAAGCGGTGTTGTGTGATACTTTCTTAAAAAAGGAATATAAACCTAAAAAAATATCTCTATTCCTTTATTAAGATCATAAAGCATAGTTTATAATTAATTATTTAAATTAAAAAATTAAAGTAATTTATTTATGATTTGATTCCAAATAACTGTAGATATTTTCCACCTGATCACCACTCGTTTTTTTATATGTTTTTATGTATAAAATTTATTTGTTTATGAATATTTTTAAATTCTAATATGTTATAATATATCCATATTTTATATTGTGATCTTATAAATTTAATGGATCATTATTGGATTAATTTTCAAAGAACCACTAATTAATATGAAAAAGGAGTTTTTAATTTCTTGGAATTTTCTAAATGAAATCTTCAAAACATAGATTTGATTTTCTGGCCATGCATGGAGTGTTTAAATATAAGAAATTTAAATTCCATATAAATCAAGGATCATATCATTTTCTATGTTTTTATCCATAATTATCCACGTAGGATCATTCATGTTGATAGAATATAAAATTCAATATCTAATGTTTCTAAAAATTTTCATAATGAGACAGAGGATCATATTAATGAATTAATTTATGATGTTGTCATTAAAACCATAAAAAAATAGCTGTTGAGAAATTTTATGGAGATTATTTGAAGCCGTTATTATTAGGTTTCACTAAATATACAGTTTTAAATGTAGTTATGAGATTAGTCAACTTTAAAAAAAGAAATGGGTAGAGTGATAAAAGTTTCTCTAACTTTCTTGAACTATTAAAAGATCTATTTCTAGAAGGAAACATTACTCCATATCCCAATTATAGGGAAAATAAAATATTGTTCCCAATGGGAATGGTGTTTAAAAAGATAAATTTTTTCCCCAATGATTATGTGTTGTATAGGAAGTAAAATTAATATTTATCAAAATGTCCAAAATGTGGGACATCACGCTATAATATGGAAGAAAAATTAATCTCTACTTATTTGTAAGTACTATAATTTGACCTCCTGCTAAATAAATTTGGTAGCATCAAATAATTGCTTCTAATAATTCTAATAATTCAACTATAATTAATTTTCATGTTTTAGAATCGAAACTCCTACCAAATCAATTTGGTACCCTCTAATAATTCTTTTTTTGAAGTATCTGTTTGCAAATTCAATTGATGTAAAAAGGTTATAATGGTATACAGATGAGTGAATCTCTGGTGGTAAATTACACCACCCTTTTGATTCACCATTGTAGCTGATATTTGATAAAAAAATTATTGAATTTGGAATTGAAGTTATAAATCTTAGGATGGGACTATGCACATATATAATAAATCCATATCTAAGCATAAGTAGCCAACATAGTTCATGGCCTATTTTGTTGATAGATTACAACTTATCCCCATAGATATTTATAAAAAAAATATTTTATGATGAGTTAGATGATTTATAGACCAAAATAGCCAGGAAACAATATTTATATGTATATTTCATCTTTTATTGATGATTTAAAACTTCTATGGGAGATAGGTGTTATATTTTTGGATGCATACAAGAAATCATGTTTTTTTGGGGTATGATAATGTTCACTATAAATGAAATTTATGTATATGAAAATTTATCTATATAAAGTGTTAAGTGACATAAAGTATGTCCAATTTGTGAAAAATATGATTCAAATTATCAATTGCATAATGTAATAAATACAGTACACATGGGAGATTGAATATTTTTATGTACTGTTCAAGATTATCATAGATTGAAAAAATAATTAAATGGTTTATAGGAATATAATATTATCCCACAACCATTTTTATTTGAAGAATATTATGACATGGTAAAAAATATTTCTTTAACATTTGGAAAAAGGAATTTATGGTCATCAAAAAATATCTAGAATAAACAGTCTATCTTTTTTGAGATACCTTATTAGAGATTTTTAGAGCTGAAACATAACATTGAAGTTATTCATGCTGAGAAAAAATATGTGATAGTTTAATTGGACCTTTTTTAGAAATAAAATAGAAAGTAAAAAATATGGATTTAATTCTATATTGGAATTGATATCAATGGGAATACGTTTAGAGTTAGCTTCTGGTTTGAAAGGAAACAAAACATATTTACCTCTAACTTGTCACACATTAATAAAGTGTGAGAAGATGAAGTATTGTTATTGTATACATGGTATTAAAGTACCCAATGGATATTCTTCAAATGTGAAAATTTTGGTTTCATTGAAGGATTTTAAAATAATAGGTATAAAATCTCATGAATGTCATGTATTAATACAACAATTGCTACTGGTTGCACTACACAATATATTGCCAAAACCTTTTAGAAAGACTATCATCAGGTTATGTAATTTTTTAAAATACATTTGTAGTAAATTAGTTGATCCAAATTTGTTATATGTGTTGGATAATGAATCTTCTCTTAACCTTTTTCAACTATAAATGTATTTACCACCTAAATTTTTTGATATACTAGTTCATATAGTTATTCATTTGGTGCGTGAGATAAGAATGTGTAGGCCTGTTTATTTATGTTGGATGAATCATTTTGAAAGATAGATGAAATATTTGAAGGGATATATTGAAAATCCTTATCAACTAGAATCCTCTATTCTTAAAAAAATATGTATTGAAAGTGGTGATTGAGTTTGATAGTAATTATTTTAATGAAGTTGAGTATATTGGTCTTCTTATATCTCAACATATGATAGTTGATAGTGAAGGTAGAGGGATTCAATGATTAAAGGTAAATTTAATTCCACATGATGAAGTGATGTAGGAACATTTATAAATTTTGAACAACACATATGTTGTTCAACCATATATATTATCACATATTTCTATATTAAATATACAATATATCAAAAGATAGGTACCCAATTTCATCATAAATGGTATATTTTGAAGTTTTTTAGGATATATGGGAAATTAAATATACTAAATTTTGAGTTTTCGTGCTTAAATATAACCAGGATGATAGTAATAGTGGTGTGAAACATGATGATTATGGGTTTACACTAGTTGATTTGAAAATATTTAGTTCCAAAGAAGAACCATTTACTATGGTGACACACAAAAAAAAAATATTTTATGTCATTGATCCATTGAATGATCAATAGTCCATCATTTTTTAAGGTAAAAGAATTCATTGGGGTGATAGGGATAATGATGATTTTATGAATTTATATGAATATTATTCATCTATTATGTAGTTTTTGGATGATAACAATGACTATAATGTAGATATAGTCCATTCTGTATGAAATGATCATGCTAAAGTGATATGGGAAAATACTAAATTACTATCCTAATTATCTAGGTAAGTATTTATATTTTATTTCTTTTTTAAAAAAATTTACATGTGTAAAAATATCTATTTTTTATTAATTATTTGATGTTTAATTAAATGTACTGATTATTTTTATGATTTTTTTTAAAAAATTATATTCAATAGTTATTTAAAAAAATTGAAAAACCTGACATACATAATTAAGTTTTCATTAAATTTACGTATATGAATACACTTCTTTGTAGATATGATATTTAAATTTATAAAAATTTATATCATTTTATAATTTATTTTTATATTTAATAGTTTAAGTTGAATATTTTATGTTTAAGAATCGTGAAATCATTTTTTTTGAAACTTGCACATATGTGACCCTATTTTTAATTTAAATATTTTTATAATCATCATTTTTTTAATATTAACTTTTCTAATAATATGTATGTACACATAATTTATTAAATTTGTCTACTTCAATGACAGATATAGAGGCAGAATATCATTTACCAAGGTATATGTATTTTTTCATATTATTAAATATTCAATTATATGATTATTTAATGAAAGAAAATGTTAATTAAAAAAATTTCAGGACTACGTATGCGCCTCCCATGGAGGTGTATTCTCCTTTCTACAAATAAATCAATTTCTAGAGTTGGAAAACATCGTATTACATGTTTACCCAAAAAAATAGTTGTTCATGGAGACCACATATTAAATATTAATTTTGATGATAATAATAACCCAACTAGTCCAAATAGAACATAGTTTACCAGTTATATTATCATACATATCCATTATAGGGTTAGCATTTTATATCTTGATTGGAAGTATATCGATAATTTGGAGAAAGAGCATCTATGGGAGTCTATAATGGTAAATTTTCTCAATTGATTTATTTTTATATCATTTTTGGAATATTATATATTTGAATTGACTAATATTTAATTTTTTCAATTACATATGTCATTCAATTTTTAAGAAATGAAATAAATTAATAAAAGATATCTATATTTAGGTATGGTTTGATATCGAGATTTTGGAACAAAATTTACAAAAAATAATGTTTTTGGGAAGTTAAATAATTGAAATTCATGCCTCTAGTGTGGATTTTAGATGCAAATACATGAAAGAAATTTTATTCTATCCGACATGATGAATAATTTATGAAATGATAAAATTTTATGTTGTAATTTTTTTGAATATTACCTGATTAATTATTAGTTTATTTTTATGTAATAGGCCTCCATGAGATCTCATCAAGATATCTTATTATAGAACGTGTACCCAAATACTTTATCACATGGGGGTATTATTTATTGGAGGATAAAATGACTTCAAAAAAGTGTGATGCATTAAGAGATCATTCTAATAGTAGTTCAGAAGAGGTCCAGTTTATTCCTTATTCGCCCCCCACTCACCCTGAAAAATGGAAAAGAGAAGGAAGAAAAAAATGAAAATATCTTATTGAGAAATCTAAGTAATCAGTTGAGAAAATTATAAGAAATTAATTTTTATTTTCCATGAATGTATCTATTTTTTAGATTAAAACTAATATGCTATTTTAATATTTCATTTGATAATTAACTTCAAGAGAAAGTGATGCAGGGGATGTTTAACACTAAGGGTGGGATGGACATCCTAGCTACTACTTTAGGAATTCCAAAACAACCCATCTGCATAAGAGGACATGAGGTGAGTGTTACTGTTAGGAATGTTTTTGGTCATCAAAGTAAGAAATAAAGATACATAGAAATAGATTTTTTAAAATCTGTGCTAAAAGACCATAAATACTCTATGAATGATAAAATTCAATCAGATGTGTAGGCTATATTTAAAAAAATGATGACACAGTCACAGCCTGTGCAGCTTGCACAACATGCAGAGCCTGTGCATCCTGCCCAGTCCGCCTAATTGGATCCTCTAGCTCCTCATTCGAACCCAACCATATATTGTGAGTTGTATTCTAGATATCCCAATGTTAGTATTGTAGTGTACAAAGTTGTAAATATTTTTGGGGATTTTTTACATCATTGTCTTATGCGGTTGAGTCAGGTAAGAATATAAGTACATTATATTATTTATCTATGTAGTCTACTATAATTTCCAACTAAAGAGGTTATCGGAGTCAGAGATTGTATGGGTCATATTTTACTTCGTCTGGATATCCTTTTTCTTTATCTAACATACGAGGTATGCGTTGTTTTACAAATATCATTTACATTTTATGAAAAAAATAATTATAATGTTTTGTGAAATTTAATTTATATAGGAGTATCTAAAATCAAAAGAATTAGTACAAAATAAATAAAAGGTTGAGGTACCAATAACTTCAGATACTCCTAATATTTATGAGGGGATAAAAATATTATCCCTTGTTTCTTCTTCCTTGGATAATATTTATGAGTTTTGGATGACATCTGATATATTTGGAAGAGACTATCCATTGATAATATTCAAAAAAGACATTAATGATCTAGTTTTTATAAGCTTAGTGTGTCTGTGTTGCAGTTCTTTTCCATGTAAGTAAATTTATGTTTATGTTTTTATTTATTTAAGTAAAGATGATTTCAAGTGACATACTATATTAATTATTTAATTAGGTATCTCCACACACTTTTTATTCAAAATGATACCACTAGTGTTTATGGTCTTATAGATCCAAAATTCATTTCAAAATATATGAAATATCTGAAAACTTCTACTAGAGTTTCATATATATATCTGAGAGACTAAAAAATAAATAGATTGGGTGTTGGTTTTTTTCATTCCATGAGGGTTAATAACACTAATATGATTATTAAGTAATATTCATTATAATTTTATAAATTATGAACTTTTTATATTTTAGAGGTCATTAGATGTTAGGCATATTCTGCCCAAGATAATTAAAATTATATGGTTTTTTTCTCTTTATTAGGTGGTGTTCATAAAAATTTTAGCATCCTATTAAAAAATTACGTTTATTCTTTTTTATAAGTTTATTTTTAATTATTATTGTTTATATGTGTTTTTTTAGTTGATATATATGAAAATTCAGGTCATGGAAAATGTTTAATAAAGATCACTTGTCGATAAACCATCAATTTACAATTAAATAAGTGGAAGTAATGGTGAATGTATTTTATATTTGATAATATTTGGTTATATATATATATATTGTTTTTTAGTTTCAATTTAATGTTTTATAAATGCAGTTTCATCATCAAAAAGGAAGTGTGGACTGTAGTTATTATGTTTTATGATTCATATATGAGATAATCACAATTGGGTCAATGACTAGATTTGATATGGTTAGTTATATTAAATATTTTAAGTTTTATATCAAAATATTATATTTTTTAATCTTATAACATTCATTATTACAGTATCTTTTCAATTACAAAAATTTAAATACAAATAATGAACTTACCCATCTTCACAGTTTGTTTGAAAACTATTTCTTAATTATTATTGATATTTAAATTATTGGGTATATCTATTCCATTATTAAACCCATAATTTTATCAAAATCATTTAATTATGCTTCTAAGTACTATGGTTATTCCTCTTTTATAACCCTAATATTGTGTTTGTGGTTTTCTTCTTCTTTTTAGTTTAATGGTTCTTCCCTATGTGTGTTGCAGGGATTTTATTGCAAGGATTTGATGAAGATAAATCACCAAAGTTTTATAATTATTATTCCTTTTACTTCGTTTAATGTTTAAGAATAATACCTTTTACCTATTTATTTTTATTATCATCTTCTCTGAAAAATTCATTGTTAACATTTATTTGTTCTTTTTTGGTAATCAGGGCATGAGGAGTAAAAAATAATACTGAATTCACCTCTATTGCCTTCACTTGGCATGAAAAAAATGTTCATCAAGTGAGATGTTTTTATTCAAGTGATTTTATGATTTTATTGAAACCTTCTGTATAATTTTTGAAAATTGATATATAGTTTATATTAACATTTTTTTTGCATTTTATGCAATTTTTTATTATGTAGAATCCATATACGAAAAGTATTGTCTCTTTTTGGATTTTAATTATATTACACTTGGGATTCCTCTTTTATCTAACAATAAATTATTTAATTTAGAAAAAGTTTCTGCATAATTTTCATGAAAAAGATGTCTCTCTGAGAGAACAGTTTATGTTCTCCAATGTGCATGGCATGTTCTAATTACATATATTTCTATCAATACTGGTAGTGGACTAAAATTATCTCTATATATATTTCTCTTTCATTTTGTGAAAAATATTCTAATAGTAGTACATTACAAGCCTAATTCAATTAATTATCATTATTTTTTATGAAAATTTCCATTTTGAACTATATATTTTAAACTGTATATTAATTTTCAAAGTTTTCTATCATCTTAAAGTGTATATTCAATGGATGGAATTATTAAATTAATTTAATGAACTCTATTTATTTTTTTAAAAATTTACTTATTAAATATTCCATATTTAATTTCATATCGTAAACTATATATTCATTTATGTGTTTACTATTTATGGTTTTTACCAATCTATTTGGTTTCTTCATACATTCACTATCTTAACATTCTCATTTCACACCTTCAACTATATATTACATGTTTTAAGTTTTATTTTACATGTCATTGGTATATCTTACAATTTACATATACACTTTTTCAAGTGGAGGTCATGTTTATCAGGAACTTCTGTATTTATTTCAACACTACAACCTTATTATATTATGATGAAAACTACCTCTACATTATCGTGTTACTCTCTTAGATCACTACCTCCCTCACTTCCTCTTCTAGGATTCCTTGCCTCAATTTTTAGGAGCATCTGCATCCCTCACATCGTGGAATGGAATGTGTATGGAATTATTAATATAATAGGTTCAAATATTATTTTATAAATTATACAATCATCCTTGATTTAGAAATCTATGTATGGGATATGGTCTTTAATTGATAATATAATACATTAGGTAGTTAGTTTTTACATAATGATATTGTAATTTTATAGGGGTTTCTTTACATATTTTGAACGATATTGATTTGGAGGTGTGACTAAAGAGATTTTAGTTGATATATAGATTAATTCCTTGGGGTTTTAAACAATTTATTCAGCTAGGATTATTTAAATATTCTTACACATTTTATACTATCATTTTCCTAGATAAATTTTGATTGTGATTTCCATATTTTTTAAGGTTTAGAAAATATACATGAGGCATGAAGATTGGTACAACTGGTATGAAACTCTACCTGATTATTTTATATTATGATTTAGATTTCTTAAGAATGCATGTATTTGTTTATACTTCCATGTATTAACTATCTTAATGTTATCTTCTTAGTAAAACTTTGTTTTAGGAATGTTTTGTATGTTTTTGGGTATCCCTTTGAATCAGTATATCTCACATTTTTGAAATATCAATATTCAAATTTCAATTAATCACATATCGGAACAATATAAAGAAATTTAGGTGAAATGGATAACCTTGATGAATTTCACACATTGATTAGAAGAAACCAGATGTTTTTTTCATAAGAGAGACCAAGAACAATGATGAAAACTAAAATGAGTGAAAAGATTAAAAAACCGATTTAAAAACTAAAATCTATTAATAATATATAAGATATTTTTTTATTCCATTCTATCAAAAGAACTATTAATATAAAATTTCCCCATTATATGTCATGAACCCCTCCTCCAAAGATACCCCTCCTGGGCTGGAAATGGAGAAAGGGAGGTAATGGCCCCCCATGTCGCACCTCCAGTAGGACCTAGGGTGGTGACTAGCACCAAGGGTATATAGATATCATAATATGGGAGGCATTACCCTTATTTTAAACAAGATAGGGGTATATGATGGATCATCCAAAAAAACCTCCAAGACATATGTAAAATAAATCCAAAAAACATCCCATATTCATGTTTTAAAATAGAACTAAAGTAAATACAATAAATTCTATAAAGTGAAATACCCAAAAGGAATCTAAAGCAACAACTCAGCAACTATCCCAAGACCAAGCTAGTAAAGACTAGAACGGTCCATGAAATCCTCTTAGAAACCTAAAAATAGTTATATATACGTAGGGTGAGAATACATGTATACTCATTAGAAAAACCAAAGATTCTCATGCACATGTGAGGTAAACAGACTAATGCTCCAGTGAGAAAATATCAGAACCAAACAACACCTAATAGGTATACCAACCATTCCAACCTCACCAAGGCATGCTCACAAAATAATGAAAGTCAGGTAATGTAATATAATTCAAATCAATGATGGGGTACCCCACACCACTTCCCATGGATTAGTCTCTATTTACTAAGGGAAACATACTCACACTCCCACCTCTTCAAAAAGTTACATGTCACAACAAAACCACACACAACTAGGCCTCAATAACTACACCACATCCCACCCGTAGACACCTAGGCCACGAACTGTATCACATCCCACCCATGGACACATGCTCCACAAACCACATCACATCCTTCTCATTGAAACCCGGACCACAAACAACATCACATCCCACCCACAGACACATGGGACACAAACCACATCAAATACCTCCCACAAAAACCTAGGGAACAACCCACATCTCATCCGGAAGACACCTAGGAAATCTTAACAAAACTCATCCCAATTACACCTAGGAATGAACAACTCACCCGCAGACACCTGGGCCTCAAAAACCACAACTTTCCCAAACAATATTAGGCTATCATTGCCTTAAATATGGAGTATGGATAAGTGGGTGGCCATCCATCCATCCTCCCACTGAGATGTTTGGGAAAGACACCATCTCTCATGAAGATGGGGTGTTCGACACATAGTGCTAAACTAGGGTGGGGTGAATATAGAAATAATAAGGAAAATACAATGATATACATATCTGATACCAAAAACTCATTCCCAACATATGGGTTCCTAGATAGAAATCAAATCATGATACTACCACCTTTGATGCTACCTCTAAATGCATAACACTACAAAACAAGCCACAACCTCTTTTCAATTTCCAAACAATTTCATTTAACCATCCTATTCATTTTATTGTTTATCAATAACAACATTTAACCACACAGTCCGTCATTTATTCATCCATTAACCACTTCCATTCTATTAGACACTCCAACCCAAGTAATTACACACTTTATTAGTCAATTATTTATTCATTTCACCATTGCATCGACAACCACTAAGTAAAACAGACCACACTACACAGACACAGTCATTTCCGAAGGTGATGAGCCAGGTAAATTAAGACAGCTCCACATTAAGGACAAATCGTTCCACATTCTTCATGGTATATCATATATTGATCTCTAGATATGGAGTGAAGATCTATTCATGTTATTAATGGAGAAGAACCCATACCAAACACTAGCTTTGTTCTTCAAATTCATCTCACTCAGATCACATATCAACGGGACCAACCCCCAACTCAAAACCCCATCTGGTAACACATTACCGCACAACTAGTTCACATACCTATTGTACAATACTTCTCATCCATTCCAAAATCAATAAAT
The DNA here is from genome assembly GCA_963277665.1 of Viscum album. Lineage (NCBI taxonomy): Eukaryota > Viridiplantae > Streptophyta > Magnoliopsida > Santalales > Viscaceae > Viscum > Viscum album. The sequence continues at coordinate 847,443,551 of OY728121.1, read as the reverse complement.
CTCTCAAGATGAGATTTAATTACAAATAGAGGTTGATGTACCATCAACAAGTTCATCCATAACACCATCCAAGCCAACCCACAACACACAACCCTGCTCACAGACATACTACAATACATACCAGAGCAAACCCATGAATCTCAACCTAGCCACTTAACATTACATATGTCTCATGTACTTAGCCACAACCATTACACACATCACATCACATACCATGAAATAAAACATTTTTAGATTTAACAAAGGGGACACTTATTCAATTCCATTTCATTATTTAAGTGTTTTATCACACAAACCAAAACCTAAGGCATATTTTCATTATCCATATTTATGTTATTAACTAATTTATATATGTAAGTGTTAATAGGAACAAAACAACATGTAACCCATTTAGTACACAAAAGGGCCCCCAATGGCCTTGATTTTGAGTTGGACATCAATCCTGTATAATTCAAAATATCACAATCACTATCAAAGCTATAAAAGCATATGAAAAAACCTCATTTCCCACTCAATTTCAATTAAATTATTCTTTATCTTCAATTAACCTAGCACAACTATGATTCATAGGTGAAAAAATGTATATCCATCCCACATGATGCACAAATGAATAGAAAAAAAGGAAATCCTACCTCAAAAGGTTGTTAATGATCTTCGCATGAGAATGGTACATACAACGGATCTCTGATCACATCTCCCACGAGATCTGTAACCATCTGATAATGTCACGGAACCACTGTAGTAATGGAAGGAGATTTCACCTTAGATCAAATATGGATTGCAATGAATCAAAGGAGGTAAGATAGGAATAAATATTTGGCATAGAAATCCTAAAAACACTAAAGAGGGGTCGATGGGCCACATGTGGCTGAGGAAGCGTTGCTTCAGCCATAAGGTTTTATAACCCGAGAGGCTAGAAAAAATACTTAAAAGATACAACAGTGGGGGATTACACAACATGTAATCCCCTTTCACATCGTGTAATTCCTATATGATGTTTTTCACTAAAAACCCATCGCCTGTCGATTTATTTTATTTTTAAAACCAAAAAAATTACATGTTGTGAACCACCCAGAACAAGATGTGAAACCAAACCTCACGCTATGTAATCTAGTTACATGATGTGTAACCCCTGCAGTATCTTTTCTACACGCCCAACTCCTAAAAAATGCTCATAGCCTCCTATAAACACCTTAAACACCCAAAACTAAAAAAGTAACGGATCGGGAGGACACGAACCGTTACACTAAATACCAATCAAACTATTCTATCCCTCATGAATCTAAAACCAAACCTGAAAAGATAAAGGGGTCCAAACAACCACCTTGTGAGATACCTCTCAAAATTCTTGCCACTCCTCAAGCATTACCACCATCCAAACACGCCAACCCAAACGACCACAACCACACTGCTACATAACCACCAAGTAACCATCTCAACCTCCGCAAAGCCAAAACCAATGACCACTACACTCAATGAATAGAACCATACTAAACACACGAATTAGGGAATTTCGTCCTCCATTTATAGATGATATGTGCTCTAGGAGGCACCGACTCATCTGCATGGGTTTAATCGCATCGCAGTTGATTCATCTCCAATAGGAATCTGGTCCTCCCCTTTTCAAATATCGATAATTCATCACACATTATACCAAAAACATATCAAAATTGATGAAAACATCTCATTTCATAAAAAAAGTTCAAAAATCACATTTAAAAACAAAACTGAGAAAAAAACTCAAAACAACTCTAGGTACTAGGTACACATCTCCATTTCTCGCTCCTAAGTACTCTCCTCCTGACCACCATGACTCCACAAAACATAAACCAAAGGAATTTTTCATCCACACAGTTCCTTATCTTGATGATATGAGATATTTACTGGATTCTCCATGAATTTCATTTTATCCTTGATATCTAACTCACCTCACTCAAGGACATGGTAGTCATTGTGAAGATATCGATGAATCTGAGAGATATAGAAGACGTTATAAATCCTTTATAACCGTAGTGTAAAAACCAAATGATACTCCACCTTTCCAACTCACCCCAACACCTCAAAGGTCCCAACGAACCTAGGATAAATCTTACTCCCTCTGCCAAACCTATAATTCACACATCGAGGGAAAACCTTTGAGAACATGTGCTCCCCAACCTCAAATTCCAAGGGCCTCCTCTTATGATTGGAATATGACTTCTACTGTTCCTGCACTGCTTTCGTCCTCTCATGAACAAGCTGAAATTTCTCTATCATGCTACGCACCAACTCAGGACCAAGAACAAATATCTCCCCAAACTTTGTCCAGCACAATAGAGAATGACACAGTCTTCCATACAAGCCTTTAAATAAAGACATACCGATCTACCAATGGTATGTTACAAACCCTAAACCCACCAAAGTCCAAGATGAATGATTGAAACATATCCTCCAACATCTAGATAGTCAGTTCCATATTCCCATCTGTTTGAGGGTGGAAAGCAGGGATGAGGTGTAACTAGGTGTCAAAAAAATGCTGCAATCCCTTTCATACTCGTGAGGTAAAACTTGTCTCCCAATCATAGAAAATTGACCTTGAAACTCTATGGAACTACACCAAATCATCCACATACCTCTTATCCAAGGAATATGTTGTTTCTAAGTCCTAGATTTTTAAGTAGTGACCCAATTTCTTCAGTCGATCCACTATCATCCAAATAGAATCACAACCTCCCTGATCTCTGGGTAACCCTGTGATGAAATCCATCAAAATTTCATCCCACTTCCACTCAAAAACATCAAGGTCTAAAACAAACCATTATAAACATGATTCTCGACCTTCACCTACTGAAAAAACAAGCATATTTTCACAAACTCTAACACTTCTTGTTTCATCCTAGGACACCAAAACTATATATTTAAGTCATGGTATATCATGGAAACTCATGGATGTACCTCCAATGGTGAGTTATGAAACTCACAAATTACCCCATCGTCCATCTCCACCAGAACAAAAAACTTTCCATGAAACAACATCTGGTTCTGACCATCCTCCGACAATCCCTCCGGAGCATCACCATAGCCAACATGATTGCACAACACCTCTAACTCTGAGTATCCCCACTAAGACTCATCAACATGATACATCAGAGAGTAATACACCACCATATAAAGAAAATAGCCTCTAATACCTTACATTATTTCATCTAAGTGAAAGGTTTCCAACTCCTCCATCGCCCTACAAGTGTCGTCAGAATCCCATAAAAACTCCTTCTGTGAATTCCTGCTAAAAGAATCGGCAAAAAAATTCCCATTTCATGAGGTGTAAGAGATATCAAAATTGTATTCTTGAAGATAATTAATCCACCTCTGATTTCATAAGTTTATATCTCATAGGGAAAATATATTACTCAAACTCTTGTGATCTGTGAAGACCACAAAGTGCTCCCCAATAAGGTAATGCCTCCAAAAATTAAGTGAAAATAAAACTAATACTAGCTCTATATCATGGGAAACATAGTTACACTCATGGGGACATAACTTCTTAGACCCATAAGAGATAACTACACAATTTTTCATCAAGACATATCTCAATCCTATATAGGAAGCATCACAGAACACCTCAAACATCACCCCTTCCTCAAGCAACTGGAGAACTATATCACTAACCAACTTCCCTTTCAGAGATACTATCAATGCCTGACACTGACCACTCCACACAAAATCTTGATCCTTCCTAGTCAATGATATCAAATGGTTTTCAACTCGAGATAAATCTGGTACAAACCCTTGATAATAGCATATGAGATCAATAAAATTGTGAACCACTACCATATTATTCGGTGCTTCCCAAGGAAAAACTACTTAAACCTTCGATGAGTCTATTTCCATACCCTATTGATACACCACATGCCTAAGTAAATTCACCCCTCATGTCCAGCACTTAAACTTGGAAAACTTTCCATATATTTGGTGGTGTAGTAGAGAATTCAAGACAGTTCTGAGATACTCAGCATGTTCCTCCTCATACATCAAGTAGATTAATATAAAATTGATGAAAAAAATGAAGAATTGATCTATGAACTCATTGAACATGGAGTTCATGAGTCCCATGAACATGGTGGAAACATTTGTAACACTGAATGACATGACTAAAAAATTGAATTTCTCATACCTGCATCTGAAGGGAACCTTTAGGATATCTCTTTCCTTCACCCTTAACTGGTGATATCTACACTACAGATCAATCTTAGAAAACTAAATTTCCCCTCTCAACCGGTTGAAAATATCCTCTATCCTCATAAGTGGTAACGTGTATTAACCATCACCTAGTTCAACCTCCGGTATTCTATGAACAACCTCATACCACTATCCACCTTCTTCGTGAACAACATTGGATCACCCCATGGTGACAAACTAGGCCAGACAAAACCCTTCGGCATCATATTTTCAATCTAAATCCCCAAATCCTATAACATAGAAGGTTTATTCTAATAAGGATCCATCAAAATCAAATAATCGTCAGGTTGTATGTCTATCCCAAACTCAATATCACGTTAAGGGGGTAGCGTCACAACCTCCTTGGTAAAAAACCAAAGAACTCCCCAATGACTATGGGAACATCTCCCATTTTAACTTCCACTGATTACATTAACATCTCATCGACAAGTAGATAAGGGACTCCACACACCTACTTCCCACCAAACAACCCTACTCTCCAATGAAAACCACACGCAGGCCATACACATCTAAAAACAAGACTCTCATCTGAAATTAGTTAACATTAGCACCTATAAAATACAACTATTTGATGCTGAGGATGACATCATATGGATGAATTTATAGCAAGAAGAGATCCCCACATGACTGATGTAGTCCCATAATTAGTCTACACACCTAGCATACATCGAAAAAGTTGTTCAGGACTCTGACGGGCATACTCAACACCATGGGCATGATAAACCTCTCTATATCTAGTCCCAAAGCATGGGATAGAGCAGGTGAAACAAAGGAGTGTGGATCTTATGAATCAATCAAGGCACAAAAAGATTAGTAAACAAACTAATCGTACCTATGAAAATATTAGGACCCTTTGTAACTTTTTCCTCCATGAAAGGCATTGTCATGGGTTCCCTCAAATTATTAATGGTTTTTGGGGTACTTGGGTGCAACAGAGTGGTTGAAAAAGGTCATCTCTCAAAGGAGGAAGTGAATTAAAACAACTTCTTAAAGGTATTATAAAAATAAAATAAAAGAGAATAAAAATACTACTTGAACATATGGGGGTTGTTTATAATTTATAAAACTAGAAGAAGTTTTTTGGAAGAATATTTCATTTTTTTTTAATTTTTTAAAAGAAGTTCGATTAAAAAGACGCAACAAGGATATGTTTTTTTAGAAAATATTTTAAAAGGAACAATCGATCTCACTCTACCACTTCACTCAATTATTTATCATTATCATCTAAATTAGAATCCACTTAATTATGACCCCAAAACTTGATAACCCCTCAACCCTACAATAATTAACTTTACCACAAAGATGAAGTGAATTAAACCCTAGTATATCTTTGAAACATGCAATCGCAACACCCTGCTTTGATTGATGTTCTAAAGATAGCTTATAGTCAGTGGAAAATTAGGGAACATATACATTCTGGAAAATGAGGATAAATTGTGTTTAGGGATTATATTTTAACTCTATAAATTTATCCTGTGTGGCCCTGTATTACCGATTAAGACTGCACTCTCAAAATTCACACAATACTCGACCTCGGGTATTTTTGTGTTAATTGTTAAATTTCTTTCTTAGTTTCTTCTAATTTAAAAAATAAATTTAAGGATAATATTAATTTAATTAAATTATCTCAATGATTCAAAATAATTAAATTAATATGGTAGAAGATTGATCGATCACTAAGAAAACTACTCTTCTATGGGCGCTGTGGTCATCGTGGAGACATTTTTCATGAGAAAAGGATTGAAAGGGTAGAACCCAATATCATATCCACTCATGATTCCAGACCAATTAAGAATATTAAGTGAAGAAGAAATTTAAAAAAAAAGGAAAAAAGAAGAAATTAAGGAAGAACTAAGGAGTTTATTACACAAACAAAAGTATTACAACACAAAGAAGAAGATGAAGGCTTCATCGAATGGATCCTTGCTTCAAGAGCTACCCTTATTGAAATATTTGTATAATTGGAGTGGATCCACTTATCCTCTTCAATAAACTTCCCAATTCACATCCCAACCCCTCAAAATTATAAAAACACAAATTTATAGAGTGTATGGGAGGCTAGGTTTAAAGAGGTTTCAAGTGTGAATGGGGAATCTCACTAAATATTTTAATCCAAATGGAACTGCCTTTTTGACCTTCAAAACGTGTAAACAAGCTGTTATTCCAGCATAATTCTTTGTGAATAATTGGGTTTTAGAGATTCTCTAAAAATTTGGGCTCAATACAAGCTCGGATGAAAAAGTTATGGCCAAAATAAAGAACCAATGTCCAATCTAGCGGGCCCAGCCCACCTTGGATTTCATGGTCTATTTAGTCCAACCAAATGAACGATTTACCTCCAACGTTCTGAAAAAAAGTTTTATCCCATTAATTCAGGAACATAGTTAAAAAATTTCATGTTCAAATAATAAATATTAAAATATTTATCTTCAAAATAATACAGTTCACTATAAAGGGTAAAACTAGAATTTCCATCAAATTTACAAATGAATGATCTAATCCCAAAATATTTTATAAATAAACATATTTAACACAATGTGAGGAAATTTTATCATTTAATATCAATAAAAAATTCTATAAAAATGTGTTTTATCAACTCCCCCACATTGAACATTTTTCACTCCAGGGAAAAACCTCATATCACGTATTTTGAAAAATTGTGACAAGTAAACATCAATATCAAATCAAAACAAATTTTAAAACACATATCCTTGAGATCCAATAATTACACACCGAGAAAAAAATTAATGCCTCATAAAAACCCATTATTTCACGTTCTCCATTTATATCATTTAATATATTTGCACTTCATTTATCCTCCCATGCACAAACCACTTACCTCACTTGAATTTTATCTTATTACACAAATGTCAATTTTTCAACAACACCTTTCTCATCTAAACTCATAAAAGGATCACCATAGGATATATAAATTCCTACATATCCACCCAATGGGAGTCAAGGACATATGTTTATCATCAGGACTTTCCAGGGTTGTTATGTGGCTTTCGGTTGGTAAGATTTAGATGTGAAAATTTATGAGGCTGAATGAGAGGGGATTGACTCTTTTTTAAGCAAAATTGCATTAATCTAATTTTCACTTAAAAATGTTCTCCTACTCAATCCCCATAGCATAAATTCATGTACATAATCTTGAAAAATAAAGGAATGTTCACACCATTCAACATGTTATCAGTAAAAATGTCAATATTCTCAAACATGATTTTCTTGAAAGCTCTAGATAGGCAGAACTTTGTCCCTCTATTTGAAGCTTCATAAAGGTATAGCTTCACTTATCATGAAAGATCTAGAAAAGGAACAAATTTCAATATAATGATTTTATTCAGCAGAAAACACATTTCTTCATAATTTAATTTTCCACCCAAAGTATCACAGAATGTGGTATCACAACACAAGACAACTTCCCTCACACTTAAGTTCAACTCGATTATGAAATTTCACTTCAAGAGTTGGTTAGAAAGGGAAAATTGGCTTGTAATGTGGCTATGCTAATAGGTTGTTCATGGATTCTAAGAGATAAAAGGATTAAATGTTCATGGTAAGCCATTATAAAAAGTATTTTTTGAAATAAGGGCTATAATAACAAAAAAATGCCTCAATAATTTAAAACATAAGTACCTAAAACACTCAAGTTTTGACAGGAATAAATCAAATTCTGGTTTAATAAATCATGTTTTCGTTCTCTCAAGAAGTGAGTTAAATGTAACGAATATGAAAAGAATGGTTCAAAAGCCTCATAGGAAAGTTATTTCAAATATAAAGACAATGAGATGTGGCATGGGATTCAAAATTCAGAGTACTTGTCATGAAATTACTAAAGATTTGAACTTGAAACAAAGTTATTTTCATCATTCATTTAAGCTCAGTTTCATGGGATAAATTATTTCCCTTATTGATATGAATTTAAAAATGGTGATGAGAATCATTTAAGCTCAAAAGTTTTTAAAATACACAAAAAAATTGAAAAATAAACACACAAAATTTGAAAAACACACAATTGTTTTTGAAAATCAATGAAAAATATGAAAATAATTGAAATTACTAAAGTAAAAGGTTCCCTCCCCCACACTTAAAATATTGAATTATCCTCAATGTGAACCCATGAGATAATATATGCACATAAAATGTATGATTTTAAATATGACAAAGAATAAAGAAGTGAAAGGGTTAGTAACATCTTGATATGCTCAAGTGATGATGGGGTCATGCAGTGTGATGAAATTCACTACATCAATAAGAAGTCCCTAAATGTATTTCTTAAAACATTTATCGTTGACTATAAAGATCCTTCATGTTTACTCTTGTGTGATCTCCACTACACCATAAGGAAAAACATCAGTCACAACCTAAGGACCTAACTATCTAGAATGCAACTTACCAGGCATCAGCTTCAGTCGTGAACTGTAGAGAAGGAATTTCTCTCTAAAATGAAACTCCCTTTGTTGGATCATTATATCATGAGATTCTTGTGATCTTTCCTTATAGATCCTTGAGTTCTCATATGAATACAATTGAATCTCTTCAATATCTTGAATTTAAAACTTCCTTTGGATTACAGCTTGTGCCAAATCCATGTTGTATTTCTTTATAGCCCAATAATCATGATGCTCAACTTCCACAAGAAGATAAAACGCTTTCCCAAAAGCAATTGGAAATGGGGCCATACCAATGCGAGTCTTATATACTTTCCTATATGATCAAAGTGCATCATCCAAGCGCTTGCTCCAATCTTTCCTATTTGGCTACACAGTTTTCTCCAAAAAAAATCAACTTCTTATTTGAAACCTTAGCTTGGCCATTTTTTTAGGGTGGTATGGTATTGTTGTTTTTTGTGTCACCCCATACTTTCAAAGGAGGGAATCCAAATTTTGATTTCTAAATTATGTCCCTCAGTCCCTAATGATGACCTTCAGTTCTCCAAACCTGCAAAAATTGTGTGCTTTGACAAAGTCCACTACAACATGAGAATCATCAGTCCTGGTGGCCTTATCCTCTACCCATTTACTCACATAATCAATAACAACCAAAATATACAAAAAACCAAAGGAAATAGAAAAAGGATCCATTAAATTGATTCACCATACATCAAATAATCCACAGAATAGTATAGGTTGTTGGGGCATCTCATGTCTCCTAGAAATGTTCCTAGTGTGTTGTAAACGAGAGCATGACTTACAAAACACATGGGCATCATGGAACAAGATAGGACAATATAATCCAGAGTCCAAAACATTCATATATTTCCATTGGGTTCCAAAGTGTCCACCACAAGAGAGTGTATGAAAAAAATGTAAAATGAACTCCAAATCATGATTAGGAACACACCTCCTAATAACTTAGTCACTACACATGCGCCATAGGTATGCATCATCCCAAACATAAAATCTTGACTCACTATTTAACTTTTAGACTTGATGTTTCTTTAAATTTTTAGGGATTTCATAGGAAAAAGGTATTTAATGAAATCAGCATACCAAGGATGTGTACATAAGATGGAATAAAGATTCTCATCAGGGAAAGTGTCCCGAAGTGGTACCTGGTCCAAGGTGTCATCCTCTAGTGTGTGAGTAAGCCTACTCATGTGGTCTGCCGCCATGGTTTCTGACCCCTTCTTGTCCTTTATCTCAATGTCAAATTCCTAAAGAAAGAGCATCCATCGGATTAGCCTTGTATTTGAATATGGCTTCTTCAATAGGTACCTCAGAGTTACATGGTCAGAAGAAAAAACTACTTTAAAGTTCAATAAAAATGAACAGAATTTATCTAAAGAAAATATAAGAGTAATGAAATTCTTTTCTATGGTTGTGTAGTTTTATTGGGCCTAATCCAATGTCCTTGATGCATATGCAATCACATGTGAACATCCCTCCACCCTCTAAGATAAGAAAACTCTGATCGAAAAGTTGGAGGCGTCACACATAAGCTCGAAAGGAATCTACCATCGTGGGGTCTGTATGATTGGTGGACTGGTAAGACACTTCTTTAGATCATCAAAGGAAGTCCTGTAAGAATCATCAAACACAAAATCATAATCCCTTTGAAGTACTCATGGCATAGGAAAATAAACCTTACTAAAATCTTCGATGAAGCACCAATAAAATTTTTCATGCCCTAGGAAAGATCTAACATCACACACACATGAAGGATAGGGTAAGGATAAAATGATATATACCTTAGATCTATCAACCTCTATCCCATGTTTTAACACTAAATTATCTAAGACAATTCCACGCTCAACCATGAAATGACACGTTTCAAAGTTCAATACTATATTCTTATCAATACAATTATTCAACACCTTTCCCAAACTACTTATAAATTCATCAAATGAGGATCCATACAATGTAAAATCATCCATAAATACCTTCATGAAGGTCTCAATAAAATCGCAAAAAAACTCACCATGCATCTCTGGAAGGTACCTGGGGAATTGAAAAGTCCAAATGGAATCCTTCAGTAGGCAAACGTACCGAATGGACAAGAGGATTTTGTCTTCTCATGATCCTCTGGACAAATAAGAACCATAAAATATCCAAAAAATGCATCCAATAAACAATACTTTATTTTCCCAGCTAGTCTCTCAAGTATCTGATCAATAAATGGGAGGGGGAAATGGTCCTTCTGAGTGGACTAATTTAGTTCCCTATAATCAATACACACACGCGAACTATTTTTGCACCCTCATTGGAACTAACTCAACATTCGTATTTTTAACAACAGTAACACCACTTTTCTTAGGCACAACCTGAATAGGACACACCCACTTAGAATCTGAAATGGGAAAGATTATACCTACCTCAAGAAATTTTTCAACCTATTTTTTAAAAACCTCCAAAAGTGTTGGATTGAGTCTCCTTTGTGGTTTCCTAACCGATTTAGCCTAATCCTACAAAAGAATCCTATGCATGCTAATGGAGTGGCTAATACCTGATATGTCAGCCAAGGTCCACCCAATTTCCCTGATGTTATCTCTCAAAAGATTCAAAGTTTTTCTTAATGTTCAAAAGATTGATTGTTAGAAATGATAACAGGTAATTTCTCACCACTTAACAAGTATGAGTATTTGAGATTTGGTGGCAATGGCTTGAGATCCAATGAAGGGGGTGATGTATGGATGGAGAAATTGAAGGAACTAAAATATGTGCACAAATCGCATCATTATTATAATAGAAATCAACACAATCAGAGAATAAAACATCAAATCCATCAGTATACCCAACAGCCAAGTCATAATCAGAGTTCACATGATCAAAATCAGAATATGAATCCATTTCAAAATCAAACTTAAGAGAGTCTTGTTCATTATAAATGGGTTTGTAATTTATCTTAGACATCAAACTAAAACCAATACTCATAATCTCCCTAATTATAGGAAAATAAAATTCCATGGGGTTTTTATTTGGTGGTTCAAAATGGGAGATAAAAAATACATAATAGTCTTCTGAGGGGTACTTCATGGAGTCTATAACATTAAATATGACAACTTCATCCCCAAACTCTATGGAAAGTGTACCCTCATTGGAATTTATGATAGATTTGGATGTTTTGAGGAAGGTTCGACTTAAGATAATTGGAGCATGAGAACTTACCTGATCATCCTCCATGTTAAGCACATATAAATCTACTAGAAAGATCATGTCTCTTACCTGGACAAGTACATCCTCAAGGACTCCCAGTGGATATGTCGTAGCTCTATTCTCCAATTGCACCACTACTCTTGTCGGCTTCAACTCACCAACCAATAAAGAAGAGAAAACATAGTGAGGCATTACATTTATGGAAGCTCCTAAATCACATAAAGCATTAAAAAAGTGTAAATCCACTATGGTTCATGGGATGTTGAATGTCCCTAGATCCTTTCACCTTGTTGGCATTGATAGAGTTGGTTTAATGAGTTCTGTGACATTCCTTCCAAGATTAATCCTCTCATTTCTCTTGATCCCTCTTCTATTAGTACAAAGTTATTTTAAGAATTTAGCATACCTTTGGATTTGATTGATGGATTCAAGTAAAGGGATGTTGATCTCCATACACATCAATGTATCCAAAACTTCTTTTTTCATTTCCTATTCAGCCATATTTTTTGTTTGAAAAACTCTATTTAGAAAAGGAAGAGGTTTAGGAGGAATATCATCAGTCTTTTTCTTACCTTTATCTTTCTCCTTGGGTTTCTCATCAGCTGGTTTTAAATGGGGCTTCTCCGGATTTGAGGTGATTCCTGGTGGAATGGTAGGTGTAGATGAATCATTTGTTTTCTTTCTAATTCTCAATTTTATGGCACTGAAATTCCCCTTGGGATTTGTAGTAGGCTGGGAAGGAATATTTTTGGAGTTCTTACTTACCAGTTCATAGAGGGCAGTGGAAATCTGGCTCGTTTGAGTCTTCAATTCCCTCAGCTCTGAACCTTGAATATTTATATCATTATGTTGATTGAGAATAATTTTCTTCAAAATATCATCAGTGTTAGAATATACCTTGGGTGGGGGATTCCCTTGTTTCTAACTTATTGATGATTGGGCTTCAAATCTCCTTTGGGGTGTGTTGGAAACTCTGCTAGTAAGGTGGAGGATACTGGAAGTTTTGTTGAAAAGGGGGATTTTTTGTGGTCCAGATCCAAACCTCATGTATAATTATTCCTTTCATCCTTGGTTGTATGTTGGATAAAAGGAATCAAGATTCTTTTGGGGATATGGTTGCTGCTGCTGCTGATATGGTCTCCTAGGAAACACTGCTGCACAATCTTTTGTTTCTTGTAGTTGGGGGGAAACAGTCAGTTGGGTGGCTTATCTCAGGGAAATACCACAAGGAATTGAAGGAGTGGGTTCAGATGTGTTTTGAGCCAAAGAAATTTGCCTCACCATAGTGGTCAATTCATAAAACTTTTTATCAATCAAATGACTCTCAAGATAAGGACTTACCTGATGTACTCCCCTGACATCTGGTGTACCTTGATTCCCAAATTTATGGGAGTTTTGGGTCATCTTTTCAATCAACGCACATGCATCAGCTAGTGTTTTGTCCACCAATTCTCCTCAAGACATGAAATATATGATGCTTCTCTCCATAGGGTGAGTCCTTTATAGAAGTCTTAGATGAGGAGTTTCTCACTGATTTGGTGATGCGGGCAGCTTACACACAACTTCTTGAATCATTCCTAGTACTCATACATTGACTCTACTTGGGATTACTTTATCCCAAAGATCTCCATATGAATGGAAGTAGTTTTTGATGCTGGAAAAAATCTCTGCAATAAAAGACGTTTCAAACCGTTCTAAAAAGTTACATCTTCAGGTTGTAAATAATACATCCAATCTTTCAGAACTCCATCAAATGAGAATGGGAATGCTCTTAGTTTGATTTGGTCTTTAGATACATTTCTTGGTTTCAAGGTTGAGAAAACCACATTAAATTATTTAAGGTGTTTATTGGGATCCTCACTAGAGAGGCCATGAAATTTTGGAAGCAGGTGAATTAACATAGATTTCAGTTCAAAGTCTGATTCGAGATTTGGGTATGCAATTTAATTTGGTTGATAGTTAATATCAGGTGCAACCAATTATCGAATGGTTATATTAAGTTAATTTCCATTATTTTCATCCATTAGTTCTTGTTTTATGTTTTAATTTAAATTTCTTCTAATTTCAATGTTCTGGGAGTGGAGGAATTCTTTAACCAGTTGAATGTTGAAACTTCCCGTAGACTGAGAATGCCTAATTCGAGCCTCAAGGCTACGTTCAATCTCAGGATAAAGTTCTAAGAGATCTTAGGGATTAGTTCATTTCATAAATCATATAAAAATAAAAATAAGGAATTTATACCATAATAAAAATGAGAATTTTGATTTGATGCTCCAAAAATAAGAAGAATAAAACCAAAGAAGAAGAAAATTTCAGATTGGGTAAAGAATGAAGAAAAAAGAGAAGAAGAGAATAAAATGTAAAATAAAATAAATACCTATAAATTGTTGAAATAATTACTTTCCTCCCTGGAAATGGTGACAATATTAAAGGCACTATCATGGGCACCCTCAAATGATTAGTGTGATTTTTGGGTACTTAGGTGCAGTAGAGTGGCTGACCAAGGTCGTCTCTCAAAGGAGAAAGTAAATTTGACAACTTATTAAAGGTATTTTGAAAATAACATAAAAGGGAATAATAAAACTACTTGAAAGGATGGGGGGTTACCATTCATAAAGCTAGAATAATTTTTCTAGAAGAATATTGTATATTTGTTTTATTTAATTCTTTTTTGAAATGAAGTTCGATTAAAAAGACAAAATAAGGAGATGTTTTTTTAGAAAATATTTTAAAAGGAAAAAATCAATCTAACTCTACCTCTTCACTCAATTATTTATCATTATCATATAAATTAACATATACTTAATTATAATCCCATAACTTGTTAACCCCCAAAACCTACGATAATTAACTTTACCACAAATAGGAAGTGAATTAAATCCTAGGCTATCATTGAAACATGAAATCACAACACACTACATTGATTGATGTTATAAATATATCTTATGGTCAGTGGTAAATTAGGGAACATATCAATTCTATAAAATGAGGATTAATTGTGTTTAGGGATTATATTTTAACTCTAAAAATTTACCCATGTGGCCTTTTATTACTGATTAAGATCGCACTATCACAATTCACACAATACTCAACCTTGGGTATTTTGGTTTTAATTGTTCAATTTCTAGCTTAGTTTTATATAATTTAAAAAATAAATTCATGAATAATATTATGTGAATTATAGTATCTCAATGATTCAAAATAATTAAATTAAGAGGGTAGAATATAGACTGATCACTAAGAAAACTACTCTTTCATGGGCAGTGTGGTCATCATGGAGATGTTTTGCATTAGCAAAGGATTGAAAGGGTAGAACCAAATATCGTCTCCACTATTGATTCCATCCCAATTATGAAGATGAATAGAAGAAGAAATTTGAACAAAACAGAGAAAAACAGAATAAATTAAAGAAGAACTAAGGAGTTTATTACACAAACAAATGTATTACAACATGAAGAAGAAGAAGAAGAAGGCTTCAAAGGGATCCTTGTTTCAAGAGATACCCTTGTTGAAATGGTTTGAGAATTGGAGTGTATTTACTTCTACTCTTCCCTCAACTTACCAATTCACGTCCCAAACCCTCCAAATAAGAAAAATACTAATTTATTGATTGGAAGGGAGGCTATGTTTAAAGAGGTTTCAACTGTGAATGGGTGATCTCAGCCAAACATTTTAAGCCAAATTTCACCACCCATTTGACCTCCAAAATGCATGAACCAGTAATTATTCTAGAATAATTATTTCTTCAAAATTGGGTTGGATATCTTCTATAAAAAGTTGGGCTCAATACAATATTGGATGAAGAAGTTATGGACCAAATAAAGAACCAATGTCCAATTTGGCGGGCCCAGCCCACCTTTGACTTCATGGTCTATTTAGTCCAACCAAATGCATGATTTAGATCCAATATCCTGAACAAAATTTGTATCCCATTAAATTCAGAACATAGTTGCAAAATTTCAAATTCAAATAATAAATATTAAAATATTTATTTTTGAAATACTACAGTTCACTATAATGGGTAAAACTAGAATTTCCATAAAATTTCCAAATGAATGATCTAATCCCAAATATTTTATAAATAAACATATTTAAAACAATGTGTGGAAATTTTTTCATTTAATATCTATAAAATATACTATAAAAATGTGTTTTATCACACCTCTATGTTCAATTGACCATGCCCAATTCATATGCCTCTCTGATGATGACTGCCTCTATGACCATGTCTGGTTCAAGGTCATTGTACACAAGGAACATCCTGAGGTCAGCCTCTATCTAATCTATCTCCTCTTAGTGGAACATAAACTTGTCTCCCCTGCTACTAAAATGGCATGACTGGAAACTATTGCTAAGGCTAGAATTTCACCTATCCACCTCCACCAAATTGAGCTCAAACAGCCATTGGTCACAGATTCTAAAGATGTTCATGAACTCCATAGAAGAAATACTTTGGTCCCAAGTTCATAGGAAAGGTATGAGGACCAAAAGGTCAAAAAGGAAACTTTTGAGGTCGACTCCCTATTAGTCGAAACCTCAATGGTCCTAGTGCCTGATACCTACTGCTGGTAACCCAACCTCTTGATGAACCCTACTGGCTCCCCTCTCATGGTAAACCTCCTTACAAGTTCATCCTCTTAGTCACCTCTTCCTTCTTCTGAACCTCCAGGTACGTCAGTAACTTAAAAGGAGTAACGACATTCTGGATAGAAGGACAAAGTTCCTTTTCAAGATGCATCACATGAGACTCCTAATCTCTAGAAAAAATGAAGGAGATCCTTGATTATGATCCCCAGATCCCGCACTGACATACTCCCTTACTGAAGGGAGAGTATCTCATTCATATTCTCAGCCTTCATGGTCAATGAAAGTAACTATTCTTGGAACTCCTTCTCAAAGTCAACCCACAAAATGTCTACTCTTTTCATTACCCTAGATACAGTATCCCCCACCAACGCATAGCTCCCCGCATTTTGTTGAAATCAAAAGGAACTTAATACTCTATAGGGACCTCGATCAAACTGAAGGTGATCCCCAAACTCCTCGATCCATCTCTCTATCTCTAGGTTTGAAACACTAGCCTCGTACTTCCCCAAATCCTTCTGCTAGAAAGCATGAAATGCCCTATCACACTAGCCATCCTTATCAACTGGATAAACCCTTCATTGATCAACCGGATCATCCTACTAAACCTCTATTGCCTGAGCCACATGAGAATGATGACCGTGAGCCATAGATAAAAAGGTAAACAATTATTTCCTAAGCCCAAGTAGTATAGAGTATGTATTAAGATTTATTTTAACCAATTTAATAAATATTTAGTTATTTATTTAAACTCCTTCAAACCAACCCAATTTAAACAAGAACGCAAGTCATTATGATTCATGTACCATAACACCTAGAAATTTTTATGAGATAGATTTTTTTATTTCTTTGTTCTCTTGTGTTGTACGCTACACCAAGAAACGCTTATGCTATATACAACACTGGATTATCTTGTGTTACACCTAATTTTAAGTACATTTGAAAGAATTAATTTCACAGAAGACTAATTTTAAGTGAACAACTAAATATTATTATGTTACCTTATAACCTAGTCATTATAATAGTAGGCATGAACCGTATTAACTTTCTTCTGAAAAACTATTTAAAATCAAATAAGTGTGGTTTAAAAAAAATAAAATCACTCTTGATGGATTTTTTTAATTTAATATATATTTAATATATTCAATATAATGTTAAAAATTCATATTATATGTTATCTAGACATGATATAAGAACAAAATCAATTTTTTGGATAAAAGAAATATTTTTTCAGAAAATGTAGTATTGCCGCCTTTTGATGGTGCACCCATTTTAAATCTATGTTATAACAATTTTATATATTATATTTAACTAAATAAACATTTTCTTTTAAATTGGGATATAAAAATATAATTTTGATGAAATTTTGAAATTTTTCTAATAACTTTCACATTTTGATGAATAGTAAAAATACAATAAATTTTAATTAAAAATAACTTTTTCATAAAAATAATTTATATAGTTAAATTATATTATTGAATGGTTTTAAAGTATAAATAGAATATATTTTTATCATTAAATATAATTTATTCCATTTTCATTAATTTTACGATGAATTTTGAGGTAAAAAATTTTCAATATTTTGCAATGTTTTAACTTTTAAAAATATGTTTTTCATTCCAACAATGGGATTAATTTTAAATTAATTACTTAAAATTCCATTTTTTGGATTTTTAAAAATGTATTCCATATTTGGAATCATTAGTTCTAAATTATGTATATAATATTATTTAATTTTTTCACATTATGAATAGTAACTTAAGTATTTTTTATTAATACGATAAAAAGGTAAATCGGGTAATTAAGCATAAATATAAAATTATTAAATTACTTTAGCACTTGTCCTAATAGGATTGGATGAGTTATTTTCGACCTAAACCATCCTTGGGTTGAAATGATACCCTTTTGAAGCTACTTGTATGAGATTAAGATATTTAATATATTTTATTATAATTATAAAACAACGATGTTCCACCTTCTATCCATCCTATGAAAAATCAAATCACCATGCGTGCATACATACGGCTTACTGCCTCAACATTGTGGTGTAATCTATTTTTTTTCACCACCACCTTATTTGTATGGATATAATCATGAAAATAATAAATATATATGATTATTATAACATGATATGGATTATGTAAAAAACATATATACCATCCACTTTAATACCATTTCACACTTATTAGAATTATATCGTCGGTCGTGCATACGTACGACCTACCGTCTCTACAATGTGATGTGATTCCTTCTACATGACATCTATTTAATAATGATTACATAAATTTATAGAATGAATAAATATAGTACATATTATGTTAATATGATTTTTTAATTATATTATTATGACCTAATAAGGATAATCAGAACTTATTCGACCAAGCATGCATAAGAAAATAAAGCAGTTAATACCCGAATTACAAGTAATAATGAAGTGTAATTAAAAAATAAATTATAATGTTATCATATATGATATCATAAAAATGAATATGATTCCGTAAAAAAGCCAATGACATTATTTAAATAATTATACAATAGTTTTGGATACATACAAAGGATATCGTACCTAAGGTAAGGGATTATTTTGTGTAACTTTTATTTTTGTGGGACATATGTCTTATACACCACCTATTTCTTTTGATTTGTTTTTATGACACCCATTAATTTTTTATGATTTTTATTATAAATATTATTATATGAATATAATTTTTTTTATTTTTTGTGGCATATGATTTGACAGATTATTAATTGGTAAGGAATAATTTCTCAATCTCATTATTATCTAAGATTTTTTTATACATAAGTATTTATTGGAGTATATTTATCATCCATATCCATGTTTCCTAAATATTTAATATCATTTCTCTCCTTCTAAATTTTTTTAAACTAAGTTTTACCCATTTTTTAATTTTTATTAAATGGTATGAAATGAATCATTTGTCATTATTTGATACAAGGTACTTTTTTACTCTTCTAGAAAAAGTACATGGAGAATGTTTTTTTAACATATACGACATGAATGGATTTTTACATCTTCATAATGCTTTATTTCCAAAATATTACTATACGTGATTTCAAGTTTTTTTCGAATAAATTCTTTTCTTTTAAAATTGCATTGAATTTTGAGAAAATAAAATCTTTTGAAGAAGAAAAAATATTTTCCTCAAGAATTAATAACAAGTATTTTATCAAAATTATTTTCCATATAAGATGACATTATTTTAATAGAGTTATGTTGTTGTCCCTATTATTAATATTGTTTTATTGTTTTTATGATGGAATGTTATTTATTAAATACATTTGTATTATATGGATTATGTTTTGATGGAATGATGTTTAAGAAACCCATTTTATTTCTTGGTTTATGCTATGATGAATGATTAATGTTTTTGTGGAACATGTAATCATGATTTCATTATGATATGGGTGGGACCTATATATCCCCCTAATTTATTGGGTAAATATTTATATCTCCTGATATAGACATGACTGGAATGGAAAGTTAATCTGGTTCAGTAATACAGGGTTGTAACGACAAGTAAATCTAGTTCAAAAATACAAGGTAGGAATGAGGAGTGAACTCGGTTTAGTAATGGACTTTGTCCACTAAGATGGTCTTGTAAATTATCCTTGGATAGTATGGAAATTATTTTCTATGATTATTTGTTTTCCAAAATTCCATGTTTTATGTCAATTATATTTTATCATGGTTCATGTTCCTTTATGATTTATGCCTTTATCCTACCAAGATTTATTTAATGACTCCAGATTTCGATATTCAAAATTTATGTTCATGTTTTTACATTATTATGTTTATGTTTTGTTTGATGTTCTCTATGTTTACCTTTATTGGTAATTTGAGCTCAAACTTTTATGTTTTCCTTTCCCCTGAATATAAAGAAATTTTTTAGGTACAAAAACTAAAGGGAAGATATTTATAGGAGATGTTAAAGATCTTTCACAAAGTTAGAAGAACGTGTTCCAAGTTTCCAAATACTCTAAAATAATACGATCTTTTGGAATCTATTTGTGTAATTTATTAATTATTCTACAAAATAAATTTATTTTCCATATACATCAATATTGGGTTATTAGAGTTGGTATCATAGTGATGGTTTAGTCAACCTTTGGAAACTAGTATTTCAAAACTTTAGTGAGATCCCTAGAGATATTTCTAAAGATATTTCTTGGGATTTCCTAAGGATGAGTATAAGTATACATTAAAATACTACAATTTTTGTGATGATCATGAATAACCAAGCATTAAACCTAAAATTTTAGATATTGAAAGTACCCCCCTGATTATGTTGTTTTCCTAGTATGATTTTTGACTCTCTCACTTTTCTTAATGGGTATTAGAAAGTGGCTAGAAATAGGAGGATTCATGTTAATGGATAATATGATGGAAAATGGAATGATGTTAATCATAAGAAAACAAATTAAATAGGATTTGGAATGTAAAACATCATTATTATTCCTAATCATAAATCCAATAATATGATCAATAATCTCAACTTTGGTGAGTTTACTAATAGACCTAAAAAGATAAATACGGAGTTTCATGGTGACTAAAGAGGAAATAAAGTTCAATTTTCCTCATGTAAATCATTTGGGAAGAGGCATCAAGGAGAATGTTTCAAAGGAACTCAAAGATTCTTTGGCTGGGGAAAATAAGGAAACAAAGACATTAATTACAAATTAAAAGGTTTATTTAACATAATGGACAAGGATAATGGAATTCCTAAGGAATCAAAGATGGTTAAATGTTTCAAATGTGGAATGTATGGGCATTATGAAAATAAATTACCTAGGTAAAAATATCATAAAGAGAATCAGCATGGTCGTATGGGTAGTATTTATATTTTTAAAGATGATGAGACTACAAATGATATATGAGATGAAAGAAGTGTTAAGGAATAAAATGATGAATCTCGGTCAATGGTTTAAGAAGATAGTAGAATGATTTCTTTTTTATCAAGAATAATGTTGTATAAGTAATTTTACAGTATTATAGATTAAATAAACATCTAAGGACTATTACACTGCTATTTTTCCTTAAGTATTTTAAAGTATATGTTGAATGGTACTGGTAATCATGAAAAGTTATTCAGAAATATTTGGAAAAAAATTAAAGAATAACCCTTAGTATATGAATGATGATGAGATAATGATATTTGGATAAAGATATGTTGGATATGAATAAGTAAATAGGACAGTAAATATTTCCTTAAAACTGATTAAGGATTTTTTGAAAAGTTTTCTATTCTATTATGAGTAAATTTTACAGCTTTTTAGACTTATGAATAAGTAAACATGCATGTTTTTAATAAGTACATATGGTAATTCAAGTTATTACCACGACTCAAGGGAATATATGATGATGGTTATCACATGCTTAGAATGTGACCAACAAGAGATACCATATGATGTATGGGGGATAAATATTAAGCTAATTTAGTGTACCACTTCTTAAAAGTTTTGGATTTTTACCTTTCAGAAGGATTATATGGTTATAAATTTATGGATAGAATAAGTTAAACTCTAGATGAAGTTTGTTATATAAAAGTATTATCTCACTATAGGTAGACTTATTAATATTTGACAACTTGTTTTAACCTTTTTGGTGGGATAAAGACAGATGGAATGACCTATCATTCTATTTATAGATCGCATGATCTACTAACACGTCAGGAACGGAAAATTCAACTTCTGGGGAAATTTTTCAAGGCACGACTAATTGTGAATTTTTACCAAAAAAATGTAAGTATATCTTTTATGGAAATTATTTAAAATTAGTAAAAAAGGGATCGTGATGTAAAACGTTGCCTTATTATCATCATTTTTTATGATACCAATGACCACTTTTATGCTTCTTTAGTTTATGGTTTTGTGATTATTAACTTTCATTGGATCACAAAATTTCATGTGATCAGTGGCCTTTATCAATCACTATGATTATTTATGATTTTCCTTAATTCCCAATATTAATATATATTATTCTATGTAGATATCTAGTTATGATTTACTTTTGGAAACTGTTATTTTCTAACTATTCCTTTTTAAAGTAAATTTTATTCCTTGTTTTTATGATGTGGGTTTCTATGAAATAAAATTTCACGTATTAAATCTTTTAACAACCCATATAAATTTCGCGGGTGAAATTCAATTTAAGTGGGGTAAAATTTAACACCCCAAGATTTTTATGAGATATATTTTTTATTTCTTTGATTTTGTTTTTTGTACACTATACCAATATTACCTTGCCATATACGATACATCGACTTAGCTTGCGGTATACGCAACACTATGTTTGGCTTGTGTTATACTCAAATTATAATTATTTTGAATTAATTAGTTTCATAAAAGACCTATTTTAAGCGAACAACTAAATATAATTATGTTACCATATAACCTAGTCATTATAATGGTGGGTATGAACATTATTAACTTTCTTCATAAAAAAATATTTAAAAACAAAAAACTGAGGTTATAAAATAATAAATTCACTCTTAAAGGATTTTATTAATGTAATATATATTTAAAATATTCAATGTAATGTTTAAAATTAATATTATATGTTTTACATACATGATATATGAATAAATTCAATTTTTTGGATAAAAGAAATATTTTTTCAAAAAAATGCAGTATTGCCGCCTTTTAATAGCACACTCATTTTAAATATAGTTGTTGACACTTTTATATATTCTATTTAACAAAATAAACATTTTTTGTGGAATTGGGATATAAAAATTTACTTTTCATGAATTTTGGATATTTGTTTGATAACTTTCATGTTTTGATGAATAGTAAAAATACACAAATTTTTAATTGAAAATAAATTTTCTCATAAAAATAATTTATGTAGTTAAATTATATTATTGAATGGTTTTAAAGTATAAATAGATTATATTTTTATCATTCAATATAATTTATGTCATTAGAATTAATTTTACGATAAATTTTGATGTAAAAACATTTCAATCATTTGCAATGTTTTAACTTTTAAAAATCCATTTTTCATTCCAAAAATATGATTAATTTTAAATTAATTACCACAAATTCTGTGTTTTGAATTTATAAAAATGGATTCCATATTTTTAATTATTAGTTCCGCATTATTTAAATGAAATTATTTTATTTTTTGGCATTATGAATAGTAACTTTAGTAATTTTTATTAATAGGGTAAAAAGGTAAATCGGGCAATTAAGGGTAAATATAATATTATAAAATTACCCTAACACTTGTACTAATTTGATTGGATGAGTTATTTTCTATCTAACCATCCTTGGGTATAAATTATACCCTTTGTAATCCACATGGATGAGATTAAAACATTTAATATATTTTATTTAAAGAAAAGTTAAATATGACTTACTCAAATTTTAACAACTGAATAATTTTTAGAATAAGGTTATATAAAAGCTAAATTATAATATATATACTCATTTGAAATATAAAATATTTTTATTAATCATGGTAATTTATTTTTAATATTTGAAAAATAAATAATAACCTTAAAGACTTATACTTTGATGAATTAAAAAATTCATTAATTGATGAGAAATCAACAAAACAATTTTTTTTAATATTAGTAACCATAAAAGGTCCAAAACACTTGACCAAATATTATTTATCGAGTATATATTGGTCATAACCATCCAAGGGTCAAGTTAGTGACTATTTGGAGCCTTATATAAGAGATTGTGACACTTATAATATTTTATTTAAATTGATGTTAAACTTATCACATTCATGCTTTAATAAATATATCATTTTAATGTAGGATTATACATAAGATATATTCGACTATAAGAGTTTATCTGAAATCTTGAAGATATATCTTAATCATAGTTTTTTATTTTTTTATTTTTATTCAAAAAATAATTTTATTAAATAATTACACAAAACTAATGTAGTAATTATTTTATTAATCGAAATATCAAATTAATGTGATTGAAAATATTAAAATAAATATAATTTTGGATAATTAATATATCCAATGAATTTTATAGATTACCTTTACCCCTTATTTATATAATAAAATATTTGTTCTGAATAACATTTTATCTTGAAATTTTTAAAAAACCAAGAAATGAATAGTTTCAAAATTGACACAATTGATATTTTGTCAAAATAATGTTCATTAAATTATTTAAAAATCATAAAATATTTTTAAAAATATATAATAATTATCATATGGTCTAAAATTTTCTAAATTATTTAGTTATGATATAATTTATATCAAATAAGTAAATATTTTACCCTTTTAATATTGAGATATTTTTTACCCTAATTAAAATGAAATAGAATAACTAAGTATTAAATTGAAATGATAAGGTTTTAATGGACATAAAAAATTGTTTAAAATTTATTTTTTGATTATATTACAACCCTATCTCATATAATCTTATAAATTGGGGTATTTCAGAAATTTTTGGGTAGGTTTTGATTTTATTATAAATTAATATTTTTGGAGATCCCAAAAGTACCCCTCACCTCAATTGTAAAAGGGAACCTCCTCCATCACCTCTTCACTTCACTTTGAGCCATCAAGATAGACCATACCCTACCATTTTCCATTATAAAATTCCCTAGTTACATTATATAAGTTATGGCATTTTTTAATGACCAACTCTACTGCTCTAAGAGTAGATTTAAAGGAAGCACGTCGAATAAGAGGTAATCTCCTCTACCGATTCTTTCAAACTTCTTTCTTCTTCTACTTCCTCTTCATGAGTTGTTTCATTATAAAGTAATAACTTCATTATTACTTATAAACTAATATTTTATTATAATTATGAAACAACCATATTCCAACTTCTATCCATCCTACGAAAAATGAAATGACCACATGTGGATACGTACGGATTACTGTCTCACACCGTGGTGTAATCTATTTTTTTTTCACCACCACCTTACTTGGATGGGTATAATGATGGAAATAATAACTATATATGATTATTATAACATGATATGGATTTTGAAAAAATATTTATACCATCCAATTTAATATCATTTGACAACTTTTAGAATGATATCATTGCTCGTGTGTACGTACGACCTACCGTATCCACGATGCGATGTGATTCACTCCTTAGGAAATCCATTTAATTTTGATTATATAAATGTATAAAAAGAATAAATATGGTATCTATTATGTTAATATAATTTTTTAATGATATTAATTTGACCTAACAAGGAGAACCATAACTTATTCAATAAAGCATGCATAAGTAAATAAAGTAGTCAATACCTGAATAATAAGTAATAATGAAATGTAATTAACAAATAGATGATTATATGATCATATATGATATCATAAAAATGAATATGATTTTGATAAATAGTAAATTACATTATTTAAATAATTATACAGTATTTTTGGATACATACAAAGGATATCGTACCTAAAATAAGGGATTATTTTGTCTCACTTTTATTTTTGTGAGACATATGTCTTATACACCACCTATTAATTTTGAGTTTTGTTTATGATTCCATTGAATGTTTTTATGATTATTATTATAAATATTATGTTATGAATATAATTTATTTTATTTTTTTGAGGCATATTATTAAACTGATTATAAATTGGTATGGGATAATTTCTCAATCTAATTATTTTCCAAGATTTTTTTATATGTAAGTATTTAATGGGGTATATTTATCATCCACATCATTGTTTCCTAAATATTTAATATAATTTATATCCTTCTAAAAATTTTAAATTAAATTTTACCTATTGTTTAATTTTTATTAAATGGTATTAAAGGAATCATTTTTTATTATTTGATACAAGGTACTTTTTGAATTTTCTCGCAAAAGTACACAGAGAATGTTTTTTAACTTATATTGCATGAATGGATTTTTATGTCTTCATAATGAATTATTTATATGAATCTTCCTATACATTATTTCAAGTTTATTTTCAAATAAATAATTTTCTTATAAAATTGCATGGAATTTTGAGAAAATAAAATGGTATTGAAGAAGAAAGGATATTTTCCTTAAGAATTAATATCAAGTGTTTTATCAAAATTATTTTCCATCTAAGATTGAATTCTTTAAATATGGTTATGTTTCTATCTCTATTATCACTATGTTTCAATTATTTTTAAGATGGAATTCTATTTATGAAATCCATTTTTTTATATAGATTGTGTTATGATGGAATGAGGTTTAAGAAAACCATTTTATTCCTTGGGTTATGCTATAATGAAAGATTTATTTTTTTGTGGCACACATAATATTGATTTCCTTATGAGATGTGTGCGACCTATATATCCCTCCCATGCATTGGAAAAAGATTTATATCTCATGAGATAGACATGACTGGGATGGAAAGTAGATATGGTTCATTAATACAGGGCTGGAATGAAAAGTAAGCTCGGTTCAGTAATACAGGGCTGGAATGAGTGGTGAACTTAGTTCAGTAATGGAATTTTTCCGCTATGATGGTCTTGGAAATTATCCATGGATAGTATGGAAATTATTTTCTATTGTTATTTATTTTCCATAATTCCATGTTTTATTCCAATGATATTTTATCATGGTTCATGTTCTTTTATGATTTTTACCTTACGTACTGCCAAGATTTATTTCATGACTCGACATTTTGATATTCAAAATTTATGTTCATGTTTTTAAAATCTTATGTTTATGTTTTCTAATGTTCTCCATGTTTACCCTTACTGATAATTTGAGCTCAACATTTTATTTTTTCTTTTCCCCAAGATATAAATAAATGTTTTAGGTAGGAAAACTAAAGGGTAAAATATTTATGGGAGATGTTGAAGATCATCAACCAAGTTAGAAGAGTGTGTTCTAGGTTTCCAAATACACTAAACTAATATGGTCTTTGGGTGTCTATTTGTGTAATGTAATAAGTATTTTTCAAAAGAAATATATTTTCCATGTACATAAATCTTGGTTAGTTAGGTGTACCTTTCTTAGGGTCTCTACACTTCAAATGTTGTAGCCTCACTTGGTAGTTTGGTGGGCTCAGAGTCCTTATGTCATATCACAGGGGGGGCCTAAAATCCCATGTACTAGCCAGTATTCCCTAGCCTGTGTCATGCACCAAGATCACCTAACATTGTTTCCCTACCAACCCATGCAATCCTCACTATTCCTAACTTCAAAATTCATCCTATCTCCCAACCACCAGCTCTGATATCATTCTTTTACAACCCCCTCCCTCCAAAGATACCCCTCCAAGGTTGGAAATGGAAAAAGAGAGATAATGACCCTCGAGTCCCACATCCAGTAGGATCCAAGTTGGAAAATAGAACCAAGGGTATACAGATCTCACAATATGGGCATCATTATCCATTTTTGAAACAAAATCGGAAGATATTATGGATCATACACAAAACAACTCCAAGAAATATATTAAATAAATCCAAAAACCATCCCACATGCAAGTTTTAAAATAGAACTGTAGATAATACAATAAAGTATTCAAAGTGAAGTACCTAAAAGCAAGCTAAAGTAGTGACTTAGTAACTATCCCAAACACCAGCTAGTAATGCCATACATGATCCATGTAATCCTGCTGGAAACCATAATACCATTTTATATTCCTCGTGTAAGAATACAAGTTTACTCCTTAGGAAAACCAAAGTTTCTCATGCACATGTGAGGGAAACATACCAATGTTCCCATGAGAAAACAGCATAACCAAAGAGCACCTAATAGGTATACTAACCATCCCAACTTCATTAAGGCACGCTCACCAAATAACACAAGTCAAGTAATGTAATATAATACACATAGATGATAGGGTACCCCACACCACTTCCCACTGATTATCCACTCGTTCTAAATGGAAAACATCCTCATGATTCCACCTCTTCTGAAATTACCACGTCACAACCCATCCACACACACCTAGGACTCAAAAACCATACCAAATCCCACCCACGGACACTTGGACTAGAAACCACATCACAACCCTTCCATAGACACCTAGTCCACAAACAACATCATATCCCACCCTCAAACACCTGATCCACAAACCACATCATATCCCAACCATAGACACTTGGGACAAAAACCACATCACATCTCACCCGCATACACCTGGGAAACAACCCAAACCTCATCCCGAACACACATAGTAAAACATAACACATCTCATCCCGAAGACACCTAGGAAAGTATAACTCATCTGCACACACTTGGGCCTCAGAAACTACAACCTATCTGAAGAATATGGGTTATCACTGCATAAAAGATGGAGAAGGGAAGAGTGGGTGACCATCCATCCATCCTCCCACTAGTATATTTGGGAAAGTCACCCTCCCCCATGATGATGGGGGTGTTTTGTACATAGTTCTCAACTAGGGTGGGGTGTGTATATAAATCACAAGGAAGATACAAGTATATACATATACGATACCAAACACTCAATACAAACCTATGGGTTCACATATAGAAATAAACTCACGATACTACCACCTTTGCTACAAGCTTTAAATTCATAACACCACACAACAAGCCACAACCTCTTTTAAATTTCCAAATAATTTCTGTTAACCACCCCATTCATTTTATTGTTTAGAATTAACCATATTTAACCACACAACCCATCATTTATTCATCCATTAACCATTTTTATTTTTTTATCCAATCCAATCTAAGTCATTCCACACTTTATTAATCAATTATTTATTCATTCCACCATTACATAGGCAACCACTAATCACAACACACCACACAACATAGAAAACATGATTTTTGGAGGTGAAGAGAATGATAAATTAAGGAGGATCCGCATTAAGGACACATTATTCCATGTTCTCCACATATGATACCCATTCATAGTATATCATGTATCGATATTTGGATACAGGTGAATATTTATGCATGTTATTAATGGAGAATTTCCCATAAAAACACTACTGTCATTCTTTAAACTCATCCCACTCATATCACATATCAAGGGGACCAACCCCAACTCACAACCCCATATAGTAACACATTACTACACAACCAGTTCAAAAAAATGTTGTAAAATACTTCTCATCCAATCCCCAATCAATCAATCTATCAACCTCAGATTCCATTACATGGACAAGCTGATGTATCATCTACAAGTTCATCCATAACACCACTCAGGCCAACCCATAGCACACAACCGTTCTCATAGTCATACCACAACACATACCAGAGAGAACACACACATCACAATATAGCCACTTCACATTACATATGTCTAACACATGTAGCCACAACCATTCCATATATCACATCACAGACCATGACGTAACACATTTTCATATTTAGAAAAAGGGACACTTATCCAATTCCACTTCATTATTTAAGGGTGTTATTACACAAACCAAATCTGGAGGCATCCATTCATTAGATTGATTTATTTGATTAACCAATTTTCATATGTAAGTATTAAACATGAACCAAACAACATGTTACCTAATTATTGTGCTAAAAAGGTCCCCCAATGGACATGAATTTATGTGGGCCATAAATCCTGTATAATTCACAATATGAAAATCAATATCAGAGCTATAAAATAATATGAACAAACCCCATTTTCCACACAATTTCAATTAATGAATTCTTTATCTTCAATTAGCCTGGAACAACCATGATCCATATCTGAAAAAAAAATCCATCCGAAATTATGAACAAATGAAGAGAAAAAAAGGATATCATACCTCAAAAGGGTATCAATGATCTTCACATAAGAATAGGCCACGCAATAGATCTCTGGTCACCTCTCCCACAAGATCTGCATCCATCCAAGGATTCCGCAACACCACTACACTAACGAAAACTAAAAAGAATCCAATTTAGAACATGGTAGATCATCCTCTATCACATGGAAATAATAAATGAGAGGGGAAAATACCAAATAATAAAAACCATAAGAACGAAGAAAGAACTCACATTAAATCAAAGATGGATCTCTATGGATCGAAGGAGGGAAGATAGGAATCAATCCCTGGTATAGGAATCCTAAAAATGATAAAGAGGGGTCACTGAGTAGCTTGGGGTTGAGGGAGGGTTGTTGTACCAGTAGGGTTTGACAACCCAAGAGACTGAAAAAAAACACTAAAAAGTTACAACCGTAGGTAATTTTCACAACTTGTAATCTCATTTCACATCATGTAATGCCTTGAGTTTAGTTTTCATTTAAAACCCATCACTTCTCAATTTATTTTATTTTTAAAACCTGAAACATTACATGCCATGAACCACCCGGAATAATCTATGAAACCAAACATTACACCGTGTAATCTACTTACATGACGTGTAACCCCTATAATAGATTTTAAACACCCCCAACTCCTAAAAAAAATCTAGAACCTCCTATGAACACCTTCAACACCCAAAACATAAAAATTAACAGACTTAGAGTACATAGACTGTTACATTATATTTGTAACAATTATTTTCTTGTTATATATACCATCATTCCCTACCACATCCCACTAGATTCTTACATGATTATATATATAATGAAAGTATGTTGTTACATTAATGTAATAAAAGGTGGAAACATGAAAGTCAATTATTGAGATTCGAATCCCAAATATTGAATAATTCATTTCATATTATGATAGACTGATACTAAAAAAATAACTCACCTACCTGGCCTTCGGAATAAGGAATGGTGTTAATGTGAAAGTAACTCTAGGAAGATGTCATCTTATAAAAAAATATTTAACCACTAAAATATAGTCCATTTGGATAATTTCTGAATTTTACACATAGAAAGAACCAGAAAATTCATCATGGTCACGATAACTATTCAGGTTGATATTGGAAATGGCATTCCTAGTTTCCATTTCTTCTAGAAATATCCCCATTAGTACACTATTATGAACATTCAGGATACTTTGTATGTTATTAAATATAGAAATCCTAGGATCCTCCTTAGTATATCCCTCCTCCAAGATTCACATAAGACCTGTTTGTAAGGTTTCAAAATACCTAACAATACGTTGGACAACAACTTTAGTATCACATTTATAGAAATAATCTTCATGAATCAACTTCAACTTCCCCAAAAAATTATTTTATTTTATACATGAATGAAAAAATGTTGTGCTTATATCTCCCTCCCAGATCCATAGATCTCTTGACTTATCCATATAAATAATTTATAATTCTAGTATCTTTTAACCAGACATAATTACATATTAATAAAGAGATAAATCATATCATCATTACAATGATCTTGGGGAGTTGAAGTAAGTTTATTCATCTTTTTTAGGTCCTCTAATCTGGTCTATTTGTTATAATAACTGGTATCCAAGGATATAAGGTCCCCTTAAATCCATCAAATATTTCTCTAAAAAGATATAAAATCATAGCCCAATATAGTATGATCACATAATGTATGTAAAATGATCATACAATATTATTCCATCATTTAAATACTAGAAAAAAATGTGATGTATAGTGTCCTATGCAGTCTTGAGTTTCAATAACAATTTAGATGGATTAGGAATCCCTCTAATAATATGAGTAATAGTCAAATAAGTAAAGTTTGAAATCCTTCATATATTTGACTAACTTCTATCCAATAAGAATCGGAATAAATGATAACATCTTTTGTTATTTAACCAAGTGAAAATATCTCTATTATACCCAAGGTCCATGTGTTAGTTATGGATAAAAAATTAATCCATAACCATACTTGAGTAAATAGAAACACCTTTCTTCTCAGTAAGATATAGTATTAATATAACAAATTCATTGTTTAGCGGAACTTTACTAAACCAAGATCTCTACCCCTGACCCTGATCCCTAACACCACTATGGTTCCCCCCTTTCTAGATCTCTAATATCTTCTAATCCTAAGACCCCCCCCCAAACCCTCACCAGTTCTATAGTCATCACCCTTGACATATCACCCCACCCTTTCTGATGCCTGATCTTGAGCCTGAGCCTAGTCCCTCTTTTTACCCTATGTTGTCTTTTAAACTTGAACCCATGATAGAGCTACAGTCAAGCTTGATCCCCCCAATTCATTTCCCTAGACTTCTCCAATGAACCATCCCAGACAACCCCCTCCCCCTTCTCCTTTAACTCCCTTAGTGGTAAGACCTCCCTTATTGGTATTTTTTCTTATCCCTTCTTCCGTTGACCCCTCTCTCAATTTTTATTACTATTACTAACTCTTAAGAATCTCTAATGATGTGATTTTTTGTTTTCTATGTAGTGGAGGTTAATTATTGGCTTTATTGTGTAGTAGCCTACTTGTATACATCATATAGGTCTCAAATTATTAGGGTAATATTCATGTTTTAGGTTCGTATAATTATTTACATGTCTTAATTATAATAAAAATATGATATAATGCATTTCCCAGAATTAATTCATCATAGTTCGCTCTCTATAGATTTTATGGGTTGTAAAAAAACATTTTGAGTTGTATATTTTTCATTTATTTCTTTTTTTAACTAAATGGATGTTTTAAATATTATAGGTTTTATAAAGTTCTCATATAGAGTGGTTTTATAAAACTAATTTGGGAATTTTGAAATGGGTAGAGGCTTCTATTTGGGTGAGATTAATAACTAGTTAGAAAATAAATATGTTGTGAGTGTTACCTTAGATTTATTCATTCATTTTATTTTATTGGAATAATTCATATTATATCCTTTTATAAATATTTTTTATAATTCTTATTATAATTTTTATGTTTTAAATTGAATAAAAAATGATTTATTTATTTATTTTTGACTTTCTTATTTACACTTAATGCTTATAAGGGATTTTATGGGTTTTTATCGTTGTCTTATATTAGGTAGACCATAGATTTATGATTTTAATCAAAAAAAATTCATGAATTTTGTTTAGGGAGACTGCTAATTTTAGCTTTAAATTATTTATTTAAATATTTCATAGCATATAAACTAATGTTCTGAATAGTTTTTTTGAGTATTTTATTGACTAAGTAGTTTTAACTGCATGTGTTTTTGTTTAAATAGGTTAGTTAATCTAATTTATAGTCACTATATAAAATCATAAGTTAGATTAACCACAATTCAATGTAAAAACTTGTTTTATACATCATGGAAATGAGAATTAAATTTATGGATAGACATTGGTATTTAGAAATAATTATTGTTTTTATTTGATAAATATTATTGGGAATGAAAATGTTTTAGTGTTTTTACCAAACTAAAACTTTTTGTTTCCTATGTATGATTTATAAATATAGATTGTTTTAAACTGGTCATGTGAAAAGTATTTGAAAGGGGATTGGGCCAATGGTATACGTCCTTATTTGGGTAGAGTAGAATCTTTTGGTTATCATATGTTGGTTTGATTTAATATTATTTGGTTAAGAGTTATTTTAATATATGATATAGAAACTCGCACTCTTATCTTTAATTATTAGTTCAATTCTTATTCTATATCATTACCAGTATAAATTAGAATTATATAAACATAATATAAATTATATAATGTATTTATAAAATTAATATAAAAAATAAATCGTATATATATCTTATATATCTCATCATTCAACATTTCCATTCATGTAATGGATTACCACCTAATGGGATCATAATTATTATTTAATTATCACATGGCAAGTGGTTGTTAAAATTCCTTCGGGATTTTCTAGTGATAATTAACTATTTATAGGGGTGTTTAATACTGGTTTTGTCTTTAAAATGTGTGTTTGTGGTTTAAGAGGAATGTTTTAGGAATTGATGTCAGTTGGACTTTAATATTTTTTTTAAATGGTTTTGAGACCATAAGTCACATGGTGGCTTAAAATGTTTTAAAAAGGTGAATTTTTTGTCTTGAAAAATGGGTGCTTGACTGCAGTTGAATTCATTTAAAGAGGGGTCTCTTTCCTTCAAACATGATTTTATGGAAAAGGCTAGTTTTTTTAATTGTGTTTCAATGTGTGGTTTGATAAATTATTTTCAAATAACATTTAAAATGTAGTTTTCAAATTGTGTGAAAATGGATTGGCTTCTGAAGCTCTTTCTGAAAGCCAAATTGACAATTTAAGAAAAATGTTTTTATAAATGTCTAAGACCCACTTGATCCATGTGTGAATATATTTATGCACAAAGAGACTTGTGATCCCATGAGGGGATGATTTTTATTGATTCATATTTTTGTGTTTATTAGTGATCGTATGATTTTTCTCTTGCTTCAATTTTTTATAATAATATCCATGATTGATTTCCTTTTTTTACGTTGAATTTTTAGTGCTTATATGAATCTTCTTATGACTACCTAGGATTTGTTTTTTTTTAATTCTATTTATCTCTTTACCTACCTAGTAATAACTATTTGTTTTAATTTTTTTTAATAAAATATAGGGACATTGTGATATATGCAGAAAAAAAGTTGGATCACATTAATGAGGAAAACACCTCAGTATACTAAGGGTTTGGAAGAGTTTTTAGATTTTTCAGTTTTAATCAATTCAGCAATGGGAGAATAATATTTTCATGTCTTAAATTTAAATTTATAAGATGATCGTAGAGAGTTGAATTTTATGAAAACTTGATATAGAAGCAATTCCATTTTCAATATTTGTGTTGTATTTGGCATTGAGAATATAATGTTATAGAAAGTTTGAGAACTGATGTCAATCAGTAGAATGAGATCCCAACATCATAAATATTTGGAAATTAAATGAAAAAACTTATAAATTATGAATTATTAATTTCAAGACAACAACAAAAACATCAAAACATATCAGAACAACTAGTTTAGGGTGATACAAATAGAAACTTGAAAAGTGATGTTTTTGGGACTGTTGGAAAACCATATCAAGATTGTAATATATCATTGGAAACTCCTCTTGATTCTATGGAGATCAATGTAATAGAAGACTTCACTAACCATAAAAATATGTTTCATGGTTTAGTTGACAATGGGAATCAAGATATTTATGGTGGGTGTTTAAAGTATTCAAAATCTTATTTTCTGATGAAGTTGTACCCTATCAAATGCCTATGTGGAATTAAAAATAAGGTGATGTCCATGAAATTAGATTTTTTTTCATGATGCATTTCCTAAAGATAATATCCCTAAGTATTTTTATGAAATGAAAAAAAAATTTACAATCTTGTTCTAAATTATACAAACATACATGCTTGTCCCAATTATTTTTTGCTTTATTGGGGAGAGGGTTCAAGAAGAGTGGATTTCAAAAAATGTTCTTCTAGATGGTAGTGAATGGGTGATTTTGGAAGTCTGAATCTATATACTATTATGAATAATAATAAAATGAGAACACCTATAATGGTTTTCCATTACATTACTTTAAATACTTGATTGAAAATATTATTCGTGTCATCGAAAACCATCGAGAACATGAAGTGGCATTCTATAGATAATAATAATGATGGGTTAATGAGACATCGAAAAGATACACAACCAGGGAATACATTTTATTCACTTTATCCATATTCCTTATATGATCCATGTAATGAAATATTGGGATTGGTTACCAATGGATTCAACCCATTTGGGACTTTGAGAACCAATTATAGCATTTGGTTAGTTTTTTTGATCCCTTACAATGTTCCTCTGTAGATGTGTGTGAAACAAACATATTTTATCATTTAGATGATAATTCCTAGAAAAAAAATGCCTATAGATGATATTTACATTTACTTTAATCCTATAATTGAATAATTATAGGAGTTATGGAGCAAAAATGTTGGTACATATGATCCATATTCTAGAACAATGTTCAAAATTCAAGTTGTTCTAATGTGGACCATAAGTTACTTTCTAGGAATTGGGAATTTTGATGGTTGGAATAATTACATGGGTTTTTCTTATCCTATTTGTAACTTTTATTTTGAGCCTGAATTACTAACTCATAGTAAAAATGGTTCTTCTTGTGTCATATAATATTTCCTAATGTATCTCATAGATTTCGGTTGAACAAGTCAAAATTCAATGGTTTTATCGATCATAGAACACCTTCAAAGTTTTTTAAAGGTTCTGAAATATTGACACAACATGGAAATGTTGAAACAAAATTTTTGAAGGTGTATAATTTTAATGATAGTGTCAAATGCGTTTGAATTTCATCATCAGTGAAATATGAACATAACAATGGAATAAAAAAAGTATACCCTTCAAAATTCTATATTGGGAATTTAATATGTTACATCATAATATTGATGTAATGCATATTGAGAAGAAATTTTGTGAAATTTTGATGTTCACATTGATTAATGAGAATGTAAAATCAAAGGAAAATCTCAATGTTCATATGGACTTGAAAATAATGAACATAAATCGTTATCTCTGGCTAGATGAAAAAATGTAAAGTATGCTACAGAAAATTTTTCAATGAAAAATGGGGACAAGGATACATTCCATATAATTTAGAAATATATGAAGGTATCTGATGGGTATTCAAGTAATATTTCATGTTTTGTTGACTTAAATAATCTTAGGTTACATGTATTGAAAATTCATGATTCATATATATTTTTATTGTAGTTACTGCCATTGGCATTGCATACATTATTACCAGGAAAAGTTATTGTTGTTGTACTCCAATTTTAAACATTATTCATAAAACTATGTGAGAAAAAAATATAACCATTTGAGATTTAAAACCATTATGAGATATTTATACTGATAGTTTGTGCAATAGATATGATCTTTACTCTATTATTTTTTACTATCATGATGCATTTAACTGTTCATTTGGTCGAGGAAGCGAAATTACGAGGCCCCGTACATTATTGATGGATGTATCCAATTGAGAGGTAATTTATTTATATGTTTTAAATATTAATTAATAAATTCTTGGAACTTAATTAAATATACAATTATGTATTATTTATTTTATTTAACAGCTATATAGGGAATTTAAAATCATATGTGAAAAATAAATCTCAACCTGAAAGCTCTATTTCTGATGAATATTTGGCAGAGGAGTGTCTTAACTACTGTTCTAGATACATGGATGATATTTATAAAAGATTAAATTGATTTGGATGTTTTAAAAACACATCGAATTAATATCTACTACATGGGAAATAAAAAATCTTTCCTGCTATTGGCTAATCAGTTGGGAGGAGCTCAGATGTTACACTGACTAAAATGGAATTATTACAAGCACATAGATATATGATTATGAATAGTGAAATTATAGATACAATTGTTGATGATATCTAGATATAAACAAATAGATTAGTGAGAAGATAAACACGAAATGAGAAAGGTATAGAAAAGGTTGTTAATAAAGAGCTTGTAGAATGGCTTACATGATGTGTAAGTTCATAAATATTTCAATCAATACCAATATTAGGTTGAAAATATATATTTTTTAAATCTAATAATGTATATTACTTTTTTTATATCATTAATACAAATACTTGATATGATTTTTCAGAATATTTGAGGTTTCTAGATCTATTTCCTCAGAAATAGGCTATAAATTTCAATGCTTATAATATAAATGGATTTAAATTTCATACAGTTGATCAGGAAGACGGTTTGAAAACATAGAATAGTGGTATATTTACAGTTTCTGAATTGGGACACTATGTAAAGTTGATTAATGTTATCTAATAGAACTACCAAATTCATTTTTTTGTTGTTTTATTCAAATTAAAGTGGGTAGATATTATCAGGGGTGTTAAAAGAGATTACTTTCAATTTACTTCTATGAACTTCTCTCACTTGATGCATGTCAGTGACTGTGAATTACATTATATTTATATCCTATCATTGTAATAGAAAATGTTATATTATGGGGAAGATGTCATGGATGAAGGGTGGAGTGTAGTTTTTCACTTAAAACAAAGAGACACTGATGATATGGGTGATGAAGTGGAATATTTTACCTATAACATTTAATCCCATAAACAACAATAAGAAAGATTATTTTCCTATAATTATATTGAAAATATTAGTCTTATAAGGGTGGACTAAGTAGATAAACTGATAATAGAGGAGTAAAAGTACATGATTGAAGGAAAAAATGATTGTATGTGTAGTCATCCATTCATTTATCAATAACTTATTATATATGTGTAGTCATTCATTATTATATCTATGTATATATTTTTTTTCATTATTATGCATCTATTATGATATCAAAAAAATCTACATGAATTTTTTGAGATATGTTTTCTAAATATAATTCTATTTTATTAAATTATATGAATGGAAAAAAGTAATATTTTAATGTCATCCTACCTTTTTATTACATAACTTTTTAATACACTTTACAAACAGATGATCTTTAAAGTCTTGTGTCTTGGAGAAATGGTACATACTACATGAAAACATATAAAATTATTTTTAATACTCTTGAAAGGACTCCTAAAATGTTAATCCTAATTAAAATTACTGAATCTCATAACCTTGGGACATACATTAATGGAAAGGGTGATAATAAGTCCTAGTAAAGGAAAACAGGGAAAACAATTTACTTGTGATCTTCAGAGAATACAATAAGAACTTGAGGAAATGTCATAAAGTCCTGAGAAATAAGTATATCATGATAATAATAAATTGAATAATATCTTGAAATTGTGGATACAAAATTTAATTTATACATTCATAAGCATATCATCAAGGTTCATCCCCAAGGTGTCATAAAATTTACCAAGGTTATTCACTAAGGTATCGTAAAACTTGTCATCTCTAGAGATTAATTTCTTTACCCAATGAATTGGAGTGATATCAGGAAGCACCATTAATATATCATTAATTTCATGTGATATAAATATATCATAATCAAACATTTCATAAATAACCCATATAGAATAAAAGAAATGGGTTTCATATCAAAATCATAGCATTTTAAAAATTTCTTAAAAACATGATCATTATGTCATTTATAACCCATAGAAAGGGAATGAGGGATTTGTGTATGTAAATTACAGAATAAAATAAATAATTTTTATTTCTTGATTAATACCACTAGAAAATAAAGAGGTTTGGGTATTCACATAAAGAAAATAAAATAATTTCTTGATAAAAAGAGTGAGATTTGGAGAGGAAAATTCTATCGCATAACGGCTATGAAACATGGTTTAAGAAAACATTAAAAAGAGATGGGGAAGGAATAACCCATTCATAAAAGACTCATAATATAGTATAGGGACAAAATAAAATGGGAATAATAAAATGGTATTGAAATTTTAAATACATACTGCATAAAACAAAACTTGAAAGGAAAAGAGAAATTGAGAATTTACTTACCTTGAAGAGTAACTTCTAAAACTCTACGATTGTGACCTTTATAGATTGAGTAAACCTTGGTAGGAATCCTTTAGTGGTAATAATATAATATCTTCTAGGTTAATGATTTTTTATTGAACATAAATTAAGTAATGGATTGGTATTTATAGTAAAAGAGATGGAATTTTTTATTAATTTTTTAGGACACCTCATCGATGGTATTTTCAAAACCATGTGATTTCCCCAGGTATTTTCCCATTTTTATGGCCACATGGGACACCAAATATAATATTTCAATATGCATGAGTCAACCAGAATTTTAATTCAAATATTAAATCATTATGATGTCACTAAACACACCAAAAACTAAAAAATTGTATGTTTACTATTCACCAAAAAACAAAACATTTTATAAAAATCTCATATATTCACCCTAACCTAATATCAATGTTCTAAATTCAAAAATGAACACCATTTTATGAATATAATTTTTTAAATATGATAAATTTATCTTTTAAGTAAAATCACTATTTATTCGAAAAAAATACTAATAGTTAACTAATAATTTCTAAAACAGTTATTTACTTATACTATTATATCACATTATCATTCATGATTCCTAAATAATACTTATACTTACTTAGGGGAGGTTACTATTCAATTTTTAATATTACTATTTGTAAGGGTAATATTACTATTCATAAGTTACTATTTGTAAGTTACTATTCACCAAAAAAATAGGTTGATCTTATCATACTCTAAATGTCTTACTGATCACAACCATGTATGTCCATTTTTTTAAGGTCATTTCACGGTATCAATTATTAAATGTATAAAAATTATTTTAAAATACTCTTTTTTTCAATATTAATCAATAATATGATACTTCTTAGAAAAATACTAAAATTCATCCCAGATTAATTTTAACATTTGAAATTCAAAAATGATATTTATGTGACCATAAAAAAATTATACAAATGGATTACAGAAAGTAACTAAGGCCACATTACATAACCCCTTATAACACCTGCATAAGACCTAAGGGTAAGGTGTGAAATGGTGATAGAATCTTGGGGTGCCTCAGACAATATTTTTCGAGTGGTGATTTCCATCAACTTGAACTTCTCCTGTAGGTGATTTCAGTCAATCTTAACATGATAAAGCTCGGCTTGGGCTTGGTCCAAAGAAAAGCCCAGTGATGCGACCTCCTTCCCCAACTCATAAAAATGGTCTTCGTATGGCCCAAGTCTACTGGATGAGGCCATCGACTCTTATTTCTTCATTAATTATCCATTATCATCTCTATTTATAAACAATAATTATAATTTTAAAAAATATTATTTTTTTGCAACAATTATATTAACCAACTGTTAAATTAACCAATGGTCATATAACGGTCAAAACCTGATGGTCACATTTCATTTATACTTATATATGTTTATTTATTATGACATAGTAAAACTTACATTTTCAGGAAAAAAAATATTATTCAAAAATTATGGGTTGTTACATTTTTTCCCACTTAAGAAATTTCATCCCCATAATTTTACCTCGTACTCTCATAGGGGAAAATGTGCGGGTAATTCTTCCTCATTGTTTCTTCTAGTTCCCATATCGCTTCATCATATTTATGGTTTCTTCACAACACTTTAATGATATGGGTAGTCTTTTTGTGTAGAACCTTGTCTCTACAATCCAAGATCTTCACCAGTTTCTCTGTATAAATGAGGTCATGTTCCAATTGTACCACTTATGGATTCAATACATGTGAATGTTTAGGTATGTATTCTCTCAAGAGGTATACATAGAATACCTCATGAATTTGAGCTAGATTTGGAGGAAGTTCAAGAAAATAGGCCACTTCTCTTATGTGATCAAGAATTTCATAAGGGACAATGTACCTAGGGATGAGTTTCCCTTTCTTCCCAAACCTCATGACTCTCTTCTATGGAGAAATTTAAAGGAAGACCTTGTTACCAACATCAAACTCCAAGTCCCTTTGATGGTTGTTATCATATCTCTTTTTACAACTATGAGAATCCTTAATGTGTTGTTGAATGGAATAAACCTTTTCTGCCATATCTTGGACAAGATGAGGCCCAAGAATCTTTCTCTCCATATATTTATCCCAACAAGTAGGATATCTATATCACTTCCCATATAAAGCTTCATATGGTTTCATTTTAATGCTCGAATAGAATATGTTGTTGTAAGAGAACTCAACTTATGGGAGATGTTGATCCCATCCACCTTTAAATTCCATTGAGCATGCTCTCAGCATGTCCTTGAGTGTTTGAATAGTCTTTTCAGATTGGCCATCAGTTTGGGGGTGACAGGCCATACTAAAATTTAATTCGGTACTCAATGCATATTGAATACTTCTCCATAATTTTGATGTAAACCTTGGATCACAATCAGATACGATAAAAAGTGTAACTCCAAGCATCCTTACCACTTCAAGTAAATCCTAACAAGTTGAACAAGATAGAAATCTTACCAAATAGAGATAAAATGGGTAGACTTCGTGAGACGGTCCACTATAATCCATATCACATTATTTCCTTTGGAAGTTATCGGGAAACCAATGACAAATTCCATAGTGATATTATCCCACTTCCATGCTGCTATAGGTAGTGGTTATAATACCCCTTTAGGAAGTTGTCACTCTTCATTCACTTTATGACATACCAAGCACCTTGTAGTGTTGTTAGCAATCTCCCTTTTTATATTATCCCACAAATAATGATCACGAAGGTCCCTATACATTTTCATACTTCTAGGATGTATAGAGAATTTATAGCTATAATCTTCATCCATCATATCCTTCCTTATTTCTAGAATACCTAGAACACATAGTCTTTTATGAAATTTCAATACTCCTTCTTGATCAATATTGAACTCATGAAACTTCCAATCCTCCATAACCTCAAAATTCTTCTATAAAAAAGGATCTTCTTTCCAAGATTTCTAGATCTTATCTAGTAATGATGGTTGAGAAATAGTTTTGGATAGGGTTGATGATGTCCCTTCCCTTAAAATTCACATTTCCAGTTTCACTAGGTCTTTGATCAATGTATCTCCTTTAATCCTTATCATTTCTAGAATAATACGGTCTTTCCTACTTAATCC
Source organism: Viscum album (assembly GCA_963277665.1). Classification (NCBI taxonomy): domain Eukaryota; kingdom Viridiplantae; phylum Streptophyta; class Magnoliopsida; order Santalales; family Viscaceae; genus Viscum; species Viscum album. The sequence continues at coordinate 847,400,849 of OY728121.1, read as the reverse complement.
ATTAGCAACTTTTTTTCTCTTCTAGGATGATAATGATTTGAATAATCATATACTTTAATAATTTCCAACCATCTCATTTATCTCAAGTTCAATTCCTTTATATGAAAAAATACTTCAAACATTGATGGTCTGTGTATATATCACACTTCTCCCTATAAAGATAGTTCCTACATATATTTAGAGAAAAAAAAATGTTGGTAGATCAAGATCATGTGTAGGATAATTCTTCCCATGAGACTTTATCTATCAAGATGAATAAGAAATTACCTTATCATCTTTCATGAGGATTCAACCAATCCCTTTTAGAGATGTATCGCTAAAAATAATGAATCGTTATCCAACTGAGGGTAGAGTTAACATGGGTGAAGTAACCAATATATTCTTTAGCTCTTGGAAACTGTCTTCACACTCCTTTTTCCAGAAAAACTTTACCCATTATCGAGTTAACTTGGTTAGTGGATTGGAAATATGTGAAACGTTTTTCCCAAACCAATTATAATATACTTATAAAACAAAGAAACTGTGAATCTCAATTACTATTGTAGGATGAGGCCACTCCTCTACAACCTTTGTCTTTATGGGGTCAACTAAGATTCCTTCATTGGTTACAATTTTCCCCAAGTAAGAAACTTGTTATAACCAAAATTCACATTTGTTGAAATTTCCAAAAATCCTTTCATTCCGTGGAGTTTGAAAAATAACCCTTAGATGATCCTCATGCTCCTCATGAATTTTAGAATATACTTGAATATCATCAATAAAAACTACCAAAAAATTATCAAGGTAGTCCTTAAAGACTATATTCATCAAATACAGAAATATAACAGGTGAATTAGTCAATCTGAAGGGCATAACAACAAAATCGAAATGCCCATATCTTGATTGGAAGGAAATTTTTGGAATATATTCTTTCTTCACCCTTGATTGATGACAACCAGATAGAAGATCAATCTTAGAGAAGAACTGATCCCCATGAATCTGTTCAAATAAATCATCAATTCATGGAAGTGGGTACTTTTTTTTTACTATGATATCATTTAATTCTCTATAATCAATTCATAATTACATTGATCCATCTGTCTTCTTTTCAAAGAGAATAGGTGCTCCCCAATGTGGCACACTTGGTCGAATAAACCCCTTCTTTCAAAAGATCTTCGAGTTGTTTCTTTAATTCCTACAGCTCTACATTTTCCATCCTATACGGGGTATTTGATATCAGATGAGATCCAGGTACGAGTTAAATGGATAACTCTTCCTCTCTTTATGGGGGAGGTCTGAGTAACTCTTTAAGAAATACGTCAATTTATTCATGGATTATGGGGACAATTTCTATACTTATACACACATTTCCTTCTTCTTATTCACTGATAAACTCTATAAATAAGGCTATTAGAGGTTCTTCTAGACAAAGATCAGGTTGACATATCTCTCCTTTGAAGATAATTGTAGGTACTGGGATTTCCTTTCTTATGAATTTGATCTTAGCATTATACTTTGAGAGGTAGTCCATCCCTAGTATAATGTCGAATTCCAACATGGGAATGAATACTAGATTTGTGATAATATTATTCTCTCTAAAGTAAATACTATAGTTTCTAAACACTTTTGATTATTGGATAATCCCTCTAAGAGTCTTGACTGATAACTCTACTTTTAGAAGTTCAATGATTGATTCTATATTCTTTGAAAACATAGAGGAAATAATGGAATGTGTAGAACCAGAAATAAGAAAAGTACTTTCTAGTTTTGAGATACCAATAAGAGTACCTAACAAAACATAATTAGGAGCTTCAACTTCAACTATCATGATAGAAAAACATGAACTTTCTCCCTTGGCCTTTGTTGAGGCTGTTGGTGATTCCCCTCCACTACACTCAGATTTAGACACTAATTGGAGAAGTTACCTAGCTTCCCACACATGAAGCATTGGACTTTAGGTATAACCAGAACCATCTTCCCTTATTAATTAGTGTTGGGAAGTTGAGGCTTCACCTCACTACAACAATTCCAAGTGATATGTCCATCTCTTCCACACTTTTAACACTTCCCGCTCCCGAGCAGGTAGTTCCCCAAATGCTTCTTCCTACATTTATTATACATGGGAAGTTTTACTTGATTTCCTCCTCTTACCTAATTAAATCCCCTTACCAAGATTGGATCCATAGATATCTTATTTTCATTAGATTTTTGAGACCACTACATCTCACCAAACTTTAGTTCGACTTTCATAGTACTCTGCATGATCTTCTCATAACTATCATAGTCTCAGTTGGCTAGATTATTCCGTAGATGAGGTCTTAGTCCACCAAAGAATCTATCAACATTCCCATTAGGATCCATGACAATGATAGAGGTGTAAAATTAAATCCTTGTGAATTTCTTCTTATATCTTCCCAAATATTCATTCTCCTTATGCTTCATCTCAAGAAATTACTTCTCCATTTTCATTCTCATTGAAAGATTGAAATAATTATTGAAGATTATCCCTATAAACTCTTCCCACTCAATATATTCAAACTCCCCACTTGGCCTCATGTTTTTAATCAGTTCCCACCACTAATCAACTTCTCCCTCAAAGTGATAAGCAGCCATGGTGACCTTATCTTGTTCTGAACAGCGAAGTAAAAAAAGATCTTTTTGATAGAGCTGATCCACGGTTAAGAAATCAATGGGTCGATATATCCACTGAACATTGGTGGTCATTAAAACATAAAGGACTCAAAAAAAGTTGTTCCCTTCATGTTGAAATCATTATCTCAGCTTCATTCAAGTTATTTCTCATAACATGAGTTAGTTGGTTCATCATTCTCATGAAATTTTCCATTCCAGCTTCTATCAGAGGACCATCAACACATGGTCCATTTCGGTCACCATTTGCATGGTTCATCCTATATCCTAACATTTTTTTTAAGAATAAAACCTTAGTGAGAAAATTATTTCATTTATGAATATTTTATCTGTAAAGGATTTCTATGTCTTAAAACATTAAGCTTAAACATATTATTTTGTAACAACAATTACATTTCTCTATAAATCCTTCATAATAGTTCATAAAAATCTTGTGATTAACCAAACATATCTCCCAGAATTGGCAAACCAAGAGTTAAGTAAGTCCCATTGTCAAGCATCGGTTCCCATTCTAATCTAGATAAAAGTTTTTTCCCCTAGATATATCCATTCCTAATCCACGTCCACTTGTTTGTATCCAAACATGGATTTATTTTTTCGAAAACCACTTACTTAATATTTCACCAAAATATCAGGAAGTTTTCCTATATTTTAACTTTTATATAGGGTTATTCCTAATGATTCCATATACTAATTTCCACAAATATCTAAACTATCCTTTGGTACCAACTATTACATCCCGCCTTTTTATTACATAACTTTTCAATACACTTTACAGATAGAGGATCTTTAAAGTCTAGTGTCTTGAAAAATGGGTACATAATACATGAAAACACATAATATTATTTTAATCTTCTTTAAAGGATTCTTGAAATTTTCATCCTAAGTGCAGTTACTACATCTCATATCCTAGGGACATACTTCAAAGGAAATGGTGACCATAAGGCCCAAAAAGGAAAACATGGAAAATGGTTTACATGTGAGCTTGAGAGAATACAACAAGAACATGAGGAAATATCATAAAGGCATGAGAAATCAGAATATCATATTGAAATAACTTTAATAATATCTTTAAAATGTGGCTAAAACATTTAATTTATATATTCATAAGCATGTCACTAAGGTTCATCCCCAAGGTGTCATAAAAATTACCAAGGTTATTCACCAAGGTATCGTAAAACCTGTCATCTCTAGAGATTAATTTATTTACCCAATGCATTAGAGCACTATCAGGGTGAACCATTAATATGTATTTATTTTCATGTGATCCACATATATCATAATAAAACATTTCATAAATAACCCATATATAATAAAAGAGATGGGTTTTATATCAAAATCATAGCATTTTAAAATGACCTTAAAAACATGATCATTATGTCATTTATAACCCATGGAAAACGAATAAGGGTTTTATATATTTAAATTCTAAAATAAAGTAAATAATTTTTATTTCTTGAGTAATACCCCTGGAAATTAAATAGTTTTGGGTATTTACATAAAGAAAATAAATGAATTTCTTTAGAAAAAAGAGAGAGATTTTGAGACGAAAACTCTACAGCATAACGGATATGAATCATGGTTTTAGAAAACATTAAAAGGGGAGTACTTGGGTAAACCATTCATTAAAGACTCATACTAAAATAGTAGGTTCATAAAAAAATTTAAATAAGAACATGGTTTGGAAATTTTAAGGACATACTACATAAAATAGAACTTGAAAGGAAAAGAGAAATTGAGAATTCCCTTAACTTGAAGAGTATCTTATTAAACACTATGATCGGGACCTTGAGGTATTGAGTACACCTTTGGAGGACTCCTTGGGAGTTAATACTATAAAATATTTGAGGTTAAATATTTTTTAATAAAATGAAACTAAGTAATGTCTTGGTATTTATAGTAAAAGAGAGAGAGTTTTTTTATTAATTTCTGAGGGCACCTCATCGAGTGGTATTTGAAAAACCATGGGCTTGACCATGGTATTTTCCCATGTTTTTGGATAATTGGGACACCTAATATCATATTTGAATCCTCATGAGTCTAACATCCTTTTAAATTTAATATTACATCACTATGATATCATTAAACACACTGAAAACTCAAAAACTGTGTTTTTACTATTCATAGGAAAAAAACATTTTATAAAATTCTAATAAATTCAACCTAACATAATATCGATGTTATGAATTCAAAAATAAACTCCATTTAATGAAAATAATTTTATAAATATGAGAAATTTAGTTTTTAAGTAAAATGACTATTTACTCGAAAAATTCTAATAGTTAACAAATAAATTCTAAAATCATTATTTACTTATACTATTATATCACATAATCATTGAAGATGCCTAAATTATATTTATAATTTATTAGGTGATGTTACTATTCCATTGTTAATATTACTACTCATAAGGGTAATATTACTATTCATAAGTTTCTATTCACCAAAAAATAAGTTGATCTTATCAGACTCTAAATTTCTTACTAATCACAACTGTGTATATCCATTTTTTCAAAAGTCATTTTACAGTATCAATTATTAAAAGTATAAAATTTATTTTAAAATACACTTTTTTCAATATTCATTAATAATATGAAACTTCTTAGAAAAATACTAAAACTCATCCTAGATTATTTTTGAAATTTGAAATTCAAAAATGATATTTACTTTACCATAAAAACAATTTTATTTATAAAAATGGATTACACGAAGTAACTAAGACCTCGTTACATAACCACTTATAAAATCATCATAGGACCTAAGGGTAAGGTGTGAAATGGTGATAGAATCTTGGGGAAGCTCAGACAACATTTCCCATTTGGTGATTTCTATTAACTTGAACTTCTCCAATAGGTGATTTTGTTAAATCTTAACATGTTGAAGCTTGGCTTGGGCTTGGTCTAGAGTAAATCTCAGTGACACTAACTCCTCCCCAAGCTCCGACAAATAGGCTTCGTATGGCCTAAGTCTACTGGAAGAGGCCATTGACTCTTCTTTTTACATTAATTATCCATTATCATTTCTATTTATAAATAATAATTATAACTTTTAAAAAAATTATTATTATTTCCAATGGTTATATTAACCAACGGTCATATACTGGTCAAAATCTGATGGTCACATTTAATTTATACTTATATATTTTTTATTGATTATGAAACAGAAAAACATACATTTTTAGGAAAAAACATATTATTCAAAAGTTTGGGTCGTTACACATTTTACAGATCCCAGTCAACACTCAGTAGACGTTCCCTCAACCATAATGATAGATGATGATCCATCTGTCTCCCTCCCTATAGCATCTGAGACACCCTCTTCTTGCCCCTACACCATCTCTCACATCCTCCATTCATTAAACTTATAGAACACCCTTCATAAGTGTCCCATCAGTATCTTAGATAGTACCTCACCATTGAATAGGCTCATTAGAAAGGGAGAAGGTTGTCACTCTTATTTCCTCGTGTGAATATTGGAGGGTGGCAGTTATAGGAGTATATTTTAATGTGAATAAAGTTATTAAACTTTTTTTACTACTAACTATTTTTTTATAAAATGTAGAAACAATGCTACTATAGAGATAAATATGAAAAGTTCATATGTCTGGAATCTGAACAAAATAAAGATAGTTGCCTCATTTGACTACTATGGAGTATTTACAGATGATGTCGTTGTATTATTTGCCCATATTCTAGGCCACCTAGCAGTGGAGTCGGTTACCCTTCTGATTACTAATGTTGATTGGAGTAATATGCCTTAATCTTGGAAAAATAAAGTTTTTGATTCACAGATAAAGGTAATTTTAATACATTATGGTGTAATTGAATGTCATTATGTTATTAAATTCTAATACATTAAAAATGAATCTCTTTATAGATATGTTTTCCCACTTTATCATTACTAATCTTATCGCATGAAAATGGAAATTGAAAATTTTGGGTAAGAAATTGAAGGATTTTAAGTGGAGATTATGGAACAAATTCAACAATACTTCATTGATCACTTAGTTGGTGTATGATAAGGTACCTGAATGGGTACCTATAGAGAAATTGAAGGATTTTGTTGATAGTCATCATAATGAGAAGAATGTGTTATTTAAATATATATTACTATATTAATTTTATTTTACCTATATACATGAATATAAAAAGGATATGAAATTTCATACATTAATATTAAATTAAATGTTATTTATTTAATTATGTTTCACGGAATAATTCATCAATTCAAGCTAAGAAAACTATCCCTCACACTATCGGGTCAAATATTTCTTCCAGAAACTGATCGAATCTAGTAATATTTTCCTCTGTTTAGATATTTTTAATACAACATTATCTATTTCATATATTAAATTGTAGATTTATATTTTTTAATGTAGTCATATAATTTAGGGTACCAAGTATATTAAATAGAATTGTGGTTGTATGTTTATAAAAAATCGGATGGGAGTTATGTTAATGAGTTGTCCAAAGAAGTTTGAGTATGAATTAATTTTTCATTATAATAACTTATTGTTAGTTTTAACTATGTTAATATGTATTGCTTCAAGTAAGACTAATATTTTATTTATAGGTAAAAATTAAATAACTATGGGATTACAATATCATGAAGTCCTTCTTAGTCTCCCAGGATGACCTAGTTGGTCAAGTCCTTGGGAAGGAGCATCATGGTCGAGTGTATGGGATGGGTTTGGGACCACTAACATCTGAGGTATTTGGTATGCCACTGGGGATTTCAGCTGAATCCACTCCTGATTATAGTCACTCCCTACCTCGATATGATCATAGGGAGTTTTTTTCATGAAAATCTCAATTTGGGTATAGGGGGATCATATAAAGATGAAAGATGAAAAGGTCTCCACTCTATGGAAAGATTTGATTGACTTATATCAGAAGACGACTAGATATGTCCCTGAAGATATTGAATCAATGGATGGTAGTGATCAGGTAAATAAAAAAACTTCAAAATCATTTAATCTGTATACTTTTATTGATTTTAATTTTAAATTTAAATATAAAACACTATTTAATTTTCGATATAATTTCTATGAAGGTGTCAGAAGGAGGAAGTGGATATGGATATGGATATGGTGTCGAGAAAAGTTCATCGGGTAGTGATTTGGGTTCACTTTAAATTTAGAGACTATGTGAAACAAAACTTATGACAAACTAGCACTAATTTGGTAATTCAGAAACCATGTTATGGTTTCTAGTAGGGATATATATATTTCCCTTATATTTCATGAAAATATATATTATTGGTTCTTTTAGAGTATTTTTTTGATGGGTTTCCACATTTTTTATTTATAGGGTACGGTTGAGTACATGGTAATATCGCTTTATTTTGAATTTTGTAAATAGTTTTATTAAAATGTGTTAATGGTATCACTTATAGAAAACTCAAAGAATCCCAACATCTATGCATCGTGGGTTATTTCCATATCCATGTTCTTGTTTTCTCATGTCTTGTGTCAGTAAATAATTCTATGAATATGTATGACAATTCATGATCAATTTGGTTGTGATGTCTTAACTCAAATATCTCTAGGTTGTAGGTTTTTGGAATGCCCGAACAATAATGATTCATGGATTAAATCACTTACATGAACTTGGGTTGTATGGGCCAAGATGATGTCATTATTTTCTTCTATGTGGCCATCATTCCTGAATTAGTTTTCTAGTATAGTTTCACACAGTTAACACTGAACATGTGAGACTTCCATGAAACCATGTTGACTACCCTTGAGTTTATAGAGGAGGTCACATGGTAACTACATAATTTTTCTAACCATATGGGTGAATCGTGAAACCTACTTAGCAATGATAATTTTAGTCATTTCTAGTTTTTTTTTAATTTTGGTCTCCCTTCTATATATCCCCCACTTAGAATTATATATCCCATGAGATCTTACTAACTAATTCCCACCCTCTTAAATCTTTTCTTGATGGTTTTAAAGTGATTTATTAGTGATTTCTCATCCAAATCTTAAGGTAATGGATTCTTTCTCATTATCCCCCCTCTTTATCTTGGTTTCTTCCATATTTTTTCTTCCCTATCTAACCCTAGTGGCCATGGTGGCTAGGTATCATGTCTAGGGACATTTTAAATTGGATTTAATGGTTTCTAGGGATTTCAGAGTCCCTATGGAAACTTATTTATGTAGTATTCATTCAATGTGAAATGATTTCATTAATTTACTTTTCACATAAAGGGGGAGTTTTATAATTTTAGTGTGTTTTGATTTTTTTAAAGTCATGATATAATTTTACAAATTTTAAACATGATTTCATCTATACAATTCACTAATTGTATGGTGATTAAATTTCCATACCCTAATATATTTGGTATCATGCATGGTTACGACCTTATTTATTCCAACAGCCAAGAAAGTGATAGTTGGTTGAGCATTTCTTGGGAAGTTATCAATACGAGTCCTCCTAGGAACCCTAATTCCATTCCTTCTTCATGGATACATTTTCATTCTCATGGTGGAAACACTTCTCCATTTCATATCATATTCCATGACACATCTTGAGAGTGTGGTTCTTGTTTTTTTGGTCTATGATATGTAGTACACCATCGACCCCCCTGACAATCAGCATCGATGTGTCTTTATAAATTAATTCCTTTTATGTGTTTTATAAAATTTCAATGAGATTTTTTTTCAAATATAATTCCTTATACATGGTATTTTGAAAAAACATGATTTATATAGTTGGTCATTTCATAGTTTAATAAGTTTCCCAATTAATAAGGGGTTTGTTTGGTCTATAGGATGTTTTTAGGGAATACATTTCATGTCTATGATTAAGTTTCGATTCTACTTATTTTTTCTTTAGATTTCACTTTGTTTTCAATGTGGATTTAAAAATAAATTTTAAATTATATGATTAGTAACATAAACAAAAGGCACATTTAGTACTTTATGTATAATGATTTCAAGGATGTGGTTACAACCTTATTGATCCCCTTGATTATATTTTTTTTCTTGATCATTTGTATTGTGATATTATTAGATAATGGATTTATTCTTATATAATTTAAATGGGATATTTTTTAATGGGTGTTGTATGTGGGATGGATAAATTTAGTTATGATATATTGGTTTATATTTTTCTTTGGTTGTTCTGGGGTTTCAGATTTTCCAATTCAATTTTTTTTTTGAAAAGTGATATTTAGTAGTGGTTTAAAATGATTCTAAATATTCCAAATCATTATTACCGGTAGTTTTTTCATTTTAGCAGCAATTTCCACTCCCAAAATATCTCAAGGATATACAGGTTCTTTAAACCACCACTATATACATCGCTTTTTGGGAGGGGAAACATACCTTAAAATGCAAAAAACTGCCGCTAAACAATCTTTGTATAATGATTCCCACAAACCACTACTAAATAGAAGAAACTAATGCAATATTGATTTTAATTCCAAGATTAGTAGTGGTTTTTGGAAACTGTCGCAGAAACATTTTTTGGTGGTTTAGACCAATGCCAAATAAAAAAACGATGCTAATATGTGATTTTATTATAGTATATGGTGTTAAAATATCCCTTGAAAATCCTAGATATAAGACAAAAATCAAAAATAAAATACCTTTTTTAGAGATCTTACCTTTCAATCAGATCACATTTTCAAAAATAATATACAAGTAAAAATAAATATATAGGTGGACAACTTTTATTATGAAATACTACTGACATGACTCAATAAACTCCTTATATAGATACACATTATATAATATCTATATGTTCTTATCACTTAGGCTATCATGAATGTAATTTAGATCATGGATCATATAATAAAATTCAATAATAAAAAAATCCTCATGATGTTTAATTTACTTTTAAATTTTAATAATTTTTTTATGGGAGTTGAGTTGTTATTTTAATGTATATGTTTAATAATAAATTTTCATAATAAAAAATTGTTCAAAAATAGATTCTTTTATTATAATGGGTGTTTTATATCTTTTAATTAACTGTTTTAATGAAATATTTTGTGTTTTAAAAGTTTATTTACTTTTGTGTTAAATTGGTTGAGTTTATAATGAATTTATAAAGACAAATAAAACAGATTTTCAATTATAATGCTCTATTTGGTTGAGTTAAATTTATGTTTTTTTATAAATGTGAAATTTTTTTAATTTAAAATTCTATATATTATATAATTCCCACATACAATATCACCTTAATTCAATTGATTCTTCACTTTTTAGAGTTAATGTCTCTTGATGGTTCCTATTGATTCTTCACTCTCAAACCTTCTATGTGCACATTATTTAACATGTGATATCACATATATCATTTTAGTTACTTAAAAGTAAATGAGGATGTCTATTTATATGGTTAATGAAGTATCTGGGTGTTTGTGTTTTATGTAAGGTCACCACTACATGATGGTGTAAGAGAGGATAGAATTAGTTGTAGGATTCATGTAAGATATGTTCTTTTCCAATTCCTGGTTGTAGGGAGGTCTAGGGGTGGAAGTATGAATGATTTTAAGAGTCTTCAGATATGTACAAGGGAAATTCATCCTTTATAAGACCAAAAATGTTTTATAAAACTTGTATTTAGTATTATTTTATCTTTCCTATTTGTTGTTTATAGGTTTTAGGATTTGGGGAAATGTAATTTAATTTATTATATTTTTTTAAAAAAATATTCAACTTTTAACATTTTTTTTTATAAAATGATGTGGAATCAAATCAACATCAGTTATTCTTAAAAACTGTTGTTGAAATTTGAACTAGAAAATTATTCCAACATCAGTTTTTATGAATAAATGAAATTATAGTGTCTTTAAACATCATTTTTTAACACAACCAATGTTGAAAAAATAAATCAATTTTCTATTTTTCCTTTCAACATTGGTATTCTATAAAAACTAATGTTAAAAGTGTCTTATGATGTTGTTTTTTATAGAAATCGATGTTGAAATTGTATTTCAACATCAATTTTTGGAGAAATCAACATTGAAATATTCAAGTATTTTTTCCACCTTTAAAATAATATATATTTTTAATGTTGTTTTTTATAACCGATATTGAAATGTTCCGGTAACAGTTTCTACGTCAGTTTTCTATTAAAACTACTGTGGAAATATATGTTCAATATTGGTTTTTTTATTAAGAAAACATTGAAAGACCCCTTTAGTTCACTTTTTTTAATGTTTACATTTTATTTTCATTAAATAAAAATCCAAAACTATTATTTATACCATCTCTGACATAAATATTTGTTAAAATCTATGTGAAAAACTAAACAAACTGATGTGGATATATATTTTTTCCCTAGTGGACACTCTATAGTTAGATAGTAATATCTAGTGAGCTTACTCAAGAAGGACAAAGAAGTCAAAAAAACGTTCCTATTTTATTCATGTAACATTGGTTTCCCTATAATCAGTGTCTCAGTATGATGAGTCGATAAATAGGTTATCTATAATGGGCCAAACTTTTATAAATAAAACTCTCATGATTTAATTAAATGCATTATTATGTATAATGGTGATAGAAAACACATGAACTTATTTGGTTTTATTCTATCCTATAGGATTTAAAATATCTTTAATCATCATTACCATTAATAATATATTCATTTAATAGTGATCTTATGATTAGTATAAATATAGGGTTTTGTTAAAAACAATTAACACAAAAAAAAAAAAGAAGTAATGGCCTCAACCAGTAGGATCATACCCTATAAAGCCCATTTATTGGAGATTTTGATATAATCACAAGGATTTTCCCTTGACCAAGCCTAATATGAGATCCAACAACTAAATCATGATTTAAAACATTTACAGCATAATTTCAAGCTCATCGAGATTAGGGTCTAAACCATGTACGCTGATCAACCCCATCAAAATATCACTATCACACACCTTACTGTTAGGGTGTTTTCTATTTTATGAAAGGTATATGTATCAAGACCATAATAATAGGGAAATACATATTTTATTTTAAATATAATAATGTTTATATTTACTTCTTATCATTACTTTTTATAAGGTTGTGATTTTTATATAATAAAACACAAATTATATTTTTAATTAGCATTCATTTTCAATTAAGATGCTTATTTTGATGAAGTAATGGATTTTTTTAATAATTATTATTTTAATAAAATGTTTTTATTAAATATTTTTTATTAAATTTATTTAATCATATAATTTTTATAAAGTCAAATGAAATTTTTATAAGGGTTTAAAAATTGTTATTTTAAAAAAAAACTCAACAGTTCTCAATAAATATCGATTATTATTTTAAAAGTGAGAATATAAATATTTAAAAAAATTATTTTTATAAAATGAAAATATTATTTTTGGAATTACAATTTTAAAATTTTCCAATGGTGAATTTTTCATAATTTTCTGAGTCAGTCGGTTTTTCAGGTAAGAATTAAATAGCATATAAATATACGGTGTGTATTATGACATCCTAATGACCCAAAAGTGATGTAATATATACTATAAAGGATATTAATGACTAAATATATTTTTTACCATTAAAATAATTTTATATTTATTTTGATTTATTAATTTTATAAAGTCTTTATGAATCCTCCAAAACCTATAATATAACTTATGGTTTTAAAATCATTTCTTTAAGAGTATGACTAACTTCCACATTATCAAGGGTATTATTTTAAAATTTTAGTACCTAGGTATTATAAAATAATTAAAACCACCCCTCTTTGGTAGAAAATGTGGTAAAAAACCCATGGTAAGGTTTTTAGTTTTTCTTATTTTATTAAATAGAGTCTAAAACCTAAGTTTGAGGGAAAAATAAAGAATTCTCCACTCATTTCCTATATAAACCCACCCAGGATCCCATTTATCTTCTTTCATAAACCATAGACCACATAATTAATCTTCCCTTATTTCTATAGAGTCCTCCCAGTGTCTACCCAGGCTCTCAAGAAGCTCCTCCCAAGAATTTGGAATCACCCTATCAAGGTAAGGGATCTGATTCTTCTCCTCTTTATTCAATAATATTTTTTATCTTGTATATTTTATCTTCATTTCCTATCATTGGTATATTTTATTATATATCCCCCTTACTATCAATTTTATTTATAAATTATGATATACCCCTTTCACTCTCATCAATCTCTCCCATGAAAATTCATACTCCCTCGTTACGATGTCGAAATTTCACTGTGAATTTCAATGCCAAACAATTCTGTAGTGAATAACCATACAAATTTCCTATCAAGGGTGTTCAAATTTATGAACTTATACTTATTATATTGGGGAATTATGTGTATTTATTCTAGACTCCATGATTGTGTAATAAAAATTGATGAAAAAATATGATTTATGTGGCACACTTAAGCATGAGAATAAAATGAAAGTCACGAGTGCGCCAAGAATTAAATAGCACTCCAATGCATTGGATAATGTTTTTGTCTCATAAGAAATGATTAAAGGGATTAGGGAGTTAAATTAATCTATTATAGGACTTTTTTATCATGATTTATTAGTATTTATCCTTGACATATGTTTATGATGAAGTGTTTTAAGTTGTTTCCACATTTCTCATGTTGCCTTTATGTTATTATGTTATATCATGCACTATTGTTAATGTTTATGATTATCACCCATTTTATATCTCATTTGTATTATTATTGTCTAACATGTAATACTTTATTCATTTTTTTCCATGTTTATTTCCTTACTCAGCATTATATCTCACCCATTTTTTATGTATGACCTCATTTTATCCCATGCAGTGTTAAGTACGAAGGAATAATATGATTATGTTAAGGAATATTTCAATAAAGATGATGTGTGCCCTATTTTAAGTTGTTATGTAATATACCTAATTCACAATGAAAATAGAATTCTTGATCATTTGGGTTGTATTATGTGTTATTTTATTTAATAAATCCGGAATTAATATGTAATAAAGAGAAGGGTTGTTAAAGTTAGTATCTAAGGAAAAGTTTATTTATTTTTTGGGATTAGGATTATAAAAATCTATAGAAAGTATTAGGGATAAGGATAAACAAAATAACATATACCTAAATTTTGGTGTAGTATATAGTAAGTGGTTACTAAGAAAATACATCCTGGTCTAGATACTATAAGTGGATTGTGGATATGGCACAGATGTACATAGGGGTAAAACCCTAAAACACCGCGTTGAGCTAGACTTGATCGATAACTGGTGCATGAAAATGGATATGTTTGCACACCTAGTTTTAAAATCCCAAGGGATGTGCTTTGGTACCTTTAAAATATCATTATAAACTATTATTAAAGGAACAAAAACATCCATATGATTATATGTTAGGAAATATATCATGGATAACATAGATTGAAGGTCGTAAATTCATAATTTAAGAAATAGATGTCATTTTTAATTTATACCTTCAATTTCATTGTATTCCCATTTATGTGTTTAGTATTTTAAAATAATCATCCCTGATTCATCCCTTTATTATATCTAATGTCCATAAATAGGAGTAATCTGGTAAACAACCAATGTTATGGGCAATGTGATGACTTCCCAAACGAGATGACCAAACCAATTGGATCAGGAATCCCAAAATTTGTTATGAAAATGTCTCAATTGAATAATGTTCTAAATAAAAACCTAGATTAAGACAAGTTTCCAAATTCTCCTAATAAAGATCAATCTAGAATTGACATATCTACGCGACAAAGGCCTCTAACATTCGATTGATCATCTAATCCATTAAAAATGAAACAATGGATCAACTCCACTAAGAAGCTCTTCTCCATCATTCAATGTTCTGATCAAGAGAATGTTCTACTATTTGTTTATCATATGGAGGGAGAAGCTGGTCAATGGTGTACATTGATCAAGAATGTGAATCCTGAGGAATATATCAAAGTGATGGGGTGGAAATAATTCTGGAAAATATTTTTGATAAATATTTTCCTTGAACTCTCCAATTTAAAATGGAAATGGATTCCCTTTCCCATAAGAAAAATGATGATGAATTTATTGGGGCATAAAAGGAAAAATTTACAAGACTTTCATGATGCATCTCTGAGTTTTTTTTACCCCTGATTGCAAGATTCAATACTTATTTAGTGGGATAAAACCTGGTCTATAAAAAGCCTTGATGATTTGAGTATTTGATAGCTATGATGAAATTATCTGATGTTCCCTCATAGTCAAAATAGAGATTAGAGAATCTCAATGGTATCACAAGGATAAGAACCATAAAGTGGGGTTTAATTCTAGTGGTCTGATGGATAAATATAATGGATATAAGAAATTTCAACCTCCCACTTGTCCAAAGTGTAGAAAGAATCAGCCCATAAATTTCCAAAGGTGAACGAGGAAATTTTTTAGGTGCAGGAATGAAGTAAAAATAACTAGTGATTACCGATAAGAGAAACCCACTAATGTGATGGATGAAATGAATGTTATATTCAACCCTCAAGGAATTGTTCATTTTTTCAACTGTAAGGAACTATGACACATTTCAAACTAATGCACTAAGACAAGGGTTTTTAGAGACAACCAACAACCTTCAAGGAAGTAAGGGTGATCTTATGCTATCAAAACTGTTGTGGTGGATCTTGGAAATGAAGTGGTGATAGGTGTGCTATTTATTTATTCAATAATAGTGAATGTACTTTTTTATTATTGTTCTAATCATTCCATCATATCATGGAATTTTAGTAGAACTATTCAAACATCGCCACAAATCATGGAAGTGGAGATGTTGGTAAAAATAGAAAATGGGGAAATTATTTCATCCCAAGTATATAACTCCTCCGTTATCAAAATTCATGGGATAAACATCTTACAAAACCATGTGATACTCCATTTGGTGTAATTTTATACAATTGTGGTTATGGATTATCTTACCTTTTATAATTCCAATGTAAATTTCCGTAAGAAGTAAATCACTCTTTGTATCGAGAATCATCATCTAATTCTATACAAATGACTTGGAGATGGATGAATATTCTTTATAAACAACATCTCAATCATGGATATTATTTTCCTATGAGAAATAATATCTAGATAAAAATATTTATTCTAAGGAAAGGATCTTCCTTGAACACATTCCCATTGTGAGGGAATACATTGAAGTGTTTCCCAAATAATTTCATGGTCTTCCTCCTAGATGATTGGTTTAATTTTCAATAGATATTATACCTAGGGAATTTCCATTACCATAGACACTATATATAATAAATTTTATGGAAATTGAGGAGTTGAAAAAAAAACTGCAGGAGAATCTTGATAAAGGTTTCATACACCTATGTTCTTTACCATGCTGTGCACCAGTCCTCTCTATCAAGAATGATGGGTCAATGTGCCTTTTCATTGATTATCATGAGTTCAACAAGATCATGATTAAGAACAAGTATCTTATTCTATTGATTGATGACTTGTTTGATCAGAAACATTGATCACAATACTTATCCACGGCTGATCTGCGATCAGGGTATTACCATGTTAGGGTGAAGGAGTATGATATCCCCAACACATATTTTTGTACAAGGTGTGGGCACTATGAGTTCATAGTAATGCCATTCGAACTCACTAATGATCTAATAATATTCATCGAATCGATGAATAGAGTATTTATAGATTACCTCAAAAAAACATGTAGTATTTATAGAGGATATTCTAATATAATCTAAAATAAAGGAGTATCAAGAGGAGTATCTGAGTAATATGCTAAATACCTTACGAAAGGAGAAGCTTTATTCCAGGTACAGAAAATGTGAGTTCTAGTTGAAGGAAGCCTCATTTTTTGGGTATATTATCACAAGTAATTGAATATATATGGACCCTTCAATGAAATAATAAATTTAAGGATGGTTAAGGCAAAAATTTGTGATATATATCCATAGTTTTCTTAGATTATCTGGGTACTATAGTCAATTTTGAGAAATTTTCTATGATTTTCAAACACTCTAACCAAGATAACTCAAAAGGGAGTTAAGTTTTTTAGGAATAATGAATGTGAAGATATCTTCAAGGAGTTAATAAAGAGGATTATCACTACACATGTACTCACACTACCCATTAGTAGATAACATTTCATGGTATTCATAGATGCTTCAAATAAGGGATCGGTTTTTGTGTTAATGTAGAATGACAAAGCGATAGCCTATGCTTTATGTAAATTTAACATTAATGAGAAAAACTAACCAATGCATGAGCTATAGTTGGCTTCAGTGATATTCATGTTGAAAATATAGACGTATTATCTCTTTGGTGAGAAGTGTGAAATATATATGGATCATAAGATCCTCAAGTATATATTCACACAGAAATAGCTGAATATGTACGAATGAAGATAGTTAGAGATAATTAAGGACTATGACTTCTCAATCCACTACCATCCTAGAAAATATAAAAAAGTTACAAACAATATAAGTATAAAAGATCCGAAAATTTTATCATTGATAAGAATTGATAAGGATTCGTTCATCATAGATTTGAAGAGGAAGTACATGGGAATAATAATGGAAGGAACATCATCAATCCTTTCATAAATTATTTCTCAATCGAACCTTATAAAGATGATAAATGATGATAAAATAGATTATTTATGAATTAAAAATAAAGTAGAAACTATAAGAAAAGTGAAATCCTTATAGTTCAATGCTAATGAATATAGAGTTGTGAGATCTGGGTCAAGACATTGTGTACCATCAAACCCCGAGTTGAAGAAGGAATCTTTGGTTGATTAATATACCTCAACCTTCTACATCCATCCAGGGAGCACAAAGATATATTGAGATCTCTGAGAGCACTATTGGTGGGGTAATATGAATAAAGAGATCTCATAATATAAATCAATATGTATTTTATTTTCTAAAGTGAAGGAAAAAAGGAAAAAATCAAAGGTGATGATGCAACCTTTACCCATACCTATATGGAAATGGAAAAACTAACCATGGAATTTTTCACTATTATTCCAATACATTAAGAGTAAATAGTGTTATCTAGGTTGTGGTGGATCATCTTAGAAATACTTCACACTTCATTAAAATTTTAGAGGCCTTCTTAATCAATAAAATTGAAAAGATATACCTTAGAGAAGTGGTGAGGCCGTATGGAAAATCACTTTCAATTGTATCTGATCGAGATCCAAGATTTACCTCAAAGTTATGGAAGAGTCTCTAACACAATCTAAATAATGAGTTGGAATTTATCACGACATATCACCCCCAAATAGATGGTCAATCTGAGCGGACTATCTAGACACCCGAGGACATGTTGAGAGCATGCTAAATTGACTTCAAAGGAGGTTGGTATCAACATCTTCCTCTGGTTGATTTATTATACAATAAAAATCTCCACTTAAGAATCCAAATGGATCCCTATGAATTACTTTATGGGAAGAGTTATAGAATACTTGCATGTTGGGATGAAGTTGGGGAACGGGAACTGCTAGGTCTTGAAATGGTTGAGGTAATGGTGGAAAAGGTTAAAACCATTCAATAATACATTAATACTGCTCAGAGTTTACAGAAGAGCTATACTGAAAATAGTTTACATGGACTAGAGTTTGATGTTGGAGACATGGTATTCCTATGCATATCTCTATGGAATAAAGTCATGATATTTTGGAATAAGGGAAATTTTATTTCAAGATACATTAGTCCCTTTGAAATCCTTGATCATATTAGAGTGGTGGCCTATCAAATAGAACTCCCACTTAACATATCTTAAGTAAATGATGTATTCCATGTATCCCTATTGAGGAAGTACATACCAAACCCCTCACATGTACTAAATCAATAGGTGGTAATATTAGAGAATGGCCTTTAATATGAGGAGCATCTAGTGAAGATCTAAGATCATAAAATCAAAGTTCTATGAAATATGACAATACACCTAGTCAAAGTTCTTTAGAGAAACCACAATTTTGAAGAAGTGATGTGGGAACTAGAGAAGTTGGTGAAACAGAATTACCTACATCTATTTTAGTGGGTGAAATGAAAATTTCTATGGTGAAATTTATGAAGGGGGAATATTTAAACAACCCAAACTTTTATAAATAAAATTCCCCATAGGATTTAATTAAATAAATTATTATGTATTGTGGTTATATGAAACACACGCACTAATTTTATTTTATTATATCCTATCAAATTTCAAAGACCATTAAGAATCTTTACATTTGATGATATATTTTTTGAACATTTATCTTATGATTAATGTAAATATAATGTTTTTATAAATCCAATTGACACATGCAAAAGAAGTAATTGTATCAACTAATATGAACGTACACTATAAATCCCATTTATTGGAGCTTTTGAGAAAGATAACATCATTATTAATTTCCATTGATCAATATAATGTTAATATCCGAAAACTAAAGCATGAGAAAAACTGTTCAAGATCATCAAGATCACGACCGAAACTATGTATGTTGAACTACACCATAAAAATATCACTGTCACATACCTTAAACTTAGGGATTTTTCTGGTGTATTAATGGTATATGTATTATGACCATAATAATATCAAAATTTATATTGTGTTTTCAATTGAATAATGATTATATTTACCTTATTATAGTTTCTTTATAAACGATTGTGATTTTTATATAATAAAATAGAAGTTATATCTTTAATTTGTTTTCAATTTCAATTATGACACTTATTTTGATGAATTAATGGATTTTTTATATTAATCATATTTTAGTAAAATATTATTATTAAATATTTTTTATTAAATATAAATGATCATATAATTTTTATGAAGTCACATATAATTTTTATAAGGGTTCGAAAACTATTATTTTCAAAAAAAAATACAAAATTTCTCAATAAATGTCGATTCTTATTTATAAAGAGAACAAACAAATATTTATAAAATTATTTTGATCAAAAAAATTATTTTTTGAATTATAACATCAAAATTATCCAGTGGTAATTTTTTCATAATTTTCTGAGACAGTCGAATTTTTAGATAAAAATTAAATAGCATATAAATATATAGTGTGTATTATGACATCGTAATGATCAAAAAGTGTTGTAATAAATACTATAAATGGTATACATGGACAAATATTATTTTCTCTTTAAAATAATGTGATTTTAATTTAATTTTACTAATTTTATAAAGCCTTTATGAAACCTTCAAAACCCATAATATATTTTAAGGTTTTAAAATCATTTCTTTAAGAGTATGACTCACTTCCACATCAGCAAGGGTGTTTTTTAAAAAGTTCTTCCCTTATCCTTATAAAATAATTAAAACCACCTCTATTTGTCTAAAACAATGGTAAAAAACATAGTATTGTTTTTGGTTTTTTGTTATTTTATTATATAGAGTCCAAAACCTGTATTTGGGAAACAATAAAGAATCTCTTACTCATTCCCTAAATAAATCACCTAGGAACCCATTTATCTTAACTCAAAAGCCTTTTAGTACATCCTTAATATTCCATCCACTCTATATAGTCCTTTAAAGGTGTCCCCAAGCTTCAATAATCTCCTCCCAAGAATTTGGAATCTCCCTCTAAAGGTAAGGGGTCCTCTTCTTCTCCTCTTTATTCAAGTATCTTCTTTAACTTTGGTATTTTATATTCATTTCATAATATTGGTATATGTTCTTACATATCCCCCTTAATATCATTTTTATGTATAAATTATGGGATACTCCTTTCACTCTCATCAATATTTCCCATGAACATTCCTATGCCTCGTTATGCTGCCAAAATTTCACCGCTATTTTTCATAACAAACAAGTGTGTAGTGAATACTTGTACCCATTTCCTATCAAGGGTGTTCACCTTTATGCAATTATACTTATTTTACTTTGGAATTATATTTATATAATCAAAAGTCCTTTATCATGGAATAAAAATTTATGAAAATTGATTCCATGTTTTATGATCTATGTGGAACACTTATGCATCAGAATAAAATAATAGTGATGGGTGCGACCAAAATTATATAGCACTCTAATTCCTTGGGTAATGTTTTAGTCTCATGATACATCATTAAGGGGATAAATAAGTGAACCTAATCCATCATATTACATTTTCCATCATTATTTCTTGTAATTTATCCTTTACATATGTTTATGATGTAGTGTTTTAAGTTGTTTCCACATTTCCCATGTTGCCTTTATGTTATCATGTCGTATCATGTCTCATTGTTCATGTTTATGATCATCACCACTTTTATGTATCATTGATATTCAAATTGTATAAAATTTATTAATTTATTCATGTTATTCCATGTTAATTCCCTTACTAGGATTTATATCTCATACCTTTCTTATGTATCTCCCGAAGTTATCCCATGCAATGTTAAGTACGAAGGAATAATATGATCATGTTAAGGAGGTTTTCAATAAATATTATGTATTCCATGTTTTAATTTGTTATGTAGTGTACTTAATTCCAAAATACACTATAATTATCGTTCTTATGGTTTTTATTATGTGCAATTTTATGTAATAAATGGTGAATTAAGATGTAATAAAGAGAATGTTTTTTATATTATCAGAGTCCTGGTTTATAGATACATCAGTCGTCACATCATCACTAGGTTCCCTATCCTAAATGATAAACTCGATACACCTTAAAAAATTTAACTATATTCCCAAACCAATCCACTTAACATATATAACTCTAAACACCATCCCTAGGATATACCCACTTTGATACCACTCTATCGTAACCCAACCCATTGGGGATCCACCTAGACTAGCAGTAACCTAAGATTAAAACCCCAAGCCTACAACTAATAGTCTAGGGGATGATGACTAGTATCGAGTAGTAATATCAAAAATATGGGATTATTTATCCTAATTAACCTATACACACACACATCCAATTACTTCACCTCTATACAAGATAAGTAAAATTATACTAACCCAATAGAAAACAATACATGGAATAACCTTTAAGAATAAGTAGGGTTTATAAAAATAAATATATGAAGTACAATTGGGAAAAATACATGCCCAACTAGAAATAAAGGAAGTATCTACCTAATAGAATTTGAGGAGGAAGATCCCCACTCATGAACACCAAGTTTGACCACCTCCTAAGCACATCGTCACCTAGTACTGCTAAGATTCACTAACACTTAGACCACTAAGGTCACAATCTAATTCCATTCATCTACATAGAAAAATACATGTGCGAGTAAAGACCATACTGGGGTGACTATATACATACTTTTTAGGATAATAGGAAAACCAAAAATGGAATCAGTATAATAAAGTAGTCAACTCAACCCATAAGACAAGGAGTGGAGTAAGAAACCCAAAAAATAAATATGCTCACCAGAGAAACCCAATCGAAGAGATAGAGAGAGAGAGTGAGAGATCTATATCTTTAAATCTAGTTAAGGATGATGAGTTTATATATAGATTCAAACTTCAGTGTTGTATTGATTCTAGTAGCCCAATGTAAACCTCACTATATCAACCATGGGGGACCCATGAGTAATGTATCATCTTGACTCACTCTATTAACAATAACTAGACCAGTTATCCATGTGACCTTAGGTGAACCTCCCTAAATTAAAGAGGCTATAGAATAGTAGTGTGGGTCTAAGTAGGTATCATGGGAAGGCTATAACTATAGTATCAAGGTTCAAAATCATGTATTAATGACAAAAAATCAACCATCAGCATAAAAATCCATCAGGGTATATTGAAGTAAACAAATAGACAGGAACATGCTATAATAAAAAATAAATGTGGCATATATATATATATAAGCTTGATTTCCCACTAGGAAGATACCATATAAAGTATAAAATAAAATAAAAGGAAATTATTGAAATGAAAATGTTGGTGGCTCTACCACAATCCATTGGATTCACCTCATCCCAAAATCAAATCATATCTGGTCTATTCTAACTTTATTATTAAATATCAGGCCTCGACCTAACCTGAACCTGCAAAAAGTGAGAGACTAATTAGGTACCAAATTGTTATGGCCACATGAGCAGCGTGTGAGTAAAAAAATAATTTGGTAACCACTATGCATTATCATACTAATCATAATATATTGTGATATTTTCATGACATGATCATATACAAACAATAATGTACTATATAAATAAATAAATAATAAACAAATGTCGATACTTAGGTCCATGACCCTGATCAACGATACTAGCCTTGACCAATTTTGGGGTATCTATGAGCATCTCGTAATGATTGTGCCTCCCAATAACATGCAACTTCCAAATATATGGTAACCCGAGCCATATCCTAATGACTGTAAAGACCCATCCCATAATAATCTAAACATGTGATCTTTAAATCCATTGTAGCTCCAATCACTGAGCTTCATGTCCATTATATCTCCCATATATATACCTCATTACTATGGTGACCAATTCTAAGGTAGTACAAAAATTCAAGCTCCAAATATAAGGAAACACTAATCACCAAGCTCGGTCTCTATGACAACTACCATCTATATACCTCACAAATCATGGGACCTATCCCAAGGTAGTCCAAACATCTAAGATCCAAATACAAAGAGGATCCAATCACCAAGCTCCAAGTCCATAGAATCTCCCATCTATCTTTTATCTCCAAATCAATGGTAGCCCAACCATATCACATCTTCCCTGAGGTTACATTCAATAAATTTCCATAAATAAAAAAAAATTACAAGGGTTATCCCAACACTCACACCAAACACCACTGCTCATATCCCGTTGGGATCTCATGTTGAGTACATGTTTTCATGTGACACCCACTATCATCTCTACCCATATCCATACATACCTATATAGGATCATTCATTTGTTGAGGCACCCACTGGGGTCCTCTAAATCTTTTCATAGCAGGATCACCCTCACATGGGTTCTCAACTTCAATCTAGGGAATGGGTCAAAACCCAATTCTCGAAGGATACTAGCTAGATTAGCATAATCATCAAGATAGAATGGTATATCTAGTTACATGGGTTACTCCATACTAGCTTCATTTAAAAATTTGGTCCATAACTTATCTCAGTCATCAGAGTCTCACTCGGTCAGTCTTGTTTCCCAACCCAGCCCTAGTATACCTAAGGTTTATCCACCTAGGCCTACACATGAGATAATAATACATATTAGGTATATTATCACATCTCAATAGGTATTGGGGCCATTAGGTTTCTGAAATGTTTTGTTCGTTCCTCTTAGGTTGGTCGTCTCAACTCACAACACATCTCCTTCAAGAGGTAGACAAGGTCACTACCCTTAGACCTCAATGTATCATAAAACCCAGAAACCTCACTCAAGGGGTATGGATGTTACAAAATCTATGTGTTCAATGCATCATCCATCATTGTTCAAGGCATCAAGTCATTTCACTAGAACTATTCTGTCCTATGAACTTTAGTCTTGTCATCTAAGGGCTTCAATCTAATCCATCCATTTCATTTAATTTAAATATTAAATTTAAATTAAATTAACCATTTAATTAAAAATTGAATCACCTAAAGTGGAAATACCACACAAATCATTTCACATGATTGAAATCATAAATACATAAGGCTAGTATGCAAGTCCACCTGCCATTATTCAATTCTTTCCAATTATTTTCCAAAGGCCAACAACAGTTTCAAAGGCCCATCTAAGCCCGTACAACCTCACATCACCAACCAAGTTCCTATCTCATGCCATAAAAACCAAGAATAATTCATTATAATCAAATTATAATTAATTAACCAATTTAAAATAATTACATATACTATGTAATAATTATTGAAACCTCACCACATCATTGTGTCACACTGGAATAAAGGCCAACCAACCATGGGTGGCCCACAACAGACCTCCAAGTCCAACTTGAACCAAAACCCTAAGCATCAAAACTAATTCCATAATAAATTTAATTTAATTTAACTGCAAACCTTAAAAATAATCCATGGCGTGAAATACCTTTGATGAAACAACAAATGGAGGGAGGTGGATATTGTCTCGGGACATCCTCTAGCTAGGCTATATAAAATCTCTGAAGGAATTGGGTTATTTCACAATTCTCTATTAAAATATATATTTCTAACCAAAACCAAAACATTGTTTAATTAGTGATAAAGAGGAATGATATGGTACATATAAAGGAGAGGAGCCCATACCTAGAATCACTACTAAAATTTTCCCAAAATCATCCCCCTTGAGGGGGGTCAAAGGAGACTAGGGAGGGGTGTCTTGGCTAAATGACCACTTCTCATACCCCCCCCCCCTTCTTTTAAAATCCTAAGGAGATATCTGGTAAGATTATGAGACTTCCTTTCATTTAAAAAACACATATAATCTACCATCTATTTGATATTGTTCCACCTACTATCAGGTGGCACAAAGGCCACTATTGGACTCACTATCCAGCCAGTGGGCTGGTACCGGCCATCCAGTGGTTATTTCAGTTTTCATTACAGCATCCTAGCCAACCCAAACTACAACCAACATCCACCCAATATTTCCTTTCACCAATTAAACCTCATTCTCCAGCTAAAATACCTCCTTTTAGGGGTCTAAGACATTTAAATTCAATTATGAACCCTAATTAAAAATTCAACCCATCCACTAATTTTATGTTTAAATTCCTGTTCAATTTCAAATAATTAATTCCCATGGGCATTAAAAACTCCACACCATAACACATATCATCCCCAATAATTCCTTAAGGTCCTCTAGATGAATATCTTGACCTGTCATAGTCACTAATTTCTATTCTTACAACCTCATTCTATACTTCAACGCTTAACACACTTCTAAAGCACAACTCCAACCTAAGGTTCTGAACCAAATAAAATTAAATCTACCACTATAAATCTTCACTGAAACATTGGGATAGAACTCACCTGAGCTTGCCTATCCCGAGACACAGCCATGTTATTATCCAATTCATCACCTAACCCATAGTGTTCCTGACCATAGGACCTAAATCACAAGACAATTCGAAGATATAGTTCTATCTCACCACTAAAATTTCCTACCAAAGCATGATTCATAGTGCTACAATGTCACCCTAAATATGATTTCCAATACCCTCACCCAAACATAAGTGAGAACACTAATCTAGCATAGTTTCAACTGATTTTTTCTAATGTCAAACTGAAACAACAAGTATTTTTCATCCAAGCACCATACGAACATGTTGGTTTTCCCCAAAAGAACCATCCAATAACCAAAAAAACCTTTAATATATGATACAATGTACATGATGTCTTTTTCATCTCACCACATCCAATTACACATGAGAATACTTTTCAAACTACCTTTGGTTGACCTGTCCCAAAACACTCAACTCCATCCACCAAGATGACACCATTTACCTGATCATGATTCATTCATTCCTAGAGTTATCTTATGATCATAAATACATTCTCACTATATCCTATACTTGATCTTAGTTAAGATTACCATTTTATATCCCCAACCATCCAAAATCACTATTTTTTCCTTTAGAAAACACCAATGTACCTCCAATAAAAACACACATGGTTCACCTTACTCCATTTTAATCTCAATAAAAATTCTCAGTCTTAATCTATTATGTAAAAACTAATTATAATATGTACTCTCCAAGTTGTTTTAATACTATTTCAATTAGAAACATATACCAATCAGTCTCTAAAAACCATGACCCTACTCACATGAGGTCATACCACATGCGACCAACATCACACTCTCCGTCATAGGAGAGGCCTTTTCATTGCATCACTGGATAAAAAACTCAAACATTATGGCCCACACTCCATCCATCTTGGTAAATTATGATTGGATGAGGTTGAACCCACTCATAGTCAATCACTGCCACAACCTCAGAAACCATATGTTCCCGATATCTAAAAATAACACCCATGATATTTGTCATGATACAATTCATAATGAGGACCTCACCCTCTAATAGATATTGGTGTTATCCCCACTATATTTATTCCCTTATACCTCTCATTTAGTGCATTCTAAACAATCCCTGTTTCAAAACACACATGCCACTCCTCTTAATCCATGTCTGCCTCACCCCAAGAAACAATTTCCTTTAAATAACTCTCAGATTGACTATGTATCCATTCTTGATCCATTTAAAAAGTATCTTATACCATGAAGGGACATTTAAAAATACTCAATTGGACCTTGGTTTATTATAACCAAGATATTAACATCATAACTCCTCATCCCATGGATCATACATGGTTATCTTTGATTTCATTTCCAATAGATCTCATTTAGATACAACTTCAGATACCTTGATCTCAAATCAAAATAACTGGGAGTACAATCCCTCACCACCCAATCACCAAAACCCAACTCATGAACCCATGAGTTTTGTTTCATCTGGATGAGGCTCAAAATCCTAATTTGATAGATGACCATAATTCTTGCATGTCATTTATAAACAATTGGGAGCACCCTAAGCACTCCAATTTAAAATTAGTCACTTCATGTGTTTCATGATTAATCACATGTTTAACTACCATTCTATTCCATTCCAGTAATGATCATTTACTCACACTCTCATTACACATTAAGAAACATCCATGGTCAATAGGGGTGGGAACTTAAATTGTCATTCCATTCAAAACTAGTCTCGACACCCAAAATCAGAATTAATCTAGGTGCTCTTAATCACAATGGTAACCCAAGTCTTAACCATGCCTTTTTCATAAACTTGATTTCACTTCCTATGCATCAATCTCAAATTCTATCACTATAACGACCCAAACAGTTATGAAAAAAAAATTCATTTATTTTAATTAAATGTCTTATAGATATATAAAACACATGATTTTTTTTTATTATATACAATTAGATTTAAATAAGTTTTAAGTATCCTTATCATTGATAATATAGTCGTTAAATAGTGATCACATGACTAGTATAAATATAGGGTTCTAATAAATCCTTTTTACATAGACAAAGGAAGTGATGGACTCAACCAGTAGGATCGTAACCTATGAATCCCAATTATCAGAGCTTCTAAGGGAGATATCATTTCTGGGATTTCCCATGTACCAAGCCCAATATTATATCCAATAACTTAATCATGAGAAAAATTATTTATGGGAGACGTTCAAGCTCATTAAGATCACGACCCAAACCATGTTCACCAAACGACCCCATGAAAGCCCCACAATTTCACACCTTACTCTTTGAACGTAGGCTGGTATAATACAAGGATATGTAATAAGACCATATAATTATTATTATGTGCATTATTTTTGTATATAATAATGAATATACTTTTATTCTATTATTGTTACTTTGTAAATGATTTTTAATGTACAAATAGTATTTATGGTCAATATTCAAATTTAATGAAGAAATA
The DNA here is from genome assembly GCA_963277665.1 of Viscum album. Lineage (NCBI taxonomy): Eukaryota > Viridiplantae > Streptophyta > Magnoliopsida > Santalales > Viscaceae > Viscum > Viscum album. Next base: position 847,371,964 of record OY728121.1, on the reverse strand, counting down.
TATTTTGATGAATTAATGTATTTTTTAATTAAGTAATATTTTAACAAAATATTATTATTAAATTACTTTTATTAAATATAAATGATCATATAATTTTTATGAAGTCAACTGTAATTTTTATTATGGTTTGAAAACTATTTTTACCAAAACCCGTCAATTTTTAATAAATGTCAGTTTTTATTTTAAAAGTGAAAAACCCCATATTTATAAAATTATTTATATAAAATGAATATTATTTTTAGAATAAGGATGTATAAATTATCCAATGGTTAATTTTTCCTAATTTTCTAAGACAGTCAAATATTTGGGTAAAAATTAAAGATCGTATAAATATATAATATGTTTTATGACATCATAATGACCCAATAGTGATGTAATAAAATACTATAAAGTTTATATTCATAAAAATATATGTTTTAATTTAAAATAATATAACTTTATATTTAATTGATTTATTTTATAGAGCCTTAGTGAATCATCCAAGACATATAAAATATTTTAAGTCTTAAAATCATTTTCTTGAAAGTGTGACTCACCTCCACATAAGAAAGGGAAATATTATAATATATTAGGACCTGATAATTTTAAAATAATTTATATCACTCCCCTTTTCCATAAACCATGTGAAAATACCATGGTATGGTTTTGGGTTTTGAATATTTTAGTGTGTAGGTTCCAAAACCAAAATAATAAAGAATTCCCCCACCTTTCCTATATAACCCAACCCAAGAACCCATACCTCTTCACTAAAGAACTTTTAATCTCAACAAACCTTTTCCCATAATACTTATATTCCTTAAAAGTTTCCCATAATCACCCACTAATACTCTCCCAATCATTTGGGATCACACATCCAAGTAAGGGATCCTCACCCTCCTCTCTCCTTTCAATTCAAGAACCTTGTTTGAATTTTTTTTAATTTAAATTTTTAATATTTTAATCCTTTTATAATCAATTGAATACTATCAATTTGATGTTATTTTAATGATTAATTATTTATTCCCCCTCATTTGGACCCTTTTCTAAGTCGTTACTATGCCAAAATTTCGTAAGGGATCTCCCTCTTTCCATTTTCATCAAACACCTCTTTCATGTCATGCCTTTTAAATACCATTTACTTGATTTGGGATATGTTTTTTCATACCTCCTTAATTTTAATTTGATGTATAAATTATGGGATCATCATTTCACTCCCATTAATCCCCCCATATGATCCTTTAATCTAACCCATTACTATGTTGAAATTCTGTAAGGGATTTCTCTCTTCTCATCTACATTCAAGCATTTATTTTATATTATACATCTAAGTTACAATGAATATGTTGGGATATTATATTACATGATACCCTCACTATACATTTCTTTCATATTAGATACCCCTTTATCTCTCATCTACCCATTTTATTAATTTTCATATGACGTTGTTATGCTGCCAAAATTGAACCACGATTTTCCATGCCAAAATCATCGTGTAGTGAATACCATGCCCATTTATTTATCATGGAAATTCACCTTTATACACATATAATTATTTATTGGGGACTTAAATTTATGTATTTAACATTATTTTATCATGTAATAAATGATTATTTTGAATTAATCAATGTTATATGATCCACATGGAACACTTCAGCATGAGATTGAAATGATTATGAAGGGTTAGCCTTGATAGTACTCTAATGCATTGGGTAATGTTTAGTATCATGATACATCATGTTGGGATAGGTTTTTACCTAATTCCTTTATATTAATTTTTTCCACCATGTTGGGATAGGGGTTTACCTTATTCATTTATGTTTATAATGGGATGTTTTAAGTTGTTTCCACATTTTCATGTTATGTTAATCATGCCTTTATGTTCATATTTCTCTTATTCTCCATTGATATGAATATTTCCTAACATGTATTGTATTCTTCATGTTATTCCTTGTTTACTCCCTTACTTTTCTTTATATCTCACCCCATTCTTATGTCTTTCCTCAGGATATCCCAGGCTGTGTTAAGTATGAAGGAATATTATGGTCATATAAAATAAGTTTTCAATAAAGATGTTTTATTTCATGTTTTATGTTTTTATGTAATGTTCCTAAGCCCCAAAGACACTATACCTCTCAATATTTTGAGTTTTATTAAGTGAATGTTTATGTAATAAGTACTATTTAAATATAAAATAAATATTGGGGTTGTTATAGTTGGTATCATAAGATAGATTTAGTTATTTTTGGGATTAGGATTAGAAAACTATAGTGGAAGACTTAGGGATAAGACTAAGTATAAGAAAATAATCCATAAATTTTTGTGAGTATATAGTAAGTGGTTTATCAGGAAAATACATCCCTATCTAGATATGAACAAGTAGAGGTGGTTCTGGCATAGATTCATCAAGAGGTAAACCCCGAAAACACCACTTTGAGCTAGAATCGAACGGGAACTAGTGAAAGAAAATGGGCCATGTTGCACGTTTGGTTTGACACTCACTAGGGACATTCTTTAGTGAATTCATAATCTTATTACAAACCATTATTAAGGGAACAAAAAAATTCCCCTAAGAATATATGTTAGGAATTAGATCATGGATAACATAGATCAAAGATTATAAATTCATAAGTTAAGGAGAAAAATGTAATTTACAAGTTATCCCTTTTTTAATTGGATTTCACTTTATGTGTTTAATAGTTTAAAATATTTACACCTAATTTTTCCTTTTATTCTAGCCAATGGCCGGTAATAGGAGGAATCGGGCTAAAAACCAAAGTGAATATCAATTTTATTACTACTCTAATGAGATGGGAAATCCAATGGGAGTGGGAATAGAAAACTTTTTCACAATAATATCTTAGTTAAATAAACTTTTGAGTCGAAACCTGGGTCAAGAGGAACGTCCAACCCCCCCCCCCCCCCCCTAAGAAAAAAAAGTCACAATCGAGAGCTTCATGAGACAATGGTCTCTTACTTTCAATAGATCATCTGATCCATCAATCACCGAACAATGGATAAAATCCATTGAGAAGATCTTCATCATCCTTCAATGTTCCAAAAAATGTAAGGTTCTTATGGATACTTATTTTATGGATAGTGAAGCTGGTCAATGGTGTATGTGGATAAAAAATACAGAGCCTAGGGAATAGATTGAGGTGATGTGATTGAAGGATTTCTGAAAAATGTTTTTTGATAAATATTTTCCCCACACCCTCCATATTAAGATGGAAGGAGATTTATTTTCACTCAAGAAAAAGGATGATGAATCTATTGGGGAGTATGAGGTAAACTTCACTAGACTTTCATGATGCACCTTTGGTTTTTTCATTACCCCTGAATGCAAGGTTTACCACTTCTTTGGTGGGATAAAACCTGGCCTATAGAAATTCCTGGTGATCCACGACTTTGAAAACTATGAGGAGATTATCCGATGTTCCCTCAAAGTCAAGATGGAGATTGGAGAATCTCAGGGGTATCATGGGGATAAGAAGCAGAAATTGGACTTTAATTATAGTGGTATGATTGATAAATCCAATGGTGCTTAAAAATTATAGCACCACACTTGTCAAAAGTGTGGAAAGAAGCATCCTAGAAATTTCCTAAAGGGGATGTGGAAATTCTTTTGGCACAGGAAGGAAGGGAACCTAGCCAGTGATTTCCAGCAAGAAAAACCTGCTACTGCAATAGATGAAAGAAATTATCTTTTCTATCCTCAATGAATTATTCACCGCTTCAACTACAAAGAACTAGGGTGCTTTGTGAACTAGTGCCCAAAGCCAATGGTTTTCAGAGGCAACCAAAAATATCCAAGGTAGCAAGGGAGATATTTTTCCATCCCTACCGCTAAATTGAATCCTGAAAACAAAGTGGTTACAGGTACGCTAGTTATTCATTCAATAAAATAGAATATACCTTTTGATTATGGTTATATCCTTTCTTTTATATCATGAATGTTTTGTAGAACAATACAAACATCACAACAAATAATGTAAGTATATATGTTGTTGAAAACACCAAATGGGGAAATTATTGCATCCCATGAATATAACTCATCCCATGTCACAATTTCTGGATTGAACTTCCCGATGAACCTAATCATACATCTCTTAGTGGAATTTGATACAATTATTGGCATGGATTGGATTTACATATATATATCCAACATAAATTTCCACGAGAGGGAAATCACTCTCCGTATAGAGAATCAACCCCCAATTCTATACAAGTGAAAGGAGGATGATGAATCTTATTTAGAACCATCATCTCAGGCATGGATATTACTTACCTATGAGCACAGATATATTTCTTAGATGATTGTGTCTAAGGAAGTCACCATCCTTGAAGATATGCCTATTGTGAGGGAATTTTATGATGTGTTTCCTAAGTAATTGTATGGTGTTCCTTCTAAAAGAGATGTTGAATTCTAGATTTATCTTATACCTAAGGCGTTTCTAATATTCAAGACTCTGTATATGATGGTTATTGTGGAGCTTTAGGAGTTAAAGAAATAACTATAGTAGAATATGGATAAAGGGTTTATATGCCTTAGTGCTTCACCATGGGGTGCACCGTTCCTATTTATCAAGAAGAAGGATGAGTCAATGCATCTATGAATTGATTATCGTGAGCTCAACAAAATCATTATAAAGAGCAAGTATCATTTTCCATGAATTGATGAATTGTTTTATTAGCTTCATGGAAAAAAGTACTTCTCCAAGGTGGATCTACAGTTGGGATATTACCAAGTAAGGGGGAATAAAAAGTATATCCCCAAGACTGCTTTTCATACAAGGTTCAAGCACAATGAATTCATAATCATGCCTTTCGGACTCACTAATTCTCCAGAAAAATTCATGGAATTTATGAATAGTCTTTATATATTACCTTGACAAATTTGTAGTAGTATTTATAGATGATATTCTAACATACTCCAAATCCATAAAGGATCAAGAGGAACCTCTGAGAATTGTACTAGAGACCTTGAGAAAGAATAAGCTCTATGAAAAGTACAAAATGTGTGAGTTCTGGTTGAAGGAAGTCTCATTCTTGGGGAATATCATCACAATCACTAGGATATCTATGGATCCTTCAAAAATAAAAGCAATTTATGGATGGTTGAGGCTGACATCTATGATTGATATATGTATATTCATGGTGTTAGCTAGATATTATCCTTAATTTGTGATAAATTTATCATGATTGTCAAACACTCTTACCAAGATAACTTGTAAGAGAGTCAAGTTTTCTTGGAATGATGAATGTGAAGAAAGATTCATGGAGTTGAATAATAGGCTTATCACTACCCTTGTGATCACACTACCCACAAGTGGGGAGCTTTTCATAGTCTTCAGCAATGCTTTGAATAATGTAATAGGATGTGTGTTGATTCATAATGACAAATTCATTGCATATGCCTCAAGGTATTTGAAAATTCATGAGAAAAACTATCCCACACATGATCTGGAGTTGGCAGTGGTGATCTTGGCATTGAAAATCTAGATACATTATCTATTTGGGGAGAAGTGTGAAATATATATGAATCACAAAAGTTTCAAATATATATTCACACAGAAATAGCTAAATATGCAGAAAATGAAGATGGTTAGAGATCATCAAGGATTACGACTTCTCAATCCATTACCACCCTAGGAAAGTGAACAAGGTGACAGATGATCTAAGTATAAATGATCCAGAAATTATATCATTGATGAAAATTTAAAAGGATCAAATATTATTATATTTGATGAAGATAGAAATGGGGATCATAAATAAGGTAACATCATAAATCATTTCACAAATGATTTCTCAACCATATCTTTTGGAAAGGATAAAGGATGCTCAAAAAGATTATGTGATAATTTATAAGAAAGTGAAAACTATCAGAAAAGGGAAATCCTCTGAGTTCGATGTTAATGAAGATGGAATTGTAGTATTTGGGTCAATACTATGTGTTCTATAAAATCTAGAGCTAAATAAAGAACTTTTATATGATACACATAGTTCGAATTTCTCCATTAACCTAGGAAACACGAAGATATATCAAGATCTATAGGATAACTATTGGTAGGATAACATGAAGAAGGAGATCACTAAATATACATCAAAGTTCCTGGTATTTCAGTAAGTGATGTATGAGAGGAAAAATTATAATGGGATGATGCAACCATTACCCATAACAACATGGAAATAGGAAAATATCATCATGGACTTTTTCATTGGACTTCCGAAGACATCCAAAGGAAACAATTCTATTTGGGTTGTTTTGGATCATCTTACAAAGACTACACAATTCATTAAAATTATATAGGATTTCTCATTGGATCAACTATCACATATATACATGACAAAAGTGGTAATATTGCATGGAGTACCACTATCGATTGTGTCTGATCGAGATCCAAGATTCACCTCTATGTTCTGGAAGAGTCTCCAATATGCTCTAACCACTGAGTTAAACTTCATCATGGTCAATCACCCTTAAACTGATGGCCAATATAAGCGAACTATCTAGACACTTGAGGGCATGTTTTGAGCTTTCTCAATGGACTTCAAAGGTGGATAGGACCAACATATTTATTTGGTGGAGTTCTCTTACACAACAGTTCCACTCAACCATCCAAAATGATCCTTATAAATCCCTTTATGGGAAGAGGTGTAGAACACCAATAAGTTGGGATGAAGTTGGGGAACAAAAAATTCAAGGTCCGGAAATGGTCGAAGAAATGGTGTAGAAGGTTAAGACCACCTAGCAGCACATCAAAGATACTTAGAGCCTACCAAATATATATGCTGACAATCACTAATAAGACCTAGAGTTTTATTTTTGAGACATGGTATTCCTCCACATATCTCCATGGAATATAGTTATGAGATTTGGGAAGAATTGAAATCTTAGTCCAAGGTAAAACGTCCCTTTTGAGATCCTTGATTGTATTGGGGGCAGTGGCCTATCAACTAAAACTCCCACCAAACCTGTCTCAAATACATGATATATTCCATGTATCACTATTAAGGAAGTACATACCAGACCCATTACATGTACTCAATCCAGAGGTGGTGACATTGAAGAATGACCACTCCTGTGAGGAGAATCCAGTGAATATATTATATCATAGAGAAAAAGTTCTATGAAATAAGACAATGACCCTCTTCAAATTGTTGTAGAAAAACCACAAGTTTGAAGAAGAAATGAGGGAACCAGAGTAAGTGATGAAGTAGAGATACCCTCATCTTTATTAGTTTATGAAAAGGAAGTTTTGAGGGAAAAATTTATTAAAGGGAGAATGTTGTAACGACCCAAATTGTTATAAATAAAATTCCCTTTATTTTAATTAAATGTCTTATGGATATAGAAAACACATGCACTCATTCTGTTTTATTGTACCCAAATGGATTTAAATAACTATTAAGTATCCATACCATTGATAATATATTTGTTGAATAGTGATCACATGACTAGTATAAATATAGGGTTTTTAAAAATCCTTCTGACATAGACAAATGAAGTGATGGACTCTACTAGTAGGATTTTACCCTATGAATCCCATTTATTGGAGATTCCAAGGGAGATTGTATTTCCAGTCTTTTTCCTAGACTAATCCCAATCCAAGATCTAACAACTTAAGCATGAGAAAAACCTTTTATGGGATAAGTTCAACATCATTGAGATCACACCCCAAACCACGTTCACTGAATGGCCCCATGAAATCCCCATCATCGTACACCTTACTCTTATGGTGCATCTTGGTGTAATAAAGGGATATGTAACAAGACCATAAAATTATTATTATGTTCATTATTTTTGTATATAGTAATGAATATACTTTAATTCTATTATTTTTAATTTATAAATTATTTTTAAAATAAAAATAGCATTTTTGGTTAATATTAAAATTTAATTAAGAAATATATTTTTATGGATTAATGGATTTTTGAATTAAATAATATTTTAATAAAATATTATTATTAAATTAATTTTATTAAATATAATAATCAAATAATTTTTATGAAATCAATTGTAATTTTTATTAGGGTTTGAAAACTATTTTTATCAAAACACATCAATTTTCAATAAATATTGGTTATTATTTTAAAAGTGAAAATTCACATATTTGGAAAGTAATTTAGATAAAATGAATATTATTTTTGGAATTATAATGTTAAAATTTTCCAATGTTTAATTTTTCATAATTTTCTAAGACAGTCAAATTTTTGGGAAAAAATTAAATACTATATAAATATATATTATGTTTTATGCCATCATAATGACCCAATAGTGATGTAATAAAATACTATAAAGGGTATCTTCGGCTAAATATATGTTTTCCTTTAAAATAATATAATTTTAGGTTTATTTTATTTACTTTATAAAGCCTTAGTGAACCATCCAAGACATATAAAATATTTTATGATTTTAAAATCATTTCCGTGAAAGTGTGACTCACCTCCACATAAGAAAGGAAAATATTTTAATATATCCAGACCTTATCATTTTAAAATAATTTATACCACTCCCCTTTTCTATAAACCAAGGGAAAAACCATGGGATGGTTTTTGGTTTTTAATATTTTAGTGTGAAGGGTCCAAAACCAAAATAATAAAGAATTTCCCCACCTTTCCAATATAAACCCACCCAAGGACCCATTCCTCTTCACTAAAGATCTTTTAAGATTGAAAAACCTCTTCCCCTACTCCCTAGATTCCTCCCATGTAACCCCTAATCTCCCAAGAAGCCTCTCCCAAGACTTTGGGATCACACATCCAAATAAGGGATGCTCACCCTCCTCTCTTCCTTTCAATTCAAGATCCTTGTTTGAAATTTGTCCTTTTAATTTAAATTGGTTACATTTTCGTCCTTTTATAATCAATTAACTACTAACAATTTGATGTTATTTTAATTAGGTATCATTTATTCCCCCTCATTTGGACCCTTACCTAAGCTTTTACTATGACTAAATTTCATAAGGGATCGCCCTCTCCCCTTTTTTTCAAGCACATATTTGTTATCATGCCTTTTAATTTCTATTTTCTTGATTTGGGATATGTTTTTCCATAAATCCTTAATTTACATTTTATTTATACATTATGGTATATTCCATTCACTCCCATTAATCCCCCCCTATGATCCTTTAAGCCCACCCAATACTATTCTGAAATTCCATAAGGGATTTCTCTCTTCTCATCTCCATTCAATAATTTCTTTTATATTATACATATAAATTCAATTTAATATGTTGGAATTTTATGTTCCATGATACCATAACTATCCATTTCATGTATAAATTTTTAGATACCCATTTCTATTTCATCTACCCATTTTATGAATTTCCATATGATGTTTTTATGCTACTGAAACAACACCATGATTTTCCATGCAAAAATCATCATGTAGTGAATACCATACTCATTCCTCTATCAAGGGTATTCACCTTTATTCACATATAATTATTGATTGGGTACTTACATGTATGTATTAAACATTATTTGATCATGTAATAAATGATGATGTTGAATGAATCTGTATTATATAATCTATATGGCACACTTAAGCATGAGATTGAAATGATTATGAAGGGTGTGCCTCGATATTGCTCCAATGCATTGGGTAATGTTTAGTATAATGATATTTCATGTTGGGATAGGGGTTTACCTAATTCCTTTATATTAATTTTTTCCACCATGTTGGTATAGGGGTTTATCTGATTCTTTTATGTTTATGATGTAGTGTTTTAAGTTGTTGCCACATTTATATGTTATGATAATCATGTTATATCATACCTTTATGTTCATATTTCTCTTATTCTCCCTTGATATGACGATTTCCTAAAATTTATTTTATTCTTCATTTTATTCCTTGATTACTCCCTTACTAGTATTTATAGCTCACCCCATTCTTATGTCTTTCCACAGGATATCCCATGAAGTGTTAATTATGAAGGAATGTTGTGGTCATGTAAAACAAGTTTTCAATAAATATGTTTTATTTCATGTTTTATGTTGTTATTTAATATTACTAAGACCTAAAGACACTATACCTCTTGATCTTCTGAGCTGTATTAAGAGAAAGTTTATGTAATAAATATTGTTTGAATATGAAATAAAGAGAAAGGTTGTTATAAGAAGGTACTGATACTTTACATCGATAAGGCACTAAGAATCCCTAGGATAACCCCTAACTCTCGGTTACCCTAAAATATCATAACTTGTTGAGTAAGAAAAATAATAATTTTATTCCTAAACTCAATAAGTTATCTAACCTATCCCTTAAAGTATAATATCACACCATGGTCTCTATGTCTAACCACCAAGTCCATAGGTCAAGCCCCTCACTGAGGTCATGTCTCATGGAATTTCTTGAATACTCCAATCTTAAACATATTGTGGCATCCAATATGTCAAAATTCCCTCTCTAGGACCTCACTTACATATAAAATCCACATGCCAGACCATCTTCCCACAAGGTAACCAATTCTCATGATAATCCACCTTTGTGAATGCTCTCTCAGGGATCACCACGGTCATAGGCAACAACATAATCTTTGATGATATATATTGATAAAAATGTTTTCACTGGATTTTTTAAGTAGAATTTCATTCCAATCTATATGGGAGAACACCGTATAGGTTGTTACTTGAACTTTAAATAATATAATCTATAAATTAAACACCCCAAAGGGGTTCGTTTATAAGGTGTAAAATTCCATTATTTTCCTCAGAGGGTCTCTACTCATCACTTGATAAAGGGTTTATATCACTTCCATTTCCATTAATCTACTCAATATAGGATCCCTAAGAAATGAAACCAAAATAAAACATACATATTCAATTTGGCCCAATTGAGTAGAATGAAACCAATTGATTATATGAGAAAACATTGTATGATCAGTTTTTGACACATTAAATAAACAAGCCTAATTATTTAGTGAAAATAATTACACTAGAAGTTCTATACATCATATTAAAACTATGCTCCTAATATGATGTAATATATGCCTCATTCCTCTGCAGGCCAAGTTCCAAATCCAATAATTTTCCAATTGACAATGGAAAAAGAGAAAAAATCACAAGAAATAATCAACCTCAAACATCAAGTGTGTTATGCTAAGGGAAAATAAAGAAACAATAACATAGAAGATCTATAATGTTAATACCATACTCATGGTAACCCATACTTCCATCAAGAAAGGTGTTTATGATGTACTAGTCTGGTTTACATCATAATCTTTGACACATTTCTATGTCTCCTATATTTCAAATACAAAAATAATAAGACAAATATAAAACAAATCCCCCTCTAATACCACTTTGTAACATCCCAGTTTGGATTTCTCTATGAATAGAAATAAGACTTTTTCATTATATGACCTCAGGTGCACCTCCCCAAATGCAAGAGGCTATCAACTAGTAGTAGGGGTCTAAAGAGGTATCGTGTGGAGGATATACCACCTTTATAAAAGTATTTAATTATACAAAATAACCAAACATAAACTATTAATAGAAAAAATCCATCAGATTATGTGGAAGAAAATAAATAAATAAGAACATTATATAATAAAAAGAAATTTGGAAAATAGACATACAAGATCGATCACCCACTAGCCCAATCCCATATACAAAATAAAAATAAAATAAAAGTAAAATAATGAAATACAAATGTTGGAAGATCCACTAAAATACCTAAGCTTCACCTCATCCTAAAATATAAATCCCATCTAAGATTCTCTAACATGATTATTAAATATCATACCTTGGCCCAAACTGAACCTATGAAAAGTGAGAAACTACTTGAGTTCCCAAGTCTTATGGCCTCCCAAGAAGGGTGTAAGTACAAAACTCAGTAGGAAACCACCAATGTAATCCCATACTAACCATAATATGTTCTGATATGTGCATATGACATGCTCTTCTAGAAACAATAACATACAGTAGAAAGTAAATAAATAATAAACCATCATTGATCTTTATGTATGTTACCCTAATGGACCATACCTATTTCATATAATTTCAAGGTGCCTCTGAGCATGCAACAATGATCGTGACTCCTAATAACATACGAGTTCCAAATATATGGAATCCCTAATCATAATTTCATAATGTTGGGGAACCATACCATGGTAGTCTAATAATCCAATCTCTAAATCCAAGGAAGCTCCAATCACTGAGCTTCATGTCCATAGAAGCTCCCATCCATATACCTCATGACTTTGGTGGTCTATACCATGATAATACAAACATTTGAGCTCCAAATAAAAGGTATAACCAATCACCGAGTTCTATGTCCCTGGAATCTCTCAACCATATACCACATAACTATGAGGACCTATCCTATGATAGTCTAAACATCTGAACACCAAATCCAAGGTAGCTCCAATCACCAAGATCCAAGCATATAGAATCTCTCATCTATATACCAGCTTTAAATCCATGGTATCCCACCTATATCACATATACCTTGAGGGATTATTCCATAAAAACCCATAAATAAAATAAATCATAAGTTTTATATGAATTCCCATGCCTAACACCACTTCCCACCATCCCTCGGGCTCACATGTTTAGTACAAGATCTAAGGTGACACCCGCTTCCATCTATACCCATATCTATACATACCTGAATAGGTTTACTTACTCATTGGGTCACCCACTAGTGTACCCTAAGTCAAAGCATAATAGGAGTACCCTCATAAGGATCCTTGACCTTGATCTAGGGCTTGGGTCAAGACCTACTACCCAGAGGATACTATATCCCTTGGAATCATCATAAAGATAGCATAACCTCTCTGGTTACATGGGTTATTTCATACTAGAATCAATAAAAACATTGGGTAATGTGTTATCTTAGTCATCATATTCTCACTCATTCAGTTCACTCACCCAAACTAATTCCAATATATCTAAGGTATGTTCACTTAGGTATTTCATGTGCTAACAAGACACATTATATTTGGAAGCACCTCTCAAGAGGTTTAGAAGCCACCAGATATCCCAAAGGTTCCATATGATCCACTTTGTTTGGTCATATCAAGTCATATAACATATCTGTCAAGAGGCTAACAAGGTCCCTACACTAGGACCAGTATGTCTCATAAGTCCTGGTCACCCCACTCAAGGGGTCCAGAGGTTACAACATTTATGTGATTGGTTCCTTGTCTATCAGTGGTCGATGTGTCAAGTCAGTGCACTAATACCATCATAGCATAGGCACTTTTTTTTGTTCATCTAAGGGATTCAATAAAATCCACCCATTTGATTTAATTTAAACAATCAATTTAAATTTAATAAACCATTTAACAAAAAATGGCATCGCCTAAAGAGGTTAACCCACACAATTAATGTCTCATAATTGAAAGCATAAATCCATAGGTCTTATACATGAGATATCCTACCTTTATTCAACATTTTCCAAATATTTTCCAAAGGCTGACAACACCTTCTATGGTCTGTCTAAGACCTTCCAACCTCGCATCAATGATTTTTTACCTATATAATGTCATACAAACCAAGAATAATTAATTATAATTTATTAACCATTTTGAAAAAATCTATATACTTTGGAATAATGTCTAAATCCACTCCACATAATTTTGTTTCACTAGAACCAAGGAAAACCAACTATAAGAGGCCCACAATTGACTTATGGTACCAACCTAGGCCAAACCCCTAAACATAGGAACCAATTACATAATTAATCTAATTTAATTTAACTATAAAACCATTAAAAATCCACGACTTGATGTGCCTTTTATGAAAAAATAAATGAAAGAAGGAGGAAATAGTCTTAGGATATCCTCCAACTAGGTTGTATAAAATCTTTGAAAGAATCAAAGGATTTAACCATTCTCTGGTGAAATCAGGCCTAGCCTGAGGGAAATCCCAACAAGCCCCTAGAATAGGGAATCAAGATATTAAAGGAAACCATCCACCCTCTCCTCTAATGCATTGCCTCTATAACTTTAGTAATTGAAGCACCATTTTCTACCCACATTATCTCCCCTATTGTGCCTCCTCCCCCATCATCCTCCCCCCTCCCACCTTCAATTATTTCATGACTACCTCACCACCTCCCTAACCCCCCCCCCCCCACCACCTTCTACCTCTCAATGCCACTCTTCTTCATGCCTCCTTGCCTACCCCTTTACTTCTCTATACTTCTTCCTTCCTTCACTGCACATATTCACTCACTCGCATCCTATCCAAAATCTCCCCCACCATGACTCCTAGTGGCCCCCTCTCTATATTTTTGTTTTTGTGATACAATATTGTATTTTATGATCCAACTATAACTTCATCGCATATTACTATCATTAGGAACCTTTATAGTAAGAAGTTATAGCATGTCAGAACAAGCCTCGACATCTAGACACACTGATTCTAGCCTCCAATTTTGTTGTTAACAGTAGGATAGGGGTCAACTAGAAGGGATATATGGATAATGAATTGGTCATAATCTTGAAGATTCCTAATAAAATATGAAGGGAAACATTTTGAATTTCATTTTGGGGAAATAATAATTCTCAGGCTGGCCTTGGGTGAAATCCCCATTTTCAACCAAAACTAAAACAATTCTGAATCAACACAAAAGAAGAATTATATGGAATAGAGGAAGGAGTGGATCCCATTACATGAATCACTATTAAAATTGTACCAAAATAAACCCCCTTAAGAGGGGATAAAATGATCTAATGGAGGTGGTGGATCATCCAAATGGCCTCCCCTCATACTCCCTTTGCTTTCAAAAACTCGAGAGTCTAGGTGGTAAAATTACCGACCCACTCCTCATTTAAAAAAACAAATAAAATCCATTTATTATCCAATATGAGGAACTAGCTAAATGGTGGAGCCCATGCCACTTCCAGCCCTATCGGCTAGCTCGTGGGATGATACTGGTCAACCGATGGATTTTGAAGTTTTTACTGTAGTAGCCTAGCCACCCTGAGCTGCCTATTACATACACTCTAACATTCCCATCCCTAATTGGACCTCATTCCCCATAAACAATACCACTTTTGATGGGTATCAACCATTAGAATTCAATTCTGAAGCCCAGTTCAAAATTCATCCCATCCACTAATTTGAAAATATCAAATTCCTCTATAATTTTCAATCATCTATACCCACAAGAATTATACCATGACTCACTGATGAAACGTCATAACTATGTATGTGCTTCCCCAAAAAGGTTAGAGGACCCACACCTTTCCAGATCTCAAAGAAAAGGGGGTACTACTCCACATATAGAAGACTCACACCTTCGGCGTGTATAATAGGGTTACCAATCCTGCCTATATAGGAAATGGAGGACCCATGCCTGACCTAATAATTCATTCAGAGGGTTTTTAACCTTGATGTCACTATATATATCACACTCAAGTATCAACGTCATCTTACTATTCTTGAGGTTTTGATCTGATCACATCACCATCATGTCCTATACGGAATTATTCTCAATAAGGACTACTCACTTGAACAATTATGATTTCTGATGAAGGAGATACAATAGGTAGATCATTTAAATAATGGTATACAGTGTGTCCCCTAGGTTACATGGGGTTTAATCCCAATCTGATCCCTGTTCATTCCCACAACCAGACATGGAATGTGAAAATCCATATATACATTTTATATCCCAAGGAACATGGCATGTGGGACAACCCAGGGTCCCAACCATGTACTACCTATACACTGATCAGTTAACCAACTAGGTTCATATGGTGTGTAGGTTTTCCACATGGTCATATGATAATTAACTCGTCCAAAAACCATAACCTCTAAATAAAATAGACTGAACGGTGTGTGTTTTTCTAGAATACATGGTGTGTTGTCGGGTTTTCCACATGTAATTACTCATTCTTCCCAAATATTCATTTTTCCACCAATTTCACCATCAATATTACTTGAAGTTTCATCGAAGTCCCTAATTTCAAAGGAAACTCCTCTAATTATTAATTTATAAATTGTGGTGGATAGAAATTGGTATTCCCGTCAACCCATTTAAAATAATGTCACATATCTCATTATCATCTGAGGTATGGTCCTAAATATTCCGTCAATTATCCATCAATGATCCACAAAAATTTCATAAATTCCATATCCCCACCTTTTATCACACAAAATAACTTGATTACGGGTTTCATCGTGTCTTAAACCAGACCGATATTCAAATCATCAACTTACCGCAATCCAATGATAAACATGAAAAGAATTATGGGAGAAATCCAAAATAAAAAAATTGAGATCATTGATGGCCATTTTTAACCTGACCATAAATATCTAACATGAAAGACCAAAATCAGAAGGTAAATGTGACGTAACATTTATTTCAAGTCCAAAGAAATAAATCAATAAATTATATGGCCATGCGAAAAGAAATAAGTAATAAATTAAAGTAGAAAATTAATTCTTTCGTTAAATATTGAATAATGAGAAAATAATTTTTAAATAAAATATCCCTATAT
Source organism: Viscum album (assembly GCA_963277665.1). NCBI lineage: Eukaryota > Viridiplantae > Streptophyta > Magnoliopsida > Santalales > Viscaceae > Viscum > Viscum album. Next base: position 847,355,531 of record OY728121.1, on the reverse strand, counting down.
CATCTTGGGATCAATACTTAATGACAAATGTTCATTATTTATGTCGATGATGAGTTTTGATGAATTTGATCATCATCCCATAAATTTCCATGGTCATATATCCTTGTGATCGATCTCTCAATATCTAAGGTTATAAGTCTAACCCTAGAGAATTTTCATATCAGATATTTATTAGGGAATAACTATGTTTTATGAATTTAATAAATTAATAATTTAATTAATCAATTATCTAATTTAATTCTCTTGAAATATTCCCATGACACTGAATTGTTACGGGACCTAATACAAACAAACCTTAAGTCATTGATAGGGTAAAACAATAATTTTAGATTGAATTGTTATCTCTATTTCCCCATATGAGACTTTATTCATTCAAAAATCCATTTTTTTAAAAAATTTGTGTGTGAATGGTTTTATATCTTCAATAATATTAATATATCTATTCTTGGGTTATATGATACTTGTTACATCATTCCAACTCCAAATAAAAAACCTAGAATAATATTTATAAATATCCAAAGGGTCCAAATAATAAAATATATGTCATTATAAATACCTTTCTATCTTAGGGATGTTAATATCCTAAGTAGATTTTATGACAATTAACTGAGATGCACTTAGTGTTTCCTTGATGTAAGTTTTAACTTATATTTGCTTTAACAAATGGTTTTCATCAAAACACCTGAAGATGATATATAATGTATTTAAATTATGTTTTAAATTATATAATATCCATAATTCGATATAGTTGGCTTAGGTTTAGGTGTTACACTGAAATTTACGAAACATGTCTTAAACGGAATTTTTAAAAAGACTTGAAACCCTTATAAGACTCATCATCGATCTACTTTTCGACCAAAAAAAATATTTGTATAATTTAATGTGAGTTTTATAATAGATCCGCTATATATTTAAATTATTGATGAATTATTGGTTATGATATTCACTAACTATCACTCCCATAGGATCTTTTATATTTTACCAAGTATATTCATTACTTAAATTTACATTCCTATAATATCTTAAAGTAATATTAAGAAGTATATGATTTTACCTCTAAATTATCCTTATAATTTTTAACTTGTATCATGTTCAACTAACTCAAGAATATTTGTGGATTTATGACCTTCAATTTTTAAAGGGTTTTTATTAAAAACATAATAATTATGTCAAAATATCAAAGAGTTTTTTTATCCGAATATTCTAAACAACATTTTGGGTATATCATTTACATTTCCCTTTGGTTTTACATGACTAAGAATTATATTTCCACAACTCGATATTATTTTATCCCTATATTTTTTATATTCATCATTAATTACTAGTATTGGACACCATTGATTTAAGAATTACTAAACTTTTAATTAAGTATGAACTTCTATAGAAACATTCATTTAAAATATGAAATAATATCTCATTATGTATATAACTGAACTAAGATAAATGTTTTGGTAAAAATAAATAAAAAATAATATTTTTTCAATGATCACTCCACTTGGAAATCTAGAAGTTGTGATCTTATCTTATCCAACTTAGGAATCACCCTTTTTCAGCTACTTAGAAAGATTAACATAATTATAGTAAAATTTATATATTTATTTAGTTTCTATATTTTGATAAAAATAAGTCATTTTCATATTATATTTAATACCTAATAAGTTAAAATAGAAATATTACTTACACTTTTGAATATGCCTGAAGTAGAATATTTTTCTTGCTTCTTCTTCGATTTATTTCAACTCCTCCTCCAAGGACCTTTATTGCCACTTGTGAAGTAGATAGCCTCTTGTACATTGCTCTCCCTCTTAATATTTTGTCTCTTTGATGAGAGTTAAAAAATCACTATTAACTCTGAACTTTTCTTAAGGTTTTTAAAATTTTCCCTCATTTACTTCACCATAACGGGAACGGAACCATATTCCCACTAATCCTTATCTGCTTGGAAAAGCATAGTAAAAAATATTCCTAACTGGATTCCCTATATTGTTAATTTTGTAATTATTTATGAATATAGAGAATCTTAGTATTAAGGATGATAATAAGTGGTTAATTGATAGATTATTGTCTATATATAAGACCAAATTCTCTAATTGATTGATATACTTCAACATCTTGAAAGGTAGATCCCTATCTAGGTACTCCTCTTTTGGTTTACACTTGTATACTATAGTGAAAATATTTTTTGTCTATATCCTCTCTTTCTCCTTTTCATGTTATAGAAGATAATTTATCATGGTGTATACAACCATGTATTTATTCTTTAGTTTAAGCTCTTTGTAAATAGTTGGTATCATGTTAAAATGAACATATTAAGCATACTCAATTTATCTCTTATATTCATCCTTTTTAAATTAGATTGATTTCTCTGATGGCTAATTAGGGATAGAAAATTCCAAAACATAATACAAATTTTACTATAGTAGTAAAGTGTACAATTTACTGTACCACTCTTGAAATTTTTTGTTAATGTGTAAATTTCATTTTTCTTGGAATGATTTTAATGTACCCATGGTTTTACTTTCCTTTTTTATGTAATAACTAAAAAAAAATATTTTTAATAATTTATCTTGATTACTAGTTATAATGTAATAAATCAATTTTATTAAAATTCAATTATTTTATCAAATATTAACTTACCTCACCCCTTGATTTATAATATCTTATCACTAAAATATTCTAGTGTTAAGGATCCATATTCCCCTTAAAATAATTTATAGGAGGTACTAAAAAAAATATTCAAAAGTTTTTAAGAAGTCATTACTTTACAAATTCATTAACTCATACTTCCCTGATATGTTTAGTAGACTCCTCAATCATATAATTGTATACTTTAATTCCCTTAATACTTTCATTCAATTTACACCAAGTATTTATAAAGTAATCAACTCTTGATTTTAACTAAGTTAAGTCTGTCCAATATTTTTTTAGAACTCCTCAATAATTAAAAGTGCCCTGAAAAGGGATAGGAAAGTTCCACAAAATTCGGTTTCATTATAACTCAAGTAATGGAAGGTTGTTACTAACTTAATATTTTCTTTGATGTATTTTTTTTTATTTTTTATAAACATTTTTAAATTTATAGTTCAAATTATTGTTAATATTATATAGATTTTACATAATTAATTAACAATGTCCAATAAAATATTTTTTTCATAATAATTTTATTTTATTTTACCTTAACATTTTTGTTAATTTATTTAATTTATGTGATCATGTTTAATCAATCAAATAAACAATTAACTTCCTAAAAAAATAATAACAATCACTGATGAATAAAATAAATATATGATTCATCATGATATTTTATCTACTATTTGGTTTATCAAGTGGAGGTAAGTGAACATTGACCCTAGGGGAAATAACTCCTTGATTTGATGACGAGATAGAGTTAAAATATTCCTCCATTAATTTATATATCTCCTTAGTTGATTATACATCAGCTTAGGTCTTGAACCACCTCCTCTCACTGAGAGATTTATTATTTACACATGTTTACTAACTCATAGGTGAGGGTGCCAAGGGTTTAGGGTTACCTAAAATAAACCTTGTACACAAATTCCCATACATAATAAATGTGGAAGGGATGATATACAAATAAACATATTTAATTTAATAATAAATTATCATATATAAACCCATGAAATAAATCATTAATTTAAATAAAAACAACATATAAATTGGTTGGTCAAGCTCTTGGTCAATAAGAACTTGCAATCACTACACATTTAAAATTTATAGCATTCATTTAAATCTATTATTATTAATATAAATTTATTCAAAATAAATAAATTAATCTTTTAATTAATTAATTAATTAATTTTTTATATTAATAATTTTTCCAAAAAGTACTTGATATTATCAGCCTAAATTTTATAAATACTTTTAATTTTAATTTTGAATTATTAAATACGTGATGTTTACTGAAAGGGCCACATGGAGTGTACCCTCCTTTTCAGTTTAAATTAATTATTGTAATTTAATATATACACGGTATGTATTAGAGGCTACTAGGCGTTTACCCTTCTATGCTTCATTAAATCCATTTTGGGAGTTTAATTATTAAATGGTGTGTTTTATCACTTGACATGATGTGTGACTTATGTTTTGTACAGTATTTGTGTACTGTGTACATACACGACATGTACTCCATCACAGCGTGTCACAATATACATGCTATATAGTTTCATGGTTCAAACCATGTAATTTTTATATTGTGTATGGCCATCTGAAACACCATAAATATGTGTAGAATGTATTTATGGAAATTAAAATGAACTAAACGGTGTGTACTTTACCATTACATGTCATATAGTTATATAATTTATGTGGATAATTATTATTAATCATTTATATCCACATAGACTTTTGAAAATTACTCAGTCTGTAACTAGTGTGGAAAAACAAGTTACATAGTGTGTATAGCCAGATACACACAGTGTAGTTCAATCTCACATAAATTATACACATGTTGACTCATATATCATGCTTGTATCAGTATATACCATGCATGAGTTGGAAAATATTTCATGGATTGTACACCCAGGTATATGTCATATAATCCATTTCTATCTACCTGATAACCTTATTTTATGCATAATATTTTGAACTTTCAATCCAATAATGTCATTAGTTTTCAGATAATCATGCATCTGTTGTCATTTTTTCTATTTTTTTATGGGTATTTTAAATTTTATAATGATATTTTTTAAAAATGAATAAAAATAATTAAAATTAATGTTTTATCAAGTTTTAATATTCTAAGTATTTTTTATATGTTTAGGTAAAAACAATTTCAACATACACTAGTACTCAACCAATGGGATAAAGACACACAGACTCTCCATGAGGGGAAGTTGTCCAATAATCCCATATAGAAGGCCGTATATATATGGCCGAGAGCATTGGTCATGCATGGAATGTGCACAGGAGTGGAGGAGAACCAGTACATGAGGGTTGGATCCGTGTAGTGATAGGAGGCGATTATCACTGTCACGAGGGGGAAAATGAATTTGGGGGTCCTCTGACCCCCGTCCAACTTGATTGTTGGTTTAGGGATGGAATATAATATATAGTGGATTATGTACAGTGAAATTATTAATGTTGGATGGCCACTTCACCCAATACATAGTGCACCTAAAAAAAGCATCATCCCAAGTGAACTCATGCATATTCACCCCCATTAATTTCCCTACACCATATCCACCATTACTACACCATAATATCACCATGTATGGAATGGATGGAAGCTCATACCACTATAAATTATATCATAACTATTCCAAAACCTTGGTTATGCTGCGTAGTGACCCTGAAAGCTTGAAAGGTTGATGAACCTATAAACCCTAGTCTTGTCATCTCCCCATAGACTCTGATGCCCAAAGTTAAAGAGTATGAAGGTATACACCATCATCCTATAATTGCACCATGTTTTTTTAAATAAGGGATTTGTGATGTGGATTAGGATCAAGTGACATGGTTGCACTGTATGCTTGAATAATGGAATACAATGATGAATATGTCTACGACATAGGGTTTGGTTACATTGTGGAAGGGAACAAAATAGAATAGATAGGTAAATGAAGAAGGAGGATGATACAGTTGTGTTTCACCTTCTACGTTTTATCCATTCATGTAAAATTACACAAGTGATAGAGGTTGTGCTGCATTTAATAGCCTACACCATAGGGTGTTTGGTTGTTTTAAATTCAAAAACCTAAAAATTTAAAGCTATATATATGATATAGGTTGGATTCAAGGATTTTAAAGAAGTATCATGTGAATGGGGTCCTAAACTATAAATGAGTATTTAAAACACTCTATAAAATAAGGGGAGATATAGTCGAGTCATGAAAATTCATAAAGGGTTTAACCTGAACTCACCAAAGTAAAGATTTGGACAACACACCCTCTCTCAAAGATAATGAGACTTAATCAAATGAAGATAAGGGTGGGATTTGGATGATATTGAAAATAGTATAAAGGGAAGTAATGATAAGAGAAATTTAAGAGGATAATATAAATGAGCTTTAAAAGTTAATACATTAATAAAATTCTCAATAAATAGGAGGAGGATTCTACTATGTAGAGGGGAGCTGAAATGGACCCACCAGGGGTAGGTTCCCCAACCTAGTAGAATATTGGTTTTCAACAACCAAATCTGGAGTTGAAGGAGGAGTATTTACATCAACTATCAAGTTGACATAGCATAATATTTCTTTTTCATCTCTCTTGTTTTTCATTATGTAATAGTGGATATCCTATGTAGATTGTTTCATAAATTCAAGTAAGGGTTTCTCTTTTTCATAATATATTTTATTTTTTAATACCTCTTATACAACTTATAATCCATTTATTAATTATTTATTGAATTATTATGGGTTTTTAGTGCTGTAGAATATGGTAGTTTTGATAAAAAGGATGAGTACCAACTATTTGGATTATTTATTTCTTGTGAATTCCTCTTATTATTTTTTTTAAAATTGAGATAAATTTAAATCACAACCATAATTACCTGTCAAGAGTGATGGTAATTATGGAAGAAAACTTAATTTGATTAAGGGAAGTGGAAAGATGGATTTAAATTAATTTAACCTTTCATTTAAAGATTAAACATAATGCACCATAACTGATTATATACGTACCTTAAGAGATGGGTCGGTTGTACTAGGTTGTTATAGATAATGTTGAGAAGATATGATAGATACTACAAGAATTCATTTGATTATTAATTTGGTTTAATCTCATGTGAAATTATTTAATTATTTTAATTTATGAAAAAAAATCCTTTTATATCAAATCTCTTCTACTCATCCTTGTTTCATTTTGAGTTAGTCCATCACACCTCAATTAGTTTAGTTAATTTTAGTTTTACAAAATCATGTAAAATTTAATGTTATTGAATATAATAACTCATTTCCTCATGGGATTGACCCCATATCAAAATTATTTTATATTTTAGTAGTTTTTTTTGTTTGGGTTATTATAAATCTCTAAATTGTTTCAGACGAAGTATTTAACGTTGTCCTCTAAGAGCGTTATCACCCACGCAATGAGACTCAAATATCTTCATATACCTAGTGTGAGATTCCTCATGTTAGAATTAATTTATAGATAATTAAACACAATGTAATTCACTTTTGGTCATTTTTTTGGATGGAATTCAATACATTATTTTTAATTACACTTTGTAATTGACCACACAACATGCCATTATTTATAGAGAGTCAAAACCATTTACATTTACACAATGTGTGCACCATATACAAGATACATAATTTGTAACAACCTAAATCATGTAACCCAAATATAGTGGTTATCTTACCATGTTGTCACAAGATACAAGAGATCACAACCTACAGTATTGAATAGTTTAGTGGTCTTGGGAGACTAAATACATACCTGATTCTCACATTTCATTTGAAAATAATAAATAAATATTAAAAATTATTGTGAAAAAACTATAATTTATTCTAGAATATACCTGAAATAATTCATATATATCTTCTTTTTGTCCTATGGAATGGAAAACATAATAAAGGGTGATCTCAGATGCTCTGTAAGGGAAAGAGTGCAATAGAATCTATCACATAATAAATAAAGCATGAATAATATGGGAGAGATAAATAATAATCAAATATATCATATAACTAATATCATAATAGGGTAATATATCCATAGATTACATGAAAAAATAAATAAACACATGGATAATAATAACTTGTTTTATAATTATAAAACTCATAATATCGAATAAGATAATCTTGCCATCAATTCCTTGTTCTAAGACAATATATATAAATAGGTAAGGTTTATGAAAAATAACCAAATTATTTTATATCATGTGACCTAAAAATGACTTTATGGGATATAATAGGACCCAAACATCACTTACTACACCCAATTAATTCATCATATGAAATAAATTAATAACAATTCAATAAATAATCAATATGAACATTCGTATTGAAAACAAGAATATGAAATGTTAATATTTTCCCTAGTCGGTAAATAGAAAAACATGATCATAATTAATCTAGATAAATAAGTTGGATGGTAGCATTTTATTATATCCTCATTAAATAAAAATAATCATCAATGGATGTTAACATAGATGAAAATACCTTTTAAATAACCTTTAAGACTTTCTTTGAAAACATGAGAAAAAATATCCTTTTATTTTGATAAAATTTTAAAAAAAAATATTGAGAAAATTGTTTTATTAAAAAATAAATATGGAAACTTATAAATTAGTCTTTAAATAAAATAATAGTTATGGATATGGGAAAATAATTAATTTTTTAAACGTAAAACAAATATTCCTTTCAGACTTTTGGTAAAAAGTCAGAAGTACCTCATTCTGAAAACAATACGAATTTTCCTTTTAAAATTTTGAAAATAAAGTAAAATATAGTATAAAATTAATTTAAATAATAATTTTATAAAACAAAATAACATTCTTAAAAACATTTTAAGAGACATGGACATGGAAAAAAAGTTGCATTGACCAAAGAGGGAATAGGGTCATCTTTTCTTAAATAGCATTTCCTCAATCGTATTAAGTACCAAGGAAATTAAAGGAAAAAAATGTAAAATCCATGGATAAATTAATTATAATAAAATATATATAGTTTAAAAGGAAAATATATTAAAATTTCCTTCAATATAAATTCAAACATAAACAATCCTAAATAAAAATGAGATTATATAATAAACCCTTACCTTAAGTACGACTCGCCTCATAAGTTCTTTTAACCTCCTATATAAAAAATTTAAATTTATTATACTTATGTTATAGAAAATTATTCATAATTATTATATCATATCTGATCCACTTATAACTCTTTCACCCATTTATTAATAATTATTTATTAAAATCAATGTTTCGTGGGATAATTATTCCATTTTTCATGCATGTTTTGGTTTGGTAGTTATAGTAATTGAACTTTGATAATGGTTGAATAATATTAATAATGTTAATAATGAAATTTATATATTATTATTAAATATTATAACCAGTATTCAATATTAATTGATCATTCTTTTCATAAACATTATAACATCACTCATGTATGTGAAAAAACCGACCTAAACAAGAGCTTATTATAAAGACCAGATGAGTAATATGGTAAGGTTTAATATTAATATAACATTTAAAAAAGATTATTAATTTCATAAGTATTATATATATTAATTATATACAATTTTAGAACCATTTATAAAATTAAATCAGTGAAAATGAAATATATTTCCCACATAGACAGTAGTTCGTACATACGCTTGAACGATGCTTCTATCTTTTAATGAGAAAAAAGAAAAAGAAATAAGATACTTTTTTATAATTACATAATCATTATTATTTCATAAATATAATATATATTCATGAAATTTATCATTATAACCACCCATTATAGTAGTTTATATAAAATCAATCACATTGTTGCGTGGAGGCGGTAGTCCACACCTATGTCGGAGCGATGCTTTCATCTCCCATTTGATGAAAAGGTAGTGTAAAATGGTTGTAACATAATCATAATAAAACATAAGTATATTAAAGATTTTTTATTCATTATTTTATATAGATAAAATATATTTATATGAGTGTAAGAATAAATATACTTTGAAAGAGTCGGTAAAGATGATTACCTCTTCTTTGAGAGACCTCTTTTGGATTACACATTAAGCCATATTAGTATGGTTTTAGGAGAAGAAAAAAAAGTAAAATAATGAAGGGAAGGAATATAGTATGGTTTTTGGGAAATTATTGGATGATATATAGTGATCATTCTTTGTGAATAGGGGAGGGGAATAGGTGCCCTTTTATAAGTGAGGGGAGGAACACACATTAAATTACATGAATGATTTAAATAATATAAAGTCATTTTCTTGTGAAAGTGGAACCAAATAGACATGAATTTGAATTTTAGACAATATAATTTAGAAAATTATTTATCTAGTAATATTAAAATAATTTAATGTGTCATTTTCACCCATATATCTTAGTTTAACCCCCGGTAAACTCGTTTTAACCATAACTATAGTAACTAATTTTTACTATTGTTACTATTCATTTTGAAAAAAAATATGTGAACCCTATTAACTTATATTAATTATTATAATTCCAAATATTGAATCTATTTTATAATATTAAGTTTCCAAAATTGGTAAAAATTTATTTTAATACATGTCGGTAAAATGCAACAAAAAACATTTTTTGAAAAATGTTTATTTTATGCATAAAAATGATTTTATAGAAAAATAAAGAATAATATCAATTATAATGGAATTAATTGTATTTTTTATATAAAATATGACTTATTGGTCTTAAAAAACTAACCAAAAATGAAAGTAAAATTTTAAATACATGATTAAAAAAAACTAAGAATTGATTTTATTTGAACAAAAACATTACTTAGATTTCCAGAATATTAAGCATATATTTCTAAGTCAGAAATTATATTTTTATTTGAAATATATTAATTATTAAATATTTATCTATTCTATAAAATAATTTTCAAAAAAATCTTGTTATTATTGTATCATTATAATTTCATAAAATAGGAAATATTTGTAAGATCTGTATTTTCACTATTCACCCAAAAATAAACAATTTCTAAAAAATCTAAAAAACTCACCCTAATTTAATTTTTACATGATGAGTCAAAAAAAAATTAATTCCACCATAATTAAATTTATAAAATTTTAAAATTTAGGTTTTAATAGTATTTTTTAATAAATTTATTTGTATTATACTATAGTTTCTTTAGAAAGAAAAGTTTATTTACTATAATTAATGCTTGGAAATTAAATTATTCCCCCCTTCAAAACTTTTATCCTCAAAATTTATAGAATTTCACCTAATAAATTGAAATTGGTATTTGTTCATAATAACTTCTTCAGGATCACACATTTCCTCTTCTATCCTATTACTTTTTTCAAAGTACCTTTACCAATCGAGTCATCTGATTCCTCAAAATTTGTTCGTTAGTGTTAATAATCAGGATTGGATCTTCCAAGTAATATACATCATGTTACAATTACATTTACTCAAAGGTTATCACATTCATTGGTGTGGGAATGTACATCTTCAATAATGAGATATAGAACACATCATGAACTTTTGATTGGCTAGGTGGAATTTCCAAATGGTATAATACAACTCCATTTATTTCTATAATTTCAAATGTCCCAATGTACCTATGAATTATCTTCCCTTTCTTAGCAAACCATATAATACCCTTATATAGGGATAACTTCAAGAAAACAAGATCTCTCACCTAAAATTTAAAATACTTCTTTTAGTTATAGGCATATATTTTTTGGTAAGTTTGAGCTACCTTAATATGACTCTAAATATTTCTCAATTTTTTCATTATCTCCTAAAAATGTTTTGGGAATAAAAGATTAATTTCACCAAATTAGTCCTAATAAGTTGTTGTAAAACATATTTTCCAATAAAAATCTATATATGGTTTCATTTAAATTCTTTAATGGATTAAATTATTATATAAAAATTCCAACAAAGTTAAATATTGATCCCACATACATTGAAAATAAAGTGAAAATGACCTCACCAAGTATTATAATGTATGAATTGTATATTCATACTACCCAACAATTTTTGGATGATATTCCGTTCTCAAACATAGATTTTTCTTGAGATCCTTCTGAAGTCTCTTCCAAAATTTTAATGTAAATCTTGGGTCATGATTAAATACAACTGAAAGTGTTACAACATGAAGTATGATAACTTCAATAATATAGAGTCATGTGAGGTTCTAAAGAGGTAGATCTTCCCTTGTAGTGAGGATATGTGTGGAATTGGTAAGTAGGTCATCAATATTCTATATAGAGTCATTCTTTCTAGGATTTTTTGGAAATTTAGTGAAAAAATCTATAATAATATCATCTTATTTCGACATAATAATAGGTAGATGTTTTATAACTCTATTGGGATATGGTATTTCATCCTTTACCTTTTTAAAAACCAAGAATCTTGATAAATAGCATGTAATTTTCCAATTCATTTTATCACACAAAAAATACTCCTTCAAATCCAGATAAATTTTTGTGCTAATAGGGTGTATAGATAAATTTGATCTATGAGATGTATCTAATAATTCTCTTTTCAATTTAGGGAAAAATATAAAACATATCCCCTTTACAAATTTCAATATACCATCTTCATAGATGAATTTTAAAAACTTATCTTCATTCATAACTTTTATTTTCTTTTTAATATTTTTATCATCAAGTTGGGAACTTTTTATTTTCTCCAATAAGGATGGTTTGGAAATAATTTCAAATGGATGTAATGTTTACCCTTCATTAATGTAGAGACCCGAAGCTTGACGTACATTGACATTACATTACATTTTCAGAATACTTATTACATAACAAAAACACACACACAAGGATCATAATAGTTTAGTGTCTTTGGAAACTCGGAATATAATCTTCTAATCCTGGTGAAATATCTTCAACATCTCCCATAAATATCTTCCTTTTTTTTATACCTAAAACCTTTCTTTATATCCTGGGGAAAAGAAAACATAAAAGGGTGAGCTCAAATGCTCAGTAAGGTTAATCAAAAGAAATATCAATCACATCATAAGAACATAACATTTTGAAAATCTTAACTTGCAAAAGAGAGCATAATTTCATAACATGGGATAAATCATGGCAGTGAAATGTAATCAAAATAATCATAACTTAAAACATGAAACATTGTGGCATACACACATAATCATAGAGAATAATTTCTTGTTAGTCAAGACTCATTGCCAAGACTATCTTAGTGTACAAAGTCCATTTCTGAACCGAGTTCACTCCTCATTTCAGTCCTGTATCACTGAACCGAAATAACCTTTTGTTCCTGCCATGTCTATCTCATGAGATATAAATCTTTACCCAATGAATTGGAGGGAGATATAGGTCCCACCCATCTTATAATGAATCCTTTCTTATGTGTGCCACATAATCATAAATCATACATCATCGCATAACACATGTAACAAAAATGGGATTCTTGAAACATCATGACATCATAAAACAAATCATATAAGGTAAATGACTTCATAAAAATAATTCCCTCAAAACATAATCAAATCAATGTAATAATAGGGATAAAAACATAACCCTATATTATCTTAGATGGAAAATAATTTTGATAAAACATTTGAACTCCATTCTTGAGGAAAATATCCTTTCTACTTCAAAAACACTTTTCTTTTCTTAACATGTCATACAATTATAAACTAAAAGAAGTTGATTAAAAATAAACTTGAAAACTTATAAAGGAAGATTCTTGGAAATAATTTTTTAAAAATCCATTCTTGTCGTATAAGTTAAAAAAACATTCTTCGTACTTTTGTCGGAAAAGTCAAAAAGTACCTCGTACAAAAAACGACAAAAGATTCCTTTCATATTCTTTACTAAAAACTCACCGAAGGGTAAAATTGGATTTAAACATTGGTAGGTGGATGTAAATAATATTACATATTCAGGAAACATGTATGTGGATGATAAAATACACCCCAGTAAATACCAAAGTATAAGAAATCTCGGATAAAAATGAGATTGTGATATTTCCCTTACCTTATGTCCGATTTTCTTCGTAGGTGTCTGAACCTCCTGTATAATGATTTAAATAATGTCATTGACTTATTCCAGAATCATACTCATTGTTATGATATCATATATGGTTCACTTATGACTTTATATTACCCTTTCTTTTGTAAATTCTATGTTAAAGAGCATTTTGGGTAAAATTGTTTCATTTGTCGTCCGTGTTTTGACTTGTAATTATTCATATGATTTCTTAGATCATAATTAATTAATTCCAGAATATAAAACATGATTTATATATAATATATATTCAGAATATACATATATATAATAAATTAGTAAATTGAAAGAAATACACTGTTCATGGAGACGGTAGGTCGTACGTACGCATGAACGCTGTTTTCGTTTCCTTATTGATTTGAATGGAATTAAGTAGATGACATACATATATACATAAATCCAGTAGATTTATAATGTCATATATTTCATTATTATTTCTTATATATACTTTATAATCATTCTTAAATGGTTAACATGGAGAATGAATCTCATCGCGTCGTGGAGACGGTAGTCCGTACGTACGCACGAGCGATGATATAATTTCCATAATTATTGAATTGAATTGGAGTGGGTGATATAATATATCAGAATAAATATGATGTTATAATAACTATGTATAGTTATTCTTTACACCATTATACCCATCCATGTAAGGTGGTGGTGGAAAATAGATTACACCACGGCGTGGAGACGGTATTCCGTACGTACGCACGCACGATGATTTCTTTTTCTGTAGGATGGATAGATGGTGAAATAGGGTTGTTTCATACTTATAATAACATATTAGTATATGAGTGATACTGATGTTATTACTTCATAATTAAACAACCTAATAAGAAGAAGTGGAAGAAGAAATAAAGATGAAAGAATCGGTAACGGACATTACCTCTTCTTTGAAGTGCTTCTTTGAGACCTCCTTTTAGGGCACTAAAATGGGTCTTTGAAGAAGACCAGAACCTCTAGGATGTTTCTAGGGAAGCGTAGAAGAGAATTTGGTAGGGTTTGGCCGAGCTTGAAGGCTCAAAGTTGTGTGAGGAAGAGAGGGAGGAGGTGCCCTTTTATAAGGGAGGAGAGGGGCTCCTTTGGAAAAACTAAAAATATTATTTTATTATACAGTCAAGTTCGGTTTTAAATAGCTCCAAATTGATTTATTTCTAGGATAAGGTGGGTATGGGTAGAAATAATCTCATCCAATAGAATTTAGACAAGTTTAGGTTCCTATTTTAACCTTATCATTTAGATTTAACATTAAGTTAAATAATTTTACTTTTACCGTGTCTTCTTGTGTTCTTACACTATAAGGTTAATAAACTTACTATAAGAAGCCAAACGAACCCCAAGTTGTTTATTATTAATATATATAACCTTATCTAAGTCATTTGGCCGAACCTTAGATTTTTAGGAATAAAATAACAATTAATAATATAATATTTGTTTTAAAAACTATTTTATGTCAATTTTGACACTATTTAGTAATTGATTTTTGTGAAAATCATAAAAGAATGATAAGTTTGAAAAAAGTTAATTAAATAAATACTAACTTGTCATATTAACCTATAAAATTAGTGGAATTCATAAAAAGTCTCAAATTACATTTATTTGGGCATTTATAACATCAATTATGTCAATATTTCATTAATAAGACAATTACTGCATCATCTTTGTGTCATAATAAATGATAATTATTTAATATCTAAAAATTCTAAATAAATTACTATGATGTAGATAATTGTATTATCTTTCTGGAGACTATTCATCTTAGAAGTTTCATGAAGTGTATCACCAGATTAAAATTATTATACTTATAAGATTTAAGAAAGTGACATGTTGTCACATTCTTTGGTTTTAATAATAATTTAATTATTTTCATGGAACAAAGTCCATAAAATGAATCTAATCCGACCCTTAGGTTATATGGGTATACTTTTAGCCATCCAATAGGATTTTTCCAAGTGTTAGGGTAATTTTATAATCTTATATTCACCCTTAATTACCCAATTTACCTTTAACTATAGTAAATAAAATTTACCGTAGTTACTATTCACAATGCCCAAAAATAAAAAGTAGCTTATTAACATAATTTGGACCCACTGATTCCAAATATGGAATCCATTTTTCCAAATTCAATACACAAAAGATGCAGAAATTAAATTAAAATTAATCTCGTTGTCGAACGAAAACGGGTTTTTCTTTAAAACATTGCAAAAGATTGAATTGATTTAACCTACGAATTCAAGGTAAAATCAATGCTAATGACATACATTATATTAAATGGTAAAAATATACTCTATTTATACTTTAAAAAAATTAAATATTATAATTTAACCACATAAGATATTACGATGAAAAAAATTGTTTTTAATTAAAATATAGCGTGTTTTTACTATTCATTAAAATATGAAAGTTATCGGAAAAATATCAAAACATTATCTAATGTAAATTTTTATATCCTGATTCAAAAGAAGAATTTTATTTTGTCAAATTGAACTTATAAATATGTCAAAAACTAGATTTAAAGTGGGTGCGCCATCAAAAGGCGGCAAAACTGCATTTTTTGAAAAATACTTATTTTACCCGAAAAATTTATTTTGTTCTTATACCATGTTCTAGAAAATGTGTAAGATGAATAATAATGTTATAAAATTCAAAATTTAGTTAACACTATTCATAACGGCTAGTTCATGACAATATTATAATAATATATTGTTGTTTATTAAAACTCAGTATTACGTACAACACACACTATCGAGGAAGGTCGCGATTGCGTGTAATGCAAGCCAAGTCAGGGTTGCATGTTGTGAAAGAATACTTCGTTGTTTCGTATAACAGAATCCAACCATATTTCATTTATACATTGAATATATATATATATATATACTCAATGTTGCGTAGAATAACTATTATCAAAATTGTGTGTAGCACGATCCAAGAATAGTTTTGCGTATACTACAAGCTAATACGGTGTTGCGTATAGCGCAAGGTAATCTTGGTGTAGAATACAACACAAGACATTAATGAAATTAAAAGAATATTTTTCATAAACTCTTGGGGTGTTACATTCTACCCCTCTTAAAATGAATTTCGCCCTCGAAATTCGTTGGGGTAATAAATGGTTTACTATTCGAAAGTTTCTTTAATAGAAACCCACATCGTAAAAAGGAATACCAAAACCAATCTTTAAAAACAAAAGTATGAAATGTAACGGTTACCCAAATAAACTAATCACTGGGTTTCCACATAGGTTAAAATATGGATATGGAAGAGAAATCTAACCATCATGTTTTGATGGAGAGTGGTAGAGAACATGGCTATGGAAAAGCCAACAATCAAAAATCCATAAATTTGTGATGATCTAAGGTACCATCTGATTCATCAGATATAAGAGCACTAGGAAAACATTTTTGGTTTTCAAGATCATTTCCCTAAAGTTGATGAAATTGGAATTAGAAGAAATACTTTCATGATTTTGGTATAGTCTCACCGTTTGTCGTTCTTTGGACAATTTCCACTTCATCTCTTAAAGAAATGAAGTTGAATTTGTCATTCGTGATGTGTTAGCAGATCATGTGATAGAATGATGGGTCATTCCATCTCTTTCAAACAAAAGGTTAGCAAAAGTTATAAGTCCATCTTATGGTTAATCGTATATGGTTCCAAAAATGAACTTATACTTCATATATCATACCGCTTAATAAAATAAAACTAGTTTCTACTAACCAGGGACTTCCTGTAGGCCAGTGGTAGGCGATAAAGGCCAGTCGCACTTCGGTTGTGGGTTCGATTCCCACAGCCTTGTTCGACGTGATGGGCTGTCGCCCGTCCTACAGGTTGTCCTTTTTCTAAATCTATATTACTATAACATCCCATCAATAATATCGAAAAAACTTCTATCCTTAAACAATACTAACTTCTGTCCAACATAATCAATTCCAATCTTTAGGCTTATCCATAATACTGCAGTCCACTCTCATAACATAGTGAAAACGATTACCAGAGATTTAATACCATCTTTGATCCCCATATATCATAAGATATGTCTTGTTGGTCGCATTCCAAACATTCAAAGGCCTTAATCATGTATTCTCTTGAATACCCATTGAACCATAGTGAAAACTTGAATGCAGTTAAAAGTTAACACTTTTCACATACCAAAATCCTCAAAATTCTATATACTCAATCCTTGATATCACTTAGTCCTTATATCAATCATGAGCTCATGAATACTGTTAAACATTTCGTTTTCTCGTTTTCCCTTCATTATGCGCATATCATATTATTTCCAAAAATATCTCAATCACTTTGAATACCACATTATACCAATACATAAATATTCCAATACTTTATGATACAACATTATTTTGGAATCCCATTACATAAACACTTAATCATTCCACCACATCATTGTCATATTCAACATCGCCAATAGTGATCGCATGTGACTTCCCTTTGTCCTTTGCCTTAAGTGGTTGCTCATGTTGATCATCACTAACCCTTGGATTAGGGAATTTATTAGCATAATGCCCCATTTCCTTGCACTTGAAGAAATGAAGTGGTGGTGGTGCGTTCTCTGCAGTCTTTGCTTTATTCACATCATTAGAAACCCTTTTTCTATTACTTCGACACTCAGTTGCTCGATGACCTTCTTTTCCACACTTAAAACATTTTCTAGTCCCTTTAAGACAATCTACACCATGCTTCTTTCCACACTTTGAGCATAAGGAAACATTCATCTTCTTTTCACCATTATTCTGAGATTTCTCCTTGAACTCCATCTTTCGTTTCTTGTCAAAACCATGAGATGGATATGTAACACCAACTTCCATTTCTACCTTGATAGCACAACTCACAATTTCTTCATAGCTACTGAAGTCTCTTATATCTAATGCCCTTCGAAGACTTGGTTTTAAGCCACTGAAAAATCGATCAACTTTACTTTCAGGTTGGATGATAATGCCATATGCATACCTTGCAAGTCTTGTAAAATTCGCTTCGTATATACCAACAGATTCATCATCCTTCTGCTTCAGCTCAAGAAACTCCTTTTCCATATTTGTTCGAAGAATACGAGGGAAGTACTTACTGAAAAACAAGTTCTTGAACTCATCCCATTCCATGGACTCAATTTCAACTCTTGGCCTCGTATTCTTGATAAGATTCCACCATTTATCAGCTTCACCTTCCAAACGATATACTGCTAAGATGACTTTATCATGTTCAGAACATTGATGAACTGAAAATATCTTTTCAGTAGTATTGATCCATTGTTCAGCAACAAGTGGATTGGAAGACCCATTAAAAGAAGGTGGACGTTGCCTCATGAAGGACTCAATAGAATATTGTTCCCTTCTCTGCTCATTTGGAAGTCCAGAATGATTCATATCTTGTGTAAGTATAGCAATAAGATTTTTCACTCCATCTCCCATAACATTTGTTTGTTCAGGAGGGAAATCATTGCATTGTCCATTGCATTGATCAACATGGTTCCTTCGGGTTCCAGCCATCGTCTAAAACCCAAAAAGAATAGTGTGAGAGGCAAAAATCATGCTAGGGAAAACAACATAATAAAGGGGGAGTACCTTCAATATCTAACATCTTAGGTTTAATTCTATGATTGTTAGTGTAATTCTAGTACTATAACCTATACGTATACTTAACCTTAGGGACATCCCTAGACATACCTTAGAAATATCTCTAGGGATATCACTAACTTTTTCGCATCCTAGTTTCCAAAGGTTGACTAAACCTTTCCTCTGATACCAACTGTAGAGACCCGAAGCTTGACGTACATTGACATTACATTACATTTGCGGAATACTTAGTACATAACAAAAACACACACACAAGGATCGTAATAGTTTAGTGTCTTTGGAAACTCGGAATATAATCTTCTAATCCTGGTGAAAGATCTTCAACATCTCCCATAAAGATATTCCTTTTTTTTATACCTAAAACCTTTCTTTATATCCTGGGGAAAAGAAAACATAAAAGGGTGAGCTCAAATGCTCAGTAAGGGTAATCAAAAGAAATATCAATCACATCATAAGAACATAACATTTTGAAAATCTTAACTTGGAAAAGTGAGCATAATTTCATAACATGGGATAAATCATGGAAGTGAAATGTAATCACAATAATCATAACCTAAAACATGAAACATTGTGGAATACACACATAATCATAGAGAATCATTTCTTGTTAGTCAAGACTCATTTCCAAGACTATCTTAGTGGACAAAGTCTATTTCTGAACCGAGTTCACTCCTCGTTTCAGTCCTTTATCACTGAACTGAAATAACCTTCTGTTCCAGCCATGTCTATCTCATGAGATATAAATCTTTACCCAATGCATTGGAGGTAGATATAGGTCCCACCCATCTTATAATGAATCCTTTCTTATGTGTGCCACATAATCATAAATCATACATCATCGCATAACACATGTAACAAAAATGGGATTCTTGAAACATCATGACATCATAAAACAAATCATATAAGGTAAATGACTTCATAAAAATAATTCCCTCAAAACATAATCAAATCAATGTAATAATAGGGATAAAAACAGAACCCTATATTATCTTAGATGGAAAATAAGTTTGATAAAACATTTGAACTCCATTCTTGAGGAAAATATCCTTTCTACTTCAAAAACACTTTTCTTTTCTTAACATGTCATACAATTATAAACTAAAAGAAGTTGATTAAAAATAAACATGAAAACTTATAAAGGAATATTCTTGGAAATAATGTTTTAAAAATCCATTCTTTCCGTATAAGTTAAAAAAACATTCTTCGTACTTTTGTCAGAAAAGTCAAAAAGTACCTCGTACGAAAAACGGCAAAATATTCCTTTCATATTCTTTACTAAAAACTCACCGAAGGGTAAAATTGGATTTAAACATTTGTAGGTGGATGGAAATATTCTTAAATATTCAGGAAACATGGATGTGGATAATAAAATACACCCCAGTAAATACCAAATTATAAGCAATCTCGGATAAAAATGAGATTGTGATATTTCCCTTACCTTAGGTCTGATTTTCTTCGTAGGTGTCTGAACCTCCTGTATAATGATTTAGATAATGTCATTGACTTATTCCAGAATCATACTCATTGTTATGATATCATATATGGTTCACTTATGACTTTATATTACCCTTTCTTTTGTAAATTCTATGTTAAAGAGCATTTTGGGTAAAATTGTTTCATTTGTCGTCCGTGTTTTGACTTGTAATTATTCATATGATTGCTTAGATAATAATTACTTAATTCCAGAATATAAAACATGATTTATGTATAATATATATTCAGAATATAAATATATATAATAAATTAGTAAATCAAAAGAAATACACCGTTCATGGAGACGGTAGGCCGTACGTACGCATGAACGCTGTTTTCGTTTCCTTATTGAGTTGAATGGAATTAAGTAGATGACATAAATATATAAATAAATCCAGTAGCTTTATAATGTAATATATTTAATTATTATTTCTTATATATACTTTATAATCATTCTTAAATGGTTAACATGGAGAATGAATCTCATCGTGTCGTGGAGATGGTAGTCTGTACGTACGCACGAGCGATGATATCGTTTCCATAATTATTGAATTGAATTGGAGTGGATGATACAATATATCATAATCAATATGATATTCTAATAACTATTAATATTTATTCTTTACACCACTATACCCATCCATGTATGGTGGTGGTGGAAAATAGATTACACCACGGCGTGGAGACGGTATTCCGTACGTACGCATGCGCGGTGATTTCTTTTTCCGTAGGATGGATAGATGGTGAAATAGGGTTGTTTCATACTTATAATAAAATATCAGTATATTAGTGATACTGATGTTATTACTTCATAATGAAACAACCTAAGAAGAAGAAGTGGAAGAAGAAATAAAGATGAAATAATCGGTAACGGACATTACCTCTTCTTTGAAGTGCTTCTTTGAGACCTCCTTTTAGGGCACTAAAATGGGTCTTTGAAGAAGAAAAGAACCTCTAGGATGTTTCTAGGGAAGTGGAGAAGAGAATTTGGCAGGGTTTGGCCGATCTTGAAGGCTCAATGTTGTGTGAGGAAGAGAGGGAGGAGGTGCCCTTTTATAAGGGAGGAGAGGGGCTCCTTTGGAAAAACTAAAAATATTATTTTATTATAAAGTCAAGTTCGGTTTTAAATAGCTCGAAATTGATTTATTTCGAGGCTAATGTGGGGATGGGTCTAAATCCTCTCATCCAATATAATTTAGACAAGTTTAGGTTCCTATTTTAACCTTATCATTTAGATTTAACATTAAGTTAAATAATTTTACTTTTATCGTGTCTTCTTGTGTTCTTACACTATAAGGTTAATAAACTTACTATAAGAAGCCAAACGAACCCCAAGTTGTTTATTATTAATATATATAACCTTATCTAAGTAATTTTGCCTAACATTATATTTTTAGGAATAAAATAACAATTAATAATATAATATTTGTTTTAAAAACTATTTTATGTCAATTTTGACACTATTTAGTAAATGATTTTTGTGAAAATTATAACAGAATGATAAGTTCGAAGAAAGTTAATCAAAGAAATACTAACATGTAATATTAACCTATAAAATTAGTGTAATTCATAAAAAGTCTCAAATTACATTTATTTGGGCATTTATAACATCAATTATGTCAATATTTCATTAATAAGACAATTACGGCATCATCTTTGTGTCATAATAAATGATAATTATTTAATCTCTAAAAATTCTATATAAATTCTTATGATGTAGATAATTGTATTAGATTTCTTGAGACTATTCATGTTTGAAGTTTCATGAAGTTTATCACTATATTAAAATTATTATACTTATAAGATTTAATAAAGTGACATGTTGTCACATTCTTTGGTTTTAATAATAATTAAATTATTTTCATGGAAAAAAGTCCATAAAATGAATCTAATCCGACCCTTAGGTTATATGGGTCTAATTTTATCCATCCAATAGGATTTTTCCAAGTGTTAGGGTAATTTTATAATCTTATATTTACCCTTAATTACCCGATTTACCTTTAACTATAGTAAATAAAATTTACCGTAGTTACTATTCACAATGCCCAAAAATAAAAAGTAGATTATTAAAATAATTTGGACCCACTGATTCCAAATATGGAATCCATTTTTCGAAATTAAATACACAAAAGATGCAGAAATTAAATTTAAATTAATCTCGTTGTCGAACGAAAACGGGTTTTTCTTTAAAACATTGCAAAAGATTGAATTGATTTAACCTACGAATTCAAGGTAAAATCAATGCTAATGACATACATTATATGAAATGGTAAAAATATATTATATTTATAATTTAAAACCATTCAATATTATAATTTAACCACATAAGATATTACGATGAAAAAAGTTGTTTTTAATTAAAATATAGCGTGTTTTTACTATTCATTAAAATATGAAAGTTATCGGAAAAATATCAAAACTTTATCTAATGTAAATTTTTATATCCTGATTCAAAATAAGAATTTTATTTTGTCAAATTGAACTTATAAACATGTCAAAAACTAGATTTAATGTGGGTGTGCCATCAAAAGGCAGCAAAACTGCATTTTTTGAAAAATACTTATTTTACCCGAAAAATTTATTTTGTTCTTATACCATGTTCTAGAAAATGTGTAAGATGAATAATAATGTTATAAAATTCAAAATTTAGTTAACACTATTCATAATGGCTAGTTCATGACAATATTATAATAATATATCGTTGTTTATTAAAACCCAGTATTGCGTACAACACACGCTATCGAGGAAGGTCGCGATTGCGTGTAATGCAAGCCAAGTCAGGGTTGTGTGTTGTGAAAGAATCCTTCGTTGTTTCGTATAAAAGAATCCAACCATATTTCATTTATACATTGAATATATATATATATATATACTCAATGTTGCGTAGAATAACTATTATCAAAATTGTGTGTAACACGATCCAAGAATAGTGTTGCGTATACTGCAAGCTAATACGGTGTTGCGTATAGATCAAGGTAATCTTGGTGTAGAATACAACACAAGACATTAATGAAATTAAAAGAATATTTTTCATAAACGCTCGGGGTGTTACACTTAATGAATCTTATATCCAAATTTACAGATTCCATGAATATAGCATTTTTTTATCCTCGTTTTATTCAAAACTCCATGATTTGTCCTAATCAATGTATCAACCATGTTATTTTCCTTCCCATGGTGGTAGTATATTGAGAAATAATAATCCTAGATTATTTCTAACCATATCCTTTACCTCATGTTGATCTATGTTTGTGATAATATTTATTAAAAAATATTTTGATCCATGTATATTTCATATCTTTCACCATAAAGGTAATGCCTACACATCATCAATTAAAATATTATGATTTCCAACTCAAGATCATGGGTTGAATAATTATATTCATGAATATTTAACATAATTAATGCATAAGAAAAAACTCTATCATTATAATTAAGGATTCATCCTAGTCATTTCTTTGATGCATCACTATATATCACAAATCCATCCCTTACCAATGGTAAATTTAATATCAGTGCATTTACCAATCTCCTATTTAGTTATTTAAAACATCATTTACATTCTTCTAACTAAATTAAAATAACACATTTACATCTAAACTTGGTTAATGGTTAATCTAATCAAGAAACATTTAAAAAAATCATCGATAACATCATGCTAATATATAGAAACTACCTAACTCAATTATATTTGTAACATCTTGTGTTTTTTGACCGGGTCAAAAAGTCCCTGAGAATTTGAACTTTTCATTTGGTAGACATCAAAAATCATCAAATTATCCTTGAAATGTAAATTATACCTTTGTAACACTTAAATGTATTATTTTTAAATGGTTTTTAAATCTTTGGACGTGTCTTGAAAGTTAGGGTGAGTTTTGGAAGCGTCAATCTTTGAAACTTATTTTTAAGGAAGGGTGGTCTTAGGCGCACAGTTGTAACATGGTTTATAGTAACCGTGTGACTCAACCATGAGACCTATAAATATAGGGACATGGTTTTAGAAACCATACATAGTAGTCACATATCCATGAGGGATGTCTACAAAAAAAATCATAGTATAATCACACAGGATATGCAAGGTTTGTCTAATTTTACACTACCCCTATGAGGTGGGGGTTTCCTTACATATTAGCTCCATACAGGATGAACATGTTTTTTCAAATCTTTTACTTATCCCACATAGTTTTTGACACATACTAGTATAGGTTCAAAGCTAGATTCATGGTTTGTAAAACTAAATGCCCCATTAAATGTGTGATTTTACCTTTTTCCCCCTCCCGCATTGAATGGATTTCATCCCATTTTTTACCATCATTTTTCTTAATAGTCTTTCACACACACCCTCCTCCCTATCCTCTTCCCATAGTGGGTTCTCTCTCATTCTTGGTAGGATTTATCCATTATTCATTATGTTAGAAGCCTCTCAGAAAGGCTAACACTCATCTTGCCTCCTTTATCAGTTTCTCTTATCACTCTTATTGTGATCATTGTGCCAGCTCATATGCCTTATTTATAAGGGGTTTGACAATTCATTATTTTTATATCATTTTAGGTCAAATAAAATCCCAATAATGGATGAGTGAATTTTCCTAAGCATGTGTTTGGTGGTTTATGTCATTTCAATTAAAAGTTTCTTCATTTATAACATAAATTTATGTGCCATGTGTGGGACCTTCTATGTATCCCTTATTAAATATAAAATAAATTAAAATAAATTCTTAGACCATGAACTAGATCCCTCTTACATGGTTTGAGTTAAAAGACCTCAAACTAAACCACCTTTTAAGTTGAGTTCGATTACATGATTCTTATACCATCCATGAATAGTGATTAAACCACCTCTAGGGTGTGTTCTTTAAATGACTTGGCATGTTTATAAATTCCTTAAAAAATTTAAATGGTTTAAATAAACCACTTGGTTGTTGATATCCTACTTTATTCTTGATGTTTTTGAATTAATCAATCTTATTAATTTAATTAAATTGGGATCTGTTTAATAAAATGTGTATGATGATTTATATTATGACATGGATATTCTCATGGCCTATTTTTAAATAATAATGTAACATATTAATTAAGGACTATTGTTCCTTGAGCAATATTTGGTTCTTAATTATGAAATTATTAGGATAATGGGTTATAAGGAAAGTTTTATTACCTTATAAGGGGTTATTACAAAGGGACCTTGTTAGAGTTATGGGAATGGTGTTTCAAACCCCCTTGGTTGAGGATATTGGATAGGGAATCTCACTTCACTTGGGTTGTTGGACATGATGTTCCATGCCTCCGTAGACTAGGATGTTAGGAATTACCCTTCTATTTATTATTTATGATGCTCGGGCATGGAGTCCCTTATCATTTATGGTACTTGGGCATGGTGTCCGTTATCATTTATGATAAATAGGCATGGAATCCCTTATTGTTCATGATACTCGATCAAGGTGTCCCTTATTACTTTTGATACTTCGAAATGGAATCCATCATTCTTCCATGAGACATATGGGCATGGAGACCCTTATTTAAAATATGATTCTCTTATATTTATTCATGGATTCTTGAGTTACACCTCAAGTCTTGACTGATACTATATATCGATATGTGTGTGTGTGTGTGTGTGTGTGTGTGTGTGTTTCTATGTATATAGTATATAAATACATATACACTTATATATATATATATATGTGTGTGTGGTGAAACTTGTTTAGAGACATTTGTAGCTTAGGTCGAAGAAGGTATGGTTGGCCAAGTTTCCTTGAGGAACCTGATCCTGACCTAATTTCATTTTCATTTATCATATTTCTTTACATTTAATATACATGTGCACTACATTATTTTATATTTAGGGACTATATTTCATTATACACCATTGGTGGTGGCCCACTGAGTATATCTCACACTATGTTCGGTTCGTCATTTGTTACCTAAATAGACCTAATGGTTGTAGTTTTTGGACTATGGTTTGTGTTGTGTGATGTTTTTCTTATAGACTTGGGAGCACGAGAGTAGCGGTTGAGAATGTATCAATATTCCCTTCAAGAGTTTGAGTATTTTATTTATTTATTACTTTTTCTATTTGGGATTGTATATTCTATTACCTATTGTATGTCATTTGATTATACAGTGTAGTATGTTCATTCATGGTTACTCATTCATTTAGTATTGATTGTCAATTATGATTATCTTCTACTTCTTAATTATTATTATTATTCTATTTTTGTTTCATTATCATATACTGCTGAACCACTTTGATTATGTGAGTATAGTCTCCCCACCATACCATCATTAGACCCTCGCTGCTATTTGGTAGCCTCCAGCATACAGGGAGGCATTCTTGAGGTCATGTGACCAATCATCTCAGGGAACCGTTTAGTGGCTCTTGGGTTAGGATGTTACTTGTGGTATCAAATCTCATTTAATTTATCTTACTATTTTGTATATGGTTGATATGAGAATAGTAATGTGTCATAAATTGGTAAATAGGTCATTTATGGTTCTATCCAACCCATGTATGAGGAAAATATAATGTTTCCAAGGATGGTATATATGTTCATGTTGTTGCTTTTATAGTTTATTATTATTTCACCTTGGGTGATTGTTGTACTTCCATTTGTTACCGGTTTATGGATAATTACCCTTGGACCGATATAGAAATGAAGTATTGTTACATGCATCATTATAGGCATGTATAGATTCACATGACATGTATATTCCATTACATATAGATTGCATTTTAGATTGCATGATGCATGATGAACTATATGTCAAGCTTTTGAGATTACCTTCTTAAGACAGTATTTCTTACTCTGTGGTAGAATGTCTGGTTATAATAAGTATGTATGGTTGGTTATTAAAATTTCTATATCAACCTAATTTGTTTTCCCATATATATTGATGGTGTCACTTTAACTAACCAGTCATGACATGCTTGAGTCGTAGACCATTAGTTGCATGGGTTGAAACATTTATAGTTTCAATTAAATGGGTACCAATAAAAATTTATAGTGTATGGGCCTTTATAAATCAGGAAGGGTGACTCGTATAATAAAACCATTTTATATGAACTTGTGATATTCTGGAACTAAAGGTAAAATTTAGGTTTTAGTTACATGAATTTCAATTGTAACTTATAAAGGCTAGTACCTTTTTAACATAGGAATAATGATTTATCTAACTGAAGCATGGTATATATATATTATATATTTTAATTCATATAGAAAATGGTTTCCTTTATAAATTCATGTACCTCTATTACTTGGGAATGATGACTCATATGACTAAATCCCTAAATGCACAACTGGACCCAAGTAGGTCAGTTGGGGCATTTTTCTTTTGAAATAAACTTGCTAAGTGAGTCTTAAAAATGTGATAATTTAACTATTACGGGTTTCATTTAAATAGACTCAGTTTGGAATGGAGAGACCCCCATAGGTCTCCATATTCTTTAAATCCCTTGGTATTTAACCCCATGGGGTATGATTATTCTAAAAATGGGATAGTTGTTTAATGTGCTTATAGCTTCTTATATGGTGTTACATATAAATATATGGTGGAATATTACATGACGATTCCCTCTAAATTGATAAAAGGCCTTTTATCTACTTTTATATTTATTATCACAAGGCTTTTGTTGATATAAATTCCAATTACAACCTAATGTGTATTTTCTTCTATAGCTTGAAACAGACATTTTCTTTAACTGAGCCCAAATATGATAAATTAAATATAATTAATTAGTAAATTATTAATAATGAATCTATGATAATTATAATAATGTTTCATGGTGACATCTAAATAAAGTTCTTAGTACAATTTTTTTCATAACTGGTACTTGATATTCCTTATATGGGAGCTACTTACAAATGTTGTAATAATATAGCATTAGTTAAATGCCTTTAAATAAAATCTTTTAGAGGTGTTTATCGTGTGAAATATCATTTAATGTTTATCTTTAGTTAAACTTGAGATATTATTTTAGATAGAATATGATCATTATCTTATGTCTGAGTTGTATTTTTTTTCTTTTTCTTAAATTTAAAGGATTGGTGGTAGATCCTAGTGAATTTTTGTGTGTGGATCCAATTTTAAAATTTGATTCCTTGTGTAAAATTGGGTTTATCCCATTGACGTAGAACCCTTGGATATAGTAAACCAGTAGGCCTTTGATCTTTTTTTCCATCCATGGTAAGTGTTTCCCATTTGATCCAACTGAGATGGGTAGGACTCTTAGATAATGAAACAACACACCTGGGTGAACTGGTGGTTTATATTAAGTGAACCTCGAAAGGGATATTACCATATATGGATACCTAGTGAATTATATCCCCTTATCCTTAAGGTTAATGTTGTAACCCTCTAGGGTTCACTCCCTTATTAATATTCTCAGAGGAGATCAAGACCAAGTAGTTCGATACTTAGCAGGTGATTTTGTATCCTTTATTTATAGGATTGAACCTTTGTAGGCCAAAAATTCTTTACCTAATTCAATTTTAACTATTTAGAGAGATTTGATAAGCACATTAGATATTGTGTTATAGAGGACCTTAAATGGGATATGGTTCTCATGAGAGAGACCTTCGGTTAATGTGGAAGGACCTAGTAAACATGTTTTGTGACTTGATCCATAGGGATAAGTGGAAGACCTTGATGAACTTACCCTTAACTCAGACCCTAATAAGTCATAATTTGTATTATCCTTATTCAAACTATGGGATAGGTTTCCCTAGGGTTTATATTCTCCTTACAGTCAATGAACTTGGTTTTATGATCTTCTTGAGACTAATGCATTGAATTTTTTCATGTTTTGTGTTATAGGAATGGTGATTCCTGAGTTTTTAAGTAAGCATATAGGGTGATAGGATAACAAGACTGGATTCAATGGGCAGTATTATTTGGGTTCCTAGACCAGTTGACTGGTGTTTTCATTGTAGATTCTTTATTTTTTGAAAATTATTTATTTAGGTGGGTGGTCATTCGATAAATCCTGGCATATCCAAGTACCCAATTTTGAAGAGGAGTTCCAATGGAACTCAGAGTGTGTTATAAAATGATGTTTTATATTTCATAGTCAGCTTAAATTTATTGATGGATGAGCTTTGGGGATGTGATTCAGTCTTTGAACTAGGTTGTATGATATGTACGTGAACTCTGTATGGAAAGTCTAGTTCATGTTGGTTTCACACGGTAACTGTTAAAAAATTAACATTGGTAAATAGCTAGGGAAAATCCAAGGACCAATGGTTTCAAATATGTGATGTTGTTAGGCATAGTGACTCAAATCCTTTGAGTGAATTAAATGATATGCCCTGTGAGAAGGCACACCATCAGGATGAGATGGGTGTAGGTTAAGGGTAGATCATGGATTTTCAAGTAAAAGCCAGTGAGACCAGTCTAAGTTGGGTCGATTAGAGTTTGACCACTATTTTAAATTGATAAATGTACCTAGAGTGTCATTAAGAAACTAAGGTAATACTTAAATAAGAAAATACAAATGGTGGGAGCACCATGACTCAAAATTTTCTGTGAGGGTATTAGAACCTATGGTGGGAAGTGCTATAGGAAAAATGATGATGTTCTCATTTCTTAGGTTCGATGGGCATGGGTATGTTTTTTCATGATGTTTTAGTTTTGAATATGAGTGTTGGACCAAGTGTTAGCAGCTTAAGTACCACATATTTAAGTATCACTTTTAGGTTATTTGTGAAATGGAAATAAAATGAATCCATTTGAGTGGGAATTCCCAACCTAATTAAGTCTGTTTCTTTTTACATTGTTCCCTAAGGCTTTTTAGGGATGAGAATTTCGAAGGTGTGGAGGTTATAACATCCCTGTTTTTAATGTGTTGAAAAGTCCATGAGAATTTGAAATTTTCATTTGGTGGATGGGTTGAATCTTAAACTAAGAATCATAATGTAAATACGAGCATTGGAACACTTAAATGTGTTGTTTTTAGAATGGTTATAAGGCCTCGTATGGGTCTCTAGAGGTTGGATGAGTTTTGAAAGTGTCGGGATTCAAAATTTCTTTTTAAGTAAGGGTTAGATGAGGTGCACAGTTAGCACACAATTAATAGTTATCGTGCGACTCAATAGTGAGGCCCCTAAAGAGAGGAGAAAATTTTGAGAAAACATGCAAGGTGGACACACAGGCATACGGGATTTCTACATAAAATAAAAAATATAATTGCATGGGATGTGCATAGTTTATCTAAGTGTGAACTATCCATGGAATGTGGGGGGTCCTTGGGAAGAATCTTTGCATGGGTGGCACACAGTTGGTCGAACTATGTGCCTAGCCCCCATGATTAGTTCCACTTAACCAGTATAGTCACACAGTTAGGTTCATGGTATACAAAGTTGTACGGATAAACCATTCACCCCTTTAAATGCGTTATTTTACCATTTTCCCCTATATAATTAAATGGGATTCACCCCATTTTAAACCCTCATTTTTTCCAAAAACCCTCCACACACAGCCTTATCCCTCTCCTCTTCCCATACTGGTTTCTCTCTCACTCATGGTCGGAATCGGACATCATTCATCATGTTTTTAGCCTCTCGGTATGGATAACACTCATCTTAACTCCTTTACCTATTTATATTCTTTCTCTTGATGCGATCATTATGCCAGATCATATGCCCTATTTTTAGTACATTTGATGATTCTTTTATTTTCTCTTGTTTCATCTCAAATAAAAGTCTGATGATGGATGAGTGAAGCGTCTTAATCATGAGGTAGGTGGTCTACGTGATTTTCCTTAAAATTATCATCATTTATAATACATGATGTTGTTTTGTACACTAGGCATTCCGTGTGTCATTTCTTAAATATGAAATTAATTAAACTAAATTCTTATACTGTGACCTAGAACCCTCTTACATTGTTGGAGGTTGGTGACCTCAACCCAAAAAACTTATTAAATTGAGTTCAATTATATGCTCCTTGTACCATCCTTGACTAGTGATTAAACTACCCCTTGGGTGTGTTCTTTAAATTCAATGGAATGTTTATAAATGCCTTAATAAATTTAAATGGTTTATATGAACATCTTGGTCCTTAATATCCTAGTTTATGATTAAATTTTTTTAACTATTCAATCATTTTAATTGAATTGAATTGGGATATGTCTAATGAAATGTGTTTGATGATTTATATTAGGTCATGGATATTCCCATAGATTATTTTTAAATAATAAATGTGAAATATTAATGAAGTTAGACTATTCCTTGAGCAATGTTGAGTTCCTATTTACAGAATTCCTAGGATAAGGGCTCATAGGGAAAGTGGGATTACCTTATATTGGATTATTATAGTGGGACCTTACTAGGGTTATGAACAAGGAGTTTCAAACCCCCATTGTTTTAGGATATTGTACATGGAACATCACATCAATTAGGTTGTTGGAAATGACCTTCCATGCCCCCTCGACTAGGATGTTGGGAATGAACCTTATCCTTATTATTTATGATACTTGGGCATTGTGTCCCATGTTGTTTATGATACTTGGGCATGGTGTCCCTTATTTTTTATGATACAATGGTATGGAATCCTTTACTCTTCATGATACTCGAGCATGGTGTCCCTTGTTACTTTTGATACTTGGGAATTAAATCCCTCATTATTCCATGAGAAAGATGGGCATGGCGACCCTTATTTAAAATACGATACTCTTATACTTATACATGAATGCTTGAGTTACACCTCAAGTCCTATCTAGTACTATGTATCTATATATATTTACATATTTTTCTATATATATTGTATATATATACATAAAAACTTATATATATTTATTTATATACATGGTGAAACTTGTTCAGAGACATTTTTAGGTTAGGCTGAAGCAGCTGTGGTCAGCCAGGTGTCCTTGAGGAACCTGATCCAAACATAATTTCATTTACATTTACTATACTTATTTATTTTTATATTCATGGATTGGATTTAATTAGACACCATTTGTGGTGGACTATTGAGTATAGCCTACACCCTTTCCAGACCTCTATTTGGGACCCAAACAAACCTCATAGTTTCCAGTTCAGGACCATGGTTTATGCTTTATACTGTTTTCCTTATGGGCATGGGATCTCAGGAGTAGTTGTTGAGCATGTACTCGATCTTACCTTCCAGATTTGGATTATTTTTCTATTTATTCATTTTTTCTATTTAGTATTATATGATTTATTACCTATTATATGTAAAATTCTTGTACACTATAGTATGTTCATGCATAGTGACTCATTCATTTAGTTTTGATTGTTAATTATGATTATCATCCGCTGCTCTGTTATTATTATTCTTCCTTTGTAGTTTCATCATGATATGACATTGTACCACTCTTATTATGAGGGTAGATTATCCCAATTGTACTATCATTAGACCCTCACAACTAGTTGGTAGCCTCTTGTGTGTAGGGACCCACACTTGAGGCCATGTGACCAACCAGTTCGGGGCACCGTTTAGTGGATCTTGGTTCAGGATGTTACAATTTTCATTGTAATTATCCATTCTATAAATTATTTTTATTTTAAGGATCAACTAATATTCCATCCTTACAGACATTTTGTCCAAGAAAATAAAATTCTTGAAGGAATAATTTTATTTCTCTAAATTTTATATATAACTCATTTTCTCTAAGAGTCTCAATAATGATTCGTAAATGACTCTTATACTCATAATTTTTTTTTAATATACCAATATATCATCAAAAAATACCAAAACAATTATTGAGATAATACTTGAATAGTTTATTCATCATATCCATGAAAATAGAGGGTTCATTAGTTAATCCAAAAGGTATTACAGTAAATTCAAAATGTTCATACCTTATATAAAATATCATATTTTTAATATCCACTTTATTTACTCATAGTTTATGATATCCTGAATAAATATAAATCATTGAAAAATATTGATCTCCTTGGATTTTATCAAATAGGTCTAAAATAAAGGGTAGAGGATACTTTTTCTTTATAGTAATAGAATTTATTTTCCTATAATTTATACACAACCTCATTGACCCATTTTTCTTCTTAATAAAAAGAACAGTGGATCCCCATGTCAAAACACTAGAAAATATAAACCCCTTATCATAAAACTCCTATAGTTTTTTTAAATTCCACCATGGTAATCCTATAGGGAGTCGTAGATATAGATTTCTCATTAAGGATGTGGTCAATGGAAAACTAAACTACACACTCAATTGGGTGTCTAGGTAGTTCTTAATGAAACACATCAATGTATTCCTACATAATATGTACATCCTTTATTATAAGGATACCCTTTAAATTAATAGGTTGTTTCTTCTATTCTTCTATAATAATTTTATTATGTGTAGTAACTAGAGGTGGATAAAAACCTGATTCCGATGATGTAGTCTCCCCTCTAAAGATAAATATTTCATATCTCCATCAAAAATCGCAATCTCTTTCTCTTGGGAATAAATTATTGCATTATAATTTGAAATCCAATCCATACCAAGGATTATATCAAATTCAACAATAGTTATAATAATAAAGTTTGAAAATATGGTATTTCTATGTTTCATAATGGGAATCGACTAACATATACTTATTAAAATAAGATTTCAACTATTAGTCTTGATTGATAACTCCCTTCATAAGGTTCTAGGAAAATATCTGATTTTATTAGAAAACATGGAATATATAAAAGAGTGTGAAGATCCATAATCAAATAAATAATTAGCTAAATTTTAGGATATGATTCATGTACCTACCACTGGTTATTTAGGAACTTCAACCTTAGCTATAGTGATTTTATAAGCTTCCCTTATATCCCTTGTCCTTTTCTAAGGTAAATTCCCTTGATGCTTGGGGAATTAATTTGAATAGTTCTCTATCCCCATATAGTTAAAGTATTAGAAATTTTCATATTATTTATTTCCCTTAAAATCATGATCCTAATGGATTTTCTCTCCACAAATGAATAAAACTCTCATTCCCATCAAGAATGCTCCATGGTGTTTCTTTCCACAATTATTAAAAGTTATAATTTTCACCCTTCCCTTATTCCTTTTTGTCATATTTATTTTTTTATAGTGCTCAATCACCCACTTATTTTCTTATTTTCCCTAAAAAATATAAGACTTGGAAAATTCATTCTCTATATTTATGTCACTTGATGTTATATCCTCATATAATTAAAATTCATGAGAGAATAGTTCCCTTAAAATTTTGGGCTTTATCCCTTCAAAGAAGTGATAAATATTACTTCTTGTATTACACATATAATTTTCATGATGAGTTTTTTACCTTTTAAACTTAACTTCATATTCAAAAACATTTTTTATTTCCTTTTACCTTTGATTGAGGAATTACCTCTCTATATTAGATCATTTCTTATGAGGAAAGTATTTTTTGAAGAATTTTTCCTTAAAATTATTCCACTATATACTATTTATTTCCTATAAATCCTTAGTGTTTTGGATCAATGAAAACCATTTATCAGTATCTCCCTTAAGATGATAAACTTTCGGGATAACTTTGTCTATTTCACTACATCCCAAAGTGAGAAATATCTTCTCTAAGGACTTGATCCATTAATCAACAACCAACGGATTATTAATTCTATTAAAGTATGGAGGTTTCTTACACATGAAGAAATTTAACATCATATTATGATGATATTAATCAATAGTTTGTTCTGTATAGGAAATTTTATTCGTTATAACATGAGTAAATTGTCCTAATATGGTCATAATCCTCTCAACTCCAATACCAATCATGTTGACTTTATCACGAGGGAAATCTGTACATTCATTGTGGGTTTTGAAGTGTTTTTCATTCCTTCTATTAGTCACCATTTCTAAATAATTTCATATACTAGATTAGATCATAACATTATGAATCATTGTTTATAATTCCAAAATAGGTGTAACACTTAACGTAAATTTTTTATTTATGCATAGATAATCTTAGAATCATAATCTTGGTATCTTTGGTAACATCTTAAAATCAAAAAAAAATTAAGATCTATCATAATGGTTTAAAAATGGTAATTTAATCAACCAAATAATATCCCCTAGGAGTATACTATTAGACATGCAGTCTTAGGACAATTATTCATGTACTGAGTGAAGATCGAGATGATACTCAACTAGCCTTTTCTAGAGTGTTTATCCCTAGGTTAATCTATTTCATAACCACATCCACTTCCTAGTATTCATATAGGGATTTCATTTTTATGAAACCACACATTCTATAAATTACTGAAACTTCATGATATTATCGTATACTTAGACTTATCCTTAGATCATTTCATAGGGTTATGTTGTTTAATATGTGTTTTCCTAAATCTAGTTCACAAGTTTTATACTAAACTTTATTTGATACCAAATTTAATACCCCAACTAGAGTACCCCAGAGATGGTTCTTATCTTACTATATTGGAATAATGTACAAGAGATTGTATCCTAAAGTATCGAATAGTTTTGAAGTCTTAGGAGACTATATACATACATGATTCTCACATTACATTTTAAAAAAATAAATTGCATTTAAAAAATTATATTGAGAACTTTATTATTTATTCTATTATATCCATGAAATCATTCATTTATCACTTATTTGTGTCATGGAGAAAAGAAACATAATAAAGTGTTATATCATATGCTAATTAAGTAAAATCATATAATATAAGTTATCATATAATAAATAAAGCATGAATAATATGAAAGAGATAAACAATAATAAAATTTGTCATATAACTAATATCATAAAAGAAGGATATATCCACAGATGATATAACAATATAAATAATCACATGGATAATAATAACTAGTTCCATAATGATAGAATACATAAATTATGACATCATAATATTACCATT
The DNA here is from genome assembly GCA_963277665.1 of Viscum album. Lineage (NCBI taxonomy): Eukaryota > Viridiplantae > Streptophyta > Magnoliopsida > Santalales > Viscaceae > Viscum > Viscum album. The sequence continues at coordinate 847,319,007 of OY728121.1, read as the reverse complement.
GAGGCCTTATGTCAAGACATAATACATAAATAGGAAAGAAGTATTCCAAATAACCAAACTTACTTGTCTCATGAGAGATATCGAGGAATTTAGGGGCTATAAATATCCCTTACAATAACATAATAATTCTAATTAATTCATCAAATGAAATAAATGAATAAATATTAAATACATAATCTATATAAACATTCATATTGAAATGTATCATATGAAATTTCAATATTTCCATGGTAAATAAATAGAACAACATGATCATATGTTATCTAGATAAATAAGGTATATAGTATCATTATATTATATCTCCACTAAAGTATAATAATCATCAAAGGATGTATACATAGATGAAAATACATTTAAAAGAACATTTTAGCCTTTCTTTGAAAACATGAGAAAAAATATCATTTTATTTTGATAAATTTTTAAATAAAAATTTCAAGAATATTGTTGAAATGAGTTTATTTTAAAATAAAAAATTAAAATTTTAAATTAATCTTCAAATCAATGAATATTTATTATAGTGTAAAAACCATTCATTTAGTAAACATTAAAACAAATATTCCTTTCACACTTTTGGTAAAAATTCAAAAGTACCTCATTCAGAAAACAACGAGAATATTCCTTTTAAAAAATTGAAAATATATTCAAATATGTTTGAAAAAAAATTTAAAAAAATTTATAATAGAAAATTACATTCCAAAAAATATTTTAAGAAACATGGACATGGAGGAACATGTTCATCAAGAAAAAAGGAAATAAGTTCATATTTTCTTAAAAACATTTCCACAATCATATTTATAACCAAAGAGATAAAAATGCAAGGAATACATGTAAACTACATATATAACCATATTAGAATAAAATATATGGATTTTAAAAAATAAATAGCTTATAATTTCCTTAATTATAAATTTAAATATAAATAGTACCGAATAAAAATGAGATTGTAGAATAAACCCTTACCTCAATCATGAATTGCCTCATAAGTGATTTTGACCACATTTATAATAAATAAAAAATTATTAAAATTCTATTATAGAACTATATTCATAATTATAATATCATATATGATCCACTTATGACATCTTATCATCCATTTATTAATAATTATTTATTAAAATCAATGTTCTGGGTGATAACTGTTTCATTTTTCAAACATGTTTCAATTTGATGGTTACAATACTAGTGCTTTGATCATGGATATATAATCTATAGAATTTTAATAATTCCATTTATATCTTATCATCACATAAAATAACCATTATTAAAAATTCCTTAATGATTCATGTGATTAACATTATAAGAGCACTCATGTAGATGGTAAAACCAACTTAAACAAGAGCATTTTATAATGACCAAATGTGTAAGAACAAGCTAAGATATAATATTTATATAATATTTATATAATATAATTAATTTAATAATTATTATATATATTAATTATATACAATTTTACATTCATCTATAAATTTTAGACATTGAAAATGAAAAATATCACTCATGGAAATGGTAGTATGTACGTATGCATGAAAAATACTTCAATTTTTTAATGAGAACAAGGAAAATAAATCTGATAATATTATATCATTAAAAATTCATTATTATATCATATATATTTAGTAAATACATCATTATAACCATCCATAATAGGTGGTTATAGAAGGAGAACATCGCTACATGGAGGCGGTAGTCCACACCTACGAACGAGTAATAAGTCCATCTCATATTTGATGGAAATGAGGTGAAAAATGTTTATCACATAATCATAATAACATATAAATATATTTAATATAATATACTCATTTTTTTATGGATACAATATATTTATATGAGTTATAAGAATAAATAAACATTAAAAGAGTCAACAAAGATGATTACCTCTTCTTTGAGAGACTTCCTTTAGATTAAACCTTAACACTTCATAGAATGGTCTTAGGATAATACCATAAGATCAAGAATAAAGGGAAGGAATCTATGATTTTTTTAGGGATTTTCAAATATAGAGTGATAAATTTTTTTGATTAATGGAGGATAATAGGTTCCATTTTATAATGGGTGGGACACACAAAGAATTACTTAAAAGATTTAAATAATATAACAAAATTTTCAAGTGAAAGTGGAACCAAATGAACTAGGATTAAAATTTAAGATAATATATGGTTGAAAAAAATTCAAAAAATAATATTTAGATAATATTAACTATCATTTTTACCCATATCTCTTAGTTTAACCCCCCCCCCCCTCCCAGGTAAACCAGTTTTAACTGTAACCTTGGTAATAAATTTTTTCTATTCATGATGACCAAAAACTAAGTTGACCTTATTAAATAATTATTATTATTTTTATTCTAAATATGTAATTAATTTAACAAGATTATATTTCAATAATTTGTAAAAATTACTTTTAACATATGTTCGTGAAATGAAATGAAACCTGTTTTTAGAAAAATGTTTTTTTTTAAGTGTAAAAATGAATTTATAGAAAAAACAAGAATAATGTTGATTAAAATTTAATTAATTGTATTATATTAAATAAAAGGATACATATATTTATCTCAATCCTAACCAAAACTGAATGGATCCTTGTAAACTAAAAAAAAGTTTTTATTTGAACAAAAACATTGTGTAGACTTCCAAAATATTAACCATGTATTTCTAAGTTCAAAATTATATTTTTATATTAATTATATTAATTCTTAAATATATAATTGTTATATAAAAAAACTAAACTTTCATGTTATTTTTATATCATTATAATTTCATAAAAGTGTCGATGTTGGTAAAAACTGTTTTTCACTATTCACCTAAAAATCAACTATTTTTGAAATATATCAAAAATTCATCCTAATTTAATTTTAAGATGATGAATTTAAAAATGAAAATAATTTCATCACATTTAATTTTTAAAATTTTTGACTTTATGTTTTAATCACATTCTTGAATAAAACTATGTATATTATTAAATACTTTCTTTAGAAAGAAAAGTTTGCTTACTATAATCGAAGATCGGGTGTTACATAATCCCTATCAAGCCATGTGTTAGGATGGTGGTTAATATGTGAAATGTAACGGCACTATTTACCTCTATACACATCATTATGTGATTGATGAAACCCATGCCTTGTGTGGTTGACCAAGGGTACACAACATGTAATTTATTATTACACACCATGTATTTATATCATGTAGCTAGAAACCCTGGCACCACTGAATGGGATATATTATCATTATTCATTGGTTCTTTTCCTATTCTTGGTCATATGAATTAAAACAAAATTGTTATATTGAATTTTTTACTATGAATGAAAAACTAAAAATGAAAGATAAAAAATAAACGTAGTAAATTCATCAAACAAAAAATAAATAATTATAAATTTTAATGTGACCACTGTGTTACCACTTGAAGGTTCCAAGGAATAATGTAATCATCATAAAGATTCCCAAAAATGGTTTTTCATTGGTTTCAATGGATAATATATAAAAAAATAAATAAGGAAACCCTAGAATCTTATAAGAGGGGATATTTATCATTTGATTTATAATTAATTTAAAATAAGAATTACCTTTAATGTCATAATCACTTATGGTAAATTATGATTCCACTATTTTCATGTGGTAATTATGTTTGAGAATTCAAAAAAGTATTCCTCTAGTTTTATCCACATGTGATCCATAAATCTTTGAATAACACTCTTCATACTCTCAGTGGTAGCATGGAGGAACACAGTGCATCACATTGTTCACCATCGATCACAATGAGAGGTTTATTTTGTTATTTCCTTCTCCTGAGATGGAAGGATGAAGTTGTTCTCTATAAGGCTTGAGATAATTTATAGAGTATTACTGATGTTCATAATAAACTCCTTACCTCTAAATTGATATAAATCAGAATATATACATAGGGTTAATCTTTGACAATTATGTTAAGGCCCTTTATCAAATATTCCCTCTAATATATTCCCCATGTCTAATATTATTATGATTATTATTATTATTATTATATCACTTGACATGTTCATATTTAAATATCATTTGATAAATAAATTAATTAATATTTATTAAAATGGAATTAAATAAATATATCATATCCATTGAGCCCTTAACTTTGGCAAGAAAATCCTACTTTAAATTCATCAAACATTGAATAATAAAATATTTATTTAAATAAATGAATGTAATATTCAATAAATTTTTGAATTAATATTTATTTTAATATTAACATGACTAAATAAGTATTTAGATTATTCTATTCACTAAATTCGTGAATAAATAAATATTTATTTATTACCTTGTGAATAATAAAAAAGAAATAAAACTAAACTCACATAATATAATCTTTAATATCTAGTTATTAAATTAATGTGATAAATATAACCTCAATAAATATTATTCTACAATATTAGAATAATATTTATTCTTAATATTTAAATTTAATATAATTTAATGAGATTCTAGATAAACTTATCATGTGACCCTCTAGGACTCATTCTCATACGAATTAGGTGAACTTACCTAAAGTCTAACACTATTATCTAAAAAAATGTCAAGGATCTCATAGAGAAATAATTTAATGTCATGATGAAAACAACCTTCCTAAAAATGATATCATGTAATATAGTCTATTTTTCTTGATATCTCATCAAGAACGATTCATACTAGTGTCATCACCTTATATGATTGATTTATCTTTATTTAACAATCTAAAATAAACTCATTGATGAATTGCCATGGTCATGAATTTAATCCAACAATTCCATTTCAATAAAAGGGAAAATATATCTTCTAATATTAACCTAGAAGGGATAAATACTTTCTTGACTTATTTAATTAATGTTGCATCACATATGTTTCACCTAACATATGATACCTCACCATGAGCATATGTCATTATGATTTTTGTTCATGAATCAAAGTACATGATTAATGATAAACACTAATAATAATCATAAGCCTTAAGAAAAATACACATGACCTCAGGTAGGAATATCCAATGGCACATAAACATGTTGAATTTATATTGGCGGGTTTTTCCTCATAATCTCCCTTTCTTGGAGATTACCAATTTTGAACTTCCTGAGAAGAAGTCCCAATGCCTTATAAGACTCTAGAACTTGATAATCAAACAAAATATGTGTCCATTCAGATAAATTATATCTTTTAGACTTTTATTATAAAATATTAATCATTAATCTAAGTGGAAAAAATATTTAAGAAACCTTTAACCAATATCTCCAAGCTATTGAAATGAAAATATTACTTTACTAAAAATGAAGAATATTTGTACCTTTTACCATCATATACAGCTACCAATATTAGTGAATTCTTTTATAATTGATTATGATCACTAAGGAACAACTGAAAGGTTCTTCCCTATAAGGTGTATCTATAGGAAGCACTAAAATACCCAAAAAAATTTGGGTAAGAACTTCCTATCTTTCACGATATTCTAGTATCATAGAAGTAATAGAGGAAGGAAGAATAGATTCAGGATATGAGAGCTTCATCCATAGGATTTTTTGATTCAGGAATAAATTTCCCAAGGTATTTTCCTCCTCTATATGTGCTATAGGGATGATCCCATATTCATGCATCTAAGTCATGTAATGACTCATATGTTTTTTAAATGTGCTAGTAATGGATTAAGTTACATTGCATGTAACTCTCAACCATAACTCTCCCATATTTCTTAACCTGTAAAATGGTTAGTTAATGATAGATGATGTATAAGGTTGATTTTAATGCTAATTATTTAATATTCATGAACCTGAATAAATCGTATCAGTACCAAACATATTAAACCATTCAGTATAAGGTATTATGAGTTAACCATGTCATATAATTTTATATTTATATGAAACCATTATATGATATCTCATATCATAAAATATGATATTCCCATATAATAACATAAAAACATTTTTTTAGATGGTTTTTTATGCTTTATGATAAACCCTATAATAATTTATGATATAAAATGGATTGCATATTCCTTTCAATATCCCACTTGAACTAAGTCCTAGAATTCTTTCTTACTATTTTAAATCATAGTATACAATATATATGAAAACTTTTGAAATCATATCCAAAACTCTTTTGGATATTTTTAAAACACTTTTAGAAATCTATCATTAACTTCAACTTATATTACATCATATCTATCACCTTTGGAGAATCCCATCTGAATCTCTTTTGGATAAAAATATAAAAACGATTTTAAGGAATATATTTAAGTAAAATGAAATCCTCATTCATTCAACCATAAAGTGTAACACTGTGAGAATTTATATCATTTAAAACAAATATGAAAAACTATATCTATAAATGTAAACAAAGATTTTCCTCTAAAAAATCATTAATACTACTCAATCTATAGAGGGATATGGTGTGATCTTTGTCAAACACAAGTATCTACATACCTACGTCCACTATCCATATCACATGCTAGAATGCATTTTCATATTTTCACTTTATCTAAGAAATCGAGTAACCATGGGACATAGTGTATGTCAATTCCATATAGCCTCCTCAAATGTTCATGATTCACCGAGTATAGACTGACTAGTTTGATGAATACATCATATGTAATTCATCTAGTAGACGAGTACTTCATATTCCCCTCATCCAAGTAGAAAATCACATCATATTTACCTTATAGTTATGGATATAAATTTCCCCAGTATATCTTAATTGAGGGCCCATATGTCATACTCATCGTATGAGAGGAAACATCCCATACCAATTAATCTCTAGCTGGAAACATGATTAGAAATTTACCCAACAACCCCATGATTATCTAAGCCTCAAGGATTTCATATGAAAGGTATCAAAGTATGAAATTTTCCATGCTAGGTATCTCACCAACCTCAGATAGTGGGGACTTTAAATATGAACAATATACCCCTAGTATACTAAATACATAGTGTATGAAACTTCATATGGTATACTTCATGGGTCATCTAGTGCATAAAAACTCATTTTTTACCACATGAGTATATTTTGTATCTTAATAAAACCATAATACTCATACTAAAATTTCCATTTTTCATAGCATATAATACTCTATGGTTAACATTGTTTAAGGATAATTAAACGTTTTACTTAAAGGGGTCAATTATCATTATATTTCATGAAATGTATATCAATATATACATTTATATAGCTAATGTAAAACAATGATAAATTAGATACTTCCTTTTATATGATACATTTTATATTCATACAAATAATTTAATAATACTTAGAAAAAACCTACTTGAGAGCCTATAAATCATATCATATATGACATACTACTAGATTATCCTTATGTTTTCTGCACTTTCTAAGATTTTTTAACTCATTACATCTGTACATAATTTTCTCCACATCTCGATATAACCATCTGATAAAACACTTTCACTAAATTCTTTATGTAGTAATATATATAAAGTAAGTTATTTTTAATAATGGTGAATCTTAGGAATCCTATTCCTAATGTTCAAATCCTTGAACTTATTCAAACTCTTTAACTTCACAACATACAATATCATGATGTTAATAACTTCTTTCTTCTACTAAGAACTTTTATAAGTGCATTATCATCATTATTGTAACTCTTTCTATCAAACATTTACCCTAAAATCTACTGGTGACTAATATAACTCCTTGCATTATATCATATCCTAAAAATTTTAGGATATCAAGTGAAATCCACTTTTTTATGGTAACTAATTTAAATTTTATATTTTTCCTTTACCAACACATCTAAAACCTTTTAGGATATAAAGTGAGATTCACCTTAAACTTTGAATAAAATAATAATTTATTTATTAACTTTGAAATTCCCAGATCCAAAAATACTCTCACTATCCTCTTAGAAACTATATCATTTTTAAGATATCATTCTAAGATACATAAACTAATTTTTGTTCAGAAAATAACTCTTATTTAATTTTTATTAGAATACTCAACAAATAGACTATTTTTTCTATATCATATATGGTATTCCATGTGTTTGGAAATTTTTATAGAAAATAAAACTACTAAACATTGTGGAATCATAATCCTTCATATTCTTAGATAAACACTTTATCTGATATGAAACTATTTTTATCCTAGTATAACATTTAGAATGTTATAGAGTTGAAATTATAATAAACCATGTGTAACATAAATAATCATATCATTAATTTAAAAAAATTGTTTACAAAATATTATAAAGGTGGAAATGAGATAAAAAACACACATATTTTGAAAATTCATCCCATATTGAATTGATTCTTGTATATAATTATTTAATGAAGCAACTCCTTTTCTCCATTTCTTAAAAAAATTCAAGATATAATAATCAATTATTCCTTTACTTCTAAAATTTTGTATATTTACAACACTTGTAAAAAAAATTGGTATAATATATATTTATGAATAAAATAACTGAATTCTATTACATAAATACATGAGGTGGACTCTCCATGTGGTTTCTTATAACCTTTTAGGTATTATAAACAATTCCTTCTTGAATTACTAGTCTTTCCAAAATAAAATCATTGATTTCCTTCATTTTTTTCATCTTGTCCAGTGGTTTAGACATTCCATGACATCTTTTATTCTCCATATAGATAAAATTTTTATGGTTATCCTTTTTTAACGTAATCATAACACTTAATCACAAACCACTCATGTTATTGTCAGTTATCTTCAATATTTTAAGGTGATCAGGTAAAATTTTATTGCACTTGTTCATATTATAATTCATAATTAACTATCTAAACCTTTATAGTAGTGATTTTAAAATGCATTTCATGGCTAGATTAAGTCTAATAGGTGAAATTAGTCTCTCCAAGTCAATGACATACCCAATAATATTTAGTACATGAGTTGAGAATGAGTTTCCTTCCACTATTTTCACCCAAAAAGATCCTTTTACACCTCATAAATTTATTCCTATCATGTTCTAGACAGATCCTTTTTAGGTTTTCAATCATCTTATAGGCATCCATGGTCTCATGTTACTTTTACAACTTCACTTCTAGGGTTATGAACATGAGTGTAAATACTTCTAGTTAATCCTTTAGATTCTTATCAAAGTCATATAACTCCAATTTTTGAACAACTTCAACAGTCGGTTGATTAGTAATGGTTTCTTTCAATACATAGAATTTTCCTTCTTATTTGAGAACTATTCTCATGTTCTAGTACTAGTCAAGTAATTTCCTACGATTAAGTTTTTATTTATCCAAAATAGATCTCAAGTTCAATCTTTATAATGATGATGGTGATACCATTATCTACAAAAAATTATTTTGTAAGATGTGTATCATGTTTTATAACCATTTAATAGGGACTTGTATTAAATGGCATCACACTAAAATAATAACCACTTTTAAATTTCATTATACCCATTAGTGGGATAATATCTATATTTATCTAAGAAATTATTCCACTATGGTATTCTTATCACTACTTATTTATTTATGTAGGTAATCATCCTAATCATATCATATGTGACTCTTGGATAGTTGAGAAACAATTCTTATCCAATCCAACATATGGATAAACTCAATTTATTCCTATAGAATCATAACTCAAAGGGTTTACCATATAATTGTAACCCAAATAAAATAGAAGTATTTGGTTACCTAACTCTTAAGGTTAGTCATTTTCACCATGTATTACATAAGATGATCAATGGGAACCCTACTATTACAGAACCTACCTAGTTGAATGATCGCAGTCTTGACATGTGTTACTTTATACGGAATCTGAAAATTAGTATATAAATTGGATTTAATCTCACCATGTTATATCATGTTATTCCCTTTATGTTTGGATGCTTCTAATAAATTAGTTTTGGAATCCCTATTTCATACACCAAATTAATATGTTCACACCATATTAATATGTGACTATTTATACAAGTTATAGTTTGTGTTACGCACCCAAAAATAAAATCTAGACATATTAATAAATATATAAATATATCCTATATATAAGGTACATAAACGTTTCATATAATGGCTTATAATTTTATGAGATTGAAAATCTCTACATGAGTAAGACTGAAGTTATAGATATCCAACTCTCACCTTTCTTAAATAAGGCATAAGCCTCCAGTTTAGTGGGAAGTCCGACACAAAGTCCTTATACCCATGAATAATTTACTCAATAGAGAATCCAATTCATCAAAACTACAACACCTAATATGTATAAACTATATTTTAAAACTAAATTAAATCTCATAACTTTAATTTTAGACCAAGTTCAAAGTAGATGAAAACTAAATCTTATATTATTATACCTAGCATGTTATGCATGGATTGAAAAATTTTCACCTAAATTAAAGCATTAATAATATTCATATTTTATAAAAAATTATAAACCTGAATATATTAAAAGTAATTAAATAAATAACTAAACATTTTATTTATTTTATAAAAATGAGATATATTTTTATAAATAATTCATAAATAAACCATTGTAAATATTTTATAATCCAATATAGGTATCCCATAATTAGATAAATAAAACCTCTTTATATTTATTCTCAATATACAATAATTTATATTATACATTATATATAATTTACTTTAAAATATGATATTTCATGAAATATAAAAATTTTATATTTCTGTTTCTATTTTGTAAACATTTTACATAATCTAAGTATCATATATTAAAATTATTTAAACCTTTTATCAAATGTTCCATCAAAACTCTTTTGATGTGGTTGTAATAATTTATAAATAAGGCCCTTTTAAATAGAATATTTTAAAATAAACATTATAAATAATTCATATATTTTAAATATAAAAAAATTATATTTTTCCTTATTTTTTGTAATTTAGTAACCTTTTGTAAATTATACATATAATTTCTATATTAACGATTAATATTCAAATTATAAGTATTACATATAATTTTATAATATTATTTAATATTAAAATATTATATTATGGAATATTTATTAATAATTGTTTCATAAACATTTAATTAATTAATTTTAAACACTTTATAATTAATTAATTTATAAATAAATTATAAATTAATAAATATCCTAAAATACCTTTTAGAATTTTCTATAAATAATTAATAAATAATAAAATTAAATTCTTTATTGAAAATAATGATAAACAATTTTTCTATATTGATCGTATTCTACGATTGAGGTGGAATCGTTGAGTATGATTAATAGCCTTGTGATGCTAAAATAGTTTTAGTGTTATCAGTCATATTTTATGAATGATATTCATATTTTATCTTATGATTGATATTTAAAATTATATTTTTACATAGAATATCATATTTTATAATATACACAAATATTTTAAAGGTAATACAGTACTTTATTTTGGAAACCCATGGAATTGATATTGAAAGATACAATATAATGATGCCATCTGTTGCGACATGTACTCTCTTGACCCCTCTCTATAAAGGTACCACTACTAGGATATAAATTAAGGAATATAGAGATAATAACCCTCAAGTCTCTCCTTTAGTAGGCTTTAGGTTGGTGACTAACAATGAGGGTATATAAAATATCACATATGAAAGGTATTCCCCACATAATAAAAGTATGATTGGGAGATAGAATGAAAATCACCAAAAAAAAATCCATCATGAAATATAAAATAAAAACAAAACCATCCCACAATGCATTTATAATTTTAACAAATACAAATTTTATCCAAATAAATACTTAAAAGAAATCATATGGCAGCAACTCAGCAATAGCTCCAATGTCCGTGCTAGTAATGTCCAACTCACTCCCTATAATAGTCCTAAAAACATGAAAAAATAGTTTTTTACCTGTGGGGTGATCATCACAGGTATACTTAGTAGTTTCATACTCAATTTATCACATTAACATATGAAAAGAGTGTACTAATGCACTAGTGGATAAATATTAGAACCAACACGCACCAAAAAAGGCCCGCTATTCCAAAACTATCCTCACCATGGAATGCTCATAAAATAATGCATCCAAGTATAGTCACATAATATGAATCATATTGATAAAAAAGGGTACTCCACACCACTTTCCCATTAATTTTCTACTCTCACACCCCAACATCATATGTCCTAGCACTCCCATCATTTTTGTAGAATCCTTAGTAAATACACCTAGGAAACTACATCATACAAACCACCCTATATGCAAATGGTCATTAAATCCTTCCCAAAGACACCTAGAAAACCACATTCTCCCACAAACACTACCATATATCTTGGATATTAAGGTATCATGATCATTAAGGACATTAATTGCATGCCCTCCTCATACTATGAATGCCCCCCACTATAAACCACCCCATTAATCTCGTCAACCAAACTACAAGTTCAATATATCTGTAAGTCATCATATTCCATGCATAACAACCTCACATAAAATAAATATTGGGGAAGAAGAGGTATCCAGTCATATATCCATGACATATTGTATGTTTGTAAAATCACATACCCAAAACACTTGTGTGTTAGCGCATGGTGCTCGATGTGGTTGAGGTACGTATAGAAATATTAATGAAAATACAATATATAATAGTCACACAAACAATCCCAACCTATTGGTTTATAACAAGAGAAACATTGCAACTCACAACATCACTGAAAGTTATCACAACCTTTTCCACATTTATTTCCACCTCCAAATGCATTACACCACACAAGAAATCCAGAATTACAATCCACATTGCATCTTACTTCTCAAATTAATCTATTTTTAGATTTTCTAATTACCGACCATATTATTTTATCAATACCAATCATTTCATGTTTAAAAATGACCACTTTAACATCAAGAATTAATTATCCATTCCAAACCATGCCATTTTGGTTTGATCATTAACATTTCATTCCATCACTATTGAGAAACTAGAAGAACACATCCCAACAAAAATAGTACACATTCCACATATCAACAAACCCCATGTCTCAACCACCACGCTTCATAGCCACCACACATCATATCTCAGTTTTAAAAAAGGGCTTAATCATATTTATTTCAATATTTTAAGTTCATTCTCACACAAATCTAAGATTCCATTGGCAACCAATTTTTTAACTATGTATACATTCTTATCTATTTTCATGTGTGGATATTTAATAAAAAAACACAATAAGATTCACTAATTCAATATCCAAAATATAATAGAAAAACTCAATATAATTCAAAGAAGTAAATATTAATAAGCCTCCTCAACCATATAAGAAAAACCATAAGAACAATTAAACATCATGTGATTTCTTCCCTTACCCATCCAATTAAATTCATCCAATTCGTTATCTTAATTAAGTCAGTGCATATTATCTACCTAAAGGAAATAAAAAGTATGATATTCTCACATGTACATATAAAGGATTAAATATGATAGATCCTCTAAATCAAACAAATATTTCTGAATCATTTCATAAGGATGGAACAAGTGTTAGACATCCACCAAACACTATAAATTAAGGAAGCACCTTGACCAACCTAGAACATATCAGACAACATCATTCTCATACCAAGGAATCACCCAAACCAGTTGTTCACTTAACAGTGGTCTCCTCCATATGAATAATTGGAAAAAAACAAGGAATATAAGGGAATGTAACTCACATAGAATCAAGAAGTATTGATCTCCAAGGGCCAGGTTGAAACTTGATAAAAGTAGGTTGAAAGACCTCATAGGTATGCACCTAGATTTCCCAAGAACCAATAAAAAATAGAGAGGAATTATTTGGTTCAAAGGAGTTTATAAATTTATAGGCATAACTAGAATTAAAAGACTATGGTGCAACACCCTACACTACAGAGCAGAGTTGTTGACACAGGAAAAGGACTATGGTGTAATGTAAGGGGCTATACCAAAATAGGGATAGTAAAAACCATATACAAGTAACATAGTCAGATCCACTCTAAAATTCCTAAAAACTAGGAAATGTACCATGGTACAAGGGAAACCAATATGACACATAATTAAATATTTGATAAGAAGGCCACATCATTTCCCTTCTCTATAGTGTAGCTACCCCAAAGTCAACAAACTGTAAAAACCCATCCTCTAGGACTCTTCACTATAGCATATCTCTCCACACTACTATAATGAAAAAAATAGAAGATCCATAAAAAATACACCTCTAATACTCTACACTGCAATTGATTTCTCCATGATACAACCTATCTCTCCATGCTGTAAATTAATCATTCACACTATAAAATCATCATATCTTAGCTACAACTCCACCATACACTCCCTAACCTCCTAGAAATTTCCCCTTGACACCTCCATCTCCAAAATTCCAAAAAATTAATAGATCAGATGGTTTGGTCTATTACATTAGATACCACTCAAACAATTCTCATCCTATAGAATCAAAACCAAAACCATAAAAGAAAAATGGGAGATGTACAAACAACAATCTCATAAGATACTTGTCAAGAATCCTGTAATAGACCAAACAAAAACACACCATCTCTACCACCATATATCCCAATCCAACATCCACCAAAATTGTCACTCGATAATATCTCAAGCACAAAAATCAAGGGAACCAGCCTTCCATATCAAGTTATTTTCCACTTTGGGTAGAACTGACTAACCCACATGGTTTTGAAACATTCCTTAATATAAAACATCTTGATTAGGAAGGGTTTTTCCCCTATTCAAACATTTTAATCTTTAACACACTTCATTATCAAAGGAAAAAAGGCACATTTCATAAATCAATAAGATTTTAGCGTCACGTCATCAAAGAAAACAACAAGTAAAAAAACAAAACAACTTAGGGTTCTAGGCATGATTCTTTATCTCATGTTCCCAAGTAATATCCTCTGAGAAACTATGTGTCCGTAGTACATTAACCAAATGAAATTTTTATCCATGAAACACTTTCTCCCAATGATTTTGGATCTCTATCGGTCGCTCCACAAACATCATATCATCCAATATATCTAACTCTCCCCATCCAATGGCATGGTAATGATCAAGAAGATATTGATAGAGATCAGACACATGGAATATGCCATGGATCCTATCTATCCATGGTGGAAGAATTAACTAATAAATCACCTCATAAATGTTCTCTAGCACCTCAAAGGTTATGATGAAATGGATATAAATCTTACACCCTCTATTAAAAATTCACTGCCCTCATTGAGAGGAAACCTTCAAAAACACATGGTTCCAAACCTCAAACTCTAAGGGACTCCTACGGAATTTAAAATAATATTTTTGTCTTTTCTATTCCATATCCATCCTCTCGTGAACTACCTAAACCTTCTCTATCGTGGTTTTTAGCACATCGGGGCCGAGAACTAATAACTCCACTATAAAGCCTCAACAAAGAATTAAATATTATTCCATAAAAATCCTTAAACAGGTCCGTGATTATGGATAATTTGTATATTTCTTATAATATAACTCAAAAAAAGTCAATTTCTTTTTCCAAGATCCACTAAAGTATAAAATGCTCAATCGCAACATATCCTCTAATGTATAGATGGTTCTCTCTGTCTATCCTTCTATTTGTGGGTGAAAAGTAGTGTTAAAGCATAACTGAGTGAAAAAATAATACTACAATCCTATCCATACTTATGAGGTAAAATTATAATCATAGTACTAGGAAATAAACCTCATAACTTATTGTAGCCACATGAACACATCCACATACCTACTTTCAAAAACACTAACAATGCCTGACTGCATGATTGTTAGGAAGTTAGTCAAATTCATCAGCGGATCCATGATGACCCAGATAGCATCATATCCTCCTTTATCCAAATGTAATATTTTGATTAATTCCATCTATATTTCATCCCACTTCCACTCGAGGGTATCCAAGGGATGAAAAAACCACCGGGAACATGGTGTTATGACTTTATATATTGGCAAACCATACATTGATCCACAAACTTTTCCATTTCCATTTTCACCCCAAACCACCAAAAATATTCCCATACACCAAATTAAATTTTATATAATCATGGGTGTACAATTAAATGTGTGTTATGAAACTCAAAAAGAACTCCCTCATGCATCATCATCAGGACAAAAAACCTCCCCTGTAATAATATATTGTTATGACCATACTCTGATCATCCCTATGAAGCATCGCCTTGGAAAACACTGTCACACATCACCTCCACCTCTATGTCACCCCACTGAGACTCCTATTGCATTAGAGAAACTATATTCTCATCTAAAACAATAAACCTCTACCATCAACCACCCTTGTATCTTGTTTCATGGATTAAAACTCCTCCATAACCCCACAATAATCCCCGAAATCTTGTACAACATCCCTCCATGACCATATAATCAATGTATCAGCCATGTAATTTTATATTCCTAAGGTATAGGAGATCTAAAATTCATATTCTTGAAGAAAATATATCCACCTATGTTGTCTTAGATTTTTTTTGTGCTGAGATAAAATATACCTCAATGTCCTATGATCGGTAAAGACCAAAAAGTGTTCTATGATGAGTTAATGTCTCTACATATTCAGTGCTAATTAAACCACTAATAACTACAGATTATAGTTGTAATAGTTATGTTTATGGATATATAACTACCTGGACCTATAAGATATCACTTCCTTTTGTTGCATCATGATGAATCTCAAAACCATATAGAAATAATCACAAAAAATATCAAACATCACCCCTTCTTCTAGTAATTGAAGGACTGGGATATTGATCAATCTCCCCTTTAGGTAGTCAAAATATACCTTAAACTAATCATCCCATATTAAAGATTGTTATTTCCATGTCATAGATATTAATGGGGCTATAATATATGAGAAATATGACATGAAACTCTAATAATAGCTTGTGAGACCGAGGAAACTATGAACCACTACTTCATTCTTTGGTGTTTCAAAAGAAAAAACTTACTCGGTATTTGATTGATCCATGGACACACCCTACTAAGACACCACATTCCCAAGTAATTCCACCTTCTATGTACAAAAATTTCACTAGAAAAACTTTTTATAGACTTTATATCATTGAAGGAACTAAAAGAATGCTTTGAGATAGTTGGCATGTTCCTCCTTAGACATTGGTTAGATCAATTTTCCATTGATGAACACACCTATAATCTGGGCCAATAACTCATGGAATATAGATTTAATGATCTCTATGAACACATCCAGTGTTTTAATGAAACCAAATATAATGAACATGAACTCAAAGTTTCCATACCTATATTAGAAGGTAGTATTGGGGATATCTTCCTCCTACACCGCCAAATGGTGATATCCATACTACAAAACAACCTTAGAGAACCAACTAATTCCCCTTAAATAGTTAAAAATATCCTTAATACTTGAAAGAGGTAAATGATTCTTTATCCTTACCTAATTAAACATTCAGTAGTATATACACATCCTCAGACTACTGTACATCTTCATGGTGAATAACATTGTAGCAACCCAAGATGACACACTAGGATAGATGAGACTATTATAAATCAGGTCATATATCTAAATCATCATCTCCCAAAACTCAAAGGGTTTCAACCTATAAGGATCCATTGAAATCAGAGAAGAACCAAGTTATAGATCAATCCCAAACTTGATATCACATCAAGGGAGTATAATTACAACCTCTTTAAGAAAAATATCCAGAAATTTATTGAAAACTTTGGGAACCTACACTCCCTAGTTCCCATTGATTTCAAAAAACATTCTACCATTAAGGGGGGAAGGTTCTATACACATCTAATACCCATATGATAACACCATTCTTCAATGAAAACTGCATGTTGACCATCCATATCTGAGAAATTTAACTTCCTTTAAAAGTAGTCAATAACAACACAAACAGAATACAACCAATAAATATAAAGTATGACATAATATGAATATATATTTATCAAGAAGAGATCCCCACATGATTGAAGTTTCCCTATCATCATCATACAACCTAAAGACACATCAATCAAGCTAGTTTGTCCTATGACTGGCATAGTCAACACTAGGGGAATGGGAAACCTCTCCATATCTAGTCCCAAATCAGAGACCAAGGTGGGTGAAACAAATGAGTGTGAGGATCCTAAATCAAAAAATTCACAAAAAAGGGTAGACGATAAGTTGGTCTTAACTATAAAAAACTCTATACCCTTTGGTGTTTATACCTGTATTGGATATAACAATCCACATATAGCTCTCATTCCTAACTTCTTATAGCCACCTCTATAGATGTACTCAATTCAGGGTCCTTGAAGTTAGGGAACATCCTGATGTTTGATCCTGACTGCCTCATCTCTTCTTAATGGAGTATACGCATGTTTCCCCTTCTACTAAAATAGCCTCTTTGGCAGACACTTCTAAGGTTGATGTTGAACATGACCACCTCCACCATGTTGACCTTCGATAACCACTAGCCACTGATGCTAGCAATGACCACGGACCCCACAGACATAACACACTAGTAAAAATCCCCCAATAAAATCATAGAATCTATTGGCCCCAAGAGTTTGAAAAGAATGATGTTGGGGTCAACTTTGTACTGGTATAAACCTTAAAGTCCCTAGATCCTAATATCTACTACTAACAACTATTCTCTTTGAGAAACACTATTGGACCCCCTCTCATAATAGGCCTCCTTGTGAATTCATTTGATTGATCACATATGTCTTAATCTATACCTACAAATATGTTAGCGCCATAAAAGGAGTAACTACATACTAGATACAAGGGAGGAGTGCCTCCTTGAGATGTCTCAAACAAGACTCCTCATTAGGTAAAATATTTTAGGTGAAATTTGAGAGGTCTATGAGCTTGATCTCAAGCTCTCATATAGATGTACTCCCATATTTAAGTGAAATCATATCCTAACTCCTCACTTCCTTCGTGGTCGATGATAGGAATACCACTCAGAACTCCCTCTAGAAGTATTCCCAAGAAACATTTGCATCCTTACACTCTATCAGATTTTATTTCCACCACTATCATATTACAACCCTCATCTAACAGACTTCCAATGGGACCTATTACACTACCAAGTCTCAAATCAGACTAAAGGTAATCTTGAGTTCCTCCAACTAACACTCTATCTCTGGATCAGAGATGATTCCATCATACTTTACTAGAGATTTACACTAAAAGGCGTGAAATTTCCTTCGCCATTGATCATCCTCCTCATCCAGATCAACCCAATGATGGTCAAATGGGTTATCCCATTGAACCTCACCAACCATAACCACAGACGGACAACATCCATGATCCATATCTAAAAATTAAAATAAGGTTCCCTAAGCCCTCAAGTATGGAAATTTATTAAGGTTTATTAAATTAAATAATTTAAAGTTCCCAATACCACCCAATTCATATAAGAACACAAATATACATAATGCATATACCTCTCCTAGGTCTCTACCCTATAAGAAACATCACCTCACTTGGTAATTTGGTAGACTCAAAGTCCTCATATCAGATTATAGGGGGGTTCTAAAATTATATGTCCTTTTTTATCTTCCCCGGAATATGTCACATACCATGATCAAGTGATTTTTTTCTATGAATCCATGTATTCCTCACAATGACTAACTCAAAAATTAATCATATCTATCAACCTCTCCCTTTTATACCACTCTATCATGAACCCCTCCCTCTAAAGATACCCCTCCTGGGTTGGTAATAAAGTCAGAGAGTGATAATGACCACTGATTCCCACCTTTAGTAGGCTCGGGATTAGTGACTAGCACTGAGGGTATATAAAATCTCACATATAGAAGGAATTAACCTCATAAAAAAGTAGTATTGGGAGATAGAATGAAATCCACCAAGAAACTAAATCACAATAGATAAAGGAAAAAACTAAACTATCCTACAATTCATGTCTAATGTAAAAAAATATAATGATCCTATAATACCCAAAAAAATCCCAATGTAATGACTCTATAAAAACACCATTATTCAAGCAAGTAATGTCAAGATTGATCCCTAAAATACTCCTAGAAACCTAAAAATAGTTTTTATATATATGGGGAAATCATTACGTTCACATTCAATGGGATTACACCCAAGGTATCTCATGTACATGTGAAAAGAGAATACCAATGAACCAATGGATAAATAGTAGAACCAACACGCACTTAAATAGACCAATTAATCCAAAACCATATTCTCTATGTAATTCTCAAAAAAATAACATATCCAATTATAATAACATAATATAAAACATATTTATAAAATAGGGTACCTCACACCACTTTCCCACTGATTTTATACCTTTATTCCCCAACATCATACATCCTATCACTCTCGTCCATTATGTAGAATCTTGTTCAATGACACCTGGGTAACTGCATCATACCAGGAACCCCGTGTGAAAATAGCCATCACATCCCCCCTGAAGACACTTGGTAAACCAGATACTCCCATAACCACTATTATATATCTATGATAATAAGGTATCCCGTACATGAAGGATATAAATTTTATTCCCTCCTCCTACCATGCACAAACCTCACTATGAACCACCTCATCAATATCATCAACCAAACTATAAGTGCACTATATCCACAAGTCATCATAGTCTGCACGTAAGAACCTCACCTAGAAGAGATAGTATGTAATATGGGGCATCCATCCATCCATCCTCACCATCTTGGATGTTAGGAAAAACACCCCCAAAAAAATTTGGGTGTTGAAACATGGTGCTCTAAATAGGTGGGATGCATATAGAAATCACAATGAAAATATAATATATAATATTCTCACAAAAAATACCAAGTTATGGGTTTATAATAAGAGCACCATTACAACCCACAACATCACCACAAGGAATAACAACCTTCTCCACCTTCGTTTTCACCACTAAATTCATTAAACCATATAAGAAATCCATAATTACCTGCCACATAACATCTTCCTTCTCAAATTAATCCATTTTCATATTTTCCAATCACCAACTATATTACATTACCAATCATAATAATTTAATGTTTAACATTAACCACTTTAACACACTTTCCATTTAGTTTAAGAATTCATTAGCCATTCCAGCCTATAAAATTTTGGTTTTGTCTTTAACATTTCATTACATCACTAATGGGAAACTAGAACAACACAGCACAACAAAAACAATCCACCTTCCTCATATAAACAAACCCCACATCTCAACCACCACATATCACAACCACCACACATCACAACCACTACAAATCACAACCACCACACATTACAACCATCAAACATAACATCTCAATTTTAACAAAGGGATTCATTATATTCATTTCAATATTTTAATGGAATTATCACACAAATCAAAAATTACATGGGAAACCAATTTTACCATCCATATATATATTATTATTTATTTTCATATGTGGCGATTCATTCAACAAACACTACAAAATTCAATAACTACAATCACCACAACAGTGTAGAAAAACTCATTATAAGTCAAAGTCATAAAGATTAATCATTCTCAACCATTTAGGAAAAACCATAAGAACAAGTAAATTCCATTTACTTCCCCTTATAATTAAAATAAATCAATTTAAAATCTTCATTAAGCTGGTGCATATTATCTATCCAAAGTAAAGTAAAATCATGATATTCCCACATGTACATATAAAAGGAGGATAGAAAAAGGATACCCTACCTCAAACAAAGCATTCAGAATCACTACACAGGTATGGAACAAGAGGTAGATGACCACCATCCCCCAAAATATAACGAAGCACCATGATCAACCCAGAACACAATATCACACATCATTCTCTTACCAAGTAATCACCCAAACCAATTTCTCCCTTAATAGTAGTCTTCTCTAGATGAGTAACAGGAAGAAAATAGGGAAGGTAAGGGAAGGGAAGTCACCTAGAATCACAAAATATTGATCTCTCGAGGATGGGGTAGAAACTCGATGAAATGGGGATGAAATACCTCATAGGGATGCACTTAGATCCCCCAATAATTTCAAGGAAATGTGGAGGAATGATAGGGTTTGAAGGGGTATGGAAATTTATGTACAAGATTATAATTAAAATACTAAATCGCAATACCCTATGATATGGTACAAAGGTGATAACATAGGACAAGGACTGGGGCATGAGGTAAGGGACCACATCATAGTAGGGTTTGTCAGAACCATATCAGATAAACATGGTGAGGTCCACATCATAGATCTGAAAATCTATGATAAAGGGAACAACACAAGGTAAACCGCTACACCACAGAATGAAATATCCAAGAAAAAGGCCTCATCATAGCCCATCCATATGGCATAGATACCTTGAAATTGATAAAACTGCAAGAATCCGTCCTTCAAGACTACACATCGCAGCTTATATCTCCATTTCATAGATATTTTGAAAATGAAATAACCATAAAAACTCCACCTCCAAGACTCTACAATCTAACAGGTCTCTCCATGTCGCATCCTATCTATCCACTTTGTAGCATAAGCCTCCACATCATAAAATACTCATATATCTATTACAAATCCATCATCAACTTCCCTAATCCCTCAAAATTTCCCTCGAACACCTCTGTCACCAAAATTTACACAAAGTAATGAGTTGGAAGGTTTGGGATGTTACATCTAAAAAACCACATGTATTATATTGAATCATTTTTTATGATTGGAAATGAATAATATGTGTATCTTTTATCATTGTTTGAAAATGTTGAGTTTGATACCATATTTTATTCTTGATTATGACCACAAAGGAAAAATATAAAGGTTATTTCCTTTGAGGTGTATCCAAAGAAATCATCAAATCACCCAAATGATATTGGGAAAGACCTTCCTATCCTTTATGATATTCTACTATCTTAAATGAAAATATGGAAGGAATTAGAGCTTCGGAAGATGAGAGTTTAGGCTAGAGGATTTCATGATTAACTTACATATTACCCAAGGGATAAGTATCCTTTATATTAGATATAGAGATTATCCCCAATACATGTATCTAAGCTATGAAATTACTCATATGTTTCATAAACGTATGAGTATTGAATTTATTTACATCTCATGAAACTCTTGTCCATAACTCTCTCATCAAATTCATCATGTTAAATAGTTAGTTAGTGATAAGTGATGTGTAGGGTAGATTCCAATGACAATTATTTAACATTCTTGAGGATAAATAAGTCATAGTAGTACCAAAAATATCAAAC
Organism: Viscum album; assembly: GCA_963277665.1. NCBI lineage: Eukaryota > Viridiplantae > Streptophyta > Magnoliopsida > Santalales > Viscaceae > Viscum > Viscum album. Next base: position 847,295,917 of record OY728121.1, on the reverse strand, counting down.
CATTTGATAAATTTCATTACAAATTAACTAATTAATATAATAATACATGTCTAAGAAGCCTTTATATGTTATATTATATTGTAAAATATGATATTCCCATAGAATAACATAAAACTCTTTTTATAAATGGTTTGTTGTACTCTACAATAAACCCTATAATAATTTATGATATAAAAGGGATTTAGATCATATTAATTTTAGTTTATACCATAGGAAATATATTTAAGAATATTATCATAGAATTTACAGACTCTCATTATAGCAGGGAACTACTATATCCTATATATGAAAAATATACTATAAAGACATTATCACATTGATATTTTGTAGAAGAACAATAATCTTGTGATAAGAGATTCATTAATATTTTGACAATCGAAATTACATATTCAGTTGGTTCTAGGGAATCAACTCCAACTTTTTGGGGTTGGTATAATCTTGGATATTTTATTGTTTAGAGCTTTTAAAGGCCTCCTCTTGTTGTAATCTTCTTTCTGCCATAAAAATTGAATTGATTCCTATAAATTGAAGTAGGTGATTTTTTTTAATTAATTTGATGTATAATTTTATTTGATGCATGGGATTTCGAGACCTATTTTCCCACAAAATTATATCTAAATGTGTTTCCTTTTATGAAACTATAAATTTTTCCTATGTTTTTCTTGAATTTTTTACTTAATATAAAGGGAATTTCCATTGGTTCTTGGTTTTTAATTTATAAATCACTTATTCATGCATACTAAGTGTTTAAAAAATATAAGAATCCTTTTTCAAATGAATTAATAACCAAATAAGTCTTTTGACTCTTTATTAAATTTCAAATAGGGTAATTCGTGGTTTTAAGGATTTTCTTTCAAAATAAGGGTTTATTTAGAATGTACCAGTTCCCATTGAGTTTTATTGGTATTTTTTTATGTTTTGTGTTATTTATGTGATGGTTTAATTTTATATTTATTTGAATGATGTTTTATTATAAATTTTGATTCTGTTGGGAAATTTAAATTTTGGTTTCATGTGCGGATTAGTTGATTGAAAGGATAAACTCCAAAATATATGATTTGGATTGATGGATATAATGGTAGTAGAAATACAGTGGAGGCATGCATCTAGAAATTACATTTTTTGAATATGTAAGGATGGTTAGATCATCAAAATATGGATGAATAGAAGTTGTGGTATGCATTGGGGCTTTTGATGATGATACATTAAAGTCATTTCTCTTGGTTCTATGGTAAAGGGTTGATTGTAAGAGTCATTATATAGTATATAAAAGTAACTTTCACAAATCTATAAAACATAGAGGTTAATGAAAAGGATATTATATGAAATCAGAGGTTACCTTTTTCAATAGAGGGACTCTATTAAAGATTGAAATTTGGTTCAACCAGTTGATCCACTGGGGCCTACTAAAAAATATGGGTGGGACCACATGCACATGTAAGATCAAGGCTAAGAAATTATATATAATTAGTGATCTAAAAAAATAATTGTCTAAATTGATTTCAATTCTTATAACTTTAAAATAAATAAAAACTCATTAGTGTTCATCCATGGAAAAGGTCTTAATTTTTGAATCTTATAAATACATTATATTATTTAATTTTCTTTAATTTCCACATGAATGAATTCTTTGGGTGTGTGTGTGTGTAATAGTTGACTTGGTGTGGTGATTTAAGTTGAATTATTCTTTATTATTTTTGGAACATTGAAGTCGTGGGAGATCGTTCTGGTGAGAATAAGTTTTGGATATTTTTTTCCTGTGTAAGTTCCAATAGTAACTTTTGGTGATTGGTGGTTAGTGATATTTCTGAACAAATGGTATCAAATTTTAGTTCATGTCTCAGCATCACACTCGGTAGAAGACTTAGGATTCACTCTTATATTTATGTTATTTTTATTCAAGGGGATTTTACTAATATTGAATGGTATGGCATCGTAAGAAGGAAAGGTCCAGATATACAAGTTTGATGAGTCTGACATTGGATTATAAAGGATTTATAGGGAATAATATTTGATTCAGAAGGATCAAAATTTTTTTTAAGGGATTCAAAATAGAAACTATGGAGAATAAAGAATGAAAATGGTTGAAAAAATGTAACTTGGTTGATTTATATGTCATTATAATAAAATACTTATTTTAACATCCACTATAAGATAAAAATATAGAAAATTTGGTAAATGATTTGGAAAAAATGTATGAGAATGAAATATATTTGAACAAGGAATTCATGATGAGGAGGTTTATTAGAATGAGTTTTTTTGGAAGTTAAACCTTTGGTTGATCATGTGAATGACTTTAACATGATTTGAAGTCATAACGAATCATTTAATATAAAGTTCATGGATGATTTGTGGGAATTTATGATATTATCACCACTTGTAGAATCATGGGATGAGATGGTAACTACCATAAGTAATTCTTATAAAAACAGACTTGGTGTTTAAGGATATTAGAAATATTATTTTTAATGAAGATCTCAAATGGAGGGAAGTCCAATCACCTATGAGAGAAACATATAATATGGATGGTAAAAAAAAATCTCCTCATTAAATAATTTAGAAGAAATCAGAAGATAAGTATAGAGATAAGTGTTTAGGTAAATTGACCAGACTCAAACCTATACGTTGGAATTATAAGAAGATATGGTATCTGAAGAAGGAAATAAAGGATCATTGGGTGAATTCTAAATAGTTATATTCAAGAAGTTCAAGTTCCATGAATTAAACATCTTGAGTAAGTAGTAGTTTATTGTTGAGTATCAATATTCCATTAGAATCATGGATCATTTACTATGGGGATTCATTTCACACAATAGATAAGATGGGGTGCATGGTGAATTATACATCTATAATATTTGAAAAGGTTAACTTGGTTGAATATGAAGCACTTGAATCTATCAGAAAAGATGATGTCAAAATCCATATCTTAAATGTGATTTACCTTAGTTTAAAGGTTTTTCTATATATACCAGGTCTATAAAAGAACCTAATTTATTTTAGCCAAAAAAATGAAGTAGGATACATAATTAACTTCACAAAAAAATTAACTAAAATTAGTTAGGATTACATAGTAATGGATTGAAGTGTAAAGTATGGTACATTGTATTTGATCAGAAGACTATATAGAGAAAAAAAATTCCAAAGCATAAAATTTTAAAAGTACAGAGTTATGGAATTATTTATTCAAGAACCTTAGTGAGAAAAACATGACAGTTATATTAGGAAAGGTTATACTGAATCTAGATTAAATAGAGTTCAAAATTTATGAGAGTTTTATAATTATAAAATAGAGAAAGGTTTCATTAAACTAGAATGAAATAAATCATATATCTCAAAAGTTAATGCTTTTTTCACATGGATGTATAGGGTCCATCCCCAATTATTTCTCATATTGAATAAATATAATTTTTTAAATTCTTAAATGAATCATCAAGGAAAGTATGGGTGTATTTTTTGAAAGATAAATCAGATTAATTCAATGTTTTTCTTCGATAGGAGTCCATGGTGGAAAGGGTGACTGATAGAAATTTTAAATAATTATGGTCTAGTAATGGTGTTGAATAAAATAGTAGTTATTTATAGAAATTGTATCAGAAAAAATGGATCAATAGTGAGATAATTATACCAAGAATACTTGATCATAATGGAGTGGTGGAGTTAATGAATTAGATATTAATAGAAAAGGAAAGGAGCGTGATATTTAATTTAAGAATGTATAAAGAGATTTGGGTGGAAGTGATAAATTACATAGTTTACCATATTAAAAATAGTTCTTTCATATTAATGTGAAAAGAGAATCTAGAATAGATATGTTCCAAAAAAACTAGTGGAAGTTAACCACCTCAAAGTGTTTGTAAGTATCACATATGTTCATGTGGATGCCAAGGATAAGGAAAAAATTGAATCTAAATTCAATTCATGTTTCCTTATGAGATATGGCAATGAAAACTATGTATTTAAACATTGAGATAATTATAAGTTATAATTCATGATAATTAAAAAATTTATATTCAATTATAAGTTCTTATAGAAATATCAGAACTTTTTGGAAAAGGAAGTTAAAAAAAAAGATTCAACTAGCCAAATCCAATTTGAACTGAATATGAGTTATAGTTTGATGCAAGTTTTATAATGTTTTGGGTGAATGTAATGTTAAGAAGATAGTCCATTTAAATATGAACCTGAATAATCAAGGATCATGAAGGTGTAGGTACAAGAATTGTAATATTAAGTTATAATAAGTTATATTTTTGGAATGAAAAATGTTGAGGGTTGAATTATAGAGGTCTATTGAAGTTACAAGGACTATATAGAGGTATGGGTATAACCTAAACTACTTAGTTAAAATGGATGGATGAGATCCTTAGATCTTAGAATAGGTATCTAATATTAGTGATTACAAATAAAATTAGATATTAAAGATTATTTGGATTTATTTCATGAGAATGAAACATGGGAAGTAAAAAAATAAAAATGTAAGAAATTTTTTTAGAAAAAACAATTATTTAATTTTAAATAAGAGTCTAATTTTAGTAAGAGTAATAAGGAAAGGATGTTGGAGGAAATATTTTAGTATAAAAAAGGAGTGGACTTCTCTGATATTTTTTCAATGGTAGTTAATAACGCTACCATCCTGACAGTGATAAGGCATTTTACTTTTTATAGATTGTATTTGAAGTTGATGGATGAGAAAATATAATTACTTTATAGTGATTTGGAGGATGAATTATACATGAAGTAATCAAATGGTATCAAGGATAATCAAAAAAAATACATGGTGTGTAAGCTAGAGGAGTATTTATGGCTTAAAGAAATCACCAAAGAAATGGATCTAGGATTTTTATTCTTTTATATTTGAGTAAGGTTTCCTTTAGAGAAAATCATATCATTTTTGGTATAGGGATACATTTGGTGATGTAAGTTTCATTATCTCTCAATTGTATGTGGATTAAATTCTCTTTGTAGTTCTAGAAATTATTAAGATTTAGGAGGTGAGTGATGAGTTATCTAGAATATTCAAGATGAAATATATCATGGAGGATAAGAAAATATTTTGGATAATGATTGAGAGAGACTATAAAAAAATAATATTGGTTCTCTCTCAGAGTTAATACATCTAGAAGATAATTGAAATATTTGGAATTTCCAAATATAATATGATCTCAGATTCATTGTCTAAACACTTCAAGTTATCTAAAAGGAAAACATCAAAAAAATTAATGTGAGTTCAAGTACATGGAAAATTTTATATTCTTATCGGTAATAGGAATCTTGATATATGTCATGGTATATACAATACTCGACATTTCATTTTTAGTAAGATTGTTTAGCAGGTTCCTGAAAAATATGAGGAAATACACTAGAATTCCATGAAATGGATTATACATTATCTAAAAAGATCTAAATATATAGCTCTATTATTGGGAGTAAATGATATATTATGGGGTTATGTGGATACTGACTTTGGGGGAGATTTAGATTCTCAAAAGAGTATAATAAGTTATGTGTTCACATTTAGAGGAATGACAGCTAACTAGATGTTGAGTCTACAATTGATGGTGATATTTTTTACAATTAAAGTAGAATACACATCCATAATATAATCAAGAAAATAAATGATATAGTTGGGGAATATATTATAGTATCTTGGAAGGTTCTAGGAAGGTTGATAGTTTTTTTTATAGTCAAAGAGAAATTAATTTGGATATGAACCGAGTTCTTCACTCATAGATGAAACACATAAACCTAAATTATCATTTCACCTAGAAGATACTAAAGGATGGATAGATAGAGCTATTGTAGATATATGGAACAAAAAATCTTGCTGCCACATTCACTAAGGTCCTAATCCAATAAATTTTAGGAAACATTTTTCCTCAGTGGGGATAGGGTGATTGGAAGGTGGTGGAGACACTATTGTTTTTATAGAAGATGGACGAGTTTTTTTTCTCCCCAAGTTTTTGAGTATGTCATGGTTTCCTTGAAAGAAGTCCTCGAGTGGGATATTTATAGTAAATGTAAATTATGGTTTTGGGTTCAGATTAGATGATTAAAAAGAGAAAGTGGAAGTAGAAATCCAATGGAGTCAGGGATTTGGAAGTTAAATTTCTGGAAGATTTTAGTATTGTTAAATTATTGGAATATGTATTAATGGAAGTTATAGTATATTTTGGTGATTCTGATGATGATATGATAGAGTCATTCCTCAAGTTTTTATGGAATGCGTGGAATTTAAGAGTCATCAAAAGGAATTTAAGAGTAACTAAAACTATTTATTGGAACATAATAGTAAAGGAAAATGTTTCTAGAAGCAATAGAAGGTTAACATGTTCAACTTAGGGAATCCAAAAAAGATTATAATTCATTGAAACCAGTTAAATAGATGTGACCCACTATAAATGTAGGGTGGGACCACATGCACATGGGATATTGAGGCTAAGTGATTACTTATAATTAGTGATCTAATTGGTTATCTTTCCAAAGTGATTGAAATTCTTATATATTTTTATAGAAATGAAAATTTTGTAGGTATAGAGATCCATAATTTTCATACAAATATATTATATCTTAATAGAGGAATATTTAATATATTTTACAAATACACATCCGAGTACGATGAAGGTTTAGTATATTTGGAGAAAATATAAAAAATATTTTTATTTGATGAAAGATCTCCAACTTCCCCCAGAAAAATATTCTCACATACTACTATTCATATACATACTCAAATTAAAACATTTATTCATAACCTAGGGAAAGGAAACATAAGAAAGGGTAAGATTATATGATCAGTAAGGGAAAATAAGGAATATATCGATGATCACATAAGAATAAAATGTGAATAAGGGTATGAGAACATGATATTAACATTTTAAAATCTATACCCATCATATCATAGATCATAATCTTGAATGATAGTATAAATATTGAAATTTCATAAGATACGAATCTTGATGGACTAAAAGAACATAAGGAATTAGAGCATAACATTGGTGTAATACATAAGTTTTTGGTATACACATATGTATAGAAAATCATTTTCTCAGTCAAGGATCATTTCCAAGACTATTATAGTGGATTGGTGTAAAGACCCTGACCCCAGTAGCTCAGAGATGGTGCCTTACTTAATTACATTGGTATAATAAACAAGAGATCACATCTCAAAGGACTGAATAGTTTTGTAGATATGGAAAACTAGATACAAACATAAGATTTACATTACAACTTAAAATGAAATACAACTTAGAAACTCCATTCGAAATACCCATAGACTCCTAGATTAACCTTGCTAGTCATTCATAATATACATCTTTATATCCTGGGGAAAAATAAAACATAAGACAAGGGTGATCTCATATTATCAACAAGGGTAATAAATACAAAATAATCCATAATAAATTAGGATAAATAACAATTCAAGGTGAATAACTAAAACACATTCCATTAAAACATAATCTTGATCATAATCTGGTAGGAATAAAATCCTAATAATTAATTCCATATAAATAATAAAATGAGAATAAAACATAACAAGGGATATTCTACTAGTTGAATAATCACATGGTCTATCAATTACTAATATAAAAATTAGGTAATTCATAATTTCAGACATCATAAATATATTGTTAAGGCTTTAGCCAAGACACCATATGTAAATGGGTAAAACCCCTATCTAGTTTTTTCATGAGACCTACCGATGCATCGAGGGGATATAGAGGGCCCTACCCACCACTTAATAAGTACAATGAATTCTTAATATAAAAGGGGTGAAACATATTCAACAAATACATTCATATTGAAACTAAAATATGAAATTTTTATAACTATTCCCAAATAATAAGCATAATCATAAACCATCTAGAGTGATGTTGTGATTGGTATCAAAATATCACATCCCCATAAATAATCAAAAATAATTCAATAAACTATGATAGATAGTAACATAAGATATAAACTTCAATAAATAATAATATTAAATAGAGGGGTTTTAGGTATATGTAAATACTCTAATATAATCATGGATAAATTTTTGAGATAAAAACCCTTTTACTTTGGAAAGAAGAGTTCTTTTGGAAAAATAATTTATATAAAATCAATTTGTAAACATGTATATCCCAGAAATAAAATGGAAGGATAGTGAAATTTTTTTCTTTGAGGCATAAATTATGTCCAACTAAAGTGAAAACTTGTAAAAAGAGTTATTAAGAAACTTTATAATCGATCCACTTCAGTGCGGTTTAAGAGAAAATATAAAAGAGTCTTTAAAGAGGACAAGGATAAATTGTTTACATAAAACAAAAAAAATAAGAGAAAATATATTTTTTATGAAAAAAATAGTTATTTTAGAGAAATACTAGTTTATTAAAACATATTTTGGATTTTACTTGAAAATAGATGAGAAATTGGGAAGTTCCCTTTAAACAGACTTGAATATCAGGAGCAATTGAAAAGGGAAACCTTATAAATCATCTATTTCCCCATAAAATAAACATGAAAGGATCTAGATACATGAGTTTGGAACATATAAATATAATTTAAAATAATTATATCAAAATAAATAATAATTACAATGGGTTAAATAGAGAGAAATTGTAACCCAAAGGAAAAATGGAGATTCGGGTAGAACCCTTACCATATGTTAGAAAGCATTCTGCACTTTCACTTAACATCATGGATAATGAAATTAGATTCATTAATAATTTAATTCAGAATCTTTTAAAAATTTATTTTATTTAGTATTATTTTATTAAGATTATTTATGGTTTTTTTGATGAGTTATAAGATTCAATTTCACCATTTTTAAGTGTTTGTTTCCTTGGTTTTCACGATTGGTTCACTTGTATACATGTACAAAAGATCATGTGAAATGGGAATAGTTATCCAAAATTGAAATTATATGTTATTAATGATATTAAAAAAGATTTAATAGTTTTATATATCATGTTTATAGATATGAGGATGATTTAATAGATAAAATTTTAATGATAACTGTTTGGATTATTTCGGAATTTTTTCGATCATCACGCACTAGTTTAGTTTAATTAAATAATATAATTTATATATACTAGTTATAGAACACTAATAAGTTTTAATTTATATATTATAATATTTATTAACCATAAAAATGGTTTTATGACCATATTTGAAGGTTTTATTAGAAAACTAAAGAATCATTATCCATGAAGGTGGTGAATGGACACCTCACGGACGACGTTTTCATTTTTAGAACAAAACAAAGAAGAGAAAAAAATTGATGGTGGATATAATATTATCATAAAAAAATTACATTATATATAATATAATGAAATTTATCATGAATTTTTTGATAGAGGAGGTAAGTAAATTACAAGAAACTAAAAGAAATTGAAAGAAAATTAAAAGAACGAAAGGGGATTTACCTCTAGAATTCATCTCCTTGATAACCTCTTTAAGGAACTTTCAAATGGTGTTTTGGTAAGACCAATAAGACCAGAACATTTAGGAGAGGTTTGGGAGAGTAAATGGATAGAATATAAGAAATCTTCAAGGATTTGGAGGTGTGATGAGAAGGGGTGGTGAGGGGTGGTATTTAAAGTGGAGGAGAGAGAGTGTTTTTTTATTATTTTATTCATCAGTTTATTATTTTGGATTAATAAAAGAAAGGGTTTATTATTGTGACTAAATAAATTAATTATTTAATGTGATTTCGAAATATTGGTTTCTTATATCATGCATGATGTTTTAATTTATATATTTGGCATAAAATTTTAAATACCGTAAATTATCATATTTCACTATTCATCAAAAATTCAAATATTTTAATAAAATCCCAAAAATTCACCCTAACCATTTTTCAATGTATATAATTAAAAAATGAACTCAATTTTATGAAAATAATTTTCTAAATATGAGAAATTTAATTTTTAAATAAAATCATCATTTACTCTAAATATACCAATTTTAATATTATAATTGTTTTTATGATGCTATTAAAATTAAACTAAAGTATCATAAAATTATATTATAATTATAAGAAAAAAACATTAATTTATGAATCAATTTTATCAAAATAAAATTTCTTTTAAATCATTATATTAATTATAAAATTTTAAATAAACATTTATTTTTCACAAAAATACCAACACAAAATTTATTATTTTTAAAACATTTATTTACATATTCTAGGATATAAATATACCATATTTTAATTTATAATATAACCAAATTTTATTTATACTTTCATAGGTGAATTTAATACTATTGGTCATATTACTATTCCTAATGGTCACATTACTATTCCAATAGTCATATTTAATAGTATATTACAGTTTTAAACTCAGTGTTGTGTAAATCAAAAACTATAAAATATATTAAATTTATAAGAGGCATACCATAAAATCTTAGGGTGTTTCATTATCCCCAAAATCAAAATTTTCATCCTCAAAATTTCCAGAATGTCACCTCATAAAAAGATTTAGGCAGTTCAACATCATATGTTCATCTGGTTCCCATGTTGCCTCTTAAATTTTAAGATTTTTCCAAAGTACCTTAACCAATCGAGTCATCTGATTCCTCAACATTTGTTCCCTTGTGTCCAGAATCTAGATAGGCTCTTCACAATAAGATAAATCATGTTCCAATTCTATTCCTTCACAAGTGATAACATGCATTGGTTCTGGTATATACTTCCTTAACAAGGAGATGTGGAACACATTGTGTAATTTAGAAAGGCTATATGGAATCTCTAAATGATAATACATAGATAAAATTATATCCAAGATTTCAAAACTTCCAATGTACATAGGGCTCAGTTTCCTTTTCTTTCTAAATCTTATAACACCCCCCATAAAGATACTTTCAGAAAAATATGATCTCCCACATAAAACTCCAAATCCTTTCTTCAGTTATCAACATAGATATTTTGTATACTTATATCTTATTTGATATGGATTTGAATAGTACTTACCTTTATTATGGTTTCCTTCATAAGTTTTGGGCCTACAAGCCTCCTTTAACCAACTTCATCCTAACAAGTTGGTGTATAGAATCTCTTTCCATACAATGCTTCATATGGTGCCATTTGAATACTTTAAGGGAAACTATTATTGTATTAAAACTCTACCAAAGTTACATAATGATCCCAAATACCTTGAAAGTCGTGTGAGAATGATCTCAAAATTTCTAACAATGTTTGAATGGTCTTTCAGACTGCCTATCAACTTGAGAGTGATAAGTTATACTCCAATGAATCACAGTTTCAAAATCTTTATTAAGACTTTTCCAAAATTTCAATGTACATCATGGATCATGATGAGACAAAATTGAATGAGGTGCTCCAAAAAGTCTTAAAAATTCATTAATATAGAGTCATACAAGGAACTTCAATGGAAAATCCTCCCTTGTAGTGAGGAAATGTGTAGATTGGGTAAGATGATCAACAATTACCCATATTTCATCATTCTTTCATAGATTTTTTGGTAATCTAGTGAAAAAATCCATAATAATTTCATCTCATTTCCATATAGAAATAGTCATAGGTTGAATGAATCATCTATGATTTTTCTTTCAGCCTTTACCTGTTGAGATACTAAACATCTTGATACATAATCATCAATTTCCCACCTCATGTTTTCCCACCAGAAATGTTCCTTAAAATATTTATACATATTAGTGCTACCATGGTGTATATAGAAATTCAAGCTATGGGCATAATCCAATAACTCCATTTTTAGATCGAGTATAGTGGGAACATAAATTATCTTTCAAATTTTTAATATTTCATCTTAATATATGAATTTTACCAATTTCCCATCATTCACAACTTTAATTTTCTTTTGAAAATTCTCATAATCAGACTGAGAACTTTTAATCCTTTCCAATAAAGTTGTTTTGTAAACTATTTTTAAAAGTAGTTATGATTCACCTTCCTTAATAATTCCCATATCCATATTTTCTAGATCTATGTACACAGGTTCCTTTTCAATATTTTTTTTTCAGAACTCCATGATCATTTCTACTCAACGTATCTGCTACCTTATTTGACTTCCTTGGGTGGTAGCGTATTGAACAATCATAATCCTTGAGTATCTCGAGCCATTACCTTTTCTTCATGTTGAGTTATTTGTGTGAGAATATATATTTAAAACTCTTGTCATTTTTATATATCTCACACCTTTCACCATAGATATAGTGTCTCCATATTTTCAGAGTAAAGATTACAACTGCTAACCAAATATCATGAGTTGGATAGTTTTGTTCATGATTTTTTAACTTAATTGGTGCATAGGAAATAAATCTATCATTATTCATAAGCACACAACCAATTCCTTTCTTTGATGCATCACTATAAATCACAAATCCACCATTTCCCGATGCTAGATTCAATATCGAAGCATTCACTGATCTCTTATTCAATTCTTCAAAACATTCATCACATTATTTTTTCCATATGAACTTAACCTTTTTAAAAGTAAGCTTGGTTAATTGGTTAGATAATTTGGAAAAATTATGAATTAAATTTCAATAGTAACTTTCTAAACCAATGAAACTACATACCTAGATTTTTTCTGTTGGGGTAGTCCATTCCTGGACTTCCTTTCTCTTTATAGGATCAACTGAGATTCCATGCTTAGAGAAAATATGGGAATGAAGAGAAACTATTTTAATCCATAATTACTACTTGTTAAACTTAACATATAACTCTTTTCTTCTAAAATTTTCCAAAAAAACCCATGTTTTTCTCATGTTCCTCATAGATTTTTTAATATATAAAGATATCATAAATAAATACCAAAAAAATCATCAAGATATTACTTGAACACTCTTTTTATTAGATCCATAAAAATAGAGGGTGTATTAGTTAGTCCAAATGGAATTACTGTAAGTGCATAATGTTCATACCTTGTTCAAAATGTTTTCTTTGGAATATCTTTCATCCTCACGAAATTTATGATATCTGGGTTGAATTTGAATATTAAAAAAATATGGATCTCCATGAAATTTATCAAATAAATCATCAACACAAGGTAGAGGATACTTTTTCATTATTGTAATAGCATTTATTTCCCTATAATCAATGCAGAACCTCATGGATCCATCTTTCTTCGTGACAAAGAGAATATACGATCCCCATAGAGAAATAATAGGAAGAATAAATCATTTATCACTCAATTCAGCTAGTTTTTTATTCATCTCCACTAATTCCACAATAGAAATTCTATAAGGAGTCTTTGATATAGGTCTTGTATTAGGAATTAAATCAATAGAGAACTCAAATTCTTACTCTAGAGTATTTGCAAGTAAATTCTCTGGAAATACATCAATGTATTATTTCACAATAGATACATATTCATTCTTAATACATATTTCCTCATCTATAGATTATTTTTTCTCTTCCTCACTAAGGATTTCATTTTTAAGAGACACTATAGGTGGATCCAGATATGACTTGGATGATGAGGTATCCCCACTAAAGATAAGAAATTAAATATCTTCATCACTAATAATAATTTTCTTCTTTTTTCAATAATTTTTTGAATTATATTTCAAAACCCATTCCATACCAAGGATTGTATCAAAATCAACCATAGGTATTATGATAAAATCAGCAATTAGAGCATGTTTGTGTGTTATAATAGGAATTTCAAGACATATATTTGTTGCAATAAGGATTCTACTAGGAGTCTTTAATGACAAATCCCTTATTTAGGTGAATTGTAAATATCTAATTTTTAAAGAAAACTTGGAAGATATAAAGGAATGTGATGATCTAGAATCAAATAAAGATTTATCTAAATTTGAGGAGATGATTAAAGTACCTACCACTATATCATTAGGAAATTCAACCTCGGTTGTTGTGACTACATAAGAATATCCTTGTTCTCCTAGCCTTTTATAGGGAAATTTTCCTTGATTCTTAGGAGAATAATTTTCATAATGTCTCATATCATTATAATTGTGGCATTGAACATTGGTATCTTCTTTCTTTCCCTTGAAATCATGGTCTTTGTGGCGTTTTTCTCCACACTTGTAACAAACTCCCATCCCTAATAAGAATGTTCCATTATGTTTCTTTCTATATTTATTAATGGATGGAAATTAAACTCTTCCCTTCTTCCCCTTTTACTTATTTCCTTTTACATAGTGTTCATATCCCCTCTTCCTCTAATGATTTCTTTGAAAGTCATAATACCTAGTGAATTATTTCTCTATCTTGATAGCATATGAGACTATATCTTTGTTTGGTGAGAATGTTTGGGAGACTAGTTCCCTTAAAAGTAATGGTTTTAAACCATAAAATAATCGATCAAAATTGATCCTTAGATTATGTATATAGTCCATGTCATGCCTTTCTAACCTTGTAAAGTTGGATTAATACTTGGCAGTTTTTTCATCCTCTTTTTGTCACGGGCTCAAGAATTAACTCTCCATATCCACTCTCAATTCTTAAGAGAGATATTTCTCCAAAAAAATCCCTTAAAATCCTTCCATTCCATATTTTCAATTTCTTCCTCCACCATTGTGTTTTGAATCAATGACCACCATCGATCTACATCCCCTAATAGATGATAAACTTATATGATAACCTTATCCCTTTTGTTACTTCCCAAAGCTAGAAATAACTTCCCTAAAGAACTTATCCACTCCTTAGCTAAAAATGGGTTTTTATTCCCATTTAATGATGGAGTTTTTTGTCTCATGAAGTTATATAACATTGTTCCTCCATATTTTTAATCAAGATGCTCCGTATAGGTTAGGTTATTAGTCATAAATTGAGTCAGCTGTCTCAGTATAGTTATAAGTTTCTCATATCTAGTTGCATCTCCTACTCCAACATCATTATCTTGAATTGGATAAAAATACCTATATGGAATACGTGCATTGATACGATTTCCATTTCTTCCACTATGTTACATTTATAAATAATGGAATATAATAAATTAGACTATTAATCAAAATGAATAATTTAGAATTAGTAATGCTTAAAATAAATTGAAAATTTTTTTCATAGCTAATCTCATAGTCATAAACAAGGTTTTTTGGGGACATATTTACATTTAAATCCTTCATAATGGTTTGTAAAAAAATTAAATTATCATAATCATGTTTCCTAAGAGAGTCGATTGAGGTATGCAGTAAGGCTCATTATCGTGTACCAGGTTATGACAAGTCAGGCCCAACGCACCTTGTCGGAGTTGTTACCCCTAGGTACATTTGTGCCAAAACCATGTCCACTTGTAGTATCCATACATAGATGTATTTCTAGTAAGACCCTCACAATATCTACCTTACCAAAATTCAAGTATTTTAATTTATTATTATCATTAATGTATATCATAGGGTTATGTTTCCTAATCTAGGTTTTCTAAATATAGTTTCAAAGGTTTCTACTAAACTTTATCCAATACCAATAGTAAAGATCCTGGCCCCAATAGCTTAGTGTTGGTGCCTTAATTAATTACATTGGTACTATGAACACGATATCACATCCCAAAGGACCTAATAGTTTAGTAGATTTGAAAAAATAGATACAAAAATAAGTTTTATATTATAACTTGAAATGAAATACAACATATAAACTCCATTAGAAGGACCTATAAACTCATGGATTATCCCTATAATTCATTCATAATATATATCTTTTTATATTAGGGAAAAATAAAACATAAGATAGGGGTGATCTCATATGTATAGTAAGGGTAAGAAATATAGCATAATATATAATAAATAAGTATAAACAATAAGGCAAGGTGAATAACTAAAAAATGTTCAATTAAAACATAATCTTGATCATAATATGGTAGAAATAAAAGCTGAATAAATAATTCCATATAAATAATCACATGAGAATGAAACTTAACCATGGATATTATAATAGTCGAATAATCACATGGGCTATCAATTACTAATATCATAATGAAGGAATGCATAATTCTGAACATCATAAACATACCATCATTTCTTTGTCAAAGACACCATATGTAAATGGGTAAAAATCCAATCTTGTTTGTCTCATGATACTTACTGATGCATTAAGAGGCTATAGTGGTCCCCACCTATCACTTACTAAGTCCAATGATTTCCTAATATGAAAAGGGTGAAACATAATCAACATATAAATTCATATTGAAACTTTCATATGAAATTTAAATAACTTTCCCCAAATAATAAACATGATCATAAACCATCCAGAGTAATATGGTGAATGGTATCAAGATAATACATCCCCATAAGTAATAATAAACCATTTAATAAACTATGGTAGATGTTAAAATAATAAATCAAATTAAATAAAACATAAGATTCAATAGAGGGTGTTGAAGTAGATATAAATACACTAATAGAAACATTGAGAAATTCTTGAGAGAAATACCCTTTTACTTTGGAAAGAATAGTTCTTTTGGAAAAATCATTTGTATAAAATCAGATAGTAAAAAATTTATATAATAGAAAGAAAATATAAGTACAATGAAATTATTTTTGAGTCATAAATTATTTCCAACTCAAGTGAAAAGATGTAAAAATATTTTTTAATAAACCTTATAATCGAGCCACTTCAGTGCGGTTTAAGAGAAAATATAAAAGAGTCTTTAAAGCAGAAAAGGCGTAATTATTTACATAAAACTAGAAAATATCTAAGATATTTTTTCAGGATAAAATTAGTGATTTTATAACAATATTGGTGTATTAAAATATATTAAGTAGTATACTTTAAAATGGGTGATAAATTGGTAAGTTTCCTTTAATCAGTCTTGCTTATCATGATGAATTGAAAAGGGAAACCTTATAAATCATGTATTTTCCCATAAAAGAAAGATGAACTGATCTGGATACATGGTTTTGTAACACATAAATATAATTTAGAATAATTATATAAAAATAAAAAATAATTACATTATGGTGAACATATGGAATGTGTAAGCTAAAGGAAAAAATGGAGATTCGGGTAAAATCTCTTACCTTATATATGAAAGTGTTCTTCACTTTTACTTCACATCCCTAATAATGAATTATATTCATTATTAATTTAATTAAGAACCTATTAAATATTTATTTTATTTATTATTATTTTATTAAGTTCATTTATGTTCTTTTTGATGAGTTATAAGATTCAATTTTGTCGTTTGGAAGTGTTTTTTCCCTAGTTTTCACGATTGGTTCACTTGTATACATGTACGAAAGATCAGTTCAAATTGGAATAGTTTCCCAGAATTGAAATTATATGTTATTAATTAAATTAAATAATATTTAATGGTACTATATATCATTTTTTCAGATATTAGGATGATCCTTTCGATAAAACGTTAATGATAACCATTTGAATTATTTTGGCATTTTTTTGATCATCACACACTAGTTTTGTTTTAGTAATTAATGTCATATTTATATACTAGTTATAGAACACGAAATAAGTTTTAATATACATATTATAATATTTTATAACCTTAAAATGGTTTTATGTCTAGTATTTAAGGATTTATTAAAAAATAAAAGAATCATCGTCCCTGAAGGTGGTGAATCAACACCTCACCGACAGCATTTTCATTTTTAAAACAAAATGGGGAAGAGAAAAGAATTTATGGTGGATATCCCATTATCATAATAAAATTATATTATATATAATATAAGGTATTTATCATCCATTTTTGGATATATTATGTAATTAAATGCTAAGAAATTAAAACAAATTGAAAGAAAATTAAAAGAACGAAAGGGGATTTACCTCTTGAATTCTTCTCCTTGATAACCTTCTTAAAGAACAATGAAATGGTCTTTTGGTGAGACTAAGAAGAACAGAAAATTAGGGAGAGGTTTGGTAGAGTAAATGGAAAGAATATAAGTTGGATTCAAGGCTTTTGAGGTGTGATTAGAAGGGGTGGTGTCGGTGGTATTTATAGTGGACGATAGGGGTGTTTTTTTTATTATTTTATTCATTTGTTTATTATTTTGGCTCCAGATAAGAAATATTGTAGATTATTGTGAATAAATATATTAATTAATTCATTTGAGTTTGAACTTATGGTTTCTCACATCATGTATTATGTTTTAATTCATGTATTTGGGTTAAAATTTTAAATACCGTAAATTATTGTATTTCACTATTCATAAAAAATTCAACTATTTTAGAAAAATCGAAAAAATTCACCCTAAACATTTTTCAATATGTATAATTAAAAAATTCACTCGGTTTTATGAAAATTGTTTTATAAATATGGGAAATTTAATTTTTAAATAAAATCATCATTTACTGAAAAAATACTTATTTTAGTATTATAATTTTTTTATGACACTTTGAAAAATTAACTAAGGTCTCACAAAATTATCTTATAATTATAACACAACAAAATATTTATTTATGAATCTATTTTATAAAAATAAATTTTCTTTTAAATTATTATATTAATTAAAAAATTGTAAATAAACATTTATGTTTCACAAAAATACCAACACATAATTTATTGTTTTAAAAACACTTATTTACATATTCCATGATATAAATATACCATATTTTCATTTATAAGATACCCAAATTTTATTTATACTTTCATAGGCGAAGTTACTATTCTATTGGCCATATTACTATCACTACAAAGAAAATGGATTATACCAATAGAAATTTATTAACAGATAATATATCTGTTGGTAAAAAAGATCAATTCCAACAGATATTAAGTTATATTGGTATTAATTTTTAATACCAACACTTCTTTTTACCAACAGATATATCTGTTTATATTGATCATTTAATACCAACATATCATTTACCAATAGATGAATCTATTTTTGTTTTATAATAATACCAAAACATTATTTACTAACACATGAATCTATTATTAATAATGATATTAACAAAAAAATATTTTTCCATTAATAAAAAATGTTACAATAAACCATTCAATAACAAAAAAAAATTATCAATAACCATTCAAGGGAAACATACTATATACATATGTACATATATATATTATTTTTATGGATAATTTAAATTTTTATTTCACAGAGTTTTGATAAAAATATCTCATAATTTATTTTAATTTTAAATTTTATTTATATATAAAATGTTTTTATATTTTTCAACATTTTTTATTTTGTTTTCTTGAAATATTAACCATTTTTATATTTTCCAATATTATTTATTAAATAAACATTTAAATAATTTTTATAAAAAAATTAACACCACTAAACCCTAATTGATATTGTCTCCCCTTGTTCTATGTTCGGCCTCTCATTCCAGAGCCTCAACTTGCATCCCACCACCCTACTCCGGCCTCACCACCCATAATCCCACCTTGCATCTCATTAGCCCTATCTCGCTTTTCATCCCACTCCATCATCATTTCTCTCTTAAATCTCATTTGATGAGATTTTGTATTCTTTCTTATGATGTTATGTGGGGTCGGTCTCATATAGTGATTTTGAGATTGTTTAGATTTCTTATCGTGTTTTTTCTTTAGTGTTTCTTTCCCATAATTTCATTTTAAACCTCAACTTAATTTTATCTTCCCTTTACCTGTTTTTATTTGGGGTATTTCAATTTATATTTAAATTGGTTTTAATTTCCATCTTTCATATACTTTTTTGGTGGAAAGATCTCAACGATAGATGTCATTAAGGTTGGATGCAGTTTTCATCTCTAGCAGCCCTGCTAGGTCTCGAAGGCATTCACCCCATCCTAGAGAGAGATTCATCTATCCATATTGATGTTATGGGTACCATAATCTTCGGTGTTCTCGTTCTCCCTGATAATGAATCCTGGATTTATCAAACATTTCTTCATTCTATTCTCTATGTGAATTTATTCTTCAAATCTGGATCCTTCTTCTACTTAATTTTTCAGATCACACACCTATTTTGTTTCATCTACACAAATTGTTAATAGTGTTTGGGATACTGTAAGACAAGAATAATCTTTTTATTATTATCATGGGATGTTAGTGGAAGTCTTAGAAACACAAACTGTTAATGATCAGTTGATATTTTATACATTGGGACATGCATTATATATATGAAATAACACATGGAATCCTAAATTACAAGTGGCTATATGGGGAAAGGGGCATTGAGATAGAATGACTTGTATTGTGGTGGTTATAATACCTACATTGAAGGCAATCCCTCCTCTTTTGTAGCCAAAAAAATATGGTAATTATGCCATCAAATCCATGTTCCACAAAAAAACACTTTTAATCATTTTCTAATGCTGAGAAAGTGTACTATGATCTATATGTTCTCAAGGAAATATTTTAAGAAGGATCTTTCATGGTTTTTGAAAGGTATGTATTTGATGACTATTAATGGATTTCAATAATGTTTTAACCCAGAATTGGTAGATTTTAGGTTGAATATTAAGTACCCATTGTGTGTTATGATCAAGTTGTTCATCTATGTTTTTTCATGTGGATATCTTCCATGGTGAAGGAACTACAGTGAACATTGACTCCACTAGCTCGAGGAAGGTCCATCCCTGGGATGGTCTATTTATCAGCTCAAGATTCTAGGATAAGAAGGGGGCCATGGATGGCTAGAGGAGACCAGGTGGTCCTGCTTCACTCCCTCACCGCATTTCAATATTTCTTCTTTGGATACTCTTATGTAGTTTTTTCATATGGAACATCATGATACGACTACTTGGGTTGGTTATTTATATAAATATTCATGAGGTAAATAGATATATTTATGGGGTTGGGTTGTGATGTTTTTATAAAATTATATATAGTTATTATATTTAATTATATTTTAGTCGTTTTTTAAGTTTTCATTGTATTTTTATCTATAATGAAGATAAGTTCACAAGTAAAAATGATCCTTTTTAGTGAACATTCATGGAAATTACCTTATAGTGCATTGATTATGTGATTATTTCTTCAGTTTATATTTTTTTAGTATGATTTGTATAATAAATTTTTAATATTATTTATGTATGTTGGTGGTATTAATGCTTTAAACTGTTTTTTGTGTCAAAAAATAGTTACAAGACATATTTGAATAATTAACCACTTTTAGGATTAAGTGTCCCTTCAAGATCTCACTCAAGGCTAAGCTATTCAATGAGGCACAGTGGGTAGCTTACAGAAGTTGATTAGGTTTTAATGTGTGATTACTATTTCTTTCTCTTTTGAATTTTTTGTTTGACTATATTTCTTATTTATTTAGTAAAATATTCTAGTGTATATGATTTTTTTTTAATTATATTCATTTGTTTTTTATTTGGGAAAACCAAAAAAATTATTTATGCCTATTTATTCTTTTCATTTTTTCATATGTTCTTTTTCATATTGTTCATAATGAGATGCTTGTACAAAATATAAAATATGATGTTGTCTTTTTATTATTATTAATGTTTTATTGGAATTACACTCATTTCTTATAAGTGATTTGAAAAAATAATAAGAAAAAAATAATCTGGTTAAATGTTAAGTTTGTTCGTTCATTGGTAAGTTATTATGATGATCAACTCGTGTGAATGAAGGATTTTTAAATGTTTATCACAAGTATATTTGGAATTTAGATTGATAATGGAAGTGATCCTATATAATTTTCTTCTACTTTACATTGCAGATTTGATAATTATACTATGTGACTATTCTACTGTGTGATCAGAAGTACATGTGGTAAGGGGGAAGGCTTCATCATCACCTATGTGAGTATCCCTTATAAATTCTTGAGTGGAGTGATAGTAGCTGGATTCATTATTTTTCAATAATCAGGGCCTTCTAAATTGTATCATTTTATTCATTTTCATGTTATGGAATGAAAGAGGAAGTCTAATTGATATTCAGTGGTATGAAAGGTATGCACAAAATTGATAATGTGTCTTGAAGTACTCATCTAGACATGAACATAAACCCAGCAGACTTGTTTCATAGGTATACCGTAACATCTTTTTAGATAAATTCTTTATTCCCATGATCTTTTCTATTGTATGTGAACTCATATTTTTGGATTTACAACTTTTTATTCCAGACTTCTTTTATTTATAGAGCATCTCTTCAAGATATTTGGACCACATGAGTAGGTGGTGTTATGACATATTTTATATAATTATTTAACTCAAGTTCAAGGTAGGGTCTACTAAATTTTATGGTGTTAAAGAATATCATTTGTTTCTAGATCAGATAAATTTTCAAGTTTTTTTAGGATCCTTGATGTTATGGAAAAATATTTATTAAAAACCTGAGGTCAGTTTACTAATTTGGATTTCTCCTAGTTATCTGTTTACTCATTGACCTCTCTTTCTTTTTTTAATGGTTTTCAGAAATCGAAATGATTGTGTAATACTTTATTAGATTTTCAGTTATAGTGGAAGCATGGTGATGGATGGATCATACAACCATTTCATTGTAACATTTCATATACTTCTTCCTTGATTGCTTATTCTCTCACTAGGAATTCTCTTGTGAGGAATAATCCACTGTTGGTCCTGGGGCATGGATGCATGGGTGCCTGGAGATCACTGGTCGTTGTGTGGCATAGATGGGTTCCGCTTGGATCGCTAGCATCCCAAGGCATTGACAAGCTTCTGGTGCTCATTGGTCCACGGTGTGGCATGGATGGACTGCTATGCTGGAATGGGGGATGGATTTGGGTTGGTGGGGGTGTGTGATGGAACCTATTGGGGAATGTATTTTGTATTGATTCATTTTTTATTAAATTTCATTATTAATATAATTAATTTTTTTCTAATTTTAAACATGTTTGTAAATATTCTTCTCTTTAATAATTAAACCATATGTATTATATATGATAAATTAATAAATATAATATGAAATTTTATTAGAAATAAAAATTTATAATTATTATTCAATTACAATTTATAAACATATATTATATGTTGGTAATATTATTACCAACAGAAGAATATGTCCATAGAACTTATTGCTAAATATTTTAATCAACATATATATTATCTGTTGGTATTATTATAATTGTAAAAGAATGATTTTATCGATTTCAAAAACATTCAGCGACCGAGTTTTTACTGACAGTTTAGTGATAGGTACATATATGTTGGTAAAAATTTTTACCAACAAAAAATATAATTTTACCGATAAATATGTCCCTGTTGGAAAAAGTGAAATATTTTGTAATGTATTCCTAATGGTCACACTACTATTACAATGGTCATATTTAATGACATATTATTGTTTTAAACTTGGTGTTGCATAAAGCATAAACTATCAAATATATTAAATTTAACAGAGGCATACCATAAAATATTAGGGTGTTAAAATTGATTTCACTCCTTATTAAATCATATCCTAATTCAAGGTTTACTCTCAAGACTATCATAGTCGACATAGTCCCTTATTGAACTGGGTTCACTCCCCATTCTAGTCCTTATTATCTTATAAGATATCTATCTTTACCCAATTTATTGTAGGGTTATATAATTCAACACCCAACCTTCACATAATAAATTACATTCATATGTGTTCCATAAGATCTTAAAACATTCATCATATATCATAACCTATAGAAATTAATGGGTTTCATAAACATTTCAACAATTAATCATAGAACAACCCATGGAAAATAAACTGGTTTCATAAACATATCTTCATAATGATCATAAACAATACAGAGAAATAATAAGGATTGTAACATTGAATAATATCTTCAATAAATCATAATTAACATCAAAGTATGTCATCATGGATGAAAATTTTCTCTAAAATATCCCTATAATAATTATTGAGGAAAATACACTTTCATTTTGAAATCAATTATTTAAAACCCAAATATTTCCAAAATATTAAGGAAACTTTTTTCTTTGAAAACATCAATGAAAACTTTTAAAGGAATTTTTAAATCATGGATCATTAATTATGGCATTAAATTTATTTCATGTCATGTACATTAAAAAAAATATTCCTTTCATATTTTTAATAAAAAGTTAAAATCACCTTGTTCAGAAAAAGAAAAGAATATTTCTTTTAAAACATTTTTTAAAAATTAAAAAATGGATAAAAATGTCATAAAGTTTTCATATAAGAGTATTAAAAATATTCTTTAAATAATTTTTAGGAATACATGTACATGGAAGAAAAATGATTTTTGACCGAAAAGATAAATAAAGCCGGTTTTCCTTAAAAACATTATTTAAGATTCTTAAGTTATTAAAGAGATAAAAATTAAAGAAAAACATATAATATCTATAAATTACCATAAAAAGGGAAAATTCTTTGGAATATTTAGATATTGTTCATAAAATTTCATCATTTGAAACTTAATTGTAAACAATCCTGATAAACAATGAGATTGTAACATAAATCTCTTACCACAAGTTAGACATTCTTATAAAGTTCTATAATAATATATAATAAATTAAAATTTATTATAATTCTATAAAAAATTAATTTCATACTTATAATATCATATATTATCTAATTATAATGTTTCAACATTTATTTATTAATAATTTATTATTAAAATTATCATTTCAGGGTGTTAATTGTTTCATTTTTTTCATGAGAATTTTGGTTCGGTTGTTCCAATACTTGTAATTTGATCATGGTTGAATAATAAAGCTAATTTTAATCATGATATAAATATAATATATATTCATTATATATATATATATATATATTTATTTATATTTATATTCATCCATGAAAGTTAGATATATAAAAATTATTTACACCATTCATGGAGTTGGAAGGTCGTACATACGCATGAACATTGCTTTCATTTTATAATGAAAATAAGGAAATAAAGATAAATATTATTTAATAATTATAGAAACATATTTATATAATGAATAAAATATGTATACATTCAATATATCCTTATTACTATCCATATAAAATCTAAAACGAAAAATAAATCGCATCACTTCTTAGAGGTGACAGTCCACACGTATACACGAGAGGCATTATCAAATTCCAATGAATGGGAATGTTATAATTTATATATGATATTATAATTACAGAAGAATAATTATGTCATAAATATCATATATAAACATTAAAATCATCATAATAACCATCTATGTAATATGGTGATTGAAAATGAATTTTATCGCTACGTGGAGGTGGTAGTCCACCCGTATGCACGATCGATGATTTCACTTCCCATTTGATAGAAAAGAGGATGAATAATAATTTTTACCTATTCATAATAACATATTATAATATTTATGATAATAAATATATTATTTTATGATGAATACCATAGATTTAAAATAGTTATATGAGGAAATAATTTGAAAGAGGTCAGGTAAGATGATTACCTCTTCTTCGGTAAGCCTCCTTTAGATCCCTTCTTAAGGACAATTGGAATGGTATTTTAGGAAGAAAAAAACATTCAATTTCTTTATATAAAAATTTATAATATAATTTTTTAGGTTTTTTATCTATATGGTTCAAAGTTGTTTAAAGAATATAAAATAGATATGTCCTTTCATAAGTGGAGGAGGGGATACACTTGGAATTTTTTATGAGATTAAAATATAATAATGTCGTGATCAAGAAAAATAGATCCAAAGGGACAAATATTTGAATTTTGATTGTATTGGTCTGAATATTTATATAAAATATGATTTAGATAATTTTAATTTGAAAACTTACCCTTATCGCTCATTTTAACCCCTCCCAAACTCGTTTTAACCTTAACTGTGGTAACGACTTTTTCAATTTTAAAGGGTTATAATTTTACTAATAAGGTGAAAAATTTCTCATAAATGGAAAATTTATGAAATATTATACCATTTATCATTATAATTGTTTTCTTTCAATATTTTTATTCTTTTTAGATAATTTAATAAAATATTATTTTTCATAAAATATCATTAATGTCATTTTTGACAGTATTTATTTAATTTGGATTTAAAGAAAAAAAATATAAAAATGAATTAAAATATAAACTCTTTAATAATAATTTATAAATTATTATTAACAATTAAATTCATTTAACACCATAATTCATCCAAAAAATATTACTTTTTATGTTTTTTGAAATCATTTACTTTGATTTTTTTACTGGTTTCACAAGCATTGTACTAGCATTCTGTAAGAATTTAAGGTAATTATACCATTAATAAAAATTAAAAAAAAATTAATTATTAAAAATTAATTAATAATGTTAAAAATAAACTTTTATAATCATTTATTACATATTATTATCCCTATGTGAACAAATAACAAAAATTAAAAGTAAGAGAATGACATTTTGGAGTTTTCTTTACTTAAAAAAAATATAAATGTTATTGTTAATGAAAAATGGAAAAATAAAGAAATATATTATAATATGGGATTTATATGGTCGAATTAATCTCAAAAAATGAATTAAATTCAAGTCTTGGGTTGATTTTGAGACCTTATATCATAGTTTTAATCATGTTTTACCTGTTTTACCCATACCAAGGTGACAAATATCTACCATGATTACTATTCAAAATAACCAGAAATAAAAGGATAATATTTACCATATTTTAACCTCATGATTAAAAATATTTTATCCATTTTTCAATATTAAATCACTAGATGTGGCAGAAATCAATTTTAATATAAATGTGTAAAACGCAACGAAAAACAATTTTTAGAAACATGTGTTTTTAAGCATAAAAATTAACTTATATCAAAATCATGAATATTTTTTATTAAAATGAAATTAATTATATTATTATAAATTGAATTTATTATATGTCACTTTAATACCAAATACAAAATATAATGGTGCTTTTAAATTACTTGATTTAATGAAAAGAAATGAGAGTATTTGGAAAATTGGTATTTTTCGTTATTCACAAAAAAACAATCATTTCATAAAAAACCCAAAATTTAACCATAAGTTAATTTTGTTAATATGATTTTAGTAAAAAATTCATTTTATAAAATAAAATTTTAAAAAGTTTCATAAATTAATTATAATTTCCATGCCCAAAATGCAATAAAATCATTTTTGAAGAAAATACATTTTTGAACTATAAAATGGCTTCACTAAATTTTGAGTGATTATTTAATAATAAATTAATCAATAAATTTTTATTTATTTGGACCATTATATATATATATCATAATTTTTTTACCCATACTCATACCTTTAACGACCTAAGCATTTATAAATGAAATTCCATTTTAAATGAGTAAATATATTATTAATTAATGATGTTATAGAAAACACATGCCCTACTTTGGTTATTTTATATCATTATAAGTTATATCCTATTGGATTTAAAATTCCATTAAGAATCATAACCATTGATAATATATTCATTTTATAGTGATTTTTATGATTAGTATATATTAAGGGTTATGATTAATTCAATTGACATGAATGAAAGAAGCGATGTCATTGACTGGTGGGATCATACCCTATGAAGACCATTTATCATATATTCTTAGGGACATATAATCACTAGTATTTTCCCTTTCTAATCCAAAATTGACATTCAATAACTAAATAAAAAATAAAAATCATTAACAAGAGAATTTTGATCTTATCAAGATCACGGCCCAAACCATATTCGTCGAACCACCCCAAGAACGTTTCACCAACACATACCTTACCCTTAAGGTGTATGCTGGTGTAATAAGGGGTTATGTATCTAGATAATAAAAATATAAATTTTTTTATTTTCCTTTTTAAAAGATATAATTATTATATGTATCTCTTTTTACTATTTCAATTTTATATGAGTTGATGAAAATTATATTTTGATATAAAGAAACCAAAATTGTATTTTTGGAAAATATATAGTTTTAACTAAAACTGTATTTTTAATAAATTAAATAATTTTGAAATAATTTTATTTTAATATAATATTATAATTAAATAATATTTATATTTAAATGATAATACAATTTAGTGAAGTCCAATATAATATTTATAAGGGTTGGAAAATTGTTATCGTCGTTAAAACCTATATTTTTTCAATAAATGGGGGATTTTTTTAAAGTGTAAATTTTAATATTTATAGAATTATTTTTATAAAATAAATATTATTTTTAAAATTAGTATGTTTTAATTATCCAACGGTGAATTTTTCATAATTTTCTGACATAATTGAATTTTTTGTTAAAATTTAAATACGGTATTAATATACAATATGTATTATGACAACATAAAATCCCAAAAAAGATTTAGTGAATAATATAAATAGAATCCCAGACCAAAAATAATTTTTCCATTTAAAATAATTTTTTTATTTTATTTGATTAATTTTATAGACCCTTAATGAATCCTCTAAAACCTATATTATAGTTTAAGTTTTTTAAATTAATTCCTTATGAACATGACTCACTTCTACATCAACAAGGGTATTATTTTAATGATTTATGTTCTTATCCATATAAAATATTTAAACCCTATCCTATTTGGAAGAAACCATGTGAAAAAATGGGAATATTTATGGTTTTGATTATTTTATCATATAAAGTCCAAAACCGAAGTTTGGAAATTAATAAAGAATTCCCATCTATTTTTCTATAAAAACCCACCCAACCTCCCATAACTACTCCCTAAAACACATTAATCATTAATTTACTATAAATTTACCACTCTATGTTCCTCCCAATGTGTTTAAAATCTATTAATAATATCCTCCCAATCTTTTATAAACTCCCACTCATGGTAAGGGGTCCTCTCCTCCTTTGTATTCAAGTAGTTTCTTTATATTATACCTTTTGATTATCAATTTTTCATGTTGGGGTATGTTTTTTCACATACCAATTACTATAATTATGATTTAAAAGTGATTATATACCCATTTCAATCTCATTAAACCCTTCCTTGAATCTTTATGTTCCCTCGTTATGCTGCTGAAATTTTCTTGCGATTTTCCATGCCAAACATTTGTGTAGTGAATATCCATCCCCATTTACACTCCAGTGTATTCACTTATATATACCTATCCTTAATTTATTTAGGTACTTCCATTTATGTAAAACTACATAATAATGTGATTAAAATCAATAAAATACATCCTTATGTTGTATGATCTATGTGACACACTTATGCATGTACATGGTATGAATGTGATGGGTGGGACATGAATTATATAGTACTCCAATAAATTGGGTAATGTTTTTATCTCATGGTATAAAATTTATAGTACATGTGAGGTTATCCTAATAACATTATTTTATTATTTTTTGGTGGTTATCCTTGACTTTTTCTTATGATTTTATGTTTTATATTGTTACTACATTTCTATGTTTGGTTGATGTTATCATCTAATATCATGCTTCTATGATCATGTTTATGATTATCCCCCATTTTATATCACCTTGATATTCCTCTTGACTAATATATATTTATTTCAACATTTTATACTTTTATTATTACATTACTAAGATTTATAGCTCACCCCTTTGTTATGTATGTCATCAGGTTATCCCATGCAAGTTTAAAAGAGCAATGGATTAGTAAGGTCATGTTGTAGATTTTTTAAATAATGTTTTTATAACCATGTTTCATGTTATTATTCTATGCACCTAATTTCCTCAAGACACTAGTACTCATTATCTTTTGGGATTTTATTACTTGTATCTTTATATAATAAATCATGAATTAATGTGTATTAAAGTTATGGGGTGTCATAGTTGGTATCAGAGAAACTTCTTGTTGTTTTGGGCGATTAGGATTTAAAACCTTAGTCATGCATCAAGGATAATACTGAACATATAAAAAATCCCTAAATTATATTAAAGTATATAATAAGTGGTTTCTAAGTAACCAAATTCCTATCCACATACTATAAGTGTATGTGGATCTTGTGTAGTTGTTCCTGGTGCTAATAACCCTGAAAGGGAACATTAGTCTTGAATTCATCGTCATTTGATGCATGATAAATAGGCCTTACTGCACACCTAGTTTGACACTTCCCGAGTATATTATTTGGTAAATTTATAATCTCTTTACAAACCATTATGAAGGAAATAAAAATGACCATAAATTTTTTTGATAGGAAATAGATCATGGATAACATATATTTAAACATTAAAATTCATAGGTTAAGGAAAATATTTTATTTCTTAGTTATACCTTTAGTGTTCATCGTTTTCCATTTATGTATTTAATAGTTTAAAATTTATCATCCCTTATTTTTCTTTAATTCTACTCAATGGTTGGAAATAGGAGAAATCAAGTCAACAACCAATGTGAGGGGTAATGTGATAACTACCAAAATGAGATGCCCAACCCACTGGGAGAAGTAATAGTGAACGTCATGATGATAATTTCTCAATTAAATCATGTTTTGAATATAAAATTTAATTAGGGGAAACCCCACATCCCCCTAGGAAATATAAAGTTTAAATTGAGACCTTTATGAGACGAAGGCCTCCAAATTTTAGTAGATCTTACAATCCTTTAATCATGGAATAATAGACAAAATCCATTGATAAGATCTTCTTAGTCCTTCAATTCTATGATAAAGAAAATTTCATTCTAGATGTTTATCTTATGGAGTTAGAAGCTAATCAATGGTGGATGTTGGTCAAAACTAAGAATCTTGGGAAGGAGATCAAAGTAAGGGATTGAAAATAATTCCAAAAAAAAGTCAATAAATATTTTCCTCTAACTCTATGACTTAAAATGGAGATTTATTTCTTTGACCTCAAGAAAAAGGATGATTAATACATTGGGAAGTATGAGGAAAAATTCACATGTCTTTCATGGTATGCCTCTGGCTTTGTTATTACCCCCAAAATTAAATTTTATTGCTTATTTGGTGGGATAATGAAGATTCAATGAAAATATTTGGTGATTTGAGTCTTTGAAAGCTATGAGAATATTTTCATATATACCCCCAAAGTCGATATAGATATCAAAGAATCTCAAATTTCACATGGGTCTGGAGATATGAAGAAGATAATGGATTTTAATTCTAGTGGAGTGATGGATAAATCTCATGGGGCTAATAAATTCTAACATCACGCTTTTCAAAAGTGTGGAAAGAAGCATACAAGAAATTACCTGAAGGGGATAATAAAATTCTTTAGGTGCGAGGAGGAAAGAGACCTAGCTAAGGAATGTCGATGGGAGGAACCCACCAATGTGATGGAAGAAAGGAATGATCCAATCAACCATTAGCTTATTGTGTAATATTTAAACTACAAGGAATAAGTACACTATGAGAATCAATACACTAAGAAAAGGGTTTTCAATTATAACCAATGATTACAACCTCCGAGACCTATAGAGAAAGAAAGAGCATATTCCATCACAACTAATAAGGTGGATCCCGGCAATGAAGTGATGACAGGTAAGCTAGTTATTCATTAAAGGATTTAAAACAAATTATTTGACTCTAGTTATACACTTTATTTAATATCACACAAGTTTATAGTATCTATTAAAACACCTCCAAAAACCTAGAAGTGTTTCTATCTATGAAATTGGAAAATGGGGATATTATTGCTTCATAAGAATATAATTCATCCATTGTCAAAATTTATAGGCTGAATTTTATAGAAAACCTTTTAATACTTCCTTTAGTAGAATTTGATTCTATTCTAGGCATGTATTGGATTTACATGAATAGAGCCAGTATAAATTTCTAAGATAATTAAATCTCCCTCTATATCACAAATAGTCATATGATACTATACAAGTTAAAGGAGGGGGATGAATCTCCTTTAGTATCATCATATCAAGCATGGAAGCAATGGCCCAAAGGCCTCATATTTTAATTTATTTATTTGGATAATCACCTTTTAAACTGTGTTGAAAAAGAAATATTACATAACTTATAGTTATAGAGGCAAAAGGCCCAATACATGACCCAAATGTCCAGAGACCCAACTACACCTTGAACTATCCTTCCCTATCATTTTCTTCATTGTTGATGCCTATCTCCCCACCTCACATGGATGATTGTCTAGAATTTCCCCGTGCAGAGATGCAAGGTGTCTAGTACTGATTGAGGTTTACATACCCTTTAAATTATGGATATTATTGCCTCATGATCAAGACTATCTAGCTAAAATTATTGAGACTAATGAAAATATCATCCTTGATGACATTCCCATTGTAAAGAAATTCACTTATGTGTTTCCTGAAGAATTGTCTATTCTTACTCATAGTTGAGAGGTTGAGTTCTCAATAAAACTTATACTTAGATCTTTTCCAATATCCAAGACTCCATGTATAATGAATATTTTTTAACTTGAATACCTGAATAGGAAACTACAAGAGAATCTAGATAAAGGTTTTATACTCCCAAGTGCTTCACTATGGGATGCATGGTTCATTTTCATTAAGAATAAGGATGGGTCAATGTACCTATGCATTGATTATCATAAGCTCAAAAAGATCATGATAAAGAATAAGTATCCTCTAACATATATTGATGACTTGTTAAATCAGATATGTGGGTACCAATACTTCTCTAAGGTGGATCTTCATCCATGATATTATCAATTAAATCTGAAGAAGGAGGATATCTCCAAGACTGCTTTTCGTACATGATATGGACACTATGAGTTCATAGTGATTCCATTTGGACTCACTAATTATACAACTATATTCATGGAATTAATGAATATAGTATTTAGGGATTACCTGAATATATATTTTTTTGTATTCATAAGTGATATTCTTATCTACACAAAAATTAAGGAGGAAAATCAGGAATATTTGAATGTTGTACTAAAGAACTTGTGAAAGGAAAAGTTAACTAAGAAGTACTATAAATATGTTTTCTGGATGGATCAAGTAATATTACTAAGGTATGTTATCACCATTAAAATTATATCTATGGATACTTTAAAACATAGGCAATTGAAGTATTTCCCATACCAATATATGTGAGAAATATCTATAGTTTCCTTGGATTAGCTGTGTACTATCGTTGATTTGCGATAAAATTCTCATGATTTTAAATCCCACTAACCAAGATAAATTAGAAGGGAGTCAAGTTTTTATGGACTGATGAATGTGATTAGATCCTTAAATAGTTAAAGTAGAGGCTAATCAATGCACTTTTACTCACATTACTCACCAATGGGGAAGGATTTGTGATTTAAAATGATGAATCTAAAAAGGGATTGGGTTTTGTACTCGTGCAAGATGAAAAAGTGATAGCCTATGCCTCCCTCCAATTAAATATCCATGAGCATAAGTACCCAACACATAATCTATATTTGGATATAGTGATATCTACATTAAAGATTTAGTGAAATTATATCTATAGGGATAAGTGTAACATATATATGGATCCTAAAATCCTTAAGTATATATTCACATAAAAAGAGACCAATATATTCCAATGAAGGTGGTTAGAGTTGATCACTGATTATGATTTTCCAATCCATTACCATCCTGTGAAGGTGAACAAAGTAGAAAATGATCTAATTATAAAGCATCCTATAATCCTATCCATGATGAGGATTTCAAGGGGTCTAATATTCTTAGATATGAAGAGGATAGACATAGAAATAATAAAAAGATATTCTTCTAACTTTCTCAAATAACTACTCAACCATCCATTCCTAAGGTGATCAAAGAGGCCCACATAGATGATTAGGTTCTAAAAATAAAGGTTATGAATATTTAGGAGTTATATTTTACTGAAGATAGAGTTATAAGGTTTTGAACCTGGTTATATGTCGAATAAAAACTAGAGATAAAGAAGTAACTTATGGATGATGTGCATAGCTCTTCCTTATCTATTCATTCATGAAGAACTAAGATGTGTGGGATCTGAATCAAAACTTCTAGTCGGACAATATAAAGAGTTAGATCACATTATTTGAATCTCAATTCTTGTTATGAAAACAATTCAATACTAAATGGAATAATTTTAAGGGTATTGCGCAACCATTTCACATACCAGTGTGAAAATGGGAAAACATGACCATGTATTTCGTCATAGGACTCCCCAAGACATCTAAAGGAAATAACACCATCTGATTGGTATTCAGTCTCCTTAAAAATTCATCTCATTTCATTTCTATAAATGGATATTTATATCTTGATCAACTCATCACGATATACATAAGAGAACTCGTAAGACTTCATTGAGTTGTACTCTCCATTGTATCTGATCAAGATCCAAGGATTACATTGAGGTTCTAGAGAAGCCTTCAGCAAGATCTAGATACAGAGATGAGTTTTAGTACTACTTATCACACTCATAAAGATGGTCAGTCTGAGAGAACCATCCAAAATCTAGTGTATATACTAAGATATTATTAAATGGATTTAAATATATTTTCGGTTTAGCATCTTACCCTAATGGAGTTCTCATATAACAAGAGTTTCCATTCTTGTGTTCAAATGGAACCTAATGAGTCTCTGTATGGGTAGAGGTGTTAGAATCCAATATAATGTAATGAATTTCAATAGATAAATCTTATGGGACTTGATATTATCCAAGATATGAAAGACAAGGTTCAAACCATTCAAAATCATATGAAATCCATGAAAATTTGATAGAAAAACTATGCATACAATCATAAAAAAACTAGAGTTTGAGGTTAGTGATAAGTTGTTACATCATACATCATTGTGGAATAAAATCATAAGGTTAGGGAAGAAGATAAATATTAGTCCAATATATGTTGTTCCCTTTGAGATCCTTGATCACATCAGAGTAGTAGCTCATCAACTAGCACTCTCACCTAACCTATCTCAAGTACATGATGTGTTCCATGTATCCCTCTTAAGGAAGTACATACCTGACCCCTCACATGTACTAAATCCAAAGGTGTTACCCTTGCATAATTATAATTCATATGATGAGAATTTATTGAATATATTAGACCATAGATAAAAATTTCAATGAAATAATAAAACTCACAAAGTCATGTTGTGGAAGAACCACAAGTTTGAGAAAGAGAAGTGGGAACTGGAATAGATAATGAAACAGAAGTATCTTGATCTGTTCTAGTGTACAAAATGAAATTTTGAGGATAAAATTTCTGAATTAAGGGATAATATAACAACATAAACATTTATAAATGAAATTCCCTTTTAAATGAGTAAATGCATTTTTAAGTAATGAAGGTATAGAAAACACCTGCACTAATTTTCTTATATTTGACCATTATAAGTTATATCAAGTTTGTTTTAAAATGTAGTTAATCATCATAAATTTAGATAATATAGAAACTGTACAGTGACTGTTCTGATTAGTATATATTAAGGTTTATGATTAATCCAATTGAAATAGATGAAATAAGTGATGGGCTCAACCAGTAGGATCATACCCTATGAATCATATTTATCAGAGCTTATGAGAGAGATAACATCACTAGTATTTTCCCCTGACCAATACCAAGCCAAGATTCAATAACTAATGCATAAGTGAAACCATTTTAGGTAGAATTTCATACTTATCGAGATCAAAATCCAAACCATGTTCTCCAAACCACCCTAAGAAAGTGTCACTATCACACACCTTACCCTTAGGAAATATACTAGTCTAATAAGGGATAATATATCTAGACCCTAACAATATGAATTTTTATATATTCCTTTTAAAAAAATAAAAATTATATTTACCCCTTTTCATTATTAGAATTTTATATTAGTTGATGAAAATTATATTTTGATACGAAGAAACCAGTATTGTATTTTTGGAAAATATATAGTTTGAATTAAAACACTATTTTTTATAAATTAAAGAATTTTGAAATAATTTTTTTTATATAATATTATTATTAAGTAATATTTATATACAAATGATAATATAATTTAGTGATTTCCAATATAATATTTATAAGGCTAATAAATTTTTTATCATCATGAAACTATACATTTTTCAATAAAGGGGACTTTGATTTAAAAGTGTAAATTCTCATATTTTGAGAATTATTTTGATAAAATAAATATTATTTTTTAAATCATAATGTAAAAAAATTATCCAACAGTGAATTCTTCATAATTTTTGGGTAAAAATTAAATACGATATAAATATATGGTATGTATTATAACATCATAAAAGCCCAAAAGTGATGTAATAAATAATATAAAGAAAATAAAAGACCAAAATAATGTTTCCCCTTTAAAAATTGTTTTTTATGTTATTTGATAAATTTTATAAACCCTTAATGAATCCTATAAACCTATATTATATTTTAATGTTTTAATATTAATTCCTTAAGAACATGACTAAATTCCACATCACTAATGGTATTATTTTAATGATTTCAGTTCTTATCTATATAAAATAGTGAAAACCATTCCTATTTGGTAGAAACCGTTGACAAAACCCATGTTAAGGTTTGTGTTTTTTATTATTTTATCATATATATTCCAAACCAAAAAGTTTACAAATTAATAAAGAATTCCCCTCTCTTTTTCTTTAAAAACCCACCCAACCTCCCATTCCACTTAACTCAAAAACCTTTGATTATGAATTTAATCTTCCTTTACCTATATATATCCCTCACATGGTGTTCCCATTCTCTTAGGAAACTTCACCTAAGCTTTTAGAATCACCTTCTCAAGGTAAGGGATCCTCTCCTTCTCCTCTTTATTCAACCACCTTCTTTATATTATTCCATTTTATTTCCAATTGTTCATGATGGGATATGTTTTTATATAACCCTATTATTATCCTTATTATTTCCATGTGATTAGAGACCCATTTCACTCTCATTAATCTCTTCCATTAATGTTTATACACCCTCGTTATGCTAATGATATTTTCCTATGATTTCCCATGCCAAAAATTTGTAATGTGAATACCCATCACCATTTCCACCCAAGTGTATTCCTCTAGATGTACCTATACTTTATTTATTGGTGGATTTCCATGTATGTTACCCATACATTTTAATTCTTTTATTAAAATTGATGATATACATCATTATGTTGTATGATCTATGTGAAGAACTTATGCATGTACATGGTATGAATGTGACAGGTGGGACCAGAATTACATATCCCTCCAATGCATTGGGTAATGTTTTATATCATGGGATACCATGTATGTGGAATGAGAGGTTATACTTGTAGAGAATCTGTTTTTTTAAGGTATGGATATTTTTTTGTTTTAATTCTTTGTTTTATCCTGGTAAATGTTCCATATGGCCTATGAAAGGTCTCAAGAGTTTCTAGGGCTTGTTCAGAGACTATAGCTCCAAGTTATAAAGGAAAAATCCCATGCACAAGGTTAGTCTAAACTATGTGACTAAGCCTAAATGGTCTTTCCAAATAATGTGGGTTGATTCAAAGGTCTGGAGAGGGGGATATGGTTTGGCTAAACTATGCGAACCAGGAAGCATGGCTATGTACCTTATCTCAGGAAGGAGACAAAAGTGTTTCACACAGGCTATGCAAGGTTAGTCGAACCATGTAACTAACTGTTTAAGGGAGTGTCCTTGGGCAGTGGATGTCGCACGGTTGGCATACGATTTGGCCAACCCTACAGCCAAACCGTGCAACCCTTTAAAAGTGGTAAAATGAACTTTTCACCCATCTTTCCCTTAAGTAACCTTATTTCTTTTTCCCCCATCTCTCTTGTTTTCATTGGATCACACACCAGGGAGTCTTCCTCCATGCATAAGTTTGGATTTAAGCTATCTTCTCTGTATGGCCTCTATTTTCATCACTTCTCATCATGTTAAATCCCTACCAGTTAGCTCTCTAATTATATTATTTTCATTCTTAGTCTATATCTACTTATTTTACTTTAATTTGGTGTAAGTTAATATGCCCTATTTTTAGGTCAATTTTATATTATTATTTTTTCCTTTTCTTATTAAAACATGAAGTCGACACTGGATGAGGAGTCATCCACAGGCCTAAGGTAGGTGTTCTAGTAATTTTCCCTAAAATTTTAGGTGTTTTTGTAGCTTTCTCCAATATTTTACATGCCGGAATTTTCAGCACCATGACTTAAATTTTTTTCCTCTTTAAATTAATTTAACCATGTTGAGATACTCATTTTTTATCATGTTAATTCATTAGAGGTTTTCAACATTGTTGGTCTCCATACCTTTGGGTGTGTTGAATTAAATACCCTCCTTGATATAAATGTTCAATTGACCAAAACAACTAGTAAGTGGTTCGGGTTGAACTTTAATTTGTTTCATCGGGACTTATAAATTAAATAGTTTAAATTAATTAATTTGAAATGAGTTTCAAGGCCAAATCATGTTTTATAATTGGTTAATGAATTATATAAATTGTGGAACCCCTAGTTATATTGGGTTAATTGAATATAAATTCCTTCTAATTATTATGATTATATCATGGATATTGGTCGTTGGAAAATGCTTAAGGGACTTTTTAAGCATGGAGTTTCATGATCCCTTACCTTGGGTGTTGGGTGTGGCATCTCACACTACTCTCTTGGATGATGGGAATGACGTTCTACATTCCCTTGCATTAGGTGTTGGGCATGATGACTCACCCCACTATCTCAATTGATAGGCATGCAGTATCGAATTTCCATGAGATATAGGGTCACTTCCCTTGTTGGATCCTTTCTCTCATTTGAATATGCATGGACATATAAGTTACACCTTGGGTCTATCTAACACCTAGTATCTATGTATATGCCTATATATAACCTCACATATATTGTGTATATACAGATATACATTTTATATATAAATTACTATAAATGTATGCAGATGGTAAACAGAGATCAGAGTTATTCCAGCCTATACTGAAGTAGGTAGTGTTAGCCAAGTATCCTCAAGGAACATAATATGAAAATTTTGTGTCTTTCATCATTGTTTATTATTTTTTTTTCCTTTACCCTTCTATGATATACACACTAACTAGATCATTCTAGAAATTTTCGGTGATGGACTTCTAATTTTATCTCACACCCTATTTGGGCCATCGATTAGTACCCAAATAGACCTTATGGAATTAGGTAGGGACAAGGGAAAGCACACGGTTAAGATTTCTTGATTTTTTTCACTTATAGAATGGGAGAATGGGAGTATAGGACCTACTGTATGCTTGAAATTCTGGTGGAGATATATTTTGATCTTTTTTCCTTTTGTATAGCTTATTGTATATGCTTGTGCTCTATATCCTTGTATTCCCATTTTTTATATCAGTATGACATGAAATCATCTTCTATATGACTCGGCCTATGGCTTGATTACTATTATTGTTTCTTGGATATTTATCTTCTATTGTTTATTATTGTTCTTCCTCCCAATGTGCTATCAGTTATAGTCTATTTCTACTATTTATCTTTATTATTGTCACTATTTCACTACTTTGATAACATAGGGTATAACATCCCCACCATAACGCCATAGTTACTCACTATTATTTGATAGCCTCTGGTGTAAAGGGAATTTTTCTGGAGGCCATATGACCTGCTAGCTTAGGGCACTGATTAGTTTCTCCTGGGTCAGGACACTACAATGTGTCATCAGAGGGGTTTATTTTTCCTTTTGTCTTACTATTTTGTCATTAGACTGAAGACTATGAATGTGTCAAAATTCAGTAATGATCCATTTCTTGGTAGTAGCTAACCCACATACAAGGTAATCCCAAATTACCAAGGATGTTTTGTTGATATTATTGAATTATACCTGTTATAGTTGTACTGATTTCATTATTGGGTGACGCACATATCTTGTGAGGGTGGTGTTGTTTTTGTTGTTGTTATTGTTTTTGTTTTTTTTATTATTATATATTCATTTTTTCCTTTGACTTATATATAAAATAGGTAGTAGCTCATAAATCATAATGGGAACTTTAGGAATTATATGTAATAAATTTTTCCATTCTATGTTTACTTACTATGTGCATTTTCCATCTTCATATATCTTGGTGCCTTGATATTTATTGAAAAATTGTTAACGTTTCTTGTAGGAATAGAATAATTGAATTAATTAACGTATTTTTATAAATATAAATGGTGTTTCCCCATATATATTGATTATGGAACCTTAATTAACCAATTATACCATGTTTGGGACATAAACCTCTAGTTACATGGGTTGAAACATTAGTTGATTTGATTACTTGAAGTTAAATAGTAATTTATGAAGAAATTAATTCTATAAATTTGAAATGGTAATTTATTTAAAAAAAATCATTTATTATGATAGGTTACATCTTGATATCAGATGTGAGGGCTAGGTTGCATAAACATGACATGCCAATTGAAATTTATAAGGAGTATGGATTTCATATATTAGGAATGGTGATGCTTCTAACTTGATAGTGATATATATATATATAAGAGTATGAAATTTAATGAATTTAAAACTTTTAAATGTAATGGGTACCATTCAATGGGGATGTAAATTGAAAATTGAAGAGTGTTTTCCGCTATAACTTGCAATTGAAATTCCATATATTGAGACCTTATGCATGTGAAAAGAGACCTATACCCAAACCCAGCCTTAGTAGAGGGTATTTGGTAGTTTCTATTCAATCTTTATGGCCTGATATGGTCTCCCTTTATCACCTATACCTTGATTAGGAGTATGCAGATAGGTGTTGGTCAGAAAATAGGAAGTATTGTACCTATCCTAATCATCTATCTATGATCTTTTAAAGATTTAATTCTATTCTAAGTTGTAAATTTTTAATTATAGTATCATGCCTCCATGAAAGCCTTGAGTCGTATGCTAAGAGGGTGGTGATGACCATGCTCTGGAGGAAGTGGGCCCTGAGCCTCCAGTGTTACCACCCATAGTACCACCTATGAAACCACCTGATATTCCTAACTTGTTCACTGATGCCCAATTTTGAGAGGGTTTCCTTCATATGATGCAGTCTATGTAAGGAGTTTCTTGATCTTCCCTGACTATATAAGTGTTGACGTGGGAGTTCCAATAATAGTACCCACCTACGTTTTTAGGTGAAAATGGCCCACAGACTATTGAGACATGGATGGAGGCCATATTTTCTATATTCAATAATCTGGAGATAACTCTGGATATGAGGGTTAAGATCACTACTTATATGTTATGTGGTTATACCAAGAGATGGTGGGATTTCATTACCTAGGCATAGCGATATTAGGATGTCATCTGGATGGATTTCCAAATGGTATTCTATGATTACTTATTTCCACATACATTGAGGGTTGACTAGGCTAGAGAGTTTAAGAAATTGTAGTAGGGAGCTATGTCTATGATGGATTCTTCTACGCATTTCATTAAGCCTCAGTGATTCACACCGACTCTAGATGAGGATGAGATCATGACTACGAGGAAGTTTGAGGATGGGATTGTATAATCCATATGATCATAGGTTAATTTATTTTTGTTGACAATTGTTTCTGATATATTCAACTATGACCTTATTAATGATTGGAATTTAAGGGGAGATAAAGATGTGATCTAGGTTGGTTCATCACCCAGACTTGGTAGTGGTTACTCTAGTGGAAGGAAGAATTGCTTTGAAGTTTCTCATAGGGAAAGTGGTATTCAGATAGCTCGTACTGATGATTTCATTATATATCACCAGTGTGGGAAGATAGGGAATATGAAACTCCAGTGTATATGATATCCATTTGAGTGCATAGGATATTGTAGGATGGTTCATATTCAGTGTTACTATAGGGCCTTTCTATTAGTTCCTAGTGATAGAGGATCTATACCGACTCCATGTTCTAGAGTGGGGCCAATATTACCTCACTAGGAAGGAATCTAGAGTACCACCAGCTACTCAGCTAAGGTGGTGGTCAAGGAATAGGAAACTGGACTTATGATTCATAGTTCCAGTAGAGTGAGCCTACTTAGAGTATCTAGGTTGTGAATCAGGTCTGTGACATGGGTTATTTACATGCAATGAAACCTATGCTAGAGGAGCAGAGCACGATCCCTTCTATAGTTTGAGGTGTTATTTTGGTAGCCTATACTTTATTTTCTACTTTAGTTGACATAGGTTCATCACACACTTTTATATCTATAAAAATTATGGAGAGTCTGGGCCTCGATCACACTCTTTAGTGTCTGTGACATGGGTCGTTTACATGCAGTGAAACCAATGCTAGAGGAGCAGAGAACGAGCCCTTCCATAATTTGAGGTGTTATTCTAGTAGCCTATAATTTAGTGTCTACTTTATTTTACATAGGTTCATCACACTCTTTTATATCTATAAAAATTATGGAAAGTTTGGGCCTCAATCACACTCTTGAGTGTCTATGATATGGGTTGTTTACATGTAGTGAAACCTATTCCAAAGGAGCAGAGCACAATACCTTATATAGTTTGAGGTGTTATTCTGGTATCCTATACTTTAGTTTCTACTTTATTTGACATAGGTTCATCACACTTTGTGTCAGGCACACTGCCTTTACAATGGTTTAGGTATAGCTCACTACGTCCCTCGGATCACTTCCCTCGACTCCACCTAACTCACTGCCTTGAGAGAAGTCAAACTCGGTTTATCGACTCGATGGTCACTTAAATATATTTTCATTGAAGTCTTTGTCTCTATTTAGCATGATACACTGCTAGCATTGAAGTCCCAAATTGATGCACTTGAAAGCACTGAGGCACTGAACTGGATATTCTAAACAAGTATTCAGCATATACTATCAATTGCATGCAACACCTACCCTGTGCGTGCAAGACCTTAATTTTTCATGCAAGGTTTGATTTTTTCACACAAGATCACCTTTTACGTGCAACTTATCCTTTTACATGCAACCTCAAGTTTTACGTGCAACTACACTTTTACGCGCAACTTCTCCTTTTACGCAAAATTTCACCTTTTACACGCAACAAAAAATTTTACATGAAACATCAACTTTTCCATGCAACTTTAACTTTTCTGTGCAACTCCCTTTTCGCATAACTTTCACACACATCAGAACTCGGACCTTCTCTAAGTCTTCAGTCATACCAAATGAGCGGGGTTACCTCTTATTTATAGGTATCACTGACCTCCACGCGTAAAACCTACCATGTCACGCAAAACCTGTAAAACCCCAGGTAAATAACTAATATTACTTTTTCATATTTATCAATATTTGTGAATAAAATGTTAATATTACTTTAAATGTAATGCTATGATCTATGGTGTACCCAATATGCAACAACGAGTTTCTTTGAAATATTATGTTGCACACTAATAATATAATAATATTATAATAGTTAACGCCTAGCCATTGTAATGGCGGGAATGAACATAAATAACTAAAAAATGATTACATATGTTTGTTAAATATTTTTACATTTATCCAATAAATTGTAGAGGCTAAAAATCCAAATGAATCCAATTTTAAGAATAAATACTCTAATATTTTTAAAAGATTGTTTTACCGCCTTTTATTGGCGAACCTTTTTTAAATCTAAATTTTGACAATTTTATAAGCTCTATTCGTCAAAATAAACTTATTCTTTATGAATGGGACATTTAAATTTACTTTGGTTAAATTTTTGGTATTTTTCTGACAATGTTCTTTTTTTAATGAATAGTGAAAAATACTGCATTTTACATCAAAACTGCTTTTTCATCTAATTTAAATATATGGTTAGATTATCTTTTTAATTGGTTTTAAAGTGTAATTTGAATATATTTTTACCATTTAATTCAATGGTGGTCATTTGAATTAATTTCACTTTGAAAATGGACATAAAAAAGTGCCAAACGTTTTATAGATATTGCTTCAAAAAAACCCGCTATTTGTTTTGACAACGGGAATTATTTTTAAATTAATTATTTCAATTTCTGTGTTTTTAATTTGGTAAAATGGATTCCATATTTGGAATCATAAGTTCCAAATTATTTAATTAATACTCTTTTGTTTTGCGACATTATGAATAGTAACAACGGTAATTATCTTTAATTATCGTGATTAATTAGTAATCGGGTAATTAAGGATAATAAAATAATATAATAATAATAACAAATGGCCCCAGCATGTGTCATAATGCTACGGGTTGTGTCATGGAAGACCATGGGATGCCTTGTGACAAACTTTGGGACCCCATGGAATCACTTTTGGGTGAAAGTGACACTATCATTTTATTTTTAAAGAAAGGAGAATATCACTAAAGAATGTATCACCCTAGTAAAACATTTTTAGTTTTGTCTGTGTAAATGATATATTAGAGTATAAATATTCATTGGAAATATAAAAATATTTCCTACATCATAGTATTTTTTTTATAATTTTTAGACATTAAATAAATTAATTTATTTATGAAACCATGATGATGCAGCGATTACCTCATTAATGAATGATTTAAATAAAATGAGAAGATAATGTAAAATATAAGACTTAAACTTGGAAAAAATATATTGGATGAGTATATTTCGAACCCTTATCACCTTATCCTATAAATATATCAATGTGGGGCCTTTAAAATCCGAAACTCATTTTAAAATAAAGTAACATTTCTTGACTTTCCAAGAGTGACCCTCCTCCCTCTTATAAAAGGCCCCCACCTCTACCTCCTTACCCACACCTCTAAATCCATTGGCTCGGAAAACCCCTGCCCATTTCATCTCTCCACATCCCTCTATTCATCATTGAAGCCTCACCTTAGGCAGAAATCTCTTCAAGAAACCCTTTTGGTTCAAACCAAAGGGAGTTACCCGATTTAAAG
The DNA here is from genome assembly GCA_963277665.1 of Viscum album. NCBI lineage: Eukaryota > Viridiplantae > Streptophyta > Magnoliopsida > Santalales > Viscaceae > Viscum > Viscum album. The sequence continues at coordinate 847,251,505 of OY728121.1, read as the reverse complement.
GTAATGTATTCTCTTATATTCTTTTGTTTTATTTTGCTTCTCCAACCCCTAAACTCTTTTTATTCCTTTATTTTGTAACAAAACCAGTATATTAAATATACTAGGATGTTTTATGAGAAGTATTCGAGCTAAACTTACACACACCTCCGTCTAATGGTTAAAAAACATACTGTTTCTGTGGGTGGTGAATTACTGCCTCACGAAATGATGATTGTTCTATCTTATCCTACCACCGATCATGGTGGAAATTATGATGGAACTATATTAATTTATGATATATATTATATTTATTTACTCTCTATTCTTCTGTATTTTACATTTAAAACATACCTTTATGCTTTGCATGTTGTGCAAATGCGATAATTTCATTTGAGGAAGTGTGGACTACCGCCCCCTCAAGTGATGTGACTCATTCATGCAATACATGGAATGTATAAATAATGAAATTAATGAACTTATTTGACCTATATAACATATAAATTATACTGGAATTATAATATATATATATATATCTTAATTATTTTTAATTCCATTAATATGACAAAGAAATGAAAGTAGCGCTCATGCGTACGTACGGCCTACTGTCTCCATTAATGGTGCATTTCATTTATTTTTATCTCCAAATGTTATGTAATAGTATAAAATGAATATTTAATAGATATATATGATATTTAAATCATTAATACTATTCTGTATATGATGTACTTATAACTACATGGACAATTCTTTTCAAACAAGTTCATTTTTGACTCATGTACCAAACATCGACAAAAACATCTGATATGAACTCACATAATTAACTAATTATTATAACATTATAATATGTGATATTAATTGAATAATAAACTTTAAAGTAGTTCCTTAAGAAATTATAAATTTACAAAAGTTTATTATTCAGTAATATAAAGAAACGAACAAGACAAGTCGGACTTGATGTAAGGGATCCTACCTCTCTCTTTTTTTAAGTACTCTATTTTATGTCATTTCTTTTAAGCTCGTCTTTCTTATGTTTGGGGATGTTATTTTGTATTACTCATTATATAATTTTTATGTTAATATTATTAGATACCCTATTTGATCTCATAAATCCATTTTTGGAAGTTTTAAGTGGCATTGTTAGGCTGCCGAGTTTTCGTAAGGGATTTGTCATCTCACTTTTATTCCTGTGAGATTTATGCTACATTTTCCACCATTTCCTTTGAGTGGTGTATCTACTTCCCATTATTCTATAATTTTTGTAATATACTTTCGTTTATGTTTATTTACATCAATGTTGTATAGTCCTTCTTTCATGGGGTGTACATTTCAAAAGTTACCCAAGTCGGTAAGGGAACCTTTCACCCTCCTATTTTTAAAAGACTTATTTTTGTTTTGTCATTTAAATTACATAATATTATGTTGGGATATGTTATTATATATCCTTATTGCTGTAAATTTTATGTCCAAGTGATGAGATACCCTTTATCTCTCTCATCAACTCTTTTTCTAAAATTTGATGTGACGCCGTTAGGCTATCGAATTTTTGCAAGGGAACTTTTTAACCCAATTCCAATTCTTTGAGTTAAACCTCTACTTCTTGATCATGTTGTGCTATGAATATGTGTGGATGAAATCTGATTGTTTTACACTGAGTATCCACTTATATTTTGTGTATTTATATTTGGCACACATAATTATGTCATTTCTTTATCCTTTCTCTAATGGCATGATCCTTGATTGGGATTACATCTCAATTTCTTCCCATTGAGATATTTCTTAGTGATATGAACTTTTATTCTTCTATAAAGTGTATATACATCCCCTTTTTACATTCTATATCCATATTATTTCTATACTAAATTCATTTAAATGTTTTTAAAATGGTCTACTTTCATGTGGCTTATAATTTAAATGTTCAAAATGGAAAAGGACTCTTTTATTAAAACATTATTTTAAATGGTTTTAAAGATTTATTATTTTAAACATTTATCATCCCTGTCCATGTTTTAAAAATGTTTTTAAGGATTTATTTATATGGACATGAATGTTTTAAAACCCTTTCAAAAGTTTCGAAGTGGTATGGGACACTTTGATTCTAAAATCTCTTTTAAATGTCTTATTTTAATATTTTCAAAGTATAAAGGAATTTTTCTCTCATAGAGTTTTAATTATTTTATTAGATGTTTTTATTTATGATAATATCATGATGTGATCTCTTGTGATTGAAATGTGGAAATTTTATTTTATGCATGTTTTAAGTGTTATGATTATGTTATGGTTCTTGGGAAATGTTTATGAAATAGGGTGGTTCCATGATGAACTAAGGGAGGGTGAGCTCGATATTGCTCTCCAATGCCTTGGGTAACGTGAAGGGGTTAAACGTTAAGGTTTCTCCGAAGAGATTTAGGGAATATACTTTGATGGGTATTCCAAACGTAACCATGAGGGTTACTCCCTACTTAAGAATGTTATGAATGCCTCAAGTTACCTTTATGTCTTATGATTTATATGATTTATTCATGATTTGATGAGGTATGTTAAAATGATTATGTTTTATGAGTAAAGTATGATTTCATACATGGACTAATGTTTTCATTTCGTACTTTTATATCCCTTACTGAACTTTTTATGCTCATCCCAAGTTTTTGAAATGTTTTTCACAGGTCAAGGTAAAGGTACATGATGTGATTATAGTGTCAAGGAAGTGTCAAGAAAGAATCCATGTTTTATTTTAAATATGTTTCCGTTAATGGGAAAAATGAGTACTATCTTTTATGTAACCACTTTTTTTCAATGTGGAATGTAATGCTTGATTTATGATCTAATTCTATAAAACTATAAACTTGAAAAGATCCTCAATGTGTATTCTTGAAATAACTCAAGATTAAGTAATGTTTAAGGCTGGGGCCTTATAGTTGGTATCATAGGTTGGTTTAGATAACTTTAGAGGTTAGAGTGTTGTTTAAGAAAAAGTGACAAGTTGTGTATAACCACAATGGTTAGTATATTAGATGGAGTCATTGTTTTTTTTTTTTGAAAGTTAGAATGAGTTTGAGATAACTTGGAGAAGTATATCTTGGTGTTTATCTTCCTCATTATTATATGATATACTGACACTGATCTTTTTGGTTTTAGTAAATGGATGGATCTAGCAGGCACCAAAGTAATAGTGGATTTGAAGAAAATTGTGACGGTTTTATGAAAGAACAACTGAATGATATGGGAGATGAAATGAGAACTCTTGTGGTTATCCTCAACCAACTATATGGAGTCATGGTTGACCACCTGAACCTTAGTGATTTTTATAAGGCATCGTATATGCGAGAAACAAATCCCTACGAAAGTCCAGGTAATAATCATAAAGGTAAGTATGTTCAAAAACCTATGTGTCAAAGATGTGGAAAGAAACACATAGTAAAATGTTTCAAAGGGACAGAAAGATGCTATAGATGTGGAAATGAAGGTCATAAAGCAAGAACCTTCCATGGAAAAAGGAAGCATCTAGTTGACTCTAGGAAAGGGAAAGAAGTTCTTTCTGAAGGATCAATTGAATGTTTTAAATGTGGTGTGCATGGTCATTATGAAAACACTTGTCCTATGAAGAAGTTTCTGGAATGGGGTCACCAAGATCATACAAATATTCGTTTACCAATACCTAATGCCATTCCGATTGAGGATGAAGAAACTGACAATGACCAATGAACGTTATAGATTATTTCTTAACATATGTTTTCCTATTATTGGAATATTAGGATATCATTAATGATTTTGTTTTTAGGAAATAAGTATTTCAAAATAAGTTGAAAAGGAATGGTTAATGGATCATGAATAATGTTGAATGAGTAAGAAGTCAACATATAAGAGATTCAAGAGTTATTGTAGATTTTAGGATGGTGAAATTCTTAAATGTATTAAGTCTCTTTTGATGATGGGGTTACATTAGAAGACTTTTATATTATATGTAACCCTGATATTTGATATATGAAAATTTCAATCAAGGAATAATTATCCTTTCTTTTGTGGATATAGTTATAAAGAACCATTTGAGTTTATATTATCCTTGAATTTGAGGCAATTACTGGTTAATACATTTTGGGTTGAAAAACCTTTGTGGTTAAAATATGTTATGTTTATTTTTGAAGATTTTATCTCTTTTTGGGGAAAGTTTTAAGAATTATATAGTTTTGGAAAAAGGGAAACACGCAGACCGTGTGACAACTCGTCGTGTTGGACGAAGTTGCAGGAATCGAACCCACAACCAAAGTGCAACTGGTATTTATCGCCTACCACTAGACTACATTAAGTACCTGGTTAGTTTGACTGATTATTTTTAGTTAGATGATTTTATGAATCAATATTAAGTTGATTTTGGGTTATCTATGGAAATGATTAGCCTATCATGGAGGATATGTGATTAGGTTAATTACTTTTCAGTATGAGACTTTAAGAGTAACTGATGTTATTTTGGAGAAAAATGTTAAGATTTATCTTAGGGGACTATGTGATTAAATCCTTCAGAAATTTGGGTTTCAATATTAGTTTGGTTTACTTTGAATAATTTTATGGATAGATGTTTATTTAATGGTCTTTGTTGAACTTTGGGTTTTGTTTGAAAAATTTTGGAGATTATGAGTAGTTTTTCTTTTTGTAAAAAAATTTCCTTTTTGGGTATTATCTGATCTCATACTAAAATTTTGATTTGATTTTGGTTAAGGTCTAAAGACATGGGAAATATATAGTTCTCTTTTGTGTATTAGGCAATTCTCAAGAAGTTGATTATAGTACTCTTAATGCGAACAAGTCTTCCTAAATACTCGTCTTTTGTTGAAAATATGAGTGTGAGTAAGGAATCTAGTAAAAGTTGAAAGTATACATGACAAGTAATTATGTTTCCTTATGATTTAGTTAAGCTCCAAAATAAATTCCTCAATGAAAAGTAACTTAAAACAGAAATGTTGTCTGTTAACTTTTCCTACTGGGGAATCTAATACCATTTAACCCATCACAAGTTTGTGATTTTCTTGTGGTTAACTTTCTCCTAGACATGTTTACTATCACTCTCCATCAGAGCATGACCTTTTTTCTATTCCATATCTATATTTTCTTACATGGAATCCTAGTATGGGTTAACTTGGGTAACCTTTGTACTTCTATTTCTTTCTTTTAAAGTGATAGTTTTGCTGACTCCTTTTCCGATGTGGGGCTTTCAATGAAGTTTCCAAGCCCAATTTTAAAATTGCGAGGATGCAATTCCCAAAAGGGGGGAAGGATGTAACACCCCAGGTAAATAAATAATATTACTTTTTCATATTTATCAATATTTGTGAATAAAATGTTAATATTACTTTAAAGAGAATGTTATGCTCGATGGCATACCCAATATGCAATAATGAGTTTCTTTGAAATCTTACGTTGCACACTAATAATATAATAGTATTATAATAGTTAACGCCTAGCCATTGTAATGGCGGGAATGAATATAAATAACTAAAAAATTATTACATATGTTTGTTAAATATTTTTACAGTTATCCAATAAATGTTAAAGGCTTAAAATCCAAATGCATCCAATTTTAAGAATAAATACTCTAATATTTTTAAAAGATTATTTTACCGCCTTTTGATGGAGAGCCTTTCTTAAATCTAACTTTTGAAAATTTTATAAGCTCTACTTGTCAAAATAAACTTATTCTTTATGATTGGGACATTTAAATTTACTTTGGTTAAATTTTTTGTGTTTTTCTAACAATGTTCTTTTTTTAATGAATAGTGAAAAATACTGCATTTTACATCAAAAGTGATTTTTCATCTAATTTAAATATATGGTTAGATTATCTTTCTAATTGGTTTTAAAGTGTAATTAGAATATATTTTTACCATTTAATTCAATGTTGGTAATTAGAATTAATTTCACTTTGAAAATGGACATAAACAAGTGCCAAACTTTTTATAGATATTGCTTCAAAAAAACCCGCTATTTGTTTTGACAACGGGGATTATTTTTAAATTAATTATTTCAATTTTTGTGTTCGGTATTTGGTAAAATGGATTCCATATTTTTAATCATAAGGTCCAAATTATGTAATTAATATTCTTTTGTTTTTGGACATTATGAATAGTAACGACGGTAATTATCTTTAATTATCGTGATTAATTAGTAATCGGGTAGTTAAGGATAATAAAATAATATCATAATAATAAAAAATGACCCCAAAATGTGTCCTAATGCTACAGGTTGTGTCATGGACGACCATGATATTCCTTGTGACAAACTTTGGGACCCCATGGAATCACTTTTCAGTGAAAGTGACACTTTATCATTTTATTTTTAAAGAAGGGAGAATATCACTAAAGAATGTGTCACCCTAGTAAAACATTTTTAGTTTTGTCTGTGTAAATTATCTCTTAGACTATAAATATTCATTATAAAGATAAAAATATTTCCAACATCATAGTATTTGTTTTATAATTTTTAAACATTAAATAAATTAATTTATTTATGACACCATGATGATGCAGTGATTACCTCATTAATGAACGATTTAAATAAAATGAAAAGATAATGTAAAATATAAGACTTAAACTTAGAAAAAACCTATTGTATGAGTATATTTAGAACCCTTATCACCTTATCCTATAAATATATCAATTTGGGACCTTTAAAATCCGAAACTCATTTTAAAATAAAGTATCATTCCTTGACTTTCCAAGAGTGCCCCTCCTCCCTCTTATAAAAGGCCCCCACCTCTACCGACTTACCCACACCTCTCAAGCCATTTTATTAGAAAAAACCTACCCATTTCATCTCTCCACATCCCTCTCTTAATCATTGAATCCTCACCTTATACAGAAATCTCTTCAAAAAACCCTTTTGGTTCAAACCAAAGGGAGTTACCCTATTTAAAGGGAATGTCTTCTCTTATGTTATTTTGTTTTATTTTGGTTCTCCAACCCCATAAACTCTTTTTATTCCTTTATTTTGTAACAAAAACTGTATATTCAATATAATATGATGTTTTTATGATAATTATTTGAGCTACACTTACACACACCTTCGTCTAATGGTTAAAGAACATACTGTTTCCGTGGATGGAGAATTACTGCCTCACGAAACGATGATTGTTCTATCTTCTCCTACCACCTCTCATGGTGGACATTATGATGAAAATATATTTATTTATGATATATATTATATTTATTTCCTCTCTATTCTTATTTATTTTACATTTAAAACGTACCTTTATGCTCTTCATGTTGTGAAAATGCGATAATTTCATTTGAGGAAGTGTGGACTACCGCCCCCTCAAGTGATGTGACTCGTTCATGCAATACATGGAATGTATAAATAATGAAATTAATGAAATTATTTTACCTATATAACATATATATTATACTTGAATTATAATATATATATCTCTCAATTATTTTTAATTCCATTAATATGACAAAGAAATGAAAGTAGCGTTCATGTGTATGTACGACATACCGTCTCCATGAACGGTGTATTTCATTTCGTTTTATCTCCAAATGTTTTGGAATAGTATAAAATGAATATGTAATAAATATATATTATATTTAAATCATTAATACTATTCTGGAGATTATTTACTTATAACTACATGGAAAATTCTTTTCAAACAAGTTCATTTTTGACTCATGTACGAAACATTGACAAAAACATCTGACATGAACTCACATAATTAACTAATTATTATAAAATTATAATATGTGATATGAATTGAATAATAAACTTTAAATTATTTCCTTAAGTAATTATAAATTGAAAAAAATTTATTATTCAGGAATATAAAGAAATGAACAAGACAAGTCGGACTTGAGGTAAGCGATCCTACCTCTCTCTTTCTTTTTAAGTACTCTATTTTATGTCATTTCTTTTAAGTTCATCTTTATTATGTTTGGGGATGTTATTTTATATTCCTCATTATATAATTTTTATGTTCATATTATGATATACCCTATTTGATCTCATAAATCCATTTTGGGAAGTTTTAAGTGGCGTCGTTAGGCTGCTCAGTTTTCATAAGGGATTTGTCATCTCACTTTTATTCCCGTGAGATTTATGCAACATTTTCAAACATTTCATTTGAGTGGTGTATGTACTACACATTATTCTAATATTTGTGTAATATACTTTCATTTATGGGTATTTAAATCAATTTTTTATAGTCCTTCTTTCATGGGGTGTACGTTTCGAAAGTTACCCAAGTCGGTAAGGGAACCTTTCACCCTCCTATTTTTAAAAGACTTATTTTTGTTTTGTATTTTAAATTACATCTTATTATGTTGGGATATGTTCTTATATATCCTTATTTCTATAAATTTTATGTACAAGTTATTAGATACCTTTTATCTCTCTCATCAACTCTTTTTCTAAAATTTGATGTGACGCCATTAGGCTATCAAATTTTTGCAAGGGAACTTCTTAACCCAATTCCAATTCTTTGAGTTAAACCTCTACTTATTAATCATGTCATGATATGAATATGTGTGGATGACATCTGATTGTTTTACACTGAGTATCCACTTATATTTGGTGTATTTATATTTGGCACACATAATTATTTCATTTCTTTATCCTTTCTCTAATGGCATGATCCTTGATTGGGATTACATCTAAATTTATTCCCATTGAGATATTTCTTAATGATATGCACTTTTATTCTTTTATAAAGTGTATATACATCCCCTTTTGACATTCCATATCCATATTATGTCTATGTTAAAGTCATTTAAATGTTTTGAAAATGGTCTACTTTCATGTGGCTTATAATTTAAATGTTCAAAATGGAAAAGGACTCTTTTATTAAAACATTGTTTTAAATGGGTTTAAATATTTATTCTTTTAAACATTTATCATCCATATCCATATTTTAAAAATGGTTTTAAGGATTTATTTATATGGACATGATTTTTTTAAAACCCTTTCAAAAGTTTCAAAGTGGTATGGGACACTTTGATTCTAAAATCTCTTTTAAATGTCTTCTTTTAATATTTTCAAAGTATAAAGGAATTTTTCTCTCATAGAGTTTTAATGATTTTATTAGATTTTTTTATTTATGATAATATCAATATGTGATCTCTTGTGATTGAAATGTGGAAATTTTTTTTATGCATGTTTTAAGTGTTATGATTATGTTATGGTTCTTGGGAAATGTTTATGAAATCGGGTGGTTCTGTGATAAACTAAGGGTGGGTGAGCCCGATGTATCTCTCCAATGGATTGGGTAATGCGAAGGGGTTAAACGTTAAGGTTTCTCCGAAGAGATTTAGGGAATATACAGTGATGGGTATTCCAAACGTAACCATGAGGGTTACTCCATACTTAAGAATGTTATGAATGCCTCATGTTACCTTTATGTCTTATGATTTCTATGATTTCTTCATGATTTGATGAGGTATGTTAAAATGCTTATGTTTTATGAGTAAATTATGATTTCATACATGGACTAATGTTTTCATTTCATACTTTTATATACCTTACTAAGCTTTTTATGCTCATCCCATGTTTTTGAATTGTTTTTCACAGGTCAAGGGAAAGGTACATAATGTGATGATATTGTCAAGGAAGTGTCAAGAAAGAATCCATATTTTATTTTAAATATGTTTCTGTTAATGGGAAAATGAGTACTATCTTTTATGTAACCACTTTGTTTAAATGTGGAATGTAATGCATGATTTATGATATAATTCTCTAAAACTCTAAACCTGAAAAGATCCTCAATGTGTATTCTTGAAATAACTCAAGATTAAGTAATGTTTAAGGCTGGGGCCTTATAAAACCTCTCATTCTGTGTGCAATTTTTCTTGTGCAGGAATCATCTTCCACACACACATCATATTTTTTGCATAGGTTGTGCCTTAGCCATTTTTCAGAATTTTGATCCCTAAACACCTTTTGTGAAAAAAAATTCAAAACTAATTTAGTGCACATTCCATTATTTTCATGCACCTTCCTTTCCCAAGAACACATCTCTCCATTTTCCAATTTTTAGGCACAAACTTTTGGAAAACATTGGAAAATAGTACCATCCACAAGTAAAACCTGAAACCCAAGAAACAACTCATCCAACACTCTAAGTATACATGAGAAATACTCAGTGTAGAAAACAGGAAGGGAAGTGTGAATTGGGATCCTGTGTCTTTGAATTCTTAAATACATTACCCAACACCACCCAAGTGATTCTCTTTTTATGCCACAGAAGCATTTCATATCCCGAATGTATTCCTTATCCTCCTAACACCAAATTCTCATCGTGTCACAGAAGCATTACATATTCATTACATGTACATGTCCTAAATCTAGAATTTATTCCTTTCTCCCCCATTGAAAAAAACCCAAGTTCTGGTAAAATTTCATTGAACAGATCAAAATACCCCCTGGATAGTGTCTCCCCTATAAACCTACATCACATCCACAAACAGATTAAAACAGTTATCATATCTAGGGAGAGGTGAATTTCATAACCTCTTTATGCACTGGGAGGTGTTTGAACACTGAGGTTCAATCGATGTTTCTCAAACACAACCATTGATAGTGGCTTGGTCAGGATATCATCCACTTGCTCATCAGTTCCCACATGATCTATTTTAATCACGCCTTGTTCAACTTTTTCCTTGATAAAGTGATATCTGATTTCAATATTTTTTGTATGAGAATGCTGAATAGGATTCTTCATAAGATCAATTTCCCTCTTATTATCATAGTAAATCACCATTGGTTGTTTCACCTCATCACCAATATATGTTAGTTGTTTCTTTATCCATAGTAGTTGATTGCATGCCTTTGTAGTGGAGATATACTCAGCTTCACCCATACTAAGAGAAGTACTTTCTTGTTTCTTGCTCAACCATCCAACACATTTCTGCCCAATATAGAATGCTCCACCACTGGTGGAATTTCTATCCACTACATCTCTAGCCTAGTCAGCATCAGAAAACACTAATAATTCACTATCCCTTCCTGTAGAAAAGTATAACCCATAATTATGAGTACCTTGAATGTACCTCATGATTCGTTTTACTGTTATCATATGTTCTTCCTTTGGATTACTCTGAAATTGGGCTGCTAAGAAATCTAAAAATACAATATCAGGGGATATTTTCATTAGGTAAAGTAAGATTCCAATAATCCTCTTATACATGGTAAGATCTACATAGGTCCCATCTTCATGCTTTTCAAGTTTGGATCCAACCGCAATAAAAGTTGAAATTGGTTTGGAGTCATGCATATTAAATCTCTTCATCCACTCTCTTACATACCTTTCCTAATAAATGAAAGTGTAATCCTTCTTTTGAGTCACATGTAGCCCCAAGAAATATGTGATCTCCCCAATCATAGACATTTCAAATTCTAATTTCATGGGATTGGAAAATTCATCCACTAATTTATTTCTACTTCCACCAAATATAATTTCATCAACGTAAACTAGAACTATGAATTGATCTTTTGGAGAATTATTCAAATATAGATTTTGATATACTTCTCCTCTTTTGAATTCCAACTTCTTGAGATAAGAATCCAGCTGGGAATACCATGCTCGTGGTGCCTTCTTCAAACCATAGAGAGCCTTCTTGAGTTTACAAACCTTTGTTTCATCAATACCAAGAAGAAACCCCACTGGTTGTTTGATGTATACTTATTCTTCGAGAACACCATTCAAAAATGTTTTTTTGACATCCATTTGATATAATTTATATCCTTTTTGGATTTTCATTGCAAGAAAAATCCTGATTGACTCCATTCTATCCACTAGAGCAAAGGTTTCTTCAACATCGACACCTTATATCTATGAGTATCCTTTACATACTAGTCATGCCTTGTTTCTGATAACACTTCCATTCTCATCAAAAAAATTCTTGAAAATACACTTTGCAATAATCACATTGTGACCTTTGAGTCTCTTGACTAGATCCCATTTATGATTCTTGTCAATCTGATCTAACTCTTCATTCAAGGCATTCACCTATGATTCATTTTTTGTAGCTTCTTAAAATGAGGATGGTTCCACAATAGAATTGTAGATTGTGTGTTATTCCTCATTCTCTGTGTTTGTGTGGGTGCAATCCAACCCCCAATAATGTTGGATTGATCAATTTCTGCTCTTTGATTCCTCCTTCAATATTCAACCACATTTTCTATATCCAAGGTTTTCTCTTCATATTCTTCTTGTGAGTCAATATCATGATGTGACTCCTGAGTGTTTTGTACACCTTCCTCTATTTCTATATTTTCATTTACTCTATTTTTACTTTCTTCCTCATTTTCTATCACATACACATATGAAATCCTTGAAGAATATGTGGTTTTATCTTCAATGATATTAACATATCTGCTTTACAAAATCCTTCCTAGGCGTTTGTTGAAACACTTGTAGGCTTTGCTGTTCATTGAGTATCAAAGGAATATTCCTTCATCGTCATTGTCACCATACTTCCCCTTATTTCTTTATTGGTTTCTAATGAATAATTTACTTCTAAAAAACAAAATTAATTCAAAGAGGGCTTCCTTACATGCCATAATTCATATGGTGTCTTGGTCTCACCCATATAATGACCTGTTCAATTTTGAATATACACTACAGCATGAACGGCCTATTTCCAGTAATGTTGTGGAATAAGAATCTCAATCATCATAGTTCTTTCCATGTTGTTCACCTATCGATTCTTGCGCTCAACAACTCTATTTTTTTGTGGAGTTCTTACAGTAGCTACCTCATATTGTATCCCATGCTTCTCCAGGTAATTTTCAAATTCAATGGACATGCATTCCCCTCCATTGTCATATCACAACACTTTGATTATCCATCTAGTATCATTCTTAGTGATTCACTGATATGTTTTCATGTATTCAAGCACTTGTCGTTTCCTTTGTATAACCATTACACTTTCCATTCTACTGGAATCATCTATGAAAAGGATGAAGTACCCTTCTTCATGAGTTCTGGAAACATTTATCGGCCCACATACATCTGTATTAATGAGATCAAGAAGATGAGATTCCCTTTTCTAATTTGGATGATATGAACTGCAGACCAGCTTTCCCAAAATGAAATCATCACAAGACTTTTCATGTTCACGCTTCAGGTTGGGAATGTCCATGACAATCTTCAGGTTTGATATTTTTTCCATGTCTTGTTGATTGATGTGCCCTAGTCTCTAATCCCATAGGTTATTTTCTTCCTCAATATTCACATAGAAAATTTTTTCTTTATTGTTGACCTGATATAGGTTTCCTTTTATTCTGCATCCCTTCATAAGTGAATTTCCTGTCTTTCCCTTTATACTGTAGCCTTTTTGATTAAAAGTAACTATAAGTCTCGATCCACATAGTTGACTCACGCTGAAGAGATTATGACGTAGGACATCTACATAAAGGACTTTAGTTTTTTGTATATCTCCATTAGCTAGTTTAGTACTTCCACTACCTTTTATTTTCAGAGCTCCATCATTACCAAATTGTACTGTTCCATCAACTCTCCTCTTGACATCCGTTAACAAGCCTGCATTACTTGTCATATGAGATGAACAAATGTTATCCAGAATCCAGGTCCTATTGCTTTTTTTAGCTTTGAGGGACACCTCTACAAGGTTGTATTTCTCAATTTTCTTCTTTTCTTTCCATGAGACATTGAATTGAGTGTAGAACACCGATGACCTTTCAATTCTCTCTTCCATGTACATGGGTTCTTCATAGTCAAAATATTTTTCCATAGGACCAAACCTATTTGTAAGATAAACACTATCTTGTTGACGAGATTTGACTTGTCTCGGACTCTGGTATGAGTTTTTCATGTCCTCCTCTGCCTGCAATCAATGGCCTTATGACCAAAGTTAGAAGAATGAAAACAATATCAATAGAAATTTTTTCTTCTAAAAGAATTAGGATATGAATTTTTTCTCCTTTGTTGAAATCTCGTATCTTCTCCATTAAAATAGATTATTTCCTCTTATCAATAATATATGGAATGGCCCAAATATCCACGGAACTAACACTTCATGATAGGGAATGTATTCTCACTTCTGTTTATCCTCATTCCTTCTTCTGTGGGATAATAGTTTGAGAGCCTCTTATTCCTCAAGGCTCGATGATAGTCTTCTGTTATTCTTTTAGATTAAATTGGAGGTTTCTTTTTCAGCACTTCAGGTGACTTTTCTACATGACCCACTTTCATCTTGCCTTTATTTTGGTCTCATTTGTTTGCAGCATTTGACGATTCGGCCTCACAACTGATTCTACTATTTCCCATGGAAGCGGGTCTTTGATCATTAAAAATATTTTCAACTCCATTAGAGCCATGTTTTTCTCTCTCCAATAGCTCAGCATCAGAGAACCTTCCAAACTATATTTTCTTCCTTTATTATTTTTAAATTGATTCAATCAAAAGTTTACTCCTAAGAGTAACAAATTTCTCCTCAAGACCCTCAGCAGTCATGGACTTTTCTTCTAGTTTGAAGGTGAATTCATTGATGACCTTTTCCTGCTCTTCAATTCTCAACTTTAAATCCACTACATCATCATTACTTTTAAGTATTTTAGACTTTACTTTAACAAATTCTTCCAGTTGTTCAATTTCAGCTTCGAGATGATCAACATATTCAGTTGATTCTTCTACAATTGATTTCCACTAATTGCAACACTTACATTTAATCTTAAACTTACTAATAGAATCCTTAAGTTGAAACTCAGGATTGGAAATAGTTGTCAACTGATTGTATCCACCATTATCTTTTGATTTTTCAATAGTGTTCATCATGGAAGCATGGTTTCCAGTTTTAAATTCAGGTTCTTCTTCTTCACAGAATTCATTACCATCATCTTCCTCTTCACAGACAAAACTCTTCTTCGGTACTTTCTTTTTAGATTTTAAGTCTTCCTTTTTGAAAAAAAAAATCTAAGGCTTATCAATGTTTTAATCTTGTCTATATTCATCATCAATCTTTCTTAAGCACTGAGAGGCAATGTGCCCAACTTTTTCACAATGAACAAAATCTAGAGGTAACTTCCCATTGAATATCCCTTTTCCCTTCTGGAACTTCTTGGCAATGAGAAAAAGAATTTACTTTTCCTCATCATCTTCACCACTACTATATTTTTAAATTTTTAGTTTCTCTATGGCTTTGAATTATATTTCTTTTCTCACTCGAGTTGTATCATCTTCTGATTTCACTCTCATTTCATATGCCACCAGGCTGCTCAGCAGATCATCCATAAAAAGTTTGGAAAGATCTCTTTCCTCAAGGTTTGACATATTTTCATTGTATAGGGTTGGAAGTCTTCTCAATATTTTCTTTACAATGTCAACATATTTGATTTCTTCACCTAGATCCCGAATTTCTCCAACCACTTTAGTAATTCGATTGAATAATGAGTCTTCATTCTCATCAGGATGCATCTTCAGATCATCAAACCTATTGTGCAGGACTTGTAGTTTGGACTCCTTCACTTTTCTATATCCTTCATAAACATTTTCAAGTTTATCCCACGTGGATTTTCTGAGGTGAAACCCATCACCTTTAGATAGATCTAATCAGAAAGGGCTGCAGTGAGAGCATTCTGCACTTTATCATCTCCATCAAGAATTTTCCTATCTACATCAGTCACATTCAGCCTTGTTGGATCAGTAACTTTTATACCTTTTACAGTGGATAATAGGACTTAAATTCCAAGGAATCATAGATGAGATATCATTTTGTTATTCCAAATCTTAAAATTACTTCCATTAAAGAGGGGGACTCCCCAAACACTGGATGAATTTTCCATGAGGGTATGAGACAGACCAAATTGCAGCAACCTCCCTCTGATACCACTAGAAGGACCCCAGAACACCCTGAGAGGGGGAGGGTGAATCAAGGTGTCAAATTTTTCTTTTTAAAGTTGTGGATCTTGTTCCCACGTTGGTATGAACTTGTTAAATCTATCAAACAAATGAATGTAGGTAGATGACACAACACTTTTACTTATTTCACCGTAAAGGGCTACGTCTAAGGAGCATATGCCAACAGTGTGTCGGTCGTACCTAAATCCACTAATCTTTACTAGTTTGAGGATTACAAGATTTGGTCATATTCACTCTATTCCAGAAACACTACCTTTAAAAAGGTTCAGATATAACTCACTACGTCCCTCGTATCACTTCCCTTGACTCCCCCTAGCTCACTACCTTGAGAGAAGTCAAACTCGGTTTATCGACTTGATGATCGCTTCAATAGATTTGCATTGAAGTGTTTGTATCTGTTCAGAATGAGACACTACTTGCATCGAAGTCCCGATTTTATGCACTTAAAAGCATTGAGGCACTGAACTAGATATTAAGAACAATTATTCAGCCGACATTACCAATTGCACGCAACACCTACCCTATGTGTGCGGGATCTTACTTTTGCATGCAAGATAACCTTTAATGACCAACTTCACCTTTTACACGCAACCTCAAGTTTTACACACAACTACACTTTTATATGAAACTTATAACGACCCGTACTTTACATACATTGTTAATACTTCAAAATTGAAGCACACTTATTACAAAATATAACAAAACCATGAAAGGACCATATAGGTATAGTGTCTTTATAAACTGGGAAACATAAACAACTGGTTCATAAATCATCTACATTGTCTCCCTTTTATTTTATCATATCTACAGTACCTTTTGGCATATCTTACTTAATACCCTTCTTCCTGACCTGGGGAAAAGAAAACATACAAATGGGTGGGCTCAAGTGCTCAGTAAGGGTAAACAAAAGAAATATCAATCACATCATATTCCTAATAACATAACATTTTGGAAATCTTAACCTGCAAAAGAGATCATAATTTCATAACATTGGATAAATCATAGTAGTGAAATGTAATCCAAATAATAATAACTTAAAACATGAAACTTTGTTTCATATACACATAATCATAGAGAATCATTTCTTAGTAGTCAAGACTTATTTCCAAGACTATCCTAGCAGACAAAGTCCACTTCTGAACCGAGTTCACTCCTCGTTTCAGTCCTATATCACTGAACCAGATTAACTTGTCATTCCATCCATATCTATCTCATGAGATATAAATATTTACCTAATGCATTGGAGGGAGATATAGGTCCCACCCATCTCATAATGATACCATTCTTATGTGTACCACAAGATCATAAATCATACATCATATCATAACCCATGTAATAAAAATGGGATTCTTAAACATCATGCCATCATAACATAATTCATATAAGATAAAAGGACATCATAAAAATAATTCCATAATAACATAAACAAATCAATTTAAAAATAGGGATAGAAACAGAACCCAATATTATCTTAGATGGAAAATAATTTTGATAAAACACTTAAACTCCATTCTTGAGGAAAATATCTTTTCTACTTCAAAAACATTTTTCCTTTCTTAAAATTTCATACAATTTTAAACTAAAAGAAGTTGATTAAAAATAAACTTGAAAACTTGTAAAGTAAGATTCATGTAAATAATGTTCTAAAAATCCATTCATGTCGTATAAGTTAAAGAAAAACATTCTCCTCATACTTTGGCCGGAAAAGTCAAAAAAGTACCCCGTACAAAAAAACGACAAAAGATTCCTTTCATATCTTTTACTAAAAACTCACCAAAGGGTAAAATTGGATTTAAAAAATTTTATGAGGATAGAAATAATATTAAATATTTAGGAAACAAGGATGTGGATGATAAATATTCCCCAGTAAATTCTGAAGTATAAACAATCTCGGATAAAAATGAGATTGCGAGATTTTCCTTTACCTTAGGTCCGATTTTCTTCGTACGTGTCCGAAACTCCTGTATAATTATTTAAATAATGTTATTGACTTATTATATAATCTTAATAATTGTTATTATATCATATATGGTCATATTATTAGCTTCTTATTAGTAATATTTCATTTTTACTTGTTATTCGGGTCTTTATTGCTTTTTGTTCTTATGCGTGTTTTGTCGAATAAATCCTTATTCTTATTTTTAGGTTATAGATACCTCATTTACAGAATGGTATTAGTGTAATATATATCATATTTATTCATTCAATTCATTTATATAATCATTATGCATTGAATATCATGTAGAACAAGTCACATCACATCGTGGAGACGGTAGGTCGTACGTACGCACGAGCGATGATATCGTTCTCATGATCGTGGAATTGTATTGAAGTGTATGTATACTATTTCAGAATCAATATCAATTTAAAATAATCATATATAGTTATTATTTACACCATTATACCCATCCAAGTAAGGTGGTGGTGGAAAACAGATTACACCACGGCGTGGAGACGGTATTCCGTACGTACGCACGCGCGGTGATTTCGTTTTCTGTAGGATGGATAGAAGTTGAAATAGGGTTGTTTCATATTTATAATAACATATCAGTATATGAGTGATACTTATGTTATTACTTCATTATGAAAAAACTAAATAATAATAATTATAAGAATAAATAAAGTTGAACGAATCGGTAACGGACATTACCTCTTCTTTGAAGTGCATCTTCTTAACCTCCTCTTAGGACACTAAAGATGGTCTTTGAAGAGGACCAGGACCTATAGGATGTTTATAGGGAAGTGGAGAAGATAAATTTTCAGGGGTTTTCTGAGATTGAAGTCTCAAAGTGGTGTGAGGAGGAGAGGGAGGAGGTGCCCTTTTATAAGGGAGGAGAGGGGCACCTTAGGAAAAACTTAAAATATTATTTTATTATAAAGTCATATTCGGTTTTTAATAGCTCCAAATTGATTTATTTTGAAGCTAATGTGGGTATGGGTCTAAATCCTCTCAACCAAAATATTTTATACAAGTTTAGGTTACAATTTTAACCTTGTCATTTAACCTTATCATTTATAATTAACTCTAAGTTAAATAATTTTACTTTTACCGTGTCTTCTTGTTTTCTTACACTATATGGTTAATAAACTTACTATAACAAGTCAAAAAAACCCCAAGTTGTTCATTATTAATATATATAACCTTATATAAGTCATTTTTCCAAACCTTAGATTTTTAGGAATAAAATAACAATTAATAATATAATATTTGTTTTAAAAACTATTTTATGCCACTTTTTGACACTATTTGGTAATTGATTTTTGTGAAAATCATAACAGCATTATTAGTTCAAAAAAAGGTAATTAAATAAATACTAACAAGTCATATTAACCTATAAAATTAGTTTAATTCATAAAAAGTCTCAAATTACATTTATTTGGGTATTTATAATATCAATTATTTTAATATTTCATTATTTAGGCAATTACTACATCATCTTTGTGTCATAAATAAATTAAATTAATTAATGTCTAAAAATTATAAATAAAATACCATTAGGTAGGAAATAATTTTATATTTATAATTAATATTTATAGTCAAATTTATCTTATTTATAACCCTATATTAAAAAAAATAGTTATTAAACTTTGATTTTAACTATTTTAACTCTTCTTTAAATAAAATAATATTAAATATCCTAATCTAATCCAAGTGGACCTAAATGGTCATATTTTATTCCTAAGGTTGTTTTTTGTCAAATTAAACTTATCCAATAGAATTAGTACATGTGTTAGGGTAATAATAATACCATTTTTACCCTTAATTTCCCTATTTACTTTTAACCGTGGTAAATAAAAGTAAAAAGTTACTATTCTCCAAAAATTATTTTTATCTTATTGAACCAAATTTTACTCCTTGATATTAACCGTGTCTCTCTTATTTTTGAAATTCCACTCATAGAAGCGATAAAATTATGTTTTATGTAGATTTTCAAATTCTCCTAGGAGGTGGGTAAAAGACGGTGAAAAGTTCAATAAAATTTTTATATATCTAAAATTATTATAAAATGACTCAAATGAATTACATTGAAATTATATAAGTATTATGTATCAATTTTTACCTAAAATAAATTTAAATAAAATAAATAATTATTTAAATAAAAAGTCTATTTTTAAATAGTAACCCAGTGTATTCACTATTCATCAAAAATTGAAAGTTTTCAGAAAAATACCAAAAATTCACCCTAGGCTAATTTCGATATTCCAAATCCAAAAATGAAGTCCATTTTGAAAGATGAAATTTCTAAATTTTCAAAAATTCATTATTACTATTCATAACGGCTAGTTTATATAATATTTTAATAACATATCGTTGTTTAGTGAAACTCGGTATTGCGTACAACGCAAGCTATCGAGGAAGGTTGTGATTGCGTGTAAAGAAAGCCAAGCTAGTGTTGTGTGTAGTGAAATATTCCTTTGATGATGTATATAACATAAAAACAAAATATTTCTCATAAAAATCTCGGGTGTTACACAACTTCTCCTTTTATTCTCAATTTCACCTTTTACACGCAACAACAATTTTTACGCGCAACTTTAACTTTTCCGCACAACTTTAACTTTTCTGCGCAACTCCTTTTTCGTGCAACTTTTACGTACATCAGAACTTGGATCTGCTCTAAGTCTTCAATCATACCAAATGAGGGGGGTCGCCTCTTATTTATATGCATTGCTGACCCCCACACGCAAAACCCATCATATCGTGAAAAACCTCTCATTCTGCGTGCAATGTTTTTCACACAGGAATCGTTTTCCATGAAAACTAGAGATTTTTCATGCAGCTCATGCCTTTTCCATTTTTCAGCATTCTAACCCTGAAACACATTTTGCACAAAAAAATGCAAAACCAATTTAGCGTACATTCCATGATTTTTTCGCACCTTCCTTTTCCAAGAACACATCTCTCCATTTTCCGATTTTCAGGCCCAAAATTTTGGAAAACACTGGAAAAAGATTCCACCTTCAGTACTGTTGTCTGCTTCAACTATATGATCCCTTTTTTGGAAAAAATTCTGAAATTCCAATGAGGATTGAAAAAAAAGTCAAACCAACCTCCATTTCCTTCATAGAATGGTCTTGGTTCCATCAATCTCCCCCATTGGGTTTGTTGGCAATCACCAGATAAATTCAATAGAGCACCAGCCACAAGAAAAACCTGAAACCCAAGAAATAACTCAGTCAACACTCTAAGTCTATGTGAGAAATGCTCGGTGTAGAAAACAAGAGGGTAAGTGTGAATTGGGATCCCATGTTTTGGAATTCTTAAAGAAACCACCCAACATCACCCAAGCTATTCTCTTTCTATGCCATAGTAGAATTATATATCCTGAATATATTCCTTATCCTCCTAACACCGAATTCTCATCGTGTCACTGAAGCATTACATATTCATTACATGTACATGTCTTGAATCCTAAATTTATTCCTTTCTCCCCCATTAACAATAAACCCAAAGTCTTGTAAAATTTCATTGAACAGATCAAAACACCCCCTGGATAGTATCTCCCCCATAAACCTACCTCGCATCCACAAAAAAATTAAAAACAATTAACATAGCTAGGGATAGGGGAATTTCATAACCTCCTTATGCACTGGGAGGTGGATTAACACCGAGGTTCAACCGATGTTTCTCAAACACAACCATTGACAGTGGTTTGGTCAGGATATCATCCACTTGCTCATCGGTTCCCACATGATCCATTTTAATCACACCTTGTTCAACTTTTTCCTTGATAGAGTGATATCTAATTTCAACATGTTTTGTACAAGAATGCTGAACAGGATTCTTCATAAGATCAATTATTCTATTTTTATCATAGTAAATCACCATTGGTTGTTTCACCTCATCACCAATATCTGTCATTTGTTGCTTCATCCATATTAGTTAAGTGCAAGCCTTTGTAGCAAATGTACACTCAACTTCAGTCATACTAATAGAAGTACTTTCTTGTTTCTTGCTCAACCAGCCAACACATTTCTGCCCAATATAGAATGCTCCACCACTGGTGGACTTTCTGTTCACTACATCTCCAGCCTAGTCAGCATTAGAAAATGCTGATAATTAACTGTCCCTTCCAATAGTGATGTATAAACCAATAATTATGTGTACCTTGAATGTACCTCAGGATTCTTTTTACTGTTGTCATATGTTCTTCCTTAGGATTACTCTAAAATTAGGCTGCTAAGAAAGTTACAAAGATAATATCAGGGTATGTTATTGTTAGGTATAGTAAGATTCTAATAATCCTCCTATACATGGTGGAATCTACAGACGTCTCATCCTCATTCTTTCCAAGTTTGGTTCCGACCGCAATCGAAGTTGACATTGGTTTGGAGTCATGCATATTAAATCTCTTCAGTAACTCTCTTTCATACTTTTCCTTATAAATGAAAGTGTAATCCTTATTTTGATTCACCGGTAGCCCCAAGAAATATGTGATCTCCCCAATCATATACATTTCAAATTATGGTTTCATGTGATTGGGAAATTCATCCACTGATTTCTTCCCGCTTCCACCAAATATAATGTCATCAACGTAAACTAGAACCTTGAATTAATCTTTTAGATAATTCTTCGCATATAGATTGTGATCTACTCCTCCTATTTTGAATTCCAACTTCTTGATATAAGAATCCAACTGGTAATACCATTCTCGCAGTGCCTGCTTCAAACCTTATAGAGACTTCTTGAGTTTACAAACCTTTGTTTTATCATTACCAAGAATAAAACCCATTGGTTGTTCAATATAAACTTATTATTCAAGAACACCATTAAAGAATGTTGTCTTGACATCCATTTGATATACTTTATATCCTCTTTGGATTTTCATTGCAATAAATAGCCTAATTGACTCCAGTATAGCCACTGAAGAAGAGGTTTCTTCAACATCAACACCTTCTATCTATGAGTATCATTTACATACCAGTCATGCCTTGTTTCTGATAACACTTACATGCTCATCAAACTTGTTCTTAAAAATCCACTTTGTAGAAATCACATTGTGACCTTTGGGTATCTTGACTAGATCTCATATCTGACTCTTTTTAATCTAATCTAACTCTTTATTCATGGCATTCATCCAAGATTCATCCTTTGAATCTTCTTCAAATGAGGATGGTTCCACAAATGATAAAAATGAATATTGTGTGTTATTCCTAATTCTTTATGTTTGTGTGGGTGTAGTCCAATCCCCAATAATGTTGGATTGATAAATTTCTGCTCTTTTATTCCTCCTTCAAGATTCAACCGGATTCTCTCCACCCAAGGTTTCCTCTTCAGATTCTTCCTCTGATTCAACATCATGATGTGACTCTTGAGTGCTTTTTACACCTTCCTCTCTTTCTGTATTTTCATTTACTCCATGTTCACTTTCTTCCTCATTTTCTATCACATTCACATATTAAATCCTTAAAGCATTTTTGTTTTTCTCTTCCATGATCTTAACATCACTGCTTTCCACAATCCTTCCTAGGCGCTTGTTGAAACACCTATAGGATTTTCTATTCATTGAGTATCTAAGGAAGATTCCTTCATCTTCATTGTCATCATACTTTCCTTGATTTCCTTCTTTGTTTTTGATGAAGCATTTACTTACAAAAACATGAAAGTAATTCAAAGAGAGATTCCTTCCATGCCATAATTCATATAGTGTCTTTGTATCACCCATATAAAGGCCTATTCTATTTTGAATACACATTGTATCTTGAACAAAACTCTTTCCAGTAATGTCATAGAATACGACTCTCAATCAGCATAGTTATTTCCATGTTTTTCACTTGTCGATTCCTACACTCAACAACTCCATTTAGCTTTGGAGTTCTCACAGTAGCTACCTCATGTTGTATCCCATGCTTCTCCAGGTAATTTTCAAATTCAATGGATGTGTATTCCCCTCCGTTTTCATATCACAACACTTTGATTGTTCTTCTATTATAATTCTTGGTGATTCTCTGATATGTTTTCATGTAGTCAATAACTTGTTGTTTCCTTTCTATAACCATTACACATGCCATTCTACTGTAATCATCTATGAAAAGGACGAAGTACCTTTCTCCATGAGTTTCAGCAACATTTATCGACCCACATATATCTGTATGAATGAGATCAAGAAAATGAGATACCCTTTTCTTATTTGGAAGATATGAACTGCAGACCAGCTTCCCCCGAATGCAAGAATCATAAGACTTTTCACTTTCACACTTCAGGTTGGGAATGTCTATGAAAATCTTTAGTTTTTATATTTTTTCCATGTCTTGTTGATTGATGTGCCCCAATCTATGATTCCATAGGTTATTTTCTTCCTCAATATTCATGTAGAAAAAAATTTCTTTACTGTTAACCTGGTATAGGTTTCTTTCTGTTCTTCGTCCCTTCATAAATGAATTTCTTGTCTTTCCCTTTATAGTGCATCCTTTCTGATTAAAAGTAACTATAATTCCCAAGTCACAGAGTTGACTCACACTGAGGAGATTATGATGTAGGTCATTTATATAAATGACTTTAGTTTTATTTATCTCATCATTAGCTGGTTTAGTACTTCCACTGCCTTTAATTTTTAGAGCTCCATCATTACCAAACTGTATTGTTCCATCCAATATCCTCTTGACATCCATTAACAGGAATGCATTACCTATCATATGATATGAACAACCACTATCCATAATCTAGGTGCTATTTCTTTTTTTAGCTTTGAGGGAAACCTCTATAAGGTTAGATTTCTCAATTTTCTTCTTTTCTTTCCATGAGACATTGGATTGAGTGTAGAATATTGATGGAATTTCAATTCTTTATTCCATGTACATGGGTTCTTCATAGTCTAAATCTTCTTCCTGATGAAAAAACATGTTTATAAGAGAAACATTGTCTTGTTTATGATCTTTTACTTGTCTCGGACTCTAGTATGAGTTGTCTATGTCCCTCCTCTACCTATAATCAGTGGCCTTATAACCAAAGTTAGAACAATGAAAACAATATCCATAGAAATCTTTTTTTCTAAAAGAATTAGGATATGAATTTTTTCTCATTTGTTGAACTCCCATATCTTCTCCATTCAAATAGCTTCTTACCTCTTTGAAATAAGACATGGTATGGCCTAGATATCCATAGAAATGACACTTCATGAGAGGAAATGTCTTCTCACTTCTGTTTATCCTTTTGAGTGCCTCTTATTCGTGGAGGCTCAAGTATATTATTCTGTTCTTCTTTCGGATTGAATTGGAGGTTTCTTATTCAGCACTTCAGGTGACTTTTTTACATAACCCACTTTTATCTTTCCTTTATTTTGGTCCCGTTTATTTGTAGCATTTGACGATTTTCCCTCACAACTGATTCCACTATTTCCCATGAAATCGGGTCTTTGATCATTCAAAATATTTTCAACTCTATTAGAGCCACATTTTTATCTCTCCAATATATCATCATCTAATAACCTTCTAAACAATATTTTCTTCATTGATTATTTTTAAATTCATTAAATATAAAGTTTACTCCTAAGAGGAACAACTTCCTCCTCATGACCCTCAGTAGTCTTGGAATTTTCTTCCAGTCTGGAGGTGAGTTCATTGATGACCTTTTCCTACTCTTTAATTATAAGCTTTAGATCCACTACATCATCATTGCTTTCATGGATTTTAGACTGTACTTTCATAAATTCTTCCAGTCATTCAATTTCAGCTTCAATCTGATCAACGTATTCAGTTGATTCTTCTACAATTGATTTCCACTTATTGTAACTCTTACATTTAATCTTAAGCTTACTAACAAAATCCTTAAGTTTCAACTTGATATTGGCACTAGTTGTTAACTTATTGTATCCACCATTATCTTCTGATTTTTCAATAGTGTCCATCATGAAAGCATGGTTTCTAGTTTTAAATTTTTGTTCTTCTTCTTCATAGAATTCATTATCATCATCTTCCTCTTCATAGACAAAGCTCTTCTTCTGTAATTTATATCTATATTTGAAGTCTCACTTTTTGAAAAACCTTTTCTGAGGCTTCTCAATGTTTTAATCTTTTCTATCTTCATCATTGATCTTTCTTAATCACTGAGAGGCAATGTTCCCAACTTTTCCACAATGAAAGTAAGCTAAAGGTAACTTCCCTTTGAATTTCCCTTTTCTCTTCTGGAACTTCTTGGAAATGAGAGAAAGAATTTATTTTTGCTCATCATATTTACCACTACTATATTTTAAAATTTTCAGTTTCTCCATGGATTTGAACATCATTTCCTTACTCACTCGAGTCGTAGAATCTTTTCGTTTGACTCCCATTTCATATGCCATCAGGCTGCTCAGCAGATCATCCAAATAAATTTTGGAAATAGCTCTTTCCTCAAGGGCTGACACATTTGCATTGTACATGGGTGGAAACCTTATTAATATTTTCTTTACAATGTTCACATCTTTGATTTCTTCTCCTAGACCCTGAATTGCTCCAAACACTTCAGTAATTCGATTGAAGGAGTCTACATTCTCATCAGGATGCATCTTCAGATCATCAAACCTATTGTGTAGGACTTTTAGTTTTTCCTACTTCACTTTTCTATCTACTTCATAAATATTTTCAAGTTTACCCCTTTTGGACTTTGCTAAGGTGAAACTCATCACCTTTAGATAGATCTGATCAGAAAGGGCTCTGGTGAGAGCATTCTGCACTTTAGAATCTGCATCAAGAATTTACCTATCTGGATCAGTCATAGCCAACCCTATTGGATCAGTAACTTGTATACCTTGAACATTGGAAAATAGGACATCCATTCCAAGGGATCTCAGATGAGATCTCATTCTGTTCTTACAAATCTGAAAATTACTTCCATCAAAGTTGGGGACTCCCCTAACACTAGATGAATTCTACATAATGGTATGAGACAGATCAAATAGAAACAACCTCCCTCTGATACCACTTGAAGGACCCCAGAACACCCTTAGAAGGGAGGGGTGAATCAGGGTGTCAAATTTTTCTTTTTAAAGTTTTAGATCTTGTTCCCACGTTGTTAGGAACTTTTCAAATATATCAAACAAATGAAAGCAGGGAGATGACACAACACTTTTACTTGGTTCACTGCAAAGGGCTACGTCGAAGGAGTATGAATCAACAGTGTGTTGGTCATACATAAATCCACTAATCTTTACTAGTCTTGGGATTACAAGATTTTTTCGCAGTCACTCTGTGCCAGGTACACTGCCTTTACAAAGGTTCAGGGATAGCTCATTGTAACCCTCTGATCACTTCCCTCAACTCCCCCTAGCTCACTACCTTGAGAGAAGTCAAACTTGGTTTATCTACTTGATGGTCGCTTCAATAGATTTGCATTGAAGTATTTGTCTTTTTTCAGCATGATACATTGCTTGCTCGAAGTCCCAAATTTATTCACTTGAAAGCATTGAGGCATTGAACTGGATATTAAGAACAAGTATTCATCCTACACTGTCAATTGCGCACAACACCTACCATGTGCGGGAAAGATCTTATTTTTGCAAGCGAGATTTCCTTTTTGAATGAAAGATCACCTTTTATGCACATTTTTTCTTTTTATGAGCAACCTCAAGTATTACTTCCAACTACACTTTTATGCACAACTTCTCCTTTAACGCGTAATTTCACCTTTTACGCACAATAACAAGTTTTACGCGCAACTTAAACTTTTCTGTGAAACTTTAACTTTTCCACACAACTCCTTTTTCACGCAACTTTTATGCGCATCAGAACTTGGATATTATCTAAGTCTTTAGTCATACCAAATGAGGGGGGTCACCACTTATTTATAGGTGTCACTAACCCCCATGCTCAAAACCCACCATGTCTCACAAAACTTCTCATTCTGTGCGCAATGTTTTTCACGCAGGAACCGTTTTCTGTGAAAACATCAGATTTTTTACTCAGCTCATGTATTTTCCATTTTTCAGCATTCTGATCCTGAAACACCTTTTTCATGAAAAAATGAAAACCCAATTTAGTTCACATTCCATGATTTTCACATACCTTACTTTTCCAAGAACACATCTCTCCATTTTCCGATTTTCAGACCCAAAAATTTGGCAAACACTGGAATATGGCACCAACTTTAGTATTATTGTTCGCTTGAACTGTATGATCCCTTTTCTAACAAACATTCTGAACATCCAATGAGGATTTAAAACAAATACAAACCAACCTCTATTCCTTCATAGAATGTTAATCGATCCAAAAAATGTGACCCACTAATTTTACTCTTATGGTAGATTTTTTTAAGGTATGTCTTCCATAATTACTTTTTTGGGCTACCTATAGTAATAGAGGTAGAACACAGTATTGAGCTGGTGTTAATAATGACACCAGTGTCCATTCCTCCTTATAGGATGGAACCTACAGAGCTTTTTCAGCTCAGTAATCATTTGGAAGACCAAGAAACTAAGGATTTTATCTAACCTAGTACCTCACCTTGGGGTTCACCGGTCCTTTTTTCCAATAATTAAAATGGTACCCTCAATATTTTCATGGATTACCGATGGTTGAACCAACTCAACGTTAAGAATTGGTATCCATTACCTTGAATAGATGACCTCTTTGATCATCTCCAAGGAGTGAGGGTGTTTTAAAATATTTATTTAAGGTTGGGCTACCATTAGGCGCATGTATGAAATTAATACATACATTTTATAGGTTTTCAAATCTAGTATGATCTTTATGAGTACCTAGTAATCTTGTTTGGTCAAATGAATGTACCAGCTATTTTCATGGCCCTGGTGAATATGGTTTTCCACCTATATTTGGATGAATTCCTGGTAGTATTTGTGGATGGAATATTGTTGTATTCTCACACTCAACACAACCATTACCAACATCTTGATATCATAATGAATACATTGATAGAGCACTAGATTTATGAAAAGCTCACCAAATACCACTTTTTGATTGAAAAATTCCACTTCCTAGGTCACATCATCTCAGAGTCAGGGTATCAGTAGACCCAGAGAAGGTGAGAGTTATAGTTTCCTAGGATCATCCTAAGAATGTATTTGATATGCTAAGTTTATTAGGGATATATAAGTATTATATATGATTAATCTAGTATTTTTTACGCCTAGAAACACCTCTTACAAGATTGACTAAGAAGGGGGTGAAATTCGTATGGTCAGAAGATTAAAAAAGAGACTTTCAGAAATTGAAAGGAAGTTTGACTTCAGTACCGATCATGATTTTTCTAGAACCAGATAGGAGCTATATAGTTCATTGTGACACATTAGGAATCTGGTTGGGAGTAGTTATGATATAGGATGAGTGAGTCATAGTGTATGGTTCTTGTCAGTTAAAGGCTCATGAGCAGAATTACTCGATGCATGTCCTCATGTTGGAAGTAATGGTGCCTGATTTATGCTATTAGAGACACTATTTACTAGGATAGAGACTTTTGGTGTTCATAGACCACAAAATCCTCAAGTATACCTTTACATTGAATCACTTAAATCTTAGGTAGAACGGGTGGGAAAAATACAAGAATTTAATTGATTTTGAGATTGACTATATTCCTAGAAAAGTAAATGAAGTAGCTGATGATCTGAGCCAGAAGACTCAGGCACAAGAAGTTTATGAGGCCATTGGTGACTGGTAGCTTATAGCCTTATTTTCATATATTCATGTTGAGGTTTAGGGTAATCACGGGTGGATATTCATCAAAGATTTAGCACTAACCTTGAATCTTATAGAATAGGTACATATGAGGAAACTTTTAGATCCTAAGGGCCTATTCCTGAGGGAGAGTTTTTTAGATGAAGATTCATCACCTGGTTGGAATGTGGATGAGGATGAGACCTTATGCATATATGGTCATGTATGGTTTATAAAAAACATCTAAGAAGAGTTTTTGTGGGAATCCCATGCCTCATTTTGGGCAGTTCATCTAGATATCACCAATATTTTTTGAGACTTAAATCACTAGTATTGGTGTCCTGGTATAAAGTGGTGGATTTCTAAATTTGTTTCATGGTGTTCCACCTATCAGTAGGTGAAGGCAGAACATCAACAACTGGCATGGATTTTATAGTCTTTGTCCATTCCTGAGTGGAATTGGGATGATTTCACCATGGAATTTATGAAAATATTTCCTAGATCACCTTGAGGAAATGATACAATTTGGGTTGTTTTTGATTGGTTGATGAAGTCCACCCATTTCTTGGCTATTCATGAGACATTCTCGGTAGAAAATCTAGGGAGGCTATACATCAGGGAGGTTGTGTTCCATTATGGTGCTCCATGTTCTATCATATCTGGCGGGGATGCTCATTTCACATCATGATTATGGAAAGTATTATATAATTCCTTGAGTACATAGGTACTTATAATCATGAACAATCACTCTCAAACCAGTGGACAAACAGAATGCATGATTCATATGTTAAAGGACATGCTTCATGCATGTGTCCTTGATTTTGAGGGTTATTAGGGGAAACATATACCCCTAGTTGAGTTATCTTATAACAATATCTTTTAGGCTACCATCCATATGAATACCTATAAATCTTTGTATGGTAGGACATGTTGTTCACCTTTATGCTAGTTATAGGCAAGGGAGGTAGCACTACTTGGACCACGTCTCATTCAAGATACTTTAGAACAAGTTCAATTAACCATGAAGCACATGATGACTACTCAGTATAAGCATTAGTCATATGCTAACAACACTTGAAAAAATCTTGAGTTTGAGGTTAGAGATTTGGTTTTCTTTCATGTATCGGCCAGACTAGGCCAGTGAAAAATTAGAAGGTATGGTAAGCTAGCTCCTAGATTCATTGGACCTTCTGAGATCTTAGAGAGGATCGTACTGGGGGCTTAATAGATATCACTTCCCTAGAGGTATCAGTCTATGAATGACCCTTTTCACGTGTATCATCTTTTTTAGTATTATCCAGACCCATCACATATTTTACATCCTGAGAAAGATAAGTTATATGTGGATTATTCTTTTGAGGAGTACCCAGTATATAGCGTAGATCGGATCATGAAGGATATCTGGGGTAGGTCATTTCATCTAGTGCAGGTTCTAGGCAGCATAGTTGAGTACAGGATGATAACTAGGAGTGAGAGCCTGATGTATATTCCTAGTAGTTAGATATTTTTTTATATGATCCCTTATTACCCTCAAAAGGTCAACTCAGGGATGAGTTTATTTTAGGAGGATAGGTTGTAAGGACATGGATTTTTGTGAAGGTAAGTATCATTTTTTTCTGGTTTTAATTAATTTTTTTATCCTAGTAAATATTCCTTATGTCTTATAGATGGTCTCAGTAGCATTCAGGGCTTTTTCGGAGCCCAGATATCCAAGTTATGGAGGAAAAAGTCTAGGTGCATGGTTTTTCCAAACTGTGTGGGGTGATCCAAAGGGATAGAGAGGGGTGCACAGTTAGGTTAAACCTTGAGACCCAAGCTACATGTTCATTCCCCTTTCTCAGGTAGAAAATAGAGTGGCTTCACATGAGTTGTGCATCGTTAGTCAAACTATGCGCCTAACTGTGTGAGGGAGTTTCCTTGGGCAGTGGATATCACTTTTTTGGTGCATATTTTTCCAAATCATGTGGTCAAACCATGTGACCCTTTCAAAGTGGGAAAATTGAACTTTTCACCCATATTTCCCTTAATTAACCTTATTTATTGTTCCATCCTCCCTCTTTTTTCTATAGGACCACATGCTAGGGAGTCTTCCTCCTTTCCTATGCTAGGATTCAAAATATCTTCTTTGTATGGTCTCTATTTTAATCATTACTCATCACATTGAATTCCTATCAATTATCTCTCTAATCCTCATATTTACATTCTTATTTTCTCTATAATGACCCAATGTTTTTAAATGGAAATTTCCTTCTTATAATTATGTCATATAATCACACGAAATCATAACATAATGAACTAATAAGTGCTATGTGACCTTTAAACATAAGTTTTTCACTTCTGTTATTTGAATTTTGAAAATTTGACATACACGGTTGCGATCAGTAAGTTATTTGGAGTCTAATATGACCAACTTAATTTTTGGTGAATAGTAACATACACTTATGAATAGTAATTTTACCCTTATGAATAGTGACATAACCTAATGAATAGTAACCTTACCTATGATATTATATAAATAAGATTCAAGGGGTAGTATGATATATGTATATCTTGGAATAAGAAAATAATTTTTTTAAAATTGTTGTTTTTCGAGTAAATTGGGATTTTAATTAAATATTAAATAAATAATATTTAGAAAATTATTTTCTAAAAATGGAATTATTTTTTGATTATACATGTCGAAAAATGTTTGGGGTGAATTTTTTAGATTTTTCTGAAATACATGAATTTTTTATGAATAGTAAAATACGGTAATTTACCTTATATATAAATTATAAGATAAATAGACTATTCCTAGAATCATGGATGATTTCACCACCCTTGGTTCAAATTAAAATGACCCATTTACTATTTTTGGTCATGTAATCATCACTATTTCTGGTCTTGAGAGAAATTAAAAAACTAATGTTTAAAAAATTATGAAAACCCTCCTCTCCTCTACTATAACCCCCCCCCCCCCCCTCACTCCCTCTTCTTTTCACTCTTCTCAAGATTTAATCCTTGAAAATATTCTACAAAAATATCCTTTCAATCTCCTACCCCACATACAAAATCCCCTAGTCCCATCAAAATACCAAATCCTCCCCTCTTAAGAGGCTCTCAAAGGAGTTAAACTCAAGAGGTAAATTCCTCTTTCGAATTATTTTATTTCTTTTAAGTTCTTTTCTTTTCTTGTTTCTTTCCTCACCTCCCTTTACCCAAAATGGTATGATAACTCCCATAACATAAATTTAATGAAATTATATTATTATAATGGGATAATTCATTATCCTCTCTCCTTTCCCCATCTTTTATTTGAAAGAAATGGAAACACCATTTTAGATGTGTTAATTTAGCACAATCAAGGACAACGGGTTATCAATTTCCATTACCGTCTTAAATTCTGGTCATGAAAACATTTTCATGGTTGAAACAAACCATAATCTATTTATTATTCCTCATATATGGTTATGGAATCCTTTTTTACACATGTTTTTGGTTTATAAAACCAAAATGTGTTCTTTGTGGTCAAAAACCGCTAATTAACCCAAAAGGATGTCACTAAAGTTTTATATAATGATTCAAATTAACTTCAAGTAAACAAATTAATTTTTAAACCATATAAACTTATGTATGTTCAATAATAAAATATAACATCAATTCTGTACAACAACCTTCATCATACATGTTTATCTGAACATGAACTGATCATTAAAACCAAGGAAGCAAATGGACCCGAACAATGAAATTGAACCTTATAACCAATCAAAAAGGTCTCAAATGAACTTAAAAAGGTTATAATAAATATTTTACATATATAATAGGTTCTTTAATTATTAATTAATAAAACTTATTTGTTTATTCATGTCATTAATAACAAGTGTAGAACACCAATGGACTTAAGGTAAGGTATCCTCTCCATTTCACTTTTATTCAAGATTGTCCTCTATGTTATGCTATTTTATGAGTAATTACTAGTGATGGGGTATGATTAAGGACCTACCCCATACTTTCCTAATGATTTATAAAATATTATATTTCCCTTTATCTCTTTTTAGGCCCTCTTAAGTACACCTGATATCATGCCGATAATCTGTAAGGAATTCTACCTGAACAGCCTTATTCCTTCAGTTCCTCTATATTTTTGTTTACCCAAATGACGTTGTCTTTTATTTTTATGTAAAACTTATACATGCTTTTTATATTCTCAAAAATCATGTTTCAATATCCACCCCTCATTCTCTTATAGGGAAATACATGATTTTAATTGATTCCCTCCTCGATACTTCCCAGTAAGAAAACTCCTTTTAAGGGAACTTCCAAAATTTTTACCCAATTTCAAGTACACTATATCCTCTGTTTTAATCCACCATTGTATTTATAAAATCATCCTTTTATTATGAAAAAAATTCTTAGTTCACTTCTGGTTTTATATAAAATATTGTTCCCTTTTCTATTTCAAAATCTCCTTAGGGTTTTACTTAAAACCACACTAAAATATTTTAATAATAAGAATTTCATAAATACTCTTATTACATGTTTTCACTTATGTTTTACATCACTTACCATGATATATGAATATTTTACCTTATTAATTTCAATGTATGTTATAATTCCTTTCTCTCGTGGACACTTTTATGATACACCCATTCATTATGCTTTATGTCATGAATTTGATACCCATTTCTCTCCATGGGTTCCCTTACTTTTATGTATGATTGATTATGTATGATTATTTATGTGGTAGGAATATTCATGAACATGTTAATATGGGTCCACCAAGATAACTCTCCAATTCATTGGGTAAAGTTAAGTCCCATGAGATGTTATGTGCAACGGTCTTAGTGGTTATCCTTTTAGATTGTGCTACTATAGGAAACGATCTTGGTAGTTAGCCATGACTCGTACTAAAGTCATTTTTTAAGTTGTTGCAACATTTATATAATTCCATGTTTATATATTATGATCCCTTATGTTACATTCCTTTTTATTTCTTTATTTCATGTTCCTAACCCATGTGTTATGGATTTATTCTTATTCTCATTCCCTTACAGGGATTTTAACTCATCCCTTTGTTCATGTTATCCCTAGGTTATCCTATGAAGATGTATGAGTATAATGGAATTTAAGGTCTCTTTATGAATACTAAATAAAGAAATGTTTTATTTAGTTCCATGTTTTTAGTTTTATGTTCATATTCTTCCAAGACACTGGACTTCATGATCCTTGGATTTTATTAAGATGTATAATTGTACTTAAAATATTATAATGTTATATGTAAAAGGCTAGGGTCATTATAGTTGGTATTAGAGGATGGTCTAGTTATTTTTAGAGATTATTAATAGATCACCTTAGTGAGAACCTTAAGGATGAGAAAAATTATAAGAAAACACCCCTAAGTTTTGGTAAATATAGAGTAAGTGGTTTATTAAGAAAATATGTCCCTATCTGGATACAAACATATAGAGGCAGCTCTAGCACAGATGTACCTAGGAGTAAAAACTCTGACAAAGAGTTTTGGTCTTGACCTGGGGTATCTTGGTACAAGATAATGGGCCTTTCTTCACTCTTGGTATTGACACTCTCGGGAGATATACTTTGGTAAATTCTTGAGCTTAGTACAACCCATTATTATAGGAATAAAAAAATCCCATAATATTATAAGATAAGAAATACATCGAGCATAACCTAGATTTAAACCTAAGGAATCACAAGTTAGGATATACCTCCCCTTTACAAGTTTATCCTTTTATGTTCAAAATTTTCCTTTTTATATTCAATAACTAAGTATTCAATCCCTCTAACTGTACGTTCCTTTTCTTAGTTAATGGCGGGAAATATAAGAACACGTTCCAATAACCAATGTGATAGGCAATGTGAAGATTTCCCTAATGAAATGCCTGATATGATGGGAACGAGTGCTCAAAACTTCATGAAAGTACTTTCTCAGCTGGCTCAATTTATGAATAATAACTTGAACCATGTGGAATTCCCTCCTCCTCCAAAGAAAGAGGAAGTTTCCATATAATCCTTCATGTGGCAAAGGCCTCCCATGTTTAGCGGATCTTATGATCCCCTCCTCATGGAATAGTGGATTAACTTCATTTAAAATATATTCTCCATCCTCTAATTCTTAGAAGAATAGAAATTTGTACTAGCGGTCTATCATTTTGAGGGGGAAGCTGATTCTTGGTGGAAACTGATCAAGAATAAGAAGCCCCAAGATGAAATTGATTCCATGGATTGGAAGTAATTCAATAGGATGTTTTTCAACAAATATTTTCCTCTAACCCTCTATCTCAAGATGGAAAGAGAGTTCTGTGGTCTCAAGCATATGGAAGATGAGTCCATCGTGGAATATGAAGCAAACATTACAAGGATTTCAAGGTACACCTTTAGATTTGTCATGAACACCGAAAGCAAGGTAGATCGCTTCTTTAGTGGGCTAAAGCTAAGTCTACGGAAGGTGTTGGCGATCCAAGACTTTGACAGTAATGAAGATATTTTCTATTGTGCCCTCAAGGTGGAGATAGATATTGTAGACTCTTAGTGGTATCATGGGCCCAGTTACAAGAAGAGGAAAATGGAAAACAACATGGGTGGTTCAACAAAAAAATCCCTTGATGGAAATAAGCATGAATATCCCACTTGTAAAAGTTACGGTAAGAAGCATCTTGGGAACTATCTAAAGGGAACTAGGAATTTATTTAAATGTGGAAAGCTGGGACATTTGTCCAAGAACTACCAAAGGGATATGAAAAATCCCACTAATGTGGAAGAATAAAGGAAGGTTCAGATAAATGCTCAGCCATTATTGTAGTGTTATAACTACAAGGAAGGGCTTATGCTATCACTACTGCTGAGGTGGAGCCGTAAAATGATGTGGATGTGGGTATTCTAGTTATTCATTCAAGAATAGAAAATGTACTATTTGATTCTGGTTATATTCATTCCTTTATATCTTGAAAGTTTACTATAACTATTCAAACACCACCACAAAATTTGG
Organism: Viscum album; assembly: GCA_963277665.1. Classification (NCBI taxonomy): domain Eukaryota; kingdom Viridiplantae; phylum Streptophyta; class Magnoliopsida; order Santalales; family Viscaceae; genus Viscum; species Viscum album. The sequence goes on along the minus strand of OY728121.1, from coordinate 847,215,098 downwards.
AGGACAAGTTATCTGTGAGAACAGCGAATGGGAAGATTATTGCATCCATGGTTTATATCTCCTCCCCAGTTAAAACTTTTTGACCGAAACTCCCATAAAATCTTGTCATACTTCCTTTAGTGTAGTTTGAAACTATCTTGGGCATGGATTGGCTATCTTTATACAAATCCAACATCAACTGTTAGGAAAGGGAGATCACTATTCACATCCCGAAGCATCCTCTGATTCTTTACAAGTGTAAGGAGGAATATGAATCTCCTTTAGAATCATCATATCAAATGTGGATATTACTGCCTTATGAGAAATCATATCTTGCTCAAATTATTGAGACAAAGGAGATAATCATGCTTGAATACATGCCCATCGTGAGGGTTTACCCTGATGTATTCCCTGAAGAGTTTCCAGGTCTTCATATTGACTGAGAGGTTGAGTTCTTGATTGAACTTATTCTTGGATATCTTCCTATATCAAAGACACCTTATAGAATGGCCACTGTAGAATGGGAAGAGCTGAAGAAGTAGTTATAGGATAATCTAGAGAAGGGTTTTATACACCCAAGTGCTTCACCATGGTGCGCTCCATTCCTCTTCATCAAGAAGAAGGATGGATCAATTTGTATCTGTATTGATTATCAAGAGCTCAATAAAATTACGGTAAAGAACAAGTATCCCCTACCATGGATAGATGACTTGTTCGATCAGCTTCGTGGGGCCTATTATTTCTCTAAGGTGGACCTTCAGTTAGGATATCACCAATTAAAGGTGAGGAAGGAAGATATTCTCAAGACTACCTTTCGAACAAGTTATGGATACTATGAGTTTATAGTGATGCCCTTCGGACTCACTAATGCTCCAGTAATTTCATGGATTTAATGAATAGAGTCTTTAGAGATTACCTCGAAAAAAATTTGGTAGTCTTTATTGACGATATTCTGATATACTCCAAGAGAAGGAGGAACATGAGGAGAATTTGAATACTATGTTAAAGACTTTGTGAAAGTATCATTCTTGAGGAATGTTATCACTAGCAAAGGGATATCTGTGGACCCTTCCAATATAAAGGAAATTGAAGAGTGGACCAAGGCAACATCAGTAATAGAGATCTACATCTTTTTGGGTCTAGTTGGGTATTATCGATGATTTGTGAAAAACTTTTCACGATTATCAAACTCAATGACCAAGATAACACGGAAGGGAGTAAAGTTTGTCTAGACTCAGGAATGTGAAGACTGTTTCAAGGAGTTGAAAAATAGTCTTATCACTGCACCAGTACTCACACTCCCAATAAGTGTAGAACTCTTTGTGGCATATAGTGATGCTTCAAAGAAGTGATTAGGTTGTGTGCTGATGAAAAATTATAAGGTGATATCCTACGCCTCAAGGAAGCTAAAAATCTATGAGAAAAACAATCCTATTCATGATCTAGAGTTGGCGGCGATGATCTTTGCATTGAAAATATGGAAGCATTATCTCTATTGTGATAAGTGTGAGATATATACTAACTACAAGAGTATCAAATATATATTCACACAAAAAGAGCTTAATATGAACCAGTGAAGAGGATAGATCTCATCGAGGATTATTATTTCTCAATCCACTACCATCCTGGTAAGTCAAATAAGGTGGCGGATGCTCTAAGTAGAAAGGATCCTGCATCTTTATTAATGATGAGAATTGAAAAGGATCTGATCTTCTTATATTTGCAGAGGATGAACATGGGAATCATTAATGGAGGAACATCATCAATCCTTTCTCAAATGATTGCTCAAACATCCCTCATGGATAAAATAAAGAATGCATAAAGAAAAGATGTGAAAATTCTGAAAAGGGTGGAAGCTATCAGAAATGGTAAATCCTCTAAGTTCAATTTGATGAGGAAGGAGTTATAAGATTTGGATCATGATTATGTATACCATCCAACCCGTAGATAAAGAAGAAGCTTTTGAATGATGCACATAGCTCAACTTTCTCTATTCACCTAGGGAGCATAAAGATGTATCGAGATCTTCGAGAAAAATTTTGGTGGGACAATATGAAAAGGGAGATTTCTGAATATACATCAAAGTTCCTGGTATATCAGCAAGTTAATGATGAGAGGAAAAATTCTAAGGGAATGATGCAACCACTACCCATACCAGCATGAAAGTGGGAAAAATTACCATGTACTTTTTCACTAGACTTCTAAGGAAATCCAGAGGAAAAAAATTCAATATTGGTCATTGTGGATCATCTTACGAAGACAGCTCACTTTATCACAATTTTAGGGAACTTATCGTTGGATCAACTTGCATGGATTTACTTCAAAGAATTGGTAAGGATGTAAGGAGTACCACTATCTATTGTATCTGATCGTGATCTGAGATTCACCTCAAAGTTCTGTAAAAAAAGTCTCCAGTGTTCTCTAAGCACTTAACTAAACTTTAGTATGGCCTAACATCCACAAACCGATGTCCAATCTAAGTGAACTATTTAGACACTAGAATATATGTTGAGATCATGTTCTATAGACTTTAAATGAGGATGGGACCAACATCTTCCACTATTTGAATTCTTCTACAACAAAAGTTTCCACTCGAGCGTCCAAATGGTACCATATGAAGCCCTTTATGGGAAAAGGTGCAGAGCACCAACATGTTGGGATGAAGTTGGTGAGAATAGGCTACTAGGACATAAAATTGTCGATGAAATGGTGGAGAAGGTGAAAATCATTCAGCAGCATATCAAGGTAGCCCAAAGTCGATAGAAGAATTATGCAGACAATCATCGACAAGACCTTGAGTTTAAAGTTGTAGAAATGGTATTTCTACGCATATCTCTGTGGAAGAAGGTCATGAGATTTTGGAAGAAAGGGAATATAATTCCCAGGTACATCGGCCCCCTTTGAGATCCTTGATCGAGTCAGAGTTATGGCCTATTGACTGGAACTTTCACCTACCATGTCCAAAGTACATGATGTCTTTCATGTATCCCTCTTAAGGAAGTTCATACCAGATCCTCCACATGTACTCTATTCATAGGTAGTTCAGTTAGAGGATGATCTTTCTTATAAGGAGAAGCCAGTGAAGATCTTGGATTGTAGAGATAAAGTTATATGTAACAAGACTACTCACCTAGTCAAGGTACTATGGCAGAACCATAAGTTTGAAGTGGAAACATGGGAACTAGAGGATGCAATGAAGGAAAAATACCCACACCTATTTATGTCCTAGAATGTAAAATGAAATTTAGAGGGAGAAACTTCTTAAGGGGGGAAGAATGTAAAAACCCAATGTTTTTCAATGGAAATTTACTTCTTATAATTATGTCATATAATCACATGAAATCAAAACATAATGAACTACTAAGTGCTATGTGATGGTTAAATGTAAGTTTGTCACTTCTATGATTTGAATTTCAAAAATCTGACATACATGGTTGCGATCAGTAAGTTATTTGGAGTCTAATATGACCAACTTAATTTTTGGTGAATAGTAACATACCCTTATGAATATTAATGTTACCCTTATGAATAGTAACATACCCTAATGAATAGTAACCTTACCTATGATAGTATATAAATAAGATTCAAGTGGGAGTATGATATACCTATATCTTGGAATAAGAAAATAAATGTTTTAAAATTGTTATTTTTCGAGTAAATTGTGATTTTAATTAAATATTAAATTAATAATATTTATAAAATTATATTTGAAAAATGGATTTGATTTTTGTATTCTACATTTCTAAAAATGGTTAGGGTGATTTTTTGAGATTTTTCTGAAATACTTGAATTTTTTATGAATAGTAAAATATGGTAATTTACTTTATATATACATTATAAGCTAAATAGACTATTCCTAGAAGATGATTTCACCACCCTTTATTAGAATTAAAATGACCCATTTACTATTTTTTTCATGTAATCATCACTATTTATGGTCTTGAGGGAAATTAATAAACTAATGATTAAAAATTTATGAAAACCCTCCTCTCCTCCACTATAAATCCCCCCCCCCCCCTCACTCCCTCGTCTCTTCACTCCTCTCAATACTTTTACCTTGCCAATATTCTTCCCAAATATCCTCCCAAGATCCTTCCCCACTTCCAACATCCCCTAGTATCTTCAAAATAACAAAGCCTCTCCTCTTAAGAGGCTCTCAAAGGAGTTAAACTCAAGAGGTAAATTCCTCTTTCGAATTATTTTATTTCTTTTTAGTTCTTTTCTTTTCTTGTTTCTTTCCTAGCCTCACTTCACCCAAATGGTTTTATGAATATAGTAACAAAAATTTAATGGAATGATATTATGCTAATGGTATAATTCATTATCCTCTCTCTTTTCCCCATCTTTTATTTGAAAGAAAGGGAAATACCGTTTGAGATGTGTTAATTTAGCACAATCAAGGACGACAGGTTATTAATTTCCATTACCATCTTCAATTATGGTCATGAAACAATTTTCATGGTTGAACTAGACCATAATATATTTATTATTCCTCATATATGGTTCTATAATCCTTTTGTACACAATGTTCTGGTTTATAAAACAAAATGTGTTCTTTGTGGTCAAAAACCGCCAATTAACCCAAAAGGATTTCACTAAAGTTTTATATAATGATTCAACTTCAATTCAAGTAAAAAAATTAAATTTTCAACCATATAACATTATGTATGTTCAATAATAAAATATAACATCAATTATGGACAACCACCTTCATCATACATGTTTATCCGAATATGAACCGATCATTAAAACCAAGGAAGCAAACGAACCTGAATAATGAAATTGAACCTTATAACCAATCAAAAAGGTATTGAATGAACTTAAAAAGGTTATACAAAATATTTTACATATAGAATAGGTTTTGGACTTATTAATTAAAAAACCTAATTTTTGTATTCAGTTCATTAATAACAAGTGGAGAACACCAACGGACTTAATGTAAGGGATCATCTCTATTTCACTTTTATTTAATAGTGTCCTCTATGTTATGCCCTTTTTCCTAGTGATGGTGTAAAATTATGCACCTCCCCATACTTTCTTCATGATATATAAAATATGAGAAATCCCTTTCTCTCTCATTAATCCCTCTTAAGTACACCTAATATCATGTCGATAATCCGTAAGGAATTCTACCTGAACCGCCTTATTCCTTCAGGTTCTTCTATCTTTATTTTTACCCAAATTACGTTGTATTTTATTTTTATATACAACTTATACATGATGTTTATATGCTCCAAACTCATTTTTCAAGATCCACCCCTCATTATCTTGTGGGGATATACTGCTTTTAAGTGATTCCCTCCCCGATACTTCCCAGTAAGCAAACTCGTTTTAAGAGAACTTCCTAAATTTTTACCCAATTTCAAGTGCACACTATCCTCTGTTTTAAGACACCATTGTCTTTATAAAATCATCCTTTTTCATTAAAACCTTCTTAGTTAGCTTCTGTTTTTTTATTAAATAGTGTTCCCTTTTCTATTTTAAAATTTATTTAGTGTTTTCCTTAAAGTCGTGCTAAAAGGTTTTAATGATAAGAATTTCCTAAATAATCTTCTTATATGTTTTCACTTCTGTTTTACATCACTTACCATTCTATATGAATATTTTACCTTATTAATGTCCATGTATGTTTTAATTACTTTCTGTCATGGACACTTTTATGATATGCCCATTCATTATGCTTTATGTCATGAATGTGATACCCATTTCTCTCCATGGTTTCCCTTACGTTTATGTATGATTGATTATGTATGATTATTTATGTGTAAATAATATTCATGAACATGTTAATATGGGTGCACCCAAATATCACTCAAATGCATTGGGTAAAGTTAAGTCTCATGAGATGTTATGTGCGATGGTCTTGGTGGTTAGCATTGGCTTGTGATACTATGGGAAACGATCTTGGCGGTTAGCCTTGACTCATAATAAAGTAATTTTTTAAGTTACTACCACATTTCTATGATTACATGTTTATATGAATCCATTTTTATATGTTATTATACATTATGTTACATGCCTTTTTATTTCTTTATGTCATGTTCCTAACCCATGTGCTATGGATTTATTCTTTTTCTTATTCCCTTATTGGGATTTTTTCTCATCCCTTTTTTCATGTTATCCCCAGGTTATACTTTGAATAGGTATGAGCATAATGGAAGTTAGGGGTTCTCTATGAAGACTAAATAAAGAAATGTTTTATTTAGTTCCATGTTTTCAGTTTTATGTGCCTAGTCTTCCAAGACACTAGTTTTCATGATCCTTGGATTGTAATATGATTTATAATTACGCTTAAAATCATTTAATGTTATATGTAAAAGTCTAGGGTCGCTATATTCTCTCTTCGTCTTCTATGATATTTTGGTATGAGCTAATATTTCCTATTTTTAGGGAATTTGTCTATTCTTCCATTTTCTCCTATTCTACTTCAAACCTAAAGTTGATACCAAATGAGGAGTCATACACATGTCTAAGGTTAGTGGTCTAGTAATTTTCTTTAAAATTGTAGGTGTTTTTATAGTTTTATCCATTGTTATACACATCAGATATTTCTGCATGATTTCTTAAATTTTGTTTCCTCCTTAAATTAATTGAATTGTGTTAAGATACTCTCGTTGTCCCATGTTAATCCATTAGAGGGTGTCTACCTCATTGGTCTCCACCCCTATATGTGTGTTGAATTAAAAAACCTACCCGATAAAAATGATTAGTTTTCCAAAACACCTATTATGTTTTTTACTTGACCTTAAATTGTTTTATTCTTGGATTATAAAATAAATATTTAAAATTAATTAATTTGAAGTGAGTGGAAAGGCCACATCATGTGTTATAATTGGTTAATGAATTATATAACTTGTGGAACCCATAGTTTAATTGGTTTAATTGAATATAAATTTCTTATGATTATTATGATTAGACCATGGATATTGGTCATTGGAAAATTATTAAGGGACTCATTAATCATGGAGTTTTATGCTCCCTTACATTGGGCATTGGGCATGGAATCTCACGCTGCTTACATGGAATATGGGTATGACGTTCCACGTTCCCTTGAATCAGGTGTTGTTCATGATGAATCACCCCAATAACTCGAGTTATGGGCATGAAATATCACATTCCCATGAGATTCAGGGTTTGTACCCTTGTTATAGACTTTAACTCATTTGACTATGCATAGATTTTTGAGTTACGCCTCGGGTCCATCTAGAACCTAGTATATATGTATATGCCTATATATTTCCTCACATATATTGTGTGTGTATATATATATTATGTATAAATGATTATAAATGTATACACATGGTGAATTGAGATTAGATCTATTCCGTCATATGTTAAAGTAGGTAGTGTTAGCCATGTATCCTCTAGAAACCTGATCTGATGAGTTTATGGATTTCAACATTGTTTTTTTTACCTACACACTGATATGTTATACACACCAACTAGATCATTCTAGAAACCATTGGTGGTGGCCTAATAATTTTTTCTCACACACTATTTGGGCTACTGATTGGTACCCGAAAAGACCTTATGGATGTAGGTAGGGACAAGTGAAAGTGCTCGATCATGGATGTTTGATCTATTTTGATTATATCATAGGAGTATGGGATAAGAGGATCGATCATATTCTTGTGATGATGGTGGAGATGTATTTTGGTCTTTTTTCCTTTTTGTATAGAATATTGTATATTCTTGTGCCTTGTATCCCTATTGTCCCATTTTTTACATCAACATGACATGAAATAATCTTGTATATGACTCAGGCTATGGATTGATTATTATTACTAATTCTTGGAATTTTATATTATGAAATTGAATATTATTCTTTCTTCCATTGTACTATCAGTTATAGTCTGTTTCATCTATTTCTTATTATTATTTTCACTATTATTACACTCTAATGACAGAGGTTATAATCTCCACACCATACTGTTGTAGACCCACACTACTAGTCAGCAACCTCTGGCATATGGGGAGGTGCTCTTGAGGACATGTTACCCACCAACTCAGGGCATCGATTAGTGGCTCCCAAATCAGGTTGTTACAATCCTAATCATATTATGTTATTATTTCATGGAAAATAGTATTGAATTATACTTATGATTCCATGTTTAATGTTATTTTCACATTCCTATGTTGTCTTGATGTTATCATCTTATATCATGATTACATGATCATGTTTATTATTTTCACCACTTTTATGTATCCTTGATATGAATCTTGACTAACATGTATTACTTTCATCATGTTATTATTTTATTATTCCATTACTGGGATTTATAGCTCACCCCTTTCTTATGTACATCTATAGGTTATCCCATTCATTTTTAGAAGAGCAATTGATTTTTAAGGGCATGTTTTGAAGTTTTTAAATAATGTTGTTATAACTATGTTTCAATTTATTATTCTATGTAAATAATTTACCATATATACTAGGCCTCATTTTAATTCCCTGACCCTAGCTTCCCAGAGTCGGTGCATTATTACATAGCATTGGCATGATCACAAGGGATCAAATCCCGAAAGACCGATTAGCTTAGTAGCCTTGAAAGTACTAGATATACACATAAGTTTTACATTACATGATGAAATGAAAAATAAACATTGTGTCTCTATATAATACACTCATATCCCTTAGCATATCCCTATAGGTTAGTCATAATATATTTCTTCACATCCTGAGAAAAATAAAACATAAGAAAGGGGTGAGCTCAGATGCTCAGTAAGGATAACAATATAGCAGAAACTTTCATAAATAAGCATAAACATTTAAGGAAATGTATAAGACTAAAACAAAATCCTTTTAAAATTAAACTTCAGAATAATATGGAAAATATAAGTCAAATAATTCCATATACTTATTCACATGGATATTATACTAGTAAAATAATCACATGTAATATCAATAGCTAATTTCATAATGATGGAATACATAATGTCGGACATCATAACCACATAGTCAAGCCCTCGTTCCAAGACTACAAATAATATTTTTTTCAAGGCCTTGTTCCAAGACACTAGTTTTCCTCATGAGACCTACCGATGCATTGATGAGCTATAGTGGGCTCCACCCGTCACTTACCAAGTCCAATGCATTCTTCATATGAAAAGGTTGAAACATAACATAAACATTTTTATTAAAACTGGAATACAAAATGTTAATACTTTAATAATAAACCATTAATGGTATAAAAATAACACATCCATATTCAAACATATCACAAAACCTTCAATACAAAATGGAATATTGTATTATAATAAATCAATTTCAAACAAGTGTAAAATTCATCAAAGGATGTTGACATAAATGAAATCAAAAATATTTGAGAGAAATATATCTTTATATTTTGAAATCATTTAAAAGTCACATAATTATAAAAGAAAACATTTAATTTGAAGATATTTTTATAATCTTTTAAGGGAATATTTGAAGGTGTTATAATGGCGGAAAATAGCTGCACTCGCCGTATAAGTTAAAAAACATTATTTCTATAATTTGTTCGAAAAGGCTATAAAGGACCTTGTTTGGAAAATGACATAAAGATTCCTTTATAAAAATTTTATAAAAATTAAATCAAGGGTATAAATGACTTTAACCTGTATTCTTGAAAAAAAAATTTGAAATACATTTTAAAGAAACACAGATGTGGATGAAAAAGAGGTCCCAGAAGATACTTTTGTAAAAACAACCTTGAATAATAAAGAGATTATAAAATTAACCCTTACCATGTACTTTTCCTGGGTCGAGGGTACATTAAACTCCTGTATAATAGTTAAATAATTTTTATTAAATTATATAATAACCACATACATAAATATGATATAATATATTATCTTCTAATATTTCTTTGTTAATAATATTTCGGTAGTATCATTGTTTTGAGTGTTAACTAATTCCTTTTCCTTTATATTCTTTATTACATAAGTCATTTTTGATATGGATAGGATGTATTTGATTCAAATCCAGAATGATATTAAGTTCGTAAAAATTATTTTTATCCATAAAATGTAAATTATTCTTGAATGGTTACGATGGGGAATGAATCTTATCATGTTCGTGGAGACGGTATTCCGTACGTACACACGAGCAATAATACCATTCTATTGATGGTAAAATTGCATGTAATTGGATTTTATATAATATATAATATATAATAAATAATTAATATGTTTTATTTATTATTTACATCAATTATACTCATTATTATACTCATCCAAATAATGAAGTGTCGAATAACAAACAACACCATGACATGGAGATGGTAAGCCGTATGATGACTTTGTCATTCATAGGATGGATAGAATAATGAATATGGTTGTACCATATTTATAGTAACATTATATTAATTATAAGGTACTAGAGTTATTATTTTTTTATGGAAACAACAAAGAAATAGGAAGTGGAAGAAGAAAAAGACTTTGAAAGAGATGATGAAACTATTACCTCTTCTTCGGGTACTTCCTTTTTGATTTGATCAAAAGGAATCTTGGGGTTGGATTCTGATCAAAGTAAGGTCTCTGGGTTGAATTGAGGTTAGTTGGGAGGATATTTGAGCAGGGTTTGTCCGAGCCAAATGTCTTTGGAGATGTGATTTTTAGAGAAGGGGAAGTGCCCTTTTACAAGAGAGGTGAGGGTCACTTTAGGAAAAACTTTAAATATTAATTTATTATACAATCATATTCGGTTTATAATGGCTCAAAAAGGATTTATTTATAGTATAAGGTAGGTCTGGGTAGAAAACCTCCCAACCAATAGGTTTTAGACAATTTTAGGTCACCATATTAGCCTTATCTTTTAGATTTAACTCTTAGTTAAATAGTTTAACTTTTACTATGTATTCTTGTATTATTATAATAAATGGTTAATAAAATTACTATAAAAATCCAAGAGAACCCCAAGTAGTTCCTTATTGATATATCTAACATTATCTAATTCATTTGGCCAAAACTTAGATTTTTAGAAATATTATATCAATTAATCATATAGTATTTTTTTTAAAACTCATTTATGTCAATTTTGACACTATTTAGTATTTGGTTTTTGTGAAAGTCATAAAAACTTTATCACTTCAAAAAAAATATTTAATTAACCCTAACATGTCATATTAACCTATAAAATTAGTGGAATACATCAAAAGTCTAAATTTCAATTATATTAATATTTTTAATATCAATTATTTTAATATTTCAATAATAAGGTTATTACTGCATCATCATTGTGTCATAAATAAATTTAATTATATAATGTATAAAAATTATAAACAAAATACCATTATGTAAGAAATTTTTATCTTTAAAATTCAGTTTTATAGTCGAATTTATCTTATGTATAACCCTATATTAAAAATGGTTTAGTTATTAAACTTTGAATCTAACACTTTTAACTCTTCTTTAAATAAAATATTAATAAATGTAATAATCTAATATAAGTGGACCAAAAGGATCATATTTTATTCCTAAGGTTTATTTTGGTCGAAAAAAACTAATCCAATATAATTATGACAAGTGTTAGGGTAATTATAATATCATTTTTACCTTTAATTACTCTATTTACTTTTAACCGTGGTAAATAAAATTCAAAAGTTACTATTCACCAAAAATTATTTTCAACCTATTGAACCACATTTTACTTAATAATGTCAACCATGTCTCTCAAACTTTTGAAATTCAATTCACAGAAGTGGTAAAATTACATTTTATGCAAATTTGTGCCTAGAAGGTGGGTAAAAGACATTAAAAAGTTCGATAAAATTTTATACATCTAATATTATTATAAAATGACTCCAATGAATTACATTAAACTAATATAGGTATTATGTATCTATTTTTACACAAAATAAATTTAAATAAAATAAATAATTATTTAAATAAAAATTCAGTTTTAAATAATAACGCAGTGTTTTTCACTTTTCATCAAACATTGAAAGTTTTCAGAAAAATACCAAAAATTCACCCTAAGATAAATTTGATATTATGAACCCAAAAATGAAGTCCATTTTGAAAAATAAAATTTATAAAATTTCAAAAAGTGGGTATCACTATTCATAACGGCTGGTTTGACTAGTCGCAGTGTTCTAGAACTCAAATTTGCGTACAGTGCAAGATATTGCATTATTCAAAGAGAAACGTATCGTGGAATATTGGGGTGTTGAATTATTCCCTCATTCAAATAATTTAATTATAGAAATTTCTAGAATGCTACTTCATAAAAAGATTCTGGTGGTTCTTTATCGTAAGTTCCTCGGGTTCCCATGTTGCCTCTTCCATCTTATGGTTCCTCCGTGGAAATTTTACCAGGAGAGTCGTTCAGTTTCTAATCACTTGTTCTCTGGTATCAAGAATCTTGAAAATCTCTTCACAATAAGACAGATCAGGTTCCAGTTCTATTTCTTCATAGGTGAGTACATGCATTGGGTTATACATGTATTTTCTCAACAGTGATACGTGGAACACATCATAAACTTTGGAGAGACTTGGTGACATTTCCAAACGGTAATCTACAACTCCAATTCATTCTAGAATTTCGAAAGGAACGATGTACCTGAGACTTAATTTACCCTTCTTCTCAAATTGTACAACACCCTTCCATGGAGATACCTTTAAGAAAACATGATCTCCTACTTGAAATTCCAAATCCTTCCTTCGATTATAGGCATATATATTTTGCCTACTTTAAGCTTCTTTGATGTGGGTTTGGATAATCTTCACCTTTTCCATTGTTTCCTCTACAAGTTCTGGGCCTACGATTTTTCTTTCACCAACATCATCCCAACAAGTTGGTGTGCGAAATCTATTTCCATATAACTCTTCATATGGTTCCATATGAATACTTTAATGGAAGCTATTGTTATAGGAAAATTCTACCATAGGTAAATATTGATCCCACATACCTTGAAAGTCAAGTGATAAAGATCTCAAAATTTCTTCTAAGGTTTTAATAGTCCGTTCTGATTTTCCATCACTTTGAGGGTGGTAGGCAGTGCTCAAATGAAGTTCAGTATCTAGGGCCTTTTGAAGACTTTTCCAGAATCTTAATGTAAAATAGGGATCATAATCAAAAACAATCAATAGGGGTACTCAATGAAGTCTTACAACTTCATTAATATATAGTCTTGCTAAATGTTCAAGTGGTAAATCTTCTCTTATAGTAAGAAAATGTGTTTACTTAGTAAGACAATCAACAATGATCCATATTGCATGAATCCTTTTAGGAGTCTTTGGTATCCCCATGACAAAGTCTATCATAATATCATCCCATTTCTACTCAGGTATGGGAAGAGGTTCCATGACTCCTCCAGGTCTTTCTCTTCCAGCCTTAACCTATTGACAAACCATACATCTTGAAATATAATCAGCAATATCCCTCTTCATGTTGTCCCACAAAAAATGTTCCTTCAAATATCTATACATCTTAGTGCTACCTGGGTGTATAGAGAAATTGGAGCTATGAGCATCATCCAAAAATTCCCTTTTTAGATCAGGTATGTCAAGAACACAAAGTCTATTCTCAAATTTTAAAATTCCATCTTCATATACGAAGTCAATCAATCTTCCATCATTCATAGCTTTTATTTTCTTTTGAAACTCCTCATCATCAGTCTGAGAAATTTTTATCCTTTCTAGTAAAAATGGTTTGGCAACCATTTTAAAAACTATTGATGTTTCAACTTCCATGATTATTCCTATATCCATATTTACAAGATCCATGAACATAGGATCCCTTAAAACTCTCATCTTGTTCAAAAATACATGATCCTTTATTCTCAAAGCATCTGCCACCTTATTTTCCTTCCCTGGGTGGTAGTGTATAGTGAAATAATAATATTTGAGTAGTTCAATCCATCATCTTTGCCTCATGTTGAGTTCTTTCTATGAGAATATATACTTTAAACTCTTGTGATCAGTATATATCTCACATTTTTCACCATAGAGATAGTGTCTCCATATATTCAAAGCAATTATTATATCCTCTAACTCAATATCATGACTAATATAGTTTTTTTCATGAATTTTTAGCTTTTTTGAGGCATAGGAAATAACTCTATCATTCTGCATAAGGACACAACCAAGACCTTTCTTTGAAGCATCACTATAAATAACAAACCCTTCATTCCCAAATGGTAGAGTCAATATAGGAGCATTGACTAATCTTTTCTTAAATTATTCAAAACATTCTTCACATTCTTTTGTCCAAACAAATTTAACCCCTTTACATGTGATCTTGGTTAATGGGTTAGCCAATTGGGAAAAATATTGTACAAAATGTCGATAATAACCCGCTAAACCAATAAAACGGCATATCTCAATTATACTTGTCGGTGCTATCCATTATTAGATTGCTCTTGTGTTAGAAGGATCAATAGAGATTCCATCCTTAGAGAAAATATGGCCAAGAAAAGAAATCTCCTGAAGCCATAATTCACACTTTCTAAACTTCCCATATAATTCATTTCTTCTAAGAGTCTTTAGAATAGTGCGCAAGTGATTTTCATGATCTTCATAGCTTTTGGAGTAAACCAAGATATCATCAATAAATACCACTACAAATTCATCAAGATATTCCTTGAAAACTCTATTCATTATATCCATGAAGACAGAGGGTGTATTAGTCAGTTCAAAAGGCATTACTGTAAACTTGTAATGCCCATACCTGGTATGAAATATTGTCTTAGAAATGTCTTCTTTATTCACACACAACTGATGATATCCAGATCGAAGGTCAATATTTGAAAAATATTGACCTCTATAAAGTTGATCAAATAGATCATCAATGTGAGGTAGGGGATACATGTTCTTTATTGTTATAGCATTGATCTCCCTATAGTCAATGCACAACCTCATAGATCTATCTTTCTTCTTAACAAAAAGAGTAGGGTATCCCCATGGAGAAACACTAGGGAGAATAAATCCTTTATTACTTAATTACTCTATTTGTTTCTTTAGTTCCACTAAATCAAAAGTGGTCATTCTATAAGGGGTCTTCGATATGGGCCTTGAACCATGAATTAAATCAATGGAAAATTCAATTTCTCATTCTAGAGGATGTCCAGGTAAATCCTCTAGAAACACATCAACATATTATTGCACAATAGGTACGTCCTCTATTTGAATGTTACTTTCCCCACCCATAGTTATTTCACTCTCTTCCTCCCAAATAATTGAATTTAGTAAAGCTACTAGGGGTGGATCTAGATAAGAATCAGGTGGTTAAATTTCTTCTCTAAAGATAAGGTACTCCTTATCATCATTGAAAATTTTAACCTCCTTCTTCTTACAATAAATTTTTGCATCATGGTTTGAAATCCAATCCATACCAAGGATTATATCAAATTCAATCATGGATATGATGATGAGATCAGCAGATAACGAACATTTATATGCCCTAATGGTAACTGATTGACAAAACTTTATTGCAATGATACTTCCCTTAGGAGTTTTGATTGATAACTACCTTGTTAAATCAAATTGGAAATATCTAATTTTCTTAGTAAACTGGGAATATATGAAACAATGCGATGATCTAGAATCAAATAAAGCATTGGCTAAATTTGAGAAAACCATTAAATTACCTGTCACCACATAATTCGGAGCTTAAACCTTATCAGTAGTGATTACATAAGCTTGGCCTTGCTCCCTTATCATTTTCTGAGGTAATTTTCCTTGGCACTTAAGATATTTATTTTCATAATTCACCATTTCTCTACAATTATAGCATTCAACATTGATAGCCTCTTTCTTTCCCTTGCAATCAAGATCTTGGTGGCCTTTTTCACCACACTTGTAACAGACTCTCATTCCCTTCAGGAAAGTACTGGGGTGTTTCTTCCCACATTTACTATAGGATGGAAATTCAACTTTTACCTTATTCCTCTTATTTCCATTTCTCGAGTGTTCAGCTGATCTTTTATTCTCTTGCTTTTATTTAAAGTCATAAGACATAGAGAATTATTGTTCTGTCTTGATAGCACATGAGACAATATCTTTGTATAGTGAGAAGGATTGTGATACTAATGCTCAATGGAGAAATTGTTTTAACCCATCAAATAATTGATCAATCTTACTCATTGGGTTATGTATATAATATGTTTCATGCCTTTCTAACCTTGTAAATTTATCCTCATACTTTGCGACATTCTCATCCTCCTTTTGCCTCAAACTCAGAAATTGTATTTCCATATCCGCTTGATGGTCATGAGGAAAGTATTTCTATAATAAAATATCATTAAACTCCCTCCATTCCATATTTAATACTTATTCATCCTTTTTTGTGTTTTGAATTAATTACCACCATTGATCTGCATCTCCCATGTGGTGATAAATTTCCATGACAACTTTTTCCCTTTTGCTACTCCCCACAGCATGAAATATTTTCTCTAAGGAACTTATCCATTACTCAGCTACAAATGGATTTGTAGTCCCATTTAATGTTGGTGGTTGTTTCCTCATGAAGTTATCTAACATTGATCCTCCACATTGTGGATCATGGTGCTCTATACGGGTAAGGTTATTATTCATAACTTGAGTGAGTTGTCCCAGTATGGTTATAAGTTGTTCATCACTAGTTTCATCACTAGCTTCACTGTAATTATCTTGAGTAGAAGGGAAATCCCTACATGGATTATATGTGTTGATACGGTTTCCATTCCTTCCACTAGGTTCCATTTCTAAACAATGAGATACACTAGATTAGTTTATGAATCGCAATACATAATTCCAAACTTGTAAAACACTTAACATAAATTAAAAAGTTTATGGATATAATCCATAATTATAAAAATGTTTTCTTTGAGGAATTATTTACTCATAAATCCTTTATAATTGTTTGTAAATAAAATTTGAATTATCCTAAGCATATCCCCCATGAGTGTCGTAACCAAGAGTGCAGCAAGGCCTGTTGTCGTGTACCAAGATACCACGGGTCAAGCCTGAAACTCCTTGTCATAGTTTTCACTCCTAGGTACATTTGTGATAGAGCCTCCTCTACTTACTCATATCCAGAAAGGGATGTATTTCTTGTAAAATTCACAAAATCTTTACATTACCAAAATTCTAGGAAGTTCTTCTATGTTAATCCTCAAAGCCTATCTTAGGGTAATTTTCTCTAATCAGAGTTTTTCTAAATATAACTTCAAAGGTTTTTACTAAACTTACTCTGATACCAACTGTAACAACCTAACCCTAGTTACCCAGAATTGGTTCATTATTACATAATATTGGCATGATCACATGGGATC
The DNA here is from genome assembly GCA_963277665.1 of Viscum album. Taxonomy (NCBI): domain Eukaryota; kingdom Viridiplantae; phylum Streptophyta; class Magnoliopsida; order Santalales; family Viscaceae; genus Viscum; species Viscum album. The sequence continues at coordinate 847,197,885 of OY728121.1, read as the reverse complement.
AAATACCTAAAGACTGATTATTTTAGTAGCCTTGGAAGTACTAGATACATACATAAGTTTTACATTACATGATGAAATGAAAAAGAAACATTATGTCTCCATAGAATACACTCATATCCCTTAGTCTAGCCCTACAGGTCAGTCATAATATACTTCTTCACATCCTAGGAAAAATAAAACATAAGAAAGGGGTGTACTCAGATTCTTAGTAAGGATAACAATATAGCGGAAACTTTCATAAATAAGTATAAACATTTAAGGAAATGTATAAGACTAAAAAATCCTTTTAAACTTAAACATAAGCATAATATGGAAAAGATAAGTCAAAAGATTCAATTTACCTATTCATGTGGATATTCTACTAGTCGAATAATCACATTTAATATCAATAGATAATTTCAAAATGATGGAATGCATAATGTCGGACATCATAACCACATATTCAAGGCCTCATGCCAAGACTAAAAATAATATTTTATCAAGGCCTTGTGCCTAGACACTAGTTTGTCTCATGAGACCTACCGATGCATTGAGGATCTATAGCAGGCTCCACCCATCACTTACTAAGTCTAATGCATTCCTCATATGAAAAGGTTGAAACATAACATAAACATTCATATTAAAACTCGCATATTAAATGTTAATACTTTAATAATAAACCATGAATGGTATAAAAATAACACATCCATAGTCAAACATATCACAAAACCTTCAATACAGTATGAAAGATTGTATCATAATAAATCAACTTCAAACAAGTGTAAAATCCATCAAAGGATGTTGACATAGATGAAATCAAAAATATTTGAGAGAAATATCTCTTTCTATTTTGAAATCATTTAAAAGTCACATAATTATGAAATAAAACATTTATTTTGAAGATATTATTATAATATTATAAGGTAAGCTTAAAAGGTGTTATAATGGCAGAAAATATCCACACTCTCCGTATAAGTTAAAAAACATTCTTTTCTTAATTTTGTTGAAAAGGTCGTAAAGGACCTTGTTTGGAAAAAAATGGAAAGATTACTTTATAAAAAATTTATAAAAATTCAAAAAAGGGTATAAATGACCTTAACCCATAGTATAGGAAAAAATGTTTTGAAATACATTTTTAATAAACACAGATGTGGATGATAAAGAGGTCCCAATAGATACTTTCGTAAAAACAACCTCGGATAATAAAGAGATTGTAAAATTAACCCTTACCTTGTACTTTTCATTGGTTGGGGGTATTTTAACCTCCTATATAATAGTTAAATAATTGTTATTAAATTATACAAGAACCACATACATAAATATTATATCATATATGATCTTCTAATATTTCTTTGTTAATAATATTTTAGTAGTATCATTGTTTTGGGTGTTAACTAATTCTTTTTCCTTTATATGATTTGTTACATAATTCATATTTGATATGTATAGGATGTATTTGATTCATATACAAAATTATATTAAGTTCTTAAACATTATTTTTATTCCTAAAATGAAAATTATTCTTGAATGGTTACGACGGGGAATGAATCTCATCACGTTCGTGGAGACGGTAATCTGTACGTACGAACGAACGATAATACCATTATATTGATGGAGAAATTGTATGTAATTTGATGGTATAACATATATAAAGAATCATTAACATGTTATATTTATTATTTACATCAGTTATACGCATTATTATACCCGTCCAAATAATGAAGTATTGAATAAAAAACTACACCACAACGTGGAGACGGTAAGTCGTACGTACGCATGTATGGTGAATTTGTCATTAATGAATATGGTTGTACCATATTTATAATAAAATCATAGTAAGTATAAGGTACTTGAGTTATTATTTTGGTATGGAAACAATAAATAAAGAGGAAGTGGAAGAAGAAAAATACTTTGAAAGAGCTGATGAAATTATTACCTCTTCTTCAGGTGCTTCCTTTTTTATTTGATAAAAAAGGATTTTTGGGTTGGCTTCTGATCAAAGTAAGGAATATAGGGTGAAATAAGGGTATTTTAGGATATTTTAGCAGGGTTTGGCCGATACAAATGGCTTTGGAGGTGATATTTTTAGAGAAGGGGAAGTACCCTTTTATAAGAGAGGTGAGGGTCACTTTAGGAAAAGCTTGAAATATTAAGTTATTATACAATCATATTCAGTTTATAATGGCTATAAAAGGATTTATCTAGAGTATAATGTGGGTATGGGTCTAAAACCTCTCAAAAAATAGGTTTTAGATAATTTAATGTCACCATATTAACCTTATCTTTTAGATTTAACTCTTAGTTAAATAGTTTAACTTCTATCATGTATTCTTGTATTATTATAATAAATGGTTAATAAACTTACTATAAAAATACAAGATAACCCCAAGTGATTCCTTATTGATATATATAACCTTATCTAAGTCCTTTTTCTGAACCTTATATTTTTAGGAATATTATATCAATTAATAATATAGTATTTATTTTAAAAAATCATTTATGTCAATTTTGACACTATTTAGTATTTGGTTTTTGTGAAAGTCATAAAAACTTTATAACTTAGAAAAAAATTTATTTAATCAACCCTAACATGTAATATTAACCTATAAAATTCATGGATTACATCAAAAGTTTCAATTTACAATTATATTAATATTTATAATATCAATTATTTTAATCTTTCAATAATAAGGTAATTACTGCATCATCATTGTGTCATAAATAAATTTAATTATTTAATGTCTAAAAATTATAAATAAAATACCATTATGTAGGAAATATTTTTAGCTTTATAATGTAGATTTATAGTAGAATTTATCTTATTTATAACCCTATATTAAAAATGGTTTCGTTATTAAACATTGAATTTAACACTTTTAACTCTTCTTTAAATAAAATAATAATAAATGTCCTAATATAATACAAGTGGACCAAAAGGATCATATTTTATTCCTAAAGTTGATTTTATTCTAAAAACACTTATCCAATAGAATTAGGAATTTTTTTAGGGTAATTATAATATTATTTTTACCTTTAATTACCCTATTTACTTTTAACCGTGGTAAATAAAATTCAAAAGTTACAATTCACCAAAAATTAGTTTCATCCTATTTAGCTATATTTTACTTTCTAATTTCAACTTTGACTCTCGGATTTTTGAAATTCAATTTAAAGAAGCAGTAAAATTGTGTTTTCTGCAAATTTCTAACGTGCCTAGAAGGTGGGTAAAAGACGTTAAAAAGTTTAATAAAATGTTATACATCTAATATTATTAAAAAATTAATCAAATGGATTAAATTGAACTAATATAGGTATTATGTATCTATTTTTAAATAAAATAAATTTAAATAAAAAGTCGGTTTTAAACAATAACGTAGTGTTTTTCACTATTCATCAAAAATTGAAAGTTTTCATAAAAATACCAAAAATTCACCCTAAGCTAAATTTGATATTCCAAACCCAAAAATGAAGTCCATTTTGAAAAATAAAAGTTATAAAATTTCAAAAAAGTGGGTATCACTATTCATAACAGCTAGTTTGATTGGTTGCGGTGTGCTAGAACTCGAAGTTGTGTACAGCACAAGTTATTGCATTATTCAAAGAGAAGTGTATCATGGAAGCTTGGGGTGTTACACTCATAATCTTATGATATTATATTATATTTATATTTATGTAATAAATCATGAATTAAGGTGAATTAAAGATATGGATTTTTATAGTACCCACTAATTCAATGGTTATGTTATAATGATCACATTTAAATAATAATGTTTTTATACTATATCTCAATTCAAATAAATCTTGGTGTTGTGTATTAAAAAAGCTATTGAGTATATTATTCTTTAAATCTAAATTTTTTTGGGTGCTACATACTTCTCACTTTAAATAAATTGAATCCTCATAATTTTATCTCCATCATAAATGGTTCAATATTTAAATATACCTTTATTGAAAACCCACATCATACAGTGGGATAATAAAACTTCCTTTCAAAATTGAATGTGAGAAACATAAATATTACTTTAAATAACACATAATCAAGTTCCCAAATAATGGGAACATTTGTAAGAAGTTAAAATAAATACATGGAGTATAAAACTAACATTAAAGGACTGATATAGTGGGGTAAAAGACATTGTCATGGGAAAGTTAATGACCATAAAACCATAAATTATTGAAGGGTGAAAATACAATCAATTAGTCATAATTTAATGTAAAATAATATCATTTTTATTTCAAGATCTTTTTCTTAAAGTTGAGTGATTATTTTAATATCAAAATAGATAACATGAGAAAATTTAATTACTTTATTTACTTCCATTTCATAAGAAAAAATTTATCCTTTAGTTGTGCTTTGATAAATTTTCACTTCATATCTTACTCCAAGAAATGAATATTCAAGATGAATTTTTCATGCCTAAATCACTAAAATTAACTTTTAATGGATCATGAGATCCATAATTCATTCCTTATATCTCTAAATATTTACCAAAACCAAAATGGTTACCACAAGTTATCTAATATGGATAAATTTAATACATTAATTTCTAAAACCTCAACAATAATATCGAGTGTTTAACTTAATCCATTCTATAAATAGTTAACCTTAAGACTCTTCCAAAATAAGTCTCACCAAATTCAAAACCAAAAAAAATACAAAATATTTTTTCATGTTTTTTTTAAGATAAACATTAACATTTATCCCCATACAATAAAAAATATCTCATAATTTCACCTACCAAACTTGTGAAAACATTGATCATATATTCTCTTAAAACATACTAATAACCTGAATCACTATAAAGCCTCAAGGAAAATATATATGCTTCCAAAAATTAACACAATCCTTATTCTTAAAATAAAATAAAATATTATCAAATATATTAAATAAAACCAAAAATACAGTAAACTCCATAAAAGATAACATAAACCACTTTTTCATCAAATCACTAATCATTTTTATGGTCACCAATACTATCTCATTTAATTTATCTATATCAATCATCTTTTTATCCCGACTAAAAATTATTATCTCAACATCAGGTATAAATTAAGGGTTATCTAACTATAAATCATTTTTTTTCTAAAAAAATATCACATTACTATTAAATCAATTTTCTAAGTTATCAGTACCATTCAACATTTTCTTGAAAATCCTTAATGAAAAACTTTTGTAGAATAATACTTAGTTTCTTCATGATTCTTAGAACAATAATACCATTGATATAACACTTCAATAAAATAACTCTTGAATCCCAATACATAAACACTTCACTCATTTCACATAAACCATTAGAATAGCATAGTTTCTTCCTTGTTCTAAGATTTAACCCTTGGATTAGGGCATTAACTTGAGTAATTACCATGTTCCCCACACATAAGACATTGAACTATAAATGGTAACTTAGGGTGAATTTCATATCCCTCCATCAAAATGTTAATTTTTTCTCAACAATTACTTATTATATGTCCTTGTTTTCCACACCCAAAACATATTCCCATTAATTTTATAGCAACCCTAACTTAACATGAATAAAAATTACATTATTTTTGTGGAATACGTAATACATTACACAAACTGACGCCCAAAGATGGTATTAGTATAGTGCCTTTGGAAACATGGAAACATAAATAGTGGTACATAAGTTGTCTACATTATCTCCCACTAGTTTCTTCATGACTATCACCCTTTTTTACACATCATATATATTAAATATCTTCATAAACTAGGGGTGAAACATAAAAAGGGGTGAGATCATATGCTCAGTAAGTTTAAAAAGTGAGATATATAAAAATAAACATTAGCATAAGGGTATGAGAATGTGTTTATAAAATTAGAAGATCATACCCTACATATCAAATATCATAAACATGAATCATGGAATAAATATTGGAAATTCATAAGAAATTATTAATATGTTAATAAAGAGAATAATCCATGAAATCATAACATAGGAATAAGATATGGAATTTTGGAAAACACATAAACATGTAATATCATTCCCTATAATTCAAAGCGCATTACCAAAACTTATCATTGAACTTCATGGGGACTACAACTAATGGTAAGGACACACCACCATCCCTAGTCACAATCCTTTCCTTATAATGGATTGGGTTTCCCCTTATTCTCATTGTGGATCGGGTTTCACGTTCTTCCCATAGTGGATCGGGTTTCCCCTTATTCTCATGGAGGATCAAGCCCATAGACCTATTTCCCATAATTATATCATGAGATATAAATCTTTAACCAATGCATCGGAGGGAGATATAGGTCCCACACATCACATAATAAAATCATACAAACATGTTTCCCAAGATAATAAAACTTTCATATATCATAACCCATGAAAAGAGATGGTTTTCATTAACATCATACCATAACCCATGAAATGAAATAAATATCATAAATATTTCATCATATCATAACATTTTGAAAATATATAGGTTTCATAATCATTTCATCAAATCAAAACCCATGAAAAAAAAGTGATTTTCAAAATCATCTAACATGTGGAAGAGAAAAAAATTTCATAAACAACTTGTCATCTTAAACATATTCCATTTAAAGAAAGAATAAGAATGGTGTATTTGGATCATATCCTCATTAAATCATGCACTATTTCAAAATATGTAATCTTATATGAAGAAGGATTTTTAATGATCACTCAGAACATTTCTATAGGAAAATAATATTTCTGTGAAAATCACTTTTTAAAACATGAAACATTTTCAAAATACAATTCTTTGAAAACCAGTTTGAAAAAATCATAATGAAAGATTTTAAAAACTACTAAAACATTTCTTGGGTCAAATAACCTTTCTTATTTGTAAAATTATTTTTAAAACTTAGAACCATTTGAAAACTATTTTCTTTGAAAATAACCCTGAAAACTTTTAAAGGAATCTTAGAAACATTTTGAAAACCATTTCTTTGAAAATAAAATGAAAATTTATAAAGGATTCTTTGAAAACATTTTTAAAACATTTTTACTTGAAAATAACTTTGAAAATAGATAATGTAATATTTGAAAACCTTTTGAAAACCTTTTTTTCCTTGAAATAACTTTGAAAACATATAAAGGATGCTTTGAAAAAAATTTGAAATGATTTTTCTTTGAAAACCACTTTAAAAATAGTGAATTTCCATAATATTAGGGAAAACATTTTACTTAAAAATAAATATTTTAAACTTGAAAATGAATCTTTAAAGGAAGGATGGTCATGATGGCAGATAAATTCATACATGATGAATATTCATTTTGCACTGTAAAAAGTTTAGAAAAGTTCATTGATTGGAAAACAACAAGAAGATTTCTTTTTAAAAACCATTTTGTTAAAAAGTTAAAACATTGGTAAAAATTTAAATACCAATATATCTAATTATAATAACCATAGAATACATTCATGGGTGGTATATACACCACACAAAATAAATGAGTGGTGGATAAGGCTTAAGTCTCACAGAAATAAAGGTGATACGAGAAAACCTTTACGTTATGTCTTGACTCTCGCCGTACTCATTCAAACCTCCTGTATAATAAGTATAAGTTTATTATAAATTTTTCACAGAACCATATTCATATATATAATACCATATATGATTTTATTTATGACTTTATATTACTCTTTTGTTAACAATTCCATGTTAAGGTTACATTTTGGGTAATAACTCCTTTGTCTTTCATATGTGTTTTGATTTGTTATATTTTTTGTCCTCATACTTATATCATGATTTAAAGAATATAAACCATGATATATATATCATATATATTCAATATATATGTATTTATAATAATCTAATAAAGATATAAATATAAAATGAAATATATTGTTCATGCAGATGATAGGTTGTACGTATGCATGAACCACATTTCCATTTTCTTATCGTACTGAAAGAAATAAATTAAATGACACACACACATATATATATAATACCATTATAGTATAATAATTATTTCATATATATCATATAATTTCACTAAACTCATCCTTAATACATTTCATGTAAAGTGTGAATGAATCATGTCGCTTTGATGAGGCGGTAGTTCACACGTCCACAAACAAAGTTATCATTTTTACACAAAATGGAAAGCATGAAGGTATGATTTATATAGTAATTCCATAAAAATAAATACATTATAAATATCATATATATCATATAAAAATAGTATGTCCATCATAATTCCTAACCATGAGAGATGGTAAAGGAAAAACGAACAACATTGTTTCACAAGGCGGTAGTCTGCCGTACACATGAACGGTAAGTTCATTACCTATTTGATGGAATTGTGTGTAAGTATAAGTCACTACGAGAAAAACAGCTTTTTGCGACGCGTTATTTGCGATGGGAATAAATCATGTCGAAAATAGAATCTCAAAGAGGTTATTTTTTATGGGAGAATCAACCCGTCGCAAATAAGTAGTTATTTGCGACTGGACTTGGGGTCTCGTCGCAAAAAGTTACACGCAGTTTGGCGCGGTTTGCGTGACAAACCGCGTAGAAGGGTATTTGCGACGGGGAGGCACCTCCCATCGCAAATACTGGGAGGTGGTAAATACTATTTTCGATGGGGGAAGTCCCCGTTGCAAATAGTGTGTCCACTGGAGGGTATTTGCAACGGTTCCCATTGCAAATATCCTGCGACAGTATATACTATTTGTGACGAGATGTTGTCCCGCTGAAAATAGTGTGTCAGCAAATCACTTTTTGCGATGGGACCCATCGCAAATACCCTTTTAACCGCCGACAATAATTTATGTGGCCGAAGGTATTTGCGATGGGATACCTGTCGCAACTAATATAACTTATATATACCCCCCATCCGTTTTTTCTTTCCTTCCTCTCAATTCCTACTTTCTTTGTTTCTTTAAACTCTAATTTTAGAGCGAAAATTTTTCTGAGTTAGTTTTTTTTTACGAAGAAGTTGTAAAGCCGTCTACAATTATAAGAGATCAAATTTAAAGATATTTATGTTTTATTTAATTTAGTATTTATTTCATTTTTTATATTAATTTTAATTATTGTTGATCAGTTGTAATTAAATTAGATTTAAATTGTTTTGTCATCAGTATTTATTTGTAATAATAAATTAAAATTGTTAGTACCAATTCTTAATAATTAGTAATAATTAATAATTATTAACGATAATTTGTAATGTATACAAATAATTTGCGGTAATTAGTAATTAGTAGCTGTAATTTGCATAAATTAATAGTAATTAACACTAATTAGTAATAATTACGAAAAAATAGTAATAAATAGGAAAAAATAGTATTAAATATTTACAATTAGTAATAAATAGTAATAAATAGTAATAAATAGTAATAATTAGTAATAATTAGTTATAATTATTAATAATTAGAAATAATTAGTAATAAATAGTAATAATTAGTAATAATTAGTAATAATTAGTAATAAATAGTATAAATAGTACTAAATAGTAGTAAATAGTAATAAATAGTAATAATTAGTAATAATTAGTAATAGTTAGTAATAATTAGTAATAATTAGTAATAATTAGTAATAATTAGTAATAAATGGTAATAAATTGTAATAAATTGTAATAAATTGTAATAAATAGTAATAAATAGTAATAAATAGTAATAAATAGTAATAAATAGCAATAAATAGCAATAAATAGCAATAAATAGTAATAAATAGCACTAAATAGAAGTAAATAGCAATAAATAGCAATAATTAGCAACAATTAGCAACAATTAGCAACAATTAGCAACAATTAGCAATAATTAGCAATAATTAGCAATAATTAGCAATAATTAGAAATAATTAGCAATAATTAGCAATAATTAGAAATAATTAGCAATAATTATCAATAATTAGCAATAAATAGCAATAATTAGTAATAAATAGTAATAAATAGTAATAATTAGTAATAATTAGTATTTAGTAATAATTAGTAATAATTAGTAATAATTAGTAATAAGTTAGTAATAATTAGTAATAATTAGTAATAATTGGTAATAATTAGTAATAAGTTAGTAATAATTAGTAATAATTAGTAATAAATACTAATAAATACTAATAAATACTAATAAATACTAATAAATACTAATAAATAGTAATAAATAGTAATAATTAGTAATAATTAGTAATAATTAGTAATAATTAGTAATAATTAGTAATAAGAAGTAATAATTTGTAATAATTAGTAATAATTATTAATAATTAGTAATAATTAGTAATAAATATTAATAAATTGAAATAGTAATAGTAATAAATAGTAATAAATTAAAATAGTAATAGTAATAAATAGTAATAAATTGAAATAGTAATAGTAATAAATAGTAATAATTAGTAATAAATTGTAATAAATAGTAATAATTATTAATAATTATTAATAATTATTAATAATTAGTAATAATTAGTAATAATTAGTTATAATTAGTAATAATTAGTGATAATAAGTAAAAATTAGTAATGATTAGTAATAATTAGTAATAATTATTAATAATTATTAATAATTAGTAATAACTTTTCACAATTTCCAGTGGATTGGCGGCACTCCTTTTTCTCGATGACTATTCTCCTTTCAACTCTCACTGACTCAAAACATTATGAAAAATTTGCTTCTACGTATGCATATCCAATCTCGTATACGCATGTTTGGATATGCATTTGTAGGACCAAATTTTTCATAATGTTTTCAGGTGGTGATAGTTGCAAGAAGATGATTCATTGATGAAAAGGGGGCTCTTTTGTCCGAAGGCTCGTTTACTTTCATCTTTCTCACACTGAAATCACAATGAAGAATCTGCTCTAAGGTACACATATCCATTCTCGTATGCATGAGAATGGATATGCGTACCTCCGGGCAGATTCTTCATTCTCATTTTAGTGTGAGAAAGTTGCAACTAAAGGAGCCGTCGAACAAAATAGTAGTCGTCAGTCTACAAGAAATTGTGTCGCCCATAATTAATGATAATTATTAAGAAGTAGTTGTAATTATTTATCTTCTTTTTTTGGATAGTTTTTTTCTAATTTCAAATTATTCAAAAACAGTAATGATTTTATATTTTGTAGAAAAATATGGAACAAGGAAGTTGACAACAGTCATTATTAGATGATTGCACTTGGATAAATCAGCACATAAATCCAAACGGTGCTGGTTTAAATCTTATATATATTGAGGGTGTTGAATCTTTCTTATCATTTTCATCATCAAAACCAGAATTTGTTTCAGAATGCAAAATTAAGTGTGTAACACCCCAAGCTTCCATGGTACGCTTCTCTTTGAATAATACAGTCGCGTGTGTCATACGCAACTTTGAGTTCTAACACACCACAACCAATCAAACTAGCTGTTATGAATAGTAATACCCACTTTTTTAAATTTTTTAAATTTTATCTTTCAAAATGTACTTCATTTTTGGATTCGAAATATCGAAATTAGCTTAGGGTGAATTTTTGGTATTTTTTAAAAAACTTTCAATTTTTGATGAATAGTGAAAAACACTGAGTTATAGTTTAAAACCGAATTTTTATTTAAATAATTATTTATTTTATTTAAATTTATTTTAGGTCAAAAAATACACATAATACCTATATAAGTTCAATGTAATTTATTGGAGTCAATTTATAAAAATTTTAGATATATAAAAATTTTATAGAATTTTTCACCGTCTTTTACCCACCTCCTAGGAGAATTTGCAAATTCACATAAAACTTAATTTTACCACTTCTGTGAGTGGAATTTAAAAAATCCGAGAGACATGGTTGATATCAATAAGTAAAATGTGGTTCAATAAGATGAAAATAATTTTTGGTGAATCGTAACTTTTTACTTTTATTTACCACGGTTAAAGGTCAATAGAGTAATTAAGGGTAAAAATGGTATTATTATTACCCTAACACATGTCCTGATTCTATTGGATAACTATAGTTCGAACAAAAACAACCTTATTAATAAAATATGAACCTCTTTGGTCCACATGGATTAGATTAGGACATTTATTATTATTTAATTCAAAGAAGATTTAAAAGAGTTAAAATCAAAGTTTAATAACTAAAACAGTATTAATATAGGGTTAAACATAAGATAAATTCGACTATAAATATTCATTAAAAATATAAAAATATTTCCTACATAATTGTATTTTATTTATATTTTTTAGACATTAAATAATTTAATTTATTTATGACACAATGATGACGCAGTAATTACCTAATTAATGAAATATTAAAATAATTGATATTATAAATATCCAAATAAATGTAATTTGATACTTTTTATGAAATCCAATAATTTTCTAGATTAATATTACATATTGGGGTTAGTTAGATGAATTTTTTTCTAAGTAATAATGCTCTTATGAATTTAGCAAAAACAAAATACCAAATAGTGTCAAAATTGACATAAAAGAGTTTTTAAAACAAATATTATATTATTAATTGATATTCTATTCCTAAAAATATAAGGTTCTACCAAAAGACTTATATAATGATAGGTGTATCATTAATGAACCACTTGGGGTTATCTTGGAAGTATATAGTAATTTTATTAACCATATAGTATAAAAATACAAAGCGACATGGTAAATGTCAAACTATTTAACTACGAGTTAAATCTAAAAGATAAAGTTAATATAGTGAACCAAACCTGTCTAAAACCTATTATTTGAGTGGTTTTCGACCCATCCCCACCATATCCTTTAAATAATCCATTTTTGAGCCATTATAAACCGAAAATTATTTTATTATAAAATAATATTTCTTGCTTTTCCTAAGGTTCCCCTCACCCCTCTTATAAAAGGGCACTCTCCCTTCTCTCTAATTCACACCTTCAAAGCCATCTGGCTTAGCCAAACCCTACCTGAATACCCTCTCAACTGTCCTAGATTTATCCTATAGGCCTTTATTTAGTCATAAATCCAACCTAAGGATCCCTTTTGATCAAATCAAAAGGAAGAACCCGAAGAAGTGGTAAATATCTCACCACCTCTTTCAAGTTCCTTTCTTCTTCCACTTCCTTTTTATTTGTTGTTTCCACTATAAAATAATAACTCCAGTATATTCTATATACTGTGATGTTATTATAAATATGTTACAACCAAATTCATTATTCCATACATCCTTTGAATGACATGTCACCATACGTGCGTACGTACGGCTTACCGTCTCCACGTCGTGGTGTAATTGTTATTCAATAAATTATTATTTGGATGGGTATAATAATGATGTGTAATTAATGTAAATAATAAATATAACATGATAATTATTCTGTATATATGATATACCATCCAATTATATATTATTTTAATATCAAAAGAATGATATTGTCGCTCATGCGTACGTACGGATTACCGTCTCCACGAACGCGATGAGATTCATTCCCTATCGTATCCATTTAAGACTAATTTTCATTAGATGATTAAAAATAATGTTTAAAGACTTGATATCATTATGTATATGAATAATATACATCCCATCCATAACAAATATGACTCAAATAACAAAGAATATAAAGGAAAACAAATCTGTTAACACCCGAAACAACGATAATACTAAGATATTATTAACAAAGCAATGTTAAAAGATCATATATGATATCATATTAATGTATATGATTCTTGTATAATTTAATAAAAATTATTTCACCATTATATAGGAGGTTAACCTACCCTCGACCAAGGAAAAATACAAGGTAAGGGTTAATTTCACAATCTCTTCATTATCCAAGGTTGTTTATATGTAGTTATCTAATGTGACCTATTTATCATCCACATCCATGTTTCTTAAAAATGTATTTCAAAACATTATTACTATTTTATAGAATATGTTTTAAAGTAATTTATACCTTTTTTTGACTTTTTATAAGATGTTTATAAGGGAATATTTCTATCATTTTCCAAACAAGATCCTTTTTAACCTTTTCGACAAAATTAAGGTAAAAATGTCTTTTTTTAACTTATACGGCGGGTGTGGCTATTTTCCACCTTTATAAAATCTTCGACGCTTCCCTTACAAGATTATAAGAACATTTTCAAAGTAAATTTTTTATTTTATAATTATGTGACTTTTAAATGATTTCAAAAAAGAGATATTTCTCTCAAATAGTTTTGATTTCATCTATGTCAACATCCTTTGATATATTTTAAGATTATTTGAAGTTGATTTATTATGATACAAAACTTCCATATTGTATCGAAGGTTTTGTGATATGTTTGACTATAGATGTGTTATTTTTATACCATTCATGGTTTATGGATAAATTATTTACATTTCATATGCTAGTTTTAATACGAATATATATGTTATGTGTAAACCTGTTCATATGAGGAATGAATTGGACTTAGTAAGTGAAGGGGGGATCCCGATATAGATCCTCGATGCATCGGTGGGTCTAATGAGACAAAATAGTGTCTTGGAACAAGGTCTTGACATAATATTATTTGTAGTCTTGGCACAAGGCCTTGACTATGTGGTTATGATAGTCTGGAATTATGCATTCCATCATTATGAAAGCGGTTATTGATATTGCATGTGATTATTCTACTAGTATAATATCCATGTGAATAAGTAAATGGAATTATTTCATTTTATTTTTTCCATATTATTCTGAAGTTCATGTTTAAAAGGCTTTTATTTTAGTTATACATTGCCTTTAATGTTTATGATTATTTATGAAAGTTTCCGCTATATTTTTATCCTTACTGAGCATCTGAGCTCACCCCTTTTCTATGTTTTATTTTTCCAAGGATGTGAAGAATTATTTTATGACTGGCCTATAGTGATATTCTAAGGGGATATGAGTGTGGAATATGGAGACTATGTTGTTGTAGTTTTTCACTTTATCATGTAATGTAAGACTTATGAATGTATCTAGTGTTTCCAAGGCTATTAAACTATTCGGTCTTTCGAGACTTGATCTTTTGTGATCATGCCAATCTTATGTAATAATTCACCAACTCTAGGTAACTGGGGTCGGGGCATTACAGTTGGTATCATAGGAAGTTTCGTACAAACCTTGGAAGCTAGATTTAGATAAACTCTGATTAGAGCACATAGCCCTAAGATAGACATTGAGGATTAGTATAGAAGAACTTCTGAGAATTTTGGTATTGTAGAGATTTTGTGAGTTTTCCAATCAATACATCCATGTCTGGATACGAGTAGGTAGAGGCATCTCTGGCATAGATGTACCTAGGGGTAAAATCTAAAAACACCGCTTTGAGTTAGACTCAAATGGGAACTGTTGCACGACAACGGGCCTTGCGGCACTCTTGGTTACGACACTCCCGAGGGTTATGCTTAGGATAATTCTCATTTTCTTTACAAACCATTATAAAGGATTTATGAGTATATACTTCCTCAAGAAAACATTTTTTATGATTATGGATTATATCCATAAACTGTTCAATTTATGTTAAGTATTTTACAAGTTTGTAATTATGTATTTCGATTCATAAACTAATCTAGTTTATGCCATTGTTTAGAAATGGTGCCTAGTGGAAGGAATGGAAACCATATCAATGCACTCACTCCATGTAGGGATTTCCCTCATACTCAATATAATTATAGTGGAGCTAGTGATGAAACTGGTGTTGATCAGCTTATCACTATGCTGGTACAACTCACTCAGGTTATGAATAATAACCTTACCTGTATGGAGCACCCTGATCCACAATGTGGAGGATCAGTGTTAGAAAACCTCATGAGGAAACAACCACTAACATTTAATGGGAGTAAAAATCCATTAGTATCTGAGAAATGGATAAATTCCTTAGAGAAAATATTACACACCTTGGGGAGTAGCGAAAAAGAAAAAGTTGTCATGGCAGTTTACCGCCTCATTGGAGATGTTGATCAATGGTGATCATTGATTAAAAACACAAAGGAATATGATGAAGTATCAAATATGGAATGGTGGGAGTTTGAAGAGATTTTCTTAGAAAAATACTTTCCTCATGACCGTTGAGCAGATAGGGAAAGGCAATTTCTGAGTCTGAGGAAAAAGGAGGATGAGAATGTCGCAAAGTATGAGGCTAACTTTACAAGTTTAGCGAGGCATGCTGCAGATTATATACGTAGCCCAAGAATTAAGATTGATCATTTCTTTGATGGGTTAAAAATTTTTCTTCTTCGAGCATTAGTCTCACAATCCTTCTCGTCATACGAAGACATTGTCTCATGTGCTATCAAGACAGAAAAAGAATTCTCTAAGTCTTACAACTTTAAAGCAAAGAAAGAGAAGAAGAGATCTACTGAACACTCTAGAAATGGAAATAAGGGGAATAAGGGAAAAGTTGAATATACATCTTGCATTAAATGTGGGAAGAAACAACTCGGTACTTGCTTGAATAGAATGGGAGTCTGTTACAAGTGTGGTGAAAAAGGCCACCAAGCTCGTGATTGTAAGGGGAAGAAAGAAGCTATCAATGTTCAATGCTACAATTGCAGGGAGATGGAGCATTATGTGAATGAATATTATAAGCATTAGGGGAACTTACCTCAGAAAAGGACAAGGGATCAAGGCTAAGTTTATGCTATCACTACTGCTGAGGTAGAAGATCCGAAAGACATTATGGCAGGTAATGTAATGGTTTCCTCAAGTTTAGAAAATGATTTATTTGATTCTGGATCATCGCATTGTTTCATATCTTCCTATTTTTCTAAGAAAATTAGATATTTCTAATTTTATTTAACAAGGGAGTTGTCAGTTAAAACTCCTAAGGGAAGTATCATCGCAATAAAGTTTTGTGAATCCGTTCCCATTATAGAATATAAATGTTCTTTATCTGTTGATCTCATCGTCATGCCTATGATTTAATTTGATATAATCCTCAGTATGGATTGGATTTCAGACCATGATGTGAAGATTTATTGTAAGAAGAAGTAGGTTATGATTTTTGATGATGATGATAAAGAACACCTTATCGTTAGAGTAGAATCATCACCACCTGATTCTTATCTAGATTCACCCCTAATAGCTCAACTAAATTCAATTATTGGGGAGGAAGAGAATGAAATAACTATGGGTGGGGAAAGGAATTTTCAAATAGAGGATGTACCTATTGTGAAATAATATGTTGATGTGTTTCCAGAAGATTTACCTGGACATCCTCCCGAATGAGAAATTGACTTTTCCATTGATTTAATTCCTAGATCAAGGCCCATATCAAATACCCCTTATAGAATGTAAACTATGGAATTAGTGGAACTAAAGAAACAACTAGAGGAATTGAGTAATAAGGGATTTATTTTCCCTACGGTTTCTCTATGGGAAGCCCCTATCCTTTTTGTTAAGAAGAAATATGGATCTATGATATTATGTATTGACTACAGGGAGATCAATGATATAACAATAAAGAACAAGTATCCCCTACCTCGCATTGATGATTTATTTGACCAACTACATGGAGATCAATAATTTTCGAATATTGACCTTCAATCTGGATACCATCAGTTGTGTGTGAAGATGGAATACATTCTGAAGACAACATTTTGAACCAGGTACGGGCATTATGAGTTTACAGTAATTCCTTTTGGATTGACTAATGCACCCTCTGTCTTCATGGATCTAATGAACAGAGTTTTCAAGGAATATATCGATGATTTTGCAGTGGTATTTATTGATGATATCTTGGTATACTCTAAAATCTACTAATATCATGAAAATCACTTTCTCATTATCCTGAAGACTCTTAGAAGACATGAATTATATGGGAAGTTTAGCAAGTGTGAATTCTGGCTTCAGTAGATTTATTTTCTTGGCCATATTGTCTCTAAGGATGGAATCTTCATTGATCCGACAAAGACCAAGGCAATCCAAGAATGTCCATCACCGATGAGTATAACTGAGGTACGCAGTTTTATTGGTTTAGCAGGTTATTATCGACATTTCGTCCAGAATTTTGCCCGATTGGATAACCCATTAACAAATATCACACGAAAAGAGGTTAAATTTGTTTGGACAAAAGAGTGTGAAGAATGTTTTGAATAATTGAAGATAAGATTAGTTAATTCTCCTATCTTGACTCTACCATCAGGGAATGATGGGTTTGTTATTTATAATGATGCATCGAAGAAAGGACTTGGTTGTGTCCTTATGCAGAATGATAGAGTTATTGCCTATGCATTACGACATTTGAAAATTCATGAGAAAAACTATTCTACCCATGATCTTCAGTTAGAGGCTGTAATATTTTCTTTGAAGATATGGATACATTATCTCTATGGTGAAAAATGTGAGATATATACTAATCAAAAGAGTTTAAAGTATATTTTCTCACAAAAATAACTCAACATGAGGCAAAGGTTATGGCTTAAACTACTCAAGGATTATGATTGCCGGATACACTACCACCCAGGGAAGAAAAATAAGGTGGCAGATGCTTTGAACATAAAATATCATGGAGTTTTGAACAAGATGAGAGTTGAAAAGGATACTATATACATAGATCTAGTAAATATGGATATGGGAATCACCATGGAAGGTGAAACATCAATACTTTTTCAAATGGTTGCCAAACCATCATTACTTGAAAGGATAAAGAGTTCTCGGATCAGTGATGAAGAGTTTCAAAAGAAGATTAAAGTTGTGAATGATGGTATTTTGAGTGACTTTGTGTGTGAAGATGCAATTTTGAAATTTGGGAAGATACTTTTAATTCCTAATATACCTGATCTAAAAAGGGAATTATTGGATGATGCTCATAGTTCCAATTTCTCTATACACCCTGGTAGCACCAAGATGTATAGAGATTTGAAGGAACATTTTTTGTGGGACAACATGAAGGGGGAGATTGCTAATTTTGTGGCAAGATGTATGGTTTCTCAACAAATGAAATCTGGAAGTCAATATCATAGAGTAGTCATGCAACCTCTTCTCATACCTGAGTGGAAATGGGATAATATTATGATGGAATTTGTCACGGGACTACCAAACACTCCAAGAAGGAATGATGCAATATGTGTCATTATTGATCGTCTTACCAAGTCAACACATTTTCTTGCTATAAGGTAATATTTACCACTTGAACGTTTAGCAAGACTATATATTAATGAATTTGTAAGACTTAATGGAGTACCATTTTCGATTGTTTCTGATCGTGATCCACATTTTACATCAAGATTTTAGAAAATTATTCAGAAATCCCTGGATACTGAACTTCATTTGAGCACTGCCTACCACCCCCAAACTGATGGACAATCAAAATGGACTATTCAAACCTTAGAAGACATGTTGAGATCATGATCACTTGAATTTCAAGGTATGTGGGATCAATATTTACCTCTGGTAGAATTTTCCTATAACAATAGCTTCCATTCAAGTATTCATATGGCACCATATGAAGCGTTTTATGGAAAGAGATGTCGCACACCAACCTGTTGGGATGATGTTGGTGAAAGAAAACTCATAGGCCCAGAACTGGTGGAGGAAACGATGGAAAGGTGATGGTAATCCAAAACCACATCAAAGCATCTCAATGTAGATAGAAGAGTTATGCTGATAACCGAAGGAAGGATTTTGAATTTTAGGTAGGAGATCATGTTTTCTTGAAGCTATCTCCATGGAAGGGTGTTATACGTTTCGGTAAGAAGGGTAAATTGAGTCCCAGGTACATCATACCTTTCGAAATTATAGATAGAATTGGGGTTGTAGCTTACCGTTTGGCAATGCCGCCAAGTCTCTCCAAATTTCACGATGTGTTCCATGTATCACTATTGAGAAAATACATGCTTGACCCAACGCATGTACTCACCTATGATGAAGTAGAACTGGAACCTAATCTATCTTATTGCAAAGAGCCCGTCAAGATTCTTGATACCAGTGAACAAGTGTTGAGAAACCAGACGACTCGTCTGGTAAAAGTTCTATGGAGAAACCATAAGATGGAAGAGGCAACGTGGGAACCTGAGGAACTTATGATGAAGAACCACTCGAGTCTTTTTATGCAGTAATATTCTAAAAATTTTGAGGATGAAATTATTTGAAGAAGAGGATAATGTAACACCCCAATCTTCCATGGTACGCTTCTCCTTGAATAATACAGTAGCGTGTGTCATATGCAACTTTGAGTTCTAACACACCACAACCAATCAAACTAGCCGTTATGAATAGTAATACCCAATTTTTGAAATTTTATAAATTTTATCTTTCAAAATGGACTTCATTTTTGGATTTGAAATATCGAAATTAGCTTAGGGTGAATTTTTGGTATTTTTCTGAAAACTTTCAATTTTTTGATGAATAGTGAAAAACACTGAGTTATAGTTTAAAACCGAATTTTTATTTAAATAATTATTTATTTTATTTAAATTTATTTTAGATCAAAAAAGACACAAAATATCTATATAAGTTCAATGTAATTCATTGGATTCAATTTATAATAATTTTAGATATATAAAAATTTTATAGAACTTTTCACCGTCTTTTACCCACCTCCTAGGAGAATTTGCAAATTCACATAAAACATAATTTTACCACTTCTGTGAGTGGAATTTCAAAAATATGAGAGACAAAGTTGATATCAGTAAGTAAAATGTGGTTCAATAAGATGAAAATAATTTTTGGTGAATAGTAACTTTTTACTTTTATTTACCACAGTTAAAAGTAAATAGAGTAATTAAGGGTAAAAATGATATTATTATTACCCTAACACATGTCCTAATTCTATTGGATAAGTATAGTTCGACCAAAAACAACCTTAGGAATAAAATATGAACCTCTTTGGTCCACTTGGATTATATTAGGACATTTATTATTATTTAATTCAAATGAGAGTTAAAAGAGTTAAAATCAAAGTTTAATAACTAAAACATTATTAATATAAGGTTACACATAAGATAAATTCGACTATAAATATTCATTAGAAATATAAAAATATTTCATACATAATGGTATTTTATTTATACTTTTTAGACATTAAATAATTTAATTTATTTATGACACAATGACGATGCAGTAATTACCTAATTAATGAAATATTAAAATAATTGATATTATAAATATCCAAATAAATTTAATTTGAGACTTTTTATGAAATCCAATAATTTTATAGATTAATATGAAATATTAGGGTTGGTTAGATTAATTTTTTTCGAAGTTATAATGCTGTTATGAATTTAGAAAAAACAAAATACCAAATAGTGTCCAAATTGACATAAAAGAGTATTTAAAATAATATTATATTATTAATTGATATTTTATTCCTAAAAATATAAGGTTCTGCCAAAAGACTTATATAATGATAGGTGTGTCATTAATTAACCACTTGGGGTTCTCTTAGAATTATATAGTAAGTTTATTAACCATATAATATAAATATACAAAGAGACATGGTAAATGTCAAACTATTTAACTAAGAGTTAAATCTAAAAGATATAGTTAATATAGTGACCCAAACCTGTCTAAAACCTATTGGTTGAGTGGTTTTCGACCCATACCAACCTTATCCTTTAAATAATCCATTTTTTAGCCATTATAAACCGAAAATTATTTTATTATAAAATAGTATTTCTAGCTTTTCCTAAGGTGCCCCTCACCCCTCTTATAAAAGGGCACTCCCCCTTCTCTCTAATTCACACCTTAAAATCCATTTGGCTCAGAAAAACCCTACCCAAATACCCTCTCAACTGTCCTACCTTCATCCTAGAGGCCTTAATTTAGTCATAAAGACAACATAAGGATCCCTTTTGATCAAATCAAAAGAAAGAACCTGAAGAAGAGGTAAATATCTCACCACCTATTTCAAGTTCCTTTCTTCATTCACTTCCTTTTTATTTTCTGTTTCCATTCTAAAATAATAACTACAGTATCTTCTATATACTTTGATGTAATTATAAATATGTTACAACCAAATTCATTATTCTATCCATCCTTTGAATGACATGTCACCATACGTGCGTACGTATGGCTTATCGTCTCCACGTCGTGGTGTAATTGTTATTCAGTACATTATTATTTGGATGGGTATAATAATGATGTGTAATTGATGTAAATAATAAATATAACATTATAATTATTATGTATATATGATATACCATCCAATTATATATTATTTTAATATCAAAAGAATGATATTGTCGCTCGTGTGTACGTATGGATTACCGTCTCCATGAATGCGATGAGATTCATTCCCTATCGTATCCATTTAATAATAATTTTAATTAGATGATTAAAAATAATATTTAAAGACTTGATATAATTATGGATATGAATAATATACATACCATACATAAAAAATATGACTCACATAACAAAAAATATAAATGAAAACGAATCCGTTAACACCTGAAACAACGATAATACTAAGGTATTATTAACAAAGCAATGTTAAAAGATCATATATGATATCATATTAATGTATATGATTCTTTTATAATTTAATAACAATTATTTCACAATTATTTAGGAGTTTAACCTACCCTCTACCAAGGAAAAGTACAAGGTAAGGGTTAATTTCACAATCTCTTCATTATCCGAGATTGTTTATATGTAATTATCTATTGGGACCTCTTTATCATTCACAACCATGTTTCTTAAAAATGTATTTAAAAACATTATTACTATTTTATAAACAATGGGTTAAATTCATTTATACCATTTTTTGACTTTTTATAATATGTTTATAAAGGAATATTTCTGTCATTTCCTTTTTAACCTTTTCGACAAAATTAAGGTAAGAATGTCTTTTTTTAACTTATACGGTGGGTACGGCTATTTTCCACCGTTATAAAATCATCGAAGCATCCATTACAAGATTATAAGAACGTTTTCAAATTAAATGTTTTATTTTATAATTATGTGACTTTAAAATGATTTCGGAAAACAGATATTTCTCTCAAATAGTTTTGATTTCATCTATGTCAACATCCTTTTATGGATTTTAAGCTTATTTGAAGTTGATTTATTATGATACAAAACTTCCATATTGTATTTAAGGTTTTATGATATGTTTTACTATGGATGTTTTATTTTTATACCATTCATGTTTTATGGATAAAGTATTGACATTTCCTGTGCTAGTTTTAATACGAATGTTTATGTTATGTTTAAACCTGTTCATATGAGGAATGAATTGGACTTAGTAAGTGACGAGTGGAGCCCGCTATATCTCCTCGATACATCAGTAGGTATCATGATACAAACTAGTGTCTTGGAACAAGGCCTTGACAAAATATTATTTGTAGTCTTGGCATAAGGCCTTGACTATGTGGTTATGATAGTCTGGAATTATGCATTCCATCATTATGAAAGTGGTTATTGATATTGCATGTGATTATTAGACTAGTAGAATATCCATGTGAATAAGTAAATAGAATTATTTTATTTTATTTTTTCCATATTATGTTGAATTTTAAGTTTAAAAGGCTTTTTTTTAGTTATACATTGCCTTAAATGGTTATTCTTATTTATGAAAGTTTCTGCTATATTATTATCCTTACTGGGCATCTGAGTTCACCCCTTTTCTATGTTTTTTTTCCAGGATGTGAAGAAGTATTTTATGACTGACCTGCAGGGATATTCTGGGAGGATATGAGTGTGGAATATAGAGAATATGTTGTTGTAGTTTTTCACTTTATCATGTAATGTAAGACTTATGAATGTATCTAGTGTTTCCAAGGCTACTAAACTAATCAGTCTTTTAATACTTGATATTTTGTGATCATGAAAATGTTATGTAATAATGCACCGACTCTGGGTAACTGGGGTCGAGGCGTTATGAAGTGTCCTTGTAAAAAATGTGCTCTGAGAACTTTTGAAAAATTTGACAAGGTTGGGGTACATCTCTTCCGTTTTGGTTTTCAACCAGATTATGTTTTTTGGTATCAACATGGTGAATGTAGTTCCAGAGAAGATACTAATAACTTTATTCTAGATTCATCGCGGTTTAAAATTTTAGTACATGATGTTGCAAGTCCATCTATTCAACAAACAGAAACTCAGGATGATATTGATTTTACTCCTGAGTTGGCACTATTCTAATTTTATGAGTTGTTAAGGTCTACTAAGGATGCATTATATCCTGGTTGCAAGATAAGAAAATTAGAAGAGGTTGTAAAATTTATGGCTATTAAATCAGATAATACAATTTCAAACAACTGTTTTGATCGGATATTTTATTTGTTTAAAACACTGTTACCTGAAGGAAATGCGTTGCCTATAAAGTACTAAGAGAGCAAGAGGCTGGTTCGTAATCTAGGCCTTAGTTATTGGAATATTCATGCATGTGAAAATGATTTCATCTTATATTTTGGTGAAAATGAATTTTTGGATAGTTATCCCACATGTGGAAAATTGAGGTATAAAGAAGCTCAACCTGGGAAGTCTAGATCGATTCCTGTAAAACAGTTGAGATATTTCCCACTTACACCCAGGTTAAAACATTTATTTATGTCTCAGAACATAGAGTCAATGATTTCATGGAACAGAACCAAGATTTAAACTGATAAAATCTTGAATCATCCATCTGATAGTGATTCATGGAAACATTTTGACCGACGTCACCTATCTTTTGCTTTAGAAGCCCGGAATGTGCGATTGGGTCTTTTTACTGACATTTTCTGTCTATTTGGTTCTTATAGTAGTCAGTATCCATATTGACCTATCTTTATAACTCCATACAATTTACATCCATGTATTTTGATGAAGGATACCTATATCTTTTTTATCTTATTAATCCCAAGACATCTGAAAAAAATATTGATGTTTATTTGAAACCATTTATCGATGAGTTAAATTCATTTTGGAGTAATGGTGTTAGACATAAGATGTTGCTATGAAATAAAATTTCATATTAAAAGTTGCATTGATGTGTACAATTAGTGAATTCCTGACATATGGCATGTTATCTGGATGGAGTACACATGTTCTGAAATCATGTGCTTACTTTATTAAAGACAACAAAGCATTTATGCTCGTCAATGGAAAACAAATTTTCTATTTTGACTGTCATCGCAGATTTCTTCCAACTTATTATCCTTTTTGGAGGAACAAATCTCATTTCAGAAAAGGAATAATTGAAAGGGATGGACCTACAAAAATTATCTCAGGTACAGAGTTAAAACCAGTTTTATTTTCATTACCTCCCATCACATTTGGGCCAACAATAAACCAATAGAAAATTCATGGATTTGGGAAACAACACAATTGGATAAAATGAATAATTTTTTGGGATCTTCCATATTGGTATGATTTTTTGGTCTGTCACATGTTGGATGTCATGCATATTGAGAAGAACTATTTTGATAATTTATTTCATACAGTTTTGGATACACCAAGTAAGACCAAAGATAATATAAAGGCACGATTAGATCTTTCCCAAATTTGCAGGCGACAGGAACTTGAACTGTATCAAAATGTCAGATCATAGATGTTAATAAAGCCAAAAGTAGCTTATACACTATCTAAAGAGAGTCTCTTATTATTTTTTTTAGTGGATTGCAGATTTGATTCTTCCATATGGTTATGCTTCCAATTTGGGTAGATGTGTTAAGAATGGTCATATTACTGGATTAAAAAGTCATGGTTGTCATGTTATAATGGAAAGGCTTATGTCGATTGGATTTAGATTTTTATTGAATTATATGATTTGAGATTCGACAAAAAACATATCATATTTTTTTCGAGACATTTGTGCAGTGACAACAGACTATGATGCACTAAGAAAACTAGAAGAAGATGTTGTTGTAATTATATGTAAATTGGAAAAAATATTCCTTCTAGATTTCTTTGACTCAATAGAACATCTAATATTACATTTTCCACATGAAGCTAAATGTGGAGGTCTGGTACAGTTTCGATGGATGTACCAATTCGAGAGATGCATGCAGAAATTGAAGAAAAAAGTATGTAACGAAGCATCATTTGAAGACTCAAATGTTGAAGCTTATTTGCAAGAGGAATTTTTTTTTCTACTCTCATTATTTTGAATCTGAATATCACTCAAAACAAAAATTCATGGGATATAATTAAGGGAATGATAATGATGAAATGGAAAATCAATTATCAGTTTTTAATCAGCCAGATCTTGGCTTCGGTGGAGTTCATGAATGATGGATTTCAGATGATGAACATCATAGAGCTCATACATATGTTCTGCTCAACTTTGAAGAAATTAAATCATTTGTACTGTGAGTTCTTCTATCATTTATTCTATAATTTATGTTATATTAAGTAAACTTATTTTATTTGTAGGTTATATGTAATCGTATCAATAAATAGATTCTACAAATTACAGTAGCTGGTATTGAAGAACGCTACCAAAAAAATTTATTAATGGTTTCAAAAACTGGTAACATAAATTATTGATGGTTTAACATATCAATTCAGTTTATTATTTATTATATTGATAATTTTTTTATAGATTTTCTAGTGTCTCAATATGCTGATAAAATTGATAAGCGACTGTGTATATTGAGTAACCCACCATCCAAAATGGTTAAATATTATAATGCATATGTGGTGAATGGTTTTTGATTTCATACACATGAATATGGGAAATAAAAAAAACAATGAATAGTGGAGTTTTCTTGAGAGGATCACATCATAGAGAAACTGAATTTGTCTTTTACAGAATGCTTGATAAATTATTGAATTGTGTTATCTAGGAAAAAATTATATGACAATGTTTAAATGTCAGTGGTTGGATAGTGAGAGAGGATTTCATGTTCATCTTATTCATAGAATCGTCGATATTAAATATAAAAGTCTTCTTGTAGAAAATGAACCATTTTTACTGGATCAATAGGAACATCAAATATATTACGCAAAGTACTATGCTACTTCAAGAGACCTTAGTGATTGGTGGAGCATAATAAAAATGAAATATTGGGAAAATTAGTTTACTCAAACTAAATATGGTTCCGCTGAAGTACAAGGAATTTAAATTTTTCAAGACACTACTCAAAATCCATATTTTTCAAAAAGAGACATGAATATCAATTATGACACCCCACAATTAAGGGTCGATGGTGACAATGATGTTAATGATGTTACAAATGAATTTGAAATGACAAGAGATGATGAAAATGAAACTTATATGGATATTGATGATGCAGAGGCTGAATATGAAGACATTGATATTTTCAGATATGAAGATGATGTTGATGGTGACCATTGACACCATTAAATGCTGTTTATAATCATAACTAATATATATCTATATATAATAGTTATTTTCAACTATCTGCTAACAATAATCATTTTGTGTTTCAGATGGACCCTGATCTACTTCGTGAGTTACAGGAGGTTGAGCTACCTTTGGATAAGGAGGATTTGGGATCATTTGACCCTCATCCTACTGGTGGTTTAGGGGGTACGCGTAGGGGGTGCGCACTTGCATGACTGACGATTCCTAACCCTATCCTCAAGCGACGTCCATGTCTTGGATTTGATCCATGCACGCGAAGGTATGGTAACCTGTGTATTTTAGTTAGCTTTCATTAATTTATTTATATACTAATTGTTTTATTATTTATTCTTTTTTCACAGTTTTCATCATGTAGATGTTGGACAGGAGATTGATATCTTGCGCAATTATTTTTCTTAGCCATGGATCACATGGGACAGATTCCCGTTGATGTACATCTAGGCATGTTCAATCATTGGATGGTACGTAAATAAATAATCTTTATTTTGAAATTTATTTTATTAATAACTTGATATTATAAATTATTTTTAGGGTTTATAGTATCCCATCGATGATAGCATGTGTGAAGCTATCCACGTAGAATGAGAGTTGTTTATGTGTGAGTGTTTCTATCAGTTTTTGCACAATTTGAGAAGGACGATCATTAAGAAAGCAGAAGTGTATTTGATGAGTCATGTAGAGCCCACTAAATAGAGTACATTTCATCTCATGTTTGGGATGGATTATGTTCACACTGTTTTAGTGGTGGATTTCATAGGAGATCTTCATTGGGCTAACAGAACCGGGGGAGACAGGAGGTGACACATCGAGCTAGTATCCTTACATTCAGTACGCATAGAGAGAATCTGTTAAGTATCTTTTTTAAATATTTTATATAACATTAAATATAAAAAGTTTATTTTATATTCATATAGGAAGTCGAGCATCCTAATATTACAGAGTACAAAATTTATTGGAGGATATACAGTGATCCAGCCACTAGAAAGATTAAAGGTGATTTCCAGTGTTAGATTGTGGTCAGTATTATTTCTTTTTCAGTTTGAAAATTAACTAAATATAATATTTTCACTATTTTAATTTCAAATTGGAACTGAAGGAGTCATATGAGGCCACGACCTCTCAAACATAGAATGAGATTCAGGCCAAGACGGCTAATCGGACTAGTGTCCACCATTTTGATGAGGCACCATGGATGTAGGTGACCCAGTACGCCTTCGAGAAGGGTTGGGTAGTTGGTATCGGATCTCATTTTACTTCTATAACTTATTATGATACTGATGTGATGTTGTCATTTAGCTCTATAGGAGCTCATGGAGAGGCATTATCTTCTATCTCATAGTATCCGGAGTAGTTGCGAGCTCAGAATGAGCTTATAGAGAGTTTGCAGAAGTAGCAGGAAGAGATGCATCAGCAGCAGCATCTGCAGCAGTAGTAGTATGAGGAGAATATGCGTCGATGGAAGCAGCAGCAGCAGTACAACGAGGAGATGCGTTGATGGCAGTAGCTTTAAAATGAGCAGATGGAGTACATGTGTCATCTGACTCGTAGTTTAGGGCTGGAGTTTCCCCCACCATCTCCTCTAGCTCCTCCACCTCCTCTAAAAGACTATCCCCCACAGTTATTTTTTTTGTTATGTTAAAAACATTTGAATTCAAAATTTGTTGTAATATGAACTATTTACATTTTTTGACTTTTATATTGGTGCGAATATTGCATAATTTAATTTTTTTTTAAATATTTTATTATTTTATTATTTTTTATACAATTATATTTTTTAATGTTTTTTAATTTTAATAATAATAATAATAATATTTTATGATTTTTTTATATTTTTTGTGAATATTAAGAATTTTAATATTTTTTATTTTTTTATTATTTTAAAAATATTAATATTACTTTTTCATTAATCATAATTTTATTTAATATATTTTTTTTATTCATTATTTGCGATGGTACCTTTTACAATGGGGTCTCATCACAAATAGTTTACATATATATTTTTTAAAAACGTATGTGCGATGATAAAAGGACCCGTCATAAATAATTTTTTGGGACAGGTCCTTCGCAAGGTTTAGGTATATATAACATATATAAACGGAGAACTATTTATGATGGGATGACGGGCCCATCACAAATACATTTTAAGATGGGAGCATTGCAACAAGTTTTTATATATATAATGTATATAATCAGAGATATATTTTCGATGGGCCCATCACAAAAAATACTAGTTGTGATATCGTTTTATGCAATAGTTTATTTGCGACAGGACCCCATCGCGAAAGCTCATTTTATACGGGATCCTGTCACAAATAGACCGTTGTAAATAAATCAAATTCTAGTAGTGGGTCAAAATCTTAGAATAAAATCATATCAATAAATTTAGTATAATCTCTTAATTATATAATAATTGAATAAAAATATTTTAGTGGGTGAATAATGAAAATAAAAAAAAAGAGTTTGTGGAAGGATGTTACTTCTTTTTTGGGTAACTCCTCTTGGTTTTCACCAAAGGGATTCCTTGGTTATATTTATTACAAAATGGGGCATTATTGGATGAAAGGAGGGAATTTTTTAGGATATTATGTCATTATTTTTCTGAGCCAAAGTTCTTTAGATGTGTGAATAAGTTAGGGGTGATTGGCCTTTTATAGTGGAGGAGGAGTGGCATTCTTGTAAATATAAAAAGGTAAACAATATTGAGAGGTCCCCCTTACATCATGTTCCTCCAATAATTGTCATAATTATAAAAAAATATGAATTGGTTGAAATATTTCCATTCAATGTATTTTTTACATTTTTCTAGGTTATTTATCCCCTTAAATTAAAGTTTAACAACTAAGTAAACTAGTTTTTACCTTAATCACTGTAATTAATTTTAATTACTTTCACTAATATTTTTGGTCAAAAACTAAGTCTAAATTATTATAAACTATAAATTATTATGATTCTAAATATGGAATCCATTTATACAAATTCAAACCATATAATTTCTATAAATTAATTTAAAATTAATCCCACATATGGGATAAGACGGTGGGTTTTTAAAGTGAAAAAGTTAAAAAGTTAAAAATGTTTTTATATTCAATTTCAAAGTGAAATTTGTTCCAATGAAATAATTTTTATTAATTGATATAAAATTGATCTAATTAAACTTTAAACACACATTAATATATAATTTAACAATATAAATAAATTATATGAAAAATCAGTTTTGAATTAAAATTCAGCATTTTTCAATATTCATCCAAAAATGGAGTTTTTCAGACAAATATAAAAAAAATTTACCCTAAGATAATTTTGAAATTATGAATTAAAAATTAAGTTTATTTTATCAAATTAAATTTATAAAATTTTTAAAAAAAAAATTTATTATTGTTCACAAAATGACATAAAAAGCATTTCTTTTGAGAAAATAGTATTTTCAAACATATAGATACTAGCAAAAATTATATATTTCATTATCAATATGTTTTATTTATATTAAACCATTGTAAATCATATTTAAAAATTATTTATTACTATTCATTTTACTATGTTTAATAGCTAGATTATAACTATCTTGTTTAAATAATTATAATAATAAAATGTTGTTTTATAGAAACCCAGTGTTGCATGTAATGCAAGATAAGTCAATGTTATGTGTATCATGAGATTAAATTGGTGTAGCATGAAATGAAAGACATCAAAGAAAATTACTTTATTTGAGAAAAAGAGTTTCAAAAAAACTTGGGGTGTTACATTCTACCCCCCTTAAAATAAATTTTACCCTCAAAATTAATTATTATGATACCAATAAATGAGGAAACTTTTGCCTCAACATATCCTCAAGTTCCAACGTATCTTCCTCTAACTGGTGATTTCTCTATAAAACTTTTACCTGGTGAGTGGTCTTGTTTCATAGAACTTTCTCCATATGATCCATGATTTCAACTGTTCATTCCTCATAAGAAAGATCTTACTCTAGTGGTATGACCTATGAGACAAGTACATATGAAGGGTCAGGTATGTACTTCCTTGGGATGGATACATGGAACACATCATGGACTTGAGATGGATTTGGAGGAATTTCCAACCAAAAGGCAATCATCCCAATATTATCAAGAATTTCAAAGGGACTAATATACCTAGGGCTTACTTTACCTTTATTTATGAATCTCATAACCTTATTGCAAGGAGATATTCATAGTAACAACTTCTCTACAACTTCAAATTATAGATCACATTGATGATTCATCATAACTTTTCTACCAACTTTGAGTTGCCTTGATATTATGTTAAATAGTTCTAACCTTCTTGACCATTTCTTCAACGATCTCATATCCCAATACCTTTTTTTCTCCAACTTCATCCCAACACATTATAGATCTAGATTTATTACTATAGAGGTATTCATAAGGAGCCGCTAGGATGATTGGGTGAAAGCTATTGTTGTAAGAAAACTCAACAAGAGGGAGGTTTTAATCCCAACCACCTTTGAAATACAAAGAACAATATCTCAACATATCCTCTAGGGATTGAGCTTTTCTTTTAGACTGAACATATATTTGAGGATGATAATCAGTGCTAAAACTCAATTTTGTATCAAGTTCTTGCTTAATACTTCGCCAGAACTTTGAGGTAAACCTCAAATACTGACCAGATACAATAGAATGTGGTACTTCATGTAACCTTATCAATTTCTTAATGTATATCCTGGTAAAGTGATCTAGAGAGAAGTCTACTCTAATAGAAATAAAGTGTGCTTACTTAGTAAGGAGATCAACTACCACCCATATATAATTGAACCCTTTAGAGGTTTTTGGGAGTCCAATGAAAAAATTCATAGTGATGTTCTCTCATTTCTATTCTGGTATGGTAAATGGATGTAACACCCCCATAGACATTTTCCTTTCAACCTTAAATTTTGGTTATACCAATCACTAATATACAAACACTATGATATCTCTCTTCATTCCATCCCACCAGAAGTATTATTTCAAGTCTCTATACATCTTCATACTTCCATGATGAATATAGAATTAAGAACTATGAGATTACTCTACTATATCCTTTAAATATGGTATGTAAGAAACACAAACATGGTTCCTAAACCTTATCATTTCATCATGATCAAGGTTGAACTCATGAACATTTCTAACATTCTTTTTTAGTTCTACATCTCCCTTATGTGCCTCTTTAATATTCACTTGGATAGAGAGTTGAACATTCAATTGAGAAAGATAAGATTTTTCCCCTTATTTCTAGATTTCTAGATCCATCCTTTGAAAATCCATAAATATTAAAAAAAATCAATCCTCATCATTGATAATATAGTATGATACTTTTGACTCAAAGCATCATCCACTTTGTTTGGATAGTATTCAATAGCCACTATCATTGATGGATCTACTGCTATAACATCTCTTGGGATTATGTGATGAAAAAATGAAACCTTTTTCAACCAAAATTCACACTTTGTAAATTTTTTATACGGTTTATCCTTCCTTGTGGTCTTTAGTAAAATTATCAAGTGGTCTTCATGATCTTCCTTACTCTTTGAATAGATAATAATATCATCTATAAAGACTACCAAAATCTGATTGAGGTTATCTCTAAATACTTTATTCATAAAATCTATGAAGATATTAGTGGAATTAGTAAGACCAAAATTCATCACTCTATATTCATAGTGTTCATACCTTGTATAAAATGTTATCTTAGGTATATCCTCCTTCTTGACCCTCAATTTATGATATCCAAAATGAAAGTAAATCTTGGAAAATTATTTACCTCCATACAGTTGGTCAAATAATTCATCAATAAGGGGAATATGATACTTGTTCTTGATTGTGATCTTGTTTAACTCCCGGTAATCAATGCAGAGTCACATTGATCCATATTTATTTTTCACAAAAAGAACAGTTTCACCCCAAGGTGACACACTTGGCCGAATTAATACCTTATCAAGTTTTTCTTGGAGTTGCTTCTTCAATTCCTACAACTCAATTGGGAAGATTTTATAGGGATCATTGAAATTAGTGTGGAACTAGGTTTGAGTTCTATTGATAAATTAACTTCACATTTTGGTGGAAGGGTGGGAACCCCTTTAAGAAAGACATTGAAAAATTTACCAACAATAGGCATACCATAGATTTCAAGTTTCTCACCAACCATTTGAGACAAACACACCTTATTAATGGGAATTAAGACCCATACACTAGATTTTATCTCCATAAGAAGTTCATACATACCATTACATTGATAGACAATCATAGGTTGATTTGAAATTTCAAACATAACTTCCTTTTATTGAAAATTTATGTGGTATTTATGAATATAAATCCAATATATTCCTAATATGAAATCAAATTCAACCAAAGTAAGAATAACAAGATTTTAAGGAATCACATTGCAATAAATTTCAACTATAGAGGAATTATAAACTTTAGATGCAATTATCATACCATTAGGGGTTTGAACTAATAATTACACATCTAATAATTTGGTAGGAATATTAATACCCTTATAAAATTATTTAGATACAAAATATTTGGGAGATAAATAATCAAATAAGGCATTAGCAGTTCTAGAGTGGATGGTAAGTGTACCTTTCACCACATCATTATCGAACCCCTCATCAGAAACAGTGATCGCAAGAGATTTTCCCTTGTCCCTTGGGTTAAGAGGTTTTTGATTCCGATCTTCATCACTGACCCTCAAGTTTGGGCATTGGTTATCATAATGACCATTCTCATTACACTTGAAGCACTGAAGTGAGGGAGGTTCATTGTATGCATCTTTCCCTCTATTCACATCATTAGACAAATATTTCACATAATTTAAGCAATCAATTTCCTAATTTACTTTCCTTACATAATTAAACCATTTATTATATCCCATAAGACAATTTCCTTCATGCTTATTTCCAAACTTAGAGCATAAAGTAAGTCTCATTTTCTTCTCTCCATAGTTTTTACATTCTCATTTAAACTTCATCTTCCTTTTCTTGTTAAACCCATGATACTGATATGTAACTCCAACCTCCATTTTAACTGTGATCACACAATAAAAAATCTCTTCATAGCTACTAAAATATATTATATCTATCTAAGACTTGGATTTAATCCAATAAAGAATTAATCGACTTTAATTTATGGTTAGATGATAATACGATAATCGTACCTTATAAGTCTTGTAAAATTAGACTCATAGGTACTGATGAATTTATCATCATTTTTCTTAAACTCAAGGAAATCCTCTTACATCTTCATAATAAGAACAAGAATAAAGTACTTATTAAAGAATAAGATCTTGAACTTGACCTGATATATGTATTCGATTTCATCTTGATTTCTCTATTCTTGATTAGAGTCCACCATTGGTCCTCTTCACCTTCTAAATGATAAATATCTAGAATTACATTTTCATGTATTGAAAACTATAGGAAAGAAAATATATTTTCAGTGGTACCAATCCATTGTTCATCCACAAGTGGATTAGAATACCCACTTAAAGAAGGTGGACTTTGACTCATGAAGGACACAACAGAATGATGTTCCTTACAATTGTCATTTGGAAGTCTAGCATGATTCATGGCTTGAGAAATTTGGGTGATCATAGCAATGATATTTTTCATTTCAACTCCTATAAAATTTGATTTCTCATGAGGAAAATAATTTCATTGTATTTCATAATCACCATTAACATGTTTCTTTCAAGTTCCAACCATTAACTAAAAGAAAAAATCATATAGTAAGAAACAATTATCATAGTAGGGAACTACATAATCATGAAAAACCACTTATAGGATGTCTAAATTATGAAAACTTATTCAATATATGACACCTTAGGCTTATACAAGGTTATTCGTATAAAAATTATATTTAAATCCTTCATGATGGTTCATGAAGAGTTTTTGAATCCCCAAAGGATATCCCCTGGGATTATCAAACCAGGTGTGCAGCAGGGCCCGTTGTCGTACATCAGTTCCTGACCGAGTTTAGCTCAATATAGTGTTTTTGGGGTTGTTACTCAAATTTAAATGTGTGTTGTATCTACATAAAATTGTAGTATACAAATGGGGATGTATTTCTAGGAAACCACTCGCTCTATCCTTTACTAAAATCCATGATATTTTCCAATATTTTTCCTCATCCTTAGACTTATCCTTAGATATTTTCATAGAGTTCTCACTAAGTTTTTCTCATCCTATTTTAAAAATGTTAACTAAAATTTTTCTTTGATACCAACTATAATGACCCTCCCTTAATATGAATAAACATTGCATCATTTTTTTAGAATACCTAATACATTACACAAACAGATACCTAGAGTTAGTATTAGTTTAGTGCCTTTGGTAATGTGGAAACATGAACACTGGTACATAAGTGGGATACATTATCTCCCACTAGGTTCTTTATGAATAGAGCCCTTATTATACACATAATAAATAATATATATCTTCATAACCTGGGTGTGGAAACATAAAAAGGGGTGAGGTCAAATGCTCAGTAAAGGTAAACAAGGGAGATATGTAATCATAAACATGAGCATAAGGGTATGAGAACATGATCATAATATTATAATATCATACCCTGCATATAAAATATCATAAACATGAATCATGTTATAAATATTGTTATTTAATAAGAAATTAATCATAATTAAATCAAGAGAATATTTCATGAAATCATAACATAGGAATAAGAAATTGAATTGTGGAAGATATATAAACATGTAATATCATTCCCTATAATTCAAGGCACATTTCCAAAAATTATAAAGGAACTTAATGGGTACTACACTTACTGGTAGGGACACACCATCATCCCCAATAACAATCATTTCATTATAATGGATCTGGTTTCCCCTTATTCCCATAGTGGATCAAGTTTCCCATTCTTCTCATAGGGGATCATATTTACACTTCTTCCCATAGTGGATCAATCTTGTCAACTTTTTTCCGATAATTATCTCATGAGATATAAATCTTTACCCAATTCATTAGAGGGAGATATATGTCCCACCCATAACATAATAAAATCATATATACATTTTCCACAAGATAATAAAACTTTCATATATCATGACCCATAAAAAAGAGATGGGTTTCATAAACTTCATATCATAACATAAGAAATGAAATGGGTATCATAAACATGTAATAATATCATAACATATTGAAAAGAGATAGGTTTCACAATCATTTAATCAAAGAATAACCCATGGAAATAATTTGGTTCCAAAAGAATATAACCCATGGAAGGGAAATGGGTTTTATAAACATCTTTTGATATTAAACAGAAACCATTTAAAGAAATAATAAGAATAATTTCCTTGGATAATATCACTAGTAAATAATGAACTATTTCAAATTATGGAATCTTATATGTATAAGTATTTTGAATGATCACTTGGAACATTTATAAAGGAAAATAATCTTTCTTTTAAAATTATTTTTTAAAGCATGAAACATTTTCAAAATACATTTCTTCGAAAACCACTTTGAAAAAAAATTAATGGATGATTTTAAAATCCTATAAAACATTTCTTGAGTAAAATATGCTTTATTATTTGTAAAAGGATTTTTAAACCATAAAACCTTTTGAAAACTATTTTCCTTGAAAACAACCTAGAAAACTTATAAAGGAAGTTTGAAAACATTTTGAAAACCATTTCTTTGAAAATAAATTTGAAATTTTATAAAGATTTGAAAACCTTCTGAAAACCTTTTTCCATGAAAATAACTTTTAAAACATATAAATTAATATTTAAAAACATTTTAAAACATTTTTTCTTGAAAATAACATTGAAAACATATAAATGAATCTTTGAAAACATTTTGAAAACCTTTCTCCATGAAAGCCACTTTAAAAAACAATGATTATATATAATATTATAGAAAACATTTTTATTAAAAATAAATCTCGTAAACATGAAAATAAAGCATAAAATTAATGATGGTCATTATGGTAGATAAATTTGTACATGTTGAACATTACTTTTAAGGCGTAAAAAGTTTAGAAAAGTTCCTTGACCAAAAAACATCAAGAATATTCATTTTAAAAAAAAATTGTTAAAAAGTTTAAAAAATGAGTAAAATGTATTTTAATGAACATATGATAATAGTATATAATTTTTGAAAACCTTCTTTAGAAAATATGGTTTTGGAAGAACATAGATTTCTGACCGAAAAGAGAAATAAAGTTGGATTTTATTTAAACTTTTTCTTAATTATCTTAAGTATCAAAGAGTGTAAAAATGGTACCATTATGTTAAGATTTCATGAATAACCATAGGATAATAAAATTCATGATATTTCTTGAGATATTGATTATAATATTTCATCAATGTAATCATAATCATAAACAATCTTAATAAACAATGAGATTGTGGAAATAAATTGGTACCACTTTCATAACATTGAATCACAATCCCCATGAAAGAATAACATTACATGAAGCTTAAAATATCATGGAAATAAATATATTCAGGATCAAACATATTAAAGGTCATTATATACACCTCATAGAAAAATATAGGTGCATAACATGGCATGTATCTCAAAGAAGTCAAATTGAGACAAAATTACTATCATAATACCCTGGAATTCCATGTAAATTTTTTAAAAAATTAAATGGGATTACTTCGAGACCAGGATCTAAGAAGGCACAGAATTATGAGGCCTAGAGTGGATAGAAATTATTTTTAAACTATTTTTGAGGTTCATTAAATAATCGTACGAGCGGGTTTTTTATAACTTTTAAATTGGTGCCCGGATCAAAAATCTAAGGGCACCGTTGAACTCATAGTGTCGGGATTTTCCTAGAAAGGGACTAATGTTAGCTGGTGTGGGCCAACAGTGGAAGTTAGTTTTTGACCATAAATAAAATAATTTAAGTAACAATTATTTTATTTTCAAACCCTTATAACTTCTAAATGGTAACTCGGATTGGAAATCTGAGAGTACTATTGATCTCGTGATGGAGTGTTTACCTTAGGTGGAGCTTAACCTCGACCAACGCAGGTTGAGGGTGAAAGATAGTTTTTTTAATTTTTTAAGAGAAAATAAAATAAAATAAACTTTTTTGTTTTTGAACTTTTAAAATTGTTGCAGTGAAACAGGGTTATAACTCAATGAAACTGAAACGTTGTTTCATAATAACGGCACTGCAACGTAACGGTAACGGAAAAGTATTTCATCCTTTAATTTTTTAACCAGGGGGTGTGTCTTTGACATATTTGGAGAAACACTATAAATCTCTGAAGGATCACCATTTACGAATGATGAACGATGATCGCCAATGACTTGAGCACTCCCCCTCCTCTTCGAGAGATCCCTCCCTTAACAAAAGATTGAGTACCTTCATGGACTAATCACCTTCAGTGACGGATTATTCCTATGATGTAACTACAACTAGGTAGGGTGTCTTGTGATTGATACTTGTTTCCCCATTATTTCTTTTTAAATAACTAATGTGGGTCAACCCACAAATAGGTTGATCCGCGGATCGATTGTTCCTACGAGAGATTTGTTTTATCTCAGAGATTTCCTCAGGGTTATTTGTGGATATAACATTAATATCCTATTCCCATGTTTCAAAAACTCTAACACAGAAGAATCAGGACGATGCCAATAAGGATCTGATTCCTCTATCTTTGGGTGTTCTTGTGATCTTCGTGACCTCACCTCTGAATCAGCAGTAAGGAAACCTTGAGGTCATATTAGGGAAGACTGTGACCCGAGAAGTCTAAGGGTGCATATGGTTCGAGAAACGGACCACCAGAGAGGACCTGGTGGTCCGCAGAAGATACCATTGGCACTGTGCTGAGGCAAAGGTCATGGTCAGCTGGGGCCACGGCGATGCGGTAGGGTCCGCCAACACGCAAGCCGGTGGCTGGCGGAGATGGATGCAGCCTGCGGTTGCAGGCTCCAGCGTGCGCTGGAACATGGTTCAGTAGAGAATGCATGCAGGACAGGGGTGGCCGACCTCAGCTGGCCACGTGGCGACATAAGCCGAAAACCTCTTGGCATCCGAGCTATAGGAGAGCTAGCCCATATAGTGGGCTGGTAGGATGCATGTTGGACCCATGACCCAACGGGTCAGGTCGGATTTGGACCGGGTTGGATCGGCAGACTAGGGTCGGACCCAGGTTGGGTTGGCAGACCCAGATCAAATTAGTGGACCCCAGGCTGGGTCGGTGGACCCCAGGTCGGATCGGTTCGAGTTGGTCCAACTGGATGGATTTGGACCCAACTGACCTCTTTTCTGAAAAACAGTCATAACTTTCAAACTGTATGCCTGGTTGAAAATCCGTTTATGGCATTGGAACCCTCACGAAGAGTTGGTTATTTTGTAATGATCTAAGGAGGATTTCATGGAAGTTTAAATTTTATGAATGGCTTGAGAAGTGGATTCTACTGTAATCAAGATGACAAGAGGATCTGTGTGAACCAGCTATAAATGGATCTTTGTGAACCATCTATAAGAACCCCTCTGTGGACCAGTTATAAGCATCCCTGTGTAGACCAGCTATGATAGCCTAAGTGGGGAGCATCTCTATGTGACCCGGAAGACCCACAATGGGGAGTAGCTTTATATGACCCAGTAGACCCATGGTACTCATCAGGAATGAGTACCTCAATAGTCCAAGGTGTTCAGTGTTATTACTGGTAGTATTTCTTTTCATACTTTAGATTATACCTGTGTGATCTGACAATACCTTGTGCATAATATCCTTTGTGGTCTTTCCCTTGTGTTTTGGGGTCCTTACCGAGTATTGTGTTACTCACCACTACACGATCCCTTCCCACACGTGTTGTTTCTGGTGCAAACTACAGGCGCTTCAATAGAGACCTTGGTGGCCCGGGACCAGGAATTTCCTACTGAGATACAACTGGCAGGACACACTTCTATACACTACTAAAAATTTGGGCTATAGCCACGGACCTATAGCCACAGTTTTATAGGTCTGTGGCTATAGCTTTATTTATTGACATGGTTTAATTCATTCTCTGTGGCTAAATCAATATTACATGGAACGTTGTTGTTTTTCCAATCTGTATCGGGCTCCTCCCCCCCCCCCCCCCGATCCGCATCCCTCCTCCTCCTCCCCCGATTCGCACCCATATCACCGCGCAACCCTCCTCCCCAACGATGTCTCCTCCTCCCCGCAGCCCTCCTTTCCTACCCCTATTCGCAGCCCTATCACCGCGCATCCCTCCTCCCCGACGGCGTCTCCTCCCCCCCATATCCCTCCTCCTCCTCCCCCGATTCACAGCCCTATCACCACACATCCCTCCTCCCTGACGACGTCTCCTCCTCCTGACGATCTCCCCAACGATCTCACCACGCATCCCTCTCTGACAGCGGTGCCCTCCTCCCCGATGAACTCTCCCACAACGGCCCCCTCCTCCCTGACGACCTCTGCTCAGCGGTCTCACCATTTATAGGTAGAAGCATATTGCTCTTCATGAAATTGAGACTGATTCTCTAATGGTCTTCAATTCCCTTCTCGGATGCGGTCTCACACCATGGACTACTGAATACACCATATGTAGAAGAAAAATGTTTATGAAAAAAAACCTGGAGGTTCTTCATGCTTGTCATGAAAGGAACACAGTGTCAGACTTTCTAGGTTCAAAGGTGAATTATGAATAAGAGGTTACTCTGTTCTCAGGTCTCACATCACTTCCAGGGGAGGGAGAAAAGCTGGTCATCGCAGATGCTCCTGATATTCACCATTACAGTCCGGCATAATTCCAGGTGAGAGTTTTTTGTCTTCCCTTTTGTTTGATTCTTTTCTGAATTTTTTTTGTACCTTCTCACAACTGTGGATAAAAATATTAAAACTGCAGCTATATATTTGGATTTATAAGCATGCAAAGAGGAGAAACATCAAGCAGAACAATTTTTATAAGCTATAACCATGGTTTTTTCATCTATAGACATGGTTTTGACTGTGGATATAGGTGAATTTTATATTTGTGATTCACATACTAGTGTTTGAATAAGAACATTCATGATGGTATCTCAATAAGAAATTTTCCATTGAATCAACCTAATAGTGCTATTTTAAGATAATTTAGATCAATAATTCCTAAAAATTCATCATGGGATGTAATTATTAAGTGTATTTGGTCCTTTCCATGTACTTTGGTACTAGATGATGGCTCATATGGGGTTACATGAGTTCATAAACAAAAAATAGATCCCCAATTCTCACTTTATCCCATATATCTATTGTATGGAAAGAGTCAGACTATTGAATTTAGAAGAGTGGGAGGTGAATAATAAGATGAATTATTCAAATGAATTTTTATTCACAACATACTCAGTTCCCAATAGTGTCATCATAAAAAATGAAACGAAAACACATAAATGTGTTGATACACCAAGTATAATACAAGATAAGAGGAATCTTATGGGCACACATCAATTTTGGATGAAATTTTCATGAGAGGTATCAGGAATCCAAATTGTTCTACCAAATGATGATGATGTAGTTGGGCTCATGAAAAAATATATATAAATTTATAATTATATATATCATAGTACACAATAGGGTTACTTGGTG
This sequence comes from Viscum album, assembly GCA_963277665.1. Lineage (NCBI taxonomy): Eukaryota > Viridiplantae > Streptophyta > Magnoliopsida > Santalales > Viscaceae > Viscum > Viscum album. The sequence goes on along the minus strand of OY728121.1, from coordinate 847,156,230 downwards.
CCTATAGTCAATGTCTCACCGACAACAGAAGACGGGGATGAGTAGAAACTAGTAGAGGTAGTTAGGAATAACAAAGGGGTAAAAAAATTTAATATCCCCAATGTTATGAAAACAACTAAATCTTTAAGATACCAATACCTAAATGTGTGAGGAACCTTTATAAATAGTTATCCCTACCAAAGGAAAAATTTTAGATTTATAGAGGGCATGGGTTTCACACCCCGACCTGACACTTCTCTTTTGTTTTATTTATTTTTGGTAATAATCTATATTTTTTTGAGTGGGTTTGAGTTCATTCAGTTGGTGGGATAGAGTTTCATTATATTTAGACTTTTACCTATAACATGGTTAGCCGAAATGGTTACTAGTGACAATGAATTGCTCGTGTGGGTGTCCAGTTTGGTAAATGGTGTTGTGCAAGACTTTCAAAAGGTTTATTAAACCATGTGAAAAACATGAGGTTAAGATCTGTGAGTTGATAGTGCCAAGTGGAATAGTTTTAGTATGGTTTTATCAATAGTGTGCCTGACTAGGGGTAACTATGAAAGTATTCTCTTCTTAGGAAGTGGCCAGTGAATAGTTTGGTAAACCGTTCACAAACTATGCATGTTTTTCGGTTTTTAAAAATTTGGTTTTTTCTTCTTCATTTATATTTTATTCTTTATTTTTCTTTCCCTATTTTTATTTTTCTTTTCACATCCTCTTGTGTGTCTCACATGATATCTCTCCCCCTCTTCCTCTATAGCTGAACGCGCCACCCCTCTTACGAGATCCTCTCTACCAGTGTTTCCTCCTGATTTCTTCAGTATTTTTGTCAACACACCAAGGTAAGACCTCATCTTACCCTCTTCTTTCTTTATTTAAAATTTCCACCATCCCTATCACCATGTTTCATTTGATAGAACCCTAGGTTATGAGTTAACCAGATTTTTATTTCTATTTTCTAGTGTTAGGGTTTGCAATGGCTCTCTCGAGTCTTCTTCGAGAATTTTTTGACATATTCCACCAAAGGAAAATCATATTAGAAAATTTTGGTCTTCCCACCTCCATTTGAGGATTGTTTCCTTTTCTCCCTTGGTTTCTAAAAAAAATCGATTCCATCGATGATTTTAGGATCCTAGTATTTTTTTAGTACGTCTAGGTCATCCTTGAAGAATTTTTGAGTGACCAGTGTCAAAGACAACATATAGGTGTATGTATAGGTAGGAATATATATATGTAGGTCCCCCATTAAAATATATTCACTCAAGGATGTGTGAATATATACATTAGGTCAAGGTTTTCTTATATAAGTTTTAGATAAATGCATATGCGTGTAAGTTTAAAGGGATATATGAAAGTATAAACATATATATAGGGATCTCATTGAACATATTTTTCAATGAAGATATGTACATAGGGGAAAGGTTTCCTCATGAAATTTTTGAACTTGAATTTGCGTGAAATCTAAAAAGGAAGATTCGAGTTGCCATCGACAAAAGTATTTCTCCTTGAGTTTGAGGTTGGTTCCCTATGCCTAATCCATTAAATGTTAAATATATAATTTCTTGGTGATTTTAAAAATATTTTTTATGGTTTATATGACATCCATATGATATATATATATATATATATATATATAATTGGTTGTAGTTCTTGTAGAGTGTCTTATTAAATGGTTTTTAAGCTTTCTCTTAAGATTTTAGAATGGATTACTTTGATTTAAACATGGATTCAAGCTTCTTTTTAATTGTATGGTTCTTTAAGGATTCAATTGGTATTTTAAATGGGTTTTTAAAAATTTTTTTTGTGAAATTCAGTTTAATAATGAAAGTATTACTTTTAAATCATCGAGGTCCATTTAGAACTTTTAGAATTTTTTAGGGAAGTAGAAACCCCCCATTAAGGAATTCCACATGATTTAGAAAGATGATTTATGTGTAAAATGTGTGATTTGTGATATATTTCCAATGAATATGCTAGTGAATTTTTGTAAAGATTTATATAGGGGATTCACTAAGGGATGGAGATCGGTGGTGATGAGTTGGGTGAGTTTTGGGTAAATAATATGATATGTATATATATGCTAATTTGACAAAAAACACCCCACCATTTATACTAAGCACATGGGAAGCCCAGGTACCTTGGCGGGGAGACTAGGTATAGTATGCTAGGAAGATATGTAAGGTCGAGTCTTAAGTCCCCCATGAATGATTGATGCTATAACATAAACAAAAAATTGATGACGATCATAAACCACTAGGACTTTGGACTGACTCCTCTATAGTGGATCGTGCATGAGGACGCTGTGGGTTTTGGGATAATTTAATAACTAAGGTTAAATGATTATAGGACCCCAATTACACTAGATACATAGGTATTTCATGTTTTTAGTTCTCAATCAGATCTACCTATTGAATTATAAATCACTGGTGTTTTGCATGGTGCACTTTGATCATCCTTTTGGAATCATGCTTTTGTTTAAGGACATTCTTATTGAAGACTATCTGTTAATGCCTATCTAATAGAATGATTTAAATTTTTGTTTCATATAATCATGCTTAGTTGAATCTGCATTTGATTAACTTGGACAGAGGGCTGGACAATGCTTATTTACTTTATTGTCAGGTTGGTCCGAGAGGAATATGAAGACTTTTTGTTGATAAAGTGAAACACTTCTAATTATGGAAGAGAGAAAAAAGTGGATGTTGCAACAGGATTTTCTATATGAAGTTTTACTGCGCTTTATGGCTCATATGGTGACTCCTTTTCCTCATTATATGAAGTTGTATTATAATTCATATTTATATCCTCTTTCAATTACTTGATGGTTCATGCTCATTGCACCTCATGTTTTCACTGTATCTTGAACCTTCAATTTTTTTCCGGAGTATGGGTTGGAAAACCAACTCATTTATTTTGTCACTGTTGTATTTCATTAGTTTTTCATTGAATATTTACTTATCAAAAATAGTGAGCTTAAAATGGGTGTTGTGCAGCCTGTGGTCTACGGTTTTCATTGCTGGCTTCAAAAGGGGAATTTTGACTTCTAATTGTCTGCTTGTACAAGTTAAACTTTTTAATTGATATGTTGTTAAACCTAAACCAGGTTTTATAGAAAACGATGAGTTATCAATGATGAAAAAGAGGTAAAGAGGGGGAACTGCAACACCATTAAGGGCCCATGAGGTTAACATCTTTTATTCTACTATGTTTGGAGAAACCTGGTTATGGTGATTCTTTCTTTCCAATTATTCGAAGCACATAAAAATATCAGTGTCCTTTTTATGATTTATTTAATGCTTTATATTGATTGGTGATGTTGGATATCACTTCTATTTTATCTTGTTTTCTCATACTAATCATGATTTTTGATTTTGTGTTAATAAAAATGGTTATTTTAGTTTCTGTTCAGCATGTTAAGCTGCTATAATTTTTACATGAATATTTTACATGTAATGTCTTGTTCATGTGAGTTTATATTTTTGAATCAATATGTGTAGATTTAATTTTATTGTAATACATTTTAGGATCGTTATTATTCAAGTATTCATAATTCTATCTTCTATTTACAGAATAATACCTGTGTTGAACTGTTGTTTTGAAAATTTTAGGGGGCTGGTGCAGGCTAGGGGGGCTGGGAGTGGTGCAAGGGGGGTAGGGGATGGTTGTGGGGGAGGGGACTAGTTTGGGGGGGAGGGGGCTGGTTTGGGGGGAGGATAGTATAGGGGATAGTGTGGGTGGAGGGGGAGGTCTGAAGGGCAGGGGGAGGGGGTGGGTGGAGGGGGTAGGGTGGAGTGGGGAGGTCTGCAGGGCAGGGGGTAGGGGTGGTCTGCAGGTGGGTGGAGGGGGCAGGGTGGAGTGGGGAGGTCTGCAGGGCAGGGGGCAGGAGGGTGGTCTGCAGGGTAGGGGCAGGGGGTTGGGCAGTGGGGCAGTGGGGCAGTGGGGCAAGGGGGTGTGGTAGGGGGTGTATTTAGTCTCTATAGGTTTCTTTAATCTTAGATAAGGTTGAATAACCATTACAATCCATCTCTAACTCCCCCATTTCTTCATGATTAGGTTTCTCCAAATATGCCCTCCTATTTAGAATAGATTGCTTTCACTAAATCATGGCTTGATATTAGTTGCAATAAATCAGATTTTGTATGATACCAGTAGTTGTTATTGGTATGGATTTAACACCTTTTCTTTTAAAAATACAGGCCATTATGTTCACTTTTCTCTTCTTTCACATGTTTATTATTGTTTGAAAATTGCATATTCACTTGAGCAATTAGAGAACTCTCATTGTTTTTTGTTTCTTTGGTTTATCCTTTTATAACTCATCAGACTATATGATCAAGCATTCTTTCTTATCATGTTGAACCTTCTTCATAGGTGTGGATCCATTTTTTTATGATATATTCTATTTGATTAGAAATTGTGTCCTCTAGTAAACTTTTATTATCATGTGGGATAAAAACTTGTATCGAAAAAAACCAAATTAAGAAGAAACTCGAACCAAAATAATTATATACCATTAACAGGAAGAATAATTGTTAATTAATAGGAATGTACTATTTGATAGTATCATTTTGAAACATGAATCTATTTCCCCCTTGCTTGCAGGAACGTGATTTGACCCATGGGGCATTGTGGTTCTTATATGTTGGGCGGTGACATGTATAGTCACAGGAGACAGGTATGTTTTAGTTTAGTTTTTATTTTATTTTCTTTATCGCATTGGCCACTTAGGTCTTTTACTTCTTTATATGGAGAAAAGGTAATTATATTCTGTGAAGGGGGGAAAATGGGGTTTAGATTGATTCAGTCCGCCGGCTTTGATCCGAGGTAAGATTATATGGTTACTACTTGTCTCGAACCTCATGTATTTGGGGATTTTAGTGTTTTTGACTCTGTATTATGTTTTCAGTAGGGCGTTGGATCATTTAATATTGGTTAGGGTGGATTTGGTTCTCCCAATCGAGGTAAGGCTTTAATACCATTGAATTTAGATTCTTTCTTAATTCTGCTTAATTATATTGAATTGCATATCTTGAATAAGTGTTCTTTAATATAATTGTTTCATTTGATAAATAAAGTCATGTTTTTATAATAAAACCCCTCCAACGGAGGTGCACTATCTGTGAAAACTCACAGTGATAGTTATGTTGATCTAGTTGCTTAAATTATTGCATTTGATTTGTGATGAATGAGTTTTAGAGTAAATGTTAAATATAATTAAATGAATTGTGTGATAAAGCAATGCCATGATTTTATAATAAAACCCCTCCAACGGAGGTGCACTGTCTTCTAAACCAAAGAGTACTGATCGTTATTTGTATCATATTTAGATTTGGTTTGAGTCTTTCATATGCCTTTTGTTGGTGTTTGTTTTGTGGCTAGTTAGTTTTTGTTTTCTTTGAATAATATAAATTGGCTTATCATACTCGTTTAACTCAAATAACATTGCCCAAGTAGGCATATGCCTTGACCATGACACTCCTTGCCATGCCTCCTCCTGCTCCCTTCTCTCCTGGCCGGAAGATGCTGCCCTATGGATGTCGCTGGATCGGGCCAACACGTCGCGGTCATGCTGCGGTCACACCGCGGTCACGCCGCAGTCACGCCGTAGTAACACCGTGATTTGGCCCTGCTCCATCCACATCCATCCCACACCATCCCCCTTCCACCTTCATTTAATCCCATTGACACTAGCATTCCAGCCCGTAACAACCCCCCCCCCTGCCACCTTTGAATCAGCCCGCACCATCCCCCCAACACCTGCAACCTGCCCCCTTCCACCAGCATTCCAGCCTCCTCCCACTCCCTTCGCTCCTGGTCGGAAGATGCTGCCCTGCGAATGTCGCTGAATCAGGCCAACACGCCGCGGTCATGTCGCGGTAATTCCATGATTTGGCCCTACTCCAGCCACATCCAGCCCACACCAGCCCCCTTCCACCTTCATTTCCGTCCACTACCACCAGCATTCCAGCCCGCAACAGCCCCCCCTGCCACCTTCGAATCAGCCTGCACCATCCCCCCATCACCTACAACCCTCCCCCTTCCACCAGAATTCCAGACTCCTCCTGCTCCCTTCGCTCCTGGCCAGAAGATACTGCCCTGTGGATGTCGCTGGATCGGGCCAACAAACCGCGCTCACGCCGCGGTCACTCCGTGGTCACGCCCACGTCACGCCGCGGTCACGCTGTGGTCAAGCCATGGTAATGTTGTGATTTAGCCCTACTCCAGCCACATCCAGCCCATACCAACCCTCTTCCACCTTCATTCCAGCCCACTACCACCAGCATTCCATCCCGCAACAGCCCCCCCCCCCCTTCCACCTTTTAATTAGCCCGCACCATCCCTCCAACACCTGCAACCTTCCCCCTTCTACCAGCATTCTAGCCTCCTCCCGCTCCCTTCACTCCTGGCCGGAAGATGTTGCCCCGCGGATGTCACTAGACTGGACCAACATGCTGCGGTCACTCCGCGGTCACTCCGTGGTCACGTCGCGGTCACGCCGCGGTCACGCCGGAGTCACGCGGCGGTCACGCTACTGTCATGTTGGGGTAATGTCGTGATTTGGCCCTGCTCTGGCCACATCCATCCCACACTAGCCCCCTTCCACCTTCATTTCAGCCCACTGCCACCAGCATTCCAGCCCGCAACAGCCCCCCCTTCCACCTTCGAATCAGCCCACACCATCCCCCCAACACCTGCAACCATCCCCCTTCCACCAACATTCTAGCCTCCTCTCGCTCCCTTCGCTCCTGACCAGAATATGCTACCCCGCGGATGTCGCTGGACCGGGCCAACACGTCACGGTCACGCCGCGGTCACCCTGCAGTCACACTGCGGTCCTGTCGCAGTCACGCCGCGGTCACGCTGTGGTAATGCCATGATTTGGCCCTGCTCCAAGACGACACCCCACGGCGATTCGCAGTGATAGTATTCCATGAGTCTTGTGATCAATGTTGAGATTGACTAATCACAATTTCTGCCATTAGGGAGACAACCATAATGTTGTCCCACCTCCTCTCACTCCCTTCACTCCTGGTCAGAAGATGTTGCCCCACTGATGTCACTGGATCGGGCCGACACGTCATGGTCACACCACGGTCATGTTGCGATTACGCCGTGGTCACGCCGCGGTCACGCCGTTGTAATGCCATGATTTGGCCCTTCTCCAGGACGACACCCTATGGTGATTCGTAGTGACAGTATTCCAAGAGTATTGTGATCAATTTTGAGACTGAATAATCACAATTTCTACCGGCTGGGTGACGGCCAGAATGTTTCCCCGCCTCCTCCCGCTCCCTTCACTCCTGGCCAAATGATGTTGCCCCGCAGATGTCGCTGGACCGGGCCAACACGCCGCGGTCACGCCGCGGTCACGCCGCGGTCACGCCGCGGTCACGCCGCGGTCACGCCGTGATTTGTCCCTGCTCTAGGATGACAACCCACGACAGTTCGCAGTGATAGTATTCCATGAGTCTTGTGATCAATGTTGAGACTGACTAATCACAATTTCTGCCGGTGGGGCAACGACCGGAATTTTTCTCCGCCTCCTCCTACTCCCTTCGCTCCCGGTCGGAAGATGTTGCCCCGCGGATGTCATTGGACCAAGCCAACACGCCGCAGTCATGCCGCGGTCACGCCGCGGTAATGCTATGATTTGGCCCTACTCTAGGACGAATCATTAAACATTCAATCAAATTTACATTCATAAATTCCTGAAATGTTTCTTCTGAACATAAAAACAGATAAATCAATGATCCAAATATACTGAGATGATTCATGATGGTAGCATCTCGTAAAGTTAGCTTCTCAATAATATATTGTTGATTTTCTTATAGCACATTGAGTTGTACGATGTCGCACTAAAGAGTATGAATATATCATTGAAACTATTCATGACAACTATATTGGGTTAAAACCTTATGAATAAATTTAAAGAGGTTTGAGTTGTATATTTTGAGGTTATAGATTGATTAGAACAACTTCTGACATATTCAATGTGACTCCAAAAATATCTTTTCAAATCTATAAAATCTATTTTAGAAATATAATCTTCATTGATCTTTCCAAACTGGTCATCCATTTATAAAAAACAAAATCACTTCTTGTAATTGTATTATCTCATAGATTAGTAAGATGAGTCTGTACAGATTCAATCTCATCTCCATGAATAGTTTAATTTCTTAAATATTCAAATGATTTTATTAAATCCTTTAATTCACTGTGAGAATGTGAATTTTATTCTCATAGCTTCTTAAAATGATCAAGAAATCCTTTGATTATGTATTCAATGAATCAAAATATTGTTCAACTTTTTCTTTAGATGATTGGCCTCTATCAACAGTGGGATGGGATTGATCTCCAATTTTCTAAATAGAGGCAAAGAATGCAGTCTCAAAAACCACTTTAATATCAGTATGAATAAATAGTTTCGTGTCTATGTAATCATTTATGATAGAAATTGATTGGATTTGGACTATCATTTTAGTGTCAAAGACTACTAGTTGATCTTAATGATTTCTTTTATCATTGTCTTTAACTTGTTCTTCAGTAAAAGTCCTTTGATTCTTATTTTCATCATGATTGATAATAAAAGCCTCTTTCTATTCTATGTTCTATGGTTGAGTAATTTCACTAGATACTGAAACCAATATGTTTTGTGCAAGAACTGTAGTACCCTAAAATGTAGGTTTGTTCCTCTGACTATGCCATATTAAAAGGGACTCAAACTATGTTTACCCCAAATGTTATTCTATAGATTGAGGTAATATATTTCAGGTTCTATATTAGAGATGTTGTATCTAATTATTTTTCTCTTTTCTTGAACTTGGAAATCTATTATGGACATTGAATTATCTTCTTCTTGAATTTGCACTGAAGGTGAAGATCCTAAAATCCCTCACCCCTCCTATGAAATATGACCCAATATTTGTTGGTATTGTTCACCAAAAGTTAATAGTTTAAAAATAACATAATCCCTAAAACATAACACTCAACTCACCTACAATAAACACCATCAATCAAACCCACCTTCATGTACCCTTACAAAACCACAAACCATCCACCTACCACCCAACCACAACACTGCTCCCCTAAACACCAATAATTGCAGTCATCCCACCCAACACAAAACAAAGCCCAACCCTCCTAGCCACTCACACCAGAATAGCTACTGCAACCCAAAAGGCTGCTGGAAAGAACCCATCCAATAAAGAAAACCTTCCTCTAGGAACAACAGCACTAGTTCATATGCAACTCGAACCACCTACTACTTCATGAACCTTGAAGACAAGGAAAAATTCTACAATATCATGGCACCAGACCACCACATTCGACCACTCAAAGACTCAAGAAAACAATATCCTAAAATCACCATATGAAAAAGACCAGCCACCAAAGGAATGCCTAACCAGTCAACCACAAACTCAACCACAACCATCCACAACAAATCCCTTAGATGTAGCCAAGTAGCAGGAAAACCACAACCCAAAAAGAAACCAATCAACCAAAAACTAGAAATCTCTGCTTGAATCACCCACACCATGAACCCTATCCTCTACAACTACACCTAGAATAATAACATGTGACTCTATCCGCACCACACTAGAAGCCCCTCTAGAATCATCCCCACACACTAAAATCAGGCATCCTATGCACAAGATCCTTGCACTATAAACATCCCACACCCACACAACACCATAATAGCAACAAGAACCCCCACAAGAACATCGCCTGCATCACCCACACAAGCTGAGAACCAGCCAAAAAATCCACTCTACATTCCTATCCCTTTCCAATGGAAAAATCCAGCACCAAAAACCCACAATGGACCCAAAGGCAGCACAATAGTATAGGGTTTCCAGGAGGGGGGGTTGCTGTCCGGGTGGGGTGGTCCAAGGGGGTTTCCAGGAGGGAGGGGGTGTCCAGCAGGGGTGGTGCAAGGGTTTTCCAGCAGGGGGGCTACTGTCCGGGTGGGGTTTTCCTGGGGGGGTCTATCCAGGTGGGTTTCCAAGAGGGGGGTCTATTCAGGGGGGTGGAGGGGGGGCTGTTTTCCGGGTGGGGTTGTCCAGGGGGTTGTCTAGGAGGGAGGGGGTGTCCATGAGGGAGGGATCCAGCGGGGGCTGCTGTCCGGGGGGGCTGTCCGGGTGGGGTTGTCCAGGGGGGGGTCTGTCCAGAAGGGAGGTGGTGTCCAGAAGGGGGGGGTCTATCTAGGGGGGTTTCCAAGAGAGAGAGGGGTGTCCAGGAGGGGCAGTCTGTCCAGGGGGGTGAGTGGGGTCGGTCCAAGGTGAGAAGGGGGCTGCAGGGGGAGGGGTGCATGGGGGGCTTTAATATTTGCATACTAACACCTTTGCTCGAGAACTTCATATTCCTTCTCAACAATCTTGGGAACTTCCAACTACCTTCTAAGTTTTCCAACTCCTAATTGTCTCATCAATATGCTTGGGTACCCCAACTAACTTGCAAGCCATTTATCATCTACATATTAGCATGAAATAACCTATCTTCCTCATTTACAACCTAAGATCTTGCACTCATCTCAATACACATGTTGAAAACATTCAAGTACATGTAGTAGGTTTTAGAAATTAGCCTTGAGATCTCAAATTTCCTCAACTTCTTGTCATTGATTAATTCAATTTCTCCCCCTTAATATCAGACTTTATTCGGTCATTAATAGGGATGAGAGAAATGTACACCTCATAAATGAATTTTTCAAGCACTTTCCAGAAATTCCATATTTGCATAGAATAAATAATTCTGGCAGCTTCTCAAGGGTCTTCTCCACTCATCTCCCGGGGGGCTGCAGGGAGGGGGTGGAATTGTGGGCTACTGCAGGAGTTGGGGGGGGGGGGGGTTGCAAGGGGGCTGTCCATGGGGGCATGGGGGTGCAGGGGGGCTGTCCAGGGGGTGCAAGGGCTGTCCATGGGGGTGCAAGGGGTTGTCCAGGGAGGGTGTGCAAGGTGGGGTGGGGGTGTGCTGGGGGTCTTCACGAGGGGGGGAGGATGCAGGGAGGGGGGGATACTACAGGAGTGGGGGTGGGGGAAAGGGGGCTATCCAGGGGGGCTGCTCGGGGGGCTGTAGGGAGGGGGGCTGCAGGGAGGGGGTGCAAGGGGGTTGTCCAGGGGGGCATGGGGGTGTAGGGGGGCTATCCAGGGGGGTGCAAGGGCTATCCAGGGGGGTGAAAGGGTTGTCTAGGGGGGTGCAAGGGTTGTCCAGGGGGGTGTAAGGGATGTCCAGGGGGAGTCCAAGGGGGTTGTCCAGGGGGGCATGGGGGCTATCTGGGGGGCATGGGGCTATCTAGGGGGGTGCAAGGGGGCTGTCTGGGAGGGTCGGTGCAAGGAGGTTGTCCGGGGGGGGTGTAAGGGGGATGTTCGGGGGGCATGGGGGGCTGTCCAGGGGGTGCAAGGGCTCTCCAGGGGGGCTGTTTGGGGGGGTGTGGTTTTTTTTATGAAATGTCAAGCCCAAAGCCACAGTTTTAAACTGTGGTTGTAGACCTAAAGCCACGATTATAAACCGTGGCTAAAGCTATATAGCCATGGTTTTGAACCATGGCTATAGGCTTTGTGCGGATTAATGTTCTTCCATGGTTTTAAACCATGGAAATACCCTATATCCATGGTTTCAAACCGTGGCTATAGAGCTATAGCCACGGTTCAAACTATGGCTATAAGGCTTTAGCCATAGTTTCAAATCTTGGCTATAGGTATTTCCCTATATCCACGCCATTACCAACCACAGTTTTGGGACTTATATCCACAGTTTAAAATTGTGGCTATAGCCTAAATTTCCAGTAGTGATAGCTTCTAGTATCTTCTCACTACCTACACTATAGGTGGGGTTCTTCTACTGGCGGCCTTTCAGACATCTTTTGTACTTTCCTCTTTTCATTTTATCTTTGGTTGGGTTTATATTCTAAACCATTTGACTTACATCTTGTACCTTTACTCAGTGGTTGTTTTAGCGGCATGCATGTTTTTCCTTTTTCAACTTTTTGGGATGTGGTTGAGTGATCATACGTATAGGTACCCAGAAAAATGCCTCCCACTCATGTGATAATGTCTTCGGTGCTAGTCGCAAACCCCTAGCCTTTGGGAGGTGGGCTTGGGGTAGTCAAGGTACATGCCCCAGGGGACGGCTAGTGACAAAGTGGTATCAGAGGAGGTTAGTTCTAACTTAAAGAACAAGAGTCTGTGGTCTTTTTTTGGGCAACGTTGTTGAATGTTTTGAGTTTGAATTTCAGGTTTGGGGAGTCCATTTTTGGTGCGGAAACTGATGTATCCATACAACATGACCCTGAATTATTCTTTTCGACTCGTTACATGAAACCATTGGTTGAATTCATCATATAGTAATTGAGTGTTTCCTCATGTTGTTCTTGAATTAAAGTCATATCACTGGGTATAATCTATTGAGTGTGGTACATCTTGATCAGTTTTAGGATGCCTCCATGAAAACAGGCATCCAAGATTATAATGCATGACTGTGAGGACAGTCCACCTAGTGATGAGGTGTCGGTTCAGGGACCAGTGTTATAGATGGACCCACTGGGTGGTGCGCTAGTGTTACCACCACCCATTGATCAGCAGTTACTGTCGGCACTACCGATAGAGGATGCATGCAAGCTCAGTGCCTTTCATGAGTTCCATAGGTAGAGACCTCCTAGGTTTAGGGGTGAGACTAACCCCCATGTGGCATAGGATTGGCTTAAGGCAGTTACGTGAGTCTTTCAACTAGTGAGGACACATCTCAACCAGATGGATATCTTAACTGCAAGCCTTATTCAAGGCACTATAGGAAGATGGTGGAGTTTAATGATTCATACACATGATGAGGAGAACCTCACTTGGAAAAACATTGATCACCTCTTTATAGAGGAGTTCTTCCTGGTGATTTTGCGCTCTGTTCGCATACAGGAGAAACTACACCAAAAACAAGGTAGCATGACAGTAGTAGAGTACTCAGTGAGATTTTCCAAAATTTATCGCTACTCTAAATACATGGTGTGAGACCTATTCTTCATGGATAAAGCCTTTTATTAGGGACTACATCGGGAGATCATGGAATCTATGGTGTCTCTCAGCATCCCTACTTAGGCTGGGGTTCTAGAGCAAGCCCTACTTGTAGATAGATTTCTAGCAAAGTAGGTTCTGACAGTTGGAACCACCAGTAGACACCAAGAAGTAGAATATTTAGTGGTGTGCAGTAGGCAACAGGCGTGGGGACCCAATTGGGTTAGGACTTTTAGGGGATGAACCCAAGACTCAGGGTCAGTAGTGCAGGGCTCCCAAAGTAGAGGGAGTCAGTAAGGGGCCAGTTTGTGCTTATCATGCGGTAGGAAGGGACACATGGCTCGTGATTTCCCAACTCACCGAGCAAATGATCAGCAGACGGTCGATGGACCACCAATTTATAGGTAGAGGTTAGAGAAAATAGGTCTTCAGAGCTGTGGACGTGGTAGAGAAGCAGGTAAAGTAGCAGGTAGTGGGTAAAGGTTCGAGGTGCTACCACCAACACCCTTAGGTGGTCCACCACGGGCTCCGGGAGACAATGGGAAGGGGAGGGCTTAGCTTCAGGTGATGGAGTCCTATGACCATGGCGCTCTGGAGATGATTAGCAGTATGATCTGTGTCTTCTACACCTTAGATACAGTTATTATTGACATAGGTGTTGGTCACTCTTTCCTTACCACAAACATTTTTCAGAGCTTAGAGATTCTGGTTGAGTCTTTGGATCGATTCTTACGATTAAACACTTCTGCGGGAGGGGATTTGATGATTACACACTGGTGTTGGCAGTTTGATATTACCCTTGGAGGAGAGACCTTCATCTGGGATCTCCTAGTATTGATGTCAAGGTTTTATGATGTCATTTTGTGTATGGACTGGTTATCCATAGTCCATGCTTAGATTGAATGTTTTAGGCATAGAGTGTGGTGTATCTGTGAAGATGAAACCAAGTTCTCCTTTACTGGTGAAAGGAGAATGCTTGCAACACAAGATGGAATTTCTCGAAGAAGGGTTTAGTCGATAACTCACCAGTTGTCTAGCCTCACCCTTTGTGTATTAGATGAGTAGATTCCCCAGTTCCCTATAGTGGTGGAGGAGTACAAGGATGTATTCCCCATGGATGTCCCAAGGTTACCTCCTCACATGGAGGTCGAATTTTCCATAGAATTGTACTCTGGGATGGCACTAATATATACACCTACATATTGGATGGCTCTCGTAGATCTCCAGGAGCTGAGGGTGTATTTGGAGGACTTACAGAGGAAGGGGTTCGTAAGTCCCAACGTTTCACCATAGGAGGCCCCGGTTTTGTTTTCTAAGAAGGTAGATAGAATCTTGAGGCTACGTGTGGACTATTGGCATCTGAATCAGGTGTCCATGAAGAATAAATATCCACTATTGAGGATTTATGACCTCTTTGATGAGCTGAAGGGGGTGAGGTGGTTATCAAAGATAGACCTCAGGTCTAGCTATCATCAGCTTCGGGTACGGGATGAGGATGTATTGAAGACAGACTTTAGATGTCGGTATGGACACTATAAGTTCCTATTGATTCCGTTTAGAATAACCAACACCCCAGCAGTGTTCATGGGACTCATGAGTAGGATCTTCTAGACTTATCTTGACTAGTTCATCGTGGTCTTCATTGATGGCATCTTGGTGTACTCGGTATCAGAGGAGGATCATGCGACACATTTGTATATATTACTATATACGCTTCGAGAGCACATTATTTATGGGAAGCTCTTGAAGTGCCAGTTCTGGATTTGGGAGGTCCACTTTCTAGGACACATCATCTCAGAGGCTGGAGTTACAGTGGATCCGGTGAATATAGAGGCAGTGCTTTCCTGGGAGCCACCCAGGAGCGTGACTGAGGTGTGGAGTTTCTTAGGGTTGGTTGGATACTACTTTAGATTTGTTTTTGACTTTTCTAGGGTATAAGAACCCTTATCAACTTTGACACAGAAGGGATAAACCTTCGTGTGGATAAAGAAGTGCTATCAGAGTTTCTAGAAGCTGAGGTAATGACTAATGAGTGCCCCTATCTTACGGCTTCTAGAGGAAGGCGTTGGATATGTAATTTTCTGAAATGTGTTAGGGAACAGAATGGGTTGTGTCCTGATGTAGTGGAAATCAGTGATTTTCTATGGTTCGTGGCATTTGAGGAAAAATTATTAGAACTATGCGACTTACAACCTTGAGCTAGCAGTACTAGTCTTCGCTTTGAAGATGTGTAAGTACTACTTGATGGGTGAGCGGTTTACGGTCTACCCCGACCAAAAAAGTATCAAGTATATCTTCTCCCAGAAGGACCTGAACTTGAGGTAGTGGTAATGGATAGAGTTCTTCCGGGACTATGACTTTGAGATAGTTTATACTCCTGGGAAGGGTAATGTGGTGGAAGATGCACTCAATAGGATATTTGAGTTATAGTTGTTGAGAGAGGCATTAGAGTAGTTGTCTGTGATGCAGATATTCTTTGGGGATGATGATAGAACAACCTACCTTAAGTCGATGGTTTTCACTCCCCCACTCTTACAGTGAGTTAGGGAGTCCCATATCAGATATTTTGACTGTGAGGCCTGACGTGCTCAGTTTCCCATAGTACAAGCTCCTGATGGATTTTCGATAGGTGGGGAGAACATCATCATTTTCAAAGGGAGCATAGTAGTACCAGTGGAATTGTGAGAGGAGGTTTTGAGATAGTTCCATAACTACCCTTTGGAATTATATACTGTAGTGGAAAAGATGTACTAGGATCTCTGATGTCAGTACTGGTGGCTAGGGATAAAGAAAGCGGTGGTAGAGTTTGTTTCACGGTGCCTCATTTGTCAGCAAGTGAAGACTGAGCATCAGGTTCCTGTAGGCTTGGCTCAGCCACTTGAGATACCAGAGTGGAAGTGGGATGGTATCTTGATGGAATTCAGGATAGTATTACCACACACATATAGGGGCCACGATACTATCTGAGTGATCATTTACTAACTCACCAAGTCGGCTCACTTCCTACCCATTTGAGAGTAGGGTTCAGTAGAGATATTGGGATGCCTCTATGTGTAGGAGATTGTTTAACTCCATGGATTCCCATATATAATAGTCTCATATCATGATTCATGATTTACAGCCTAGTTGTGGAAGGGAATGCAGGAGGATTTTGGGACTCAACTGCGCTTGAGCACGACCTTTCACCCATAGATTGATTGTTAGACAGAGCAGATCATATAGAACTTGGAGTACATGCTTCATACTTGCGTCCTTGATTTTGGTCACAGTTGGGAGGACTACCTACCACTGGTGGAGTTTGCATACAAAAATAGCTACCACTCTACCATTGGTATGGAACCGTTCGAGGCACTGTACGGATGACCATGCAGGTAACCATTATACTAGACAAACCTAGGGGAGTCAGCACTCATGGATCTAGAGATGGTACATGCTACCACTGAGAAGGTATAGGTAATCTAAGGGAAGATGAAAACTATACAGAGTCAACAGAATTCCTATGCTGATAGGGGAAGGAGACCCTTGGAGTTCGAGGAGGGGGACCACATATTCCTACGAGTATCTCCTTGACAAGGGATATGAAGATTTGGCTAGGGTGATAAGTTATCTTCGAGGTTCATCAAAAATTTCTTGATACTGCGTAGAGTGGGAGAGGTGGCATATCTCTTGGATCTACCATTGTAGTTAAAGAGGGTGCATGACTACTTCCATGTATCCCAGCCGAAGAGATATGTGCATGACCCTTCTCACATCATTGACCACTACGAGCTGGAGATTGATGACGAGGAAAAATTCAGATAGTACCTGGTAAAGATAGAGGATAGACAGGAGAGGATCCTTCGTGGACGATTGATTCCTCTGGTGCGTGTTCATTGGTAGCACATGAATCTTTAGGAGATCATGTGGGAGAAGGAGGCTCAGATTCATTCTTAATACCCCCATTTGTTTGATTAGCCTTCGTTTTGGCTTATGAGGATGTAAATCCCTAAAATGGGGGAGTAATGTAATACACCATAATTCCATGTAATTTTTTTTAAATTAAATGGGATTATTTCGAGACCAAGCTCTGAGATGGAATGTAATTCTAAGGCCCGGAGTGGCCAGAAAGTATTTTTGAACTATTTTTGAGGTTCATTAAATAATCGTGCGAGCGGATTTTTTCTAAATTTTAAACGGGTTCCCAGATCAAAAATATAAGGGCACTGTTGAAATTAGATCATTAGGATTCACATATAAAGTTCCTAACATTGGCTGGCATGGTCCAATAGTGGAAGTTGTTTTTTGTCCATAAATAAAATAATTATGTAACAATTATTTTATTTTCAAATATTTATAACTCCAAAATGGTAACTCAGATTGGAAATATGAGAGCACCTTTGAGATTGTGAGGGATTTTTTCCCTTAGGAAGAGATTAACCCCAATCGGTGCGGGTCGAGGGTGAAAGATAGTTTTCATACTTTTTTAAGAAAAATTAAAATAAAATAAACATGATTATTTTATTTTATTTTTTGAACATTCAAAATTGTTGCAGGTAAACGGCGTTGTAACTCAACAAAACTGAAATGTTGTTTCATAGATTAAAAACGTAATGGAACTACAACACAATAGTAACAAAAAGGTGTTTCCTCCTTTAATGTTTTAACTGGGGGGTGTTTCTTTGACAAGTTGGGAGAAACACTCTAAATCTATGAAGGATCTTCATTGATGAATGATGAACGATGATCAAAAACAACTTGAGCACTCCCCCTCCTCTTTGAGAGATCCCTACCTCGATGATGGATCAATGACCTTCACGGATGTATCACCTTCAGCGACATATTCTTCCTATGATCGAATTCTAACCAGGTAGGGTGTCTTGTGATTGATAATTGTTTCCCCATTCTTTCTTTATAAACAATGAATTTAGGTAAACCCATGAACAGGTTGATTTGTGGGTCGTTTATTCTTGTGGGAGGGTTGTTTTATCTCAAATATTACAACGGGGTTATTTTTGGATGGAACCTTAATCTCCTCTTCCTATGTTTCAAAAACTCTAACATGAAGGAATCGGGCCGACACGAACAAGGCTCTGATTCCTCCGTCTTTGGGCGTTCTTGTGATCTTCATGAACGCTGCTCCAAATCAGCAGTAAGGTAACCTCAAGGATTTATTAGGGAAGATGGTGACCTAAAAAGTCTAGGGACGTAGATGGTTTGAGAAACATACCACTGGAGCGAACTCGGTAGTCCATGGAAGATACTGCCAGCACACTGGTGGCGGTGGTGGTCGTGGGCGGGTGGCGGCACGCCCTGACGGCACGTCGAGGCGGAGGTTGCTACCGGTTGGGGATGCGGTGGTGCAGTAGGGGCTGCCGACATGTAGTCCAGTGGCTGGCAGAGATGGACATGGCCCGAGGCTGCAGGAACACGGTTCAGCAGGGACCGTGTGCAGGACATGGGTGGTCGGTCTCAGCTGGTAGCATGGCAGCACAAGCCAGGCGCCTCCTAGCATCTAGGCTGGAAAAGATCTTTCCCTCATAGCAGGACAAAAAGAGGTGGGCTAGGCCTCCAAGTAGTCCAGACCCGTGGCACAACATGTCAAGTTAGATCTGAACCTTGTCGGACCCGGGTTGGGTCAACAAACTCGGGTCGGACCAGACCTAGACCTGACCAGCCCCTTTTTGGAAAAACTGTCATAACTTTCAAACCGTATGTCTGATTGATGAACCATTTTTAGTTTTGGAACCCTAATGATGAGAAGTTTCTTTTGGAATTATATAAGATGCTTTAATAAAAGTTTAAATTAGAATAATTTTTTAAGGAGTGGTTTCTCTCGAAATCAAGCGCACTACGTGTGGGAATCCTGCAGCTGGCTGAGATCCAAAGACTGCTGAAGATCGGGTCTAAGTGACCCTGAAGGCCTAGATTAAAAGCATATCTGTGTGAACTAGCTACAAGAATCTCTATGTAAATGATCTATAAGAGGCCCTGTGAGGACCAGCTATAAGTGACCTTGTGTGGACCAGCTATGATGGCCTAAGTGGGGAGCGACTCTGTATGACCCGGTAGACCCATGGTGGGGAGTGAATCTATGTGACCTAGTAAACCCATGATACTCATCAGGGATGAGTACCTCAATAGTCCAAGGTGTTCAGTGTTACGACTGATAATATTTCTTTCCATAATTTAGATTATACCTGTGTGAGCTAACAGAACCTTGTTCATACTCTCCTTTGTGGTCTTTACCTTGTGTTTTGGGGTCCTTACTGAGTATTTTTTTACTCAACCCTACATGGGATCTTCCCACATGTGTTGTGTCTGGTGCAGACAACAGGCGCTTCGATAGAGACCTTGGTGGCTTGGGACTAGGCGGTGCCTAGTGAGATACGACAGGTAGGACACACTTCTATAGCTACCGGTAGACACTACTTACCTACTTTATAGGTGGGGTTCTTCTGCCGAAGACCTTTCAGATATCTTTTATACTTTCCTATTTTCAATTTTTATTTTTTTTGTTTGTATTTTATCCCATTTGACTTACATCTTGTACCTTTACTCAGTGGTTATTTTAGTGGCATGCATGTTTTTCCTTTTTTTGATTTTTGGGATGTGGTTGAGTGTGTGTGCGTAAAGGTTCTCAGGAAAATTCCTCCCATTCATGGGATAATTCCTTAGGTGCTAGTCTCCATCCCCTAACCCTTGGGAGGTTAGCTTGGGGTAGTCGCGGCATGGACCTAGGGGGATGAGTCGTGAAAACTTTACTAATTTGGAGACTTTTGACCATAAACTCCATGAAATAAATATAATAGAATGGATATATAAATAAACATAAATTTAATTATAATAATAATAGAATATATTCATGGTCATTATATACACCACATAAAATAAATGAGTGGTGAATAATGCATAAGTCTCATAGAAATAAAAGTGAGATGAAAAAACCCTTACCATATGTCCTGACTCTCATTGTACTCATTCCACCCTACAGTATAATAAGTATAAATATATTATAAATATATAATAGAACCATATTCATAAATAAAATACCATATATTATTTTACTTATGACTTTATATTACCCTTTTATAAACAATTACATGTTAAGGTTACATTTTGGCTAATAGCCGATTTGTTTTTCCAATGTTTTTTTTATTTATTATATTTTTTTACCTCATACTTATATCAGGATTTCCAAAATGTAAAACATGATATAAATATAATATACTTTCTGTATATTTTTATTTATAATAATCTATGAAAGATATAAATATAAAATTAAATACACCATTAATAGAGACGTTAGGTCGTACATACGCATGAATGTCGTTTTTATTTTCTTGTCGTATTGAATGAAATAAAGTAAATGAAATATATGTATATATATATAATACCATTATAGTAGAATTATTTTTTCATATATATCATATAATTTCACTAAACTCAACCTTAATACATTCCATGTAAAGCTTGAACAAATCACATCGCTTTGAGGAGGCGGTAGTCCACACGTCCACAAATGAAGTTATCATTTTTACACAAAAAGGAAAGCATGAAGGTATGTTTTATATAATAATTATAGAAGAATAAATAAATAATAAATATCATAAATATTATTTAAAAATATTATTTATATCACAATTCCCAACCATGAGATGTGGTAAAGGAAAAAATGAAAACATCATTTTGTGAGCTGGTAGCCAGTCATGCACACGAATGGTAATTTTGTTACCCATTTGATGAAAGTTTGTGTAAGTGTAGGTAAAAACTTTAGAATAAAAACATATCAGTATATTTATGATACTTATGATATTATATAATCATGTAATAATAATATTTTATAGGGTGTATAATGAAAATAAAACAAAAAACCTTATGGAAGGATGCTACCTCTTCTTTGGGTAACTCCTCCTAGTTTGCACCAAAGGGATTCCTGGGTTGGATTTCTACCCAAAAGGAGTCTTATAGGTTTAAGGGAGGAAATTTTGGATGATATTTGGTTAGGTTTATTCTAATAAAAATGTCTTTAGAGTAGTGAATAAGCAAGGGGGTGAGTGCCCTTTTATAATGGAGGAGGAGAAGCATTCTTGTAAATATTAAAAGGTAAACACTATTGAGTGTCCCCCCTTACATAATGTCCCCCCAATAATTTTAAAAATTATATAAAAGAGGGTAATTGGTCGAAATAATTCGATAAAATGGCTTTTTAACATGTTTATAAGTTATTTTTCCCCTTAAATTAAATTTTTACCATTAAGTGAAATAATTTTTACCTTAATGGTTGTAATTAATTTTAATTACTTTCACTAATATTTTTGGTCGAAAACTAATTTTACCTTATTAGACATTATAAATTATTATTATTAAAAATATTAAATACATTTTTTCAAATTCAAATCACATAATTGGTGGAAATTAATTTAAAATTAATCCCGCATATGGGATGAGATGATGGGTTTTTAAAGTGAAAATGTTCAAATGTTTGAAATGTTTTTATATCTATTTTCAATGTTAAAATGGTTCCAATTACCTAAATTTAATTAATTTATTTAAAATTTATCTAATTAAACTTTAAAACCAAATTAATATATAATTTTACAATATAAATAAATGAGAGGGAAAATTAGTTTTTAATTAAAATTCAATATTTTTCATAATTCATCCAAAATTGAAGTTTTTTAGAAAAATCTAAAAAATTGACCCCAAGAAATGTTGACACTATGAATTAAAAAATAATTTTATTTTATAAAATTAAATTTCTAAAAGTGTCTAAAATTAGTTTTATTATTGTTTACATAAGGACATAAAAAGTAGTTCTTTTGAGAAAATAGTATTTTCAATCATATAGAGAATTTACCAAAAATATATATATATTTCGTTTTCAATATGTTTTATTTATATGAAACCATTATAAATAATATTTAAAAATTATTTATTACTATTTTTATTAGTATGTTTAATGGATAGGTTATAACAATCATGTTTAAATAATTATAATAATAAAATAATGTTTCGTAGAAACTCAGTGTTGTGTGTAACGCAAGCTAAGCTGGTACTACATGTAGCACAAGATTAATTTAGTGTAGCGTATAACAAAAGTATGACTTAGTGTATTGTGAAATTAAATACATTAAAGAAAATTAATTTATTCAAAAAAATGTTCATAAAAACTTGGGGTGTTATACCTTTAAAACATTTCCTCAGGTGCTTATTCCCACATTATATATATATTGGAAGCTAAATATTATTCAATCCACAGTCTTCATAAAACTCTATTTTTCTATTATTAGATGTTTTAGGAATCTCACCCATTTTTGATATTTTTAATCATATAAAGAGATATCTAATTATGAATAACAACAAGTTTTTTCATTTCAATTCATGTTTTACTTGGTTTCTCATAAGGATAATAATTCCATTGTCATTCACATTTAGTATTAACATAATTCATCCTGATTCCAGTCATTGAATAAATCCAAAAATCATAGTGTGATAAACAATACTCATAGTAATAAATAATGAAAAATCATTCATAGTATTTCTAAATCATTACACCTTCATTTCACTCTATATCATTATAGGATTGACCTATGTCATCTATGGCCATCATTTATTCAAATCCTTCAAAATGGTTCATAAAGAAAATTTGAGTTAACTTAAGATTATCACCCAAGAGTGCGAAACCAGGTGTGTGGTAAGGGAACACTCACTATATACCAGAATTATAGTTAAGATATACTCTACTAACTCTTTTCAGGGGTATTACCCCTAGATACATCTATGCTAACACCACGTTCACTTATAGTATCTAGACAGGGTTGTATTTCTAGGAAAATCACATAATTTCAATATTAACAAAACTTTATAATGTTATATTATACTTATACTTATACCCTAGGTTTTCAAAAAAATAATTAATAATAATCTCCAAATGTTGACTAAACCTACCTCTAATACCATCTATAGAGACCTATATTTTTATACATAGATATTATATCTCAATATATGAATATTCAATATATTTTACAAATACATGTCTAAGGACCATAAAGGTTTAGTGTCTTTAGAGACTAGATACACAATATTTTTATTTCATAAAATATCTTCAACATCTCCAACAAAGATATTCATATATAGTAATCTTCTTAGACATAACCTACTTACCATTCTTCAAAACTTGGGGAAAAAACATAATAAAAGGTCATCTCATATTCTTAGTAAGCATAAAAAAGGAATATATCAATGATCACTTAGTCATAACATGAGAATAAGGGTATGAGAACATAATCTTAGCATTTTCAAATCCATTCAAATCATAACATAGATCATAATACTAAATCATGGCATAAATGTTGGAATTTCATAAGACATGAATCATAAAGGAGTCAAATAAATGATCTATGAGAATATAACATTGACATAAGAAATAATTTTGTGGCATACAAATGAGAATATAAAATCATTTCCTTATTAAATGATTATTTAAAAGACTATTATAGTGGATTGGATTCACTTTTCTTTCCAATTTAACCTTATTCAAGGGTCACTCTCAAGACTATTAGAGTGTATAGAGTGTATATATTGGATATAGTCCCTTACTGAACTGGGTTCACTCTCCATTCCAATCCTTATTATCTCATGACATATCCATATCTACCTAATAAATTGGAGGGATATATAATTATAGGTCCAAAATCACATAATAATAATCTATTCAGATGTGTGCCACAATATCAAAAAATGCTCATCATATATCATAACATGTGTAAAGAAATGGGTTTCATAAACATTTTAACAATCATCATAGCATAACCCGTGGAAAATAAATAGGTTTGATAAAAATATCATCATAATAATAATATCCATCTAGAGAAAGAATAAGGTTGTTATCATTAGATAATATCACCAATAAAGCATAATTAACATCAAAGGATATTATCATAAAAGAAAATTTTCAATAAAACACCACTGGAATATTTCTTGAGGAAAATACCTTTTTATTTTGAAATAAATTATTTAAAAACAAAAATATTTTAAAAATATTAATGAAAAAAATAATTGAAAATAACCCTAAAACATTTTAAAGTATGATTCAAACATGGATTAGTCATGAAAGTGGGAAATTTTTTTCATGTCGTGTACGCTAAAGCAATGATTCCTTTCATATTTTTTGTAAAAAGTCAAAAATACCTCCATCAGAAAATAGTAAGAAGATTAATTTTAAACTATTTTTTGAAAAGTTAAACATAGTTAAAAATGGAACTAAAAATTAATATAATAGTATTAAAAACATTCTTGAAAACATCTTTAAGAATAAATAGACATAGAAGAAAAGGGATTTTCGATCGAAGCGAGAAACAAATTCAATTTTCCTTAAAAACATTCTTTTATTTTCTTGAGTTCTTAAAGAGTGGAAAATGAAAGGAAAACCTGAATTTTCTAGAAATAACTATAGTAAAATAAAAAAAAATTGGATTATTGAGAGATAGATAATAAAATTTCATCATCATAAACTTAATCATAAACAATCTTGATAAATAATGAGATTGTAACATAAATTCATTACCTCAAGTTCAAATTTCTTTGAAAGTGATCCAAACTCATATATAATAAATTTAAAATTATTATAATTCTATAAAAAAGTAATTTAAATTATTATAATATCATATATTATCCACTTATAACATTTTAATACCCATTAATTAATTATTCCTTATTAAAATCATCGCTTTCACGTGTTAACTGTTTCATTTTCCATGAGAATTTTGGTTGAGTAGTTTTGATACTTATACTTTAATAATGGTTAAATCATCTAAAAATTATAATAAGGATATAAATATAATATATATTTATTATATATATTTATTTATTTATTTATAGTCATCCATAAAATTTATAGATAGAAAAATGATTTACGTCATTCATGGAGATAGTAGACCATACGTACACATGAACCTTATTTTCATTTTCTAACAAAAAGATTAAAAGAAATATAAATATTAATTTATCATTATAAAACTATAATTATATAATTAATAACATATATATACATTAAATCTATTCTTATTACAATTTATGTAAAGAATAAATAAAAAATGAATCACATCGTTTTGTGGAGGTGGTAGTCCACACGTACGCACGAGTGACGTTATCATTTTCCAACAGATGGGAAGGTAAGAAGGTATATATGATTTTAAAATTAAATAATAATTATTATTTCATCAATATCATATATAAACATTAACCAATCATAATAGCCATCCATGAAATATGGTGATGTAAAATGAATTGTATCCTTACGTGGAGGCGGTAGTCCACACATACGCACGAGCGATACTTCCACTTCACATTCGATGGAAAAGAGGGTTAATAATGGTGTTTTCATAATCATAATAACATATTATTATATTTAGGATACTTAATTTATTATTTTCTGATGAATACCATATATTTATATGAGGTATAAGAGGAAATAATTTAAAAGAAATTGAGTAGGATGATTACCTTTTCTTTGGTAGGCATCATTTTAATCCCTTCTTAAGGACCCTTGTAATGGTATTTTAGGAATAAAATAAACACTAATTAATGTATATTTAATTTTATAATTTAATTTTTAAGAGTTTTTCTGAGATATATGAAATAGGTTAGTGTAGAAAATATAAAGGAGGGGTGTCCTTTTATAAGCGGGGGAGAGGACACACTTGGAATTTCTTAAAATATTAAAAAAATAATTTCATACTCAAGAAAAAGGATTCGAAATGGCCAAATATTTGATTGTGGGATATTATTAGGTTTAAATATGGTTATAAAATAGGATTTAGAAAAGTTTAATTAGCAAAATTACCCTTATCTTTTGGTCCCCCCCACCCCCAATAAATTCGTTTTAGCCTTAACTGGAGAAATGACTTTTTAAATCATTAAGGGTTATAATTTTACTTATAAGGTAAAAAATGACTCATAAAATGAAAAGGTATGAAATTTTAGATCATTTATCATCATAATTTACCTATTTAAATATTTTCATTATTTTTAAATAATTAAATAAAATATTATTTATCATAAAATGATATTAATGTCATTTTTGACACTATTAAATAAATTTGAAATTAACCACATCAAGATAACAAATTAATTCAAATACAAAATATTTTAAAAAAATTATACATTAATATTAACCATAAAATTCATGTTACACTAGTGTAGAAAACTTTTATCACGGCAGCATTTTTTACATCGGTTATATATAACCGACGTGGAAAACTGTGATACTGGATTTTTCACGTCGGTTATTTTATAACTGACGTGATAAATCTATAATGGACATTTATCAGGTCGGTTATTTTTTAACTGATGTGATAAATCTCCAAGATTGGATTTATCACTTCGGTTATAAAATAACCAACGTGATAAATGGAATCACGAAGTTTTATCACGTCGGTTATAAAATAATCGATGTGATAAACCACCGAGCCTCGATTTATCACGTCGGTTATATTATAACCGATGTGATAAACTTAAAAAAAAAGAGTTTTATCACTTCGGTTATTTTTTAACTGATGTGATAAAATTAAAAAAAAGTGTTTTATCACATCTGTTATAAAATAACTGATGTGATAAACCAAAAAAAACGATTTATCATGTCAGTTATTTTATAACCGACGTGATAAACATAAAAAAAATCGATTTATCATGTTGGTTATAAAATAACCAACGTGATAAACCGAGTGTCGATGATTTATCATGTCGGTTATAAAATAGCCAACGTGATAAATCAAGTCTTGGTGGTTTATCACGTCAGTTATAAAATAACCGACATGATAAACCCTTTAAATGATTTATCAGGACCCGTATGCTTATCTATTTTCTTCGATCTACGGCTTTTAGCTCGTCTCTCCCGCGCAAAAAACCTAAAAACCAAACTAGAACTCGTTCCCTCAACGTCGGTTTTTCTAGATCCTTAATCATCTTTATTATTAGCAAATATCTCAGATCGACTCGCAATTCCTAAGTAAGACTTTCAACCTACCCCGATTTCATTTCTTATTTTTTAAGGATTCCCTAAATTCATTATTTTATTTCATTTACTTTTATTATAATGTTCAAGTTTATAATCTAGTTTCTCACCATTTATGTATGTTTTAAATGTATCTTGATAGTTAATATGATGATAGAATCAAATTGATTTTTTTCAAATGAACAAGGTTTGTCTATTATGAAAATTGTGGTGAATAAATTCTAGATTTTACATCATTTTGTCATTATGGGTTGAGCCATTGAGGGTTTTTGTATCATAAGTTTGTCATTATGGGTTTATCCGACAAGGGTTTTGTATAATTCCATGTTTATGGTTTTTCTTTTTTGTCTTCTTAATTGTTTTGCTTGTTATTACAAATAATAACTTTTACACATGTTTGATTTAATTTTTTTATATTTCAAAATTGTTTTGCATTCAAATTATGATATTTTTCATATAAATATAAAATTTTATTTTCTTTACAAGATGTCTAATTTTGATATTGGTTATAGGTAATAATGAGTCGAAGTTGGATTAAGACACATCGAATTAGTAATGAATATGAGGAAGTTTTTGATTCTTTTTTTGAATTTTCTAAATGAAATGTTCCAAGAAATGACATTTTTTCTATCCATGCCTGAAATGCTTGAATATGAAGAAGTTAAAAAGTATAGAGATCAAAGATCATCTGATTTGTCATGGTTTTAATCCAAGTTACAGCCCTTAGATTTGGCATGGTGAAACAGGACAGAATGTCAAATCTATTGATGATGATGATTTGCAAGATGATAACTCGGATGGAATTGAAGAAATGATTAGTGATATTGCAGCAGAACAAATTGATATAGAACCGACAGTTTCACATCTATATGGTGATGCTGAAAAACCATTGTATCATGGTTTTATAGATTTTACGGTTTTGTCGGCAGCGTTAGGATTGATTAGCCTAAAGGTGAAACATGGATGGAGTGACAAAAGTTTTACGGAGCTGCTACAATTGTTGAAAAACATTCTTCCAAAAGACAACAATCTTCTAGAATCACATTATAAGGAGAAAAATATATTATTCCTGATGGGAATGGGATACAAGAAAATATATGCATGTCCGAATTACTGTATAATATATAGGAAGGAATAAAAATTTCTGTCAGGGTGTCCTAAATGTGGGACATCACGGTATAAGTTGAAAGAAAAATCATAGGCTGATGTAGAGATTACAAAGATCCCTGCCAAAGTATTTTGGTATCTTCCTATAATTCCTCATTTCAAACATTTATTTTCTAACTCACATGATGAAAAAAGATTAATATGGAATGTTGATGAGCGGATATGTGATGGAAAAATTCGTCATCCAGGTGATTGTCTACAATGGAAGAAAATTGATGAGCTATATCAGACATCAGGAAATGAAATTAGAAATATCATACTTGGATTGTGCACAGATGGAATGAATCCATATCGAAGTATTAGTAGCACACATAGTTCATGGCCTATTTTATTGGTAATTTAAAACCTCTCTCCTGAAGTTTGTATGAAGCGCAAATATGTCATGTTGAGTATAATGATCTATGGTCCAAAGCAACCCGGAAATGATATTGATTCTTTCTTATCACCATTGATTGATGATTTGAAACTTTTATGGGAGGATGGTATGAGAGTGTATGATTCTTATAAAATGAATTATTTTCAACTGCATGCAGTGCTTATGTTCACTATAAATGACTTCCCAGCCTATGGAAATATTTCTAGATACAATGTTAAGGGGCATAAAGCATGTCCAATTTTCAAACAACAGACTTCATATTGTCAATTGAATCATGGGAGGAAAACAGTCTACATGGGTCATCGAAAGTTTTTACCTATGGATCACTCGTATAGAAGACTAAAAAAGGCATACAATGGGTCACAAGAATTAGATATTTCTCTGAAACCTTCATCCCCTGATGAGTATTTTGAGAGGGTGCAAAACCTTGATGTGACATTGGGAAAGACACATAAATATGGTAATGATAGACATGTTTGGAAGAAAAGGTCAATATTTTTTGAGCTACCATATTGGAGATATCATGAAGTGAACCATAATATTGATGTCATGCACGTGGAGAAGAATATCTATGAAAATTTTATTAGAACATTGTTAAATATTAAAGGAAAGACTAAAGATGGATTGAAAGAAAGATTAGACTTATTATCAATGGGAATACGTTTGGAGTTAGCTCCGACTTCTAATGGAAGACGAACATTTCTTCCTCCGGTTTGTCATACATTATCCAAGAGGGTGAAAATTAGCTTCTTTCAGTGTCTTCATGATATCAAAGTGCCTCAAGGTTATTCTTCAAATGTAAAAAACTGTGTCTCTCTAAAGGATTTGAAGTTGATAGCTATGAAATCTCATGATTGTCACGTCATGATGCAACAATTTCTACCGGTTTCATTGCATGGAATATTGCTCATCCGTGTTAGAGAGACTATAATGAAGGTGTGTTATTTTTTCAATTCAATTTTTAATAAGGTGATTGATGTGAATGCTTTGAACATTTTGGAAACAGATGAAATATATATACTTTTTCAATTGGAAATGCATTTCCCTCCATCTTTTTTCGATATAATGGTGCATTTAATGGTTCATATAGTTCAATAAATAAGGATTTGTGGACCTGTATATCTTCATTGGATGTATCCTTTTGAAAGGTATATAAAAATATTGAATGGGTTTGTTAAAAATCATTATTGACCTGAAGCCTCCATTATTGAAAATTATATTTCTGAGGAGGTTGAAGAGTTTTGTATGAGATACTTGTCTGCAGTGGAGCACATAGGTTTGCCTATATCTCGTCATCAATGAGTTAATACTGAGGAAAAGGAGATTCATGGCTTGAAAGTCAAATCATTATCAGTTGAACAGATGAAGAAGGTACATTTATACATCTTGAATAACATAGCTGATGGTCAACCGTATATCACATTGCATATTAATGAGTTGAAACAATGTCATCCAAAAAAGAATGAAATGTGGATTTTGAATGAGCACAACAAAACATTTTTTACATGGTTTAAAAAGACCCTGCTTGGTAGATCAGATATCTCAGAGACGTTAAGATGGTTAGTGGGTGGTCCAAGTTTAAATTTGATAACATGGTCCGGGTATGACATTAACGGCTATACATTTCATACGAAAGATTAGGACAACAGAAGTACAGTTCAAAATAGTGGGGTATTGGTGTTTACAGAAGCAATGCATTTTTCAACTTCTAAAGATAGAAGTCTAATTTCTGCATCAAGTGCATATTATAGAGTCATTGAAGAAATATGGGAGGTTGATTACTTTAAAATTAAAGTTCCTATTTTTAACTGTAAATGTTTTGTCTATAACAACAGTGTGAGACATGATGAATTTGGAATGACAATTGTCAATATGAATAGATTGGAAGACACAACAGATTCTTTTATACTGGAAACACATGAAAAACATATTTTCTATGTTGTTTATCAATCAGATATGCAGTGGTCTATTGTTTTACAAGGAAAAAAACAATATTTTGGTGAGGATAAACTTGATGTAGATGTTGATTTATGTGATATCCCTACTTCCATGGAAAGATTAGTAGAAAATAATGATGAGCATGTTGTAGACATGGTTTGTGACATAAGGAATGATCATAACGAAGGAATTTGGGAAAAAAATCCATTTGTACATTCCTAATATTACAGGTAACGTATGTTTACCATGTTTACCATGTTTACCATGTTTACCATGTTTACCATGTTTACCATGTTTACCATGTTTACCATGTTTACCATGTTTACCATGTTTACCATGTTTACCATGTTTACCATGTTTACCATGTTTACCATAGTTTACCATAGTTTACCATGTTTAACATGTTTACCATTTTTTACCATATTTTATCATAGTTTATCATGTTTTCCTTTATGTAAGTTATATATTTATTGATTTTGTTGAAATTACAATTACACTACCATGTTTACCATGTTTACCATCTTTACCATTGTTTATCATGATAAACCATATTTACCATGTTTACCATTGTGATAGTTGAATTTGTTTATTTGTGAATTAATGTTTCCTTTTTTGATTTCAAGGACAATGACAGATCAATTAGTTGATCAAACACATGATTCTGAAGGTGAGAAACATGATGATTCCTCTGGGGAGTAACATTTACATGCTACTATTGATATTCCCCAATCATCTTCATGTGCTCCTATAACAACTAAGAGTTCAAGAGTTAGTAAACGTGGCAACACACATTTACCAAAATTATCAGTTGCTCATGCCTAGGACCAGAGGATAGTAGTTGAATTTGATGACAATTATATTCCAAGAGGTCCAAATGCAAAATATTTTAAGAGTTTTGTATCAACTCAAGGCAAAAGAAAAGTTAGAATTTTGTACAATGATTGGAAAAGTGTGGATGAAACGATAAAATCTCAGCTGTGGGAGACTATTTTGGTAAGATATTTTTCTACTGTTTGACTTATCTTTAAAAAATATAGTATAATATAAACACTCTCTTCTTTATTAGATGACATTTGATATTCCTGACACTGGAGGACTCAAGAAGAAATGTTTATCGATGGTAGCTAGAAGATGGAGGGATTTCAAATCGACCCTCACATCTGATTTCATTTATGGTCAAAGAAATCATGACAGTACATGTCATACATATCCTTTCATAGATGAAGAAACATGGAGAAAATTTGTTCAAAGTAGGAGACAAGAATCATTTTTGGTAAGTGCAATGTAACCTTTTATAAGTTTTCTTATATAACTGAACTTATTAATAATTTGTTAATGATTTATTATTTTCAATTTACAACAAACAAGAAATTATTATCAGGAGATCCAAGCTAAAAATTTATACCCTCATAGCTTATCTCAGGGAGGGTATACATTATTGGAAGAACAAATGATGGCAGAAAAATTAGAAAAACTTACAGCCGATTCTTCAAGCTCAACAGAGGTTGTTCCTCCATCCCCTCCATCTAGACATGAAAAATGGAAGAGGGCTCAGATGGGAAAAAAGGGGAAATATCTTTCAGATGAATCGAGGATCGTAGGTGAGAGGATTGTAACATATTTATTTTATTTATTTAAATTGTTGTATATGAATTATATACTTTGAATAAATAATTTTTTTTAAAATTAATTAATACAGGATTCTCTTGAGGAGCAGAGCACACAGGGGGAATTTACAGCTGCTGGGAGGCATGATATTTTATCTGAAGCATTGGAAAATCCCAAACACCCCGGTCGTGTACGAGGATACCCGATGGGTGTATCGGTACGAAAAGTTTTTACATGTTCTTAAAAGTATTCCATTGAGGGTGTGTGTAAAAAAATAGATACTTTGGAGGCTGAAGTTTAAAATATTAATGTGACAATGGAGGAAAAGATCAGATTATCAGTACAGTCTATGTTTGCAGACATGCAAAGACAATTTCAGACTGTAGCTCCCACTACTCCAGCTCCCCCTGTAGACCCCATTTTTTATCCTCCACCTCCGGAAGTAGATCCCACTCCCTGACCTCTGGCAGCACCTCCCACTCCTCCACCTCAGCCTGAGGCCTCCATTGCTCCACCTCAACCTGTGTACCCTATTTTTTATCCTACTCCTTTACCACACCTTCCAAATTATTATGAGTTGTATATTGATGATCCTCACCATCATATAGTGGCATATGGGATGGTATATTGTATAGGAGATACGGTTCATCATCAGAAGTTAGAGGTAGAGAAGAATAGGGTCACTGTACAGGATATTATAGATATATCAACTCGAGTTCCAGTACCTACATATGAGGTGACGACAATTGGACATAGTATCGGCCACTTTTTAGTTTGGCCATCCAGACTTCTGCGAGTCATTACCGTAGAGGTATGTGTGTTATATATTATATTTTATTTATTAGTAAATTTGTTTTAGTATTTTAAAGCTAATATATTTATCAATTTATTTACAGGAATACTTTAAAGGTAAAGAAATACTTTATAGACAACAACAAAGACAAATGGCTATGACATCAGATACAGATTATATTAGTCTTGACATATTTTCAAGATATTCAAATTTATTAGTGGAGAATTATTAATTTCCATTGTAAGGTCATGTTTTTGGATGTGCAATAAATGTGGGAATTTTGAAAAATTATATCATGGAGCTTTTTACTGGAGACAAGTTGGGCGTCAACGTGGTGCAGATTTTTTACATGTAAGTCTTAACATAATTTCTTCCCTGCATTAAATTTATAAAAAACAAGTACTTATTTCTATTTTTTATTAGGTAAATTTATAAAATGTGTAAGAGGAATGACCAGACAGATGTATAAGGGTTCATGGACCCACATTTTCTTTCCCCTGATGCACATTCATTGGATGAGAAAGAAAGAGAAGTTTATGTTGCTGAAAGATTTCAACAAAATATTATCACACAGTGTTGGATGATGCCTTATGAGAGGTACGAAACATATATTTGATAGTGTTCTATCTATTTTAACAAAAAAACTACTAACCTAAAATTTTCCTTTATATCAGTGATCATTGGATGTTGGGTATTTTTTGTCCATGGGAGAAAACACAATATTGGATATACTCTGTCCATGGTGATGCACGGAAAAGTTTTAAGAATTCATTAGAGAAGTATGTTTCAATTTCCTAATATTTTTTTATATTATAATTAATTTTAAATTTATCTCATTCATATTATTTTCTAACAGGGGATGGAACAACTTTCAAAAAACCACAAACAAAAGGGGTGCCAAGATCAAATATGTACAAGTGAAGGTAAATATCCATTTATAATTTGTACTTTTGGATGTATTACATAAAAATTTATATTTAATTGACACTAATTTAAACAGAAATTTCATCAAAAACAAGGCTTCATCGAATGCGGATATTATATGTTAAGATTTATGTATGAAATAATTACAACGGGAACACTTTTGAAGTTTGACCAAGTTAGATTTTCTTAGGAACATTGCCATAATATTTCAGTTGATTTATTCATTTTACATGTTAACTATTTTCCTTTAACTTTGTATCTATTTGATGACCCTAATCCGTATAGTGCTCAAGAGGTCAAACACTTACAAGTGGAATGGTCAAATTATTTTACAGGTTTGATTGGATTTTAGTTTGTTTGTAATGTAAAATGTAATTTTGAAAATTGTAATTTTAATTATGTATTTGGTGATTGTTTTGGTTGGATTTAAGTTCTTTTTAGTTGACATTGTAAGTTTTAACTGTTATCAATGTAAATTATTAATTTTTCTTTGGTTCTTGTTTTGGTCTACTTCTATTTTTCTGGTACAAATTCTTGGTTTGGTTTCTGGTTGTTTCTACGGAGAGCAGAGGACTACTTTCTATTTTAAAAAAAAATTGGTTTTCCACGTCGGTTATTTATAACCGATGTGATAAAGGAATGGGTAAGGGTTTATCACGTGGGTTATTTGAATAACCGATGTGATAAACCCCTGTGGAATGGTTTTTCACATCATTTATTTAATAACAGATGTGATAAAGGCCTGGGAAATGGTTTACCACGTCGGTTATTAAATAACTGACCTGATAAACCATTTCCCAGGGGTTTATCACATCAGTTATTTAATAACTGATGTGATAAACACCCCCCGCACTAGTTTATCACATCTTTTATTAAATTACCAATGTGATAAACCTTCCCCCAACTGGTTTTTCATGCCGGTTATAAAATAACTGACGTGATAAAGGACTAGGAAGGGTTTATAACATCAGTTATTTGAATAACCGACGTGATAACCCCTGGGAAATGGTTTATCACATAGATTATTTAATAACCGACATGATAAACACTACGCCACTAATTTTTCACGCCAGTTATTAAATAATCGATGTGAAAAACACCTTGATGTTATGTTTTTTACATCGATTTTTAAATAACTAACATAAAAAACTATATTTATAACATCGTCCGTATTAACGTCGGCTAAAAACCGACGTAAAAAATGAAAAATAACCGACGTAAAAAACGTTTTTCACACTAGTGTTATTCCATAATTCATCCAAAAAATAATACTTTTGATGTTTTTTAAAATCATTTACTTTTATTTTTCTACTGCTTGCACAAGAACTATGTCAGCGTTATGTAAGAATTTAAGGTAATTATACCACTAATAAAAATTAAAAATAAATTAACATCATAAAAATAAATTAATCATGTTCAAGATAAAATTTTAAAACCATTTATAACATATTATTATCCCTATGAGAACATATAAAAGAAATTAAAAGCAAGATAGTTGCATTTTTGGAATTTTCTTTACTTAAAACAATATAAATGTCATTATTAAGGAAAAATTGATCCATAGTGATATATATTATAATTTTGGGTGGATATGGTCGAATTAATCCCATAATATGAAATAAATATAATTTTTGGTTTGGTTTTGAGACCTTATCTCAGGTTTTAACACTTTTATACCTATTTTACCCTTACCAGGGTGAAAAATATTTATCATGATTACTATTTATAATGACCAAAAATAAAAGGGATCTATATACCAAATTTAAACCTCATGATTCCAAATATGGTATATATTTTTAAATATTAAATATATATATACATATATGGAATAAATCAAGAAGAAGGATGGGTCAATGAGCCTTTGCATTGATTATCGTGAGCTCAACAAAATCACGATAAAAAACAAGTATCATCTTCCAAGAATTGATGACTTGTTTAGTTAGCAACATGGAGAACAATACTTATCCAAGGTGGATCAATGGTCGGGATATTACCAAGTAAGGGTGAAGGAGGAGTATATCCCCAAGATTGATTTTCATACAAGGTACAGGCAATATGAATTCATAGTAATGCCTTTCGGACTCACTAATTCTCTAGAAATCTTCATGGACTTGATTAATAGAGTATTTAGAGATTACCTCAAAAAAAAATTGGTAGTCTTTATAGAATATATTCTAATATACTCCAAAACTAAGGAGGATCATGAGGAGCATCTAAGCACTGTACTAGAGACCTTGCAAAAGGAGAAGCTCTATGCAAAGTACAGAAAGTGTGAGTTCTGGAAGTCTCATTCTTGGGTCATATCATCTTAAACAATAGAATATTTGTAGATACCTCCAAGATAGATGCAATAGAGGTATGGCCAAGGCCAATATCAATGAATAATATCTATAGCTTCATCGGGTTAGCTGGATATTATCGCCGATTTGTGAGAAATTTCTCATGATTGTCAAACCCTCTTACCAAGATAACTCGGAAGGAAGTCAAGTTTTCTTGGAGTGATGAATGCAAAGATAGCTTCAAGGAGTTGAAAAGGAGGCTCATCATTTCACTCATTCCCACACTACCCATGAGTGGAGAACTTTTTATGGTATTCAGTGATGCTTCGAAGAAGGTTCTGGGTTGTGTGTTGATGCAAAATGAAAAAGTCATTGCCTATGCTTTAATGAAATTGAAAGTTTGTGAGGCAAACTATCTAACACGTGATCTAGAGTAGGATGTAGTAATATTCACTTTAAAAATTTGGTGACATTACCTCTTTTTGGAGAAGTTTGAAATATACACAGATCACAAAATCCTCAAATATATATTCACACATAAAGAGTTGAACATGCACTAAAATGATTGTTAGAGCTGATCAAAGATTATGATTGCTCAATTCATTACCACCCTAGGAAATAAAAAAAGGTGGTGGATGATCTAAGTATAAAGGAAATAGTGATTCTATCATTGATGAGAATTTAAAAGAATCCAATATTCTTAGATTTTATGAAGATGGACATGGGAATCATAAATAAGGGAACATCATCAATCCTTTCACAAATGATTTCTCAACTATCTCTTTTACAAAGGTTAAAGGATGATCAAAAGGATGATGTGGGAATTTGGAAGAAAGTAGAAACTATCAGAAAAGTTAAATCCTCATATTTCAATGTTAATGAAGAAGGAATTATGAATTTTGGGTCAAGACTATGTGTTCCATCAAATCTAGAGTTAAAGAATGAAATTTTGGATGATGCACATAGTTCGAATTTCTCCATTCAACAAGGAAATACAAAGATGTATCTAGATCTCTGAGAGCATTATTGGTGGGATAAAATAAAGAAGGGGTTCATTAAGTATACATAAAAGTTCCTGGTATGTCCTCAAGTGAAGGCTGAGAGGCATAAGTCTAAGGGGATGATGAAACCATTACCCATAAAAACATGGAAATGGGAGAATATCACCATGGACTTTGTCACCAGACTTCTGAAGACATCCATAGAAAATGATGCTATCTGGGTTGTTTTAGATCATCTTACAAAGATTTCACACTTCATTGTAATTCGAGTGGATTTCTCATTGGATCAACTGGCACAGATATATATCAGATAAGTGGTAAGGCTGCATGAGGTACCACTATCTATTGTATCTGATCGAGATCCAAGATTCAACTCTATGTTTTGGAAGAGTCTCAAACATTCTCTAAATGATGAGATGAACTTTAGTATGGCTTATCATCCTCAAACTGATGTCCAATCTGAGTGGAATATCCAAAAACTTGAGGATATGTTGAGAGCATGCTCAATGGACTTCAATGGAGTATGGGATAAATATCTTCCTCTGTTTGAGTTCTCTTACAATAACAGTTTCCACTCAAGCATCCAAATGGATCCTTATAAATCCCTTTATGGGAAGAGGTGCAGAACACTGGCATATTGGGATGAAGTTGGGGAGTGAAAACTCTTAGGTCCATAAATGGTAGAAGGAATGGTGGAGAAGGTCAAGACCATCCAGCAGCACATTAAAGCTGCTCAGATTCGACAAAAGCTCTATGCTGATAATCATCGATGAGACCTAGAGTTTGATGTCAGAGAAATGGTATTCCTCTACATATCATCGTGGAAGAGAGTTATGAGATTTGGGAATAAGGGAAAGCTTTGTCTAAGGTACATCGTCCCTTTTGAGATCCTTAATCACATTGGAGCAGTGACCTATCAACTAGAACTCCCATCGAACCTCTCTCAAGTGCATGATGTATTCCATGTATCACTCTTGAGGAACTACATACCTAACCCATCGCATGTACTCAATCCAGAGGTGGTACCATTGGAGAATGAAATCTCCTATGAAGATAAGATGGTGAATATATTAGATTGTCGGGAAAAAGTTCTATGAAATAAGACAATGCCCCCCGTCAAGCTGTTATGGTGAAACCACAAGTTTGAAGAAGCAATGTGGGGATCAGAGGAAGCGATGAAGCAGAGTTACCCTCGTCTATTTTAGTGTGGGAAAAGGAAATTTCTCGGGAAAAATTTCTTAATTGGGGAAGATTGTAATGACCCAAACTTTTATTAATGAAAATTCATCTTGATCTAATTAAATGTATTATTATGTAAAATGGTTCACTACTAAAAAATCGGGTAATAGCGACCGCCATTAGTGGTCGTTATAGGCCTCTAGAGACCGCCTAGTGACCGCCATTGGCGGTCGCTTTAGCTTCGTCTCATTAGGCCAACAGCGACCGCCAATGGTGGTCGCTTTAGGTGGCTGAAATTCCGGCCTACAGCGATCATCTGGCGATCGCTCAAGGCAGCCTCCCTGGTCACCATTAGCGACTACCAATGATGGTCGCTGTAGGTGACCAAAATTACGGCCTACAGTGACCACCAATGTCACCCGGAAGGTAGCCTATAGCGACTGCCAAAGGCGGTCACTAGTCTAGGAAAACATTTTTAAAAAAAATTCCTAGTGAAAGAAATATATATATATATATTTATTTATTCAATAATCTATATATATATATATATTAAAGAAAATATTTATATATATAATATTAAATAAAATATTTTAAATATATATATATAATATGTTTTAAATATTTTAATATATATAATATTAAATATATATATATATATATTAAAGAAATATATATATATATAATATTAAATAAAATATTTTTCTTATTCATCCAATAGGTTTGTTAAGCATATGGTAATAATAAATCAAATTTTATGCTTAAAATTTGTATTTCTCTAAAAAGGTAATTTTACTACCTCTTAATGGAAAGCCTATTTTAAATATAAATTCTAGCACATTTATAAATTTTTTATTTCAATATAAA
Organism: Viscum album; assembly: GCA_963277665.1. Taxonomy (NCBI): domain Eukaryota; kingdom Viridiplantae; phylum Streptophyta; class Magnoliopsida; order Santalales; family Viscaceae; genus Viscum; species Viscum album. Next base: position 847,117,119 of record OY728121.1, on the reverse strand, counting down.
CTTATCTTTTGGAAAACTTAACATAAAAATGTGTTAGGGTTAATTTGTGGTATTTTTTGTGGATTTTCATTTTTTTAATGAAATGTACGAATTGTGTTTTTTTTAATTCCCGGTGCAAAATCAGAGATAAAACAAGGTAAAAATCATAAAAAATGGAAAACCATTTCAAAGAGAATAAACATCAAGATTGTTATAAACAATAAATGATAAATGTGCTTCAACGATTCGACCAGGTCCATCCATTTCAATCTTCTGCTTCAATAAACCTACAATAAGACAAAAAAAACAACAAAACAAAACAAACGTAAATTAGACATAATTATTCAGTTATTATATACATATAATAAAATTAAATCTGACATCAAATCATGGTTATATAATAATTTAAAACCCCCAATTTAAGAAATTCTATCATTTCAGGTCATTCAGAGCACGTTTGCTCCGAATTCGATCGTCTCACGCCGTTCTGGTATTTTATGACACCGAAAACGTGTTTCCGGTCACCGAGGTCAAAAGAAAGCTCTGATTGATGTGCCGTCTACCCAACCATTTCACAATTCACACAACAGTTGTTGTCATACGGTTTCATGGCATTCTGAGGTCGTTCAGGTGGTTTTGACCCCCCAACGCGCCATTTTAGCGCGTGCCGAGCTGCTGAAAACGACACAATCGGTCGTACCGCGCGTACCGCATGTCCGATGGGCATGTCATCTCCTCCTACATGTCACGAATAATATTCCTAATGTTTTTGTGTCATTTCAGGTCATTAAGATCATGTTTTCTCCGAATTCGACCGTCTCACGCCGTTCTACTGTTTTATGACTCCAGAAACGCATTTATGGTCACCGCGGTCAAAAGACACCTCCGATTGGTGTGCCGTCTGCCCGACCATTTCACAATTCATACAACGGCCATTGTCGTACGATTTCATGGAATTACGAGGTCGTTTGGGTGGTTTTGACCCCCCAACGCGCCATTTTAGCGCTCGCCGAGCTGCTGAAAACGACACAATCAGTCGTACAGTGCGCACCACATGTCCGATGGGCATGTCGTCTCCTCCTACATGTCACGAATAATATTCCTAATTCTTTAGTGTTGTTTTAGGTCATTCGGAGAACGTTTGCTCCGAATTCGACCGTCTCACGCCGTTTTGGTGTTTTATGACTCTGAAACGCGTTTCTGGTCACCACGGTCAAACAACACCTCCGATTGACGTGTCTTCTACCCAAACATTTCACAATTCACACAACCTCTATTGTTCTACGGTTTCATGGCATTATGAGGTCGTTCGGGTGGTTTTGACCCCCCAACGTGCCCTTTTAGCACGCGTCGAGCTGCTGAAAATAACACAATCAGTCGTACCGCGCACACTGCACATCTGATGGGTGTGTCGTCTCCTCATACACATCAAAAATAATATTCCTAATGTTTTCATGTGGTTTCAGGTCATTCGAAGCACATTTGCTCCGAATTTGACCGTCTCACGCCGTTTTGGTGTTTTATGACTCTAGAAATGCGTTTCCGGTCACCGCGGTCAAATGAGACCTCTGATTGACGTACCGTATACCCGACCATTTCATAATTCACACAACGGCTATTGTCGTACAGTTTCATGGAATTACGAGGTCGTTCGGGTGGTTTTGACCGCCCAACGCGCCCTTTTAGCGCGCGTCGAGCTGCTGAAAACGACACAATCGGTCGTACCGCGCGCACCGCATATCTGATTGGTGTGTTGTCTCCTCCTACACGTCACGAATAATATTCCTAATGTTTTCGTGTGGTTTTAGGTCATTTGGAGCACGTTTGCTCCGAATTCGACCGTCTCACGCCGTTTTGGTGTTTTATTACTCCAGAAACCCGTTTCCGGTCACCGCGGTCAAACAACACCTCCTATTGATGTTCCGTCTACCCAACCATTTCACAATTCACACAACGGATGTTTTCGTATGGTTTCATGGAATTCCGAGGTCGTTCGGGTGGTTTTGACCCCCCAACGCGTCATTTTAGCGGGCGCCGAGCTACTGAAAATGAAACAATCAGCCGTACCGCGCGCACCGCACGTCCGATGGACGTTCCGTCTCATACTACATGTCACGAATAATATTCCTAATGTTTTTGTGTGGTTTCAGGTCATTCGGAGCACGTTTGCTCTGAATTTGACCGTCTCACGCCGTTTTGGTGTTTTATGACTCTAGAAACGCGTTTCCGGCCACCACGGTCAAACGACACCTCTGATTGATGTTTCGTCTGCCCGACCATTTCACAATTCACAGAAAGGCCGTTGTCGTACACTTTAATGGCATTCTGAGGGCGTTCGGGTTGCTTTGACCCCCCAACGCGCCATTTTAGCGCGCGCCGAGCTGCTGAAAACGACACAATCAGTCGTACTGCGCGTACCGCACGTCTGATGGGCTTGTTGTCTCCTCCTACACGTCACAAATAATATTCCTAATGTTTTCGTGTTGTTTCAGGTCATTCGGAGCACGTTTGCTCCGAATTCGACCATCTCACGCTGTTATGGTGTTTTATGACTCCGGAAACGCGTTTCCGGTCACCGCGGTCAAACGACACCTCCGATTGACATGCCGTCTCCCCAAAAATTTCACAATTTACACAACGGCTATTGTCGTACGGTTTCATGGAATTCTGAGGTCGTTCGGGTGGTTTTGACCCCCCAAAGTGTCATTTTAGCGCACGCCGAGCTGCTGAAAACGACACAATCAGTCGTATCGTACGCACCGCATGTATGATGGGCATGTCGTCTACTCCTACACATCACGAATAATATTACTAATGTTTTTGTGTGGTTTTAGGTCATTCAGAGCACGTTTGCTCTGAATTCGACCGTTTCATACCGTTCTAGTGTTTTGTGACTCCGAAAACGCGTTTCCAGTCATCGCGGTCAAACGACACCTCTGATTGACGTGATGTCTACCCAGCCATTTAAAAATTCACACAACGGCTATTTTCGTATGGTTTCATAGCATTCCAGGGTCGTTTGGGTGGTTTTGACCCCCCAACGCACACTTTTAGCGCGCGCCGAGCTGCTGAAAACGACACAATCGGTCGTACCGTGCGCACTGCATGTCTGATGGGCGTTCCGTCTCCTCCTACATGTCACGAATAATATTCCTAATAAATTTGTGTGGTTTCAGGTCATTCAGAGCACGTTTTCTCCAAATTCGACCGTCTCACGCCGTTCTGGTGTTTTATGACTCCGGAAACGCGTTTCCGGTCACCGTGGTCAAACGACACCTCCGATTGACATGTTTTCTTCCCGACCATTTCACAATTCACACAGCGGCTATTGTCGTATGGTTTCATGTCATTCCGAGGTCGTTCGGGTGGTTTTGACCCCCCAACGCGCCCTTTTAGCGCGCGCCGAGCTGCTGAAAACGACACAATCGGTTGTACCGCGCGCACCGCACGTCCGATGGGTGTTCTGTCTCCTCCTACATGTCACGAATAATATTCCTAATTTTTTCGTGTGGTTTCAGGTCATTCAGAGCACGTTTGCTCTAAATTTAACCGTCTCACGCCGTTTTGGTGTTTTATGACTCCGAAAACGTGTTTCTGGTCACCGCGGTCAAACGACACCTCCGATTGACGTGTCGTGTACCCGACCATTTCACAATTTACACAAAGGCTGTTTTCGTACGGTTTCATGGCATTCTAAGGTCATTCGGGTGGTTTTGACCCCCCAATGCGCCCTTTTAGCGCGCGCCGAGCTGCTAAAAACGACACAATCAGTCGTACCGTGCGCACCGCATGTCCGATGGGCGTGACGTCTCCTACTACATGTCAAGAATAATATTCCTAATGTTTTCGTGTTGTTTCAGGTCATTCGGAGCACATTTTCTCTGAATTCGACCATCTCACGCCGTTTTGGTGTTTTATGACTCCGGAAACTCGTTTCCAGTCACCGCGGTCAAACGACACCTCTGATTGACGTTCTGTCTGCCCGACCATTTCACAATTCACATAACGGCTATTTTCGTACGGTTTCATGGCATTTAGAGGTCATTCGGATGGTTTTGACCCCCCAACGCGCCATTTTAGCGCGCGCCGAGCTGCTGAAAACGACACAATCGGTCGTACCGCACGCACCGCACGTCTGATGGGCGTTTCGTCTCCTCCTACATGTCACGAATAATATTCCTAATGTTTTTGTGTGGTTCCAGGTCATTCGGAGCACGTTTTCTCTGAATTCGACCGTCTCACGCCGTTTTGGTGTTTTATGACTCCGGAAACGCGTTTCTGGTCACCATAGTCAAACGACACCTTTGATTGGAATGTCGTCTACCCGACCATTTCACAATTCACACAAAGGTTGTTGTCGTACGGTTTCATGGCATTCCAAGGTCGTTCGGGTGGTTTTGACCCCCCAACGCGCCCTTTTAGCGCGCGTCGAGCTACTGAAAACGACACAATCGGTCGTACCATGCGCACCGCACGTCCGATGGGAATTCTGTATCCTCCTACACGTCACGAATAATATTCCTAATGTTTCCGTGTGGTTTCAGGTCATTTGGAGCATGTTTTCTCCGAATTCGACTGTATCACGCCGTTCTAGTGTTTTATGACTCCGAAAATGCGTTTCCAGTCACCGCGGTCAAACAACACCACCGATTGATGTGTCGTCTGCCCGAAAATTTCACAATTTACACAACGGCTATTTTTGTACGGTTTCATGGAATTCTGAGGTCGTTCGGGTGGTTTTGACCCCCCAACGCGCCATTTTAGCGCGCGTTGAGCTGCTAAAAACGACACAATCGGTCGTACCGCATGCACCGCACGTCCGATGGGCATGTCGTCTCCTCCTACATGTCACGAATAATATTCCTAATGTTTTTGTGTTGTTTTAGGTCATTCGGAACACGTTTGCTCCGAATTCGACCGTCTCACGCCGTTCTGGTGTTTTGTGACTCCGGAAACGCGTTTCCGGTCATCGCGGTCAAACGACACCTCCGATTGACGTGATGTCTACCTGACCATTTCATAATTCACACAAAGGCCATTTTCGTACGATTTCATGGAATTCTGAGGTTGTTCGGGTGGTTTTGACCCCCCCAACGCGCCATTTTAGCACGCGCCGAGCTGCTGAAAACGACACAATCGGTCGTACCGCACACACTGCACGTCTGATGGGCGTTTCATCTCCTCCTACACGTCACGAATAATATTCCTAATGTTTTTGTGTTGTTTTAGGTCATTCGGAGCACGTTTTCTCCTAATTCGACCATCTCACGCCGTTTTGGTGTTTTATGACTCTGGAAACGTGTTTTCTATCACTGTGGTCAAACGACACCTCCGATTGAAATTCCGTCTACCCGAAAATTTCACAATTCACAAAACGGCTATTGTCGTACGGTTTCATGGCATTCTGAGGTCGTTTGGGTGGTTTTAACCCCCCAACGCGCCCTTTTAGCGCGTGCCGAGCTGCTTAAAACAACACAATCGGTCGTATCGCGCGCACCGCACGTCCGATAGGCATTCTATCTCCTCCTAAACATCAAAAATAATATTCCTAATGTTTTCGTGTGGTTTCAGGTCATTCGGAGCACGTTTGCTCTGAATTCGACCGTCTCACGCCGTTTTGGTGTTTTATGACTCCGGAAACACGTTTCCGGTCACCACAGTCAAACGACACCTCCGATTGAAGTTCCTTCTACCCGAAAATTTTAAAATTCACACAAAGGCTATTTTCCTATGGTTTCATGGAATTCTGATGTCGTTCGGGTGGTTTTTACCCCCCAACGCGCCCTTTTAGCGCGCGCCGAGCTGCTGAAAACGAAACAATCGGTCGTACCGCACGCACCGCATGTCCGATGGGTGTTCTGTCTCCTCCTACACATCAAAAATAATATTCCTATTATTTTTGTGTGGTTCCAGGTCATTCGGAGTACGTTTTCTCCGAATTCGACCGTCTCGTGCCATTTTGGTGTTTTATGACACCGGAAACGCGTTTCCGGTCACCGTGGTCAAACGACACATCCGATTGACGTGTAGTCTGCCCGGAAATTTAAAAATTCACACAATGGCCATTTTCATACGCTTTCATGGAATTCCAAGATTGTTTGGGTGGTTTTGACCTCCCAACACGCCATTTTAGCGGGCGCCTAGCTGCTGAAAACAACACAATTGGTCGTACCGCGCGCACCGCACGTCCGATGGGCGTGTCGTCTCCTCCTACACATCAAAAATAATATTCCTAATGTTTTCGTGTTGTTTCAGGTCATTCGGATCACGTTTTCTCCGAATTCGACCGTCTCACGCCGTTCTGGTGTTTTATGACTCCGAAAACGCATTTCTGGTCACCGCGGTCAAACGACACCTCTGATTGACGTGTCGTCTGTCCGGGTTGCGGGGAGGGGATGTCCGGGGTGAGGGGAGGGTTGTATGAGGTGCGGGGGGCATGTCCGGGGTGCGGGGAGGGATGTCCGGAGTGCGGGGAGGGCTTTCCGGGGTACAGGGGGGCTGTTTGGGGTGCGGGGGGGTGTCCGGGGTGCGGGGGGCCATGTCCGGGGTGCGGGGAGGACTGTCCGAGGTACGGGGGGGCTGGGGTGCGGGGGGATGTCTGGGGTGTGGGGGGGATGTCCGGGGTGCAGGGGGTAGTCCGGGGTGCGGGGGGCCTATCCGGGGTGTTGGGAGGGCTGTCCGAAGTGTAGGGAGGGTTGTCCGGGGTGCAGGGAGGGGTTGTCTGGGGTGCGGGGAGGGCTGTCCGGGGTGCGGGGGGGCTGTTCGGGGTGCAGGGAGGGCTGTCTGGTGTGTGGGGAGGGTTGTCCGGGGTGCGGAGGGGGCTGTCCGGGGTGCAGGGGGGGCTGTCCGGGGTGCGGGGAGGGGTGTCTGGCGTGCGGGGAGGGCTGTTCGGAGTGCGGGGGCCTGTCTGGAGTGCAGGGAGGGCTGTCCGGGGTGCGGGGGCCTGTCTGGAGTGCAGGGAGGGTTGTCCGGGGTGCGGGGGGGGGGGGCTGTCCGGGGTGCGGGGGGCCTGTCCGTGGTGCGGGGAGGCCTGTCCGGAGTGCAGGGAGGGCTGTCTTGGGGGTAGGGGGGTTGTTCGGGGTGCGGGGAGGGTTGTCCGGGGTGTGGGGAGGGCTGTCCGGGGTGGGTCGGGGACTACAAATAGTGAACTCAGCTCATTCATCAAAAACAAGTTTAATGGTTTATATTAGGAATCACATGTTTTTTTCAAAAATATTACAGAACATGAAATTGAAAACATTAAAGAATTAAATGAACAAAAAATATCCAAATCATTAATCAGTTTCATGGTTACTTCTCAATTCGTGCACACAAACATTGCATCAGGCCAAAACACACATGATACCCCCAAATCACAAAAAATCTCACTAGAAACCCAACATAAATATCAATAACAACCCCACCATTAAAAACAGAAACACACCTTGTGAATATGATGTGCCATGCATGGTCATGACTACTACCTCCATCAGGTGGGTCAGGGGCCTATAACAAAAAAACATTATGATTATTTTCATAACAAAAATAATATAGATTAAATAAATAAATACAGTATAAACCTGCGTCATCTGATCCCCTACACTATCACCTGGACACACATATTACCGCATTGCTCTAACCTCAGCGATCAATTGTGCATTTAACTCCTCAGAAGCACGCAGTCGTGCCTCGAAATCTGACAACCACTGTGTCATCTGAGCAACAGCAGGACCGACAACTGCAGTGCGTGACACTACAGAACGAGGAATCCCTGTTCCATAGTTCAAACTATATCCATGCCCATCCCGACCAATAATGCGATGAAAGATCTCATCCCTTCGCATGGGAAGTTGTCACTGGTCCTCTGGCAGATGTTCTAACTAAGCTTAAAATTGAGCCTATGAAATATTTAAATATATATACATATATTAATATACATATTTTATGTAAGTATTGGTAATGAGTACAAGAACTTCCTATCAATGTTGTAGCCTCTAGATCATTGCGATCACGAGTCCTCATCCACACCAACATTTTATCACTCGGTGCACCTTGCTCCCGTAGCTGTATATGAATAGAATATAAACACAAAACTGTATTAATTAAAAAATTAAAAAATGAATAATAAATACCTCATGTCGGATCTGAGACACGTGACGAGTCCTGAGCCTGTGAGCTGGTCCCTGCAATGCTTGATTCTTAGAATGGCGTGTTGACACCTCCTACATTCAATTAATTCAAATTTCAAACAAATCACACATTCTTGAAAATATATATACCAAAATAAATATACAAACTGCAACACCCTCAGTAGACCAATATGCAACTAAATCACACCACTGAGCCGGGAGGACACCTCTCGGGACTTTTTCCAGAATGTCTGGGGCACCCACATTTGGTACCCAGTGGTCCCTCTTGACTTTTCCATTATAGTCTTTCCACATCTTATGACATTTGCTCATACACACTAGCCGAAACACATCAAGACATACTTTCAAATTTTTCTATTAAATAAAAAAATCACATATGTTATTATTGTTTATACATAGGGAATAAAATAAAATGGTCTTCTTACCTGAACCTCCCTCCGAAGATGATCTAATGTGTCCTGAGGGATAGAAGCCCAGTCACACGTGGTCAATGGAAATCGATGTGGGTCACATATGATATGACCCAGTTGACGAATAAATGCAGGGGAATTCTGTCCCACAGGATGAAATAAAACATCAAATGAAACATCAAAAGTTGTGTCAGAATTCCATGATAATATGCCACGACCTGGGCCTCTCCTGTGAGAGGAAGAAGCAGTCGAGTCTGATCCTGCTGAAAACAATTTTATATATAAATTGACAGATGTTATAAATATATATATATATATATATATATATATATATATATGTTTATCAATTACATAAAAAATAGAGACAATGACATTCAAACATACCTCGACCCTGAGACGTAGATGCCTCAGATGGATGATGTGGATCTTCTTCCTCTTCCCCTGACATGCATGTAGTCATGGAAAACATTAGTAAGGGGACTATCCAAAGTGTCCAAATGATAAATTGGATTGTTTTTAAAAAAAATCAAACTTGTACGGTTGTTAATCAAACAAAAAGGGATTGAATAATTAGTTTTGAATGAATTTTAAAAAATCGGAAAGTTAACAAAACAGATATACAAATTATGTACAAAACCAATCAATGCATAGCCAAATTTCAAATTGAATTAATAAAAATTCAAGCATCACATGAACCAAATGAAGAATACCTCAATGGGAAGATACACCAACAATAACATCAATATAACATGAGTTAAATCACCCTAAATATTTATAACTGAATAAACTTCCAAAAGTGAGGATTAAAAATTACAAGGATTTATAAAATGGTTAGATAATTTATGATATCCTAGGCTGAATAGCGGGAAAACAATTATACCTTTCATTAAGCATGCAAATCGACAGTTTCTCCTTCAACAGCCGCTCTGAACCAATAAATATCTTCTTCACATTGAACTACGGTATGTTGATCAAGCTCTTGGGAAACAAAAGGAACAGTCTCGGGTTCATCTTGTTCAAATACAAACACTCCTTGCCGAGACATTTTGACAACAACTTGCCAACTTGGATTCGAAGGCAAAGTAACGAAGAATAATTGTTCCGCTTGTGATGTCAAAATGAAAGGTTCATTATAAACTCGTTCATTTCTGTATAACATATAGTTAAAATTCACCAATGAAAACTGATATTGATCGACTTTACATCCACGCACTGGATCAACCCAATTACACTTTAACAATATGTACTTCAACCCATGTGTGTATAAAACTTCAATGATGTCTATCAATTGACCATAGTAATAACCAGAATCGAAAAATGGACAACTGATGCCACTGTTTTGTGTTTCTCATTTGTCCTCAACATCTTTAATGAGAAATCAAAAACCATTAACATCTATAGATTTATAACGACGAGCCGTTATAGATGGACCCTCAGCCAGTTGGATAAATTCTTCAGTTAGCGTGGGGTCCCCTAACTCCCTCAGCTTATGAACGTACATAATTCATATAATTCAATAATGATATATGCAGAAAGAAATTAGTATAATACTTCACTCATAATGAAAATCAATTTATACGTACATAATCCTTGAACCAATCATGAAATGACGCATAATGAGACTGTTGAATTTGCAACTCAGTCGCATGATACATCTCTTATTTTATCTCATTAATGTGTTTCCTGCAAATGATAACGCAATGTTTAAATGATCAACTTATGCAAACAAAAAATGTAAAAGTTAAACAATAAAAGTGATAAGATACTTACTGCATTAATGGTGCAACTGATAGAGTATTGAACAAGATATATCGATGCGCTTTTATCCACTCGATGTTGTCCATATCATATATGGTTCCTTCTCCAACTGGACCATCATGAATCCGAGAGGGCTTATCTAATTTTGTTTCAACATCCATAAGATATTCTGCACAAAAAGTAGTACACTCATCCATCAAATAACCATTGGCTATTGATGCCTCCGGACGAGCTCTGTTGTGTACAAATCATTTCAATGTACTCAAATACCGCTCAATAGGATAAATCCACCTGAATTGCACTGGACCAGCAGCCATTACTTCATCAGTTAGGTGCACTGTCAAGTGGACTATAACATCGAAAAATGAGGGGGGAAATATTTTCTCAAAGTGACAAAGCGTAAGTACAATTCGGTCCTGTAAACTTTTTAAATCACTCATTCGTTGATTTATTAAACAAAGCTGTCTAAAAAAATTACTCATCTCAATCAACAACTGAACAACATTGGGGGATAAACAATCACAAATTTCAATTGGAATCAACTGTTGAGGTAGTATGTGATTGTCATGACTTTTCAACCCTTGCAATGTCTTGCTCGTCAGATTCACACACTTTGAAATATTAGAAGAGTAACCATCAGGCACCTTGAGCATCTTCAAAATGGAAAGAAATGTCTCTTTCTCCTTTGTAGTCATCATATACTATGTAGCAGAAATATATTCCTTGTTTCCCTCAGCTAACTGTAAATTCAACTGTTTCCTTAAACCCATTTCTTCCAAATCACGGCGTGCATTAACATGGTCCTTTGATTTTCCACTGACTCCTAAAATGGTCCAAAATATGTTATCACAGACATTTTTTCCAATGTGCATGACATCCAAATTATGCCTCAGCATGTTAGTTTTCCAATATGGAAGACTATAAAAAATACTTTTCTTTTTCCAATTGTTACTGCGCTGCCTACCCGCAGCTCGAATATTACGTACCGGAGGAGCCACCAAATCCTGAATTTCATATACCGTGTGGATGTTTTCTTCCTTAATCTGTGATAACATTTTGACTCCTATCATGATCTTTGGTGCTGGGCTGAACTCTCTAGAACCATCAAATGCCACTCTGTCCTTTCTGAACCTGTTCTGAGGGGGGAGAAAACGTTTGTGACCCATGTATGCCCATTTTTTGGAATGCTTAATCCATACAGATTTTTTACTTTTGTTGAAACAAGGGAAAGCAAATTCCCCTTTCGTACTCCAGTCTGATAAATTTGCATAAGCTGGGAAGTCACTGATTGTTCACAATAAAGCAGCCTGCAGTTTGAACATTTCATTCGTTTCACAGTCATAAGTCCTCACACCATCGCCCCAAAATTCATTCAACTCATCAATCAATGGCTGAAGGTAAACATCAATCTTATCCCCCAGACTTTTAGTTTCATCAATAAGAGTGGAAAGTATTATAAATTGTTGCTTCATACAAAGCCACGGAGGAAGATTATACAGAACCAACACCACGGGCCATGTGTTATGGGTTGCACCAACCATAGACTTGAAAGGATTAAAACCATCTGCTGCCAATCCCAATTGGACATTACGAACATCTTTGTCAAAGTCGGGATGTCTCTTATCAAAATCCTTCCATGCATGAGAGTCTTCTAGGTGGGTTAACATATCACTTTCATGAACTCTTTCTGCATGCCATCTCATTAAATTAGAAACTTTAGATGACATAAAAAATCTTTTCAACCTCGATTTAAGGGGAAAGTAATGCATTTGCTTTACGGCAATCGGTTTCCCCTGTATCACAATCTGACTTTGATGAGTCTGATTTCCCTTGTTCTCTTTCTACCTGGAAGCACCACAAACCATACAAATATCCAAATGGGTAGTTTCCTTTCTAAACATCATACAGTTGTTTGCACATGCATCTATGGTCACATATGTAAAACCTAAGTTCTCTGTCATCTTACAAGCATGGTAATACGACTCGGGAATCTTAGCATCGATAGGAAGAACCTTTTTCAATAACACCAACAGCATGTCGAATGATGTGTCTGACCAATGATTCAAAGTCTTCAAATGCAACAACTCCACGATAAACGACAATTTATTGTAAGAAGTACATCCATGATATAATTCTTTTTTTGCATCATCAATTGATTCATAAAACCTCCTCGAATCACGATCTGCACCAGAGTGAAAATTTATCTCACCGGTCTCAAGATTCTAGATGTCAATGCCTTCAGGATCCAACCCACATACCATTTCAGTAAGTATTTCATGCATTGGATCATTCATCCTTGCATCAACATCCATCTGAACTGCATCCATATTTTGACAACGAACATATTTTTCTCCATGATGAGTCCAACTCTTATAATTTTTCATAAATCCATTAAAGAATAGGTGCTCCCTCACAGTATCTCGTGTGAATTGATATCTGTTAGCACATTTTATACATGGAAAACTAATATAGTCACTTTCAAATCCTCTGGTGAAGTCAATAAACTGCATAATTCCATTGAAATATTCTCTAGACGTTCGATTTGGAAGATCAATCCAACTCTTATCCATAATAAGATATCTATAACAAACATTTACACAAGACTTATTACATTTTCATTTTTCATATCAAATATATTTAAAATAAATACTAATTAATTATTTGTGAACCATTTATAAAATAATAATGTAATTGAAATCCCATGTCATACCTGATTGCGCTACAAAACTGGAAGGGAGGGGAGCTGAAGGCGGTGCTGTGAGGGAGAGGAGAGGCAGCGGAGGGGAGCCGGAGCCGGAGCCGGTGAGGCGGGGGAGGGGACGGGCGGCAGCGGTGACGGGGATCCAGAGGAGAGGAGGTAGTGAGGTGGCCATGGTGCAGTGAGGGTGGGACGACAAGGGAGGGGACCAAGGACAGGGGGAGCCGGAGTGGACGGGAGGCAGCGGCGAGAGGATGAGTAGCGGTGGTGTAGGGAGGGAGGGGACTGGGCGGTGGCGATGTGGCAAGGGAGAGGATGGTGAAGGAGGGGACGGGCGGAGGTGGTGCAGCGAGGGAGGGGAAGAAGATGGAGGGGATGGGGGTTGGGGGTGTGGGGGTGTGGGGGGGTGTTCGGGTGCGGGGGGGGGGGGGGGGCGAGGGCCGAGGGAAGAGGCTGGAGGGTAGAGGGATCGGAGGCTGGAGGGGCTGGAGGTGGGAGGTGGGAGGCCAGAGGCCAGATGGAGGTCGGAGGGTGGCCGGAGGGCTGCCGGAGGGCTTCCGGAGGTGGGTGGCGGGAGGCCCGAGGGCAGAGGGAGGCCGGAGGGCGGCCACAGGGTGAAGGGTTGCCGGAGCCGGAGGGCAGAGGCGGAGGAATCCTGGAGGATATGGAGGGCAGGGAGGATGGTTTCCGGCGGAGGGCGGAGGGCGGGGCGGTGGAGGGCGGCCGACGGAGGGTGGAGGCCGAAAGGGCGATAGGGGACGACAGATAGGGAGGCTGTGCAGCGGCGGGGCAGGGCGCGCTGCGACCGAGGAGGGCGGCGAGGGAGGGAGTGCAGTGATGGGGAGGGCGTGTGGCGAGGCTGGGAGGAGGAGGGTTTGGGGGGGCGCTTCGCGAGAGGAGGGAGGAGGGTTCGGGGGGGCACCGAAGCACCGTTTTTTTTTTGGGAAACCTAGCGACCGCCAGTGGCGGTCGCTATAGGTAAAGGAGCTCAAAAGCCCAGATTTCTAGTAGTGGTAATATAAAACATATGAATATCCTTGGTTTTATGTTTTTAGATTTTAAATTACCATTAATAATTTTTACCATTTCTAATATAGTCGTTGAACAGTGATCACATGATTAGTATAAATATAGGGCTTTAATAAATACAATTTAATCAGACAAAGGAAGTGATGGCCTCATCCAGTAGAATTGTTCTATACAAAGCCCATTTGTCAGAGCTCACAAAGGAGGTAGCATCACTGGGATTCTCTCTTGACCAAGCCAAAGCTGATCTTCAACACATTAAGATTTAACTGAATCACATATGGGAGAAGTGCAAGTCAATAGAGATTACCACCCGAGCGACGTTATCTAAGCCGCCCCAAGAGTCGGTCATCATTGCACACCTAACCATTTGGTCTTATGCAAGTGTTATAAGGAGTTATGTATCAAGACCCCACCACTATGATTACGTGCAATATGTTTTGTATAAATAATATACATTCATTTTATTATTGTTACTTTGTAAATTGTTTTAATTCATAAATAGTATTTTTAGTTAATATTCAATTAAGAAAACTATTTTGATGAATTAATGGATTTTTGGATTAAATAATATTTTAATAAAATATTATTAATAAATTAATTTTTATTAAATATAAATTATCGTATAATTTTTATTAATACAGTTGTAATTTTTATTAAGGTTTGAAAGTTGTTTTTGTCAAAACCCATGAATTTTAGATAAATGTCGATTTTTATTTTAAAAGTAAAAAATCACATATTTAGAAAATTATTTAGAAAAAATGAATATTATTTTTGGATTCAGGATGCCAAAATTATCTAATGGTAACTTTTTCATAATTTTCTGAGAAACTCAAATTTTTAGTTAAAAATTAAATACAGTTAAAATATATAATGTGTTTTATGACATCATAATGACCCAATAGTGATGTAATAAAATACTATAAAAGATATTTTTGGCCAATATATGTTTTACCATTAAAATAATGTGATTTTAGATTTGTTTGATTAATTTTAGAATGTCATAGTGGACCCTACAAGACTTATAAATTATTTTAACATTTTAAAATGATTTCCTTGAGAGTGTGAATCATCTCCAGATAAGCAAGCCTATTTTTTTATTATGTTCATACATTGGCCTTATAAAATATTTTTTTTCACTCCACTTTTCCAAAAACCATGGGAAAAACCCCTGGGATGGTTTTTTTATTAGTTTAATATGTAGTGTCCAAAACCTAAATAATAAATAATTCCCTCTCATTTCCTATATAAATGCACTCAATCTCTCATTCATCACCACTAAAAACCTTTGGAGATTGAACAACCTCTGCCCTCCTCTCTCTATAATACTTCTAAGGTGCCCCAAGCTCCCAAGAAGCCTCTCTCAAGCCTCTCCTAAGCCTTTCGGATCACACTTCCAATAAGGGATCTTCACTTTCCTTTCTTATTTATGTCCAAGTTTCCTTATATTGTTATGCCCCTTTTATTTTCAATTAAAAATTTTGGGGTATGATTTTGCACCTCCCCAATACTTCCCTAATTATTTTTTTAATGATGATATACCCCATTCTCTCTCATTAATTCCTCCCATGTACACCTGTTATCATGCCGAAATTCCGTAAGACATTTCTTCATTTCTCATTTTTTCCAAATTTATTTATGTTGTTATAACCTTTTCTTTTCAATTAAAAATGTTGGAGTATGATTTCTCACCTAACCCATAACTCCCTCCTTATGTTTTCATGATGAGAGACCCTTTTATATCTCATTAATGCCTCACATGTACACTCGTTACCATGCTGAAATTTCGTAAGATATTTCTTCCTTTATCATTATTTGTTCAAATTTCTTTATGTTGTTATACCTTTTTATTTTCAATAAAAAAATTTGGGGTATGATTTCACACCCCCTCATACTTACCTTCTTATTTTTGAATGATGATATACCCCTTTATCTCTCATTAATTCCTCCCATGTACACCCGTTACCATGCCGAAATTCCATAAGGGATTTTTCTCTCCTCATTTACATTCAATAAATTCTTTTATATTATGCATCTAAATTCCATTACACATGTTGGGATATTATGTTCCATGACCCCCTTACTGTCTATTTCATATATAAATTATGAGAGACCTCTTTCTCTCTGATCAACCCATTTTACTATTTCTATTTGATGTCGTTATGCTACTAATGTTACACCAAAATTTCCCATGCCAAAATCGTAGTGTAAGTGAATACCAACTCATTTCTCTATCAAGGGTATTCACCTTTATTCACATGTACTTGTCGATTTAGGACTTACATTTATGTATTCAATATCTATTATTCATGGAATAAATTATGATTTTTAATGAATTCATGTCGTATGATCCATGTGGCACACTTATACATGAAATGAAATGTTTATAAAGGGTGCGCCTGGATAGCGCTCTAATGCATTGGGTAAAGATTAGTATCATGATATGTCAAGTGAAATTAGGGTTTAATAATGATAATTCAAGTGAAATGAGGGTTTACTCATGCTAATTCAAGTGTAATGAGGGTTTACTCATGCTCTATGTGCAATGAGTCTTAGCTCATGCTAATATCATGTTAAATGTTATTGTCACATTTCCATGTTATGATAATCATGCTATATCATGCCTTTATGTTCATGTTTCTCTTGTGCTTCATTGATATTCCTATTTCCTAACATGTACTATATTATTCATTTTATGCATTATTTACTCCCTTATAGGTCTTTATAGCTCACCCTTTTCTTATGCATGTCCACGGGTTATCTCATGTAATGTTATGTATGAAAGAATATTGTGGTCATGTAAAAGAGGTTTTAAATAAAGATGTTGTGTTTTATGTCCTAATTTGTTATGTAATTTTCCTAATTTTACAAAACACTAGACCTATCGATCCTCAGAGTCATATTAAGTGAAATTTTATGTAATAAATCATGTTTATATGTGTAATAAAGAGAAGGGTTGTTATAGTTATTAGTCTCAATTTCAATTCCTTGAGACATGATTCTTATTATATACCAAGTTAATTTTATATTTTGTAAATAATAACTTATTGAATTATTATATCTTAATTAATTTTTTACTCTTTGTATTTTTACTTTTATTAAAATTATATCTCTTCATTTTCCTTCGAATCATACATGACCTAAGTTATAAGGGTTATTGTCAACTAAATTTACTTTCATTGATTTATAAACTTTATTCATGAAATCCATCCTTATAAGTTTGGTTTCTTCCGCCATTTTATTTTGTTATATTATATTCCCTATTTCTTTTCTAGGTTTTATAAGTCTTCTTAACATTTTACCTCCCTTTGTTCCAGAATTCAACCAAATGCTTGCTTTTATGTGGAATCAGGCTTATCATTTCATTATAGTTGAGAATATTTTTCCTCAAAGTACATATTCTTAATATTTCTTCAATAATTTTATTCTATATACTTAAAATATTTATTAATTTAATTTTCTACTATATTTGACTTCATTTACAAAAAATTTAAAAGAAATATTTTTAACATCTTCTAAATGGTTCATTTTTTATTTTCTTTACAAATATGAGAAAATAATATCATTTTTAATGTTTTACATATGAATTCCTTTTACCAATTTTATATATGTTCATTATAAATATTCCTTTCCAAGTTTTCATGGTTTTTAAAAGAAAATTTTATTCCCATTATTGTGTGAATTTTTCATTTTAAAAATAAAGGTTAATTTTTTAGAAGAATAAATAAAGGTATTTTATTCCACTTTTGTATATTTTTATATTATACTCCACATTTCCTACTTTTAAATTCATTTATTTTAAAGTTTTAAATATTTTTAATTATTTTTAAATTATTTTTTTCAGTTTCCTCCCTTCATACCTTTGAAATGGATTTTTTAAGTGACATATAAATTTTTTTTTTCAACAATGTTACAAAAGCTTTATAAAAAAAATTCACTTATATTTTCCTCTCAATCTTTATAAGATAAACCTTATTTTTAGTTATGTTTAATTTATTACATTTCAAATATTCTTATGAAATTATAGTTCACACCTCACCTTATTTTTAAGAGTTATATTCTTTATCACTCTTAATCTTTCTATTGACTTTATTTTTCTCTTTCATGCATATATTATTTAATTTAATTGATATATTCTATATCATTTACGCTATTTCTATATAGTGTTTTATAGTATTTACTTAACTATATACCCATCACTTTATATGGTGTCATTTTAAAGGGTGCTTACCAAGAATGTTATTCCATTTATTGATTGGGGAATAATAAAATTCTGTAAACTTATTATTTTAATACGAATGTTTATTGATTACTAAGGCATGTTTGTTATATATTCTATTTTTTATTCACTCTATCATAAAATTACTTCATTATACTAAATAAGTAATGAGTGGGTCCTATAATTATATATGCCCTCAATGTATCGGTAAGTCTCATCTCATGAGATAAACTATATTGGGTATTTTGTGTAAAACTTACTTGTTTATGCATGATGTCTTAATATGAGGACTTGAAGGTATGTTTATGATGTTTGAAATTATTCATTACATCACTATGAAATCAATTATTATTTTTCATGTGATTGATTACATGGTTCTGTTATCTATGGATATATTACATGATCTTGTTATCAGTTATATGGAATTTTTTATTATTATTTATTCTTCCATATTATTCATCCCTTATTTATTCCATGATAATATGTGTTTTATGCTATCCCTTACTGAGAATTTGAGATCACCCTTTTTAAGTTTATTTTACCCTAGGTTATGAAGAATATTACTAAACTCAGATGAAACATTGTTCACCCACACCGACCTAACCCTGGCGACAGGAGGCTCCGGCGATTCTTCACTTCTTCTCCACCAAACAGACGATGCAATGAAGACAGGGGAGTAATACAATTGTGGAAGGTCAGAGGCCTATTTATACAAGTTCAAAATATTTTAAATCGTGTCTAAATAGAAACTTTTGTTTGGGCGAGTGATGATTTAAAAAAAATTATTTTGTTTTGAAATTTGATATAAAATTTATATAATTTATAAAAAAAGAAACATACGTTGAATGAAATTGAAAAATCCTTCTCTTGTACGATATAATTTGAACATTAAATATTTAGTATGAATGATGTGGTTTTAACTACTTTTTTGATTGGTTAACAAAGGAGTAATTTTTTTGGTACTAATATAAAAAATTATTATTATTCCGATTAAAATATAACAATATTGAGTATCATTAAAGGCATCTGAATTTGTCTGAGTTAAATTATTTAAACAAAAAACTCTATAAATGATTTTTAATGAATGAGAATCACATTGAGATCTTCAACGTAAATTTTTTATGTAGAAAATATAAAAAAACCTCTAAACCAAGAATCCATCATTCTAATAATACAAAATACAACACATTTTAAAGTTTAGGAGCCTATCCCATACAAAGGAACCATTATAATAAGCATTATTTTATTGTAATAGAAATATTCCAATATTATGTCATTGCATTTAATACTGAATAAATAGTTTTGGTCATAAAAATGAATGAACAAAATAATGAGACATTGGGTTGAATATATATTCTTGTTAATTTGTGTATTTTAATGAAATTAGTTATTTTAGATTAGTTTGGTTGATTTCTTATTTATATTAAACTATTTATTCATTTTATTTTCCTTAAATGACTAAAAGGAATAACGTTGTTATATCTTTTTTTTAAAAAGACATTTTTTTCATCATATAATCATTTGAAAAATCTTATTGTATGTTTACCAAATGAAAAAGTTGATCACTGAAATTTTATTGTTTTTTTGTTACTTTTAATTAAGTTTATTTTAATGATTTCTTCAATTATTCTGTCATATTATTTTTATGTTCGTAAAAACACTTTCAATATAGCAACTAAATTAAAAAAATTAATTCTTTTGTAATTTTATATTTAATTTTTTTTAAGAAAGCGTAATTGTCACGACCCAACCCGTATCGGGGCTTGATACACAATTACCCTAAGCCCGCCTCCATAGGATAGGGGTTGGTGACCAGCACCAAAGGCACAACAAACTCAGGGAGGCCATTTCCTAAGTACCAATATTCACACACGTAGCCAACTCAATGCAAATAATGCGGAGGGAAAAGGAATCCAGATATAACACTTTTATATATACCAACAATAAATATGCATCGACCTATAAAAAATACAAGTACAGGAAAGTAACTGAAAGTGGAAGGGGAAAAATACACACCCAACCAGAAAAGTGCCCCAACCCAGCAATTTGTGGAAAAGTAAAACAGATGAGAGAGCCCTGCTCTTGGATCCCAAGCTACGACCACCATACACGGTCCAAGCACCCTGTATCCCTATGCTCCTCTGATGTCACGATCAACATGTCTGTCGTCTGCATGGGAACACTGAGTGCGGGAAAAGCCCAAGCAATGGTGAGTATAAAAATACTCAGTAGGATGGCCTGAAGGCTCAAGGGAGCAGCAAGTAAGGTACTGAAGAGAAACAGTATATAAAACAAGGTACAGTAAAAGAGTACAACTCAACCCAAAAAAGAAGTGAAGTAAGCTCGTCCAGATACGAGGAGCTAGAAATGGTGAGAATGTAAACTTATCATTGAGTCTTATTTATCTATAGTAGGAGAGTGAACTCGTCCAACCACGAGAATCTAGACACAGTAAGCACGTGACATACCCCGCGCAACTTCGCCTCTCCTGGAAGGAGAGTTACCAAAGCCCAAGGAGTGGGAACTTCAATACGCTATATATATGCTCAACCAAGGGAATCCAAATAAGAGAGTAAGGGGATCTTCATATCACTAGATCAGCCCACGAAAAGAGTCGCCAACAGTTCTAGAAGAAAACACAATCGATGCCCAGCATCCCAAGGAGTGGGTACTGCAATATGATATTTATTTTGTGGTTTAATCTGAAACCACTATTCTAAAATGGCTCGTTTATTTTATTTTACATTATTGATTTCTTTTCTACCATTGTTTATTGATAATTTCTAGGATATGACTAGATTGAGGTCATTTCATTGTACTTTATGGCCTTTATTAAGTCCTTGCTTGCAAGATTTCACAATCTTGTTAGAGTAGAAGGGTTGAGTGCTAGGTTTGTTTCTTGAGTGAGATGAGAATCTATGGAGTATCTCATTTTATTTGGGGTGAAATCATGGGGGGAAAAATAAAAGGTGTGAATATAGATCAATTCATTTTAATTTAAAACATATTGTTGATTATTTTTTCCTTTAATTGCATTGTTTGTAGATTTTAGGCCATGCATGAGTTCTACTGCATGTGATTTTCCATTCATTCTATAAATTAATTTTCATCCTATAAGTTATATTTAACATGAATTTCTTAACACTTCCACAACCATGAACCAGTGTTATAATGTTGTTTTGTATACATTTTCTATTTAATTCTATTTATCAGTTCTTTTTTCTTTTTCTTTTTTCTGTGGTTCAAGATAGTATGGAACTTTTCATTCCTTTGATGATGACCTGTATCTTTAATGGCATGACACATTTGGAAATTGATGTTTGGCTCATGGATTTAAAATTTATTGTTCTCGTTGTTCAAAACCATTTATAGTCATTTTATTCATATGCTGATAAGGTATAATTTGGTTTATGGTGACCGATATTTTTAGTATTTTTATGTTTTATTTTTGATAGTTTATGACCTCATGTGAATCTCATAGATTGTAGTAATTGTTTACACTTTTTTTATCTAATAAGTAGGCCTTGTTTGGTTGGTAGAAAATATATTAATGCAAAATTAAAGAACAGAAATGAAAATCAGTGAAAAAAAAACAGTGTTTGGTATGCAATGAAAATGAATAAAATTGATGATTTTATATTTTTTTGGATGAAAGTGATGACAGAAATGGAAGGAAGAAAACTAAATAATAAAATAGATGTTTTATTATTGTTATTTATACTAAAATATACTGAAATAACTGTTCCTGTAATCATTATTAATATTTTTTTAAACAGTTATATTTACAGTCATTGTTAAAATGATTATTTTTACGCAATGGGAAATTGGACCTTTATATATTAATTTCCCTTCCCTACAGTTTTTGGAAGGAAGTCCATTTTCATCTTTCAATGGAAATTCTCTCCCTTAAAAATTCACAAAGTTTTGTCAATGGAAACTAGACAGACAGGGGGAAAGGAAATGGGTGCCTTTTCCTTCTCTTTGTCCCCATTTTTCCCAACTATGCAGGGGCTTACTTTGTGGTATATTACACCTTAATTTATATCTTTTCCTACTTTTTATTTACTTTCAATGTAATTTTTTACTGTTTTATTTGAAATAGGGTGTATTAAGTGCCACCTTGACATGTGATTCTTATTCTATCTGAACATTGTTCTGGTCCCTACTTCATCTTCCTCATATAATCCTTTTTCAGCTTACCTGTTATTTCATGGATAGATTCTCCAGAACTATGTGAATATTCTTCAAAGAGTCTAGCTTTATCTTCAAGATAAGAGAAAATTAAAGAGTATACCGGTTGGTCTGGTGCATTGCTTGAAATCTATTTGTTTGTAATAAGGGGAAGTTTGACATTTCATTAAAAAATTACCATTAAACCATAAATTAAAGATCCCATTTTATATATTACTAAAACATTTGTTTTTGGATTTTAACAATCTCCTATTTTGTGTTTGCGCAAGATGTGTCCCCTCATTCAATTTTCCATGATTTTGGGGTTGATTTTCCCCATGATTCGGGTAGGTTAAAGTGTTTTGTGCCTTTGATATAAGCATTATAGGTTGGGAGGCTTGATATTTGTTGAACTTCAATGAAAATATGGAGGAAATTTGAGTATATAGTATTCTAATGATTTAACATCGCCCTTTGATACAAGAATTCTAGGTTGGGTTAATTCCTGTTGATTTATCTTAAAATTATTAGTTTGATAGCTGAACGTGGTGTTGAGACTTCTAAAATGCTATGGGTTGATCTTTCAAATGCACTGAACAGACTCCCTGCTCTATGGACATCATTCTGGTCTCAAATAAAACAGCTGATTGAAATGGAAGATACACTATAATTTAACAGATATGCTAGATGTCATTTATTTTTCAACCATATGAAACAATTGTATCACTGTGGCTAGGAAGAAATCATACAAACAACATGGATACATAGGGAGGGTGGGAGGAATGTAGGCGTGGGACGCCATATTTCTCTCAACTTCCAACCCATACAGAATCCCATGGATATATAGGGAGGGTGGGAGGAATATAGACATGGGACACCATATTTCTCTCGACTTCCAACCCATACAGAACCCCGACGTGGTCACGAACACACTCTTTGCTCATGTATCCCAGTCGGATCTTGTGGAATACGTTGAGTGTGAGCAAGCTGTCAGAGCTGGCCTGATGGGACTTTCCCGTGATGCGATCCACTCCCAGCTACTTCACCACCCAATCCAGCCCCTCTCAAGACCTCATCATACTCTTCACGTTGTACACCGCATCCCCGAACAGAACCCTCACCACACCCACGAACATCTCCACTCGCGGTGGCAGCGGCACTCAGGTCAGGATCTTCAACAGGTACCTGAAGTCGTATGTGTCGTGGAATGTCTCCCAACACACCACCTTTGAATACAGGATCCCCGACAAGATCATCAGGAGGGTGAAGCAGATGGACGAGATCCCCAACCGCCTGTTCCTCTCGAAATCAATGCCCTGATGCCCCAGCATTTGGATGGATTCTGGGTTTTTTAGGTCGCACCCTAGGTCAAAGTCGGAGAAGTGGAACTCCCAAACGCAGTCGTCGCCGGTGCCGACATCAGGGAGACTACCGGCTGCGTCTGACAGGGTGAGACTGAGTTGTATAATATGAATACGATCCACGTTCACTTTAAGAACACCGTACTGATCGGTCGGGGTATGCTTGTTCGGCACGTCAGAATACGGGTGCAACACCACGCCCAGGAACTCTGTATCGATCGACAGTATTCGGTAACGAGGGATTAAAGATCGTATTAACGCAAATTCGAATACAAGATTATACACCCCGACAGACCTAACCATGACTGCAGGTTCATCTGACGATCTTTCACCTGGCAGCATCTTCTTCTCCGTGAAACAGACGACGCAGAGAAAGGCGAGGGAAGTAATACAGCTGCGGAAGGGCGGAGGTTGAGTTTTTTATTTTTATACATTTTTAAAAAAAATATATTTTTTAAAAAAATGAATGGGTTTAAAAAAAATTTAAAACTGCACCTCAAAGGCATCATCGCAGATGCCGCCTTTGGCGTCGGGTGAAAGGCGGCATCCGCGATGCCGCCTTTCCACTAAAACAAAAAATAATAATTTTTTTTAAAAAAAATTATTTTTATTTTTATTTTTTTGTTTTATATATATATATATATATAAACTATAAGACCAATATAAATGAAACTTAAAACATGAATTAAACATATAAAAATAGTTGAAAATAAAAAAAATCATAAAAAATGATGATAAAAAATAATTTATAAGCTTTCAAAACCACATACTTGAAACTTAAAAAGTTTCAAGTACATGACTTTAGATGCCTATAAAATATAAACTACAAAACCAATATAACTAAAACGTAATACATGGATTAAACATATAACAAATAGTTTAAAATAAAAATAATTTCGTAAAAAAGGTTGATGGAAAATAATTTAAAAGTTTTCAAAGACGCCTACATGAAACTTAAAAATGTTTCAAGCACGTGACTTTGAAAGCATATAAAATAGAAACTATAAGACCGATATAAATGAAACTTAAAACATGGATTAAACATATAAAAAATAGTTGAAAATAAAAAATAATTTAATAAAAAAAATTCGTGAAAAATAATTTATAATCTTTCAAAATCACTTACTTGAAACTTAAAAATGATTCAAGTATGTGGCTTCAAAATACTATAAAATATAAACTATAAGACCGATATAATTTAAAGTTAAAACATGGATTAAACATATAATAAATTATTAAATTATTAAATTAATATTATTAAAAATTAATTATATAATAATTAATTAGTTAATTAGTAATTATTAATAATTAATTATATAATAATTAACTAACTAATTAGTAATATAATGACTTTTAATAATTAAAATTTAATAATTATAATAAAAAATTATAATTTATAACTATATTACTAATTAACTAATTAACTATTATATAATTAATAATTATATTACCAATTAACTAATTAATTATTATATAATATTTTTTAATAAATAATTATAATGAATAATTATATTTTATAATTATATTACTAATTAACTAATTATAAAAAGTGCCCCGGTCCTATCTTTCTCAAAAAATTAACTAATCAACTATTATATATTTAATAATTATATTACTAATTAACTAATTAATTATTATATAATTAATGATTAATAATTACCGATTAACTGACTACAAATTATATAATTAATAATTACATTACTAATTAACAAATTAATTTTTATATAATTAATAATTATATTACTAAGTAACTAATTAATTATTAAATAATTAATAATTATATTACTAATTAACTAATTATATTACTAATTAAATAATTAATTATAATATAATTAATTATTAATAATTACTTATTAACTACCTAATTGTT
Source organism: Viscum album (assembly GCA_963277665.1). NCBI lineage: Eukaryota > Viridiplantae > Streptophyta > Magnoliopsida > Santalales > Viscaceae > Viscum > Viscum album. The sequence continues at coordinate 847,091,499 of OY728121.1, read as the reverse complement.
ATATAATTAATAGTTATATAATTGATAATTATATTATTAATTAACTAATTAATAATTAATAATTAATAGTTATAATGAATAATTATAATGTATAATTATAATGAATAATTATAATGAATAATTATAATGAATAATTATAAAGAATAATTATATTACTAATTAACTAATTAATTATTATATAATGATTTTTAATAATTACTAATTAATAATTATAATGAATAATTATATTACTAATTCCCTTCTTAACTATTATATAATTAATAATTATATTACCAATTAACTAATTAATTATTATATAATAATTTTTAATAAATAATAATTAATAATTGTAATTTATAATTATAATTTATAATTTTATTACTAATTAACTAATTATAAAAAGGGTCCCAGCTCTATCTTTCTCAAAAAATTAACTAATTAACTATTATATATTTAATAATTATATTACTAATTAACTAATTAGTTATTATATAATTAATGATTAATAATTACTAATTAACTAATTACAAATTATATAATTAATAATTATATTACTAATTAACTAATTAATTATTATATAATTAATAATGATACTACTAAGAAATTAATTAATTATTAAATAATTAATAATTATATTACTAATTAACTAATTATATTACTAATTAACTAATTATATTACTAATTAACTAATTAATTATTATATAATTAATTATTAATAATTATTAATTAACTAAATAATTATTATATAATTAATAGTTATATAACTAATAATTATATTAGTAATTAATAATTAATAATTAATAATTATAATGAAAATTATAAAGAATAATTATATTACTAATTAACTAATTGATTATTATATGATAATTTTTAATAATTACTAATTAATAATTATACTGAATAATTATATTACTAATTAACTAATTAACTATTATATAATTAATAATTGTATTACCAATTAACTAATTAATTATTATATAATAATTTTTAATAAATACTAATTCATAATTATAACAAATAATTATAATTTATAATTATATTACTAATTAACTAATTAACTAATTATAAATTTATTTTATTTATTTTAGTCATTATATTTATTATAAATATATTTATTATAATTATATAAATATACATAAGATATATATATAAAGGGGGTTGGGGAGGGGTGACATGGGGTTAGAAGAAAAAAACCCCGGAGCGCCAAATGAATTGGCGCTCTAAGGTAAATGTGTCGTGCGTCAATTCATTTGGCGCTCGACACACCCATTTTTCAAAAAAAACATTAAATTAAAAAAAACCTTGTCCTAATTTTGCCGAAGTAAGACGGCTTGTAAGAACCCGTGTTTTTTTCCGGACTGTCATTTTGAGAAAATTTTTGAATTTTTGCTGTTGGATGCTCATGAGGGGTAAAATGGTCATTTTCCCCAAAAAAATGATCTCAGATAATTTTTCTAACAACTCTGTTGGTCCCGAAATAGGGATTTTACCCTAGGACAGGAGTTTAGTGGAAATCTGAGATGTTCGAATTTTGGCGAAATATTTAATATTTAATATTATTAAATTAAATATTAATTTATTTGAGCAGGTTTGTTTGGAAATAACTTTTAAATAGAATGTCAGATTGAAATTATTTCTGCACTGTTGAGTCCAGAATGGGGATTTTATCCTAGGTGAGACATAAACACGAGGCAGGCGCCGGGGCCGGGCCGGGCCCCTTTTTCTTCTTTTCCTTTCCTTTTCTTTTCTTCCTTCTCTTCTTTCCTCCTCCTCCTTGCATACATCCCCTATGCCTCCTCCTTGGCCGTGTATTTTGGGTAGAATTGGAGTTTGAGAAAGAGAGAGAGTTGGGAGGCAAGATGGGTATAGATTCGAAGCTCTCGATGCGCTGAGTCGGCGTGCGGCAATTGTGAGCCGTGAAAATCAACCGAAGCTTCGGCGGTTTCCGCACAAAGGTAGGTCTATTTACATTTTTACCATAGATCCCATTTAAACTTGTTTTCTTAAGTCTTTAAAGCCTTATATTGATTTCTTTTGGCCTCTTAAGGTCGGATCTATTGTTTCGGGGGCGAAAACATGCGTTTTGGGCATTTTGAGAGATTTCCCATCAGAAAAACTAGAATACACGGTGTGTGTTCCAGGGGAACACACCATGTGTTCTTCCCGTTCGGGGAAGACAAAGTTTTCCAAAGTAAACGCCATGTACTTTGAGTACACGTCGTGTACTTTGAGTACACACCGTGTAGTGGTGGTCGTGTGGCCGGTCGTGTGCAAAAATGACACAGAATAGTGGTTTTTAAGGAGTACACGTCGTGTAGTGGAACATGGGCATGTGTTCGGGTGAAAACGCACACGGGTTGATGTTTTGTGAATAGTACACACCATGTACAGTAAATTACATGTCGTTTACTATTACACAGGCAGACCCCATAGGCCTGACCATGTATTCTGGCCATGTACTACTTCAGCTCAGTAGTTTGGGATATCTTGTTCCCTGGAAGTTAGAATTGGGTGTGTGAGCAGTCCATTCTGAGCATTTTTTCATGAAGATTGCAATTTTTTAATCCTTTTACATTTAGAATTCATTTAAATGATGTTTTGGGGGTTTCTATCTAAATGTATAGGTTCTTCCTCCAGTTATCGAGTTCATTTGTCACCTGAGAGATACTTGGCGTGGATGATAGGTTGGGTGTTTAGATCAACTTAGTTGAGACCTTTAATATTAGATGAACTATGTGCTATCTCATGTAACCTATTATTTAGAGGACGTTTCCCTTGTGAGACGTTCCCTTATGACCTATGAGATCGTGAGACCGGATGCTTCCAAGGATACCCTATGGGATGCCTTTACTTGTGTGTTGAACTAGGGACTCCATGTAGAATCTCTATCCTGTTTTTCCTTTGAGAGGACCCATGTTATAGGATGCCAATATTTTCCTTAATTTGAGGATCCCATGTAGGATTCCACCCTTACTCTTCGCTGAGGATTCTGTGTAGGATGTCTTCGCTCGTGTTTACCTGGAGGATCCCAAGTATGATGCCTCCTCAGTGTTTGACTTGAGGGACCCAGTGGGTGCCCATTGTTTGACCGACTCTAAGTTGTTACATCGGGTTTGGGTAGAGATGGTGTTTGGGTGTCACCTAGAACTCGTTCCAAACTGGTAATCCCATGGGGCTATGGATGTATTGTTGGGTTGGGCGTTCGGGCCACCCTCGCTCGTTTGTTTATATCTGACTTGGTTTGCTGATGCAGTAGTGGTTACCAGAGGTGCTTCCTGGTTGGTGGCTATTGAGACTAACGTAAGGATTCTTCTTTTTTGTTGGGATTCCAACAATGCCTTGTGTGCCTGAGTAGAGGTGTTTTTATTGTAAATAATTTAATTTACCTTGTTGTGGATGTGTTTTCCCATGTTGCTTGATATTGATCGTTTGGTCTAGCTTTGTCTGTTAGGCTGCTTTGTTTTCCATGCCTAGTATTGTTAGGATAGAGTGGTTTTATCTGACATGCTTTGATATGCTGTAGAATTTTAGCCAAGTAGTTCTTGTGGTTTACTTTGGATTCCGTATATCGTTGTGCGTGATTGACTTAGACAGGGCCATGAGAACCTGGTGTAGTAGACCATAGGAAGAATGGACGTTGAGGTATTCTCTAGAGTGTCTGTTTACTTTTATGTTGTGAGACCATAGGGGGAGGATGTTGAGTGATCCCTCAGAGTTTTTTTAGTTCCTTGATGCAGGCCACAGGGGAAATTTGACGTTGAGTGCTTTCTAAGAGCGCCTTTTAGTTACCGATACGAGACTATAGGGGGAACTGATGGTGAGTGCTTCCTCGGAGAGTATTTTCTATAGCTGAACCAAAGGGGTTAGACTGTGAGTACTACCAAGAGGGTTTCTTGTGTTTGATTGGTTGAACCAGAGGGGTTATGCTATGAGAACTTCCCAGAGGGTTACTTGTTTTTGTTTAGATTTCTTAGAGATATATTTCTGATGTTGGTCGAAGCAGGTATATGTCGATGGGATTATGGACCTAGAGATCAACTTAATGATACACGGCTTGAGTGGCACGACGTCCAACTCAATGCCCTTTCATAGGATGTCCAGGAGATCGGGCTTATGGTCCCAAGGATTGTCTGCTGATGTGGTTTCTTATTATTTGATTCACCTAATCATGAATATTCATATTTACGTACATGTGTATAGGTATGGCACTATACATGTGTACGTATATAGATATGTACATCCATGGTGGAACTTGCCCAGTTGATAGGGATTACATGCCCTGAGTTCGAAAGTGGTTCCATGTTTGGTTTACTTCCTTTTGATGTGTTCCAGCTTAGCTGAGCACATTGCTGTTGCATACACTTTTAGCATCACAGTTATAGGTTGCTTGTCGGGGTTCCCTACTAAGATTATTTCTCACCCCTGCACGTGCACCTCAGTGTACGTGTAAACTTTATGTTTGATTTTTAGGTTGATCATGAGTTTCATGGTGTATAGGGATGAGGCTGAGTGTTTCATGATCGAGCGGAGCTGCTCAAGTGGTTCTACTGATCGAGCTACTGCAGTTCGACATTGTCTAGATATCTGGTACGTGGATTGGATCCGAGTTAGTAGTTGAGACCTTTACTTTTACTTTCAGTTTCTTGTGTACTTGTATCTGTATGGTATTCCCAGTGGGTGACTAGTGTTGTATTGTATTGCATAGTTTGTTCGGGATTTTACAGCATTTTACTATTGCATCTTGTTCTATTTCAGTTGTTTATTGCTTCCTCACTCTGTTTGCTTTCCGATGTGTATTATACTTACTTATTTCCATTGTTTGTTACTCTAGTATGAGGGCATAGTCTTCCCACTATCACACCCTAGGCCCTCGCTGCTAGTTGGCATCATCTGGCGTACGGGGAGGCGCACTTGAGGCCTTGTGGCGAATCGGCTCGGAGCACCGGTTTAGTGGCTTCTGGGTTGGGACGTTACACGACTGCGGAAAGGTGGGAGGCCTATTTATATGAGTTCAAAATATTTTAAATCATGTCTACATGGAAACTTTTTTTTGTTCCAGCAGTGATTTAAAAAAAAAGATTCCATTTTGAAATTTGATATGAGATTTATGGATTTCATAAAAAAAGGAAACATACATCCAATCACAAATTGAAAAATCATTCTCTCGCCCGATCTAATTTGCCCAAATGGCCCGAAGGCCTTCATTTTTATTGATTTTTTGATAACCCCTATTTCAAGGGATGAGGGGGAACCCTTACAAGGCCCGTAGGCTCAGATATTACATGTCTCGTAGGCTTAGGAGATTACATGACCTGAAGGTCTTAGAGAATTCAACCATACTATCTACAATGAACTGCCCCTCCCCAACATCTGCATCATGATAGTAGCTCTCCACCTTCGCATGACTGTCTAGCTAGGCTTCCCGTGCAAGCACAGGCTGGTCCCGATGGCATAGTCATACCCTCTCATTCTGAAATATCCATTTGGATCTGCTATGGTGAGTGCACCTGCTCTAAATCCTCTTCTAGGGCTACTTCTTTTTTTTGTAATCTATCTGGGGAAACTGCATGTTTCCCGAAGGCCTTGAGGTGGCCCGAAGGCCTTAAAGGTGACACGAAAGCCCTACTGACCTGAAGGCCTAGGTGGCCCAAAAGCCTTAAGGACTCCAAGCCCAAACCGGTGGCTCAAGGTGAATAGTTCCAGCTGCTACAGTACCGAACAGTAGCTGCTACAGTACCCACACAGTGTACAGTCCTGCTACAGTACTGCTACAGCATCGGAAATATGCCTCTACCAGGTTTTGAACCTAGGTCTTGTGGATGCACTTAAGGATACCTCACCAACTGTGCTGAGGCACATGTGCACCCGATTGAATTTGAACATTAAATATTTAGTTTGAATGACGTGGGTTTAACTACTTTCTTGAGGGGTAATTTTTTTCTGAAAATAAAAAATTACTATCATTATTCCGATTAAAATTTAAAAATATTGAATATCATTATAGATAACCTCATTTTTGTAAGTTAAAATATTTAAACAAAAAAATCATGTAAATGTGTTTTTAATGAATAAGAATCACATTGAGATCTTTTTAACTTAAGTTTTTGGGGTGGAAAAAATAAAAAATCCTCTAAACCATGAATCCATCATTCTAATAATACAAAATACAACACATTTGGACCTTGAGGAGACTATCCCATACAAAGGAACCATTATAATATGCATTATTTTATTATAATAGAAATATTTCTCTATTATGTCATTGTATTTAATACCAAATAAATAGTTTTGGTCATAAAAATGAATGAATAGAATAATGAAACATTAGGATATATATATATATATATATTCTTGTTAATTTTTGGATTTTAATTAAATTAGTTATTTTATATTAATTTTTTTGATTTCTTATTTATATTAAACTATTTATTCATTCTTTGTTCCTTAAGTGATTAAAAGGAATAACGTTGTTACAACTTTTTTATTAAACTAGCTCTTGTCATCATAGAATCATTTGGTAAATCTTATTGTATGTTGACCAAATGTAAAAGTTGATCGCTGGAATTGTATTTTTTTATTACTTTTAATCAAGTTTATTTTAATGATTTCTTCTATTGTCTTTTAATATTTTTGTTATGTTGGTAAAAAAACTTGAAATATAGTAACTAAATTAAAAAAATTAATGCTTTTTATTATTAATTAATTAATTAATTAATTAATTAATTAATTAATTAATATTATCATTATTATTATTTATGTGTACATGTATATAATCTATAATAAATAAATAGTAAATTATAAATAAATAATAAATAAATGATAAATAAATGATAGATAACAAATAAATAGTTAAATAATTAATATTAATAAATAATAAAAATTAGAAAATAATAATCAATAATAAATAACAAATAAAAAATAAAAAATAATAACTAATGAATAATGAATAATAAATAATAAATAGTAAATAGTAAATAATAAATAAATAAAAATAAATAATATAATGTAATTATATATAGAAAGGTAAATATATGTAAATACATATGCCTACATATATTTATTCATAATTTATAAATACATATACACATATAAAAAAGACAATTACATAATAGTTTATTTAAATATTATGATATATAAATTTATTAATATATGCAAATATATATAAATATTTTATAAATATATATACATATAAATAAATTTACCTAAATGTATAAAAATATACAGAGAGAGATAAACACACACACACCAATATAATATTTATAAATTTATATAAATGTATATAAATATACATAAATAGGTATAAATATCTATAAAAATATATTGGATGCCTACGTGTAAGAGTTGTTTGCGGCTTGTAATCTCCTCCTCCGTATTAAGAATATATATATATATATATACATATAACTAAATTTACATAAATATGTATAAACACACACATATATATAATTAAATATAATTGTATATAAATATAAATATATATTTATATATAAACACATATAAATATACATGAATACATTTAAATATATATATATATACAAATACATATAAATATATATATATATATATACCCACATAATATATATAACTATATATAAATAAACATATATATTTATAAATCTACACAAGTCTCCAATATTGCATGTTTACTATAGTTTTTTTCCTTATGGTGCATTTCACGGTGGTGGATTTAATTGACCTTAGACACACACACACAATAAGTAATAAATCACCAAAAGAGAAAAGATCACCAACATTGTCATATATATAGGAATATAAAACAATGGAATAAAAGCATAGACCACCCAACATTGCCCTTCACCCATTATAGATCATACATTTCCAATTTCAAAATTATTTATAGTTTCAATCAATATTCGATCTGTTTCAAAATAATTGTCAATTTAATATAACTTATTATTTTTCATTGTGTATATATACAAATATATCAAAAACTAAAAAAGGAGGTTAAAAATAATCATTAGTAATTAATATGGTAATTAATAATAATAATTAACAACTAGTAATAATTATTTATTAGGAACAATTGTTAATAATTTACAATATAGTTAATTAAAATATTAATTATTAATTATTATTATTATTAATAAAATAGTTAATAGTTAGTACTAATTATATTGTTATTTATTAGTAATTTTTTCTAATTAATAGTCAACTAAAACAAATAATGTATTAATTATTTATAAATTAATATTAATTATTATTATCAATTTATTATAACTTATTATTAGTGACGATATATAAACATACATACAAATATATTAATGAGTGATGACATTTCACTCAATATTTATAAATTTTTAAATGAATGCGTGTAACCCTCTCATGAATTTTAAAGATGGTAAGTGAGTTGGGGGGTTTAATGCCTTAATTGAGACCCATATCTTATTATTTTAAGAAACCCATCAAAAAATCCCCATGTTGTGTGATAACCTAAAATGAAATAAAAAAGTTCTTCAAATGTAATTTTTTTTCAATCATATGAAATATTTTTATCACATGTTTTTTAAGTGAATATTGTATGAGATTTAATGAATCTCGGGTTTAATGCAACAATTGAATTCATGATTTAAAAAAAATAGGTCAAATCTGAAGGAGACGGACTTAGGAGCATCCCTCCAATATATGAGCGCGACATTAAAAAAACACTTCTAAAAGTGATAAATGATAAAATTGAAATTCATAAAAATAATATTTTAAAGGAACTTTATTAATTTTTTAGATTTTCTAATGATACGTAAAATTATTATATTTTTTGTGGTATATAAATTATTATTCATTTCCAGCCTAAAAATTTGAAATAATTTTTTTATTCACCCTCTTATTTTTAAGGTGGTTCATCTAAAAAATTATTATATTTTATGAAATATATAATAATATATATTAGATTTTCTAAAAGTTAAAAATTTTCTTGTCATAAAATATTGGTATGATTATTAAGAGTAAATTCCATAAGTTATAGAAAACCATATACTGCATATATACACCGACATTTTAGAGAAACAAATAATAAAAAATCATCATGTGAGAATTTCTATATGAACCAAGAAATCATCAAATTGATGATACAAAATTCCAATATAATAGTGAACAATAAATCTGGAGGGGTTGTTAAAAAAACCCATAAAAATGTTTCAAACAAATTGTACTATTATGTTAATGTGTTAAAAACATTTGTTTCAGCAATTTACATCCATGTTTTACCCTTTCACTTTATCATTTGAGTAAATTAAAATTTTTAATAATTTATTTTTCACAGTAACTATCTGTTTAATGAACATACCTACAATGTTTTTTTATAAAAAAATTAACACGGTAATACCTATTCTAAAATATAGTTTGAATAAAACAATTTTTTCGAAGTACAAAATTATTATCCTTATTATTCTAGACAATTGAAAATAAAAATTAATAATTTAGATATTTTTTAAATGAAGTCTAATGGGAAACACTCTATTTTAGTTCCTATAATAATATTATTGAACTACTATGTGAATTTCAATCTATTTTACTCCATATTTTGACTGAACCAACATAATGACACATTGGATTAAAAAAAGGGGTAAATGTTATTTATTATCAAACACTTTATGTGTTGCTTATTTTTTGACAACAGATAAAATATATTAATCACAAAGATCAGGAGTAACAAGATCGAGAAACCAGTGATGAAAAAAATCAAGCCTAATATGGTTTTCTCCAAACAGACAATAAGCATCCAGATGATGTATCGCTTCGTTACCCTCCCTTTTCATGAAGGAGAACGAACAAGCCGTGAAGCAACGACTGAGAGCCTGAATTTTCCTGATGAGGAATCCAAAGGATTGGAGACCAAAATCATTAGAGCTGATGACGTTGATGATGTTGAGACAATCAAATTCAATGTGAATCGAATTCCATCCACAGTCATTTTCAAAGGTTAGATAGGCAAGGACAGCTTGGGCTTCAGCAACAATGGGTTCCCAAAAGGTGCAGATCGACTCTTGTTTGGAAGTAATGTGTTAGGTACCGGGACAAGTAGCGGAAGCCGATGGGCCATAAAATTAAAATTTTTCGCATCACTGGAGAAACGTTATGACGTCGACTCTAGTGAGCTATCCCGATACGGTCCGAGGGGGGTGAGATCCCTTTTATAATTGAGGAGGAGAAGCATTCTTGTAAATATTAAAAGGTAAACACTATTGAGTGGCCCCCTTACATAATGTCCCCCCAATAATTGTAAAAATTATATAAAAGAGTGTAATTGGTCGAAATAATTCTATAAAATGGCTTTTCGACATGTTTATAAGTTATTTTTTCCCTTAAATTAAATTTTTACCATTAAGTGAAATAATTTTTACCTTAATCGTTGAAATTAATTTTAATTACTTTCACTAATATTTTTGGTCGAAAACTAATTTTACCTTATTAGACATTATAAATTATTATTATTGAAAACATTAAATCCATTTTTTCAAATTTAAATCACATAAGTGGTGGAAATTAATTTAAAATTAATTCTGCATATGCGATGAGATGATGGGTTTTTAAAGTAAAAATGTTCAAAAGTTTAAAATGTTTTTATATCTATTTTCAATGTGAAAATGCTTCCAATGACCTAAATTTAATTAATTTATTTAAAATTTATCTAATTACACTTTAAAACCAAATTAATATATAATTTTACAATATAAATAAATGAGAGGGAAAATTAGTTTTGAATTAAAATTCAGTATTTTTCACAATTCATCCAAAAATGAAGTTTTCTAGAAAAATCTAAAAAATTGACCCTAAGAAACTTTTGACACTATGAATTAAAAATTAATTTTATTTTATCAAATTAAATTTCTAAAAGTGTCCAAAAAAAATTTTATTATTGTTTACATAAGGACATAAAAATTAGTTCTTTTGATAAAATAGTATTTTCAAACATATAGAGACTTTACCAAAAAAATATATATTTTTTGTTTTCAATATGTTTTATTTATATGAAACCATTATAAATATTATTTAAAAATTATTTATTACTATTCGTATTAGTATGTTTAATGGATAGGTTATAACAATCATGTTTAAATAATTATAATAATAAAATAATGTTTCGTAGAAACTCAGTGTTGTGTGTAACGCAAGCTAAGCTAGTACTACATGTAGCACAAGATTAATTTGGTGTAGCGTATAACAAAATTATGACTTAGTGTATTGTGAAATTAAATACTTTAAAGAAAATTAATTTATTCAAAAAAAGGTTCATAAAAACTTGGGGTGTTACACCTTTAAAACATTTCCTCGGGTGCTTCTTCCCACATTATATATATATTAGAAGCTAAATATTATCCAATCCGCAGTCTTCATAAAACTCTATTTTTCTATTATTAGGTGTTTTAGGAATCTCGCACATTTTTGATATTTTTAATAATATAAAGAGATATCTAATTATGAATAATTACAAGTTTTTTCATTCCAATTCCTATTTTACTTGGTTTCTCATAAGGATAATAATTCCATTTTCATTCACATTCAGTATTAACACAATTCATCCTGATTCCATCCATTGAATAAATCTAAAAAACATAGTGTGAGAAACAATACTCATAGTAATAAATAATGAAAAATCATCCATAGTATTTATAAATCATTACACCTTCATTTCACTCTATATCACCATAGGTTTGACCTAGGTCATCCATGGTCATCATTTATTCAAATCCTTCATAATGGTTCATAAAGAAAATTTGAGTTAACTCAAGATTATCACCCAAGAGTGTGAAACCAGGTGCGTGGTAAGGGAACACTCACTGTGTACCAGAATTATTGTTGATATATACTCTACTAACTCTTTTCAGGGGTATTACCCCTAGATACATCTATGCTAAAACCATGTTCACTTATAGTATCCAGACAGGGTTGTATTTCTAGGAAAACCACATAATTTAAATATTACCAAAACTTTATAATGTTATATTATACTTATACTTATACACTAGGTTTTCAAAAAAATATTTAATAATAATCTCCAAATGTTGACTAAACCTACCTCTAATACCATCTATAGAGACCTATATTTTTATACATAGATATTATATCTCAATATATGAATATTTAATATATTTTACAAATACATGTCTGAGGACCATAAAGGTTTAGTGTCATTAGATACTAGATACAAAATATTTTTATTTCATAAAATATCTTCAACATATCCAACAAAGATATTAATATATAGTAATTTTCTTAGACATAACCTACTTACCATTCTCCATAACCTGGGGAAAGAAAACATAATAAAAGGTCATCTCATATTCTTAGTAAGTATAAAAAATGGATATATCAATTATCACGTAGTCATAACATGAGAATAAGGGTATAAGAACATAATCTTAACATTTTAAAATCCATTCCCATCATAACATAGATCATAATACTAAGTCATGGAAAAAATCTTGGAATTTCATAAGACATGAATCATAAAGGAGTCAAATAAATGATCCATGAGAATATAACATTGACATAAGAAATAAGTTTGTGGCATAAAAATAAGAATATAAAATCATTTCCTTATTAAATGCTTATTTACAAGACTATTATAGTGGATTGGGTTAACTTTTCTTTCAATTTATCCTTATTCAAGGTTCACTCTCAAGACTATTAGAGTGGATAGAGTGGATAGATTGGATATAGTCCCTTATTGAACTGGGTTCACTCTCCATTCCAATCCTTATTATCTCATGACATATCCATATCTACCCAATAAATTGGAGGGAGATATAATTCTAGGTCCACGAATCACATAATAATAATCCATTCAGATGTGTGCCACAATATCAAAAAACATTCATCATATATCATAACATGTGTAAAGAAATGGGTTTCATAAACATTTCAACAATCATCATAGCATAACCCGTGGAAAATAAATAGGTTTCACAAACATATCATCATTATAATAATATCCATCTAGAGAAAGAATAAGGTTGTTATCATTAGATAATATCACCAATAAAGCATAATTAACATCAAATGATATTATCATAAAAGAAAATTTTCAATAAAACATCACTGGAATATTTCTTAAGGAAAATACCTTTTCATTTTGAAATAACTTATTTAAAAAACAAAAATATTTTAAAAATATTAATGAAAAAAATCATTGAAAATAATCCTTAAAAATTTTAAAGTAATATTCAAACATGGATTAGTCAAGAAAGTGGGAAATTTTTTTCATGTCGTGTATGATAAAGCAATGATTCCTTTCATATTTTTTGTAAAAAGTCAAAAATACCTCCATCAGAAAATATTAAGAAGGTTAATTTTAAACTATTTTTTGAAAAGTTAAACATGGTTAAAAATGGAATTAAACATTAATATAAAATTATTAAAAACATTATTGAAAACATTTTTAATAATAAATAGACATGGAAGAAAAAGTATTTTCGATCGAAGAGAGAAACAAAGTCAGTTTTCCTTAAAAACATTATTTCATTTTCTTGAGTTCTTAAAGAGTGGAAAATGAAAGAAAAACCTGAATTTTCTAGAAATAACCATATTAAAATAAAAAAAAAATTGGATTATTGATAGATATATAATAAAATTTCATCATCATAAGCTTAATTATAAAAAATCCTGATAAACAATGAGATTATAACATAAATCCATTACCTCAAGTTCAACTTTCTTTGAAAGTGATATAAAATCATATATAATCAATTTAAAATTATTATAATTCTATAGAAAAGTAATTTAGATGATTATAATATCATATATTATCCACTTATAACATTTTAATACCCATTAATTAATTATTCCTTATTAAAATCATCTCTTTCACATGTTAACTGTTTCATTTTCCATGAGAATTTTGGTTGATTAGTTTTGATACTTATACTTTAATCATGGTTAAATAATCTAAAAATTATAATAAGGATATAAATATAATATATTTTAATCATATATATATATATATATATATATATATATATAGTCATCCATAAAAGTTATAGATAGAAAATTGATTTACGTCGTTCATAAAGACAGTAGACCATACGTACACATGAACATTGTTTTCATTTTCTAACAAAAAGAATAAAAGAAATATAAATATTATTTTATCATTATAAACCCATAATTATATAATTAATAACATATATATACATTAAATCTATTCTTATTACCATCTATTTAAAGAATAAATGAAAAATGAATCACATCGTTTTTTGGAGGTGGTAGTCCACACGTACGCACGAGTGGCGTTATCATTTTCCAACGGATGGGAAGGTAAGAAAGAATATATGATTTTAAAATTAAATAATAATAATTATTTCATCTATATCATATATAAACATTAACCAATCATAATATCCATCTATGAAATATGGTGACGGAAAATAAATTGTATCCCTATGTGGAGGTGGTAGTCCACACATACGCACGAGTGATACTTCTACTTCCCATTTGATGGAAAAGAGGGTTAATAATGGTGGTTTCATAATCATAATAAAATATTATTATATTTAGGATAATTAATTTAATATTTTATTATTAATACCATATATTTATATGAGGTATAAGAGGAAATAATTTAAAATAGGTTGAGTAGGATGATTACCTTCTCTTCGATAGACATTATTTTAATCCCTTCTTAAGGACCCTTGTAATGGTATTTTAGGTATAAAATAAACTCTAATTAATGTATATTTAATTTTATAATTTAATTTTTCAGATTTTTTCTGAGATATATGAAATAGTTTAGTGTAGAAAATATAAAGTAGGGGTGTCCTTTTATAAGTGGGGGAGAGGACACACTAGGAATTTCTTAAAATATTAAAAAATAATAATTTCATACTCAAGAAAAAGGATTCAAAATGGACAAATATTTGATGGTGGGATTGTATTAGTTTGAAATATGGTTATAAAATAATATTTATACAAGTTTAATTATCAAAATTACCCTTATCTCTTGGTCCCCCCCCCCCAATAAATTCTTTTTAACCTTAACTGGGGAAATGACTTTTTCAATCATTAAGGGTTATAATTTTACTTATAAGGTAAAAATGACTCATAAAATAAAAAGGTATAAAATTTTAGATCATTTATCATTATAATTTACCTATTTATATATTTTTATTATTTTTAAATAATTAAATAAAATATTATTTTTCATAAAATGTTATTAATGTTATTTTTAACATTATTCAATAAATTTGAATTTAACCACATCAAGATAAAAAAATTAATTCAAATATAAACTCTTTTAAAAAAAATTATACATTATTATTAACCATAAAATTCATGTTATTCCATAATTCATCCAAAAAATATTACTTTTGATGTTTTTTAAAATCATTTACTTTGATTTTTCTACTACTTGCACAAGCACTGTGTCAGCGTTATGTAAGAATTTAAGGTAATTATACCACTACTAAAAATTAAAAATAAATTACCATCATAAAAATAAATTAATCATGTTCAAGATAAAATTTTAAAACCATTATAACATATTATTATCCCTATGAGAACATATAAAAGAAATTAAAAGCAAGATAGTTGTATTTTTGGAATTTTCTTTACTTAAAACAATATAAATGTTATTATTAAGGAAAAATTGATCAAAAGTGATATATACTATAATTTTGGGTGGATATGGTCGAATTAATCCCATAATATGAAATAAATATAATTTTTGGGTTGATTTTGAGACCTTATCTCAAGGTTTTAACACTTTTTTACCTATTTTACCCATACCAAGGTGACAAATATTTACCATGTTTACTATTTATAATGACCAAAAATAAAAGGGATATATATAACAAATTTGAACCTCATGATTCCAAATATGGTATATATTTTTAATATTAAATATATATATACATATATGAAAGAAATCAATAAGAAGGATGGTTCAATGCGCCTTTGCATTGATTATCGTGAGCTCAACAAAATCACGATAAAAAACAAGTATCATATTCCATGAATAGATCACTTGTTTGGTCAGCTACATGGTGCACAATACTTCTCCAAGGTGGATCAATGGTCGGGATATTACCAAGTAAGGGTAAAGGAGGAGGATATCCTCAAGATTGCTTTTCGTACAAGGTACAGGAAATATGAATTCATAGTAATGCCTTTCGGACTCACCAATTCTTCAAAAATATTCATGGACTTGATGAATAGAGTCTTTAGAGATTAACTTAAAAAATTGTGGTAGTATTTATAGATGAAATTCTAATATACTCTAAAACAAAGGAGGAGCATGAGGATAACCTAATCACTGTACTAGAGACCTTGCGAAAGGAAAAGTTGTATGCAAAGTACAACAAGTGTTAGTTCTGGAAATCTCATTCTTGGGTCATATTGTCACGAACCAGCCCGGGTCGACCCTGAACCGGTCGCCCGAGCCGGTCCGCGGCAAGTCCCGAGGGGCGTTCCCGATCCCCCCGGGATGGCAACAAGTGTCGGGCATTGAAAGTTGATCGTTGGGAACGATTTCAGCCCAAACAAAAGTAAATAGAACAGAATAAATAAACACTAACAGCGGAAAAGAAATAAAAGCAACATGACCACGTACCTCCGTGTGACCTCTCAGGTCACCACCCAGCCAGAGAGCAACCTCGCTCCAACACTGAGCGACTCAAAACAGAAGACCTGAGCAAGGAAAGACCTACAACTGAAATGATAATATAGGCGTGAGCATTAAAAATGCCCAGTAGGTAAGCCAAAGTAAACCACTGAATCCAAATGTTTCCTTTCCCAAGAAATCCGTTGACACAGGTTTAAAAAAAATACAATTATAAAATAGATTTTTCACATTTAGAAATAAACAACATGTTTTCCCCATTTGAAAACCCAACGCACACTATAAATCACTTTCAAAACCATTTCATGTTTTTATAAACAAAACCAAATACAGATAATACTACGACTGTGAAAAAAGAGAACAGGTAAGTGGTACAGGCTGAAAAACAAACCAGTGAAACAGGAAGTAAACAAGCAATGCAAGATGCAAGTAGTGAAAAGGACACAAGTAACAGTATAAGCTGTAAAGAAGAACTGTAAGTAAACAATCAAGGAATCAAGTAACAATGGGTGATCCTAAACATCCCTAGAAAACCCCTGGACGTACTCGGGTTCAGACTACCTGCCGGCATGGTACTCCACAGTCAATAACCAACTGGCCGCCCTAATAGCCAACCAGTGGCACATCCCACCTGGCCTGTCCACAACTCCAGAGGGTACCAACCCGTCTAATCAGGGTTAGCAAGCAACCTTTACTCGATAATCTACAAGACGCCCAGGAACCCATGGTGGTTTTAGTAACACTGTGTAAGTGGGAGGCCCACGCACGTGTGACTCATCTCACCGCACTTGCCAACCCCTTACACGGACATCGCTACACGACAACCCTCGAAGAGAAGTCCCCCTGTAGAGATTCCCTCACAAGTACGCATAGATATATATATATGTACAAACACTTCACAATTAATAAAGTGCCAACCGGGCCTTCACGTCATTTAATTATCAAAACTATTTTTTTTATAAAACACCTGGAGTTGTCAAGCGAGCACTTGGTTTTACAAAAAAAACAAACAGCTTTACACGAATATTTCACAGTATCATTTTAAGTAACTCTAAACACTGTTTTTGTATTAAGTAAAGGGCCAAACGGGCATATCTTCGTAGATTTCTTTTTAAACAAGTTCGATGTGTCTCAAAAAGAGGCGAAAACGTTTTGAAACCAAGAACCATTTAGAAAAGTCGAGATTTCGAGAAAATAAAAATAAATGGTAACAATTTCAAACACCATCTTCATTTGAGGACACATCCATGTGTGCACCTGGTGCACCCATGGATGTGTCAACATCCAATGGTGCGTCAAACCGGCAAGGGGGCACGACAACACTTCCAAATGATACTAAATTTCATAAAACTAACCAGCACAGGATAATAAGATCCAAGAATGATTCTTTCTTTATAAAAAGGAAACACCGCTCAAGGCAACCAATGATCACAAAGAGAACATAAGCATTTAGTTCCATGTTAGCTGGCAACGCCTAAACAGGTGCACTATATAAACAATAAAAGTACAGGACAATATCTAGTGCACAACTACCTTGGCATAAAATATAATTGCTTCAAACATAACTTTCGAATAAAAACTATAGATTTTAAAACACCAAAATAAGCCGCGCAAGGATATCATAAACACGCGAATTATGGAATAAAATTTATTTAAAACAATTCAAGCATCAGCAGAGTACCTCGGAAAGGAAATAATTGAATTCACCTACCTCAAACAAGGAGCGGATGCGACGGAAACCCAGCAGAAGGTAGAACGATCCTTCGCGGACAACTGTGCACGCTGAACAGTGAAAAAGTACACGTCACTCAACCCGCGACCGAAAAAAAAGATTAATATAAATTAAATATAAACACCAAGATGCCACGAAGGAAAAATAAATAATTAAATAAATTAATAAATTAATTAATAAACAAATAAGCAATTAAACAAATATATATAGATAAATAACGCATACAAAAATAACCAAGAGAATAAATAAATAAATAACAATAATAATTTTGCACAATAATAATATAATAGTAATAACAATATTAATATAATACAATAATAATAATAATAATATGATAACCAAATAAAAATAATAATTATGATATAATAATAATAATATAAAATAATATTAACATTATAATATTAATAATAATAATATAATAACAATAGCATAATAATAATAATAATATAATAATAAGAAGAAGAATAACATAATGTAATAATAATAGTAAGTATAACATAATATAATAATAATAATAATAATAATAATAGAAAAGATATTAACATTATATCATTAATAATAATATTATTATTAACATGATAAAAAAAACAAAACATAAAAAAGAAAACTTACTGTGAAGGGGGAACGGGAGCGCGCAGGGGGGGGGGACGCCGGACGGCAGCGAGGGCGACGGCGGCTGGGTGCAGGTGCGGCTGCTTCTGGGTGCGGCGAAGGAAGCCGGAGGTCGGCACAGGGGGGGTGTCTCCGCGGCAGAGCGAGGTAGGAGGAGAGCGGGGCGGAGGCCGGAACGGCGGAGAAGCAGGGGGGAAACGAGTCGGTGATGGGGACAGGAGCCGGACGCTGGGTGCGGGGCGCGGAGGGAGTCGAGCGGGACGGCGCCGGAGGGAGCCGGGGCTGGCCGGTGCAGGAAAAAAAACAGGGAGGGCGGCGCGGGTAATCCGGGACGGCGGCTGGGGGAAAGGAAACGGGACGGCGGCGGTCGGGCACGGGCTGAAGGAGGGAGGCCAGGGCAGGGCGCGGCGGGGCGAGGCGGAGAGGAAGCCGAGACGGCGGCTGGGTGCACGGCGCGGCGGAAGCCGGCGTGGCAGAAGGGAGGGGGTGCGCGCGGGAGGTGGCGGAGCCGGGAGGCCGGCTGTCGGCTGGCGGAGGAGGCTGGCGCGGCGAAGTCGCAGGTCGGAAGTTGTGGAGTGAGCGGGAGTCGGCCGCTGTCACCGGAGCGGAGGAGGAGCCGGGTGCTGCTCGGTGCGGTGAAGGGGAGACAGAGGAAAACGGGGGATGGGGTGGCGGCTACGGGAATAGGAATTAGGGTTTGGGGGGGTTAAACAAAAAAACTATATATATATATATACATAATAAATAATAATAATGATAATAATAATAATAATAATAATAATAATAATAATAATTGTAATAACCTTATAATAATTGTAATAATAACCATAATAATAATAATAGAAGACTAAATAAAAGAATAAAATCTAATCTTCATAATAATAAAAATTTATAATAATAATATTAATAAAACTTTATAATAATAATAATAAATAAACTTTATAATAATAATGATAAAATAAAATAAATAAAAATAATAATAATAATAATAATAAAATGACAACATAAAATTCTCAATTTTAAACATCGGGCGAACACGTAGTCACCCGGGCCAACCGCACGGTCACCGCTAACGATGCGATGACCGCGCACTGGCGCGAAACCCTTCAACATAAATAAACGTTAAAAATTCAGACCGAGGCCAAAAAAAAAAGAGTGAGATAAGGGTATCTGCGGTCGGGGTGTGACAATTCTCCCCACCACAGACACTTTCTTCCCCCAGAAAGTCACCAGGCCAAAATCCGGTCAAGATTTAAGTCCATGCCCCAACGGAACTAAAGGAACCAGAGAGAACTGAGAATCTCGGGGATGACCTTACTCTGCACAGGTCACACCTGACCGATTCAAGAGAAAACTGGGGTCCGAGATTGAGGGGAGAACACTAAGGGGTTCTCCCCACCACAAGAACTTAACTAGTGCGGAAAAGTTGACCATCTAAATAGACAACCCTAGAAAAAGGGGGGTCGACGCGGGAACTCCCAACCAATTCAAACCAACTCTTATAACACGATTACTACAACACCTCTGTCGAAACCTTGAACCCATGACTAGAGTCAACAACCTTCAACCCCAGGGAAAACCCATAGAAAAAGACTTAACCAGACACCGAGTTGAAAACGTGACCCATTGAAAACCATGAAACATGACCACATCTGACGAGCATTGGTAAACTAGGGTCAACCCACCGAAGGGTCAACCACACTTTTAAGAAAGACACACGATTCAGAATACCACGTCCACACAACAAGTCTGCTTAGATTATCATAGAACAAGCCCACCATCACTTTATAGAAAAACAACGCATTTACAACGTTGTTGGAACCTCAATAGTAGGGAAACAAACATGAAAAGGTTTTTAGTTGCTCCACCGTCCACACGGAATACAGAACTTGGACCAAGGCTTCACAACCCTGGGAAACTCCAGACTGTGCGCGAGCTTCACCCCGAGACTTGTGGCTGGGGATCTGATGGCTGAAGCATCTTCTGCCTCACAGTCAGGTACTGACATTCTCTAATCACATCTTCCTCTTCAAGCGACGCTTCTTGCAAAACTTCTCCAGATGACCCAGACAACCGCAGCGATGACACGTCTTCGGAGGGTTGCGACAAGACGGCTTTAAATGCCCGAAAAGACCACACTGAAAGCATACCATCAAACGTTCTGATGAACTGGAAGCTGGAACCAAAGGGGATAACTCCTTAGGAACAGGTATCTCTGGCGCCTTTTCCTCACCAGAGGGGGAACTCTTACGAACAACAACAGGGGACGCTGAAGTACTAACCACCCGCACACCGGAAACCAACTCAGCCAAGAAAGCTTCCTCCACCAGCTTCTCAAAACAAAGGTCTTTAGGAGGGAGGACTCGCTCCTTGATCTCTGGACGAAGACCCCCAGTGAAAAGAGAGGCCTTCATGAGCTCATGCGACGCTACATCTGGAGAAAAGGTAATTAGTTCCTTGAAATGGTCAACATATGCCTTCACCGTCCGTTGACCTTGTTGAATATGCACAAGCTCTCCCTTTTTCTCCAGCTTCACTTCTTCAGGTACAAACCATTGGATGAAAACAATTCTAAATACATCCCACGTCATTTCAACTTGCGTCGATGGTGGGGAAACCACCTTCCACTGGTCCAGAGCTGGACCCTCAAACAACTCCATAATTGCACGAACCTTAACATTATTGGGAGTTCCCAACGTTATAAAGACACGCTCCACTTCCTCGATCCATTCCACTGCCTCTAACGGACCTTGATCACCATGAAGAATAAGAAAAGTCTGAGGACTAAAAACTGGGCATGACATATCTGAATCCTTAGAGACCTTTCTGGGCGGCATTTCCTGAGTGATATATAAAACACAAAGCCAAAACCAACATCAAATCGAAGCAACATCAATAAAAGCACCTTCATCAAAAACAGTCAGCACAAGGACCAAACAAACACAACATAACCCAAAATAAAATCTCCTCTTCAAAATCCCCTTTTCATTTTTGATTTCAAAACCACCCTTTTTCTAGATCACTTTCCAAAAACCAATCCATTTTCCAACCAAAAACTTTCCAAAACCATTTCCTCTTTAAAACCAATTTAGAAAACAAGGTCAAGCCCTTAACTTCAAATACACACCCAGGTAATCTCATGAACCGTTGCACATGTCTTTATCCACTTTCCATTCATACGTGCATCAATCCACACTTTCCATGCATTCTCACACATGTGCAAACGTTCATAAAGAGGACCTGGGGTTTCATCCCGAACCATTCTTAACCAATTCCAAGCAAACAACAGATTTTCAAATCAAGAGATTTCAGTTTTAAAACCCATTTCATACATTCAAAGTCTTTTAAAAGAAACCAGTCCAATTTTCAAAAAACCTTTTTCATTTCCAACAACGCACCCACACAAACCAAAACGAAAGCAGCAACCAAGTTTGCATCACTCACTGAAATGAGGGACTAGTAGTCACGCTCAACCTGGCGACATGGTAGTGGGCCATGTCCCAAGTCAGCGTCGACCACTAGGAGGAATTCAAACCACGTACTCGGACTCCACATGGGTCACTACTCCATGTGAAATCACGATGTAACGTCGGCTTGCCTCCATTATCATCTCTCAATCCAAGACAAACCAGAAAAGACAAGGACGCAATTCCCAAACTACCCCTGGTAACTCGAAGATCAGTGCGAGCAAGAGTCCGCGACGCTCTTCCCGTACCTACCCATCGAGTTCCGACAGTCCTAATCTCCTTCTACCGGAAAACCCAAATAACAAGAACCACCTCTGATACCATTTTGTCACGAACCAGCCCGGGTCGACCCTGAACCGATCGCCCGAGCCGGTCCGCGGCAAGTCCCGAGGGGCGTTCCCGATCCCCCCGGGATGGCAACAAGTGCCGGGCATTGAAAGTTGATCGTTGGGAACGATTTCAGCCCAAACAAAAGTAAATAGAACAGAATAAATAAACACTAACAGCGGAAAATAAATAAAAGCAACATGACCACGTACCTCCGTGTGACCTCTCAGGTCACCACCCAGCCAGAGAGCAACCTCGCTCCAACACTGAGCGACTCAAAACAGAAGACCTGAGCAAGGAAAGACCTACAACTGAAATGATAATATAGGCGTGAGCATTAAAAATGCCCAGTAGGTAAGCCAAAGTAAACCACTGAATCCAAATGTTTCCTTTCCCAAGCAATCCGTTGACACAGGTTTAAAAAAAATACAATTATAAAATAGATTTTTCACATTTAGAAATAAACAACATGTTTTCCCCATTTGAAAACCCAACGCACACTATAAATCACTTTCAAAACCATTTCATGTTTCTATAAACAAAACCAAATACAGATAATACTACGACTGTGCAAAAAGGGAACAGGTAAGTGGTACAGGCTGAAAAACAAACCAGTGAAACAGGAAGTAAACAAGAAATGCAAGATGCAAGTAGTGAAAAGGACACAAGTAACAGTATAAGCTGTAAAGAAGAACTGTAAGTAAACAATCAAGGAATCAAGTAACCATGGGTGATCCTAAACATCCCTAGAAAATCCCTGGACGTACTCGGGTTCAGACTACCTATCGGCATGGTACTCCACAGTCAATAACCAACTGGCCGCCCTAATAGCCAACCAGTGGCACATCCCACCTGGCCTGTCCACAACTCTAGAGGGTACCAACCCGTCTAATCAGGGTTAGCAAGCAACCGTCACTCGATAATCTACAAGACGCCCAGGAACCCATGGTGGTTTTAGTAACACTGTGTAAGTGGGAGGCCCACGCATGCGTGACTCATCTCACCGCACTTGCCAACCCCTTACACGGACATCGCTACACGACAACCCTCGAAGGGAAGTCCCCCTGTAGAGATGCCCTCACAAGTACGCATAGATATATATATATGTACAAACACTTCACAATTAATAAAGTGCCAACCGGGCCTTCACGTCATTTAATTATCAAAACTATTTTTTTTATAAAACACCTGGAGTTGTCAAGCGAGCACTTGGTTTTACAAAAAAAAACAAACAGCTTTACACGAATATTTCACAGTATCATTTTAAGTAACTCTAAACACTGTTTTTGTATTAAGTAAAGGGTCAAACGGGCATATCTTCGTAGATTTCTTTTTAAACAAGTTCGATGTGTCTCAAAAAGAGGCGAAAACATTTTGAAACCAAGAACCATTTAGAAAAGTCGAGATTTCGAGAAAATAAAAATAAATGGTAACAATTTCAAACACCATCTTCATTTGAGGACACATCCATGTGTGCACCTGGTGCACCCATGGATGTGTCAACATCCAATGGTGCGTCAAACCTGCAAGGGGGCACGACAACACTTCCAAATGATACTAAATTTCATAAAACTAACCAGCACAGGATAATAAGATCCAAGAATGATTCTTTCTTTATAAAAAGGAAACACCGCTCAAGGCAACCAATGATCACAAAGAGAACATAAGCATTTAGTTCCACGTTAGCTGGCAACGCCTAAACAGGTGCACTATATAAACAATAAAAGTGCAGGACAATATCTAGTGCACAACTACCTTGGCATAAAATATAATTGCTTCAAACATAACTTTCGAATAAAAACTATAGATTTTAAAACACCAGAATAAGCCGCTCAAGGATATCATAAACATGCGAATTATGGAATAAAATTTATTTAAAACAATTCAAGCATCAGCAGAGTACCTCGGAAAGGAAACAGTTGAATTCACCTACCTCAAACAAGGAGCGGACGCGACGGAAACCCAGCAGAAGGTAGAACGATCCTTCGCGGACAACTGCGCACGCTGAACAGTGAAAAAGTACACGTCACTCAACCCGCGACCGAAAAAAAAGATTAATATAAATTAAATATAAACACCAAGATGCCACGAAGGAAAAATAAATAATTAAATAAATGAATAAATTAATTAATCAATTAATTAATAAACAAATAAGCAATTAAACAAATATATATAGATAAATAACGCATACAAAAATAACCAAGAGAATAAATAAATAAATAACAATAATAATTTAGCACAATAATAATATAATAGTAATAACAATATTAATATAATACAATAATAATAATAATAATAATAATATGATAACCAAATAATAATAATAATTATGATATAATAATAATAATATAAAATAATATTAACATTATAATATTAATAATAATAATATAATAACAATAGCATAATAATAATAATAATATAATAATAATAAGAAGAATAACATAATGTAATAATAATAGTAAGTATAACATAATATAATAATAATAATAATAATAATAGAAAAGATATTAACATTATATCATTAATAATAATATTATTATTAACATGATAAAAAAAACAAAACATAAAAAAGAAAACTTACTGTGAAGGGGGAACGGGAGCGCGCAGGGGGGGGGACGTCGGACAGCGGCGAGGGCGACGGCGGCTGGGTGCAGGTGCGGCTGCTTCTGGGTGTGGCGAAGGAAGCCGGAGGTCGGCACAGGGGGGTGTCGCCGCGGCGGAGCGAGGCAGGAGGAGAGCGGGGCGGAGGCCGGAACGACGGAGAAGCAGGGGGGGAAACGGGTCGGTGATGGGGACAGGAGCCGGACGCCGGGTGCGGGGCGCGGAGGGAGTCGAGCGGGACGGCGCCGGAGGGAGCTGGGGCTGGCCGGTGCAGGAAAAAAAAACAGGGAGGGCGGCGCGGGTAAGCCGGGACGGCGGCTGGGGGAAAGGAAACGGGACGGCGGCAGTCGGGCGCGGGCTGAAGGAGGGAGGCCAGGGCAGGGCGCGGCGGGGCGAGGCGGAGAGGAAGCCGAGACGGCGGCTGGGTGCACGGCGCGGCGGAAGCCAGCGTGGCAGAAGGGAGGGGGTGCGTGCGGGAGGTGGCGGAGCCGGGAGGCCGGCTGTCGGCTGGCGGAGGAGGCTGGCGCGGCGAAGTCGCAGGTCGGAATTTGTGGAGTGAGCGGGAGCCAGCCGCTGTCACTGGAGCGGAGGAGGAGCCGGGTGCTGCTCGGTGCGGTGAAGGAGAGACAGAGGAAAACGGGGGATGGGGTGGCGGCTACGGGAATAGGAATTAGGGTTTGGGGGGGTTAAACAAAAAAACTATATATATATATATATATACATAATCAATAATAATAATGATAATAATAATAATAATAATAATAATAATAATTGTAATAACCTTATAATAATTGTAATAATAACCATAATAATAATAATAGAAGACTAAATAAAAGAATAAAATCTAATCTTCATAATAATAAAAATTTATAATAATAATATTAATAAAACTTTATAATAATAATAATAAATAAACTTTATAATAATAATGATAAAATAAAATAAATAATAATAATAATAATAATAATAAAATGACAACATAAAATTCTCAATTTTAAACATCGGGCGAACACGTAGTCACCCGGGCCAACCGCACGGTCACCGCTAACGATGCGATGACCGCGCACTGGCGCGAAACCCTTCAACATAAATAAACGTTAAAAATTCAGACTGAGGCCAAAAAAAAAGAGTGAGATAAGGGTATCTGCGGTCGGGGTGTGACACATATCATCTTAAGCAATAGAATATCTGTATATCCCTCCAAGATAGATGCAATAGAGGGATGGACAAGGCCAACATCAGTGATGAATATCTATAGCTTCATGGGGTTAGCTGGATATTATCACCGATTTGTGAGAAATTTTTCATGATTGTCAAGCCCTCTTACCAAGCTAACTCATAAGGAAGTCAAGTTTTCTTGGAGTGATGAGTGCAAAGATAGCTTCAAGGAGTTGAAAAGAAGGTTTATCACTGCACTCAATCCCACACTACCCATAAGTGGAGAACTTTTTGTGGTATTCAATGATGATTCGAAGAAGGGCCTGGGATGTGTGTTGATGCAAAATAACAAAGTCATTGCCTATGCTTCAAGGAAATTTAAAGTTCGTGAGAAAAACTATCCAACGCATGATCTAGAGTTTGATACATTAATATTCACTTTAAAAATTTGGCGACATTACTTATTTGTGTAGAAGTGTGAAATATACATAGTTCACAAAATACTCAAGTATATATTCACACAGAAAGAGTTGAACATGCACCAAAAAAGATTATTAGAGCTGATCAAAGATTATGACTACTCAATTCATTACCACCCTAGGAAAAAAAAGGTGGTGGATGATCTAAGTAGAAAGGACATAGTGATTCTATCATTGATTATAATTGAAAAGGATCCAATATTCTTAGATTTTATGAAGATGGAAATGGAAATCATAAAGAAGGGAACATCATCAATCCTTTCACAAATGATTTCTCAACCATCACTTTTGGAAAGGTAAAAGGATGCTCAAAAGGATTATGTGGGAGTTCAGAAGAAAGTGGAAACTATCAGAAAAGGTAAATCCTCATATTTCAATGTTAA
Organism: Viscum album; assembly: GCA_963277665.1. Taxonomy (NCBI): domain Eukaryota; kingdom Viridiplantae; phylum Streptophyta; class Magnoliopsida; order Santalales; family Viscaceae; genus Viscum; species Viscum album. The sequence goes on along the minus strand of OY728121.1, from coordinate 847,064,191 downwards.
TGAAGAAGTAATTATGAGATTTGGGTCAATACTATGTGTTCCATCAAATCTAGAGTTAAAGAATAAACTTTTGGATGATGCATATAGTTCGAATTTCTCCATTCATCCAGGAAATACAAAGATGTATCTAGATATATAAGAGAATTATTGGTGGGATAAAATGAATAAGTGGATCACTGAGTATACATAAAATTGTCTGGTATGTCAGCAAGTGAAGGCTGAGAGGCATAAGTCTAAGGGGATAATAAAACCATTACCCATAAAAACATTGAAATGGGAGAATGTCACCATGGACTTTGTCACCAGACTTCTGAATACATCTAGAGGAAACAATTATATCTGGGTTTTTTTGGATCATCTTACAAATATTGAACACTTTATTTTAATTCTAGAGGATTTCTCATTAGATCAACTGACACAGATATACATCAAATAAGTGGTATGGCTGCATGAGGTACCACAAACTATTGTATCTGATCGAGATCCAAGATTCAACTACATGTTCTGGAAGTGTCTCCAACATTCTCTAAATGATGAGATGAACTTTAGTATGGCTTATCATCATCAAAATGATGTCTAATATGAGTGGAATATCCAAACACTTGAGGATATGTTGAGACCATGCTCAATGGACTTCAATGGAGTATGGGATCAATATCTTCCTCCGGTTGAGTTCTCTTACAATAACAGTTTCCACTCAAGCATCTAAATGGCTCCTTATGAATCCCTTTATGGGAAGAGGTGCAGAACACTGGCATATTGGGATGAATTTGGTGAGTGAAAACTCTTAGGTCCAGAAATGGTCAAAGAAATGGCGGAGAAGGTCAAGACCATCCAGCAGCACATTAAAGCTACTCAGATTCGACAAAAGCGCTATGTTGATAATCATCGATGAGATCTAGAGTTTGATGTCAGAGAAATGGTATTCCTCTACATATCATCGTGGAAGAGAGTTATGAGATTTGAGAATAAGGGAAAGCTTTGTCCAAGGTACATTGTCCCTTTTGAGATCCTTGATCGCATTGGAGCAGTGACCTATCAACTAGCACACCCATCGAACCTCTCTCAAGTGCATGATGTATTCCATGTATCACTCTTGAGGAACTACATACCTAACCCATCTCATGTACTCAATCCAGAGGTGGTATCATTGGATAATGACATCTCCTATGAAGATAAGTTGGTGAATATCATAGATTATAGGGAAAAAGTTCTACGAAATAATACAATGCCCCTCATCAAGGTGTTGTGGTGAAACCACAAGTTTGAAGAAGCAATGTGGGGATCAGAGGAAGCGATGAAGCAGAGTTACCCTCGTCTGTTTTAGTGTGGGAAAAGAAAATTTCTAGGGAAAAATTTCTTAATGGGGGGATATTGTAACGACCCAAACTTTTATTAATGAAAATTCCTCTTGATCTAATTAAATGTATTATTATGTAAAATAGTTATATAAAACATATGCACATCCTTGGTTTTATGTTTTTGGATTTTAAATTACCTTTAATAATTTTTACCATTGATAATATAGTTGTTGAATAGTGATCACATGATTAGTATAAATATAGGGCTTTAATAAATCCAATTTACTCAGACAAAGGAAGTGATGGCCTCATCCAGTAGAATTTCTCTATACGAATCCTATTTGTTAGAGCCTGGAAAGGAGGTAGCATCAATGGGCTTCTATCTTGACCAAACCCAAGCTAATCTTCAACACATTAAGCTTTAATTGAATCACATATGGGAGAAGTGTAAGTCAATATAGATTACCACCCGAGCGATGTTATCTGAGCCGCCCCAAGAGTCGGTCATCATTGCACACCTTACCATTTGGTCTTATGCAGGTTTTATAAGGAGTTATGTAGCAAGACCCTACCACTATGATTATTTGCAATATTTTTTGTATAAATAATATATATTGATTTTATTATTGTTACTTTGTAAATGGTTTTTAAATCACAAATAGTATTTTTGGTTAATATTCAATTAAGAAAGCTATTTTGATGAATTAATGGATTTTTGGATTAAATAATATTTTAATAAATTATTATTAATAAATTAATTTTTATTAAATATAAATGATCGTATAATTTTTATGAATACAATTGTAATTTTTATTAAGGTTTGAAAGCTGTTTTTGTCAAAACCCATGAATTTTCGATAAATGTCAGTTTCTATTTTAAAAGTAAAAATTCACATATTTAGAAAATTATTTAGATAAAATGAATATTATTTTTGTATTCAGGATGCAAAAATTATCTAATGGTGAATTTTTCATAATTTTCTGAGACATTCAAATTTTTAGGTAAAAAATAAATACAGTTTAAATATATAATGTGTTTTATGACATCATAATGACCCAATAGTAATGTAATAAAATAATATAAAAGGTATTTTTGGCCCATATATGTTTTACCTTTAAAATAATGTGATTTTAGATTTTTTTTATTAATTTTATAATGTCTTAGTGGACCCTCCAAGACTTATAAACTATTTTAACATTTTAAAATGATTTCCTTGAGAGTGTGACCCAAATCCACATAAGCAAGCCTATTTTTTTTATTATGTTCATACATTGGCCTTATAAAATATTTTTTTTCACTCCAATTTTCCAAAAACCATGGGAAAAACACCTTGGGATGGTTTTTTTTTATTAGTTTAATATGTAGTGTCCAAAACCTAAATAATAAATAATTTCCTCTCATTTCCTATATAAATTCACTCAATATCTCATTCAACTTCACTCAAAACCTTTGGAGCTTGACCAATGTAACACCCCAACCCCAGTTACCCAGAGTCGGTGCATTATTACATAACATTGGCATGATCACAAGAAAGATCAAATCTCGAAAGACCGATTGGTTTAGTAGCCTTGGAAACACTAGATATATTCATAAAGTTTTACATTATAAAAATGAAAACTACAACAATATAGTCTCCATAGACCAAACTCTTATCCCCTCATACTATCCCTGCAGGTCATTCATAATTTACTTCTTCATATCCTGGGAAAAATAAAACATAGAAAATGGGTGATCTCAAATTCCCAGTAAGGATAACAATATAGCCGAAACTTTCATAAATAAGAATAAACATTTAAGGCAGTGTATAACTAAAACAAAAGCCTTTTAAACATGAACTTCAACATAGTATTGCAAAAATAAAATGAAATAATGCCATTTACTTATTCACATGGATATTCTACTAATTTAATAATCACATGCAATATCAATAACCACTTTCATAATGATGGAATGCATAATGCCAGACTATCATAACCACATAGCCAAGGCCTCGTGCCAAGACTACAAATAAGATTTTGTCAAGGCCTTGTGCCAAGACACTATTTTGTCTCATGAGACCTACCGATGCATCGAGGAGCTATATCGGGCTCCACCCGTCACATATTAAGTCCAATGCATTCCCATATGAAAAGGTTTAAACAAAACATAAACATTCGTATTAAAACTAGCATACAAAATGTCAATACTTTCTCCATAAACCATGAATGGTATAAAAATAACACATCCACAGTAAAACATATCACAAAACCTTCAATACAATAAAAAAGTTTTGTATCATAATAAATAAAATTAAAATAATCTTAAAATCCATCAAAGTATGTTGACATAGATGAAATCAAAACTATTTTGGAGAAATATCTCTTTTCTCGAAATCATTGAAAAGTCACACATTTATAAAGGAAGTAATTTAAAAGAGATTTTTGAATAAAAGTGTCCCATACCACTTTGAAACTTTTGAAAAGAAATATTATTTCAAAGACTTCATGTCCATATAAATAAATCCTTAAAATCATTTTGAAAACATGGACATTAATTAAAAAGATTTAGAAAGATAAATCTTTAAAACATTTAAAATTATGATCTTGATAAAGAGTACCTTTCACAAATTATTAAAATATTCATTTTGAAATCATTTAAAAGTCACATAATTATAAAATAAAACATTTACATTGAAAATATTATTATAAGCTTGTAAGAGAAGCTTTGACGATTTTATAACGGCGGTAAATAGGCGCACCTGCCGTATAAGTTAAAAAAACATTCTTACCTTAATCCTATCGAAAAGGTTAAAAAGCATCTTGTTTGGAAAATGACAGAAAGATTCCTTTATAAAACTCTTATAAAAAGTCAAACAAGGGTATAAATGAATTTAACCCATATTCTTGTAAATGCTGAAAATTTTTTGAAATACATTTTGAAGAAACATGGATGTGGATGATAAAAAAAATCCCAGTAGATTACTACGTATAAACAACCTCGGATAATGGAGAGATTGCGAAATAAACCCTTACCTTGTACTTTTCCTTGGTTGGGGTAGGTTAACCTCCTGTATAATGGTGAAATAATTGTTATTAAATTATTCAATAATCATATACATTAATATGATATCATATATGATCTTTTAACATTTCTTTGTTAATAATATCTTAGAATTATCGTCATTTCGGGTGTTAACTTACTCGTTTTATTTTATATGTTTTGTTACGTAATACATGTTTGTCATGGATAGGTTGGATATTATTCATATACAGAATTATATCAAGTCCTTAAACATTATTTTTAAATTATCAAAAGATAATTATATTTTAATGGATATGATGGAGAATGAATCTCATCGCGTTCGTGGAGACGGTAGTCCGTACATACGCACGAGCGACAATATCCTTCTTTTGATATTAAAATAATATATAAATGGATGTTATATCATATATACAGAATTATTAACATGTTATATTTATTATTTACATGAGTCAAACATCATTATTATACCCATGAAAATAATAATATATTGAATAACAATTACACCACGACGTGGAGACGGTAAGCCGTACGTACGCACGTATGGTGACATGTTATTCAAAGGGTGGATAGAATACTGAATATGGTTGTACCATATTTATAATAACATCACATTATATATATGATACTGGAGTTATTATTTTAGAATGGTAAAAACAAAGGAAGAAGAAGTGGAAGAAGAATGGAACTTGGAAAAGGGTGGTGAAATCATTACCTCTTCTTCGGGTTCTTCCTTTTGATTTGATCAAAAGGGCTCCTTAGGTTGGCTTTCTGATCAAAATAAGGCCTCTAGGTTGTATTCAGGGAAGTTGGGAGAGTATATGGGCAGAGTTTGGCCGAACCAAAAGGCTTTTAAGGTGTGAAGAAATGAGAAGGAAGAGTTCCCTTTTATAAGAGGGGTGAGGGGCACCTTTGGAAAAGCTAGAAAAATTAGTTTATAATAAATTAATATTCGGTTTCTAGTATCTCAAAAGTTGATTATTCAAAGGTTAAGGTGGTTATGGGTAGAAAACCACTCAACCAATATAATTTAGATAGGTTTGGGTACTTATATTAACCTTATCTTTAAGTATTAACTCTAAGTTAATTAGTTTCACTTTTACAATGTCTCTTTGTATTTTTATATTATATGGTTAATAAACTTACTATATACATCCAAGAGACCCCCAAGTGGTCCATTAATGATATAAAAATCATGATATAAGTCTACTTGCTGAACCTTAGATTTTTAGGAATTTAATATCAATTAATAATATAATATTTGTTTTAAAAATTCTTTTATGTCAATTTTGACACTATTCAATAGTTGATTTTTTTGAAACTCATAACAGAATGATTACTTCAAAAAAAGTTAATTAAATCAATCCTAACATGTCATATTAACCTATAAAATTATTTTAGTTCATAAAAAGTCTCAAATTATATTTATTTGGGTATTTATAATATCAATTATTCTAATTTTTCATTAATTAGGTAATTACTGCATCATCATTCTATCATATATAAATTAAATTATTTAATGTCTAAAAATTATAAATAAAATATCATTATTTAGGAACTCTTTTTATATTTCTAATGAATATTTATAGTCGAAAATCCAACATATATAACCCTTTGTAAAAATTGTTTTTCTAAAAGATATATGCTTGTGTCATTTTTGTATTCATTTTAACTTAATTAAAATAAAGTGTCTCTATCACCTAAAAGTGGCTCCATGGGGTCCCAAAATCGACCCAAAGATGCCCATGGTTGGACATGTATCAACCAATAAGGTTAGGACACGTTTTAGGGTAATTTTTTATTATTATAATATTATTTTTTAACCCTTATTTACCGGATTTACCCTTAACCATGGTAAATAAAATATTTACCGCAGTAATTATTCAAAATGTCTAAAAATAAAATTTAACTATTTACACAATTTTAACATCCTGATTCCAAATATGGAATCCATTTTTTCAAATTCAAAACACAGAAGTGGCAGAAATTAATTTAAAATTAATTCCCGTTGTTAAAACAAAAAGCGTGTTTTTAAGAGATAATAACTATCAAAAGATTGACACTTGTTTATGTTCGGTTTAATTGTGAAATTATGTCCAATGACCAACATTGTATTAAATGGTAGAAATATATTATAAATATACTTTAAAACCACTCAAATTCATAATTTATCACTATTAATTATTTTGATTAAAAAAGTTGTTTTTAATTAAAATTTAGTAATTTTCACTATTCATAAAAATATTAAAGTTATCCGAAAAGTACCAAAATTTCACCTTAGGATAAATTAGATACTACGAATCTAAAAATGAATTCCATTTTGAGAGATAAAATTTCAAAAATTAGGTATTATTATTCATAACGGCTAGTTTGATCGGTTGTGGTGTGTATTAAAACTCGAAGTTGCGTACAACACATGCTACTGTATTATTCAAAGGAAAGCGTACCGTGGAAGCTTGGGATGTTTCATTTTAAATTTTTGATGTCCCCATTTAGTCAAAAAGTTTAAAATATTGTATTTAAAAAGGGTTCACTATTAAAAATTGATAAAAGTGCAATACTGAAAATGAATTTGTTCTTACATTATGTCTAAGAAACTCATAATATGGATTCTAAAATTATAAGGATTATATAAAGTTTAAAATTTAGTTAATACTATTCATAACCTCTTTTGAACAGCTTGTTTGGTAAGTCATGGTGTGATTGAACTCGGTGTTGCGTGTAGTGCAAGTTATTAAATTATTTTGAAGAAATAACACACTATGAAATCTTGGGGTGTTAAATTCTCCCCTCCTTCAAAAAATTGCGTCCTCGCAATTTGAAATTGTTCTTCGAAAATAAAAGGTTGAAAATAGAAAATATATTTGTGGGAAAACCCACATCGGAAATTGGGTTACTAAAATTTAGTCTTAATATTAGGAAAAGAGAAATGAAAGGGTCACCACCAAATTATGATCTCGATTAGGAGAACATTGGTGGAAATTAGAGACATATAATTGGAGGAAAAATGTAAATATTTATAGGTAGTGATTGAGGTAATCAATCACAAACAAGTGTAAAATTTAGGCCCTTAAATTCATCAATCTATGATGATTCTAAATACCATCGGTTCAACAAAACATAGGGTATTAGGATAACACATTTTTGGTTTTAGGATTCCTTAAATAAAGTATAAGAATTAATTTCTTCATAGAATAAGAGAAGAAGAAAAATATATTCTTGACAAGTAGAGTTCCATCCTTTAACTAATTTCTACCACAAACTCATATTTCACTCTAAAAGGTAATAGAACGTAAAAAAAATATTCTATTTATCCTATTCGTATAGGGTTCCAAAAAAAGAATTTATAATTCATCTACCAGATCTTTTTAAAAAAACTAAATTATTTAATCATGGACATCACATGGGTCAGTGGTAGGTGATACACCCTTGTCGCCCTTCGGTTGTGGGTTCAAGTCTCGTGGCCTTGCCGGACGCGACGGGTTGTCGCCCGACCTCCGGGTTGTCCTTTTATGGCGATCCAAAATAATCCAAACTAGAACTATCCAAAATACTTCAGTCCAAAATTTATAAGGAAGGTAAACACAATAAAGATCCTTTTTTCCACTTAATAACATGTGAACACCTTCATCATGTATTCTTTTAAAACACTGCAACATCCTGAATTATCATAAAACCTTATTGAATACATTTATGATCCCTTATTCCTTATAGAATAATATATATACTCCTTCAATCCAAAAATGTTGTAAACCCCAACAATGATGGAATATACAAATCATTAATCAGTTTCGAGGTAGTCAAGAATATCCAATATAATTTATCTAAAACAATCATGTATTATTCCAAAATCACTACCTCGGTATCATAACTATATTATGGTTTATCTTTCTCTCAACCATATATTTTCCAAAAATTTAACCTGCTATTGAGTCACTTTTCTTTGTTCCACACAATCTCAAGTCCATAATGAAATAGTACTACAGTAAAATCCTTATATACTCCATAATTATTATAACAAGTACATTGTTGATACAACACTCAAATGACATAATCAACATAAGAACTCTAATCATTTCTCTTCATCTATGGTAGTATCATAACTTGATTATTATCCAATAGCATCATTTGCGGCATAGTCTGATGACTGAGACATAGGCTCGTATAGTGTCCAAACTCCTTGCAAATGAAGCATTGTATATTTGAAACCATTTTCTTACCCTTGCAGTCACGTACGTTTTTCCCTTTTCCTCCACACTTATAACAAACTCCCATTCCTTTCAGGCAAGTTCTAGGGTGTTTCTTTCCACAGTTATCACATATGGGAAAATTCTTCTTTTCCCTCTTCCCTTTATCCATCTTTCTATCTTCCATCCTTTTCTTCTCTTGCTTCCCTTCAAAGCCATAGGACTCAGTAAACACTTTACTTATCTTATCAACACATGATATTATTTCTTCATATGATGATAATACATGCGAGACTATTTCTCTTATAAATTCTGGCTTAAGACCGTGAAATATATGATCCTTCTTTCTCTTTGTATCATGTGCATTGCTGGAGTTCTCATTCCTTCTACTGGGCGCCATTTCTAAACAATGGCATACACTAGATTAGCTTATGAATAACAATACCTAATCCCAAACTTGTAAAACACATAACATAAATTAAATAGTTTATGGATATAATCCATAGTCATAAAAATGTCTCCTTTGAGGAAGTATATACTCATAAACCCTTCATAATGGTTTTTAAAGAAAATTAGAATTATCCTAAGCATATCCCCCGGGAGTGTCGTAACCAAGAGTGCAGCAAGGCCCATTGTCGTGCACCAGTTCCCGTTTGAGTCTAGCTGAAAGTGGTGTTTTCAGGTTTTACCCCTAGGTACATCTGTGCCAGAGCCACCTCTACCTGCTCGTATCCAGACAGGAATGTATTGCTCGGAAAACTCACAAAATCTCTACAATACCAAAATTCTAGGAAATTATTCTATACTAATCCTCAAAGTCCATCTTAAATCTATGTTCTCTAATCAGAGTTTATCTAAATCTAGCTTCCAAGGTTTGTACTAAACTTCCTCTGATACCAACTGTAACGCCCCGACCCCAGTTACCCAGAGTCAGTGCATTATTACATAACATTGGAATGATCACAAGAAAGATCAAATCTCGAAAGACCGATTGGTTTAGTAGCCTTGGAAACACTAGATATATTCATAAAGTTTTACATCATAAAAATGAAAACTACAACAATATAGTCTCCATAGACCAAACTCTTATCCCCTCATACTATCCCTGCAGGTCATTCATAATTTACTTCTTCATATCCTGGGAAAAATAAAACATAGAAAAGGGGTGAGCTCAAATGCCCAGTAAGTATAACAATATATCGGAAACTTTCATAAATAAGAATAAACATTTAAGGTAGTGTATAACTAAAACAAAAGCCTTTTAAACATGAACTTCAACATAGTATGGAAAAAATAAAATGAAATAATGCCATTTACTTATTCACACGGATATTCTACTAATAAAATAATCACATTCAATATCAATAACCACTTTTATAATGATGGAATGCATAATGCCAGAATATCATAACCACATAGCCAAGGCCTCGTGCCAAGACTACGAATAAGATTTTGTCAAGGCCTTATGCCAAGACACTAGTTTGTCTCATGATACCTACCGATGCATCGAGGAGCTATAGCGGGCTCCACCCGTCACATATTAAGTCCAATGAATTCCCATATGAAAAGGTTTAAACATAACATAAACATTTGTATTAAAACTAGCATACGAAATGTCAATACTTTCTCTATAAACCATGAATGGTAAAAAAATAACACATCCATAGTAAAACATATCACAAAACCTTCAATACAATACAAAAGTTTTGTATCATAATAAATAAAATTCAAATAAGCTTAAAATCCATCAAAGTATGTTGACATAAATGAAATCAAAACTATTTTGGAGAAATATCTCTTTTCTCGAAATCATTGAAAAGTCACACATTTATAAAGGAAGTAATTTAAAAGAGATTTTTGAATCAAAGTGTCCCATACCAATTTGAAACTTTTGAAAAGAAATATTATTTCAAAGAATTCATGTCCATATAAATAAATCCTTAAAATCATTTTGAAAACATGGACATTAATTAAAAATATTTAGAAAGATAAATCTTTAAAACATTTAAAATTATGATCTTGATAAAGAGTACCTTTCACAAATTATTAAAATATTCATTTTGAAATCATTTAAAAGTCACATAATTATAAAATAAAACATTTACATTGAAAATATTCTTATAATATTTTAAGGGAAGTTTTGAAGATTTTTTAACGGCAGTAAATAGCCGCACCCGTCGTATAAGTTAAAAAAAACATTCTTACCTTAATCCTGTCGAAAAGGTTAAAAAGCACCTTGTTTGGAAAATGACGGAAAGATTCCTTTATAAAACTCTTATAAAAAGTCAAAAAAGGGTATAAATGACTTTAACCCATATTCTTGTAAATGGTGAAAATGTTTTGAAATACATTTTGAAGAAACATGGATGTGGATGATAAAAAAAATACCAGTAGATTACTACCTATAAACAACCTCAGATAATAGAGAGATTGCGAAATAAACCCTTACCTTGTACTTTTACTTGGTTTGGGTAGGTTAACCTCCTTTATATTGGTGAAATAATTGTTATCAAATTATTCAATAATCATATACATTAATATGATATCATATATGATCTTTTAACATTGCTTTGTTAATAATATCTTAGAATTATCGTCGTTTCGGGTGTTAACTTACTCGTTTTCTTTTATATGTTTTGTTAAGTAAGCCATGTTTTTCATGGATAGGTTGTATATTATTCATATACATAATGATATCAATTCCTTAAACATTATTTTTAAATTATCAGAAGATAATTATATTTGAATTGATATGATGGAGAATGAATCTCATCGCGTTCGTGGATACGGTAGTCTGTACATACGCACGAGTGACAATATCATTCTTTTGATATTAAAATAATATATAAATGGATGGTATATCATATATAAAGAATTATTAACATGTTATATTTATTATTTACATTAGTTACACATCATTATTATACCCATCCAAATAATAATATATTGAATAACAATTACACCACGACGTGGAGAGGGTAAGCCGTACGTACGCACGTATGGTGACATGTTATTCAAAGGGTGGATAGAATACTGAATATGGTTGTACCATATTTATAATAACATCACAGTATATATATGATACTGGAGTTATTATTTTAGAATGGTAAAAACAAAGGAAGAAGAAGTGGAAGAAGAATGGAACTTGGAAAAGGGTGGTGAAATCATTACCTCTTCTTCGGGTTCTTCCTTTTGATTTGATCAAAATGGCTCCTTAGGTTGGCTTTCTGATCAAAATAAGGCCTATAGGTTTTATTGAGGTAAGTTTGGAGAGTATTGGGGAAGAGTTTTTCCAAACCAAAAGGCTTTGAAGGTGTGAAGAAATGAGAAGGAAGAGTGCCCTTTTATAAGAGGGGTGAGGGGCACCTTTGGAAAAGTAAGAAATATTAGTTTATAATAAATTCATATTCGGTTTCTAATGGCTCAAAAGTTGATTATTAAAAGGTTAAGGTGTGTATGGGTCTAAAACCACTCAACCAATAGAATTTAGACAGGTTTGAGTACTTATATTAACCTTATCTTTAAGTATTAACTCTAAGTTAATTAGTTTCACTTTTACAATGTCTCTTTGTATTTTTATATTATATGGTTAATAAACTTACTATATACATCCATGAGACCCCAAAGTGGTCCATTAATGATATAAATGTCATGATATAAGTCTCTTGGCCGAAACTTATATTTTTAGGAATTTAATATCAATTAATAATATAATATTTGTTTTAAAAACTCTTTTATGTCAATTTTGACACTATTCAATAGTTGATTTTTTTGAAACTCATAACAGAATGATTAATTTAAAAAAAGTTAATTAAATCAATACTAACATGTCATATTAACCTATAAAATTATTTTATTTCATAAAAAGTCTCAAATTATATTTATTTGGGTATTTATAATATCGATTATTCTAATTTTCCATTAATTAGGTAATTACTGCATCATAATTGTGTCATATATAAATTAAATTATTTAATGTTTAAAAATTATCAATAAAATATAATTATGTAGGAAATCTTTTTATCTTTCTAATGAATATTTATAGTATAAAATCCAACATATATAACCCTATGTAAAAATTGTTTTTCTAAAAGATATATGCTTGTGTCATTTTTGTATTCATTTTAACTTAATTAAAATAAAGTGTCTCTATCACCTACAAGTGGCTCCATGGGGTCCCAAAATCAACCCAAATATGACCATGGTCTGAAATTTATCAACCAATAAGGTTAGGACACGTTTTAGGGTAATTTTTTATTATTATAATATTATTTTTTAACCCTTATTTACCAGATTTACCCTTAACCATGGTAAATAAAATATTTACCGCAGTAATTATTCAAAATGTCTAAAAATAAAAGTTACCTATTTACACAATTTGAAAATCCTGATTCGAAATATGGAATCCATTTTTCCAAATTCAAAACACAAAAGTGGCAGAAATTAATTTAAAATAAATTCCCGTTGTTAAAACAAAAAGCGTGTTTTTAAGAGATAATAACTATCAAAAGATTGACACTTGTCTATATTCGGTTTAATTGTGAAATTATGTCCAATGACCAAAATTGTATTAAATGGTAAAAATATTTTCTAAATATACTTTAAAACCACTCAAATTCATAATTTATTACTATTAATTATTTTGATTAAAAAAGTTGTTTTTAATTAAAATTTAGTAATTTTCACTATTCATCAAAATATTAAAGTTATCCGAAAAGTACCAAAATTTCACCTTAGGCTAAATTCGATACTCCGAATCCATAAATGAAGTCCATTTTGAGAGATAAAATTTCAAAAAGTAGGTATTGCTATTCATAACGGCTAGTTTGATCGGTTGTGGTGTTTGTTAAAACTCAAAGTTACGTACAACACACGCTACTGTATTATTCAAAGGAAAGCGTACCGTAGAAGATTGGGATGTTTCATTTTAAATTTTTGATGTCCCCATTTAGTCAAAAAGTTTAAAATATTGTATTTAAAAAGGGTTCACTATTAAAATTTGATAAAAGTGCAATACTGAAAATGAATTTGTTCTTACATTATGTCTAAGAAACTCATAATATGGATTCTAAAATTATAAGGATTATATAAAGTTTAAAATTTAGTTAATACTATTCATAACCTATTTTTAACGGCTTGTTTGGTAATTCATGGTGCGATTGAACTCGGTGTTGCGTGTAGTGCAAGTTATTGAATTATTTTGAAGAAATAACACACTATGAAATCTTGGGGTGTTACAACCAACCTTTGCCCTACTCTCTCTATAATCCTCCTAAGGTTCCCCAAGCTCCCAAGAATCATCTCTCAAGACTCTCCCAAGCCTATGGGATCACACTTCCAAGTAAGGGATCTTCACTTTCCTTCCTTATTTATGTCCAAGTTTCCTTATATTGTTATGCCCCTTTTATTTTCAATTAAAAATGTTGGGGTATGATTTCGCACCTCCCGTAAAATTACCTCCTTATTTTTTTAATAATGAGAGACCCATTTCTCTCTCATTAATGACTCTCATGTACACATGTTACCATGCCGAAATTCCGTAAGACATTTCTTCCTTTCTCATTTTTTTCCAAATTTATTTATGTTGTTATACCCTTTTCTTTTCAATTAAAAATGTTAGAGTATGATTTTGCACCACCCCCATACCACCCTACTTATGTTTTGATGATTAGATACCCCTTTATATCTCATTAATACATCACATGTACACTCATTACCATGCCGAAATTCCATAAGATATTTATTTCTTTATCATTATTTGTTTAAATTTATTTATATTTTTATACCTTTTTATTTTCAATTACAAATGTTGGGGTATGATTTCACACCTCCCTCATACTTCCCTTATTATTTTTGAATGATGAGAGACCCCTTTCTCTCTCATTAATTCCTCCCTTGTACACCCGTTACCATGCCGAAATTCCGTAAGGGATTTCTCTCTCCTTGTTTACATTCAATAAATTCTTTTATATTATACATCTAAATTCCATTACACATGTTGGGATATTATGTTCCATGACCCCCTTACTCTCTATTTTATATATAAATTATGAGAGACCCCTTTCTCTCTGATCAACCCATTTTACGATTTCTATTTGATGTCTTTATGCTACTAATGTTACACCAAAATTTCCCATGCCAAAATCATACTGTAAGTGAATACCAAACCCATTTCTCTATCAAGGGTATTCACCTTTATTCACATGTACTTGTTAATTGAGGACTTACATTTATGTATTCCACATCTCTTATTCATGGAATAAATTATGATGTTTAATGAATCCATGTTGTATGATCCATGTGGCACACTTATACATGAAATGAAATATTTATAAAGGGTGCGCCCTGATAGCGCTCTAATGCATTGGTTAAAGATTAATATCATGATATGTCAAGTGAAATGAGGGTTTAATCATGATAATTCAAGTGAAATGAGGGTTTACTCATGATAATTCGAGTGCAATGAGGGTTTACTCATGCTCTATGCACAATGAGCCTTAGCTCATGCTAATATCATGTTAAATGTTGTTGCCACATTTCTATGTTATGATAATAATGTTATATCATGCCTTTATGTTCATGTTTCTCTTGTGCTTCATTGATATTCCTATTTCCTAACATGTACTATATTCTTCATTTTATGCATTATTTACTCCCTTATAGGTCTTTATAGCTTACCCTTTTCTTATGCATGTCCATAGGTTATCCCATGCAATGTTATGTATGAAAGAATATTGTGGTCATGTAAAAAAGGTTTTCAATAAAGTTGTTGTTTTTTATGTCCTAATTTATTATGTAATTTTCCTAATTTCCAAAGAAACTAGACCTATCGATCCTCAGAGTTGTCTTAAGTGAAATTTTATGTAATAAATCATGTTTATATGTGTAATAAAGAGCAGAGTTGTTATAGTTATTAGTCTCAATTTCAATTCCTTGAGACATGATTCTTATTATATACCAAGTTAATTTTATATGGTGTAAATACTAACTTATTGAATTATTATATCTTAATTAATTTTTTACTCTTTGTATTTTTACTTTTATTAAAGTTTTATCTCTTTATTATCCTTAGAATCATACATGACCTAAGTTATAAGGGTTATTGTCAACTAAATTTACTTTCATTGATTTATAAACTTTATTCGTGAATGTCATCCTTCTAATTTTGGTTTCTTCCACCATTTTATTTCATTATATTATATTCCATATTTCTTTTCTAGGGTTTATAATTATTCTTAACATTTCACATCCCTTTGTTCCACAATTCAACCAAATGCTTGCTTTTATGTGGAATCAGCCTTATCTTTTCATTATGGTTAAGAATATTTTTCCTCAAAGTATATATTCTTAATATTTCTTCAAGAATGTTATTCTATATACTTAAAATATTTATTAAGTTAATTTTATACTATATTCGACTTTATTTACAAAATCTTTTAAAGAAATATTTTTAACATCTTCTAAATGGTTCATTTTTTATTTTCTTTACAAATATGTGAAAATAATCTCATTTTTAATGTTTTAAATATGAATTCCTTTTACCAGTTTTATATATGTTCATTATAAATATTCCTTTCCAATTTTTCATGGTTTTTAAAAGAAAATTATATTCCCATTATTGTGTGAATTTTTCATTTTAAAAATAAAGGTTAATTTTTTAGAATAATAAATAAAGGTATTTTATTCCACTTTTGTATATTTTTATATTATACTCCACATTTCCTACTTTTAAATTCATTTATTTTAAAGTTTTAAATATTTTTAATTAATTTTAAATTAATTTTTTCAATTTCCTCCCTTCATACCTTTGAAATGGATTTTTTAAGTGACATATAAATTTGTTTTTTCAACAATGTTACAAAAGCTTTATAAAAAAAAATTCACTCATATTTTCCTCTCAAACTCTAAAAGATAAACCTTATTTTTAGTTATGTTTAATTTATTACATTTTAAATATTCTTATGAAATTATAGTTCACACCTCACCTTATTTTTAAGAGTTATATCTTTATTACTCTTAATCTTTCTATTGACTTTATTTTTCTCTTTCATTCCTATATTATTTAATTTAATTGATATATTCTATATCATTTACACTATTTCTATATAGTTTTTTATAGTATTTACTTAACTATATACCCATCACTTTATATGGTGTCAATTTAAAGCATGCTTACCAAGAATGTTATTCCATTTATTGATTGGGGAATAATAAAATTTTGTAAACTTGTTATTTTAATATGAATGTTTATTTATTACTAAGGAATGTTTGTTATATATTCTATTTTTTATTCACTCTTTCATAAAATGAATTCATTAGACTAAATAAGTAATGAGTGGGTCCTATAATTATATATCCCCTCAATGTATCGGTAAGTCTCATCTCATGATATAAACTATATTGGGTATTTTGTGTAAACCTTACCTATTTATGCATGATGTCTCGATATGAGGACTTGAAGGTATGTTTATGATGTTTTAAATTATTCATTCCATCACTATGAAATCAATTATTATTTTTCATGTGATTGATTACTTGGTTCTGTTATCTATGGATATATTACCTGATCTTGTTATCAATTATATGGAATTTTTTATTATTATTTATTCCTTCCATATTATCCATCCCTTATTTATTCCATGATAATATGTGTTGTACGCTATCCCTTACTGGGAATTTGATCTCACCCTTTTTAAGTTTCTTTTACCCTAGGTTATGAAGAATATTACTAAGTATGATATTCCTAGATGGGTATCATGTGTGTAGAATTTTTTGGGAGATTCTAAAGATCTATTGTAAAATAAGGAATACTTAGTTTAGTGGGAAAATAATTGTTTGATTGTAAATATATGGATTTTATTAGATTAAGTTTATTCCTAGATCTATAAAGATATAAAACTAAAAGTTATTTGGTTTGAAAGTGACTCAGTTTTTTTTTGATATTGTAAATATGGAAGGTTGAGTTTGATGTGTCACAATAACTAGGAACAATACATGGATATTAGTTAATCGTCCTTAGGGTTCACAATTGATGGGTTGTGAATGGGTATTTAAAAGAAAATGAAAAATCATTGGTACAATTGAAAAATGAAAATTCCATATTGATATTCAATGGGTTTAATCAAAAGGACAGAATCAATTATTTTGATACTTATGCTCCTATGGATAGGAATCCTTTGATTATAATTTTTATCTCTTTAGCTTCCATATATTATTTTAAAATTAATTGAATGGATGTTTAAAAAATATTATTAAATGTTGAGTTGGATGAATAAATATATATTGAACAATCTAAAGGATTTGTAGTACCTAGAAAAGAAAAGAAGTTTTGAAAATTAGTATAGTCCCTGTGTGGTTTAAAACAAGCTCCAAAACAACAGTATAAGTAATTAAATGAATTTATTTTATATAATGACCTCTTAGTTAACCAAGCTGATAAATGTATTTATATTAGGTTTCATAATAACCATGGTGTGGTTATTTGTTTATATATTGATGACATGATAATATTTGGAACTAATATGAATCAAATAAATAAGGTTAAGTATATTTTATCTAGAAACATTGATATAAAAGACTTAGGTGAAGAAATTTTCATTTTGGGAATCAAAATTATTAGGAATAATAATTTTATTTTTATTTATCAATTTAATTATATTGAAATGGTATTAAATAGTTTTTAATAATTTAATTGTTCATCAATTTATACCCTATGTGATTCAGGGAGTAGGATGCTACCAAATCCTGGTAGGGAAGTTACTCAACTATAATATGTAAGGGTTATCAAATTTCTAATATATGTCATGAAAAGAACAAGACCTGATATTCCATATGTTGTTGGAAATTTGAGAAGGTATACAAGTAATCCAGGTTATTCACAATGGGATGTGGTTAAAAGAGTACACAAATATCTTAAGGGTACAATGGATTAGTGCATATATTATAATGGAAACCCAAGGGTGATGGAAGGATTTTCCAATTCAATATAGATTACTAATATGGATGGGAATTATTCTATGAGTGGTTGGATTTTTACACTTCAAGGTGGAACCATCTCTTTGAGATCAAAGTGTGATTCCCCAGGTCATATAAAACACTGAGAGGGGGTGAATCAGCGGTCTTATTTTATGATTTATACCATTTTAATTCAGACTCTCAGACCTATTAAATTTCTAATATACTCAATATAACCTCTCAACATCACCACATATGCATCAAGATATAATGAATGCACTTTTTTCTAAGAGATACAGTACTTTGACTCAAGATGGGGGTGAATTGAGTGCTTGAAATTCTCTCGAATTAGAAAACAAAACTCTTTAAAAATATTATTCCTTATAATGTTTTATTAATATAAGCATGAAGATTAAATAAAATGGAAAATAAAAGAGATCAAACATAGATAATTATAGTGGTTTGGGGAACAGAGATCCCTTAATCCACTCCATTAATTCTCAACTCTAAGAGCTTGGTGATTTTCACTAGACCAATCCTTTTACTAGGGACTTTCATTAATTTAACTAGGGACTACATAAATGAGTTTAAGTAGCTGACACTTGTTATATAATTAAGATATTTTAACCGAACTCCAATAAGGATTTACAAAAAAACAACTGTCAAGATTCTTTTTCAAAGAACCTTTACAGCAAAAGAGAATAAAGAGAGAGTCTACAAATAATTATAACATTTTTAAGATACAATTAATGAAAGTGAAAATATATTTAGGAGAGATGATAAGAAATAATATTCATATTGAGTAGATTCTTTAAAAATACAGAAAATAATATCTTTATAGCATAGCTATAGAATGAATCTTCTTCTTCTTCTTCTTTATGAAAATAGATAATTATGTAGAGAGCTTAGAGAGAGATTTTTTTTAAGATGATAGTTCAAGGGCCTATTTTATTAACTATATTATCTTCTTCACAGTTATATAAGATTCATAAAAAATGTATCTTTTAATCTCATAGAAATAGTTCCATAAAATATAGGATTATAATTTTTAAATTCCACACATCCTTTTCTTAGAAGTACCTCATCAACAATACTAACCATTAAATTATCCTTGTAATTGTTTCCTTTCTTAGTACTTGCCTCTTTTTATAATAATTTTTTACCATAAAGAGGTAATAAAATATTTAATTAATGTAAAAAAGTATTAAATCCCACTAAAAGTACACCAACAGTAATAAATTACAGGTTGTATAATGATGTAGCTGATTACAGATCGCCGTATAGATGCATTTCATATATTTGAATTCACATGTCAAAATTGATTAACTTAGTCATTCTTTACATAGATAATTTATCCACATAACCAAATTTGTGTAGGCCTTCTTCACATATCCAAATTTATTCTTGTAGGGTTCTTGATCAAGTATCCAAACTTTCTGTAGATGAACGAATAATGTAGTTTAATGGAGCCACATAGCCTATTTCATTATGTATCCAAATCATGTAGTTGAATACTACACATAATTTATTCACATATTTGTTTGATCTACATAGATTATTTCTTGTGTAGGAAATTCATCAGCATAGGTGATTTCCATATAGCTAATTTTGTGATGTATCCATTTCACATAGGTGTTTCCTTTACGTAGTTGATTGATGTTGTTGAATGCCTCATGTAACCAATTTTCCATAATTAGGTAAATTTTAATAAAATTCTCAGAACATGAAAATTTCAATAGAATGAAATAAAATAAAGACAAAACATAAATAACACACTTAAAAACAAAAAATTTAGTAACATGTGAAGGGTATTTGAGATCATTAAAACCTAAAGTACATGGGATATTTTGGAACAACATTATTAGTCTAACAACCTCCCCCATTTTGATGATTACAAAACCCATAATATATTAAACATGAAACTTTTAAAATGTTGAACATGATTTTTCAAAAAAATAAATTATATATATATATATATATTAATTTTAAAATATTGTTTTTATCATTTTCTTCTCCCCCTTAATTAGACACTTCTCCCTAAAATGGTACTTCTCCCCTTTTTATTTCTTGGGGAAATTTTTACCCATTTTTTCATTTAAAAGGAATGTAATGGGGATAAAAAACACATTTAATTTAGAACTTAAGGTAATGAACTATTTAAGTATAGTACTAAGACTAAACTTTAAATATTAGAAATAATAGAATTCTGAAGACAAAATAAAGGGACTAAAAACATTAAATAAAAAAATTGCTAAGAAATAAATAGATAAGATATATTAAATGAAAACAATCACTAAGAAATAAATTATAAATGAAGAAATAATGATTTCATTAATTCTCAACATGTTTTAAAAAATACATCCACTCAACACCCACATGAACACATATAAAAAATATTATATAGAAGACATCGGCTTATGTATAGGGTCAAACTGAGAAGGTGGTTTGGGTGAAGGTAGTTTGAAAGTAGGAGAGATCCGAGAGGTTTTATAAGGATCCATAACTAGTGGAAAAACTAGTCTCCCAATATCCACAATATCTCAGTCTACATAGCCAATAATTTATCTATCTCTTTGATCCTAAGAAGGGATGTTGAGAACTCCTTCAAGATTTCCTGAATCAATATTGAAATAATAAGATCTGTTAGCTAAAAAGTAAAACTTATTTTTAGGGCTTGAGGATTAATCTTCTTGCATGGATATCTTGGTAGATAAGGTAGTTTCCTCCTTGGATTTCTTTTTCTTATAAATTGGTGTGGATCATAGATAGCATCAACTCTTTGTATGGTACCTCTAAAGGTATCTAGAGGAGTTGGGCCAAGATCTCTTCTACCTATCAGATAAAATAAGGAATATATACATATTTTTATTCTCTTGATGATATATAAACTGAATAAATCAAGGATAATAGTATATTTCTATATATGCATTTGGGAAACTGAGGAGAGACTATTTTTTAGAATTTCTTTAAAGGATTCAAGATGACAAGGATTGCAACTCTAAGGAGCACTGAAGAAGGGAACATGTTTATAACTAGATGAAATATATGGAAATACTAGGTATAACTTATTCATAATTATGTCCATATATTCTTTCATACTAACCAATCTATCATTCACATATTCCATCTTCCTTTCCATATTGGTTATCTACTCTATTAACACTTGAGCCACCTCTAGAACAGCATTAAAAGGAGGTTATGGAACTGGAGCACCGGTGTTAGCCATATAAGTATTTGGTGAATGGGTTGGTAAACCAATTGGTTACATATAAATGATAATCCTAAGAGGATTATAAACAATAATCTATTTCCCTATAGAAATAACTGGAATAATTGGTGTTGCTTCAGACTTTGAGGAACTGGAATCCTCTTCTGAGTGCATCCCTTTAACTTCTTCATAGATCTTTACTGCTAGGTCTATTATTCTTTAATTATTTATGTTCATAGGTTTAGTTTATCTATAAATAATGAATTTCTCATCTTGAGAAACTTATAATATCTCTTTTATCCTTCCTTAAATATATTCTTTAATATACCCCACATGGTCATTCAAAGAACCATCTGTCCCAACACCTAGAATCCTAACAACTTCTCAGGTGTCCTAGAACTTTATCAAAATATATTTATTGGAATATTTCATAAGAACGGGTGTGAACATATCACATAGAATAGATTGAATATTATAAAACACATAATTTAACTCAGAAAGCATCTGATCAACCCCATTCTAAAAGTTAGAACTACTAATGGTGAAGATGAAGAGGTGGTAGTTGGTTGAAACCTCTTAAGTAACTAAAACTTACTTACCACTATAATCTTAAAATCATGAAATATTTTCTTCATTTTAGAATTAAAACTTTAAATTTCAACCACTGTATCCAAAGACATATCATATTGGACCATTGGAAGATTTTGAATCATGTATATCTAAGATAAACCTATTACTCTAAGATTGTTGAACTCTGAATCGATAGCACAAAAATTTTCCATCCCACTCACTTGGGATTTCAACTCTTCAAGATCTTTTGAACTAACCTCATAAAAAATTGATGTATATAAGGAACTATTTGAGTAATTTTGATAAAATTGGTTTGGGTTTCCAAGATCCAAATTAATATGTCGAAATTAATTTTTGATATAGAATTATCCTTGATATATTTTATCTAATCCTTAGAGGACATCAATTCCATTTTCAAATCATTATAATCTCCAATTATATTATCAAACTCAGTCATTATAATTGAGGAAAATTTTTTCATTTCAAAACTATTAGAGATATTACTTATAGAAGTTGAATCTTTAGGAACAGGATGAGGTGATGGAATATTGCGGTGAATAATAATGATCAGTAGTCTTTATAAGCACATATTTATCTCTATATCCACCAGAAGGTGATCTAGGAAGAGTTGGACCAATTTTAGGGTACACCACTATAGTCGCCATACTTGAAACAATTTCAAATGGACTTTCCTCATGAGCTACAATAGTTGTCTCAAAAACTAGATCAACATAATAAACTACTTCAGTAGCTTAAACTACTTTAGCTTCACTACTCTGAGATGGATTTACTATATCAGGACTGAATTTTGGAAACTAATGCTCTAGTCTAGTAGCCATTGTCTTCTACACCTCACTAGTAGGAACCATTTTAGTAGGTGTTTCATCCCTATGTGGTGAGGTTTTGGATAGCTCCCCATGAGCCACACTTTCCTATCCAATAAGTTTCGAAGAGTTGGAAGGGGTATCCAAATAGTATCTAATAGTCTTTAAAAAAATATCAGAGAGTATATTACTTCTATAGTACTTCTCTCCCTCTCTCTCATTGACATACACTTCTTTATTCTTTAAAGCTAGGGATATAAGCCTAACATAGGGGTAATAGTTCAACATACCTTTCCCTTTACAATATTGATGCATAAAATGAAGCATATGCCTTGGAAGATTTAGTTTCATATTTTTTATTAGGATATATAGAATATACATATCCTAAAACAACACTTTCTCCATTTCTTTGGCTCTTTGAGAAATCCTAGTATGTAAAAACTTTCATAAGACTTTCCATTCAAGCTCTAAGTCTTTCATAGGTTTTTTTTAGAAGTCATAGGTTCCAAACAGAAACTTGAACACTTCGATTGGTCCCACTAAACTCTTAAAAACTAGAGTATGACTGAAATTGAACTCCCCCTAAATGGGAACATTAAAGTTTTTGGACACTTCCACTGAAGAAACTAGAATAGATTTCCCATTGAAATTTTGAGAAATAGCATCCTTTTTTTAACTGAACTATAACTTGGTATTCCTCATGAACTCATTCACTTCTTCCTTAAAAAATAAACTAGACTTCATTTCATCAAAAACAAATTTTAAGTCATGAAATTGAAGGACCTTCTTCAGTATCATCTCTTTAGACTTCAACCAACCCATATCTACATCTTTTCTATCATGAACCTTGCATGGCGTGCCACATGAATTCACTTTCTTGGAAGAACTAGAGCTTCCATCATCTCTACCCTTGGTCTTTACCATGGAAAATGGTTCATAGAAGGTCAATAGAGGATCAAGAGATATGTGGAGGGAAAAGAGTAATGGTTTGTATTTTGATAGAAAGGATGTACGTGAAAGGTAAAAGGGTCAAGTACCCAATGGAATTTAGGTCACAGATCCAATTATCAAAATTATTATGTACCCAAATTGGAATTTCAAGTCGATTCTGACTTAAAATTGATAAATAAAATAGAAACTAAAAGAATATAATTTATTTTCTAAAAACACAATAGGCTTAATTTAAATAATAAATTAGAATATATTAATTTAATTTTCATATAGAATTAAAAAGATATTAATAAAATAAAACAAAAAATTAAATTTTAAAGAAATAAGATAAATTAATCTTATTTAAATTCAAATAAACCCAGTTCTCTTTTAATAAAATCAAAAAAATCACACACGAGGAACTTAGTAAATATATCTTCTAATTGATTCTTATTAGAGATAAATTCAAGAGTAATATCACCTTTTTGAGCATGATCTCTCAAGAAATGATGCCTCAAGTCAACATGCTTTGTTCTAGAATGATTATTCATATTCCTTGAAATGTTGATAGAACTAATATTATCACATTATTGAAACTTTATTATAATAGATTCAAAAATCCATCAAGATTTTTTTCATCCACATTACTTGTGAACAATAACTACTAGCATCAATATATTCTACTTCGGTAGTAGATAGTGAAACAAGAGTGTTTTTTCTTACCGGAATAGGGTACCATAGATTTACCTAGAAAATGGAAGGTTCCTGAGGTACTCTTACTATCTAGTCCACAACCACCAAATTCAGCATCCAAATATAAAGTAATATTATAATCAAAACTTTTTTGAAAAAATAATAAAAGAGAAATTATTTTTTTTTAAATACCTTAAAATTATTTTGGAATCTTTAAATGAGATTCCTTGGTATTTGATTGAAATATAGCACATAACCATACTGTAAATATAATATATGGTCTACTAGTAGTCAAATACAATATAATCCCAATTATTACTCTATATAGCTTGTTTTCAATTTCTTTCCAGCTTCATCCAAGTCAATATTTTCATTAAAACTCGTATTAGTTGTATATACTTTAAAAATTTTAAGTCAAAATCTTTTATATGAGTCAAGTATGAATTTAATTTGATTTAGCACATTTCCAAAGTATTTTTGATAAATCTAAAAACCTAGAAAATAATTTAACTCAAGAATCATTCTCATTTCAAAATTTTTTTACATGAGTTTTGAAAATTCATTACACGGTTTTTTGTTTGTAGAATAAAAAATCAGATAATCAACCAATATCTAAACTAATAATATATTTGAAGATGATTTTTTCTTGAAAATAGTAGTATCTACCACTCCAAATGAAAATATATTTGATAAAATAAAATAACTTAAATGTTCATACCAAACTCCAGGTTCTTGTTTATGGCCATAAAGTGTTTTGTTAAGTTTGAAAAATGAATTTACAAAATAAGAATTTTCAAAGCCAGGAGGTTTTTCAACATAAACTTCCTCCATAAGAAAACCATTTAAGAAAGTAGGTTTTACATTCATCTGATATAATTTGAAATTCATGTGATATGAATAGGCTATAAGAATAATAATGGATTCTAATCTAGCTATAGTTTCAAAGGTCTCTTAATAATATATACCTTCCTCTTTATTATAACCTTTAGATACTAGTATAACCTTACACCAAGTAATCACACCATGATCATCCTATTTATTCCTAAAAACTCATTTTTTCCTATAACAGGATAGTCAGAGGGTCTAGAAACTAATTATCATACCTTATTCCTCTTGAACTGGTTTAACTCTGCTTGCATTTCTAAAACCAAACTCTTACCAACTAAGGATTCCTCTATAGATTTAGGTTCTAGTTGAGATAAAAAGGTATAAAAAATATTCTTGATACCATTTTTTGAATAATAATAATTGAACTCATGGTTTTAAAATTATCCTCCATGACCAATTCTTAAAGTAATTATTTTGTTATCTTCCTATTTTTGATCCAATTTACATAAATTTATAAATAAATAACCATATTCACTCTTAAAACTTAAAAATTAAACCGAATTAAATCTAGAAAAATAGTCAATTAACACATAAAAAAAACATTTTCCCCTTAATCTTTTAGTTCTAGATGGCCCAAACAAATCCATATGAATAAGTTTTTAGGGTATAGAAGTAGTAACCTATTTAATCGGTTTAAAATATTACTCGTGTTGCTTTACCATTTAGCATGCATCACATAGTTATTTTTGTTCAATTTAAGTTGAGGTATATCTAAAACTAAATTATTTCTTAAAAATTTTCTAAAATAATAGACATTAAAAAATCATAGTATTCTATTTCAAATCCAAGATTCCTTTTTTAGTATTTAAATAGTTTACTTTTTGTCTACTCAAATAATTAAGATCTAGAGTATAGACATTTACCATTTTTGGTGCCTTAAATTAAAGAATTTTATCTTTGAAAACATAATATACATTATTAAAAAAATAAACAAAATAAAATTCATCATAAAGTTTTAAAATACTTACCAGATTATACTTTAATCCTTCCATATAAAGAATTTTTTTGATGAGGAATGATATTTGATTACTGACTGATCCAACTCACATAATCTTTCCTTTAGCATTGTCACCAAAAGTGACATAGTCTCAATAAATTTTTTATAAGGATTGTAAATTAGGGAAATATCCACTCATATGTTTTGAACATCCACTGTCCATATACTATTTCTCACTGATGATCTTGGAAATTTTTCCTTATAAATATAAATCAAACAATAAATTGTTTTGGTATCCATATTCTATTGGTTCTGATAATGTTAGAAACTAGAGATTTGGGAAACCAAATCTTTTTGCATTGTCAAAAAAATCTAGCAATAAATTTTGAAAATATTTTTGAAAGGCATGTTTAATTCCATAAAATTTAAGATTTATCAAAATATAATTATTAGCATAGTCCCCTAATTATATATAGTGAAAAAATTAATTTTGGAGAGGTTTTCATTATCAGTTCTAATAACAAAATAATTTTTATAAAACTTTGTATTTTCACCTTGACTTATTATTCCAATTTTATTTTTTTGAGATTTATTTCTTCTAAGAATTTGATTTAATTAATTATCACATTTTGTGAAAACACTTACTATATATTTAAAGTATTTAACTTTTTTTTACAATCATTTTATCTTATTACCATGTTTTGTATTAGAAACAACATAATTTTCTAGTTTGTTTTTCAAATATAAAATTTGTTTATTTAAGTCCATTTTTTATTTACTACAGCGTCATAGGAGTTTTTAAGAGTTTTATTTTTATTTTTCAAAGAATCATATTTTGTTTATATCATGGTACAATATTCATATAATCCCTCATAAGATCAATTTTAATTTTTAGATTCAAATTCATACTTAGAAGAATAACAAGAATGTGCCTCATATGTGTGTGTAATAAAACAAATGTGGCCTTTTTATTAGAAATTTTAGCTTATTATTTTGAATATGTATCATAACTATAATCTTCAGAAGCACTCCATATTATTTTCATGGGATTCTTAGCATTATTCTTGTAGACAACCTTTTTGAAATAATTTTTCTTAGAATTCTTATTGGCTTATAGATCTGAAAAATCTGGTTTGATGTGTCTAAGCTTATTTCATTCATATAATATTACCACTTTAGAGTTTACATAATTCTTAGTAAACTTATTAAAGGATTTCTTGAAAACTCTTCTCTTGTTATATAACTTTTTGAACTTTCTAGAAAAGTGATCAAGCTCACCATCTGAAGTAGAACTATTTGAGGTGTCTTCATCTGATGACTTAGCCATTTAGATCTCTTTTATTTTCTTGTCGTATTTTTAAGTTGAAACTTTTAAAGTATAATTATCCTTTATATATAATTTTTTCTATCCAACGTTAGCTTCCATTTTAGCCTCACACATCATAAGAGTTACAATAATATATTTTATTTTAAAATTCTTGACCTCCATTGATTACTTAATAGAATCATAGATTCCACTCCATCTAGGTGGTAGAATTCTGAGGATTTTTAAATCTTGATCTGGTTTAGGAATAGATGTTCCTAAAGCAACAACATTATTTACAACCTTAGTAAGTATTCCATTTAACTGAGTGATCCTTTCTCCTTATATCATTCTAAAAGTATCAAACTTAATCTTAGAAGGGTTATATCTAAGATCTCTCACATTGTTTGTACCTTCATAAGCTACTGAAATAGTAGTCCACATTTCTTGAGTTGTTTCACATTATGAAACTCAATTGAAATCATCTAAGCCTGGTACACATACTATAGCATTCATATATTTAGAGTTTAGATCATAGTTTTATTTAATATCAACATCCCATGTTTCAGGTTTCTTCTTTGTTATTTCATAAGGCTCCATGGCTTTTATAAAAAACTTTAGAATATGGTTCTTCGAATAGATGATCATTTTCACCTTCAAGAAACTGTAATTCTTACTATTAATGTAAGGAGATATTTTCATAGAAAAATATTATCTTATTTCAGTCATATAATCCATATTAGAGATGATCTTTAGACTTTAACCTTTAAAAGATGAGAATTCAAAATTCACCACTCTAATACTAATTGTTGTCCTGAGAGAGACTGCACTATGACTCAAGAGGGGGGTGAATTGAGTCCTTGAAATTTTCTCGACATAAAAAACCACCATCTTTAAAGATATGATTACTTATGATATTTTATTAGCACAAGAATTTAGTAAAAATAAAATCACAAAGAAAATAGATTATAAATAGAGATTTATAGTGGTTTGGGGAACAAAAATCCCCTAGTCCACCCCACCAACACTCAACTCTAAGAGATGAGTGATTTTCACGAGACCAGTACTTTTACCAGTGATTTCTAATCATTTTCCTAGGGAATAAATGACTAAGTTAAAGTAGTTGAAACTTGGTACAAAACCAGTATATTTCAACTAGGCTCCAACAAGGCTTTATAAACAATAGCCTTCAAGTTTTTTTACTAATAAATTTCATAGTAAAAAAGAATAAACAAAGAGTTTACAAATAAACCTCACAGTTATAAGATAAAACTAATAGAGGGGAAGAGATTTTCAGGAGAGATGATAAGAAATAAAATTAATCTATATGAGAATCTTATATAATATAGAAAATAAGATCTTGATGGAATAGTTTTAGAGTGAATCTTCTTCTTATTCTTCATGAAAAAAGAGCAACATGCAGAGAGCTTCGAGAGATAGTTTTTTAAGATGATAGTTCAAGCACCTGTATTCTTAACTATATTATCTTCTTCATACTCATATAATATACATTCAAAACTTCTATTTTAATCACACAGAAATAGATCCATAAAATCTAGTATTGGGATTTTTAAATTACACACATCCTATTTATTAGAAGTACCTTGACAATAGTTTTTTCCATTAAATTATCCTTTTACTTGTTTCATTTATCTATACTTTCCTATTTTTATAATCATTTTTACCATAAATAGGTAATACAATATTTAATAAATGTATAGCAGCAATAAATCCAACTGAAATTACACCAACGGTAATAAATTGTGGGTTTCAGAATGATGTAGCTGATTGCAAATCACCATATAGCTAAATTTCATAGATTTGAATTCATGTAGCCAAATTTATACATGTATTCATTCTTCACATGTTTTATTTATCCATGTAATTAGATTTTCATAGGTTTTTTTCATGTAGCTAGATTTCTTCATGTAGGCTTCTTGATCATGTAAAGGGCCAAGGAGATGGAAAGTGTATCTATAGTTCAAGACCAAAATCAAAATAAGAGATTGGTCCTAAACAGTGGCAAGGGTAAGGTAAGGTATGGACCCTCTGAGGAACAAGGGATGGGTGATATGGTGGGAAAGGACGATGGGGGTAAAAAGAAGTACCTTAAACTTATTCTCCATTCTAAGATAGAGGTGTCGGAAGGGGTTTTTTAGATCAATGATTCAGAGGAGGATTTGATCAGAATCTTAGAAAGAGAGGTTCATAAAGATGTCAATAAGGAAAAAAAGTCCTGGGTTGACCAACAAGATCGAATTTTGGCATGAGGCTTCAATGAAGGGAGGATAGACGCAGAGGAGTACATCCAGACTTAGGATAAATAGATTGACCATTTTGAAAATTTAATCAAGAAGGATCTGCATACGAAGGTTAAGACACTTTAGTGGGAGCTATACTTGGTAAGTGAATCCAATAATCTTAGCCTTGTTTTCAATGATTTTGTGATTTATTACTACACTCATTGATTCTGGATGTTGAACATGTGTGGTTTCCCAATTTTCCTTAAAAGTTATTTTGAAATAAAAAATTTAATTTTTAGGTAAATGGAGCTACATAGAATATTTTATCATGTATCTAAATCACATAGTCAATTACTCCAAATAACTTATTCATGTATCTATTTGATCTATGTATTCAATTTCTCACATAGTTAATTCATTTACATAGGTGATTTACCCATAGACGACTTCATGACCTAGTCATTTCACATAATATTTTCCTTAACATGGATGATTAATGTAGCCAAATTCCTCACATAGACAATTTTCCATACTTAATAAAAATTTTAGCAACTTCCCATAACTTGTATATTTCAAAAAAAATGAGCTAAATTAAATACAAAACATGAATAAAACACTTAAAAAATATCATTACCATTTGAAGAGTATTTTAGATCATAAAAACCTAAAGTACATGGGATATATTGGAAAAACAATTAGTAGTCCAACATGCATTACACCCAAGGATTTATAAGGTTCAGTGTAAATTCATACTCCTTACTATGATTAGTTTGTTTCCACAATAATATATTATCCACTATCTTCACCAGTATTTACGACCGTGAACCTTCCCTATCCAATCAATAGAAAGTTACCCTTTTTTTAACTCCTGAGTCATAAAGGAGAGTCTTGCAGTTTAACAATGCCTCACTATAATGTATGATATAAAGTAGAAAGCTCTATGTAGATACCTGGTTTCTTCTATACCACTTGAAAAATTATATTCCTCTATATAAAAACTAGGTCAATATCTCTTCACATGTACACCTTTAAGTTTTTATATATAGGTCTTCTTCAGAACATGAATGTATGTCTTACTCAGCTTTCTAGATCTTTACATTATCAAGATATCCTTAGTGCTTCAAAATACTTAGGTGCAGTAGGTATACTCTTCCTTCAATGACTCTTAGATTTAAACACCTTCTTCTCTCTGTGATATAGTGAAGTATTAGGATATCACTTTTTCATAATTCTCACACTCAATGTTTTCAAGTTCTATCAAAATTCACAGTCTTCCTATATTTTTTTGTTCACTATTACATGCATTTTTATATTCATAAAATAATATCATGGATAATATTTTCCAAAATGAAATTCTAGAAACTCATTAATCTTTAGTAGTAGTAGATATCTCAACTCATTTAAATAAATCAATGACATTACCAATTTATTTCTCTCATTCAAAATTATTTGAATACCAGTCATCATCCTATTTTAAATTTCCCAAAAACCTGGGATAATTTATTCATGTGATATTTCAAATATCACACCTTAAATTTCAACAAAATCCATGTATTTTAATTATTTTAAAACATTCCATGTAAACATGATGATTCACATGCATCTTATGAGATGTGGAAGTTAACTCACGGTGCGGAACACATCTCATCTTACATTATCTTCTACGATTGATCTTCCTTCAATATCATCTTGGATCATGATTCATGTGAATGATCATGATGTTTAATACATGAAAAACATAGTAGAATCATCTTAAAATTCATATTTATTCAGAAAATTCATTCTAGAATTTTAATCATGAATCCCTTTTCATGAATCTTAGTTATGGATTGTTGCAACTGGAGACACCCTGAGAGGAGGGTGAATCTGGGTATAGGATGATTTATAACTTTTTACTTAATTCAATTTTTTCTCCTTTTAGGTTCTTGTTCTCTCATTGGAAGGAACACATTCATCCTCTTTCATTCATTAGTAGTCTGATAGAAACATACACTGATATGCAAGAAAAATAAAGCATACACAAGAATTGAGAATTTTACTTGGTTCACTATAAAGGGATATGTGTAAGGATCACACACTTATGGTGTGTTTATGTGCTAAAATCTACTAATATTCACTGGTTTAGTGGATTAAACATTTCAGATATGTTCACTTTGTGCCATGCACACTACCTTTACAATGTTTAGGGTGGATGCATTATCTCCCTCGAATCACTTCCATTGACTCCCCCTTACCCACTAATCGATTGAATTCTTTCTTAGTTTATTGACTTGATGGTCTCTTAAAATTATTCAAGATAAAAATCAACTAATTTTATATTTAGTTCCTGATAGATTCTCTACAATATCTAATATGTTTCTCCTCTTATCCCTTCAAAAAGGATGATTCTAACTTCTCTATGTGGAGGTTGGTTATGTGTTGTTCAAGAAATAACAATAGTAGAAATTTTTTCCATATGATAATTCTAAGATATTAATTATCTGTTAATCACTCCCCCTTCAAAATACAAATAAAATGATGAAAAAATCATTATTTACTATCTTTAAAAAACACCAGATTTAAAAATAGAATCCATCCTCTTTATTCTCTCTAAAATATACACTACACTATATTTCAATAGCCTTAATCACATAACCCTTAAGAATATATGTGATGGAATAACCTTCTCTAATTCAATAAATCATGAAACCACTATCGCATAAGCCTAAGACATGAATCTCCGAGCATATGACCTGATTCATCATAGATCCTCTGTATGAACCCCTATATCCTTTATCATGTTTCCAAACTACCTTTCCCAATTCCTTTTCATATATGTGATCATGTGACTTTCTTATGTGAACTGGATACATGGTGAAATTTATGCACTCTGCATCTATGCACCCCCTTATGTGTTCTACCTTATGAAAACCGGCCTCCCACTACTCCCCCCTTTGAATAATTCTCCTCCATATCAAAATATTAAGTAAAACATCTTCTTATTTAAAATTAATACTTAAGGGTTATTTATAGATAAAATCCACTAACTTGATTTTTGAAAACCATGTTCGTCTATTCGTTCCACTACCTCAACTATTTTCACTTCACCTCACCTTACCATTTTTTGATTTCATGACATCTTCCAACTCACATGATCACATGTATTCTTAATTAAGATGGTTGTTATGAGATCCTCTAATTTAACCCCTTTAACACATAACCCAACTATGTATGAAGTTTAGGCGAGTGTAGAAAAAAACTGTCATTTTGAGCATATATTTCTTTATGTGTTCAACTCATGTGGTTCACATGATTTGTTTAAGAATATGAAATATTATAACTCTTTATTTTATCACATGATCCTTTTATGATTATGCACTCTGCCAAAAAAATTCTCCTAATTCATTAATATCCATAGTGTAATTCTTTTCTGAAAAATACTTCCGTCATTTTTAGCATATCACCCTTCATTACCTTCACACAACCGTAGTGAGAGATTTCATTTCACATATGTGATTCATGTAAACCTTATTCATGTGATCATTATGATTTTATGTGAATGCATAACTCTTCTACAAAACTTCTTCATGGCATGCCTATTTGAACTTAACATACTCAGTCGTGTTTCCCTTAAGTGTTTACGTGATTATGTAGCCTATAATAAATTATGCAATTTTGATTCTTATCCTCCGAGCTTTCACTAAGTCAATAAATCAATTTCATCTTCTCTATTATGATTCAATGAATATTTTGGAATCCATGATTCCTCTAGGTGAGAATAATTATACAATGGAATTATTCTATTTCATTCATTTTAAACAACATAAAAATCATTAGAATTTTGTCTATCTCCAAGTGACAAGTCTAATTTATGTTCCTTATTCTAAATCAAATATTGCAATCTTCTCATCATCTCTTAATCTTCTAATAAATTCCATATAATTCTTTCAATATACCATGGGCACCTCTCATCATTAATTCACCATGGATTTCACATCCTCTAGACATGTCTTAAATGACTACCAATACTCTATTTATACAATATGATATATAGTTTAACAAAAAATTCAACATAAAACATAGGTATAAATCCATCATTACCCCCTTTGTAATTTTTTTTCAATATTATCATTATCATAAATCCATCCCTCTATATATATACAAAGTATATATACAAAGTTTCTCTAATGTTCCATGGTTATGGATTCATGATTTCTTACTTTCCTTCCCCTTTGACATTAAAATTAAAAGGTCCTTCTAATGGTTTATATCCCCTAAGGGTATCATTAGATATACAATTTATTTTTAACACCCCTTTATTATAGAATTAAAAAATTTATTCCTTAATTTATAGATATACTCCACTTTAAACAATAATCTTCATTCAATAGATTTTCAAAGAACTTTAGAAACCAGTGAGGGATCACAATATTGAAACTTTTCTCTTCTTACCACCATTAATACTTGGAATCACTTTCTTGTTTATTGTTTCACACTATTGAAATATTTTTAGTGAGTGAAATTACAAAATTTCATTGAGTCATTGAAAAATCCTCTAAGCCTAATTAGTTAGAACTCATTGTAAGAAAAAAGAGTTTAAGTCAATAGACACAAATATTGTCTATGTCACTCACTAACTTCCATGGATACAAGCAGCATGAAATTATTTCTTTTGTAAAATAATCCTATTATCTCAATCATAATAATATAAAATATTCATTGAAAAAGTAATTAATCATAAGTGTGTGAGACATACCACATGACAAGCCAACTGACACCACGTGTTAAGGATAACTTCATGGAACCACCTAGTATGCATGATATTCACATATTCACATTACTCCTTTGTAAAATGAGGCTAAATATCCTACAATTCTCATCACCAAATATCCTATTCAGAACTGGTAGACCCTTTGTTAGTAATACTATTGATTTTCCCACATCTCCTTGGTATCCTAAAAATAATCATCTAATACCACATTGCTATAAAAACACAGATGGACTTGAAATACATGAATGTTGTTAATTATCCAACAATATGTATTCTCTTAGTGGTCCAATACAACTTAATATTATGATTTATACCAATGGTTGAATATTAAATATGACTTAGAACCACTACATCATTCGAATATATATTTTACACCACTTCAACTTCAGATCGCTCTCTTTATCGGTTTTTCCTCTTTTTTCACAGCATGTGAATTCCAAAATCATATTTGAAGATCAAAGTGGTTTCTTGACACCAATTTTTGAGTCAAAAACCTATTTTAATTTCAAGAATTCTAATTCTTCTTGTCTCATGTATCTCCATTAATCTTATTCACTAGTTCCCATTCCGCACACACACACCCCATGGATCATATCTCCCCCTTCATCCTGTATCACTTTTAACAATAGTTAGAAAAAATTAAATTCATAGGTAAAGGGGTACCTCTAGAATCCTCATGAAGAGGATTTTGGTTGATCTTGATGTAATAACCCTTTTATACTTTCTTTCAAAACATTGTAATCTTTATATTCTTGTTCTAGATTCCTAGCCAACTCCAACAATTATGGCTATATAATTAGACATTATTTACCCACATGCTCAGTCTTATTTTGATATGTAGGTATTTTTAGATTATGATTTTTCAATGTTTTTTATTTAAACCCACTCATACAGGTTTTCTTCCCTGACACGCCACTTTTACACCATTTTCCATGATTCATTATTAGAGTAGGAATCTTACCACTAGTCTTCTTCTCATGTTTATTTCTCCATTAGAGGACTCTTATTCCGACCTTCATTTCTCACCTTGAGATGTTGATTGTAAGTTCACATATCCTCCCTTTTTTTCTCTTTAACATCCATGTAATACAAGTAATTTTTTTTATTTGAGGTGAGTCTTTCTTTAGGTGCACAACCTTATTACTCACAACTGGTGTAGTCTCCCCCTTCTTCTTCCAAATTTTCTTCCTTTCTCTCCAAGAGGGATGTTGTGAGCATGTCATGATAGTTTCTTTTTACACCAATCATTGAACATAATTTTTTTTCTTCTAGTAAATTGTGCCTATTTTCTAACTTAGAATGTCTTTTTACATTATAATATGTTTCCTTATATTCCACTAGAGTATAGGAATTATTTATGGAATCATTTTACTTCTACATATCTTATAGATAAATTTCCTTGACATATGAATAGGGTAAGCTCAAATAAAACATCTTCCACTAAAAACATACCTTATATCATCATGTCTCAGTTTATATGTTGATGGATATACTCTCTTTCCATTGTTAAGCCTTAGGGCTTCTTGACACACACTCCTAGTGTACTCCATTCTTCTATAGTAGTAGCATCTCATGGATACCATCATCTGAGTTTCACCTCTTCTTTTATATTTTTCATGTAGATTTGATTTATGTTCTTATTTTTCATGTGAATTTTATTTTTCCATTATATTTTTATTCAATATAATTTTTCTTTCACTTGTTGAAGCATACATAGGATATTTATTCTTCTATTTATATTCAATATGAAACTTTTACTTATCTCTAGATTTGTAAGGATTCCTCTATTTTTTAATAGATTTCAGGCCTAGAATTTATTTTATTCCACTTTATGAGGATGTTATGGAGAAAAAAAATTAATTATCTTATTTAGGAGACGTTAAATTCTCCTAAAGTTCCTTGATCTTATGATATTTATCCTTCAATTTAGCAGTCATTTTCTTTAAACTTGATCTAGCTTCTATTCCCAATTTTTACCACCCTTTAAGATGAATCTTGAGTTGGAGAATACTTTACTTTATATCCTTTTAAATAACCATTTTCTTTCTAGTTTCTTGAGACATATATTTAAGAAAATTTATTTGGTCTTTCATTTTTTCTCTTATCCCCTTGATGTTGGACTCCAAGTATACTTCAACTATTCTCAGACTTTCTATTTCATAGACATTTCTTTAATAAATTCAAACTTCACATCATGTATAATCTTCCATTGATCTATATATTCATACATAGTTTGGATATCTTCTTGGTTTTTTCATGAACAAGATCCAAATTGATGACAAGATATTGTTCCTATTTATTCTAATGTCTTGATCGAGCATGTTTCTATATCTTCATTTCTCCTAGACACTTTTTGATTAAGAATAAATATTCCTTGCACATATTTATCAATGAGATTATAATAACTTGGATATTTGTTTCAGGTATGTTTTTCCTTTTCTGGTTGTTTTTGAGAAAAAGAGGAAAATATGGAAATTTTCAAAGTACACGTTGTGTACTTTATAAGTAAACGTCATGTACCTTGTCGCCACATGAGTCCGTGTGCTGGTCGTGTCCAGGACACACACATAGTGTGTAGGGGCGATGTGGAGGCTGCTTAAGGCAGAGTACAGAAATTCCAGGTACACTTCATGTACCCTATAAGTACACGTCGTGTACTTTCTTTCTTTTTTATTAAACAGACCGGGGTCGCGCCTAATTGACAGAAACATCTTATTCTCAAGGTTATTCGACCGGGAGCATCCGTACGGCCACGAACATCCTTCGAGCCCCAGATCCTCTATCTGTTTGTTGAATCGACCAATGTCGATTGCGTTGGAACTGCAGCATTGAGCTCTTCCTTCTTCTTGAGTTTTATTCCATGATTTTCCCTCTTTCTCAATATATTGTGGGTTGAACGTTTTGTGCATTTTCGTAGATATATGACATTATAAGGAGAATCAATCCTCATGGTTCAAGTATATTGATCTCCTAGCATCAATGTAGGTGGTTTGTGCCTTAACTTTCGAAGTGTTTGAGTTTTATGTGAAAATTTCCACCAATACCCGTGAACGGGGTATTACGTGTTTACCGTTTTGCCCCTGTTGTTTTCCTAACTTTTTTGTATGTTTGTGTAGAGGTATTTGATCATGTTTGTGGATAATTTCTATGCTTGGATGTTTTTCCCATGCCTTTTTCTTGTTATTACCTTTGGGTTTTGTTATCCTTGGGTCGTTATACCTATTTTCCATGCCTTGTGACCATAGGATGGAATGATATTCTTGACACTCTTGTTGTTCTGTAGTGGTTAGACAAGTAGCTCTATAGGTGTAATTTGTCCTTATAGAATTATTATGCACTTACTGGCATGGGACTGTGAGAACCTGGTGCTATAGACTATAAGGTATAGATCGATTGAGCTTCCTAGAGAGTCTTGGATATTATAGACTACAGGAGGGTAGACCGAGTGAGCTTCCTCAGAGAGTCTTGGTTATTGTATACTACAGGGGATAGACCGAGTGAGCTTCCTAGAGAGTCTTGGATATTATAGACTAGAGGATGGTAGACTTATTGATCTTCCTCAAAGAGTCTTTACTTGTTTGAATTTACTTAAACCATTCCAGGCTAGAGGAGGAATTGACCGAGCGAGCTTCCTCAGAGAGTCTGTGATAGACCTGAGACTATAGAAGGAATTGACCGAGTGAGATTCCTCATAGAGTTTCTAGACCTTGGGGCTATAAGAGGGTTAGACCGCGTGATCTTTCTCAGAGAATCCCTGACTACCCTAGACTATAAGGGGAATTGACTGAGCGATCTTCCCCAGAGAGTCTTATAATTTCGTATGACCAAACCAGAGGGGTTACACTGAGTGCACTGCCTAGAGGGTTGTTGGTACTTCTTGGATAGGACCATAGGGGTTGGCTGCGAGTACTTCCCAGATGGGTTCTTATTGTGGTTAGCTGTTTACTTCACTACTGCTTGTTGTTCTATGGATGATTACTATTACTGTTACTGCTTAATGGTTACTACCTTCTGTTTACTGTTACTATTTACTGCTTACTGTAATATTACCTACCATATGCTCATTGACTATTAGGCACGGATCTTCAGGTGGTTGCCTACTGGGATTTATTCTCACACCCTATTTGGGCCATGATTTGGGGCCTAAACAGACTATGTTGTTGCAGGTATAGACAAGGGAAAGTGCCCTTTGAATTTTGGTACTTGATTTCTTTGGAGCAGGAGAGCATGGGACCAAGCTTAGTCTTAAAATTCTGAGGATTTGTTTATCTTTTCTTTTATACTTGTTTTGGTACTGTTTTTATTTCCAGAATTGTGACATGTTTGGATGTTTTCCTAGATATGTATCATGTATAATTTCATATATATATATATATACATATGTGCTCCAGTGGTTTATTGTTTTAGTCTTCTGTTGTTTACTTGTGCATTGTTGTTGGATATTTACTGCTTCTGCTATAGCATGTTTTATTTACTTCCATTGTGTACTCTGCCAATGAGTGCATAGTTTCCCCACTATCACACCCAAGGCCCTCACTTCTATTTAGCAGCCTCTGGCATTTGGGGAAATGCGCTTGAGGCCATGTGACCAACTGGGTACGGGGCACCTCTGAGTGGCTTCCGGAACCGGGATGTTACAAGGTGGTATTAAAGGAATTATTTTCTATTGATTTACTTTTTGGATCATTTAGCTAGGGATGGGATGGATTAGGTACTTGGTAATAAGCTGTGACTGTGAGTAGTTAACCCGTGTATAGGGAAAAGCCAATCTACCTCGTTATTGCAGTTTTCTGGTTTGAGAATTTACGGTTGATATGATTTCACCTAGAGTGATTCACATGCCTTGTGTTGTTATTGTTGTGCTAGTGCGGTTCTATTTCTATCATAACCCAATGAGATGAGGGTATGCTATATCATGCATCATATAGTCACTTCTTAGAAATCACATTCCATGCATTCTTGCCATGCCATCTAGGGTTCATTAGCGATTGCATGTTGTTGTGATAGACGTTGTATAGATTATGCATGCTGTTGTGATAAATTATTTGGTAGAATCCCTACAGTTTGATAGAGGAATTTTTTGTATTGTGCCTTGATTAAATGAATGCCAAATTTCAGTTCTTGAGGTGTTATGGGCCCTCATGAATCAGAACTTGGTGGATCATTGACTTTTTTCCCTTGTATATGTTATGCAAAAGATGCCAAGCTTTAGTTTGCGGGGAGTATGGGCCCTCACGGATCAGAATTTGGCACCTTCACGTTTGTTTTTCAGTGTTTTCTGGGCTTCGATGCAGTTTTTGAGATACTGCCTGGAAAAACCCAGAATACACAGCGTGTACTTGACTACACATCGTGTTATTTGAAACCGTGTCACTGACTATGTGAACAGAAACATGGGGTGGTGAAAAAAAATTCAGAAACACACCGTGTACAGTTGTTACACACCATGTAGTAGTGAGTCGTGTACCCGGTCGTGTCACTAACAACACAAGTCGGGGAAGCTTGTTTAGTACACGCCGTGTTGGGTACGAACATGTCGTGTAGTCTTGT
The DNA here is from genome assembly GCA_963277665.1 of Viscum album. Taxonomy (NCBI): domain Eukaryota; kingdom Viridiplantae; phylum Streptophyta; class Magnoliopsida; order Santalales; family Viscaceae; genus Viscum; species Viscum album. The sequence goes on along the minus strand of OY728121.1, from coordinate 847,023,835 downwards.
TCTAGGTACTCGGTCGTGTCACGAACAACACGGGGATGCTTTTATCTCTCCTATACACACTGTGTTTGTTCGGAACACACCGTGTAGGGTTCAGCCGTGTATCCATCCATGTAAATAACAACATGGGTTGCTGAAACCTTGTCTAGTATACACCATGCCCTTAGTGAACACGTCATTAAGTCTAGGGTTAAGAGGGTCGTGTGAGTTAGTCGTATAAAGAGACTCGGGCAGGGGAATGGAGATGAAGTACATGCCATGTGTGGGTACAACACACCATGTAGTCTGGGGTGTTACACGACCAAAGGTGGTAGAAGTACACGCCCATGTGGATGGCCTTAAGGAGCACTCCATGTAGTTTTTATACATGCCATGTAGTTGTGTTTAGTGAAACTTGATTGTTTCTTCCTCCTGTTCCCATTTTGTACCCTTTTGTTCTCTATCCTTGATAATCCTGATCTAAAGTGTTCTTTTGATCTTTCAGATCTATGCCTCTAAGATGTCCTTAGGTCGTATGTCAGCTGCCATATGGTGATTAGACACCGAATATGGCCGATCAGGGACCTCTTGCAGATCCTCCTGCTGTGCCATCCTTGGAACCAGCAGTTATACCCATTGCAGGCATCGATGCGTAGTTCAAGGAGGACTTCCAGATGATGATACAGACCTTTCAGGGAGCGCCACCTCCTTCCCCGTCGATGGCTGAGTTAACGCAGGTTTTCCAGCAGCAACATCCTCCTACTTTCTCAGGGGATGGAGGACCCTAGGCTGCAGAGTTGTGGCTAGAGGCCATGCTGACGATCATCGATCATCTGGAGATACCTCCAGAGAAGAGAGTGAAGCTTTCTACTTATATGATCTGAGACACTTCCAAGAGGTTGTGGGAGGTGATCTCACAGTCAAGGCGCCAGCAGAGTATGACTTGGGATGAGTTTCGGCGCATCTTCTACGATTACTTCTCTCCAGACACCTTGAGGGCCGACTGAGCCCAGGAGTTTATGAGTCTCGAGTAGGGTACTCTTTCTGTTATGGATTAATCGTCTCGTTTTATCAAGATACAGTGCTTCACGCCGATTCCAGATGGTGATGAGTTGTTCCTTGCTAGGAGGTTTGAGGACGGTCTCAGGCAGGAGATCCGTTCCCAGGTGAATATCTTCAGGTTGACTTCGATATCCTCGATCATCAACCAGGCGCTGATCACTAAGCGCAATCTGAGGGATTCTGGAGCAATGAGCCAGGGCGGCTCGATCTCCAGAGCTAGTGTTCCTCATTTTGATAGCAGGAAGCACCGCAGAAAGCTGTCTTGAGGAGATCAGAGTCGGCGGAGTGCATCTTCGGGCAGTCAGGTAGTATGCTACCAGTGTGGTAGGAGCAGGCATACTAGGCCTCATTGTCAGAGAGACCCTATGGAGTGCTGATATTATGGCAAGATGGTTTATCTTCAGCGTTTTTGTCAGATCTTCTCACCTACAAATGGTGGTAGGGATTCTTCTATAACCCCACGTACAGGAGATGTATCGCCAGTTTCTCACCAGTCTGGGAACTGGAGTTCTTCCGACCTTTCAGGTCGAAGTGGAGGTCGCGGCCGTGGTGGTCAGTCACCAGGTTACCAGTGATAGCAGAGTGGATCAGCTCAGAGTGGTCAGCTAGGGGCGTAGGACCGCGGTACAGGCCAGAATTTTGCCATGGAGCAGACCTATTAGGAGCAGGATCCCATCCCTTCCATAGTTCGAGGTACGATCTTAGTATCCTCAGTTTTATCTTCAGCCCTTTTCGATACTGGTGCTTCGCATAGTTTTATCTTTGTTGCTGTTGTGGAGAGTCTTGGGCTCTATATCTTTTCATCTACTGACCTGTTGACTCTTGACACACCGTTGGGAATGAGGACGTCTAGTGTACATTAGTGAAGAGAGTGACCTCTTGAGGTTGCAGGGTGTCACTTCTTATGGGACCTCTATGTCCTAGAGATGACAGGCTATGATTTCATTCTCGGTATGGACTGGTTAGTTCCCTTCCAGGCAGTCGTCGATTTCTATCACCACAGGGTGAGTTTTGTATCACCAGAGAGTGGATATTTTCTCCATAGAGGTGAGTGGGATGTCCAGGAAGGTAGAGCTGGACCAGAGCATCATGGTCTAGGAGGAGTTACAGCCCAAATTTCCAGTCTTTATCTGGATGACTAGGGGACTTCACAGTTAGACTTTCCTCCAGTGGTGGATCGTTTCATGGATGTCTTTCTAGAGGAATTTTCAGGTTTTCCTCCAGAGCGTGAGGTAGACTTTTCTATTGAGATCGTTCCAGTAGCGGCACCGGTGTCCATTCCTCCTTATAGGATGGCTACACCTAAGTTGCAGGAGCTCAAGAAGCAGTTGGAGGAGTTGCAGGGAAAGGGTTTCATCCGACCCAGTACTTCTCCTTAGGGTTCGCCTGTCCTGTTTGCGAAGAAGGCAGATGCCACCCTTAGACTTTGCATGGATTATCAGAAACTGAACCAGTTGACGGTCAAGAACTGATATCCCTTGTCGAGGATCTATGACCTCTTTGATCAGCTTCGAGGAGCACGGGTGTTCTCGAAGATCGATCTGAGGTCCGGTTATCATCAGTTGTGCGTTAGACCATCAGATATACCTCTTACAGCCTTCAGGAGTAGGTATGGTCTATAAGAGTATACGGTCATGATGTTCGGCCTCACGAACGTGCCAGCAGTTTTTATGGCACTGATGAACTGAGTGTTCCATCCGTACTTGGACTCTTTCATGGTGGTCTTTGTGGACGATATATTGGTGTACTCTCACACTCGACGCGACCATGCTACCCATCTTGATATCTTTTTGAGTACACTGAGAGAGCATCAACTTTATGCTAAACTCTTGAAATGCCACTTTTGTATGGAGTAGACTCACTTCTTGGGTCACGTTATCTCAGAGATAGGAGTATCAGTAGACCCAGAGAAAGTGAGAGCAGTAGTTTCCTGAGAGCATCTGAAGAATGTATTTGAGGTGTGGAGTTTCCTAGGGCTGGTTGGATACTACAGGTGTTTCATACAGGACTTTTCACGCCTTGCAGCACCACTGACAGGCCTAACCAAGAAAGGTGCGAAGTTCTTATGGTCAGATTCTTGTGAGATATCCTTTCAGGAGCTGAAAGGGAGGTTGATGTCAGCACCGATACTAGTCTTGATAGATCCGGGAAAGATCTATACAGTCTATTGTGATGCTTCATGTATCGGGCTGGGAGCTGTGCTTTTGCAGGTAGATGGAGTCGTTTCGTACGGGTCTTGGCAGTTGAGGCCACATGAGAGAAACTACCCAATGCACGATCTGGAGTTGGAAGATATTGTTCATGCCTTACACTGTTGGAGACATTAACTTCTAGGAGAGCACCTTGTGGTGTTTACCGACCACAGGAGTCTCAAGTACATCTTCACTCAGTGTGATCTGAATCTGAGACAGCGTAGGTGGGTCGAGTATCTTCATTCCTTTGACTTTGAGCTTGCATATACGCTAGGAAAAGGCAACGTAGTGGCTGATGCATTGAGTAGAAGAACTCAGATTCAGGGAGTTAAGGAGGCCAGTAGTGAGTGGAAGCTTATGGCTCTATTCTTTGAGATGCATTTAGAGGTGCATGACAAAAAGGGGAAAACTTTTCTATCTTCTGTATCTATTACCTCTACCCTTCTTGATCGGGTACGGATGAGGCAGCTATCAGATTCAGAAGGCCTAGTCCTGCGGGAGAGTGTGTCAGGAGAGGACCCTCTTCCTGGATGGACAGTGGGTGAGGATGAGATCTTTCATTTCCAGGGATGTGTATGGGTTCCAGTAGACATACGCAAGGAACTGATGCGGGATTTTCATTCCTCAGTTTGGGCAGTTCATCCTGGCATCACCAAGATGTATTGTGATCTACACCGCCAGTACTAGTGCCCAGGTATGAAGAGAGATGTTTCTGGGTTCGTTATGAGATGTTCTACTTGTCAGCAGGTGAAAGCAGAGCATCAGTGTCCAGCAGGGCTTTTACAGCAGTTACCCATTCCCGAGTGGAAGTGGAATGATGTCGCGATGGACTTTATGACCGGGTTACTGAGGTCACCTCAAGGGAGTGATGTTGTTTGGGTTATCATAGATAGGATTACGAAGGTTGATCATTTCTTGCTAATCAAGGAGACCTTCAGTGTTGATGAGCTGGGATGGTTGTACATCCAAGAGATTGTACGTCTACATGGAGTTCCACACTCCATTTTTTCAGACAGGGATGCGCGTTTTACTTATCAATTCTAGCAGGGGCTTCAGAAGGCTTTGGGTATACAGGTACTTTTGAGTACAACATACCATCCCCAGACAGATGTCCAGTCCGAGCGTATGATCCAGGTGCTTGAGGATATGCTCCGAGCTTGCATTATAGAATTTGGAAATTCTTGGGAGAAGCATATTCCTGTTGTGGAGTTTTCCTATAACAACAGTTTTCAGGAGACCATTCAGATGGAACCTTACGAGGCTTTGTACGGTAGGCCATGCTGATCACCTTTGTGCTGGCTAGAGGCAGGAGAGGTAGCTTTGCTGGAACCTCGTCTTGTTCAGGAGACTTCAGAGCAGATAGAGTTGATTTGGAAGAATATGGATACAGCACAGTCTCGACATAAGTCTTATGCTGATCAGCGGAGATGTCCTCTGGAGTTCAAGGTCAGGGATCAGGTTTTCCTGCGTATCACACCAAGGTTGGGACACAAGAGGATTTGAAGACAGGGTAAGATTTCACCGCAGTACGTCGGGCCATTTGAGGTGTTGGAGAGAGTTGGTTCGGTTGCCTATCGGTTGCAGTTACCTCAGAGGTACCGGGCTATGCACGACGTCTTCCACGTTTCTTAACTTAGACGTTACTTTTCAGACCCGTCTCATGTCTTTCAACCCGAGGAGGTTGAGCTTGAAGCAGATGCGTCATTTAAGGAGCATCCTATCCGTATTTTCGATCGCAGTATGAAGGTTCTCCATGGCCCGTCTGTTCCTCTGGTACGGGTGCTATGGCAGCACGGGTGAGAACAGGATGAGACCTGGGAGAGGGAGGCTGATGTACGATCGCAGTGGCCGAAGCTGTTCGGGGTTTCTTCTTCTATGCCTCACTAGGGAAATTCAGGGATGAATTTCTTTAAGGGGGGAAGTTTGTAAGAACTCTGATCTTTGTTTCAGGTATGTTTTTTCTTTTCTGGTCATTTTTGAGAAAAAGAGGAAAATCTTGAAATTTTCAAAGTACATGATGTGTACTTTATAAGTAAACATCGTGTACCTTGTCACCACATGAGGTCGTGTGCTAGTCATGTCTGGGCCACACGCATGGTGTGTAGGGGTGATGTGGAGGCCACTTAAGGTGGATTACAAAAAGGCCAAGTACATGCCATGTACCCCATAAGTACATGCCGTGTACTATCTTTTTTTCATTAAACGGACCGAGGTCGCGCCTAATCGACAGAAACATCTTCTTCTCAAGGTTCTTCAATCGGGAGCATTCGTACGGCCGCGAAAATCCTCCGAGCCCCCGATCCTCCGTCTTTTTTCTTAATCGATTGTCGTCTATTGCGTTGGAACTGCAGCGGTGAGCTCTTTCTTCTTCTTGAGTTTCATTCCATGATTTTTTCTCTTTCTCAAAATATCGCGGGTTGAATGTTTTGTGCGTTTTCGTAGATCTACGTCATTCTAAGGAGAATCAAGCTTCGTGGTTCAAGTATATTGATCTCCTAGAATCATGGTAGGTGGTTTGTGTCTTACCTTTCTAAGTCTTTGAGTTTTATGTGCAAATTTCCACCAATACCCGTGAACGGGGTATTTCTTGTTTACCGTTTTGCCCATGTTGTTTTCCCACCTTGTTTGTATGCTTGTGTATAGGTATTTGATCATATTTTTGGATAATTATTATGCTTGTATGTTTTTCCCATGCCTTGTTCTTGTTATGACCTTTGGTTTTTGTTAGCCTTGGGCCGTTATACCTGGTTTCCATGCCTTGTGACCGTAGGTTGGAATGATATTCTTGACACGCTTATTGTTCTGTAGTGGTTATCCAAGTAGCTCTATAGGTTTACTTTGGACTTATAGAATTATTATACATTGACTAGCACGAGACTGTGAGAACCCGGTGCTATAGACTATAAGGGATAGACCGAGTGAGCTTCCCAGAGAGTCTTGGATATTATATACTATAGGAGGGTAGACCAAGTGAGCTTCCTCAGAAAGTCTTGGTTATTATAGACTACAGGGGATAGACTGAGTGAGCTTCCCAGAGAGTCTTGGATATTATATACTACAGGAGGGTAGACCGAGTGACCTTCCTTAAAGAGTCTTTACTTGTTTGAATTTCCTTAAACCATTTTAGGCTAGAGGAGGAATTGACCGAGCGAGCTTCCTTATAGAGTCTGTGATAGACCTAAGAATATAGGAGGAATTGACTGAGTGAGCTTCCTCAGAGAGTTTCTAGACCTTGGGGCTATAAGAGGGTTAGACCACATGATCTTCCTTAGAGATTCCCTGACTACCCTAGACTATAAGGGGAATTGACCGAGCGAGCTTCCCCATAGAGTCTTATAATTTTGTATGACCAAACCATAGGGGTTACGCTGAGTGCACTGCCCAGAGGGTTGTTGGTGCTTCTTGGATAGGACCAGAGGGGTTGGTTGTGAGTACTTCCCAGAGGGGTTCCTATTGTGGTTAGATATTTGCTTCACTGTTTCTTATTGTTCAGTGGATGATTACTGTTATTGTTACTGCTTATTGGTTACTACCTACTATTTACTATTACAGTTTACTGCTTACTGTACTATTACCTATTATATTCTCACTGATTGTTAGTCACAGATCTTCGAGTGGTTGCCTACTGGGATTTAGTCTCACATCCTATTTGGGCCATTCTTTTGGGCCCAAATAGACAATTTTGTTGCAGTTATAGACAATGGAAATCACCCTTCGACTTCTGGTACTTTATTTCTTTGGAGCAGGACAGCGTGGGACCAAGATTAAGCTTACGATGCTGAGGAGCTATTTATCTTTTCTTTTGTACTTGTTTTGGTACTGTTTATATTTCCATCATTGTGACCTATTTGGTTGTTTTCCTAGATATGTATCATGCATAATTTCATATATATATATACATATGTGCTCCAGTGGTTTATTATTTTAGTATTCTGTTGTTTACTTGTGCATTGTTTTTGGATATTTACTGCTTCTGCTATAGCATGTTTTGTTTACTTCCATTTTGTACTCTGCCAATGAGGGCATAGTTTCCCCACTATCACACCCAAGTCCCTCGCTGCTAGTCGGTAGCCTCTGGCGTTTGGGGAAATAGCTTGAGGCCATGTGACCAACCGGGTATGGGGCACCTTTGGGTGGCTTCCGGAACCGGGACATTACAAAGATCCTACAAGATACTTATTATAATTTCATAATATTCTCTCAGTAGTTTATTCATAGAGTTAATATTCTTCTTAGGATCCTCCACATTGTGTTTATTTAAGAATTTGGCTACCTCTTTTTCATTAGTACATTCATCAAGATCATGTGGATCATCTTCACAATAGCCTCATATAAAAAATTTATTTTCAAAATCATTATCTTCATATGGATATTTAATTTTTATCCTTTTGATAAATTTATACTAAAGAGACTCGATATTTTTATATTTTTTTAATAGAAAAATCAAAATTTTCAATCACCTTTTCTTTCAATTTAATCTTTATCTTGATATTCAATGCTTCTTTAAGATTTACTTGATAAAGTAACTATTTTCACAGTCTGTAAATTTATGCTTATAGGATGTTTACATATTCTATGTATTATTTTAACAAACCATTAACCTTTTGATTTTTCTCTCTTTGAATGTATCGTTCTTCAAGAGAACCTTCTAGTTCTACTTGTAAGTCAACTACACTATAATTCCTAGTGCCCGCATAGGTCAGAGATGGTTTTTTTTCATAAGGAATTTGAATTTTGGATTATTAGGGGGCTTGAATTTGAATCAGAGTTTAGGATAGAATTGTGAGTCCATGAACACCTTAAATGGGTCTTTTTAGACATAGAATTGAGTTTGGGGTGGTTGTAGAAGTATTCAGAAGTCTCAGAGGGAGTTGAGGCCTGCAGCAAGCTATTTCAGTGCTAGTGGACCTAACCCCATTTTTAAATGGGGTGTATCCTGATAATTTCACTAGGGAAACTCCCTTATACCTCACTTGGGTTTGTCATTACTCCCTCAGCTAGTAGCGTCGCCCTAAGGGGTTTTCCTCTCCTTCATCCTCAATGGTGGATTTACTTCATCTAGGGTATGTTTTCACTTCCATCTATGATGTCGGTGAGTTTAAGTTAAGGCTATGATTCTATTTCACTTACCTCTTCATTTATTTTGGTTTTAAGGAATCCCTTGAAGTTTAAGTCTAATGTACCCTATTTCATGGGATTTTGTTTGCTTCTTCATTTTCTTCCAATTTAGGTGGAACCAAAGGCAGATATCGGACATGTGGACACTCTAAGGTTAAGGTAGGTGGTCCCTCAAATTATCCCATGGTCTTGCTTAGTTTTAAAGTGAATCCATTATACAGTGTCACTAGTTTTTTTGGGTGATGACCTCAAAAATCAATTAAAGTTTTCTATTATACCCTTGCATAAATTAAATGATTATTTTAATTTTTTTAGACCCATTATGTAGGGAGGTCCTAATGGGATGATCTACTTGGAACTTGAACTTAATTTTTCCTAATGAAATACCATAACTTCTAATGAATGAAAATGTGAGAATATAAAATTCCTTGTCTTGTTTCTTTTTAAATAGGTTGAGGGTCGATCCCCCTTTATTGAAATGAAAACATGAAATCCTATTTTGAAAAATGGGGTGAAAGGTAACCCATTACAATCAGCATGGTAGATTCCAAAGAAACAAACCCGAAGGATGGACAAACATCAATAGTCTTGGACTTGGATTTAAAGTTTGTTTTGGTGTCTTAAAATGAAATATGGAATTATAGGTTGATGTTGGAATAATTTAAATAGTTTGTTTAATGGTCTGTAAAGAAAACCATAGGTGATAAGTTTTAAAAATGATCCCCCTTGAATTATAGAAATCCTTTTTTTTATTTTCATAAAGCCGGTTTAGGGTAACCGGAAACCTCACATCCCAACAACCGACCACGGGATCCACGAAACCCCTCCATCCAAAAGCAAAACCATCTCAAAATTTCAAATTTCAAAATCAGCTCGAAACACGTGTCCACCTTGAGTAGCACAACCAACTCGAGGAGTGTGTCAGCACAGCGTCTCCTCCCATCAGATTGCTAGAGATAAATCTGAAGCACCACGCACCACCATTCACAGGGGAAGGCGGCGGAGCCATCACCGGAACAATTGTAGACCCCTCGAGAAGCTTCGTCGGGGACACCAGAGAGAGTTCTGACCTCGCCACTGACTTCACAAACCACCGTTACTACCTCCGTTGAAGAAAAAATAAGCATGTCTAGAAAACAGCCACATTCACAACCCATAAACCCATCCCTTTCCATCTGTGAAATCCAATAAACACTCTCATAGAAGATTGCGAGAGGAAAAACATCACCAGAAACCCAGGAATCACCCAAAAGAGAAAATCAAAATGAACAAATATCACAGTACATCACCAATTTCAAGCAAAAACCAGCCTCAAACGATCACACACCAAACTCCAAGAACAAGAGTTTGTCCGACAAACCTCCCGACGTCATCCTCATCAGCTCGAAACAAAACAAGCTCCCAACGCCACCATCCGAGAAAACCATAGATGAAACACTCGACCTCCAAACACCCAGATCGATGGCCAAAGTGCTGATCTCAAACCATCGGGCCAGGGACTCAGGCGCAGAATCAACACCGAGTCGCGAAGACCCCGGTGCGTGCAAGACGAGCCGATACAAGGCCACAACAGTATAGAAAACACCACCTCAAACCTCTGAACCAGGGAAGAAGGAGTGCAGATCCGGGATGAGGGAGGCGGCATGAGAGAAACCCTAGCCGAGTGCTGTTCCCCTTGAATTATAATTAAGTGTTTTCTTAATAAATAAAGAATGAGATATTTTTAAGTGCACTTGTAAAATGAAATTTTAATTGGGGTTTATAATGGAAAATATTATATTTGTAAATTAATTCTATTATGTGAAATGGTAAACACCCTTGGGGGTAGTTTGGTTTTAAATAAAAGAATTTTTTTTTATTATACTCATTAAATATGGGGTAAACCCATCCCTCGGGTGGACTTGGTTGTGCTTGTTGGACCCAAGGTAAACTCATCCCCTAGGTGGACTTAGTTAGGATCTAGGGATGGGTATACTACCCTAGGGTGTTTTCTATTTGACCAGGTATGGGTTTATTACCTCTTATATGATATGGGTTGGCATGGTTATCACAATGTGATCAAAGACACCACGACACTAGTTGAAGCAGGTATATACCATTCCTGGGTGTTATCACAAAGCATGGGTTCAATGTTTTTTTAATACACTTAAATTTAAATTTTTTCATGGTTATATTTGAAATTTTTTAATTTGAGAACATTTTCACGCACTTTTATTCAAATTTTTTATATTTATGGACATCATTGGTGATGGACTACTAAGTTGTAGTCACACCCTACTCAGGTCGCCTGGGAACCTGGGTACCCGAGCATATGCCACTTTGTTGTAGGTTAGGTTTGGTCAAGGCCCAATGTGTGATATCTTAGACTGCTAGGATAGAGCTTGAAAGCTGGGACCAATCTAGGATTTAGGACCAGTTGTTAGAGTTTTTCCCAGTTTTATCTTTATGTGTTTTGGGTTATATAATATGACTACCTAAAATGTATGGTATATAGTTCATTTATTATTGCATGGTTTGTTATGATTATTTTCCCCACTTACCTACGTGTATTTTTCTCTCTACTTATTTATCTAGATGTATCTATTTGGTTTATTTATTCTATTTATTTACTATGATATATGGGTATAGTCTCCCCATCGTGCCACCTTATACCCACACTAGGAGTCTACGGACTCTAGTATATGGGGAGGTTATCCTAAGGTATTATAGTGTTCTATTGGTCTGAGAATCGGTTAGTATTCTAGGGTGGAAGGGTGTTACAAAGTGAAATCAAATTTGTTTTTAATTTTTCATATAATTTAGGAAAGGTATACAGGAGAATATAAGTGTATTGAGACATGATATAGAGCTTTTTCTTGGGACTGGGCACTCCATATATAAGGGAAGTTCTTATTTATAGGTATGGGATTGGGGTTCATGTTGTTCACTTTTACTGTTGATCTAATTTCACTTCAAGTGATTCACTTGATTATGAGGTTATTGGTTTATGGGATTTTATGTCTTGGTCTAGTATAACAAGAGAGGTTGTATTAATACATCATATTAGGCATATAGGATTAACATGTCATTTGTGTGATTTACTATGAATGATTATCTAACTATCTGGGATATGACATGGGTCAGTTATTTAAAGTGTCCACAACCATTTATACAGTGTTTTCATATAATTTTATAGTGGTATTTTGCTGATCTGATCCTATAAAGGATAAAAGGCATGTTGTGTGATTATTTTATATTGATTATTATGAGGCATCAGCTAAATAAAATGTCAATTGCAACTTATAATTGTTTTCCTTGATAACTTGTAATTAGAATCTTATTTAACTAGGATTTATCTGTAGAAAATTTATGGTTAAAGTAAATGGTTAAAATCAAGTATTGTAATAATATATTTTGTTTTTTTATGTGTTTTCAGCTAAATAAATTTTCAATTACATCTTATAATGAGTTTTCCCCCAATAAATTTTACTTGAAATTTCATTTAACTGAGCCCTTGTTATGGAAAGTTCTAGATAATGTAAAATGAAAATATATAAAGTAAATAATTATAAACCCTATATATATGTGTGTGTGTGGTAGAACTAGATGGTGTTTGGTGTTTACCCTATGTATGGGTGGTTGGGGATGTGAGATCACCCAAGTTATGTGATGTCCATGTTACTTTGAGACCTTTATGATGTGGGTTGTATAGGATAGTATAATTCCATGTCGTTATGCCTTCAATTTAACCATGTCCCTTAAGCCTTGTGATGAGTTGATGCGTAGTGACTGCTTATGACCAAAGCAGTTTGTTCCTAGTTGGGGAATGGGTAGGTGAGAATATATTTGAACCTATGGTTGATACCTTGTAGTGAGGGGTTGTCTTGGAGGATTTTGTGTGTCCTTGAGGTGGGGTTGAGTGTCATATCAAGAGATGTGACTTGTGGGGGGCTTGATGTGTGGGCTAGGTGGGAGAGCCTAGTGACTCTATTTGGTGTGACTTCAAATTTGGTATTCAGTGCCTTGTGACCTTCAAGGGTAACCCATGAGAAGGTGTAGTTGAATATATAGGTTCCTCTAGGTATGTTAGGTAGGGTTATATTCTTCATTTTATTAAATTAGTACATGAAGGGTGCTACCAGGTATGTGATTTTGGCATGTTAGATTACTTTAAGAGTTCTGGGATGAGAACTTGTGTGCTAGTTATTTTGTTCTTGGGGATAGTTTTAGGATAGTGAGGCTCATTCATATTCCTAGCCCTATTAACTCTTTATTATGGGTTCTAGTGGATTAATCAATGAGAATCATGGATGGTGTATCTAAAACCAGGAAGATGTGACTAAATGCTCTGTTAGAGACTTAAACATGGGAGGTCCTTGAGAATGTGTATTTAGGAAAGTGAGGTGCCTTGGGAATGTCAGTACAGGTGGGATAGACCTAGTGAATATGAGAAGGATAAAGAGAGGGTGATCTATAAATTGAATACCCTTGAATGGGTTTGATTAATGGTGTGTGGATTCCTAGGGGTATTTCGGTATCAGAGCGGATTTTGGAAGGATGGATCATTTGAATTATTATACTTGTTTATTACTAGTGTATTTTATAGTAATATGGTTGATGGTAACCCTAGATGGTTTAATATAGGGTGATTGGATCATGGTTAGATCCTTTGATATTATAAAAATGTTAAGTTTGTGAATTGTCATGTGGGTGGTTTTGGTTAGTGAGATGCTCAATTTTTTAAAAGTGTTGAGGGTGGTTTCACTTGATAAGACTGGCATGTGGGACAGGCATGGTTAATGTATTGGATGTGTGGACTTGGTTTTGGTGAAATGCAACTCGCTATAATTTTTAGTTGGGTATTTTTTTATTGGGTTATATAATAGCATTAAATCATTGATCTTATATGGAATCTAGGAGGCAAGCACGCTGGGGATGTGTTGTATTGTTCAGCTTATATATTCATAGGTATGGGGGAATACTTTATTATACTTAAATGAGTAATTAATTATGTGTGTGGTATGAGGATTGAATTGGGTTCGATAAGGGGATTATGGGATGGATGACTCTAGGACTTGGTATATAATTGTGGTGTTCATGTGGTGAGAACGAGTAGGTGGATGTGTTGAGGCATGGTGGAATGGTCAAACTATGATCAACCCTTATGATGGGTTAATGTGGAAGGTGTGAGATCGTGGATTGGGAGGAGTGGCACATGTGTAGTCCCAATGAGACCTATTGGTTTAGTTCTCTAGGAGTGGTAAGGGATAATCTATATGTTATAGATTACACCATTAGTCATTCAAGGGTATGACCCTCGTATTGGAAGGTATTTTATGGGTGTCCTGAGTGGTGTCATTATGAGTCATAAATGGGTGATAAATGACCTTTCATGAGGATTCTCAGGGGTGAGTTTCCTCATCCCCATCTAGCCATCATGTTCAGTGATAGACAGAGCATAGTCCATGGAGATCAGAAAATGGTTCTATAATGCAACAATAGGGATGCTCCAATGGTGGGGAGAGAGATGTTGGTCACGGTGATGTGACCCTCATGAAAGGGGGGTTAGGGGTGTGTGTGATTGATTGATAGATAGTCTTTATGGAATTTTGATGTTGGTAAAAAAATGAGGTTAAATTAAATTGAGAAATAATTTTATTATGGGTTTAGGATTGAATGTGATATCAGAAGTGGTCTAAGCGTTAACCTCAAACCCAGGATAAATTCAGTGATCCAAGTGAAATTTATGTTGAAAATGTGTCATTAATCATAGTACCACATGATGGTGGTTATATAAATTTGTGATTCAACCATGGAATGTCATTATAAGTCAGGTAAAGACTTCAGTGGGTGTGTTCGGATGATCAATGGACACTTTTTGGGTTTACAAAAACATGGTGGGTTAATGGTTCATCAATGATTGAAGCTGATCATTTTTGGAAAAAGTTATCCAGGGGAGGTTTGACTTGATTTATTACATTTAATTGGATATATTGGGATGAAAACCATAGTGGGTTTGTTATTTTGGTATGATGGGTAATTTTTTAAGGTTGGTTGGGGTACTTTGAGGGAGGTTTCCGGAATGGTGTTTAGATGAAAAAGGTTCATCGGGTTTTTTTGGAATTTGAGAATGATAAGGAGTTTTAGTATTTGACCAGTGATCTTATGAATATTGGGAATGGTGGATTGGTAACAGCATCATGGGGTGTCTTTGGAACATCGAGATCATGTTTTAATAGGAAATTCCAATGGTGTAGGTGTTGTGGATCAGAATTAGCCTCTTTTAGTTAGGTTTTATGGTGGGGAGAACCACGAGTTGGGTGAGCAGCTAGATAAAGACACCTTAGGGGGTAGGCGAGTGTAGGAAAGCATCATCTCAGTTTTTTTCTAATGATTTCAAGTGGATTCTTGTATTTTATGGTTTAAGCACTTGAGATTCAAGTTGTGCTCTAGAATCTTTTTGAGCATTCAGAGTTTGAAAATGGATATTAAATAGGAATTAATGATCAATGTTGGTCAAAATTTTCAATTAGACAACCACCAAGACTTCTCAGGGATAAAAAATATTATGGTGGGTAGTTTTTAATGCCTAGTTCCCATATGGTTTAGATATGGGTTTGTTTTTCAGAAGGAATTTGAGTTTTGGATTAGTAGGAGGGATATAATTTGAACTAGAGTCTGGGAAAGAATTATGAGGCCATGAACACCTTAAATATGTGTTTTTAGAAATGTAACAAGGTTTTGGTGTGGTCGTAGAAGAATTCAAAATGATCAAAGGGGTTTGAGGCCTATTGTAAGTTGTTTTAGTTCCACCAGCTAGCTGGTGGGGACCAACGGCTAGCTAGTGGACCCTAGACCCATTTTTAAATGGGGGGAAGCCAGGTAATTTCACCAAGGACACCCCCCTTATACCTCACTTGGGTTTGGACCTCCTCCCTAATCCAATAGCAGCACCCTAAGGGGGTTTTTCTCTCCTTCATCCACCATGGTTGATTTCCTTCATCTGGGGTTTGTTTTTACTTTTGTTTATGGTGCTGGTGAGCTTAAGGTTAGGCTATGAGTATGTTTCCTTTCCCTCTTAACTTCATTCACTATCAATGAATAATTTTTTATTTAAGTCTAATATTCACTATTTCTATGGATTTTTTATGATTCTTCATTTTATTTTGAATTAGATGAAACCAAAGGAAAATATCAGGAATTTGGACTCTCAAAGGTTAAGGTAGGTGATACCTCAAATTAACCCATAGTCTTGATTAGTTTTAAAGTTAATATATTATTAAATATCACCAATTTTCTAGGTTATGACCTTGAAAATTAATTAGAGGTGTTTTTTATTCCCTTTCCATAGTTGAATTCTTATTTTAATGTGTTTTGGACCCATTATGTAGGGAGGTCCTGATGGGATTCTCAACTTGGAACTTGGACTTAATTTTGCCTAATGAAATACCATAACTTATAAAGAATGTAAATGTAAGAGTATAGAATACCTTTCCTTGTTGTTGAAAATAATAATCCTTATTTAAATGTTTGAAAAGGATGCATGTTTTAAATTGATGATTTTAAAATGTAATTTCACAAACATCGATAGTATTGAATTTGGATTTAATCTTGTTTTGGTATCTTAAAACGAAATATGGAATTATATTTTAATGTTGGATTAATTTAAATAATTGTATGAATGGTCTATAAAGAGGACCATAGGTGGTATGTTTTAAAAATGATCCCCCTTGATTTGGAAATAATTTTTTTCTTAATAAAGAAAGAATAATATATTTTTAAGTGTACTTGTAGAATGAAATATTAATTGTGGTTTATTATGGAAATGGTTGTATTTGTAAATTATTTTTGTTATGTGAAATTATAAATTCCCTTGGGGTGGTTTTTTTAAAATAAAATGAACCCATTTTTTTGTTGTGCACATTAAACTCAGGGTGAACTCTGACCCATAGTGGACTTGGTTGTTCTCATTGGACCCAGGGTGAAACCGACCCATGGGTTGGCTTGGTTGGGCTCTATGGATGGGTATATTATCCTTAGGTGACATTTTTTTTATCGGGGATGGGTATATTACCCCCAGTAGGAGATAGTTTGTCATATTCATCATGACATGCTCAGAAACACCCTGGCACTGGAAGAAGTAGGCATGTATCATTCTTGTGTGTCATCATAGAACTCGGGTTTGGAATTTGTTTATTAAACTTAAATTTAGATATTTTAATGGTTTTATTTAAAATATTTTACTTTGAGTACATGTTTATGAACTTTTATTCAGACTGGTTATATTTAGGGACATCGTTAGTGGTGGCCTACTAAGTTGTAATCACACCCTGCTTGGGCCTCCATGGAACTTGGGTGCCTGAGAATACTCCACTTGGTTGTAGGTTAGGTTTGGGAAAGTCTTGATGCATGAAATCTTAGGCTACTAGGACAGAGCATAGGAATTGGTACTGGGTCAGGACTCAAGACTGGTAGTCATGGTTTTTCTAATTTTATCTTTGGATCTTTTAGGATATGTAGTATGACTTCCTGACATGTATTGTATATTGTTCATTTATTATTTCATGGTTTGTTATGATTATTGACATCACTTTCCTGTATGTATGTCATTCACTATTTAATTATCTATAATTATCTATATAGTTTATTTATACTATTTATTTACTCTGATATGAGGTTATATTTTCCCTCATCATGCCACCTAAGACCCACATTTCTAGTTAGCAGCCTATTGAATGGGGAGGTACGCATGAGGTACTATAGCATTCCCTGGTCCAGGAACTAGTAATTGTTCAAGAGTGGTGGGATGTTACATATACCCTCTAGTTATTTATTTTCTAGCGATAAATATGCACTTCTATATTTATAAGAATCTTCTACAATATGGTTAGAATCAGATGAAATAACTGAATTAGAATCATTAACCTCAATTTCCATATTTGATCTCATGATAATTTTCTTCTTATTCTTTTTCTTCTTCTTATATTTTTTCTTAAGGAAATATTTATCATTCTTCTTCACTAGTTTTTCCTTCATTGATTTTCTATAATCAAATTCCAAAGTATTCCAAATCTTGACATTTGTATCATAGGAAGTAGTCTTCTTGAAAACTTAATCTGATAAAGATTGATACAAGATATTTTTTATTCTTTATTTCTATTTTGTTCACTCTATTTTTTCATATCTACATCTCAAAGTACATACTCCAATGCTTCTATTACACCAGCCTATAGTAACATAATAATATATTTTTTCCAACTATCATAATTAGTTCCATTGAAAAATTTAGGCTTCAAAAATGAATTCATGAGTGAAAAAAATCCAAAAGATGATACTAAGGTTGAACTTAACATCAGAACCTTTATCCTCTGATACCACTTGTTTCAACCTAAGACACCCTGAGTGGAGTGGTGAATCAGTGTATAGGACAATTTATAAATTTTTACTTAATTCAATTTGTTCTAATTTTAGGATCTTGTTCCCTTATTTTAAGTAAAACGTTCAACCTATTACACTCATTGTAAGTATTATCTAAAGATACACATATATTTAGGAAAAATAAACCATCCCAAAGACGTGATAATTTTACTTGACTCACCAAAAAGGAATATTTCTAAAGAGTACACACACACAATGTGTTAATGTTCCAAAATAAAATAATATTATCTAGTTTAATGGATTACAAATTTCATCTATGTTCACTTCATTCTAGATTTAATTCCTTTACAGTATTCAAGGTAGATTCACTATATCCCTCACATCACTTATTTCGACTTCCCCTTGCACACTGCTTGGTTGTAGTCTTTTTTTAGTTTATCAATATGATGGTATCTTAAAATTATTCAAGATAAGAATCAAATAGTTTTATATTTATTTCTTGATATATTGTTTACAATATTCAATATGTTTCTTCTCTTATCCCTTCAAACTAGATGATAAAAAAATCTCTATATAGAAGTTGTTTTTGAAACTTTCACAAAATAAAAATAGTAGCACTTTCTTCCAAATGATAATTCCAAAATAGGTGTTATCTCTTAAGCTATTATTCTTTCGAATTCAAATATGATGATAACAAATTCTCTATTTACTATCTTAAAAAAACAAGATTTAACAATATAATCCCTCCTCTTTATTCTATCCAAAATATACACCACAATATGTTTGAACGGCTTGAATCACATAATACTTAAGAATGCATGTGATATCATAAGATTATCTGACTCAAGTAATCACATAACCCCTATTTCATAAGCCTCAAGCATGAACCTCTAAGTTCATGGCCTATTTTAGCTCAACTCCTTCGCATGAACCCCTATATCCCTAATCATGTCTCCTAACTACCTTTACCAACTCCTTATCATATATGTGATCACATGAATTTCTTACATGAATTAGATACATAGTGGTATTTATGCACTCCACATCTTTTCACCCCCTTATGTGATCTACCTTAAGTGAATCGGCCTTCCAGTTCTCTATCCTTTGAAAAATTATGCTCCATATCAAAATATTAAGTACGATCTCTTCTACTTTAAAATATAGGACTCATGGGGGTATTTATAGAAAAAATCCACCAAGTTCCGCCTCTAATGGCCCAAAGGCCTTCATTTTTTATTTATTTTTGATAATCCACCTTTCAATAGGTGAGTTGGAACCCTTACAAGGCCCGTAGGAATAAGTATTAAATGGTTCGTAGGCCTTAGAGGAATTCATTTCCCATAGGTTTCAAACATTACATACAACCCAGACTAATTACTTGGAACTACTCCTCCCCATCATCTTCATCATTAAATAAGATCTCTACCTTCGCATAGCTATTCGGCTAGGCTTTCCCATGCATTCACAGGATTTTCCCGATGTCAGGTGTCATACCCTCTCATTCTTGAAATCCATTTATCTTATGATATGGTGAAAGCTCCTTGGTCATCCTCCTTCTGGAGCTTGTTCCTTGTAGTTTTTCTGGTTTTCATCTTCACTTAAGGTGGCCCAAATGCCTTGAGGTGGCCCGAAGGCCTTACTAACCTGAAGGCCTGGGTGGATTGAAGGGCTTAAAGGACTTGGGGACCAAATCGGTGGCCCGAAGGCCCAAACAGGGGAATATTCCCGGCTACTACAATGCCAAAAAATTACCTGCTATAATTCCTGCTATAGTACCTGCTACATTCCTGCTATAGTAATTCTACAGTACCAGAAATATGCCTCTTCCTAGATGCACTTAAGGAGTCCTCACCAACCGGGCTGAGGCTCATGTGCAATTCCACCAAGTTAATTTCTTAAAAATGTGTTCATATATCTATTATACCACCTCAGAGTTTTTTTCTTCACTTGACCTTGTTATCTTTGATTTCATGACATCTTCTGACTCATGTGATCATGTGGCTTCTTGTGCATCTGAATGTCACGATCTCCTCTCACATAATCCCTTCAATTAATAACTTAATTATGTTTGAAGTTTAGGTGAGTTCATAAAAACACCATCATTTATAGTGTATCTTTCATTGTGCATCCAACTCACATGGTTTTCATGATTCATTCAAACATATGTGGTCACCTAAATCCTTACTCAATTGTGTGATCCTTTCATGATTACATGCTCTTCCTAACTTCACTGCTTGATTCATTGAACTCTATTGAATAATAATTTATTAAAAAAATACTTCCTTCATTTTCAATATATCACCCTTCATGTTCTTCACATGACTATAGAGTGATATTACTTTTCACATACATGATTCACATAAACCTCCTTCACATTATCCTTATTATTTTATTCATACACATAACTCTTCTACAAAACTCATTCAAAGTGTGCCTGTTTCAACTTTATATACATGTTCATGTGTCCCTTAAGGGATTATGTGATCATGTAACCTATGATGTATTAAATTATTTTAATTCTTCTCTTTTTAATTTTCACTAAGTTTGAAAATCAAATTCATATTATCTATTATGATTCAATGGAACTTTTGGAAATAATAATTCCTCCATGTGAGAATAATTCCACATTGGAATTATTCTATTTCATTCATCTTCAGCATCAAAAAAATCAATTAATTTTTTTCAGTCTCCTAGATAAAATTTTACTTTATATTACTTCTTCTAAATAAAATATTGTAATCTACTCATCATCCCCTGATCTTTCAATTAATGCCACATCCTTTTCTCAATCTTCCATGTGAACCTCTCGTCATTAGATCAACATGGATTGAACATCCTACATCTATGTCATCAATGAATACCAATACTATATCCATACAATATGATACACTAAATGAAAAAAAATCCAACAACAAACATAGGTGTGGGTCCAACATGGATCCACTTATGTGATGATCCCTTTACATCGATGATACTTATGTGAATCCCTTTACATGGATCACTCTATTGTGAATCCCTTTATGTAATCAGTCCAGTTGTGGATCCCCTTATGTAGAACCATTATGTGGTGACCCTATTGTGAATCCCTTCACATGATATATATTATCATAAATAAATCCATTTACATGAGACTCTTACATGGGAATCTCCTTAAATGGATTTTATACTTAATCAATTTCTTAATTCATCACTAAATAAAACTAGAGACTTCACAAGAAACCTTCATCTATCTCCAACCTTTTTAAAATATTATCTAGCACTTCCAAATCATATCAAATATTTCTAGTAATTATCTAAATAATTCCAAAAAATATATATTTTGTATAATAATGTTCACTTTCTTTAATATCTACCTTATCAAACATGACAACCAATACTAATACTTCAATCCTTCCTTTGGTTAGATTACTCCAACATTTATTTCTAACTATTATAGATAGTGTATCCTAATAAATACTT
The DNA here is from genome assembly GCA_963277665.1 of Viscum album. Lineage (NCBI taxonomy): Eukaryota > Viridiplantae > Streptophyta > Magnoliopsida > Santalales > Viscaceae > Viscum > Viscum album. Next base: position 847,002,671 of record OY728121.1, on the reverse strand, counting down.
ATCTTTAACTTTTAATAATAACATTTCAATCATCACATGTTCATTTTTACCACATTGTCTTTAATCTATCCAAGTAAGAACTCTGAGCTGCAGCCTCAAAATTCCTTTTCCATATATCATCATAACACCTTTATCATCTCAATACACTTTGACTTTACTTATCACAAACCTTTTAATAAAAAATACAACTTCATCATTTTGGAACCTCAATCTCTCCCTTTGTATTTATTGATCAAAACCTCTTTCATCATCTCCAAAGTCAAAGAAATTAATCTCCCCCTTATTTGCAATAAATGAAAAGGTATTGTGGAGGTTTTCTCATCTAACTATCTCCTTCACATTCCATCAAGACATATTTTTTTCATCCTTTTAATTAAAAACCTTGTCTTAAGCTACTTGTGAGAGAATGATGGAACCACATGATTTACCTTAGTAAAGAGACTTTAATTAGTCCACTCTAAGTCTATTTAGGCTAACAAGGTATAGAAAACAAGAGGGATTTAACCAAGGTTGTCAATGTTTTTCATAAACTCACACACATGTGATACCAACTCATATTATTAATTTTTATGGCTACTCATAAATGATTTAACCAAAATATCTAACCTACACTAATCTTTAAGAAATAAATTATAAATTTCAAGTGTAAGAAAATTGTATTCCCCTTTTTTTATCATCCTCTCATCAACTAGAACTCCCCTTTTATAAATATATTTGATATAATCAAATGGATTTATGTGTGATTGAACTAACTCATTCTTCACTTTTTTAGATCTATCTAAAATTTCCAAATTCATTATATGATAGATCCACCTCCATTTTTTATCCCCCTTAAGGAATTAACTCAATTTATACTCTTTAGGGTATATGGAAAACTTCATTAAGAATAGGTTATTTGTTGTCCATTAGTGAAAGATACATCCTTATCCTTCAATATCCTTCATATTAGCATGAATAAACATGAATAATATGGAATAATGAGGGAACTCTTTTTCTTCTTAGAAGTAACACTGAGGATGAGAGTCTTCTTTCAACCTAATCTTATCTTTTATTTCAAACTCAACAATATTTCTCTTATCAATAACTTTAATTGGTTTCTTACTCATGTTATTTCCATGATTTTTAATCATATGTGAGGAAATATTTGATACCTTAGAGCTCAAAAAAGGTTCATTACCTTGTTCTCACATTATCTTTCCCATTGAATCTTCTTGGGCTAGTAGGATGTTCATACAGTCCTTTATCCATGCCAAAGTTGTCCACACATTCCACATAGCTTTCTTTGAATTTTTTTATCACAACTTATAGAAAGATTCTCTTCAAATTTGATCTTATATTATGTAACCACTTTTCCCCTTGATAACTAGCACTTATTTGTGTATTCTTCATTTTTTTAGTTAATTCCAACTGATCATGACACACTATAAGACATTATTTCTTGATAAGATAAGTTTTATTGGGTTTCTCACATGATTTCATAGCATCCTCGACATTGAAAGACTTTTATTTTGACCTATTATGAATTTTCATCCCTTTTAAACCATATTAAACTTCTTAATAGTTTATAGTCATGAACTATTTAGATCTATGATCTTATTTTTTATATCTTACAATTTTTTCTTCAAGACATCCAAATCTACTTCAGGTGGCCAAATTGATGCATTCCTAAAACTATCTTTATTTCTATGTAAATTTATCTTCAAATGATCACCAGAGTTCCTCTGTGATTCTTTCCTCTTGGAAATTATTTATTAGACCAAAAATAATAGGCTTTACATTCATACCTTCCAAAACATTAGTAAAAACCTATGAACTGTGATTTTTCACTTTGACTCCCAATCTATCCAAAATTTATTAGAGTTTTTCTCCTTTAAAATGAACCTTATTTTTCATAGGGGAAATATTTTACTTGGTATATTCCTCTCTAAATTTAATGTATAAGAGGGCCTCTCACTTTTCTTCTCAGTCCACGAAAGTTCAACCATAATTTTTTCACATGCACTGTTAGGAATAACAAAAAAAATTGTGACAGATTAGGTGAAAATTTTGCTTCCCTAAAAGAACTCTTCATTTCACTAACTTTTTAAGATTATCCTTTAAGATCGTCATACTTTAAGTCTTATCTTATCTTCCTTAGCTCATTTTGGGCACCAAGACATATCAATTTTGTATCGTCCAGCTCTTCTTCCATTCTATACAACTTCTCTTTAAGATCACTCACTATATTATCTTAATCAGTCAACTTTAGCCTTTTTCATGATATCATAAAAATAAGTATCTTATTTAATGATAAAATCTTCCTTTTATTCATCCATTTTGTTTTTATATTTAAAAATATTTCTCTTCTCTTTCTTGATCTGTGTAATTTCTTTAAGATAGGTTTCTTGATCACCATTCAACTACCACTCAAGTTCTATCCTTTCTCCTCCATCATCACTACTTAATGAATAAAATATTTTCTCAACAAGATCAAGTAAATTGATTTCATCATTTTATAAACTACTTGATGAGTCATCTTGCAGATTCTTGATCATAAAACTTCTTTTATTGATTCTAGAATGATATTTTTTGCTCTTACCTTTTTTCTGCTTTTTAGATTTATCATCCTCCTCATTTGATTTAGACTTTTCAACCTTATTCATTGGGTATTCCTTAAAAAATTACTTATGTCATTATAATTATATCACTTATGTGGTTAATTTTTTTATCCTTTACACTTTATATTCTTGATCATTTTTTAGAGGAGTGATAATTTTATCGAATTCTTCATCATCCTCATCAGAATCACTTGATTCTACAACTTTATAATTTTTTACTTTTAATTTTCTCATGGAATCAAAATAAATCTCATCACTTTATTTTTTATTGAATGTTGGATCCTTTATAATTTCATAATATATGAGAATTTTTTGAAGATCGTATAATGAAAAATCTTCCCTGTATTCCAAGGCTGTAATATTGGGATTAAATCTATCTAGAAAACTTCTCATTAGATTTTTGAAAATTGTATAATCATACAACTTCTCCTCAGGACCCCATATATTGTTTACAATCTCATTTACCCTTGTAATGTAATCTTTAATGGTCTCATCATCATATATCTTTATATCTTCAAATCTTCTCCTCCAAAAATCCAGTTTGGGTTCCTTGAATTTGATATTACTGTCATAGTTATTTATCAATTTTTCCTAAATCTCCTTTGTAGTTTGAAGCCTCATTACCTTTTTGTACACTTTTTCTAAAAGTGACATTAAGATGGAATTTTTTTTGTAATATATCTCTAAATTTATCTCATTAGAGAGTTCTATAGAAACTTCTTCACCAAAGGGTGGAAAACCAACTATGGAAACATTTCTCACTTCTAGTTCAAGAGATAAGAGGTAGGGAATCATCCTATTTCTATAGTTTTGGTGGTTCTTTCCATCTAATGTAGGAACACATCAACAATTACTAGAGATTTATTTTCCATACTTAGAAACTTCTTGGATCTTTAAGAGGTAACCTAGAGTTTTCTTTGATACAACTTGTGATGGCCCATGTCATATTGACCACAGAGATGGAGGTGAATCAGTGGTCTTCATTAATTAATTATCCCTTTTTAATTCAACCTATTGAATGTCACAACCCCCCCCCATCCTGGGCTAGTAATAAAGAGGGGGATGATGATCCTCAAAGGCCAACTCCAATGGTCCATTAGTTGGCTACTAGTACCAGGGGTGTATAATCACAAATGGAAATCATTACCCTATTTATATAAATTTAAGTAATAAGATATAAGATAAGATACCACCAATCAAAACAATGCATAAAAAAAATAAAAAATCCCAAAACATGAATATAATGTTATACATAATGGAAAAAACTAAGAAGTGTTAAAGGAAATACTAGGTAGTGACCATGAACTATGACGGCTCCTAAACAACCACTCTGAGTTAGTAATGCCTAGATCAATCAAAAACTAGCTTCTGGGGATCTAAAAAATAGTTTATATGTATATAGGGTGATCATACAAGAATACTTAGTACGATCCTACCCGAAACCTCTTGTGAAAAATGTAAAACAAAACATACTAAATCCCAATAAATATGTAATTAAACCAACTCATTACCTAAGAAGGTAAAACTATATCCCATCCTCCAATGGCCTGAAGGCCTTAATTTTTTATTGATTTTTGATAATCCACCTTTTAAGGGGTGAGGTGGAACCCTTACAAGGCATGTAGGTGTAAGTATTACATGGCTCATAGGCCTTAGAGGAATTCATTGCCCGTAGGCTTCAAAAATTACATAAAAACTAGACTAACTACTTGGAACTACTCTTCCCCAGCATCTTCATCATGAAATCAGCTCTCTATCTTCGCATGGCTATTCAGCTAGGATTTCTTGTGCATGCACAGGCTTGTCCCGATGGCAGGTGCCATACCCTCTCATTCTTGAAATCTATTTAGCTTCTGCTATGGTGAAAGCTCCTTGCTCCTCCTCCTTCTGAAGCTTGTTCCTTATAGGTTTTCTGGTTTGCATCTGCACTTAAGGTGGCCCAAAGTACTTGAGGTGGCCCAAAGGCCTTACTGACCTAAAGTTTTGGGTGGCCCAAAGCCCTTAAAGGACCAGGGGACCAAATCGTTGGCTCGAAGGCCCAAACAGGGTAATATTCCCAACTGCTACAGTTCCAAACAATGCCTGCTACAGTACCTACTACAGTTCCTGCTACATTCTCTGCTACAGTTCTACACAATCCCTGCTGTAGTACTGCTATAGTAACCCAGAAATTAGCCTCCGCCTGTATTTGATCCTGGGTCTCATGGATGCACTTAAGAATTCCTCACCAACTGGGTTGAGGCTCATGTGCAACTATATCCCATCCCCATTATGGATCTCTCACCAAGTAACACATAGAATTAATAAATACATATAAATATATATATAAGGTGATTTTCTTCCACTTCCCTACATGTGGGTCACTCTAACACCCCAATGGCTCACATATTGTGTCCATCCCTCCCATAAGTCATACTTCCCTAACATGGGAAACCATATCATAGCCACATCATTGTCTCATCTTTTATCCTATCTAACTTTTCATAACCTCATCATAATCTCATCATATAACCAAGTAGAATTATAGAATCCATTTTAGCTCATGCATCATGTATTATAACTCAAGTCACTACAACTCATCCAGGTACTCCAATGGGAAGTTATAGACACCATGACTAGATACAAGTATGTGTTATAACCTCAAGTTGTTTCAACCCACACATAAATGTATAGTAATACTAAGAGCTATAATAGCCTACCTAAGTCCATACCTTATACCTTAATCTATCACATACTAAGCATGCCCACCTAATATACTATAGTTGAACAGAGAGTGAGGGAGAGAGAGAAGTCAACATCTATTCCCTCATCAACCTGGATATTGGGGAAAATACCCCTAAAACATTTGGTTTTTTTTCCCTTCTGACTCGAGTGATGAAGTGTATAAAATACAAGAATATAAAGGTATTATCACACATAACCAAATTAAGGGAAACTACCTAGACTTAGACTCAAACTGCAGCTATCATCTCACAAGACACCAACTGTCACCATTAATCCCTAGTATAATAGTTCTCAAACATGCACACAAGCATCAAGATTAACATATTTAACCATTTATATTTAGTAATTATAATTTTCTATTAATTAATTTAATAATCCAACAATTTACCCATAATTTATTATACCATCGCTAAATATGATTCTACCATTTTATTTCATCACAAGAAAACATACTTTCATAAATTATATTACAAATACAGATTCAATACCCATGACCTTCAATAACTTAATTCAAAAAATCCCATAGTTTCTCATTTAATTACATAATTTATCATTATCATCGACAAAAACACACCATATCATGGGTTTTTTTATTAATCCATTTATTATTCCATAACTTCTGGGTACTCTAGGTCTCATCTTAAGATACCACAATCAAAGATTCACTTATCATGCATAGATACAAACTACATCAAATAGTTAGAAACCAAAAAAAATAATATCTAGAAAACCATCCACTTAAAATAAATCATCAAGAATCAACTAATGATAAAACCAACTCTCAACTAATTTCATCCACCTTGGTGTCATCCCCAACACTATTATATGCAATGCATTCCATCCTACCATCAATAGCATCAAGCCACTACTAAAACCTCAAGAAAACCTAGAAACTGTTTTTAAAATACCAACCATTATAGGTTCACAATAATCAATTCAAGGATCTACCATCCTATAGCATACATACATGGAAAAAAAGGTATTTTCAGCATGACATGCTCATGGGGAAACTAAGTCTCTGACACTAAGGCTTTAAAGCCTTTATAAAAAAAAGAATGGGATCTCTCAACCCCAATAATTTATCTTTATAAAACAACCATTTCATTACCTTCTTGAATTAACAGATTCATTATACGTATTTTCAATGGAAATATGTTACCTATAATATATAGTTATCCGTAATTAGGAATAAATTGTAAATATACTTTAAGCATAACTTCAACATTTCATAAATTTCAAGGAATAATGATAATCAATTTACATGCCTCATCCATTGATCATTAAATCATTCCATCTTTATGTTGTTTATCAATTTCTAGAAAATTAATCATGATAACAAAAAAATAACCACTATGAATAGATATAACACTATCTAGAAAATCAAGAATCAATATCAATATAACATAAATCATATGTGATCACAATGAACTAATTTCATATCATTATTAATTCTCAGTTATTATCTTCCTTAGGTTTATTCCATCATTTCCCAAATATCTAAAGTGTGACAATCTCACAATTTCATATAAATAAAAAATAGAAATAATGAATTCCTTACCTTTATTAGAATATCAATGTTCTCTAAGAAATAATGAATGATCAAGGATCAACCACCACCTAAGGAAACACCACTAGATCCTAAACACAACAAACTTACATCATGTCTTTCTGGAAACTCAACCCAAGAATAGTGGAATATCTCTACAGTGATCCTATAGAACAAAAGAGAACAAATAGAATATAGAGGAGTAGAGAAGAGAGATTACCTTGATCAGAGACTTCAATCTGACAATCCAAGGTGTTTATACTCTCAATGATGTGGTTTTAGAGTGGTGAGAGGGATAGGGGTATTTTAGGGATTGAAAGAAGAGAAAAAAATCCAGGGGAGTGTTGACCTTTTAATGAACCAACTCAATTCAACCTACCACATCACTCAGATTTTCCAACCATAAGACCCGAGGAGCTTTCTCAATCACCCTGGACTAGATAATAGTTATAGGGTATCAATTCTAGCTCAATGTAAATGATTTCACCCTCATAATACAATATAACATCACAATGATTTCTCTATGAAATCTAATAGGATTTTCCTAGATGTTGGACGCCCCTACCAATAATAAATAGTTTCAATAATATAAATTATTTCCAACAAGGTGTAGGTAGAAGCATCATAACCATAAACCAAAAATAGATGATAAAATGTAACTAAATCAAGAAAATACAACATCACATAAATAAATATGAGATTCAAGTACATCCCAAACTATATTAGCCATTATATAACTGAAATCCCAAAATAAAAAAAATATATAGAGGATCCAAAAATATTTGGAAACTATCACCATGTGTCCCTTGTCTACCACTAACATGTTTCATGGAAGGATACATAATCATTGAAAAGACCTATTATGAGTTTCATCTCCTTTTCCATACTTTGTGTCAGATTGAACCACGTCTGCATACACCCAAAGGCATATGTAGGGTGTGATGCAAAGCCTAGTAGGATACCACTATGAGTCTATATATCACTTTTAAAAATGAAAACCAATTATTATAGTTTTAAAATAATGTTTTGAAAATCATTTCTTTCAGAATAATTTTATAAATCCTTTGGTTTTCATAAAACAAGCCATGAAGATGAGTGATGTGGAAAATACAATTAAAAAGTATAACTAAGGGTGGAAACTGATAATCAATGTGATCATAATCAAACATCATATGGGAAATAAATAATGACATGTTATAATGATCTCAAATTATATGTGCGACATGGGGGATCTCTGAACTATGGTCTCTAGTTGTCTAGGACTCACTTACAGAATATTTACCAGCATATATGAACCAAAACAAGTAGTAAAACCTAAATCCCCTCAAATACTCACTAAAAACGACCCCTAGCTAGCTTATGCCTAATGTTGGGTGAACACACCTTATTGTGAGGTGTAAAAAACTATTTATTTCCTAGATTAAATGTAGTGATTGTGGTTAACCTAGGTTTTCTCCAAGATAGGAGTACCCTAAAAAATCAGTTTTCACTTTTAAATTGGTTAAAGAAAAAGAAGTTTTGATTTTGGTTTGATATTTTGAAAAAAAAAAGTGAGAAATTGAAATAAAAGTTTAAAAACTGATGATGAGGAGAGTGATTGAGTAAGGGTTGGATTTCCACTTCCAATGCTCTCATAGTCCTGAAATGGTTTTACTTTCTTATTTATTTAATTGATTAATACAATATGCCTTTATTGATTTATCCAACCACCTTAGGTTGAAGGATATTGTGGAGAATGAACTAATAGTGATCACAAGTTGTTCAACCTTCCTTCTTATTTGTATGAAATTTAGCAATCCACTTTATAAATTACCTAGGTAAAACCCAATCAAGAATTAGTGTTCCTAGTTAATCTAAGAGTAACTCACTACCCTCATAAACATGTCTATAATCACTAGACACTCACCTCCTAATGAAACCTTATTTATTGATAAAAACTTCACCATAAGGTGGGAGAGCATTTATTATCAACATAATAAGTAATAGTAAACTAGTTTTCAACTCTAAACACAATTGCAATCAAGAATTTAAATAGTCACTAAGAACCAAAATCAACCAACAAGAAAATATTTTTATTCAATTAAGAGTAAAGACTTGATAATTATAAGGGATATCATTCCCTTCCCCCCAATCAATTAGAAGATTACCCCTCCATTTTAAGGGTAATAGAGATTAAAGGGGATGTAGAAGGAATTTCAAAACTAAGAAAATAGGAAATTAAATGAAAAGTCAGCAGTTACATATTCTCCAACATAATCTCTTCAATTATGACCCTCTAGAATTTTTTTTCTTCATACCCTCATACTTAATTTAAAAGATTTTTGGTTCCCTTACTTTCTTTACCAATCAAACATGAGAGTTACTTCTGTATTTGAAATCTTTCAAAATATTCCTTCTTCCTCGCATATTTATATTTTCATGTCATTATGTCTCCTAGAAAATACATAGATTCCTTTTTTTGTTTTTATCAAAATATTATGCATGATTTTAATCCATGTGGAAACCATTAAATTTTTACATGAGTGTTTACATGGTGGACCAAATTTATGGTTTTCTATATGGATGAGTCCCCCTAAACCTTCCTTCAATCTTCCATAAATTGATTTTTTAACAAAGGCATAAAGCCTTATGAAACAGAAAAGGTTTACACTCACACCAAAAAGATTTATGATGACACATAAAGTATTACGATATGGACTAAATATTTAATTTCATGTCCTGATGATGGTTTTCAAAGCTTTATAATTAGGTCCAAAGGCTTAAATTTGGCTAGCCAAATCCTTATATTTATCTCATTTCCATTTTTCAAACCTATGAAATATGGCCACAACTCCATGATTCTCAGAATTGATTTAGATCAATTTAAATCTCTTATAAATAACATATGAACACTCTAAAACAACATTAAAACTTCTAGAATTAAATGTAAGATTTATTCCATTAATTATAAAGACAAATAAAACAATTAGAAAACATGTTTAGGACATTTTTTACATTTAAATACAAAATTATCCTATAATATAAACATGAGATAATCGCCGTAAAATGGTAAGATGATGGTATTTAAATAATTATAACACAAGATAAAATTTATGAAAATATTTCCTTATCAATTCCCCCACACTTAGCTCTTAGACTCCAAGAAAATTGAATTTAAAAATATTACCAAATAAAAATTCAATTACCTATCCAATGTGAGTTCCTACTAAAACACCATATACCTCAAGTTATCATGCCTTATTAATTTGATTATTTACATTTTATTAATTTTCTACAGTTAATTATTTCTCACTTACTTTATCCCCCATACATGCTTATACCTATATTCCATATTATTACACTCAACACTCAAGTATGATTTTCAAGCAAGGTTTTTCTCATTCAAATATCACACAAGTTTTATCATAGTCTTGATGAATTTCTCCATATCCACCCAATTATTCATGTAATTATGCATATCATAAGGTCTTAATCAAGGTTTTTATTTGATTTAATGGTTGGTAGGATTTTAATGTAAAACTATTGAGTCTAAATAAGGGGGGTGAGCTCTAAAAGAAATATCAATGAATGATTTCAGTGTCCTACAAGAAAAAATTCACCCTCATTTCCTATACCAAAACCCAACTCCACTTATTTGAATACTATATAGATAACCCACACATTTTTACAATATAGAAGTAGTAAACATTCCTCTTTATGTTTCCTCTAGAAAGTTTCATAGACATATTTTACTTAGGTTCTGATCTTGAAGGTATAGAGTGAATTCAAAAAAATTATGATAGGTGTGAGACCTTTTCCCCCAAGATAGGAAGTATATTCCCTTATTTTAGATGTATCTAAATCCTTATTAAATATTATTTTCCTCTAGCTCCTCCAAACAAAAAATTCAAGCAAGTTACAACTCCAGCTGACTTCCAAACTTCTCTTCATCATCTTACACATGATATTTTATTTTAAGCTTCCATAGTATCATTAATTTCTTACTTCTTTTAATTATCATTGGTTCATCTTTTTCAAGATCTATATTTCTCTTTAGAATCATATTTTTTAAGGAAAGAAAGGTACTTTTCACATAAAAACAATGGGGGACTTACATGGAAAACCTTATATGACATTAATAACATTCTTTCATTATTACCATCATGATTTTCCTCCAAAGTATGTAACACAAAAGTTATAGTAAATTATTCTTTAAATTTTAATAGATTTTTCTAAATAAATTTGTTACCTATATTTCTCTTCCTCACCCACACTTGAATTCAACTTATATCATGCAAGAGTTTCTAGATCAAGGCATATAGGGATATTTAGATTGTAGTTTGGATGCCTAAAAAAGTCATTCATGACTATTAAGGGTTACAATGATTAATGTGAATTTATTCTTGAAATATAGTTTATTGTAAAATGGGCTTAAAATCAAAATAATGCCTTAATCATTTAAGTACAAGTTCCATGAATACTATATGGTTTTGATTATATTACTTAGAAAATTTTTGTTATTCAATTATGCCTTGGTTCGCTAAAGAGTAGGTTATTGTGAAGAAAATGTCAAAAATTGGTTCAGAATCCTCACAGTTAAGTGATCATAAATATAGGATAGTATTTAATGGCATGAGTTTCAAAAATAAGTGAGTTTTTCATGAATTTATTTCACTTATAATTTAAAAATAAATTCATTTCAACATTAATCTAAGGTGAGTGGATGGGTCAAATTTATTTCCCAACATTTTCCTAAACTCAAATCTTGTAAGGGTATTATAGTTAAGATCATAGGTTTCCAAAAAAACACTAAAAATAAAGAACAAATGACACAATAATGTGAAAAATATAAAATTTGAAAATTCTTAAACGATAAGGTTCCCTCCTCCATAATTAAATGATGCATTATTCTCAATTAATTTATATTAATTAAAAAAGTAAAAATATTTTAAATGGAATCATGGTATGAAATCAAATGTTAAAGATAGGTATAACCTAGTGGATTTTTATTGATAAATGGGGTGTAGGATTATGATATCCTCCATTGGTTCTTGAGGTAGATTCCCATAGAAATTATTTAGCTAATTTCCATTAACGGTGATTGGATTTTGGGTTCCTTTTTTAACAATATTCATAACACTAAAAGGGGTTACATTAATAAATATGAAATGGCCTTCTCATATAGAATAAATTTTACCTTGAATTATCTTTATCCTTAAGTTTTAGAATAGTAATTGATTCCAGGAAGGAAATATTTTTGTTGAATCAACTTTTCATGAGCCACTCAAGTCCTTTATTTTCATATTTTTTAGTTATCAAAGGATTTTATTCTAATTTATTTTAGATCTTGTATCTGAAATCTCCTTTATTTTATAGATCTATCCAATTCTATATTTATCTCTCTCATGGCCTAATAAGCTTTGTGTTCCATCTCCACAATTATGTAACTGATTTTACCAAAGACTAATCATTATGGGATCATTCCTATAGGTGTCATGTATTTTGTCCTATAATCCCATAATATGTCTTCTAACATTTATCTCTAGTTCTTCTTGTTTGGTTTTATAGAATTCTCCAAAGTTTACTTGATTTATCAATTTGAAACTTCAACTTTCCTATTTTTTTGGGGATGGTAAGGTGTGGATGTTTTGTGGTATACTCTATATTTTATCAACAAAGCCTCCATGATCTGATTTCAAAATTGTGTCCCTTAATCACTGATTATGTCCATTTTCACTCTAAACCTACAAAATATGTGAGACCTGGAAAAATCACACATGACTTGTACATCATTAGTTTTAGTGTATTTGGATTCTATCCATTTTATGACATAATATATAACAAGAAAAATGTAAGAGTTTCCACAATATATAGTAAAAGTTCCCATAAATTCTATTCCTTAGACTTTAAAAAATTCAAAAAAGATGATGGGTTTTGGGAAATTTCTTGTATCTTTGAAATATTTCCAGTAAATTTTCATTTTTCACATTTTTTACAAAACTCTTGTGCATATTTAAAAAATATGGGCTAATAAATTCAAGATTACAAAAATTTTCTTATAGTTATTTAAGACCCAATGTGGCCTTCACATGCCAGATTATGACAAAATTCAAACACAAACTCAATATCACTTATAGGAAATCATCTTCATATTACTTGATCATTGTAAATTTTCTACATATATGGAACTTCCCAAATGTAAAATCAAAACTTAAATTTAATTTTTTTAATTATTTTGGATTTAAATGAGATGGTACCTAGGAAGTTACCAAATAATTAACCATATCTACATACAAGTGTACTTCTCCTTCAACCAAATACAACTTTTCTCCTAGAGGGTGGTCATTCAGTGGGTTTTGATCTAGTGGTTCTTCTTCAGTCATGTTAGGTAATCTCCTTAGGTGATTTACTACCAAATTTTTTACTCCCTTTGTGTACTTAATCTCCAAGTTGAACTCCAAGACTAATATCTTCCATCTAACTAGCCTTTTATTTTTATATGCCTTTGATATTAAGCATCTGAGTGTTGCATGTTTAGAAAACATGGTGAATTTAGTCCCAATTAAATAAGATCTGAATTTATCTAGAGTAAAAAAATTATAAAGAACTCATTTTCAGTAGTTCTATAGTTCATCTGGGAATTATCCAAAGTCCTTGAGGCATAAGCAATGACTTATGGCCTTTACTCAATTCTATGAGAAAGTAATGCTCTAATTTCTAGGTTAGAAGCATTGTAAAGTATCTTTAAATGGTTCTCCTATCTTGATGTTTTCATCATTGGTGGCATGATTAATATTATTTTTAAGTTCATCAAATTATTCCCTAAATTTAGCATTAAAATAAAAATCATATTCTTTCAAAAGTAACCAGTAAAGGTGAAGATAAATATTACTAAAATCCTTGATAAACCTACTATAAAAACTTGCATGTCCTAAGAAATATCTAACATGTTTTACACAAGTGGGTTAAGGTAAGGAATTTATTACTTCAATTTTTGATTTATCTACTTTGATGCCTTTCTAGGAGATAAAATTCCCTAGGACTATTCTTATTTTTACCATGAAGTTTTATTTATCAAAATTCCAAATAATATTATTTTCAATGCATTTTTTTAAACTTTTTTCAGATTATTTATTCAATGAAAAAAAGAGTTGCCAAAAATTGTGAAATCATCTAAGAATACCTCTAGTAAATCCTCAATAAGATATGGGGATATACTTACCATAAACCTCTAAAATTTACCCAGGGCATTACACAACCAAAATTCATCCTCTTTTAAGAAAAGTTTTCAAAGGGGTGGGTAAAGGTAATATTCTTCTGGTCCTCTTGAAAAATCGGTACCTAAAAATATACTTAAAATCCATCTAAAAAGTAATAATGTTTTTTCACTACAAACATATCTAGAATTTGGTCAATGAATGGGATAGGGAAGTGATCTTTTATAGTTACTTGGTTCAGCTTCCTATAATCTATATTTTTTTAAAAAAAATCGGTGACATGAATTGGTCACCCAATTCATGCCCCAAGGGAATTTATTAAAATAAAGGGTTACAAAGAAAAAACTATGTGTAAATAGCTTACACCAGCAGGGGATTGAGGGAAATACAAAATCAAAGACATAACTCCAGTGAGGAATTCAGTAAACAGTAACTCTTCATCGAAACACATCCTTCATGCCAGCTTCAGCAGAGTAACAACAGGATGGGAAACAGATTGAAAATAAAGTCCTTTTGGGCAGATCATCAACAAGTGTAGGATATCGCATGGCCAATAAAAATGCATAGAAAAAAAAACTTGAAAAAACAACAGAAAAAATTAGGCAAATTCAAAACAAACCATCAAAGAGTGAGAAAAAGATGAAGTGAGCAGATCCAGAAGACATGTTGCAGCAGACCGGAAGAGCATGTATACAGGAACGCATGAAGAAAGGACCAGCCTCATGCATTAACACAAGGAGTCCAAAAGTCATCCTAAGGAGAAAAACTTCATTGCCATGGGATGTCCTTGAAGTTAAAATCTAGATTCTGTTTGTATTCTTCCACTAACTTTAGGAACATACGCTTTCTAATTTGAAGATAAGTATCCGCATAGATTTCTCCATTCGTGTATTGATTAAAAACTATTGCATCTTTGTCTTTCATACAAGCTTCTAATTCCTCACTCACCTCGTCAAAATACTGATATGAATCCTACACTGCAGGGTCATCCTCATCATTGTTTATGCTTGAATCATCAGAAGATGTCATTGAAGTTTCAGTAACCACCAGCTGCGGTGGAATCACGGGATTTTCTTTCTGAGAGGCCTCTAAGCCTCTAGTGACTATTGTTCTCTTGAGGGTAGAGTAGTCTTTACATCTCTGAGTCTTTTTGTAGATCGGGGTGATGAATCCATCTGAATCAATCATGGGTTTTTTTACATTTCCTTGCACTCGACTTCAAATAGGCTTCCTCAATCAAACAATCTTTCTCATAATCATCATGTGTGGGTTCACTAGAATCAGGGTGATCGTTCCTATCCTCCTTATGCAGGGATTGTGAGGCATCTGTGAGATCGGGTTTTCCAAGCTTGTTCAGGGGCGCCTTGTCCTCATCAAGTGGCTGAGCACTTGGAGAAGCATCCACTTCTCTAGGTAGTTCATTGGGAGGGGGATGAGGATTAGAAAGTACAGTCAGGATCTAATCAACAGCCTTATAAGAAGAATCGCCAGACTGTCCAGCAGGAACATTGGTCAGCCCCATGTGATCCCCTTTTTCAACCCAGATTGAGTTGAATCTTGTGAGGGGGGTTGCATCATAAGATTTTATTCCGCAAGACTTTGTGGAATGACCAATCTTAAGACAATCAGTGCAATAGTCTGGAAGATTTTCAAAAACAACCTCTTGGAGGAATCCAGTATCCCCATTTTGTATCCAAATGTGGGGTGGAAGGGACTACGAAATGTCAATTTCAGCACAGATTCTAGCTACAGAAGGTCGAGATAGGCTTCTAGTAGCAGAGTCTAACTTGAGGGGATGCCCAATAAGACTAGAAATCGAAAAAAGTGCTTCTTTCTTAAAAAGTTGAAGCGTTGGACCAAGAAACCCTAACCAAATAGGGGCGATAGGAGGCTCAAAGTCAGCTTCCTATAATCTATATACACTCTCTAGTTATTATGAATTCTAATAGGGATCAATTTATTTTGGTTATTTTTTACAATGGTTAGGTAGGTTTTCATGGGAACTACATGGATTGGGCAGACCCATTTGGAGTTATAAATTGGGTAAATGATTTTTTTTTGCTAATATCATCTTTATCCCTTTTTTACCACTTCTATTATGTTCGGGTTTAGCTACCTTTGGAGCTTCCTAACTGGTCAAGAGTCTCAATCAAGAATAATTTTATGTGAGTGAACTTTTAGGGTTATTTTAGGTATATCACCTAATATTCAACCTATAGCTCTCACATTTTCATTAAAAAAATTTATTAATTTGTGTTCTTAGTTAGCGGTTAGGTTTTTTGGAAATTATTATTGGTATATTTTCTCTTTTCATTAGATATACATATTTTAAATAAATGGGAAATGGCTTTAATTTCATATTTGGTGGTTGTTTGAGGGATAAAATCAGATTGGGGTTTATCATTTATATTACTTGAATTTTCTATAGATAATATGAAATTTAAGTGTCTTATTCATTAAAAAACAACCAGAACCCTCAAGGTTTTTAGGTCTTGTATCATCTTTAATTCTGTAAACATATTCCTCGTAACTTTGGATAACATCATCTTCTATGGAGTTTTTTATCAATAAATGATTTCATAAAGTTAAAATTTCATGAAACATACCTGATTCTTTAGTTGGTTTAGCTTCTTTAGTGTGGGTTGGACTAAGGAGGGAGCGTTCGACTAAAGTATTATTCATAGATTCAAGGATGTTGTAATGGATTGTACTGTCTCCAAACTCCATGGTGAGTTTTCCTTCATGAAAATTGATGATTGTATTAGTTTTCTTCAAAAATGGTATCCCTAGAATTATGGGTGAGTATGATGGGATCCTATATTCCTTAATGTTTAATACATAGAAGTCTGATAGTAAGAGTGGATATTAAACTTTCACAATGACATCCTCTAATACTTCTTCTAGAAATACAGTGGATTGGTTTGATAGTTGGTCAACCACTCTTGTGAGATTCAAGAATCCTATATGAAATGATATAAAAATTAAGTAATCCATTACATTTATTGAAGCACCTAAATCACAAAAAAAGAAACTAAAAAAGTAATATATCCAATGGTTAAAGGGATAGGAAATTTCCTTAGATCTTGACATTGTGTGGGTTATTGTGGTGTGATTAGGACTGATACACTTCTACCCAAATTAACACTTTCATTACCCTGAACCCTCCTATTTTTTGTGAAAAGTTACTTAAGAAATGTATCATACTTAGGAATCTATCTGAGGGATTTAATAATGGGAATATTGATCTCAATTTTTAGGAATGTTTTCAAAATTTCTATCTAAAATTATTCTTCTTAGATCTTTTTGGACTGGGTTATTCTAGATGGGAATGGAAGTGGGAGATCCTTATTCTCCCTTTATTATTTTTTCCATGTTTTATCTAGTCTCTTATTTCTTTTTATAGATCTCCCCCTCCCTCTCTTTCCATTCTTCTTCTCAGGGTTGATTTTTTAAAAAAAATCCAGGATTTCTAGATTTTTTTTCTTCAAATTTCTATATAGCATACTCCTCAAGTTATGGTTTGTATTTTTAAGGTTCAGGATGATAATAACCTTACGTCTCACTATTAGGGAGATATTTTTCCAATTTCAGGTTGTTCATGGGGTGTATTTCCTTTCCTATTCTAGTGGTTATCGTGTTCACAGACTCTTTAGGGTTAGGGATTGTCTGGGCTAGAAGTTTGCCTAAATTTTTTCACAAAATCTTCACCAAACTTTTAATTTGGTTTCTTAATGATCTCAGTTCATTCTAAATCTTCTCGACCTTAGTTCCTTCCTATTTATATACTTGGGTTTTTAAACTGGTATAGGGTTTTTCATAGGGTTTTTTGTTAGAAAGTGGGTTATTATTGGTAAGAAGGTTAGTTGTAGGGTAGTTTGTAAGGATATTGAAATAGTGGTGGATTTTATAATAATTAGTTTTGTTAAAATAGTGGTTGTTGTGGTTATTAGTTTTGGTAGGGTGGTTTGTCTTGGTTCTTATAATTGTGTTGATTATTTAATCTATATTGGACCTATTTGGATTCCCTCCATCCTTGATTTTTTAAAATTGTTGTGACTGAAAGTCTATTGTGAAACTCTTCATACCCTTCACTTTAGAAAACTGGTCAATAAAATGGTTAGGTTATGAGTATATACCACATACCATATTTTGTTCTTATTGTTCATTTTCCTACTTTAGATCTATCTATCTTACAAGTATTGTTATCTATTCAAGTTTGGTTTCTAATAAAGGTGAAAGTCATAAGTTTTTACCTCATGAATACCTCTTATTCATGTACCTCTTACACCAAACTATTAGGAATTATATACACTATTCTTAATCGAGCCTTTGGCATTAGTTAGTGACTTGTCAATCAAATATACTCCATATGATGCTTCCAAAATATTTCTATCATTTTATAGTATTTCCTTGATAAAAAAACACAAAGAAGCAGTTCTCTTCTATAACTTAATGGGGATAGTTGGTGCACAACTTCTTGAACTTTCCCAATACCTGTAGAGACTATCTCTATATGAATATCTGATAGAATATATTTCCTTTCTTATTTATATACTCCAGGAGGTGGGTAAAATCATTGTATGAAACATCTTTGAAGATCATACCAAACATGTACTTCTCCTTTTTTTAGGTGTATAACCATTATTTAGCGACTCCTTTAAGTGATAAGGAAAATTTACTTCACTTAACTTGTTACTCAATCACTCCTCAAGTTTTTAGAGTCAAAAAATGTGTGTGAATTCTTGTAGGTGTTTGTTGGGGGCTTCACCATATAGACCGTGAAACTTAGGAAACACTTGGATTAGACTAATTGTTAATTAAAAATAATTTTTTAATTCATTCATATAAATTTGATTATGTTGTTTAGAAAATTTTGGTGCACATAGATCTATGAGGTTCTGCTTGGGATTACCAACCATGTCTTCATGTTCAGAGTGAACACCTGAGGTTTCACTCGAGTCTACAAGATAAACTTCCTCAAAATAAAATTTCAAAGTTAAGTTTCTTAATTTAGTCAATTTTCTCTTAATTTCCATATCAAACTCAAGAAATTTTTTGTTACATGTTCATGTCATAAATGGTTAAAATTAGTTTTTTTTTTGTGGAACTGCCTCCCTAGAAATGTCACTAATTTTTTTAATTCACTTTGTCATGAGGTGTGAACAATCTATTTATTTTAAAAGTTAAATACATTGATAGTGGTTAAACCAAGGTGTCTCCTAGAGAGGATTACCCAAAGAAATCAATTGTCACTTTTAAATTAGTTAAAAAAAGAGTTTTATTTTAATTTGACATTTTAAAAACAAAGAAAACAATTTAAACAAGAGTTTGGACATAGATGATGAGAAGAGTGGTCAAATTAGGGTCATATTTCCACTTTAAATTCTATCATAGTCCTGAAATGGTACTTACTCCCTTATTTAATTGATTAATATAGGATGAATCTATTGACTTATCCAAACACATTAGGTTGAAGGATGTTGTAGATATTGAACTAAAAGTGATCACTACTTGGTCAACCTCTCTTTCTATGTGTATTAAATTCTATAAGACACTTCCTAAATTACCTAGGAAAAAAATAATCAGGTATTGATATTCCTAGTTAATCCGAGAGTAACTCACTTTCCTTATAAACATGCCAACAATCTCTAGTCACTCGCCTCTTAATACAACCTACTCGATCGATACAAATTGTACCAAGAGGAGGTAAAGTATTTATTATCAACCTAAGTAGTAATAGTAAAATAGTCTGTAAACCTAAACAGAATCACATTCAAGGATTTAAATAGTCCCTAAGAACCAAAATCAAAAAACAAGAAAAGATTTTTTTTCAATTAATAGAAATTAATCAAGCATTAAAAGGGAGAACCTTATCTTACCCAATCACTCAGAATATTAACCCTCTATTCGAAGGGCGACAGAGAAGAAATGGGAGGGATAAGTCATTGCAAAACTAATAAAAAAGTAAAATAAAAAAATAAGAACATCAATATATTCTCCAATGTAAGTGACACACCTATCATAGGGTGTTAAAAAAGCTATTATTTATTTTCTTAGTGCATCACAATGTCTGACTAGGTTCATCTCACTTGAGGAGATTCATAGTTGTTCACTTACTTATTTTAATTCAATTATTCTACTTAATTTTTTATTTTTATTATTTTTTGAAAATAATAAAAATAGATAAGATAAAAAAATGAGATTCCAATCCTAACATGCAATAAAAAATATAATGTGGTTAGATATAAATTTCTTGGTCCTGGGGTTGGCTATTAGGGTTCCTTCATTATTCATATTTATTTTTTAAACTCAATTTGATAATTTAATTATGAAATATCATTATGAAATCATCATCCTTTAATTTATTGAGTGTGAAATATTTCATGCCTAAGAGAATTATTTGAGACAATAAATTTCACCACCTCATATAATCAAGGTTGATGACACACCTCAATCGAGAGTGTGGAACCTTCCAAGACTCAGATCTATCGTATTTTGTTTCATCCATTGAACAAATAAAATCCATCATGTGAAGAGTTCTCATTCAATGTAAATAATAGAAAATATATAAATAAATGAATAGAGATGAATTTGAGATCCATGTTGTGGTGTAAAATCACCACACTCGTACACTTATCCCTTATTCACCATAAAGAGAATTAAAACATTTAATAATTTAAAGTGAATAATTCAGGAACACTAAGATCCTCCTCCAAGGTCAAGATTCAAGTCAGTCACTCTTCATAGAGAGTATAAGAGTTCATGGTGTAAATAATGATAAAGAGAGAAATAAAAAGATAGATAAGGAGAAAAAAATAAAGGAGAGGTATGGAACACTTTTATTAAATATAATGAATGATTTGAAACAATAAAAGAGAAACTAAAACTATAGAATCATAAAACTAAAATAGCAAAATTAGTCTTTCTCTTAGTCGAGAGAGATACCTTTTCTAGTGGAAAAACACCCTCCAATTTATAGAGGTAGGAATCCATTATTCATCCTTCATTTGTATCTTTTTATCTTTAGTCAAAGTTTCCTTCTTTTAAAATTATATTTGGATCTAATCCATGTGGAATCTCCTAAGATATCAAGTATTTAATATCACAGTGCAGACACCCTAGTGCGGTGTGAGCATGGTTACTGAGATGTAGTTTCTTCTTTATTAGTTTATCCTATTCATTGATACAGTGCAGCCAACTCCACCATGACCATAGCTTCCATTCCCCTTATTTCATAAAAAATTCTACTACCCATATGGACACCTCCACAGTGTATCCTCCCATAGGTCATTTTTATTTGAAACTTTGGAACTTCTGAATTGAAAAACTCCACGAGCAACTAAACCCTATGGAGTAGCTCTTCTATCTCGTAATAAACTTATTCATGGCTATGGTGTAGCTAGAAATACCATAGAAAAACCTCTATCTCACTTAAAAACATGTTACTTCCAATCTTGGAATCTTCACAGTGTATGCCTTCCTCCATAGTATATCCAAAACTCCTTAGAGATCCCATGGAACAACAATGGTGTAAATAGCATAAGTCTCCTCGTGAAGGTATTTATCCTTCATAGTGGTCAAATCTACCAACATTAATGGATTTATTTTCTTCAAAAAATTTATCATCGAAGTCACCTAAGGCTCCAAAGTTCATTCATAATGAACTTATACTCGAGATTGAGCTTTCCTAGTGGCAGAAATGGTGTTCTACAGTGTCTAGGCATGGCGGTCTAGTGATGCCAAGTTGTGTGGATGTGAAGGTGGTGTTGAGGAAGTATCCAAGAAATGTGGCTGCAAAGCTAAGGAGTAATGGAGTTGTTTGGTTAAGTAAGGAATAGTAATCGCATATCATGTGTCCCATATCAAAGGTCTGCATGATCGAGCACTCACATATAAGTTATCCCATTTAATTATCATATTATAAGCCTACTTATTGGATAGGATCCTGCATACACTACCCACACACCACATGGTCCCATGTCAACACACACAAGCCTAGTGAGCTTCGGCCCAACCTATACGCGCACACTATGTGCGACCAGTATTTCTCTCTTTTGTCGCCTATGTGGGATCTCCCTGTTGGGTTTTCTTGGCTAGCTGGACCTTATAGGGATAATTAAATGTATTTCAGGCCCTTTGTTTGAGGGCTAGTTGGGATGATAATTTTTTTACCAAAAAATAATCAAACACTTATTAAAATTATCGCTTTAAATTCATAAGTATTATCAAACTTTAAATTTCAACATTTTTATCCATTTTCATCCGTATTAATTATTTAGTTTTGATTTACCACATTTAAAAAAACATTCAATTGCATGGTAAATTTGATTACTAACCATTAAAAATCATTAAAAATGTTTAAAAAATCATGGAAAATGAGTACATCAAATACCTCCACACTTGAACTATGCTTGTCCTCAAACATTGAGTCTCAATATTAAATTAAATAGGGCATCAATGATACCAATATTTAGATATCAAACAATAAAATCAAACAATTATCAATGCTAAACTAAATTTTCAAGTTCTACATAAAACATCAACTCAAATTTACATTTTTCAAAGAAATAATCAACCCAAGTATTTTACTTTTTCACCCTTTGAAAATGGTGTAACTCCTCCTTTAATTCATTCTCATTTCATAATCCATTATTAATAAGCATGTAAAGTCATCATCTACCTCACTTAAAGTCATTTTCTCTCATCACTCAAGGTACAAATTGAAGTAGATTTATGCCCATACCATTATTATATGCCCCTTATCCATAAGATTGCAAAGGAACTACTTTATCTACTTTGTAAAGACAAAATTCACATGAAAAAAATAGTACTTTTCATTTAAGTTTATAATGAATCTAAGGCTTAAGTTTGATAGGTATCGATGTGAAAAACAATAAGGCTCAAAAAGGAGGTTTATCTCTAAATCATAGTTCATGATATCAAAGGAAAAATATCAATGGAAATATCACCTTCAAAGTGAAAACTCCCACTTCTCAACACTCAAATTAAGGTCATGATCAATGTAATCATAATAAATTACTTTCACCTTCTTGAATATTCTCTACTTTTTTATTTTTTTCAAAATAATTTTTCAGATATTTTTTTACTTTTTTGAAATCTATGCTTAGAACAAAACCCACATCCATCACCTAACCCATATGATAAAATCATCGATCTGGTAATGGTGTTATTTTATTTTCCCAAGTCATAACCCATTCTTTTTTTCTTTTTTTTAAGAAGGTAAAACAATGAAAGTATAATAAATAACTCATGGTCCTTCCCTAATACCAAAAATTGCACCCCCCCCCCCCCACACACACACACTTTTTCCTTACAATGTAGTGCATCACTTCTACCATGACTTCTCTCACCCCCACACTTCAAATTAAGTATATCATAAAAATATCATGATGAGGTTAGGAATGGATATAAATGTATTGAAATATGGATAATTCTTAATAATTTAATTCATGGTATATATGGGATAATGAAGGGTTAATATAAAATATGGTATCAAGGATAAGGTATTTCCAATAAAAATTTATCAATCATATTAAATGTTTTTTTGCATGGTCATAGTTTTGATAAGTTCCAATGAAATTTCTAGTAGGTGACAGGCCACAAGATCACTCAAGAAATATTCTCAAGATAAAATTTAAAGAATTTGGTCAATAAATACTCTTGGTAATGGTATGTATGAAATTATACAATCACTCATGGCATTAAATAAAAAAAATAAGTCCATGTGATTTTCAAAAATTAAAAGTTTGAAAAATGGTAGGGAAATTTCATTTACATGAATAAACCAATTCCCTCAAATATGAGTTATTAATTCAACATATATGATTCACTATAATCATTAAATTCTTAATATTACTCATTAAATCTCATTATAATTGAAATATAAAACATTGTATCATAGAGTTACTAAGAAAACTCATGTCTTCAAGACAAGTCAAGTAAAGTAATAATCCTAAGTGTGGCATGAAATTTCCAATTTAAAGATCAAAACATAATTTCATAAAAAAATACCAAGAGTTAAAAAATAAACTTAAAAAGTGAACTCCCTTTTCTCATGAAGATTTATTCCTCCTCCTTTTTACAGTTTAGGGGATTTCTTGTGCAATTATGGAATTAAAAAATAAAATCAATCATTTAATCCTAAAGACCATATCGATTAAAGATTAAAAATAATGAGTTATTATGTTGTATCCTAAACTAATTCCTAAGAAATAAATCAAAAGTTACTAGAAAGAAAATATAAAGATAAGTCTTGGTTTAATCCCCTAGGTAGGCCCTATATTTTTACTACCTCCAGATGGGTAGTACCATATGTGATCCATAATTTGATCATGATTGTATTTTCTTGGTTTGAACCACCGCATATTTATTTTTCCATATTTCACTTATTATTCATTGTTGGTGAGGACTCCATGGACAAAGTACACCAAATCCATCCCCTTCACGATGAGATAGAACTTTCATGATGGGGGTAGGATGAAGTATGGGTCCTCCTCTTCCTTGGTTTTTACTTGTGCAACCTATTCTTTACTATCTAGTGTTTTCTCAATGTGGGTTGCATCAATTGAATATTCAAATAGAAGGTTAGAATGTAATTTTACTTGAACATAATTTAAACATGAATAATCAATTTGAAAATTTTCCCTTTTAATGTGAACATCATGGGTTTATGTTTCTTCATCTTCCTATGAGGAAAAAAGGATTGGATGAATTTGAAAATTCAAAATAGTGGGAGGTGATACTCAAGTTAGATTCAAAAAAATAGATGGGATATATTTTAAGATAATATCATCTACATATCTTAGTTTGACTTCAATCTATTTTTTTAGTGTTAAGGACCTATTAGAGTTGAAATTTACTGGATAGAGTTAGGTATTCAGGCACCTCCATATTTTATTCAAACTCCACCACTTGGGTGATTTCTTATTCTTCTAAAGATAGAGATAAGTAGAGTGGTTTTGATGATTTTGCTTCAAAACTGGGGAGATCAAGTTTCATTTCATTATTTTATCATTAACTCCAAAATTTATTTGAACCTTGTTGATCCCTCATATGTATATCAGCACATGAGTCTTCATCATCACACTTTATGTCTTTGTGGTAGGTCTAAATATTATTTTTGAGATTTTTGGGTTATGTATATTTATCTAGAAGGACCTCAACCCCTTGGACCTCTTTAGTAAAATTGGGAAGGGCTTCTTCCTTGGACTTTTGTTTGTGAATGTAATTTTGGATTTAATTAACCATTTATGTCACTTTTTGAAGTGGGATTCCTATCTCATGGAAATTAATCATATTTTTCACCAAAACTAGAATATCATTGACCCTTCTTTGAAAGAGTACCTCATCATCATTGTGGACCTCTTGTTATTACACCTAAGAGTAATTATTCCATTCATAATAATATTTGTTTGAAAATATCATGGTAAAAGAATCTTTTTAGGGTTTTTTTAGAAATAAACTAAAACTATTTACAATTTTAAAAAGAAAAATTAAATTAATAATTGATTATATACCCAAAAATGGTTCTAAGTTTTGTAATTTCTATCATAGGGTGATACAAAATATACTATTTATTTTTCTAGTGCAGTACAATGGCTGAACAGGGTCATCTCACTTGAGGATTCTCATAGTAGTTCACTCACTTATTCGAATTAATCTATTCTACTTCTTTTTTATTGTTATTTTATGAAAATAATGAAAATAGATGAGATAAATAGAATATAATTCTTATCCTAAAATTCAATGCAAAATAAAATAAATTTAAAGAGAAAGTGAATGATCCTACGGTTGGATACTCAGGATATTTCATTATTCATATTTTTTAAAAACTCAATTTGATGATTCAATTATGAAATATCATTATTGAATCATTATCCTTTAATTTATTAATTATGAAATCTCGCATGCCCATGAGAATTATTTGCACACTAAATAACACCTCCTTATATAATCAGGTTGATGACACACCTCAATCAAGAGTGTGGAAACTTATAGGACTCATCTCCATCTTATTTAATTTCATCCATTGAATAAATCAACCCCATCATGTGATGAGTTCTCATTCAATGTAATGGAAGGAAAATATATAAATAAAATAATAGATATTAAGTTTATATTCATTTCATGGTGGATAATAACTGTACTCATACACTTCTCCCTCATTCACCACAAATAGAATTAAAACATTTAATAATTTAAAGTTCAAAATTCAAGAACACCAAGATCCTCTCCCAAGGCCAAGCCTCAGGTTAGTCACTCTTCATAGATAGTGTAAGAGTTCATGGTGGAAATAATGAGAAATATGGAAATAAAAAGTGAGAGAATGAGAAACGGATAAAGGAATGGGATGGAATACTTTTATTAAATAGAATGCATGAGTTATAAAAAGAAAAGAGAAACTAAAACTGCATAATCAAAAAACTAAATCAGCAATAGTATCCCTTCTCCCAATTGAGAGAGATCCATTTTTCAGTGGTTTAGCACCCTCCTATTTATAGAGGGATTAATCCCCTCTTCATCCTTCATTAATATATTTTTATCTTTATTCATAGTTTGTTTCTTTTAAAATTATATATGGTTCTCATCCATGTGGAATATTCTAAGATATCATGTATTTAATATCATAGCATAGACACCCTACTACAGTGTGAACATGGTTACTACATAATAGATTATTCTTCATCTATTTATCCTCTACATGGATATATTTCATCCAAATACTCCATTACCACAGATTCTATTCCCCTTATTTCTTCAAAAAATTTCCATTTCTCATATGGACACCTCCACAGTGCGGGCTATGCCTCCACAATGGAACCTACCATATGTCATTTTTCTTAGAAAATTTAGCGTTGTTAAATTTAATAAATACATGGGGTAAAAAAACTCTATTTTATATCTCACCTCTCTCATAATATACTTTTACATGGCTATGGTGTATCCAAAAATAACATGGTGCAGCCTCCATCTCGCTCAAAACATGATAGTGCCAATCTTGAAATCTCCACGGTGCATGCCTTCTTCTATGGTGTAGTCAAACCTCCTTGGTGACCCCATAACATAGTGGTGGTTGAAATGATGCGTTGATACTCATGAATGAATCTAGCCATCATAGTGGCTAGGTCTGACTCCTATCGGCATGCATGGCTTACTTTTCTTCAAAATGGGTTTCACTGAAGTCACTTAGGGTTCCAAAGTTCATTCATAGTGAACCCAAACCTAGGTGGTGGAATTAGACTCGATCTTGAGATTTACTAGTGGTGTAAATGGCGTTCTCTAGCATCTAGGCATGACATACCGGTGATGTCGAATAGTGGATATGTGAAAGTGGCATTTAGGAAATGTCTGAGCGATGGGGTTATGAAGCTAAGGTGTGATGGTGTCGTTTATTTAAGTGAGGACCATTAACCACATATCCCACATCACACATAAAAGTTTTTCATGGTTGATTTCTCAAATATAATCTATCCCATTTCATTCTCAGCTTAGAAGCTTCCTGCATGGATGGGAACCTGCATACACTACCCACGCACCACATGTGCATGTGCCGACATGCATGAGCTCAATAGGCTTCAACCCAAACTACACTTGTGTACTATGCACGACCGGTCCTACTACCTTATTTCACCCATGAAATCTCTCCTTATTGGGTTTTCTTGGGTAGTCGTCCCTTTTAAGGATGGATAAATGGATTTCATACCCTTGGGTTAAGGACTAGCTGGGCTAGCCATTTTTTTACCTAAAAATCATCAATGACTTAATAAAATTATCACCAAAAATTTATAAGTAATATCAAACTTTAGATTTAAATATTTTTATCCATTTTTATATATATTAATTATTCAAATATTATTTCCCAAATTTTAATAAAACATTAAATTACATGGGAAAATTGATTACTCGCCATTAAAAATCATTAAAAAAAATTAAAAAATTGTGTAAAAAATGAGTTCATCAGTAAGCTCTTTTATATCATCCCTCTAAAAATATTATTCATAGTATTATGCTTGAATTTGAAGATTTAAGATTTCCTTCCCTTCTTGGGTGTCCAAACCCCTAAGATCCTCATGAATTTGAAATATTTCAAAAGTTTCCTTCTACCTTGTGACTTTAAATCTACATGTGATTCTTTATCCCTAAAAATATACATCTTTCTTTTTTAGTTTCTTGACTAAAATATTATGAATGATTTTAATGCACATAGAAACCTTTAAATATCTACATGAGTGTGGATGTGGTGGACCAAAGTTCTAGTTTTCCAAATGGATGAGTCCCCTGAATCCTACCATTGATATTCCGTAAATTAATTTTTAACAATGGTATGAATCCTTATGATGCAGCAAAGGTTTATGCTCACACCAAAAATATTTATGATAATGCATAAATCCTTAAAATTAATACCATATAATTATGTTCGAATCCTTATTATGGTTATCAAAGCTTTACAATCATATCCAATGGATTATGTTTAGTTAGGAAAAGCCTTATGTTCATCTCATTTTCCATTTTACAAACCTGTGACATGTTCCCACAACTCCACGATTCCTAGAATCAATTAATATTCATTTAAATCTATTATAAATAAAATTTAAATATCCTAAAACAATACTAAAACTTCGAGAATTCAATTTATGATTTATTCCATTAATTCTAAAGATAAATAAAACAATAATAAATCATGTTTTGGGCCATTTTTACAGTTAAATCCAAAATGATCATATAATATAAAAATGAGGTAATCACTCAAAAAATTATAAAATGGTCGGATTAAAATCATTAAAATGCAATATAAAATGTGTAAAAATATTGTCTTTTCACTAGGGAAGCACTTGTCCTATAACCCACACACACAAGGTCTCTCATGTGCGCTCATAACCACATCCATCACATATAACCAAGACCATGATCAATAAATATGGTTTCTAATAAAAACATCTTTAAAACACTCTTTGAAATCTCATTTAGAAACAAGAGTTTTATTTAATATGTTTTATCAAATGCTTTAAAGGCATGAAATTGATTTTTAAATAGAAACCCAAAAGAAATAAATGTTTTATCAACACAATCCAATCCCAATAATAACACAAGTAAAATAGCCCTCAAAAAATCAATCTAAGCATAATAGAGAATAAAAACCAAAGGAGAACTCAAGAACCAAGTTGAGACAAAGGGAAAGTCCAAATATGTAGAGACGCCTACCTCTATAGTGAAGAAATATCATCACCTTCACAAAATATCATGAGGAAAGAAGAAAGATACTCACCTACCGAAACATCCAATAAATTCAATCAAAAATTCACCCCTAACCCTAGGTTCTCCCCCCTTGGGCTTCTAGGTAAAAAATCCCTTCAATAAAAAGGAATAACACAATGATAGAAGTCGAGGAAGGAATAAATCTAATAAAACCCATGAGATTACCTTGGATTTTCACTTTAATTGAAGAAGAATCATCAATAGGGTAAGTAAGAAGAAGGGAGCCACAACTGTGGCTCCAACGACATATAAATGGGGAAAAAATATGGGTTAGAGTGGTGAAATCCTAACATGGTAATTATTGTAATTTATATTTTTTCTCAGGTGGAAAACAACTCATGGCGTAGCCCTTGGCTTGTGGCATAAAGCTGCATTTTCAGGCCATTCCATGGTGTAACCTAGGTGTTGTGCCATGGAGAACCTCCACAGGGTAGGGTCTAGGGTTTTGGATACCTGGGCCTCCATGACATAGTTGTGGTGTTTTTCCATGGGTCACCCCAAAGAGGTAGAGCCAAGGGTCTCCAACCACTAGGGCCTCTAGGGTGTAACACCCTAGTCAGCGTTGTAGCACCTCCCCATTTACCCTCATTATAGCATAACCTTTAGGGTTTTAGTGTGAACATGAGCCTTATCCCGGTTGGTAAAGACTCTGTAAGTGAATCCAAGTGACCAGGTATCAAATCCAAGAGGAGGCATAATTTCTAGGGGTACCGTAGCGGGAACTGTGCAGTACTGTAGTAGGTACTGTAGAGGGAACTGTAGCAGGCACTATTTGGCACTATAGCAGCCGGGAATATGCCCCTGTTTGGGCCTTCGGGCCACCGATTTGGTCCCTGAGTCCTTTAAGGCCTTCGGGCCACCCAGGCCTTTGGGTCAGTAAGGCCTTAGGGCCACGTCAAGGCCTTCGGGCCACCTTAAGTGATGATGCAAACCAGACAACCTACAAGGAACAAGCTCTACAAGGAGGATGAGTAAGGAGCTTTCACCACAGAAAAAGCTAAACGGATTGCAAGAATGAGAGGGTATGGAACCTGCCATCGGGAAAAACCTGTGCATGCACGGGAATGCCTAGCTGAACAATCATGCGAAGGTGGATAGTTGATTTCACGATAAAGATGTTGGGGAGGAGCAGTTCCAAGTAGTTAGTCTGTGCTGTATGTATGTTTGAAGCCTACAGGAAATGAATTCCTCTAAGGCCTATGGGAAATGTAATGATTTCTCCTACGGTCCTTGTAAGGGTTCCACCTCACCCCTTGAAATGTGGATTGTCAAAAATCAATAAAAAATTAAGGCCTTCGGGCCATTGGAGGGGTAGGGTTGTAGTGTGGTGACCTGGGAAAAGGATTATTTTCCCCCCAAAACTACCTAAACACTCCCAAAGTCTCCAAACCCCAAAATTTAAAGTACTTATAAAAAATAAAATTTAAAAACATACCAATGAGATGATAGGTGCCAAAATTCTCCCCATCGTGCCACTTTTTGTCCTTAGAAAGTTATCAAGGCTCAGCTTCTACCAAAAGATGAGGCCACTGATCTCTCACCATGGTTTCTTACTCCTAAATCTTGTGGCTATCTTGTCCATGCTACAATAGAACATGGACTAGAGGAACAAACTTACCTCACAATACTTTTACCTAATGATCTATAATACAAATAGGTTACTTAATAATAGAGTTATCTGGTTCCAAGTCTAGAGTATCCCATTTAACCACATGGTATGGGTATTAATTATACTTCTTCAAATAGGAAACATGGAATATGTTGTGAATATAGGTCATATGGGATGTCAAATCCTAATGGTATGTGACCTTCACAAGATGATCTATAGTCTCAAAAGGCCTAACATAATGGGACACCAGCTTACCCTACTTTCCCAACTAATGGTGACCCATCCAATGATAGACTTTAAGAAACACCTATTCACCAACATAAAACTCTATTGGATGATTATGATGGTTGGTATAAGATTTTTGGTGACTCTAAGTCATAGATAAACTTTTCTAACTCATTTGGACCATGCTTCTCGTCTCCTGAACAATACCCAGCCTCTACAAAAAATGTTCACCCAGTTCAAACCATCACATAGGTGACTGGAATGGTCATCCGTATAGTTATTTTAAAGGGAACATATTTATCAAGTCGTGGTAGCTATAATTTTAGGAAAATTCATCCAATTATAAGTGATTCTCCCATGATCCACAAAAGTTAGGGACACAATATCAGAGTATATCCTTAGGAATCTGGATATCCTACTCCATATGGCCATCATTATATGGATAGTAAGTCATGCTTAATTTCAATTGATAACCCAAATCCTCTTGTATTACCTTCTAAAAATAGGATGTGAAGTGGTTTCTCAATCCAAAATGATACTAAAGGCACACCATGAAGCCAAAAAATATCTTGGATGTAAAGGCATCCAAACTCCTGTAGTTTCATTGATTCCTTAATTGGAATAAAATGGGATGGTTTCATTAATCAATCTATGATTACCTATATAGAATCCTTCATTCTAGGAGACCATGTAAATTGGATAATGAAATCCATAGAGATCTCACCCCATTTCCACACTAGTATAGGGAGAGGTTGTAATAACCCAATTGGTTTCTGGTTCTCATATTTTATTCTCAGAAAAGTGAGACACCAATATAAAAAATACACAATTGATCATTTCATATCGGGCACCAGTATCAAAATTTTATATCATAGAACTTATTGGTATCTCTTGAGTGAATGGACCATCTATAGTGGTGAAAACCACTCATTAAATCTTGCCTCAAATCCAATGGGATTATCAACTACTTGCAAAAAAAATAGGACACCATTGGGAGACCAAGACAAGTCGCCTGAGTTTTCCCCAACATTTATGATTCCTCTAATCCATTGACAAACTATTTTTATCTCTTATCCAAGGTGAATATAGTCATAAATAGAGGAGTTGATCTGTACACTGGTCAAAATGTATGTTCATACTCCTATTTCACTTCCAAATGAATCTCAGTGAATAAGATCATCATACCCCATTTTTTCCTAAACACTTTCACTGCCTACATTGGAAATTTCTAGCTTAGTGTTCCAGCTACCATATTACCCTTTCATGAAGTGTATGTTATATCAAAATTAAAAGTCTAAAGATACTATACCTATCATATTTGTCTGAGATTAAAATATTATTGGGTAAATATATACTTTAGAATTTTTTTAGTTTGAATACATCATGAAATTATCCCTGAAGAGGTAGTGGAACCATGTTTGTAGAGCATGAATCACTGCCACCAACTCAATATCCTGATTGGGGTAGTTTTTTCATGAGGGATTAACTAACGTGAGCCATAGGCTACACATGGTCACCCTGTATCAAGACACACCCCAACAGCATGGCCAAGGAATCACAAAACAAGACATATCCCATGCCAGGTTCCAAGAGAATCAAAACAAGTGTATAATTCAACCTCACTTTTAGCACCTCAAAAGATATCTAAAATTTCTCATCCCATTAAAACTTCATACCCTTTTAGGTTAGAGCTATCAAAGAAGATGTTATCCTATAGAATTCATATATAGAACTCTTATAATATCCCACTAGGCATAAGAAAATTCATGTCCCAAATAAATTATTGGTTTTATCCTAGGATATCACATCCCGAATCTTATCCAAGACCAATAAAATGCATTATTCAGATAACACATAACCCAATAATTTTACCTCTTGGATCAAAAACTAGAATTTATATAAGTTCCATACAAATGGTAGTCCCTAATGGTTCCCAAAACATTTTCCAAATGTTCCTCATGCTCCTCCTTCATTTTGGAATAAACTGGGATATCATCAACAAATAATACCATGAAATAGTCAAGATACTGATGAAAAATCTATTTTACCAAGGCCATGAAGACAGCATGGGAATTAGTGAGACCAAATGACATAAATAGGTACTCAATATGTTTATACTGGATCTAGAAGGCGGTATTAGGAATTTTTATCTCCTTCTCTGTCAACTAGTGGTATCCAGACCTCAATTAAATATTTGAAAACCACTATAAATCCCTGACCTGATAAAAAAAATCATTGATCTCAGGTAGTGGATACATATTCTCGATTTCCACTATATTGAGCTTCTGATATTTAATTCAAAGACGAAGGCTCTCATATTCCTTCTTTATAAAGAAAATAAGTGATGCCAATAGTGACAGAATTGGTTGAATGAATCAATTTCTCTCAATATATTCTAGTTGAACCTTCAACTCCTTTAATTCATCATGGGTCTTTCGGTAAGATGGAAAAGTTATAAGGCTCATCCTGGGGAGTAGGTTGATGGTGAAATATACCTCCCATGGGAGAGATAACCTAGAAAAAAGTAATTAAGAAATACCTTAGGGTACCTATCCACCACTAAAGTAATCTAGTCACCAAAACCCCATTTAATGACACTAAGAATCAGCTCAAAAAACTAACATGAAAGAGATCCTACCACTAGAACAGACTTACTCTACCTAACCTTGAATACCACTCACTCTAAAACACATGGGAATTCCTAGAATGAGAGTGAAATGAAACCTTCTGGTGGTGTTAGTTAATATAATCTTTAATATTTAACATCCAATCCATGTTGAAGATAAGGTTGTAGATTTCTTGATATATAACTAGGAAATCCCAAACAACCTCAACATCGATGATGATCACATAACACTCAAAGCACATAAATAATTGATCTATCCTCTTTCCCAATGGAGTGGAGATATCTATTATATATATAATTAAATCATGTCATATTACCAATATATCAATTAGTTTAGATGAGATAAATGAATGGGATTCACCTCTGTAAAAAAGTACCAAATCCATAGATGAATCAATAAACATTGTACCCATGACGGTCACTGATCTCACCTATAAATCCACTAGCTTATGCTCCACTACATAAAAGCACCTAGATCCATGCCCACATTGAGGTTTCTTAGTGGAATAAGATTCCCCTTTTAATCGATAATTATATCTCTCCCCCTTTGGTGTATCTAGATGCACCTGATAACCCCTTGTATGAGTGGAACTCACTTTACTGCCCGGGGTAGAGTACCTGCAATATCATTGAAAATACACCAGGCATCCAAATAGGTGGAAGTTTCTCAGAGATTCTAGTTAATACTACTTGGTATGACCTTCCTTTCCACACTAATAACACACAACTATCTTCTTCACTATATAGTTCATTGAGACAGGATTAATGATATAATGTACACTCTCACCACTGTCCTGTTACAACTCCTCCTCCTTATTATTTTACCCTAAAGAGGGACTCTAGATATTTCCCATGGCAGTGGGGGAATATCTCATTCCATTCATCCTTTCTATATCTCACTCAAACATATCCACCTTTTCCACCACTTTATTATAGGTGGGTAATCATAAAATAATAATCCTAGACCTGATTTCCGGATTCAACCCCATCTCAAAGCGGTGCACCTTCAAGTAGTCATTTGCGAGGATCTCAGGTGAAATATGCACTAGATTAGTAAACCATGTAGAATACCCCATCATAGATCATCCACCTTTCTATAAGGTAAGAAAACCCCTGGACTTTTTCATTCATAAAGTATCTTGTTGGAATTTCTATTTAAACATCTTCTTGAACCCAGAAAAGATATGGCCTTCATGAAGCTTATCTAACACAACCAAGTCCTGCCACCTTCAACTAGGCCCCTCCAGCACATCGATCGCAAATCCCTCCTTCAATGTCTCAGGTTTCTGGATAAATCAAAAGATACATCCAATCTTTTCCAAGCATTCCTCTTATTCTTGAGGCCCCCAATCACCCCAAAATGTAGGTAGATTCTACTTCATGAACTCTAAGGAATTATTTTTTAACTAGACTAGCCTTGGAGAACTAACTTTCCTGGGATAAAGAATGGTCCTAGTTAACAATTTGATAATTTGAGAGTACATAAGAGGATTTTATGATAGAGTATTCTCCAAGGCTTCCTCCTTCCAATTTCTAGAGGTCCTTCTTGGAGGCATGATCTAATACATAAAATGAATTAATCCAATCAATACATGATTCATTTAAAAATAACTTTAATAAAATCAACTTGGGGAGTCATACCAAAACATGGAACATAATAAACCATCTCAAAAATACATAAAATTACTCATAAAAAAATCAAGTAACACAAAATCCCAACCACCCTAGGTAACTTGATGTCTAGCATAAAGAAGAGCTATCCAAGAACTCACATACACCCTCACTAGAGTCTTGAATGTCCTGATCCATACTACCACACTTTTACAAATAGTAATAGGGGATTTGATACCATTTTGTAATGAACCAGCCTGGATCAACCTACCACATCACCCAGGTCATCCTTCCACAAGGTTTGATGCATGTTCCTGACCACCCAAGGTTGTCAAATAGTGTTGGGGTATCAATGCTAGATCAGTAGTAATGATTTCACCCTTATAATCCAATATAAAAATGAAATTATTTCTCTAATAAATCTATCATGAACCTATAGAGTTTGTACATCCACACCAACAATAAATATTTACCATAATATACATTATTTTAAACAGATTATAGGTAGTAACGACATCACCATTAATCATGAACAAATGATAAAATATTACTAAAGTAATAAAGTCCATCATAACATAAATATACATGATATTCAATTACACCTAAGTCCAAATTAGCCATTACATAATCAAAATACCAAAATACCAAAATATAGAGGATCCAAAAATGTCAGACATGTATCTCCATGTGGATCTTTTCTACCACTAACCCATATCATGGAAGATGGCATAAGAATCAAAATTCCCTGATATGAGTTATAGATCCTTTTCTTTTCCCTGTCATATAGAAACAAATTTGTATATATATGGTGTAAGGTATAGCCTAGTAAGATTACACCATGTGTGTATATATCACTTTTCACAATGAAAACCAATTATTTTAGTTTAAAAACAATATATTTAAAATTATTTCTTTGAGAATCATTTTATAAATCCTTTGGTTTTCATAAAATAATCCATGAAGATGAGTGGCATGGAAAATACAATCACAATATATAATCGAGGGTAGAAACTAATAATAAACTTGTTCATAATAAAAAATAATATAGGAAAGAAATAATGACATTTCATAATAATATTGAAGTATATGTGAAACATGGAGGATGTCTGACCTATGGGACTTAGGTTTCTAATACTCACTCATGTAACACTAGTTAGCCTATATGAACCTAAAAAAGTATTAAGACTCGAGTCCACTTGAGGCCTTGCTAGAAATGAGCTCTATCTAGATCATGCCTAAGTCTAGGGCATCACCAATCCTATAAATCACACACCCAATGTCTCCCATGTGCACCCATAAGCACATAAATCAAATAAAACCAATCCCATGATCCTTAAATAAGGTTTCTAAGAAAAACCACTTTCAAAGACTCTTTGAAATATCATTTAAAAAACCAAAAAAATCACTATTTTTTTAACACAAGCCAAAAACAATAATAAAATAGGTATAATATCCCTTAATAAATCAATCCAAGCATAATATAGTAATAAAAACCAAAGGAGAGATCAATAACCAAGGTAAGCCAAAGGAAAAGTCCATATATGTAGAGACACCTACCTAAAAAGTGATGAAACGTTTTATCCTTAATAAAATATCACAAGTAAGGAGTAATAGGGATCCTCACTAACCTAAAAACCCAATAAATTCCATCAAACATCCACCCCCCAACCCTAGGTTTAACCCCTTTGGGATTCTAGGACAAAACCCTCATCAAGAAAAAGGAAGAACGCATGGAGAGGGGGGAAGAAAGAAATCTAAGAGAAACCATGATATTACCTTATATTTTCAATTTAATGGAGTAATAATCATAAATTTATCAATGAGGAAAAATGGATCCATGACTGGAGCTCCTATGATGCGCAAATAGGGAGAAGAGAGGGGTTAGAGGGGTTAAATCCCAATAAGGGCATTATTGTAAATTCCCATTTTTTTTTGAGGTGGATAACAGCTCATGGAGTATCCCTTGCCTTTTATAGTAGATCTATCTCACCAATAACCTCTATATAATATTCTAAGTGATGTGCCATTGAGTATCTCTATGGGTTAGGGCCTAGGGTTTTGGACCCTTAGGCCTTCACAACATAGCCTTGGTGTTGTTCCATAGAGCACCCCCAGGAGATAGAGCCATGAGTATATGAACTCTAGGGGATCCACAAAATAGTTCCATGGTTTACACCATAGAACCTCTCCCCTTATCCTCACTATGGTGTAGCCTATAGGGCTACAACATGGTGACCTAAGAAAAAGGATGATTTTCCCCCAAAACTACCTGAACACTCCCGAAGGCACCAAAACCCGAAATTTAAAGTTATTAACTGAAATAAACAATTTAAAAACATACCAGTTACCTAAAAGGTTTCATATACCCTCTATTTATAAAGGAATCCCAAGTAACCTCCATAACATCATAGTGACACACAAAACACCTGTGGTGGATCCGATCAAAAGGAGATTTTATTTCACTATCATTTGAAATTATTGAATCCCTGAGTCTCGCATATATTTTAAATAATGTTTAAAACCTTTGATTTACACCACACCTTGCACTATGGTATAGTGAAAATCATTTTAGATACCTATAAATCCACCATGATGTCCACCATAACATAGGGGAAAACCCCTTGTTGTTTCCTCCTCCCTTACACACAACTCAAACAGTCTCACCAAGAACCACCACTCCTGATCCCTAGGTGTTTCCACACTCCTATTCCCTATAGGGATCCCTCAACAAGAACCACACCTAGAAAACAAGCATTTCAAGGGTCCCCATTTTGTATAATAGGACCTTGAGAAGCCCCTCAAGACACCATGATCAATTCCCTAGGCATTTACTCACCACCCATTTCCTATAGGGAGAACCCTAAGGAACTCAGTGATGCCACACCATCCACTACAGTGTGGAGTCCTTCCTCCTTTCCCATAAGGGAAAACACAAGGTCAAAATTTCTTGAAAATTAGCCTCCCTTGGTTTTTTTCTCTTTGTGGAACATCCCAATACCAAAAACCCACCTTGGGAATTTTAGGGGTCCCGATTTCATACAAGTTACCATTTCATAGAAATTAGATCACCATTATATGATTAAACCTATAATTAAGACCATCACGTGAGTCTTGTAATCTTTTAAGGACCCTAACATGATTTGGTTTACCCTTACGCAAGATAAGATCACCCTTAAAAAGGTTTATAATGACTTTTATGAGAAACAAAAATGACCTTTACACAAGCTTGACTACCTTTACATGATATAGGAAAAACCTTTACACAATAGATCAAAACCAATATTGTATTTACATGTTGAAGGAAAAGGGGATTTACATAAGGGTAAAGGAGTTTACATTTACACAGGGAAAGGGTCCTATATATGGGTAATCTAAAATTAAGGAGAATTAAGTTTTAAATTAAATAGAATTATAAATAATAAAGAATGGGATTTGAACACCTTAAAATCACAAGAAGAAGAAGAAGAAAATAATGGTTTTGTAAAATCAAAAACCTTATATTAGATACCTCTCAAATTATTTTCATCCTCAAGAATCAAAATCAAACCTGGTAAAGAAACTGAAATGGTTC
The DNA here is from genome assembly GCA_963277665.1 of Viscum album. Classification (NCBI taxonomy): domain Eukaryota; kingdom Viridiplantae; phylum Streptophyta; class Magnoliopsida; order Santalales; family Viscaceae; genus Viscum; species Viscum album. Next base: position 846,963,690 of record OY728121.1, on the reverse strand, counting down.
CAAACAACCACCTTGTGAAATACATCTCAAGGAACTCATCACATCAGGAACACAAACAACACACCATAGTAACAAGTCACATTAACATACTCCCATGGGTGATACCTCTCGATCATAAATAAATACATCCACAAGAACCACATATAAGAATAGAAAAAAAAACTCATATATCAATATAAGGTCATATATAACATCTCAATAAAATCAAACATCAAACTTATTAGGATATTGAGTGTGAATTTATGACTCTCGCTCCCAAGTGATCTCATCTAAGCCATTATGTTGCCACATGACATAAACCAAAGGAATAACACATCGACCCAACACCTTCTACCAACGACCCTGAATCTCGATATGTTATTCCTTGAAGGCCACATCATACTCAACATCTAGATCACCCTAATTGATTATGTGAGAATCATCATGAAGATATTAGAGAATCTGTGACACATGAAAGATGTCATGAATCTAGATCATCAATGGGGAAGTGTTAACCGATATGCAATAACTCCAATGCACACCAACACCTCAAAAGTTCCAACAAATTAGGGAAAATATTACTCTCGTGATCGAACCTCTACTACCCATGATGAGGAGATACCATTAAAAACAAATAATCTCCAATGTTTAACTCTAAATTCATCCTCATATGATTAGAATGGGACTTATGACAATCGTGTGCCACCTTCATTCGCTCGTGGACCACCTATACATTCTCTGTCATGTTATGCACCAATTTCGGTCCAAGAATAGCTGACTCTTGAACCTCAGTCCAACACAATGGATATTGGAAAGGTTGGTTATATAGAACTTCAAACGGAATCATACCAATGGTAGATTGATAACTATTATTCTAAGAAAACTCCACCATGGGTAGGCATCTCACCCAAGAACCTCCAAAATCCAAAATTCATGCGTGCAACATGTCCTCTATAGTCTAGATGGTATGATATGTCTATTTGTGGAAGAAAAGTAGTGATAAGGAATGAATAAGATACAAATCATGCTTAATATCTCTCTAAAACTTAGAGGTGAAATGGGGATCATGGTCAAAGATGATTGTCTTTGGAACCCCATGAATCCTCACCACTTCCTCCATATATTTCCTCAGCATTCCCTCTACTAAACTCAACTCCTTAATCACTAAGTAGTGATCTGACTTCATCGAGTGGTCTATGATCACCCATATCGCATAAAATCCTCCATTATATTGAGTCATATTGATAAAAAAATCCATCAATATTTATTACCTCTTTCATTATGGAATATCAATCATTAAAGTAACCCACCGAGAACATGGTGCTCGGCCTTCACCTTATGGAAAACCAAACACTAAGAGACAAACTCTATGAATGATATGTTCATGCCAGATAACCAAAAATGACCTCTCAAGGTGTGATGCATATCTTCTACAGTAGGATATACCACTAAGGGTGAACTTTTGAAGTCACAGAGAACCGCATCATGCATATTAAAAGGAATAAAGAACCTCACCTGAAATAACACTCGATGTCGGTCATCCTCTGACCATCCCTTGGAAGCATTGCAATAAATGACTTGATCTCATAATACCTATACCTTATAATCCCCTATATGGGACTCCTCCACTTAATAAACCAAATATTTTTTCACTATCATGATAAAGACACACTCTACCATCAATTGTTCACATATAAAGGTGCATCGTGAAAAGTTCCTCTATCACCCTCCAAACATCACCAGACTCATGCAAGGCATCACTATGTGCCTTCTTAATCAAAGTATCAGCCAAAAAATTCCATTTAGATGGTGCATATAAAATATCAATCCTAAAATAATTACATCAAATATCACTACCATAAATTTAGATCACACTGAGAAAAGACATACCTTAGGCCCTTGTGATATGTGAAGACTATAAGTGATTACTAATGAGGTAATGTTGCTACAACTTTAGAGAAAATAAAACCAAAACAATCTCAAGATCATGGGTGGCATGGTTACATTCATGTTTCCATAACTAATGAGACCCATAAGAGATAATCTCTATCTATTGTATCAATATGAAACCTAATCCAAGATTTGAATCGTCGTAATAAACCTCAAATACAATGCCCTCATCTAGAAAGAGAAGAACTTCAGTACTGAACACTATCTTATTTAAATAATCAAAAGTTGTTTGTAACTATTCAGTCCAAAAAAACACCTAATCCATTATATTTAAGGTTATCATATGAGTCATAATCCAAGAGAAGTCGACTACGAACCTCCTATGGTAACTATCAAGACTAAGAAAACTCTTCACCTCTACAGTGTTATTGGGGGGATTCCCAAGAAAAAACCACCTTGATATTCAAAGGATAAATGGATACCCCATGTTTAGACACAACATTCCCCAAGAAACATACCTCATGATCCCAGAACTCACGCCTAGAAAACTTCCCAAATAGTTACTGACAATGAAGAACTCCCAAAATATCTCACAGATGTTTTGCATGCTCCTCTTATGACTCATAGAATATAAGGATTTTTTCGATGAATACCACTAAAAATTGATCCATAAACTTATGAAACACTTTCTTTATCATTCCCATGAACATGGATAGAGTGTTCATCACATCTAATGATGTCAAAAAGAACTCATAATTCCTATAATGACACCAAAAAGTAGTCTTTGGGATATCCTCTTCCTTCAATCACATCTGATGATACCCTGACCATAAATCAATCTTCAATAACCAACTAGATCACTTAAATGGATTTAATAAATCATAAATTTGTGAGAGATTATGTCATTTCTTTACCATCACTTGATTCAAATGGTGATAATCGATACACAAGAACATACCACCATCTTCCTTCTTTGAAAATAAAACTAGATCACCCCAAGATGAAAAACTAGGTCGAATGGATCCTATCTAAATAAGTTCATCAACCAAAATCCACAACCCTTGCAACCTATAAGGGGTCTTCCTATATAGATACATTTATATCCAAGTGATGCCTGATTAAAACTCGATCTTGAACACGATCTATCATTGAGTGGGTAACATCTTGAACACTTTTAGAATCACATCAAGGTACTCCTCAAAAACCCAGGGAAACATCACCAAATGGTCCTCTAAATAACTCAAAATCATCCCAAGCATCAATAAAGAAAAGGACTCAACATGCCTCTAACCCGTCTAAGGGACTCACTCTCTAATAAACACATATTTCTCTCCATTGGCATCATATAATATGATGCCCTTCCTAAAGAAATTCATAGTAGCTTGCATCAAATATATCTAATCCATGTTGAGGATGATGTTATATGGTTATATTTGTAAACATAGGAAGTCTTCCCAAGATAAATTTTACCCTAAAATCAGCTCAAAATCTTTACACATATCATACAAACTAACTCGACCTCCAACTGGCATAGTCAACACCAAGGGCACTAGAAGCCTCTCTATCTCAAGTCTCAAAGCATGGACTAGGGAGGGTGTAATAAATGAGTTCATGGATCTCTAATTAAATAATGTATTCACTCAAGTAGAAAATAATTAGATAGTACCTCGTACAATGTTTGGTTAACCCGACACTAGCAACTGTAAGGCATGCATCTGACCATGGATTTCTCCATGGCCTCTCTGGCCCTGATGGAGACCACCTACATGGTCCTGCTCTACTCATTGTCCCTAAGGATTATGGGTATTATAGGGCTATCCTCTTCCCACATCATCCCCTATCTACTGATCAAAAACCATAGAACATTGTTTTTTTTTGCTTCTTTTAAGGATATTTTTGTAATAGTTGGGCCTAAAAAGGGTCGCTAACTCTATGTTGGATAGAAAGGAAGTTCAAACACTCTCTCTTATGATGTATACAACCTACACATGTATAACAAACCACACCCAACCCACTAGAAAGGTTATGAGAATTACCAGCTCCAGTGAAATAAGATGAAGAAGGATGGAACTGACACCCCACTCTCTAAAACTTCTTTATCTTACTAGTCAATTGATAACTTACAACTATGATTCATAGAGATCCCTAATGACTCCTCTCTCAATATGATCTAGTTCTAACTGGTGTCCTCTCAATGACCTCTTCCCTCACCAAAACTGTAATGACCCAATGATTTTAATGGAAATTCACTTCTTATAAATATGCCATAAAATCACATAATAATGAACTACTAAGTGATAAGTGACCTTTAAACATAATTTTTTCACTTCTATGTTTGTAATTTTGAAAATATGACATACATGGTTGTGTTTAAGATGTTTTTTGGAGTCCGATAAGAATAACATAATTTTTTTTGTGAATAGTAACCTACCCTTATAAATAGTAACATACCCTTATGAATAGTGATATACCCTAATGAATATTAACCTCACCTATGATAGTATAAAAATAATATTCAAGTTGGAAGTATGATATACCTATATTTTAGAATGAGTTAATGAGTGTTTTAAAACTGGTTTTTGATAATAAATTATGATTTTAATTAAATATTAAAATAATCATATTTAGAAAAATTATTTTTGAAAAATTGACTTCATTTTTGGATTCTACACATCGAAAAATGGTTAGGGTGAATTTTTGGGGGTTTTCTGAAATACTTGATTTTTTTATAAATAGTTGAATCCGATAATTCACAATAAATGCAAAATAATGGATTGATTGAGTCATCGATGATGTTCTGCTGATGTAAGCCCACTTGGTTTGGGATAACATAATAAAATAACTATTCTTGTTCATGGAATACTTATTATTCCTTTTCTTGGGAAGAAATAATAAATTAATGATTATAATATTATGAAATCCCTCCTCTCCTCCACTATAAAAACCCTCATTCCCTCCCTCTTCTCTCCTCTCCTCTCAAGCCTTGTGTCTTTCCATTATTCTTCCCAAATCTCTCTCCAAGGTCCTCCCCCACGTCCAAAATCTATCAGCCTCATCAAAATACTAAAACATCTCCCCTTAAGAGGTTCTCAAAGGAGGAGTCTCAATAGGTAAATTCCTCTTCCCAATTTCTTCTTTTCTTTTAAGTTCTTTTCTTTTTTTATTTATTTCCTCACATCCCTTAACCATAATAGTATGATAAATACAGTAACATAAATGTACTGTAATTTCTTCATTCTAGTGGTATATTTCATTATCTTCTCTCCTTTCCCCACCCTTTTATTTGAAAGAAATGAAAGCACTGTTTGAGATGTTCTAATTTAGCACATTCATGGACAACGGTTTATCAATTTCTATTATTATCCTTAATTCTGGTCATGAAACCATTTGTGCTATGTTTGAACCAGATTATTATATATGTAATATATCCTATTTTTGGTTCTGTAATCCTTTGGTACAAATGTAATTAAGTTATAAAGCAAAACACATTCTTTGTAATCAAATCTACCAATTAACAAAAACGGTTATCACTATGGTTATATATATAATAATTTTACTTCACTCTAAGTAACCTAATTAAAATTAAAACCATGTAATTTCATGGATATGAACTAAATAATATAACTTCAATTCTGAACAACCACTTTCATCTTGCATATAATCCAAACTTTAATATAAGTGAACTGATCTTTTAAAGCCAAGTAAACAAACGAGCTCGAACAATGAAATTGAACCTTGTAACTAATCAAAAAGGATTTGAATGAACTAAAAATGGTTATAATAAATAAATTAGATATATAATAGGTTCTATAATTATTAATTAATAAGATTAATTTGTTTATTCAGGTTGTTAATAACAAGTGGATAACACCAACGGATTTAAGGTAAGGGATCCTCCCCTTTTCACTCTTAATCAAGATTATTCTCTATGCTATGCCTTTTTTTGTAATACCAAGTGATGGGGTATGTTTATACAACTTCCCCATATTGTTATAATGTTTTATAAGTGATGATAAACCCCTTATCTCTCTCATCAAGCCCTCTTAGTTACACCCAAAACCATGCCAATAAACCATGATGGATTCTACCTGAACTTCCTTTATTCCTTCGGGTTTCTCTATCTTTCTTTTTACCAAAATGTAGTTGTATTTTATTTTATTTAGAACTTAAAAATTCTGTTTATATGATTCAAAACCATGTTCCAAGATCCATCTCTCATTATCTTTTGGGGATATACATTCTTTTAAGGGAATCTCTCTTCGATACTTCCCAATAAGCACACTTGTTTTAAAGGAACTTTCTAAAATTTTACCCAATTTCAAGTGCACTCTATATTCTGTTTTAAGACACCATTATATTTGTAAATTATTTATTTTTATTATTAAAACCTTCTTGGTTCAATTCTGGTTTTATATAAAATAATGTCTTCTTTACTATTTTAAAGCTCTATAGTATTTTCCTTAAAACCGCACAAAAATGTTTTAATGCTAATGTTTCTAAAATACAGTTCTCATATGTTGTCACTTATGTTTGACACTACTTACCATGTTATATGCCTATTTTACCCTATGAACGTCCATGTATTTTCTAATTCTTTCCTTACATGGATACTTTCAGGATACGCCCATTGGTTATGATTTATGTCATGATTGTGGTACCCAATTCTTTCCATGGGTACCTTTATGTTTGTGTATGGTTGATTATGTATGATTGTATATGTGGTAAGAATATTTATGTGGAAATAATATTCATGAAAATTTTGAGATGGGTGCTCCCAAATAGAGCTCCAATGTATTGGGTAAGGTTAAGTCTCATGAGATGCGATGTGAAACGGGATTGGCGGTTAGCCTTGACCCGTACTAAAGATATGATTTATGATTCTGTCACATTTATATGATTCCATGTTTATATGATCCCATTATTATATTAAATGATTTTATAAGTTTCATTATTTGGATATCATTATTTAATGCCTCCTAACTCATGTGCTTGAGATGTATCCTTATGTTCATTCCCTTAATGGGCTTTTTAGCTCATCCCATTGTTCATGTGTTCCCCAGGGTACCCTATGCAGATGTAAGGTCTCAAAGGAAGTTAAAAGATATTTATGGAGATTAAATAAAGAAGTTTTTTTTCCCATGTTTTATGTTATATGTACCTAGTCTTCCAAAACACTAGACTTAACGATCCTTGGCTTGTACTCTGGTGATTAATTATGCTTAAAATCATGAAATGTTTTATGTAAAAGGATCGGGTCACTATAGTTGGTATCAGAGGATGGTCTAGTTATTTTTGGAGATTAGGAATAGAGCACCTTAGTGAGAACCTTAAGGATGAGACTAAGTATAATAAAACATACCTAAATTTTGGTGAGTATAGAGTAAGTGGTTTATCAAGAAAATACATCCTTGTCTGGATATGAGCAGGTAGAGGCGGCTCTGACATAGATGTATCTAGGGGTAAAACCCGAAAACACCACTTTGAGCTAGACTCGAATAGGAACTGGTGCATGATAATGGGCCTTGTTGCACTCTTGGTTACGACACTCCCAGGGGATATGCATCAGTAGATTCACGAGCTTAGTACAAATCGTTATTAAGGGACAAAAAGAAGCCCATAAGAATATAAGTTAAGAAATAGATCGAGGATAACCTAGATATAAACCTAAGGAATCACAAGTAAGGATATACTTATTCTTTATAAGTTCATACTTTTATGTTCAAAGTTTATTTTTATGCTCAATAGCTAATTATTCAAGACCTATAATTATACGTTCTTTTTCTTAGTTAATGGCGGGAAATAGAAGAACACGTTCCAACAACCAATGTGGTAGGAAATGTGATGATTGCCCTAATGACATGCCTGATGTGAAGGAATCGGGTGCTCAAAGCATCATGGCAGTACTTGATCAGCTGGATCGAGTTATGAATAATAACTTGAATCAGGTGGAACGTCCCCCTCCTCCAAAGAAAGGGAAAGTTGTCGTAGAATCCTTCATGGGGTAAAGGCCTCCCATGTTTAGCGAGTCTTTTGATCCCCTCTTTTCATAAAAATGGATTAACTCCATTGAAAATATTTTATTTGTCCTCCAGTGCTTGGAAGAAGAGAAAGTTGTATTGGAAGTCTATCGTTTTGATGGGGAAGCTGATCAGTGGTGGACACTGATCAAGAATACAAATTCCCAAGAGGAAATTAATTCCATAGAATGGGAGGAATTCAAGAGGATGTTTTTCAACAAATATTTTCCTCAAACCCTCAGTCTCAAGATAGAAATAGAGTTCCTTGGACTCAAGCAGAAGGAAGATGAGTCCATCGGGGCGTATGAAGCGAACTTTACAAGGCTTGTAAGGTATGCCTCTGGCTTTTTCAGGAACACCGAAAGCAAGGTGGATCGCTTCTTTAGCGGACTAAAGAAAAGTATATGAAAAGTGTTGGTGATTCGATACTTTGACAGATATGAGGAGATTGTATGTTGTGCCCTCAAGGTTGAAATGGAGATTGGAGACTCTCAGTGGTCTCACGGGCCTAGTGACAAGAAGCAGAAAATAGATAACAACATGGGTAGTTCATCAAAAAAATATCATGATGGAAAGAAGCCTCACTTTCCACTTTGAAAAAATTGGGGGAAGAATCATCTTGGTGACTATCTCAAGGGAACCAAGAATTTATTCAAATGCGGAAAGTTTGGTCATCTGGATAAGAACTGCCGAAGGGATATGAAAAATCCTGCTAATGTTGAAGAAGAAAGGAAGGTTCAGATCAACACTTAGCTTGAAGTGCAGTGTTATAACTGTAAGGATCTTGGGCATTATGGAAACAATTGACCTAAGCCGAGGGTTGTTAGAGGCAATCACCAACAACCTTCAAGGAAACAAGGAAAGGCTTATGCTATCACTACTGTTGAGGTGGAGCCGGAAAACGATGTGGTGAAAGGTATGCTAGTTATTCACTCAAGAATAGTGAATGTACTATTTGATTCTGGTTCTACACATTCTTTCATATCTTTCAAGTTTAGTAGAACTATTCAAACACCACCTCAAAATTTGGAGAAAAAGTTGTCTGTGAGAACAGCGAATGGGGAAATTATTGCATCCATGGTTTATAACTCCTCCCTGGTTAATGTTTGTGGACTGAACCTCCAAGAAAATCTTGTCATACTTCCTTTAGTGGAGTTTGACGCTATCTTGGGCATGGATTGGCTATCTTTGTACAAGGAAAACATCAATTGTTGGGAAAGGGAGATCACTTTTCACATCCCGAAGCATCCTCCGATTCTTTTCAAGAGCAAGGAGGAAGATGAATCTCCTTTATAATAATCATATCAAGTGTGGATATTGTTGCCTTATGAGCATGCATATCTAACTCAAATGATTGATACAAAGGAGAGAATCATTCTTGAAGACATGCCCATCATGAGAGATTACACTGATGTATTCCCCGAAGAGTTTCCTGGTCTTCCTCCTGACCGAGAGGTTGAGTACTCAATTGAACTTGTCCCTGGATCTCTGCCAATCTCAAAGACACCTTACAAAATGGCCACCATAGAGCTAGAAGAGTTGAAGAAGCAGTTACAGGAGAATATGGAGAAGGGTTTTATATGCCCAAGTGCTTCACCGTGGGGTGCTCCAGTCCTCTTCTTCAAGAAGAAGGATGGATCAATGCGCCTCTGCATTGATTATCATGAGCTCAATAAAATCACTATAAAGAACAAGTATCCCCTTCCACGGATAGATGACTTGTTCGATTAGCTTTGTGGGGCCAGTTATTTCTTTAAGGTGGACCTTCGGTCAGGATATCACAAACTAAAGGTGAGGAAGGAAGATATTCCCAAGACTGACTTTCGAATGAGGTATAGACACTATGAGTTCATAGTGATGCCCTTCAGACTTACTAATGCTCCAGAAATTTTCATGTATTTAATGAATAGAGTCTTTAAAGATTACCTCGACAAATTTATGGTGGTCTTTATTGATGATATTCTGGTATACTCTAAGAGCAAGGAGAAACATGAGGAGTATTTTGAAACTGTGTTAAAAACTTTCCGAAGGGAGAATTTGTATGAAAAGTACAGTAAATGTGAGTTCTGGATGGAGGAAGTATCATTCTTGGGGCATGTTATCACCAAGAAAGGGATATCTGTGGACCCTTCCAAGACGAAGGCAATTGAAGAGTGGTCGAGGCCAACTTCTGTAATGGAGATCCGCAGCTTTTTAGGTCTAGCTAGGTATTATCGATGATTCATGAAGAACTTTTCATGATTGTCAAACCCAATGACCAAGCTTACACGGAAGGCAGTAAAATTCTTCTGGACATAGGAATTTGATGACTGTTTCAAGGAGTTGAAAAAGAGGCTTATCATAGCACCGGTACTCACACTCCCTTCAAGAGGAGAACTCTTTGTGGTGTATAGTGATGCTTCTAAGAAAGTCTTAGGATGTGTGCTAATAAAAAATGATAAAGTGATAGCCTATGCCTCAAGGTAGCTGAAAATCCATGAGCAAAACTATCCCATGCATGATATGGAGTTGGCGACTGTGATCTTTGTGTTGAAAATCTGGCGGCATTATCTCTATGGGAAAAAATGTAAGATATATATTGACCACAAGAGTCTCAAATATATATTCACACAGAAAGAGATTAATATGTTCCAGTGAAGATGGATAGAGCTCATCAAGGATTATGAATGCTCAATCCACTACCATCCTGGTAAGGAAAACAAGGTGGCGGATGCTCTAAGTAGAAAGGATCCTGCATCTTTATCAATGATGAGAATTGAAAAGGATATGATCTTCTTATATTTGCAAAGGATGGACATGGGAATCATTAAGGGAAGAACATCATCAATCATTTCTCAAATGATTTCTTAACCATCCCTCTTGGAGAAAATAAAGGATGCTCAAATAAAGGATGTGAAAATTCAGAAAAGGGTGGAAGCTGTTAAAAATGGGAAATCCTCCGATTTCAAAATGGATGAGGAAGGAGTTGTAAGATTTGGGACATGATTATATGTACCATCTGATCCAGAGATAAATAAGGAGCTATTGAATGTTGCACATAGCTCAACCTTCTTTATCCATCTTGGGAGTACCAAAATGTATCGTGATCTCCGAGAACACTTCTAGTGGGATAACATGAAGAAGGATATTGTGGAATATATATAAAGGTTCTTGGTATGTCAACAAGTTAAAACTGAGAAAAAAAAGTCCAAAGGTATGATGCATCCATTGCCTATACCCATGTGGAAATGGGAAAATGTTACTATGGACTTTTTCACAGGTCTCCCAAAGAGGTCGAAGGGAAATAATGTGATATGGGTTGTGGTTGACCAACTCACCAAGACATCCCATTTCTTCTCTATTCGGGAAGATCTATCGCTTGAACAACTTGCAAAGATATATGTGAAGGAAGTGGTGAGACTGCATGGTGTTCCACTCTCAATTGTCTCTGATCGCAATTCAAGGTTCACATCTAAATTCTGAAGCAGTCTTCAACATTCTTTGAGTACTGAATTAAATTTCAGCACGGCCTATCACCCCCAAACTGATGGCTAATCTGAAAGTACTATTCATATGCTTGAAGATATGCTAAGAGCATGCTCTCTTGAATTCAAAGGTGGTTGGGATCATCATCTCCCATTGGTTGAGTTCTCATACAACAATAGCTTCCACTCGAGTATTCAGATGGCTCCATATAAAGCTCTGTATAGAAACCGATGTAGAACTCCAACCTGTTGGGATGAAGTTGGAGAAAGAAAGCTACTTGGATCTGATCTTGTTCAAGAGATGACAGAGAAGGTTCAAGTCATCCAGAAACACATCAAAGTTACTCAAAGTCAGCAAAAGATCTATGCTGACAACCGTCAAAGGTACTTGGAGTTCGACGTTGGAGATAAAGTCATCCTTAGAATATCTCCATGGAAGAGAGTCATGCGATTCGGGAAGAAAGGGAAGTTAAACCCAAGGTATATTGGCCCCTTTGAGATCTTTAACCACATAGGATCTGTGGCCTATCGGCTTGAAATTCCACCAAATATGGCTCGAGTTCATGATTTTTTTCACGTATCACTCCTGAGGAAGTACATACCTGATCCCTCACATGTACTAAAATCAGAGGTGGTGCAGCTGGAAGATGATCTCTCCTATGAGAAGCAGCCAGTAAAGATTCTGGATCGGAGAGATAAGGTTCTACGCAATAAGAAAACTAATCTTGTAAAAGTGTTGTGGAGGAACTATAAGTTTGAGGAAGTAACTTGGGAACTAGAGGAAGAAATGAAGGAAAAGTACCCACATCTTTTTTTGGCCTAGAATGTAAAATGAAATTTCGAGGGCGAAATTTCTTAAGGGGGGAAGAATGTAACAACCCGATGTTTTTAATGGAAATTTCCTTCTCATAAATATGTCATAAAATCACATAATAATGAACTACTAAGTGATAAATGACCTTTAAACATAATTTTGTCACTTCTGTGTTTGGAATTTTGAAAATCTGACATACACGGTTGTGTTCAAGATGTTTTTTTGAGTCCGATAATAAAAAACATTATTTTTTTGTGAATATTAACCTACCCTTATGAATAGTAACATACCCTTATAAATAGTGATATACCATAATGAATAGTAACCTCGCCTATCATAGTATAAAAATAATATTCAAGTTGGAAGTACGATATACCTATATTTTAGAATGAGTTAACGAGTGTTTTAAAACTGGTTTTTGATAATAAATTATGATTTAAATTAAATATCAAAATAATCATATTTAGAAAATTATTTTTGAAAAATGGACTTTATTTTTGAATTATACACGTCGAAAAATAGTTAGGGTGAATTTTTGGGATTTTTATAAAATACTTGAATTTTTTATGAATAGTTGAATCCGATAATTCACAATAAATGCTAAATAATGGATTAATTTAGTCATCGATGATGTTCTGCTGATGTAAGCCCACTTGGTTCAGGATCACATGATAAAATCACTATTATTGGTCATGTAATACTTACTATTCCTTGTCTTGGGAAGAAATAATAAATTAATGATTATAATATTATGAAATCCCTCCTCTCCTCCACTATAAAAACCCCCCTTCACTCCCTCTTCTCTACACTCCTCTCAAGCCTTGTGCCTTGCCATTATTCTACCCAAATCTCTCCCCAAGGTCCTCCCTGATGTCCAAAAGCTCTCAACCTCCTCAAAATATCAAAACCTATCCCCTTAAGAGGTTCTCAAAGGAGAAAGTCTCAAGAGGTAAATTCCTCTTCCCAATTTCTTCTTTTCTTTTAAGTTCTTTTCTTTTTTTATTTATTTCCTCACCTCTCTTCACCATAATAGTATGATAAATCCAGTAACATAAATTTACTATAATTTCTTCATTCTAGTGATATATTTCATTATCTTCTCTCCTTTCCCCACCCTTTTATTTGAAAGAAATGAAAGCACCGTTTGAGATGTGCTAATTTAGCACATTCAAGGACAATGGTTTATCAATTTCTATTATTAACTTTAATTATGGTCATGAAACCATTTGTGTTATGGTTGAAACATATTATTATATATGTAATATATCCTATTTTTTTCTGTAATCCTTTGGTACAAATGGAATTAAGTTATAAATCAAAACACATTCTTTGTAATCAAATCCACCGATTAACAAAAACGGTTATCACTATGGTTATATATATAATAATTTGACTTCACTATAAGTAACCTAATTAAAATTAAAACCATGTAATCTCTTATATATGAACTAAATAGTATAACTTCAATTCTGGACAACCACTTTCATCTTGCATATAATCCAAACTTGAATATAAGTGAACCGATATTTTAAATCCAAGTAAACAAACGAGCCCGAACAATGAAATTGAACCTTGTAACTAATCAAAAAGGCCTTGAATGAACTAAAAAGGGTTATAATAAATAAATTGGATATAGAAAAGGTTCTTGACTTATTAATTAATAAGCCTAATTTGTTTATTCAGGTCGTTAATAACAAGTGGATAACACCAATGGATTTAAGGTAAGGGATCCTCCCCTTTTCACTCTTAATCAAGATTGTTCTCTATGCTATGAATTTTTGTGTAATACCAAGTGATCAGGTACATTTATACAACTTACCCATACTGTACTAATGTTTTATAAGTGATGATAAACCCCTTATCTCTCTCATTAAGCCCTCTCAGTTACACCCAATACCATGCCAATAAACCATGATGGATTCTACCCGAACTTCCTTTATTCCTTCGGGTTGCTCTATCTTTCTTTTTACCAAAATGAAGTTGTATTTTCTTTTATGTAGAACTTCAAAATTATATTTATATGATCCAAACTCATGTACCAAGATCCATCTCTCATTCTCTTTTGTGGATATACATGCTTTTAAGTGAATCTCTCTTCGATACTTCCCAATAAGCACACTCGTTTTAAAGGAACTTTCCAAACTTTTACCCAATTTCAAGTGCACTCTATCTTCTGTTTTAAGACACCATTATCTTTTTAAATTCTGTATTTTTATTATTAAAACCTTCTTGGTTCAATTCTGGTTTTATATAAAATAATGTCTTCTTTACTATTTTAAAATCTCTATAGTATTTTCCTTAAAACCGCACAAAAAAATTTTAATGCTAATGTTTCTAAAATATATTTCTCATATGTTGTCACTTATATTTGACACCACTTACCATGTTATATGCCTATTTTACCCTATGAATGTCCATTTATTTTCTAATTCTTTCCTTACATGGACACTTTCATGATACGCCCATTGGTTATGATTTATGTCATGATTGTGGTACCTAATTCTTTCCGTGGGTACCCTTATGTTTGTGTGTGGTTGATTATGTATGATTGTATATGTGGTAAGAATATTTATGTGGAAAGAATATTTATGAAAATTTTGAGATGGGTGCACCCAGATAGAGCTCCAATGCATTGGGTAAGGTTAAGTCTAATGAGATGTGATGTGAAATGGGATTGGTGGTTAGCATTGACCTGCACTAAAATGGGAAACATGATTAGCGGTTAGCCTTGACCCGTACTAAAGATATGATTTATGATTCTGCCACATTTATATGATTCCATGTTTATATTATACCATGATTATATTAAATGATTTTATAAGTTTCATGCTTTGGATGTAATTATTTCATGCCTCCTAACTCATGTGATTGAGATGTATCCTTATGTTCATTCCTTTAATGGGATTTTTAGCTCATCCCTTTGTTCATGTGTTCCCCAGGGTACCCTATGTAGATGTAAGGGCTCAAAGAAAGTTATAAGATCTTTATGGAGATTAAATAAAGAAGTTTTTTTAGCCCCATGTTTTATGTTATATGTACCTAGTCTTCCAAAACACTAGACTTAACGATCCTTGGCTTGTACTCTGATGAATAATTATGCTTAAAATCATGAAATGTTTTATGTAAAAGGCTCGGGTCGCTATAGTTGGTATCAGAGGATGGTCTAGTTATTTTTGGAGATTAGGAATCGTGCACCTTAGTGAGAACCTTAAGGATGAGACTAAGTATAAGAAAACAGACCTAAATTTTGGTGAGTATAGAGTAAGTGGTTTATTAAGAAAATACATCCCTGTCTGGATATGAGCAGGTAGAGGCGGCTCTGATAAAGATGTATCTAGGGGTAAAACCTAAAAACACCTCTTTGAGATAGACTCTAACAGGAACTGGTTCATGATAATGGGCCTTGCTGCACTCTTAGTTACGACACTCCCAGGGGATATGCTTCGGTAGATTCACGAGCTTAGTACAAATCATTATTAAGGGACAAAAATAATCCCATAAGAATATAAGTTAAGAAATAGATCTAGGATAACCTAGATATAAACCTAAGGAATCACAAGTCAGGATATACTTCTTCATTATAAGTTCATACTTTTATGTTCAAAGTTTCTTTTTATGCTCAATAGCTAAGTATTCAAGACCTCTAATTATACGTTCTTTTTCTTAGTTAATGGAGGGAAATAGAAGAACACGTTCCAACAACCAATGTGATTGGAAATGTGATGATTGCCCTAATGAAATGCCTGATGTGACGGAAGTGGGTGCTCAAAACTTCATGGCAGTACTTGCTCAGCTAGCTTGAGTTATAAATAATAACTTGAATCAGGTGTAAAGTCCCCCTCCTCCAAGGAAAGAGCAAGTTAACATATAATCCTTCATGCGGCAAAGGCCTCCCATGTTTAGCGGGTCTTCTGATCCCCTCCTCGTAGAATAATGGATTAACTCCATTAAAAAGATTTTCTCTGTCCTCCAGTGCTCGGAAGAAGAGAAAGTTGTACTGGCGGTCTATTTTTTTGATGGGGAAGTTGATTAGTAGTGGGCACTAATCAAGAATAAAAAGTCCCAAGAGGAAATTTATTCCATAGAATGGGAGGAATTAAAGAGGATGTTTTTCAACAAATATTTTCCTTGAACCCTCCATCTCAAGATAGAAAGAGAGTTCCTTGGACTCAAGCAGAAGAAAGATGAGTCCATCGGGGCGTATGAAGTGAACTTTACAAGGCTTGCAAGGTATGCCTCTGGCTTTGTCATGAACACCAAAAGCAAGGTGGATCGCTTCTTTAGCGAACTAAAGCTGAGTCTATGAAAAGTGTTGGTGATTCGAGATTTCGACAGCTTTGAGGAGATTGTATGTTGTTCCCTAAATGTTGAAATGGAGATTGGAGACTCTCAGTGGTCTCATGGGCCTAGTGAAAAGAAGCATAAAATGGAGAACAACATGGGTGGTTCATCAAACAAATCCCATGATGGAAAGAAGCCTCACTTTCCCCTTTGCAAAAATTGTGGGAAGAATCATCTTGGTGATTGTCTCAAGGGAACAAAGAATTGCTTCAAATGCAGAAATTTTGGTCATCTGGCCAAGAACTGACGAAGGGATATGAAAAATCCTGCTAATGTTGAAGAAGAAAGGAAGGTTCTAATCAACACTCAGCCAGTAGTGCAGTGTTATAACTACAAGGAGCTTGGGAATTATTCGAACAATTGCCCTAAGCTGAGGGTTGTCGGAGGCAATCATCAACAACCTCCAAGGCAACAAGGAAGGGCTTATGCTATCACTACTACTGAGGTGGAGCCGGAAAATGATGTGGTGATAGGTACTCTAGTTATTCACTCAATAATAGTGAACGTACTATTTGATTCTGGTTCTACACATTCTTTTATATCTTGCAAGTTTGGTAGAACTATTCAAACTCCACCTAAAAATTTGGAGGAAAAGTTGTCTGTGAGAACAGTGAATGGGGAAATTATTGCATCCATGGTTTATAACTCCTCCCCGGTTAATGTTTGTGGACTGAACCTCCCATCAAATATTGTCATACTTCCTTTAGTGGATTTTGACGCTATCTTGGGCATGGATTGGCTATCTTTGTACAAGGACAACATCAATTGTCTGGAAAGGGAGATCACTTTTCACATCCCGAAGCATCCTCCGATTCATTTCAAGTGCAAGGAGGAAGATGAATCTCCTTTAGAATCATCATATCAAGTGTGGATATTACTTCCTTATGAGCATGCATATCTAGCTCAAATTATTGAGACAAAGGAGAGAATCATTCTTGAAGACACGCCCATCGTGAGGGATTACACTGATGTATTCCCCAAAGAGTTTTCTGGTCTTCCTCCTGACCGAGAGGTTGAGTTATCAATTGAAATTATCCCTGGATATCTGCCAATCTCAAAGAAACCTTATGGAATGGTCATTGTAGATCTAGAAGAGCTGAAGAAGCAGTTACAGGAGAATACGGAGAAGGGTTTTATACGCCCGAGTGCTTCACCGTGGGGTGCTCCAGTCCTCTTTGTCAAGAAGAAGGATGGATCAATGTTCCTCTTCATTGATTATCATGAGTTCAATAAAATCACTATAAAGAACAAGTATCCCCTTACACTGATAGATGACTTGTTCGATCAGCTTCATGGGGCCATTTATTTCTCTAAGGTAGACCTTCGGTCGGGATATCACCAACTAAAGGTGAGTAAGGAAGATATTCCCAAGACCGCCTTTCGAACGAGGTATGGACAATATGAGTTCATAGTGATGCCCTTCGGACTCACTAATGCTCCAAAAATTTTCATGGATTTAATGAATAGAGTCTTTAGAGATTACCTCGAAAAAAATTTGGTGGTCTTTATTGATGATATTCTGGTATACTCCAAGAGCAAGGAGGAATATGAGGAGCATTTGGAAACTGTGTTAAAGAATTTTTGAAGGGAGAAGTTTTATGAAAAGTACAGTAAATGTGAGTTCTGGATAGAGGAAGTATCATTCTTGGGGCATGTTATCACCAGGAAAGGAATATTTGCGGACCCTTCCAAGATGAAGGCAATTGAAGAGTGGCCGAGGCCAACTTTTATAACAGAGATCCGTAGCTTTTTAGGTCTATCTGGGTATTATCAATGATTCGTGAAGAACTTTTCATGATTTTCAAACCCAATGACCAAGATGACACGAAAGGGAGTAAAATTCTTTTGGACATAGGAATGTGATGACTGTTTCAAGGAGTTGAAAAAGCATCTTATCACTACGCCGGTACTCACACTCCCTTCAAGCGGAGAACTCTTTGTGGTGTATAGTGATATTTCTAAGAAAGGCTTAGGTTGTGTGCTAATGAAAAATGATAAAGTGATAGCCTATGACTCAAAGCATCTGAAAATCCATGAGCAAAACAATCTCACACATGATCTGGAGTTGGCGGTTGTGATCTTTACGTTGAAAATCTGGCAGCATTATCTCTATGGGGAAAAATGTGAGATATATACTGACTACAAGAGTATCAAATATATGTTCACACAGAATGAGATTAATATGTGCCAGCGAAGATGGATAGAGCTCATCAAGGAATATGACTGTTCAATCCACTACCATCCTGATAAGGCAAAAAAGGTGGCAGATGCTCTAAGTAGAAATGATCCTATATCTTTATCAATGATGATAATTGAAAAGGATCCGATCTTCTTAGATTTGAAAAGGATGGACATGGGAATCATTAAGGGAGGAACATCATCAATCCTTTCTCAAATGATTTCTCAACCATCCCTCTTGGAGAAAATAAAGGATGCTCAAAGAAAGGATGTGGAAATTCAAAAAAGGGTGGAAGCTATTAAAAATGGGAAATCCTCCGATTTCAAAATGGATGAGGAAGGAGTTGTAATATTTGGGACATGATTCTATGTACCATTTGATCCAGAGATAAAGAAGGAGCTATTGAATGATACACATAGCTCGACCTTCTCTATCCATCTTGGGAGTACCAAAATGTATCGTGATCTCCAAGAACACTTATGGTGGGATAAAATGAAGAAGGAGATTGTCGAATATATATAAAGGTGTTTGGTATGCCACCAAGTTAAAGGTGATCGACAAAAGTCCATAGGTATGATGCAGCCATTGCCTATACCCATGTGGAAATGGGAAAATGTTACTATGGACTTTGTCGCGGGTCTCCCAAAGACGTCAAAGGGAAATAATGCGATATGGGTTGTGGTTGACCAACTCACCAAGACATCCCATTTCTTCGCTATTCGGGAAGATATCTCGCTTGAAAAACTTTCAAATATTTATGTAAAGGAAGTGGTGAGACTGCACGGTGTTCCACTCTCAATTGTCTCTAACCGCAATCCAAGGTTCACATCTAAATTCTGGAGGAGTCTTCAACATGATTTGAGTACTGAATTAAATTTCAGCATGGCCTATCACCCCCAAACTGATGGCCAATCTGAAAGGACTATTCAGATGCTTGAAGATATGCTAAGAGCCTGCTCTCTTGAATTCAAAGGTGGTTGGGTTCAGCATCTCCCATTGGTTGAGTTATCATACAACAATAACTTCCACTTGAGTATTCAGATGGCTCCATGTGAAGCTCTGTATGGAAACTGATGTAGAACTCCAACCTGTTGGGATGAAGTTGGAGAAAGAAAGCTACTTGGACCCGATCTTGTTCAAGAGATGACAGAGAAGGTTCAAGTTATACAGAAACACATCAAAGATGCTCAAAGTCGGAAAAAGAGCTATGCTGACAACCGTCGAAGGGACTTGGAGTTTGACTTTGGAGATAAAGTCTTCCTTAGAATATCTCCATGGAAGAGATTCATGCGATTCAGGAAGAAAGGGAAGCCAAACCCAATGTATATTGGCCCCTTTGAGATCCTTGACCACATAGGATCTGTGGCCTATCGGCTTTCACTTCCACTGAATATGACTCGAGTTCATGATGTTTTTCACGTATCAATCTTGAGGAAGTACATACATGATCCCTCACATATACTAAACTCAGAGGTGGTGCAGTTGGAAGATGATCTCTCCTATGAGGAGCAGCCAGTAAAGATTCTGGATCGGAGAGATAAGGTTATACACAATAAGACAACCCATCTTGTAAAAGTGTTGTAGAGGAACTATAAGTTTTAGGAAGCAACATGGGAACTGGAGGAAGCAATGAAGGAAAAGTACCCACATCCGTTTTTGGCCTAGAATGTAAATTGAAATTTCAAGGGCAAAATTTCTTAAGGGGAGAAGAATGTAACAACCCAATGTTTTTAATGGAAATTCCCTTCTTATAAATATGCCATAAAATCACATAATAATGAACTACTAAGTGATAAGTTAGCTTTAAACATAATTTTGTCACTTCTGTGTTTGGAATTTTGAAAATCTAACATACGCGGTTGTGTTCAAGATGTTTTTTCGAGTCCGATAAGAAAAACATAATTTTTTGGTGAATATTAACCTACCCTTATGAATAGTAACATACCCTTATGAATAGTGATATACCCTAATGAATAGTAACCTAACCTATCATAGTATAAAAAATATTCAAGTTGGAAGTACGATATACCTATATTTTAGAATGAGTTAATGAGTGTTTTAAAACTGGTTTTTGATAATAAATTATGATTTTAATTAAATATGAAAATAATCATATTTAGAAAATTATTTTTGAAAAATGGAATTCATTTTTGGATTCTACACGTTGAAAAATGGTTTGGGTGAATTTTTGGGATTTTTCTGAAATACTTGAATTTTTTATGAATAGTTGAATCCGATAATTCACAATAAATGCTAAATAATGGATTAATTTAGTCATCGATGATGTTCTGGTGATGTAATCCCACTTGGTTCGGGATCACATAATAAAATCACTATTCTTGGTCATGGAATACTTACTATTCCTTGTCTTGGGAAGAAATAATAAATTAATGATTATAATATTATGAAATCCCTCCTCTCCTCCACTATAAAAACCCCCCATTCACTCCCTCTTCTCTCCACTCCTCTAAAACCTTGTGCCCTATCGTTATTTTGCTCAAATATCTCTACAAGGTCCTCCCCCACGTCCAAAAGCTCTCAGCCTCCTCAAAATACCAAAACCTCTCCCCTTAAGAGGTTCTGAAAGGAGGAAGTCTCAAGAGGTAAATTTCTCTTCTCAATTTATTCTTTTCTTTTAAGTTCTTTTATTTTTTTATTTCTTTCATCACCTTACTTCACCATAATAGTATGATAAATCCAGTAATATACATGTACTATAATTTATTAATGCTAGTGATATATTTCATTATCTTCTCTACTTTCCCCACCCTTTTATTTGAAATAAATGAAAGTACTGTTTGACATGTGCTAATTTAGCACATTCAAGGAAAACGGTTTATCAATTTCTATTATTATCTTTCATTCTAGTCATGAAACCATTTGTGTTATGGTTGAACTAGATTATTATATATGTAATATATCCTATTTTTGGTTCTGTAATCCTTTGGTACAAATGGAATTAAGTTATAAAGAAAAACACATTCTTTGAAATCAAATCCATCGATTAACAAAAATGGTTATCACTATGGTTATATATATAATAATTAGACTTCACTCTAAGTAACCTAATTAAAATTAAAATCATGTAATATCCTGGATATGAACTAAATAATATAACTTTAATTCTGTAAAACCACTTTCATCTTGCATATAATCCAAACTTGAATATAAGTGAACCGATCTTTTAAATCTAAGTAAACAAACGAGCCCGAACAATGAAATTGAACCCTGTAACTAATCAAAAAGGATTTGAATGAACTAAACAGGGTTATAATAAATAAATTGGATATAGAAGAGGTTCTGGACTTATTAATTAATAAGCCTAATTTTTTTATTCAGATCATTAATAACAAGTAGATAACACCAACGGATTTAAGGTCAGGGATCCTCCCCCTTTCACTCTTAATCAAGATTGTTCTCTATGCTATGCCTTTTTGTGTAATACCAAGTGATGGGGTACATTTATACAACTTCCACATATTTTCCTAATGTTTTATAAGTGATGAGAAACCCATTATATATCTCATCAAGCCCTCTTAGTTACACCTGATACCATGCCAATAAACCATGATGGATTCTACCCAAACTTCCTTTATTCCTTCGGGTTGCTCTATCTTTCTTTTTACCAAAATGTAGTTGTATTTTATTTTATGTAGAACTTAAAAATTCTGTTTATATGATCCAAACTCATGTTCCAAGATCTATCTCTCATTCTCTTTTGGGTATATACATGCTTTTAAGTGAATCTCTCTTCGATACTTCCCAATAAGCATGCTCGTTTTAAAGGGACTTTCTGAACTTTTACCCAATTTCAAGTGCACTCTATCTTCTATTTTAAGACACCATTATATTTGTAAATTCTGTATTTTTATTATTAAAACCTTCTTGTTTCAATTCTGGTTATATAAAATAATGTCTTCTTTACTATTTTAAAAGCTCTATAGTATTTTCCTTAAAACCAAACAAAAATGTTTTAATGCTAATGTTTCTAAAATACATTTCTCATATGTTGTCACTTATGTTTGACACCACTTACCATGTTATATTTCTATTTTACCCTATGAACATCCATGTATTTTCTAATTCTTTCCTTACATGGACACTTTCATGATACGCCCATTGGTTATGATTTATGTCATGATTGTGGTACCCAATTCTTTCCATGGGTACCCTTATGTTTGTGTATGGTTGATTATGTATGATTGTATATGTGGTAAGAATATTTATGTAGCAATAATATTCATGAAAATGTTGAGATGGGTGGTCCCAGATAGCGCTCTAATGCATTGGGTAAGGTTAAGTCTCATGAGATGTGATGTGAAACGGGATTGGCGGTTAGCCTTGACCCGTACTAAAGATATGATTTATGATTCTGCCACATTTATATGATTCCATGTTTATATGATCCCATTCTTATATTAAATGATTTTATAAGTTTAATGCTTTGTATATCATTATTTTATGCCTCATAACTCATGTGCTTAAGATGTATCCTTATGTTCATTCACTTAATGGGCTTTTTAGTTCATCCCTTTGTTCATGTGTTCTCCAGGGTACCCTATGCCGATGTAAGGGCTCAAAGGAAGTTAGAAGCTCTTTATGTAGATTAAATAAAGAAGTTTTTTTTAGCCCCATGTTTTATGTTATATGTACCTAGTCTTCCAAAACACTAGACTTAACGATCCTTGGCTTGTACTCTGATGATTAATTATGCTTAAAATCATGAAATGTTTTATGTAAAAGGCTCGGGTCGCTATAAAAACCTTAGGATATGTATTCAACATAAATAGGGTGACCTGACATAGAACCTTTGGATGTAAATCCTCCTTAAAATGCCTCACCCTATCCTACTCATATGAAATAAGGTATGAAGCATAATTAAAGAGGTTATTACATTGGATTCTTAACTCCCCCATGCTGAAACTTCATTGAAGAAGGGTAAGAATATCCAGCCAAAAAAACTACCTCCATGATTGAAGAAAGAAACTTAGCCTGAAACTGATCACAAAACTTCTCTTATGCAACAACTGAATCCCCAAGATCCTTGAGTAATAAGAACCACCACTGCCTAGCTACCCCACATATCATTGTCACAACCAACAAATATGGTGACCCAAGCATTAAACACATATTATTTCATAACTTTTAACATATTTTACAACAAATACAATCCAAGGATCTAGGGTCTAGTGTCTTTGGAGGATTAGATGCATAAATATAACATTTTAAAACATAAAATCATTTTATTTATTTAATCTTATTAGAGTGATCCTAACTCTCATAGGTACTCTTAATACCACATTGGATAACCTGGGGAAATAAATAAGTAAAAGGGTGGCCTATAAATTTGATTAATTGAATAAACATGATAAAGGATTATAACATGGGAGGTATAACATGATATCATAAATAGAATAATAATAAGCATGGGATTATATGATAAAGAAATGATAACAATAGAGCATGAAGTAAAATTGATAATATAATAATATAATGGATTTATAGGAATTTGGAAATAGGATAAACATGACATCATAAGCATAATTTAAGTCTCTCTACCTTGTTAACATAACATATTTGATAAGAAAAACTGCCCACTCCCATAGTTTGCTAGGCTCACTACCCACGCACCATGATATATCATGAGATGGAAACATTACCCAATTAATTGGAGGGATATATAATTTTATACCCACCTATAACATAATTAAAATCATATATATATGTTTCATATGGGGAAAATAAACCATACATAAGTCACATACATGGTAAAAACTCATGAGAAAGAATTGGGTTTCAAGATCTTATCTCAAGGCATATCAGAAAGCTATAACATAAGGACTCCCAAAAGAAGAATGAATTAAATTTCTTTGTAAATTCATATCTAAAAGGAAAATATGTCTATTTCATGGATTCCCATGGTATAAAAATCCATGTGAAGGTTAAAATAAGTAATAAATAAAAAAATGAACCACTTTGGTGATGCTTTTTCAAAATAAGTGAAGGATATTTTGGAGAAATGAGATAATATTTTTCATTTAAAAATGTAATTGAACCAAAAGGTTTATAAATAAATTAAAATATGATTTTAAATTCTATTAATGGTTTAAAAACATTTTAATTGGGTGATGGTTGTCATGAAATAAGAATTTTTAAAATCTCATTGAATCGAGTTTCCTTAAAAGTGGGTATTTTGAAGGAAACTTAAAACATGTATAACCCTAATAATGGAAGGGATATTAAAATAGGTATATATATAAGGGAAATATATACAAAAATATAATAAGTACGTGATAATAAGTTTTCATAAATTAGATAAAAATAAAAAAATGTTTAATCGGAAAGTTGTGAGGGGAGTACGGAAGATCCTTTACCCTTATCTTTGAAAGCATTCTTCACTTATACTTAAATTCCTATATAATTAAATAAAGTTATTTAAAAACCTTAATAATAACCCTATTAATCTATAATTACTTTAATAGAGTATATTTATAATCATAATTTTTACATTTATTAAATATTTTCCACTTATGTCGTTTACTTGAGGTGGTTTGGTTGATTTTTGCATGAATCTCTTAGCATGTTTAGAATTATTAAGTTTATTTTTAAAATAGATTCATAATATATATAACATAAATAGTGTTGTAAATATAATTTTTATACATAAATATAATTTTTAAATTCATCCATGATTGGTGATAATTGGAAAACAAAATGTGTTGCTATGTGGAGGTGGTAATTCTGTATGGCGATGTTTTTATTTTTCAAATGGTTTTGGAGGAAGGAATAAGAGAGATGATCCATTAGTATAATAACATAAAATAATATAATTAATATTTATTTTATCATACTCTCATGGATATAAGATATTATAGGTGTTATAATAAATAAATAATAAGAAAGAAAGGTTATCAAATACTTGATACCTTGATCAAGACTTTGAACATTCTCTTGAAATTATTACTGAAAATGGAGGAGTTAGGATATCTTATGGTGACCAGAGGCTTGAGGTTATGTAAGGGACTTCTAGTAGAGGTAATTAGGGTATATTTTCAAGAGTAATTTTAATGGTAGTTGAATCATGGAATGGTTGGAAGTGGTATCATTTTATAAGTGAATAAACTGGGACTTTCCATAGAAAACAATGTTAAGGGGTAAAAATGAAAGTGCATGAAAGTTAGGTGATTTAGGTTTGGTAAAGTTGGTATGAAATGTGGGTATGATTTTATGACCTAAAAAGGGGTTTATAGAAGGTATAAATCTCAAGTAAACTTAGGAAAATTCAATCCACTTTTGATTAGTCAATTAAACACTTATTAATCTAAATTAAATATTAATCATGTCAATTATTTTATTACTAAATATAAGTAAAGCCTTGTTACCAAATTTAGAAATTATTATTATAATTTTGATCTCAATTTGACCTAATTTTTTCATAAATATGAGAAAATATTATTTTACATGAAACACACATAATACATAAAAATTCTTTTTTAAATAAGACTGTTTTTAAACTTTAAACTTATGTATATTATGATTTTTTTATGGTTATTGATTTTCATTAAAGTAATTTATTTATTATAAAACATTAAGGTTATGTGAAATTAAAATCAATTCATGAACAAATTTTAAGAAATTATTAATTAATTAAAATAAAATATATAAAACAATTTTATTTATTAAAGTAACCTTTTACTTTAGTTCTAAAAATGTTGGCCATGGATTTTCTAAGTTTGAATAATATTTAAAATGTATGATTTTATTCTTTAATTTCATATTTAATCACTTAAATGGTTTTATAACCATCTAGGTCATTATTATATATTGATAAAGTCATAAAAATAATAATTTTCATAAAAACTGAATATTCAACTAAAAACGATATTTTCAGAAAATGATCAAAAATTCATACTAAGTAAATTTTGATATTATAAATTCAAAAATAAATTTAATTTTATTTAATTATATTTCAAAAAACTATATATTTAAATTTTAAAAGAAAATAAAAAATATAAATATAAACTACTTTTATTTAAAAATGCACTTCTTAAATATTAAGTGTTTCTCATATTATTTATTACCAATTTTCTAATTTTAAAGAATTTTTATATCCTATAAAGATATCTTATATGTTATCATAATAATATTTTAATTATGATTAATTTACTTTACTAATGTATCACTACCTTCATTCTAGTGCATGCAAAGAAAGATATTGAACTTGGTGTTATTTAAGGGGGAAAATATATATGCTGAAATTTTGAGATGTTAAAACGAAACCTAGTGCTTCTTCTAAGCATGAATAAAACTAAAGGAAATAAACAGATCCTCTAACCAAAATTTGGTCTCCTAATCTAAAATATATCCCTTATACTTTGAAAAACCCTAATATTGAAACTCTCAAAGTGTCCTCCTTTAAGTGTCGTCGTCATCGACCTTTGCTCTGCGGCAATCTGCTGGCACATCTTGTTGAACGTCTTCGATGCAAACTTGATGAGGATATCAACCAAGATCCATAACTATAAAAGAAAAGGTGTTAAGGACTCTTAAACCTAAAATATAGAATATTTAAGTTTAATTAATTAATTCAATCTTAACCTATTTCTCATTGTATACACTACTATAAAAAATTACTTTAACAACGCTAAAATTTTAGCATAAAAAGTTTTAACTATCGAAGAATGATTAAAAGACCTAGGATTTTATCATCGTTAGAAAAGCAATGATAAAGGTGTCCTTTATCATCACTAAAAAACACTAATGAAGGGACCCTTCATCAGTGCTTTTAGAAATGATGATAAAGGATACCTTTATGAGTGCATTTAGTAGTGCTGATAAAGGATACCTTTATCAGTGCATTTAGTAGCACTAATAAAAGATACCTTTTTCAACGCATTTAGTAGCACTGATAAAGGGGCATAATGAAACGTGCTGTTAAATTTACAGCACACTACAGCACCAAAAATATAAAAAAACAAGTATAAATATATATTTTAAATGAAATAAAAGTTACAAGAAAAAATGCTATATTATATACATTTCAAACATTGGTTTATAAAATTACATGAGTAAGTAAAAATTATCACAAACACTCAAAAACATCAATGTTCCTTTGTCTTTGACCCCTAACCCCCACTCATATTATTTCCAAACAAACCACCCCATCTTGAGTAAAATAATGAACCTATATAGGAAAAAAGTTCTTATGTTAGTAATACTATAAAGAAATAAATTAAATAAACACTGTTAATTTTAAACTAAACATTGAGTCATACCAAGAACACTATGTATCGGATTGAGTTGTGATTTATTCTTGCACATCACACCATTTCTTGTTTGTATTCAAGCATTATCTCTGTGAAAATTATCTAAATAAGTATAAGATAAAAATTATAAGGAAATTGATTAAGTAATATTATATAGAATGATGAGAAAATAATCTAGGCTCATTTTCTCGGTTTTGGTGATGTGATGCGCATTTTAAACTAAAATGACACTTATATATTGAAAACACACACTTAGAGTCATACCAGTCACACTGTGCATTGAATTTAGGTGAGTCTGATTCCTACATATCTCAAATGACTTATGGATCATTTTCTTAAAGTATCAAAATAATCTGAACGTGTTTGATCAGTTTTTAGTATGTCACTTGTGTTTTTTACTAAAATGTCATTTTAAACTAGAAACATACACTTCGAGTCATACCAATCACATCATGTGTGGGTTTGATGTGACAATGATTCCTACATGTCACAAATGACTTATAAATCGTTTTCCTAAATTATCAAGACAATCTGAGTGCATTTTCTTGGTTTTCAGTGAGTGGCACTTTATAAACTAAAATGTCAATTTTAAACTGATAATGGACATTTTGAGTCATACTGGGAACATAGTGTATCATATTGAGGTGTATCTAATTCTTACATGTCACAAATGACTTACTAATAGTTTTCCTAAAGTACAAAAATAATCTTAATGTGTTTTTTTGGTTTTGATTATGTCAGTTGCCTTTTTTACTAAAATTAATGTCAATTTTTAATAAAAATACACACTTAGAGTCATAATGATCACATCGTGTGTTTTATTGAGGTGTGGATTATTCCTACATGTTAATAATTACTTATGGATCATTTTTATAAATTATCAAAATAATATGAATGTGTTTTCTTGATTTTGAGTATGTCACTTGTATTTTTTACTAAAGTGTCGTTTTAAAATGGAAACATGCACTTTGAGTCATACCAGTCACATCATGCATCAATTTTATGTGATAATAATTCATACACACCACAAATTACTTGTGAATAATTTTCCTAAATTATCAAGAAAATCCAAATGCATTTGCTCAGCTTTCAATGAGTAATTATTTTTTAACTAAAATGTGAATTTTAAGCTAATAACAGACACTTTGAGTCATATTAGGAACATCGTATATAGGATTGAGTTTCGGATGATTCCTATACATAAAAATTTATTTATTAATTATTTTCCTAAATTATCAAAACAATCTGAATGTGTTTTCTTAGTTTTGAGTATGTTAGTTGTCTTTTTTACTAAAATTAATGTCAATTTTAAATAAAAAAAACAAACTTGGAGTCATACTGATCACACAGTGTGTCAGGTTGAGGTGAGGATAATTTTTACACATAAAAAATGACTTATGGATAGTTTTTATAAATTATCAAAACAATATGAATGTGGTTTATTGGTTTTTAGTATGTCACTTTTCTTTTTTACTAAAATATCATTTTAAACTATAAACACGCACTTTAAGCCATATCATTCACATAGTGTGTTAGTTTAATGTGAGACTAATTCCTATACATCAAAAATTAATTATGAATCATTTTATAAAATTATCAAGACAATATGAGAAAATTTCCTTAGTTTTCAGTAAGTGGATCTTTTTTAACTAAAATGTCAATTTTAAACTAACAACGGACACTTTGAGTCTTACCGAGAACATCGTGTATCATATTGAGGTGAGGATGATTCTTATATGTAAAAAATGAATTATGGATCATTTTCCTAAAGCATAAAAATAATGAAAATGTTTTTTCTTGGTTTTGAGTATGTTAATTGTCTTTTTTACTAAAATTAATGTCAATTTTAAATAAAAAGACACACTTGGAGTCATACCAGTCACACCATGCATTAGATTGAGGTGGGGCTGAATAATACACATAAAAATGACTTATGGGTCATTTTCCTAAAGTATCAAAATAATACTAATGATTTTTCTTGGTTTTGAGTATGTCACTTGTGTTTTTTACTAAAATGTCATTTTAAACTGGAAACACGTACTTTGAGTCATAGCGGTCACATAATGTGTTGGTTTGACATGATACTGATCCTAAATATCAAAAATGATTTATAAATAATTTTAATAAATTATCAATACAATCTAAGTGTGTTTTTTCAATTTTAAGTGAGTGACACTTCTTGAACTAAAATGTCAATTTTAAACTGATAATAGATACTTTAAGACATACCAGGAACATCATGTATTATATGGAAGTGAGGTTGATTACTACACACAAAAAAAATAACTTATGGGCCATTTTACTAAAGTATAAAAACAATCCAAATATGTTTGATCAGTTTTGAGTATGTCAGTTGTCTTTTTCACTAAAATTAATGTCAATTTTAAATAAAAACACACTTGGAGTCATACCAGTCACACCGTGCATAGGATTGAGGTGAGGTTGATTCATACATGTTAAAAATTACTTATGGATAATTTTCCTAAAGTATCAAAATAATAAAAAAATTCACTATTTTGAGTATTTCACTTATGTTTTTTACTAAAATGTCATTTTAAACTAAAAACACGCACTTTGAGTCACACCGGTCACATCGTGTTTTAGTTTGATCTAAGACTAATTCCTACATGTCACAAATGACTTATGAATAATTTTCCTAAATTATAAATACAATCCTAGAATGTTTTCATAGGTTTTAGTGAGTGATTCTTTTTTAACTTAAATGACAATTTTAAACTAATAACAGACACTTTGAGTCATAATGAGTACATCATGTATCGGATTGTGGTGTGGATGATTCTTACACATAAAAAATGAATTATGAATAATTATAGTATAGTATAAAAAATATGAATGCATTTTATCAGTTTTTAGTATGTCAGTTGTCTTTTTTACTAAAATTAATGTCAATTTTAAATAAAAAGACACACTTGGAGTCATACTAGTCACATCGTTCATCGGATTAAGGTGAGGCCAGTTCCTACACATCAAAAATGAATTGTGGATTGTTTTCATAAAGTATAAAAACAATAAGAATGTATTTTCTTGGTTTTGAGTATGTCACTTTTTTTTTACTAAAATATCATTTTAAACTAGAAACAAGCACTTTGAGTCATACTCATCACATCGTGTGTCAGTTTGATGTGAGACTGATTCCCACATGTCACAAATGACTTATTAATATTTTTCATACATTATCAACACAACCCTAGTGTGTTTTATCAGTTTTCAGTATTTAACACTTTTTAAATTAAAATGTCAATTTTAAACTGATAATGAACACTTTGAGTCATACTAGGAACATCATGTATCGGATTAATGTGAAACTGATTCCTAAACATAAAAAATGAATTATGGGTCATTTTCCTCAAGTGTAAAAACAATTTAAATGTGTTTTATCAGTTTTTGAGTATTCCACTTGTCTTTGTTACTAAAATAAATGTCAATTTTAAATAAAAAGACACATTTGGACTCATATCGGTCACACTGTGCATCAGATTGAGTTGAGTCTAATTCCTACATGTAAAAAATTATTTATGGATCATTTTTATAAAGTATCAAAACAATATGAATTCATTTTATTGATTTTGATTATGTCACTTGTACTTTTTACTAAAATTTCATTTTAAACTAGAAACAAGAACTTTGAGTTATATCGGTTGCATCATGTGTCGGTTTGATGTGAGACTAATTCTTACACATCAAAAATGACTTATGAATCATTGTACTAAATTATAAAGACAATATGATCATGTTTTGTCAGTTTTTAGTGAGTGACACATGTTTTGAACTAAAATGTCAATTTAAACTGATAATGGATACTTTGAGTCATATCGGGCACACCGTGTATCAGATTGAGGTTCAGATAATTCTTACACATCAAAAATGACTTATGGATCATTTTCCTAAAGTATCAAAACAATAAAAATGTCTTTTATTAGTTTTTAGTATGCCACTTATATTTTTTACTAAAGTGTCAATTTTAAATAAAAAGGCATACTTGGAGTCATACCGGCCACACTGTGTGTTGGATTGAGGTACAGCTGATTCTTACACATCAAAAATGACTTATGTATTATATTCCCAAAGTATCAAAAAAATCATAATGTGTTTTCTCATTTTTTGAATATGTGATGTGTGTTTTGAACTAAAATGTAAATTATAAACTAAAAAAATACAATCTAAGTCATACCAAGGACACTATCTATCAGATTGAGGTACGTATGATTGAGTATGTGATATTTTTTTTTATTTAAACTATCTAAAAATATCCAAAAAAGAGAGAACATGTTACATTCTTATAGAAGAGGTAACCCCATGCCACCTCAAATAATTTACATTTCAGGCAGTATGGGGTTTCCTCTTCCATCAGAGATTAATGTGTTCTTTTTTATGGATTGTTGCAGATAGTTGAAAGAAAAATATGACTTCCCAAAATATATGTGAAAAAAATAAGTATTAGATATAAATTAAAAGGAAAATAAATTACAAATAGTAGATAAAATGATGATAAAATTAATTAAATAAGTAATAGGAATTCACCTTTTCATGATGGTTGTATAAATTCTTGACCCACTTCCTTATTTTCATTATCAAAGTTGCATCCTCGAAGTCCAATCTCTCATGAGCATGAGCATCTTAAAAAAAACCACCCCAACTCGAGAAAAAGAAATCACCTATATAAGAAAACAATTCTTATGTTGGTAATACTATAAACAAATAAATTAAACATGAATATGAAACAATGCATTCCTAGTCCCATTATTTTAAACTATGATTCCAAACTATAACATTTTTTATTCACCCACTATAGATACATATGAGATATTTTATAAGCTCAATCCTAATAAAATGATATATTTAACCACTTTACAATAACATAAAATTCAAATTTTATAAAAAATTCCCATTAAAACTTCTATCCTTTTAGGTTGGTGTAAAACTCATATATAAACATTTTCCTTCTTATTTGATGCAAAAAAAACTAGAATAACACATTATATATTCCTAGATTATACTAAAAATTAGTGTATCCATTTATTTAGTCCTAGAAAAAATTAACCATTAGTGTAAACCTATTAGCTTTCATTTATTGAACTAAAATAAATATTTACATTTGAGTTTTTATGGAACATAATAAAAAAAATTTTCCCTTTCACCGTCATAGAGAGTAAAAACTCCATGATAAACCATTTACCTTATTTCTTGGAAAAAACTTCATTGTGACCCATTATGTATTTTCAGAAGACACTAAAATTCATTATAAATTGTTTACCCCTTTTGAAAATATTAAGAATCAGTGTAGAATTTCATATAATCCAAATGAAACTAAAATCTAGTGCATCCATTAAGTCTTCCTGAATTATGTTATAGATTAGTATATCCTTTTCAATATTTTGGGTGATGATAAACTATAACATAACATCATAATTATTTTTTCATCAAAATGGGAACATCTCTATTCTCATGTATGTTTTATTGAGAATGATGATGAGTTTTTTATTAATGAGCTTGTAAACATGCATCATTTTACATAATAAATGTTCACATTCATACTAGTGATGAACCAGTGGACACATTTTTTGATGGTGAGCCGATGAATAGGTATCTATATGCATAATAAGGAAAGGTTAAATGCCTTTACCCATGTAATGATTGTGATATTTTATGTGATATAATGTTGGGATGATGTAATTTCACATCATGTGCATTCAAAAGAATTAGTTTTAGTCAATCCATTTCACTAATGTAAACTTAATTTGTTACTTGTATGGATTTCACAAGCATTTTTTGATATTATATCATAAATCTAATTAATGATTGAATATTCCAAATAATTCCACCACCCACTAATGTGAAACCACTTTATTTTTATTTTCTTCTATCATTTACCATCACCCATGATAAAACCCTAGATATGGAATTAGTCTAATTTTATTCAAAAAATGATGATTAAATTAACTAAAAAGGTAGATAAAATAATGAGAAAATTAAATAAATAAGTAGTAGGAATTCACCACTTTATGATGCCTATATACATTCAGACACCATGTTTTCTGCTCATTTTTAAACAAATTGATTTCCTCAATTATACTTCTCCTTGAAAAATTGACCAAAAATAATATATAAGCATTTTGATACTAATTATTCACACCCCAAATATATTTCTAAGGTCATAACCCATACTAGATCACAAACATAACAGGTAATCACCTAAATTTGTTATTGGCAAACATTCTAACACCATGTATATTGCCAACTCATATTTAAACAAATTTACTTCTTCTTTTGAGTATGAATGTTGTTGAAAATATTGGTAGTACTGAGAAAATATAGACAAACAAACAATTAAGAAATATTTTTAATTAAATTGTAATTACCTTTGGAAATTACCTGTTCATGGATGCTGGTATTTTCATGGTTTATGATCTCTCACATAAATTTCCAGACATAATATCCACAATCTTTGTCATTGTCTTGCTTTAGACATTGCAAAAGCATTGACCAAAATAAGTAAATTGTTTTTAAATATGTTTTTATAGTTAAAAATTTCTATATATACCTTAATTAGTTTCCATTTAAAGTAATCCATAGGCTTTTTATGTTCAGTCACTGACTTCATGTCATGATTTAGCCTATATTTAGAGACTTCCCTATCATAAAAAAATTCTTGTTAAAACACATACTTAAACATATAATTTGAAGTTTATCTATAAAATATTGATTGAAATGTATTACAAATTTACAATACGCATCATGTGTTGTCAATTTGTTAGATATCCGTGCATTGGGTCTAAAAAATAAATATTTTAGGTATCTAGATTGAGTGTGATTGGCATCCAGTGCTTTCTAAAAAACAAAAAAAAAATAAGTAATGAAAAAAAATATTTTATGTGATTAGATTGTAGAGTTTTACCCCTACATTATAAGCATCAAAAAGAGTCTATCATCTATTATTTTTTTCTCAAATTCATTATTTAGCTCATTTTTTTTCTTATTAATTTCTTCCTTCTCCAAATAAGTTTCTTATTTAGAAATGATATAGGTATTAATGAATCTAAATCGTGCTTCATACAATTTTCCATTTATATATTAGTAATATAAATTCCTATAGAAAATATGAATAGTTATTAACATTAGTGAACATATTGTAGCATTTTTTGGATAGATGTATTATGAAAATGTATCTTATGTGTGTATTTACAACTGAGACTCCTAGCCATTCAAACTTGAGAATCCCATTTATACTCTCGAGACTAAATACCTCTATAATGAAAGTTACATGTATTTATTCTTCATATGGAATTTAATACAAATTTTCATCTTTAAATTTGGTCTCTAGATGAAGTTGTAATGATAATAAATTTTGTTGTTGAACTAGTGGGAAGGTACTCCCAAAAGGTTTTTTTGATTTCTTGGTCGATTCACTAGATTTTCTTGATCCAAACTTCTATTTCCCCATCACTTTATCCAACTATAATATCATACCTCACTTAAAACCTTTTTTCATCAATAGTTATAGGTTTTTTATAATAAAAAATTTGTTAGAGACATACCTCATATATCTTTATAATATTATATGACCATGCTATGAAAGTTCTGATAACATCATTGACCGTTGTAATATTTGGATCATCAAGTGGAATAGAAAACTCAATGGTTAGATCTTAAGCCACCTCAATACCTACTCTCATGTGATCATTTGGGATTTATTTATTATATAGCTTGTCTCCCAGGATATTATACACTATACCACTCACAATAAGGTAGTGTGTGGGTGTTGAAAGATAAAAATCACATACAAATTTACCCTATAGAATTTTAGTAATATAAAGTTATCATAAGTTGTTTGATTCACATTTATGAGAAAGAGTAATGAAAAAAATTTATTACCTTGGATAAGGTATGCAGTTGAGTGTAATGACTAACCTCAAATATATTGGGATCATTTGGTTCTTCATTTACAGATCTTTATTCCACCGTTAGTTTGCTTTGATCCTTTCTCATATATTAGTCTTACAAACCAAACTGAACAATAATATCTTGCAAAGCATCTATTTTTTTCTGAAATACTTTCATCATCTTATATGTATCTTCTTGTGGTTTTATCTTCTTGAAATACTTTCAAGGAGACACTCTGAAACCTACTCCTCTAACATGACTATATTAATTCAACTACATCAAAGCTACTAAAATTAGTTTTTATTCCAGTATGGTCATTGTCGATTCTTATGTATAAACTATATAAAAAACATATGAATATAAATAGATATTCTTATGTGATGATGTTATAAATCATAATGAATTGCTATTATGTCATACTTACACATGTTTCATATACTTCTTTTGTGTTTTCATCAACTATTTTACCCTCCTTATTTATATGAGCCTCCTTCCATAGCACATGACATGGGTTGAAAGTGGATTCGGATTTTGATTCATCAATTTGCATATAAACAAAGTAACATATGTTGTTTCATATCACATAAAACTTTTATTATTAATTTAAGATACATATCAATTTCTTCTCTAGTGAAGTGTACCCCATCCTTGTTTTTCGATAGGGGTACATTGGTTTTGATGCATGTTCTTTATTTTTATAACTCTTTTTTGTTTCATAAATTAAGAATTTTGAATCAAATTTCATAAAATAAATAATGTCAAATAATATATTATTAACCACAATGCATCTAAAATGATTTCTCGTCATGATGAATGATGAAATCATTCCATGTTTCCTGCTTTATAATGTGTTCATAACTCATTTGTGGGTGGGGATTTACTTTCCCCTCAACATACCTAAGATGTAACTTAGTAAGAAGAGTCCAGAAGCCTCTATGGGATTTTTCAGCAGGCATTAAGACATATTTCTTATGAAAGTATTCTAAAATAAAAAAAACTCCACAAGGACTAATGAAAATTAAATCAATGTTTCATTATATAATTTTTCGGTAAAATAGAGGGAGTATATAGTAACATTACCTTTATATCTTTCTAAAGGGTTTCCTTCATTATAGGATGGACGTTGTTCCATGAATCTATATCAATCAGCACATTCATCCTCGTTGTAACCCCAATATAATGAATGAATGTTTACTTATTGGGGTTAATAGGTTGGTAGTGTTGATTCCAGCCAACCTAAATTTTTATAACCTTATTTCTTCCCTTGATAATTTTATTCAACACTGTGATTTTGTGTCGTTCTTATTTTTTTCATCAACTTGTTGTTTATCCCATAATAATTCTACAGTTTCATTAAGAACAGTTTGTTCTTCCCCAAGATTTATAACATCGTCATGTGCAGAAGAAATTATCTGTATGAGTAGTAAAACATTTAATTTAGATTATGTTAATCTAGCAGAGAATAAATAATATTATAAGGAAAAGCATAGTATATTAAAAAAATTAACCTTCTCATTGAACACTCTTTATTTTTTAAAAGGTTGGAGATATTTGGATCCTCTATCGATAATCCAAAACCCCTCTTTGTATTCCCCTCTAACATACAAGACATTTTCTATATTGGTACCTCCATGAACTGATTGTGATATCCCAATGAAAGGTTCATCCTCGATTGAATTTTCATCTGACCCTACAATTGTTTTAGTCTCTAACGGGATAATGGACTAATTCTTATTTGTTAGATATGAGAAATAAAATACTTGAATTTCTTGTGATGACATTATGAACAGATTGTCCTTTTCTCCACATTGAAATTCACCTTCATGAATCTCATTTCATCAACTTTCACTACACTCCTATTTTCAACCCATTTGCAATGGAAAATCATCACTTGAAATGTTGTATAATATAACTCATATATCTATTCGATAATTCCAAAATATGACATATTCTCATAAATTTGATTTATATACTTGGAACTATATATGTGAATCACTTCCTCCACAAGCATAACTCCACTATTTTTCATTGTACTGGAGTCATCATGTTCTTTTGTATAGAACTTATAACCATTGATTACAAAACTAGTGTAAGATATAACATTTTCATTTGGTCCCCTAGCTATCCATCAAAGTCATCAGGAAATTGAATTCATATTTTTAGATAAATCCTTATAAATTTTATCTTGGAATCATCCTATAAACCAATGATTATGTGTATTTGATATCCATACTTTATCCCTTGATAAATTCAAGTATCTAAGAATTTATTTGTGGGATGAAACATATGGATCAATATATTCACTATTATGTAAAATGTAGAGGTGATATTTCTCCTGCTCTGTGATGGTAATTGTAACGACATATCTTCTAGAAAACCCTTTTCCCATAAGGTGTCCACTATTATGAGACTTTTGGAAACCAATTTTGTCAACATCTGACAGGTAATCGTTATAGAATTCAATAGCTTCTTCAACAATATATCATTATACAATAAAATATTTTGTCTGACTTTGATTATTGACACTCTTTTAAAGTTTTCATAAACCGTTCAATGGGGTACATCCATCTATAATGGATAGGACCACATAGTTGAACATATCTGAACAATTAAACCATAAGGTGGACTATTATATTAAAGAATTATAGTGGGAATAACATCTCTAATTCACATAATATGACTACAAACTCCTTATTCGTGATTGGAAACCTCATCAAACCTATAAATTTACTGCATATGGATTTGAAAAAGAAGTAGATTCTGGTTAACGTATGTCATACATTTTTAGGTAGAATACAACATAAAGTAATGGGCATAAAATCTTGCATCAAAACATGACATTCATGTGATATTATCCCTTGTAACTTCAAATTAGTCATTGAAATTACATTCTTGGTAATTGATTAATACCCCTATATAACTTTTACACCATTAAGTAAAATGAAAAATTGCATTTTTTTTCCTATCTAGAGAGAGTATAATCTACTGAAGGAAGAAAATCCCACCCTTTACCCTTCATTGATTCCAACTCTTCCCTTATCCCCATGTCAGTCATGTCCAACCTAGACTTGATTCCATCTTTTTTTAGAAACATTTAGTAATATTCTAATAACACTATCAAATACATTTTCTTCTATATGCACATAAATAAAAATGTTGACGTACAAAAAAATCCAATACGGTAATTTAAATAAAATTGATCTCTTTTTCCAACCTAATTTCATAAGGTTTTTCAAAAATGGTTTATCGAAAATACTTTAAATATATTTTACTTTATCAAATAGTTGATCACCTATTAATGGAGATGATGGTGTACCTTATTTGGTATTCCCATAAAACATTGTCATCCAAGATCAGTATTTATGTCGTTGAGGTAAATATTTCTAATATCCTAAAAACACAATCTTTAAGGATTGTTTAAACCAAACTAAGTGTGTGAATTCTTCACAAATTGGATACCCCAACATTAATTTAATTCTATAGATTGAAATTTTTCCATAAGCAGGAAATTCATCTATCATCCTGCACAACATGGCCTGCAGTGTTAATTATTCACTTCCATGAGCATCAGACATTGTAACACTTGTATCGCACATAAATTTTAGACCTTCGATCAATGGATCCAGATAAACATCAATATCGTTAACGGATTTCTTTGGTCTAGATATAAGTAGAGACAACATAATGTATTTGCAATTCATGTATAACCATGGAGGTAAGTTATAATTTACCAATATGATGGGTCGTGTACTATGAGTACTACTTTTTACACCAAAAGGATTTATTCCATCTATAGATAATATAAGATGAAAGTTTCTCAACTCATTT
This sequence comes from Viscum album, assembly GCA_963277665.1. Lineage (NCBI taxonomy): Eukaryota > Viridiplantae > Streptophyta > Magnoliopsida > Santalales > Viscaceae > Viscum > Viscum album. Next base: position 846,924,010 of record OY728121.1, on the reverse strand, counting down.
CCAAATTCAGGATACTCATAATTGAAGGTATCGAGGTCATAGTGATAGATGTTGGGCTGAGGAATTTAAATTTTTTTCATCTTCTAGACAATTATAATTGTTTTCTCTGATGATATTAGCCCTGATATGGTCCAAGGATATTGCATAAATTAAACCGAACACACAGAAAAAACATACTTTGTATGAAACTGAAATGTGCACCAATATAACTCATCATCAGTAAACGTTGCTAAAAGGATACGAAGTCAAACCACTCTAGATCATCCATACATGCTCCAATAATCCACTCTCTCGTCATTCATCAAAATTTGGGTGCTAGTGTATAGATCTGATGAATCCTTCGGTGACGCGTCGATCGCCCTGATCCCTTGCCTTCAATCTGACGAAGGTGTCTTGGATCGATCACCTAGAGAGAGGCACTATCTCTATCTAGAAAATGGTAGGAGAGAGAGGCTCTCATTTTAAATACATGAAAAATATGTGGAATGAGCCTCTCGCCTACTATTTATAGTGGAAACTCTAAATACCTAGAATGGATTCCCCGACCCCCCATATATTTAACATCCACTTATTAGTAATAAATAATTATGAAAAACTAAACTACATCATTAATATTATTTATATTTAACACAAACCTATAATATATATTAAATATATTATGTGATAAAACCAATCCATTTAACTTGACTTGTAATTCACGCTATTATTAAATGAACCTGGAATATTAAAATAATATTCATTTGATTAATATCATTTCTCATATTTACTTAACTTGTAAATACTTTTAATAAATAAATTCAACCTAATTATTATTTACTTGAATAATATGAATTTATTTATTACTTTGGTGATCTATGACTTAGACAACACTCAAACCCCATGGCGGGGTCCACCATGTCTGATATACCTATTCAATTGAATAGGAAAGATTCTTGAATACGTTATTGTGTGTGACCTTCTATACCCTTATCTCGATAGTAGTGAATAGAATCCACAGACCAAGATTAGAGTCTAGAAACCCATAAAGGCCTCTAAATAGATAAGTAATATTCATAGCAATGACAACCAATCTACAAACACACACTATGTAATATAATCTTTTTGTCTTTAAATTTCATATAAAGAAAGACGTGCACTTGTGTCATCACTCTTTTCTTAATTTATTATTATTATTTTGATCTAACTAGATAGATTAACCCTCAAATTCCTTGTCCAAGGACTTATGAAAGTACTACCATCCTGGTCAACAAGGCATGAGATATACCAATTTCATACCACCAATGATGCACCCAACACAAACTACCTCTCCATGATTTCATTATCATGGTTTTTACCTTGTATCAAAGTATGTGATCAAATGGCACACACTGGTAATGATCTCAAGTCATGATAACAATACACATGTTCGTAGATAGGAATAACCAATGACACCTAAAACATGTGGTGTTCCTATTATCGGGTTTGTCCTCGTGATCTCACTACTAGATATCGCCAATTTAAAAATTCATGAGAAGAAGTCTCAATGATTATGATCCTTTAGCACCTGATAGTAAAATATCAATTGTGTCCAAATAGTATGATGTATTTAGACCATATGACCTTTGTTTAAGATTAATTTCATAGTGTCTCAAGGTTATCATTATAGCTTAATATCTATTATAACCTTTTTATATGACAATTAATCTATGGAAATTACCATTAAATGGAATTCGCATAAATATTTACACTATAATGGTAAGAATACATCATGTATATCTAATTGTATACATGATATGGTAATCAAAAGTTTTATTTAGTTGGGTCTAGGTCACCCACTATTACAAAAATAATAAATTTTCTTCCACTGAGGATAATCTGTTGGATAATTAATTCTTGTATCTACATTCCATGTCAATTGTCTCGTGGTTTCCTAAAATCCATATAGTCTTCTAAGACATGTAATGATATGAAAGTACCATAAAACTTTCTAAGGACTTGATTCTTTTTTCTTGTATCAATTCATGCCACACTTAGGGAATTTTGTGAGTGATTAATAGTCCTTGTGAAAAAATATTAAATAATTTGGATAAGTATGTATTTTTTTAGATATAATTCTCATTGAACATATCATTCATTTAGAATCATATGTTTGATATGAAATTTCATTTTCTTCTGGTGACATATCACTCAAGAGACCGAGTATTTTTGTAAAGCTAGTGTCTCTCCATCCACTATCAGCTTTCAAATTATATAACTTAAATACAACTAAAAATGTTGTGTATTTAGTACAAATAGTATAAAATGGTCTCTTATCATAGCTATTTAACTTATCAAATAGCTTTGGACAATAATTAAGGTCATCTTCAATTTTCATTGTCATTTTTTTCCATGCGATCTCCATCATCATTTACAATGGTATTCATATCAAATGATCCATAAACCGCAGTATCATCCCAATCGGTGTACATGTTTAGTTTTTCACCGTGTTTAGTCCAACATTTATAGATATGATCTATTACATGTCAAATCAAATGTTTTTACAACTCTTCTAGACTAATTTTTCTTGAATAAAAACAACATAAACAAGGACAAAGGATTTGAGAAGGTTCGTATGCATGCTCTATTGAAAACTTGATGAACTCTTTAAATTCATCTTCATACTCTTTTGTCATATGATTAGAATGCATCCATTTTTTATTCATATTCATCCTATTAGTTTAAAAAAATATTCATTTTTTACAAAAAAAATAAATAAATACTCATAAGATATTCATTATCAAAGGTGAAAGTTATAGATAATTATAATCACAGGAACCCAACATATGATTGTTTCAAATAATTTCAGTGTGATTTAAAGGAAATGGGTAATTTAATTTAAGAAAATAATTGATCCACTGTGGTATGTGTTATCATATGAATTTATCCAAAATAATCTTTGGTACCTAGTATGGGATGACTACTGCTCAGAGTAGTTCAAGAAACATAGGTTCATGTCCATAAGAGATGGGAGATGAGTCTCAAGAAACAAAATGAAATAATAACTATTTTAGAGATGAATCTAATTAGGATGATAGTTGTCTCCTTAAATATAAATGTTCTCGAACTAGGATTTAGTGAAGCACCAGACAACATTTCTTAGTTTGTTGCCTAAATCTAAAAAGTTTATCAGGCACATAATGGTTTGGCAGATGAGTTGATCATACAATACATGTTCACAGTGCCCTTACCATTTTATACCCCTTCATAATTCCCAATGGGTTGAGATACATGATCATCTTGGCTCAAGTATATAAGAACCATTGTCCCTTGAATAGAAAAATTATTTCACCAAGACTACAATATGATCTATTAGTGGAAACAGATGCATGATTTTCGAGTCCCACTTATTTCATACACTATGACGAGGATCCTAGTTGGTATAAAAAGAATAATACATAGAAATCATCTTCCCTAGAATGAATGAAATAATAAATGGATGACTTCCAAAAAAATAATTTTAGGGAAATATATTAATTAATGAGAAATTTATGATATTATGGCTATGAATGTTTTCCAAATTCCATATTGAAACCAACCACTTTACAAAACACTTTATAAGATACCAAAAAAATTAATTACCACATCTTAATTTAAAATTTTAAATATCGTCTCAAAAACACTTTAAAAATTCAAAAGGATACATTTTGAATTTTTAAAACCCCACTTGAAATATATTTTTTAATTTCATATGAAAATCAACCATTTTTTTCAAAACACTTAATGAGGAAAATCATTAGATAAAAATTCACCAAAATAATGCACCCTTCCAAAAAATTTCCTTTTTTGAATCATAATAATTTGATAGGATGTTAAAAAATCATTTTAAAAAAGTAATCTTGCATTGAAAACATTTGAACACATTTATAAAAAATGATAAAACATATTTAACAACTCTTTCATGAGTTTAAAAAAAATTGATCTCCGCCATGTAATTGATAACATTTTTATAAAAATCAATTTTCATTTTAAAACTCCTCCTAAATTAAATTTTTGAAACCCAGAACTTTTAAGACAATGCATGATAGTAAAAATAATTTACAAAAAACCATAACACCTAGTTTTAAAATAGGAACAGTTCATAAAATTCTTCTTTTAAATGATACACCAAAACTAATTTTAAAAAAAAAACTTAAAATTCAGTTTTAACATAAAACTAGCTTTTAAATCACCATTATAAACAAAAATAGTATATTAAAAACACTCTTTGATCCATCTACAAAAAAAGAAAATCACATTATGAGATATTTGAAATCAAAAGAGGTTAAAACTAAAAATCTAGTGTGGATATAGATTTGTGCATGATTTCGCCGCAAGGTTTGTCGAATCATGTGCCAACCGTGTAAAATCCTATGAAGAGTTCACAATACCATACACATGGGTTATTCATTGTTTTCATACTATTAAATCAATGGTTTTATTCTAATCGTTCTTCCATTGTTACCCAAAAATCTCAAGAAACCACTAAAATATCTAATTCAACTCAATAGGGATAAAGATATTATAACCTCGTGTCAAAACGCATAAAAAATAATTAAAATATAATAAAATTAAATACTTAATCATTATTACTCATGTAAACTCGTTTCTTATCATGAATGATAGTGATAAATAACCTACACATATCATACCTCATGATTTTTGAAGTCTTGGATCCATACAACAAGACTCGTCAAATAAAGAGTTCTTTGATACTATTTTGTAATGAATATTCTAGACTTAATTGACCAAATCACCTGAATTGTTCCTTCACAAGACCCAAAGAGTGTTCTCGATTTCCAATAGCTCAGGGAAAGAACCATAGTATCAATCTATATACAATTGGGATTGATTTTACCCTTTAATAACATTAAACAAGCATTGTAAACGTTTTTGAGTATCTGGAATGGTGTGTTTATACATTATACATCCATGGATATAAACTAAATATTAAAAAATAAATAATCAAAACAATGTATTCATAAGAAAAATAGCTAAAAACTCACTTATTATACAAAACATCAGAGTAATACATAATCAAGTCTCTTTGTAAAGGAAAATAAAATTCAAATAGATAATATTTCAAAATTTTCCACTAAAAGAACATCCCAAAATAAACCAACAACTAAGACACAGCTCGAACATCTCCATGTGACCCATGTTCACCTACCTCCACCAAAATTTACATAAATTAACTACATGAATGACATCCAAATTGAGATCATAACCTCAAAACATATATGAAAACATAAAATCTATATATACCCATATAGGTGTGTATATAGGATGTGAGCTAAATGGTCCTAGTAAGATTTAACCAAATATTCAATTAAGTTTCATTTATAATACATTTCACAAAAAAAATAGTCTGAACACCATTTTAAAAATGTTTCAAAAAAGGAAAGTATAATGGAATGAAATATCATACATTTATCTCTTTTCAAAATCCAAAGGTAAAACCTTTTTGGAAAATAAAATACAACCATGATTAAGATAAATACATTTACACTCATGTAGATAAAAAATAATTTAAAATCATTCTTTCAAAATCCAATTTTTATCGACCAATGGATGGAATCATGCATTTAAAAGTGAAAAAACTTTAAAATATTAAAAATTTGGACTTCAGAGCTTATGAAAATAAATAAAAATCAATTTTATTCATTCAAAACATTTCTAAAAACACATTTTATAATAAAAAACGAAACTCAACCATAATTTAAATATGTCATATAGATCAAATGAGATCCATTATAACAATGAAGTATAGTAATAGTAAATAAAAATAAATTGTTGCAACATGTCCATTAAATGTAAAAAGGGATGAAAGAAATGTGTGTAGTGGGGATATCTAAGCTAATATAATCAAATGAAAAATAGAGAAAAATGGATAAAACTATAAGAGATCTCTTTTACCTTAGTCATGTGATATAGGTTGTAGAGGAGATCCAAATTAAGTTAAATCGAGTGGAAGAAATCAGCAAGTAGTTATTAAAGAATAAGAGGAAGTAGTGCACACATTGAAGTAGTAAAAGGGAATTGAGATTTCTTAAAATAGAATCATAGTGGAAAAAAGGTAATGAATAGAAAGAGAGAATGAAAAAAATAATGTAAAAAGAAACAAAAATGGAAAACTCCTAAATCGCCTGGGTGTTGGAAAACATATAAGCAAAAGAACCTTACACGGAACCCAAACAAGCAATCAATGATTGAAGAGGAGGAGAAAATAACATATCTTGGATTCGAGCCTTGATTTGTTAGAGAGAAAGAAGAGGAGGATCACTGGCGGGAGGGGACTTCCGTGAAAGATTAAGAATCGTGACTAAATCAGTTGCGGTTAGGGTTATTTTAAATAGATTAGGGAGACTTTTATGAGTGCTTTTAAAAAAGCGCTAATAAAGATACCTTTTATCGACACTAAATTAATAAGCGTTGATAAATCTCTATCTTTATTAGTGCTAAAACTTAAGTGCTGATAAAGGATTTATAATTATAATTATAAATAAAAAATTGTAAATATATTTATAAATATTTGTATATTATTATAAATTTATTTATATCACTATATATATTAATATAATTATATATATATATATTAAAAAATATTAATTATTTGAATATATTTATTATAATTTTATAATTATTTAAATATATAATTATTTATTTATAATTATATAAATACTTCTTTCAAAAAATTATATTTTTTTTCAGGCGGTGCTTCCAATAGTGGTGGGTAGGTCTCGCTCAGCGGGATTCCTCGATGGAGATAGGGTGTTCGGAAGCCAACATCTTGGATGGGCAGTAGGTTTCGAACAACACCGATGGAGTGGCGAAGAGACAACTGGATCGGATGGTGCATGTGGCAGCATTAGTGACTTCTTAGTGTTGCACGTGAATGATGGTTCGTTAGTGGGATTTTGATGGTGCCATCGTCGATGGGATGGACCAAGGCAGGCAAATGGGCGGCTCTTTCAGAGGCTGACTTCCATAGCATTGGGCCTTCAGCATCGTGAGTGGTGGTGTCTATTGTTGGAGGTATGTATGGGTCCCAGGTGCATGGGTCTGAAATAGGCATTGGAGTCATGTTGTAATGGGTTTAATGTCCTATGGGCCTATGGACTATGTAATGGGCTCCCTCTACCCAATAAAAAGAGGTGTCTCATGGTTTAATAAAATAAAGGAGGGGATTCCCTCCTACTTATATATATATATATAATTATTTATTTATAATTATATAAATATTTTAAAAAAAATAATATTTATATATTTATATATTTATATATTTATATATATTTAATATATATATATAAATATAAATATAAATATAGTAAATATATTCATTATTTAAATAAATTTATTATAATTTAATGATTATTTAAATATATATAATTATTTTTTTGTAATTATATAAACACTTTTTTTAAATGATATTTATTTATTTATAATTATAAATATATAAATTTATAAATATAGTAAATATAAATTTATAAATATATTTATTTACAAATATATTTTTAACATTATTAATGAATATATAATCTTAAATGCATGCATGTTAAAAATGAGTGAAATTGAATAGTTAAAAATGGGTACACTTTAATTTTTTTGAAAAAATTGATAATTTTTATTAATTAAATATAAATTATTAAAAAAATATGCATATATATTGATATAAAGATGAATACATATTGCAAATATTAAAAAATAGTAAATAAATATATATATATAAATATTATAAAATGATTCCAAATATATATATATATTAAAAATGAATAAATAATACCTAACTATAATAGTATTAAAAATAAATAAATAAAATTTACAGATTAAAAACATGATATATTAAATGTATCATGTTATAATGAAATTCTAAAATGAATACTAAAATTTGAATAAATTACATAAATATTAGATGTATGTGTTTCTATATAATATTTCATTAATTACAAAAAATATTTGTGTGTGTGTGTGTTGTATATAAAAATGTGTTAATTATGTATGTGTATATGTGAAATCAATGTAGCACACATTTGATATATGTTAAATTGAAAAATCATACGACATTGAATTATGTCCATTACTCGATGCAATTAGTCTGTATTTTTAATTAATAATAAATTTTAATTATAAACCATTCTTCACTAAATGTATGAGTTATTTAATGTAAGAATAAATATTTTGTATTGTATAAATAATATTTTAGGAAATATTATATATATTAATATATATATATATAGAAATATATATATGAATATATTTCTATATTAAATGTATTAATGAATAGCTATGTATAAAACCATTAAAAAAATAAGACATTAATATGTTTTTAATTATTACATTTTATTAATTTTCTATATTTATATTTAATATATATTATTTATTACTATTTATAATTAACATGTTCAATAATATTGAATATTCTTATATCGAATCACGGGGGGGCCTAAATACATGTTTCCTATTTTTCCTCCCTTATTTAGAGCATATAATAAGTCCAAATGATATTGTTTCCCTACCAACTCATGCATTCTCACCAATGTCTATATAAAAACATCATCCTATCTCCAAAACACCAGCTTTGATACCACTTTTTCATGACCCCCCCCCCCCACACACACACACACTAGTACCCCTTCTGGGATGGAAATGAAGATAGGGGTGATGACCCCTCAAAACCCACCTCCAATAGGCTATGAGTTGACAACTAAAACTAAGAGTATATAATCACAAATAGGAGGCATTAACCTCTATATATAAATTTAAGGAATAATATATAAGATGAGATAATACTAATCAACGCCATGCATAAATAAATAAGAAATCTCAATACATGAATGTGATGTCATACATAATGGAAACAACTGAAAAATACCAAAGGAAATCCTAGGTAGTAACCATTAACTCCAATAACTTCTAAACAACCACTCTAAGTTAGTAATGTGCTACTCGATCACCAGTTAGCTCCTACATACCTAAAAATAGTTTATATATAGGTAAGGTGAGTATACAAGTATACTCAGTGGGATCATCCCTAAAACCTCCCATGAAAAATGTGAAAGAATCAAACTAAAACCTAGTGACTAACCAATAAAACCAACTCATTACTTAAGAAGGTAAAACTATATCTCATCCTCGCCATGGATCCCTCACTAAGTAATGCATATAAGAAAGAAATCCATATCGAAACATGTGTGTGTGTGTGTGAAAGGTACCTTGCTTCCACATCCTCACCGGTGTGTCACTCTCATGCTCTAATGACTCATGTCTTGTAATCATACCTCCCATAAGTCACCATGCCCTAAATTGGAAACCATGTCCTAGCCACATCATTTTCTCATCCTTCATCTCATACAACTCATCATATCCTCATCGTTGTCTCATCCCGCAGCCAAGTAGAAGTCTGAAATCCATTATTGCCTGTGTATTGTGCATTATACCTCAAGCCAATACAACCCAAGCATTTACTTTAATGGGAAGCCATAACCACTACAACCAAATACAAGTATGTGATGTAGCCTCAAGCCATTGTAAACTACACATAAATGTATATTTATATTGAGATCCATCACAAACTAGGTGAGACCATACCCTATACCTTATGTTGTCACAGCTTGGGTATACCCACCTAATATACTATAGTCAGAGGGGGAGTAAAGGAGAGGGAGAAATTGGTCATTTGTTCCTCACCAACCTGGATGTTGGGGAAAATATCCTCCAAAAAAATTGGGTATCGGTTTCCCTATTGATTAGGGTGGTGAAGCATATGAAATTAGAAAATATAAAAGTAGCATCACACATAACCACGCTAATGGAAAATACCCATCCATAGAGTCAAACTGTAGCTATTATCTCATAAGACACTCGACCGTCATCACTAAGGCCTAGGAGAATAGTTCTAAAACATGCACACAAGAATCAAGATTAAAATATTTAACCATTTCCACTTAGTAACTAGAAATTTATATTTATTTATTTAATAATCCATCAATTTATCTATCATTAATTATCCCAACACTAAATCTGATTCAACCATTGTATTTCATCACAAGACAACATGCTTTCATAAATTATATTACAAATACATATTCAATATTTATGCTCTTCAAGAATTTAATTCCAACCATCTTATAGTTTATCATTTAATTACACCATTTATCATTACTACCAGCAACAACACCCCATCACATGGTTTAATTTATTAATCCATTTATCATTCTATAATTTTTTTGTACTTAAGGACTCATCCTAAGCTACCACGACCAAAGATGCACTTGTCTTGCATAGATCCAAACTACATCAATCAGTTGGAAACCATAACAAACAATATCCAACAAACAATCCATTTAAAAGTGATCACCAAGCATAAATTAACTTTCATCATATCTCTCAACTCATTTTAACCACCTTGATGCCATCCCTAACACCATTTTGCATAACACATTTCATCCTGACATCGCCGGCATCAATCCATTACTAGAACACTGGGAAAACCAGCCCATTTTTTCACTAAATACCAACCATTCCAAGTTCACAATAATCACATCAAGTCTATACCATCTTGGAGCATACATAAAAGGAAAAAAAGTTATTTTTAGCATGACGCGCTCATGGGGAAACTAAGGTCATAACACTGAGGAATTCGAGCCTTTATCAAAGAAGAATGGGTCCTCTCATCCCCATTAATTTATCTTTAGAAAATAACCATTTCATTACCATATTTAATTAGATAATTCATTATAAATAGTTTCAACAATAATAAGCTACCTATAATCAATAATTATCCATAACTAAGAATCAATTATAAACATGATTTAAGCACAACTTCCATATTTTATCAATTTTAAGGAAGAATGATAATCAATTTGCATAACTCTTCCATTGATCATTACATCATTATGGATTTAAATTATTTATAAATTTCTAGAAAATTAATCATGCTAATAATAAAAACAACTACAATGAATATACAACACACTGTTTATAAAATCAAGAGGCAATATCAATATAACATAAATCACGTGCAATCACAATGAACCAATTCCATTTAATTCTTGATTCTTAGTTCTTATATTCCTTAGGTTGATTCTATAATTACCCAAATATCTAAATCATGATAATATGACACTTTCACATAAATAAAAGGATAAATAATGAATCTTCTACCTTGATTAGAAGTTAAATGTTCTTCGAGCAAGAACGAATGTTCAAGGATCAACCACCACCAAAGAAAACACCACTGGAGACTAAGCATATCAAACCACTATCAATTATTTCTTTAACCTAAACCCAGGAATAGAGGAATATATCTACAAAAATCCTCTATAAGAAATGAGAAAAAGGATAATGAGAAGAAGATGATAAGAGAGAGTAAATTGATTCGAGACTTCAATCTGATGATCCAGGGTATTTAGACTCTCAAGGATGAATATGGTGAGTGGTGAGAGGGCTAGGGTCATATAGGGATTAATATAAGAAGAAAAAAATTAGAACCTAATGAAATTTGACCTGATATTTATAGAGGAATCCTAAGTAGCCTCTACCACAATATAGTGGCATAAAAAATGCCTATGGTGGATACAGTCAAAGATAGGTCATATTTCCCAAAAGTTTGAAATGGAAGAATCCATGAATCTCATGTGTGTTTTAAATCACATTTAAAACCATTGAAAACTACCATTACCTGCACCACAGTGTGGTAAATGGTGTTCCAAATGCCTAACAAGCCACCATGGCCTCCATCATACCATAAGGGAAACCCCTTCATTATTACCTCCTCCCTCAGGCACAGCTCGAACACACCTCTAGAAGAACCACCACACCCAATCCCTATGCATTTTTATACTCTTATTTCTCATAGGTATCCCTTAATAAGCACCATTCCTAGAAAAACAGGCATTTCAAGGGTCACCATTTTACATAGGAGAACCTTGAAAATCCCATCACAACACCATGCCTAATGTCCTAGGTGTTTCCTCATTGGTCCTTCCCTATAAGGAGAACCCCAAGGAACCCAGCGATTCTACACCATCCACTATGTTGTAGATTCCTTCCCCATTTAATATAGGGGAAACACTAAAAATTCCTTTCAAAATGGACTCCCAGAGCATTTTTCTCCTCGTGGAGCATCCCAGTACCAAACAGACACCTCGAGTATTTCAAGGGTCCATGTTTCATACAGGTGACCCTTACATAGAAATTAGATCACCCTTATATGACTGATCCTAACATGAAGACCCTTGCGTGAGTTTATAGATCTTTCAAGGACCCTGAAGTGAGCCAAGTTACCCTTACTCAAGATAAGAGTATCCTTATGTAGGTTCAAAATAACCTTTACACAAAATAGAAATAACCCTTATGCAAGTTTGGATACCTTTATATGAGATAGTAAATAACTTTATGTAGTGGATAAAAACCAATATTACCCTTATGAAATGAAGGAGAATGGGGTTTACGTAAGGTAAAAAAGTTTACATTTACATAAGGAGGGGTCATGTGTAAGGGTAAAAAAATTAAGGAAAATTAAATTTTAAATTAAAGAAACTTATAAATAACAAATAATAGTCTTTAAACACCTTCAAGGAAAAAGAATAAGAAAAAATAAGGGTTCAGGGAAATCCAAACCCTTATGAACCTATTAAAGTTCCAATCAACTCAATATAATCTCTCAACCTCACCTTATATGTAGCAGGATATAATGAAAGTAAATCACACAGGGGTTTACAAGGTTCGTAATAAAAGTATACTCCTTTAAATGATTGGTTGGTATCCTTAATCATGTATTCGACACTATCTATACAAATGGTTAAACCAAAAACCTTCCCAGTCTGGTCAATACAGAGTCACGTTGTGTTCCATCTCTTGAGTCACACAAGAGAGTATTACAACTCCACACTTCCCCGCTACAATGTATGATCCAAAGTGGAAAGATTTATGTAAATTCCTAGTTTCTTATAAACCAAATGAAAAATGATCTTTCTCAATGTATAAACTAGATCAATAGGTCCGTACATGTACACCTTCAAGTCTATATGTATATGTCTTCTCCAGAACATGAACATTTGTCTTGCTCAGCTTTCTAGATCTTCATGCAATTAGGATCTCCTCAACACTTAGAAATACTCAAGCACGATAGGTATACTTCTCCTTTAATGACTCTATACTTTTAACTCCTTATTATCTCTTTGATATAGTGTAGTATGAGGCTCTCACTTCTTCATAATTCTCACACTCATTGTTTGTGAGTTCTCTCAATATTTCCCGCATTGTTTTGTTCATCGCTACCTGAATTTTTATATTCATAAAATAATATTGTGGATAATATTTTCCAAAATGTAATTTTAAAAACTCCTCAATATTTGGTATTAGAAGCGAACTCATCTAATTTAAATTGTTCAATGATATTTCAGATTTATTTATCTCATTCAAACTTATTTGAATCTTGGTCAGCATCCTCTTTTAAATTTACAAACGGGTTGGGATAATTTCATTGTGTGATATTTCAAATGTAACACTTTAAATTCCAAAAAAAATCCATATCTTTTAATTCTTTTTAAAAAAATCCATGTAAGCATATAGGTTTTCATGCATCTTATGCGACATGGAAGTTGACTCGTAGTGTGACACACATCTCACCTTCTGAAATCTTCTATGGTTGATATTCCTTTAATATCATTTTGGATCATGGTCTACATGAATGATCATGATGTTTAATCCATGAAAAATACAACAACCACATAATCAAATTCATATTTCATTAGTAAATGAATTATGGAATTCAAAGCATTAATCCCTTTATGTGAATCTTAGTTGTGGATCCACTTATGTGATGATCCCCTTGCATCGATGATGTTCATGTGAATCACATTACGTGGATCACTCTGCTACGAATCCATTTACATTATCACTCTAGTTATGGATCCCCTTATGTAGATTCTTTACATGGTGAACCTGTTGTGAATCCCTTTACATGATGGATTCAGTTACATGAATCCCTTTATGTAAGACTTTTACATGGGAGTCTCTTTATGTAGATTCCGGACTTAATCAATTTTTCAGTTCTTCTCCAAATAAAACTAGAGAATTCACAAGCAACCTTTATCCACCTCAACCCTTCTCAAAATATTCTCTAACACTTCCACACCAACTCATAATCATCTCAAATCTTTCTAGGAATTATCTGAATAATTCCAACCTTTTTAGATTTTGTCCAATCATCTTCACTTTCTTTAATAACTACCTTATCAAGTATGACATCCAATGCCAATGCTTAAATACTCCATTTATATTTTCCTCCAATACTTATTCCAAACTGTTATAGACACTATATTCTAATTATAACTCATATTTAGCTTTAAGGAATAGCAAATCAATCATTTCATGTTCATATTTTTTCTTTGTCTTGAATATATCTAAGTAAGAACTCCAAGTTGCAACCTCAAACTTCCTTTTCCATTTATCACGGTAGCACCTTTATCATATCATCACACTTTGAATTTACTACTCAAAGTATTATTAACAAAAAATAAAACTTCTTCATTTGGGCACTTCACAAAGAAACAAATCTATAAATAAAGAACTCTGTAATGAATTTTGAGTTTGTTACTTTAGAAACTACTAGAAAATAAGCAGAGTGGCTATGATCACTTTTATCAAATCTATCATTATAGCATATGAAAATTTATCTAGTTTCTATACAATATAGTGGTCAAGAAGTTTTGTATAGGGAATATAACAATATTTATAATGGAAAATCAAGACATGTTAGTCTCATACATATATATGTGAGGTAGTTGATGCAAGATGGTATCATAATTGTGGACTTTGATAGATTGGGCCAAAATTGGGTGAATCCGCTAAAAAGGGACTTTCAAGGGAGTTGGTATAAAAAACTCCCTTAGTGGGTGGGTTTTAGGTCCTTTAAAAAAATAACTAATGATGGGACCTTAACTTAACATGTGATAATTTCTCATGCATAAGTTTAATGTAGGAAAATATATCATATGTGTTAAGGAAACACTATAGGTATATTACATCCTGGAAAAATGGTATTTGGTTCCCATGAGAAAAGAGGGTGAGTTTAAAACTCTTAATGAAACAAGGAAATCAAACAAGTGTTAAAACATGGGAACACTTTTTGGTTCACTTATGTGAATGTATGAATGGGGCACCTCCAAAGAGCTTGTGACTTTTCCTCTCGAACATTCATGAAATGATAAGTGACCCATGTTCATAATAGTGTCTAGGTGTAGGTGAATAACTGAGGAATTTAAATAGACTTATGTAAGACGAATCCAGCTAATAATAAGAGTTACATGTTGAAAGTAGTGTCCAATAGTTTATCTATTCATCTTTGATTTGTCTCTACTATATAATGGTTCAAATAAAATGATACCTTTATTCATGAAAGTTCTTTCTAAGAGAGTGCTTCTTGATTTTTCAAAAGGTTTTTTTAAATATTTCAAAATGGTGGGGGATTTTTTGATTTTTAATTGTTTTAAAAATATTTAAAAATGGTTTTTTATCTTGGTTCTTAAAGTGGAAGACTTTTGGGATCCCATATCGGAAAGTGGGATGGAGTGGGGTCTCCTTTATAAGGGGAAACACTTTTATCATTATTTGAAATGATAAAGTACAGAGAAAATATCCAATGGGGGATGGTGTGCTTCACCACCCACACATGAGGTTGTGCACATGCTCGATTGCATAATGTGACACTTAGATGGTGCACTTTACACTTCACATGTTGCATCAATGCATGAAGGTGCCTTTATTTTTCTCGATGGATTGGTAGGGTGTACCAATTGAGACCCAAACCCAAACTGGTACGTCAAGTTGGACAAATTAGTTCACCAAATGCATACGATCTGGACCATCGATCAAATCAGACGTGATCTAACAGACACATTCATTTTCTATCAAGTGTGATCTGGGTCACTTATTCGACTAGGTGCTATATAACAGACATAATTAATTCAGATAGGATATGTTTTTTTTCAGAATAGGTTTCTACCCAATTACAAGGAGTGAGATACCTTATTTGAAGGGGTACTCTAATTCTTGTAAAATAAAGTCTTTATTGGATGAAAATATAATTCAATTAAATTAAATTTCATGTACTTCAACCTCTCTTAAAGATTAAAATTTCTCTAAAGTCTTCTACATACAAGAGTATTTATTGGGGCACTGTAGAAAAGACACTTCAATAATCTATTGATTCCAAATATTATTCAAGGTTTTCTCTTAACTAAGTACAAGTGTAGAATAAGTCATTGTTGTATCTTAAAGTGGATTCATCACCAACCCATTGTACAACTGATTTGGTGGGGTTGGATCTACTTTTAAGAAGAGTGATATCGTAACGTGCCTCGATAAGCTTTATCTACTGTCATCAGAGCAAAGTCCATAACATTACCCACACTACTAGAGATCTGGATAAGGGATGCGCCAGATTTTATTATCACTAAGCAGAAAGTGCTAATAAAATTCGTACTTTTATTAGCACTAACTAAAAGCACTGATAAAGGTAACCTTCATTAGTGCTACAAAAAGTGTCAATAAAGGTGTGTCCTTTATCATCGCTCTTTTTAGTGTTGATAAAAGATATATTTATCAGTGTTATTCTTAGCAATGATAAAAGTTTTTAATAAAAAATATTTTTAATTTTTTTTTTTTTGAAATAAATAGATACATGAATTGGTCACCTAATTCATTCCCTAAAGAAATTTATTAAATCAAAAGTATTACAATACAAGCTCGAGGTGTAATGAGTTTAAACCAACCAAAAATAAGAGCTGAACATGAGATATATCAAGGAAGCTCACTCACCTAAGGCCAAAAATACAGCAAACCCGTGAAAGCTTCAAGGCCTCAAACTGAGTCAAAGGTATTCTGTATACAGGACTTTGTCTTGCCCAACATCATCAGCAGCAGCACATCTGATTTCTACTTCTAGGATTTTGAGGCTCTCCCTCAATGTTGCTCCACTTACATAACTTTCTTATCACATAGCTTTAGCAACCCATGCAGTTTTCTCTTTGTTAAAACTGCATTTCAACATAAATAGTGCAACGCAGGGCTAGACAATGATCGATGTTCAGCTTGGTGATCATTGAATTGTTGCAACCATCATAAAATAACATCATCAAAAAAGCACTGTGAATCCAGAATGAACAACACTGATCATAAATAATCATGGAGTGTGTTTAGGCACCTGCACCAACCTCTTACAAAAAAAATTTCGCTTGATATCGAGATAAGTTTCCGCTGATATTTCACCGTTTCTGAACCTTTGATAGGCCATTTGAGATTCCAAGTCTCTACCCACCTCCTCGGTATAATGGTCTGCATACTTCACAACTGGGTTAGAGCCAACATTTGGGTTATCATCAAGGGGTGTAAAAGAAGAAACAACCTCAGGCTGTGAAGGAGAATTAGTATCCATTGTAGACGGATGAACCACATTAGTAGATGCTATAAATTTAGTGTTATCCTTTTTAGAAGCATCAAGAGATCTCATGACCATTGTTCATTCCAGGTGAGAATAATCCCTACGTTTCCTTGTTTTTTTGGGATTAGGAGTAATGAATCCATCAGCATCCACCATTTTCCTTTTGCCTTTTCTAGAGCTTGATTTCAAGAAATCTTCCTCAATTTGAGTGGCTTTCTCATCAGCATCCAGTAAGGATGTGCAGTGAGGCTGTGCTGGGCAAGAGTCCGGGTCAGATTGAGAAGTCACAAAAACAATAATCATATTTATATATTTTTTAATAATTAAAATATATATATAATGTTTAAAAAAAGTATTTATAAGATTATAAATATATAATTATAATTATAATTATAATAATTTTTTTAAAATAATAAATATATTTATTATATTTAGAATTATATCTTTATAATTTTATATAAATAATTTTTAAATATATTTATTTATATTTATAATTATATAAATAAATAAATATTTAAATAAATATATGTCTCTAATGAATTTGGTCAATAAATATATATATCAAGAGATGATGATGATATTCATGGACATGATTGGCGTTATTTATGTTTATACACTGATGCGTGAGTATGTATAATTGATGTTATATGATCATAAGCTTATTTATAGACATGATTGTGGGTTTTTATGTTCCAAATGTTAAGATTACCTATATTATGATGACACATGCAGATGTTATGTATTCACGACTCGTGAATGTTCATTTATACATTGACACCCTTATTAATCATGTTTTCTGTATATATATGTGATGACTCATTTTTTATAATCTATACCTTATTAGGTATGATTCATTCATATTATACTATCATTAACTTATTATGTTCCCATAAATACTTATAAAATTACAATAAATATATTTAAATAATAAATATATTTATTATATTTATAATTATAAATTTTTAATTATATATAAATACTTTTTAAATATATTTATTTATAATTATAATTATATATATATATATATTTAAATAATTATAAAATTACAATAAATACATTTATTATTAGTTTATAAATATATATATATATATACAAATATTTATAAATATATTTATTTATAATTATAATTATAAATAAATATTTATTTATTTAAATAATTATAAAGTTGTAATATATATATTTATATATTAATAAATATATAGATATAAATATAAATATAATTATATAAAAATATTTATAAATATATTATATTAGGTGATTGGGGGTACAATTACATTAAACACATGCACACCGCACACACACATGCCTAAAAGGTAGGTCATAGCCCCCCAAGGGATAACCCACCCAACCAGCCACTTTATTACATTATATATATATTGGCTTGAAGGCCCAGTGGGCATCAATCCCATTACATGACCCATAGGCCTAAACTTTTGGCTCAAGGCCCATTCTATGAAAAATACTGCTAGAGTACTCCGACTGCTACAATACCTGCCACCACTACAGTACCCATCGCTGCTACAATGTTGTTTGCCGCTGCTACAGCACCCTCGCTGCAGTGTTGTTGTGGTACCTGCGCTCCATGGGATTTGAACCCCCAACCTTTGATATAGAATTACGGGATGCTTATCACTAAGTCAAACCCCAACTACAAATTTATAAATAAATTATTAATTTTAGATATTTATTAGCACTTTTTTAGCACTGATAAAGATATCCCTTTATCGGCGCTAAAAACGCACTGATGAAGAGTTGTTTTATCAATGCTTTCGATTTTAGAGCTGATAAAACTTCTCTTTATCAGCACTTTTTTTAAAGCAATGATAAAAGGCTTATCCTTTTTTTAAATAACCATAACTGATTGTCTTCTATCACACACCTTTAGGCTATCATGGAAGCTGACTGTCATCGCACCACCGCTCTCGTCGAACCCTGATGTCACCATGTCACCACTCTCGCTTAACTGTACTAGTGCCTTCATGCCGCCACTCTCGCCGAACCATATTCTCACCGTTGTTACTCTCACCAAACCCCACTGCCTCCTTGCTGAACCCCACTACCACCTCACCGAACCCCACTATCAACGCATCTCTATTATGACTTTGCTAAACATTTTCGATGAATCAAGACCCTCAAAACTAAAGGTATTCTATTAAAATGTTGTTTTTATGTATTCCTCAATAAATTCTCTTAATGGTTCACTTTTTTTTATTCTTGAACAATAGTGTGTACAGTACCCCCTTTATGTTATTCTTGTGAAATTTGTCGTGTCTCTAGTTATGGTCTTAGGTTGTTAAAAGTTAAAAATGATTTCAGTAAATTGATACGGTTTAGTTATGTGATGGGACATTTGGTTTGGAAATATTTTATTTAGTTTTTATGAATGTGATCTACCAAAATTTTGATTTTATGTTTTGGGTATAATTAATGATCTTTTAGTATAAAAGTTTTTATAGGAAGTAGTTTGATTATTGATATGGTAATGATGGTATTTGGGGAATTGTGAGTTAGAGTACCCTATATTCATTATGATAAAAAATTAAAATTCTTCTTGGCCTTTCTAATGTGTACGAATGGTTTTTATTTAGGTAAATGCTTGGTTTTTCATTTGGGTGGGTCCTTAGTTACTTTTGGTATGTTTCCATCTTTGGACAAAGATAATTTCAATATGGTTATAATAGTCGAATTCATATTAATTCAAATGTTTTAACACACCATAATTGTATACTTTTAGGTATTAGTAATGTCATAAATGAGATCTAGTATCAAATTAAAGCAATTAACCCATGATGGGTGAATTTCAATAGATGCATGATTACCCAAACTATGTATTTCACTATAGGGGTTATTTATTGGTTAGTGCTCAATTTAGCCAATTGAGAATCCAAATCATGTATTTTGGGAAAATTTTAAGAATTTTTACTTATTTAAATTATAATGATTTTATAATTATGTTGTTTTTGTGAATACTTTCATTCCTTAAAATATGGACAAATAAATGTATTTTAAATTAAAATATAAAGTAAATTTTGGAAAATATAACTCTTTAAAATGAATATGGAAGTTGAAATCAAAAAGTTTTAAGGTGTATTTAATGATTTATTTTCAAATGATTAGGGAAAGATGTGTTTGGTTTAATAGACTTATAAGGAATTAAAGGTTTTCTTAATTTTTATTTTATAAAAAGAAAATCACATGGATAGTTTAAGACTCAAGATTTTACTATAATAAACATTTCATTATAATAGAAACTGTACAATACATATTCTTTTATTTCATTATTGTAATGCAAAAAAAGATACAAAATTAATGTAATGAACCAACTCAGGTCAACTTCCCATGTCACCCGAGTCGATTTGTCACAAGGCCCGAAGTATGTTCTCGATCTCTACAGGCTAAAAACAAGAACTAAGGGAATCAAACACTACTGAGAGTGGAATTATAGGTGGAAACCCTAAGGGTGAAATAAGTTTCATGTGTATGCTAAGAAAGGCATTCCTTGGACTAATGATAGAGGAATTATAGGAGGCAACCCAAAGAGTGACATAAGTGAAATTATTTCTATGTAATACAAAAATAGATGTCCTACATGTGGTAAAATGGGTAATAAAGGTGGTAACCCTAGTTGAATATGGATATAGAACTTTGGTTGGGAAATTTCCAACCTCTTTAATTGAATATTTATATTTTAAGCTAGGAAAGTTCCAAGGGGTTTTTGAAATATAGCTTTGTATCCTAAGTTTTTTCATAAAAAATATCTTCCTTGTGAGTTTTAATAAAGTAAATCCATTTAAAATTCTCATCCCTAGATTTATTCAAAACCATAAAATTCAAATTTAAATTCCTAAAAGATTTAGAGAATTATTTCTATCCATTTAAAATTCCACTTCAAAACCCCTTCTTAAATTTCAAATTCTAGTTTACACACAATGTTTTAAATCTAGTCACTTTTTCCATTTAAAAAAACATTTAATCACATTGTTGTATTAAATATTTTGGGTCTTTTGTAACAACCTTGATTTTCTCAAAGGTATGAATTTTTGTTTAAAAAAATATAATAATTTATTTTTTTTATTTGTGAAACCATTATTATATTTCAAAAGTCATATTTTTTATTATGAAAATGGTTTTCAAATGATATAGATTTTATTTTTTTATATTTCAATTATTACATTCAATATTTGTATTTATAAACTTCCTTTAATAAGTTTTTGTTTTTGATCATGTGGGATAATAAACCATTTTTCAATATTTCCATTTTTTCAAGAAATTCATGAGATGCATCTATAATTAAATATATTTTGCACATTTATTTTGTTAAATATTAATATTACTGAATCAAATAGGATGGATATGAATAAAGAATGGATGGATTCCAATCATATAACCAAATAGTATGGAGATGAAGTGAAAAAGTTCATCAATTTTTCAAAAGATCATGCATATGACCCTTATCAAATATTTTTTTTATGTTGTTGTTATTCAAGAATAATTAGTCCAGAGGAGTTAGAATAACACTTAATCTATCACAAAATTGATCGAAGTTATGAATGTTGGAATAAAAATTGGGAAAAAGAAAATGTAGCTAGGTATTGGGATAACACAGCATTTTATGAATCATCTGATATGATTACAAGTGTGGACAATGAAGAAGACTGTTTGTTGCTGAATTTATGTAATATAAATTAAATGTTAAACCACTTCTATAGATAATGAATTTTTCACGTACTGGTGCTCCAAATCCTAAGGAATAATATAGGTCACTCAACCTACTGCTACTCCTAGTGCAGAGGAACAATGACCTTCTACACATGGTGGTGCTCCCAATCCCGATGAACAACAAGTTTCTCAATTTGTTACTTCTCCCAGTGCAAAGGTACAATGACCTTTTACACATGTCGATGCAACTGATCTAGAGGAACAACATATTGATGATCTTTAATCTAAGGAAATGGTAGGCGATGAAATATTGATGATGTAGAAAAAACAGGAGCATCGTAGTTTGATGATGTTAACAAAAATCATTAAGGTGAAAAGAAAAGGCATCAAATTCAAGGTCGGATGGAATACATGGGGTGATCATGTTAACCCAAAAAGGCAATGTTCAGTAGTTACATTGGACTCATCACTCGACAATGTGTGCTGATTAATGTAGATTCGTGACACCATGTTGTGCCCACGCTTAAGGCACTGATGTGAGAAAAGATTATGGTAACACTATGATGTCATTTATTTATTTTACTATAAAATAAAATAATAAAACATTGAATTACTCTTAATCATCCCTTAAAGAGTGCATTTATAGTAGATGACTACCACAATAAATATGTATTAATGCTTGCTATAAGGATTTGTATAGACTTTTTCACAATTCTAAATAGATTTCATCTTAAAGATGTTGAAGGGAAAATAAGCCTGCACCCACCACTTATATATGCACACCTCATAACCCAAGAATCATGGGATGCGTTTACTAGCCATCATGAAAATATTTATTTTTAGTTACATTGTGTCTATTAATACATTGTTTTATAATACATGTATCTAACATGAACCAACAACATAATTAAGTTCCTCTATTTATATGCAGATTGATGAATCCAAATCCAAAGCCACTTCTATCCCAAATCATGAACTATGGAAGGAGGCATGTGTAAATAAATATGGGATACTAATAGATAAAAACACACAAAAGGTGTGGGAAACATGCATAAGTATGCCATAATAAAAAAAATACTTTAAATCACTATTATATAACAATGATTATTTATTTTCTTATATTTTCTATCTAAAATAGTCATAGGAATCATCAACACCTTTATCAAATGAAAAGCTACTATTGGTGGGCTTGAAGAGGCCAGAACAATATGGCCACATCAAAGGTTTGGGTTTTGGGGTGACACCTCGAACATATTTTAAGAAAAAAAACAACAGGAGGATAAAGATAAAGAAATGGTAGAGATAAAATCAAGATTATCTTCACTTGAAGAACAACTTCATTAGCAGACTAAGTTTCTAGAAAATGTTATGGGGAAAGAAAAGATAAGTAACAACTCAATAATAACCATTGTGTAATGATCCCCCCCCCCACCAACTTTTAGGTGAGTCATTCCCATCAAAGAGTTGTCTTAGTTGAGGTAATCAATATTCTAATAATTGTTTCTATGATATGTGAATCAGAAAGAAACTGATACCTTTTTTGTATTGATATTCTACTGGGGAAAAATGACTATGATTTATATCTATAAATATCCACCCATTGCCCTGTAGCGGGGGATACAGTGTTCAATATCCAAGACGATTGTCTACACAACAGACCACTTCTAACAAATCATGTGAGAGTGGAAATTAGTGTAGCTCATGAGTCGAGCATCAATCTACCTATTCCACTTGATGACAACAATATTCATACAATCTACCAAGTTATTGGAATATTCATCACATGGCCGTCAGATCAAGTAAAAACACATGCCGATAAGGAGGTATTCATTTCCAATTTATTTTTCATGCTAAAACTTTAACAATTAATGAAAAAAGGTCTAAACCAATAAATGTTATTAAAGACAAACAAAGGAAAGGGGTGAAATGAAAGGTCAACTCAAAACCATCTAAAGTATAAACTAACCAATCGAAAAGATCTTCTGAAATCACCTTTACCTCACCCGTTCAATATTTGCATTTACTATCATTGAAGGTTCATAAAGATACAAAGTTACAAAATAGTAGTAATCACATAGTTGATTTTGAAGAAAAAAATGTATGAATATGACATTACAGACTACATTTCTCTTGAAAATGTAAATGAAATACTCAACTGTGAACGGCTAAGAGCCTCATTTTTACATGTATATATGAGGTATGTTTTCATAATTTGTTTTTCCAAAAGCTAATATACTATGTTAATTATGACTAAATACATTTCATATTTTTTGCAGGTGTATATATCAATACTAATTGAAGGTATTACCCCATGAAAATAAATTTGGACTCATTATTCCTCATGTCACTTCTACAGAACAAACAAAAATAGATTCAACAAAAATGAATGAAATGGTAAAAAAAATAGAAAAATCATTTGAAAGAAAACTTATGGATGAAAGGATCTTATTAATACCAATGATGTAGGGGTAAAAATATATATTTAATCATATCAACTATATTTTCATTTTTTTCATTACTTATTTCTTTTTTTTAAGAAACATTGGATGCTCGTTGAGATAACTTTAGATACTCTAAAGATTTATTTCCTAGATTCAATGCATGGATACCCAAAAAACTGACCACACATGCACTAGTAGAAATAGTGGCTTCAACGTCAACACTATGGTATCAGTTTTTTATAAACCGATGAAAAATGTATCGGTGGAAAGTTTTTGGTGTCGATTTTAACAATAACTGACGCCATAAATAAAAAATAATAACAATTTTTGGCATCTGTTTTCTCAAAAACCAACACTGAAAATTCAAAAAATAATAATTTTTGGCATCAGATTATGTAAAAACTAATGCTAAAAACATTTTTAAGAAATAACAGAATCAAAAAATCCTCATTTTTTGGATCTACGAAGCTTTTTTCTCGACTCGCGACGACCCCTACTATGACTCACTGACCCTCAACGACCATTGTTGTTGTTTTTCTTCGATTTTTATCATCATTTCATGATTTGTGGTCTTGATTATTCATTATTTATCATTGTTTCATCATCCACCGAATTATTTCTCTTCGTAAGTTGTTTTCTATCCAAACATTAACCATGGTTTGCTTTTATTTCTTTGTTCTTTTTTATTTTTCATTTATACAAACATTTTTTAGATCTTGTAGTGTTTATTCTTCCAAAAAATCCGTGGGAGAAACATCAGATTAAGGGTCCATTTTCCTTGTTGAACTCCAAATTTTGTATATTTTTTTTAATTTTTAAGTTAAATTATTTATCACTTAGTTATATTTTTGAGTTATTGTTTCAATTATTTGTATGTAGTTGATTTTTTTTTATAAATATTGTTGTTAAAGTTTGTTTATTTTGATAGATTTTTTATTTGATGAAATTATCAAATGGTTTTGATGATATTATGCAATGAACAATGATCTATTGTTTCATTATTCATCAATATAATGTACATTACATGTAATGACTCCATATTTTTCACCTGTTAAATTAATACAATCTTCAATACCTTTTGACACACGCGGCACTGAACTAATGTAACAACTATGTAAAATGAACTGATACATGTTAGATGATTGAAAATAATTAAATTATAATATTAATAAACCACATGTATATAATATGAAAATAAAAATTTTACTATTTTTATATTCAAAAGATATATAATTTATATTACAATAGGATTTTTTTTCAAATAAAATATGTTAAAATTTTGGATAATTTAACTTAATAAATTAAATTAACCACTTTTAAATGATTGAAACAATATATGATATTTCCATATATAAACTAATATATTATAATTAATTAATTCTCATATTCTTTTGAAATAATATTACAAAACAATAAATATTCAAATGGTCACATTTCAATAAAAACTATTTTACATTATATATAATACTTCATTTAAAAAATATAATTGTATAAGTTTAATTTGGTAAAATGAAGTTCAATTATTGATTTAGAATTTCAATATTATCATAGTATAACTTTTTGGGATTTTTTTAGAAAAAATGTATTTTCATGTAAATAATGATTAATATTTTTTTTACCAAAAAGAGGTTTTTGATAGAAGTGTGGGTCTAAGGAGTTACCATGTGGTGATTGTACCCCCTATATTAGAATGTTAATTAGTAAAATAAGTAATCATTTATCATACACAACCACAAACATTAGGGTATGAAATTAAATAAACATCCTAATATTATAATATGAGGAGTGGAAAACATACGTATAGTGACAAAATCATGATTTTATACTAAGAATGACACATATATATAAATAAATAAAAGGAAATAAATTAAAATCAAATAATAGATTAGTTTACAAAATCATTATTTTCTACTGGGAATTTCTACTGGGGTCATTACATGTGATGTCCACTAGATCAGCATGACACGCATCATGAAAAATAAATACCTTTAGTAGATTAGTTTTTATTTTATTCCTAATAATTGTTGATGTTTCCAATCTGATTACCAATCATTTTTATTGAATTTGTTTTTTTATAATTTATCAATTTATATATTTTTTTTAATATATTCATAGATTATATTGCGATATTAGGTATTGAATGGATCGTAATTGGATAAATTTATAAATAACCACTGGTGAATATGAAAAAGGACTTGATGATTTCTTGGAATTTTTTAAATGAAATCTTAAAAACATATATTTGATTTTTATCCATGTGTGAAGTGTTTGAATATGAGAAAGTTAAACTCCAGATAAATCAAGGATCATCTCATTTACTATGGTTTTAACCTTAATTATACACATTGGATATGGCATGGTTAAAGAATTGATAATTCAATATATAATGTTGATGACAATATTCATAATGTGGTAGAGGATCATATTGAAGAATTAATTCATGATTTAGATGTTGAAACCATCGAAAAAATAGCAACTATTAAATTATTTTATAGAGATTCTGAGAAACCATTATTCTTAGGTTATAGTAAATATGCAGTGTTATCAACAATTTTGAGATTAGTTAACTTGAAAGAGAGAAATGTTTGGAGTTATAAAAGTTTCTCTAACTTACTTGAGATTTTAAAAGAGATACTTCCATAAGGAAATGAGCTTCCATATTTCAATTATGAGGCAAATAAAATATTGTTCCCAATGAGATCATGGTATAAAAAGATACATGTTTCCCCAATGATTGTGTGTTGTATAGGAAAGATTGTGAATATTTATCAAATTGTCCGACATGTGGGACATCACGCTATAAGATAGATGAAAAATTCAACTCAAATTCATTCTCAGGTACTGGAATCTAACCTCATGCAAAATCAATTTTTTATACTTTCTAATAATTTCATCCAATAATACCTTCATATAATTCTGATAATTCAACTGTGATTCATTCTCAAGTACCAAAATCAAAGCTCTGCTAAATCAATTTGGTACCTTCCAATAATTCCTCATTTGAAGTGTCTATTTGCAAATTCAATTGATGCAAAAAGGTTAAGATGATATTTATATGAGTGAATCTCTGATGGTAACTTACATCACCCTAATGATTCACCGTAGTGGAAGAGGTTTGATAAAAAATTTCATGATTTTTGAAGTGAAGTTAGAAATCTCATAATGGGATTGTGTACTGATGGAATGAATCCATATAGAATCCTAATTAGCCAACATAGTTCATGGTTTTTTTTTGTATTTTACAACTTTTCCCCACATATACGTATGAAGAAAAAATATGTTATGATGATCTTGATGATTTCTAGACCAAAACAGCTGAGAAATTATATTGATGTGTATCTTTCACCATTGATTGATGATTTGAAACTACTATGGGAGACAGGTGTTAAAGTTTTCGATGCATACAAGAAAGATCATTTTCTTCTTCATTTTATGATAATGTTCACTATAAATGACTTTCCTACATATGGAAAATTATCTAGATACAGTTTTAAGGGACATAAATCATGTCCAATTTTTGGATAAGAGACTTCATATTACCAATTGTAGAATAGAAGAAAGATAGTGCACATAGGACATAGAAGATTTTTTCCAATTGATCATCCTTATCATATATTGAAAAAAGAATTTAATGGTTTATAGGAATACAATATTCTCCCATGACCATTTTTAGTTAAAGAATATTACGATAAGGTGAAAAATATTGATTTGACATTTGGAAAGAAAAGAAGTTTTGGTCTTCAAAAAAATATCTCGAAGAAACAATATAGCTTTTTTGAACTACCTTATTAGTGATTTTTAAAGATAAAACATAACATTGATGTTATGCATGTTGAGAAAAACATATGTGATAGTTTGATTGGAACTTTTTTAGACTTAAAAGGAAAGATAAAATATGGATTGCATACAATATTGGACTTGATATCAATGGAAATATTTTTAGAGTTAGCTCCCACTATGAAAGGAAACAGAACATATTTACCTCTGGCTTGTCACACATTAAGCAAGATTGAGAAGATTATTTTTTTTTGGTGTCTTCATGGTATTAAAGTAACCAGTGGATATTCTTCAAATGTGAAGAATTTTGTGTCATTGAAGGATTGAAAATTAATATGTATGAAATCTCATGATTTTCATGTATTGATGCATCAACTTCTACCAGTCGCACTGCGTGGTATATTGCTGACAGTTGTCATAAATACTATCATTGGGTTCTGTAATTTTTTCAAATCCATTTGTATCAAAGTAGTTGATCCAAATTTGTTAGATGTGTTGGAGAATAAATATTATCTTATCCTTTATCAACTACAAATGTATTCCCTGCCTATGTTTTTTGATATAATAGTTCATTTGGTGATTCATTTGGTGAGTGGGATAAGAATATGCGGGCCTGTTTATTTACGATGGATGTATCATTTTGAAAGATATATGAAAATTTTGAAGGGATGTGTTAAAAATCCTTATCGAACATAGGCCTCTATTGTTCAAAAATATGTATCGGAATAGGTTATTGAGTTTTTTACTGATTATTTGTATGAAGTGAATCATATTAGTCTCCCTATATATCAATATATGACAGTTGATAGTGAAGGTATAGGGATTCAAGTCTTAAAGGTAAAGTTAATTCCACGTGATGAAGTGATGCAAGCACATTTATACATTTTGAACAATACAAATGAGGTTCAATCATATACATCATCACATATTACTGAATTAAAGTTACGATATCCGAAAAGAAATGAAAAGTGACTCATGATTGAGCATAAAAAACATTTATTTCATGATTTAAAGAGAAATTCATCACAGATATGTCTGCATCAAAAACATTGAAATGGTTACCAGGGGTACCATTTCTTAATGTGATCACATGGTCTAGTTTTGATATTAATGAGTACACATTTTACACACAAAATCTGGATGACAAGAGTACCATTCAAAATAGTGGTGTAATGGTCATCACTAAAACACAACATTTTTCAAGTGCCAAAGATAAAAACCCAATTTTTACATCAACTCCATATTTTTGAGTTCTTGAAGACATATGGGAAATTGATTGTATTAAATTTTGAGTCATCGTATTTAAGTGTAATTGGGTTGTAAGTAATAATGGTGCGAAACATGATGAATATGGGTTTAAACTGGTTGATTTGAAAAGATTTGGTTGCAATGAGGAACAATTTATCATGGTCACACATGTCAAACAAATATTTTATGTCATTGATCCATCGAATGATCAACAATCTGTTGTTTTTCAAGAGAAAATAATCCATTTGGCTGATTAGGATGATGATGATGATGATGATGATGATGATGTTATTGATTTATATGAGGCTTCTTCATCTATTACACGATTTTTGGATAACAATGACTATAACACAAATATAGTGCATGCAGTATGAAATGATCATGCTGAAGAGATATGGGAAAACACTAAATTACTCTCCTAATTAATCTGGTGATTATTTACATTTTTTTTTGAAATTTACATGTGTAAAAACTGTATTATTTAATAACTATTTGATATTTAAATTTATAAATGTTTCTATCATTTTAGAAGTAATGTTTATATTTAATAGTTTACCTTCTATATTTTTTTGGTTAAGAATCATAACATCATTATTTTTTTCTTTAACTTACACATATGTGCCCTTTTTTACTTGCATATTCAAATTTTCCTATTTTCTAATTATTCAATTCGTTAATAATATACAGGTCTACAAGAATTTCATTATAATTGCCTATTTTAATTATAGATACATATACAAAGACTGAGGAACATGTACCAAGGTATTTATCTTTTTTCATAATATTAAATATTCATTAATATAATTATTTAACGAAAAAAACTTTTAATTTACAAAAAAAAATAATTTTAGGATTGCTGATGAGACTTCAGTGGTGGAGTCCTCTACTTTTACTGTTACAAAATCGAGTTCTCGAGTTGGTAAATGTGGAATTACACATTTACCAAAAATGTCACTTGCTCGTAGAGATGAGAGATTACATATTACTTTTGATGATAATAACAATGCAACTGGACCAAATGCAACACAAATTATAATCTATATCTCCATACAGAGCTGTTGCAGGATTAACATTTTATATCTTGATTGGAAGGTTGTCGACAAGATGCCGAAAGATCAGCTTTGGGAGATCGTAATGATGTAATATCTCAATTTATTTATTTTATCTTATTTTTTGAATATGATATATTTTAAATGACTAATTTTTATTTTATTAAATTATATACGACCTTCAATTTTGAAGAAACAAAAGCAATTAAGAAAAGATGTCTTAATTTGGTGGTAATTCGATGGAGATATTTCAAAACGAAGTTGACAAAAAATTATGTTTTTGGAAAGAGACAAAATGAAAACCCATGCCTCAAGTATGAGTTTATAGATGCAGATACATGGAATAAATTTATTTCCAGTCGACATGATGAAGAATTTCTAGTATGATAATTATATTATATTGTAAAATTTCATATATATGTACCTATTTACTTATTAGTTTACTTTTTATATAACAGGACTTTAGAAAATTCCATCAAGATTTCCAGTTGTAGAATGTATACCATCATACTTTATCATGTGGAGGGTATCATTTATTGGAGAAAGAAATGATTGAGGAAAAGTTTGAAGCACTAAGAGCTCACTCCACTAGTGGTTCTGATGAGGTTCAGTTTAGTCCTCCATCTCCCCCCACTCGCCATGAAAAATGGAAAAAAGCGAGAAGAAGAAAAAATGAAAAATATCTTATAGAAAAACCTAAAGAAGTAGCTGAAAAAATTATAAGTAAATATTATTTATTTTTCATGGATTTTTCTATTTTATAAATTAAAAACACTAATATAAAAATTTCATTTTTCATTTTAGGATGAATTTCAAGAGTAAGAGACACATGGCTCTTTTATCCCTAAGGGTAGGATGGACATCCTAACCACTGCTTTAGGAAATCCAGAACACCCCAGCTGCATAAGAGGATGTCAAGCAGGTATTAGTATTTATAAATTTTTTGGTTATTATAGTAAGCAATCAAGAAACCCAAAAATTGAATCCTTAAAAGTTGAGATGAAAGATATGAAATAGTCCATATGCGATCAAATTTAATCAGTTATGTGGGTTATGTTTAAACAATTGACAAGACAATCATAGTCTGCTCAGCCTTCCCAGTCTGTCCAGCCTGCCCAACTAGCTATGCAGCCTATACAGTCATCCCAGTCAGACCACCCTACCCAGTCTTCCTACTCAGATCCTCCACCTCCTCGCTCGGACCCAACCTTATATTGTGAGTTGTGTGCTGGAGATCCTCGTATACATATTGCAATGTTAGGACTCTTGTATTTTTTTTGGGCATTCTGTACATCACCAGCCTATATAGATGGGCCAGGTTAGAGTATCAGTACTTGATATTATTGATCCTACTTTCCTACTACCATTTCCTACTAAGGAGGTTACCAAAGTTGGTGATTGTCTGGGTCATTTTTCACTTTGTTCATCTGGCCTTCGTTATCTTTCATATGAGGTATGCATTTTTTTTAAATATTAATTACATCTGATTTAAAATTACTTATAATGTTTTTTGACATTTAACTTATATAGGAGTATCTAAAAGAAAAATAATTGTCACAAATGAACTAAAAGGTTCAAGATAAAAACAATTGTACATACTTCTGATGTTTCTGATGGGATGCAAAGATTATCTTGGGCTTCTTCTTCCTTGGGTAATATTTATGAGTTTTAGATGACGTCTGATATATATAGAAGAGACTATCCATTGATAATATTCATAAAAGGTATTATGGATCTAATTGATTTTGAATAGCTTAGTGTAAGTGTGTTGCAATTGTTTTCCATTTAAGTAAGTTGACGTTTCAATTTTTATTTCTTTAATTAAAGATCATTTAAATTGACTAACTATATTACTTTCTTAATTAGGTATCTACACACGCTTCTTATAAAAAATTACACCATAGGATTTTATGGTTTTATAGATCTAGAATTCATTTCCACGAACGTGCAATATGCGAAGAATCCTAATAAAATTGCATATATATTTGAGAGATTATTACACACGGATATTAGATGTTGGTTTTTTCCATTTCTTAATGGGTAAGAATACAAACATAATTATGAACTAATGTTCATTATAATGTCATTAATTGTGAACTTTTTGTATTGTATGTGGAATTGGATGTTAGGTGTATTTTGCCCAAGTGAATGCACCTTATATTGGTTTTGCTCTTTAATATGCGATGTTCGTAAAAAAATTACCACCTTGTTAGACAAGTAAGTTTTCTTCTTTTTTATAAGTTCATTATATTTAATTCCTATTATATATACATGTATTATTAGTTGATATATATGAAAATGCAGGTCATGGAAAAAAATTTACCAAGATCGCATGTCGATAAAGAACCCAGATGCAATCTAATATGTGAAGGTAATGGTAATTCTTTTTTATATTAGGTATTATTTTGATTTTTGATATATATATATATATATATATATTGGTTTTTATTATCAAGTTAATGTTTTATAACCATAGTGTCATCATCAATAAGGACATGTTGAATGTGGTTATTATGTTTTACGATTCATGTATGAGATAATCACAACTGGGGTAACTACTGAATTTGATAAGGTTAGTTATATTAATTATTTTATATTTTCTATCATAGTATTCTATTTTTTTAATCTCATATCATTCAATGTTATTATAGACATCCAATGATGTCGAGTCTTATATGCAAAATGAACTTACCCATCTTCAATCTTTGTTTGCGAACTATTTGTTAAGTATGATTACGATTTAAGGTGTGTATATTCTAATATTTATGATTAATATTACATTTTCCTAATAACATGTGTTCAAAAAACTAATTCTTTTGTTATAATAGGATTTTAAACATAATTATATCAAACGAATACTTCAACAATAACCAACAATGATCATGTTGTAAACTTTAGGTGTGTGTTTTTTAATTATACTTTATAATACAAATGCGTAGATAATTTTTTAATTAACTAGATAAAAGTATGTATGTTTTTATAGATTTTTAGTCAATGATACATGTTGTTTGATTGTTGTATACTGTTTTTCTATTACAGATATTCTAATTATTTTGGGGGTGTAATATTCAAAATTTTCTAAAAAAAATTAACTTTCGGTGTCTATTTTTATCAAAACCGATGCCAAATCATTAAAATAAATTAGCAAGGTTTTTGACATCCATTTTTATGAAAACTGAAACCAAAAACCAAATCAATTCTCCTTTTTTCATTGGTTTTTTAAAAACTGATGCTGAAAATCTTGTTTTTTACGTCACCTTTATAGACGTCGGTTAAAAACAAACATTAAATCGTGTTTTTGTGCTAGTGATGATGGATTTTGTCAATTTTTAATACATTGCATCCAATGTTTTAGAACTAAACTTCAAGTTATATAATTTATATTATGTTTTAATGATAATTTTTTTATGATAGGGAGGTGTATAAATATCGTGAAATTCATGGCATGAGGACAGGCATTAAGCATAAGAAGTCTGACAAGTTCTACAACAAGATAAGTATCACGATATATATAACAAGATTTCACTATCCAAACACATATCAAAACACATTACTTATTTTTTTCAATGTTTTTGCATTGTACGAAACAAACAAATGGAAAAGATTGTGGTTATTATGTTTGTAAATTTATGAGAGAGATCATATTCTATCAACAAACTAGCATCCCCGAAGAGGTGTTTTCGAAGGTAATTATTATTTCATTTAAAAAATTTATTAATCCTTTGTGTATTTATATTTTTCCAATACTACTATGACTTTAGAAAATACTAATATTCCCAAGATGATATAAATTTTCTTAGAAACAAATGGGTAAAATACCTGATGGTAGAATGTACACAAATAACATGAATATGTGACTTACATAGAAGTAAAGAATTATTTAATGTTTATATTTAATTTATTTCTTTTTAGTATTACTCACATAATAATTATTTTCTTATACAGGTAGATTCCTTTGTTTGAGTTGGGGTGGTTTGTTTGAAGCTACTCATGCTCGTGAGAGATTGGACTTCGAGGTTGCAACTGAGATAATGATAACAAAGGAATGGGTCAAGAATGTATACAATCATCATGAAAAGGTGAATTCATACTGCTTATTTAATTAATTTTGTCATAATTTTATCTACTATTTTCAATTTATTTTCTCTATCATTCTTATCTAATACTTATTTAGTTTTTTCACAGATATTTTGGGAAGTCATCTTTTGCTTTCAACTATCTACAACAAAGCACAAAAGATATAACATGTTCCTTTCTGCCAATGTTACCACAATTTCCATTGATTTTATTTGTAGACCTTCTAACACTGCATATTGAGTCGATGTTCTTAGCCGAAAAACCTTTCTTATTGTTGAAAACCATAAGAGTAGAGGAAAGTTTTTAGGCTAAAAACATCAACTCAATATGCAGTGTTGATAGTTATACAAAAAAATACAATGGAAATCGTGGTAACATTGGTTGTTCAGATTGTGTTGAGACTTGAAGAAAACGATCCAAAAGTCATTTGGTATGTGTATGAATCAGTGACGCCTCAATATGATACACAGTGTGATCGGTATGACTTCAAGTGCATCTTTTTATTTAAAATTGACATTAATTTTAGTAAAAAAGACTACTGACATACTCAAAACCAAAAAAAATACCTTCATATTATTTTTATACTTTATAAGAATGATCTATAAGTCGTTTAGGATGTATAGGAATCGCATCACCTCGATCTGATGCACAGAGTGACTAGTATGACTCCACGTGCACCTTTTTATTTTAAATTGAAATTAATTTTAATAAAAAGACAACTCACATACTCAAAACCAATAAAATGCATTTGGATTCATTTAATACTTTAATAAAACAATCTATAACTCATTTTTGACATGTAGGAATCAACCGCACCTCAATCTGATACATGATGTGTCCGGTATGACTCAAAGTGTCTATTATCAGTTTATAATTGACATTTTAATTCAAAAAGTTTCAATTACTGAAAACCAAACAAACACACTCTAATTGTCTTGATAATTTAGTAAAATAAGTTGTTTTTGACACATAAGAATTTTTCTCGCATCAAACTGACGCACGATGTAATCGATATGACTCAAAGTGTGTGTTTCCAGTTTAAAATGACATTTTAGTAAAAAAGACAAGTGACATACTGAAAACTGAGAAAACGCATTTGAATTATTTTGATAATTTAGGACAATGATCCTTAAGTCATTTTAGATGTGTAGGAATCGGTCTCACCTTATTCTAGATCACGATGTGACTGGTATGTCTCCAAGTGTGTCTTTTTATTTAAAATCGACATTAATTTTAGTAAAAAAGACAACTGACATACTCAAAACCAAGAAAACACATTCGGGATATTTTGATACTTTAGTACAACTATTCATAAGTCATTTGTGATGTGTAGGAATCATCCTCACCTCAATACGCTGCACAATGTGCTCAGTGTGACTCAAAGTGTATGTTATCAGTTTAAAATTGACATTTTAGTTCAAAAAGTGTCACTCGCTGAAAATTGAGCAAGCACGCTCATATTGTCTTGATAATTTAGGAAAACAATCCATAAGTCATTTGTGAAGTGTAGAAATGATTCTTGCCTCAATCTGATACATGATGTTCCCAATATGACTCAAAGTGCGTGTTTCCAGTTTAAAATGATATTTTAGTAAAAAGACAAGTGACATAATCAAAACTGAGCAAACACATTTGAATTGTTTTGATAATTTATGAAAATGATTCATAAGTCATTTGGGGTGTGTAATAATCATTCACACCTCACTCTGACACATGGTGTGACCGGTATGACTCCAAATGCGTCTTTTTATTTGAAATTGACATTAATTTTTGTTAAAATGACAACTGACATACTCAAAACTGAGCAAACACATTCAGATTGTTTTGATATTTTAGGACAATGATTCTTAAGTCATTTGTGACATATAGGAATCAATCGCACCGCAATATGATACACAATGTGTCTGTCATGACTCAAAGTGTCCATTATTAGTTTAAAATTGACATTTTAGTTCAAAAAGTGTCACTCACTAAAAACCAAGAAAACACACTCAGATTGTATTGATAATTTAGGATAATGATTCATAAGTAATTTGTGACGTTTATGAAGGATTATCACATCAAACCGACACACGATGTGACCAGTATGACTCAAAATGCATATTTTCAGTTTCAAATGACATTTTATTAAAAAACACGAGTGACATACTGAAAACAAAGCAACTGCATTTGAATTATTTTAATACATTAGAAAAGTGATCTATAATCCATTTCTGATGTATAAGAATCATACTCACCTCGATCTGATGCATGGTGTGACCGGTATAATTTCAAATGTGTCTATTTATTTAAAATTGGCATTAATTTTAGTAAAAAAAATAAGTGGCATACTAAAAACCAGGCAAAAATATTCGGTTTGTTTTGATAATTTATGAAAACGATTCATAAGTTATTTATAACATGTAGGAACCAACCCCACCTCAATCCAACGTACGGTGTGACCGGTATGACTCTAAGTGTGTCTTTTTATTTAAAATTAACATTGATTTTAGTAAAAAGAACAAGTGACGTACTGAAAACCGAGCAAACACATTCAGATTTTTTTTATACTTTAGTAAAATGATCCATAAGTCATTTGTGATGTGTAGGAATCACTCACACCTCAATCTAGTGCACGGTGTGACCATTATGACTCCAAGTGTGACTTTTTATTTAAAATTGACATAGATTTTAGTAAAAAGAATAAGTGACATACTGAAAAACGATCAAACCCATTCAGATTATTTTGATAATTTAATACAATGATTCATGAGTTATTTGTGATGTGTAGGGATCAATTGCAAATCAATCTAACACACGGTGTGGCCGGTATAACTTCATATGTCTCTTTTCATTTAAAATTGACATTAATTTTAGGAAAAAGAACAGGTGACATGCTGAAAACCGAGAAAACATATTCAAATTGTTTTGATACTTTAGGAAAATGATCCATGAGTCATCTGTGATATGTAGGAATCAATCACACCTCAATCCAACGCATGATGTGACCGCTATGACTCTAAGTGTGTCTTTTTATTTTAAATTGACATTATTTTTTGCAAAAAGAACAAGTGACATACTGAAAACCGAGCAAACACATTCAGATTGTTTTGATATTTTAATACAACGATCCATGAGTCATTTGTGATGTGTAGGAATCACCCGCACCTCAATCTGACGCACAGTGTGACTTGTATGACTCAAAGTGTTCGTTATCAGTTTAAAATTGACATTTTAGTTCAAAATGTGTGTCACTCATTGAAAACCAAACAAATGCACTTCGATTGTCTTGATAATTTAGGACACTAATTCATAAGTCATTTGTGACATGTAAGAAGCAATCTCACATCAAACCGACACACAATGTGACCGGTATGACTTAGAATGTGTGTTTCCAGTTTGAAATGACATTTTAGTGAAAAACACAAGTGAAATACTGAAAACCAAGCAAACACATTCAGATTGTTTCGATACTTTAGGACAACGATCCATAAATAATTTTTGACGTGTAGGAATCAGTCGCACCTCAATCTCACACACGGTGTGATCGGTATAACTCCAAGTGTGTCTTTATTTAAAATCGACATTAATTTCATTAAAAATAACAACTGACATACTCAAAACCGATCAAACGAATTCATATTTTTTTATACTTTAGGACAACGATTCATGACTCGTTTGTGACGTGTTGGAATCAACCACACATCATTACGGCGCATGGTGTGACCGATATAACTCCCAGTGTCTTTTTATATAAAGTTGACATTTTATTAATGTATTCATTCATATTAATGTTTAATTTATTTCTTTATAATATTACTAACATGATATTTTTTTTCTTATATAGATGAATTCTTTTGCTCGGATTGAGGTGATTTGTTCGACAACTAATACCATGGGCAGTTTTTTTCAGAGGAGATCATGGGTGCCAAAGACGACGAGACATTAATATTTTTAAATGTTTGTGGATAATTATTGTAAATGTAATTATACAAAACATTGTTTGAAATGTATATAGTGTTTTTTTGGTATTCATAGTGTGAAAATTATTTCATTTAAATTATATATTTTGTGTAAAGGTTACAGGTTGTTGCAGTGTGTTGTTACACAAGCATCACACTGCATCAAGTAGGGCCTTTATCAGTGCTATTGAAAGCGTTGATAAATGATCTCTTTGTCAGGGCTATTGAAAGTGCTGATGGGGAGGGGGGCTTTATCATCGTTTTTTTGTGCTGATAAAGGGGCCCCCTTTACCATCGTCGGGGATAAGCAACGCTTTTTTAGCTTTGTTAAAAGCCTTTTTGCGTGTTGTTAAATGACATATTTATAGTAGTGCCGCCTATATTCCCGATACATGTTTCACCGTATTTCAGGGGTTGTTCCATTGCATTTTAGGTCGAGGGGTCAAATCTCCGGGCCTGCATGTTGACTACAGTTTTTTTCCTTGCGTTGTGTTTCACGGTGACAGATGTAATCGATCTTTTATGAATCAATGCCACTTAAAATTATTATTTTTTATTGTATTTAGCCAGCTCCGTCATACACGAAATGGATAACTCGGCATCATTATCGAACAATAATCAGACCTGCCCTAGGGCCATCGACACGATCAAGGGTGTACAAATAGGTGGTTAGTCGTACGGTTAATCAAAAGCTGAATAAAAAATATATGAAATATTATATTAAAACGTGCTTTGATTAGTAAAAAAATTATTTGATTAATAGCTGAAAATTTTGATTGGTTTTGGATATTAATTTTAATTTTAGTAATATCTCAAAATACACGAGTAAAGTGGTATCCCATTAAAATCATATCATATCTATTAAAAAAATATATCCATCTAATACTTTGATTAGTAGTTTTTTTTTCATAGGCACGCTCGACTTGTCAGACATGCAGTTGCCCTTCGAGTGGGAAGATTTAGGGGTGAACAATTGAGCGGTTAACTGAAAATTGAATTAAAAATAATTAAATTGTTATATTAAAATGATTTTTTGTTACTAAAATTTTTATTTGGTTAACAACGGTAAAAATGTGGTTGATTTTGATTGTTAATATCCTAAATGAATCCTGAGAATTATAATCATTAAAAAAAATTATTTATAAATTTATATTTGTTTTAAAACAATTTGTTTTTTTATAAAATTTAATAATTTATTTACAATCTAGAGTTTTTTTTTTTTTAACGTGGTTAAGGTGGATATATTTTTTTATATAGGAATTATGGGATGGATTTGGCACCACCCAAATTTGCCATCGCCCTGTATCGCTCGATTCAAAATGGACTCCAGACAACAAAGCTTTGGAGCTTCGAACTGTCGATGTATAAATCACATGACAATCATCTCTGAATCCGAGATCCATTCATTTCCCTCCCCTGTGCAACGCCGACAACCCTGACGCCTCACGAGACTGCCCCTGTCGTTCCATCCGCTGATAGTCGACCATACCCAGTTTTTCGGTTTCGTACATTTCTCTCTCCCCCTTTTCTTTGTTCTTGTTGTTTTCACTACTTTCTCTTCCATCGGTATCTCGAGTTTCACGTAATCTGTTGTTGGTCGCAATCTGTTTGTTTATATCGTGTCAAGTGATCTCCGTCATTACGCATGCTCGAATAGATTGTTGTCTACGGCCTGCGAGATTGCTACCATTTCGAATATTTTATCAAATTTGTCAGTAGACCTCCACTCACGTATGCTCTAATAGCATGTTTATGTTTATCAGCTTTTAGATATATTATTGCATATTCTGACGGACCTTAATTCATGTTTCAAGAATCCCGTTATAAACGACCCGGGGGCAGAAAAATGAGTTGACAAACCTGGCATTTAGTTGAAAGTTTTTCTACCATTGTTTGGGCAATCAAGAACTCTTTCGAAGGAGAACTTATTTTTGAAATGCTTTTTTATTCATGATTTTTTTTTTTTTACAAATTTTCAATTTTTGGTATGCAGGATTCTTGGCTTGTGTTTAGAGATGGCTCCCATGAATGCTCGGTGTGGTAAATTTATGGTTAGGCATCATTTGCAATGCAGTTAGTATCACAGGATAGCCAAGGAGCGAATGACTCGGAAACAGAACCTATATTACCTTTCTCAAATGTTCTGGAAAACTCCGTGGAACCTTTGCCTTCACGTGAAATTAGAGCTGCAACTGTTGACTGTTCTTTATCTGATGATCTCAGGCAGCATAGTGACGTGGATGAGAATTGCACTCTTGTGGACTTGGAGCATCCGCAATGCAGAATATGCCTAGATAATGAAGGTTTTGACTCTTTATCATGTAGACATAATTTGCATGGCTTTTGGGTGATATTTCGAACCATGACTCTTTTTCCAAATTCTTTATATCTTGGATGTTTCATCTTTCAGGAGAAGATTTAATTGCACCATGCCATTGTAGAGGCACACCAAAGTATGTGCATAGATCATGTCTTGATAATTGGAGGTCAACCAAGGTGAACAATTGTTATTTTGGTGTTTTTTTCTCCCCTTTTTTTTGTGTTTGGCTAGTGTTTTTTGGTATTTGAAGGCTGTTTGCAGAATCAGTAACCCTGTTTATTAAAAAATATCGCTGCAAAATACACATTCCTTCTCACGATTATTTACTGTTTTTTGAAAAATACATGAAGCTCATATTTCATTCTTCATGCCTTTTATTGTGCCAGGAAGGCTTTGCGTTTTCACACTGTACAGAGTGCAGATCATTGCTTATATTGCGAGCAAACGTGCCTGCTGATCGCTGGTGGTTGAGATTGAAGTTTCGATTCCTTGTTGCGAGAGATCATGCTTTCATTTTTATCATTGTTCAGCTGGCATGACAACTCAGGTTTTTTTATTTGTCACTTTATAATATATTTAATGCATTTGACAAGTTTATATTGACTTGAGTTTGTTACCATGATCATTTTAGCAGATTATTTGATTCATGTTTGCATATTGGTCACTCAGTCCGAAGAATCTTTGTTTCATTCTGAAATTTATTTATTCCTTGTAGTGATGTCATGATGTGGAATTTTCAGCACTCCATGTGTTTATCATAGTTGACAGCAACCAAACTCAAAGAGGAAATAATTGAAGAACTTCCAGCAAATTAACTCTTTTTTCCTTTCATGAAATGAAGTTGTCTCTGAAATCTCTCACGATTTAAGTTCAATACAAACATTGCATCTTTTTAAATCGTTGTTGAAATTTCAGTCATCCATGTATTTATTGAAGTTTACAGGAAATTTAAGAGGACATAGAAAACCAGCTTTTAGTTTTCTAAAGCATTGATACTGATGACGGGCTTATCGATCAAGCTAAGCATAAATCAAATTTTGTATATTGTTTATGTTTTTTTTTTAATTCTGTTTTTGCATTATTTTTCATGTTAATGGAAACTGTTAGAATAGAGGAGCTATGATCCAATGCCCAAAATCTTTCTGCTCCATGCCCACGTTCATCAAATATTCTTACTTATGTTTCAAAGATTGTTAATGGTCATTTTCAACTACTTTTGAATTTCTTTATAAGTGATTAAAAAGAATATTTTCAATTGTTTTACATACGACTCACTTTTGACTCTATAAAATTGTGAAAAAAATGTTTTTCTTAACATATAGGGCATGAATGGATTTTCTTGCTGTCATGACTGATCTTTCTTTGACGCTTTGACGCTTCCAGAATAAGTTTCCATGGTTATTTTCAGAAAAAAGACATTTTCTCAATATTCTAGAATTTTTATTTAATATGTTATCAAAAGAAAATGATATTTTTGTCATGTTTTCAAAAGGTTTGAATGTTCTTTAAAGGTATTTTCATATGTCAACATCTTTTGATGATTCTTATGCTTTACTGGGGATATACTATAATTATACCATCCACCTTATTTCTCTGAATGACTCATGATCATGTTATTCTATTTATTGACTGAGATTTTTTTTAACATTTCATATGCTAGTTTTTCAATTCGAATGTTTATGTTGATTATGTATTGAATTGTTATTCATTTCTTTCATATGATGAATGCATTGAACTTAGTGACGGGCGGAACCCGTTATAGCCCCTCAATACATCGGTAGATCTCATTAGACAAACTAGTCTAAGTATTTGATGTATGTCTACTCAATTATTTATGATGTCTTGACACGAGGTCTTGACGGTATGTTTATGATGTTTAACACAAGAGTTTGACGATATGATTATGATGTCCAAAATTATGCATCATCATTATGAAATCAGTTATTGTTATCCATGTGATTATTTATATTTTTATCGTTGGATATATTTCATGATCTAGTTGTTAATTAGTTCTTATGAAGATCTTTCATATGAGTTTTTCTTGTTTTTCAAAGGACTAATGGTTTTTATTTCTTTACATATCCCTTACCGAGTTTTGTTTTGCTCATCCCACCTTTTAAAATGTTTTTCACAGGGCTTGAGGATCAATAAGAATTATTATGAAGTCTAGCTCTGAATAAAGGAAATTGACTTTGAACGAAGTAAGTGTGTCATGACTGTGAAACTTAAGAATCCTGTTTTTGTGGAAAAAAAGACACTGTATATCAGTGATCTCTATGTAATGTAATGGTTTTCCTAATTCTCTAAAACTCTAAACCTAAATGATCACGAGAATGTAAGAAAATTCAATCCTTGCTATTAAACTCATAATTATGAGTTTAATAAGGTACAAGTTGCTATACTAATATGACTTGTATGTAGACCACGGTTGATTATGTGCATGGAAAAGTGCTTATAATAACACTTGCCTCTTCTGATAAGTGCTTTTAAAAAATAATTACATTTATTTCATTTTTATAATAACGCCTTTACTTGAATTCTTAAAGAAAATCACTTATATGAGTGACATAAAAGTATATTCTCAATAGGTAATATGAAATAATTTGTCCAATGTTTTTGTCATACGTGACATATGTCATGAATTTTTTAAAGTTTTGTTAAATGCAGCCATAATCTCATATACCTCAAGTAATACAGCTCTTTAATTCATTCATCGTCTTTAATCTTCCTTTGGACCTTTAGACTTTATATTTGCATGCGTGTCTGTTTTTGACCCATTGTTTTGATTTATAATTGTATGAAATTTTCTCTTTATTTTAATTTCATGTGAAATTCTAACAGCTTTCACGCTTCAGTTTATAAACCTGTGCTAATTCAGTGTATGATTCTGAAGCTCTGAGAATTTTAAGTATTACCTTTCTTTGTTATTGTCAGGTTGGGTTAAATTTAGTTTGTAAAGAATAAAAAATATTATTATGATCCAATTAAATATTTGATGTCTGAAAACCTGTTGTTGATACATGTGCTACTGTTGAAAAATTCAACACGAATGTTTTGAAGGATAATTCCTCAGGTTGGGTTCAGGTCTCATGGGCTATGTTTCAGTATGCCTTTTACATACCTTTATTTGTTATTCTAGAAGATTGCTTTGAAGTGCTGTATTTCTTTTTGTGCCACTGGCATTTTTTGATTGTCAGCTGCTTGTTTATGGAACTCTGGTGAAATCTGTCTTTTCAGATTGTAGCACTTTTAAGTATGCTGGTGTACAGATTTTATGGAGGGGAATTAAGGGAAATGTTTGGTTATGAACAACACCCTTACGCTTTTTACACATTGGCTGGTATGCTTATACTTTGTCCAGATGTATTTTCAATAATTGCATGCACTGAAAACATGATTACACTCTGCAAACATCCTATTTGGTTATTTAGAAATGACACCTTTATTTACTGCTTTGTAGTTCTGAAGTCTCATGTTTTAGTTGAGTACTGTTTGCTTTGCGTAAAAGCAATGATACACATATCTATCAATTTTCAACTAAATTCAGCATACTGATGGTGTGCATTTAAGTAGTTTTGCTGCATTATCCATGCAATTATTTTATTGCTTCATTCATGTGTCATTCGTGAATGTTTTTGTGGTTCTGACTGGTTGTGGTTCAGATGCATTTGTTTGAAGATTAAAAGATAAAAAACATTGAAAATTTCACCATTTTAGCATACTTGACTCATGTTAATTATAATCTTATGTGTGTGCGTCATTCTCCCTCCTGGCGGCTCTCTGCGACGACCCTTTGTGCACCGGCCGGGTCTCCCTCCACCCGACGCAGCTCGCCAATAGCGACCCGCTCCACCCCGACTTTCTCGGCGCACCATTGTTCGGCCCCGCCTGTGCGGCTTTTCCGGCGCTCT
Organism: Viscum album; assembly: GCA_963277665.1. Taxonomy (NCBI): domain Eukaryota; kingdom Viridiplantae; phylum Streptophyta; class Magnoliopsida; order Santalales; family Viscaceae; genus Viscum; species Viscum album. Next base: position 846,879,147 of record OY728121.1, on the reverse strand, counting down.
GTTGACTGGCCCGCCAGTGCGGCTCTCCCGGCGCACCTTTGTCCGGCCCCGCCTGTGCGGCTTTCCCGACGCTCCGTCGTCCGGCCCTGCCTGCCGTTGCATCCTCATTCCAGTTATTTCTGCTGGTTCTGCATGACGGACGTTGTTCGTTGGTTTACAATCTTTTTCAGCGGCATCATCTATCAACTTCTTGAGGGGGAGGTGCATCCATGATGTTTTATCTTCTTTTTTATTGTTTCGTTTCGTTTTGTCATCAAGCTGGGTGTGTTCAGTTTGACGGGGAGTGTTTGCAGTATTTTGTGTTTGCTTTGTTTTTTTTGGTCTGTTTTCTTTAATTATGTGTTCAAGCTAGGTAGATCTAGCTTGAGGGTGAGTGTTGGAGTCTGCATCCCACATCGGACTTGTGGTCTTATGTGGTCTTTATTATTTATTATAAAATAACCTCAAGACTTCCCTTAGAGCGACATCTTGGGTATTGGGTCCACCTCTTTTATCATTCTACATCTTTCTTTCAAAAACCACCTTTATTGCGACTTATAAAATACATAATTTTTTCTATCATAATATTTTAGAAAGCTTAGACAAACAAAATTCGATAGTAAATGCATTTTTTTATTGTGAGATGGTGTTGATATTTTGTAGATTTGAAGCCTGAGGAAGCACCAGTAGGCTTCTAGTTGATGATGTATTTTAAAACCCGTGAAGACAATTTGGATTAAAGTCATGGAAGCACATTCAATTTACTCAAAACCTCAATAGTTATGTGGTCCGTCCAAAATATTTATGCGAGTTTTGCGTCCTTTGTAAATCAAGTAGTTCACCTTTTTATTTAGGAAGTCGGTTAGCTTGAAAATTGTTATAAATTGGATTGATAATACATTTTGTGTCAATTGTCGGTTGCTTCAATCTTTTGCTTGGGATGATCAATACACCTCTCATGATGATGATCGGAATTTGTTAAATTATTGGAATCTGATTTTTTTTATCTTTTATTATTTTTGTGGTCAAATTGTGATGCGAAAAAAAATTCCTTTGTGAATCTCTCTCTGTCTCTCTCTCTCTGATAACAACAAAGAAGGGGATAGGGAATTCAAACTTCGAACCCGAGGCATGGCCTTCTTGTTGCTCAACTGGTGAACTACAATGCTTGGTCTTTGCAAATTTGCAAATTTCTTTTATTTTTTGGGTTGAGTTCATTGGCTCGCTAGCTTTGTTTTGTTAATATTGTTTATGTCACCCTGCTTGATGCCATATTAATTCAAATTCTTCTTTATTGCTGGAACACTAGAATTTCTTCCTTAAGAAGTTTCTCTATTTCTTGCGGAGTGATCTTAGATAATTTATGTCACGACCCCCTCCCCACAAAGTGTACCCCTCCTGGGCCGACAATGTGAAAAGGGAGATAATGACCCCCGAGTCCTGCCTCCAGTAGGCCCCGGGTTGGCGACTAGCACCGAGGGTATAATAAACACACAAATGAGAGATATTACCCTCTAAGAGAACACATGCGGAAGAGAGAGATAAGATAGACACCAACCAACTCCAACTCAGAACTTAAATATAAAAGAAACCTAAGTACATATATGAAATGCCATGCAAAAGTACTACAACTGAAAGGGAAAACTACAAGTACCCAAAAGAAAGTAAAACGGCAGCGACCACAAGCCCGAACAGCTCTTCCAACCACAAGCTAGTAGTAACCAGCTTGGTCTCCAACCTGCTCCAAGTGACCTGAAAAACAGTTTATATATACATAGGGTGAGTATAACAGTATACTCAGTAGGATCCTTCCCGAAGCCTCTCGTACAAAGGTAAAGAAGGCATGCTAAAGCACAGTGAACAACAAGTGAAACTAACACGTCACCTAAACAGGTATACTAAGTTCCCAACCTCACCATGACTACTCTCACCAACTAACGCATACAAGAATATATCATATAGTAAAGAATATCAAGGGTACCCCGCTACTACTTCCCCACTGGTTTGCCGTTTTGCCTCAACGACATACGTCCTGTGCATCTCTCTCCAAAGGCTTGCCCGAATACACCTGGGCTAAGCTCCACAATCTGCACCACGTGCACCACAAAGGCTTGCCCGTAGACACCTGGGCTAAGCACCACACCATCCTCACAACCAAAAGTAACCAGGTAGTTTCCGGGAGCCACCACAGCTCGCATAACGTGTATCATACGTCGGGTATTATACTTCAAGTCATTACAGCCCATACACAGAGCAAGGATCCTCAAGCCATCACAGCCTATACACGTTACACCTATAGTAGTCCATAGGATACTATATCCAGAATATATGTGTGTGGATAACCACTAGCCATTACAGCCCTCTACACACATATATGAGGAAAACTAACCGCTGTGCCTAATGACACTAGTATCTACCAAGAGAAGAGAGCGAGATCAAAGGGGGTAGTCAGCCATTCACCCTCCCATCAGAATGTTGGGGAAAACATCCCCCAGGGCTCAGAATCCTCGAGGTGCCAGTTGCCCTTACTGACAGGGTGGAGTAGCGTATAGAAACACAAAAAGTACAAAATATATTATAACTCACAACCACACTATGGGCATAACCTAGTCTTAGACACAACTGCAGCTAACGTCTCTCGGAAACCGGGCTGCTACTTCTAAGACTAGGTATCCTATAAGCACACAACCATTAAAAGGGCTTTATTAGATTACTTTATTCCCTTTTTATCAATTCCACTGTACGTTAATTAATTCTTCAAACATTAATTAACCAAGAACAATTTCACATTAAATTCCATTAACATCACAACTCAAAATCCACTGTCCCTTCAAAAGTTACAACCTCATCATTAAGTTTCAACAAACTCCAACCCCATGGGTTAACATCATTTATTCAAACATTCATTACAGAATTACTTTCCCATATTCCCAGACATTCTAGAAAAGCAACCTATGCTACTAAACACAAGGGGGCTCAACACGGTGAGTAGACGTACTACCCGTCGAGTCTTTGCCGCCTATAGCAAGAGCGTAGACCCATTCTCCCTTGAGAGGCTAAACACGGAAAGCACGTGGCATACCCCGCGTGTCTTCGCCTCCTTCGGAAGAAGGGTAAGCAAGACCAGCTGCCTTGAGCAATGAGGAAAAGTAAAGCAGATAAACAACCAAGAATCATCAAACATCCAACAACCACATCCATCCCATTCCATCATCCCTGGTGTCCTTCCTGACACCCATATGCATAAACCGATGCATCTCGCCACTCTAGGCGTCATTCGATGCCACAACCACAAGGCCTCCATGCCCCCACATATCACAACATCCATCCAGGATCACATCATAGCACAAGCAGCAGGAAAGTAAACATCACAACAATTTGGGCTCTTAGCCCTTTAACAAGGCATCCCGCCTTCATACACAAGCACCAACAGATTTCAGGTTTACTAACCAACTGAATTAAACACGTACATCGTCATCAATTTGATTAACATCAAATGGGAACAACAACCACAACAACAATAACCAGATTCATTTACATGCCTCTTTATCTTTAGCCAATTAATTATCAATTAATTCCGACTTTACGTTCTTTATCAATTTCATCAAGAGCAACATGCTAACAAACAAGACATAGATATCACACTATCTAGCAAATCAAGAGGCAAACCGTTATCACGGTAAAAAGCAACAACATGCGATCAAACCAATTCTTTTAGTCCAGTTCAAGTATTTAATTAGGTCAATTCCATTGTGATCCAAAGGGCTAAATCATGCTAACTCTACGATTGCACATAAACAATTAGAGAAGCCACGAATCCCCTACCTCAACGGTTTTGACGGAAACCACAATGGTCGAAGAACGCCCAAGAAGGCTGGGCCGATTCACCAAGGATCCTCCCTAGATCTCTTCTCCTAACACAACCAAGACCAAAACTCATCATAATTGACATCCACACACTTAGATCTATCCATAACAGGCGTAGATCTAAGATCCCGAGAGAAGAGGAGGAGTAGATCTAGGTAGATCTAAGAAACCAAACAAAAAGGATCACATACCTCGAGAAACCGACTTCGATTCGCGAAGAGAAGCCTCCAGATCGCCTCCAAAATGCTTGGGAGAGGTCCTTCTACCTCCAAGGGAGAGTAATCCCAAGTTATGGCCGCTTAGGGGGCTTAAACGAGGTGATTAAAGGCAAAACGAGTTAGATCCACAATTTTAGGATCTAACTTTAAGTGCCTGCACGGTTAGTCCGCACAGTTTAACAAACCGTGTGCTAACCGTGCGTTAGCTTCTGCCTCGTCAAACACTCCTCGCACGGTTAGTCCGCACGGTTAGACAACCCGTGCGCTAACCGTGCGTTAGCCACTGCCTCCAAGACCAGCCTTGCACGGTTTAGGCAAACCGTGCGCCAGCCGTGCGAAAGCTATTACCCTTTAGCTTTCCTTAAAAGTCCACCCAAACGCACCCCAAGCCACCTTAACCTTCCAGAACACCTCTAACACCACATTTTTACAAAGGAATGGACCGGAGAGGTCCGGGCAATTCCAATTTATCTTTAGCAAATGCATTTTTTTTATTGCTCAGACAAACAAACTTTTTCTCTGTAACCCCTAAATTGTTTCTTGTGCAGTCATTATTATTTATCCTTATCAACAAGATTCATTCATCTTTTTGCATTTTTTGTAATAATTCAAAATATAAAAAATGCCTTCTATTGCTAGTAAAATAGCCTTAACAAACTGAAAATGTGTTTTTTAAGAGCCAATTAATGATGTTTATGCCATAATTGCATGGCATCACTAACAAAATGAAAGCCTTTTTGCTAAATATGTAAGTCCGCTGAAGAAATGCTAAACCTCAAAGCTAAATGGCCAGTGTGTGGTTGGGTAAAAGCTGAACAACCTGGAAGGATCATTCCAGGAGGGGCAAGGTTGTATGGGGCAGACACCTGGGTGTGGGCCGTGTAGGTTTCGGGCGCAGCGGAAGCGCAGTATGAGCGTGTACCTAACTTTGCAAATTGCCACAATCGATGATTAATCTGGGATCAATACAATGATAAACGTCAGTATCCACGGAATTGAATCAAAGATAAAAGACAAAGGAGAGAACCCGAAACCGAGAGGAGATGATCGGCATATTTTGTTTATAATTAATTTAATTAAATTATAGAATTACCTCTAAGGTGATTCTTTCTTCGTTGATGCGTCCGACTATGGGTCCGAGGTGCGACTTCGTTGCGATGTAGAATCCAAGGATAGAAATCCTCTAGCGGTGATCCACACGTGTAGGTTCCGGGCGCAGCGGAAGCGCAATATGAGCGTGTACCCAACTTTGTAAATTGCCACAATCGATGATTAATCTGGGATCAATACGATGATTAATCTGGGATCAATACGATGATTAATCTGGGATCAATACGATGATGAACGTCAGTATCCACGGAATTGAATCAAAGATAAAAGACAAAGGAGAGAACCCGAAACCGAGAGGAGATGATCGACATATTTTGTTTATAATTAATTTAATTAAATTATAGAATTACCTTTAAGGTGATTCTTTCTTCGTTGATGCGTCCGACTACGGGTTCAAGGTGCGACTTCGTTGCGATGTAGAATCCAAGGATAAAAATCCTCTAGTGGTGATCCACACGTGCTCCACATATCTCCAGACGTTGCCGAAAGAGTCTCTGGGTGCTAGCGTGAAAGATCATTGTGCTTACGATGTCCATCTTCGATCGCCTTGAGAATTGCTTCCAAAATGTTCTCCTTGATTCAGTGGAGAAAGATCTCTCTCATTCTTGAGAGCGTTCTTGGAGAGGGAAGAGTTTTCTAGGCTCGAGAGCTTTTCTCCAAGGATGTTGTGCACACAACCGTTGGTTCGCTGGTAGAATGACCCCTTGACTTATATAGAGAATAATAACATGACGGGGAATTTAATTCACTAAATAATAATAAATAATTAGCACAGATGCCATTACTTAATTTATTATTCCATGTGAAAACCTCATGTTAAATAATAATAACAATGTTATTATTTCCATGACATGTGCTTAACTTGCACGTTATATTTAAATATTATTTAACTAAATAATATTTAATATTTTTTCTCACCGAACCCATAACTTGGTCCGCCAATCCTTCTCAATATTTACCGGGCTTTGAATAATGACCATTTATTTATTAAATAAATATAACTGCATTATTCGCCGATAAATATTCCGTCCGTAATATATTCTCTCGAATAACTAGCGACGAAATTAATGCGATAAGACATACTTGAAAAATTATTAAACTACAACCTGGAATAATATTTATTCAACTTGTTAAATAAATAAATTATTTAACTGAGATATTGGCTACACTTAGTGTGTGACCCTCTAGGCCTCTTTTTCGTTGACATTAGGCGGGTTTGCTTAAAGTCCAAGATTACTGTCTAGCAACGGGTCAAGGCACCCAAGAGAAAGAAATTGACGTTGTAACGACATGTCACTTCATACGAACGCTTAGCGTGCAATATAATCTCTTTGTTCTGATATCTCCAATCAAGCGGGTTGCATGCATGTCATCAACCCATGTGCTCGATTTCTCATTCTTTGACTTACCGGAATTGAACTTACTTAGAGAACACTATGACTATGGGTTTAGTTAGGCTATATCATTTTCATCAAAGAGCCTGAGATATCTACTTTTGTAGAAGTGACAAATCTTTTCTCGCATTATTCATTAATGCAGTATTACTCGTGACGCACTCAACATATCCTACCTCGCCGCGAACATCTGTCGTCACAGTTTTCGTCAATACATCTAAGTGCGCGAGTCATAATACTCAATAATAATCTTAAAGTTTAAGGACCAATACACACGTCTGCAGATAGAAACATCCAATAACACTTATGAATGTGGATTTCTTACTGGCGGGTTTTGTTCTCATAATATCCTCCTGAATATTACCAAGGGCGCACACAATGAGAAGGTGTCTCAAAGTTTCATGAGTCCCTATTCCTGATAGTCTGTATCATTTGTGTCCCTTCAAATGATATCATTCGACCATAGAACATATATTCAAGAATAGTGTCATGACACTTCCGGATTCCCATCATGACAGGGATCTGTTATGACCTTTTAGTGCGACAACTATTCTTAGGATATCATCACATACTATGTCACGCAGAAGAACAATTATGATGTGATAAAGAGTTTATTAATATTCATCCGATGAATACAAGTTTATCATAAAGTACAAAGAAGCTGGTTTTTAGGGCATCAACTCCAACAAACTCTCACTTGCACTAGAGGCAACTGCTAACAACCTTCAGTTCGCTAGCTCTCACATGATATTCATGCTTCTACTGAGATAGAACTTTAGTCAAGGGGTCCGCCACGTTCTCTTCCGTGGACACTCTGCTTTCCGGGATGAATTGTTTGAGCTGTAGCCCATTCCCCAGACACCTGAGGCAGCCTTGGCTCAGATGGACCAATTGTGCCTCTTTAGCCTTCTCCACGGTCTCGATCCTGAATATGCGACGACGACCATTGAGATGATCGTCAGCCCCTCTTTGTTAGAGATTCCACAGGTGTATCATCGCCTTGGAAAGGCTCAGCAGGCACTTGCCCCACTCACCCCAGCATCGATCACGCTGCCCTCTTGGGTCGTGGCAGTGGACGCTCCTCAGGCACTTGTGGACGTGGTTGTGGGGAGGGCCGTTCTCGACCCCTCCGTCTGCACTGTGGCAAACTTGACCACCCGATCGATCACTGTTGGGTTCTTCATGGCTGCCCATCTCAGCAGCCTTGGCAAGGTTAGACTGCGGTCCAGGATGCTTCTCCGTCGGTTGCGGCTCTTCCTCCCTCTCTGGACCTCTTCATGGCTGAGCTCAAGCTGATTCACGATCATCGGACCACCTCTCTACCGAGTTCTTCTTCGACATCTCTTGCCCACTCTGGTGGGTCGGTTGCTTTTGTCAGCCGTCGCTCCTCTGCCTGGATGCTTGACTCAGGTGCATCAGATCATCTCACAGGTGATGCATGTATGTTATCCACCTACCTTCCATATGTTGGTTGCTCAGTCATCACTGTCGCTGATGGATCCACTATTCCCATTGCGGGCTTTGGTGCATGCTTCCTAAATTCATCTATTCACCTGTCATCTGTGGCGCATATTCCTCGCCTCCGTAAGTAAACTTACAAAGAATTTCAACTGTAGTGCCATCTTTACATCTTCTGCTATTGTGTTTCAGGAGCGGACGACGAACCGAGAACTTGATAGAGGCCAGCTTCGGGACGGGGTGTACATGTTCGATGGCCCGCCATTCGTCGCCTGCACGTCTGTCTCTGCTCGTGCACTGGACCTTCATTCTTGGTTGGGACATCCACTCGCCTCCGCCTTTCATTAATTTTTTCTTGATATTAGTCAGCATGTTTCCTTTCATTGCAAGTCATGTAAATTTGCGAAACATCCGTCTCGAGTCACTTAGGGTATAAATATTATATATCCTTCATTGATGATTTTTCGCTTATGACTTGACTGTATCTTCTTCGAGATCGGTCTGAAGTGTTATATATTTTTCAGACTTTTTACCATGAGATTCATACCCAGTTTTCCATCTCTGTTAAATGTCTCCGCTCGGACAATGGGTGAGAGTACTTGTCCACTCTCTTTCAGCAGTTTCTTTAGGCAAACAACATCATTCATCAAACCTCCTGTCTTGATACTACTCAGCAGAATGGAGTGACCGAGCGGAAAAACCGACATATTCCGGAGACTGCTCGTGCCCTCCTATTCCACCGACTGATGCCTCTTCTCTTTTGGGGGGATACCATCCTTACTGCTACATACCTCCTCAATCGTCTTCCTTCTTATATCCTTTAGGGGTACTCTTTTTCGGACTCTGTTATCCTCTCTCCCTCCTCACTCACTTCCACTCTGCGTGTTTAGATGTCTTTGTTATGTCCGTGACACTCGTCCAAACCTCTCTATGCTCTCTCCAAATTCCTCCGTTGCATCTTCCTCAGATATTTACACACTCAGCGCAGATACTGATGCTTCTCTCCGGACCTATGACGATATATCATCTCTGCTGACGTATCATTTGTTGAGAGCTCTTCGTTCTCTCTTCCATCTCCTCATCCAGACACTACCATCGATGATTGTCTTCCTCTCATCATCCACCCCCTCTGGTGTCGCCCCCTGCTGATCACCGGTTTGGTACGGTCTACTCCCATCGCCCATCGAGTGTGCCCCCCGTCCAGGTCGAAGAAACCATCATCCCCGCTTCGTACGATGCTCTTGCCCCGACACCAGACGACTTGCCCATTGCACTCCGAAAAAGCACTCGTTCTTGCCAGAATACTCCTCTCTATACATCTTCATACAAAAGTCTGTCAGCTTTGGAGACGACATCTATTCCCCGCACGGTTGGCAATGCCAAATCTCACCCGGGGTGGCTACAAGGGATGTGGAATGAATTGCAGGCTCTGGATGACAACCATACATGAGATCTGGTCCCTCTTCCGGCAAACAAACAGGCGGTCGACATCAAATGGAACAATACGCTCCGTCTCTATGCCGATGACACTCTCCATCGCCTTAAAGTCCGACTTGTGGCGAAGGGCTTTGCTCAAACATATGGTATCAATTATTTTGATACCTTCTTTCCGGTTGCAAAGATGACATCAGTCTGCTTATCCATCTCTCTGGCCGCTTATCATTATTGACCCCTTCATCAACTGGATGTCAAGAATGTCTTTCTCCATGACTTTCTTGAAGAAGAGATATATCTGTAGCGGCCTTCAGGATTTCTTGCTTTAGGAGCTGACTCTCATGTTTGCCGACTTTGTCGCTCTCTATATGGTCTCAAGCAGTCTCCTTGTGCTTGGTTTGGCCGATTCAGCACAATCGTCACCGAATTTGGACTCTCTCGCAGTATGAAGGACCACACCGTCTTCTATCGTACAACGTCCAATGGCCGTATCCTGACGGTGGTGTATGTTGATGATATTATCATCATTTGGAGCGACTCCACTTGAATCGCCCAACTCAAGGGGCATCTTCACCACCACTTCCACACCAAAGATCTTGGTTCTCTCACATACTTCCTTGACATCAAGGTCTCCCGTTCTTCAGACACCATCTTTCTTTGCCAACGAAAGTATGCCATGGATATCTTGCAGGATGCGGGTTTGAGTCAAACAATTGCTGTGAACACTCCTCTTGAGCTTGGGGAACGTTCTCTCTATGACAACACAAAACCTTTTTCTCACCCAGAAAGCTACTGTCATCTTGTGGGAAAGCTCAATTACCTCACTATGACACGTTCGGGCATTGCCTGCACTGTTGGCAAAGTGAGCCAATTCATGGAGCATCCGACCAAATCTCAGTGGTATGTTGTCCTCCGCATTGCCTGATATATCAAGACCTTGCCCGTAGTTTTCGGTACTCACATCACAATCATCTGAATGTTGAGGCTTTTTGTGATGCTGATTATGCAGGTTGCCTTGCTACTTGAAAGTATATTTTTGGGTTTGCCGTTTTCTTGGCAGGTAACCTCATATCTGTAAGAGTTGGTGTTCTAAAGCCAACTGGTTTTACTTTGATTACATGGATATTTAATGTATTATTACATATTGTTCATTGTTCTGCATGACTATGATGTCATAATGTCCTAGAGTATTTGTTGCATTGATAAGGTCACGACAGTTCATCGCTATGATGAGAACCTTGAAATACTATAACAATATTCTTAGATATAGTTCTGCGGTTGGATGACATACTATGATGAGACACATAGCATGCAGATCGTCAGGTGCGAGTACTCGTAAGCAGATGAGACTTCCTCTCATGAAGTTCGCACCTGGTAATCTCTAAGATAGGAGATTATGAGAACAGACCTGCTCGTAGGAATTCCGCATGTTTTAGTGTCATTGGATATTTCTATCTGCGAGCGTGTGTAATGATCTTTAGACTTTAAGATTATCATTAATACGTGTCACGACTCGCGCACTTTGATTTAGTGACGAAAACCGTCATGCAGACAGTTGGCGGGAAGTAGGGTACATTGGGTGTGTCACGAGTGACATGTTATTAATTAATGGATAAGTCGAGAAAGGATTTGTCCCTTCCATTTATGGAAGTTGGTATCTCGGCCCTTTAATTGAAATAGAACCATTGCGCGAAATTCCATAGCCATGGTGTAATGATGAGTTTATTTCAGATAGTCAAAGAACGCCGTATCAAGTATAAAAGTTGATGACATTATCATGAAACCTGCTTGATGAGATATTGCGACAAAAAGATTATATTACACAGTGAACGTTCGTATGTGGATGTCGTTGTTGCGACTTTACATTCTTTCTCTTGGATGCCTTGACCCGTTGCTTGACAGTACTCTTGGACATTAGACAAGTCCGCCTAATGTCAACGAGAAAGAATCCTAAAGGGTCACACACTAAGTGTTTTTGGTGGTCTCGGTTAAATTCTATTTGAATTTAATTAATGAAATAAATATTATTCTCAAGACCGTGGAATAATTTCATTCAAGTTAAAACGATCGCATAAATTAAATAAAACATATTTATTTATTTTATTGAACATTTAATAAATATTTATTTACTAGTTTGTAAGTAAAATATTTATTTAAGAGAATAAATTATTTATTTATTTATTCAGGTGTTCAATAAATGGAAGTGGAGTTTGAGCGGACCAAGGTCGGTCCGGTAGTAAAATAATTATTTGCAAAACGATAAATAATTATTTAACTAGTTGACACAAGTTAAAATAACGACGCTGCTATTATTTTGTGACGCAAAATTTTATTTTATAATTCTGTTTTGCGCAAGTTGGCACACTATGAATAATGATGCGATATTATTATTACGAGAATGAGTTTTCTCTAAGTTCATGAATGTATTTAATTGTTGATATTCAATTAAATATTGTAACTGAAATTCCATGTATATAAATATACAAGTGGGCCTATTGTGCCATAGACCACACCACACGCCTGGTGAATTGAGAATTGTTGAGCCAAACAATTTTTCTCTCGAATCATCTTCTCTCCCCTCTCAAGAACGAGAGATGTTCTTCAAGGCCGAAGAACAAGCGATCAAGAACGACCGACACAAGACACTCGCTTCGCCGCGCTAGCACCTGAAGAACGAGCGGTGTCGATCGGAGGCCATCGGAGCACGTGTGAATCACCGCTAGAGGGATTCTAGTTTGGATCTTACAAGCACAACGAGATAATCCGGAAGGGTTATTCCGGATGATCAACATCATCAACGAGGAAAAATACCAAAGATCCAGGTATTATTTTTCTTAATGAAATTAATGAAATTAATTATAAACATGATGTGGAAGATCATCTCTAAAGGTTTCGGGCCTCTTTCTTCTTTATCTAAATCTTTGATTATATTCTGTGGAGACTGGCGTTCATTGTCGTATTGATCCCGAAATAATCATTGATCATGGTAAAAATTAAAGTTGGGTGCCGTCCCAACCACGCTTCCGCTGCGCCCGGAACCTTCAAGTGGTATCAGAGGGGTTACATCATAGTTTATAATTATTTAAATATTTCGTTAATGACTTACGAATTTAATAATTTAGTTGTTTCAATTCAAGTTAATCGTTCTGCAAATCTGAATCTCGAGATCTATTCCTCTTTCGTTTCTCGTTCACCTTACAGAAACGATCTTTTCTTTTAATTTTGATTAAAATAAAATAGAGGATCTCATCCGGAGGTGCCAAAGCTTCCTGGCCACACAACACCAGAACACACGACGTGTATTCGGCACTACACGTCGTGTACTCATCCAAATTACGCAGATTTATTAAAATTTATTATTATATTATACAAACCCTTGAGACGCATACCATCGTGCAGGCGTAAAGCTGAGGCACAACACGTGATAGGTGTTTTATATATATGTGTTTAATTTAACATCTGCGTAATGTTCATTTCTACTCATTGAGTAGTTATGAATAGGAATTCACCGGGTTGCCTCCAAGTACAAGTTACGTACAAAGATAATTTTAAATGGATTTATTTGTTTAAAATTATGATGGATAAGAATCTTAAAGAAATTCAGAAAAGGATTTAAGATTTTGGAGTCTGTATCCCACATTGGACTTGAGGTCCGGTGTGGTCTTTAATATTCATTATACAAGCACCCTAAGGGCTCCTTTAGAGAGGATACCTTGGGGGTTCGGGTCTCCTATTTTCCCATTCTACATGGTATCAGAGGGAACCTAATCCCGACCCCCCTCCCATCTATTTTTTTTATCCCGTTTAGGGTTCCTAATAATTTCCCCGATGGGGGGCGGCGACTCTGCCAAAGGCCATCAAGCCCTAAAACAGCCGTCGCCCCTGGCCGGCCTCTGCGGATTCCTGGTTCATCCCAGCCCACCTCCTTCCTCCGGCGCTGCTCCCTCCGACGTCGTTTTCCAGCCGGCCTTTATGTTATGTCCGGCGGAATCCTCTCTCACGGCGCCTCCTTTGCAGCGGCTCTTTCCGGCAGCCCACGACTCACGACTCTCTTCCGCGACGTCCCGGCCCGCCCTCCTCCGTTGCGAGTTTCCGACGTCTTCCTCACTGTGGCGTCTCTCCCTTGCAATCCAGCGCGATTTCCCGACACCCTCGTCCAGGCGGCCTCGTCGCGCTGCTCCCTGCCTCGCCTCCCCATGCGACGGCTCCGCCCCTGTGCGCGCGACGTCCTTCCCAGTCGACCCCTCTTCCAGCGCGGGTTCCCTGGCCGACCATCATCCCGGCGACTACCGCCTCCCGCCTCTCTCGTCGCGCACGATCCAGTTCTGCGCAACGGCCTTCCTGCACAGCTCCCTCGCAAGGTCCTCCAGCAGCCGACGCTCCTCCACCTCCATTTCTTCCCGGTTTCCTGGTCGGCCATCATCCCGGCGACTGCCGCCTCCCGCCTCTCTCGTCGCGCACGATCCAGTTCTGCGCAACGGCCTTCCTGCACGGCTCCCTCGTGAGGTCCTCCAGCAGCCGACGCTCCTCCACCTCCATTTCTTACCGGCTCTCCGACGTTCCTCAAGCGGCGATCCTCTGCCCCGTCATCCCGTGCGACTCCCGCCGATGCTCTTCCCGGCGGACTTCCGGCGCCCGTCGGCTCTCGGCCCTCCTGCCTAGGTCGCGCCAATCGTCGCGCCTCCAGATCCCGACGGCGGTCTGATGCTGTCCGGCGGCTCCTTCCGCTCTCCCGCGCGACTCTCTCCCGGCGGATCTCCCCTTGCCGGCATCTCCCTGCGCCTCACCTGCGGTTTTCGGTTCTGTTCGGCCCTGCTTTGTCCGGTGCTCCCTTCCCGGCGGATCCCTCGCGCCGGCGCCCGCCCGTCCGGTTTCTTCCCTTCCAGAACCGGCTCCCTCCTAGAGAACCGGTCCAGGCGAACCGGTCCAGGCTGCTCCCTCCATGCCGACCTCCTGCTTCCTGCGGAATCCCCGCCTTCCTGCCTGGTGCCTCCTGCGGAATCCCCGCCTTCCTGCCCGGTGCCTCCTGTGGAATCCCCGCCTCCCTGCCCGACGCCTCCTGCGAAATCCCCGCATCCCATCGCCGGTGCCTCCTGCGGAATCCCCGCCTCGCCGACATCTCCCGACATCTTTCCGGCAGCCGCATCTCTGTCCGTCGGCACACCCATGCGCTGACGCAGCAGCTCGACTACTTAGGATTTGGGCCCGTTGGCGCCGTCATATCCCGCAACACTTCTGCGGAATCCCCGCCTCCCGTCGTCGGCCCCGCAAGTGCGGTTTTCCCGGTGCTAGTTTGGATTTCCCGGCGTTTCATCGACCGACCCCGCTAGTGCAGCATTCTTGGCGCTCCGTCCATCGGCCCGGTCTGAGTGGTTCATCTGCTGCGTCCGCGACATCATCCATCCCTCATCCTGCGGGGGAGCTTCGATCGTGAGGGGGAGCAACAACCTTGAAGATTTTTCTTTTCTACTGTTTTGTCTTGTTTTGTCATCAAGCTGGGTACGTCCAGTTTGAGGGGGAGAGTTTGCACCTTGTTGCCTGCTTTGTTTTTTCTTTATGTGTCCAAGCTAGGTTCACCTAGCTTGAGGGGGAGTGTTGGAGTCTGTATCCCACATCGGACTTGAGCTCCGGTGTGGTCTTTAATATTCATTATACAAGCACCCCAAGGGCTCATTTAGAGAGGATACCTTGGGGGTTCGGGTCTCCTATTTTCCCATTCTACAAAGATAAAAGGATTGATTAATTACAGATGATAATTAATTGATTCGCGTGTGATTTATCTTAAATAATAATGATTAAAGAATTGAATGCTAGTTTTATTTATGCGTAAATATCGTTGCATGTATGAATGATTATGAGCTAGACCAAGACTTTTGTATGTGGATGATTTCTTTTAATTTATTTATTTGAATTAAATTTGTTGGCTTGCGAGCCTTCTCCTCATTAATATGTAGGGCCTGCGTGCCTAAGGTTTCTTTTATGTAAAACCCCATTTTACCCCTCAACTACATGTGAGTTAAAAAAATGGCATATGTAATTGATGAAACTCTCAATCTAGTGGAGGCGGTTCAAGCTGGAGCCAAGACGAAACCAATCCCAGAAGATACAGAGGTGGACAGGTGAAAGCTGTAAACACGAACCCAAAAGGTTCAAGGTGTTTCTCTCCTAGGATAGGGTTAGTTTATCAAGCCTTCCCTTACTTGATTAAGGGCAAAACTCAATAAAACTACGTGTTTGACCAACCCTTGTTGGGACACTTATACAGGAAACCCTTATGAAAGGTTTCAGGTTGACTTAACCATATTACATCAAGAGGAGTAGCCATTGCTAGACTTGGTGTAATATTGGAGGCAAGAGTTGTGGAAATTCAAAGTCATGATTTCAGGATTGGGGAGTCCACTCAACAGATAAACGAGCCGCAAGCCCGCAGTTGGCAAAGACCTGCCTACCTAAATACCTTCTAATAGCTTGACCAACCCTTGTTGGGGTTATGCGAAAGAGAATATGGATCCTTGCCACTAGAATGTCATGACAACTGAACATTCTGAGTTCAATGGTGAGGGCCATTGGGACTTGAAGCGCGAAAAGCCTTCTGTCCTTATGGTGAATAAGAGGAAAGGGAAGGCGAAGAGCTTTAAAGCCCAAAACTTATTCACGGCCTTCCAAGAAAAGAAAGATCAAAGGGGAGGCAAGAGAACATGAGGCTGTTTGTTTCACATGTGGCAAGAAGGGCCACTGAAAGAAGAACTGCACCCAACCTAAGAAGCAAGGGGAAACTTCAGGTGCGTTTGTTATCGAATGCAATTTATCTATTTCTACAAATTGGGTATTAGATACAGCTTGTGGTGCTCACATATGTATCCAAATACAGGAACCAAGTAGATTCAGGAAAATTGATCGAGGGGAGGTAGATCTACGAGCAGCCAACGGAGCCAGACTTGCTGCTGTAGCTGTCGGGGACTACCACCTCACGTTGCCAATTGGGATGATCTTGGTGTTAAAGGGTTGTTTTTATGTGCCTTTTGTAACCAAAAACATAATTTATGTATCCATACTAGATATTGATTGATTTGTTTTCAAGTTTGGAAATGAATGTTGGTTCTTTTATAAAGATAACATTTGTTTTGGTAGGGCACATTTATACAACGATATTTATGTGTGGGATTACACAAACTAAGTAATGACAATCGATGACAAAGATACTTCACATGACTCATACCACACCCAATTTTGGCATCACCGGCTAGGTCATGTAAACAAGAAACGCTTGACAAAGTTACATCAAGATGGATATTTAAATTCTTTTGAACTAAAACCACTTGGCGTACGTCATGCATGTTTACAAGGCAAAATGACCAAAGCCCCATTTGGTGGGAAAGGTGAAAGGGCTAAAGAGCTTCTTGAATTGGTTCATACCGATGCGTGTGGACCATTTCCAGTTGAAGCAAGGGGTTGGTACTCATACTTCATAACTTTTACTGATGATTTTAGTAGATATGGATATATCAACTTAATGAGGTATAAGTTGGATTCCTTTGATAAATTCAAGGAATACAAGAATGAGGTTGAGAACCAACTTGGTAAGAAGATTAAGAAACTCCGCTTAGACCGAGGTGGGGAATATCTTAATCAGAACTTCATTGATTACTTACGAGAGTTTGGGATCCTATCCCAATTCACTCTCCCTTACACACCTCAATGGAATGATGTAAGAGAAAAGAGGAGCCGCACCTTGTTGGACATGGTGAGATCATTGATGAGTCATGCAAGTCTTCCATTATCCTTTTGGGGGTATGCGTTACAAACAGCGACACACATACTAAACCAAGTACCAATTAAATCGATAAATGATATTTCATACGAGTTTTGGAGTGGAAGAAAAGCCATGTTATCGAATTTACATGTGTGGGGTAGCGAAGCGTTTGTTAAGGCCTCTTCAAGTAACAAACTCGCACCCCGAGACACAAAGTGTACCTTTATAGGATACCCCAAGGAAACAAAGGGATATTACCTATACTACCCCTCAGACAAACAAGTTATAGTGGAAAGACATGCTATATTCCTTGAGAGGGAGCACATCTCCAAAAGAGATAGTAGGAGCAAGATAGACTTCGATGAAGTCGAGGGTGAAGGTACACAAGAGTTGGTACAGGAACAGATTCCACAAAGCCCCGTGGAATAAGAATCTGTTACAGAGACACAAGTACTGCGTAGGAGTACAAAAGAGGTTAGAGAACTGGAACGATACGGTTTTCTAGTTACCGAGGATGGTGACTCATTATTAGTTGATAATAATGATCCTCTAACCTACAAGGAAGCAGTAAGTGGCACAGACGTTGCCAAGTGGCAAGAAGCCATGAATTCTGAAATGGATTCCATGTACCAAAACCAAGTCTGAATTTTGGTAGATCTTCCAGTTGATGTAAAACCCTTTGGTTGCAAATGGGTATTCAAGAAGAAACTGGACATGGAAGGACATGTCAGTACCTATAAGGCACGACTGGTTGCAAAAGGGTTTAAACAGTGTCAAGGAATTGACTACGATGAAACCTTCTCACCGGTTGTAATGCTGAAATTCATCAGAATTCTACTTGCCATTGTGGCTTACCATGACTATGAGATTTGGCAAATGGATGTCAAAACAACATTCCTTAACGAGAACCTTCAGAAAGATGTCTACATGATACAACCTGAGGGGGTTTTGACTCCAAAGGATGCCAATAAGGTATGCAAGTTGCAGAAATCCATTTATGGATTAAAACAAACATCCAGGTCATGGAACATTCGTTTTGATGAAGCCATAAAAGAATTTGGTTTTATCAAGAATGAATGTGAGCCTTGTGTCTACAAACAGTTTAGTGGGAGTGCAGTTGTTTTTCTAATAGTATATGTTAATGACATATTACTTATTGGAAACGAGATACCAGTCTTACAGTCTGTTAAGACATGGTTGAATCAATGCTTCTCCATGAAAGACTTGGGCGAGGCAGCGTATATTCTTGGGATCAAGATCCATTGTGATAATTCTAAGAGATTGCTGGGCCTAAGTCAAAGTACATACATTGATAAGATACTGAAGATATTTAGTATGGAACAATCCAAAAAGGGATTGTTGCCAGCGTCACATGACATTCATCTTTCCAAGAAAATGTGTACTCAGATACATGAGGAAAGAAAGATAATGGAAAGGACTTCATACGCATCAGCGATTGGGCCAGTCATGTATGCCATGCTATGTACTATGCTGAATGTCGCCTACGCATTGAGTGCGGTAGACAGATATCAAGCTGATCCAGGTGACAACCATTGGATAGCAGTCAAGACTATCCTAAAGTATCTGAGGCGTACTAAGGATATGTTCTTGGTTTATGGAGGAGATGAGGAACTAGTCATTAGATGATACATCTTCATTTTGAATGGAGGTGCAGTGAGCTGGAAGAGCTCAAAGAAGAGTGTGGTCGTAGATTCTACAGCAGAGTCTGAGTATATCGCAGCTTCTGAGGCAGCTAAAGAAGCAGTTTGGATGCGAAGCTTCGTCCAGGAGCTAGATGTGATACCTAACAGTAAAGATCCCATCACACTGTACTGTGATAATACTGCAGCGGTGACTCTCGCAAAAGAGCCAAGGTCACAACAGCGGACGAAGCACATACTTCGGAAGTATCATCTCTTGAGAGGTTTTTCTCAGAGAGGTGAAGTTGCAGTGATCGATATTTACACAGAAGACAACGTGGCGGACCCCTTGACTAAAGCCTTGACTCAGCAGAAACATGAACATCATGTGAGGTCTAGCGGACTGAAAGTCGTAGGTAGTTGGCTCTAGTCCAAGTGGGAGTTTGTAAGAGTCGGTGTCCTAGAACCCACTGGTTTTACTTTGATTACATGGATATTTAATGTATTATTACATATTGTTCATTGTTCTGCATGATTATGATGTAATAATGTCCTAGAGTATTTGTTGCATTGATAAGGTCATGACAGTTCCTCGCTATGATGAGAACCTTGAAATGCTATAACAATATTTTTAAATATAGTTCTGCGGTTGGATGACATACTATGATGGGACACATAGCATGCAGACCGTCAGGTGCGAGTACTCGTAAGCAGATGAGACTTCCTCTCATGAAGTTCGCACTTGGTAATCTCTAAGATAGGAGATTATAAAAACAAACCCGCTTGTAGGAATTTCGCATGTTTTAGTGTCATCAGATATTTCTATCTGCGAGCGTGTGTAATGATCCTTAGATTTTAAGATTATCATTAATACGTGTCATGACTCACGCACTTTGATTTACTGACGAAAACCGTCACGCAGACAGTTGGCCGGAAGTAGGGTATGTTGGGTGCGTCACGAATGACATGTTATTAATTAATGGATAAGTCGATAAAGGATTTGTCCCTTCCATTTATGGAAGTTGGTATCTCGGCCCTTTAATTGAAATAGAACCGTCGCGCGAAATTTTATGACCATGGTGTAACGATGAGTTTATTTCAGGTAGTCAAAGAACGACGTATCAAACATAAAAGTTGATGACACTATCATGAAACCTGCTTGATGAGATATTGCGACAAAGAGATTATATTACACAGTGAGCGTTCGTATGTGGATGTCATTGTTGCGACTTTGCATTCTTTCTCTTGGTGCCTTGACCCATTGCTAGACAGTACTCTTGGACTTTAGGCAAACCCGCCTAATGCCAACGAGAAAGAATCCTAGAGGGTCACACACTAAGTGTTTTTGGTGGTTTCGGTTAAATTCTATTTGAATTTAATTAATGAAATAAATATTATTCTCAAGACCGTGGAATAATTTCATTCAAGTTAAAACGATCGCATAAATTAAATAAAATATATTTATTTATTTTATTGAACATTTAATAAATATTTATTTACTAGTTTGTAAGTAAAATATTTATTTAAGAGAATAAATTATTTATTTATTTATTCGGGTGTTCAATAAATGGAAGTGGAGTTTGAGCGGACCAAAGTCGGTCCGGTAGTAAAATAATTATTTGCAAAACGGTAAATAATTATTTAACTAGTTGACACAAGTTAAAATAATAATGACGCCGCTATTATTTTGTGACGCAAAATTTTATTTTATAATTTTGTTTTGCGCAAGTTGGCACACCATAAATAATGACGCGGTATTATTATTATGAGCATGAGTTTTCTCTAAGTTCATGAATGTATTTAATTGTTGCTATTCAATTAAATATTGCAACTGAAATTCCATGTATATAAATAGACAAGTAGGCCTATTGTGCCATAGACCACACCACACGCCTGGTGAATTGAGAATTGTTGAGCCAAACAATTTCTCTCTCGAATCCTCTTCTCTCTCCTTTCAAGAACGAAAGACGTTCTTCAAGGCCGAAGAACAAGCGATCAAGAACGACCGACACAAGACACTCGCTTCGCCGTGCTAGCACCCGGAGAACGAGCGATGTTGATCGGAGGCCATCGGTGCACGTGTGGATCACCGCTAGAGGGATTCTAGTTTGGATCCTTATAAGCACAACGAGATAATCTATGTATATAAATAGACAAGTAGGCCTATTGTGACACAATACACTCGCTTCGCCGCGCTAGCACCCGGAGAACGAGCGATGTCGATCGGAAGCCATCGGAGAACGTGTGGATCACCGCTAGAGGGATTCTAGTTTGGATCCTTATAAGCACAACGAGATAATCCGAAAGGGTCATTCCAGATGATCAACATCATCAACAAAGAAAAATACCAAAGATCCAGGTATTGTTTTTCTTTATGAAATTAA
The DNA here is from genome assembly GCA_963277665.1 of Viscum album. Lineage (NCBI taxonomy): Eukaryota > Viridiplantae > Streptophyta > Magnoliopsida > Santalales > Viscaceae > Viscum > Viscum album. Next base: position 846,857,910 of record OY728121.1, on the reverse strand, counting down.
TTAAATTAATTATAAACATGATGCGGAAGATCCTCTCTAAAGGTTTCAAGCCTCTTTATTCTTTATCTAAATATTTGATTATATTCCGTGGAGACTGACGTTCATCGTCGTATTGATCCCGAAATAATCATTGATCATGGTAAAAATTAAAGTTGGGTGCCGTTCCAACCACGCTTCCGCTGCGCCTGGAACTTTCAAGTGGTATCAAAGGGGTTGCATCATAGTTTATAATTATTCAAATATTTTGTTGATGACTTACGCATTTAATAATTTAGTTTCAATTCAATTTAATCGTTCTGCAAATCTGAATCTCGAGATCTATTCTCCTCTTTCGTTTCTCGTTCACCTTACAGAAACAATCTTTTCTTTTAATTTTGATTAAAATAAAATAGAGGATCTCATTCGGAGGTGCCAAAGCTTCCTGGCCGTACAACACCAGAACACACGGCGTGTATTCGGCAGTACATGCGGTGTAGTCAAAGATTCAATGCATCAGACCGGTCCATCAAACCAAGTCGTGTGTTGAAGTCTTTCTAAGTATTAAATGACTCCGTGTGTTGACCAGGAACAGGTGGCACGTGGTTTTCAGATTACACGCCGTGTGATCCAAATGGACACGGCGTGTAGTCCCTTCGGGTTAGGGTTGGACCGTGTACCCCGTACACGGCTAGCCCGATGGGAGACTATGTAACGAGGAACTACACAATGTGTGGCCAACTGGACACGCCGTGTGCTCAGAAGATTTCTGAAGTACACTCACACGGCGTTTCCCCAGGCGTGTACTTTGGATGGACGATGAACAATAGTACACGCCGTGTAGTTGGAACTACACGTCGTGTACTCATCCAAATTACGCAGATTTATTAAAATTTATTATTATATTATACAAACTCTTGAGACGTGTACCATCGTGCGGGCGTAAAGCTGAGGCACAACACGTGATAAGTGTTTTATATATATGTGTTTAATTTAACATCTGCGTAATGTTCATTTCTACTCATTGAGTAGTTATGAATAGGAATTCACCGGGTTGTCTCCAAGGTACAAGTTACGTACAACGATAATTTTAAATGAATTTATTTGCTTAAAATTATGATGGATGAGAATTTCAACGAAGCATATCGAGGTTGACTGTCACTTTTTTCGCCATCAGCTCGAGCAGAATCATATCAGTTTTGATCACATTTCGACGGCAGAACAACTCGTCAACATCTTCACCAAAGGCCTCCTGGGAGCTCGTCTAGACTGGTTGACTGTCACTTTTTTCGCCATCAGCTCGAGCAGAATCATATCAGTTTTGATCACATTTCGACGGCAGAACAGCTTGCCGACATCTTCACCAAAGGCCTCCTGGGAGCTCGTCTAGACTCTCTCAGTACCAAGTTGGGTATCCACAACATCAACGACCCAACTTGAGGGGGAGTGTGTATGGTTTTGTTCGTTGTCGTCTTTCTTTTGTGGGACTCTTGGTCCAAGCTGGGCAAATCCAGCTTGAGGGGGAGTGTTAAACACACTTTTATTATAATGGGTATTTCCGAGTCTCACATCGGAATATCCCACCATGTAATCTTTTTTACTCATTTATAAAAGAATGTCCCCACCTCACATTGAGGTAAGAGAAATTCGCCATCTACAGAGCCTTTACTAAAATTGACTCGGGATGCCAAGTCATTTCTTAATGGTTTGAATTTCCATTTCAAACCATTCTTTAAAATCAACTTTCAAAATCCATTTCTAAACATTTTCCAAAAACCACCCACTTTAAACCATTTGGAAATTAATTAAACACATTTTTCAATAAAAATCCCCAAAAGCTCAAGACACCACTTTCTAATTGAATTCTTGACCCAAATGGGGTCAAAGCATTTTCAAACATTACATTTTACATAAAATAATTCTTTAACATTTTACAAATACTTGCATTTCAAGTACCACTTTCTAATTGAATTCTTGACCCAAATGGGGTCAAAGCATTTTCAAACATTACATTTTACATAAAATAATTCTTTAACATTTTACAAATACTTGCATTTCAAGTACCACTTGAAATGCCAAGTAAAAGCTTTATGCCAGATGAAAACCTCTTTCAAAACCATTGTAAAACTCATTAAAACTATCACATATAAATTTAATTTAACAAATAAAGCATTTAGAATCACCAAGCACACAATGACATGCCATTTTAAGCACACACACAAAAACACCTAACTTGGTTCAACAACAATCAAGCCAAAAGTCGTCGCCTATGATGGCATACGCTCAAACAAGCCTCAAGGAAGCCTCCGCATACCCTAGCAACCAAAACCCCCATGAATCAATCACGCCAAACCGTAAAATCGAACCCAGCAACCCTTGGGGTTCGCGAAAGAGAGGGAGATCGAAAGAAAGGGGGATAGGGGAAGAGAGGAAGGAGAAACAAGAACGAAGGGTTTACCTTGGAGGAATCCGCAAGAAACAAGGCAGAGGGGCTTGGAAATCAAGAGAGGATGAGACCCCCCTTAGAGCACACCATGGCTTGGCCGAACGGGAGGTGGAGGGATAAAAGATTTTGGGGTTTTAAAATTTGAAGGGGCAAAACCAGAGACTCACAACAATTTTAAACATCCGAGCAATTCGCACAGTTTGATCGCATGGGTTGGTTAACCATGCGCCAGTTGTACGAATCCCTTTGTTAAAACCGCAAAGACCCTCACAAGGCTGCCACGTGGTTTCTCCTAACCGTGCGCAACCCGTGCGCTTGACAACCCCCACAGAAAGGTAGGCTGCACAGTTTCTACTGACTTACGTAAGAAACAAGGCAGAGGGGCTTGGAAATCAAAAGAGAGGATGAGACCCCCCTTAGAGCGCGCCATGGCTTGGCTGAACAGGAGGTGGGGGGATAAAAGGCTTTGGGGTTTTAAAATTTGAAGGGGCAAAACTAGAGACTCACAATTTTAAACATCTGAGCAATTCGCACGGTTTGATCGCATGGGTTGGTAAACCATGCACCAGTCGTAAGAATCCCTTTGTTAACACCGCAAAGACACTCACAAGGCTGCCACGTGGTTTCTCCTAACCGTGCGTAACCCGTGCGCTTGACAACCCCCACGGAAAGGTAGGCTGCACAGTTTCTACTGACTTACGTAAGGGTCAACCCGAACCGTGCACTACCCATGCGAGGCAAATCGTGCATGTTTAAGATGAACTGGACGTAAGGGTCACGCGACACCATGTAAGGGTCATCGCACGATTTGTACTAAACCGTGCGCATCAAACCATGCGCCGAAGAGAACCCACGTAAGGATCATCCGCACTGTTTCTACTAACTGTGCGATGACCATGCCCAGGTCGTGCACAAATAAAAAATTTCTCGACTAGTAAAAATTCAAAGTTGAAACTTATAAAAAATTTAAAGAACCCAAAATAGTGTAAAATAATACAAAATAATAGATACAATGACATCTGTGTGTGACACATCATTTTGCCCTTTTCCTTGTGGGAGAATATTGGTTTGCAATTCTTGACCTCTCATCTTACATTGTCCGGAAGTAGTGGGAGTTCATAAGTTCTAAAGGGATGGCGTCCAATGAGAGTAAGGTTTGGGTGAAGAAATTTGATGGAGCGGATTTTGGGTTCCGAAAGATGCAAATGATGGGGGATCGCCTTCTACAAAAGGATCTTGACCTTGTATTAACTGGAGGAAGCACTCGGGTTGTCGCGGATGTCACTTGTTCGGGATCTAGCGTACAACATCCGAGAAGTGAAGACGATATCAAGACTCATGAAGAACTTAACTGATATGTATGAAAAGCCGACGACAATGAAAATTGTTATTGCTACACAAATGTCAGAAGGACGATTTTCCGCTGATCGTATAAACGACTTCAATGTCATTTGAAGTCAGTTAAACTTTGTGAGGGTGGACTTCGAAGACCCGGTTTGGGTGTTGCTGTTACTCTCTCTCCCGGAATCATGGGACGCAATGATGACCGCTGTGAATAATTCTAGCTGAATGACAAACTTGAAGTTCACGGACGTTCGCTACATGATCTTGAACGAGGAGATTCGTCGAAAGGAGTTTCATGCATCTTCCAGAAACACATACAATGCTGAAGGAAGAGGACGTACCGTTGTACGGAAGGGTCACCAGAAAGGGAAAGGAAAAGCCAGAGCAGGAGTAGCTCGATAGATGGCGTTCTCCTCTGTTGGCATTACTAGAGAAAAAAACACCTCAAGACAAAAGCGGATCCGCGAATCCCGTTTCGGAAGATAGAAGCGGATTCGCGAATCCCGTATCAGAAGATAGGAGTGACTCTTGAGCTCCGCTAGTTCATTGGGGTGATAGACTCTGGAGCTTCATTCCAAGCCTACAGAAGAACCTATTTTCCATTGGACAACTCGACTGACACTGGATTCTATAGAACGTTTGCAAATGGTGCATGGAAGATTCACGCTGAGCCATGGTCATCGGAAGAGTGAAGGATGAGACGTTTTACCTTACGGGTTCATCGGAAAGAGCGATGCATGCCGGAGAATTAATTTTAGCGAAGTTATGGTATGACCGTCTTGGTCATCTCAGTGAGAAAGGGATGAAAATCCTTGATGCCAAAGGATTGCTGAAGGTCGGAAGCATGAAGTACGAAACGTGCAAGGATTGCGTCTTTAAAAAGCAGCGGAAGGTGGCCTTCTGGACAGAAGAGAAAATGCCAAAGCATTGGAAGTTGGAGCTGATTCACACGGATGTATAGGGACTGACATTGGTATATTCTCACGGACGGTCACTCTTTTATGTGGCATTCATCTACAATCCCACATGCAAAGTACGAGTGTGCTTTCTAAGGAACAAGTCCGAGGTGTTTGGGACTTCCGTCAGATGGAGGGCTATGGTGGAGAAGAGACTGAATGCAAGTTGAAGTGCTTACAGTTGGATAATGGTGGAGTGTGCGGAAGCAAGGAGTTTTGGAGGTTCTGATGGCGGAAGGGGATTCGATTTAAGAAAACTATGCAAGGAACTCCGTACACAACGAAGTTGCAAAGAGGATGAATTGGGCGGTGGTGGAGAAGACAAGAAGTATGTGGGTTCACATGGGGTTCCCCAAAGGTGTTTTGGGTGGAAGCTGTGAATTGTGCAGCGTACTTAATCAACCATAGTCAATCTTCTCTTACTAGATAACAAAAGTCGAAATGTGATTTCGATGAAGAGATCCTGTGGAAGGATCAAAACCGGGTAGGAAATTTCGATGGGAGCAAAGTATCATCGGAAGCCGAACTTCAGTTGGGTGGACAAGTTTCAAAGAATCCAATGAGCACATTAGGTTTGGAAACACTAGACCATTTGGAGGATTTATCGAGAGGAGGTCAAGTTCCGATTATGTACTGGAGAGTTCAAGGATTGCGGAAGCTTGAGCACCGAAAGTTCATACTCTTGAAGATGCAGTACCCGAAGGAGCTCACCAACAGGGACAGTTGCAAAGATCTACCAGGGAGAGACGGCCGGTGCAAAGGTATGGTGACAACTTGCACTATATTCTTTTAATGGACGATGGAGAGCCTGAGAGCCCGTAAGAGGTGAAGAGTTTGAAAGATTCAGAACAGTGGGAGTTGGCCATGAGGGATGAACTCAATTCCCTCCATGTGTCTGAATATGGGAGCTGACAGAGAGACCCGTTGGGAAGAAGGTTCTTCAAAACAAATGAGTTTATTAGCTGAAGGAAGAGATAGATGGTAAAAGGGCTTTCAACAAACGGAAGATGTGGATTTCTCAGAATTTTTTGTATCGGTAGTTGAGCACACGACTATCAAAACGGTGTTATGTTTGATTGTATTCGAGGGACTTCATATGGAGCAATTGGACGTGAAGACAACATTTCTTAATGGGGACTTGGATTACATGGAGTAGCCGGTTGGTTTCAAGGATCAACTAAGCTAGAGACTTGTGTATAAGCTCCAACGCAGCCTTCACAATTTTAAGCAAGCATCAAGGTGTCGGAACAGGAAGTTCAACTACTTCATGGAGTGACGAAAGTTTGTCCAGGGCAATGCCGCCCATTGTTGTTACTGGATGGAGTTTGTTGATAAGGGCTTTGTTATCTTACTTCTCTACGTCAATGACATGCTGATTGCAGGTTCAGTGAAGGAAAGGATCGACAACCTAAAGGCTGACTTGTCTGGAAGTTTCGAGATGAAGGACCTCGGTCTGACGAAGCTGATTTTGGGGATGAGGATTGTGAGGAACCTAACTTCTGAAGGTTCCGGGCGCAGCGGAAGCGCGTGGGTGGATGTGCCCACTTGGCTTTTTGTCATTAACAATGATCAATCTGGGATCAATACGATGATAAACGCCAGTCTCCACGGATCGAATCACAGAAATGGACAAAGAAAATGAAAGTTTCGGAACCACAAAGTAGGATCGTTACAGGTTGATTATAATTAATTTAATCAATTGAAAAGAAATACCTTTTGGGTGTTCTTTCTTCGTTGATGTTCTTGATCACGTTCCGATGTGATTCGTCGTTGCGTCGCAGAAGCCAAGTGTAGACTTCCTCTAGCGGTGATCCACACGTGTACCTCGTATCTTGAGACGTCGCCAAAGGAGTCTCCGGGTGCTAGCGTGGAGAAACCTTTGCTTGCGTTGTCCGCCTTAGATCGTCTTGATCCGATGGAAGAGAATCTCTCTCGGTCTTGAGAGCGTTCTTGGAGGAAGAGGTTCTTTCGGCCTTGAAAGAATTCTCCAGAGTTGTTGTGCACAACGATTCTCTTGTGTGTTGGAAAAGAGTTGGGGTTGTGAGGATATTTATAATCAGGTTTGAGGTTGTAGAGTTATGACAATAAATAAACGCGTTACGCGTTTTATTTATTTCATTGACTCTTATTTAAAACCCCATGTCGAATAATTAATTCCTTGACATGCGCTCACGCTGATTATAATAAATATCATTTAAAACAATATTATATCATCAAAATCCCGACTGGAAAAACTACACGGCGTGTACATTCAATGTACACGGCGTGTATATCTTGTTTTCATTTCCTTCCTCCAATCATTAAAACGATTTAGGCTTCCTTGAATAATTATTAAACCACGTACGGGAATAATATTTATTCTACTTGAGATACTTGAATACACTTAGTGTGTGACCCTCTAGGCCTCTTTTTCGTTGGCATTAGGCGAGCTTGCCTAAAGTCCAAGATTATTGTCTAGCAACGGGTCAAGGCACCCAAGAGAAAGAAGTTGACGCCGCATTGACGTATCACCTCATACGAATGCTTACTATGTAATTTAATCCTTTTGTCTTGATATCTCATCAATCAGGTTTCATGGCAGTGTCATAAACCTATATGCTTGATCCGTCGTTCTTTGACTTCCTGAAATAAACTCGTCGTTTACACCATGGTCATGAAATTTAATGCGATAGTTCTATTTCAATCAAAGGGCCAAGATATCAACTTCCATAAATGGAAGGGACAAATCCTTCCTCGACTTATCCATTAACATGTCACTCGTGACGCACCCAACGTACCCTACTTCCCGCCAATTGTCTACGTGACGGTTTTCGTCAGTAAATCTAAGTGCGCGAGTCATGACACGAGTTAATGATAATCTTCCAGTCTAAGGACCATTACACATGCTCATAGATAGCAATGTCCGATGACACCAAGACATGCAGAATTGCTACTAGCGGGTCTGTTCTCATAATCTCCCATCTTGGAGATTACCAAGTGCAAACTCCATGAGAGAGTCTCGTCTTCTTACGAGTGCTCGCACATGACGGTCTGTATACTATGTGTCCTATCATAGTATGTCATCCAACCGTAGAACTTTATTTAAGAATATTGTTATAACATTTCAAGGTTCTCATCACAGCGGGGATCTGCCATGACCTTATCAATGCAACAAATATTTCAGGACATTATTATATTATAGTCATGCAGAACAATGAACAATATATAATAAGTGAACATTCATGTAATCAAAGTACAAAACAGTTGGTTCTCAGGACACCAACCATTACAACTTCTGGTACTCTGTACCTGACTCAGGCAAACTACATCTGGAGGATTTTAGAGCGCTTCAGAGTGAGGGAGACAAAGCCAGTGTCTACACCCTTGACATGACACACTTCAAGCTTAGCAAGGAGAAGTCACCATGAACAGAAGCAGATGTCGAGTACATGGTGAGAGTTCCATATGCATCACCTGTCGGAAGTTTGATGCACGCCATGATTTGTACTCATCCAAACATTGCGCAAGTAGTGAGAGTCGTTAGCAGGTTTATGTTGAACCCCGAAAGAGAGCACTGAGAGGTTGTGAAGTGGTTTATGTTGAACCCCGAAAGAGAGCACTGGGAGGTTGTGAAGTGGATTATTCGGTACTCGAAAGGTTCTAGAAGCATGACACTTTGCTTCTAAACAGTCGAGCCTTTGCAAGGCTTTACAGACTTAGATTTCGGTGGAGATTTAGACACATGGAAGAGTATGACCAGTTATGTGTTTACTTTTGGCGGAACGACAATGAGTTGGATGTCGAAGCTCCAACCGGTGGTTGCGATCTCGACAACGGATGCTAAGTATGTCGCATTGGCAAAAGCAGGAAATGAGTTGGTTTGACTGAAGGGGTTGTTGGAGGATCTTAGAAGAAGACCGGAAGTTTAGTCGTTGTTTTGTGACTCACAAAGCGTGATTCACTTGGCTGGAAATCCGATGTTTCATTCTCAGACGAAGCACCTTCAGTTGAAGTACCACTTCATTCGGGTGCTGTTGGGAGGCAGAGTATTGGATCTATAGAAGATTGAAGATGTTTGTAATCCCACAGACATGTTGACGGAGGTGGTTGCCAAGTGTTGGGGCGATGATGCACTTCAGTTGGACTTGGATGACAAGATGATATAGTTGGGGAACCATGCAGCTGCTTGAGTTCAAAGGAGTCTGTGAAAGTTAACGAAGGACTTGGTCAGGGTGAAACCATCAAATGATTTTCCAGTGGGAGATTGTTGGGGCGTGTAAACATTTTCTGGCGGAGGAATGTAAGACCACCAGGAGAGAACCCGGAGGCCTTACTTCCGACGATTGGATGGGTGATCAAATGATTTTCCAGTGGGAGATTGTTGGGGCGTGTAAACATTTTCTGGCGGAGGAATGTAAGACCACCAGGAGAGAACCCGGAGGCCTTACTTCCGACGATTGGATGGGTGATGGAGCGACAGCGGCTGACTTCAGTTCACCGGATGCTGAAGGTGGATGACAGTTGGGTGCAGCGGAACTGAACACTGGAAGTTCGATCAATGGAAGATACGTTGGGTTCCATATCTGGTGGAATCTTCAGAAGGGGAACAGTGTAGTACTGGCAGAGCCGGTTGAGGCAGTGGGAGTTCTTACTACACGGAGGTTCTTCTGTGAAGATAGGCTGAGGTTGACGGTGACTCAGGAAGATCGGATGGCGGTGGCGACCGGAGGCATCGGCTGGACACTCCTATATAATGCAGGGTGTGATCACTATGTTGGATCATCGAATCGGGTGTTTATCGTTTTGAGCATTGGGCATTGTAATCATCTTTTATTCATCCCTTGTGGATTCGGACGTAAGTTTGAACCACGTAATCCTTGTTGATCTTGTGCATTGTTTTCTTTCCGATTGTTGCATCTGTTAGTTATTGTCTGCATTTTCTGGAGGTTTTACGTCAAGGTGTGGTGGATTGGGTGTGGTTGTCTTCCAACAGAATTAGCACAGGCATTTATGAAATACTGTAAGAAATGAACCATGCAAAAGTTAAGGTTGCTGTTCTGTTAGCAGTGGTTTGGCCTGACCTCAGTTGAGAAAAGTTCTGGTGTTTTCTCATCAAGTTACTGCTTACCATTATCCCGTGTAGCCCTGTATGACACTAGCCCATCACACTAGAATGAAGAATTTAGGGCTTGCATATAATAGATGATTTTGGGTAGCTTGTAAGGTGTGATGGCATCACTGCATACAACGTCGGATCATTGTTAATCAATGCAGCATTCGTATTTTGACACTGACTGATATTTGTCTTGAATTTTGCAGTTGTATCCATTGTTCTGGTGGGCGTGCTTTATGGTTTCTTTATTGCCATTTTATGTGGACAAAGGATTAGCGAACGACACTGCCATGTTCTTGCAAAGAAAGAACTGACAAAGGTTTGTGTTCATTAAACATGCAGTTATTTTTTTTTTACTCATTTTAGAACACCGATTTTTTTCAGACAGTTCTGTTGATTGATTCATGGAGGCTTTTCCACGACAGGAGTATGTGGTCGAAGATCGAGAGGCCAGTAATGGATGTTCCAGAGCTCGACCTGAGTCATGTGATGGAGCTTAGAATGCTTGGCCTCTACTAAGCTTCAGATCGGCATGTTCGATCCATTTTTTTTGAAGTGAGCGGACAACTTCAAATTGTATTTGGAGGCACATATTATCCCTTCGATCGGTTCCTTTCATTTTTCTCAATGGCCGCCCAGGTTTGGTATTATTGTTCATCCGCACCACCTTTTTCTCCGGGTTCCTTTGTTCGATGAAGGTTCAGTACGATCCTTCTGTTTTGGGTTTTATTTTTGTGCTTGTTTGATTGGTGGTAGCTTGCTGTTTTATTTTAGTTTGTCTTTCATTTAAATTAATTATCATTTGTTATGTATTGATAAAACATGCGTTTCATGTATTTAGTTCATAATTTTGGTTATAAATTTCAACTGATCTACATGTGTTATCTAGATGTTTCATATTTAAAAATGATTATTAATCCTTAAAATGTATTTTTCAGCATTCAAAACATCTTGGTTTTATTTGAAATTCATTTTTAGAGGTCATAAATGACTCGGGGGCAACTGTCCTGAATTTCCACGATAACGTGATATCATTTTTTTAATCATTTTACACAAAGGAAATTAATCCTCACTTGAAAGCTCATTTCAAACAATCTGAGCACCTCAAGGTTTGTTTTTACGCTTGCCTTTTTTTTTCTTCTAACTCCTAAATGACTTGACCGTTGTGAATTTTCACGATGATCTAAACTCGTTAGCTAATTTTTGATTATTTTATTGGTGTTTCTCACTTAAAAAAGTAATGCTAATCCTTGAAAAACTATCTCCAAGCATCCTTAGTGTCAAATTCATGACTTGCAAGTTGATGATCTAAATTTTCATCACAAAGACCATTTGTTCATTTTTGACACACGCTCACACTTAAATAAGTAAAATTAATATTTAAAGAGTACTTTCAATCATTTCGAATTCTTGCAAAATTTGTTCACCTATGTTACAAGTGATCCATGAGTCATGGTCCGAAGGTTGGATAACAAATAGCGATCCATCAGCCATTATCCTAAGGTTGGACAACAAATTAAACTTATTTGCTTGATTTTTATCATTTTACACCCGTTTCAATAATGAAAAGAAAAATTAAATCTTAAAATGTTGTTTTTGTGATTCTGAAAATCTTAAGCATCACATGACCTGTAAATTGTTTTCTTGGATTTCTGTAAGTCAATCTTGTTTGCTCGTTTTTTATTGTTCAAATGCTTATCGGAGGTATGCATGGTCAGTTAAAATTGGTAAAGGACACTGGTTTCAATTGACCAATTGAAAATAATAACATTTTAAGTGAAAAGTGAAACCGATTGACTATTAGTCCAGAATTGATATAAACTAAACAGGTTGGTTTATAATTTTAAAATCGGTTTAGACCGGTTAAGAAAAACATAAGAATGTTAAAATCGGTTTAGACCAGTTGAGAAAAACATAAGAAAAAAAATGATGCAAAAGTGATCGATAAAAAAAGGTATAAAACCCTAAACTTTAACAAAGGGTTTTAAATGATGCCAAGATCATGATAAAATAAATTATGAAGAAAGAATATCTCAAAATCGATCAATTTAATATTAAAATAAATCAGTTAGATACACAATCAATCCATCAATATGAAAAAGATTTAAAAGGGTTTAACAATATAAGGAGAGATTTCAATGTAGTTTAATGACTTATATTCACTTAATCATAACACATGTTCATCATGTTTCGTTATATCGAGAAATCAATAATGATTTGTGTTATATTAAACTTTGATCATAGAAAGTTGATCATCACTTCCACTTTCAACAATGATTTTATATATTTATTTAAGTGTTTAGTTTGGATTAATATCGATTAAGAACAATTGAGGTTTTGAAAACCAAACCAAACAAAAAAACTATAATATACAATACTGACTTGAACCAATTAACCGATTTAAATTGCATTTTAGTGGTTTAAGGTGGTTCGGTTTGATCGGTTTAAATTGGTTAATTTAATCTTTTTTTTGTATAGAAACCCCAGCTGAACTATACAATTAATGCTCTTCCCAACATAGCATGTTCCCTTGCGGGTGTATCGGGCCCCGAGTATCGAATGCTAAACGCAACCCAACTAAGTAAAACTGGCCTCTCAATGCTGCCCTGCATTGTCAAGGCGTTAAATTGTACGGCGTTAAATTACCTCGGTCGAAACCTGCAACCAGTGTGAATCGAACACTGGACATAACGACCACAACTCTCAACCTTAACCACTGGGCCACCTCGTGGGGGCTGGTTAATTTAATCTTGCACACCCCTAACGCTTCACAATTAAAAAGGAAAATTGATATTTAAAAACTAATTTCGAGCAAATTAAGAACCCAAGGGTCAAAATCACGTGTTTCCTCATTTTTATAGATAAAAATGATTTGAGGTCTATTTCATGAATTTCTATGACAAACCGATCTCATTAGCTCGTTTTATCATTTTGCGCTTGTTTTTCACTAATAAAAGAATGTTAATCCTTAAAAACCACCTTTGAGTATTTCGAGCCACCTGAGGCATTAGATTTATAAATAGTTGTAGGACATTTTTCTAAAGATAGATGACAAACTAAAATTGTTTGCTCGTTTTTTTATTTTTATGCTCATTTTACTATAATAAAAAGGGAATATTAAATCTTAAAATATAGTTTTAGTGATTTTGAGAAAGTCAAACATCAAATTCATGAATGAGTCATTTTTAAAGGTCGTAATTGGTTGGTTGATCATTGTCCTGAATTCTCATGACAATCTGAGCTCATTTGCACATTTTTGACCATTTGATGTTTGATTCACACTTAAAAAGGAAAAATGAATACTTAAAAACCACTTTCAAGCAACTTGATCACCTTTAGGATTAGATTTATGCATTGTTCATTCCTATAGATCATAAATGACTCAAGTCTCTTGTCTAAAATTTCCATGACAACCAGATCTCGTTAGTTTGTTTTTGATCATTTTTGTAACGTCTCGAACCCGAAGAGCCACCTGAATAGTGCTAAATGGGTCGGGTATTACTATCTTAGGTGCACCTCCCCGAACGCCAAAAACTGTTGATTAGCAGCGAGGGTCTAAACAAGTATAGTGGGGAGGCTATACCCTCTTGGAGGATAATAAAGGTACTGACCTGAGTATAATATAAAATAAGAGACTCTACAGACTCGAACCAGACCCGCATAGCGGAAGCACAACAATATCAAATAAACAACGGAAGCGATAAACAAACAGAAGTAGCGGAATATAAACACAACAGCATGCTGAAACCACTTGTAACAACTACTAGAACAAACAAGTCATGCGTCCATAGCAAGTCAAGATATAAAGGGGCGCTAATGGCTGACCAATAGTAGCTACAATAAACAAGGTAAGCATTCTGATACAGGAAAGAAATCAAAACAAAGTAAACCCCAGTTAGGCATGACCTTAAGGTCTATACCACCTCCATGCAACTACTAATACGATCCAGCTCTTGAAGCTGATATCTTTCCTGCATGTAAATCCATAAAGTCTACACGTGTCCCGAGGGGCCCTGCAGAGTGTGAGACAAATCTCAACAGGATACCACCCAACGGTGCGTACCTAGTATAAGTGTTGAAGCAGACATTCAACTTTGAGGAAAACAGTAAACAATACAATGCCCAAAGTAAACACAACCTTCACTGGTGCTCAGCAGCCACCATGGAGTATCATATGCTTCGGGCAATGCCGGAATCTCGGTCAAGTAACCCGACACCATGTGCCTCATGACACATCGTGTCTCAAGTACCGACGCCCCGAAGGCACACCCAAACAATGATAACCCTGCTCGAAAGCTCACGTCTGCCCATGACACAATAACCAGAGGAACAACGACGCCTGTCCTCAAATCAGGAACCAGAGGGATATCAGTGTTTTCCATCAAATCGGTAACCGGAAGGACAACGATGTCTGTCCTCAAATTAGTAACCAGAGGGACAACGATGTCTGCCCTCAAATAACTAACCAGAGGGACAACGATGTCTGCCCTCAAGTCATGACAAGTCTCTACCCCCAACCCGATAGCCTCAATGCTATCCCCTGAAAGCTCCTCTCCTTCCACATGACTTCCTATGACAAGCACCCCCAAACCAATAGTACCTAACCGTAACTGTCGGGAGCCTTTACCCAACGAGCGGTCAAAACCACCTCATCACAGAGTCTATTTGTGTGCACACTACTCAAATCACGAGTGAACGGTAATCACCGAAAGATGTTCCCAAGCCACAACACCTCTAACACCTCGTGTCCCTACGACCATGTCGCTAAAGTCTGATGGTCTCGCCATCCAAGTAACCCGGGCCATGCCCAACCTGACAGTCACATTGCCTCAAGCCGACGTCCATGACGCCCAATCCCATGGTCAGAACCACCCAATGTAATCTGGGCCAAACCCAACCTGTGATCAACATCACTCAACAATACCCAGGTCATGCCCAACACAACCCGAAGGTTCCGACATATGCAATATCACACACACACACACACACATATATATAATAAAAAGAAATACTTTAAACTAGAAAAACAAACTAAACAGTTGAATTGCACCAGCCATGTGTTGTCCCATACCGGCACCGTGGTCTTGAAAGCCTTCAACAAACTTAATCATGCTTAACAATTCAAACTTAACAGTTTAATTCACACCAATTCAATTATAACCATTTTGGCACCCCCGACCAAAATGCCCCAAATGAGCAGCGACCTCTAACCCAGCCTCGCTCAAGCATAACAGGACAAGGGAATACCCAACAACATCCCACAATGCATACGACCATTTCAATATAATTAAACAAGGGTCTCGCTCAATACCCGACATCGCGCTAAAAAGCCACAACCCCCAAATGACCACGAAAACATGAAAGAAGGTATGCACCACCTACCTGAGACTCGTAGACGTAGGCACATCCGATATCGAACTCCAATTTGAAGCCAATCTTCGTAGATCTACGTTTCCGTCAAATCCCGGTAATTCCGCTTGGATGGAAATTGCGGTGTGTGAGGCAAAGAAACTAGAACGAAAGAGGGTGCACGAGTTTAGCCTTCCCGATGCAATCCCGTAGCCACTGACGGATTGAAGAACGAACATTGGATGATGATTCTAGGGTAAGGTATGTTCTTAGGGATTTTGGAACGGAGTTGTACTAAAATTGGGGAAGAAGAAGATGTCTTCTGAAATTAGACGCGATGCCCTCCCATATAAACGAATAAAAATAAAAGTACACGACGTGTATGAAGGACCACACGCCGTGTAGTAGCTTTGTCCGTACTCCGACTTAAGTGGAGGTAGCCACACGACTTGGATGTGCCACATGGGTCAACAAACATCTAAGATTCAGCCGGTACATGGAAGGAAGATACACGACGGGTCAAGTAACACTATACGTTGTGTAGTAGGAAATTCTTACACGATCACCACATGACATGTACTTGATTAGCACGTAGATAGTACACGCCTAACCCACACACGACGTGTACTTGGGAGTACACGACGTGTAATCTGTAAATTTCCAGAACTTCCCAGATTTTCCCAGTTTTCTCAGAAACAAGTCAAAAATTCAAACTGAGTCAGGATTTTGACCCGTTCCAAAAACCCGAGTTCTTACAATCTCCCCACCTTAACATAGCTCGTCCCCGAGTTATCAAACAAAACTCAAAGATGGCACCAAACATACCACCCCCAAGGGGGCTCCCCACCTTAGGAATTTCCTAACTCGGTCTCAAACCGACTAAAACTCAAATCAAGAAAAGGTCCAACGACCTATTTCTTGGACCCATGGTCCTCTCGTGACGCATCATCACCCCTACACCTTATCAGTGCTTCCGTGTCGTTTCTGACACCCAATCGTATCCCACGCCGTATCAGTGTCTGCCTCTATGAGGTATTGCATCCCATGGACGCTCAAAGCTAAACCTGGTGCCATGAACCTCAAGTTACCCACATCCTCAATGCCCTGATGCCTACGACACCTCAAGTAACCTACATCCTCAATGCTCCTAATTCTACGCATCTCATATATATATAAATATAAATATAAATATAAATATAAATAAATAAATATAATCACACACCCAAAATGGTGCCAATCCCACTGATCAACATCTGGTTAGCCCATATAAATCCTATGCACCTCGTGCACTCGAAAGGGACATGCCTTAATAGGCGATGCCAAAAAGAAGACAAGAAAAAAATCACAGCCACGCCCATGACGTACCTCTGACCATCGTCGGCTCACCAGCCTACTCAGCCTCTCGCAGCTCTATGGTGTGCACCTGGCCTAATGTACGACTGCTTGATGCCTGACCTCCCTGTGGTGTTTCTCCAGTCACCGACCACTGACCCCTCAGCTGGGTCCCACTGTCTCTGTCACGTCCTCCACGCACAACTGAACCTCGGCTACCCTCACCTGGTACCAATCCTGATTCGACCCTAGAGGCCACAGTTTGTCCTGGTCCCTGCCTGTTGGCTGTTTGAGAAGGCTGCCTGCAAAACCTCTCCAGATGTATGACCTGTCCACATGCCCGACACTCCTTTGGAGGCCTATCGCACTGAGTCCGGACATTCCCTAGCTGCCCACATTGAAAGCAAACCACTGATGAACTGCCACGAGGTGGTTTAGCTGAGTCCTTGGTCTGACTGCCCTGTTGGAACTCATCCCATCCCCGCTTCCTACTATCTGAACCATCACCTGAAACTACCGACCGACTCAAATGAGATTTTTCTGTTAAGTCTCCCTCTGCTATGAGCACCTCATTCACCACCTTTGAGAACAAGGTCAACCTGAAGATGTTTACTTTCACCTTAATGGAGTGCCGTAATCCATCCTCGAAGCACCTCACCCTTGAGGTGTCATCACTTACCATACCCGGTACAAAGTGAGATAACTCTGTGAAGGTAGCTGCATAGTCCATGATGGACATGTCACCCTACTGAAGGCTCAAGAACTTTCGAGCTCTCTTTGCCCTCAGTGTCTTTGGGAAAAAGTGCTCGAAGAATCTGTCCTCGAAGTCTTTCCAAGCCAGTCCCTCGTGTCTTCGAGCCTAAACCTGCACATCCCACCAACACTTCACCAGTCCTCTCAGCATGTAAGTCTCTAGCTTGACCCTCCGCCCAGGAGGCGTCTCGAGCTGCTCAAAGATCATATGAATACTCTCTATCCAGTTCTTAGCCGCCTGTGGACCACCCTCACCCTGAAAAAGTGGCGGGTGCTACGACTGAAACTCCCACATCAGATATGCCGTAGATGGCTCCATACCCTACGCACCTCTATTAATCCCCCGCAAGACCCGTACCAGACTAAACCAGAGCTTCTCATCGATCCACGACCTGAACAATGCCAAACCCGGCGGTTTCACTACCTGCACTGGATCCTGAACCTGATCCTACCCCTGATCCTGTATCTGTGGCTCATGTTCTGTCTGTTCCTCAGGTGCCTGAATCTGATCATACTCCTACAACACTGTACCATCACCCACCTGACATTCCATCGAGCCATCTAGGAGGAACCCACTGAATACCATAAATGGTCAGACATCTCATATATATACACAATATATTCAACACAGATAAGGAAATAAGTAAAGAGGAAGCATATAAAAACTACCCTTACTCTCCCTTATCGCAACCCATGCCCACGACATCCCGGCCTCATGGCCTCCTTACCCGCCCTCAACAGAGCCAAGTATCAAAAGTACCTCGGGCTATGTCCATCTTGACAACCAATATTGCCTCAAACCGATGACCGAGTCACCTAATCCTGATGATCAAAATCACCTCAACCATAGTACCTGCTTGCTCGTACAAGATCCAGACCCAAATACCCCGCCACATGCAATTCTAAAAATATATATAAATCATGGCATATTACATTGCAACCAACAAGAAATTCTATCAGGATTTTCACCCTTCACATTTCAAAAGCATCTATAGCACGACAATTGATATTATTCACATGGTATTATCACTTCACAAAGAATATGTGTAATTATGAAATTGATATACCCTAAAAACGTGCCTATCAAAAGCCAAACAATCACGCCTTTCCATACCGAGCCAAGGTCCAATTCTCCCTTACCTCATCGGGTCAAGGGTCACATATCACAATCAATAACATCACACACCAAGTGAGCCACTTAGGTGGAAATCATATAAACTGTAATATGAGAAAAAGAAAAACAACAATTCCCACCCAAGACAACTTAGTCCATCCATCATACCTAGGGCTATTGGCACCCAAACACAAGCTAGAAACCCAGTTCTAATTACAACCTATCTCCATTCTACCATATCCCAAATAGTAAACCAGTAGAAATGAAAAGAGAAGTCTCAATCACATTAGTAGCCAGCAAAACACTGCTACTAAATCCTTGTCAAGAACTCCTCTGATACCACTTTGTAACATCCCGGACCTGAAGATCCACCTGAACAGTGCTAAACGGGTCGGGTGTTACTACCTTAGGCGAACCTCCCCGAACGCCAAAGGCTACTGACTAGAAGCGAAGGTCTAAACAGGTATAGTGGGGAGGCTATACCCTCTCGGAGGATAATAAAGGTACTGGCCTGAGTATAATATAAAATAAGAGAATCTGCAGACTCGAACTAGACCCGCACAATGGAAGCACAACAATATCAAATAAACAACAGAATCGATAAACAAACAAAAGCAGCAGAATGTAAACACAATAACATGCTGAAACCACTTGTAACAATTACTAGAAAAAACAAGTCATGCATCCATAACAAGTCAAGATATAAAGGGGCTCCAATTGATAACCAACAGTAGCTATAATAAATAAGATAAGCATGCTGATACAGGAAAGAAAGTAAAACAAAGTAAACTCCAACTAGGCATGACCTCAAGGTCCATACCACCTCCATGCAATTGCTAATACGATCCAGATCCTGAAACTGATCTCTTTCCTACACGTAAATCCATAAAGTCTACATGCATCCCAAGGGGCCCATGAAAGGTGTGAGACGAATCTCTGTAGGATACCACCCGCTGGCTAGTCTAGAGCCACTTGCACCTCTTCCCTTCTAATGGGTACCCAATACCCTACCACTGGGAACTCAATGGTATTTTATACATAATTATAATAAATTTAACTTCTATACTCCCCTTTATTCTCATTCCTTCATCAACAACCCCCAAAATAAACCCAAAAATTGATCAACAATAAATTCTAGAACATAAAAAATTAAAATAAAAAACATACCTCAAGCCTTGAGTCATTATAAAATCCCCCCACCAAAAGTCTTATTGTTGAAACCAGGATGTTGCGTGTTGAATTTATTAACAATAAGTGTTGAATTTGTTGAACGACTAATTGACATACATGGATTTAGAGTGAGGAATCCATTAATCCAGAAGCTATAAGTTTTGAAATTACAGTTGTAAGAAGATGAGTAGAATTAGAAGTTTTAGAAGTTGTTCTAGAAGTTGTTGAATTATTGAAATAACCTTAAGTTTTGAAGTCTATATAGCATATTTCATGAACCAACTAGATATATCCCTTATTTGGATGCCCGAGACAGCCCACGATAAGGTCTAAAGGGTGTTCTCGATCCCCATGGGCTGACACAAGTGCCCAATCATTAAGGAATCACCACTTGGGAATGATTTCTTCTAATAAATAATTGAGAAAAGCAGAATTGGAAAACAAATAAAATTATGGAATGAAATTTCTATACATTGTATGTCCAAACCATATAAAAATAAATAAAACAACAACCTAATATAAAAACTTGGAAAATAGTAAACAACAGGCGAGCACCGACCCTCCCACCCTTTGATCTCCCTCTTCTATAAGGCAATGGTGCCCATCCAATGGATTTTCTCCACCCACAAAAAAATATAACTACCATCCCTTTGTAGAAAGTGGTAAAAACCTAAGTGGAAAATGAAAAAAAAATAAACTAAACTAAAATTGAACTAAAAAAATACTTATCTTCTTGTGAATATACAAGCCACTGCCCAACACATAAGAATCACAATGCCCCGTGGGTGAGCATAAAATATAATCTGGACCTAAAAATGAAAAAATGATAAAGATATTGGTGCGACCAATAAGCTTAGTAGGGATTCCAAAATAGAAACCACGCCTTATGCATTACCTTTAAAGAGAAAACCATTTCATGCTAGTTTGAAAATATAAATATATAAAAATAAGGTTATCCTTTCATTTTAAAACAAATAGTGAGTTGATACCCAGAAAAATCATTTTCCTTTTTATTTTGAAAAACATTTCCAACAAATGATATATTTCCTAAAACCCATTCATAATAAGAAACATGAAATGAAAGAAACATTTTAGTGAAAAGTAAGATGTGGAAAACATATCACAAAGGGCTACAAAACAAAGGAAAGTAGAACAAGTATAAACAAGTGCCAAAGTAAGAATTTCTAGTTAGAGAATCATAGTTGAAATCATTTGATAAATATACCACAAAACTAAGGGAATAATAATACCTCTAAAATGGTTATCGTGGGATATTCCTAGACACCAAGTAAAAAGACCATATATATACTCAGTTCGGAACCATATCCTGGCCTATCGATGCAATCCATAGTCAATAACCAATATGGTTGCTCTCAACTGGCCTCAATAGTGGCACAAACCCCATGGACTTTCCCTACCATGGGGATCTATTCTAACTAATACTTAGATAACAACCATCTATTGAATCTCATTGAAACACCTAGGATCCCATGGATTTATAAAAAAGGGGGAGGTGAGGATGCCTTCTCTTAGAACATCACAATCGAGAATGACCATTCATCATCACACTTGACTAGAACACCTCCTGACACGCACCCATGTGAACCCCCCTATAATGGGGAGTATCTATAGAGGTGTTTTACTTTTAAGAAAACATTTAAGGTTACTAAACAGACCTTACCATTATAAGGATTCAAAATTATTTCCAAGGAAACCTCTTTCTTTTCAAAAGAAAATTATGAGACCCAAGGAAATATCAAACCATGTTTTCAAGGTGCCAACTAGGCCTTAGTATTTGGAACAAAAAATTATCATTTGGAAACCATTTTCAATAAAAAAATTTTATTGTTACAAATACACTCTTTATACTTAGACACATATGCATCTCAATATATATATAAATACCCCTTGACCCAATGCACATGTTCACACAACTCTGTGAGAATATGTCCAAAGAGGGTACCTATATATATAAATATATATGGATATGTGTGTAATCCATATTTAAAAAGAAGGGAAGGAATTAGAAACCATTTGGAAGCGCTTTGGGAATAAAACACGCCATCAAGCCTTTATGGAAAACCATCCAAAATGCCAAAACATCCTTATTCATTTCAAACTCACACATTCAAAACCATTTGGAAAGAAAGTCCAACACCTAAGGTTCTTAGCATTTCAAACAAGGGAAACACATGACGGAAGATTGAAGAGAATATGGAAAACAAGGGAGGGACCATTTCCAAGCATCAAAACTATTTTTTTATAATATATATAGACTTAATAATATGAAGAAAACACCCTATAAAACCATCAAGCAATTATAGTTTCCAATTTAAAGGCTTGGACATAGGGTAACTTACCTTGAATTAAAGGACATTTAACTAACTTTGATAATGGAGGAACTATCTCACATAAATGGGGTTCAAAATGCTCTAGAAAACAAAGAGAAACCCAAAAATAAAAAACCCCTAATTAAAATTGGTCCAAAGAAGAAGAACAAAAGAAACCCTACCTGAAACAGATGGAGGATTAGTTGCCTTCAATGACCGTGGCTAGAACGAGCCTCAATCGAACCCCACAAACCCTAAGAACAAAAAAAAGAACCCCCAAATAAGGTTAGGGTTTAACCATAGTGTGTGAACATTGAAATAGAAGAGGAAAAAGTGATAATAGAATAATAGGAAAGGAGAGGAGACCTTACTGTGATGAACACACAATAAATTAGAGGTTACAGTGGATGAAAAACATGGAAAAGGAGGATTAGGTGCACAGTTTGGGTTCCCCTAGTTGGGGTTCATGAAATAGATAGGAATGGGAGGGGGTGGGGTGCAACGGGTAAGGGGGGATAAGGGCAGATTTAGGTTTTCCTTTTTTCTTCTTTTTTTTAATATTAGTTTTAATTTAATTATTTTTTTAAACTGGGAAATATGCATGGTTTCTTTATGGTTTACCCAGACTATGTGTCAATTGTGCTTCCTCATTGGGTACATTCAGACACACACATGGTTGGTCCAAACAGTTAATCTAATCATGTGCCTATTATGCAAAAAAACTCTATTGAGAATTTCAGGTCCCTTGCATGATTGGAAATGTTATCCATAATATGAAAATGGGGACACAATTCAATTTCCTAATTCTATTAACTCAAGAAACTACAAAGGACCTTTAACATGAAGGGTACTCCAAAGAAGGGGAAAAGGTCAATTCCATAAGACACAACCGCAACACCCAAGGAAAAAATCAATGAAAAGGTACAAAATAGAAATTATAAGAGGAGAGCCATTAACAAACCATCATTAAAATTTGAACTTTGGGTGGGGGTGGTTTGGAAAATATCACAAGATGAGTCTCCAATAACACAATACTTATCATCCATAGACGAAGTACACCCAAGATCAAACTAACTAAGATTTAATAAAAAAGAACACTTATATAAAGGTTTTCCCATGGTGGTCTCCCTTCCATATAAGAATCCCACTTACACACTAAATCTCCAAGGAATCCAATTATTCTAGGGATTTATAAAGATCAACATCATTACAAAGAATAAAAAAACTCAACATAAAAGAGATGGCTTAAGAAATCCACCTCAAGAAAAGGAGGATTCTAAAATAACACTACTAAAAATCCATAAGTACCATAATAAAACACATCTCTAAGAACTAGGTACATTACTAATTTCAAACAAGAACAATGAAGGTGAACCAAAAAGAGAAGGCAATTCATGAATAAAATTACCTCAAATGAAACATGATATAAGGAGAGTAACTAATGTGAGATTTAAAATAGAGGTGGAATGGGAGGTAACTTTGGGAATCATATTCGAAAGACTGAAACCCTAGTGAATCTATTAGAACGATCAGAGAACTAGCTAGGGTAAAACCTATGCTAGAGGTAACACCCATTACGATCATATGTGAATTCACCCAAGACTTACACTCTCTAACCCTTCACAATATGATCACATGACAAGGATATCATCCTATCAAACCCTCTAAAAAAAATAGATCACTAAGACAAACACATATCTAGGAAATCATCATTTCATTGAGAGAATTCAAGGATGGACCCAAATGACTATATCAACCAAGAGTCACCCAAAATCCATGACAATCAAGAACCACTATAAAGACTCTCTCCACACTAGTTTTAACAAATAAAAGTCTCCCAAAGTGGGAATCCATCATCAAACTAGAAGAGATACACCTAGACAACCTAACTAAAGGACGAAACTCTACAAGGAAGACATTCACTCATTTCATTCAGAATTTTTTGGGAGTTCAAATCAAAAAAACATAGGACATAGTCCAAATCAAAGATCTATAAATTAAAACACTAAAACAAAACCAAATTTCCCCCACTTTTTATTCTGATTTAAAATTTCACATCTAGGTTTTGAACCAAAAAAATCAACTCTATAATTTAACCCTTACAATTTTAAAACAAGACAGCAGTCCAAAACCTCCACTTTGAAATTAGTTTAAAATTACACAAAACCTTTATCAAAATTTCTATAAAATTACAAAACATTAGAATCATTCCAAAATATTTTAGAAACCCACTTTTCAATTTTAAAACATGTCTTTTACTCTTAAAACCATGTATACATTTTGAAACACCCACATACATTCATAAAGACACTTCAAAAAATTACTAAAACTACACTTTATTAATTTTTAAATCAAGTTCCACCCATTTATAATTAAATCATTTCTTATTTAAGAAAAAAAATCATTAGAAATACAAAAACCAAATTTTTCTTTTGATTTATTTAATAAAACTCATTTATTCCCTTTAAAACGAATATTTTAATAATTAAACTCTAACTTTTCCCAAAACAATGCAATATGCCATAATAAAAATAAAATAAAACCAAATTATTCCAATGCATAATTTCTAGAGGGGACTAGTATCAGTCTGTAGCTTAGCCACATGGATTAGTAGACTATGTGCCAACTTCACAATCGACACTAGGAATAATCATGAACCATGTACTCAGGCTCCACATAACTTTTAAGGCCCTATAGGATCACCAGGTACCATTAATTCACTCCCCTTTTAATCCCCAAATCACCAAAAAATTAAACAACTCCCAAAACAAAAGGCTCAAAACCCAACTATACCTGGTAACTTGAGGATCAAGAAGAGTAAGAGTTCATGATACTCTTCCTATACCTACCTCCTGAGTCCCAAAAATCCTATATCCAATCAAATTAACACCTAAATAACAATAGAACACTATAATACCATTTTTTCATGAACCAACCCGATCCGTCCCTCCATCAGATGCCCGAGATGGCCTATAACAAGGGTTGAAGGGAATTCCTGATCCCTATGGGCCGGAAAAAGTGACAGGGAATCAAGGAATCACCTATTGGGAATGATTTCACCCAATAATTAATTAAGAAAATTAGCAGCAGAAAATAAATAAAATCACGACATGACCTGTTCATACATCAGATGTCCACGCTAGAGAAAAATAAACAAAACAATAACCCAATATAAAAACTAGGAAAGTATTAAACAGAAAGAGAGCACCAAAAACCTACCTAACCCTCCAATATCCCTCTCCCACAAGGCAAAGAATCCCCTCCAATGGCTTTGTTTCACCCACCAGCAGCTATAGCTACCCTCTGTTTGTAGAAAGTGGTAAAATCCTAGGCGGCCAATGTAAAAAAAAGAAAATAAAAGAAAATGAATTAAAAATAAAACAGAAACACACCTATCTCATTGTGACTGTACAAGTCACCACTAAACACATAAGAACCACAATTCCCCATGGGTGAGCATAAAAGATAAACTGAACCTGCAACTAAAAAAATGATAAATTCATAGGTGTGAGCAATAAGCTCAGTAGGGATTCCAAAATAGAAACTATACCATATTCCTTAACTTTAAATAGAAAATCATTTCATACTAGTTTGAAAATATAAATATATAAAAATAAGGTTTTCCTTTCCTTTAAAAACAAATAGCGAGTCGATACCCAAGACAAATATTTCCCTTTTTATTTTGAAAACCATTTACAAATAATGATAGATTTTCCAAAACCCATTCATAAGAATAAACATGTAATGAGAGAAACATTTCAGTGAAAAGTAAGCAGTGGAAATAAAATCAAAAGGGGATATAAACTAGAGGAAATTAGAACAAGAATAAATAGTTTCTAACTTAATAATTTCATGTTAGAGCATAACATTTGAAATCATTTGATAAAATTTCCACAAAAAAAAGGGAAGAAAAATACCTATAAAATGGTTATCATGAGATATTACTAGAAACCAATTGAAGAGATCCTATACATACTCAATTCAAAACCATCTTCTATCCATCAATGTGATCTATAGTTAATAAGAAACCTGACTGCTCTCAACCATCCTTACCGGTGACATAACCCTGACGGCCTTTCCCTACCACGGGGATCTAGTATGTCTAATAGAGACTTAGATAGAAACCATCCATCGATTCTCAATATAATTCTTTAGATCCCATGGATTTAGGAAAAAGGGGGAGGTGAGGAGGCCTTCTCTTATAACATCACAATCTAGAATGACCATGTATCATCACACTTTCCTACCCCACCTATCAACATGAAACCATGTGAATTCCCCTTAAAATGGAGAGTATCCATGGAGGTGTCCACATTTTAAGAAAACATTCAAAGTTACCAACTGAGCCTTATCATTTAGATGATTCAAAATTATTTCCAAGGAAACCTCTTTCTTTTCAAAATCCAATTCTAAAACCCAAGGAAACATCAAACCATGTTTTCAAGGTGCCAATTGGGCCTTAGTATTTGGAAAAAAATTTATCAGTTGGAAACCATTTTAAATCCAAATCTTTTCAAGTTACAAATACACTCTTTAAACTTAGACACATATGCACCTCAATATATATATATATATATATAAATACCCCTTGATCCAATGCACACATTTACAAAACTCTGTGTGAGTATATACAAAGAGGGTACCTATATATACATATATATGGATATTTGTATAATACATATTTAAAAATAAGGGAAGGAATTAGAAACCATTTGGAATATCTTTGGGAACCAAACATGCCATTAGGATTTTACAGAAAACTGGTTGAAAGGCCAAATAATCCTTATTCATTTCAAACTCACACATTCAAAACCATTTGTAAAGAAAGTACAACACTTAATGTTATTAGAATTTAAAACAAGCTTAAAAAATGATTTAATAAGGGAAACACGTGATGGAAGCTTGTAGAGAACATGGAAAACAAGGGAGAACCCATTTACAAGAATTAAAACCATTTTCTATAATATATACACACTTCATAATATGATTAAAACGCCCAATAAAACTATTAAGCAATTATAGTTTCTAATTTAAAGTCTTGGATAGGGTAAACTACCTTGAATCTAAGGAGAACTTGCTACCTTTGATAATATAGGTGCTATCCCACATATATGGGATTAAAATCACTCGATAAAACAAAGATAACCCTAGAAATCACAAGCTCTCTAATTAAAATTGGTCCAAATAAGAAGAACATAAGAATACCTACCTGAAACCGATGGATAATTAGTACCCTTCAACGACCATGGATAGAACGAGCCTCAATTGAAACCCACAAATCTAGGAACCAAAAAATAAAAAAGGAACCCCCAAATTAGGTTAGGGTTCATCTATGGTGTGTGAGAAGTGAAATAGGAGAGAAAAAAGTGAGAAAAGAATAAGAGGAAAGGACAAGATACTTTAACGTGATGAACACATAAGAAATTAGAGGAGGTAGTGGCTGAAAACCATGGAAAGAGAGAAGGAGTAGGTGTGCGACCGAGGATCCTTTGGATGGGTTGAGTAACATAGATAGGAAGGAGAGGGTATGGGGCATAATGGGTAATGGGGGAGTGTGGTATATTTAGTTTTAATTTTTTTTTCATTTTATTTTAATCTTAGTTTAAATTCAATTAATTTTTTAAGGGTGACACACACAATTTCTGTACGATTTACCCAAACCATGCATTGACCATGAACCATCACTGGGTACACTTAGACACATGCATAGTTAGTCCACACGGTTAATCTAACCCTTCACTAATCATTAAAAATGGATTTTTCAACAATTTGAGGTCCCTCACACGGTTACCACATGGTTAGATTAGCTGTGCAGGCTAACCATGTAACCTGCACTAAATTCCAAAAATTAAAAAAATTCAAGTGGGATCCACCCAAAAATCATCACCCATACAAAAAATAAATAACTAATTAAAATATTAATAATAATAACAGTTAGGGGTGTGAAATTATTGAAGTTATAAGTTGTGAGAAGGTTTTTTTTTAAATTTATAAGAAGGATGTAGTCTATGACCAGTTTTGTGAAGGAAGCACTCATCATGTTGTAGTGATACCAACCAAGTTGTGAATGGAGTTGAAGTTGAAAAAATGATAAAGTTTTGAACCAACTTGTATACATAAGGATTTATATACTTATGTAAGGATTTATACTTCATATTTTTATAATAATAATCAGTCACACTGTGGGAATATTAGCCACACTAAGAAAATAATACTAAAATTTAGAAAAGCGTGAAATGATACTATAATATGTAAATTTCACCTGTAAAATATGTAAAAGTATATGGATAGAATATGTGTATAATAAGTATTATTACTTTACAAATTTTAAACATTTTTGAATTACTTAGTAATTTATCATCCATGCCGTAAGGATACTTGAGTGAAGTTCGACAGTTCTGGATTTTTAAAGAAGCTTATGCCGTGGAAGAAGGGAATTCTGAAACCTATCAAGAGTAAAGGAGGGTCCCATAGTGACATGGTGTTCACACTGCGTGAAGTGTTTTATAGGTATAATTTAAATAACCTAAGTGATTTATTGAAGTTGTAATTGTATTGATGTTGATTTTTTTACAATAATTTGTGAAGATGAAAAGTAAATGTATTTTTAATTGTGATGATTATTGAATAGGGACTAATGCCCAAGACATGTGTAAGATATGTTTAGATACTTCACATTCTTAAATCATTTTAAGAATATAATTAAAAGTGATTAATTGAATTTGATAAATGAATTTTTGGAATTTACATAATTCTAGTAATAAAAAAGGGAGATTGGAAATGGATATGTTAATAATTTTTTGGAATGTAATTATTTTTTTGATAACACGTTCGTTAGAATTTATTAAAAAATAAAAAACCATGGGCTAGAAAAGGGTCCCATGTTCCACTTATTATGTGGTAAATCAAGCCAACCCATTCCAGCCATGGTGGAAGGTGAGAATGCATAGTTCCCATAGGGAGTGCACAAGGGAGTGCATGAGGATGGTGGATGCATAACACCAGCATGATGTGCACAGGTGGTGCATAGAGGAGAAAGAAGGTTCAATCACCCCATGTGGTGTGTGAAGGTTTATTTGTGTGCCAAACCCAATGCTAACTTGAGTTTTCAATGAATTAAGTTAGAATATTAACCAGATCAATACCTAAAAAAATACAGATGTGAGATCTGGTGATGTGGGGGTACTGTAGCTCCATTTAAAAGTATACAGGTAGAAGAAGGGTTTTTTGATCAGATCTGTCTATGAAGTTTGATTGAGTTAAGTAATCATATTCAACCTCGACCACTTGAGGGTTCTACATGAATCAGTATTTATTCATTCTGTGTTTTCTAATGATCGAGTCTAGTATTGGATTTCCATTTGATCGACTTGGAAATTCAAACTTGATCGATGCATGCATGCAATTTTTTTTGCACGAATGAGTGAATTTCAATCTGAAATAGTGATTATTTCACTTAATGAGATATATTTAAAAAGGAAGTATTTTTTTCAAATCCGTGAAGCATGAGATGAGTCAATGCATGAAAGAGGTATGGCGTTTCATGTATGTGGAGTAATTCAGTGGATTTTTTTTTATAAATACCATTAGAAATATCCATTTGAAAATATAATCTTAATGAAAATTTGAGAGAGATTTTAAAATCAAAACAGAGTATATAAAATGTTCTGTATTCATGAAAAGGGTTTTATACATTCATGTTGAGCTTTTCTAATCCTTCATGACCGCATGCAGAAGAACTTGGTTCCATGAAAATTTGTGTCTGGTATCCACATTTGGAGTTGTTTCATGAAGAAGCTATGAATGTTTCACGATATTTAAAACTTTTTGATTATGTGATAATTCATGCCCTAGTATGTGTGAGAAAATATAGGGAATATTCATTCTGATTTATGTGAAGATCTTGAGAAACATGTGAATGAATTGTTATACCTACATAAAGGATGTTTTGTATGTATACAGTGAAGGTGTTTCACTAACTTGATTATGAATGGGTAGTGACACTGAGTACATGAATAACCTGAGTAATTCATGCACGAACAGAATATAATGTAAGTGAAACATCAAAGAAATATGCGAGTTAAGGTTTCAAAAATCTATTATATAAGGTAAATGTGTGCTTGAAAGGCAATGTGCAAATAACACGAAATATAGTGAAGGATAAGATAGTTGTATATGCTTGAGTTATACAAATAGTTGTAAAGTAGTTTTATTTATGCAATAATTATGATTTCATGAAGATGTTTTGAGAAGACCATGAAATGCATCCCACGTGCATGAAGTTTTTGTAAAGATGCATTGAGTTGTGAAATATAATTCTTTCATATTTGAATGAAAGACGAAGACTAGGAAGCTTTATAAATGGTATAATATTTACATTAATGAGTATTAAGTGTGCTAATATAAGTCCAAGATCAGTAGACAATGATCATGATCAGGAATAATTGATCATTAGTTTCTAAAGTTATTGAAGCAGTGTACTTGAGTAGATGAGGTGATCTAATTTTTTTTGTAGAGAAAGATTACGTCTTGAGGTAGTGAAAAAGTAGTCATAATACGACATAGATATTTCTATATATGGATAATTTCCAATAAATTTGAAGACTTTAGTGGGACTCTAATGTATGTAAAGGTTAGTGGGAATCTATAAACACTAAGGGTTATAGTATAAATATCCTCCTATGGGACTCAAGAGTTAGAAAAGGACATAGTGGGACTATGTGTTGAATTCTTTTGTAGGTGGGAACTTGTGACCTTTAGTGGGACTCTAGAGTGGGAATACCATGTGACTCAATGTTTATGGGAATGATAATTTCCTTTGGATATAACCACCTATATATAGTAAAGAATCTGTAATTAGGGGGAATAACCAGTTGCAGTAAAGAGTATGTCTTTTGACTGAACCTTGTAAATACCATGCACCAAGATTCATTTACTTTCAACATTGTATACAAGATACACTCATCCTAAACCATGATAGTGGTTTGAATTTAAATGGGTTAAAATAAAAATAAAATAATACGGTAAAACAAGTCACACCTGATTTACCCCCCCTTTCAATATGACTATAGGATCTACTGGGCACTTCAAATGGTATCAGAGAAAATGTTGTACCTGTGATTGGATCCAATATACTTTCCCAGTTGTTTATATCATAAATATATGAAGTAAATATTTTAGTTTGAAGAATATCTAGAAGATATTTAGATGGAAAATACTACCTTTACTCATGATGTTAGAAATGTTTAAGTTTTAGTTAAGACTCAGAAAAATAGGAAGAGTGAAAAAGAAGCTGAATAAGAACTAAAAAATTAAAAAAGATCAATTATTTCCTAAAGGCATTTGGAGTGATAGTTTTTTTAGTGAAATCAGTTGATTATAATTATGATGAATCAAGTTCAAGCTATAATAAATATGTGGTCAATTTTGAAATCCGAGAGAATTTGAAGAAAGTTCCTAAAGAAGTGGTTACATGTACAGTTAGGGTTTTCAAGGAAATTCTTGATGAAAAACCACAACTAGAAGTGGAAGATTATGAAATGGAAGAAGCATTAGAAAAGAAGGTTCAGAAAAAAAGCACTCTCTTAAAACATGATAAATTCAATGAATTGAATTTGTTGTTATATAAAGAAAGAGTCACTATAGATGAATAAATAAAATAAAAATCTATGTCACTTTTAAACAGAAAGCTTTCTTTGATTGAATAAGAATTGAAAAGTAGTTTTTGTGATAAGGATGTAAAATAAATGGTTTTTATAGAAGTTATCCATGCACTGTAAAAGATACATAATAAATCTATGAATGTCAAAAATTCACAACTGGAGGTTAAAGAAAAAATAATTAAGGATATTTTCAATTTGTTACTAAAGACTAATCAGGTTCATGAAGTCAAGATTCATAAGATAAAGATTCAGTGGGAAGAAATCTTGAAATCTGTTGAAAATGATAAGACTGCTCTCAACTTAAAATGTCTTTAATTAGAATTGAATATGAGAAATATGGAATAGACACAAGTTTATAATTCCCAAGCTATCAAGAAAAGAAGTGTTTCTAAGAATAATTCTAATAAGAGTCCTATTTTTGAAAAAACTCAGCTAGTGGAAAAAAGAGATTGATATTTTATAAGTATAAATCTATTATAGGCTTATTGAAATAGGTAACCCTTTATCCTGATAAATTTATGCATACTACTACTATTTTTAAGAATAGAGCAAAATCATTCTTAAAATCTATAAAAACACAGGAAAAGACAAATTCTTAGGAATCGAATACATCTTTGAAGGTGGATGAAAAGAAGTTCATAAATTATTATTCCCTAAATAAAGAAAAAAGGAAGAATTATGTTGTCTAAAAACATCAAAGTGTCAAATATAGTGAGAATATGTCATAGAAGAAGAAATCAATTTTTTTTGATACTGTTGGTTCCATTGAAAGTTTGGGAATTAGGAAATAAATTGTTGGAACGATATTCCATTATATGAAAATTATAGAATTTCTATATATAGGGGGAGAAGAGTTGAAGAAAATAGGAAACATATACAATAGAACTAAAATTCATAGAAAAGAAATCAGTCTATTATAATTTTTTTTGAATACTTTGTTGATTTCTGTGAGGACCACAACAAAAGTAGTCACTATTATGATGAGTGATAGTATATAACAATCATCCACAAATCATCTCATGACGTGAAGAGAATACCAAAACAAAAAAGAATGTAGGTAAGAAAAGAAGATGGAAGGCCAACCTTGGGATGTGAACAAAAGAAGAAGACTATCAAACAAACAAATCCAAATAAGTTCTTGAAGAATGATATGAAGGGAATAACACCAAATAAAATATTCTTCTATTGTGGTATGAAAGGTCATATCATGGACCATTAAAATTTTTCCATGAACATCAGTTCTAAAGGAAGCATGATGGAATCAAAGAAAGAATCAATCCAAAAAGAAAACAACAAGATTAATTTAGTGAAATAAACGTTTGATGAAAATATTTCCAGAAAGGGTAACTTTATAAATACTAAATATTTGTGTGTAAGGTTTAATATGTCTAGGAATTTAGCTAAAAAATACTTGACATGGCTTCCTAGACAAGAATAATTCTTGAAGAAAAAAGGGAAAGAACTGGTAACTAATTGTGCTAAAAATATTTTTGTAAAAAAGAAGTCAATACACAAAATATAGTCCGAGCATGTCCCTAAAAAATGATTGATCATATATATAGAACAATCAAAAGAGGCTAGGAAGATGGATCAAGCATAAACAACTGAAATTGATTTCCTAGAAAATGTGTAGAATACTACTTTATCTAAAAAGATAATAAGGTTTTGAAGCAACTCTCAACCATGTTTCTCTAATTAATAATAATCGAAGAACCACATTATTCCCATTTATACATTGTGTCTAATTTTCATTTAGGGAATTAAAGGTGATGCATGTATTCATGGGAGACCTGAATTTGATAAAAGTTGTGAACATTTTACATCAAGAAAGTTATCCATCATGTACTACTATTGAAATCATGTTGTCTCTTAGATATAATTTAATTAATTTTATAAGATTCTTAGAGTTTATTCTTGAATAAATAAAATCACGATGAAGAAGTCTAGAGTGCATCTCTTGAGGGGGAGTAAAAAATTACAACCACCAAATATATACATCTCAGTTGATATCTCATGAATATATGAAGTTCTGGTGAGGGATGTATTTGATAATTTTAGATGTTAAACTTCTAGAGATTGAAGCTTGTCATTATTGAGGTATGTTGATAATATTCTCTTATTTTTATTTTAAAAGATCAACTATAAAAAGGAGATACTTATTAATTGATAAAAAAGGGAAAATAAATTTGAAAAAGGGAAATACATTCTTGAAATTAAATGTTTTTAATCTATTTGTTGAGATGAAAGAAGGAGAATAGTTGAAAATATTTTGAACAACCCCTAAAAAAAGGTTTCAGTATTAGTATCAAATGCTAAAAATTTATCGAAAAAATTTATGTTATAAATAATCACTCTTGTTTTCTACATCAATCATGGATAATATAGACTTAGAGTTGGTTAATTATATATCATTGATAAGATTAGAGTTATTCTATCCTTATATAGAGTAATTTTCTTTATAAGTTTCATAAGAGGAGAATATATTGTTCTTAAAATTTGAATTATAGAGATGATAATTCCTTACCGTACTTATATATTTTCATTTATCATCAATAAGTGGGAAAATATAAAATTTAATATATAAATGAAATGGGTATTTAAAAAAAATATAAAGGGGGAGACTGAAGAACCCAAGTAGTTTATTGAAGTTGGAATTATGCTAATGTTGAATTTGTTATCAATAAGTTGTGAATATGAAAAGTAAATGTGTTTTTAATTGAGATGATTATTTAACTGATACTAATGATCAAGACACATGCAATAGACGTTTGAAGACTGCACATTATTAAATTATTTTAATAAGATGATTATAAGTGATAAATTGAAATTTAGTAATGAAGTTTTTGAATTTACATAATTTTGGTAATAAAAAAGGGAGATTGAAAATGGATATGTTGAGAATTTTATGGCATGGAATTATTTTTTGGATAAAAATTTATTTAGCCTTTATTAAAAAATGGAAAACCATGGGCTTGCCAAGGGACCCATGTACCGGTTCTTGGGTGGTAAAGTAGGTCAATCCCTAGAAGCTATGGTGGTAGGTGAGTATACATAACACCCACATGGAGCTTATAGGGGAGTTTATGAGAATAGTGGATGCATAGATCCCATAGGATGTACACGAGAGGCACAGAGTGGGGTAAGTAGGTGTACTTGCCCCATGTGGTGTGTGAAGGTATATACAGGTGCCTACTCGAGTGGTTTATGAAGAAATATATAATATTAAGTGGAGCCATGCTGAACAAAATAAAAATGTGGGATCAGGCGATGTAGGGTACTATAGCTCCATTTAAAAATATACAGATAAAAGAAGGGTCATTTGATCTGATCTATCAGTGTTTTCCAATAAAGTCAAGTG
Source organism: Viscum album (assembly GCA_963277665.1). NCBI lineage: Eukaryota > Viridiplantae > Streptophyta > Magnoliopsida > Santalales > Viscaceae > Viscum > Viscum album. The sequence continues at coordinate 846,823,028 of OY728121.1, read as the reverse complement.
ACCATATTCAACTTCATCCACCTAAGGGTTATATATGCATCAATAATTCTTCATTCAATGTCATTAGATGATTGATCCAAGTATTAGATTTCCATTTGATCAACTTAGAGATATGAACATGATCGATGCATGCATGAAAAATTGTTTGCATGAATGAGTGAAGTTTAATATGAGATAGTGATTAATTAACTAAATGAGATACATTTTTGAACTAGTGATTTTTTGAAGCCACAAAGCATGATATGGTTTAGTGTGTGAAAGAGGTATGGAGGTGCGTGTATATGGAGTCATTCAGTGATGTTTTTTCTATAAATTCCTCACGACATCACCATTTATAGATATGATCTTGACAGAAATTTTAGAGAGATCCAAGAATTGAAACAGAGCATAGAAAATTCTCTGTATTCATGAAGAGGGTTCCATGCATTCTTGTTGAGCTTTTCTAAGCCTTAATGATCACATGAAGGAGAAATTGGTTTTTCTAACCTTCGCTTGTGCTATCCAATTTCAATTTTTTTATTAAGTAACTATGAATTTTTCTCAAGATTTTGAGCTTTATGATGAAATGAGAATTCATACATAGTTATTCATGATAAAATAAAGGGAATCCACGTTCTGATTTATGTGAAGATATTGAGAAACATGTATATGAAATGTTATGATTTCATAAAGAAATTTTTGTATGTATACTGTTAAGGTGTTTTTCTATCTTGATCATGAAGGAGTAGTGACACTGAGTATGTGAAGAACCTAAGTAATGCATGCATGAACACAGTACACTGTAAGTGAAACAACAAATTGATATATGAGATAGGGTTTCAAGAAGCTGTTATATAAGGTGAATGTGTTCTTTAAAGGCATTGTGTAGCTAATGCGAAATACAGTGAAGGAAAATATAGATTTATATACTTTATTAATACAAATAATTGTGAAGAAGTGTTATTATGAAATAATTATGATTTATTGAATATTTTTTATAAAGACCATGAAATGTATCCTATATGGAAAAAGTTTATGTAGATTTGTAGTGAGTGGTTCAAGATCATTCTTGCACATTTTAAAGAAATAATAAGGCTGAGAAGTTTTATAAATAGTAGAAGATTTACATTCCTAAGTATTTAGTGTGTTGAGATAAGTCCAAGATCATTGGATAGTGATAAAGATCATGAATACTTGGGAATTAGTTTCCAAAGTTCATAAATTAGTGTACATGATAAGATATATCGATCTGGTTTTTTTTGTAGAGAAATATTACATCTCAAGGTAGTGAAAAAGTAGTCAGAAGCTAAAAAATATGTTTTTATCAATGTAAAAGTAAGTTGACGGATTCAGTGGGACTCTAAAGTATGTGAAGGCTAGTAAAAAAATGGTAACACTGTGGTATATAGTATAAATTTCCTCCCTTGGGAATCCAGATTTAGACAAGGACACAATGTGACTCTGTTGAATAGTTTTGTAGGTGGAAACCTATATTCTCTAGCGGGACTCTAGAGTGGGAACATTTTAGGACTCATTTTTGATGGGAATGAGACTTTCCTTGGATATAACAACCTATATATAATGAAGAATCTATAACTACGGGGAATAACTTATTGCGATAAGGAGTAATTCATTTGACTAAACCTTAAAAATACCACATGCCGAGCTTCATTTTATTTCTACATTGCATATAGGATCTAATCATCCTAACCAATGATAGAGGTTTTAATTAAAAGGGGGTAAAATAAAAATAAAATAATTTAGTAAAAAAAGTCACACTTGATCCACCCCCTCTCATCGTGACTACACAATCTACATGGAACTTCAGAATGTAGTGAGGATAAATAGTAGTAAGTTACACTGCAATCAGGAGGACCATGCCATAGAAATCAATATTTTCAATATATTGTAAAATATGATTGAAGAGTTTATTTCATGTAATCTATCCATAGAAAAACAGTAGGATCTGTGAATTCTTTTCCTAGGGTTGTTTAACACTAAGTTAGTAGTATACACCATGAAGAATAGTATCACACCAAAATAGGTTTATGGATTGAGAAGGTTATGGAGATCATGTTACAAAATTCCTATGGTTTAAATATTTTATTTTTAGTATAGAAATTTTTATCCAACTGATTGAATTAAATCACACCATGGAGTAGGACATCACACCATAATCATGGAGTTTCTAATAAGATTCACTCCATGAAAATAGAGGTCATGTCATGAACATGGTTAATCCATGAAATTCCAAAAATTTGAATTTATCTTAGAATTTTTGGGAGTTAGTTAACTTAATGGGTGGTTAATGGGGGGGGGGGGGTTATGAACCATTAAGTGGGTTGAAGGTGGAAAATTCATAGAACAAAATTTAGGGAAATGAAATGTTAATTTAAAGTATGGTTGATAGAAATAAGGGAAAAATGTTGGAATATATTAACATATCCGATTATATGAAAAAGATAAAGGAGAGACATAATAGATTACTACTACCATATCTAGTTATGTTCAATATAGTATACTCGAAGAAGAAGAAGGAACTACACTAAAATATATTATTGGTGAAGGAGGATGAAAAGATAATTCTAGTTAGTAATTATCTACATTTGGAAGAAGAAGTTACTGGTGCTATAATTTGTGAAGGAAAAAGACTTAACCCTCATATCAAGGATTTGATTTGATCCAATATTGAAGAAGGAAAGAATAATAAAGTAGAGATAAATAAAGAACCTATCTATATTTAAGGATTCATGGTGTTTTAATGACCTATGATTAATTTTAAGAGAACATCATGTCTATAAACTATTGAAGATACCCTCAAGTCTATAAACTAATCACTGCCTTCACTGAAGTATTGCGTAGAGGTAAGGATTAAACCTTGGATTGGAAGTGTATCTTTCCCAAAAATTTTATAACGCATTTAATGAATAATGTTATCACATAGTATACCAAAAAATTATTGGTTTATTTCCTTGGATCATCCATTTATGGTGAACCAAGTAAAATCCTCATGTCCTAAACATGATTTACATTTTTGAATTCATTCTTGAGGTTTGGTGAGGCTGTGTGAAAAAGTAATTGATCAATAGTTTAAAAACTTGTTCCTACTAACACAGGAATACAATCCATTAAAGGGAAGACTAAGAGAATGAAAAAGAAGATTTAGACAACACCTTAATTCACCCCCATTTAGGGTGTCTCTCAGGTTATAAAAAGTGGTATTTGAGCCAAAATGTTATGTTTTTGGAGTTCAACCTTGATGATATATTTTTAAATTTCTATGGATCCCATATATTTAAAGGACAAAATAATGGTTTAGGATGAGAATGAACTAGAGGGAGTTTTTATACTTGAAGTATATTTGGTGGGTTCTCTTAAAGAATTAGATTTTCAAAGAAAGAAGAACCAAAAGATTGGTGGATAGTTAAAATATTCCTATGAGTTTATTTGAAAAATTGAAGATGAACTTTCCCAGCCTAAATAAGTAGTTGAATATTAGGACACAATTCATGAAGAATTAGAATCAAGTATTTATTTGAATCAAAAGTAAGTAGAACAAGACAATGTGTTTAAAAATCTAAGTGCTTATGTTGAAGAATGAAATGAGAGAATTAAATCTATTGAGGAAGAAGTTATAGTTTTTAAAGTGAGGACTTCTATGGATCCCTCAAATGATGATTCTAAAATAAATGATGAAGAATATTTGACAAAGATTTTAATGAATGGTAGTAGGGAATAAATTCAAAAAAAGAATTAATCATTGTAAAAACTATTAAAACAATTTTATAATACTATAACAAGGTTCTCTAAGGATATCATTCAGAAAGAAGTTCAAGAAATATGTATTCTTGATCAGTCAATGGATGGGAAGAATTAAGTTAGTGATAAATTATCGATCGATACTCTTGAAGATAAATTGAAAGAAGTGGATAGATCATTAAAATCAATCATGATAGCTAAGAATGATCAATTATATGTAAAGGTAAAAGGGATTAAAGAGATTGAATGTTATTTAGTATATTTATAAGAAGGGAATGAAGATAAAATTAAGCTCCTCAAAATGGAATGTGATGATAAATTAAATTCTTTATCAGATGAAAGAGGCCAGATCAACTTGATGTGTTTTTTTGTGGAGGTTAAGTTGAAAAATGTTGAAGAATCTATTGTAGTAAATAAGAAAATTCAATGTAGATTTGATGAGTCATCAAGAAACTATGAGGAGTGTCTTGAATCCCAAATACCAACTGTTATGGGAAAAGTAGGTTTGAGGGTTGATACATCATCATCCAAGGAAATTAAGAAACCGGTAGTGAGTTATAAAAGGGAGATAAAAAGAGTTCATGAAGATAAAAAACAATCAAAATTAGAGAATGAAGAAATTGTTTTAATTATACAAGTGGAGTGAAAATGATAAATATGAAAACATGTTCTATTATTATGGATTTCCAATTCAAACAATAAGTTATTGAGAAGATTCTATTGGGTTGATTTTATATTAAAAAAGGATAGGAATATCAAGATCATCCACCCTGTAAGATAGAAGGTATAACTCTTATAATTTTGATAATAATTATTATAATTGTGGTGTTAGATTCTTTAATACTAGATACAAATCTCGAAGAGAGTTTATTCATATAAAAAAGAGTTCAAACTACACCTTTGGAGGTGCTTATTTCTGTTATGGATAGTGAGGACACTTGATGAGTAAGTGAAAAATAGAATTTTTGGTATGGAATTCATGGATGAGAAGATGAAATAATGATCATTATAATAGAATATGTTATGAATGTGGATACAAAGGAAATATTTTAAGGTATTATAATATGATAAGAGGAGAATGAGTTATGAGGAAGACCATTGCTCCTACAACTAGTAATAATCAAGATTTTATGGAAAGAAAATCTATTACATTAAATAATAGATTAAAATTATTGAAGAAATATTAGACAAACTATCAAAGGGATGCATTTCAAACATCAAAGGATGTCTCAGTACAAAAATCTTCAAGGAAGGAAAAGAATAATTTGTTGAAAACTAAAAAGAAAGAGGAATCTGTCCTCATGGACTACAAAGAATATGTGACGAGAAATACATCTTCTCAAAATGAGAAAGGAAAGGAACATGAAGAGAGTTTTAGCACAGGTAAAGGATGTATTTTTATAAAAAGGAATGAAACTTTCATAAGTGGAATCATAAATAATATTACCACATAAGGAATTTATAAAAAGTAAAAGGAGAATAAGAGTGATAAAGTACATACTCATGAGGAACAATTCATATATGGGATTAGTCACACTTTGGAAAAGGTGGCCTAACTGAATAAACTGGTGGACTTGAAACCAAATACATAGGAGGAATTTTGTTCAATTGGTGATAATCAAAGGAAAACCACCATGAATACTTGTAATAATAATGGAAGTAAAGGGTTGGATTTTCATGTCCAACCATATTCCTCTACTTGAGGATGACCAAAGGTAACTCTATCCCCATGTATTTAAATGTTTTTCACTATTTCATAGAGTGATTCAAAATTAAGACAGAATTAGGATCCATTGGGTTATATGAACTGACTATAGAAGATGTGTACATACTGAAAATTAGATAAATGTAACAAGTGTATTCAGAATTATTGAAGTTATTAATTAGAATCAGCCCTAGACAAAAATATCAAATGACATCAAGGTCTTGATATAACTTAAAAATAGGTGCTAAGTATCACTTGGGATGTTAAAGTTAAATATATAGTTTCATGATGTGATGGAGAAGTCCAAATGATGTAGAGATTGGTTTGGAATTAAAGTAGTGTCAAAAATTAATCTAAAATATTTAGTGGTGTCAAAGCTGTATATGACATTTCTAGTGGTTTCAAGTCAACTTCAGTGGTCAACAAAAGATACCAGGCCATATCTAAAGTGGTATATGACTACTATAAGAAGAATAAGATAACTCCAGATAAGAACATAAACATTCATGGAACAAATTATTATTTTTTATTGTACTAACAATGTGGTATCAACTAATTGTTTTATAGGATACCAGAAGTTGATGTAAGGAAATTTCATAACAAAAAAATTATTTTTACATGCTAAAATTAACTCAATTCTTGGACCCAAGAATTGGATGGATTCAAGGGGTGTTTTTATGAGTATTTAAAGGTTTTATAACCTTATCCAAGAAATAATAATCCCTATGAAGTTAGAATGAACATGGAAATCAAGTGTTGCACAAGTTTATCAAAAATAAGTGATATCAATTGGTTCGATATGCGGTATGACTGAAATACTTGATACTTTAATGTTTATTAATTGATGGGTTTTTATAAGTGTGGTTGATATCACAGTAATATTTTTTGAAGATAGTAAAAGGATCAATCTATACATTTTATGGAAGTAAGTGAGTGACATGGAGATTTTTTTATTTTTTTGACTTAATATTTTGTTCCCTTTACTAATTTTTGACTCAGTAGGCTGAGAGAAATTTTCAATGACTTTTTGATAAGTGGTAAATTCATTCATTGAAAATATTTGAGTAGAATTCAGCTGAAAATAGGAAATGGTTCAGAGCTTTAATGGAGAAGAATATAGAATATCTTTATTCAATAAGTTGAATCAAGGTTGAAGTAAAAATTTGGAGGTCCACCAATGGTAAAATTTATAAAGGTTTAATCAGAAAGTGGTTGGGATAACTTAAATTTTTGAAGGTGGAAATAGAGAAAATGGTTCAAGAGATATTTTTTTTAGAAATGTTAATGACAACCAAATGTTTTTTGAAGGTAAACTTTATAATGGTTGAAAAGGAAAGAGTTTTGGATGTCAAATGGTGGTGTTAAGTGGGATGTGAAGAGGAATCTGTTTATGTTTGAAAGTAGTTGAAGGATACCAATATCAAATGGTAAGAGAAAGAATTTCATTTCAAAAGGTGAGAAAAAAATATTTAAATATGGTTATTATAAGTTGAGGAGAATTATCTGTCCCTAATAATTCTTTTGTGGAGAAAGTCTTGTTTGAATGAAGGGGGAGTAGAGCTGATAAGGTACCCCATGAAGTCTTGAGATATAGTGGGAGAAAAATTAAAGGAAAATCTAGAGAAACCCAAAGGTTGGGTAGGAATAAATAAGAAGTGTCCAAAAAAGTTTAACCCTTTGAATTTTATTAATAAACAGGGAGTGATAAAAATGCACCATAAATCCATTAAATGTTTTAAATCATTTGGTGTTAAAAGGTAGAGTATGATTTATGGTACTATTTTCAAAAAAATTCCAAAGGGGGAGAATATTATAACAAATATATTGTGTGATAGATTTATTTAAAATAATATTTGAAGTGGTTGAATGAATAATAATGACATACATGGATTTGGAGTTTGGGGAATTAGTTAATCTGAAAGCGATAAGTTCCAGAAGTACAAAACCAAGAAGATAAGTATAATTGTAAGTTATGGAAGCTATTTTTGATGTTATTGAATCATTAAAAGAACTAAAAGTTGTAAAGGATATATATTATGTAAGTTATAAGTTGTGACAAGGATTCTAGAAATCCAAAAGTAGGCTCAAGTTTGTGAGAAGTTTTGTGAATGAAGCACTCACCATGCCATGGTGATATTGGAAACACCTTGAATATAGTTGAAGTAAAAAAAATAAAAAAGTGTTGAACCACATTTCATATTTAAAGATTTATATAATTTTTGTTTTTAGGAGAAGAATCAATCATGCCATGAGAATATTGGCCACCCAATGAGTATACAATACTGAAATGCAACAAAGTGTGAAATGATGCTATAAAAGTAGCTGGATGGAAGAGGTGTAACATAGGGATTCTTCCTTTTCTAAATTTGAATAATTTATAAAATACATCATGATGTATCAACCACATTATGGGGATTCTTGAGAGAATTTTGGTGGTTTTTAATTTTTAAAGATTCTCATGCGATGGAAAAAGTCAATTCTGCAACCTATCATGATTAAAGGAGGGTCATGCAATGTCATGGTGGTCATACCATGTGACGTGCATTCTAAGAATAATTTTATGAGAATAGATTGTAGGAAGTCACACTGAAATTTGAATGATCACGCAACATAAGAAATGATTTTCAATACATTGTAAAATATGATTGATGGGGATGTGCCATGCCGTATAGACATGGAAAAGTAGTAGGTGTCGTGAATGTTCAGACTAAGGTTGCTTATCACTAAATCCAAAGTACATTCCATGAAGATGATTTTCATTTCATGATAGTTTTATGGATTGAGAAGTTTATGGAGATCATACCATGAAATTACCATGTATTAAATATGGATCTTGGATGATAAATATAGATTTGGTTGATTGAATAAAAGTACACCATGCTGTAGGACATCACACCATGATAAATAAGTTTTTAATAAGGTTTATGCTATGAAAATTAAGAAGATGGTTAATTCAGGAAATTAAAGTGGTTTGAATTTATCTCAAAATCTATGGGAGTAAATCGAATTAATGAGTAGTTAATGGGAGGTTTGAATACCCATTGAGTGGGTTACATTTGGAAAATTCATAGAACAAGATTTGGGGAAATAAAAACTTAATTTAAAGAAGTATTGATATAAATAAGAAAAATGGAGGAAAATATTGTCAAATACAATTATGTAAAGAAGATAAAGGTGAGACGTAGAATATTACAACTTCTATATCTAGTTTTGTTCAAGATAGTAGACTCAAAGAAGAATAAGGAACTACACTGCAATATCTAGTTGGTGAAGAATGAGGGATACAAGATAATTCAAGTTTGGAATTATTTTTATTTGGAAGAATAAGTTGTTGTGGCTAAGATTTTTGGAAGAAAAAGTATCAGTCCTCAAATTAAGTATTTCATATCATATAAAATTAAAGAAGGAAATCATAAGAAAGAAGAGATAAATAGAGACTCTATCTAGTGTTAGGGATGTAAGGTGTTTCAGTGACCTATGCTAATATTGAAGATTTCATCATGTCTATAAACTATTTAAGAGACCATGAATTATATAAATAGATAATTTCATTCACTAAAGTAATTTATATAGGGAAAAAGGGAGTGTCTCTAGAATTTATAACTTATATTTCCTAAACCTTTTATTACACATATAATGAGTAGTGTTATCTCTAGGTATACTGATACACTGTCAACATATGTTCCTTGGATTATCCCTTTGTGGTGAACCAAGTAAAATCTCCATGACTTGTACATGATTTATATTTTTTATTCATTCATTAGGTTCTATGAGTTTATGTAAAAAAGTAATTAATCAACAGATTGAAAATTAGTTCCTTCTAACAATAGAACAAGATCCATTAAAGGGATGACTGAGAGAAAAAATAATTTTGGAAAATAAATAGACATACTGAAAGAGTATTTAATTTTATGTGTAGAGTAAAATAAATAGTCAATGCATAAAATAAAATAATAAAAAACAAGGTTTGATAATGGAGTTTGGAAAAAGCTCGTTGTGAGCCCCTACGTCCCCTCCCCTTGTGTAGATAGGTTTGTGTTATTGCTATCTTGATCTTGGTAGTGATCAAGAAATATGTACCTCAAAATTATGGTTATGAGAACCCTATTTAACTTCATTGGTATCCAAGGAACGCATCCCCCACTTTTACGGTAGTGATCACCCATTGTAGAAGGAGATGATAAGAATAGGGGTTTTCTTAGTACAAACCTATTACAAAGACGCTCCCTTATCTATCATATGGAATTTTAAAATTGAGATAAGAGATAAAAAGATAATGGAAGAAGAGAGACTTAAATATTAAATAACAATTGATATTATCTCTTTAGAGAATTTTGAGATTAGAGAGAATCCACTAGAGCTTCACAGTTAGTGTGCCAAACTCTGATTAAGGACCAGATTTGCAGTTGAGGCATTATAGTTACCTGGTTGATTTTATAAGCCTCTAAAGAGGCCTATTTATAGGATCCAATAATTCTAGGAATATTATATAATTCATAATATTCATTAAGCACTATCAATGGGATTTTAAGAGTTGTGAGGTATACTGGAATAATGAATATGGATTTATAGATTGAAGCCACTAACTAGCCGGATGATCCCACCAGCTAGCTAGTGAGACACCCGGGGAACTCTTAGCTCTATCTAATACCATCATCTGACATATATCTCTCCACCTGGTATCCAATGGACTCTTGATTCCTAGGTAACTTCTTTCCATCACCACCGACTGGCCAGTGGATCTGCACCAACTAGTCAGTGCTGCCTATAATATTCCACCTTCGATTGCGGCCCTTTAAGATTCCTTCAACATATTCGATTGGTTAAAGGACTTATTTACATGATATCAACAAGTACATTAAGACTTAAATAAATACTTCAATATATCTTCAATATTTAATTATGATCTTATGAATTCATCATCAAGTCCATTATTCTCAAGATGTGGAGTTTAAATCATATAATTGAAAAACACTCAATTAAATTGTTAGAACTATAAATGTGTGTTTGTGATCATGAAGAAACCATGACAGATATATATAGGTATAAAAATATCCTCTTATTTGATGATTACAAACACTTAACATAAAAATATATATCAATATTAAATCTAGAGTAAAATATATAACAATATATTCAAGATATCAATATATGAAAGATATTTAAATAAGATTTTCAATATGCCCAAAAAGTAAATAAAAAAACATAACATATTTCAAGAGAGTTAATGATTTTTTACTCCCACTTTTTTAAATAATTAAGTAATATCACATATAACAATGAATTTAAATAAATTTCACCCCCTTTGAAGTTCAATAAAATTCAATAAATTCCACCTTTAAAGTTCAATAAATTCCTTCTCTGTTGTGATTATAAAAAATAAAAAAGGAGGGGAAAGATAAATTTTAAAAGGGAAGTTTGAAAAGGAACTCAAAATATATTTTAAAATATATTTTGATAAACTCAAAAATATAGATTGAAAATGGAGTTCAAGAGAAATCATAAAAAACTTTTAAAAAGAGAAGTAAGATCAATGGATAAAACATAAATTGAAACAAATCTTATCTTCCAAACATCCCATTAATAATAGAATTAGATAGATAGAGATAGAAAAGTTTAAAATAATATTTAAGATAAAAGTATATTGAGAATTTGGTACACACCTTTTCCAAAACACTTATTCCCTTAAAGAGTGGTTTTACCTCCATCGATTGATTCCTTTATTGAAAAATCTATAAGGAGTTCCTTTGAATGTGAAAAGATACCTAAAAACCATCCCCCCACTTGATTTTTTTAAAGAAAACTAAAAAAACACTGTTATAGAGACAAGTATATGTTTAAGTTTTTACTCATCATTAATCTTCCTTTAAGAGAGATAAAAAACCTTTTAAAAAAATAAGAGAGAATATAAATAATTACTCATATAAGTCTTGAAAACAATTTTAAAAATTATTTATTTAACAAAATAAGAGTATTTAGTTTAAAAATCCTAAAATAGTAAAATTTTAATAAAAACACTTTATTTAGAAAATAATACTTTGAAGTTTTAAAATAATAGAAAACATTTTTTTTATTTTAAAATTTAATTTGAAAACATAATCCCCTCTTAAGGAAAATTTCAGAATTTAAGAGATAAGGATCCCCCTTAAATGAAAGCACAATTGAGATATATGGATCATATCCAAATATAGAATAAAATTCAAAATAAATAAAAAATTTAAATATTTTAATAAGAAAGATAAAAATATTTAAAATGAGATCAATATTTAAAATAAATTTCAAAATGATTACCCAGATTATCCATAGTCAAATTAAATGTGTCATAGGCATACCATTCCCAGATCACCTTTAATTAAATAAAAATGATTAACTACTAGAGGTTTAGAGAAAATATAAGTGAGTTGAAATCCAATCCTAACAAATTCAAATAATATATCACCCTTTTGGAAGCAATATCTCAAGAAATGGTGCCTAAGGTCAATGTGTTTAGTGGGAGAGTGTTGGATATGATTTTTGGAGATATTAATAGAACTAGTATTATAGAATCTAATAGGGACGTGGTCATACATAAGACCAAAGTCTAAGAGAGTTTGTTTCATCCATATTATTTGGGCGCAACATGTAACACCCTAATATTTTAAAAATTAAACAATGTTCAATAATGTATATGACATAAAACACCGAGCCTAAATGAACCATAAATTATTATTATTTAAATATTATCATTATAACCTAGATGTTAAATTAGTGGGTATTAATATAATTAACTTATTTATAAAATATATATAAAGGCCCTACTCAATATAATTTTTTTATAAATGACTAGTAAACAATCACTCAATTTTTAGTAAAGTCATTTTATTCTTCAAAAAATATGTTTTCTTTAAAACTAGTTTATATTTATTTTTGTAAGAAAATATCAGATTTAATTTTTGTAACTTTAATTAAATTTATTTTATAAAAATGATATAATTTTTTAAATCACCATATCAAAATTATCTTATGGTTAAATTTTGAGTTTTTTTCTAAAAAGTTTGATTTTTCAATGAATAGAAAAAAATACTGATTTTTATTAAAAAATGTATTTTATTATAAAGTATTTACAGAGTAAAATTATATTTTGTATTATTTTTAAAATTTAATTATTTAATATATATTAAAAATAATCCAATTATAGTATTTAGAATTAATTTTATACTTGAATTTGGTATATAAAATTTTTTATACTTAAAAGGCATTTTTCTGAAAAAATATTCTTTGTTGCGTTTTACATTTGAATATTAAATTAATTTCTTCTACTAATAGAAATTGAATCTTTAAAAATTTATTCCTTATTTGGAATCATGATTTACAAATTTGGTAAATTGGTCCCTTTTATTTTTATTCATTATAGATAATAAACTTAATAATGTTTTGTCACCACAGTATGGGTAATTCGGGTAATTAAGGTTAAAAATAATTTGATAAGGACTAAAAAATGACCCTAACACTTGAATTTATCTTATTGGAAGAGTTTAGTTTTTCTATTTACATAAAAGTTTCTAAAAGTTGGAAACTTGGTGATATATTTCTTTGATTTTGACCTTTATATTATTTTATGTAAAGAAAGGTCAAAAATGTCATTCTCTTTGTTTTATTATCTCTAAATTTTTGACATAGGGATACAAAGAGGATATATTCGATTATAAAAGGGTTTTTTGAAATATAAATAATTTTTTTATCATGGTAATTAATATTTAATTTTTAGTGATGAAATAATTACCTTAAATTCTTATGCAACGCCAACACAATATTTATTCAATTAATAGAAAAAATAAAATAAATGATTTTAAAAATATTAAATATAATATAATTTAAAGGAACTATTATGTAAAATTATTTTTTTAGAAAAATATAACATATTAGGTATGTTTTAAAGTATTATATTCTAATTCATTTACTGTCATGTTATTTTCAAAGTCAAATTAATTGAATAGTGTCAAAAAAGACATCAATGATATTTTATAATAAAAAATATATTATTAAATAACTTAAAATTAATAAAAATACTATATTAATCCAATTGATTGGTATATGGTTTAAAATATTAACCATGTCACATTTATGGACCAGTTTTCCTTTTATAGTAACTATCTTGACCCCTAAATAGTAAAAAAATTGTTTTCACACTAATAGTCAAAAAGGGTTAACACGGGTTAAAACAAAATGATAAGGGTAAAAATAAAATCTAAACTTGACAAAATTTATTTTATGAGATTATTTTGACTTATACTCATATTAAATTTTAATTATATTAATTTGGATCCATTTTAACTTGAATATTAATTTATATTAATTTAATACTTTAAGAAATTTCAAGAGTGCCCCTCCCCTCATTATAAAAGGGAATACCCTCTTCTCTTCTATACACTCTTTAAGAACCATTTGGTTTGGAAAGTACATGAAAAAAAGCTTCATAACATCATTACCCAAATTCTATAGGTCTTATTTTGGGAATAATACCAACCTTAGAGGGATTAAAGTGTAAGGTAAAAGAGGTTGTCTGAAGAAGAGGTATAACTTTTAACCAAATGTTTTAGTTTTATTTATTATTCATCCTCCAAATCTTCTTAAAAAATGATGAAATAATAACATAATTATATTAAATATATTGGGATGTTTTTATATTAATTTAATAACCTATATTTTTCTCCTCTTCTATCAAATGAGAAACAAAACCATCGTTCATGTGTACGACGAACTACTGCATCACGAACTGATGTAATTCGTTTTCCATAAATGCCTCTAAAAGATGATTATAATAATATATTTAATGTGTATATATTATATTCATGACATATTTAAAATTATTTAAAAGTAATATATCACATATTTTCTTACCTTTCCATTCATTGAAAAATGATAATGTCGTCCGTGCGTACGTGTGGACTACCACCTCCACGAAGTGATGTGATTCGTTTTTCATCATCAAAACACTTTGATGGTATATATAAGTTTATTTAAATAAATAATATAATATTTATGATATAATTATAATTATTTAAATTTAATATAATATTTAACTTCTTTATATCATGACTGTTGAAAAATGGAAATGTTACTCATGCGTACATACGACCTACCATCTCCATGATTGTAGTTCATTTTTCATAACCATATTTCATGGTTGGTTTTAAAATTATAATTTATGTATAAAAATTATAATTATTTCATATTTATTATTCTGGATATGATGAAATAATTATCTATGTGAACTTATTCAACATTCTAAAGTGATTTTGGGCATATGAGCTGAATATCATCAAAACGTATGACATAAACCTAAATGATTAAGTAATTGAATATAAAATGAAAATAAATAACATAAAAGGAATCATAAAATTGATTTTTTTTCTAATTAAATTAAATAATTAACAAAGTTTTATTATTTATGAAGGTAAATAATGTACGTGATGATTCAGACTCAAGGTAAAAGACTTTCTTTAAAAAAATCATCTTTTAAAGTTTCACTTTCAAATATTTTAATTCCATGTCCATGTTATTATAAATGTTTCAAGAAAATTTTTATTTATTATTCAATGGATGATAAATATCTTTTTTACCACATTTTAATTTCTTTTCAATGTTTTTAAAAGGAACCTTTTTAAGGTTTTACGTAAGGGACACTTTACTTTAAAAACCCCATTCTAAATGTTTTAAAGATTTATTTTCAAAATCTTTATCTTCCATGTACATATTATTAAAAAATATTTTATGGATATATTTATATGGAAATAAAATAATTACAAAGTAAATTTTATGTCTACCTTTTAATGGTTTTCAAAAGGAATATTTTTACACATTTTATATAGAATGTTTTGATTTTTTAATAGAAATATAGAAATAATGTTCTATTTTAATGTATATGACATTAATGTATTTTTACAATACCATAATTGATATTTTATATTTATATTCCTTTATAAGATTCCATATTTCCATCAAGGAAAAAAATTTATTTCCTTTGATGGGGGTAATAATTTCCTTATATTAATTTTTCAAATTCCTTCGTTATGAAATCTCCTTTTATTATGATATGAGGGAAGATTATGCAACCCATTTCTTTCCATGGATGTTTATTAGGTTTATGAATTATTATTTATTCCCATTTTAAGCACAAATAATCATGAAAATTTTATGACGGGTGCACCCAAATAGCACTCTAATTCTTCTATTAAAGTTCTTGTCTCATGAGGCGTTATGTATGAGATTATGGAGTAAAGCTAAGCCATTATGAAAATCTTTCCACTATGTGATGTTGTCTTGGTAGTTAGACTTGACTTATGCTTTTGTAATGTTTTGTGTTGATGTCTCATTTACCATGTTTCCATGTTCTTATGATACCATGTTCTTTATGTTATGATCCCATGTGATAAATCATGATCCTTATCTTTTATGATATCATGTTATACATTTGAATCACACATTATGCTTCCTTATCATGTTTATTCCCTTACTAATATTTTTGTTCTAATCCCACATTTAATTTTTTTTCATAGGGTTTTAAGTATGAATAAATAAAAGGATGAGACCGAGATGAATGTTTTGAATACATATCATGCAATATCTTAAAAATATTATATTTTGGGAAAAAAGAATATGGTGTGGAAGTTTCCACTTTTAATGAGTTTTTCATAACACTCTAAAAATATAAACATAAAAGTTCATGGAGTATGTAAGTGATCTAAATTTAAATTTTATTTTAATAATTTAAAGGTTTAAATTGGTTCACATTTATCGGTATCAAAGACATAAATGTAAAGTTCATGTTTATAGAACTGGATCCTGAAGTGTGGGTTCAGGAATGTTATAAAACAACACCAATAAACTATTTATTCCACTTTGACTATAAAAAAGCAATGAAATTTTGCTTCTTAATACTCCAAGATATGTGGTATTTTCCAAGTAGGTGTCAAGGCCCACATATAATTTTCTTATCTAGTTAGCATCCTCCAAAATCAACATCATAAAAACTAGTTAATTCAAAAGAATTTCCTTTAAGATAAAATAAACCAAGATTTTTAGTTCCTTTTAAAAAATGAAAACCGTAACAATCATAACCCACTATCCCAGAGTTAGTGGTTACTTTACTACTTTGGCATAAGATACAAGTGATCACATCCTAAAGAACCAAATATTTTAGTAGTATTGGTAAACTAGATACATACTTGAATCTTATATTACATTTTAAAATAAGAAATATAGCATTGTGAAAGTAAAAATACTACATACTTAGATTCATTCAAAGATTCCTTCTTCATATCTTGGGGAAAGGAAACAAAATAAGGGTGAGATCAGATGATTAGTAAGAGATACATAAAGTGAAAACTATCATGAATAAATAAATAATAATCAATAAGGAATAATCAATATAGAAAATTAAATATCTGAACACACATTCCATTTAATCAATAACTTTAATATCATGATTATATAAGAAATAATTAACATAGAAAGGTAAATAACTAAACACACATTCCATTTAATCAATAACTTGAGTTAAAAATATATCCATAGATAATATCAATGCAATAATATCATGGATAATAATAACCAAATTCTCAATGAAGGACATGATTAATATTTGATTTCATGATCTCAAGCATCATGATACCTTTACTATCAAGACCTTGTGTTTCGATAGTTTAACTAATGGGTAGATATGCACCAAAAAACACATTTAAACAAGGTTACCCAAATGATTCTTCTCATGAGACTATCAATTCATATAGGGGATATCTTTAAATGGGTCCCACCCATAATATCATGTCCAATGCATCCTTCATATATCGAATGATTGATTTAATTCATGAATAATATGCCTTATCAATAAATTTCTATATCGAGTAAGGAATACAAATTAACAATAATTTCCCTAGTCAATCATATAACTTTCAAAGTAAAATACCATATGTATAAATGATATATGGTTTAAGTAATAAGAATATCCATGATTATTAATATGGATATTTAGGGAAAATGTAATGTCTAATAATCAAAAGAAAGTAAATATTTCAAGGGAAAGTTAATGATTACAAAAATTAATCATGAAAGAGAATGTTAATACTTTCCCTAATCAAACTGATTGTAAAAAATACATATAAATAATAAGGATGGTATTATTACAACATATCTCTAGTGGAGTATATATAAAATAAAGGGCCATTTCCATTGATGAATAGAAATACCATAAAATATGTTTAAAAACATTCTTGAGGAAAATAACCTTTTCACTTTAAAAATCACTTTTAAAAACTAAAAATTTATAGAATATTAGAAAAAGAAATTTATTTAAAAATAACCATTTAAAATTGTAAACTAAGATTCAAATCAATGAGTGGTTATGATGACCGAAGGTTCCATTCATGCCGAGTATGTTAAAAAAATTCCCCTTTCACATATTTGTAAGAAAAGTAAAAAAGTACCTTTTTTGAAAAATGACAGGAAGATTCCTTTTAAAATAATTTTTAAAAATAAAACTTTAAAATATCACAGTAAAAAAATTTTAAAACATTTTTAGAAAACATGGATTTGGAAGGAAAAGGATTTTCGACCGAAGAGATAAATGAAGTCGAATTTTATTAAAAAAATTTCTCAGTCATTTTAAGTACCAAAGAGAGGAAAATGGTACTATTAATTTAAAAATTCTTGAATAATTAGAGGATAATAAACTGAAAGGTCTTCATTATAAAATGATAAAATAATTTTTTTCAATGGAAATTCAAGTATAATCAATCCCAATTTAAATGAGATTGAAGCATAGATCTCTTACCAATTTGGTAACTTTTGTATCATAAACCCCATGAAAGGAATAACATCAAATGAAACAATAATTACCATGAATATAAAGAGATTCATGGCATAACACATCAAAGTGGAAATGGATACACCTCATAAAAGAATATAGGTGTATAATATGACATATGACTGAAAGAAGACAAATTGAGATGAAAAAACTTTATAATGATCATAATGTTGAAGTGATAATTAATCAATGAATCAATTATATGTATTGAAATTTAAATTAACATAAATCAAGTGTAATTAAAACATAAGATAATAAAAATTCATTACACACATAATCTAATAATATCAAATATAATGAATAAGTAATATAACCCAATGAAAATAAATTCACTACTACAAAATATACCTTTAACAACACTAGAAATGACCTTTATCAGTGGTAGAAAAGCACTGGTAACATGAGTGAAGTTAAAAGTCCAATAATTTTATCAGTACTGAAAAATAACTGATAAAGGGGTCATTTATTAGTGCTAAAAAGTTCTGATAAAGGTTCCATTTATCAACGCTTTAATTTAGCACTGCTAAAGAAGTCCCTTATCATCGCTTTTATAAGCACTGATAATGTATAACTTTATCATTGCTTTTAGAAGTGCTGATAAATGTCTCATTTATCAACACTAATAAATGTCTTCCTTGTAACACCCCAAGATTACGTAGTACGTTATTTCTTCAAAGTAATTCAATAACTTGCATTACACACAACACTGAGTTCTAGCGCACCATGACTTACCAAACTAGCCGTTCAAAAGCGGTTATGAATAATATTAATTGAATTTTGAACTTTATATAATCCTTATAATTTTAGAATCCATATTATGAGTTTCTTAGACATAATGTAAGAACAAATACATTTTTTCAGATAAAAGAAGTATTTTTCAAAAAATGCAATTTTACCGCCTTTTAATGGAGAAGCCTTTTTTAAATCCAATATTTGAAACTTTTATATATTAAATTTGAAAAAATAAACTTATTCTTTAGAATCGGGACATAATAATTTATTTTAAATAAAGTTTTGGTGTATTTCTGATAACTTTCATATTTGGGTGAATAGTGAAAAATACTATATTTTAACTGAAAATAACTTTTTTAATCAAAATAATTTATAGTGTTAAATTATACATTTTAATGGTTTGGAAGTATAAATAGATTTTATTTTTACCATTTAATCCAATGATGGTCATTGTAAGTAATTTCACTTTGAAATTGGACATAAACAAGTGTCAAACTTTTGATAGTTATTATTTCTTAAAAATACGCCTTTTGGTTTTGACAGCGGGAATTAATTTTAAATAAATAATGAAACTTATATGTTTTTAATTTAGTAAAATAGGCTTCATTTTGTAATTCTAAATATCAAAATTATCTTAGGGTAAATTTTTGGTATTTTTCTGAAAACTTTTAATTTTTGATGAATAGTGAAAAACACTGAGTTATAGTTTAAAACCAATTCTTTATTTAAATAATTATTTATTTTATTTAAATTTATTTTAGGTCAAAATAGATACATAATACCTATATAAGTTCAATTTAATTTATTAGAGTTAGTTTATAATAATTTTAGATTAATAAAAAATTTATTGAACTTTTTACCGTTTTTTACCCACCTCCTAGGAGAATTTGTAAATTCACATAAAACTTAATTTTACCACTTCGGTGAGTTGAATTTCAAAAATTAAAGATACACAGTTAATATAAAGGAGTAAAATGTGGTTCAATAAGATAAAAATAATTTTTGGTGAATAGTAACTTTTTACTTTTATTTACCACGATTAAAAGTAAATAGGGTAATTAAGGGTAAAAATGATATTATTATTACCCTAACACATGTCCTAATTCTATTGGATAAGTGTAATTTGACCAAAAAAAACCTTAAGAATAAAATATGACCATTTAGGTCCACTTGAATTAGATTAGGACATTTATTATTATTTAATTTAAAGAAGAGTTAAAAGTGTTAAATTCAATGTTTATTAATTAAAACATTTTTAATATAGGGTTATAAATAAGATAAATTCAACTATAAATATTAATTAGAAATATAAAAAGATTTCATACATGATGTTATTTTATTTATAATTTTTAGACATTAAATAATTAAATTTATTTATGACACAATGATGATGCAATAATTACCTTATTAATGAAAGAATCAAATAAATGGTATTATAAATATTAAAATAAATATAATTTAAAATTTTTTATGACATCCACGAATTTTATAAGTGACTATGACATGTTAGGGTTGTTTAAATAATTTTTTTTCAAATTAATAAAGTTGGTAAGACTTTAAAATAAATAAATTATTAAATAGTGTCAAAATTGACATAAAGGAGTTTTTAAAACAAATATTATATTATAAATTGATATAATATTTCTAAAAATCTAAGGTTTGGCCAATGGACTTATATAATGATAGGTGTATCATTAATGAACCACTTGGGGGTCTCTTGAAAGTTTATAGTAAGTTTATTAACTATATAATATAAAAATACAAAGAGACATGGTAAATGTAAAACTATTTAACTAAGAGTTAAATATAAATGATAAGGTTAATATAGTGACCCAAACCAATCTAAAATCTACTTTTTGAAAGGGTTTAGACCCATCCCCGCCTTATCCTAGAAATAATTCACTTTGGAGCCATTATAAACCGAATATAAATTTATTATAAAATAATATTTTAAGTTTTTCCAAAGATTCCCCTCACCCCTCTTATAAAAGGGCACTCCCCCTTCTCTCTAATTCACATATTTAAAGCCTTTTGGTTCGGCCAAAACCTACCCAAATATTCTCTAAAATTCCCTCACTTCAACCTAGAGGCCTCATTTTGATCAGAAATCCAACCTAAGGTGCCCTTTTGATCAAATCAAAAGGAAGAACCCGAAGAAGAGGTAATGTTTTCACCACCCTCTTTCAAGTTCCTTTCTTCTTCCACTTATTATTTCTTTATTATTTCCATTATAAAATAATAAATTCAGTATCTTATATATACTGTGATGTTATTATAAATATTTCACAACTATATTCATTATTCTATCCATCTTATGAATGATAATGTCACCATGCGTGAGTACGTATGGCTTACCATCTCCACGCTGTGGTGTAATTTGTTATTCAACACTATGTTATTTGGATGGATATAATGATGAGTAATATGTATATAAATAATGAAAATAACCTGATAAAGTCTCTGTAAAATTAATATACCATCCAATTCCACACCTTTAAGGAAATGATATTGTCGCTCGTGCGTACGTACGGATTACCATCTCCACGACGCGATGAGATTCATTTCCTCATTCACCATTCATCAACGATTTTAAAAATATATATTACTAATATGTTTGTAATATATGAAATAATACTAATACTGAAGATATAAATAAATATATATATATATATATATGTACTTACATATATTTTATTCACTTAGTTCCGTTCAATACGTTATGAAAACGGAAACAACGTTTATGCGTACGTACAGACTACCATCTCTATAAACGGTGTTTTCCATTTCATATATATGTATATTATACATATTTATATTCAAAATATATATGATATATAAATCATGTTTTATATTATGGAAGTATTTAAATCATGATCTAAGTGATACAATCAAGATTAACAAGTTAAAACACGTATGATAAAGAAAGTGATTATTACCCGAAATGTTAATTTAACATGGAAATTATTATTAAATGGGTAGTATAAAGTCATAAATGAATAATGTATGATATCATAAATATTAATATGGTTCTTGTATAATTTAATAACATACTACGGTCTTCATACAGGAGGTTAAACGTACCCTCGACTAAAGGAAAGTGCAAGGTAATGGGTTTTCATCTCACTCCTTATTCCCGTGATATTTGTGCCATATTACCACTATTAACTTTTGTGTGGTGTATGTACTGCCCATAATTGTATTATTTGTGTAATACACTTTAATTTATGTGTATTTAAATATTCATTTTATGATACCTCTTTCATGGGGTGTATGTTTCATAAGTTACCAAATTGGTAAGGGTTAATTTCACAATCTCTTTATTATCCAAGGTTGTTTTTACGTAAGTATCTAATGAGACATATTTATTATCCATGTCCATGTTTCATGAAAGAGTTTTCAAAGGGATTATTTTAAGGCACTTTTTTACAAAAACATCATTTCAAATGTTTTAAATATTTATTCTTCTAAATCTTTCTCATTAATATCCATGTCTTCAAAATGGTTTTTAAGGATTTATTTATATGGACATGAATGTTTTTAAAATGTTAATTCCTTTAAAAAGTTTCAAAGTGTTATGGGACACTTTGATTCAAAAATTTATTTAAATGTCTTCCTTTATAAATTTTGTAACTTTTAAATGTTTTCATGAAAAAGGGATATTTCTCTCAAAGAGTTTTACAAATAATTTTCATCTATGTCAACATCCATTGATGGATTTTAAACTTGTTTGAAGATGATTTATTATGATACAAATATTCCATATTGTATTGATGATTTTGTGATATGTTTGACTATGGATGTGTTATTTTTATACCATTCATGGTTTAGAGATAAAGTATTGAAATTTTGTATGCTAGTTTTAATACGAATGTTTATGTTATGTTTAAACCTTTTCCTATTAGGAATGCATTGGACTTAGTAAGTGACGGGTGGAGCCCACTATATCTTCTCGATGCATCGATAGGTCTCATGAGACAAACTAGTGTTTTGGCACAAGGCCTTGACAAAATCTTATTTTTAGTCTTGGCACATGGCCTTGACTATGTGGTTATGATAGTCTGGCATTATGCATTCCATCATTATAAAAGTGGTTAGTGATATTGCATGTGTTTATTAGAATAGTTAAATAACCATGTGAATAAGTAAATGAAATTATTTCATTTTATTTTTAATATATTATGCTGAAGTTCAAGTTTAAAAGGCTTTTGTTTTAGTTATACATTTCCTTAAATGTTTATCCTTATTTATGAAAGTTTCCACTGTATTGTTATCCTTACTGAGCATCTGATCTTACCCCTTTCTATGTTTTATTTTCCCCAGGATTCCAAGAAGTGTATTGTGATTGATATGCAGGGTTAAGACAAGGGAATAATGACATTCATAAAGGTTTATTTATGTTGTTTTGTATGTTATAAAGTATAATTTAACATTCATGTATGTAATATATTTTCCAAGACTGCTAAACTGATCGGTACTTCGAGACTTGATTCCTTTTAATCATGCCAATGTATTAAAATAATGCACTGACTCTGGGTAACTGGGGTTGGGGCATTACAGTTGGTATCAGATGATGTTTAGCAATAACCTTAGAAGCTAGATTTAGATAAACTCCGATTAGAGCACATAGACCTAAGATAGACTTTGAGGATTAGTATAGAAGAAATTCCTAGAATTTTAGTAATGTAGAGATTTTGTGAGTTTTCTAAGCAAATATATCCCTGTCTAGATACGAGCAGGTAGAGGCGGCTCTATCACAGATGTACCTAGGGGTAAATCTCGAAAACACCGCTTTGAGCTAGACTCGAATGGGAACTGGTGCATGACAACGGGCCTTGATGCACTTTTGGTTACGACACTCCTGGGGGATATGCTTGGGATAATTATAATTTTCTTTACAAATCATTATGAAGGGTTTATGAGTATATACTTCCTCAATGAAAACATCTTTATGATTATGGATTATATCCATAAACTGTTCAATTTTCGTTAGGTATTTTACAAGTTTGGAATTATTCATTGCAATTCATAAACTAACCTAGTTTATGCTCTTGTATAGAAATGGCGCCCAGTAGAAGGAATGTGAACTCTAGCAATACGTATGATCCAAAGAGTAAAAAGGATCATATATTTCACAATATTAAGCCAAAATTTAGATGGAAAATAGTCTCCCATGTATTCTCAACTTATGAAGAAATAATATCATGTGTTAATAAGATCAGTAAAGAATTCTCTGAGTCCTATGGATTTGAAGGGAAGCAAGAGAAGAAAAGGATGGAAGAGAGAAAGATGGATAAAGGGAAGTGGGAAAAGAATAATTTTCCCATATGTGATAACTGTGGGAAGAAACACCCTGGAACTTTCCTGAAGGGAATGGAAGTTTGTTATAAGTGTGGAGAAAAAGAACACCATGTACGCAACTGCAAGGGTAAGAAAAAGGTTTTAAATGTACAATGCTTCATCTACAAGGATTTGGGAAACTATGTGAACCAATGTCCAAATCATCAGAGTATGCCCCAAATGATGCTATTGGATAATAATCAAGTTATGATACTACTACAGATGAAGAGGAATGATTAGATTTCTTATGTTGTTATTAGAGAATTATGTCATTTGAGTGTTGTATCAACAATGTACTAGTTATAATAATTATGGAGTATATAAGGATTGTACTTTAGTACTATTTCATTAAGGAATTGAGATTGTGTGGAACCAAGAAAATTTACTCAATATCAGGTTAAATTGTTGGAAAATATATGGTAGAGAGAAATATAAACCATAATATGGTTCTGATACTGAGGTAGTGATTTTGGAATAATACATGATTAATTTGGATAAATTATATTGGATAATCTTGACTCCCTTCAAACTGATTAATGATTTGTATATTCCATCATTGTTGGAGTTTAAAACATTTTTGGATAGAAGAAGTATATCCAGTATTCTATAAGGAATAAGGGATCATGAATGTAATCAATAAGGTTTTATGGTAATTCAGGATGTTGTAGTGTTTAAAAAAAATACATGATGAAGGTGTTTACATGTTATTACGTGGAAAAAAGGATCTTTATTGTGTTTAACTTATAAATTTTGGACTGTAAGTTTGGATAGAAGTATTTTGGATAATTCTAGTTTGAGATTATATTTGGATTGCCATAAAAGGACAACCCAGAGGTCGGGCGGCAACCCGTCGCGTCCGGAAAGGCCGTGAGAATTGAACCCGCAACCGAAGGGAGACAAGGGTGTATCACCTACCACTGGCCCACATGATGTCCTGGATTTAATAATGTAGTCTTTTCTTTAAAAAAAATCTTGTAGATGAATTATAAATTCATTTTTTTAACCCTATACGAATAGGATAAATAGAATATTATTATTAAATTCTATTATCTTTTAGAGTGAAAGATGAGTTTGTGGTAGAAATTAGTTAAAGGATGGGACTTGACTTATAAGTATATATTTTTCTTCTTCTCTTATTCTATGAAGAAATTAATTCTTATACTTTAGTGAAGGGATCTTAAAACCAAAAATGTGTTATCCTAATACCATATGTTTTGTTGAACCGATGGTATTTTAAATCATCATAGATTGATGAATTTAAGGCCCTAAATTTTACACTTGTTTGTGATTGATGACCTCAATCACTACCTATAAATATTTACGTTTTTCCTACAATTATATTTCTCTAATTTCCACCAATGTTCTCCTAATCGAGATCATAATTTGGTGGTGACCCTTTCATTTCCCTTTTCATATTATTAAGATGAAATTTTATTAACCTAATTTCTGATGTGGGTTTTCCCAAAGGTATTTTCTATTTTCAAACTTTTATTTTTGAAAAATAATTTCAAATTGCGAGGAAAAAATTTATTGAATGAGGGAAGAATGTAACACCCCAAGATTTCATAGTACGTTATTTCTTCAAAGTAATTCAATAACTTGCACTACACGCAACATCGAGTTCTAGCGCACCATGACTTACCAAACTAACCGTTCAAAAGCGGTTATGAATAGTATTAACTGAATTTTAAACTTTATATAATCCTTATAATTTTAGAATCCATATTATGATTTTCTTAGACATAATGTAAGAACAAATACATTTTTTAGATAAAAGATATATTTTTGAAAAAATTCAATTTTACCACCTTTTAATGGTGAAGCCTATATTTGAAACTTTTATGTATTCAATTTGACAAAAATAAACTTCTTCTTTATAATCGGGACATAATAATTTAGTTTCAATAAAGTTTTGGTGTTTTTCTGATAACTTTCATATTTGGGTGAATAGTGAAAAATACTATATTTTAACTGAAAACAATTTTTTTAATCAAAATAATTTATAGTGTTAAATTTTACATTTTAATGGTTTGGAAGTATAAATAGATTATATTTTTACCATTTAATCCAATGATGGTCATTTTAAGTAATTTCACTTTGAAATTGGACATAAAAAAGTGTCAAACTTTTGATAATTATTATTTCTTAAAAATACGCCTTTTGGTTTTGACAGCGGGAATTAATTTTAAATTAATAAATGAAACTTCTATGTTTTTAATTTAGTAAAATAGAATTCATTATTGAATTAGAAATATCAAAATTTTCTTAGGGTAAATTTTTGGTATTTTATGAAAACTTTTAATTTTTAATGAATAGTGAAAGACACTGAGTTATAGTTTAAAACCAAATTTTTATTTAAATAATTATTTATTTTATTTAAATTTATTTTAGGTCAAAATAGATAAATAATACCTATATAAATTCAATTTAATTCATCAGAGTCAGTTTATAATAATTTTATATTAGTAAAAATTTTATTGAACTTTTCACCGTCTTTTACCCACCTCCTAGGAGAATTTGTCAATTCACATAAAACTTAATTTTACCGCTTCTGTGAGTTGAATTTTAAAAATACAAGAAACACGGTTAATATCAAGGAGTAAAATGTGGTTCAATAGGATAAAAATAATTTTTGGTGAATAGTAAATTTTTACTTTTATTTACCACGGTTAAAAGTAAATAGGGTAATTAAGGGTAAAAATGATATTATTATTGCCCTAACACATGTCTTAATTCTATTAAATAAGTGTAATTCAATAAAAAACAACCTTAGGAATAAAATATGACCATTTAGGTCCACTTGGATTAGATTAGTACATTTATTATTATTTAATTTAAAGAAGAGTTAAAAGTGTTAAATTCAAAGTTTATTAAATAAACCATTTTTAATATAGGGTTATACATAAGATAAATTCAACTATAAATATTAATTAGAAATATAATAATATTTCCTACATCATGGTATTTTATTTATAATTTTTAGACATTAAATAATTAAATTTATTTATGACACAATGATGATGCAATAATTACCTTATTAATGAAAGAATCAAATAAATGGTATTATAAATATTAAAATAAATATAATTTAAAAGTTTTTATGACATACACGAATTTTCTAGGTGACTATGACATGTTAGGGTTGCTTAAATGAATTTATTTTTAATTAAAAAAGTTGGTAAGACTTTAACAAAAATAAATTATTAAATAGTGTCAAAATTGACATAAAGGAGTTTTTAAAACAAATTTTATATTATAAATTGATATAATATTCCTAAAAATATATGGTTTGTCCAAAGGACTTATATAATAATAGGTGTATCATTAATTTACCACTTGGGGGTCTCTTGGAAGTTTATAGTAAGTTTATTAACTATATAATATAAAAATACAAAGAGACATGGTAAATGTCAAACTATTTAACTAAGAGTTAAATATAAATGATTAGGATAATATAGTGACCCAAACCTATCTAAAATATATTGGTTGAAATTATTTCAACCCATCCACACCTTATCCTAGAAATAAGTCACTTTGGAGACATTATAAACCGAATATAAATTTATTATAAAATAATATTTTAAGTTTTTTCTAAGATGCCCCTCACCCCTCTTATAAAAGGGTACTCCCCCTTCTCTCTAATTCACATCTTCAAAGCCTTTTGGTTCGAAAAAACCCTGCCCAAATATTCTCTCAACTTCTCTCACTTCAACCTAGAGGCCTCAGTTTGATCATAAAACCAACCTAAGGAGCCCTTCTGATCAAATCAAAAGGAAGAACCCGAAGAAGAGGTAATGTTTTCACCACCCTCTTTCAAGTTCCTTTCTTCTTCCACTTCTTCTTTCTTTGTTATTTACATTCTAAAATAATAACTATAGTATCTTATATATACTGTGATGTGGTTATAAATATTGAAAAACTATATTCATTATTCTATCCATCTTATGAATGATAATGTCACCATGTGTACGTACGTACGACTTACCATCTCCATGCCTTGGTGTAATTTGTTATTCAACACTATGTTATTTGGATGGATATAATGATGAGTAATATGTATATAAATAATGAAAATAATATGATAATTTCTCTGTAAAATTAATATACCATCCAATTCCACAACTTTAAGGAAATGATATTGTCACTCGTGCGTACGTACGGATTACCATCTCCACGGCGCGATGAGATTCATTTCCTCATTCACCATTCATCGACGATTATAAAAATATATATTACTAATATGTTTGTAATATATGGCATAATAATGCTACTAGATATATATATATATATATATATATATATTTATTTATATATGTACTTACATATATTTTATTCACTTAGTTCTGTTCAATATGTTATGAAAACGGAAACAACGTTTATGTATACGTACGGACTACCATCTCCATAAACGGTGTTTTACATTTTTTATATATGTCTATTATACATATTTATATTCTAAATATATATGATATATAAATAATGTTTTATATTCTGGAAGTATTTAAATCATGATCTAAGTGATACAATCAATAGTAACAAGTTAAAACACGTACGATAAAGAAAACGATTATTACCCGAAATGTTAATTTAACATGGAAATTATTATTAAATGGGTATTATAAAGTCATAAATAAATAATGTATGATATCATAAATATTAATATGGTTATGTTATAATTTAATAACATACTATGGTCTTCATACAGGAGGTTAAACGTACCCACGACTAAAGGAAAGTGTAAGGTAAGGGGTTTTCATCTCACTCCTTATTCCCGTGAAATTCGTGACATATTGCCACTATTACCTTTTGTGTGGTGTATTTACTGCCATAATTGTATTATTTGTATAATAAAATTTAATTTATGTGTTTTTACATATTCATTGTATGATACCTCTTTCATGGGGTGTATGTTTCGTAAGTTACCAAATTGGTAAGGGTTAATTTCACAATCTCTTTATTATCCGAGGTTTTTTACGTAAGTATCTAATGGGACATATTTATTATTCATGTCCTTGTTTCATGAAATAGTTTTCAAAGGGATTCTTTTAAGGAACTTTTTTACAAAAACATCATTTCAAATGTTTTAAATATTTATTCTTCTAAATCTTTCTCATTAATGTCCATGTCTTCAAAATGGGTTTTAAGGATTTATTTATATAGACATGAATGTTTTTAAAATGTTTATTCCTTTCAAAAGTTTCAAAGTGGTATGGGAAACTTTGATTCAAAAATGTCTTTAAATGTCTTCCTTTCTAAATTGTGTGACTTTTAAATGTTTTCATGCAAAATGGATATTTCTCTCAAAGAGTTTTACAAATAATTTTCATCCATGTAACCATCCTTTGTAGATTTTAAACTTGTTTGAATATGATTTATTATCATAAAAATCTTCCATATTGTATTGAAGGTTTTGTGATATTTTTGACTATGGATGTGTTATTTTTATACCATTCATGGTTTAGGGATAAAGTATTGAAATTTTGTATTCTAGTTTTAATATTAATGTTTATGTTATGTTTAAACCTTTTCATACGAAGAATGCATTGGACTTAGTAAGTGACGGGTGGAGCCCACTATTGCTCCTCGATGCATCGGTAGGTCTCATGAGACAAACTAGTGTCTTGGAACAAGGCCTTTACAAAATCTTATTTGTAGTCTTGGCACAAGGCCTTGACTATGTGGTTATGATAGTCTGGCATTATGCATTCCATCATTATGAAAGTGGTTAGTGATATTGTATGCGATTATTCAACTAGAAGAATAACCATGTGAATAAGTAAATGGAATTAATTCATTTTATTTTTTCCATATTATGCTGAAGTTCAAGTTTAAAAAGCTTTTGTTTTAGTTACACATTGCCTTAAATGTTTATGCTTATTTATGAAAGTTTCTACTGTATTGTTATCCTTACTGAGCATCTGAGCTCACCCCTTTATATGTTTTATTTTTCCCAGGATTCCAAGAAGTGTATTGTGATTGATATGTAGGGTTAATCCAAGAGAATAATGGCATTTATAAAATATTATTTATGTTGTTTTGTATGTTATAAAGTGTAATATAACATTCATGTATGTAATCTATTTTCCAAGACTGCTAAACCGATCGGTCCTTCAGGACTTGATTCCTTGTAATCATGCCAATGTATTAAAATAATGCACTGACTTTGGGTAATTAGGGTCAGGGCATTACATCCTTTATCAGCACTTTTAAAAGAACTGATAAATTTTTTCTTTATTAATGCTTGTAAAATCATTGATAAAGGGCCATACTATAGTGTGCTGTAATATCACACTACAAAACCACTGCATTGTGCTGTTACAACACACCACAACACTATAAATACATAAAAAACACACCAAATATAAACAAAAACATGTCCCAATACAAAATTTAAATGAAATGAAATTTACAACACAAATACGATAAAAAACACTATATTATAGACATTTCAAACGTTGGTTTATAAAATTACATAAATAAAAATTATTACATACATTAAAAAACAATCCCAACTGTCAATGTTACCATGATTTCCATTAACTTTCTTTGTCAAAATTCTAACACTGCATGAGTAGTTTCAAACAAACCACCTCAAATTGAAAAAAACAATCCACCTGTATAAGAAAAAAAATATTACGAGTAATACTAAAAATAAATAAATTAAACATAAATATGAAATAATACATTAATTCTATGAAAAATGTTTTTAATGTGAAAATATCAAGATTACCTCTGTAATTGAGAAGAGATAATGTCATTTCTCTTCTTGCAAAGACATGACACATGGAAAACAATATTCTAAAATAAACGAACTCTACAAGGAATAATGAAAATTAAATCAGCATTCCATTATATAATTTTTTGGTAAAATAGAGAAAGTATATCGTAAAATTACATTTTCATCTATACAAAGGGTTTCCTTCATTATAGTTTGTTCTTATGAGGGATTGGTAACATCATCATGTGAAAAATACATTGTCTTCATGAGTAGTCAAACATTTAATTTAGATTATGTTAATTTAGTAGAGAACATATAATATTATGAGAAAAAACATGATATATTAAAAAACATTTTTACCTTCTCATTGAAATCACTTTATTTTTTTAAAGGTTTAAAGTATTTGGTTTCTATTTCGAGAATCCAAATCCTCTCTTTATGGTCCCCTCTAATGTACAAGACATTTTTTACATTGGGACCTACATAAACTGATTGTGATGTCCTAATTAAAAAGCCATCCTTGATAGAATTTTTATCTGACTCAACATTTGTTTTAGTTTCCAGTAGTATAATCAACCAATTATTGTTTGTTGGATCAGAGACATAAAATACTTACACTTCTTGTGATTCCATTATGAACGAATCATCCTTTTCACCTTCTACACTAAAATTCACCTTCACAAAGCCCATTTCATAAAATTTCACTCCATTGATATTGTCAACCCATTTACAATGGAAAATCATCACTTGAAATGTTGTATAATACAACTACTATATCTATTTGATAATGCAAAAATATGACATATTTTCATAAATTGGATTTCTATCCTTGGAACCAGATAAATGCATTGCTTCAGCCACAAATGTAACACCATTATTTTTCATCGTATTGAAGTCATCCTGTTTTTTTCATAGAATGTATAACCATTGATTACAAACCCAGTGTAAGATATAATATTTTCATTTGGTCCTCTGTCTATCCATTAAAGTCGTTTGATAATTGAATTAAGATTTTTAGATAACTCCTTATAAATTTTATCTTTGAACCATCCTATAAACTTTTGATTATATGTATCTGATATCCATATTTCAACCTTGATGGATTCAAATCTCTAAGAATTTATTTGTAGGATTCAATGTATGGATCAACATCTTCACTATTATGTAATATGTAAAGATTTTCTTGCTCTCACTCTATCAAGGTAATTGTAACAACATCTCTTCTAGAAATCCCTTCACCCATAAGGCATTCACCATGATGAGACTTTGGGAGATTAATGATTTAAACATCTAATAGTTAATCAGTACAGAATTCACTAGCCTATTCAACAATATATTATTTTACAATAAAACCTTATGACTAACTGAAAATTCATTTTTTTTATTATCCAAATACTTTTGAGGAAAAAGTGAGAAACCAATAAACACTTTTGAGGAAAAGTGGTAAACCCACCATGACTTCACGACTTACAATGTTCAAACATCAGAAAACAAATCAACTCATTCCACAAACCAAAAAACCACACAGTCATTCAAATCATGAATCTGGGTGTATGAACATCAGAAGTTCTTGAAAAAACCTTAGAACTGGACTCCTTGAATTCCGCTGATGCAGCCATCGACATTATCCCCAAAACCACCAACCCGACTGTGAACTCCGATCAGAGTTCACCCAAACCTTCCAACGACATGAGATGGTCCAAGAACACATCCACAAAAGGCAATGAAGAATCCAGATCAAGGTAGTCCAGGCAGTGCTGACGCCACACCCAAGTCTACAGAATCCAGTCACACAATACAAGCTTATGGATGAATTCGATTCTCAACACACCCTTTCAAAATATTCATATACCATTTAATGGGGTACATCCATCTGTAATGGAAAAGACCACATAATTGAACCTTTATGAACACGTGAACCATCAAAGGACCATTATATCAAAGAATGACGGTGGGAAGAACATTTATAATTCACATAATATGATTGAAATATCCTTATTCATGATGGAAAACTTCTCTAGGTCTACAAATTCAATTCATATGACTTTGAAAAAGAATAAAATTATGGTTAATGTATGTCATACATTTTGAGGTATAATGCAATGAAAATCAATAGGCATTAAATATTTCATCAAAAAATGAAAGATGTTTGATTTTAGTCCTTGTAACTTCAAATTAGACATTGAAATGTCATTCTTGATATTTGATGAGTACCCCTATGGAACTTTTACACTTGTAAGGAAAAGGAAAAATTATAATTTTTTTTATATGGATAGAGTGTAAGATATTGGAGGAAAAAAGTCCACCTTTTACCCTTCATGGGTGACAACTTTTTCCTTATACCTATTTCAATTAAGTCCAACCTAGCCTTGATGAAATCTTTCATTTTGTCCGGAACATTTAGTAACATGACAATAACACTATCAAATACATTTTTTTCTACATGCATTACATCAAGAAAATTTATAACATATAAAAAATTCAAATACAATAATTCAAAGAAAATTGATCTCTTCTTACAACCTGATTTTGTAAGGTTTTTCGAAAATGGTTTATCAAAAACAATTTCAATATTTTTTACTTTTTGTACAATTGGTCACCCATTACTAGAGACTGTGTTGTACCTTGTTTGATATTATCATTGAATGTTGTCATCTAGGATTAGTATTTATGTCATCAAGGTAAAGAATTTTGATGTCCTAAAAGAATAGTATTTGAGGAATGTTTCAACTGAACTAAGTATGTGCATTTTTCACAAATGGGACACCCCGACATTCCTTTAATGCTATAGCCTAATAAATTTCCATAAGCAGGGAAGTCATTTATCATTCCATAAAACATGTATCCCACATCAATGTGAATTCTTCACTTCTATGAGCATCATACATTGTAACACATGTATCCCACATCAATTTAATATCTTCGATCAATGGATTCAAATAGACATCAATATCATTACCGGGTTTCTTTGGTCCAGATACAAATAGAGACAACATAATGTATTTGTGCTTCATGCATAACCATGGAGGAAAGTTATAATTTACTAACATGATAGGCCATGTACTATGAGTACTACTATGTACACCAAAAATGATTTATTCCATTTGTAGATAATGAAAAATTAAAGTTTCTTAGCTTATCTCAAAATTCAGGAAACTCGTAATCAATTTTCTTCTAATAAGGATAATCTACTGGATGACATTGGTTCTCATCTTTAATTCTTGTAACTTCATGCCATGTTAACTATCTTGCGGTTTCCTGATATCAATATAGCCTTATAAACCTTGTAATGATAGGAAAGTACCATATGGATTTTGAAGGACTTGATTCATTTTTCTTTTATAAATTTGACCCACACTTAGGGAATTTGATGAGTGATTCATGGTCCATGAGAAACAATATGAAATCATTTGGAAAAGAATGTATTTTTTAGAGATAATTCCTATTTAACTTAACATTCATTTAGTGTCATATTTTCATCATGGTAGTTCATTTTCTTTTGGTAGCATATCTTTTAGAATACCAAGTAGTTTTGTAATGCTGGTGTCACTCCATTAATTTCTAACTTTCAAATTATATAACTTCAATACAGCTAGAAATGTTGTGTATTTAGTACAACCAGTATACAATGGTTTCTTGGAACAACTATTTAACTCCTCAAAAAACTTTGGGCAATCACGAAGGTCATCTTCAATTTCCATTATCATTTCTTCCATGAAATCTCTATCATCTTTTACAAAGGTATTCATATCAAATGATTCATAAACCGTATTATCATCCCAATAGATTTCCACATTTAGTTTTTCCCCATGTTTAGTGAAAAATTTATAGATTTGATATATTCTATGACAAATCAAATGTTCTTCCAACTCTTTCAAACTATTTTTTCTTGAATAAAAACAATGTAAACATGAATAGTGGATTTTAGAAGGGTCATTTTCATGATCTCTTGCAAACTTGATGAACTCTTTAACTCCATTTCATATTTGTTTGTCAAACAATTAGCATGAATCCATTTTCAGTTCATATCCATCCTATTGGGTTTATAAAATATTAATTTTATAGAATATATAAATAAATACACATAAGATATTCATTATCAAAATTGAAAGTTATAGAAAATTCTAATAAGGGAAATATGGGTCATTTCTACTAGAATATCTAAGCGCCTTGATATTCCAAATACAATAATAAGGGTTGTTAGAATTTGAAAAAATAGAGGGAGATAATGGAAGATAATAAATGACATTATCACTAAACTTTATTGGTGTAAACCGGAAGATGGATAGTGTAATGAACCTAGCATGAATTACCTAAAAAACACCAGGTAAAATAATTTTATGACCTCTAACACACCTTAAAGTCATTAAAGGATGGTTTAAACTTTGGGTGTAAAAAACCATAAATAGGATGTGGTCTTCCCCCCCAAATAGAAACAATTAGTACTAGAGGTTGAACAAAATTCTAGCATGACCCTTGGGGTCAATGGACATGTAGACCCAAAATCATCATTACTTGATATAGGCATACCTGTTAGACAAATAAATATGGAAATAAATGATTCAATAACTATATAGACACACACACATGTCACACCAGTATAAAAACTCACTCACTTATAGTCTAGAAGAAATATCAAATAGATAAAAACCTGATATTCAAATATAACATGAACTAAAGGCACCATAATGATTCAAAAAGTGAAGGATTAATGTGATAAAACATCATGTGATTAACTAGGGATGACCCCTTTAAATATTATACATAAGAAAACTAAGGACCATAGTGAATTATAAGAGGAACTATATCCTATGATACATATAACCAATAGAGGAACATATATCACTCCACTAACTTGGTTCCTGAAAAATAACATCTAAATTTGCATGTCCACTGAGGTTTCCATGAAAGGTGTCAACATATATATAATCATTAGGGAACTACCAATGTGCCTCAAATCAGTAGTCAATAAATAAGAATATACATGAAAATTTCTACACATTTATATACAAATATGAAGAAATTATTTTGTAAGAAGATATAAAACATAGTAGTAAAACAACAATGAATAAATCCAAGGTTCAGTGTTAGATATAAACAACAGATAATACATTGATAGTCAATAGAAACAACGGACCAAAAATTGTTCCCTAAATAACAGATCTCAAACAAATCATATAAAAAATATCATAAACAATGGATCATAAAAAAATGTAGAAGAATAAATAAAAAATGAAACCAAAAATACACAAAGAAAATTAGAAGGCCTACCTTTCTAGGTTGAAGAAAATCTAAGAACCTCTTCGGATGTCAGACGAGATGTTTGGAGGTAGTCGAGTGGTGTGATTTGACCTTCAATTCATCAAGGAGGAGCGCCGACAATGGGTGGCTTCTGTGGAAAGCTTCTATATTGCGATCGATTCACAAATGGTTAGGGTTTTTAAAATAGACCAGAACACTTTTATCAGTGCTTACTAATAAATATTGATAAAGATAGGTCTTTATCAGCGCTAAACTTATAACATTGATAAATTTTTATTTTATCAGCACTTTGTTTAGTGAATATAAATCATCATCTTTATCAGCATGAAAAAAGAACTGATAAATATTCTTTTATCAGCGCTTATTACTGAAGCACCGTTAAAGGATTTATAATTATAATTATCAATAAAAAAATTGTAAATATTTATAAATACTTAATAAATATATATAAATATAAATATAGTAAATATATTCCTTTTTAAATATATTTATTATAATTTTATAATTATTTATTTATAATTATAGAAATATTTTTAAAAAATATTATTTATATCATTATATATATTTATATAATTATACACACATATATATATATTTAATTAATATATATAAATATAAATATAGTAAATATATTAATTATTTAAGTAAATTTATTATAAATTTAATAATTATTTAAATATACATAATTATTTATTTATAATTATATAAATAATTTTAAAAAATATTTATTTAATTATAATTATAAATATATAATTGTATAAATATAGTAAATGTACATTTATAAATATATTTATTTATAAATATTTTTTTACAAATATTTTTTTTAACATTATTAATGAATATTTAATTTTGAGTGCATGCATATATGTTAAAAATGAGTGAAATTGAATAAATTAAGAATATAGGTACACTTTAACAATATTGAAAAAATGGATAAGTTCTATGTGTGTGCATATTGTATATAAAAAAGCATTAATTATGTATATATAAAATCATTATAACACACATTTGATCTATGTTAAATTGAAAAATCAAACGAAATTCAATTATATGTCGAGTACTATGAAATTAGTCAATATTTTTAATTCATAATAATTTTTAATTATATACCACTATTCAATAAATATATGACAATTTAATGTAAAGCACATAAATATTTTGTAATATATAAATCATATTTATATACATTAGTATATATCTATATATTTAATATATACAATTTAATAACATTAATTATCATAATTATATAATTAATAAAATGTTTAATATTTAATAATGTATAATCAATCAATTTATTTTTATCAATAATTATTTAATTAATAAAATTTGTAAATTTTTTTAATAAACACATTTTTTATTTTTAATTTATTTAATTATTTCATTTTATCAGTGCTAAAAATGAATTGATGAAATAAATATTTATCAGTGCTAAACATAAAGCGCTGATAAAGCGTACCCATTATCGGTACTAAAAATAAAGCGTTGATAAAAGATACCCTTTATTAGTGCTAAAAATAAAGCGATGATAAAATTTTCCTTTATCCAACCTAAAATAAAAGCACTGATAAAAGGTTAAATTTATTAGTGCTTTCTTTAGCACTGATAAATATTCCATTTATCAGTGTTTTCTTCTAGTATTGATAAATAACAGTGCTGTTAAAGACCTATTTTGTAGTAGTGATTGAGTAATGAAATTCTTTACCACTTAGTAATTTTCAATTCAAATCACCTTAGATGAAATAATTCAAATTGAAACTTAAAATACCATGATGTATGAAGGATTCATGATATTACATGTAAAATGGGTAGTATATACACTATATAAAAGAAATTAGGAGCATAACATTACAATATTCCTCAATGTAAGGAAATTGAGACAAAACGCCTTATTTCATGCTTCCTTTTGATTAAACATTCTTTAACCTCCATTATAGTGGTTTCAAACATGTTATTAACATATAATAGAACCATATTAATATTTATAATATCATATATGATCCTTTGATAACATATTATCACCCATTCATTAATAATATTTTATTATTATTGTTGTTTTGGGTGTTAATTGCCTTGATTTCTCATGCGCAATTTTTCAATAAAGTTCTAATTCTTGAGTATAGGATATAGTTTCACAATATCCAGAATATTATTAATTTTATAAATATCACATTTACTTATTTTAATCATTTTTAAAACCATTCTTGAAAGTTGGACATGGAAAATGAATCACATTGCTTCGTGGAGATGGTAAGCTGCACACATGCATGAGTGATGATATCATTTATTAATGGGTGAAAGGGTAAGTAAATGGGAGATATATTAATTTTAAAGAATAAATATCATATCATATAATCCATATATATTCATTAAATTTATCCTTATTAATTTACACGTAAATCATAAGTAAAAAATGAATCACATCGCTTTGTGAGGTGGTAGTCCGCCGTACACACGAGCAACACTATCATATTTTGAATAGAATGGAAAATAAGAAGGAATATGTGATATAAAAATTCTAAAAGTATAATTATATAATAAATATTATATATATAGATTAAACCCATTATTATATCCAACCGTGGGAGGTTTTTATGGAAAACTAGTTACACCAGTTCGCGAGGTGGTAGTCCGTTGTACACTCGATTAACGATTTCATTTCATACTTGATAGAAGAAAATATGGATATAGATTATGAAAATAATATAATAAAATATTATTATATGGTAGATATTTTTTTTATTATATTTTAATTTTAATACATAATTTAATGTTGTTAAATAAGATATAAAAAGAAAGAGATTCGTTAAGACGATTACCTTCTCTTAGGGAAACCTCCTTTGGATCTTGTCTTAAGGACACTAGTGTTGGTGTTTTTGGAATTGAATATGCTCTAGAATGTGTATAAGGGTATTTAGGAGAGATTGTTCTTTAGGTTTTGGTCAATACAAATGGCTTGAGAGTTGTGTATAAGCGATGGGAGGGAGTGCCCTTTTAAAATTGAGGAGTAGCATCATTTTTGTAAATACCTAAAACTATTCAATAATGGGAAATCACCCTCACCCCAAGTGCCTCAAAAATTAAAAAATAAAATATTTTAGGATATATAGGGTCTTTAAACACCACTATAATTTAAAATAAACATGTTTTAAGCATGTTACTCCATTTACCTTTTTAGTTTAACCCCTAGTAAACGAGTTTTAACATAAACCATGGTAACCGATTTTTAATGTTTTTACTATTAATTATGGAACAATAAAGTAAAAATAATTATATAATTTTAATTATGATTATTAAAAATATTTAATCCATTTTATCCAATTAAATTCATATAAGTGAAAAAATTTAATTTAAAATTAAACCCATAGAGTGTGGAAGAAATGATTTTTCAAGAAATGCATTTTGGAAACATACGATAATCTTATAAAAACTATATGACAAGTAATAATAATAAAATTAATTTAAATTAATATTTATATATATAAACTATAAATTTAATTTAAATCATTACTAATTAGGGGTTATTTTAATTAGTTAAAATGATGAAACATTATGCACTTTAAAACAATTTTCAGAAAAAATGTCTTTTAAAGCCTAAAAACAAACTTATATTAAAATATAGTATTATGATTTAAATAAAATTAATTTAATTAAATATAAATAAATAATACTTATTTTAATTTTAAATCATAAAATAAAAATGGGACTTTTAAATTACATAATTATTAAAAAGAAATGACACTTTTACAAAAAATCAGTATTTTTCACTATTCATTGAAAAATCAATATTTTCTGAAAAACCCAAAAATTTTAACCTAAGTTAATATCAATATGTTTATTTAAAAAATTATTTTAATTTATAATATAATATTTATAAATAAAAAAAATTAATTATAATATTTTCTCACAAAAAACAATAAAAATCATTTTTTGAAGGAAACATATTTTTTTGTAGAATAAAATATTTTTATTAAAATTTGAGTGATTATTTGTTAAGAATTAATAAATAATTTTTTTATTGGGTAGTAACTTTATATATTTCATAAATTGTTTAATCCTATTCACACTAGTTAATTCAATGGATAGGTTATAACAATCATATTTAAATAATATATTTCACGGGTCATTTAAGCTCGGTGTTGCATGTCATATACACTATCAAAAATAATTTTATTATTTTAAAATATCTAAGTCTTACTAAAAAAATTATTTCAAAATATTTAAGATGATATTAATTTTGATTTTATTATAAATTAGCATGAATAAAAACACTAAACATGATATCAGGATGAGTCATAGTAAGATTAAGTAAACTACCAATCATACTTTTATAAAGTTTGTTGTTGGATGACTTACTAGATTTATCCAATGTTAACTTAAAAGTTATACTCATGGGTGTATTAATTTCTTTATCTTGATCCATGATGATTTTTTTTTAAATTTCATTGGTGTATTTACCTTGGTTTAGAAAAATACCATCATTATTTTGAGAAATTTAAAAATAGATAAAGAATTTGAGTTCACCCATAAATATTATTTCAAATTCCTTTTTCATTAGACCAGAAAATTAAAAACAAATAGATTCATTGGTTGAACTAAAAATCACATCACAAATGTAAATTTAGACATGTCTAAAATCATTTTAGATGTGTTTTATAAAAATTTGAATCAAATTTTCCTATTTTAAAAATATTTAATAAAATAAAATTAGATAAATTTTCATACTAAGAATGATGGGATTTTTTTAAATTATAAATAGAACTAGTTAATTTGAAAACATGATTTAGAAAAATAGAATCTTAAAAACTCTTTGGTTGTTCAATTTTTTTTTCAGTAATAAAACCATTTAAAAAGGCATTTTCACATCCATTTGAAAAAGTTTGAAATTATGGTGAGAGGTGAATTACAACAAGATTATAATGGATCCTAACCATGATAAGGGTGTAAAGGCTTCACCATATTCAATTAATTATTCTTGGATATAACCTCTAGCTATTAGATGAGATTTATTTCTAGTGACATTACTAAGCTCATCTAAATTATTCCTAAAAACCCATTTAGAGACTATGAAAGGATGGTCATTAGGTTTTATAATTAGAGTCCACAAATAATTTATTATGAATTTATTTTGTTCCTATTGAATGAAAAGAACCTAATTTTCATCATGAAGGTAATCATTAATATTTTGGGATTCTAAGTGAGAGACAAAGGTAATATGTTCAACCTCATTTAGGACAGACCTACTAGTATGTGTTCCCACTTAAAAATATCCATTGAAATTTTCAAGGGAATGGTATTTATATTTTTTAAAATATTTAGTTAAAAATATTCAAGGTGATTATTTTTTAACTTCAACATATTTTGATTGGAAAGTTTAATTTGAAGTCAAAATATTATTTTCAACAAATTTTTTTAAGAAAGATATTTTGTAGAATTTTCATAAAAAACAACATGAATTGATTTTTATAACATTTTAGTCATTTTTTTAAAGAGTATGTTTGTCTTGATTGAGTTGGAGTACACAATAAATATACCTTCATCTCATTTTGAATCAAATTTTCCAATATTGTATTTGGTGTTAAGAATAAAACATTTACAACCATTTTTTTAAAATCCCACTTTAGTTTTTTCTTCATATAAAGTTCATAAAGGGTCTTTTTGAGAATATATTTTATAAGAACACAATTAATGATAAAGAACACAATATTGATAGCCTTTTCCTAAAAATATTTAGGAAAATTAAATTTATTTAAAACCATTCAACTGATTTCTTGGATAGTTCAATTTCTCCTTTCTACCACACCTTTTTGTTGGGGTGGGGGGTTCAAGGTGCATAAAAAAGAATTATTATATCATTGAGAAGAACATAAATCAATAAATTACTTATTGTTTAATTCTAAACCATGATTAATTAAAATAGGAATAATTTGATATCATTTTTTATATTCAAATTGTTTATAAAACTCAATGAAATATTTGAAAGGTTCACTTTTCTGAGAAAGAAATAAACCCAAGTGAATTTTTTAAAATCATAAATAATAACAAAAGTATATTAATTTAATCCAATACTTCAAATTTGATATGTTTAGAATTAATTATGACGAGTTACTTAAAGATCTTTATAAGAAGAAATCTATTTTTTAGATTTAAATGAATATTTGTGTGTCTTACCATATTGGCATACTTCATAAACCACATCATATTTAAAATATAGTTTGGTTGAATCTTGTACAAGTTGATAGTTGAGTTTGAAATGTGAGTGTGGGATAAAGTGACCAAGTAATCTATTCAAAATACATGGATCACTAAATTTTACACTCAATCATTTAAAATTTTGGCTGGTGATATATTTTAAACTAATTATATATTTTTTTTAAAAATGCGAGATGATAAATAAAATATTTCCTTTTGAGTTATTTTTTTCACAAATCATTTTAGAATGAAATTTTAAAACTCCCATCATATAATTGAATAATTATTAGAAAATTTTGTTTCAAACCTTTGAATTTTTTTTTAATAAGAGTTGAGTTATAAAAACTGATGTCACCTTCACCAATTATCTTACCCCTAGAGTTATCATTGAAGGTGATGCAACCTCTTTCTAGTTAATCAATTTTATTGAATTCAAAGAGGTATCCACAAATGTATCTTGAGAAACCACTATCTAGGTACCATAGTGATTATTTTGCTTTTATATAAAGACAAT
This sequence comes from Viscum album, assembly GCA_963277665.1. Lineage (NCBI taxonomy): Eukaryota > Viridiplantae > Streptophyta > Magnoliopsida > Santalales > Viscaceae > Viscum > Viscum album. The sequence goes on along the minus strand of OY728121.1, from coordinate 846,779,989 downwards.
TTTCCTATAGAATCAAATGACTAAAGGTTTGGGTACCCAAAAAAACTTGGGTTAGATAATGTTAGCCAATAATGATTTAGGTATATATATTTTTTTAGTATGAGATTTTATTTTGGAAATTCTAGATGAAATATGAATTGTTTTTAGTCTCCCATATCATTCATTATTTTAATCATATTCATAAATTAAATATATAATTATTTTGAAATAATTTCAAAGACTTTTTTGTGAGAAACCTTTAATATAAGTGGTTTTTGATGGATTTTTGAGCTTATTTCATGATTTGAGAAACCAAAACCAACTTATTTTTTTCATGTAATTAAGTGAACAAAATTTTATTTATATTATCTTCACCTTAGGTAAACTTGGAGAGAGAGTATTTGAGTTATTTTATTGTATATTTGAGATTATTAACATCTAATTGATTCTAAATTTTCATGGATAATTCTTTCTGTTCCTTGAATATTTGTTCCTTCTATTTTTGAATTTGTTCTTTTTTATTAATAACATGCATGTATTTATTATCAGATTATTTGTATAATGAGGTAAGTTCATGAAAACCATTTTTTAATTGATAATGAGAATATTTAAGGTCTTCATAATTAAAGTTTGTTGAGGATAAATAAGAATAAGAAGAGGGGGAATAATTGAGAGAAGAGGAATTAGAGGAAATGGAAAGAAGGAAACTAACCTCGATGTCTTAATCAACATGTTCCATAAGGCACTTGGAACATGATTAAATTAAATAGGTTGATGAATTTGAGTTCATAGAGTTATAAACTGTACTATAGGTTGTTAATTTGATAGACTTATTACCTTTTTTACCTTTATTTATTCTTCTCTTTATAGATGGGGTACTCTAACTTATTGTTAACCTTTTTATTTCATTTTTAGAATGTCACTTATAGTTTGAATTTTTGATTCACCTTCTTGTTTTGATTGGAATATTTTTTTATTAAATATTTTTTTCATGTTTTTAGAGAGTTAGGAAAATTCTTGAACATTACCTTTGGATGAGTCATTACTGGTATCTTTGAAGGTGATTATTTTATTTGTATCTTTGGATTCATTGGACTTATTCTCATATTATCTATTCATAGTAATTTTTTATTCTATTAAATATTTAATAAGTTATTCAACTTACATTATATTTAGATCCTTCACTTCTTACATAACAATGAATTTGGGTTCCCAATTTCTTGGAAGGACTTAGATTATCTTTTTTACTAGGTTCTTTGTGAATAAATCAACACTGAGATACTTTTAACCATTTCAAATTTTAGAAAACCATATAAACATACTAGTAATGAATTCCTTTGGATACATAAAAAAGATTTCAAAATATTTTCTATACATGTCTAATATAAATATTTATCTTTTTTAATTCACGAGTGACTTCTATAAATTTCTATATTTCATGGGTAGTTTTACATGTTAAAACAAGATTAAATTCATTTTGGTCAAGACTATAGTTTAAATAATTCTTATATTTTACATTAATCTCAAAGTAGTTAATATCATCAGGATTCCACTTATCATCTGGTTATTTAGTAGGATTATATTCATTCATAACCATTTTCTTGATAGGGAATCTTATGCTACGAAAAAAAGTTAACATGAGAATTTTTCAATAGGAATAATTTGTGCCATCAAAAATAGAAGCATGTAAAAAAGAGTTAGATTCCATCAAAAAAAGATCAAACTTTGAAATTTATTAAGATTAATTTATTTGAAAACAAGTTCTAAACATAATTTAAAATAAGATAAAAGCACAATTTTTAAAATAAGTATATTTTTAATAAAAAATTAAATAATCCTTTGATACCAATTATTTATCTGATAAATATGGAAGGGGGGGGGGGTGAATTTACCTTTTAAAAATTAAAGAAAATAGAAAAGGTAAATACAATACTAAAATACGTTGATACGATAAATCAATAATTTTGATATGTATTAAAATTTAATTTCACTATTAAATAGGAAATTATGTATAGAGGAAATTAATATATCAAATTTATGCAATCATGTGTATCGAGTTTTATTTGTAGTAGAAAATAAATAATCGATATAGAAAATTAAAAATAAGCAAACATAGTTTGATAAAATATTTCAGTAATAGATCAGTGTGATCCCCTATATCTCCTCCTCTAAGGTTTTAAGGTTTTTTATTACTCCCTTGATATTGGAAGTGATCAAGAAAAACATCCCTCACAATTATTATTATGAGAACCCTCTTTAACTTCATCAGTATCCAAGGAACCTGTCCCTCACTTTTGTAGTAGTGAGCACCCATTATAGAATGAGATGATAAAAAAAAATGGTTTCTTGGAACAAACCCCTTAAAAATACATTAAATTATATCTCATATGGAATTTTACAATATATATGATAAATAAATAGTATATGGAAGAATATATCCATAGATATTGAAGAATAATTGAGATTGGATCTTGAGAGAACTTTGAGATTAGAGAGAATCTACTGGATCTTCTTCGTGGTGTGAAAAACTTTGATCAAGGATAAGATTTACAATTTAGGTGTTGTAGTTAACCAATTGATCTTAAAAACACCTATTATACCTATTTATAGGCTATAATAGGTCTAGGAATCATCTATAATTCTTCAGATTCATTAAGGATCATCAATAGTAGTTTAAGAGTTATGGGGTCCCCCAAAATAATGAATATGGGCTGCTTGATCGAAGCCACCAGTTAGCTGCACGTTCCTATCTGATAGAAGGTGAGGAACCCGGAGAACTCTTGAATATTTCTGATTCAACCTTATAGTTAGTAGTTATCCACTATATAGCTGATGGACTCCAAATTCATGGGGTGATATTGTCTATCACCACCGGCTAGCTGATGGATCTACATCATCTAGCTGGTGCCTCCTGAAGTATTCCACCTTTGTCTATGTCATTTCAAGATTCATTCAACATATTATATTAGTTCAGGGAATTATTCCCATGATATCAACAAGTCCATTAAGTATTTAATAGAGACATCAATAGATCATCATGATACAAGCACAATATTATGAATTCATCATCAAGTACCTTATTCTAAATATGTGGAATTTAAATCATATAACTAAAAAAACTCAATGAAATTGTGACTTATACCTACTCTGAGACATGGATAACCTATTTTGGATTATTTTCACTTGATTATAAGTATCTTTTACCAATCAAGTCCCAACGAAAGATTCATCACCTACTTCCATCTGATACAAGGGTGATCGATAATGAATCCTATATAAATCCTCAAATATATCCATATAAATAGATTATTAGTAGATTTTATTATAAAAAACTCTAATAAGGCCACATGATCTTCCCATGAACCGCTAAATCAAGGATAAATGAATAAATAACATCACTAAGAATCTAAATAGTATGTTTATATTGGCCATTCATCTATAGATGATATGATATTTTCAACTTCACTTGAGAACCTAAAGATTTCTAAAAACCTTGTCAAAATCAATATTTGAATATCGGATCATGATCAGAAAAAAATCTCATGTTTATCCCATTAAGTCTCAAAATTTATCTCACATAAATCTTCTAAAGATAATTAGCTATTTGAGTATCTCTAATTAGAATAAAATTTGATTTTTTAGTCAACTTATCAATAAAAACCCAAACTCCATCCTTCCAATTCTATGTTCCTAAGAAACCTATCATGAAATCCATGGTAACATCATACCATTTCCATTTTGGAATGGTTAATCATTGAATATTAATTTCCATGGTAACATCATACCATTTTCCACTAGAATACATTGATCTTGAATTGATGAAAGTGTCTAGTTATCTAGGAATCTCCAAAATTTTTCAAGGTTCCTCTTTAATATCCTCTAAACATCAACTTAAAATACCCCCTCAATTTTTTGTAATAGAATAAGAATCTATAACCTAGATATATTCACATATTTTTTTATATTCTCAATCATATTTGTCACTAAAACCTTCCCACCCTTCATTGAAAAATATTTCTCATTTAAACCAAATCTAATCCCCCATTATTCATTTATTTATTAGTCATTAAATATTTATTTATTATTTTTCTTTCCAATCATATTTTCTTCATTATCTAACTATTTTTTTAAATTAGTTTATCATGGGTAGTTTCACCTTCCTCAATAGGGTAACACCAAATCCAAATCATCTTCAACATCGATTTTAAACCATCTAACAAGATTGAATTCATTCACATACCTCAGGTCTTATCTTCACACCATAAGCTCAATTCCCCCAACCTCAACACACCTCTTCCAACATCAAATCACCAACATTACAAGTTATTCACACTACAATCTTAGTTCTTCTACACTTTATCTATTTCTTTTACTCAATAAATTAGTTTAATAAATCTAAAAAACTGAAAATTAATCTTAAAATTGAATGATTATAATGATAAAAACAAATTAAATTTCAAAATTATTTTTCCATTTATAAAATATTACCATAAAAAATTAATTATTTCTCCCTCAAAATTTAAAATTTGACAAAAAGATAGTTTCCAATTAAAAATAATAATCCAATTTGAAATTATTTAAAGTATTTTAACTAACATAATTCATACATTCAAGTGTCCTTTTAAAATTCCATTTTTCTCCATGTTCAAACACACACACACAAATAAAAAATTATCCCATGATTTTTCATAGAAATAATTAATTAAATATCCCCCACAATAACCCAATGGATGAAAAAATTTAAGCAATAAATAGAATTTTAACATAATTAAAAAAAATTTAACCACCAACGTTAACACAACATAACTCAACCATGGATAAAGAGTAAATTTTCCAGAAAACTTGAATGCATAATTTTTAAGTTTTTCCAATCAAGAATTCTAAATTCAGTTGAAAATGTAAAACAGACTTCCAAATTTCACCAAGAATATATTTTCAAGATATAAATATATATTAATAGATCAAAATCGTGAAGAAAATTAAAATTATTAACAACTCAAAATAAATAAAACAATAGTCAATTTAAAAAAAATTGACTAATAGACATAAAAATAATTATCTAGAACAAGAAATTTCAAAAAAAATCAAGGAAATTTTTATATATACTCTATGAAATACAATTTATAACATATAAAGACCATTACCCATATTTTAAAAAAACATTATAATCAATGTTCAACTATAAGGTGAAATAGATATAAACATTTAATGTTCAAAAGTGATTTTCAAGTTAATAAACAAAAGTAAGTAAAAGGGTCATAACATAGATCAAATTTTTCAACATGTTTGCTAGTAAAAAAAACCATCCTACAAAGTAAATGTTGGAAAAAATATTTCCATCCATTTTACAATATAAGTTTGATAGTGAACATGGATGTATTATAGGTAAAAATTAATGCATAAAGTTTAATATCATAAAAAATATCAGTTAAATTAAAAAAAGTGCATGTAATACTATTAGTATAACACAGAAAAAATGATTAAAGTAGAATAAAACAACATTAATTTCCTTAATAGTTTAGCATGAAACAACACTCTCATATAAATTTACAACAATTTAATGAATTGAATTAATACATAGTAATTTCAATCAAAGGAGAAAAAATTGATTATAAAATAAGAAATTTACTCCCCTGAGATTGGACCTTTATCATATTAATTTTATCCACCCATATTTATATATATTTCAATTTTAAAATACCTCATGGTTCCTTCATTCCAGATCTTATGAAACAAAATTGACATGGAATTAAATTTTAGCAATAAAAGTATAAAAATAATGAAACTAAAGTAGGGTTAAAAAAGAAAATGAAAAAAAATCCATGATAAATTTGTTCCTTCAAGCCCTAAAAAAATTATTTATTTAATTTTCAGGGTTACTTTAAGAAAAAATAGAAAAAAACATTAGTTATAGTAGTAACAATTTATTTAAATTGAAATTAAAGGAAATGATGGAATGAATTAGTGAATTATTAAATATAAATTATACTGTCAATAATAGATGAAAAACCTGGAAAAATCCTTCATGAACACTAGTGAGGACTAGTATATCAACACTAAAAAATTAAAAGTGATAAAAAATACCAAAAATAATTTAAATTAGTGCAAAATTAGCATTGAATATGATCAAACACAATAAATTTTTATTTCTATTTAAAAAAAGAAAAAAGAAAAATAATAATAAAACCATGGGTTATCTCCTATAAAGAACTGGTTTTAAAGTTTCCAATTTGACTAAGTGATTCTATTGTCAAGCAAGAACACAATAGTCAAGAACTTTGGGTGTCCCTCAAATTAGTGTTTGATCCTATTAAAGATAACAAAAAATGACCTATTCTCTTCTCTATATAGCTTAGTAACACCATTAAATAATTCTATAGTAAATTTAAAAGGACCAAACCATTTAGACTCAATATTTATAGGAAAAATATTTAAACTTGATTTAAAAATAGACACTTTATTTCCAACCTTCAAATCCTAATTTTGAATGATAAAATCATGAATAAATTTTTTGTTCACTTTGTAAATTCTAGCAATTCACCAATAACCTTAAAGTCAAAGTTCAAAGATTTCATTGCCGAAGAAGACTTATATTCTAATTATATGGGAATATGAAAAGTTTTTTCAAAGAAAATTCTATAATATGATATCCTAATGAGTGTCTTGAAGGTAGTTTTATAAGTCCACAAATCTCAATCAAGTTTAGGTGATTAATCCTTCCTAAAAATCCCTATAGTTTTTCTTAAAATTTGTTTCAAATCCCTATTGTAAATTTTAGTTTATAGAATTTATTATGGATGAAAAGTGGTACCATTTTTATGAGAATTCCCATATTTATCTATTAATTTTTTTATTTATATTTTTTAAAGTGATTTTTTATTAGTGATAAAGAATTTATGTCATGACTTTCCCCCATGAGAAACCCCTCATGGGATAACAGTGAAGGTGAGTGTGACCCCTAGAGACAAACTTTAATAGGAAATGGGTTAGATAATAGAACCAAGAGTATAATAACATATATATTGGAGGAATTACACTCATAATAACATGTGTAACACCTCAAGATTCTAAAATAATTATATTTTATTCAATGGTATATTTGACACACAACACCCAACCTAGAAGGAAGTATAACACCACAATACTTTATGATATATTTTTAAATAGTTTAAATATATTATATAGTGTATATTACACATGAAACTAAGTTTATCTTTAATTACATGCAATAATGAGTTTCTTTGATAGCTTACGTTACATGAAAGATCGAGTTTTTCCAAATAAAAATATACTATTAATATTATTATTTAATATGATAGTTATCGCCTAGCTGTTGGAATAGAGGGTATGAATAGGATTAACTAAATTATGAAAATATATATTTTACACATTTTTATTAATTATCTATTGAGTATTAATATAATAAGAATAATTTAAAAGAAAAAAAATATTTTCTGAAAAATTGTATTTTTCTAAAAGACAAATTAATCGTGCTTTGTGAAATTGATTTAAAATTATTTTTTACTAATTTTAGAAAATTTATTTAACAAAATAAAAATAATTTTTGAAATTTTAATATCAAAATTATCTTAGGGTGATTTTTTTTGTATTTTTCTGATAATTTTCACTTTTTTATGGATAATGAAAAATATTGGATTTTAATTGAAAAATACCTTTTCATTTAAATAATTCATAATGTTAAATTACATTTTGAATTGGTTTTAAATTAAAATTAGTTCAATTTTATATCAATTAAACTAATTTAGTTCATTTTAATAATTTTTATATTGAAGTTTGATATAAAAGCATTGTAAACTTTTGAACATTTTCACTTTAAAAACCCGCTTTCTCATCACATCTTTGAGATTAATTTTAAATTAAATTCTACCACTTATCTGAGTTTAATTAGGAAAAATGGATTAAATATTTTTAATAATAATATTTTATATTATATTATAAGTTCAGTATAATTTTTTACCATAATTATTAGTGAAAGAAATTAAAATTAATTACAACGATAAAGGTTAAAATAGGGTTTTGCGCATTACACGCGTTCTATTAAAATTGATTTTACACACATATAGGATTTTTATTTAATTAATTGGATTTAATATTTAGAATACTTAGGTATAAATAATCTAATAAAAATTATTTTAATTTTATTATTAAAGGATAATTTACCTAGGTAAATTAAAATATATAAGTTTCCATGGTAAAAACTAAAAGGGAAAAATTGAGTAAACATAAAGACCATGGAATGATTTTATAGAAATGTATTTAATTTTTTTTGAGGTGTTTATAAACCAAATAAACCCTAAAATACATTATTAGTCAATTTTTGAGCCACATGAGGTAAGGAAGACCTCCCAATAGTGAATACTTTTGAGTATTTACAAGAATGCCACTCCTCCTTAACTATAAAAGGGCACTCACTCTCCCACTTCTTCAAACTTTCAAACCACTTTGGTTTGGTCAATATATTCTCAAAAATCTTACCGAATTCCATCCAATTATACTATAAGCCATAGTTTTGGAATAAATCCATCCTTCAAAGGATTTAGTACAAACCTAAGGAGGATACCTGAAGGAGAGGTAATGTTCTTCAACAAGCATCATCATTTTATTTCCTTTTACACCTCCTTCAATTATTTTAAAACCATGATAATATAATAACCTTAGTATATTATATAAAATTATATATTTTTATTTTAAGGGTAATACCTATAACCATACACACTTCCATTAAATGGGTTATAAAATCATCATTCGTGTGTATGACAGACTACCGCTTCGCGAAACGATATTGTTCATTCTTCCATTACCACATTTCACGGTTGATTATTATAATGAATATAAAGTATATATATATATATATTATATTTATAAAATATTTAAACCTATGGATTAATAATATCATATATATCTTGTTACCTTCCATTCTGTAGGAGATACAATAACGTCACACGTGTGTACGGTGGACTACCGCCTTGCAAAGCGATGCAATTCATCTCTCACTAACGCTTCACATGGAAGGTGATAAAGATAAAGTTAATGATTATATATGATATAAATGAAATAATTATGAAATTCATGACATATTTATAGTTTTTTAAATACAATATATATAATTAATAATTCATTATTTATGGTATTTTAAGTTTCAATTTTAATTATTTCATCTAAGGGGATTTGAATTAAAAGTTACTAAGTGGTAAAGACTTTTATAAATCAATTTCTTTTAATCGGGTAATATTACTCCTTTGTTGACTTTTATATTCTAGGATTATGTGTGTAATTAATTTTGAATATCTATTTTTTATTTAAAATTTTTTATTTTTATTTACAGTTGATATACATAATTGATTTATTGATTATTCCTCACTTCAATGTTATGATCATTTGAAGGGTTTATTTCAAAACTTCATTCTAATTGAGAATATTTATTCTTAAATTTAAGTTGAAGGAAATTATTTTATCATTTTATAATAAACCCATTTCATTTTCTTATCATATGTTTAATCATGATATTTTCAAGTAATAGTACCATTTTCTCACTCTTTGGTACTTAAAATGTTTTATAAAATGTTTTTAATAAAATGCAACTTCATTTCTCTCTTCGAACAAAAATATGTTTTCTTCCAAAACCATGTTTTCTAAAAATGTTTTCAAAAATGTTTTTAACCTTTCCAAAATTATTTATCAAAGGAATTTTCACCCATTTTTACTCTTTATTTTTTTTTCAAATGAATATTATTTATTTTTACAAACAATACATGTTTGTATTTTACCAAAAATGTTAAAGGAATATTATTATCATTTTATGAACAAGGCACTTTCCTAACCTTTTTATAGTGAAAATGGAATGTTCTATTTTTTTAAATTTACAACATGTACATAATTACCTACCATCATGAATATTATTTCTTTGAATCTTACTTTATAAGTTTATAATATTATTCTTAAGGAAAATGTTTTTAAAATTTATTTTCAAAGAAAAGGATTTTAAAAATGTTTTTTAAAATGTAAAGGATATTTTACTCAAGAATGTTTTTAATGATAGTTTTATGATATTTCTATATATCAATGAAAACTAACATTTATTCTCACTCTAATGGGTATATTTTAATACCATCCTTATTCTTCCTCTGGATGGTTTTTGATTATTTTTACCGAGGATAGTATTGATATTAACTTCCTTGTTTCATTTTGTAGTCATTAACTTCCCCTTAAAATATTAACTTTCCTATGTTTATTAAATACTAAATATCCCCTAAATATCCACATTATCTATCATGGTTATTATTATTGCTTAAACTGTATACCATTTTAACATATGTTTTTTACATTTAAAGTTATTTTTTTATCTGAGGAAATATTGATAAATTTGTCTTATTTACTCAATATGGATATTTGATGATAAGGAACATTGTTTATGAATTAAATTTTTTATTTGATATATGATGAATCCTTTAGACCTACAGACATGGGTGGGGCCTAGTTAACGATAGACCCTCGATGCATCAATAGTATCATGAGATGAATCAGTTGGATAGCCTTAGTAAAATGAGTTTATACCCATAATTTTTAAACTGTATTGAGAATATATCTTGATGATAAAGGTATAATTTTCTTAGGAAACATGATGTATAATAATTAATCATTTTAATCATTCAAAATTCAGTAATTATTATCAAGGATATTTTTACTATGTCTTTTTATTTGGATTCATCTCATTTTTAGTTTATTGATTAAATGGAATGCGTTTTCAGTTGTTTACCTTAAAATATTGATTATTACTTATCAAATTATTTAAATGGAATGCATGCTCATTTATTTAAATTTCCATGTTGATTATTATTATTGACTTAGGAAGGCTTTCGCTTCACTTAAACCTTACTGATCATTTGATATCACCCTTATTTTTTTCTTTTCTATAGGATTCCAAGAAGTTTACTATGAATAATATATAGGGACATGCTAGATGGAACAAAGTTATTATTAAAAGAAAAAATATTATTTTTTAATTTGTATATTCAATTGTAATGTCAAACCCAATTATGTATCTAGTTTACCAAAACTACTAAACTATTCAGTCCTTAGGGATTAATTTCCTTATATCTTATAATAATGTAATGAAGTATGACACCAGCTTCAGGCTACTGGGGTCGGAGTCACTAATATTGGTAATAAAAGAAGTTTATTATAAACCTTGGGAACTATATTAAGGAAAAAATTGATTGGGAAACATAACCCTAAGAAATAATTTGAGGATAAGTATAAAATATTATGCTAATGTTTTAGTAAGGTTGAGATTATATGGGTTTTCCTTACAATACATCTTTGTATGGATACTAAAAGTGGATGTGGTTTTGGCATAGAGGTAACTAAGGGTAAAAAATTCAAAAAAAGTTATATTGAGCTTGACTTGATCATTACCTTGTACCAAACAACGGACCTTACTACACACCTAGTTTGACACACTCAGGGGATATGATAAGGATAATTAACATTTTCTTTATAAACAACTATAAAGGATTTGAATAAGATAATGAAAATGAAATACCTAGGTTAAACCTTAGACCAAGGAAGGTTCTATGTTGAAATAAAATGGATGAAGTATTTATGTATTGAGATTCAAGATTTAAATTTTAGAAGTATTTTTACAAGTGGTATTTTGGTTATAAGAATCATGAAAAATCTTTGGATCATGTTAGAATCATATATGTTTTCATTAACTTAAGAGTTATAGATACCATCATGGGTTAATGAGTTTAATATTGACATTATTTTCAAATCATTAAACACCTATGTTTAGGTTTTATGTGATCAGAATATACCAATATTAAGGAAATTTTAGAAAAATTTATGGAAAGTTTATGTTTCAGTGGAAAATATATTTGAGGAATAATACCTTTAAATTTTATAGACATTATATTAATGTTATTAATAACCTTTAGGGTTAATATGATCATTAATGACATTGTAATAACATCCAAATAATATTATTATACTTTTTTTATTGAAATCCACAGTAAAAATGTTACTTAATGATTAATTTTATTTCAAGGATAACCATTATATTTTTTTGGGAACTTTATAGGAATTATATTAATATGGTTTTAAAAAAATGATAACCCATATGCTGGGTGATAACTCATTGGATCTGGTAAGGCCATAGGATTTGAATCCACAATCAAAGGATGATAAATATTTAATGATAACCACTAACCTATGTGATTTCCTAGTTAATATGTTATTATTTTTATTTAATAGACTTGAAAAATAAATATTAATGATGAACTAGTGGTGTCAATTTTAAGGTTTAGATATTAATTATTATATTAGACAACTTTTTCTAACCATATTGGTATTGTAAAAAAATTTAGATATGGAACTAAATAAATGTAAATATTTTATGGATCTTATGATCTATTAAAAGAAAATTTCAGTGCTTCGGGCATAAAAAAAATCAATTTGGGGTATTCATTTTTTGGAGTAAATTATGAATTAGAAATTGATCGAAGCACAACCAAAGGATAAAATTATGATTATGAATTAGAAACATATTAAATAATTATAATTACTTATATTTTTCATCAATAAAATAATTACTCAACTTTAGGAAAAGGGTCTTGAAACAAAAATTTTATTCTATTATATTCATATCTGATGAATAAGATGGTCTTTTAAATCATTATAGATTTGTGGTTTAGAGCCCCTTAAATTTACATTTATTATTCATTTACTTGAGATCAATGACTTTAATCACTCTCTATAATTATTTATTCTTTTTTCTCCATGTCTATATATTCAATTTACACTAATGTTCTCATACTTAGAAACCTAGATATGTGTAATTCCATACGACATTTTCACTTACCTTTCTCACTTATTAAGGGGATGTTTTATTAACCCTTTTATAATGTGGGGTTTTCAATAATGGTATTTCCAAATATAAAAATTTTATTACCAATATCAAGTTTGAATTTTGAGGACACAATTTATTTATGATGGGGAGAATATAATACACCAAAATTCTAAAATAATACCATTTTATTCAATAACATATTCAACATGAAACACCAAGATCAGAAGGGAATATAACACCCTGATACATTATGATATATTTTTAAATATATTCAACCTCTTTTATATCATATATTACATGAAAAATTGAGTTTATCTTTCATTACATGAAACAATGAGTTTCTTTGATAGCCTACATTACATGTAAGACTGAGTTTTACCGAACAACAGTATACTATTAATATTATTATATTATATGATAGTTATCACCAAGCCGTTGGAATAGAAGGTATGAATAAGATTAAATAAATTATGAAAATATACATTTTACTCATTTTTATTAATTATCTATTAATTAGTAATAAAATAAGAACCATTTAAATTAAAAATAAATATTTTCTGAAAAATTATTTTTTATAAAATATGGATTAATCATGATTCATGAAATTAATTTAAAATTAATTTTTACCACTTTTATAAAAATAATTTTAAAAAATAATTTTTTTAAAAGGTAATATGTAAGATCCTGACCTTTTCTAGAGAAATATCAGGCATTTTTTAGGTACTTTATTTTTTTTATTAAGTACCTTTGGTTTGGGTTATGACCTAGGGTGTGTTTGGGTGAAGTTTTTAAGAAACTTGGAAATACATGGGGGTGTGCATGGTTTGCGTATGGTTAGAACAAACCACCTGAAAGCTAAATATATGGACAATGGAGGTTGGAATGGTTGGCACTTAGTTTTCCTAACTATGCGCCATCAATCCATGTAGGTAGTGGAAGACCGCACAGTTGGCGCACAGTTTGGCCAAACCGTGCGACCTCCCAGGTGAAACCGTGCGCGCAGAGAAGTTTAATACAAAAACAGGTTTTAAAACAACCAGAACCCCTGAAACCTCTATAGTTCAACCTAGACTTGGGATTGACAATTTTTGGGTGATCTTAGAGCTTTATAGAGGGATTCTAGGGTAATTCGGACACCATTATTTGAGATCAGAATCCCAGATTGAACATCCACTCTCTTCCTGGTAAGCGGATTTCATCCGGATGTTTCTCCCATCCTTTATCTTATCTTTTCTATATCTTGTCATGGAAGATATCTCCTATTTTATTGTATCTAAAACTATGAGTTGATATCTAGATCTAGTATTGTGGATCTAGATCTAGATTTGAAAGATATTGATGCCTTTGATCTTAATTTTGGTTTAGGGATTTAGATCCGGAGCTTGATCGATGACGTTTTACCACTCGGATTTTGGGTATTTACGTTGGGATAACATCCTTTAATAAACTAAGGTATGTGGTTTAAATAAAACTCCCATAGTCGTGATTTTGATATGTGAATGTGAGTTTATGAATTTCTAGCTTCCTTGATAATTGAATTCCTAAATTGCAGTAATTAGGAATGTGTAATTAACTTGTGATTTTCCTTGGTGATTAATTGATAATTGAATCAAAAAACAAACAAAGGGTGGTTTACCAAATAGATTTTTTAGAGATTTGTTATGAGTTAAAATATTGTAATTGATATATTTATTTTTTTCTTAAGATAATTAATTGGGGGTAATTAATTATGAAATGATGTTTGTCTATGTAAGATTATTAATTGTGATAATTAATTATGCACCATGATATTGGTCAAAGATAATTAATTGTGAGAATTAATTATGACAAGTTGAGATTTGATATGGATAATTAATTGTGAATAATTAATTATGGAATGAGAATTGTGTTGACTGATTAATTAATTGGTGAATTAATTAATGGGTTAAGTGCTTAGTTAATTTTTGATTTAACTAATGGCCTTTGAAATGTTTAACTAATCATTAGATTAGTAATGGAATGATGTGGAAAATTATTTTGAATTAATGAATGATTAAATGGATTAGATTTTTGTGGTGATGGATATGGAATTCTAGATCAATTAAAAGTTGGAACTTGGACATGTAATTCCTCCTCAATAGTTTTCCACGCTTGATATTATGAGGTCCTAGGAATGAAAACCTACAACGAATGAGATTTAGAGTGATAGGCACGGAGACCTACACTTAATGAGATTTGGGGTTCTAGGAATGATGACCTATACCAAATTATTAATAATAATGAATGATGATTCAAATGGGAAACATGAATTGAAACTGGGCCTAATGTGATGATTAAAGATTAAATTACAATGTGATGACTATTTAATTATGAATTGCATTTCTTGCTTCATAGAACTGCATGCAATATCTTTTGACTAGACTCGTTTTAGACACCGTTGGTGGTAGCCTACTGAGCTGTACTCACACCCTATTCAGGCTGCCTGATGGGAACCTGAGTAGAATTTTTTGTTGTAGTAAAGGATACGGGAAAGGCCCTGGGATAGGTTTCTATTTGGGATTGGAGCATGGGAGAGGGAACCAGACATGGTTCGAGACCCGCTTGGGAGTTGTTGGGTCTTTAATTTCAGTTTCATTGTAGAAACTTTACATTTGTATTGTCATAGCATGTTTTACCTTTCAGTTGAGTATTTGTATTTTTATGTTTTGGTTATCATATAACATGGATTTGTTCTGGTTATTTATATACTTCCACACTTAGTTATTGTTATTTTCTTCTTTTGGTATTTTATTCTGATAAAAGAGGGTATAGTATCCCCAATATTAACTTACCAGACCCTTGCTACTAGTCGATACCCTCTGGAGTATGGGGAGTCTCGCTTTAGGGCATGTGGCCAACTGGCTCAGGGCACCTTTTAGTGGCACTCGGGTCGGGACGTCACAAGGTGGTATCAAAGGAGTTTTATTTTCTTTCTTCATATTTTGTCTTACTATTTTGGGAAAGGTATACATGTGACTAAGATGAGTCGAGGCTTGGTAATGAGCTCCTGCATGGGAGTTTCAAACCCATGTATATGGGAAAATCTGAGTACTCGAGGTGTAATTGTTGTGATTGATGTTTGTTGTTACAGTTGGATATTATTTCACCTTGGGTGAATCACTTATGGTGTGATGTGATATTTTTATTAAAATTGTTTAATTTTTATTTATGGCCTATAGAGGAATGATAGTTGAGTCTATATGCATCATTCTAGTTACTCACAGGAAAATGGGTTATGGGTAAGTTGTTTAACTTGAACTGTTTTTTTCCTTGTCATGAGATTGAAATAATGATGAAAAATGAGAATAAATGGGCGTCTAATGAGAAACTTGATTAATGAAATGAGTATTATTAATTAATTAATTGTTGAATTAATTAATTTGAGATAATGTGATTAATTAATGGTTGAATTAATTAATGAGAATGTATGTACCCTTATTAACCAAGACCTAGGAGTAGGATAGTTAAGGGTAGTGTTAAGGCCTCAGTGTTGACCGTGTGGTGAGAAAATGGGGAAAGGACATGTTGAAACTTGTTGCATTAGTTTCTCCTCTTACGTAAATGTCATAAGGTTACGTTATGAGACCTAAGAAACATGTTTAGATTTATAGAGATATGACTCCACGATGCTTGTTGAGGGAGAGACCAAGGGGTATGGCCCAGAACGAACTTCCAGATAGGGAACTTGAGGTGCCATTGGTGCAAGCTGACGAGGAAGGGGAACAATTCCGAGATAACTTTTCTTGTTTCATGAAATTCATGGAGAGAGACCCAGAGAAGGTTCAAAAAATCACGTTAGAGTTGAAAATGGAGTTTCATCTGTAGCACCCTGCTACTTTTACTAGAGTGGGTGGACTCGAGGAAGATGAATTTTGGATTGAAGAGATAGAGATGATACTTGAAAATTTGGAGACTCTGGATGAGAGGAGGTCCAAGTTGGCTTCTTTTATGATACGAGGTTTAACAAAGTAATGGTGGGACATTTAGGTACTATCTAGATAGATTGATGATATTTTATGGAAGGAATTTCTGGAGAAGTTCTTGTAACACTTCTATCTAGAGACACTGAGACAAGATAAGGCTTCAGGTTTTATACATCTAACCTAAGGAAGCATTTCCATAATGGAGTATGCTGAACGTTTCACAGATTTACAATGTTTTTATCCATATTTGGTGACAGATGAGGCTTTTTCAGAAAAATGATTTCAAGACAGACTTAAGTGTGAAATTAAGTCCCAGGTAAATATCTTTAGGCTAAATAAATTCTCATAAGTGGTTAATCAGGCTCTCATTTCAGAGGGGAACCTAAAGAAGGATTCTAGTACTGGATAGGTAGCTGTCAATGGATGATATGGGAGTGTACCTTATGAGAGTAGGAAGTGCCATTACGAGAATCTTAGTCAGGAAAATGGAAAGCAAGGTGGATAGTCAGGAGGAACAGTTGCACCAGATCTTACTCATGTTCTTTTCCACCAGTGTGATAGGCAGGGACACTATCATGCACATTATCCTCAACCACCAGTGGAGTGATGGTTTTTTGGAAAGATGGGACACCTACAGAATTTCTGCAGGAAGTAGTGGCAGGTTGGTGCTGAGAGAGAAGTTGCTCAGAGTCACAGTGTAGGAAAGGGGTCTTCTACACCATATAGTTCTGGCAGTTGGAATTCTACTGGAAGAGGCGGTAGAGGCAGTGGACGTGGTGATTCAGGATATGATCACCCCTATCAGCAGAGTGGTGCTACTCAAGGGATTTAGATGACACCACAAGGAAGAGGGGTAGGATAGTTACATGTAGTGCAGCCTACACTTATGGAGAGAGAGGAAGGTTTATCGATCGTGAGAGGTACTATTCTAGTTGATTCTACTTTAACAAGTGGCTTGTTTGATACTGGTGCCTCTAATTCCTTTATATCTGCAAATCTCGTTAATGTCTTGATCCTAAAGGTAGAGTCTGTAAGCGGGGTGATGAATATTGATACACCATTGGGAACACAATCTAGGGATATCTATTTTTTCAAGGGATGTTTGCTATAGATTGGAGAGTATCGTTTTCTTTGGTATATCTATGTCCTTGATATAACGAGCTTTGACCTGATTATGGGTATGAAATGGCTAGTCGCATACCGAGACCACATAGATTGTTACAAAATGAGAGTGACCTTTGTATCTCTGAAGGGTGACCAGTATTTTCATCATAGAGAATGAGATATCCATGAAGGACAAGTTAGGACAATTACTTAGTAACTGAGAGAGTTCACAGCCCAAATTTCTATTCTTTTGCTAGATTATGGGAGTGATAGGCAAGACGTCCTTTTAGCAGTAGTAGAACTATTTCAGGATGTATTTCCTAAATAATTTTCAGGGTTTCCACCTGAGAGAGATGTGGAATTAACTATTGATCTCATACTGGGAGCTTAGCCGATATCTATTCCACCTTATAGAATAGAACCGACTGAGCTTCAAGAGCTCAAAACGCAATTGGAGGAGTTGGAGGATAAATGGTTTATCCGTCCAAGTATGTCTCCTTGGGGATCACCTCTTTTTTTTTTGAAAAGAAGGCCTACAGAAGTTTACGCTTGTGTGTCAATTACCAGAAGTTGAAGAAAATGACCATGAAGAACCGATATCCTATTCCATGTATTGATGATCTATTTAACCAACTAAATGGAGATTGTGTGTTCCCAAAGATCGATTTGAGATCAGGTTATCATCAGGTGAGAGTTCGGACCTATGATATACCAAGAACTGCTTTCAGAAGCAGGTATGGACTTTATGAGTTTTTTTTAATGCCATTTGGCTTGACAAATGCTCCATCAATGTTTATGTCCTTAATGAACAGGATCTTTCATCCATACTTAGATCAATTTTTGGTGGTGTTCGTGGACAACATCTTGGTGCACTCTATGACTCATGAATATCATGACCAACATCTTGACATCGTCTTGGGTACACTGAGAGAGCATCGACTATACACCAAGCTATCTAAATGTCTATTTTGGATTGACAAGGTACACTTTTTGGGGCACATAATCTTAGAAGAAGCTGTGGAAGTGGACCTAGAAAAAGTGCCAGTAGTGATTTATTAGGAGCAACCCAAGATTTTTTTTCGATATCTAAATCTTTTTGGGATTTGCTGGTTATTATAAGAGGTTCATCCAAGACTTTTCAAGATTGGAATCACTAATTATATGTTTGAAAAAGAAAGGGATAGAGTTTGATTGGACAAGAGAATGTGAGAATGATTTACAAGAGTTGAATAAGCACTTGACATTGACACTAATTTTGATCTTACCTAAGTCAGGTGAGGAGTACACGGTGTATTGTGACACTTCTAGGATTGAACTAGGAGTGGTGTTGATGCAAGGGGATTGAGTTGTTACTTATGGGTCTCAGTAGTTGAGGCCACATGAATGGAATTACCCTGTGCATTACCTTGAGTTAGAAGCAGTGGTTTATGATATTAAGTGTTCAAGACACTATCTTTTGGGTGAAAAGTTTACAATTTTTATGGATCACAAAATCTTGAAGTATATCTTTTCACAGCGTGACTTGAATCTTCGACAATAAATATGGGTAAAATAGATGCAGTCCTTTGATTTTGAACTGTCATATACACCTGGAAAGGGGAATAGTACTGTTGATGCCTTGAGTAGGAAAACTCAAACTCATTTAGTACCTGAGTCAAGTGAAGAGTGGAAGATGATGACTTTGCTGGCAGAAATGCATGTGGTAGTTTAGGAGAGTCAGGAGAGGATGACTATCGTTTCTGTAGTAGTGGAGTCTAAAATATTGAGATGGATCTAAGATAGAAATTATGAGTATCTGGAGTGTTTATCCTTGAGGAAAATCATTGAAGGTGGGGAGACATCTTCAGACTAGATAATATATGAGGACGAGATCATCTATGTGAAAAATCTGGTTATTGTGCCTACGAGTATGCAAGAGGAACTCATGCGATAATTTCATGCTTCAAGGTGAGTGGTACATCCTCGGGTGGAAAAAATTTACCGTGACCTAAAACGGTAGTTTTGGTATCCAGGCATGAAAAAGGAGATAACAGGGTTCGTAACAAGTTGTTTCACTTGTCAGTAGGTGAAGGCAGAGCATCAACGACCTAGAGGCCTATTGCAACTATTACCTATTTTAGAATGGAAGTGGGATGACATGATTATGGATTTTTTTTGTAGTAATTACAAAGAATATTAGGAAGAATGATGATATTTTGGGTCAATGTGGATTGGATAACGAAGTTAGAACATTTATTGCCTATCAAGGAAACCTTTATAGTAGAGCAGTTGGGAGAACTGTACGTGAGAGAGATAGTTTGTTTGCATGGGGTGCCACAGACTATAGTTTCAGATCACTATTCACGCTTTAATTCACGCTTTTGGTTGGGCTTAGAGAAGGAAATTGGTAAATAGGTTTTTTTAGGTATGAACTTCCACCCATAAACAGATGGGCAGTCAGAGTATACCATACAAGTGTTAGAGGATATGCTGCAAGCATGTGTTCTTGACTTTGGTGGTTCTTGGGAGAAGCACTTGGATTTAGTGGAGTTCTCTTATAACAATAGTTATTAGGAAACTATATAGATGAAAAAATATGAGTCACTTTATGGTAGACCTTGTAGATCACCATTATATTGGTTAGAAGCGAGTGAGTCAGAGCTATTGAGAACGAGTCTTGTTCAAGAGACATCAGAGCAGGTTAAGTTAATTTGGAAACATATGGCTATGAATCATAGTAGGAAAAATTCATATGCTGATAGATAGAGATGACCCCTAGATTTTATAGAGGGTGATCGTGTATTCCTTTAGGTGTCTCCTAGATTGGGTCACCATAAGATATGTTGGAAGGGAAAGTTGGCACCCAGGTTTTTAGGACCGTCTAAGGTGTTGGAGAGAATCAGGATAGTGGAAAACTGATTAGAACTTCCATAGAAATTCAGTGCTATTCATGATGTTTTCCATGTTTCACAACTATGACAGTATCACCCTAAACCTTCTCATGTGATTGATGTGGAATAGGTTGACCTAGAGATAGATGCATTCTTTGAGAAGCATCCAATACGTGTGCTAGGTCACAGTGAGAAAGTGTTATGGGGAAAGACCGTGCCGTTAGTTCATGTGTTATGGAAACATGGAAGTGTTCAAGAGGAAACTTGGAAATGGGAAGCAGACATGAGGGCTCAATGGCCCTATCTTTTTGGCTCAAAATCTTAGATAAGTTCAGAAGTGTTGCTCAGGGATGAGCTGTTTTAAGGTGGGGAGATTGTAAGATCACAACCTTTTCTAGAGAAATATCAGGCATGTTTTTAGATACATTTTGTTTTTATTAAGTACCTTTGGGTTGGGGTATGATATGTGGTATGTTTGGGTGAAGTTTTTAAGGAACATGGGAATACAGGGGGTTGTGCATGGTTTATACATGGTTTGGAAAAACTGTGTGCAAGATAACCGTGCAGACTATGGAGGTCAACATGGTTGTCACACGGTTTTCCTAACCGTATGCCATCGAGCTGTGTAAGTAGTGGAAGACCACATGATTGGCACATGGTTTGACCAAACTGTGGGGCATCCTAGGTGAAACTGTGCACATAGAGTAGTTTAATATGAAAATTGGTTTTAAAACCACCAAAACCCTTGAAACCTCTCTAGTTAGACCTAGACTCAGTCTTAACAATTTCTAGTGATCTTAGAGCCTTATGGAGGGATTCCAAGGCAATTTAAACCCTGTTATTTAAGATTGGAAGACCAGATTGAAAATCCACTCTCTTCTGGGTAAGTGGATTTCATCCCAATGTTTCTCAAATCCTTTATATTATATTTCCTAGATATTTTCATGGAATATCTCACGCATTTTCTTGGATCTAAACCTATGAGTTGAGATCTAGATCTAGGATTGTGGATCTAGATATATATTTCCAAGATCATAATGCCTTTGATCTTAATTTTGGTTTAGGGATTTAGATCTGGAGCTTGATTGGCGAAGTTGGGCCACATAGATTTTAGAGATTTCCCTTGGGCTAACATCCTTCAATAAAATGAGGTAGGTGGTCTAAATTGAACTCCCATAGTCATGATTTTGATATGTGAATGTGAGTTTATGAATTTCTGGCTTCCTTCATAATTGAATTCCTAAATTAGAGTAATTAGAAATGTGGAATTAACTTATGATTTTCCTTGGTGATTAATTGATAAATGAATCATGAAAAAAATGAAGGGGGGTTGCCCAAATAGATTTTTTAGATATTTTTTATGGGTTGAGATATTGTAATTGAGATATTTAATTGTTTGTGTTAATATAATTAATTGGGTGGAATTAATTATGAAATTCTATTTGGATATGTAAGATAATTAATTGTGAGAATTAATTATATTCCATGATGTTGGTCAAAGATAATTAATTGTGAGAATTAATTATGACAAGTTGATATTTTATTTGGATAATTAATTGTGAAGAATTAATTATGGAATGAGTATTTTTTTGATTGATTAATTAATTAGTGAATTAATTAATGAGTTATGTGCTTAGTTAATTTTTGAGTTAACTAATGGACTTTGAAATGTTTTACTAATTGTTGGATTAGTAATGGAATTATGTGGAAAATTCTTGTGAATTAATGAATGATTAAATAGCTAATATTTTTGTGGTGCTAGACATAGCGTTCTAGAACGATTAAGAGTTAGGACTTGGACATAACGTTCCTCCCCAATAGTTATCCAAGCTTGAGATTATGGGGTTCTAGGCATGATGACCTACACCGAATGAGATTTAGAGAGATAGGCATGGTGACCTACATTGAATGAGATTTGTGGTTCTAGGTATACCGACCTACACCAAATGATTAATAATAATGAATGATGATTCAAATGGGAAACATGAATTGAAACTGAGAATAATGTGATGATTAAATATTAAATGACAACGTGATAACTATTTAATTATGCATTGTATTTCTTGATTCATAGAACTACATGCACTATCTTTTGACTGGACTTGTTTTAGACACCACTAGTGGTGGCCTACTGAGTTGTACTCACACCCTATTTGGGCTGCCTGATGGGCACCCAAGTAGATTTTTTTTGCAGGAAAAGATAAGGGGAGGGCCTTGGGATAAGTTTATATTTGAGATTGGAGCATGGTATAGGAAACCAGACGTGGTTTAAGACCTGTTTGGGAGTCATTGTGTCTTTACTTTCAGTTTCTTTGTAGACACTTGACATTTACATTGTCATAGCATGTTTTACCTTTCAGGTGTGTATTGTATTTTCATGTTTCAGTTATCATATAATATGGATTTGTTATGGTTATTTATACACTTCCACACTTGGTTATTTTCATTTGCTTCCATTGGTGTTTTATTCTGATAAAAGAGGGTATAGTCTCCCCAAGATTGACTTACCAGACCCTCGCTGCTAGTCGACACCCTTTGGCATACGGGGAGGCACGCTTGAGGGAATGTGGCCAAACGGATCGGGGCACCATTTAGTGGAACCTAGGTCGGGATGTCAAATAATATAAAAATTATATTAGGGTTAATATTTCATATTTTTTTGAGAAGTTTTATTTTTTGATGGATAGTGAAAAATATTGGATTTTAATTGAAAATTTATTTTTCATTTAAATTATTTATAATGTTAAATTATATTTTTATTTGGTTTTAAAGTAAAATTAGTTAAATTTTATTTAAATTAATCAAATTTATTTTATTGGAATAATTTTTATATTTAATTGTTATATAAAAACACTATAAACTTTTGAACATTTTCACTTTAAAAACCTGCTTTATTGTCACGTTTGTGTGATTAATTTTAAATTAAATTCTGAAAATTATGTGAGTTTAATTAGAAAAAATGAATTAAAAATTTGGAATAATAATAATTTATATTATCTAATAAGGTCAACACAATTTTTTACTATAATTATTAGTGAAAAAAGTTAAAATTAATTACCACAATTTAGGTTAAAACAATGTTTTGTGCATTACATGCGTTGTGTTAAAATTAATTTTTAACAAAAATAGGTTTTTCATTTAATAAATTTTATTTAATATTTAGAGTAATTAGTTGTAAATTATATAATAAAACACATTTTAATTTTATTCTTAAAGGATAAATTATCTAGGTAAATAAAAATATATAAGTTACCGTGGTAAAAACTAAAAGGGTAAAATTGGGTAAACTTATTGACTAAGGAATGAGATTATAAAAATGTATTTAATTTATGTGGTGGAAGTTTTTATTGAAACAATTAACCATAAAATATATTATTATTTAATTTTTGAGCCACATGAGGTAAGGTATACCTCCCAATAGTTAATACTTTTGAGTATTTACAAGATTTCCACTCCTCCTCAACTATAAAAGAGTACTTACTCTCTCTCACTTGTTCATACTTTCAAACCACTTTGGATTGTAAAATAAATTTCCAATTAACTTTAAAAATTCCCTCTACTTATATTTTAATCTATATTTTGGGAATAAATCCAACCTTTGAAGGATTCAGTGCAAACCTAAGGAGGATACCCGAAGGAGAGGTAATGTTCTTCAACACGTATCTTCATTTTATTTCATTCTCCACCTCCTTTAATTATTTTCAAAACATGATAATATAATAAAATCAGTATATTAAATATAATTAGATGTTGTTATGTTATGGTTACTACCTACAACCACACACACTTCCATTAAATGGGTTACAAAATCATCATCCGTGTATACGGCGGACTACCGCCTCACGAACCGTTGTCGTTCATTCTTCCAGTACCACCTTTCATGGTTGATTATGATTATTTATATGAATTATATATATGATATTTATAAAATATTTATTCCTATATATTAATTATATATTATATATATTCTTACCTTAAATTCTATAGGATATATGATAACGTCGCTCGTGTGAACGGTGGACTACCGCCTTGCGAAGCGAAGTGATTCATATTTCATTAACGCTTCACATGGAAGGTGATAAAGATAATGTTAATAATTATATGTGATATAAATTAGATAATTTTTATATTTATGAAATATTAATATTTATAGAAAACTAATATATATATATATATATCATTTTATTTCTTTCTTTTTCACACATGTAAAGGTGATAACATCATTCGTGTACGTGTGGACTACTACCTTTACGAAGCGATGTGTCTCTATTTTAGTCACCACACAAAATAGATGATATATAAGTATAATTAAAGAATAAATATGATTATTATTTAATGATTATTATTATTTATAAGTTATAAATATATAAAATATGCAAGAACTTTATCTTTCATGATGAAACACGCATGAGAAAATAAGGCAATTAACACCCAAAATAATGAAAATAATGAAATATTATTAACTAACAAGTGATAATATGTTATAAGAGGATCATATATGATATGATAAATATTATTATGGTTCTAGTATAATTTAATAACATGATTAAAACCATTATACATGATGTTAAAGTATGTTTAACTAAAGAAAATTCAAGGTAATAGATTTCATCTCAATTTCATTTCATTTAGGCATACTGTAATGTTATACACCTAATCTATTTTATGTGGTGTATATAATACCCCTTTGACATTTATTATCATAAATAATTAATTATTCATGGTATTTTAAGTTGTCATTTGAATTATTTCATCTAAGGGGATTATAATTAAAAGTTACCTAGTGGTAAAGAATTTTATGACTCAATTTATTTTCATTGGGTTTATTAATCCTTAGTTGAATTTGATATTATAAGATTATGTGTGTAATGAATTTTGACTTTATATTTTTTTATTTACACTTATTTTATGTTTATTTATAGTTGATACACAAAATCAATTCATTGACCAATTATCACTTCAAAGTTATGATCATTTGAATGGTTTATTTCCCAATCTCATTTTAATCGAGTATATTTATTCTTGAATTTAAATTGAAGAATATTATTTGATCATTTTATGATAAAACCATTTTATTTTATTATAATATGGTTATTCATGATATTTTCAAGTAATAGTACCATTTTATTACTTTTTGGTACTTAAAATGTTTTAGAAACTATTTTTATGAAAATACCACTTCATTTCTCTCTTCGGTCAAAAATCTATTTTCTTCCAAAACCATTTTTTATAAATATGTTTTCAAAAATGTTTTTAAAATTTTTAAAATGATTTATCGAATTCATTTTCACCCATTTTTACTCTTTAAAAATTGTTTTCAAAGTAATCTTATGTCATTTTCAAAAAAATGTTAGTTTGTATTTTACCAAAAATGTAAAAGGAATCTTCATGTCATTTTCTAAACAAGGCACTTTCCTAACATTTTTTAGTGAAAATTTAATGTTATATTTTTTAAATTTTACAGTTTGTGTGGAATTACCTGCCTTCATTACTGTAATTTATTTGAATCTTCCTTTGAAAGTTTACAAGATTCTTTTTAAATAGAACGTTTTTAAGTGATTTTCAAAGAAAATAATTTTCAAAATGTTTTTCAAATGAAAAGGATATTTTACTTAAGAATGTTTTTAAATATATTTTTTATGATATTTCTATTCATCAATGAAAAAAAACCTATATTATTACTCTAATAGGTATGTGAAGATACCATCCTTATTCTTCCTTTGGATGGTTTATGATTATTTTGGCCAAGGATAGTATTGAAATTCACTTCCTTGTTTCATTTTTAGTCATCAAATTCACCTTGAAATATTCACTATCCTATGATCATTAGATATTAAATTTACCCTAAATATACATATTTTCTATCATGGATATGATTATTTCTTAAACTGAAACATACAGTGTTTACATTGAAAGTTATTTATTTTTCTGGGAAAATATTGACAAATATGTATTATTTAATCAATATGGATATTTGATGATAAGTCACATTGTTTATGAATTAAATCAATTATTCAATATATGAGGAATTCTTTAGACCTGCAGACACAACTTTGGATCAGTTAATGATAACTCCTCAATGCACTGATAGTATCATATGTTGAATCAGTTGGATAGACTTAGTTAAATGAGTACCCTTCAATTTTAAAATATCTTGAGAATATATATTGATGGTAAAAGTATCATGTTCCTGAGAAACATGAAATCCAATAATTAATCATTACCTTCATTTATAATTTAGTTATTATTATCCAGGATATTTTCACTATGAAATTATCTTTGGATGCATCTCATTTTCAGTTTATTGATTACATGGAATGTGTTTTAAGTTATTTACCTTTCTATATAGATTATGAATTATCTAGTTATTTAAATGGAATTTGTGATCAGTTATTTACCTTTCCATGTTGATTATGATTATTTATTCCAGAGAGATTTCACTGTACTTATCCCTATTTAAGAATTTTATCTCACCCTTATTTTATTTTCTTTCCCCAGGATTCTAGGAAGTTTACTATGACTGATATGCATGGATATTCTAGATGGAATAAAGTTATTCTAGAAAGAAAAAAAGATTATGTTGTAATTTTTGTTTTCAATTATAATGTCAGACTCAAGTATGTATCTAGTTTACAAAAACTACTAAACTATTCGGTCCTTCATGATGTGTTTCCTTGTATCTTATGCCAATGTAATGAAGTATGAAACCAGATCCAGGATACTGGGGCTAGAGTCTCTACACCATGAATAAGAAAATAAACCATTAATTAACTTCATATGATATAAAATAAAACCCAATCCATAATGTATATAAATTTCATACACAACCTATTGGAATTAATGTCCAAGAACTAAATTATTTGTATTTTAAATTACCTATATATTCAAAGATGTGAATATTATTAAACTCATTATCACATATTAATTTTTATCCTATATAAATATAATATTATAATGTCTAAGAGTATCTTCCATATTAAAAATGTCATAAGAAGTTCTCAACTATGATGAGAACCTTGAAATACTATAAAGATATTCTAAAACTTATTCCTATGGTTGCATGACATCATCTGATGGGACATAGATAATGCAGCCTGTCAGGTGATTCTACTAGTAAGCAGATGAGACTTCATCTCATAAAGTTCATACTTGGTAATCTCTAAGACAATAGATTATGAGGATAGAACCACTTGTAGAAAATCCACATGTATACATGTCATTGGATATTATTATATGTGAATGTGTATAATGTTACTTATAATTTAATATTATTATTAATACATATCATGACTCATGTACTTAGATGCACTAACCATAACCATGATTCCATATGTCCACGGTAAGTAGGTTACATTGGGTGCATCATGAGTGATATGATATTAATGAATAAATCAAGGAAGGATTTTTACCTTATATCTTTATTGAAGTTGATATATTTAAACATTAATTTGAATGAATTTGTTGAACTAAATTCCATGGTAATGGTGTAATGATGAGTTCATTTTATAATGTCAAAGAAAGACATATCAAGTATATAAGTTGATGACATGAGTATGAAACCTACTTGATGATATATCAAGATGAAGAGATTATATTACAAAATGAGCATTCATATGTGGTTATCATTATTGTGATATTAACTTCTTCTTCTTGGGCACCTCTATACACTGATATCAGACTTAGGAAAACCCACCTAATGACACTAATGAGGAATCCTATAGGGTCACACACTTAGTTCTTATATTGATCTCAATGAAATTTTATTTGAATTTAATTATTGGAATAAACATTTTTCTCTAACTAGAGGAATAATATTTATTCAATATTTATTTAATGAAAATATTAAAATAAATATTTATCACAAGACTATTAATATTATAAATAAATAAATATTTATTAAATGAATAATACTTATTTAAAATATTTATCTGAGAATTCAAAAAATGTCGTGGATGACAAGAAGACCGAGTCATGGGTCTAATGATAAATATTTATTTACTAGGATATAAAGTAATATTTATTATTGTATGAGTTATTTCATTCCATGAGATAAAATAATAATAATATTATTTTACTTGGAAAATGGTATATTATCATATTAATACCTGATTAAGGGAATTTGTGCAATTAATTAATATTAAACCCTAGTATTAGCTCTCTATATATACCTCATTATTTCATTTGTGAATGGTTTGTATTTTTTTTCACACAAAAGCTCTCCTATACTCCTTATATATTTATCTCCACCAAGAACATACTACTACAAAATATCCCTATAACCACAAATTTATAGCCACAGTCGGTGAAACCGTGGCCGTAGGTTCATCTATCGCGATGGTACAACATGGACCATGATAGTATTTATACTTAAATTGACACATGGGAATGGTCCAA
Organism: Viscum album; assembly: GCA_963277665.1. Classification (NCBI taxonomy): domain Eukaryota; kingdom Viridiplantae; phylum Streptophyta; class Magnoliopsida; order Santalales; family Viscaceae; genus Viscum; species Viscum album. The sequence continues at coordinate 846,750,833 of OY728121.1, read as the reverse complement.
AAAGACTATGGTGATATATGGGAATGGGAAACCCTTAGCGGCATGGGAAATGGGTGGGAAGGGGGTAAGAAAATCCCTATGGCCACAGTCCATGTGGACCATGGCCACAGTCCATGTGGACCATGGCCATTGGCCCAGATTACCACCATAGTCCATTTATAACATGGAAATAGGATTATATTGAAGGCCTTATGGACAATTTATATGTTTATTGTGGTATTTAGTCATGTTACTATGATGATTCATGTATACCATAACAATAGGCTTCCATCCAATTACCTACGTCCATGGTCCACATAGATTGTGGCCATATTTTGTTGGACCCACCATATTTTTTTATTTTTTAAAAAGATTAATAATTATAATCATATATAATTATATATACATATACATGTATATATATGTATATATGTATATATAAATATATATATTTGAATGTAGTTTAATGGAAAAGTCTTAAAATAATTGTAGAATAGGTCACAGGATCAAACCTTGATGGCTTTATTTAATTTTTCAAAAGGATAAAGCAATGGTCTATTGGACTATGAAAATAGGTGAAATTGAAATATGGAATATAGTCTATGACCATGATACATATATAATATGGTCATTGATGACCTATGGCCATGTTCCTAGACTATAACCATATATTAGACCCTATTTCAATGGAAACAAAGGCCATAGTCCATAAAGACAGTGGCCTTAGGATACAACCATGGTTGTCAAGCCTATTTCCACAGTCTTGGACCATATAAATAGGTCCATTTTCTAGTTCTGATATATCTAGATATTTATATCAAGAATAATAAAGGTGACATTCTTCCTCCTTCCTCTAAATTTGGAGATACCAAGAGACGACCCTTGAAAGTCAAAGGGATTGTGGTTGCGATCAAAGGGAGTGATGCAATAAAATCAATACCGCTACACTAGAACCCAGAGCACCATTATAGAATATTCAATATAAAAGTAGAACATGTGGATAACAACTATTGAGATTATATACTTGGATAATCATAACATAATAACGGTGTAACTGAATGGTGTTTGGATGACCAATCTCTTCTTTGAAGAAAGAATTCTTAAGACCAAGGAAATTGTTATTGTTTAAATTAATTATTAATTTAACATGGAAAAGATCCTATCTTCTTGGTTATAAAATATATTTTAATTAATCTTAAAATTAATTCATTGATCATGATGATACATTTTCACATTCATCTCATTTTATTCATTTATTATGATAAAAATCTGAGTTGGAAACTACATAATAAGTGTTTCCACTGCATCTGAAACCTATATAAACCAGGTTTGCAAAAATATTATAATAAGAAGAAAATACTATGGAAATAATGAAAAATCCGACCAAAAACCTCCATGATCTAATATTACCCAAATTGATCACTAAATACCTACTATAAATATGTAAAAAAAAATTATATACATAGGGGTGATCATACAAGTATACTCAAATATATCCTCTAAAAAACCTCTCATTTAAATGTAGAAAAAATACTAATTCCTCAGTGAATAAAAAATGGAACCAACTACCACATATATTAGGTAATCTATCTCCCAGCCTCAATAAGGATCACTCAAACAATATTAAATACAAGTATAGTAATATAATATCAAAAGTATATGTGTCAAGAAGGTACCCAACATCCACTTCTTCACTAATCTAGTTGCTCTCACACCCCCAATGATATACGTCCTCTGTTTCAAAACCTTATATATAACCACATTACCACATATACACATATCACAACCACATATCACAATAAAAAACAATATAAAAACCAAAAATTACATCCTTATAGAATTAGGGTATCATAAACATGATGGACATCAACCTCATGCTATTATCCAACCATGTGTAACCCATACCATAAATCCACATCACAATCAAATAATCAGGTCATCCAACATATATATACACCAAAAAATAAGGCCATTATAACCCATATATATATACCTACTATAATCCATCATAACCTATACTCTGTATGAAGGGGGGAGAATAGAAGTGGGAGCAGTTATCCATCCATTCCCTCTACAACTTGAATACCAGGGAAGAAAACCAGAACCCAAAACCATATGGGAATTGATCAGGTTACCCAGCTTGGGTGATGGTGTGTAGGAAATAATAGGAAAATATCACATATAATAATTACAAAAAAATATCAACCTAAGGGTTTATTCCAAACCATCACTACCATCACCAACAACTACCACCACATTTCTACTTCTACTCTTTAATAACCACTATTATCATTGAAACACAAGCCAACCTTGTTTATTCACATATGATAATCACAATAATAATAATTATCTTTCCATTATTCCAAGAATATTATTAAATCAAAATTTTCTATTACCAACCACATTATATTCAATTATCCACACTTAATATCAAACCATTAATTTAACCACTTTCCACTTCAATCAATTCATTATTCAATATTCACATTTCTTCCGTCCTTTACCACTTAATAATTACAACCATTACAACCATTATCATTAATACTTTTATAGTCTATAATTTATTAATTCCAATCCATTACCTACTATCAATTTTATTAATTCCAACCAGACTGCATGCCACCAAGAAAATATTACATAACCCTACAATAACTATACACATAACCACATAAAACACTGCACAACCCATGCCTATAATCACCATAAATTATTTAATAACACTTACTTTATACCCAACCAACCATGCCGATGATACTACAAACACAAAAAAAAACCATCCACCACCACCACAACCATAACATAACTTATCCTCCCAACAAAACAAAAGGACTATAAAATATTTAATAACACTTCCTTTCTACACAACCAACCATGCCGATGCTACTACAACCGCACAAAAACCCGTCCACCACTACCACAACCATACCACACCTTATCCTCCCAACAAAACAAAAGGACTATACACAATACTTATAATAAAAATGAGAAAGACTCTAAATATAATAGTAAATAAGGGAAAACATAATAGTAATCCATAATGAGGATCCTCCCTTTTAGTCATTATTTTCATATTAGACTAGAATTTCATGCTCAAACATCAATACCTAAATTCCAAATTTCAACATAACCAATTAATCCAAAAATTTAAGTTATTATACCATTATGGAAGGTGATTCTAACAAATAAACAATAGTAATCTAGGTATATCATCTCAACATACATGAAACTATTAGCAGAAACATCAATAAAACCATCAATATATAAGCAATATCATGAAATTTCATAAAGAACATGTGAATGAACCTATTAACTTCAATTCCATTTATTATAATTAATTTTATTATTTAGTTTAATCCACACCATCCACCCAAAGAAAGAAAAATAATGATGATTCCACAATTTACACATAATAAATAAGTAAAAGTTTTGAACACCACACCTCAAATAATCTTTGAAAACTATTTCATGTGATGATAATAAAACTTCAATCAAACACCACATAACACATGAGATACAATAAAAAAGGCCTATATATGACCATTACACTTAGAAACCACAAAAAACTAACACAAAAATTGAATAATCACTTCTATCAGAACCTATCTAAGAAGAAAGGGGTAAAAAGAGAATTAAGAAAAAGAAAAGAGAAATTCACCTTGGATTATAAAGATATTGATATCTTAAAGTAGAGGTATAAAATCAATTATAGGATGTAAAAATATCTCCAAATAAATACATTTTTTACCTAGGGTTTAAAGGAATATATATAAATAAAAAATAATTTGAGGCAAGGACAAAATTTATAATCACTCTGAAAAAATAAAGAATTATGATGTGATAGGGCACATCACACTACAATGAAAATCCAATCCAAAAAACAAGATGTGATATCCCCCAAATCTCAGGGTTTAAACTACATTAAAAATAATATTAACAATAAATAACATGATACAACCAAGGTAATCACACTCCAATTATTAAACTCCCAAAAATCATGATGGGATCCTCAACCTCTTCTCCTCAAACCCAAAGTGCCCCAAACCAAACAATGATGAAACACAAGGCACCATGGTATAATAACACCAAGGAAGGATAAACCTAATAATCAACACATATGTGTCCATTCCATAATGTTTAGGGTCATTCTATAATACTCTCCTCACATAATATTAAATCAAGAGTTCTCATGTGACAAATAACCTATATAAGAATAACATGGGGTCCTTTATGCCACATTTGAATCCAATAACTCCATAAAAAACTTTATAAAATATTTTGATAATCCCATGGGACCCTTAATGTCACAACACTATACATCATGCCACAACTAGCCTATCCTTTTGAGATAAAATAACACCAACACCTCATAGATCACTACTCATGCCATAACATGAAAACCAAACAGAAACCCAGTTTCTTATAATGTTCCACACTAGACTACAACAACACCCCTTTACTATTATTAACTCATCATGATAAAATACATCCACCCACATTACATATCAACCTTCTAGCTTAAATTTCATATATAACCTCATCTTCCTCTATAAAACCTTCCCCTGATTTCTTTAACACTTGAAAGATAAAAATTAATGGTTTAAGAAGATCCAATCTATTAATTTAGATGTCTATAAAATTATTCTAATCCACTAGAATCAAAACCATAAAAAAATAAAGCACTATACACAAAACCCAAAAATTCTTGGAAGATAAATCACAAATAGAAATAATACCATCACTAGAATATAATGAAAAAAATATAAAAAATCTCAATCAAATCAGCACAAAATCAAGAATATCATCATCAAATAAAAAAAGGTTTGAAATAACTTAGAATACTAACTGTGAACTATGATTTGTATTAACGCATAAACTTCTCTAACCCACTACTCCTCTACAGGGCACGAACTAAGATAATTATGTGTTCATGCTACACCTTATCTTAATAATATTAAATCTAAATCACCCAATCTATAAAAATCACATTAACTTATGCATCCAAATCACCCCAATCAATGAAATGAGATCATCATGAAAATATCTATGAATTTAAGACTCATGAAAGACATCATGGATCTGATTTAGCTGTGGAAGAAGAGATAATCAATACACCACATTAACAACATGCTCCAAGACCTAGAAAGGATCAATAAATCAAGGATAGAGTTTACTCCCTCAACCAAACCTTCACTACCCATGACATAGAGAAACCTCCGGGAACACATGATCACTAACTTCAAAATATAGAGGTTTACTCCTACTATCCAGATAATACTTATGATGGTCTTACTCTACCTTTATCCATACTCAAATTATTAGAACCTTATTATTCATGCTATGTACCATATATAGTGAAAGGACCACTAAATCTCTAACCTCGGTCCAAAAAAATAGAGATATAAAAGGATACCCATACAATTCCTAAATTAGATCCATAAAAATGGAAGGGTAAAAGATATTATTTTAGTAAAACTTGACCAGAGGTAGGTGATTCACTCAATAAACTCCAAAATCCATTATAGATGCATAGAAAATATACTCCAGTGTTTGAATAGCCTACTCTATATAACCATCTGTTTTAGGATATAAGGTTGTGTTAAGGCATATTTGAGAGCTAAAATCACACTAAATACCTCCCCAGACCCATGAGGTAAATCAATAAATAAACCATATATGATGGTCCTCAACACCATATGAAAATTCACTACCACATCCATATACCTCCTTGCTTAAAAAATCATATGTCCTTAGAAGGGGATAATAGTTCTTGAATATCACTTGGTTCGACTACTGATAGTCTATTAATAACCACATAATACCATCCACCTTATTAAAAAACAACACTATAGAACCTAAAGGCAATATGATGGTCAAGATGAAATCCTTCTATATTAAATCATTAATCTAAATATTTATCCACCACTACTTAGAAAGTGTTATCTGATAAGGATCCATAAAAATTAGAGAGATACTAGGTTGATTTTTTTCCTAAAATTGATATTAATTCAAGGGGGTAGCATAAAAAACTCTTCTGGTAAATTTTTTAGAACTCTTAAACAACCTTAGGAAACCCCATTATTTATACTTCCACAAAAATCAACATCAACTCCAATAGTAGAGATAAAATTGGATCTGAATTAATATAACCCATATATTGGTAATTCTCACCAATGAACACCACAAATTATCTTTCCACATCAAAGAATTTAACAATTGATGACTACATGTAGATAACACAACTAATCAATGACTATAATGACATCATATGGTTGAATATGTAGAAAAAATAAATATTTTAGTGACTAATCCTACTCTATAATTTTCTCACAACCCTGAAACACATCAAAAAAACTAGACTGACCTCTAAAAAGTGTATTCAACACTAGGGTAACTAGAAGCATCACTATGGAATCCCGCCTTTTTATTACACACACTTTTCATTACATCGAACAAAACAAAGAATCTTTAAATGTTTAGTTTCATGGAACTTATAAAAATAATACATAAACACATAAAAAATTCTTATAAATCCACTTTAAATACATATTCATGGGTTAAAACTAGGTTACTTTAACTACATTAACCATACTAGGGACATATATCAAAGGAAAGGTGTGATCATGAAGCCTAGTATGGGAATAATCAAGGGAGACATATAACATGTGATCACGAGTCTACTAATAAGAACACAGGGCATAAAAGTATGGAATGAAAAAGAGAATGTGAGGAATATCATAATAAAAATAACATAAATCATAACATGTAAATGTGGCTATAACATTTAAATGATACATTCATAAGCATATCACTACGATTTATTACCAAGGTGTCATAAGTCAAAATTACCCAGGTTATTTACCAAGGTTTTGTAAAACATATCATATCTAGAGATTGAATTCTTTAACAAATGTATTGGAGAACTATTGGGGTTAAACCTTCATATGTATTAATTAATTTGATCTATATAGATTATAATAAATCATTTCATTAATAACCAATAGAGAATAAATAATGGGTTTCTTATCAAAATTATGGCCTACAAAAGTGCTTAAAGACATGATAAATACATCATTCCTAACCCAAAAAATGGAATGTGGGTTTCATATATATAAATAATAGAATCAATAATTCATGTTTATTTCTAGGTTATTAACCATTAAAAAGGGATAGGTTTTGGTATTCACAATATGAAAATCTCATTTAGAAAAGATAAATTCAAGAAATGAATTTAGCAGCATGATAAATATAAATTTTAGATTTATAAAAGGGTAAATGAGAGAAAAAGAAGGTATAAAATTGATAAAAAATAATTTTTAAGTATTCATAATATCAAAAAGGTAATAAAATAGAGTACAATAACATTTAAAAGAAACATAAAAAAAGAGGTTCTTTAATTGAAGAGAAAGGGAGGAGAATCCCCTTAACTTTAAGAGCTACTCCTAAATCTTGAGGATTGGAACCTTGGGGGATTGAGGACACATTGGGGGGTATCCTTGGGAGGAAAAATCAACATAAATTCATATATTATTGATTTTTAGTGAAGGGGAAGAGGTGAAATGGGTGGGTATTTATATCAAAAGTGGAAGAATTGTTTAATAATTTCCAAATACAAGTCTTAGAAATCTAGGTTGTGGAAAATGAAAAACCATTAGATTAACCATGGTTTTGGAAATTTGGGTAAAATTTTATGATATTTTAATCCATTAGAAATTAACACCAATTTTTTATACTTCTTTTGGCATGGAAAAATAAATTTTCCAAAAAGTAATGTTTTTAAAATCAAAGTTTTCAATTTAGCCATTGGAAAGTCACTTATAGGTTTGGAAATTTGATTAAAATTTATTAAAATACCTAATATTAATAAAAGTAAATATTTTAAGTCATTTATTGTGGTTAATTAATTATTACATCATTATTAAATAAATATGAATCCATACAACATACTAGAAACCCAAAACTGCATTTTTACTATTCGCAAAAAAATAAAGTATTTTAGAAAATTCTCATAAATTAACCCAAACATAAATTTGATGTTATGATTTAAAATATAAATTTTTTCAATTATAATAATTATCTAAATATGATAAATTTAACTTTTAAATATAAAATCCCTAATTTATTAAAAAATAGAAGTTTTTAAGGCACAATCAAATTTCTGACACTTATAAAAAGTTCCTAGGACATTATAAAATTATTTTATAATTTATATTTAAATAAGAGTGTTTTAAAAGAATATTTCATAAAAATATTATTTATAATACCTTATTTTATTATAAAAATGTATATCTTTTCTAAAAAATAATAATGTTTTATTTGTGTCCAAAAATCAATTTATCAAATTCATCTTAATTAAAAATATATTTTATTAAAAAAAATATTCTTAAAATTGAATTAATGGAATAATTTTTTTATTTATACAAAGGAATTACAATTTAAGTAACTAAGTCCTGGACATGTAACATCTTATTACATCCATGTATGCCATAAGAGTAAGGCGTGCAATGGTGGTAGTTTCATGGGGTAGATCGACTAACATTGACTGAGTGATAATCTACACTAACTTGAACTTCTTACATAGGTGATTTCATTCAAGATTAACTTATTGAATCTCTACATGGGATTAGTCAAGGGAGAATCCAAGTGACGCTACCTCTCTCCCAAGTTCTGACAAATGGTCTTCAAATGACATGACTCTACTAGTTGAGGCCATCATTTATCCTTTCTGCATTAATTATCATATTTCATTACTACTTATAAGCACTAATTATAATGGTAAAATTATCAGCAATAGGTATAGTTCCCAATGTTAAAATTTAACAACAATTATATTGAACAATGCTCATATAATGGTCAAATCCCAACGATCACATTTCCCTTTATACCCTATAAACACCACTTCATTATTTCACTAAATATTCACTATAATTCCTCCCAAGGTTATATATTTTCATTTTCTAAGATGTTGATTTGTTTAATAATATTTTGTTTCATTTTTTTAGTGTTGGTCATGGGGGTGATGATTATAATGGATTGGTGTTATCCATATTTTCTCATTTTAGTTTTTCTATTTTATATTTTTTGTCTAGTTGTAATGTTTATCATTTTAATTGATTTTATAGCTGACTAATGTAATGATCAATATTAATGAGATAATTTTTTTATTGGTTCCTCTATATTTTTTATGTGTACAATATTATATAATAGACATTTACTTAGGAAACAAATATCATTTTAAAATCCTGGTTCGTTACACTCACCACCTTAAACCCCAAGGTTTTGGACAAGGTGGGTGTAATAAAATAATGTAAAGATCCAGAATCAAACAAAGTAAAGAATAAGGTATAAGAAAAGAAAATAGTTTCTAAAATGATCTCAAGATCACCTGGTGTTGGAATATTCATGACATGAAACTAACCACATCTTATTCCCATACCTTTATAGCCCTACTGACGATCAAATCCACTACCATACTGAGCCCTATGTCCCCATGGGTAGGGAACACTATATGAATTCCCTATGAACACCCCATATCACCTCTGGTGACCAAATACCCATTGAACCTATTATTTATAAGGTCTTAGAGGAAACTAATACAAGTGATATACCAAAAACTAACCACCCATAATGTATTGGACACTTAGAATAGCTAAGTACTAGAATTTCTAATGACCATGACATCCACAAGTAACATATGTTTGTAAGGAGTTACCAATATATGAATAAAAATTACCAACTCTAGAAAAACATGAAGAATACTAAGAATACTGAATCCTTTACCAATGAAACCTCTACTAACTTGACTTTTAAGATCCTCCATTTATAGATCTTCCCCTTAATAAGATTTTATAACTCCACTCTTGAGATGATCTGGACCATGAAAAAATTCTACCAATCACCTATAACTTAGTGAGAACCTATAGATACATAGGAAATCTAAATGGATTAAAATGGTGTTGAATAGTGGCATACTACACCTCCTCAAAACTCTAGGCACCCCTCCTTATCTGAAAAAAATATTAGGGGTATAATGAAGAAGGACCTTCAATAAAATTTGGATTTACCACACACTAATAATCCCTTAATAAAGAAAAAAATTCATGTTTCATAACTACACTCATAATTGAATAAATAAATCTGTGCAGAACTACTTTAAGAAACCATCAAATGAAATTTCCAAATCCTCACACTCCCTAAGGAATAGAAACAACCACTAAAATAAAGATCCTCTAAATTGACTAACATAAAATGAGATCCAATTCTTATTCATAGAAGAGATCAGGATAAGAGGGGGTGAAGGGTGGGTGGGGGGCAGTGGGGGTACAGGTGGGGGGGGGGAAGTGGGGGTGCAGGTGGGGGTGGGGGGCAGTGGGGTGCATTTGGGGGTGGGGGAGCAGGGGTGCAGGTGTGGGGGGAAGTGGGGGTGCTGGTGGTGGGGGGGAGTGGGGTGCATATTGTGGGGAAGTGGGGGTGCAGGTGTGGGGGGAAGTGGGGGTTCAAATGAGTTGGGTGAATGGTGGGGGGAAGTGGGGGTGAATTTGGGGGGGAGTGGGGGTGTAGGTGTGGGGGGATATCTGAGGGGGTGTGGGGGTACAGGTGGAGGGTGGGGGGGGGGGAAGTGTGTGCATTTAGGGGTGGGGGCATAGGGGGAGTGGGGGTACATGTGGGGGGGGGAGTGGGGGTGCAGGTGGGGGGGGGAGTGGGGGTCGGGTGGGGGGTAGTGGGGGGGGGTGTAAAGGTTAGGGGGAAGTGGAGGTTCAAATGAGTTGGGGTGAAGGGTGGGGGTGGGGGTAGTGGGGTGCATTTGGGGGGGGAGTGGGGTGTAGGTGTGGGAGGCAATGGGGGTGCAGGTGGGAGGGGGATGAAGGTTGGGGGGCAGTGGGGGTTCAAATGATTTGGGGTGAAGTGTGGGGGTTTATTTGGGGGGGAGTGGGGGGGGGGGGGCTGTCCGAGGGGGGGTAGGGGCTATAGCCACAATTTCACAAGATTTATCAGTATGAGAAATATGCACCTGTTTTATTACTTGTTTTCAATTAATAATAATGTGCTCACAATATTATTTTAGGTATCAATAAACCTGATGTTCACTTTGTGATTCACCATTCTATTCCAAAGCCTATTGAAGGCTATCATCAGGTTAGTTTTCCAAATTTATATTGATGTTTTGTTTTTAATTCCATGTCTATAAGGATGGAGTACAACTTTTTTTGTTACATCTAATCCAAAATCTATAATTATCTTCACATTCTCCAAGAGTGTGGTCATACTATTAGAGATGGTCAATATTCATCTTGTGTCATGTTTTATAATTATAGTGATTATATAAGTTAACCTATCCAATTTTTTATTTATTTTTAAGAATATTTTTGGGCTTTAATTCTTAATATGGTGTAGGGGAGGGGGTTTATTGGGGGTATTGTCTATGTGGGGGCTGTCTGGGGGGGGGGGACTGTCCAGGTGGGGGGTGTCCACATCAGAAGGCATTTTTGTGGAATGTACTTCTCTGAAATCATGACTGCAGTATAGCCTACAACATGGTGTCAATATGTTTATCATTTTTCAATGAAACTGTTAGTTTCTCATAAACTCACTCATTTTCTTGCTTATAATTCTTACACTTTTAATTCTACACATATTTCCTTCAAATATCAAGAGATCTTGAAATGGTGATTTTTGCTACTATTTAAAATAAATATTGCATGATAAATATTCAAATTGTAAAAAACATTCTATATTTGGGGCATTAGTTATTGAGAACATTGAATGAGTTGTTCCTTGGTTGTATTATTTTATGTTAATCTCTCATTTAAACCATGAGTTCGCGTGACACTGTGTTGACTTCAACAAGATATTGTTTTCTCAATGTCTTAATCTTGCTGATGATGTTGCATGTTGATGCTGTTATCATCATCACCTATTCTATTATTACCTTTCTTACTAATCATGTTCCTCCCACTTAAATTTTTAGGTTCAATTAATGATGATTCATCAGGTCACTAGAATTTTGTTGAAGTATCCTGGGACCCATTTGTGTGTGTTATGGAAACCAAAGTCAAAGGTGACTCACCGCGTATACATAGGTAAACATATATATAATAAGTTCTCCCATTATATATATATCTGCCCATGGCAGCGTGATTACATATAAGGGGCTAGGTGTGATTATGTATATATATGGAAAATGCATATGTGTGTGGGTGATAACAGGCTTATTCATGTGAGCATATATATAAGGATCCTCTTGTGCGTGTTCAAGGCCATGCAGACACATACATAGGGGTTAGGGCATCCTTATGTGAAAGCAAAGGTGTATATGCCTAGAGGATGGATGAAGCAACTTAGAGTTGTTGCTGATAAAAATTTCAAGCACCGAGTGTGGCTTGGCTCCTTTGAGGTAAGGTCCCTATCTTAGCCTCTTTAATTCAAGAAATTTTTAAATTGCATTCAGTTTCCTTCTTAATTATGATTGTTTATATTAAGTTGAAATTCTTGAATAAGTTTTAGTTAATATAATTGTTTAGTTTGATAAACAAGTCATGGTTTTTCAATAAAACCTCTCTAATGGAGGTGCGATGTCTATGAAAACTCACAGTGGTATACCTTGCATGACATTATTACATTTATGTTTTCCTTATACTTGATTTCATTGTTAGTCGTAAATCCCACATCACACTTGACCCTTTTTATATCCCTATAGGGGGTTGCAAGGGGGCTATCCAAGGGGTGAAAGGGGGTGTCCAGGAGGGGGGTTAAAGGGGGAATGGGTGTGCAGGTGGGTATTCAAGGGGGCTGTCTAGGGGGTGCAAGGTTAAATTAATGAATTGAATTAGTTAAATGAAACTAAACATGGTTAAATTGGCACATGATATGTAATGCCTCATGTAGTGAATTATGTTACGGTTATGCCTCCTTTATAAAGTTTAATTGGATGGAATGACACTAGATATCAACCCAAGATCCACACAATTGCACCAAACGGTTTGGTAAGTCTTCCACCATATTGGATTCATGAATAGGTATGAAGTGAGATGACTTTGAGATCTAATACATAATCCCCAATGAGGAATGATATTTTCAATCCATTCTTAGTAAACCTATGAAAAAATTGTTAGTTATTTTCTCCAATTTCCACATAGATATAGGTTAGGTTTGCAATATGCAGGGGGTGTTCAAGGGGGTGTCCAAGGGGTGTTCGGGGGGGGGCTGTCCGAGGGGGTGGGGGGTGTCCAGGTGGGAGGGGGTGTCCAGGAGGGGGTCGGGGGCTTTGCATGGGGGGGATACTACAGGGATGGGGGTGCAAGGGGGCTATCTAGGGGGTGTAAGGGGGTGTTCAAGGGGGTGCAAGGAGTCCGTCCAGGGGGTGGGCTACTGCAGGGGGTGTTCACGGGGGTACAAGGGGGCTGTCCAGGGGGTGCAAGGGGGCATGGGTGTGCAGGGGGGATATCCAGAAGGGGGGTGTCTAAGAGGGAGGGGGTGTCCAGGTGGGAGGGGGTGTCCAGGAGGGGGGGGGGGTGGGTCGGGGGCATGGGTGTGTAGGGGGTGAAAGGGGGATGTCTAGGGGTGAAAGGGGGGTGTCCAGGAGGGGGGGGGGGGTGCAAGGGGGCATGGGTGTGTAGGGAGGTGTTCAATAGGGCTTTCCAGGGGGTGCAAGGGGGGTGTCTAGGAGGGGGGGTGTCCGAGAGGGGGGGGGGGGGTTCCAGGGGGTGTTCAGGAGGGGGGTGTCCCGAAGGGAGGGGGTGTCCAGGTGGGGGAGTTCAAGGGGGTGCAAGGGGGTGTGCAAGGGGTGCAAGGGGGGTGTCTAGGAGGGGGGGGGGGGTGCAAGGGGGCATGGGTGTGTGTACGGGGGGGGGGGGGGTGTTCAAGGGGGCTGTCTAGGGGGGTGAAAGGGGGTGTCCAGGAGGGGGGTGTCTAGAAGGGGGTGTTTAGGAGGGGGGGTGTCTAGGGGGTGTCCAGGAGGGAGGGGGTGTCTAGGTGGGGGGGGGGGGGGGGCTATCCAGAGGGGTTTCCAAGAGGGAGGGGGTGTCCAGGTGGGAGGGGATGTCTAGGAGGGGGTTGGGGGCTATCTAGGGGGCTTTGCAGGGGGGTGGGATACTGTAGGGGTGGGGGTGCAAGGGGGTTCAAGAGGGATATCCAGGGGGTGGTCTACTATAGGGGGGGGGTGCAAGGGGGTGTTCAAGGGGGTGAAAGGGGGCTATCCAGGGGGTGAAAGGGGGTGTGTAGGAGGGGAGGGGGTCAGGGGGGTGCAATGGGGATGTTCAAGGGGGTGCAAGGGGATATCTAGGGTGGTGAAAGGGGGTGTCTAGGAGGGGGGTGTAGGGGGTGTTCAAGGGGGCTATCCAGGGGGGGTGCAAGGGGGGGGGGGTGTTCAGGAGGGGGCGTCTGGGGGGGGGGTTGTCCAGGGGGGGTGTCCAGAAGGGGGGGTTTCCAGGAGGGAGGTGGGTCCAGGTGGGGGGGGGTGGGATATCCAGGGGGTGTCTAGGTGGGAGGGGTGTCTAGGTGGGAGGGGTGTCCATGAGGGGGGGGGGTCGGGGGCTGTCTAGGGGGCTTTGTAGGGGGTGGGCTACTGCATGGGTGGGGGGTGCAAAGGGTCTATTCAGGGGAGTGTGCTACTGTAGGGGGGAGGTGCAAGGGGGTGTTCAAGGAGGTTCAAGGGGCTGTCTAGGGGGCCTACTGTAGGGGGGTGTTCAAGGGGGGCAAGGGGGATATCTAGGGGGTGTACAAGAGTGGGTTCAAGGGGGGAATGGGTGTGCGGGGGGGGGGGGGGGGTTCTAGGAGGGAGGCATGGTGTCCAGGTGGGAGGGGGTGTCCAGAAGGGGGGGGGGGGGGGGTTGGGGGCATGGGGGTGCAGGGGGGTGTTCAAGGGGGTGCAAGGGGGTTGTCCAAGGGAAGCATGGGGGTGCAGGGGGTGTTCAAGAGGCTATCTAGGGGGTGTAAGGGGGCTGTCTCGGGGGGGCATGGGGTGTAGGGGGGGTGTTCAAGGGGGTTGTCTGGGGGGTTCAAAGGGGGTTGTCCAGGGGGGCATGGTGGTGCATGGGGGGTGTTCAAGGGGGTTGTCTAGGGGGTGCAAGGAGGCTATCCAGGTGGGTGTAGGGGGCTGTCTAGGGGGCATGGGGCTGCAGGGGGGTGTTCAAGGGGGCTGTCAAGGGGGGCATGGGGGTGCAGGGGGTACAAGGGGGATGTCTAGGGGGCATGGGGTGTAGGGTGTAAAGACCCATAATTTTTGTGTAATTTTTTTCTTAAATACATGGGAATTTTAGAAGTCCGTGAAAATTGACGACGCTTGATTCCGAGGCCCGGTGCGCCCAGAATCAATTTTTGACGTTTTTTTTCAGGTACATTCAGTAAACGTATGAGTGGTTTTTTATAACTTTTGAACCGGTGCTCAGAATTGAAATTCAAGTGCACTTTTGAACTCGCAAAACTAGTATTTTCTTAAGGATACTTTCACCTTGACAGCAGTTGGTCAAGAGTAGAAGATAGATTTTGGGTTTTCGTAGAAAGTAATAAAATAAAGTGAGTTTTCACTTTATTTTATTAGAGCCGTCATGTGGGTGTTTGGTGGTTAAAAACTCTTCATGGGGGTTGGAGGTGGGACCACCACACCTTAACCTCCCATGAGAGGTTATGGTGGTGGGGCCCACCTGAACATAACCTTATGCGAGAGGTTACCGCATGGGGACCACACGGGGCTTAACCCCCATATTGATGGAGGAGAGTAAAACCTCTCAACTCTCTCTCATTAATGAGGGAGAGCCTCTTCAACTCCCCTAATTAATTCCTTGTACCAACCCCTTGAATTAATTAAGGGGAGCCAATCTAATTAATTTAATTCTCCATTTGAATTTTGCGCCAACATCTAAAATAATAGACAAACTATTATTATTTTTTCTTGTCATTTTTCATTCGGTGGGAGCCTTTGATAGGAGAGCTTGGAAGAATTAGTGTTCTCCAATGACGAACCCCATATCCCAACGAAGAACAAAGAATGAAGAACGCCGACCTTCTTTGACTTCTTCCTTGAATCTTCAACCGTCAAGAGACGTCTTCGACGACTGACTTCCGCGACTCCGTCAACGAACAATGATCGATGATCAAAGGTAGGGGGTTGTTTTTTGTAATTATTCTTTCCTTTTATCTTCTTCGAATGAAAGGAATTGTTTCCATGGATTGTAAGAATAATTGAAGTTTACATTTCTTCCTCTTGATGAACCAATTGATACCACCCTAAACACGGAGGGTGCGGGCCAAACCAACATGGCCTGACCCCTCCGCCGATCTTGTTTATGATTGAACTTTGGTTTGGCGATGAAGAAATGTGGCAATGGAAGTGGCAACGACAAAGTCCGCGCTACCCACAACCTCTATGAACCGTGCCACCCTCGCGATGCTCCAGTGCTTTATGTTGAACCGCGGCCCTCCGGCCGAGCCACCCCGGCCGCACCGGTGCCGGCCTGCACCTCCCGGCTGCCGGCCCGCCTGGAAGCGTGCCTCCCAGCCACTGAACCACCAGGCCACATGCCTCCTGGCTGCCGGCCTGCCTGTCCACGTGCCTCCCGGCTACTGACTCTCCTAGTGGCACGCCTCCCGGCCGCCGGCCCACCTGGCTGCGTGCCTCCTGGCTGCTGAACCGCCTGGCTGCGTGCCTCCCAGCCACATCGGCCCACGATGGTCGCGCCCTGCCCAAACCAGCCGCCTTCCGGCCTCCATGCGCACCCAGTGCGCCTCTCCAAGCCAGCCCCCTTGCGGCCTCCTGGCTGAGCTGGTGACCCGTCTCCCTTGCGGCCTCCCGGCTGAGCCGGCGTCCCGACCCCCTCGCGGACTCTCGGCCGAGCCGGCGTCCCGGACCCCCTTGCAGTGTCCTGGCCGAACTGGTCCCATCCGCGCCCTCCGGACTGAGCCATACCGGCCCGCGCTCTCACGGTGCACCGGGCCGAACCGGCCCCGAGCCCGGGTTGGACCGCTCTCGCGGCCTGCTGGGATGGGCCCAGCGGGCCGGGCCAAACCCAACGGGCCGGACCACCCAACGGGCTAGGCAGAAACCATCAAGTCAACATGGGTTGACCTGAACCGGGTCAGCCTAGACTAAGTCGTGTCAGGTTAGTCCGACTGGGTCAGACTGGACCCAGGCCCACTACCGACCCCTTACTTTCTTTGGCCATATCTTTGGCATCAGACATCCATTTGACGATCCATCAGCGGCACTGGAAAACTTGGAGCATAGCCGTCCCTTTGAGTATACCCCACTAGAGTTCAAGGTTCAGTTGAGATATGGTCAGGTTGGATCGTACACGAATCCAACCGGGCCCTCGGGACTAAAAGGCTAATAACTCACAGATCGAGCGTCCGATTGACGCACCGTCTGTTGCGTTGAGACCCCTATGATGTGGAGGACCTTTGAGAAACTTCTTATTGGGACTTTATGGTAGTTAATGTATCAACACTCAGCTTGAGGAGTAGACCCTCCCGAAATCAAGCATGCTTCGTGAAAAACCATGTGGTTGGCTGTGCATTGATGACTGTTCCTGGATCCTGTGTGGGTTCGACAGCACTGAAGACTATTCTTGGATCCCATACAGATTTGACAGATCTGACTATTGTTCCTAGATCCTGTGTGGGTTCGACAGTTCTGGCTTCTGTTCCCGGATCTTGTGTGGGTTTGATAGAATAATTGTTCCTAGATCTAGTGTGGGTTCGACAGTTCTGACTTCTGTTCCTTGATCCTGTGTGGGTTCTACGGAATAATTGTTCCTGGATACTGTGTGGGTTCGAAAGTTTTGATTTCTGTTCCTAGATCCTATGTGGGTTCGACAGAATAGATGATTCAGTGGATCCATCTGATCATATCTATCTCTCTACAAAATTTGTATACCTGTGTGAGCTGAGTTAGTGACTTAGTGTTTTCCTCATGATTGAGATGGATTACTTGATAACTTAGGTATATGTATGGGCATATACCTAAGTGGGGTTATCTATTGATTTCATACTTTTTGGTTCATCCTTGTTGGATTTTGTGAGACCTTAAGGGTCTTAGGGTCCCTACTGAGTATCGTTATACTCACCCCTGCACAGGCTATGCCTGCACCTCGTTGTGTTGGATGAAAAAAACGGACAACGCTGAACGAGGCTGAGTGTAGGAGGATTAGACAGTACCCGGAGGTGGACCTCATGATGAGTTGGTACCCGAAGAATACTGACAGACGTGGAGTGCTGAGGAGGATATTTGTACCTACCCTTTAGGTAGGATCCATGGTGGATGATCCAGGAGCTGCTTTTCACCTTTCAACTGTTTTTGTCCTTTTTAGTTGTACTTGTACTTTTAGTTGGGCTTGTATTTCTGGCCCCTTTACTTTTCATCACTCTCTTGTTATACAATTTTACTTAGTGTTTTCCATCCATCTGTGTACTCTGTTGTGTGTGTTTTCAGTTATAAAGGAAATTCCTTCCCAGTTTAGGAATTTACACCTTTGGTGCTAGTCTCCATCCCCTAGCCTATGGAAGCGGGCTTGGGATAGTCACAGAACGGGCCCCGGGGGACGGGTCATGAAAAATTATTATCAGAGGAGTTAGTTCTACCGCAGAACTTAGGAATCTGATCTTTCTTTTCTGTGAAGCAATAGTGTTAAGGGTACTGAGTGTGGTTTTCAGTTCAGGGAGTCCAGTGTTGGTGCGGTGGCCGATTTATCCATACACCAGGACCCTGACTTCTGATTTTTGACTCAGTACATGAAAACACTGATTGCGTGTGTGTTTCAAGAGTTTTCTTAGTGATCTCTTTGATTCAGCTCACTAGGTATAACTTATTGACCATGGCACACCTGCTTCTTTATAGGATGCCTCCACGTAGATAGCCATCCAGGGTTCCAGGCTTTGTATGAGATAGTAGCCCACCGAGCGATGAGGCCTCGGTGCAGGGCCCTATCACAACAGGGGCACCAGTGGTACCACTACCCATTGGGCCACCGATGCCACCAGCCCCAATAGTAGAGAGTGCACGCCACCTGAGCACGTTGCATGAGTTCCAGTGCCAGAGGCCGCCCAGGTACAGGGGCGAGATGGACCCACAGGCAGCTGAGGATTGGCTGGAGGCTGTGGTGAGAGTCTTCATACTGGTAGGGACACTAGCAGATCTTATGGTGATCCTTTCTGCGAGTCTCCTTCAGGTAGCAGTAGAAAAATGGTGGAGCGTGGTGCTCCAGGTGCATGAAAAGGCGACACTACTCTGAGAAGACTTCAAGAGCCTGTTTCGGGCATAGTTTTTCCCAGCCACCCTACATGCGGTACGAATACAGGAGCTACTGCATCTACAGCAGGGTAGCATGACGGTGGCATAATACTCAGCGAGGTTCACCGACCTCTCATGATACTCCACAGATATGGTGTGTGACCCATTCTTCAAGGCTCGAAACTTCGAGCAGGTTCTTAGGAGAGAGATCAGGGCTTCAATGATCTCCATTATCATCCTAACACAGGAGGGGGCGTTAGAGCGAGCCCTCTTAGTGGAGAGTTTCCTTGCTGAGCAGTCACCAGTAGCGAGACCCACCACCGGGCGTCACGTAGTGGAGTCTTTTGCAGCTAGCAGTAGACAGATTTCGTAGAGGTCCATGTGGACCAGAACATCCGGTGGACGACCTCAGGACTCGGGTTCTATTGTGCGAGGCACATGAGACAGAGCAAGTCATTCGAGGAACATGCAGTGTTTCACATGCGGCAGGCAGGGTCACATGGCTCGTGACTATCTGAACCACCATTCGGATGATCAGAAGATAGTTGAGGGACCTCCCAGGTAGAGTCATAGGTTCGATCGAGGCGATCCGTAGGGCGCAGTCGGACGTGGCAGAGGAGCTGGTCGTGCAGCTGGCGGTGGACGACGTTACGAGGTGTTACCACCACCACCAACAGGAGGTCCACCCCAACCATAGGGAGTAGGTGGAAAAGGGAGATATCTGCTCTAGGCAGTTGAGGCTTATGATCATGGATCTCCGGAGATGATTTGAGGTATGATATGTGTCTACTCCACCTTGGCTGTAGTTCTTATAGACACAGGTTCCAGTCACTCTTTCATTTCTACTACCCTCGTTCGGAGCTCGAAGATTCTGACAGTGATGTTGGCTCAATCCTTACGAATAGAGACTCTTATGGGAGTAGACTTGATGATCACACACTGGTGCCAGCAGTGTGAACATACTCTAGGAGGTGGTAGCTTCAGCTGGGATCTCCTCATAGCGGCGTCAAGGCCTTACGATGTCATCTTTGGTATGGACTGGTTATCTACAGTCCATACTCAGATCGACTATATTATGCACAAAGTACGGTGTGTCTGCATGGATGGGACCAGTTTTACCTTCACCGGTGAGAAGGGATCCTTTTCAGCACAGGACAGACTTACTCAGAGGAGGGTGCAACCGATCACTCATCAGTTGGTCTACCTTACCCTCAGAGCGGTAGATGTGGAGAGTCCGAGCTATCCTATAGTGGTGGACTAGTACACGAATGTTTTCCCTGATGATGTCCCAGGTCTACCTCCTCACAGAGAGGTGGAATTTTACATTGAACTGTACCCTAGGACGACACCGATATCTACACCAGTGTATCGGATGGCTCCCATGGAGCTTCGCGAGCTACGGGTACAGTTGGAGGACTTGCAGGGAAAGGGATTCATTTGGCCCAGCGTTTCTCCCTGGGTAACCCCAATTCTATTAACCAAGAAGGTGGATGGGAGCTTGAGGCTTTGTGTCGACTACCGTCACCTGAACTAGGTTATCGTGAAGAAAAAGTACCCACTCCCAAGTATTGACGACCTCTTTGATCAGCTGAAGGGGGCACGATGGTTCTCGAAGATAGACCTCAGATCAGGCTATCACCAGCTCAGAGTTCGAGATGAGGATGTGCAGAAGACGACCTTCAGGTGTCGGTATGGACACTATGAGTTCTTGGTTATTCCTTTCAGTGTAACCAGCTCTCCATCATTATTCATGGGTCTCATGAACATGATTTTACAGCCATTCCTCAATCGCTTTGTCATAGTCTTCATCAATGACATTCGGTTCTACTCGACTACTGAGGAGGAGCATTCCTACCATTTTCAGGTAGTAATAGACACACTCTGAGAGCAAAAGCTTTATGGTAAGCTCTTGAAGTGTCAGTTTTGGATCTGAGAGGTTCACTTTTTGGGACATTTCATCTCGAAGGCTGGAGTTTCAGTGGATCCAGTGAAGATTGAGGTGGTACTTGCTTGGGAGCCACCGAGGAGTGTGACGGAGGGTCAGAGTTTCCTGGGTTTAGCTGGATATTATCAGAGGTTCGTACCAGACTTCTCCAGATTTGCAGCACCACTATCATCCTTGATGAATAAGGGGAAACCCTTCCTATGGTCGGAGAGATACCAGCAGATCTTTCAGGAGCTAAGGTAGAGGATAATTAGTGCCCCCATCTTGAGGCTTCCAGAGGAGGGCATAGGGTATGTAGTCTACTGTGATGCATCAAGGACTGGACTTGGGTGTGTCCTGATGCAGGAGCGAGCAGTGATCGCATATGGTTCTCTACAGCTGAGACAACATGAGAAAAACTACGCTACCCATGACATGGAGTTAGCAGCATTGGTCTTCGCCTTGAAGATGTGGCGACACTATCTAATGGGCGAGCATTTTACAGTCTACTCTGACCACCAGAGTCTCAGGTATATCTTCTCTTAGAAGGACCTGAACCTGATACAACAACATTTGATTGAGTTCCTCTAGGACTATGACTTCAAGATAGTCTATACTCCTGGGAAGGGGAATGTTGTAGCCAATGAACTCAGTAGGAGATCTGGTATACAGCTGTTAGGAGAGGCGATAGAGTAGCTGGATGCTTTATAGATATCCTTTGTGGACTGAGATGGAGCAACTTTCCTTTAGTCTCTTACAGTCACTCCTCCACTTATTCAGTGAGTTAGGGAGGCACAACGTAGAGACGCTAACTGCGAGACACGACATGCTCAGTTATCCATAGGGCAGGCACCTGATGGATTTTCTGAAGGTGGGAAGAACGTCATCCTCTTCAAAGGACATACTATGGTGCCAATTTCACTTCAAGAGGAGGTGTTGAGGGATTTCCACACATACCCTCTAGAGGTATATCCAAGAGTGGCGAAGATGTACTAGGACCTTCGACAATAGCACTGGTGGCTAGGTATGAAGAAGATAGTAGCATATTTTGTCTCTCTATGCCTCACTTATCAGCAAGTGAAGGCAGAGCATCAGGTACTAGCATGCTTGGTTCAGCCTTTAGAGGTCCCATAGTGGTAGTGGTATAGAATATCCATGGACTTTGTGACAGGTCTTCCACGTATGTCCAGGGGACATGACTCTATATAGGTGATCGTCGACCGACTCACCAAGTCAGCCCACTTCCTACCGATCAGAGAGCAGGGTTCAGTAGAGATCTTGGGACACCTCTATATGCAAAAGATTTTGCGGCTACATGGATTACCTTCTTATATTATCTCTGATCGTGACACATGATTTACATCCCGGCTATGGAAGGGGTTTCAGGAGGCTTTCGGGACGTAGATTCGTTTGAACACCACCTTCCATCCTTAAATGGATAGTCAGACTGAGTAGACCATACAGACCCTCGAGGACATGCTACATGCTTGTGTCCTTGACTTCGGTCACAGCTAGGAGGATCACTTACCTTTGGTGGAGTTTGCCTACAACAACAGCTATCACTCCACTATAGGGATGAAACCTTTTGAGGCCTTATACGGGTGACCTTGCAGATCACCCTTGTGCTGGAAAAACCCTGGGGAGTCAGCACTTGTGGGACCAGAGATGGTATGAGCTACCACAGAGAAGTTAAAAATCATCTAGGAGTGGATGAAGACTAAAAAGTGCAGGCAGAAGTCGTATACTGATAGGATACAGAGACCTCTAGAGTTCAAGGACGACGATCACATCTTCCTATGGGTCTCACCTCGACGAGGTATATGGAGATTTGTCCAAGGTGGTGATTTATCTCCACATTTAATTATACCTTTTCAGGTCCTCAGCAGAGTTGGCGAGGTGGTATAACACTTATCTATTCCACCTCAGTTGCACCGGGTGCATGACGTCTTCCACGTATCCCAACTGAGGAGATATGTGCACGACCCTTCACACATCATCGACCATGGAGAGATAGACGTCGAAGTTACAGAGGTTCCAATGGAGATTGAGGATCGATATGAGTGGGTCCTACATGGATAGTCGATACCTCTGGTGCGTGTTCGTTGGCAGCACAAGAACCTCTAGGAGAGCACATGGGAGCAGGAGGCTCAGATTCATGCTCAGTACCACCATTTGTTCCCTTAGTTAAAGTTGTATCTTATGGGGACGTAAAGTCCTGAGGTGGGGAGAATGTAAAGACTCGTAATTTTTGTGGAAATTTTTTTCTTAAATACATGGGAATTTTACGAGTCCTCAAAAATTGACGACGCTTGATTCGGAGGCCCGGTGTGCCCAAAATCAATTTCTGAAGTTTTTTTGGCTACATTTAGTAAACGTACGAGTGGGTTTTTATAACTTTTAAACCAGTGCTCGGAATTGAAATATGAGGGCACCATTGAACTCACAATGCCAATATTCTTTTAAGGAGACTTTCACCTCGACAACAGTTAGTCGAGAGTAGAATATAGATTTTGGGTTTTTGTGGAAAGTAATAAAATAAAGTGAGTGTTCACTTTATTTTATTAGATCCACTATGTGGGTGTTTGGTGGTTAAAAACTCCTCATGGGAGTTGGAGGTGGGACCACCACACCTTAACCTCCCGTGACAGGTTATGGTGGTGGGGCCCACCCAAACATAACCTCCCACGAGAGGTTACCACGTGTGGACCACACAGGGCTTAACCCCCTAATGATGGAGGATATTAAAACCTCTCAACTCTCCCTCATTAATGAGGGAGATCCTATTTACCCCCCTAATTAATTCCTTGTTCCAACCCCTTGAATTAATTAAGTGGATCCTATCTAATTAATTTAATTCAACATTTGAATTTCGTGCCAACATCTAAAATAATAGACAAACTATTATTATTTTTTTCTTGGCATTTCTCATTCAGTGGGAGCCTTTAAGAGGAGAGCTTGGGAGAATTAGTGTTCTCTAGTGAAGAACCCCATCTCCCAACGAAGAATAAAGAATGAAGAACATCGACCTTCTTTGACTTCTTCCTTGAAGCTTCAACCGTCAAGAGACATCTTCGATGACCAACTTCAATGAATCCTTCAACGAATAATGATTGACGATCAAAGGTAGGGTTTTTTTTGTAATTCTTCTTTCCTTTTATCTTCTTCAAATAAAAGGAATTGTTGCGGTGGATTGTAAGAATAATGGAAGTTAAAATTTCTTCCTCTTGATGAACCAATTGATACCACCCTAAACACGGAGGGTGAGGTCCAAACCAACATGGCCCGACCCATCCGCCGATCTTGTTTATGATTGAAGTTCGGCTTGGCGATGAAGCAACGAGGCGACATAAGTGGCGACGACAAAGGCCGCGCTACCCTCGACCTCCGTGAACCGCGCCACCCCCACGGTGCTCCGGTGCTCCGGGCCGAACCGTGGCCCTCCGGCCGAGCCACCTTAGCCGCACCACCACCGGACCATGCCTCTCGACTGCCGGCCCACCTGGCCGCGTGCCTCCCAGCCGCCGAACCGCTTGGCAGCATGCCTCCCGGCCGCCGCACCTCCCGGCTTCTGGCCTGCCTGGCCGTGCACCTCCCGGCTGCAGGCCCACCTTGCCGCATGCCTCCCGGCCACCAAACCTCATGGCCACATGACTCCCCAATCTGGCCCCCTTGCGGTCTCTCAGCCGAGCCGACAACCCATCTCCCTTGCAGCCTCCCAGCCGAGCCAGCATCCCGACCCCCTCGCGGCCTCCCGGCCAAGACGGTGTCCCAGCCCCCTCGTGGCCTCCCAGCCGAGCCAGAATCCTGGCCCCTCGCGGCTTCCCAGCCAAGTTGTTGTCCCGACCCCCCGCGGTACCCTGGACAAACCGGCCCTTACCGCTCCCTCCAGACCGAGCTACGCTCTCGCGGTGCACCAAGACGAACTGTCCCCAAGCCAGGGCCAGACCACTCTCGCGACCTGCTAGGCTGGGCTCAGTGGTCCAGGCCAAACCCCACGGGCCGGCCCACCTAATGGGCCAGGCTGGACCCATCGGGTCAGCACGGGTGACACGAACCGGGTTAGCCCAAAGTAAGTCAGTTCGGGTCGGTCCGACTGGGTCGGACCGGACCCGGGCCCACTATAGACCCTTTACTTTCTTCGGCCATATCTTTGGAACCGGATTTCCGTTTGATGAATCCATTAGCGGCACTGGAAATCTTGGAGAATAACCATCCCTTTGATTATAACCTACTGGAGTTCGAGGTTTAGTTGAGATACGGTCAGGTTGGATCGTACACAAATCTAACCGGGCCCCTGGGACTAAAAGGCTAATAAATCACAGACCAAGGGTGTTGAGACCCCTATGACATGTCATAACTTTGAGATAATTATTGGTAATTCATGGTAGTTGATGTATTGACACTCGGCTTGAGGAGCAGACCTTATCGGAATCAAGCATGCTTCGTGCAGAACCCTGTGGCTGGCTATGCCCTGACGACTGTTCCTGGATTCTGTGTGGATTTGACAGCACTGGTGACTGTTACTGGATCCTGTGTGGGTTCGACAACACGGAATACTGTTTCTGGATCCCATATGGATTCGACAGCTCTGACTACTGATCCTGGATCCTGTGTGGGTTCGACAGTTCTGACTTCTGTTCCTGGATCCTATGTGGGTTCGACAGAATAACTGTTCCTGGATCCTATGTGGGTTCGACAGTTCTAACTTCTGTTCTTGGATTCTGTGTGGGTTCGATAGAAAAACTATTCCTGGATCCTATGTGGGTTCGAAAGTTCTGATTTCTATTCCTGGATCCTATGTGGGTTTGATAGAATAGATGATTCAGTGGATACATATGATAATCTCTATCTCTCTACAAAAGTTGTATACCCATGTGAGTTGAGTCAGTAACTTTGTGTTTTCCTTGTGATTGTGATGGATTACTTGATAACTTAGGTACATGTATGGGCATATACCTAATTGGGGTTATATGTTGATTTCATACTTTGTGGTTCATCCTTGTTGGATTTTATGATACCTTGAGGGTCTCGGGGTCCCTACTGAGTATCGTTATACTCACCCCTACATGGGATATGCCCACACCTCGTTGTGTTGGATGAAGACGAAAGACAACGCTGACTGAGGCCGGGTGTACAAGGACTGGACAGTACCCAGAGGTGGAGCTCATGATGAGTCGGTACCTGGAGGAGACTGATGGATGTAGAATGTTGAGGAGGCTATCTATACCTACCCTTCAGGTAGGATCCATGGTGGACGATCCAGGAGATGCTTTTCACCTTTCAGCTATTTTTTTCCTTTTCAATTGTACTTGTACTTTCAGTTGGGCCTGTATTTCAGGCCCATTTACTTTTTATAACTCTCTTATTATACAGTTTTACTTAGTGTTTTCTATCCTGCTGTGTACTCTGTTGTGTGTGTTTTCTGTTATAAAGGCAATGCCTTCCCAGTTTATGGATTTACGCCTTTGGTGCTAGTCGCCAACCCCTGGCCTATGAAAGGTGGGCTTGGGGTAGTCACGACATGGGCCCTGGGGGATGGGTCATGACATAGGGGGGTGTTGGGGGGGGATGTGGGGGTGTTTTTTATGAAATGGTAAGTCCTATAGCCACAGTTTTAAACCATGGCTGAATCCATATATCCATAGTTTAAAACTGTGGAAATAGGCCCCATGTGGCTTAATGTTCTGTGATGGTTTCAAACCATGGACATAGGTCTTGCCCTATAGTTATACCAATACAAGCCATGGTCCATTGAACTATGGCTATAACCTATAGCCATAGTTTTTGGGCTTATATCCACAGTTTCAAACCATGGGTATAACATAAATTTCCAGTAGTGGATGAATATACCAGAGAATATATCTGGTAAAATGAAACTTGATATCACCTATCATAAAAAAAATTACATAAATATCATTATAAATAATCTTTTATAACTTAGAAATTCTCAGTAGTATTTATAAATGAAAAAATTTAACCAGTACCTTTTGGTCAACCTCAATATCCTTTACAATCATTTTTAGAATCTGGGTTGAGTTGAAATGAAAAAAAACAATACCTTTAGATTTATGATTTTGTATTCAATAGATGTAACATTTAAGTGAAAAAATCCTTCATAGTGACATTGTTTTTTTTCAATTTCTGTAATATAAACATTAAATTCCTTATCATTTACCCATGAAACAATATTGTCCTCTATATATACTAAACTAAAATGATAATTTTTATAAAACTCCATTACTTATCTATCAAAACCATTTATATATTTTATTCATTGAAAAGTAATTCTAACCCTTAAAAGTCTAGAGAGTTCATTAGTAGAAGATTCGTCTAATACATCCGTTCAAAATATACAACTTTTTATTGATAAATTTTTCTGAAGGTTATGCATTGATGATTCAATTATCATAGTTTTCCTTAATTTTCCTTCTTATTCTTCATCATTATTAACAATATAAGTGTTTGAGGATTAGATTCTTTGATTCTAAAGAGAAAATGTGTGCTCTGGAATTCAAAATCATTTGAATACTGAGGGTTTAAGTGAGTGGTGGGGGGTGACTATTTTGGGCGACATTGGTTTTGGTTTCTCTATCCAAAAAATCATAGTAATTATTATTTAGTTTTTGAAAAGGTGGGTTTTCAAAAATAATAATTTCTCATTTTAGTAAATAAATAGAAAGAAATAGAATAAAATAAATAAAATCATTAATTAAAAATTAAAGAAAAAAATTAAAAAAAATTATTTAAAATTAATTATATATAACCCCCCTTAATGAATTCAAAACTATAAATGGGATGTGGTTCAATAAAAATATCAGAATTTTTATATTCAGTATTGAAATTTTATAAAGAAATATCATTTTTTAGAACCTAATCTCTTATAAAATAATGTCTTATATCAATATTCAAAGTTCTAGAGTAACTTACAAGTTTTTTTGAAATATTTATTATACTAGTATTGTCACATATAATAGGAATATTGTTGAAATTAAGTCAAAAGTGTTGTAATGTGTGTTTCTTCAACAACACTTATGCACAAAATATTATAGGAAATATATATTATCTATCAACTATTAACGGAGAAACTGAATATTGTTTCTTACTTGACCATGAAACTAAAGACTTCCCTAAATAGTGGCTGGTTCCTGATATACTTTTTATATCTAATCTATAACCTCCAAAATCAACATCTAAATATTAAATTAAATTAAAATAATATGTTTTTGGATAAACTAGAGATTGAAAAATAGTTTTTTTAATATCTAAAAATTCATTTAATAGGAGTAATATGAGATTCATTTGGGTTTTATTGAAATATAACACATACAAAAAACAAAACATAATTTATGGTCTGTTAATAGTAAGATATAATGATATTTGAGTCATACCTCTATATAAATTATTGTCAAGTGGTTTTATAGCTTCATCCAAATCATGTTTTGCATTTGTAAATATGGGAGTAGTATACGTATTAATGTTTTCTAGTCCAAAAATTTTCAATAAATCAATAATATATTTTCTTTATTTTAATTCATTTTTATAATCATTTTGATAGATTTTAAATCCAAAAAGAAATTTATTTCTTCCATCATACTCATTTCCAATTATTTTTTCATAAGACTATAAAAATAATTACTAATATTTTTATTTGTTCAACCAAAAATAGGATCATCTATATAAATTTGTAGTAATAATAAATTAGATTTTTTTCTTAGGAAGGTTAGGATCTTCTAAAACTAAAGAAAAACCATTTTCTAATAGAAAATAACATAACCATTCATACCATTTTCTAGGTTCTTTTTTAAGTCTATTAATATATTTAGTAAGTTTAAAAACTAATTTTTTTTATAAGGATTTTAAAAACATGTTGGTTGTTAAATATAAACTTCCTTGATTCAATATATATCTAGAAAAGATGATTTTACGTCTATCTAATATAATTTAAAATTAATATGAGATGTATAAGCTAGAAGGATTCTAATTGATTCCAATATAGAAACAGGTGTAAATGTTTCATCATAATAAATTCCTTCTTCATGGTGGTTTCATTTAGCTATTAATCTAGAATTATTTCTAGTAATTATTACTTGGAAATATTGTTTATTTATAAAAATTAATTTCATTCTTATTACTATATGATGGGTTGTTCTGTTAACTAATTCCCAAAATTTGTTTATACTAAATTGGTTATGTTCTCCATGCATATCCATTAGCCAACCTTCATCTTCTAATGATTCTTCTATAGTATTAGGTTCTAATTAAGATAGTAAGGAAGAGAATTCAAATATGTTTCCTATATTGCTTCTAGTTCTTACTCAAATATCTATATCTTCTATAATATTTTAAAAATGGTGATACTTTAAGGTTCTATGTTGTCTAGATAAGACACATTCGGGTTCATCTATTTCATGTTCTTTTAAACTAGACTAAATATCATTTATTTTATTTTCAAAATCAATATTAAGTGAATCAAGTCTCATGTTTTCTAAAGATTCAACAAAATCATCTATTTTATTTTTCCTTTTATTAAAAGAATCACATTCATCAAACTTCACATGAATAGATTCATTATCAATCCTTTAATTTTTATTATACATTGTATAAGATTTAGAGGTATCATAATATCCTAAAAATATTACTTCATCAGCCTTTGGATCAAAATTTTCAAGGTTTTCCTTACTATTAAGGATATATACCTTGCATCCAAACACTTAAAATTACACGACATTAGGTTTTATGTTATTCTATTGTTCAAAGGTTGTTATTTTAATAAGGGGTTTTATTAAATCTCTATTCATGACATGACAAAAAATTTTTATATCTCCTTCCAAAAAATAGGTTGGAATACTATATTCATTTAATATAGTTCTTAAAATATCTTGAATAGTTCTATTTAATCATTTTATAATTCCATTCTTTGGAGGTTTTCATGGTTCAGAGAAGGTTTGTTTAAAACCTAAATCTGATAAAAAAAATTAATCTCTTGATTCTAAAATTCACCACCATGAAAATTTTAATTAGATTATTTTAAAATATTTGTCATTTTTTAATAATTAAAAAAAACCATCAAAAAAATAGAAAACCTCACTTTTAAGTTTTATAAAATAAACCCATGTATATCATAAAAATTCATCAATAAAAACAAAAACAAATAATATTCCATGAAATAATTCTACTCTCGATTATGAAAACGAATCCATGAGGATAAGTTTAAGTGGTGTGGGTTTTGAAACTTTGTTAATTGATTTGAAGGATGATCTTTGTTGTTTTTAAAATTGACACGCATCACAGAATATATTGTTATCAAATTTATAATTATGAATATAAGAAACTAAGTGTTTCTTAGATAATTTATATAATTTAAATATATTTCAATGGATAAGTCTCATATCAAATATCCATGATTCATTTGTCTTAATTGAAATCATGACTATGGGATTGGAATAAATGAACACCTACCTCAATTTGATGATGAATGATCACCAAATGGAAATCCCCAAATTTTTAATGGCACAAAAAAATAGAACATGATCTGTATCTAAAACACTAAATCAAGATCAAACAAATCAAGATCCTTTAATTATAGAAATAGAGAAGAATGGGAGAATAACGTGAAGACAACTGAGATGAGATCCTCTTACTAAGAGGGGTGAAGATCTTCGATCTAGGCTTTGAATCATGAATAAATAAGGTTGAGAAGGATTGTAATATATATGGGAGGCTCATAAATCATGAGGGGATTATTTTGGTTCGAGTTTGGGTTAAATAGGGTGAGTTTTAGAGGTTCGAGGAATTTAAAGTATAATTTTCAGGTGAATTAAAAATTTGTGTACGGTTAGTTGGGTAGGGGAACATGTTTTCTCTAACTGTGCACCTTAACCATGCACTAGTTATAGGTGGTTCATGGTTTATCCTTTTAGGGAACATAGTTGTAAAAACCATGATCTAATCATACAAAAGCTCTGTATCCAAGGTTTCATGATTAAGGAAAATCGTGTGCCACCCATGCATTGTCCTCCTTTTAATTTTTTCTCATTTTTTCACCCAAAAACACCCCAAAGTAAAAAACCAAATTAAAATTCCTTAACCCGAGGAAAAGGAGTACCTATAAATGAGCCCAAGAAATATCTAGAAATGATCAGGATCTTTCAATCTCCCCACCTTATAACAGATCATCCTTGAGTTGTACTCCCAAGAATCTCTAAGATTCCAAGTCAAAAATATTGGGCCAATGAGACCTAATATTTATTTCCATTTCCCATTTTTCCTCCGACACATTTCCATGTTTCCACAATAAAAAAACTATCGGCACTATATTTACTCTCAACACTTTCTCACTGCAATCCAATACACGTATCAAATGATCCTCAAAGGATGCATTTGTCTCAAAATCAACACCATTCACATTGGTCACATGATAAGGGTCATGGTGATACTTCTAAAGTTGTAACATATGGAAAACATCACGCATGTCATTGTATATCTATGGAAGAGCCAATCGATATGCCAATGACCTGATCCTCTCCACAATATAAAATGGTCCAACAAAACTGGGCACCAACATTCCTTGTCTTCGTATCCTATGGTGAACCAACCTAGGTGACACCTGAACGAATACATGATCCCCCTCTGTAAACTCTAGGGATCTCCGTTTACCATCAGCATACAACTTATGTCTAATCTGAGCCATATCCATATACTTATTAATCCTTTGAACCTGTTCTAACTTCTCTTTCATGAGACTCGGTCCCAACAAATCTAACTCACCCTCCTTCATCCAGCATAGATGTGATCTACATGGCCTACCATAAAGTGACTTATATAGATCCATCTGAGTAGTTTTTTGATATTTTTTGTTATATGGGAACTCCACTAAATCTTAGTGCTTATCTTAAGACCCACCAATGTCAAGAACACAAGATCACATCACATCCTCAAGCACCTATATAGTACACTCTGACTGCCCATCTCTATGAGGGTGGAATGTTATACTCAATAGAATCTATGTAAAAAATTCCTTATGTAAGACCTTCCAGAAGTGTGAAGTAAATTAAGAGTCCCAGTCTAAAACAATAGTCTTTGGCACCCCATGTAGATGGACTATCACTTGAACATACAGTTCTCCCAACTACTCCATTGAGAAAGTCTCCCATATAGGAAAGAAATGTGCTAACTTTGTCATTCTATCCACAATAACCCAAATAGCACCATTCTTCTAAGGCATATTTGGGAGACCCACCACAAGATCCATTGTCACATTGTACCACTTTTATTCTAGAATAATAAATTTTTGTAACAAACCACCAGGTTGTTGATGCTCAGCCTTCACCTATTTACTGGTGTAGTATCATGTCACGAACCCCGTTATCTCCTTTTTCATGCCCATACTCCAAAACTGTCATTGTAGGTCACAATACATTTTTGTCACACCTATATGTATTCCCCATTTCAAGGAATGAAATTCATGCATTGGATCCTCCTGCATCCTGGTAGGTACAACAATTAGATTCCTAACATAGATGATATCATCCTCATCGATGGTCCAATCTGAAGGTGTATCCCCACCATTAAGTCTTTACCTCAAGGTTAAACATTCTGGATCCTAATACTTGATATCCCTAATCCATCTCAAAAAATTTATACTCTACTGAAACTAATACAAGAGTCATATGATTCCGACTCTTTTAAATCACTGCATGCCTCTCATCTAGCAGAGTCGTCATCATCCACTTGTCATTAGACTCATGAATAGCCTTGTCCATGTTTTTCTTCTTAAGGCATCAACAACAATATTTATTTTCCCATGAATATATGCTAATTAAAAATCAAATAAATGCATATACTCAAACCATCTCCACTACTGAAGATTCAAATCCCACTGTCAGAAGATATACCTTAATCTCTTATTATCATTAAACACCGTAAAAATCTCACACAACAGATAATACCTCTAACACTTCATAGTATAAACCAATGAGACCAAATCAAGGTCATCCATAGTATAGTTACATTTATTTGGGCTCAACTTCCAAGACCCATATGCCACAAATCGATCTCCCTACATCAACACTACTCCAAGACCTATCCCAGAAGCGTTAAAAAAATTCCATTTACTCCCCACCTGGCTCGGGTAGGATCATGATTGGTGTTGATGTCAAACACTTCTTAAACTCCGAGAAAGTATCCTCACATGATATAGACCATTTTAACTTTATCCCTTTCTTTTTCAATCCCAAAAATGGTGCTTCCAATCGAGAAAAGTCTTGAATGAACCTTTAAAAACACCCAGCTAACCACAGAAAGATACAGATATCAAATATGTTCTTAAGATGTTCCTAAGAAATAACTACCTAGACCCTCTTTGGGTCTACAGGAACACCTTACTCTGAGATGATGTGACCCAATAAGTGTACCTAATCAATCTGAAACTAACACTTAGATATATTATCATATAGTCGATGCTCTCTCGGTGTACTCAAGATGATGTCAAGATGTTGGGCATGCTAGTCATGAGTATTGTATTACACCAAGATGTCATCCACAAACACTACCAAAAACTGATCTAGGCATGGGTGGAATATTCTTCTCATCAAGGATATAAACATTTCTGGTGTGTTAGTCAACCCAAATGGAATCACAAAGAACTAATATAGGCCATATCTAGTTCTAAAAGTATTCCTTGGTATATCATAAGTTATAACTCTCAACTGATGATACATAGATCTCAGGTAAATCTTGGAAAAGACACAATATCCTATCGAATGGTCAAAAAGATCATCCATTCACAGAAGAGGATATTTTTTCTTCACTATCATCTGGTTCAACTTACAATAATCGATACATAAGCACAAACTCATGTTATCCTTCTTTTCAAACAACATAGGTGATCCCCAACACAACATACTCATAAGGATAAAACCCTTATCCATAAACTCATCTAGCTGATTCTTGACATCTTATAGTTCTATCAGTGCCATTCTATCTAGTGGAATAGAAAATGGTTTATCTCCTGTCATGATCTCAATAGTAAACTCCACATCTTTCTCAGGTGGAAGAATTGAGAAGTCTTTAGGAAATGTATCTTGAAATTGTTTCACTACTGGTGGAAAGCTACCATGTGTTACACCCCCGTCATCTAGTATTAGACTAGAAACCTGAGTTGTGAGATCTCCCAGTTACTGAATAATTAGATCTACTCAGCCTACTTGGATATCCCATTCCCTATGGTGAATACAACTGTTACCCTGAGGAGACATAAAGGTCACTCTCCTTCAGTAACAATCAATGTGGTCTTAGAAATCCACTAACCAGTCCATAGCAAGAATTAGATCAAAACATGACATTTCTAGGATGTATAGATCCCATAGAAAATGATACTCTACAACTTCAAGAGAATATACCTTTCCCAAGTAGGCGTCCCTAGACTGAATTCCCAATGGCGTTTCTATCATTGACACCCTGTGTCACACCCTGACCTATCTTTTATTTAATTTTATACTTTTATTTGACTTTTAAAATTTTTTTGGGGTCCGGGTTGAGTCTCGGATGAAAAAATTTTGAGTTATGTAAAAAAATGCACATTTTTGAGTTGACTTCGCTGAGCTCTCGGACAGAGCATGTTTAGGATACCCTGTGCAGCTTCTCCCATGCAACGACACGACCTACTTATCTTTGGAAAATTAAAAGGAGAATATTTTGTAATTTGATGTGTTATTTATTATTGTTAATAATTTTATTATTATTGAAGTGAACTAAATATTTATATTATTTATATTTTATAGGTATGATTATTATTATTCTTATTAATATTATTATTAATAAGACTTTATTATTATTATTATTACTACTACTACTTTAGGCCAATGCACGGGCACCACACGGCTAGTAGAAGCCATGTAGTCAGCCCGAGTACCGCGGGGTTGTGAATTTTGAGTCGGCCAAAGAAAAGTGAATTAAATGTGTTGAAGAGAAAAGAATAAAAATTAAAAGTTATTTAAATAATATTATATTATAATTAAAGAATTTTTATTATTAAAGTTATTATTTTTACCATTTTCATATTATTATTAAAGTTTTATTATTATTAGGTGCATTATTAATATTATTATTATTAGTGTTATTATTATTATAGATTAAAATTATTATTATTGTTGTTTTGTTTTTATTTGATTTTCTTTCTTTTTTTCCCTTTTTTTTAACTCTAGAAACCTCCATTTTTTTGGTCCCTCTCCCTTTGCTCTCCCCCTTCCACACACCACCACCCTCATCCTCTCCCTTTTCCTTCCCCCGCACGGTGCACCTTCCTTGCATCACAACCCCACCTCACCTCCAGCGGCCCCTCCACCTCTTACCCACAGCCCCAGGCCTCCCTTCTCCCTGTTGCAGCACTGTAGCGCCCTCCCTGCTTCGCCCGCCCTTCTCCGACTTCCCTGTACCCTACTCCACCTCCTACACCAACCATGATGCTGCTCGCCCAACCAGCTGGCTCCTCCTATATGACCCCCTCCGCTCTTACGTGTGGTGCGTACTGCTCCCAACTGCGCCTAGTCTGGTGACCCCCCTGCAGCAGCCCGTCTCCAGCCACTCCCCCCTACAGCGCGACCCCCTACACCCCTGGTTCTCCTCTCGTTGCAGCACCCAGCAGCCACCGTGTCTCCATCGAAACTACGCGCCACCCTCCCGTCTGGCTCCTGAACCCCTCTGCCTCCTACCGTGCAAGTTTTAGTGCCTTTCCCTCCTCCAAGCACCCCCAGAACCTCCCCATCTCCCTTTTCCAGCAGCACCACAACTCCCCGCTTGACCAACCTCCCTGCGCATCCCCCTCTCTGTGCCTCCACTGGCCTGGCGACCCCCTATATAGCACCCCAACCACACCCTCCGCACACCCACCTTCATGATCACCCCTACTCAACGCGCCTCCATCCAGCTTGGGGCCGACCGACCTGTGAGACCCCCTATCTGACAGTTTGTTTTCTTCCCGTCGACCGACCATTTTTCAGCCAGTGACCCCTCCATTGGTGTTGTCGCCGCCTCTTTCCAACACGTAATCTTGTTAGCACACATATCCACCTCGGCGCACCTTTTGTACGATGGTCACATGACCTCCTAGCTGGGCTGCACCCACTTTTAGCGTCCTCGCTGTCCGTTTTTGTTTGTCACACGATTCCACTGATTGGGCACACTCTGTGCCGACCTCTGCCCCTTCAAATTTAGAGGTACTCAAACTCTTGTATGACATAATTTCAATTAATATTAAATAATTATTTTTGGTTTGGAGTATATTTATTTTATAAGAAATTATGTGATATTGTAGATAATTTTTTTATTTGGTTAATTATTTCGCCTAAATTATTAATTCAGCATATTTTTATGATTAATTGGTGTAGTGCGAATTACGTTTCAAAAACATGTCGAGCTGGTTATTTTTGCACTGTTTTTTTTGTTGGGGCTGTTTTAAGTCCATGTTTATGTGTTTTTAGTTGTTTGTGAGGTTGTTGCAGCATGTCGGTGAGGAAAATCATGATACTATGATCATCATCTTGTGCATGTTTGCGCGCCTTTGCGAGGTGTGTCACATCATTGTTTTCGAGCTACAAATTGATTTAGGTCCCCCACTGCACTTGCCTTTAAATTCAGAATTTATTAATTGCTTGATATTTTATTAATTTTTTTAAATGGGAAATAATATAATATAATCATTTTTTAAATGATTACTTTGTTTAAAAAGATCCATTTATTTTATACACGAAACTTGAAATATTTTCTTGATAAACGGACACTCAGTAGTGAAAGAATGCTCGTTTGGCCTTTAAACATAATTCCTGAAATTTCAAATGTATTTCTGGTTTATTGATAAATGATTTCTTTTGAAGCATGAAAAAATGTTTTGGTTCTCTTGAGAAATTAGGATTTTCTTTAAAATTGGTGAAGGCCCATTTGGTACTTGAATAAAATAAATTATTTTGGAAAACTCTCTTTTGGGTGACTCAGGGGTGATCTTTGGTGTACGTTGACTGCATGAGTTTTGTGTGATGTTTGTGCTACTTTATTGAATTTGTTGACTCACACCTTTCCTTTTTATTATACATGTTGACATGGGGACCTAGCATAGTAATTTAATCTTCTGAGAACGATTGCTCCACTAGTTTAGATTATGCACTGGCTATTGGCCCTTAGTACGGATTATACTCTGCTAGGGGATTGAGCCCCTTGGTTCGGCCATGTAGGGAAACACCAGGCGTTAGGGTGTTATGACTTCATCGAGAGTAGGAATTCCTTCAGGATGAGTCACATGTATAGTACGTTCTGGATTGTTCACGAGCTCCTAAGTTCGAACCATGTTTCTTTTAGTGTTTGTTTGTATGTGGAAGACGATTGAGATGTCTAGTTCGGTTGCTGGCCCTAGTGTGCCACTTTTTCCCTTGCCCTTAGTGTGTGTAGTGTGTTGTGTGTGGTTTTCCCTTTTTACTAACAACTAAAAATTTGGATTTCTAAATTGTTCGCAAAAATGTTTTAAAATGAAATGTACCTATTTCTTTCAAACATTAAACTTGTTTTTTTTAATTAAATAGGGAAATGGACCGTTACTTGTTTTAGAAATGAAAGTGTGTGTGTGGAAACCCATATTTTATATAATTTAGTTCAAACCTGGAATTAGTGGATTCTTTATTTAAAGGTAGTGCATTGGGAATAGTTTTTCGGGCACACCAACTGAGTTTTAATACTCACGCCTATAGTGTTTTCCTATTTTGAGTTGTGTTATAGGTTTTAATTGAGCTTTTTCGCCATGGGGGAGACTTGGTTGTGGTTTGGAGAGTGACTCGTGAGTTCACGGGGAGTTTTGGTTGTGGTCAGGTTAGTTTGTTGTTGTTGATTGTTCTTTCTTTTTTGTGTCATTTGCTTACTTTTCATTTTTCTATTTTCTTTCTGCTGATTTGTTTGTTTTAATTGGGAAAAATCATTCCCTCTTTCTCTCTTTTTATGCCTTGGTTCTTGTCGCTAGCCCGGGAGGATTGAGAATGCCTCTCGGGCCATGTCGCAGACCGGCGCAGGTGACTGGTTCAGGATCGACCCAGGTTGGTTCGTGACAAAATGGTATCAGAGCAGGTCGGCTCCTGAGCGGACCGTGTTTTTCAGAGTGCCCATTGTTATTTGGGGTCATCATGGTAGAAGGAGTAGAATTTTTGGGACTCAAGGAATATGGACAAGAAGGACGTTATGAACCCTTTCTCGTTCTGAACCTCAGGTTACCATGGTATGTTTGGGTTTGTCGATGTCCTTTGATTCTTGTGGTTTGTTTGGTATTGGGAAATGAAATTGGAGTTGGGAAAGTAACCTCTATGAGCTCGCATGGTCTGGAAAGCCATGTGGAGCTGGGGACATTACCCTAGAGTGCTCCGTGAGACGGTGGTGTGACTGGCGTATGGCTGCCAACCATATGTCTGAGTCACCCATCGACACTAGTTTCTCCATGTGGTTTTTATGAGCCTTCTTTACTTTTAAAAATTGTTTTAAAAGGTTTTATTTTTGAAATTGTGAAATGTTGAAATTGAAATGGCAATGACCATGTTTTAATTAAGTTCTTTTTTTCCATGTTTCATAGTGTTCGCCCCCATGACGGTTTAATGGATGCTCAAGGTGAATCTTCGGGTGGTGCCCCCTAGAAAATCCTTTAGTTGATTAACTAATAGACTATGTTCTGGAATTCCAGAAGTTGGGTCCTCCACTATTTTATGGTCAAGTAGATCCTCTTGAGGTGGAGGAGTGGTTGTTGGAAGTTCAGTTTCATTGGGTTTCCTGAGTCGTTAAAGGTGAATTTGGCTACCTTTATGCTTGAAGGTCAAACCTAGAAATGGTGGAAGTCCATGTCTCGAAATAAGCCTCGAGAAGATTTAACGTGGGAGTTCTTCAAGTCATCGTTCATCCAACAATACTTCTCTGAGTTGACGAAGTTGAAGAAGAGGATAAAGTTGTGTTGTCTTCATTTGGGTGTTGAATCAGTACTATAATTCTATCAACATTTCATAGACCTAGTTCCGTACGACCAATGGTTTGTTGCAAATAATCCCGGGAAGGCTCAAAAATTTGAGTATGGACTCCGACCTGAACTGCATTTGAAAGTGGCAGAGCTCAAATTGACCACCTTCTTATATGTTTTGGGGCAAGACATTCTGGCTGAAGTTGAGTTATCAAGAGGACATGAGGTTTCGAATCCTTCCTCAACCTTGGGGATTAGTGTAGAGGATGACGACCGGAAGAATGGGAAGCGACCTAATGCTGGTGGCTCTAATAGAGATCATTCTTTTTTTGTGTTTTGTTTTCTTACTTTGTGTTGTTCAATTTTCTTTCTGATAATTTGTTTGTTTTCATTGGGAAAAATAATTCCCTATTTCTCTCATTTGATGCCCTTGCACTTTTTTCCAGCCTAGGAGGATCGGGAACACCTCTCGGGCCATGTCACAGACCAGCTTGGGTGACCGGTTCTAGGTCAACCCGGGTTGGTTCATGACAAAATGGTATCAGAGGAGGTCGGCTCCTGAGCGGACCTTGTTTTTCAGAGTGCCCATTATTATTTGGGGCCTTCATGGTAAAAGGAGTATAATTTTCATGACTCGAGGCGTACGAGCGAGAAGGACGTCATGAACCCTTGCTCGTTCTGAACCTCGGGTTACTATGGGATGTTCGGGTTTGTCAATGTCCTTTGATTCTTATGGTTTGTTTGGTATCAGGAAATGAAATTGGAGTTGGGAAAGTGACCTATGTGAGTTTTCATGGTCTAGAAAGCCATGTGGAGCCGATGACATTACCCTAGAGTGCTCCTTGTGACGGTGGTGTGACTGGCATATGGTTCCCAACCATATGTCTGAGTCACCCATCGACACTAGTTTCTCCTTGTGGTTTGTCTGAGTCTTATTTACTTTTAAGAATTGTTTTACAAGGTTTTATTTTGGAAATTGTGAAAATTTGAAATCGAAATGGAAATGACCATGTTTTGATTAAGTTCATTGTTTCCATGTTTCATAGTGTTTTCCCCCACGACAGTTTTATGGATAACCAAGGTGCGGCTTCATGTGGTGCACCCCTAGAAAATCCTCCAGTTGATCGACCTATAAACTATGTTCTGGAATTCCAGAAGTTGGGTCCTCCACTCTTTTATGGTCAAGAAGATCCTCTTCAGGTGGAGGAGTGGTTGCGGGATGTTCAGTTTCATTGGGTTTTTTGAGTCATTAAAGGTGAAGTTGGCTACCTTTATGCTTGAAGGTCCAACCTGGAAATGGTGGAAGTCCGTGTCTTAGAATAAGCCTCAAGAATATTTAACGTGGGAGTTCTTCAAGTCATTTTTCATCCAAAAATACTTCTCTAAGTTTATGAAGTTGAGGAAGAGGATGAAGTTGTGTTGTCTTCAGGAGGGCGTTGAATCAGTACTAGAATTCTATCGACATTTCATAGACCTAGTTCTGTAAGACCAATGGTTTTTTTGCAAATGATCCCAAGAAGGATTGACAATTTGAGTCTGGACTCTGACTTGAACTACATTCGAAAGTGTCAAAGATCAACTTGACCACCTTCTCAGATGTTGTGGGGCAAGACTTTCTGGCCGAAGTTGAGTTAGCAGGAGGACATGAGGTGGCAAATCCTTCCCTGACCTTGGGGAGCAGTGCAGAGGATGATGATTGGAAAAAAGGGAAGCCACCAGATGCTGGTGGATCTAATAGAGGAATCAAGAGGCCTTCAGACCTTTAATCATATTCATGGCACAATGTCGTGATCTTTCACCAGTGTTGGTAGGAAGGGTCACAAGAGGCTGACGTGCCTGAGTTCTCTAAGACCCTACCACACCTATGGACGTCTGGGTCACTTTCAGTGATTCTGCTAAGGTGTTTCCACGAAGCGCGTTGAAGCCAGACCTAGCTCATCGAAGGTTACCTCACCCATCATTAGGAGTAGGGAGATGTTTGGGGACTAGTTTGAGGTTTTCTCTTTGTAGTGTTCCCTGGATGTAGTGGTTGTCTCTTGTGGAGTTTTTTTGTGTTTCTTTTTTTTCCTTCAGTTGTAAGAATGGTTATTATCGAACCTCCTTGAAACTTTTATTTTATCGGAAGTGTGTTTGGTAAAATTCTGGTTTGTGTGTTATATTTGGGAATTTCTGAAGCCTGACTGTGAGGAAGGTGATGCTTCAATCATTGGTTCTCCTGCCATAGGCCTCGGAGTGAAGCTGGCGCGTAGTCAGGAGAACCCCAGCGGTGAAGATGGTTCTTGGTTTAATCTCGGTCTTTGGTGTGGCCTGGTTTGTGTTCTCCTGAGGGTGTCACGTAATTGAGGTAGTGGTGAAGGTAGTTTTTATGTTCGACTGGTTAGGACCTTCCCTTCCCTACCCTTGTGGTGGGGTTTCTGGTCCGTGTGGAAAGATTTCAAGTTCGGTTAATCTTGTCAGTCCTTATGGTGGGGAGACCCATCACGGGTCTTGTTGAATTCAGTTTGTCTTGATTCCTATGGTGGGGAGTCCGTTTGGGCCTCCCTGTGTCAGTATCAGAGTTTTATTTTGGGTTTCATTTTGGTGGTGTTTAAAGTGTTCATATTTTGAGGATAAGTTTCATGTCATGGGAGTTCGGTGTTCATTTGGATTGATCAACTAGAGGCACTTAAAATTTTATAGGTGGTTTACAATTGATAATTTTTATCTTTGGGTCTAGATCTTGTTGTGGATTTCTGAGGGTGAAAAGAATTATGGTGGGAAGAATTGTCACACCCCGACCTATCTTTTATTTTATTTTATACTTTTCATTGAGTTTTAAAATTTTGTTGGGGTCCGGGTTGAGTCTCGGATGAAATAGTTTTGAGTTATGTCAAAAAAAATGAGCATTTTTGAGTTGAAGTTACTAAGCGCCTGGATGGATCACGTTTTGGATACCCTACGTGGCTTCTCCCATGCAACAGCACGACCCACTTATCTTCAAAAAATTAAAATGAGAAACTTTTGTAATTTGATGTGTTATTTATTATTGTTAATAATTTTATTATTATTGAAGTGAACTGAATATCTATATTATTTATATTTTATCAGTATGATTATTATTATTCTTATTAATATTATTATTAATAATACTTTATTATTAATAATACTTTATTATTATTATTATGATTATTATTACTTTAGGCCAATGCATAGGCACCACACGACTAGCGGAAGCCGTGCAGTCAGCCCGAGTACCGCGCGATTACGGAATTTGAGTCGGCCAAATAAAAGTGAATTAAATGAGTTGAAGAGAAAAGAATAAAA
Organism: Viscum album; assembly: GCA_963277665.1. Taxonomy (NCBI): domain Eukaryota; kingdom Viridiplantae; phylum Streptophyta; class Magnoliopsida; order Santalales; family Viscaceae; genus Viscum; species Viscum album. Next base: position 846,708,431 of record OY728121.1, on the reverse strand, counting down.
ATTAAAAGTTGGTTAAATAATATTATATTATTATTAAATAATAATAATTATTAGAATTATTATTTTTATCATTTTTACATTATTATTAAAGAATTTTTATTATTAAAGTTATTATTTTTACCATTTTCATATTATTATTAAAGTTATATTATTATTAGGTGCATTATTAATATTATTATTATTAGTGTTATTATTATTATAGATTAAAATTATTAATATTTTTTTTTATTTGATTTTCTTTCTTTTTTCCCCTTTTTTCTAACCCTAACAGCCTCCCGTTTTTTTGGTCCCTCTCCCTTTTCTCTCCCCCTTACGCGCGCTGCCACCCTCATACTCTCCCTTCTCCTTCCCCCACACGGTGCACCCTACTTTCATTGCAGCCCCGACTCACCTCCAGCGGCCCCTCCACCTCTTACCCACAACACCCGGCCCCCCTTCTCCCTGTTGCAGCACCATAACGCCCTCCCTACTTCGGCCTCCCTTCTCTGGCTTCCCTACACCCTGCTCCGCCTCCTACACCGATCACGACGCTGCTCGTCCAACCGGTCGACTCCTTCTGCATGACCCCCCTCCTCTCTTATGTGTGGCGCAAACCACTCCCGGCTGCGGCCAATCTGGTGACCCCCTTGCAACAGCCCGTCTCCAGCTGCTCCCCCTTACAGCGCGACCCCCTATAGCCTCGTTTCTCCTCTCGTTGCAGCGCCCAACAGCCGCCATACCTCTATTGGAACTGTGTGCCACCCTCCCATCCAGCTATTTCACCCCTCCCCCTCCTACCGTGCACATTACAATCTCTTTCCCTCCTTTGGGAACCCCCAACACCTCCCCATCTCCCTTTTCCAGTAGCACCGCAACTCCCTGCTCGACCAACCTCCCTGTGCATCCCCCTATCCATGCCTCCAACGAACTAGTGACCCCCTACACAACACCCTGGCCGCACCCTCCGCACACCCGCCTTCCCGCTCGCCCCTGCTCAACATGCCTCCGGCCAGCTTGTGGCTGCCCGACCTGTAAGACCCCTTGTCCAATAGTTTTTTTTCTTCCCTCTGGCCGACCATTTTCCGGCCAGCGACCCCTCTACCGATGTTGTCGCCACCTCTGTCAAGAATGTAATATTTTCAGCACACATCCCCACCTCAGCATGCCTTTTGTCCAACGGTCTTGTGACCTCCTAGTTGGGCCACACCCACTTCCGACGTCCTCACCATCCTTTTTTGTTTATCACGTGACTTCACTGACCGGGAGCACTCCGCGCCGACCTATGCCCCTTCAAATTTAGAGGTACTCAAAATATTGTTTGACTTAATTTCATTTAATATTAAATAATTATTTTTGGTTTGGAGTATATTTATTTTTGAATAAATTATGTGATATTGTAGATAATTTTTTTATTTGGTTAATTGTTTTGCCTAAATTATTAATTTGGCATATTTTTGTGATTAATTGGTGGGGTGTGAATTACGTTTCGAAAACATGTCGAGCTGGTTCTTTTTGAACTGTTTGTTAATTGGGGTTGTTTTAAGTCCATGTTTATGTGTTTTTAGTTGTTTGTGTGGTTGTTGCAGCGTGTCGGTGAGGAAAACTATGATACTACCATCATCAGCTTGCGCATGCTTGCGCACCTTTGCGAGGTGTGTCGCGTCGTCATGTTCGAGCTACAAATTGAGGTAGGTCACCCACTGCACTTGCCTTTAAATTAAAAATTTATTAATTGATTGATATTTTATTACTTTTATTAAATGGGAAATAATATAAGATAATCAATTTTTAAATGATTACTTGGTGTAAAAAGAGCTGTTTATTTTATACACGACACTTGAAATATTTTCTTGATGAATGAACACTTAGTAGTGAAAGAATTCCCTCTTGGTCTTTAAACATAATTCACAGAATTTCAAATGTTGTTCTGGTTTATTGATAAATTATTTCTTTTGAAGCAGGAACAAATGTTTTGGTTCTCTTGAGAAATGAGGATTTTCATTAAAATTGGTGAAGGCCAGATTGATACTTTAATAAAATAAATTATTTTGGAAAACTCTCTTTGGGGTGACTCAGGGGTGATCTTTGGTGTACGTTTACTACATGAGTTGTGTGTGATGTTTGTTCTACTTGATTGACTTTGTTGACTCACCCATTTACTTTTTATTATACGTATTGACATGGGGACATATCATAGTAAGTGAATCTTCTGAGAACGATTGCTGTACAATTTTATATTATGCAATGGCTAGTGGCCCTTATTATGGATTATACTCTACTAGGGGATTGGGCCCCTTGGTTAGGCCATGTAGGGAAACACCGGGCATTAGGGTGTTATGACGTCATTGAGAGTAGGCATGCCTTCAGGATGAGTCACATGTATAGTACGTTCTGGATTGTTCACGAGCTCCTAGGTTCGACCCATGTTTCCTTTAGTGTTCGTTTTTATGTGGTGGACGATTGAGAGGTCTAGTTTGGTTTATGTCCCATGTGTGCCACTTTTTCCATTGCCCTTAGTGTGTGTTGTGTGTTGTGTGTGGTTTTCCCTTTTTACTAACAACTAAAAATTCAGATTTCTAAATTGTTCTAAAAAATTGTTTTAAAATGAAATGAACCTATTTATTTTTAGCATTAAACTTGTTTTTTTAATTAAATAGGGAAATATACCCTTAATTGTTTTATAAATGAAAGTGTTTGTATGGAAACCAATATTTTATATAATTTAGTTCAAACCTAGAATTAGTGAATTATTTATTAAAAGGTAGTGCATTGGGAATAGTTTGTTGGGCATGCCTAATGAGTTTTAATACTCACACCTATAGTGTTTTCCTGTTTTTAGTTTTGTTACAGGTTTGACTTGAGCTTGTTCACTGTAGGAGATACATGCTTGTGTTTTGGAGAGTGACTCTCAAGGTCACGAGGAATTTTGGTCATGGTCAGGTTAGTTTGTTGTTGTTGATCATTATTTACTTTTTGTGTTGTTTGATTAATTTGCGTTGTTCTATTTTCTTTCCGCTGATTTGCTTATTTTCATTGGAAAAAATCATTCCCTCTTGCTCTCGTTTGATGCCCTGGTGCTTTTTTCCAGCCTGGGAGGATCAGGAATGCCTCTCGGGCCATGTCGCGGACCGGTTCGGCTGACCGGTTCAGGGTCAACCCGGGTTGGTTTGTGACACCCCACTCACAAAATCCACCACTAGGCTCAAAACATTTACAATTTGTAGAGAAATAAAGGAATTAGAGGAACCAATATAAAATAAGGAACTAGCTAATATAGAATCTACAAGAATAGTACATATCACTATCGATGGTCTAGCCTTGCTCTCCACCAGTGTAGGTTGAACTGCATGTAGTTGTCCTACCCCTCTTCCTTGTGATCCTGTCTAACTCCCCTGAGCTGCACCACAATTCTTGTATGGACACTTTTTCCTTGAAGTACCACGTCCAATTACTCTACCACCATAGCCAATAGAACTCCAACTGCCAGCCTAATATAGTGTATAAGACCCCTTCCTATAATAATATTCTATCTAGATTCCCCATCATTACCTATCTGTTATGGGTTCTTGCAAAACATCTATAGATGCACCATCTTTCCACAAGATTGGCTCTCCACTGGTGGTCTGGGATAATGTCTATGATAGTGGCCTGGCCTACTACACTGGTGGAAAATCACTAGACAAAGGTCCTATGTAACTATATTTTCCCCATGGCCACTCTATTTTCCATTGCTTTGGCTAAAGTTCTCATAACGATGCTTCCTGATCTCAAAAGACATACCTAGTGATCATCCAATAACAAGCATCTATCTTTCACTAGAATCCTCCTTCAGGTTCCCATCATTTATGAGATCCTGATTCACCACTTTTGAAAACTTTTTCAGCCTAAAGATATTCACCTATGACTTAATTTCGTGCTTAATTCCTTCTTGAAATAGTTTTGATGAAGTAGATTCATCTACTTCCAATGTTGTAAAAAACATTGGAAATCCGTAAAGCGTTCAACGTAGTCCATCATAGACATACTCTCCTAAATCTATCTCATGAACTCAACTAATCCCTCCTACTATAACATCTCTAGATAGAATTGATCCAAGAACCTCTCCAAGAATTCCTTCCATAACATACCATACGTATGTCCAGTCAAATCATGAATTTCCCACCAGTGCTTCAGTGATCCTCATAGCATATACATAGATAGATTGACCCTCTTCTCAGCAGGATTCTCCAAGTGGTCTAGTATATTCTGGATAGACTCAATCTTGAACCCATCTCCCTCAATTCCACACTCTCTAGAAAATTTTGGAGGATTATACAACTAAAACTATCTAGTCAATTCAGACATGATCTTCTTGACCTACCCTCAGACTCTTTCCATAAATTTCATGAACTGAGTAAAGTTCTCCTAGAACTTCTCTCCAACTTCCTCACCCGAAACTATCGGTGCCTCAGGTTCCACCACTGGAGGATCATCCCTATCAATGTAATCCTATCTTTCTCTCAACACGTGTCATCCTAGAGTCATAAATCTACAATCCAAACACACAACTTATGATACTTTTATCAACATTAACACATTTACAAGAAAAACACATTATGCCAAAAAATTATTTTTCCCCAAACCCCTCTACATAGTCAAAACTGAGGTGCTAACACTACCCATAACCATCCTATATCTAGGTCATGGTTAATAAGGGTTAATAATTTTCATTAACCAAGTTTCCCATTCAGAAACCCAATTATTCTCACCTTACATTATTTTATCACTTTCAATTTCATTTTAGGCCCAATTTTCCATTCAATTTCATAAGAAAGGAAAAATATTCCATGTTCAACAACTTACCCATAACCCATTTTCTCATGCATTACTAAAATGATTCATGTCACAACAATCTAGAGTGCCAATAATGATGCATGCAACTCAACTATCATTCCATACTGAGTCATGAGTCAAATATCAGCAAACCTCTGAAACAATAATAATCACATCACACAACAAGTGTGTAACCCAAGGGGAAATAATATTCAACTATAATAGAAAATAGTAATAACAACAATCCCACCTTGGTTACTTAGGTTCTCCTAATACATGGGTTAACTACTACCATGCATAAGCTCATAAACAAGGCCCGAACCTTCCTAGTCTCCTATAAAACTTTCTCAAACTGTAAGAAAAAAGAAAAATAAAATAAAACTAGGCTCTGATACCACTTTGTAAAGTCCCGACCTAGGTTCCACACACTGGTGCCCAAACAAAACTTCCACATGACCTCAAGCATGTCTCCTCGTATGCTAGAGGCTACTGACTAGTAGTGAAGGTCTAATATCAATCATGGGGAGACTATACCCTCTTTTTTCGGAGTAAAAAATGGCAGAAAATAAATAAACAATAACCAAATATATAACCATAACCAGAACTATAGCAGTATAATAAGATAACCAAAACTGGAAATGCAATAGCAAACTAAACATTAGATATTCCATGCAAAAACACATGTCTAGTGTCAAAATTCAACTCAATGTAAAGACACTAATGACTCCCAAGTGGGTCCCGAACCACTTCTTGTTCCCTCATCCATACTCCTTCCCCCAAATAAGTCATCTAAAATAAGGACTTTTCCCTTAACCTACCTCACAACCAATAAATCTATTTGGTTACCGATCAAGAAATCCGAGTAGGGTGTGAGTACAACTCAATAGTCCACCACCAACAGAGTATAACAATATCCAATCAACAACAATGTATGAATTTGTATAAAGAAATAATCAAAATGCATAAATAAATAGTTATCACATTATCACTTTATTCTGTATTTAACCATAGAAACTTCCCAGGTTCTCAAGGATACCTAAACCTCAATACCAGCTTCGGACCACATTGGAGTTTGAAGTATCCCCATGGAATATTATATCTTAGAACGTCACTATAACCATTCTATACCTCATCTCACATCTCAAAATCCAATTTTTACCATTATAGATCTCAATTATCATATGAATTTCATTATTATCATTAATAATTTCATTAATTAATTCAACAATTAATTAATCATCTAAATCTCATTAATTAATTCAAAAACTAATTAATCTTCTCAATCTCAATAATTAACTCAAAAATTAATTAATCTTCTCAATCTCATTAATTAACTCAAAAATTAATTAATCTTATAAATCCTATTAATTAACTCAGTAATTAATTAATAATCTCAATCATATTAATTAACTTAATAATTAATTAATCCTCTCAATATTAATAATTAACTCATTAATTAATTAATAATCTCATTATTATTAATTAACTCAATAATTAATTAATCATTTCACAATCCCATTATCCCATAATTAATTCACAATTAATAAATCAATTCAACAATCTCAATATCCTCTAATTAATTCCACAATTAATTTCACAATTCAAAAATCTCAATGTCCCCTAATTAATTCCATAATTAATTACCCAATTCAACAATCTCAATATCCCCTAATTAATTCTACAATAAATTACTCAATTCAATAATCCCATTATCCCCTAATTAATTCCACAACTAATAACTAAATTCAAAAATCCCAATATTCTGATCCTCAAATCAATATTCTAATGATTAACTTGATAATTAGTTATTCCCCAAATCCCATAATATCAATATTCAGATAATTAATTTAATTAATCAATTATCCCATAATTCAAAAATACCTTAATTAATTAATTAACTAAATTAATTAATTCAATTAGGAAATTAAATTGATAAAAAAACCCTAGAAATTCTACAGTTACATACATGTAATTGAAATCATGACCATGAGATTTGGATAATAGACCACCTAGCTCAATTTTTTGATGAACGATAGCCCAACAGAAATCCCAAAAATTTGACCGTCACAACAATGTAGAACAAGATACAGATCTAAAACTATCAATAAAGATAAAAAAATAAAGATCCTTCAATTTGAGATCTAGATTCAAAATCCTAGATCTAGATTTAATCAAAATAGGGGATAAATTCCCTTAAAGAAATAGATAATAATGAGATAAGAATGAGAAGACAACCAAGATAAGATCCTCTTACCATTTGGGGTGTAGATCTTCGATCTGAGATTTCAATCATAAAAAATGAAGGTTATAAAGTCTTTAAAAACATCTTTGAGGCTATAAAATCATGAGGGTATAAGTTGGTTTGAGTTTGGGTTAAATAGGGTGAGTTTTAGTGGTTTGGGGAATTTAAAATCTAATTTTCCAGTGAATTAAAATGTCATGCACAGTTAGTTGGGTAGGGGTGCACAGTTTTCTATAACTGTGCACCTTAACCGTGTGCTATTTCTAGGGGGTGCATAGTTTATCATTTTAGGGCATATGGTTTGAAAAACTATGCATCATCCATGAAAAACCTCTCTGTCTAGGGTAGCACAGTTTGCTGGGCTAGGGCACACGGTTAGAGAAAACCATGCGCCACCCATGCACCACCATCTTTATTTCAATTTTTCTTAATTTTTCACACAGAAAAACCCCAAATTAAAGCCCAAATGAAAATAACTCAACACATGGCAAATTATTACTTGTAAACAATCCTAATACACCTCCATAAAATGTTGGGATCTTACATAAAAATACCCATTCCTTTTAAAAACATATTTCCAAAACAAAAATTACATAGAATAAGGGAATGAGAGTTTTTATTTTAATAAAACATGGAAGATTATAAATTATTCCAAATATTAAATTATGGTTATGTCAATGGGAAAATTCTTTCTCTCCATATAAGTCAAAATAGAACATTCTTTTTGCCTTTTGTAGGAAAGTTAAAACAATCCATTAAAGAATTCCATTTAAAATCATTTGAAAAAAAGTAAAAATTTCCATAAAATATACTTTAAAATTACTATATTTCCAAATAAATACATCAATAAAACAATTTTTTGAATATTTAAATGAAATTAAAAAAGTTTTAAGTGAAACAACAAAACAGTATTTTTAAAATAAACTCACTTACCTTGAGTCTGAATCGTCATGTACACTCTTTATCTTCATGAATAATAAAATTTTGTTAATTATTTATTTTTTTAATAAAATTTTTCAAGTTTATTATTCCATTTAATCTTATTTATTACCATTTTATATTCAACTACTCAATCATTTGAGTTTATGTCAGACGTTTTAATGATATTCGGATCATATGTCCAAAATGACTTTGGTGGGTTGACTATGGTAAAAGGGGTCATTATTACATCATCTCCAAAATAATATTCATGAAATAATTATCATTTTTATACATAAATTATAATTTTAAAACTATCCATGAAATATGGTTGTAAAAAATGAACTATGTTACAATCATGGTGAAGGTGGGTCGAACATACATGTGAGTAACATTTCCATTTTTCGATGATCATTATAGAAAGAATATACGTATTATTATATATTTCTAGAATAATAATTCTGTAATTAATAACATAAATTTTCTTAAAATATACTTATATATAAATCATATGTGTTATGTGGTGATTAAAAATGAATCACATCGTTTTGTGGAAGTGGTAGTTCACACGTATGGACGAACGGCATTTTTATTTTTCAGTGAATGAAAAGGAAATAAATTATATGATATATTATATTTTTAGAATGATAAAATTTTTATGAATATAATATATATACATTAAATTAATAATTATAACAAGTCATGAGATGTGGTGATGGAAAATGAATTACATCAGTTCGTGAGGCGATAGTCCATCATAAACAAGAATGATGATTTCATTTCCAATTTGATTAAGGAGGAGATGAATATATATTATTAAATTAAAATAATAAAATAACAATATATTTAATATAATTTTTTTATTTTATAATGGTTTAAGAATGTTTTAATGAGGTATAAGAATAAATAATATAAAAACACTTGGTTAAGAACTATACCTCTTCTTCAAACAATCTCTTAAGGTTTACACAAAAATATTCTCTAAGATGGTTTTTTATCATAAAAAGTATTATAGTAAATTTTTATGGATTTAAGGAAGCTATTTTTTCAGGTCTTTTCTGAAAAAAATGATTTTGAAGTGTGAATAAAAGAGGAGATCATATTTCATTTTGACAGTGAGGGGAGGTGCGCTATTGGAATTACATAAAGTATTAAATTAATATAAATTAATTTTCTTTTAAAAATGGATCCTATTTGATTTATTTAAAATATAAGATAAGTATGGGTTGAAATTATATCATCCAATAAAATTTAGATAAGCTTAGGTGATGGTTTCACCCTTATCTTTTAATTTTAACCCCTTGTTAACCTTTTTTACTATTAGTTTGATAACACAGTTTTTTACACTTTATGGGTCAATATAGTTACTATAAAAGGAAAAATGGACCATAAATGGACCATTTCTGATATTTCCAACCATATCCTCATAAATGTTCTGAATATATTATTTTTAGTAGTTTTAAATCATTTAATAAAATATCATTTATTATATTTATGTCATTTTGAAACTATTCATTTAATTTGAATTTAAAAACATCAATAAAAAGATTAAAATAGAATATAAACCTTTAAAACACCTCAAATATCTTATAATTATATAAAAAATTCGTGTGACATTATAACTTATTCAAATAATATTATATTCAGAGTTTAAGATCATTTTATTGATTTTTATAACTACTTACACAAGCACTGTGTTAGTGTTTCATAATCATTTAAGGTAATTATTTCATCACTAAAAATTAGAAATAAATTAAAATTATGAAAATATAATAATATATATTTAAAAATAATATTTTGTGGGAAGTGATAATATGTAAATGGAAGAGAAAAATAATTCCCAAGGACTGATAAAGAGTGATGGAGAACATGGTCAGGAGATACTTAATGACCACAAAATCATAAATCGGTGATGGGTCAAGATATCATTTATTAAACTAAAATAAAGGTAATAGGATACATTTTTTGTTTTAAGATCATTTTCCATAGATTTTAGGAATTCCTTTACCATATAAACTAAAATAATAAAGAAATATCCTTACATTATAAGTATGATTTCATCCTTTAATCAATTTACTCCATAATCTTGTCTTTTAATCCAAACGATGAGTATTCAAAAATGATTTTTTCTTTCATAAAGAACTGAAATTAACTTCTAAGGAATCAAATAATCCAAAAAAGGATAAAAAATATATTCTTCCTATATTTATACATTAAAAATAACCAAAATATTTAGAATAAGATAAGATAATTCCCAAAATGAATTAACCATCATATAAAGAAATACAATATTAATATTTAAATCCTCAATAATAATACCCAAAGTTAAACTTAGATAATTTGATAAATAACTAACCTCCAAATTATTCAAAATATTCCCCACTAATTTTAAAACTCAAAATCAGGAGTATTTGATCACATATTCTTTTGATATTAATTTAAAATTTATCTCTAATCAATATGAGTCACTCATAAAATCTTATACCCATAAATACATTTTCCCCTATCATATAATCTCTAAAAAATGATAATCACATCCATATATAACCTTTATCACCATAAAGACACATTAAAATCATATATGATTCAAAAATATAATTCATCCTTTATTCCTCAAATAAAATACCATAATATTATATTCACCTTAATCATAAAAGGTTACCAAAATAGTAAATTTATTACAAGATCCCATGATAATCTACATGATAAACTATATGATCCAAAAAATAAACTTAAACATTACCTTTAGAATAATTTGTGTAGAAAATTAATTTTATACTAAACAGGACATCATGTAGGCCAGTGGTAGTTGATGCACCATTGTTTCCCTTCAGTTGTGAGTTCAATCCACACATCCTTTCCAGATGTTTCAGGTTGTCACCAAACATGAGGGTTTTACTTTTTATAAAACTATATTAATATAATTCAAATAAAATTCCCATAAATATGATGAACATCCTAAAAAATAACTTTAATCCTCTAATATTACATAAATCGTAAGTTTTATCAATGTATTTGAACTTATGTACACAAAATGACAAGATAATTCTTCCTCAAATAATTTTTTCACATGTTAAACTCAAGTGTTGAATATACCTCAAACATCTATTAAAACTCAATAAATGTATCCCAAATTACTCCCATCACATAAAACATCAAAATAATATTAATTATTTTAAACTTATGATTATCCTTAAATATAATACTACATCATGACACTTGAATCCATATATATAAACAACTTAATCATTCAACATTATTCATAATACATTAACCATGTTTATCCATATTATTCTTTAATATATCATTCCTAAAAACAAAAATATGAATCATCTCCAAATATTCAACAATATAAAAATATAATACAAGATATAATCGATACATTTCATATGTAATTTTTAGTTTCCTCATCTTTAATAATAATGGAATTAGGCATTGAAAAACAGTCATTTATATGGTCTTGTTGATCCCATTCCTGAGCTTTCCCCTAAGGAAATATATTTTCATAATTCCCATACTAACAAAATTTAAAACATTCAATTTATAATTTGGGAAGAAATTTATTCCTCTTCATGGTGTTAACTAACCACTTTATTTTTCCTTGTATGATTATTACTTTATCCCTTACTTTACAACATACAAAACATATTCTTTTTCTTTAAATACAATTTCCTAGGTGCTTATTCCTATATTATTGACACATAGGTCATTGAATATTTTTACCTTTATTACATCTATTTCCTGAACTTCCATGGAGAATAATTTCTCTCTTATTTGATTCATTTGTAAACTCACCTAGTTTCAAGTTATTAATCATAACTCATGATAACTGGTTAAGAATAACCACAAGAGTTTTCATTATATCTCCCATTTTGTTTGACTGCTCACTCAGAATACCACCACATTTTCCTTCACATCCACTATTACTTTGGTGCCTCCTGGATCCATACATTTACTAAAACCAAAAATGTTACTGTTTTTATATCAATAAAATCATAATAAACCATATTATGAGGAGGTTAAACACCAAGATATCCTTAACCAAGTTATCTTCAAATATTCCAATTTATCAAAATAACTATAATTCTCCCTAACATATGAAGCATTGGGATCATATAGAAATTTTAACTTCTACTCAAATAACATCTTATCCTCTAAATTTATCTAAACCTTTCCTATGATACGAACTATAACGACCCAATCTTAAATCATTCTATAAATTGAATCTCTAGAAGAGAATTCATGTTTCTTTATTTCAAGGAGATTTTCAAGTTTAGAGTTTTAGATAATTAATTCAAAACTCATACATAAAAAAACCATGTTTTACAAAGTGGACACTTTTTATCAGTATTCATTTTTCCCACAATATAACACTTTTAAAAAGAAACATGTTTTCTTTTCATGATAAATTTTCATGACTTTCAAATTGATTTATTTGTTCTTACCCATCTTTAAACCCTGTGAAAAAAATTTTAAAACATGGGATGAGCATAAAAAAGCTTACTTTGGGTAATAAAATGAAAAAATAAACATGTTAGTCTATTTTAAAACCATGAGATCAAAATGGGAGTTTTCCTTTATCATAATGAACCTTGATCTCAAATAATAATTTAAATACAAATGAAAATATCCTTTCTATCCAAAGTTTTTTGTAAAATACTTTATAATAAAATATAATAGAAAAATAATAATCATGAGTGTTTCTTAGATAACATGAGAAGCCATGAAAAACATTTTTCTTAAAAACATACCTTTTTACTCCAAAAAGGAATAATCATTCCTTTAAAAAATATTTTTATCTTACCTATTGAAATAAAAAAAATCCATAAAGAACCCATTATAATGTATATAAAAGTCATGTAGGTTCTTTGGGACATCATATTTATAGAAACTTTACAGAACTAATACATAATGCAATAACCATGTGGTCGACTTCCAATATAATTTCCCAATGCATTGGAGAACTATCTCGGCACACCCATTTTATAAGATATATCTGGATTACCATTCATAATGAGATATATCAGTCTCACCCATTATCATAATAAATTTATAATGATCCTATCATGAATAAAACCCTTTAAAAACTATTTTAAACTTGTATGTAAAACACTTTTGGATATTAAAGCACCCTTTCCTTTTAAAACCCATTTTGAAAACATAAATTACCCAAAATAAGGGAATGAGAGTTTTTCTTTTAATAAAACATGTAACATTATAAATGGATCCAAATATCAGATAATGGTTATGGTTTAGGGAAAATTTGTTGCCACTGTATATGTTAAAATAGAATATTCCTTTTTTATTTTGTAAAGAAAGTCAACTTTTTTTTTAAAAAAAGATCCCTTTTGAAAAACTTTTAAAGAAAGTAAAAATAGTGATAAAATTTAATTTATAATTCCTTTATGTCTAAATAAATACATCCATAAAATAATTTAAATAATATTTACATGGAATAAAAAGAGTTGGAAGTTAATTTTAAAAGAGTATTTTTAAAAGAAAGTCTCATACATTGAGTCTGACTCATCACATACATTCCTTATCTTATAGAATAATAAAATCATTTTAATTATTTAATTTATTAATAAAATTTTTCATTTTTATTATTTCTATTCTATCTTATTTATTACCATGTTATATTCAACTACATTATCATTTGAGTTTAAGTTAGATGTTTTGATGATATTCATCTCATATATCCAAAATGACTTTGGTGGGTTGACTATGGTCAAAGGGAAAATTATTCCATCATATCCAGGATAATAATAATTAAATAATTATAATTTTTATACATAAATTATACATTTAAAACCAACCATGAAATATGTTTATGAAAAATTAATTACATTAAAATCATGGGGATGGTAGGTCATATGTACACATGAGCAACGTTTCCATTTTTCAATTATCATTATAGAAAGAAGGTAAGTATTATTTTATCTGTTTATAATGATAATTATATTATTAATACTATATATATTCTTTACATACACTTATATATATCATATATGTTATGTGTTGATGAAAAAACAAATCACCTCGTTTTGTGGAGGTGGTGGTCCACATGTATGCATGAACGACGTTATCATTTTTAGTGAATGGAAAGGTAATAAATTAAATTATATATTATATTTTATTAATGATAAATATGTTATGAATATAATATATACACATTAAATCCATAATTAAAACTTTTCATGGGAGACAGTGATGAAAAAAATTACAATGGTTTGTGAGGCGGTAGTCCACCGTATACCTGAACGAGGGTTTCATTTCCCATTTTATGGAAGAGGAAATTGATATAGGTTATGAATTTAACATAATAATATCTAAATATGTGGAATATAATTGTTTTCTTATTTTATCATTGTTTAATAATATTTTATTGAGTTATAAAAAGAAATAAAATAAAAACACTTGGTTAAGAACTATGCCTATTCTTGAGACAACCTCTTAAGGTTTACACTAAAATATTACTTGTGATGGTTTTATGATCAAACAAAGGAATCTAAGATGTGTGGAATGATGTAAGTAAATTATTTTGGTAGGTCTTTTTTGAACCAAAATTCTTTTGAAGTTTGAAAAAAGAGGACATGAGGTTCCCCTTTATAAGTGAGGGGAGGGGCACTCTTGGAATTACTTAAATAATTAAATTAATATAAATTTATTTTTCTTGTAAAAATGGATCCAAACTAATTTATTTGAAATATAGGGTGATTATTGGTCTAAATACACTAATAAAATAATATTTTTACAAGTTTAGATGATGTTTTCACCGTATCTTTTTGTTTTAACCCCGTGTTAACCCTTTTGACGATTACCATGATAAAAACGTTTTTAACCTTTTAGGGGTCAATTTAGTTACTATAAAAGGAAAAATGAACCATAAATGGACCTTTTTTGATATTTTAAACCATATACTATTCAGTTGTATAAATATAAGATTTCTATTAATTTTATATTATTTAATAAAATATTATTTATTAGAAATTATCATTAATGTCATTTTTGACACTATTTATTTAATTTGAAATTAAAAACTTAAAAAAAAGGTGTAAAAAGAATATAAACCTTTCACCCATACCAAATGTGTTATAATTATCTAAAAAATTCCTAGTACACTATAACTCACACAAATAATATTATTTTTAGAATTTTTAAAATCATTTTATTGATTTTTTACTGCTTGCACAAACACTACATCAGTATATTACTATGGATATTTAAATTTGATTATATATCATGTATAATTGGCTCATTTTAAAAGAACTATATAATCATAAATTTTTTAATTTTCTTAAATATTCTAGAAAAATGGTTGAGAGATAAGCATGAAATGGTTGACACACATACACATGAGTAATTAGTGGCATAGTAGAGTCATAACTTATTTTACCTTAATTAGTGTCATTAATCTCACTATTCCTAATTTAGATAAAATTTATAAGGTAATTAATTTAAAATTTACTGAGATTGACTTCCTCATGTCATTCTTATTTTTCTCATATTCTTATCATGGATTGCGAACTGCCAACATGTGTATCTTCTCAGTATTTTCTTGAATACAAGACATGTGAATTTTTCCATGAGGTTAAAAGGGTAAGTTTGAGGAAGTTTATAAGCCAAATTTTTATTAAATATTTTATTGAAAATAATTGATATAATTTCCCAACATTGATATTTATTTTAATATTTAATGTAAAATTGTATTTGGACCTAGAATTTATAAAATCAATAAAAATTTTGTATCTTCCCCTACATGTTAACTCTAGTGATTTTATCATAAAAAAATTATAATAATTTTTAATGGAAACTTTATAAAATAATTGAAAACTAATTTATATATATTTTTCATTTGGACTATTTAAGATATATCCCTTGTTTGAAGGGTAAAAAGTTCCCATGAAGATAAACCTAAAATGGACTCGATTGAAAGGGATAAATATCACTAATTGGGATATAAAATTTTCATCTCTACTTATAATGGGATAAAATTATTATAAATCATAAAGGAATAAATTTAATAATATTTATTTCCCTATAAGGGATGCTAATTCGGGTGTTATGTTTGTCAAAAAGGAAATGCAAATAGGAGAAAATATTTGAGGCAGAATTTCACAGGTACCCCTATTTAAATTTCAAACATTTTCCCTAAACCACTCTATTTATTTAATTTTTTCACACTGGTAATGGTGGTTCATGTATTTAAGAGGGTGTACCCAAAGAGTGTGGTCTTCTTCCACTTATCTATTCATTTCTAAGAAGGAATTATTGTAGTAAGGATCTCTTTTAAGAAGTCTCTTATATTCTTATTTTACTTCTTATTTCATTGTTTTTGTGTTTATAATCTAATTTAATCAACAATAAAACTTAATTATTCTTCAATTTACCATATTTTTAATTTTTGGTTTGGAATATAGGTGTGTAAATTAGATTGTGTTTTACACTTTCAATCCTTTATTGATGAAAATCATCTCCATGATAATAACTTTTCATATGGAAAATTAGTTTTTGTTTATACTCAATCTAATCCCTACTCCCTTTAATTATTTTTTCTGAATCCATGGAGACACTATAATTCATAAATTATGATCAATTAATTGAGTTTTAATTTATATGGAACTTGATCAATATCAAAATAGACCGCTAGAACGGTCATGTGTGAATCATTAAAGAAAAACTTTAATCACAAAATCTGATCAATTTGAGATTGAATTTTAGGGTTTGAATCTAATCCCAAAACTAAAATAATTCTCATTTCTTGGGTGAATACTATTATCTAGTTTTCCACTAGCCATATTTTTTTTGGGATCATAATAATGACAAGGTTCCACAATTGGATATCCTGAAGTTTGCTTAGGGTTTACTTCTTCCTATCTTTGTGGCCTTATTAATTTCTATAGGATTTGAGGGTTGAAAATATTATAGAATCATAATTAAATAGATTTAAACAAAAGGTAAATTGAGGAAATAATATTTAATTGGTATATTATATTGATTATGTCATGTCATATTAGTGTTTTAAAAGAATGTTTTTTCATATGGCCTTATTTTATTTTGAAATTAATCAACAAACCAATCATTTTTTATTCCCTATTTCATTTTTTTGCATTGATTCTTCAAAAAAATTAAGGGGTGTTTAATTCACTTAATATTTATGATAACAACCTAGGTCATACCTATGCTTTATTTAGTAAAAACTCATAAATATTTCGATATAGAACATGACAATGTTAAATATGTATCTCCACCAACCACCTAGTGGCAGTCTAGTGTGTTTATCCCCACTAGATTGATCACTATGTATGCAATGGGAAGTTATCAGGTACTTGGTTTCCACCTACAGCTACCATTATAAAACTTAGCATCTAAAAAGAACAAAACATAGAATTTATGTTATCTCATCATCTCTCTATATCCAAAATACTCACTTTTAACTTCTTATAGACACCAAAAATGATCACTCTCACAATCAAAATTCAAAAATTCTAACCAATCTAGATTTTCACCATTAAATTCATAAATAAAATTTAAAATTATATCATTATTAATTAACAATAATTATGTGTCTCTATAAGTCCCCACAAAAACATTTTTCATCCCTAAAAATAACAAAGTAAACACTAAATCAAATTTTACTATCCCTACTAACCATCAATTAATAGTTAATATACTAAAATCATATCCCAAGATTCTCACCACACTTATGGTGATCAAATGAAAAAACTATGTCACACTTCTCTCCTATATAAAATATTACAATCGAAAACTACAAATTCACAAAAATACTCCCCCATATAAATTTTATACTATAATAATTACTTAAATTTTATCTGTTTTTTCTACCAAAAGATTTTCAAACATACTAGATTCACTTTAATTATTTAATCGGAACAATTCAAACATAATCAGACAAAACCAAATAAATCATCATCTTACACATAATTAACCATTATTTTAAAATTTCATCATATTCTTAGTTTTTAAACCTTCTTATTTAAAATTTAAACTTTAATTTTAAATCCCAATTCAGAAAAACAAATTTATCTATTTTATTTTAAAGAAACCATAATTTTTATAAAATTAAATTACATTTAAAAATATATTTCATTTTATAAAAATTATTATAAAATATTTTTTCTAATTTTTAAACATCAAAACATCATCACTCATTTCTAATGTTTCTAGATACCACTAGTAGTACATGAAATAAAAACATTTAATATATCAAAAGTAATTAAAATACCATCTATCTAAATTCTTTTAATTAATTCACCCCTAATAAAGTATTCAAAAAATCACTAATTAATTTATTAATTGTTTTTAATTAATGTATATCATTAATTATCATGTCCCAAATTTCTGATATGTGAACTCCCTGGGCCCACTTATACTCGGCCAGAGGCTAGCGACTAGTGCTCAGGTATCAACATTATCATGGAAGGTATTTCCTCTAATCAACCTGTCATCTATTATCATATGTCCATATCCCCCATAACATTCATTAAATATAAACTTAACAATAAAAACCAATGAATATATATAAAAAACCTCCTAGATACAAAGTTAAATAATACAAATGTGATCACTAGGTAAAATCATCACATCCCAAATAGACACTATCCTAAATACAAATGACATGAGAATTAAAATCATCTTGATAATATATAATCCACTAGATATCCAAGTCAAATATCATCCATCACTAGGATCCCTGATCATATATCTTATAAACCTTCTAATTTTCATAGACTCAATGTGTACAATGTGCAAGTACACATGCATGGGTGAGTATAATAACACCTGGTATAGTTACCTTAAGATGTGTTCCAACCCCATAAACATCATGTATCTATGTGTTTCAATAGGAAATAAAGTTTAGATAATATGATGTCACCCAAAATCATCAATGGGAATAAACATGACCCATATTAATCAATCAACCCAAGCACACTTGATCACTCTCTCCAAATTGCAATGTTTCTTCACAAAGAAAAAACAATCATTCCCTAAAACCCACCAAAGATTACTCACCATATAATTCACCCTAGATGCACTAATGATGAGATAGTGGTGGAAATAAAAACCTCAATCTATCTTAGTAGAACTGAAGGAAATACACACCTCTAACTATTTCAGTAATACAGGATGAAATACACATCTCTACTGGTGGAAATACACAACTCCATAGCTAGAATCATATACATGTATAGACACCAGAGTAAATACACATCCCTTGAGATAAAATTGTATATTGGTATGCTAGAGGAAATACACAACTATAGGGATGTCATTAAATAACTATTACTCTAAATCCCAAAGTAGTGATTGAGGATTAGAGATGTTATCTGGGTTATCATAATCCACCTCAACCCTAGAGTTTTAGGTGAGGAAGAGTGTTACCACTCCATTGAATTACCATCCATCATATTCTTATATCGGGGATATTGGATGAATTTCCCACCTCTAACTATCCTTCCCATTGTGTCTACATATCTAGGATATTGGGGGTATTACCCATCAACATCATTCCTAAATCAATTTTTTAGAGGAATTTCTCATCCCTAACTATTTATTAGAAATATAATATCAATCTCATCCTAGAGTAGTGGGTGAGTGATGGAAAATACATAAAATTTATCATCAATCTATACCCATATCATTGGGTGAGACAAGGTATAGTAAATTTTATCCAATTATAACCCTGGATAATGTTTTAGTGTAAAGAATATCCACTTCTATATCATGTCTCCATCAATATCCACTCATCAAAATTTGTAACACATCTCATTGTGATGAATGCACAAAACAATCATTTGCCTCACAGTCATGAATCCTCTTATCTCTCTTCCAATAATAATATATATAAATTTAGAGTTTTTTCATCATCCCCATCAAACTCCCACCGGCCAATATCATAGAAATATAATGATAATTCAATTACAGTTGAATGTTAGTTATTAATTATCCTTCTAATCATAGTATACCTCAACTGATATTACTTTCTACCAGATCATATCTGAATTCCACAACATACCCACTAGGCTTCCATATACACATCTTGATACATGTTTTAGATAATAATATAATAAAAATAAAGTTTTTTATTGAATTATTCAACCGATCACATCAGAACTAGGTCAATACCACTTTCTTCACATAGAGTTCCAGTTACACCATCCTATGTAACTAGAGTTTCTATACTGTATTATCTAACCATACTCATAGATTAATGAATATATATCATAAATATTCTACAACCATAGTTTTTAAGGTTTATGTTTCCATTCATTATTAAATTTCATTGATTTCAAGTCATTCGTTATGTATTCTCCAAATCATTTTAAATTATGAAACATCTTATGAGGGGAACCCCATCTATAGTGTTATATCATTATTTCATTCTCATTGTTGAATTTTCCCATTAAACATCACCATAACCCTTTATATCACAATATGTTTATATATATTTAAGGTTGAAATAATTATATTTTATCTTTACAATCACATATAATCACTTTTTTTACTTCATTACTATATTCTTATTAATTTTGATCATATATGATTACCATATAGAATTAATTAATTAATAATTAATTCATAATCCACATAAAAATTACCAAAATATTGAAGAGATTAATTTATTAAGTTATATGATTCTCTTTCCTTTACATAACCTCTGGTAACATCACTGAGATTTAAATAAGGACCATTTACCACCTCCCATGGTTGAGGAACATATCTAAGTAAATAGTTCGGGTTCCTTTTTCATGTTTAAAAATATTTACTTTAAATAATATTATTTCAAGAAAAAATAATATATTATGTGATAATCTTGAACAACCATGATATTATAGTTTAATAATCCACTGAACATAGTGTTGACAATAAGAATCATTCACCACCTCTTGTGGTTAATAACCCCATCCATTAGGGTAATTCAAGATCTTTATCTTAGCCACATCAATATTACTTAAAATATTATTATTATTCCATAATAATAATATTTACATGATCCTTAAGGAAAAAAATAACATCCTGGTATAGTATTCCAAATTTTAGCAAGTCTGTTCCACTTACCAAAATCATATTCAGTTTTACATTGCAATACTTCATGCTAATTATTTACATAAACAATTTTCAATTTTTATTATTAAATGTTTATAGTTTTCTTAACCATTTGATCATAATTAAATTAATTCACTCACTAAATGATCTCCAAAATGTGTTAAAAATGGTTCTAATGTCTCTAGGATGTTGATATAGGTCCAATACAATTTTTAGTTTCAAATTTGAGTGTAAAATGTTTCCTCATATACCTAATTTACTTAAATCTAATTAGGGGTTCCATGTTGTACCCCCACACACCACCAATAATTCCTACATCCTCAACACCCTCAGGTTACTTCATGTCCATTGGATCAGCACACATCCATGATTAGAGTTCTATGGGGGATCAATTCCATGCATAAACCCCATCCATTCAGTTAATTTGATTAAAAAAACCCTGATCAGGCCACATCAACCTTCTGAACCATGACTTCTCCTAGTGCTCGTAACTGTCTAATCA
Organism: Viscum album; assembly: GCA_963277665.1. NCBI lineage: Eukaryota > Viridiplantae > Streptophyta > Magnoliopsida > Santalales > Viscaceae > Viscum > Viscum album. The sequence continues at coordinate 846,686,910 of OY728121.1, read as the reverse complement.
TCTAATTGAATGGCCATAGTTATTCCCAAATGTAGACCTGGGTTTTCATCCTCGGTCTATGGAACACGTATATTTCTATCTGATCTGAATGATTGGATGGATGGAATCACCACAAACCATATTTCATATCACATAATGGGGGATAAATGGTACAATTTGTTACATATAATTAATAACCTAATAGTCTATGCCTTTATATCACTCGATTCATTGAAATCCTATCGGAATCGCTTCAACACTACCATCCCTAAAGGTTGACCAGGGTCAACTACCTAAAAAATGCACAAAATTCCATACATAGGTAACATTGAACCACAATATTGTAGATCTAGCCTTGATTTTTCATGATTTGGTTTCTAAATCACTTAAAACATATATTGATGTTGAATAAAACAAAAAAATTATCTATAATATATCTTACTCTACTAGTCTGATTGGAGTGATTATAATATAGTTAGATTAATCTTAAAATGACAGTAATAATGATGTATCATTGGTTTAGTGATTGATCCAAACAAAAATGACATAAAATGATTTATTATTATGCACTTATAACTTCTCTATTCAAAATTATAAAATTATTTTTTCATATTATGAATATTAAAAAATAAGTGGATTCAATTTGAAAAAATGTTCAACATACATAAATTTCATGCCAGGATTCAATATATAATGATAAAAACTAAAAGTGAGAAGTTATAGCTAAAATATACATACACGAATAAACAAAACTACAACTAATTTTTATGCTCCAAAAATACTCTAACCAAGCTCACTTGCATTCTGGTGATCCATATGATTTCTCTACCAAAAATCACATCTCTCTACAATATTTCCTCTACAATGATATTAAGGAAGGTTATGGCTAGGTTGAAATAAAAATAGTTGATCTATAAAATAAGTAATATTTCATTAAAAAATCCCTTCACCTTCAATGAACACAAATTTAACTATTCCCAATAACTACACAACTCATACCCTAGGATATACACCCTTTTTTGAACTCAAAAATTTATCCTAATTATCTATCCTACATATCCTTAATGGTTAATTTACTATTTCACCTTTTTTAATCAAAAAATATTTTTTTCATTAAAAAACACATTTTTAGGTTAGTAAAATCCATTAAGGATCATCATATAATTCCAACAAGATCTAATAAACCAATAGAAACCATGATGATTCTCTTGTTCTAATCACATGAAAATGAGTGAAAACCTAGTTTATTGCATTCACAAATAATATAGGATTACAACATAATTAGGTTGATTAAGACTATTTATGGGTCACTTATCTTTTCCAAACCATTCCATCTCTAATTTATAAACTCCTAGAAAACTAAAATATCACTCTAATACCACATTTTAATAACCTAACCAAGTTATTATATTAAACTAGACTAGATAACCAAATACCCAAAACATACTCCATGATCACCATATATTAGAGCGTTGTGTTGAGGGTTCCAGTTAATAGATGGGGAATGATTTACCCCATTATAAAAATAATATGGGTCAATGAATGATTCCAATAATAATATATAATGACTCATTCATAGATCGAAAATTCCCAAAAGATAGAAAAATGTAAAAAATAGGAAAGAAACCTTCCATATATGTATGAAAATGAAAAAATACCCTTTATATGTATGAAAACAGTACACTAAAATAGTTCATGCTTAAAATCATATAAAATATCCATAGAAAAATACACTAATACACAAACTGTAAAATAATAAAACTAAACAGGCTTAGAAATGTTCAAAATACTCCACTTTCTAGTGTTTTACTCCCTAGGCCTATCACCTAGTTGAGACCTAACCTATTAATGTGTCACCAACACCTATCTAATCCATAAATAATTGATGTGTTCAACAGACTTTGTGTTTGTGCTGTATCTATTTTCAATAAGTATCAAAGAAATTAAGGTAAGTTTCATGATGTCAATATGTTGATGTGGAGTTTATTAGATGTAATTTGAAGTTCCCAAGTAATTTGGAGAACTTATTAGAGGTGATTAAGAAAGAAAAAGATCCATTCTCTTGTTGATATATCAACATTGAAGTTAAGAAATTTAAATTATATATATATTTATTGGATAAGGTTGAATTAGTTTAAAATGATAAGAATATGTTTCTAGGAAATGAACTATTTTGTTTAATGAATTTAATGTATTATTTGAGGATTGATATTTTTTCTTAAGGCTTAGAACTTGTAACTTCAAGATCTAGTCACTTATTTTTTAAAATTTTAACATGATGAACTTACTAACGAGAATTATTTTGAATGAAGAGTTATAGAGAAAACTATAATGGATGATAATCTAGAAAGGATGGATATTTTCTTAGTATTTTACCAAGGAAGAAATAGACTTAGCAAAAAATTAGTCAAGACTCTAAGACATCACCTTACACAAGAAGTAAGGGATTATGAAGAAACCTAACCATGCTCAAAGTTCATTAACTAGATAATACAATCATGTGTAAAGAAGATAATTCATAGCCTGCATGGTTTGATGTAGGTTTGAGTGTGTGAGTGGAGTAGTAAGGAGGGTGAATTATTCTTGGCCTCCAAAACATGAAATTTGGAATGATGGGCCATGTGTGAGAATCAACTCCCAAATGAACTTCATTTACAGTTGAAGTAAGCATACTTGTATATAAAGAAGTTCCATCCTAAAGTAAACATCAATGTGGGATCATGAAAAACATGCATACTATTCACATTTTTTAAAAAGTTCTTATGGTATTGGGCTCAAATATATCTCATGTAATCTATATTTCTGACACATCAGTAATATATTCCATGCATGCATTTCAAAAGCCATGTTATTACATTCATAAAGTTGTATAACTAAATATTTTACACTCGAGTTCATCTAATAATTCTTTGAGGACCATATAGACTTCATGCACGTAGAATGGTGAATTTACAAATCTTTTTAGAAGATCATTCTTACAGTCACGATCATCAGAAAATGAATAATAAAGATAGTTGATTGACAAGATTCATTTAGATAGAATACGATGATGCACTATCAAGTTTTGAATATTAAAATACCATGATGATCATGTGGGTTTTTCTTAGTTCAATAAAAAAATAATTATATGATAATGAAATGAGTCGGATGATTTGTGATGATGATTAACAGTAATCGAGTAAAAAAACTATCAGAAGTGAAGAATTAAGTGAATAGGAATCTCATACTAATGATCAACATATTTTGAATATCAAAGGCATGAATTCATATGATCATCACATGGGTTTGGGCTCCAACTTAATTATTTTGAGATCATAAGCCATTTTCATCATAGAACTTTGAGCAGAATCCCATGAATTCTATTTATAATCCTTTTAGAATACTTATGATATCCAACATGATGATGCTTTTTTATTGTTATTAAATTAAAATATCATAGTTCCATGGATTATACTATGATTTGGGAAAGTTAATAAGAGAGATGATCTGTAATTATAAAATTTAAAAAAATCATAGTGAAGGAAAGAAAAGAATAAATCAAATATATAGCCAAATTAAAATGAAATTTAAATAAAGAATAAATATGCTAAGTTTAATGTATGATATTTCATGAATTATTGAAGTACTAAGAATTATTATAGAAGCTTAATTCTGAGACTATAGGAAATAAAAAAGGAAACACATGCGATGCATAATATTAAAGAAGTTATGGTTTAAAAAAAATATTTAAGGAAGACTCATGTGTGAGATTTATGAAAGAAGTACAATTATGTTATTCTAATATATACAAATGTTTTATAGGTAAAATTAAGTTATAAGAATGAGTTCTGATATAAAACTTATTAAAGACTCATGGTATCAAAGAAAGAGAAGAAAAACTAGTTTTTAATTCCTTACACACTAAATAAGAATAAGGGTAAAGAGAGATAAATCTAGCCAATTTCAAAAACCTATCATGTTTAAGATGAAGTTTTGAGATGTTTTGGAATTGAATCAAGATATTGTTTTGCATGATAAAGAAGAATTAGTGTAAGAGAGGAGTCAATATATCGGCTTTACTTACTATAAATCACATCCAAGCGAAATATAATGAGTGATCCTTCCTATTTCATCCATATAGTGTAGGAATCTAAAGAATTTTTTGAGGTAGCCCTTTTGAATGTTGTAAGATTTAGACATCCCTATGATTTTTGTGAAGGGGACACCCACTTGATTTCTATATATTTAGGAAGATATTAGAATTACTCTATCCATAGTAGATACAAATCAATTCAATTCATGGTCTAATTCAAGTTTCTACAAGCCTACTCTTGTATTTGGAGAAGAAAGCTACTGCTTCTATAGAACTGGTTGGTTCCAGTGTTGTACAAGTCCAATGGTCATACCATTTAATGATCTTATTTTGGTAATAAATAAGATTTTATGCATGTGGGATAATAACCACGTGTCCCTAGGGACATAAGTAGATGAGCCTAATTAACCAACACTGGTGTTACGTAGTGTGTTTTCCATTTAGTCCTTTGTTAATTCCAACTAATAAAAAATAGGGTGAAGTAAAAGTGAGAGATTAAATCACTATATAAGTGAGGAGGTGAATTGGGGATAATGTTTTAATTGGTAAAAATTCATTCCATTCTAATTAAACCCCACCCCCAATGTGGGAATATCTTAAAGTTATCCTAAAAATTGGAATTAGAGAGTGATACATCACTATTGGATTCTTATATTAAAGTATTATTTTTTTATCAACCAAAGTATAAATGAAGAAAAAATTTAGAGGAGTCATATAAAAAAACTCCCATATATTCCAAAACTAAAAAATATATATGGGAGAAGGAGTTGAGAAGGAGAAAAGTAAGATTTCTCTCTTAATAAAAGAAGAATAAAAACCAACTTCAACGTGCTACTATCAAGATGATATTCGACTAAGCATCACGATTGAATAATTGGTTGAGAATTATAGTGAAATGATGGTAGATAAGGATTCTACATCAATCACATCATATTTCTTCCATGAATATGAGGTAATTATAAATTCCATCATGATAGTGCCTCTAATAAATCAAGCATATGAGTTAAGGGCCATATTTCCAAACATCTATTTGATAAGTCATATATTGATTCATGTGCTTTGAAAAAATCATGTGAGAGTTTCCAAAAGTTGTTTTTGCTTTTATTTTTGTCTCCCTTAAAGAAATACAGGATGAATTAAATCACCATGAAAAGGAATCAGAGATTGAGAAGAATCCCTTGTCTAAAAATGAGCTTTAATGTGAAAATAGTACTAATCAAATAGTGGTAAAAAGAATAAGGAATTTGGATCTTAGAGGAAAATTATTGATAATTGAGTTGTATTTTATAAAACCAAACTAATAGAAAGAACAAAGTGTAAAAAGAATACAAGAAGAGTACCATGAACTGGAAGAACAAAAAATATCAATCATTAATTTCAAACTTTATAAATTGTAAGTCAAGGAAAACAATGTAAATACCTGACCCTAGTTTCCTAGAGCCAGTTCCTTATTTTATTACATTGGCATGGTTACAAAAAAGTCATATACCAAAGGAATGAACAGTTTAGTAGTTTTGGGAAACTAGATACATACATAAGTTCAACATTACAACTTTTAGGAAATAATATATATATATATATATATATTCCATTAGAAAAATCCATGAATCTTAGATTATCCCTACAAGTAATTTATAATTTACTTATTCATATCCTGGGAAAATAAAACATAAGAAAGGTATGATCTCATATTCTCAGTAAGGGTAATAAATAAAGTGGAAGACATTATAAAAATTAACATTGTGCATGGTGAATAACTAAAAACACATGCCTTTAAAAAATATACTTTAACACAATATGGTGGGAATAAGTGATGAATAAATAATTCCACAATAAAAAAATCATGAGTATTATAATAGTCGAATAACCACATGAACTATCAATTACTAGCTTCATGATGAGGGAATTCATAATGTCATACATCATAACTATATCATCAAGGGCTCATGCCAAGACCATAAATAACCATACTGTCAAAGCATTGTGCCAAGACTCTAGTTTGTCTCATGAGACCTACCAATGCATCGAGGGGATATTGAGGGCCCCAACCTTCATGTAATAAGTCCAATGAATTATTCATATTAATGGGGATAAAATTAAACAACATATAAATTTATATTAAAACTAACATATGAAATGTAAATAACTTTCCCCAATCATTAAATATAAACACTAACCATTCATAGTAATATGGTGAATGGTATCAAGATAGAACATCCATAGTCAAACTAATCATAAAACATTAAATAAAATATGGTATATTATATAATAATATATTAATCTAAAATGAACATAATAATCAACAAGAGTGTTGAAATAGATGAAAATACTTGTATAAAATCATCGAGTAATTCTTGAGATAATTATTCTTTTACATTGAAAAGAAGTGTTCTTTTGGAAAAATATTTTTATAAAAATAGAAGTGAATTAAGGAAAATTTTTTTCATAATAAAATGAGTGATTTTATAAAAATAATTTTTGATAAAAAAATATTATAGGGTTCCCTTAAAAATTGGTAAGAATTCGAGAAATTCCCTTGAATTAGGCTTGTATTTTGGGAAGAATTTTTGAAAGATCCTTTTAAAACATGTATCTCTCCATAAAATAAAGAATTATTATTGTTGGTACACATATATAGAGCATTAAAAAAGAATTTATGATGATTATATAAGAATAAATAATAATTTAATTCGGATTAAGAGAGACAAAGAGTCACCTGAATGAAAATGGAGGTTCGGGTAGAAAACCCTTACCATATGTCTGAATATGTTCCGCTCTTGAACTTAAGGTCCTGAAATATGAAATTAGAATTATTAATAACTTAATTAATAATATATTAGACATGTATTTAGTTTATCATAATTTTATTAAGTTCATTTATGTCCTTATTGATAGGTTATAAGATTGAATTCTGTCGTTCTTGAGTGTTCATTTCTTTGGGTTTCACAATCGGTATACTTGTATATGAGTATGGATGTTCATGTGGAATGGATATAATTATATAGAATTGAATTTATATATTATTTATGAACATAAATAGATGAAAATTTTATATATATAATTTGGTTACATGGTATTTGGATGAATCATTAGATGAAATATTAATGACAGTCACTTAGATTATTTTGGTGGTATTTTGATTATTACGAACTAGTTTTGTCTTATGAATTAATATTACATACATATACTGGTTCTTGAATATTAAATAGGTTATAATAAATATTTTATAGTCTTATTCAAAAATAAAATGGTTTTATAACCAGTATTTAAGGATAAATTGAAGAACGATACTTCATTGTCCATGAAGGTTGTAAATTGGCACCTCATGGATGATGATTTCGTTTATAAAATAAAAGAGAGATAGAGTAAGAAGATTGATAGAGGTTATTACATTAACATGATATAATTCCAGTTTATATATTATACTAGATTTATCAAGATTATTTGGACATATGAGGTGAGTAGAGGATAACGAAAGAAAGGAACATGAAATGAAATTAAAAGAAAGAAGATGCGGATTTACTTCTTGAATACACCTCCTTGAGAATCTACTTAAGGGAAGTGTTTTTGGTATTTTGGAAATACCAAGAGCTCCTAGAAGTGGTAAGGGACTAGGAAAGATTATTTGGGAATAACCCTGAGTATTTTCAAGGCTTAGAGGAGTGAGGACAAGAGGGAGTGATGGGTGGCTTTTATAGTGGAGGAGATGAGTTATTTCTCATTATTTTATTATTTTGGCTCAAGAATATGAATAGTATTTATTAATGTGACTAAACATATTAATAAATTCATGTGAGTTCGAACCAATGTCCATTTACATCATCCATTACTCAATCATGATGCATAAATTCATTTTTTTAGCATATTTCACAAATTATGGAATTTCACTATTCACAAAAATTTCAAGTATTTTAGAAAAATCCCAAAAAATTAATTCTAACTAGTTTTTGAAATGTAGAATTTAAAAATTAACTCCATTTTATAAAAATAATTTTCTAAATAAGAGAAATTTAATTTTTAAATAAAATCATTATTTACTTGAAAAATACATATTTTTAATTTAAAACTGATTTTATAATACTTTCAAAAATTAACTGAGGTCTCCTAAAATTATCCTAAAATCATAGAACAAAAAAATATTTATTTAGGAATAAATTTTATGAAAATTAATTTTATTAATTTATTAATTTAAATTTATAATTAAATATTTATTAATCATAAAAATACAAACACTCAATTATTAATTTTTAATATATTATATTTCATTTATAAGGTGACTAAATTTTATTTATACTTACATGGGTGAGGTTACTATTCATAAGGGTACATTTCTATTCATATGGGTATGTTACTATTAATAAGGGTAAGTTACTATTCACTAGAAATGTAAGTTGGTCATATCAGACTCTAAATATCTTACTGATCGCAACCGTGTAAGTCAATTTTTCAAAATTCAAATCACAGAAGAGGAAAAAATTATGTATACTGGCTAGGTTATAACAAAGTGGTGTTTTGTAGAGAGTCAGTGTTTCATTTATTCAAAATTAAATTTATTTGTAAATCCTTAGGGTATTACAAACAAGATCATAGAGCTTGACTATCTATAATAATAAAATATAAAAATTCATTAGAAACAAATTGAATGAATCAATAATAATTGGTAAGGTAAAATAAAGATAATAGAAAATGAAAATTACACTCTTAAAATGAAATTCCATGGATTTGAAATCAAATTAGTATATTTGGAAATTTCTCAAGCTAATTCATCACAAGATGCTTAAAGAAAAACTAATATTTCCACACAATGTTTAGAGAATAGGTTTTTTAAAAAACATCAGTTATATGGAAATAAGACATTAAGATCATCTCATGATCAATTATCAATGGCATTGAAAAAAGAGATACCATCCAAATTTAATTCTATTGTTTCTTCTAAATATGTCACTATAGATATTGTAGTTTTAAATGAAAAATCTATAAAAAAGTGAATGAGGTAAAGTGAAGAGAATTCTACCACTAGTTTATGGGTGGATATAAGGATTATGACAACTGGTTCCCCTAGAATATCCCAAACAGTGATGTACAAATATGAAAAATAACATGTCCCTAAATCTGGAAATTTTGGATAGTGGGATTTACATAGAAGAAAAACCAGGTTTCATTTTAAATTTTGGTGCTTCAAAAAATTTGGGAATAATCCATTCAATTTTTGGTATAATCCATAATGTTTTTATGTTTTGAGAAAGTCTTCGGTAAGGGGAAGTATGGTTAAGAAACTTCAATATCCACAGATTAATAAGAATATATCCAACTCAAATAGATTTGAAGTGTATGTTATCTTATGTGGAATTTGAAATGGTTGTTGTCACAAAGAATATGTTTGTTCATCTCATAATGTATAAAATTCATATGAGAGGAGAATTCTAAAAATGTTGAGAATGAAACAAGAAATAGCATTGGGATGGAAGTAAAAGAAATATAGAAATCAGAATACTCCCATGAAGTATGAGAATAAATGTGATAAAAATATGTAAAATAAATAGAAGGTAAAACAAGTTCAAATTAGGTATAACAAGTATAAATGAAGTGCTCTATCCAAGGGAGAGAATTTTATAAATTTCACTCATAACTTTCCATGTGGAGACTCCAAGAAGGTTTCTTATGTACCTAATGAATGTCTTATTATTTGTCTATTAGATTTGGATAGGGAAATTAAAATGGAAGAGGAAACACAATAAAAATCCATTATTAAAGGAAAATAAAATATTCCACATAAATATCCTCAATTTCAAAGGATTTTATCAATAAATGACGACCCAAGTGGAAAATAAGAGCTTTGTGGGAGATGTAGCAAGGTTGGACATGCATATTATGGTTGTTTAACAATTCATCCAGAAAAAGAAGGATCATTAAAGAGGATGAAGACTACATTGGGAATGATGAAAACCCAAGTATAAAATAAGGTCTTTGTGGTAGATGTAGTAAGGATGGACATACATCCGATGGTTGTTTAATAATTCATCCAGCACAATAAGGATCCTTAAAGAGGATGAAGACTACTTTGGGCATGATAACTATTGAAAAGAAAAATTCTCCACACAAAGAAGTTAAAGATGATAAGAGTTACATGTTTCATAATATAAATACATATTTGAAACCTAGATATGAAATCATAAAGACTGGAGAAAATGAAGTAACTTGGTTGAGTAAAAAGTCCCATCCCTACAGTTCAAATTGAGAATCAATGGGATCCACCTTTTCCCAATATTTTGTGTCATATTTATGCTTAAAAAGTTTGGAATTGAAGGGGAATCATACTCTAAATGGGAAAACCTGAGAAGTATTGAAATATATCAAAGCTATAAATCATAAATTGATTGATCTATTCTAGTGAATTATCAACATGGAACAACTTATAATTTATCTATAAAAGAGATTCACCATCATAAAGGTTGTTTGGAGTGTCTCCTTGAGTGGGATACAAGATAATAATATGCTTGAGAAACTTCTAGATTCATGAAATTCATATAAACCTTAAATTTCTAGAAAGTGCATCACATTTATTCAATAATAAGGTATGAATGCTCATTATCTCATCCTTGGCATTTTTTAATGTTATACCTAGTGAATTATATTTCTAGGTTAAGTGTATTTCTAAGTCCCACATTGAATTATTATGAATTGTAATTATTTTCCTCAATCTATAAAAGAATTTATCCACCTCTCCTTGATGTAGGGAATTCGTACCATTCTATATGGTATCAAATGGGTTCATAACACTAACCCTCCTGCTCTCTCTCCCCCCTTATTTTTTCAGTGACTCTCGGGTGGATCCCCCTACTGCACCCCTCATGTGTAACGCCCACCCCCTGCGTGGCATGATGTACCTAGGCCCCCAACCTCCTTGTGCACACGACTACCCCCCTACACCCCCTCCTTGCACTCGATTCCCATCTACGAGCCCCCCTGTGTGCATGAAGCCCCCTGAGCCCCCCCCCCCCCCCCGAGCGCACAACCTCTCCCCTCACCCCATCATCGGCCTCTCTTCCACCCCCTGTGCAATGGATCCTCCTTCCTGAATCAACCTCCTCCTCCAGGGCCGACCACTATTGCACACAAATTCAGAGTCCTTCTGTTGAGTCTTCGTTTGTCCAACCACATCTCGTTGGCCTTTTCCATCCTCGCTATAACATGTTGCAGACTAATCGGGTGCCCCTCCTCTATCGTCTGACAGCCATAAAGAAACCCTTGGTGCCCCCATCACTGGCCCAATTTCATGGAAGACCTGACACTCTGTCGTCGGCCCACCTACGCGGCAGCCCCCACGCCCCATCACTAGCCACATTGTGAGGCTACTCCAATGTGACCACCTTCCCTACGCCATTGTGATCTAGGAACCATGATGGTTCCCCGCTTCCTTCCAAGAAGAAACCACGATAGCAGTGAAAATAGTAGGAGATATCTTCTACTACTGAAAGAAGTCACTCAAGGACTCCTTTGGAATCTCCTAGGAAAGACTTCTCTACATGTGACCTTATAATTGTGTCTCTTCTATGTGAGTGCCTCCATGCACCACTACCTTAGGCACATCCAACACCCCTTATGATGATGGTCCATCCTGCGTACATCTTCCAACACTACTTGTAATGCACCACCTATTCTAGCGCATCCCTGTTATTGCTTTGTCACATCATTGATACACTCCAGATGTTCCTATCAGACATTTTATTAGTGTACTACTTCATGATGTTCCCAAACACCTTGCCAACGAGCCCGTACCCGAGTGGTAAGGGCTCCTGCTTGGCATCCAAGAGACCCAGGTTAAAAAATGGGTGGAGGTGAATTTTCGGGGTACTGCACCAGTTACTGTAGCAGTACTGTAGCAGTTACTATTTGGTATTGTAGCAGCCAGAACTATTCACCCGATTTGGGCCTTCGGGCCACCGGTTTGGGCCTACGGGTATCAAGGGCCTTCAGGTCATAAAAGGTCTTCGGGCCACAGGGTCTTCAGGCCATATTGACCATGAAGTATCCCATTTCACACAGAATAGGCCCCAAAAGAGGATCAGAGCAACAAGAGTAGCAGCCACCAGAAAAGAGCTAACCATATTGGAAGAATGAGAGGGCATGGCAGCCTTCATCAAGACCAGGCACCATGCAACTTTGTGCAGGGAAATTCTAGCCGATCATCAATGCAAGGTGGGGAGATTGGTGATCAATGACGCAGAAGCTGGGGAGGAGCAATTTAAGTGGGTTGTGCCTACGGGTCATGTATTGGGCATGGTATGCCACTGGGCCTTCAGGTCATGTATTGCGGGTCAGTCGGGCCTTGTGCCTTGGGCCTATGGGTCATGTACGGGTTCCCCTTCAACCCTTAAAAGAGGGATTATCCATAATAAAATAAAAAAAGAAGGCCTTCGGGCCATTTGGGCCGAACACCTTTATATTACTGACTATACACATTTTTCTCATTCAAAACTTGTTTAATGATGAATAAAGCTTTTTGATCGAATAGTGGAGGCCGGCATGTCTTCTTGTTTGTAATCGTGCGAGCGAATAGTTTGTGGTTGTGTAGTGCAGATGCAAGAGGGAAATGCATGAGCTATATTTTTTTAAATAATTGCTTGAGAAAACTTGTTCACTTCTAGAGATGTGAACAACATTGAAGAAGACTCGAACGAGTGTAATACTATAGGTTATAGGGCGTGTATCTTGGGAGTTGACGTGCAACAGAGTGGTGGTCTCACTCCATTTATCTATTTCATAACAGAATCAATCGAATGTGAAAATAGACACATCGTAGAGGTAGGAGGAAGTGCATGAGCTATGTGGTCGATCACCAAAAGAGTTTTTTGCATAAGGAATGATAGTTAAAAGAGATATTGTGTGAGAAAACTAGGAAGGTCGTATGTGACTGGGAGAAAATTTTGGTTATGGTAAGTGTTTGATGTTGGAGTTGTAGATGGATGGGCCTAATTACTTCAACATAGTAGTGAGGTGCATGTCATTGGGGAAGAGGCATAGGTTGGAGTTGTTGTAGAGGATGTCCAATGCAGCTGAAAAAAATAGGGGGTCACACAGAGTCGTATGAAGATAGGATGATGGAAAGAAGATCCACCGAGGCACAGGTACAAACATAATTTTCATAAGAATTTATGAAGAGACAAGTGAATATTTAGAAGCTATTTAGTGAGCTAAATATCAACCTAAAGGAACAAAAAGTGGTTTCCAGATGTTCATGCAGGGCGGCCGGTTGTTTATTAATAGTTGAGGCGTATGCCGTGGGAGCAAACAGAGGATTTTTAGTCATAGGAGGAACAATGCTTCGAGTCCAAGAAATAGGTCCAGTCAGCTACAACATGCTCCCTTGGGAGCGACGTCAGAGCTTTGGAGTTTGAAAGGAAATAGGAGGCGATAACTATACTTATTGGATTGATGCCTTTCGATGGAAGGAGTAGTATTGTAAAAAGAGTTGAGCTACTGATTTTTTCAGGTGGGGAACCACTTGTTTGGATCAAAAAATCTTAGGCATATTTATTAAAAAATCATATAGTAGAGGACATGAAGTTACACTATGAATAGTTAAGTTTGGATTACATGGTTTTATTTTTTTTTCTTAGCTGAACAAAAATCCCAGATCAGAATAAGAGAAATTGAAGTTGGTGCTGTTATAAAAGTATGGGTCTGAAAAAGAGGAGGATGAGTTTTCTCAATGATAGTGTGACAAGAAGAAGTCCACGCAGGCACATGAAGACATTATGGAGGTGGACATTCCATTTTTTAAGTGATTAGGACAAGATAAAATTGATTTAATTCAAACTCACCAAAGCATGTATTGGTTGGATTTTGGTAAGAAGATAAAGGGGAAGTCAAAATAATCACAAAGGAAGAACTAGAAACATGATTGTAGGAATTCTGGACTGGATATGAAGGGGGTGATAAGCAGTAGCCGGTTCCAACTGAACTAGTGTGGTAGGGAACAATGGACGAAATTTAATCTACTTCCCTCAATGAAAAGGTAACTTGCATTAATTTTCCTAGATTTAAAATTGAATATCATCATGAGGAAAAGGTATTTTTGGCTCAAGATGCCTATTTTTTCAAAGTTCATAGTGAGGCGAGTGTAATGAGTAGCTTCGATAGTGCATGTAGAGGAATTTTGACTGACAAGTCAAGAAGAGCTGCTAAACACATAGTGGGACCAATCGGGGAGGAATTGTAGTAGAGGGATGAACACAATTTATGGAAAACTGAAAAAATTCTCTATAATCTAGTGTGACTGATGGAATAGTGCACATGAACTAGTTATATGGTTCATGGCTGAAATTTCTGAAGGAAATTCTACTTTTGGGACATTGGAGTTTTCCATGGTTCATAAATCTGAGTTTTTTTTAGAGTGGTACCTTAGCAGTAGAGTATGTGTCAGTTGGATGTGGTTTGGCTATTTGGAGCATAATTCCTAATTATATCACTCTTGAATCAATAAATCATCTATATATTGCTACACATATTGCTAACAAAGGTTTGAAGAAATTTAAGAGTCCTACTTCTACTTATGAATGGGAATCAGAAACTTATTTGGGGCTATTTGGGGTGTGAAGAGAGGTAGGTATATCTATTAGTGATATCTATAACCTCTTTAAATTGGGAAAAAATTGGAGCATGTTTGGAACCTCTTCTAATTGTTGACAAGATTGTTTTTCATGAAACTCAAACTACTGGAAGTGAGATCTTGGCTGCAACAACCCAAATGATTAAACCAATTACCTTGGAGACACTTTATATATTTTAAGAATTGATTCCTCTTGAGCATGGGAATCTATGGGAGATGGAGTGGGTTATGGAGACTTATGAAGGAAAGTTCTATGAAATTGATGAAAATGAATTACTAAATAGACAAAAATGACAATTATGAGATCCTAGGAAAATGTTTAAGCAATGCTATTTTCTAGAGAGAGTGGTTGGGTAGAGGAATGATATGCACCCATTTCTTAACATACCTGATGTTATGAGAATTATTAAATTTGAAGATGTTTTTTGGCTAAGACCACCACCAAAATTGCCTTGAGGTGTTGTTATTCCAGTATTAAGAAGCCAAACCTTTCTTTGGAATTCCACCTTGAGGACAAGGTGGTTTTTTAGCATGGGGAAATTGTTAGGATTGTGGTGGTGTTTATACTACTTGAGTATAAGGTCAGTATAGTAATGTGGTCTTGTTAATACTGCTTGAGTATAGAGGCAGTGTAGTCATTTTCATTTTTTATTATGGGGGGTGTTAATATTTGTTGGGAAAAATATAAATAGGGGAGCAGAAAGTGGGGGTGAGGATATGAATCATTTTTTATTTTCTTGGCAGTAGGTTCACCGTTGGTCTTGGTTGGGCCCTTGGGAGGGTGGTCTTCTCCTTCAAGCTTCTTGTTCCTCTTTCTCTATCTATTATTTATCCTACCTTTGTAACAATTCTACTGGTTCTGTTCAAGAGCTACTATATAGTGTATGCGCCTATTTATATCTCTCTATCTCTCTCACTATCATTTTTACTAACAACATTCATAAAACTCAACTTATAAAAACACAAAAATAACAAATCTATGTTTTCTAATATTTTCTCCATCTCAAAATACACTCTTTGAACCTCCTAAGGACAGATAAAATGATCACTTTATTGATCAAAATACAAAAATGAAAACAAATATACATTTTCATATTTGAATTACCAAAATAAATTCAATAAAAATATCTTAGTTAATTTAATAAAATAATAGTTCATCACACCTGATGTTGGAAAAAACATAGGGATGTTACCCCCTTCCTAAGATTAGTTAAATATATTTTACACAATATTTTCATTCTAGTTTAATTTGAGGTTACTCACTTTAGTAAAAATTAACCCATGTCATTACCTATTTTAATATACACCAATTATAATGGTTACTTTATAATGTCTATATTACCAATGGTTGTAATACCCAATTGTCAAAATTCCCATTAGTCATATAAAATATATATAGAATCTTTACTTCCTTTTAATTCACTCAATACCTATCCCTAAAATAGAAATTATCATTCTTAAGATTAGTTTTATTATCATGTTTGTTTTTTGGTTTATAATATTATTTTTTATAATAGTGTTATTATAATTTGAGTTTAGATATTTTAATTTATCATTGTGTTTTTCATCATTATTTATTTTCCATTGTTAACTATAGAAGTATTAGAAAATCAATATTTGGATTTTGTAATATATCATTATTCATTAATAAAAAAATTATTTTATAGATAAATTTTCTCAATAATTGCATTCTCCCCCATTAAAATAATTTCATCCTTGAAATTACAAATTAGATTCATATATAAATGTAAATAAGTCTTTATAAAATCATCACAAGGTTCCCAAACTACCTCCTATAATTGAAGATTCCTCCTAAGAACCTTCAAAATTCAAGTCATTAAATTTATCAACACTTTCTCTCCCATATCAAGAATATAAACAAGCTCATCATTATATGATAAGTCAAGCTGAAATTTTACTTAATAAATCAAAAGATAATTTCAAGGGCATGGAATGTACATCCTTAAATGTGATATATAGAATATTCCATGCACATGAGAAAGCTTGGGTGTCCTAACTAGATGATATTCTATAACTCCTATCCACTATAATATTTGAAAAGGCTTAATTTTCATTAAAATAAGTTTCTATTTCTATCTAAATCTCAAAAACTATTTACATAGTGACATATTTAGGAAGACATGGTACTGAACTTAGAATTAAACATTATTTATTATATTGTTAGCATATCTTTTCTATCTACTTTGAATTACCTTGATTTTTCAGGATGGATTTTACTTTATTTTATATCTATTCAATAATCGATAAACCCTATAAATTCATTTCTCCAATAGCATCCCAACATGATAGATTCAGACATATATTCCCATAAAATGATTCATGAGTTTCCATTTTTATACTAGCATGTAAAATGTGATTTTATAAAATTATAATTGAGATAAATAATGATACCAAATTCCTTGGATATCAAGTGGGAATGACCTTATCACGTCCTCTAATATTTGGAAATTTCTTTTAGATAACTTATCCATTTTTGGATGAATGATTTTACTATGATTTACCATTGTATTTACATTATTTTGAAGGATCCACTAAAAATTTAATGTGAATCTTAGACTATAATTTGGTTCTATTAATAAAGGTTTATCATTGATCCTCAAAAAATATTTTATATATAACATAGCATGAAGATTAAGAGAAAAATATTCTCAAATTTCTATAAAATACGCTGACTTTGTAAGAGTATCTATAATAACCCATATATCAATTTTTCCTTTTGATATTTATTAATCATGGTGATGGATTATATAATAATATTTTCCCAATTCTACTCTCATACAGGTTATGGTTACAAAACCCCCTTGTTTAGTTGTCTTTCAACCTTCTCTTATTAGCATTACAAACACCTTTAGTATAGTTCATAATCACCCACTTTATATTTTCCCACTATAATTATCTTAGATATCTCTATAAATTTTATTTATACTAGTATATATATAATGAAATTCATGATATGAGTTTCAACCAATAAATATTTTTTTTACAATTGGTTCATATAGAATTCATAACCTCTTACCAAACCTTAAAGATATATCTTTAAATATATTAAACTTTGGAATATTTTTATTTATCACAAATTACATCTTATATAGGTCCATTTCATATTTTTGAGATTTCTTAATCTTTATTGGTAAATATGGTTTGGTAAATACATAAAATTGGTATGATTTCACACCTTTAATTATAATACCCAAGTTTATCCTTACTAAATCCTTGATAATTTAATCATTCTCTACCCTCATCTTAGATAAGACACCATGGTCATTTATTTTCAATAAATATGCTACATTGTTTCATTTTACAAGGTGATAATATATAATAAAATCATAATCGTTAAGTAGATATATCCATATCCTTTTCATTTGGATCACATTATTCTAAATAAATATTTATTTTATGCTATTTTTGGTGAATATATCAAATTTATATCCATATAGATAATGTATCTATATTTTTAGTGACAATATTATCAAAACCAATGTTATGTGACAAGTTGGATAATTTATATTAGGGGTTTTTGGCTACTGAGATTCATAAACCACCACACTATCATTTTTCATTATAACATATCCAGTCTCTTTCTTTCATGCAACACAATAAATGATAATCCCATCATTTCATAATATTATAGTTAATGTAGGTGTATCCACTAATCATTGCTTAAATTTCTCAAAGTTATCTACACATTACTTTATTTTAATAAATTTTACCACCTTATAATTTATAGTTATTAAAAAAAATAGTTAATCAAGAATAGTTTTTGAAAATTTATTGGTAGTAACCTGTTAAGCCAAGAAAAATAGACATTTTAATTATATTGGTGGGTCTTAGAAAATCCATGACAACCATTGTTTTTTAAGTGTCAACCAATATTCTATCCATGGACGCAATATGTCTAGGGAAATAAATATATTAATGAAAAAATTTATATTTATAGAATTTTCCACGTAACACTTATTTCCTCAAAGTCTCAAGAATAATTCATAAATGAGTTCCATGCTTCAAATAATTATTAGAGAATATTTGAAGACCATCAATAACTACCAAAAAATATTTATAAATATAATCCTTAAATACACTATAAATAATGATCCAAAGCTCCGTTAATCTCAGATAATTTCATCAAGATCTTATGGATTCAACATCCAATTCCTTAATCAGGATCTATCTAATGATAAATCAGTGATCAAGATTACAAGAGAGAAGATGATATAAATAAAATTGAGTCATTACAGTATCTCATGAAAACAACATACCAATATGTTCATCCATGATGAAAGTCATGGTGATCCTCCACCACACAAGGAAGGAGGAGGCCAAGATAAAAGAATATTTAAAGGATCGCTCCCTAATTCATAATTGTTTTGAGTCAAGAACCACACCAGATCAAGGATAAATCTTGGTGGGAGGAAGATATGAGAAAATGTCCCAATTGATCTCTAACATTTGATCCAAGGGGTTAAATATTGAGTGGTTCTCAGTGTGAAAATGGACCAAAAGGACCTTAATTAAACACCAACAAACACACCCCATCGGTGATTCGGAGGACCATTGACTGGCTGGTGAGACCTGCTAGGTAGTATGCTCATTGTCTTCCTCAGCATATAGCATGTGAAAGATCACCTGTTAGCTAGTTAGTCCTGTTGGGAAGCAACAAATTCTTCCCACCCCAACAACTAGCCAGCAGTCCCCACTGGCTAGTCGGTGTTGCTGATGCTGCCTGACTACCATGGACATGACTCCCACCTTCTCCTGAGTTTCGAGTCACCCACCAAGATTCCTATAAAATCTAAAAACACCTCTTAATGATATCCATACATGAATCATCTTGTTTTGATAGTAAATTATCTGAATGATCCATACATAAGGAAAAAATTTCACATTTCCTCTGAAAAACACAACTCATTAAGGTATGGACCATTACAATCTCTCCACCATAGCACTTCTCATCTTAGATAAGTTATGGTAGCATGTGAATAATGCCTCTTGATATAACTCTATCATCTTCCACAAGGATTTCTCTACATCCCATCCTCGAATTCTAACTCATCACCTCAAGGATGCATTCATTACTAAACAACCATCACTCTACCACTGCATGACTCCAAAGATAAACACTAGAAGTTGAGACAAAATCTTACTGACATCCAAAATTGAGACCGTGATCACCATAATCATTGAACACAATAGACTGGTTTCTTCCACTAATTCCTCTAGAAGCATCAAGGTTCTTCCAACCATAGGAATCATTTTACAAAACAATATTTTTATATTTTAATGACATGTACAATGTGGTTTAGTTCCATGATTCTCGATTCAATGCAAGACAACGGTTAAAGGTTGATTCCAACACATCGTTCTATATTCCAAAATGAACCAATGATTCTCCATTGAACAATGTAACCCTACTACACTAACATTTCAAAAAAATCACCAACCAATTTTGAAACACCTTAGTAGTACCCAATATGATAAGATTAATGTGTTTCAATCCCACCACATTTTGGTTCACATAGAAATAGTAGTCGGTATACATCTATCCAACTACCTACAAAGGTACATAGACTAAACAACTAACACTCCACATACAAAAAACCATAATTCCTTAAGCCTTGGAGGAATCATTAAATTTATTATCCATACTAACTAAAGTTTGAACGAATTTAAAGGAACTTCCCTTGGTTGGATCGCCAACCAATTTCACCATTCAAAAGGCTTCCACCCATGTGTCGATGCACCAATGATCTAGCTTTTTCCTAGTTCGTATTGATTTCATTCCGATTTTGAAACCCACATATAGTCTCAATCCAGCACTACGTATGAATCAAACATCAAGAATTCATCATGGATATAGATACTCTCAGATCTAATGCATCTCAGTCTCTGAGATTCATCATAGTCATTCAATGGTTAGTCTTAAGAAAGACCACAAACCTTCCCACAAGAGTGTTTATTTCACACGTGACATGGTCGATGCTACCCACCATAGAAGTATCCTTATAATCACCAGTAATGCACACACTGATATACCCAATCCACAACTAGTCATCACCAAACACGATGACTAAGTATGACTATCTTTTCAATCGATTGTCATGGAAAACACTAATCACTACACACACCGGATTTATCAAACTATAGTCCACTAAATTCAATATTAAATTCTCGATGTGAATAATTTTTTTTAAAAAGGGTTGGGGTTGAAGACTCATTTTATTATTAAAGCAAAGAAAAGACCTCTTCCCCTTACACAATTTTCTACATAGAACCAAGACATTTCCATCAAGGAAAAACTCAGGTTGACTCTACAACAGTACCCCGATCCGTTCCCAATGTCATATTTCACCCAAGATACAACTACATAAGCATTAAATTATGGTCATATAAACCCTTCAAGATTCATGATTAACTTTTCAGTTGATAAAAGAAAGGTGAATATAAATAGAAATATCCATAAATTACCATAACTATCTCATTTAGGTTCATCCACGGAATTAAGAACATTCTCTATGATAAGCTCACCACCATGATTCCAATGGTTAAACCAACCCTACACATAACCACCACATGAATGCTCAATCATTAAGTATTTCCCTATAAAGGCATGAAAACACCACTCTTAATGCAAATAAGAGTGGTTCTTACCCCATGAGTCACAGACCAATGATCTGGACTCACTCTCTTTTTTATTTTCCATACCCCATAAGGCACCAAATACACCAAACCAAGAACTCACAATGCCCCTCTTTAAAAAATGAAACTCCTTACTAATGAGTTTCACTATCCACCACCCATCCCATGGGTATTATCTCATGTTGGTGTGTGTCCACCACACTCTGAAACCTAGCATGGTATCTAGAGTACTAGTACTCAAGGTGAACTATAATTCATGGCTATAAGAAAACTTACGAGAGATCCCTTTAATACTTTCATATGTTTCTCACATGTACATGTAATTTTTTTTAATGAAAACCACCCCTAAGGAATTAACCATAACTATTATTTTACATGGAATATACTCAACCATGTCACTCTGAAGTAGTGAAGGTACCAACTTGATAGTAACAAGTGTCTTTTTTCTAGGCCACAAGGTCTTCCATAGAACCAACATAAATTTACTAGGGTTCACACTCCATATAACTTCATATAAGAACATATCCAAAGGAATTTACTAATGGATTCACTTTTACACTAAACACGTCGAGGCCAAAGATTCCTATTTCGGTTAAAAAAATGCCACTAGGTGATAGATGGATCACTCCTCATTGGATACATTTGGTACCTTAATCAACTGGATATATCCAAAGGAAACTCCCATAAGGTTATTTACTAAGGAAGTTAACACTCAACAATGACCTAACAAAGGTACAATACATCGACCATGCATAGAGGGACCACATCAATGTCACTATCGTCATCGTTATCATCATCATCATCATTACCTAGGTACACCACATCATAGTCTCACATGACCTTCTATTAGAAGTAGACATGCATAGGGGTTAAACTGAAATAATGTCATCAAGAACTCATGTGAAACACAGTAAAGGTCATTGAAACCAAAGTAGTTGAGTCTTCCTCATCAATATAATCACACAAAAATAGCATATATGTCATGTGAAATCTATATGTCAAACATGATGCATGTGAAGACTCTTGATGATATAACCAAGATTCAAAACCATATGAAATCACAACCTTTAAAATCCATGTGCATGATACGAAGTGAAAATATATGATCATAATAATGAAAACGAAGAACATCGATCTCATGCCCTAATAACTAGGAATTCCCTCGAGAAAGGTGTTAATTATTCACTAGACTAGGTTCCATCACAAGATGTGACACATTCCAATGTCACTTGCCTACCAAATCCCTATAAATGAAAAAAAATATAGGAACTAATAAAATTTTATAACATCTTGACCTAAATCATTGATTCTGAGTTAGAATGCCACATCACCTCAGATATAACTTTCTGTATGCCAGAGACTACTGACTAACAATAAGGGTATCAAGTGGAACTATTTGGAGACTATAACATCCATCAGAGTTCATAATAACTAATAAATAACCAAACATATAACAATATACAATCAGAGTACATAGATGCCAATAACATAACAATTGTATGAATTAATGTGAAAAAAACATACTCAACAGTCAAAAAAATATACAATAGTTGATCACCCATTGGGTCAATCATGTATACAAATATTGAAAAGCACAAAATTATAGGAGGCTCTAAAACTCCAAGACTAACCTCATCTTGATTTACAGACTCATTGCGATCTATCCCACTCAATGATAAAACCCGAGCCACATCCCAATATATACCTACAACAAGTTATGATTTTTTGGGTACCCGAGTGTCATGGTCGCCCAAGTAGGGTGTGAGTACAACTCAGTAGGACACCACCAACATGGTTTAGTACCCAACCGATGATATGTAGTGTACATTAATGTGATAATATTATCATATTGAAAATATAAAATACATAACTAGACAGGCACATCATATATATATATATCATCAAATCACTCGCAAGCAATATACAACCGTGTTCTAAGAGGTCGTGTGCTTACCAAGCTTCCACAAACCTCATCTGTACCTACATTGGCTCTATTATGGAAGGATATAAAAGTATTTAACCACATGTCGTGATATATGCCTCAAGTCCTAACATAAATTGGCACTAAATTCCTATTAGAACAAGTTACACCTTTAAGGAAACATCGCATGACCCACCCTAATGGTGGTTATTATTAGGACCACCACATGCCCCACCCTGATGATGGTCATTATCCTCAGATGAAGGTAAGTCCAACCTAACATGGTTGACATAATTGGATAATCACATCACCCCTGCATGGAATTCTCCCGCTACATCCCATAGATAAAAAATTCTCAATTTCCATGCATGGTCTACTCCCAATCCAACAACATATCTATGATCTGACCCATAATATTAAATGAGTCATAGTCTATAGTCATCGCCATGTCATCATGCTCCCCCTCCATGGGGTCGTCTAACCAGAACTAAGAAACCTAATCATCTTGATACCTGAATCAAGGTTACAAGGGCTATGCAATATCATAAGGAATATGTATTTTAACAAGGAATAATAAGTAATATCAAGAATAGTTCTCAAGAGGCAACATACAAAACACATGATCACATATCAACATGGGTCTCAAGGGTTTTACACTCACCCACATGCAAACACATATCAATCATGGGTTATTAAGCATCAAACATGTCTCATATGATACACATGTGATCAAAGAATAAAACATGGTCTCATGGATCTAGGTCTCATGGATCAAAACCACACATTAAAGAGTGTCCATGTGATCTAAGTCACACATTAGTGATCAAGCCTTAACCATCAATGGACAACATCAATCCAATGCACAATGGTTCATCGTAACCCTTGGAACATTTTCCAATTATATTAGTCATGGTTACTTTAATTAATTAAGACTTAATGATGAGAACCATATCGAAGGCACTAAATCAATTGCTCGGGTGAAGGAGTTGGATTTGTAAGGCCCAATGATGCGTGGGAGATTAAATAGGTTGAATGAAACAATGAGAACCGATCTCACTTCATTAAAGGCCCAATGAATATTACCTTGCATAGATGGAGAAAATGGGACTATTATCTCACTTATTCAAGCCCAAATATGACTTTTAAATCTTGGACTACATTGTTTCACGAATTTTAGAAGCCTTACCCACATGGAGAATTCTAAAATAGGCATCTTTGGTCACCAATGTCAAATCCAATGGGCTAGGTACTCAAAGTCAAATTTGGTGGTCTATGGGTGGAAAGTAATGTGCTACTTTTCCCAAAAAACATTGTTAGAATTTATCTTTTTGACTTTAAGGGGACTAGGTAGATTTAGCCTTTATGAATTTAGGGTATTAGAACCTTGACTATTTTATCACCCCATGTCTATAAATATCCACCCTATGGAATTTTATTTTCATTCAATATTTAATTGAGAGATTATGATTTGTTTCTCTCCGTAGTGTGAGGATTTTTCCAAATTTTCCCCTTAACCTTGTGCATTCTTGCCTTATCAATTTACAAGTTAGATTAGTGATCCAAGATCACAAAGACCCAAATTATATGCCTCAACCCAAGTGCATTGTTGTGTGGATTGGCTATCACATCCCTCCATTGAGTGTGTTGTCTAATTAGTAGGTCACACTCCTTATAGCATTGATTGACTACTTTCATCCTCTATTCATACCCTTCATCCTCCACTTAGCCCTGAACCACATCCTTCATCTATCACCCTACACCATGAAGATTGCTCCACCATGTCTGTCTCACATCAGTTGGTATTAGAGCTGCGGTTGACATGGTAGTCATATATCACCCTCTTTTATCCCATATATATATTACCATTATTATCCTTTATTATTATCCACCCATTCAAAAAAAACCATTTTTCTTTTAAAACCTCCATATTTGGCCTATGTTGTGCAAGATTGAAATATTGTTACATTGATCCAATTATTCACATATATTTTTTTCGCATTTAATTATCTATATGTGATCTGTATCTGGAAAAAAAATCAAATTATCTCAACTAATCATTTTTTGATTTTCAAAATTAAGCACATCCTTTATTTGAGAGATATAAAAAAAATTCTTACTCTCCGTTAAATCATCATGTGCTTTAAAACTTCACACACAATACTTTTTGGAGAGAATTTACCCAAAAAAATAAAAAAAATATACAATTACTTCTTTGTGATTTACATTATTAGAACTTTCCATTTCCATACATCACTTTCTCCATAATTTTACTTCATCTCAATTTTATATTTGGCTCATGTTATTATTCATTTATCCTATCTTTCATAATCGAGAAAAACACAAACACCACCTTCTACCCCATTTTTTCCACCTTATATCCATTTTCTACCCTCCTTTTCACCCTTTACCCATTACCCCACTCAAACGGATTGTGTTAAACTATCCCCCAACACAATCTTGGTTTGGGAAATATTGGTGGAACATGATCATCCCAAACAAGGTATCATAAGATCTTGGAATTTGAATTGAGTGTTGAGAGTGGAGAGTGATAAGAAAAAAAAATCTTGTGTGTGAGAGTGTGTACTTATTATTGTGTTTGTGTGTACTTATTGTTGTGTGTGTGTGTGTACATTTCATGTGTGTTAGTGTGTATCCTTGTGAGAGTGTGTGTGTATGCTTGTGTGTGAGAGTGTATAAATCATGCGTGCGTGAGTGTGTATCCTTATGTATGTGAGTGTGTACATATTGTGTGTGTGTGTGTAGATATCGCATGTGTTAGTTAGTGTGTATCATTGTGTGTGCCCCCCCTGTGTGTGTTTGTGTTTGCATAACTTATCATGGTAGAAGATCGTGGGAAACAAATTCTCATGTTAGTTATGAAGGAAGTCGAAGTAGATTTCCTGCACTCGAAGCTACACAACTCCAAATGAAAGATTTGGTGAGACACTTATAGAAGATTATTGATAGGAATTTGGAAGAGTTTCATGATAGGATTGATGAATTGAAGAATAAACCAATCCCAATGATGATCCATGATAACCCATGATGTGCTCCAGCGCCAGGTCGTCCCCACATCATGGAGGAGGAGACGGTGAACTTTTATGATGATCTTGATGATGTCCCACAAAGGAGAAGGTTATACCAACAACATAGAGGAGGAAAAAGGAGACAAATTGATGATGACCTACTTGGTATGATCAAGGTGAAGGTTCCCTCTTTTCAATGAAAAAGCAACCCAGAAGCATACTTGGAGTGGGAGATACTAATTGAGCAAGTGTTTTCATGCCATGTGTATTCCAAGGAGAAATAGGCCAAACTTTCTTCCCTTTAATTTTATTATTATGATTTAATTTGGTGGTATCAAATTAAAAAGGATAGGTCTAGATATGGTGGGTGTCCCATCAACACTTGGGATGACATGAAGTTTTCCATGCGGAAACAGTTTGTCCCCTCACACTGCCATAGATATCTCCACAAAAAACTTCAGCGGCTCACCCGAGGGAGTAAGAGGGTAGAAGATTACTACAAGGAGATGAAAATTTATACAATTCAAGTAAACATCGAGGATGATCCGAAGGTAATCATGGAATAGTTTTTACATGGGCTTAATCAGGAGATTACAGATCAAGTGGAGATGTACCACTGTGAAGAGATACAAGATATGATCCACCAAGCCACCAAGGTTGAGAAACAAATCAAAAGGAGGAGAAACATGAGGGAACCCATTACCCCTTTCACTCCATATAGAAATTCGAGGAAGGATATTGGAGAATCATCAAAGTCGAAAGAGGTGGTTGATCGCAAAAGTGACAAGGTAATTATTCCACCTAAGAAACCTACTTTTGAGGTTAACCAAACAAGGAATCAAGATATTCAGTGTTTCAAATGTCAAGGAATGGGTCACATCACTAGTGAATGCCCAAATAAGCACACCATAACCATAAAAAAGCATGGATAATGGGATAACAATGGAGAGAGATCAAAGGAGTAAGAGAATCTCCTGGAATTGATAATGGAGAATTTACAGAAGATAATGAGATTCTTGTCACTAGGAGAGTTATAAGCACGCAAATGACCATGGGAGAGAAGGAGCAATGGGAGAACCTTTTCTATACATAATGTAAGATCCATGGGAAGGTATATAGAGTTATTATTAATGGATTAGGTTTTAGTAATGTAGCGAGCACCGAGTTGGTATAGAATTTGGGACTTCCAACTTTGAGGCATCAACATCCATATCGGGTTCAGTGGTTGAATGATTGTGGAGAGATAAAGGTTACCAAAAAGGTGAAGTTATTGTTCTCTATTGGTAAATACAAGGATGAGGTATAGTGTGATGGTATTACTATGAAGGTGTGCCACCTATTATTAGGTCATCTGTTTCATTATGTTCAGCATGTTACTCGTGATGGTTTGTTGAACCATCACTCTTTTTTACTATAAGGGAAACCTATAACCCTCAACCCTATGACCCCAAAACAAATTCTGGAAGATCACATTTTTAGAGAAAATAAAAAAATGAGTGATGAGTAAAAAAAGATAGAAAATGAAAAAGGAGAGAATGAGGGAATATAGAAAATGAGAGAATAAAATAAATGGAGAGCAAAGAAAAATCAAGAGGGGAAAAGATTTAAGAGGAGAGAAAAGTGTGATGTTGGAAAAAAAGAGTGAGGTTAGGTAAGATTTGATTTCTCAGCAAAACCTTTTAGTACTTATGTACAAAGAGGTGATTTTGAACACTAAAAACTTAACATCTCCTTTTCCACATGTTATTGCATCTTTGTTATAGGAATTTGAAGATGTGTTTCCTGAAGAGGTGCCACCTGATTTTCCACCCATTAGAGGTATTGAGAATCAAATTGACCTCATACCTAGAGCATCACTACCGAACCACCCTGCATATCGCACCTACCCATATGAGAAAATAAATTCAAAGGCAAGTTCAAGAGCTATTAGATGTGGGGTATGTTAGAGAGATCCTTAGTCCTTGTGCAGTACCAGTGATTCTAGTACCAAATAAAGATGGGATATGGATAATGTGCATTGACTGTAGATCCATTAATAACGTCACGGTTAGGTATCGTCATCCCATCCCCAAGTTAGAAGAAATGATAGATGAATTAAATGGATCTACTATTTTCTCAAAAATTGATTTAAGAAGTGGCTACCATAAAATTAGGATGAAAGAAGAAGATGAGTGGAAAACATAATTTAAGACAAAACATAGACTTTATGAATGTTTAGTCATGCTCTTTGTTCACACCAATTCACCTATCACATTTATGAGGTTAATGAATCATGTCTTAAGTGCATATATTGGAAAATTTGTGGTAGTTTACTTTGATGATATTTTGGTGTATAGTGAGACTTTTGATGAACATGTAAACCACTTAAGAAAATTCCTATAGGTGTTAAGGAAAGAACACTTATTTGGAATCATTAATAAGTCTGAATTTTTCCTCATTAAGATTATTTTCTCAAGATTCGTTGTGAGTGGAAATAGAGTTGAAGTTGACCCTGAGAAGATAAAAGCAATACAATAATGGCCAACTCCAACCTCTGTTGTTTATGTATGAAGTTTTCATGGACTTTTTAGTTTTTACAGGATATTTGTGAAGGAATTTTGTACCCTAGAAGTGCCATTGAATGAAGAAGAATGCTCCTTTCAAATGGGGGGAAACTCAAGAGAATGCTTTCCATGCTCTCAAGGATCGACTCACCCACGCCCCTCTACTTGAACTCGAAGACTTTGGTAAGACCTTTTAGATTTAATGTGATGCAAGTGGAATTGTTATTGGTGGACTACTCATGCAGGAAGGTAATCCTATTTCTTATTTTAGTGAGAAATTAAATGGCCCAACTCTAAATTATTCTAAATATGATAAAGATTTGAATGCATTTTTTAGAGTACTAGAGACATGGAAGCACTATATTTGGCCAAAATATTTTGTGATACATTCTGATCATGAGGCTCTTAAGTACCTTTGGAACCAAAATAAACTAAATATGAGACATTCTAGATGGGTGGAATTCATTGAATCATTTCCATATGTCATCAAGCATAAAAGGGTAAAGAAAATATTGTGGTAGATACACTTTCACATAGATATTCTCTTTTATCCTTTTTGGATTCAAAACTACTTGGTTTTGAATGAATTAAGTAATTATATCCTACAGATAGTGATTTTAGTGAACCATATTGACATTGTAAACCTAGAGTTCGTTCATAATGGATTCTTATTCCAGATTGATAAGCTTTGTATTCTCAATTACTCTATCTATTTACTTTTACTAAAGGATTCACATTATGGTGGGTTAATGGGACATTTTGGTGTTTCAAAAACTTTAATTGTTCTTAGTGAGCATTTTTATTGACCTATTATATCTAGATATATTGAAAAAAAATTGGGAAAGTGCATTGTTTTCCATAAAGACAAATCGAAACTAAAACCACATGGATTATATCTTCCTCTCCTAATCCCCCAAAACCCTTGGGAGGATATATCAATGGACTTTATTGTGGGGTTACCAATGACCAAGAGGTGGAGAGATTCTATTTTTGTTGTGGTGGATCAGTTTTCTAAAATGGAACATTTTATTCCTTGTCACAAAACAGATTATTCCACTAACATTACAAAACTTTTCTTTTAGAAAGTAGTTAAAATCCATGGAATGCTAAGGACGATTGTGTTAGACCGAGACACAAAATTCCTTAGTTACTTTTGGAAGACCTTATAGATAAAACTAGGTATAAAGTTACTATTTTCCACTATTTTTCATCCAAAAACCGATGGGCCTCTTGGAAAGGAAAAAATCTCTCAATGGAAGGGAGAATTTGCCTTGTTAAATCTACAATTGTTTCTAAACTGGTTTACTCCATGATGATCTATAAATGGTCGTTTAGACTCTTAAAACACATCAATGTTTCCATTAAAAACTTTTTATGGATGGGAAGCACTCTGGAAAGGAAATTAGTTACCATACCTTGGTCCACGTGCTATAAGTCTATTGAAAAAGGAGGTACTGGAATAAAAAACCTCACTAACTTTAACCAGACCCTCCAGGCGAAGCTCACGTGGAATCTCATTTGTAATAATTCGCCTTCCACGGACTTGATTTGGGATCATTTACTTGGAAAACTCCGAAGCAATATGCATAATTATCTCACCTCCTCCATATGGCCATCCATTAAATGTACCATCAACTAAATTATATCTAATGATAGATGGATGGCCAACAGAGACTCAAATTTGAATTTTTGTCTTGATAAATGGACTATCACACCCTTGATTTCATTAATTTCTTCCTCACAACTCCCTGTGCATACTAGTGACACCATTAAAAACATCATGAACATGCAAAATACTCCCTTTCCTAAAGATATTAAAACTATTTTCGATAATTACCATTTCTCTGTGAATGAGGATTTCCTGATCTGGGAAACTTCACATAATGGGATGCTTGACTCGAAGTGTTTTTACAAACATTTGTACACCAATGATATGAAAAAAATTAGCTAGCTTAACAAATTTAATAAATCTTGGATTAAACCTTCAAGATTTACTGTTGTTTGGAGTATTGCTCATGGTATAATTTAAACTGACTCCTATTTACAAACTTTTGGAATCAACCTTTGGTCTAAATTTCATATGCGTAACCAACATCAGGAAGATATTAACCATATTTTCCTTTCTTGTGATATGTCTATTTCTATTTGGCATTATATATTTTACATCTTTGAATGCAACTGGTTGTTTTGTAGCTCTCTAATCTCTCAGGTTCAAAAATTTCTGGAGAAATACGACTCTCAACAAATCAAGAACCTCTTTGTGGCGGCAATTGTAGAGCTTATGCATGTGATTCGGTATGGAAGGAATGAATATACCTTTTTCAATAGTTCTTTAAATCTTAATATAGAAAAAATGAGAATTCTTATCGCTACCCGAGAGGCAGCCTCGATACATAAGGATCAATGTAACAACTCGGTCAGAGATTTTGTGATCCTATGATACCTTGGGATTGTAGGTAAATATCCTCGCCCTGAATTCATGGTTGAAGTTTTTTGGTAGCCCCCCCTACAGGTTGGATCAAAATCAATGTAGATGGCGCCTCTAAAGGCAAACCAGGACCATCAGGTTATGGAGCCATCTTCAGAAATCATCTGGATCAAGTTCTCGGTTGCTTCAATGGATCATATGGTTTTGTTACCTCTCTAGAAGTTGAGATGCTCATCATTATTCATGCGATCTCATTTTCCAAGCTGCACAACTAGAATAACATATGGATTGAAAGTGACTCCTCCATTATCGTCTAGGAAATCTGGAAGGGTACCATCCACCTGGCTTGGAAGCTCACTTCTCGCTGGATTGACTGTCTGCACTCTCTCTCCTCCCTCAACTTCATTGCTACGCACACTTACCGAGACGCGAACAAAGTTGTCGATGCCCTTACCAACATGGGCATTGATAAGGACACTACCTAGAGAGATGATCTTCCCCCTGAGTTTCTTCCTTTTTATATGCAGGATTTAAACAAAATTCCTTCCTTTAGACTTGTGTAACCCCTTTCTTTTTTATAATAAATTTTGTGTTTTGGTCTTTGACCAGAACACTACCTTTTAAAAAAAATCCGAAAACCAATGGGAAAATGGAGGTGGTGAATTGGACACTATCATCCATTCTACAAAAAATTGTTAAGAAGAATCTCAATAATTGGGAGGAGGGTTTTCCACATGTAGAATTCACATATAACAGGTCTAAGAACTCCACTACTCAATATTATCCATTCAAAATTGTTTACAGTTTTAACCCCCTTACTCCTATTGATCTAGTTCATTTTACTTTGTAGAAAAAAACTAATATGGATGTGAAAAGGTGCGAAGAATTCATCAAAATACTCTATGAAAAGGAAAGGAAAAATATCGAGCGGATGACCCATAAATATGTTGATCGTACAAACAAGGTTCGCAAACAAGTATCGTTTGAGCCCTAGGACTTGGTATGGATTCAAATGAGAAAGGAGAGATTTCCTGAAAATCATAAATCAAAACTCGTGCCATGAGGATATGGACCTTTCCGAGTGCCCGAGAAGATTAACAACAATGATTACAAGATAGATTTTTCATGTGAGTATGGTGTAAGTGCCACTTTCAATGTTTTCGATCCTTCTCCTTTTTTGGGTGTAGAGGATGAAGAGTTGAGGATGACTCCTTTTCAAGAGGGGGAGGATGATGAGAACTCTATTGAAGGAACCAAGTTAATTGCTCGGGTGGAGGAGTTAGATTTTCAAGGCCTGATGATGTGCAGAATATTAAAGAGGTTGAATGCAACAATGGGTGCCCATCTCACTTCATTAAAGGCCCAATGGATCTTACCTTGCATAGATGGAGAAAATGGGCCTACTATATCACTTATTCAAGCCCAAATATGATGTTTAAAGTTTATCCCACATGGTTTCACGAATTTTAGAAGCCTTACCCACATGGAGAATTCTAGAATAGGCATCTTTGGACACCAATTTCAAATCCAATGGGCTGGGTACTCAAAGTCAAATCTGGTGGGCTATGGGTGTAAAGTCATGTGATACTTTTCCCAAAAGTCTTTGTTAGAATTTATCTTTTTGACTTTAAGGGGACAAGGTAGATTTAGACTTTATGCCTTTAGGGTATTAGACCGTTGACTATTGTATCGCCCCTTGGCTATAAATAGCCACCCCATGGCATTTTATTTTCATTAAAGATTTAATTGAGAGCTTATACTTTGTTTCTCTCCATTGTGTGAGGTTTTTTCCAAATTTCCTCCTTAATCTTGTGCATTCTTGCCCTGTCAATATACAAGTTATATTGGTGATCCAAGATCACAAAGCCCCTAATTTTGTGCCTCAACCCAAGTGTATTGTTGTGTGGATTGGCTATCACGTCCCTCTGTTGAGTGTGTTGCCTATGTAGTAGGTCGCGATCCTTATAGAGTTGATTAACTACTTGCATCTGCAATCCATACCCTTCATCTTCCACTTTTCCCTGAACCACATCCTTCATCCACCTCCCTACGCCGTGAAGATCGGGCCACCCCATGCATCTCACATCACTTAAGGATCGATTAATTAATTAAGAATTAATTTTTATTCATAACACATTATGAATTTAAAGTTTTTTCACCCAAGTTGGTGAACCACATCTCACATTCTAATAAACTATGCATAAACCATAGGGTCTATGGGACCACCTACCTCAAATGGAGTAGACTCCATGCCATGAAAAGGACAATGTATTTTCAAGTCCATCTAATTGCATTTGGCCTCCAATGATTTCCATAAGTTTCTAACTCATGCCCAAAAATTATAATTTAATTAATTATAACTAAATTGTATTTAGTTAATTAATTAAAAGGGAAAAAATTAAATATGAAAGGAATACATGCTGAGAGACTTACGGATGTCATTTCCTAGTCAAAACCATGACCTAACATCCATGGAATGCATATCTTGCACTTCTGAAATAATTTAAGGAAAATCCCCATTGTGAAACAACAAGACAGAGTCCAATTTAATATAATTAAATTGGAAAATTTCCATGAAACCAACCATATGATGTACCTTCATTGAAACATCCTCCAATGGAGTTTGAGAGACTCTCGACACACTCCGGGTTCTAATATAATAAAAATTCCCAAATTAATTCCATATTTTAATGTCCAATTTGAAAAAATTTGACTAAAACCCTAGAAATAATTATCAAGGGACATACCTTCTCCAAAATACCTAAAAATAGTACGTGTTCATTATCATAAAACATCCTCTTGACATCTTGATCTAAGTCTCTATCAATCTCATACAATTACATCAATATTTTATGGATTATTCATCTAATTCCTTAGTCAAGATCTATCCAATTATAAATTAATGATCAAGATCACATGAGAGAAGTGGATCTGAAGAAAATTGAGACATTAAAGGATCAAAATAAAATAACTTACCAAGAGTATCATTCATGATGAATTTAATAACAGTCTTCCACCACATGTAGAAGGAGGAGGCCATTATTGAATAATATTCGAAGGACATCACCCAAATTCATTATCTCTTTGAGCCAAGATCCACCCTAGATCAAGAATATATAAGAGGGAGGAAAAGAGGACAACATGTCCAAATATCTCACAAAAATTCAAGATAAGGTTTTAAATCCCAAGTGGGTCTTGGTGTGAAAAAATGACTAAACGAAACTTAATTAAACACCACCCAATTCACCCCACTAGTAAGTCAATATAGGCTCATCAGATGGACAACATAGGCTCACCAGTTGGATGGTGAGAACTCTTAGGTAGAAGGCTCACTGTATACCTCAACAGAGAGTTGGTGTAGGCTCATGGGTTGTATGATGAGTCCTTCTCAGTAGTAGGGGTTTTTACCACCCTATAGGTAAGTCGGTGCGGTTGTAGTAGCTTGGCTACCATGACCATGACTCTATCCTGTTTTTGAGTTCTGAGTCACCAATAAAGCTTCCTCTTAATTCTAAAAATACCTATCAATTATGTATATATGTGAAACATCTCTATTCATCACCTTGTTCTCAGAACGATCTGTCCAATAAAATTAAAATTAAAATTTCCTCTAAAAAACACAACCCATAATGGGACGGTCTATGATAGTATCTTAGTTGATCCTGAAAAGGTAATGGTTGTCACGTAATTGGAAGAGATACATAATTTATTTGATATTTTAATATTTCTATGTTTTATAGGATATTATCGGTGGTTTGTGAAGGATTTATCAATATTTCCTCACTATTGACTACCCTCACCCTTATGGGGGTGAAGTTATTGTGGGATTCAAAGTGTTAAGAATCCTTCGATGAACTAAAGCGGTGTTTGGCCTCAATAAGGATTATGACACTATCTGAGGCCAGATAGGGATATATGGTTTATTGTGATGCTTTAGGTGTATTTCTGGGTTGTGTACTTATGTATGAAGATTAAGTGGCGGGTTATGGATCATGTAAACTTGATCTCATGAGTGGAATTATCCCACTCATGATTTGGAACACGCAGTTTTTTTCCCATTCCCTTAAAATTTGGTGTCACTATATTTTCAAGGATAAGTTTATCATTTAATATAACCATAAAAGATGAGTTGTATCTTTTATCAAAAATATTTAAACCGCTGACAGAGATTATGGTTTGAATACTTGTAGTCATTCAACTTTGACATTGACAATACTTAAAAAAAGGGAAATGTGATTGCTAAAACTCTTATAAAGAAGTTATATTCTTAGACTGTGAAGGAATAATAGAATTAATGGAACTTTATGGGACTCTTTTCTCATATTTACTTGGGAGTTAGAGAGGAAGGTTATGTTAATGTCCAAGAAAATTTTCATTTTACATCCTCTTGCATTTAGATGATTATCCAAGAGTTTCAATAAGATAGTATGTTCTAGAATATCAGATATTATTTATATAATGGGGAGACCATCTGTGAGTGGTGTCTCTCCTTGGAAGTTATTATTTTCTTTAGGAACTGATATTTTATTCCATATACTATGAGGAAGGCCATGTTGGGATATTTTCATCACACATTTTGGGTAGTCTACCCTACCAAAAAAAATATGTTTTATGACTTGCATTAGTTATAGTGGCCTAGTATGAAATGAGACATAACCGACATTGTATATTGATGATAGACATGCCAGAAGAATAAGTATAAGAATTAAAATCCATCTAGTATTATTTATCATCTTCCCATGCCAACATTGAAGTGGAATGAGATCAATGGATTTCATTGTTTTCTTGCCTCAGACCCCCTGTGGTAAGAACTCCATTTGGGTGGTGATTGATTGGTTGACCAAGTCGGCTAATTTTTACTAATTCATGACACCAATAAAGTAGAATACTTGGGGAAGTTGTATATACAAGAAATCATAAGGTTTTATGGAGATCTAATGAAAATTTTCTTTGAAATGGGTCCTCACTTTAGCCCTCATTTTTAGAAGGTCCTTCAGGAGGTGATGGGAACTCGGGTAAAGTTGAACAAAACATATCATCCTTAGATGGATGGGAAGATAGAAAGGGCTATTGAAATTCGAGATTATATATTTTATGCTTGTGTTTTGGACTTCATAAGTGTTTGACCATTTGGTGATGGTTGTGTTTTCTTATAATAACATTCACCAACCATCCATCAACATGTCACCTTTTAAAACATTATATGGCTGACCCTAAAACTCACCTCTCTATTGGTCTGAGATTTTTGAATCTTCCTTGATGGGACCATTCTTAGTTTAGGTAATAATAAAAATTTCATAGACGATTCATCATCATTTTTTGATGGTTTAAATATGGTATAAATCTTATGTAGATCATCGTTGTCATCTTTTGGAGTTCTCAGTTTGTAACCTAGTGTTCCTAAAGTCTCACCCTGATTGGGTCACTGATGGCTCAAAAAATAAAGGAAGATTGATCCAAGATATGTGGGACCTTTTTAGGTAATTGAAAAACTTCTAAAGGTGTATTATCTCTTGGATTTACCACTTCAGTAGGCTTCTATCTACAATATCTTCTTTTCATGACAACTCAAGAAGTATTTTCCTGACCCATCTCATGTTCTGAATTGGGAATACCTTGACATAGAACCATATGTGTCTATGACTGAGAAACTTTTCAAATATTATATTCTCAAATGAAGGTTCAATAAGGGAAGCTAGTTCCATTGGTCTTAGTTCTATGGCAACATGGATCTTATTCTCATGAGACTTGGGAGAGGGAGTCTATGATGAGTAAGTAATGGCATCATCTCTTTTTGGAACAACCTTCTTCAACATGACTTTCTAGGGATACAAAATGATATGGTGGGAATATTTTCACATCCTGATTTTAGGTATGTTATTTTTGATCTTTGGAATAATTTTTTGGGGTTCGAGGTGTGTTGGTTGGTTCTCATTGACTTAAAATGGGTTTTTATCATTTCTTGGTGAAAAATGAGATAGACTACACTATGGTTCAAGTCGTTTTGAGATTGGGAGTCACCTATGAACCATGATGTGGACCAATATTCCTAGTGTAGTGGATGGATTTTGTAATGGGGCATGGGGCATGGGGAATGGGGAGTTTTTATATGCACCACAACCAGTTTGGACTCCACCGTGTTTGGGTTTAGGTAATGGTGAGTCAAAAACAACCAAAGTTTCTTCACCTCACCATGGCCATTTAGTGTATTGGGCCCCTTAGTGTGGTGTGAGAAAGAACACCATGGGTGTGGTGAGAACCCACCTCACCGTGGTGTTTCCAATTTCAGTGATTTTGGCCAGCTGAACCAGTTGATCAGTCTTTTAGAGGGGGTTACACCCATTTATGGGGTCTCATTTGATCATTAAGGGAGGATGATTAATTCCTTTAGGAATGGTTATATCTCTCTCAAATATCTTTTATTCATTTCTAGGGTGATCAAATCATCTCTTTTTAGGTGGAGCATTGAACTAACTTTGTTCCCTTGGGTTGCTTCGAAAGGTGATTTCATCCTTCCTTGGCTTACTTCCATTGGAGTTCTTGCTATGTGATTAGTCTAGAGGTATGTTGTTTTTCTTTCCCTTGGTTAATCTAGAGATCATTGAATTGGAGATTCATGACTTTGGAATTGTGGTTCTAGGTCTCTCCTCCTTGTTTATTTGAGCCTCTCCTCTCTCTGGATTATGGATCCCTTCTAATAGTTATTTTTTCATGTGTTTCAAGGTAGGTGGTTTCATGAAATGAATTTTTACGAACCAATCTTTCTTTCTCATTGAAATTGGGTTAAAAAATAGTTATAAAATAAAATTTATGTATTTATCTTGAAAATGGAATTTGAAATGGTTTTAAATGAATTATTTGAGAAATATGGTGGTTTTAGTGAAGTTTATGAAAATGGATTTTCACCCTTGGTTTTATTAATGGAAATGGTTTTAAAGTATGTTTTGATTAGTTTTAACGGCTGTGTTAATACCTATATGAGTAATTCCATTTGAATGATTTTGATATGGTAAACCAGATTATGATCATCTATGAGGTAAGAATCCATACTTGGGGATTATCTCTTACCCCCTATGCCTATTATACTGGTATAATGTGTGCACCAAGTAGTAATTTGTGGCAAGAATCAGCACTTAAGAGTGAAATATTACCCTCTAGGAAAGTTCCACTAGGGTGATGTGAACATCAGGTGGCCTATTGATCATGGAAATTCTATTAGGATCCTAAATATCCTGTTATTAATGTTACCCCAAGGGATATCTTTCCTTATTGACAATATTTGAAATGTATGTTTGGAATGTTATGGGAATGGTTTGATAAATGGGATTATTGGTGTCATGACCCGACCCATCGAGGCCCTCCTGGCTAACGGTAAGATGACTGTGACACTCCAATACCACCTACAATAGGCCGGGGCTAGAAAGAAGCACTGAGTAGACATATCACACACATGGTAGGTCTTATACTAAGGTACATATACACACAAACACATTTCCAAATACCCACACCATTCTAGAAAGTAAAATAAAACTAATACCCAAATGAATGCGTACATCTATGTCCCACATCGGATCATGAAAAAAGTACTAGAAATAATAATGGGCTAAATAAAAGCCTAAAAAAACTACAAAAGAGTTCAAACTGCTAAGAAGGATGGGAATTATTCCAAATGAAATGTTTGGTATAGACCATAGTATGTCTAGCCCAACTATGCTTCGCCAGCTCCTGATCCACCTAGGAATTCATCGAAAAGTCAATCATCTACATAAGACACAATATGTATGAAAGATCCCATGAAAGGGTGAGTATAATAATACCTAGTAGGAAACCTGAAAATCACCAAATATAAAGAATCAAGAGAGAAGACAGATCACCATCTAAAAGATATATCAATCCGAATATGAGAAATAATAATAAGAAAAACTCATATATACTCATGATAGACACCAAGTATCAAAGAGTTCAAAACCATACTATCAGCCATAGGATTACACCAGAGTCTTCAAGGTAATGCTCATCCAGGAGAAGTCACTCCAAGATCATGATAACACTAACGGTTCTCATCCAAGAGGTCACGCTCTTCATGACTCTCCATGAATAAGTACTCACCAGAACTCAGAAGATCTCAATTCATAGATAGGGGATCTCTCCCAGGACCTATTGTGTATACTTCACCCTACCTAGAATAACATTCTAAGTAGGGGATCATACACTCGTATATTTTTTTCATTATTATTCCTCAAACACCACCTTGAAAAGAAGAATAAAGGATAAAGGATCCCACCCCGATCCATATTGATTGATTCCTGAAACTCTATCCAAGACTAATCCCATAGAGGGGATCACATCATTTGCTCAGGATTTGATTCCATGTTGTTCCTTATTTGGGAAGGTTTAAGGGAACACACCCAACTAATACTAGGCCAAACTAAAGTGAATGGGTCCTCAAACATCCCTAGATAAAGTATACGACATGTATTGGGAGTGCACGGTGTATATTTCTATGTACAAACCTACATGTGTCCATTCCCGTGTTCAACAGTCATGCTCGTGTACTCTAGTCATGACTATGTACACCAATTTTTCATGATTACCTGGTCATGTCCGAGTATCTCAACCGTGTTTGAGTACATGGTCGTTCCCATGTACTCTGGTCGTGCCTTTGTTCCTGACCGTGTCCATACCTGTGTACCACTAGGGTACATGATGGGCCGCTAGCACTAGGTTACATGACATGTGGTAGTTCCCACATGACTTGTGATATTTTTCATTATGCACAAACCCTAGCCACCATAGCCAGGGTCAACACAACGTGTGTTCATCAGACTACATGCCATGTAACATGGGATTTTTCAGAAACAACTGGTTCTGTGCACAATCTTTCTCACATTGTTTCCACTACTAAATCATCCAAAAAACCTTCCATAGAATCTGGATCAAAGTTGATCGAACTATGATCTTCACTAATGGACAGATTCTGACCACATCCTCTACTTAATAAATCACCCACCATCACGTCGTCTCTCTAGAATGCCAAAACCCACGAACTTGCATCTATTGATCTGATCCCAAACATACGCCATCACCACACACCAAAATCCTTCCCTCAATCTCAATACCAAACATGTGGTATCGATCCCTTGATCCAAAAAATGGTTTTTCAATGATTGATTATCGGGTATTGATCGAACTACCGACCAAAGAAAATATCGGCGATGAACATGTGAAGAATAGTAGAACAAATTCATAAAACAAAACAAGATGAAAGAACCCCATCCATTGTTTGGGTTTTACTTAATCAATTTCCATTAGAATGATAAAGGAATAACAAATCATTGTATAATATCAATACCCAAATCCTAGGAATATAAATCAACAATTAAAAATATGATCAACCCGCAAATCAATCTGTTAGTGGAATTGATTCGCATTCATCATGGGAGAAAAGGTAGGGATTAAACCAACAAAAAAATCCGTAACTCGAGTTGGATCAATCATTGATGAAGAATGGTCACACTTCGCTGTCGTTGGTGAGATTTGTGAGTTCCATTGGAACATCGATTGTCAATCCATGATCTATAATTAATCATCCAAGAATCCTACTCTAAGATCCCTCTCTCAATCCCTAGGGTTATGAGGATAACCTTAAGGATTTTACATAAATGGGATTTTGTAGGAGAGGATTAAGTCACATCATTAAAATAACAAATAAATTTATTTATTTTATTATTTTATTATTTGTTCCTGTGACTACACTTTAAAAAAACATATGATGCCAGTAGAGGTTATATCGCACCTAGGGAAAAACCTGAATTTTGAATTTAATGGTGGTGTAATATTTCTAATCTAAGACTCTATTCATAAGTTATTCCATTATTTCAGAAAAAAATACATGAGAGTGATATAATATATATAACTTTTTATTATATCAATACCTCACCAAGCCTCAGAATCCCATTCCAAGTTCCGAAAATATTATTTGAAGTATTCAAAAGTTTTAAAAGTAAAAAAAGTCATTTAATTCTCACCACCTTAATTCTTTTCATCTTGAAAGGAAAAATATCCTACCCAAAAAGATGAGAGTATTGAGATCGCATCTAGTTCTCCTGCTCTCAAATGCTATCTTGAAGATTATCATACTATCATTGGAAACACACCAATGTAATCACTCTCCCATGGAATATCTTATCATATCGATTCTAGATCTCTAATAGGTACTCTACAATGGTATCTCCATCCTCAATATCCATATCTCCTCAATCGATAACATGTGACAGGTCATGCACATACCTCATTAGCTGTGATACATGGAATACATCATGTACTTGATCTAACTATGGTGGTTGGTTCATGTGGTATTCCACCTCACTAACACTACATAGTATTTGGAAAGGTCCACTGAATATCTGAGATAACTTTCCACCCCCATCCAAGTCTTCACAATACTCACCAAGGTGAGACCTTCAAAAACACATGGTCTCCCTTGTCAAACTCCAA
Organism: Viscum album; assembly: GCA_963277665.1. Lineage (NCBI taxonomy): Eukaryota > Viridiplantae > Streptophyta > Magnoliopsida > Santalales > Viscaceae > Viscum > Viscum album. The sequence continues at coordinate 846,645,178 of OY728121.1, read as the reverse complement.
AGGCCTCCATCGTCAGCCCGAATATAAATTATAATAGCTATGGGAAGTCCTAATCCTCTCCTAGATGGTATGCACATTCTCTATCATCGCTCACACAAACTCTAAGTCAATGAGTCCTGACTCCCCTAGGTTAGTCCAATATAGTACTGACTTGTAGGGTATCTCATATATGGCCTAAAATTGTGTCATAACAATGGTGGAATGGTATCTATAGTTGATTGATAATTTCACCAAAGGTAAGTGATCCTCTCAACTATTAGAAAATTATAACATGAAATCCCTCAACATGTCCTCCAAATTCTGAATAGTCCACTCAGTTTGACCATCTTTCTAGGGGTGAAATTTTGTGCTCAAACACAATTGATTCCCAAAGGCCTCCTGCAATCCTCTCTATAAGCATGAGATTAAGCGAGAATATTGGTTTGAAATGATCTTTGAGGAAAATCCATGAATCTGGACTATCTCCTACATGTAAAGGAGTCTTGAGATCTCTATCATACACTACTCTCAGATAGATAGAAAGTAGGATGACCTTGTGAGTTGGTCTACGAACACCAATATGGAATCATGTCCTCTAGATGATCATGGGATACCTATCATGAAGTATATAGATAAATCATCCCACTTATACTCTGGTACCTCAAGGTGTTGAGAGAAACCCACAGGAACCTAGTGCTCAGCCTTCACCTACTAAAGAGTCAGGCATAAAGAGACAAACTCTGATACACACTTCTTCATCATTGACCACCAAAATCGATGATGAAGGTCCTTATATATCTTCTACACACCTGGATGTACCGCCAAGGGGGATGTATGAAACTTCCTCATAACCTCCTCTCACAACATCACTGGTACCATCATCCATCCTCTTAAAAGGATGACATGCTCTCCACTATTATAAAATCCATTAGGAGTGCATATAGTGGATATCTGAATACACAAGGTCTCATAGACATTATCTCTAAGATGATCCTCCCTAACATGTTGTAGAAGTAGTAGGGTAACAACCATCGACTAGAGGTAAGTTGCACCATCCTCATCCACTAAGGACAACTGCAATGAGGTCAACTGCTCTGATGTCTCGATTAAAAACTGCGAACAAGATCTCCTGTTGAGAGAATCTTCCACCACATTCCCCTTCCTGGGAGTATAGACTATCTTGAATTCATAATTCTAGAGGTACTCTAGCCATTTACTTTATCTCAAGTTAATATCTTTCTATTAAAAGATATACTTGACTTTTATGGTCATAATAAAAAAATAATCACTTACCTATAAGGTAGTGTCACAACATCGTCAAGGAGAAGACCACTAATGTGAGTTCTAGATCATGGGTTGAATATTTATTCTCATGAGGTCTCAATTGGTGAGACCCATAATAAATCACTACATGTATATGCAGTATAACACATCCAATCCTAGTCTCAAAGGCATTGCAGAATACCACTTACTCAACACCCTCCTCTGAAAGTCTCAATATGGAAGCACTCGTTAACCCCTTATGAAACTCCTTAAAATCTTATTGGATCATCTCTATAAAAAAGAAAGGCTTCCCCTTCTAGGTAAAAGAATTAAAGGGTGCCAATATACCAGAGAAATCAGGCACAAATATCCAATAGTATCCAGCCTATCCAAGGAAGCTTTTCACCTCTGACATGCTCTTGGGTGGATACCAAGCTAACACTGCCTCAACCTTCACTAGGTCCACTACCATAACATTTTATGAGATGAAATGTCCTAGAAATTGGACCTCTAGAATCCAAAAGTGACACTTCAAGAGATTACCATAAAATTGGTGCTCTCAAAGTATGTCTAGGACCATCCTCAAGTGTCTCGTATGCTCCTCTAACAGCAAATACACTAGGATGACATCGATGAAGACGACCATGAACTGATCTAAGAAAGGATGAGAGATCTAATTAATGAGTCCCATGAAAACTTTTATGGAATTCATCACATTTAAATTCATTTAAAATACTCATAGTGATTGTAACAACATCAAAATTCCATCTTTGGTGTATTCTCATCTCGAACTTGGAGCTGGTGATGGTCTGACCTGAGGTCAAACTTTGAGAACCATTTTTTCCCTCTCAAATGGTCAAATAGGTATTCAATACTTAGTAGTGAATACTTATTATTCATGGACACCTGGTTTGGGTGGTGATAATATACACACAACCTCAAAATCTCATCAACCTTCTTGGTGAACAAAACTACAGCTACCCAGGGGAAACATTGGGTCTGACAAAGTCCTTCATTTTCAAATCCTCCAACTTCGCATTCATCTCACAAAGCTCTGAAGAAGCCATATGATATGTTTACATAGATATTGGGGCGGTCCTAGGGTGTATTTTTATGTATAATTTTATCTCTCGGTGGGGAGGTAATCCTGGAACATCATCAGAAAAGATGTCCTCATACTCCACCACCACTACAGGAAGCTAAAATCCCATAGCATTCACTAATCCAAGGTTAATACTAGTCAACTGGTGAGTAATAAACTATATCCTTCTGTGAATGATCTTATCCTACTCTTCCTAGGTTTCCTCCTCACCAAAAAAGGAAAACCTCGTCCCATATATGCAGACACACCACATCCTACACCTGAAACATTCAATCTAGGAATGAACTGTGGATAGTCAATCTATACATAATATAACATCATAAGGCCTAATAAATTATATAAATATATCCCACAATAATATCTATACTCCAAGAGTCATATCACACTATCAGTAGTAGTGTGTGAACTCTAAATCTCCTCTGGTAGGAGTCTCCAAGCGCAAGGATCAATCCAAGTTCTCAATTGGAATCTCTAAGTCTCAAACCAGAGAAGTGGAAAGAAAATAGTGGCTTGCACCTATGTCTATCAGTACTACAGCTAAAGTAGAGAATACATGGATCATACCTCTAATAATCTTTATAGCCTCTATGTCATAGAACCTCACTGCCTATAGATTTCCTCATCCATGCCCACCGGCTCCCTAAACCTAGAATGGACCATCTAGGGGTGGTGGTGGAAATAGTTCAAACCATCATCCACCTCATACTACTCTCCCTACCCCTATAACACATTCTCCACCCAAAGGACCTCCCTTCTATAGCCGCTATCACTTCCTAGCCGAACCATAAACCATCTCTCTGTTAGTTTTATGACAGGTTGAAAAATCCCACATGAGATTTCCTTGACCATCATAATAGAAACAACAACTCTCCCCCAGTTGACTCAAATCATCCTGATATCCCTAAACTAAAGACCCTCTATCCTAAGACCATATCCTGAAGAATTATTCATGTTTGGATCCATGAATCTACCATCATCTACCAACTACCAAGGTCTCAGAACCTATGTGCCCACTACCAGCACCAATTATCGGCTATGATCAGTCATAAATATATCTACTACCAAAGCCCACTCAAGCACTATAGCATAGTTAGGAATGCAAATAGATATAACTTCATCCTTGATATCTCAGTTTATTCCCTACTTGAAGGTTCTTAATAAGAATAATGGATCTCAAACCATATATATAGAGTATCACGAGAGGTTGTTGAACCTCGACGAATACTCTATCACAGACATGCTGCCCTGCTAAAGTTACAGAAGGTCCTAGATATGCACCACTCATATCATGACTGGATAGAACTCCTCCCTAAATAAATTCTAAAACACTATCAAAGATAAGGATGTTCCATAATGTGTATGAGTCACTAGACTCTACCATCTCCCTACAGTGTCCTGAAGAAGACTCACCACTAGGACCACCATATGATCTGGAGGTTTCCTCACAATAAAAAAACTCAAGTAACTACCTCAAGATAGTCCTCAGCTACTTTGGGATCTAGCTCACCCCAAAACCTAAGGGGTCACTACCTTTTAAACTTATGGAGTTCTCTCATTCTTCACACATCCTCAGTCGGTACTGTCGGTAAAACCTACTTCTCAATGGGTGGTGGAAAGACTGAAAAACCACCCGGAGGTATTGCCTCTTATACAAGTCCCTGTATTGAAGCCTCATCTCTAGATAGATCATCAGCATGATCCTTCTATGAAATCCTAGAAAATTTTCATCATGAAGGCATCCTAAGATAATCAATAAGTACCATGATTAATGATTATATATGGGGGGGTGATTCAAAAGGACATGGAAACCACAACTCATTACTATATGATACATGTAACAATTTTTCCCTTAAACTAGTGCCCACATGTACTAAGTCAACAAGAAGGTTATTAGAGTCCTAGTGAATGAATACATTGGCCGATGCACCAACACTGGGTTCCCCAGCCTGAGATGACACCCACTCTGATACCACTATGTCATAACCCAACTCACCGAGACCCACTTGTCCAATAGTAATCCAAGTGTGACACCATAATCCTACCTCTAATTGCCTAAGGTCTGGTGAAAAGAATCGAGTATTCATATCAAACCCATGGAATACCTTAGCATAAGGTATTTGTATGCACGCACACATCTCCAAATTTTCAAAGAATGTTGAAAGGTAAAATAAAATTGATACCCAAATTCATGCATACATCTATATCCCATATCAATGTAAGAAAAAAGTGTTGGAATGCGTAAAGGGTCAAATACAATACCACCATAACTGTAAAAGAGTCCAACCAACTAAGTAAGAGATGGCCTCCAAATGCAACGCCTCGTACAGACCATAGTCTATCTAGCCCAACTATGCTCCGCATAAACCTACCCCCCTTAGGACTCCGTCGAAAGGTTTGTCATCTGTATAAAACATGAAATGTGTGGGAAGAGGCCATACATATGTGATTATAGCAATACCCAGTAGGACACCCCAAAATCACCAAACATAAAGCATCAATAGAGTAGTCAACTCATCATCATGAAGATATGTCAATTAGAATATGAGACATAACAATTAGAAAATCCAGATATACTCATGATAGAAACCAAGTATCAAAGAGGTCACAACCATACTTCCAGCCATAGGATTCCGCTCGAGTATTTAAGATAAATCTCATCTAGGATAACTCACTCCATGATCCTGATAACACTGGTGGAACTCATCAGATAGGTTGTGCTCGTCAAACCTGGCCATGAATAATTAATAGGTAGATCTCATAATATCTTGATGAATAGATAGGGGATCTCTCCCATGACCTATGGGGTATATCAGACCCTACCTAGAATAACCCTCTAAGTAGGGGATTGCACGCTCATGTATAATAGTCATGAAGATTCCTCAAACCCTACCTAGGGAAGTATAAGAAATGACGGGGGATCCCACCCTAGGCCGTATGAAGGGATAAATGAAACTCTATCTGAGACTAATCCTGTATAGGAGATCACATCCTATGCTCGGGACATGATGTCCCATTATACCCTCATGGGGAAGGATCAATGAAAAGTGCCCAAATGATATATTCTACACTAAAGTGAATGAAAACAAAAAATTACCCCGAAGAAAGTACGCAACATGTACTGGGAGTACATGGCATGTCCAACTAAGTCTAATACTACTCGTTTCCATTCCCATGTTCAACAATCATGCCCATGTACATTGGTTTTGCTCGTGTACCTGGTCATTTCTGAGTATCCTGGCCATGTTCGAGTACATGATCATGCATGTGTACTCTGGTCATGCTCATGTGTCTTACTATGTTTGTGCCCATGTACCCAAATGGTACACATCAAGCCACCAACACCAGGCCACATGTCCTGTGAAATTTTTCTTCATTCATAAACCCTAGTTTTCATAGTTAGGGTCAACACGATATGTGTTCTTTAGACTACACATCATTTAATGTGGGATTTTATAGAAATGGGTGGTTCTTCATGCATTCCTAAACACACCATCACCACTATTGAATCCACCATGAAGTCTCTATAGAAGTTAGATCAGAGTTTACTGAACTCCAATCTGCACCGATGGTTGGATTCCACCCACATCCTCCTATTAGTAAATCACTCTTCATCGCTTCATCTCATCGGAACACCAAAACCCATGAACGGGCATCTCCTAATCTAATCCCAAACATTTTTCATTTCCACGCACTGAAAACATGCCCTCTATATCGAACCAGAACCCACAGTATCGATCCATTACACCAAATAATGGTTGTTCAATGATCGATTACTGGGTATTGGTTGAACCACTATCCAAAGAAAATACCAACGATGAACATGTGAAGAATAGGGAAAGAGATGCACAAAAATAAACAATAGGAACAAACCTCATCCATTGTTTGGATTAGCCTCAATCTATTTTTAGTAGAATGATGAAAAAATAATAAATCATCAAATAATATTAGTTCCCAAATCCTAGGAAGATATATCAACACCCAAAAAACATGATTGACCCATGAATCAATCTTCTGGTGGAATTGATTCATGTTCGACATGGAATAAACAAATGGGTATTGATCTAATGAAAAACAGATTCCCTGCCTCAAGTTGAATCAATAACTAATGAAAAATGGTTGTGCGTCACTATTGTTGGCAAGATATATGAGTTCCATTGACACATTTAATTTCAATCCATGATCTGCCATTGATTGTCCAAGAATCCTCCTCCAATGACCCTCTCTCAATCCCTAGAGTTATGTGACTAACCCTATGAATCTTCTATAAGTATGATTTTATAGGATAAGATTAAGTTTCAATATTAAAATAACAAATATATATATATATATATATTATTATTATTTGTGCCCATGACTTCACTTTAACAAAACATTTGATGCTGACAAAGTTTATGTCGCGCTTAGGGTAAAACCCACATTTCAGATTTAATGAGGGTCCCAGATTTTTGATACGAGACTTAGTTTAGGAGTTATTCCATTATTTCAAAAAAAACTACACATACGTGATATAATATATTTAATATTTTTATTATATCAATATTGAGTCTCCCTAAGTCCTAAAATCCCATGCCAACATAGAACCTAGCTCAGAAAATATTATTTAAATTATTCTAATGTTTTACAAGGATAAATAGTCATTAAAATTGGTATGTCTTAAAAACTATGAAAATTGGTGGTTTATCATGATTTACATTAAATAGTGTAAAGATGTATCTTATCCCATATCTTTATTTACCTGAGTATAATTGGTTTATTTTATAAGGTCTTCTTTTGAAACACTTGGTGAGATCATATTGAGTTTGCTTTTGTCACACACTGCATATGCCTTTGGGTGTATGTTGGTTTAGTTTGTGGTGGGTTTGTTTGTTAGTAAGGTGTGAGAGTCTAAAGGTGATGACATTTCACATGGATATAGTTTTTTTCTATTCTTATGGGGTTGGTTTAGTTTGTGGTTTTTGGCACCTGTATTTTCCATAAATAAGAACATTTCTTATTATTGACCTATATTGGAATACCAACATTCTCTTTATTCACATGATCTTGTTCTATGGCCTTTCAAGGATAAATTATTCCCAAAGGTAGTTTTTCGATTCACAAGTGTTTATCATCATCCCATAGGGATTGGGAATGCTATTTGGACTGTGTTAAGACTAAATCAAGTTCTGGATAGTTGGGTAATATTGGTTGTTTTGTGAAAAATAAATATAAGTAATATATAATATGTTAAATAAATATAAAAAAAATACTTCAGCATTTAATGAATAAACCGATGCTGATTATATTGGGAGTTAGAGTACATATAAGTGAGTCAAAATCAATGATAAGGGGAATAATTCTTGATCCCCTCATGGTTGATTTCAATTCTCTCTTTTTTATCAATCTCATTTTATGTAATATATATGAGGATATTTGAATTTCTATTATTCCAATTTTATTTTCCCTTTTTTTGTAATTACATGTCCTTTCATCATTCTTTCTTTAATTGACTTGGATATTATAAGGGGAACCATTCTCAATCTCATTTCATCGATCTAAGTCTAATATTCAATGTTTTCCATATTCTATTTTCTATATATATCAACTTATGGAATTATTTTATTATATTTTAACCTTTGTTATAGGGATTTAAATATTATTTTATTTCCCCCTATCATTAATTTTTTACAAGTTATGCACTTTATAAGGTTACTTTTGTCCTCTTTTTAGTGCTCTCTCCCTTTATATAATATTACTTTGGAATATTCTTTATGTATTTTTCATTTTACTTCTATTATATATTCTCTTATGGTTTTTATGAGTTTTTAAATACCTATTAATCTTTCTTCCAATTATTACTTCTTAATTCATGCCTTTTAATGTTGCTAAGGTATTTTCCTCTCGGTTACTCTATCTTATTTAAATTCTCTTTTCATGGTTTAATTGTTATTGTATGTTTTGTAAAGAAAATACTCTCAACATCCTATATTGAATTGTTTTACTAATTATTTTTATTAATATTTCACTCTTCTATTTTATCCTTGTTTATGTTTAATTATCACATTATAGAGGTGATAAGAGGATTATTTCTTGATTTTTTAACAATTTATTCTCTTCCTATTTATGATTTTTTTTATTTTTTTATGATATTTTTAGTTTTATATATCCAATAAATTAAACTTAACTTATGATATTTTACCTTTATTATGGGTATTTATATACTCTCTACCTTCCACTCTATTTGATTGAATCTTATATGATATATTAATTTTTATGCAACCTTTGTTCTATAACATGTTCCTTTTCATGGTTTAATCATGTTGTGTCTTATGATTAATATATAGTCATTTTAATTATTTTATTTCCATGTGGTGAGCATATATATATATATTATGATTTCATGGGTGGAACATAAATTATATATCACTCCAATTCATTGGGTAAATCATATATCTCACAAGATTCTATGTATGGGACATGGACAATGAATGTATTCCATTATTTTATGACGTCTTATAAGAGAACCTTAACATATTCCTATAATATCTTATTATTATTTATATTTCATATTCTTATTCCATTTTTATTCTTATGCTTCTATATTACATTTTTCTTATGTGATCATTCTAGTTGGATATATCACATCATCTCTGATATATCTATTCTTAATATCATATATGTTTTCCTCTTGCTGAGTTTGTATCTTAGCATTTCTTTTCTTTATATATTTCCTTAGGATTTCCTATATTGTGAGATGTAAATATGAGTTCATAGGAGGATTATGATGGATGCTTAAACAAATTTTTATTTAGTTTCATGTAATGAAGTGTAATATGTAGCTAATCTCTAAAGACATGAAACACTTGGGTTTTGGGTGTGTGTTTTATTTAAGTTACTATATATGTTTCTGATAAAATAATGCAAACATTGTGTATGTTATTTTTTTCTTCATCGTATTTATGTCATAGAAATTAATTACTTTTTTTATTCATTACTATATAATACCAATTGTATCATATGTTATTGTGTATATGTATAATAATTTATAAATAATGTAAATGTTAATGTAAAGATTTTGATATTTTTGTTTTAATAATATAGATAGAGTTTCTACATTATAGGAAATAAACACATAGAAAACATTAGATCTAGGGATTATATAATTATAAATCATGATATGTTTGTTGAATGTCTATCTCATTAAGTAGACAAATGATATTCATTATTTGAGGGTAAAAGTTTTTTCCTTATAGAATTGAAACGACTAATGGTTGATAAACATGATTTATTTTTTATCATAGTAATCAAATAAATATATGGATGAAACTATTATGAAATGCTAATGATATGAAAATAAATATACATTATTCACATGTGAAAGTTTTATATATTTTAAATCATTTTAAGTTTATTCCTCTAGTTGTAAATTACATAAAACATATCAACATCATATGATATGTGAATTTAAATAAATTTATTAGAAATTTCAAAATTTAATTTAAGGGTTATTTTATTTGGTGCATAGTAATGTGAAATGAGAAGGTTATGATGGGGTGGATCAAGCCTGTACGAGTTTACGCCCATGCTGATTTGAGCCCGTGCGGGTTAGACTGCAAATGTAATGAACCAGAACTTCAGGCCCATTACTTTGTGGGAAATCCATGTATTGAGATGTTTGGGGAAATTCTAGTGGTGTTGGTAGAAGGATGGGAGGATATTTCTGGTGTTTTGAAGGAAAAATGGGGATTTCAAGAGGATGATGGAGAACTCTGGTGATGAGTCATTCTGGCGGTGGGTCATTTATGGCGGTGGGTCATTCTCGAGGTAGGTCATTCTGGCGGTAGGTCATTTCTGGGGGTGGATAATTCTAGCGGTATGTCATTTCTGACGGTAGGTCATTTCTGGCTCTAGGTCAACCTGGCGATGGTAGATAACATTTTTTCTAGTTTTTCCAAAATTTACAGATTTTTCATTTTGATGCCTTTTATGATGAAAAGTTTGTTTAATGCCTTAATTAATGTTTTTTAAATTCTTTTCAAAGGGGATTAATCATATATTCAATTTCTAAAAAGTATGGATACCTTTTAAATGTTTAGAAAGTGTGGTTTTAATGAGATATTCCTTTAATGATCAATCTAAACTATATTTAATTCCATGGATCTCAGATCTAATCTTTCAAAAGTGGAGAACTTTCCTTCGTTCTTTTGGTCTTGCATTCTCTTAATACAGGTGGTTCCAAATCCATCTTCCCTTGGAGTCATGGAGATCCATTGGTGTAGTTTGATTGAGCTTCCCCAAATAGGTTTCTTCCTATATGTGGACCCCATGTTTTGGTGCAGAAAGTTAGGGAAACGCTTCTTCTTCCATGTAGAAATTCTATTATTTCTATTTATGTGTATCATGCGGGATGGTATTATTATTGTTATCTCTTGTGAATATAGTTTCATCCAGATTAATAAAGATAAATAAACTATTTTAAAATAAATCAAAAGGGTCAGGGGAATGTCAATCATGATCTTATAGATTTTGTTGTTGTTTTGATATTGTAAATTGTATGGGATTAATGTCGGCTGAAAATCATGGTCATTGGTGGTCCTTTCTTGCACTGTTATGATGTGAATTGTGGAATCCATGTTGTGTGATTGTTGACAACACTTAAACCATAATTTTCTAATCATGTACATTTGGGTAATGAATTGGATGCCCAGGATCTTATGGCTTGTGTGATAATTCCCATAAATAAATAAGTGTAATTGAATGAAAGCCCCTATGCCCAATCTGGAAAATGTTATGTGTATGTGTTGTAATTTTTTTGTGGATGGTGTTGTATATTTTGGTTTGGCTATGATGATGTGGTGCACGGGTGGTGGCTATGTTGTGATGGGTGTGGGGGTAGTGGATATGATATGTAGTAGGGTTGTGATGGTGGTATGGTTGTGCAGTGGGGCTACGATCATAGTGGTGGTGTAGTTGTGTAGTGGGGTTATGATGGTGGTTGGTTAGGCTAGTTGTCTGGGTAGTAATGGAATTAAATGCATGATAATGATATAATATGGGATTCTAACAAATGTTGAATACATAAATTAAAGGTGATTGTATTAATGAAATGGGTTGGTAACAAAAAATCAAGAAAATGGATTAATGAGAATTAAAAATTGAAATATGAACTATGGATTGTGTTTTTCTTATGGGGGGGTTGTGCTTTTAGTTTTGGCAGTGGAAATAGAGGTTCCTGTGAGATGTTTTGTGCCTTGTAAAACCTTAGGATGGAGCTTGTGTGTTGTAACTTTATAAGTATCTGTATTTTCTTGTGATTTCTATATGCACCCCACCCTCATCGAGCACTTTGTTTCGACACCCACATAGTCACACGAAGGGTGTTTTTTCTAACATCTAGGTGGAAGGATGGATGGTTGGTTACTCAATCTTCCCCACTCCATCTTCTAGGAGATGAGAAGTACATGCATGGGTTGTTATGGTCATAAGTCAAAAGTACCATTGTCGAGTTTTCATGTGATGAGATGTGATGGCCCAGGTGTGTTCGGATGAGATGGCTTAAGGTGGGGGTTGCGCGTGGTGGGAGGAGGGCATGAGGTTGATGTTTTTCACATTAATGATACCCTAATACCCTAGTTATGAGATTTTATGTGATGTGATGTCCTAGGTGTCTATGGGAAAGATGTGATGTGATGTGATGTGATGTGATGTACTGTGATGTTATTCAGAAGAGGTGGGAGCGTCGGGATGTACAACATTGGGGTGTGAGATTGGAAAATCAATGGGAATGTTTTACAAGTTACCCTTCATCGATATGGTTCATATTATATTATTATAATTATATTCATTATTTGGTGAGAAAGCCTTGGTAAGGTTGGGGTTTTGCTTAGTATACTTGTATAGGTGCTGTTTGGTTCTGCTATTTTTCTCACAAGTGCACTAATATGCTCTTTTCACATGTGTACGAGAGACTTTGGTTTTATTACTGAGTATACCCTTATGCTCACCCTATATATATAATTTTTTTAGTTTTCTAGGAGGAATTCATGAAATGTGTTGGACATTACTAGCTCAAACCTTTAGAGAGTTGTTGTTTCACTGCTCTAGCTATGTTTATTTGGGTATTTACTCTGGAAGATTTTTGAGGTATCAGTTTTATTTATACATGAATTCTGAGATGGTTTGGTTTTATTCTTTATTATTTCATGGATTTTATTGTGTATGATTCATATTATCTCCCAATACTTTATTATTATAGAGGCTAATGTCTCCCATACATGATATTTTTATACCCTTAGTGCTAGTCACAAACCCAGGACCTACTGGAGGCGGGACTCAGGAGGTCATTATCTATCTCCACTCGTTGTAGTATCTTTAGAGGGAGGGGGCCGTGATAGAGTGGTATCATAGATGATAGTTGAGAGATAGTATGGAGTTCAGAGTTAGGCACAGTGATTATTTCATGGGTTAGTATGGTAATGGTGTCAATTAACCTTGGTGAGTGACATAGGCCAGGGAGACTAGATAGGACATGAGATTTTAGGGCCCCCCATGATCCAATGCACAGACTCTGAGCTTATTGAAAAACCAAGTTTTGTGGACATTTTTATAAGGTAGAGACCTAGGAGAGGTACATACATCATGATGACTTGTATTCTTATTTTAATTAGGTTGTTTTGGGAAGGTTATAATGAATAAAGTGAATTAAAATGAATCATAATAAAATTTCATACTACAAGCCTTAGGAATCCTTGTTTCTCTTTCATCTATGGATCTTAGTCGTTGTCCTCATGTGGCTCAAGCAGTGGAGGCCCAGCAGGCTGTCCCAGTTGATCACCAGAGGGTTGATCTGGTTGAGGATGATTATCAATGGCAGCGGATGTTGTGAGATTTTTAACGTTAGGCTTTGGGGAAGTTTGAGGGAAGCATTTATGATGTGGAGACAAAGGGCTAGCTATTGGATATGGAGATCACTTTTGGTTTGATTCGGGCCCCAAAAAATTATTGGGTCCCCTTTGAAGTTATTCAGATGTGAGGAGTTACACATCAATGGTGGATGTTGTACCTTGGTGAGAAGAATGAGGTATATGTTTCATGGTTCGACTTCTAGAAGGAGTTCCGGCTGGGGTTACTTTCATCAATCATGAAGAATATAAAGAGGTAGGAGCTACTCTCCCTTCAGTAAGGGAGTATGTCTATATGGGAGCTTGGGATCAAGTTTAAGGACCTTATACGCTTTTCCCCAGATATTTTCCCAGATGTGGATTCCCAAGAGAGGTGTCTTGAGGAGGCACTTCATCCTTCAATCCAGTATACAGTTACTCCTTTTACGTTGTCAACCACTACTGGAAATAATGACATTTGCGATGGGTTATTTGCATCGGGATCCCGTCGCTAATAGGCTTTTGCGACGGGGTCCCGTCGCAAATAGCCCGTCGCGGAAAACGGCGTCGCAACAACAATTATTTGCGACGAGCCCGTCGCTAAAGGTATTATTTGCGACAGAGATTCTTCCCGTCGCAAATATTAGTCAGCATATTTGTGAAAACTTTTAAAAAAACTAATTGCGACGGGCCCGTCACAGCTACTTATTGCGACGGGCCCATCGTAATTAGTTTTTTTAAAAAAAATTAAAAAAAATTAATAAATTATTTTAATCAATATTATAATAATACTATTTGCGACGGGCATAATATCCCGTCGCAAATACTAAAAAAAATAAAAAAAATAAATTATTAATAAATTATTTTAATTAATATAATAATAATCCAAATATAATTCAAAAATAAAAAAATATTAATAAATTATTTTAATTAATATAATAATAATAGAATTATAATTCAAAAATAAAAAATAATAGAATATTAATAAATGATTTTAATTAATATAATAATATTAGAATTATAATTATAAATAAAAAAATATTAATAAGTTATTTTAATTAATATAAAAATAATAGAATTATTTTACATTCAAATATTAAAATAATTCTAATATTACAAAAAAATATAATTAAATTATAATATTATAAAATTTTAATATATATATATATATATAATTTAATATTAAAAAATATAAATAATATTATTATTCATATTAATATTGTTATTTCAAAATATAATATTATTAATATTTTATAATGAGACAGAAACTACGAATAGAAAAAAATTCATATTTTGATTTAAAAAATTTTATAACATAAAAACAAACTCTAATCTGAAGGAGGGGGGGAGGGGGGGAGGGGGGGATCTGTAGATGCTGGTGGAGGAAACTCCATCCCTAAAGCATGAGTGAGTCGGCGCATGTACTCCATCTGCTCCTGATGCTGCTGCTGCTACCGACTCATCTGATCCTCGTACAGCTGCTGCTGGCGTCGACGCTCCTCCTCATGCTGCTGCTGCTGCTGACGCATCTGTTCCTGCTCCTTTCAGAGACTCTCTATCAGTGCAGTCTGAGATCGCAACTGATCCTCATACTGTGTAGCAGAAGAAGATGCACGAGCTCCTCTTGAGCTGGATGCCGACATCGCAGCACTGCCATAATAATCTCCGGGAGTCAGTTGAGAGCTGATACCAACTACCCGACCCTTCTCGATGGCATACTGGGTGGCCTGCATCCATGCCGCCTCATCAAACTGATGGCCAGTGGTATGATCTGATGACTTGACCTGACTCTCAGGCCGGGTCTGTGATGCTGCGGCCTCATATGACTCATGTAGTTGCAATTTAAAATTAAAATTGTGAATATATTATATGCAGTTAATTTTTAAACTTGAAAAAAAATAATACTGACCACGATGTGACGCTGACGATCACCTATGATCTCCCCAGTATCAGGATCACTATACATCCTCCGATATACGTCGTACTCCGTAATATCGGGGTGCTCGAAAGCCTATAAGAATAAAAAATAAACTGTTAATATTTATAGTTATATAAAATATTTATAAATAATGTACGTACCAGATGCTGTCTATGAGTACTGAAAGTACGACTCCCATCTCGATGAGTCATCTCCTGTCTCCCGTGATTCTGCCTCCCCACCGATGATCTCCTTTGAAAGGCATCACTCAACCAGTGCGCACATAATCCATCCCATACATGGGATGAAATGTATTCTGGTTGGTGTACTCTACATGACTCGTCAAAAACTGGAACTCCTACTTTTTTCGTGGAAGCTTTTCTTAAATTGTGCAAAAACTGACGAAACCGATCACGCATGGCCACCTCCCATGCCTCGTGGATGGCGTCACGCATGGTATCCTCGATCGGATACCATAAACCCTACAAATAAATCAAAATATCAAGTTAGAAATGAAATAATTTTCAAAATAAAAATTATTTATTTATGTACGTACCAACCAATGGCCGAACATGGCCTGCTGCACATCAATGGGAATTTGCTCCCATGTGGTCCAAGGCTGAGAGAAATAGTTGCGCAAAATAGCGCTGCCCTGTCCGACTGCTATATGCGGAAAACTGTAAAAATAATAAACATTTATTATGTGAATAGATTAATGAAATCTTAGTCAAATCCACAGGTTATCACACAGGTTATTACACCTCCGTGTGCGTGGATCAAACCCAAGACGTGGACGTCGCTCGGGGACGGGGTCAGGAATCATCAATAGTGCAAGACCGCGCCCCCTCCGCGTACTCCCTGGAGTGCCTGCAGGTTGAGGGTCATCTGCCAGCAAATCATCAGCATCGAAAGGCAGGTCAGCATCCGCCAACTCACGAAATGTGTCGTCATCCATCTGAAACAGAAAATGTTAATGTTGTTAGAAAATAATTGATAATTACTATTATATATACATATATATTAGTTATGATTGTATATAACTACCATGAAATTCTATCAGTGTTCATCTTCATCATCATCTTCATATATGTCAATGTCATCTTCATATTCCTCCTTAACATCATCGATATCCATTCGAGTTCCAGTTTCTTCATCTCTTATCATTTCAAATTCATATGTGACATCATTAACATCATCGTCATCACCCACTCTTAAATGTGGGGTATCGTCATCGATACTCATGTCTCTTTGTAAAAAAGATTGATTTTGAGTAATCTCTTGAAAAACTTCAATTCTTTGCACATCAGTGAAAGCACATTCACTTTGACTAAACTGATTGTCTCGAATTTTGATTTTTATTATACTCCACCAATCAGTCAACTCTCTTGATGTAGCACAATACTTTTCGTAATAAACTTGATGTGCCTGTTGAGCCAATAAGAATGGTTCATTTACTGCGAGAACACTTTTACATTTAATATCGATGATTCCATGATTCGGATGAACACGCATGCCTCTCTCTGTATCCAACCACCAACATTTGAACATGGTTATGTAATGTTGTCCAAGATAACAGAGTTCAATGATTTCATCAAGTATGCCATAAAAGTCAACTTCATTTTCTCTATGATGAGATCCTCTCAATCTAACTCCACTGTTCATTGTTTTTTTTGATTCCCCATATACATGTGTGTGAAATTGAAATCCATTCACCACATATGCATTATAAGTTTTAACAAGTTTGGAAGGTGGGTTACTCAATATATATAGTCGTTTGTCAATTTTATCAACATGTAGAGACACCTGGAAATTTGTGAAATAATTATCAATATAGTAAACTGTACATTGAATGAGTTGCTAAAAGATAAAGAAATTATGTTACCAGTTTTTGAAACCACTGAGAGAAATTTTTCTGTCGGTGTTCTTCGAGAGCAGCTGCTGTAATTTGTGGAATTTATTTCTTGATATGATTATCATACAACCTATAAAAAACAAAGTTATTTACTGTAACATAAATGATATAATAAGTGATATAAACACTTACAGTACAACTGATGTCATCTCTTCACAGTTGAGCAGAACATACGTATGAGCTCTGTGATGTTCATCATCCGAAAGCCAGCGTTCATAAACTCCACCAAAACCAAGATCTGGCTGGTTGAAAACAAATAATTGATTGTCGATTTCATCAATATTTCTCTCGTTCCATCCCATTCGGTTGTGTTTTGAAGGATACTCAGATTCAAAATAATGGGAGCAGAAAAAAGATATTTCCTCTTGCAAATAAGCTTCTACAATAGATCCTTCAACAGATGCTTTGTTAAGTACTTTTCTTTTCAATTTTTGCATGCATCTTTCAAATGGGTACATCCATCGAAACTGTACTGGACCTCCACATTTGTCTTCATATGGAAAATGTAACATCAAATGTTCCATTGAGTCGAAGAAAGATAGAGGAAATATTTTTTCCAGTTTACATATAATTACAAAAACATCTTCTTCAAGTTTTCATAGAGCATCATAATCTGCTGTAGCCGCACAAATTTCCCGAAAAAAATGAGACATGTATGTTATGGAATCCCAAATCACAGAATTCAACATACCTCTTAATATAATGGGTAGAAGTCTTTCCATTATAACATGACAATCATGACTTTTTAATCCAGTAATATGACCATTCTTTACACATCTACCCAAATTAGAAGCACAACCATCTGGAAGTCTCAAATCTGTAATCCACTGACAAAATAATAAACGGTTTTCTTTAGACAGTGTATAAGCTGCTTTTGGTTTCAGTAACCTTTCTTTTCTGACATTCTCAAAAAGTTCCAGTTCTGGATGCCTGCAAATTTGGGCAAGATCTAAACGTGCATTTACATTGTCATTTCTCTTTCCTGGCATATCCAAAACTGTATGAAACAAATTATCAAAACAGTTCTTCTCAATATGCATGACATCCAACATGTGGCGGACCAACAAATCAGACCAATATGGCAAATCCCAAAATATGCTACGTTTAATCCAGTTGTGTTCTTTCCCAAAACGAGAAATTTTCTGTTGGTTTATTGTGGGACCAAAAGTGATGGGAGGTAATGAAAATACAACTGATTTTAACTCCGAACTTGATAGAATTTTTGGAGGTCCATCTCTTTCAATTGTTCCTTTTCTGAAATGAGATCTGTTTCTGCGAAAAGGATGATCAGTTGGTAGAAATCTGCGATGACAGTCAAAATAACAAGGTTTCTTTCCATGAATGAGCATAAATTCTTTGTTCTCTCCCATACAGTAAGGACATGATTTCTGACCATCTGTACTCTGGCCAGATAACATCCCATAAGCTGGGAAGTTACTAATTGTCCACATCAATGTTGCTCTCAGTATGAAATTCTGTTTCGTTGCAACATCATATGTACTGACACCAGTACTCCACAATAAACTTAATTCATCAATCAATGGTTTCAAATAAATATCAATATTTTTCTTTGGATGTCCTGGAATTAGTAAAGTCAAAAATATATATGGCTCCTTCATCAACATCCATGGAGGTAAATTGTACGGAGTTAAAAAAACAGGCCAACATGAATATTGACTACCATAAGATCCGAACAGACAGAAACCATCAGTATAAAGGCCCAGTTGAACATTTCTAGATTCTAAAGCAAAGGATGGATGCACTCTATCAAAATGTTTCCATGAATCACCATCGGCTGGATGATTCAAACTTTTATCGGTTGAAATATTCGCTTTATGCCATGACATCATTGTCGTTGTATTCTTAGACATGAATAAACACTGAAGTCTTGATGTAAGCGGAAAATATCTCAACTATTTTACAGGAATCAAACAAGACTTCCCATGTTTCCCTTCTTTATATCTCAGTTGCCCACATGTGGGACAACTATCCAACGACTCATTTTCCCCAGAATATAAAATGCAGTCATTTGAACATGCATGAATCTTCTGACAAGTAAGTCCCAAATTTCGAACCAGCCTCTTACTCTCATAGTAATTTACAGGCAAAACATTTCCTTCGGGTAACCGTGTTTTAAGCAAAGAAAATATCTGGTCAAAACAGGTGTTTGACATTCCGTTATCTGATTTGATAGCCATAAATTTTGCAACGACTTCTAATTTGCTCATCTTGCAGCCAGGATATAATGCATCCTTAGCAGACCTCAACAACTCATAAAATTCAGACGGTGCCAACTCAGGATTTGAATCTATATCAGCCGGAGTTTCTGTATGTTGAACAGATGAACCTGCAACATCATGTACTAAATCTTGAAACTGGGATGGATCCGGAATCAAGTTGGTATCACCTACTCTGGAACTGCATTCACCGTGTTGATACCAAAAAACATAATCTGGTTGAAAACCAAGACGCAAGATATGTCCCCCCACTTTGTCAAACGTGTCAAACGTTCTCAATGCACATTTTCTACAAGGGCATTTTATTTTGCCTTCTGAAAAAAATTCTGGATTTGATGCCGCAAATGATAAAAAAGTCTCCACACCCTCTATATATACTGGATTTAAACCAGAACCGTTTGGATTTCTACGTTGATTTATCCATATGCGGTCATCTAATAATGACTGTTGACGACCTCGTCGTTCCATATTTTTCTATAAAATATAAAAGCATTACTAGTTTTGAATATTTTGTTAGAAAAAACACTCAAGAAAAGATTGAATATGTTGAGAATAAAGCAAAACATGTTACAAATATTGATAATTTTAATATTATATTGATTTTTTATTATTTTAATAATACTAATATAATTTTTTTCATAAATATTAATTATATAATAATAACATTATTACATTATTAGTATATTTTATTATTAATGTTAAAATAATATAATTTTCTATATTATATACAATTCTCCTTTCATCTGTGTGTTTAACATTCTGTCTCCACATGTAATATTTGCATTCACTTTCACCTCTCCATTGGTGAGTAGGTTGATAATTTTGAAAAAGAATGCAAATATTACATGTGGAGACATAAACCACAAAGATGAAAAGATAATTGTATATAATATAGAAAATTATATTATTTTAATATTAATAATATAATATACTAATAATGTAATAATGTTATTATTATATAATTAATATTTATGAAAAAAATTATATTGGTAATTATTACTAATTATTGCTAATTATTACTAATTATTGGTAATTATTACTAATTATTGGTAATTATTACTAATTATTTGTAATTTTTACTAATTATTGGTAATTATTGGTAATTATTGGTAATTATTGGTAATTATTGGTAATTATTGGTAATTATTGATAACTATTGGTAATTATTGGTAATTATTGGTAATTATTGGTAATTATTGGTAATTATTGGTAATTATTGGTAATTATTGCTAATTATTGGTAATTATTGGTAATTATTGGTAATTATTGGTAATTATTGGTAATTGTTGGTAATTATTGGTAATTATTGGTAATTATTGCTAATGATTGGTAATTATTGCTAATGATTGGTAAATATTGGTAATTATTAGTAAATATTGGTAATTATTGGTAAATATTGGTAAATATTGGTAAATATTGGTAAATATTGGTAATTATTGGCAATTATTGGTAATTATTGGTAATTATTGGTAATTATTGGTAATTATTGGTAATTATTGGTAATTATTGGTAATTATTGGTAATTATTCCTAATTATTGGTAATTATTGGTAATTATTGGTAATTATTGGTAATTATTGGTAATTATAACTAATTATTGGTAATTATAACTAATTATTGGTAATTATAACTAATTATTGGTAATTATTACTAATTATTGGTAATTATTACTAATTATTGGTAATTATTGGTAATTATTTCTAATTATAGGTAATTATTACTAATTATTGGTAATTATTACTAATTATTGGTAATTATTACTAATTATTGGTAATTATTACTAATTATTACTAATTATTACTAATTAATACTAATTATTACTAATTATTACTAATTATTACTAATTATTACTAATTATTACTAATTATTACTAATTATTCCTAATTATTACTAATTATTCCTAATTATTACTAATTATTACTAATTATTACTAATTATTCCTAATTATTCCTAATTATTACTAATTATTACTAATTATTACCAATTATTACTAATTATTACTAATTATTGGTAATTATTACTAATTATTGGTAATTATTACTAATTATTGGTAATTATTACTAATTATTGGTAATTATTACTAATTATTGGTAATTATTACTAATTATTTCTAATTATTACTAATTATTGGTAATTATTACTAATTATTACTAATTATTATTAATTATTACTAATTATTGGTAATTATTATTAATTATTGGCAATTAGTGGTAATTATTGGTAATTATTGGTAATTATTACTAATTATGGATAATTATTGGTAATTATTACTAATTATTGGTAATTATTGGTAATTATTACTAATTATTGGTAATTATTTGTAATTATTACTAATTATTGGTAATTATTTGTAATTATTGCTAATTATTGGTAATTATTCCTAATTATTGTTAATTATTACTCATTATTACTAATTATTGGTAATTATTGGTAATTATTACTAATTATGGATAATTATTGGTAATTATTACAAATTATGGATAATTATTGGTAATTATTACTAATTATGGATAATTATTGGTAATTATTACTAATTATTGGTAATTATTTGTAATTATTACTAATTGTTGGTAATTATTAATAATTATTGCTAATTATTGGTAGTTATTTCTAATTATTGCTAGTTATTTGTTATTATTACTAGTTATTGGTAATTATTACTCATTATTACTATTTAGTACTAAATATTGATAATTATTACGAATTATTACGAATTATTGCTAATTATTAGTAATTATTACTAATTATTACTAATTATTGGTAATTATTGGAAATTATTACTAATTATTGGTAATTATTGGTAATTATTACTAATTATTCCTAATTACCATTAACTATGAACAATGAATACTAATAATTTAAATTTATTAAGTAACAAAACAATCTAAACATAATTAAATCAAAACTAATTAAGAATAATTGAATCTAATAAAAAATTTAAAATAAATATTAAATTAAAATGAACATAAATACCTTTAAAATGGATCTGAGGTTGATCTCTGATCGTTGTTGAAAACTTCAATATCAACTTCGGAAAAAAATGAAACTTAAGAAATGCTGAACTCTAAAAATAGAGTTTTGAGAGAACTAGAAGACGGAGTTTGAGAATGAATGAAAAAAAACGGATGGGGGGGGGGGGGTATTTATAGGTTAGATTATTTGCGACGGGTGTATTTGCGACGGAACCCGTCGCAAATACCTTAGCCTGCATTTATTACGGTCAACGGGTAAATAGTCATTTGCGACGAGACCCGTCGCAAATAACAACCTGCTGACATACTATTTGCGACATGGGGTATATTCCCGTCGCAAATATCTTTTACCGCCACCGGTTATTTGCGACGGGCAGTTACCGCCCGTCGCAAATAACTCGCGCCAGTCCTTTTGCGACGGGGGGTATATTCCCGTCGCAAATATCTTTTACCGTCGCCGGTTATTTGCGACGGGCAGTAACCGCCCGTCGCAAATAACTTTCCCGCGATTTGGCGCGCAAAGCGCGCCAGTCCTTTTGCGACGGGGAAAGCTATCCTGTCGCAAATAACTACTTATTTGCGACGGGGGAATTCCCCGTCGCAAATAAGTTTCTAACGGGGCTATTTGCGACGGGATTTATCCCCGTCACAAATAACCCGTCGCAAATACTCATTTTTCCCGTAGTGAACGTATCTGGAGGTTTAAAATAAGGAAAACTTGATTAGGTGGATGCACTCATGAGGAGAATTACTGCGAGAGGGGAACCAGCAGGGTTCCTTGAGGAGTATAGTTGTCAGTGGTAGGTCTCAAGCATTAGGGTCTTCGAGGTTTTGACCTGCAAGGATTCATCCTCATCAGCTTCCCTTACAGCTATCTGGGGCCAGTGGTTTCCTTACTCTTCCTGGGGAATTCAGACCAGTGTGTTTTGTCTATGGGGTTCATAGTTATCAGCAGTATTAGTGTCCAGTGGCTTCTCGAGCTCAGTTTGATAGAGGTGGACAAGTTCAGTGTCACCCTCAACAGCATTTACCAGTGATTTCATTATAGCAACAGGGGAAACAAGCATACACTCCATCAAGAGTAGATGGGGTAGGTGGAGGTCAACCTCAGGATGTACCTCACCCTCAGGGACCTCAACCCGAGCATGGTTAGGGTGGTGGCTGTTAGCAGAGAGGCATAGGAATTGGATGTGGATAGTTGCAGGCAGTGGAGGTAGTATCACCAGAGGGGATAGAGATTGTTAAAGGTTTTCTCTGTTTATCATGTACCCTTGTTTGTGACTTTTTGATTCGGGATCTTTACACTCCTTTTTTGGACCCTCTTGAGTCAATGCTCTGGGACTAAACGTATAGAGGCTTCTCATTCCCCTGGTATTAACTACACCAGTCAGAATCCAGACCATCTTGTTTGATGTATGCCAAGGATGTGCACTGATGATGGGGCAACATCAATCATGTGTTAATCTTTTCTTACTTTAGGTGAAGCCATACGATGCCATCTTCGACATCTACTGGTTTATTCTATGTGTTCTATTATCGATTTTCTCTATAGAAGAGTCATTTTCTTATATGTATATGGTCAGTGTGTGGTTTTCATCGGCAAGAGGGGCTTCCAGGTGAGCAGTCGGCATTTGGAGCCCCTTCTTTCTTTGGTGTATGAGTTGTCTATGGAATCAGTAGACATAGGGACAGAGGAGGCTCCTATGGTTGTTAGGGAGGTCTTGAATGTTTTCTCTAAGGAGGTTGTGACATTACCCCTCGACGCGGAGTTGAATTTGGGATAGACTTGCACTTTGGGGATTATATGATTTTGATGGCTCCCTGTCAGATGACGCCTTCTGAGTTGTGGGAGTTGAGGATTCAGATAGATGATCAGATATGTAGGGGTTTCATCTGACCTAGTGTATCACCATAGGGTGATCCAATGTTGTTCTCTAAGAAGGAGGGTGATAGTTTGAGGTTGTTCATAGACTACTAGAGGTTAAACCATGTGACAATCAATAATATCTATCCTCTTTCAGGGATTGATGATCTTTTTAGCAAGTTGAGGAGAGCTAGTTGGTTCTCCAAGATTGATATGAACTCTGGATATGACCAGTTAAGGGTAAAGGATAGAGATATTCATAATATTTCCTTCATATGAAAGAATGTGCACTTTGAGTTCGTCGTCATTTCTTTCGGTGTTACGAATGCACCAGTCATGTTCATGGGGGAATCTGTGTTCCATGAGTCCCTGGACCAGTTCATTGTCATATTCATCAATGACATCTTGATCTACTCAAGGTTAGAAGAGGATCTTGTTGATCATCTCAGACCTGTTTTACAAGTTCTCTGTCACCACCATCTCTATGGATTGTTTTCAAAGTGTAAGTTTTGGACATGAGAGGTTCATTTCCCCAGGAATGTAGTGTCTAGTTGTGTGTGATAGTGGACCCGTCGAAGGTCGAAACAATTGTTTCTTGGGAAGTACCCAAGAATGTGGTAGTGGTTTGTAGCTTCCTTGGTCTCACATGATATTATCATAGGTTTATGTATGATTTATCTCGAGTTACATCCCCATTGACATCATTGACCAGGTAGGACCAAACTTTTGTGTGTACTAACAATGTTAGGCAGTGTTTGGTTACCTGAAGGAAAATTTGGTCAGTGCTCTAGTGCTTCTATTGCCTAAGGAGGGTGTGATGTTCAAGGTTTTCTATAACACGTCCCATCTGGGCTTGGGATTCATCTTAATGTAGCAGAAGTCAGTGATATATTATGGTTCTAGGAAGTTACTCCCTCATAAGTGTAACTATGCCACCCATGATCTAGAGCCAGAAGCAGTTGTGTTTGTGCTGAAGTTGGGGGACATTACCTCATTGGGGGGGGGGGATTTGTGGTATTCATAGATTATAAGAGTTTATGGTATGTCTTTTCTTAGCATGATCTAAATTTGTGATAGTAGAGGTGGATGAAGTTTCTTCAGGAATATTATTTTGAGATCTCCTACACCTCAGGAGAGGGGAATGTCATGGCCTATGCTTTGAGTAGAAATTCACATAATGATGTTGTTCGGGAGTCTACAGATGCTTGGAGAGAAATGGAAGAGTTAGAGGCCCTACACTTAGATGAAAAGATGGATGATGATAGAGGATTTTTGTTTTAGATAATGGTGAAAACTTATTTGATGAAGCAGGTGGATGAGTCTCAGTTGGGAGACTCATAGGTAGATGTTATATACGATCATGTTGGCCATCCGGGCGAGTCAGTGTCGCCTAGAGCGGATAGTATAATGACATAGAGGATGGAATTCCCTAATTCCTATGTCCAGGGCAGTATGATTTTTTTCAGCTGTTGTGGGGGTTTGGGTTATTAGGTTATGGTTCTGTTGGTGGTAATGATTTATATGTAATGAGATCCTTGAGAGGTATCTCAAGGGATGGTTTTTTGGACCCTTTCTCTCCTTCCTTCTGGGTTGGTTTTGAATTGTCGAGGGTGATAATATTTTGAGAGGTATATGATGTAATGAACTGAACCTTACGTCTCATTAATTTATGGGAAATCTGGTGGTTGAGGTGTCCAAGGAAATTCTTGATGTGTTAGGATAAGGGAGGAATTTTGAGGTATTTTGGAGGAAAAGGGGGAGTTTTAGGGGATGATGAAAAATTCCAACGACAATTCATTCGGACGGTAGGTATTTTCTGGCAGTAGCTCATTACTAGAAGGAGGTCATTCTCACGGTAGGTCATTTCTTGCAATAGGTCATTTCTGGATGATAGGTCACCCTAACAGTGGCATTGATCATAGTTTCCATTTTTTTCAAAATTTACAAATTTGTTATTTTGACGTCTTTAATGACAAAAAATGGGTTTAAATACTTAATTAATGGGTTTTAAAGTAGTTTCAAATGAGATTAATCATATATTAAATTTATACAAAGTCTGGAGACCTTTTAAATGTTTAAAACACGTGATTTTGATGAGATTCTCCTTTAATGGTCAATCTAAACTGTATATAATCCCACAGGTCTCAAATCTAATGTTTTAAAAGCTGAGAACTTTTATTCGTTCTTTCAGTCTTTATTTCTCTTGAGATGGGTGGTTCCAAATCCTTCTTCCCTTGGAGTCATGGAGCCTTATTGCTACAGCTATATTGAGCTTCCCTGAAGAGGTTTCCTTCTGTACATGAATCCCTTGTTTTGGTGCAGTAAGTTTGGGAAAATATTTTTCTTCCAGGTATAAATTTATTCATTTATCTTTATGTGTATCATATGGGATGGGCTTATTATTGTTATCTCTTATGAATATGGTTGAATCTTGTAATGTCTCGGATCCAGGTGCCACTCAATGGGTGCCCCAAACTCGGTTGGTCACATGACCTCAAGCGCATTTCCCTAAACGCTAGAGGCTGCCGACTAGCAGCGAGGGCCTAGGTCTGATAGTGGGGAAACTATGCCCTCATTTATCAAAGTGTAGCGCAGTGGAAATAGATATAAACATACAAAAGCAGAAGTAGTAAATAATAACAGCTGAAAAGGACAACAATACTAAAGTAAATAAATGACCAACGATCATATATAATGATGCAATATGTCCCTAAGTCTAAGAAAGCAGCTAAAATGGGGTACACTGCAGTCTGAAACAATACAATACAAGGGAAAAATATAGCAAAGAAAAGTAAAATAGCATAGTAGGAACTCAGCAGCATCACAAGCCTAAGCTCGGTCCCATGCTCTCATACTCCTCTGCAATAATCAAGTACCTATATAGGGACTCTTTCCCTTATCTACACCTGCATCAATATAATCTATTTGGGTCAAAGACATGACCCAAAAATGGTGTGAGAAATAAATCCCAGTAGGCAACCACCAAAGGCCCATGCCCAAATGTCAGTGAAAATGTGCAATAATAGTTTTCAGTAATAAAATGCAGTAAACTAGGCAGTACTCAAAAGTAACTATCATTACCAATTACATTTCCATTTTGTTAATTAATTTTCAATTCCAAGCTTGTGCTTTAGCTTGGAAGGTACAACATATTGAATCACCACTGTGAGTATAAAAAGTAAATTTTGTCCACAGACATGAAAATCCTTACCCTCAGGTAATCAGAATCGAAACCCGTAGGTGACTGCCCACAGGCATAACAAATATTTCCCTCAAGCGTACGAGGTGTCGCCCACAGGCATAGAAACTACTACCCATAGGCATGAGAAAGGTTTCCCATAGGCTAAAAAAACACTTACCTCAGGCTAAGTAAGTAACCAGGATGAGCCCAACACATAAGAAAGCAATTTATATACAATTACTCTCAAGGAAATTCAAAGCATGCTAAAATCACGGTATACCCTCGGGTAACCTGGCCAAACGGCTAAATAAGGGAATGCACCCATGGGGTGGCCCTGGATCCAAGCAATGATCCCAAATAGTAGTGGTACATATTCATTAAATTACCTACACAATTATAGGTATTTAATTACTCAATTACTCATCCATATGACACCCCAATCATGGGCACATAACACAATGGTATACAAAAACAACGTGAAAGTTGGACTTAAATATCAGACCACCTACCTTGATCTTCTCTGATCAATATACGCGAATAGTGCCTCTTGAAACGACCAAGAATGGTATAGATCTGGGATAAAAGGTTTCAAGTT
This sequence comes from Viscum album, assembly GCA_963277665.1. NCBI lineage: Eukaryota > Viridiplantae > Streptophyta > Magnoliopsida > Santalales > Viscaceae > Viscum > Viscum album. The sequence goes on along the minus strand of OY728121.1, from coordinate 846,617,300 downwards.
CAAATGTAAATAACTTCCTTTATAAGAAGAATTGGTAGGAAAGACTCATAGAGAGGGAAGAACTCACCTGCGCAGTTCCAACATGATCGTTGGCGGAAGAATCTGATTCCCGGTGTGTGGTCGGAATCTCTCCCAAGATCCGTCCTCTCTCTTGAGCTCCAAACATCCATTTCTACCTCCTCTTCCAAAAGGAGAGGCTAATACATGTTTTAAGCAAAAAAAAAAAAACTACACGACATGTACTCTCAAGTACATGGCGGATACGTTTCATCATTTAACTATTCCTCTAGCGGCTACTTTTCACCGCCACTCTGTTCATCTTTCGACATGATTATACGAAATGTATATCTAAATACACGGCATGGATTGTTGCTCTGCTGGTAGCTAATCCCACCATCTTACTGTTTACCTGCCAAATGATTACACTATGTGTAAATACCTGGTACATGGCGTGTAGTTAGTTTTTACACCCTTCATCACCGACAGTCCTACACTCCCTGTCTATACATCCCACTTAGCCAAAGTACATGATGTGTGGAAAAGTACATGGCGTGTACCCATAAAATTTGGGATTTTCCCACTTTCCTTATTTTCTCAAAAAAACTTAAGGAAAAAGGAAAAGAAGAAACCCGTACCTCAAGAATAAGAACTGAGTTCTTACAAACTTCCCCCCTTAAAGAAATTCATCCCTGAATTTCCCTTCCAAGGGTGGTGAAGATAAAGCTCAGAACAACTCTGGCCACTGAGCACGTATGTCAGTCTCCCTCTCCCAGGTTTTTTCCTACACTCGTCCATGCTACCATAACACCCATACGAGAGGAACTGACTAGACTTAGAGAACCTTCGTACTCCTATCAACAATATGAATCAGATGCTCCTCAAAGGATGAATTGACCTGAAGCTCAACTTCCTCGGGCTGAAAAATGTGAGACAGTTCTGAGTGATAACGGCACAGATGAGATACATGGAAGACGTTGTGCATGGCCTGATACCTCTATAGTAACTGCAACCGATAGGCAACCGACCTGACTCTCTCCAGAATCTCAAACAACCCCACATACCTCGGTGAAAGATTACCTTGTCTCCTAATCTGCATGTGTCCCAACCTCGGTGAAACATGAAAGAAAACCTGATCCTCGACCATGAAATCCAGTGGTCATCTACGGTGATTAGCATAAGATTTTTGACGAGACTGTGCAGTAGCCATCCATTTTTGAATCAACTGGACCTACTCTGATGTCTCCTGCACGAGACCTGATCCTAGTAAAGTTGTCTCACCTACCTCCAACTATCACAGGGGTGATCAGCATGGCCTACCATATAAAGCCTCATAAGGAGCCATCTCAATAGTTTCCTAAAAACTATTATTGTATGAAAACTCGACCAGGGGTATGTGCTTTTCCCAAGAGGCCCCAAAGTCCAGGACGCATGGGCGCAACATGTCCTCAAGAACCTGTATAGTACACTCTGACTGGCCATCGGTATGAGGGTGGTAAGCTATGCTTAGAAGCACCAGTGTGCCCAGTGCCCTATGAAAACTCTTCCATAAATGAGATCTAAAGAAGGCATTCCTATCTGAAATGATAGAATGAGGGACCCCATGAAGACGTACTACCTCTCGGATATACAACTTCCTGAGCTCGTCAACACCGAAGGTCTCCTTGATTGGAAAAAAGTGAGCCACCTTCATAAGTCAGTCCACAACAACCCACACGACATCACTACCTCGAGGTGACCTTGACAATCTGGTCACAAATTCCATCGTGACATCATCCCACTTCCACTCCATAATGGGTAACTGCTGTAATAGTCCAACTGGCCTCTGATTCTCTACCTTCACCTACTGACAGGTGGAACATCTCATAACAAAACCAGCTACCTCTCTTTTCATAACCAACCACCAATACTGACGTCTCAAGTCACGGTACATTTTGGAAACTCTGGGATGCACTGCCCAAGCTGAAACATGAAACTCCTGCATCAACTCCTCACGTATATCCCCTATAACCCACACTTTTCCATGGATATGCAGTACCTCATCATTTCCTATCGTCCAACTAGGAGGAGGGTCCTTACTCGCCACTGACTCCCGTAGAACTAGTTATTTAGGATCTTATAGTTGTCTCATCCTCACTCTATCTAGGAGAGTAGAAGTCACAGATAATGAAGAAAGATAGGCTTGCCCCTGACTATCATGCACCTTCAAATACATCTCAGAGAACAAAGCCATGATATGCCACTCATCACTGGCCTCCTGCACTGCCTGTAATTGAGTCCTACTTAGTGCATCAACAACTGTGTTACCCTTACCAGGTGTATAGGCAAGCTCAAAGTCGAAGGACTGAAGGTATTCAACCCACTGTCGCTGTCTCAAATTCAGGTCATGCTGGGTAAAGATGCACTTGAGACTTTTTTGGTCCGTAAACACCACAAAATGCTCTACCAAGAGATAATGTCTCCAACAGTGTAACACATGAACAACTGCAACCAACTCGAGATCATGCGTCAGGTAATTCCTCTCATGTGGCCTCAACTACCGAGACCTGTACGCATCTACTCAATCGACCTACATCAACACTACTCCCAGCCAAATACTTGATGCATCATAATAAACTATATAGATCTTCCCTTTCTCTGGAAGTATCAGGACTGATGATGATGTCAACCTTCCATTAAACTCCTGAAAGGTTTTCTCGCAAACTTCTGACCAAACGAACTTCACACCCTTCTTAGTCAAACCCATCAACGGCATTGCTAAGCGGGATAAGTCCTGTATAAAGTGCCTATAGTAACCAGCCAGCCCCAAGAAACTATATATTTCAAACACGTTCTTAGGTTGATCCCATAAAACTACTGTTATCACTTTCTTTGGGTCTACTATAACTCTTACCTCTGAGATGATATGACCCAAGAAGTGAATTTGGTCCATCCAAAAGTGGCACTTTGAGAGATTAGCATATAGTTGATGCTCTCTCAGTGTACTCAAAATGATCTCAAGATGGGTATCATGGTCGTGTCGAGTGTGAGAGTATACTAATATATCATCCATGAAGACTACCACAAATGAATACAGATATGGGTGTAACACGTGATTCATCAAAACCATGAAAACTGCTAGCACGTTCCTGAGTCCGAACAGCATAACCAAGTACTCGTATAGATCATATCTGCTCTGAAAAGCTGTAAGCAGTATGTCCAATGGTCTAACGTGTAACTGATGATATCCAGATCTCAATTCAATCTTCAAGAACACTCAGGCTCCTCGAATTTGATCAAAAAGATCATCAATACTTGGAAAGGGATATCGGTTCTTGACTATCAACTAGTTCAGCTTCCTATAATCCACACAAAGTCTGAGGGTACAGTCTGCCTTCTTAACCAACAGGACAGGCGAACCCCAAGGGGAAGTACTGGGTCAGATGAAACCCTTTTCCTGCAACTCCTCCAACATCCTCTTGAGCTCCTGCAACTCTGGTGTATCCATATTATAAGAAGGAATGGACATAGATGTTTCTCCCGGCACTAGATCAATAGATAAGTCCACCTCTCGCTCTGGAGGAAGACCTGAAAAGTCGTTCGGGAAGACATCCCTAAAATGATCAACTACAGGAGAGAAATATTTCTGATAAGTTCCTTGGTCATCCAGATATAAACTCGAAATCTAGGCTGTAACTCCACCTTGCCCACGATGCTCAGGTCCAGATCGGCTTGCCCGGACATCCCACTCACCCTTGCATAGAAACTCTCCGCCCTCTGGTGACGTGAAACTCACCCTGTGATGATAGAAATCTAAAAAGGATAGAAAGGGTACCAACCAGTCCATCCTGAGAATGAAATCATAGCTCGTAATCTCTAAGACATAGAGGCCCCATAAAAAGTGACACCCACAAACCTCTAGGGGGAACTCCTTGCACTGACGCAAAACATCCGTTCTAATTCCCAACGAAGTGTCTAGCGTCATGATATCCGAAGTAGAAGAAACACAGAGCCCAAGGATCTTCAAAATGGGCACAAATATAAATCTATGTATAGCACCCGTATTGAAAAGTACAGAAGAAAAAATAGAAGCAACTAGAATAGTACCTCTGACAGTGGAAGGTCCAGGATCCTGATCCTGTTGGGTCTATTGCACTACATATGCCTGCCCAGTGTCGTGACCCTATGACATAGCCTGGCTACCCTGAGCTGACCCACCCAGTTGTCTCAGAGATCTTGGTGTCTGGCTACCACGACCACGACCACCATCTCTGTCTGTATGTCCCGATGTATCCCAATTTCCCGACTGGTAAGAAGTTACTGTCCCTACTCCTGCACATGGAGTCTGCAAAGAACCCCTCTCACTATCCACTGGTGGAAATTCCCTGCAAAAACACTGGATATGACCCATCCTTCTGCAAGCTCTGCACTCCACTGGGTCACGTGGACACTGAGGTCTCTTATGACCCTCTCTACCACACTGGTAACATATGACCTGGCCACCCGAAGAGTTAATTTGGCTAGTACTGCTACCGTGAGAGAAATCCATCTGCCTCTTCCTCTTACTAGTAGAAATAGTACCATATTCTAGTGTCGAACCACCCTAGCCTGCACCACTAGCTTCCTGAAGGTTCCGCTGGGTAATCAGTGCCTCGTTCATAATAACATGCACTGTAGGAAACCTGAAAACATTCGCCAGTGCTCAGATGTCATATCAAATACCATCCCCAAAGCGTCTAACCCTCAGCATCTCATCACCCACTAGAACATGTGAAAAGCGTTGTAGCTCGGTGAAGTGGGTAGAATAATCCATCACTGATATGGTGACCTGCTACAGATTCATGAACTCTCGAGCTCTATCTTCCCTCAGCATCTCCAAAAAGAAAAAGTCATAGAAGATCACCTGAAAATCTTCCCACGCCATTTCTTGGTGATGCTCAGTCTGGGTGGTAACATCCCACCATCTCTTGGTGGAATCATGCAACATGTATGTAGCAAGATTGACCCTCCTCCCTAGAGGAATCTTCAGATGCTCGAAGATAGTATGCATAGAACCCTGCCAAGACTCTGCATCCTGTGGTCTGCCATCCCCTGAAAACGTAGGCGGATGCTACTGCTGGAATATGCGCGTCACCTCTGCCATAGATGTAGCAGCCCACAGAGCTCCCTGGAAGGTCTACATAAACTACATGAATCCTTCACAAAATTACGCATCAACGCTTGTGCCCGGTATAATGGCTGGATCCACATCTAGCTCTATTGAGGGATCCATCGGTATCCCATGGTCTAAGATCTCTAGAGTATACTCGTTGCCACTCTCCTGGAGAACAATGTGTGGTCATCTCGGTTGCATGACTCTACAAGGTCAAACACACGCCTTAAATTAAGATCTTCAAGGACTGAAAATAAGGAGTGTAAGAAGGAAACAGGAGAAAGAAACATCCATGTTTTACCAAACAAGACTACACAGCATGTACAATAATGACATGGAATGTTCCCTTAAGTCTTTCACATGGGCATGTACTCTGCCAAAACTGGTCGTGTAACACCCCAAACACGACATGTTGTCCACACACACAGTGTGTAATTGAATTTTATTACCTTTATAGAGTCCTTCTACATGGCTTAGACACATAGATCTCCTTTGAACGAGACTACACGACGTGTATAAGGTCTACCCGACATGTATGAGACGAGCTTCACTGACTCGTGTTGTCCGTTACATGACTGGGTACACAGCTCAGACTACACAGCCTCTTCCAAAGAGACATGGTGTGTACGACTTAATTTCCAACTGCCCGTGTTTTTAGTGACATGACCGGCTACTCAGATGACACTACACAGCGTGTTACACCAGCACACGACATGTACACCACTCCGTTTCCCCAGCCACATGACCAAGTCTACACGGTCTCTCACCGGTCAAGACTATACGACATGTCCCACAGGTAAATGGCCTGTACTGGAAGGGATAACACTAATCCGTGTTGTTAGTTACATGGCTGAATTCCTAGGTTACAATACACGGCGTGTTCAGCATTGAAATAGTGTGTATAAATGAAGATTCCTCCGTCCGTGTTGTTAGTTACATGGGAAGACATTGGGTCAACACAACACAGTGTGTGCTTTCAAAGTTTCATTACCCCGTTTTTCTGCCTACATGGCCTATGACATGGGTAACAACTACATGGAGTGTACATAAGGTACACGATGTGTACTTAAAATTTTTCATTTCTTCCCAAACAGAAGAATACATGGTGTGTAGTCAAAACTACATGGCATGTATTCTGGGTTTTTCCAGATAGTAAGCCTTAGAAACTACTCTGGAGCCTAGAAAACACTGAAAACAACACCTAAGTGCCAAATTCCGATCCGTGAGGGCCCATACTCCCCAAGAATCAAATTTTGGCATCTTATAGATGTTATAAATAAAGTTAACAGTCCACGATCCACCAAATTACAGTCAATGAGGGCCCATAATCCTCAAGAACCAAAGTTTGGAGTTCATTCTACAAAACATTACATAACAATACCCTATCAAATAGCTGGTATTTTATCAATCCATCTATCACAACAACATACTTTTACTAGCACAACATCTATCACAACAACATGCAATTTCTAATGAACCTACACGACATGGAAACTATACATGGCATGTGATTATAACATGTGCCTAAATGATGAATGTGATGGCATACCCTCATCTCACCAGGTTGCAACTAAATAGAACCCAAGTATAAAAATATAAACAGCACACCACAAGTGCATCACCCAACGGTGAAAATCAAATCAACTGTAAAAGTTCAAATCAGAAAAATTGCAACACGAGGTAAATTGACTTTTCCATGTACACGGGTTAGCTACTCCCAGGAACAACTTATTACCAAATACCAATCCTATCCCTGACTATAGGATCCAAAAAATAAGTCAAAGAAAAGAAAAATACTCTGATACCACTTTGTAATGTCCCAGATCTGGGTGTCACTCAACGAGTGCCCCAAACCTGATTAGTCACATGATCTCAAGCACATTTCCCCAAATCCATAGGCTGCTGACTAGCAGTGATGGACTAAGTCTGATAGTGGGGAAACTATGCCCTCATTTTTCAAAGTGTAGCACAGCGGAAATAGATATAAAGATACAAAAGCAGAAGTAGTAAATAATAACAGCTGAAAAGGACAACAATACTGAAGTAAAGAAATGACCAATAGTCATATATAATGATGCAATATGTCCCTAAGTCTAAGAAAGCAGCCAAAACATGGTACAATGTAGTCTAAAACAATACAATACAAGTGAAAAATACAGCAGAGCAAAGTAAAACACCACAGCAGGAACTCAGCAGCATCACAATCCTAAGCTCGGTCCCTTGCTCCCCTACTCCTCTGCAATAATCAAGTACCTGTATAGGGACTCTTGACCTTATCTACACATATAACAATATAATCTGTTTGGGATGAAGAAATGAACCAAACAGGGTGTGAGAAATAAATCCCAGTAGGCAACCACAAAGGCCCGTTCCCAACTGTCAGTGAAAATGTGCAACGACAATGTGTAGTAATAAAATGCAGTAAACTAGGCAGTACTCAAAAGTACCTATCTCTACCAATTACATTTCCATTTTATTAATTAATTATCAATTCTAAGCTTATGATTTATCTTGGCAGGTACAACATAGTGAAATGCCATAGTGAGTATACAAAGTAAACATTGTCCGCAAACATGGAAATCCTTACCCTCTGGTAATTATAATCGAAACCCGTAGGTGACTTCCCACAGGCATAATGAATATTATCGTCAAGCATAATAGTTGTCACTCACAGGCATAGAAATTACTGCCCACATGCATGAGAAAGGTTTGCCACAGGCTAAATGAAACACTGCCCTCAGGATAAGCAAGTAATCAGGTCGAGCCCAACACATAAGAAAGCAATTTATATATAATTCCTCTCAAGGCAATTCAAAGCATGATAAAATCATGGTATACCCTCGGGTAACCTGGCCAAATGGCTAAACAAGGGAACGTACCCACGGGGTGGACCAGGATCCAAGAAATGATCCCCAACAATAGTGGTACATATTCATTAAATCACCTAATCAATTCTAGGTATTTAATTACTCAAGGCCTCATCCATACGACACCCCAATCATGGGAGCATAGCACAGTGGCACACAAAAACAACGTGACAGTTGGAATTAAGCATCAGACCACCTACCTTGATCTCCTCTGATCAATATACATGAACAACGCCTCTCGAAACGACCAAGAACATCATAGATATGGGATAAAATATTTCCCATTCAAACGTAAATAACTTCCCCAAGAGGAAGAATTGGAAGGAAAGACTCATGGAGAGGGATGAACTCACCTGCATGGTTCCAATGTGATCATTGGTAGAAGAATCTGATTCCCGGTGTGCGGTCGGAAGGTCTCCCAAGATCTGGCCTCTCTCCCGAGCTCCAAATGTCCGTTTCTGCCTCCTCTGCTAAAAGAAGAGGCTACTGATCATTTTAAGTGAAAAAAACAAACTACATGGCATGTACTCTCAAGTACACATCGTGTACTTTTCATCATTTAACTGTTCATCTGGCAGATACTTTTCACAGCCAATCTATTTATCTGTCGACATAATTACATGACGTGTATATCTGAATACATGGCGTGTATTTTCACTCCGTTGGTGGCTACTGCCACCACCTTACTATTTACCTACTGACTGATTACACAGCGTGTAAATACCTCGTACACGGAATGTATTCAGTTTTTATGCTCTTCATCGCCGACATGCCTACACGCCCTCTGTACTCATCCCACATGGCCAAAGTACACGATGTTTGGAAAAGTACACGGTGTGTACCCATAAAATTTGGTATTTTCCCCCATTTTCCTTATTTTCTCAAAAACACTTAAGGAAAAAGGAAAAGAGGAAACCCGTACCTCAAGAATTAGAACCGGGTTCTTACACATCCGAATTAATAAAGATAAAAGAACTGGTTTAAATTAAATCAAAATGGGAAGGGGAATATGAAGCATGATCTTACAGCTTTGTTATTGTTTTGATATTGTGAATTGTATGTGCTTAATGTCGACTGAAAATCGTGATTATTTGGGGTCCTTATTTACACTGATATGATGTGAACTGTGGGATGCATGTTGTTTGACTATTGAAAACACATAAACCATAATTGGCTAATCATGTACATTTGGGGAAAATTGGGTTTGAAGCCCTCCCGTTACCAGATCCTCCGACGAAGATGCCCTAATCGGGGATGAATTCAACTCCGCCCCCTCCCTCCCTAGTGGAGGGAGGGGATACTAATCCTCTTTCTCCTTCCTATTCAAGGCCCAAACCCTTTTCTCCGTTCACTAACCCTAATGACCTCCCTCATTTTCTGGCGATTCCCCTTGGACCTAAAGTTCCGGACCTCTTCAATGGCTTTCCGAAGTTGGCGATTTCGATGAAAGAACTCACCAAAGCCTTAGATATTCACAGGCTGATGCTCATCATGCGCTTCAAGAATTGTCAACCTTTGGTTTACGCCTTTGATCATTTAGTGTCAGAGTCTTGGGGCCTTCAAGAACGGGCGGTGATTGGGCTTCTTGATAGGCAACACTTGATGATCCATTTTTCTTCAGAGGATGACCTAATCTCTCCCTGGTCCAGTGCTCCATGATCCCTCAATGGCTACTTCTTCTACCTCCTTCGGTGGTCTTTCGAGTTCAACATGAACCGTGATGTTCCATCTACGACTGTATGGGTAAGATTTACTAATTTTCCTTTTCCATTCCAAAATCCGTCTATTATTTGTATGCTAGGGAATATGTTAGGCCGATATTTGTGTTTTGATAGTAGAAATACTGCTGTTTGGAACCTGATATCTCCTCGAATTTGTATCAAAGTTGATGTTTCCAAGTCTCCAATGGACTGTATTTGGATTGTGGTTGGAGAGGAATTCAGATGGAAGCAACTTGTGATTTTTGAATCCTGGCCTGCATTTTGCATGAATTGTCAATGGTTAGGCCACTTGATTTCATCTTGTCATCGCGGATGTAGGACACATCAAGGGCATCATTCTATCCCAAGATAACCACTTGGGACATACCCTAATGAAGACCCCGCTGCTCAGTTTTTGGTCGATTCAGGCAGGGTTGAGGAGGTGTACGAGGCTGGTTCGTTGGAGTTGGGTCCTCCTGTGGAGGCTCCATTGGTTCCGGAGTTGGGGTTATCTTCAACCGATAGGAAGGGTGATAATACTAAGGTATCACAGTTGAGGGTCACTGATGTCTTTGCCTGTCTGAGGTGTGATTTGGGTGCCAACCCTCTTCCAAGTAGATAAAGGGAGGTTGTGCTGGTCAGTGAGGTTCAGGAGTTGAATACCGACGTTGAGGTGAGGGTCCCTCCCTTGGACTCTGCTTTAGCCAACTAGCTGGTCTCTTCCAGTTCTGCCAATAATATTCCTGTGCACATTGATTCCTGTAAGGCTTCAGGTATGGGCGGACATCCTCAGAGTCCACTTTGGGAGGAAACTAATAAACAGCCCCAATTTATGGGGCGTGGCTTTGTACAGACCAGAGGCTCATATTTTCCCAAGAAGAACTTGCCGGCTAAGCCATCCTATGCTGATATGGTGAAATCCGGAGAAATGGTTATACAATCTCAGAATCAATTTGTAGTGTTGGGGGAATGAAGAGTATCAAGAAGTTGAGGAGGGGGATGAGATGGAGGCTTCTCATGAGGATAGGGATACTGATTCCAACTCCCTCATTGAGTCCAAATAAGTGGACATTGCGGATGAATATATAATATCCTCTTCTAGGAAGGGGAAGAACACCCTCATCGATTCAGAGGGGCTGATTCAGTACTCTCAGAGGCCGAGAAAAAAAACACTATTCTTTCTTGCCAAGCCCTCCTGTTACCAAATCCTCAAGCAAAGCCAAGCTCCCTCCGAGGGTTCCCAAGCAGGTGGAGGAAACTCTACTAAGGAACTAGAACCCCCTGTAAGGGAATCTTCTATTATCTACCTGACGAATGCTGAGAAGAAACTTTCAGAATCTGGTATCCTTCATAGCGGGAAGGAATTGATGGAATGTGATGAGTGGGAAGTCATTTTTGATGGTAATAATGAATTCACGGACAAGGGTCTAGAGGTCATCACTACACAGAAAGAGTTTGACAGGCTGAATGGGAGGTGCATAAGGGGAAATTTTTCCAAGGAGCAGCGTGACTGGACTCAAAAACAACTTGGAATACTGGAACATGGTTTCAATGGGAAAAAGATCAATGTAGAAGAGCTCATCCAAACCTGGTACAAGATGGTCTATAATTTTGAAAACCTACTCAAAGATGATCCGGATGAGCAGGTTACCATCCTTCAATGGAGTCTCCTCAGAGGTAAGGTCTCTAAAAGGCTTAAACTGCAAATCATAGATTCAGCTATGACGTATTATGTTGCTTGACTATATTTGAATACTTGTATGGTTTTCCACTTTTCCTTAAAAGTGTTATCTTAATAAAAACAAATATTTTGTGGATGTAAATTTGGGTAATGAATTGGATGCCCTAGGATCTTATGTCTTGTGTGATAACACTCATAAATAAATAAGTGGAATTAAATCAAAGCCCTTATGACCAATCTGGAAAATGTTATTTGTGTGTTGTAATATGTTTGTTGATGGTGTTGTGTTGTGGTTTGGCTATGATGATGTGATGCATTGGTGGTGGCTATGTTGTGATGGGTGTGGGGGAATTGGATGTGATATGCAGCGGGGCTGTGATGGTGGTGTGGTTGTGTAGCAGGGTTGTGATTGTAGTGGTGGTGCAGTTGTGCATCGTGGCTGCGATGGTGGTTGGTTACGCTAGTTTCCCGGGTAGTGATGGAATTAAATGAATGATGATGATATAATATGGGATGATAACGAATGTTGAATACATAAATTAAAGGTGATTGTATCAATGAAATGGGTTGGTAACGGAAAATCTATAAAATGACTTCATGAGAATTAAAAATTGAAATATGAATTTGGGATTGTGTTTTGCTTATGGAGGGTTGTGCTTTTAGTTTCGGTAGTAGAAATGGGGTTCCTGTGAGATGTTTTGTGCCTTGTGAACCCTTAGGATGGGGCTTGTGTGTTGTAACTCTATATGTATATACCATGTATATTCTTGTGATTTATATAGGAACCTCGCCCTCATCGAGTATTATGTGTCGACACCCACATAGTCATGTGGGGGGTGTTTTTCCCGACATCTCAGTGGGGGGATAAATGACCGACTACCCACACTTCCCTACTTCCTCTTCCATGTGATGAGAAAGACATGAATGGTTTGTGATGACCAGAAGAAAAAAGTGTCATTGTCAAGTTGTGATGTGATGAGATGGCTCACGTGTGTTCTGGCGAGATGTGGTGAGATGGATTAAGGAGGGGGTCATACGTAGTTGGAGGATACGAGGTTGATGTATTTCATATTCATGATACCCTAATACCCTAGTTATTTGATGTGATGTGATGGACCAGGTGTCTTCTAGCAAGATGTGATGTGATGTTATCCAGAAGAGGTGGGATCACCAGGACGTATGACATTGGGGTGTGAGAGCGGAAAATCAGTGGGAAAGTGATGCAGGGTACCCTTCATCGATATACTTCATATTATACTATACCCTACTACCCTAGTTATGAGATGTGATGTGATGTGATGTCCCAGGTGTCTATGGGAAATATGTGATTTGATGTGATGTGATATACCGTGATGTTATTCAGAAGAGGTGGGAGCGTCGGGACATACAACATTGGGGTGTGAGATTGGAAAATCAATGGGAATGTAGAAGTTACCCTTAATCGATATGGTTCCTATTATATTATTATAATTATATTCATTATTTGGTGAGAAATCCTTGGTAAGGTTGGGGTTTTGGTTAGTATACTTGTATTGGTGTTGTTTGGTTCTGCTATTTTTCTCACAAGTGTACTAATATGCACTTTTCACATGTGTATGAGAGACTTTGGTTTTCCTACTGAGTATACCCTTATTCTCACCCTATGTATATAATTTTTTTTTTCAGGTTTCCAGGAGGACTTCATGAAATGTGTTGGACATTACTAGCTCAAACCTTTGGAGAGTTGTTGTTTCACTACTCTAGCTATGTTTCTTTGGGTATTTACTCTGGAAGATTTTTGATGTATCAGTTTTATTTATAAATGAATTGTGGGATGGTTTGGTTTTATTCTTTATTATTTCATGGAGTTTATTGTGTATGATTCATATTATCTCCCAATACTTCATTATTATAGAGGCTAATGTCTCTCATACATGATATTTTTATACCCTTAGTGCTAGTCACCAACCTGGGTCCTACTGGAGGCGGGAATCGGGAGGTCATTATCTATCTCCACTCATTTTAGTATATTTGGAGGGAGGAGGCATGATAGAGTGGTATCATAGATGATAGTTGAGAGATAATATAGAGTTCAGAGTTAGGAACAGTGAGTATTTCATGGGTTAGTATGGTAATGGTTTTAATTGACCTTGGTGAGTGACATAGGCTAGGGAGACTAGATAGGACATGGGATTTTAGGCCCCCCCATGATCCAATGCACAGACTTTGAGCTTATTGAAAAAACAAGTGTTATGGACATGTTTATAAGGTAGAGACCAAGTAGAGGTACATGCATCATGATGACTTGTATTCTTATTTTAATTATGTTGTTTTGGGAAGGTTTTAATGAATAAAGTGGATTAAAATGAATCATAATAAAATTTCATACTACCAGCCTTAGGAATCCTTGTTTCTCTTTCATCTATGGCTCCTGTTCGTTGTCCTCATGTGGCTCAAGCAGTGGAGGCCCAATAGGCTGACCTAGTTGATCACCAGAGGGTTGATCTGGTTGAGGATGATTATCAATGGAAAAGGATGTTGTGAGATTTTTAACGTTAGGATTTGGGGAAGTTTCAGGGAAGCATTTATGATGTGGAGACAGAGGGCTATCTATAGGATATGGAGATCACTTTTGGTTTGATTCGGGCCCCGACAAATTATTGGGTCCCCTTGGAAGTTATTCATATGCGAGGAGTTACACATCAATGATGGATGTTGTACCTTGGTGAGAAGAATGAGGTATATGTTTCATGGGTCAACTTCTAAAAGGAATTCTAGCTGGGGTTACTTTCATCGATCATGAAGAATATAAAGAGGTAGGAGAAAATCTCCCTTTAGCAAGGGAGTATGTCTATGTGGGAGCTTTGGATCAAGTTCAAGGACCTTATACGCTTTGACCCAGATATTTTCCCAGACGAGGAGTCCCAAGAGAGGTGTCTTTAGGAGGCACTTCGTCCTTCGATCTAGTATACAGTTACTCCTTTTACGTTGTCAACGTATCTGGAGGTTTAAAATAAGGAAAATTTGATTGAGTGGATGCACTCATGAGGAGGATTATTGTGAGAGGGGAACCAACAGGGTTCCTTGAGGAGTAGAGTTGTCAGTGGTAGGTCTCAAGCGTTAGAGTCTTCGAGGTTTTAACCCTCAGGGATTCATCCTCATTAGCTTCCCTTACAGCTATCTGGGGCCAGTGGTTTCCTTACTCTTCTTGGGGAATTCAGACCAGTGTGTTTTGTCTATGGGGTTCGTAGTTATCATCGGTATTAGTGTCTAGTGGCTTCTCGATCTCAGTTTGATAGAGGTGGAAAAGTTCAGTGTCACCCTCAACAACATTAACCAGTGATTTCATTCTAGCAACAGAGGAAATAAGCTTACACTCTGTCAATAGTAGATGTGGTAGGTGGAGGTCAACCTCAGGATGTAAGTCACCCTCAAAGACCTCAACCCGAGCGTGGTTAGGGTGGTGGCTGTCAGCAAAGAGGCAGAGGAATTGGATGTGGATAGTTGCAGGCAGTGGAGGTAGTATCACCAGAGGGGATAGAGATTGTTCAAGGTTTTCTCAGTTTATCATGTACCCTTGTTTGTGACATTTTGATTCGGGAGCTTTGCACTCCTTTGTTGGACCCTCTCGAGTCATTGCTCTGGGAATAAACGTATAGAGTCTTCTCATTCCCCTGGTATTAACTACGTCGGTCAGAAGCCAGACCATCTTGTTTGATGTATTCCAAGGATGTGCACTGATGATGGGGCAACATCAATCACGTGTTAATCTTTTCTTACTTTAGGGGTAGCCATACGATTCCATCTTCGACATCTACTGGTTTATTCTATGTTCTCTATTGTTGATTTCCTCAATAGAAGTGTAATTTTATTATATGTAGATGGTCAGTGTGTAGTTTTCATCGGTGAGAGGGGTTTCCATGTGAGCAGTCTGCATTTGGAGCCCCTTCTTTCTTTGGTGTATGAGTAGTCTATGGAATCAGTAGAAATAGGGACAGAGGAGGCTCCCATGGTAGTTAGGGAGGTCTTTAATGTTTTCCCTGAGGAGGTTGTGACATTACCCCTAGACGCGACGTTGAATTTGGGATAGACTTGCACTTTGGTGCTTATATGATTTCGATGGCTCTCTGTTAGATGATGCCTTCTGAGTTGTGGGAGTTAAGGATTCAGATAGATGGTCAGATATGTAGGGGTTTCATCTGACCTAGTGTATCACCATAGGGTGCTCCAATGTTTTTCTCTAAGAAGGAGGGTGATAGTTTGAGGTTGTGCATAGACTACTAGAGGTTAAACCATGTGACAATCAATAATCGCTATCCTCATTCAAGGATTGATGATATTTTCAGCCAGTTGAGGGGATCTAGTTGGTTCTCCAAGATTGATATGCGCTTTGGATATCACCAGTTAAGGGTAAAGGATAAAGATATCCATAATATTTCCTTCATATGAAAGAATGTTCACATTGAGTTCGTGGTCATTTATTTCGGTGTTACGAATGCAACAGTCATGTTCATGGGGGACTCTGTGTTCCATGAGTCCCTAGACCAGTTCGTTGTCATATGCATCAATGACATCTTGATCTACTCAATGTTATAAGAGGATCATGTTGAGCATCTCAGACCTGTTTTACAAGTTCTCTATCACCACCATCTCTATGGATTGTTGTCCAAGTGTAAGTTTTGGATATGAGAGGTTCATTTCCCCAGGAATGTGGTTTCTAGTAGGGTGTGATAGTGGACCCGTCAAAGGTTGAAATAGTTGTTTCTTGTGAAGAACCCAAGAATGTGGTAGTGGTTTGTAGCTTCCTTAGTCTCACCGAATATTATCATAGGTTTATGTATGATTTATCTTGAGTTACATCCCCATTGACATCATTGACCAGGTAGGACCAAAATTTTGTGTGTACTAATCAATTTTAGGCAGTGTTCGGTTACCTGAAGGGAAATTTGGTCAGTACTCTAGTGCTTCTATTTCCTAAGGAGGGTGTAATGTTCAAGGTTTTCTGTGATGTGTCCCATATGAGCTTGGGATGCATCTTAATGTAGTAGAAGTCAATGGTCTATTATGGTTCTAGGTAGTTACGCCCTCACAAGTGTAACTATGCCACCTATGATCTAGAGCTAGAAGCAGTTGTGTTTGTGATGAAGTTGTGGGGACATTACCTCATTGGGGGGGGATTTGTGGTATTCACATATTATAAGAGTTTAAGGTATGTCTTTTCTCAGCATGATATGAATTTGCAATAGCAGAGGTGGATGAAGTTTCTTCAGGAATATGATTTTGAGATCTCCTACACCTCAGGAAAGGGGAATGTCATGGCCTATGCTTTGAGTAGAAATTCACATAATTATGTTTTTCAGGAGTCTACAGATGCTTGGAGAGTGATGGAAGAGTTAGAGGCCCTACACTTAGATGCAACGATGGATGATGATAGAGGTTTTTTGTTTCAAATAATGGTCAAAAATTCTCTGATGAAGTAGGTGGAGGAGTCTCAGTGGGGAGACTCATAGGTAGAGGTTATATGCGATCGTGTTGGCCATGGTGATGCTTCAGAGGGATGGTCTAAGAATGGACAGAATTGGATGGTCTTTCAAGGGAGGTTGTTTATTCAGATAGCGATTCATGATGGATTCCATCATGAGTTTCATATCTCTCCTTTATCGGTACACCCAAGAGTTTCTAAGATGTACCATGGCTTGAGGACATAGTTTTGGTAGCCCGATATGAAATGGGAAGTGGCAGATTTTGTGGTTTGATGTTTGGTTTTCTAGCAGGTAAAGGCCAAACATCATGTTCCTGGAGGTTTTATGTAGCCCTTTGATGTTCCCGAGTGAAAATGGTATGAAATCTCAATGGATTTCATTAGAGGGTTATCCCGAGATTAGGGAGGTTGTGATGTTGTCTGGATAATTGTGAATCAGTTGACAAAATCAGCTCACTTTCTCATGATCAAGGAGTCAGGCATAGTGGATGGTTAGGAAAAAAGGTGTGTAGATGATGTGGTGTGGTTTCACAGAGTCTCAAGGTCAATTATATTGGATCGGGACACAAGTTTTACCTTGTGAGTCTCGAGGGGATTATAGCATGCATTGGGCACTCAGTTACGCCTCAACATCGCTTTCCACCCTTAGACCGACTAGCAAAAAAAAAACAGACTAACCACACATTGGAGGATATGTTGCGGGTGTTCATCTTGGACTTTGGTGGATCGTGGGCACGACTCCTGCCCTTGGTTGAGTTTTCTTACAATAATAACTATCACTCATCCATTTGAATGTCCCCATTTTAGGCTTTATATGGGCAACCATTTCATTCTCCTTTATGTTGGGAAGAGGTTGGGGAGTCAGTAGTTATTGGACCTAATGTGGTGTAGAGCACTATAGAGAAGGTTCTGTTGGTTCAAGATATGATGAAAGTAAAACAAGATTGACAAAAGTCTTATGAAGATCATAGGAATAGGTCCTTGTATTTTGAGGTTGGGGACTACATGCTCTTGAAGGTTCCCCCTCGATGTCAGTAGCAGAGGTTCGGTAAAGGGAGTAAGCTATCACCTCGATTTGTTGGGCCCTTTGAGGTGTTGGGCACATTGGTAGGGTGGATTACCAGTTGGAGCTTCCACCTCGACTATACCGAATCCATGATTTTTTCCATATATCTCGAATCTGTCAGTATCTTCAGGATGACTCTCATGTCATTGACTGGGGTGAGTTGGATATCGAGGATGATGCAATATTTGTGGAGCAGCCAGTGGAGATCCAAGACCAATGAGAGAAGGTGCTTCAAGGATGAATCATTCCCCTGGTTCATGTGTTGTGGAGGCATGGTGGCCTAGAGGAGAGTACTTGGGATCATGAGGCACAAATGTGTGCCCAGTACCCAGAGTTGTTTTGGGTTTTTCCATGCTCTATTTTTCTTTATAATGCGTTTTTTGGACCTTAGTGTTTTATAATATATTTTTTTCCCCTTGATGTGATTTATGATGTGTGATGTGTGGCGTGTGATGTGTGATAGAGTTTTGACATGTGAAAAGGGAATACTTGACTTTGAATCGAGACGCATTATACTATGATGTGATTAAACCCATTCGGGCGAGTCAGTGTCGCCTAGAGCGGATAGTATAATGACATAGAGGATGGAATTACCTAATACCTATGTTTATGGTAGTATGATTTTGTTCAGCTGTTGTGGGGGTTTGGGTTATTAGGTTCAGGTTTAGTTGGTGGTAATGATTTATATGTAATGAGGTCCTTGAGAGGTATCTCAAGGGATGGTTTTTCGGACCCTTTCCCTCCTTCCTTCCAGGTTGGTTTTTAATTGTCGAGGGTGAGAATATTTTGAGAGGTATATGATGTAACGACCTGAACCTTACGACCCATTAGTTTGTGGGAAATCTGGTGGTTGAGGTGTCCAAGGAAATTCTAGATGTGTTAGGATAAGGGAGGACTTTCAGGTATTTTGGAGGAAAAGGGGGAGTTTTAGGGGATGACGAAAAATTCTAATGGCAAGTCATTCAGACGGTAGGTATTTTCTAGCAGTAGGTCATTTCTAGAAGGAGTTCATTCTCGTGGTAGGTCATTTCTTGCAATAGGTCATTTCTGGATGATAGGTCACCCTAACAGTGGAATTGAACATAGTTTCCCATTTTTTCAAAATTTATAGATTTGTTATTTTGACGTCTTTAATGAAAAAAATGGGTTTAAAGCCTTAATTAATGGGTTTTAAAGTAGTTTAAAAGGATATTAATCATATCTTAAATTTCTAAAAAGTCTGGAGACCTTTTAAATGTTTAACACACATGGTTTTGATGAGATTCTCCTTTAATGGTCAATCTAAACTGTATATAATCCCACAGGTTTCAAATCTAATGTTTTAAAAGTAGAGAACTTTCATTTGTTCTTTCAGTCTTTCTTTCTCTTGAGACGGGTGGTTCCAAATCCTTCTTCCCTTGGAGTCTTGGAGCCTTATTGTTACAACTAGACCGAGCTTCCCTGAAGAGGTTTCCTTCTGTACATGCACCCCTTGTTTTGGTGCAGTAAGTTTGGGAAAAGCTTATTCTTCTAGGTATAAATTTATTCATTTATCTTTATGTGTATCATGTGGTATGGGCTTATTATTGTTATCTCTTATGAATATGGTTGCATCTTGTAATTTCTCGGATCCAGGTGCCACTTAATGGGTGCCCCGAACCCGGTTGGTCACATGACCTCAAGCGCATTTCCCTAAATGCTAGAGGTTGCTAACTAGAAGCAAGGGCCTAGGTCTGATAGTGGGGAAACTATGACCTCATTTTTCAAAGTGTAGCGTAGTGGAAATAGATATAAATATGAAAAAGTAGAAGTAGTAAATAATTACAGCGGAAAAGGACAATAGTACTGAAGTAAATAAATGACCAATAGTCATATATAATGATGCAATATGTCCCTAAGTCTAAGAAAGCATCCAAAACAGGGTACACTGCAGTCTAAAACAATACAATACAAGGAAAAAATACAGCAAAGCAAAGTAAAACAACACAGCAGGAACCCAGCAGCATCGCAAGCCTAAGCTCGGTCCCATACTCTCCTACTCCTCTTCAATAATCAAGTATTTTTATAGGGACTCTTTCCCTTATCTACACCTACAAAAATATAATCTATTTTGGTCAAAGACATGACCCAAACAGGGTGTGAGAAATACATCCCAATAGGCAACCACCAAAGGCCCGTGCCCAACTGTCAGTGAAAATGTGCAATGACAGTGTGCAGTAATAAAATGCAGTAAACTAGGCAGTACTCAAAAGTAACTATCTCTACCAATTACATTGTCATTTTATTAATTAATTGTCAATTCCAAGCTTGTACTTTAGCTTGGAAGGTACAACATAGTGAATCACCACAGTGAGTATAAAAAGTAAATGTTGTGCATAGACATGCAAATCCTTACCCTCAGGTAATCATAATCGAAACTTGGAGGTGATTGCCCACAGGCATAACGAATATTTCCCTCAGGCGTACGAGGTGTCACCCACAGGCATAGAAACTATTTCCCATAGGCATGAGAAAGGTTGCCACAGGCTAAACGAAACACTTACCTCAGGCTAAGTAAGTAATTGGGCCGAGCCTAAAACATTATCAAGAAATTTATATACAATTACTCTCAAGGAAATTCAAAGCATGATAAAATCATGGTATACCCTCGGGTAACCTGACCAAACGGCTAAACAAGGGAACACACCCACAGGGTGGCCCTGGATCCAAGTAATGATCCCAAACAGCAGTGGTACATATTCATTAAATTACCTACACAATTATAGATATTTAATTACTCAATTCCTCATCCATATGACACCCCAATCATGGGAACATAGCACAATGGTACACAAAAACAACGTGAAAGTTGGAATTAAATATCAGACCACCTACCTTAATATCCTCTGATCAATATACATGAACAATGCCTCTTGAAACAACCAATAAAGGCATAGATCTGGGATAAAATATTTCCCATTCAAACGTAAATAACTTCCTTTATAAGAAGAATTGGCAGGAAAGACTCATGGAGAGGGAAGAACTCACCCGCACGGTTCCAATGTGATCGTTGGTGGAAGAATCTGATTCCCGGTGTGTGGTCGGAATCTATCCCAAGATTCGACCTCTCTCTCGAGCTCCAAACATCCGTTTCTGCCTCCTCTTCCAAAAGAGGAGGCTACTACCTGTTTTAAGTGAAAAAAACAAACTACACGATGTGTAATCTCAAGTACACGACGTGTACTTTTCATCATTTAACTGTTCCTCAGGTGGCTACTTTTCACCGCCACTCTGTTCATCTGTAGACACGATTATACGGAATGTATATCTAAATAAAAAACATGTATTGTTTCTCTGCTGGAGGCTACTCCCACCACCTTACTGTTTACCTGCCGAATGATTACATGATGTGTAAATACTCGGTACACGGCGTGTAGTTAGTTTTTACACCCTTCATCACCGATAGGCCTTCACGCCCTGTGTACTCATCCCATAGAGCCAAAGTACATAGCGTGTGGAAAAGTACATGGCGTGTACCCATAAAATTTGGGATTTTCCCCCATTTTCCTTATTTTCTCAAAAAAACTTAAGGAAAAAGGGAAAGAAGAAACCCATACCTCAAGAATAATAACCGGGTTCTTACAAACTTCCCCCCTTAAAGAAATTCATCCCCGAATTTCCCTTCCAAGGGTAGTGAAGATAAATCTTAGAACAACTCTGGCCACTGAGCATGTACGTCAGTATCCCGCTCCTAGGTTCCGTCTTGCACTCAGCCATGATGCCATAACACCCGTACGAGAGGAACTGACCGACCTCAGAGAACCTTCATGCTCCTATCAACAATATGAATCAGATGATCTTCAAAGGATGCATCAACCTGAAGCTCAACCTCCTCGGGCTGAAAAATGTGAGATGGGTTTGAGTGATAACAGCGCAGCTGAGATACATGGAAGGCATCGTGCATGTCCTGATACCTCTATAGTAACTGCAACCGATAGGCAACCGGATTGACTCTCTCCAGAATCTCAAATGGCCCCACATACCTCGGTGAAAGTTTACCCTATCTCCTAATCTGCCTGTGTCCCAACCTCGGTGAAACCCACAAGAAAACCTGATCCTCGACCACGAACTCCAGTGGTCGTCTGTGGTGATCAACATAAGATTTCTAATGAGATTGTGCAGTATCCATCCATTTCTGAATCAACTAGACCTACTCTGATGTCTCTTTCATGAGACGTGGTCCCAGTAAAGCTGTCTCACCTGCCTCCAACCAGCACAGGGGTAATCGGCATGACCTACCATATAAATCCTCATAAGGTGCCATCTCAATAGTTTCCTAAAAACTTTTATTGTATGAAAACTAGACCAGGGGTATGTGATTTTCCCAAGATCCCCCAAAGTCCATGATACATGGGCACAACATGTCCTCAAGCACCTGTATCGTATGCTCTGACTGGCCATCGGTCTGAGGGTGGTAAGCTATGCTCAGAAGCACCAGTGTACCCAGTACCCTCTGAAAACTCTGCTAGAAATGAGACGTAAAGAAGACATCCCTATCTGAAACAATAGAATGAGGGACCCCATGAAGGCTGACGACCTCTAGGATATAAAAATTCCTGATCTCATCAACACCGAAGGTCTCCTTGATCGGATAAAAGTGAGCCACCTTCATAAGTCAGTCCACAACAACCCACATGACATCACTACCTTGAGGTGACCTTAGCAACTCAGTCATGAATTCCATCATGACATCATCCCACTTCCACTCCAAAATGGGTAACTACTATAACAGTCCGGCTGGCCTCTGATGCTCCTCCTTCACCTGCTAATAGGTGGAACATCTCGTAACAAAACCATCTACCTCTCTTTTCATACCCGACCACCAATACTGACGTCTCAAGTCACAGTACATTTTGGTAACTCTGGGATGCACTGCCCAAGCTGAAGCATGAAACTTCTACATCAACTCCTCACGTATATCCCCTGGAACCTACACTTGTCCATGGATATGCAGTACCTCATCATTTTCTATCGTCCAACTAGGAGGAGGTTCCTTACTTGCCACCGACTCCGGTAGAACTAGGCATTTAGAATCTGATAGTTGTCTCATCCTCACTCTATCTAGGAGGGTAGAAGTCACAACTAAGTAAGAAAGATAGGCTCTCCCCTAACTATCGTGCACCTCCAAATACATCTCAGAGAATAAAGCCATGAGATGACACTCATCACTGGCCTCCTGCACTGCCTATAACTGAGTCCTCCTACTCAGTGCATCAACAACTGTGTTACCCTTACCAGGTGTATAGGAAAGCTCAAAGTCTAAGGACTGAAGGTATTCAACCCAACTTCTTTGTCTCAAATTTAGGTCATGTTGGGTAAAGATGTACTTGAGACTTTTTTGGTCCGTAAACACCACAAAATGCTCTACCAAGACATAATGTCTCCAACAACGTAACACATGAACAACTGCAGCCAACTCAAGATCATGATTCGGGTAATTACTCTCATGTGGCCTCAACTGCCGAGACCTGTACACATCTACTCAATCTCCATACATCAACATTGCTCCCATCCCAATACCTGATGCATCACAATAAACTGTATAGCTCTTCACTTTATCTGGAATTATCAGGACTGGTGCTGATGTCAACCTTCCCTTCAACTCCTGAAATGTTGTCTCGCAAACTTCTGACCAAACAAACTTCACACACTTCTAAGTCAAACCCATCAACAACACTGCTAAGTGGGAGAAGTGCTGTATAAAGTGCCTGTAGTAACTAGCCAACCCCAAGAAACACCATATTTCAAACACATTCTTAGGATTCTCCCAGGAAACTACTACTCTCACTTTCTCTGGGTCAACCGCAACTCCTGCCTCTGAGATGATATGACCCAAGAAGTGAATCTGGTCCATCCAAAAGTGGCATTTTGAGAGCTTAGCATATAGTTGATTCTCTCTCAGTGTACTCAAAATGATATCAACATGGGTAGCATGGTCGTGTCGAGTGTGAGAGTACACCAAGATATCGTCCACGAAGACTACCACAAAAGAATATAGATATGGGTGGAACACATGATTCATCAAAGCCATGAAAACTGCTAGCACGTTTGTGAGTCCTAATGGCATAACCAAGTACTCATATAGACCATATCTTCTCCGAAAAGATGTAAGCGGTATGTCCAATGGTCTAACGTGTAACTAATGATATCCAGATCTCAAGTCAATCTTCGAGAACACTCATGATCCTCGAAGTTGATCAAAAAGATCATCAATCCTTAGCAAGGGATATCAGTTCTTGACTGTCAACTGGTTCATCTTCTAATAATCCATACAAAGTCTGAGGGTACCGTCTTCCTTCTTAGAAAACAGGACAGGCGAACCCCAAGGGGAAGTACTGGGTCAGATGAAACCCTTTGCCTGCAACTCCTCCAACTACCTCTTGAGCTCCTGCAACTCTGGTGTAGCCATCTTATACGGAGGAATGGACACAGATGTTGCTCCTTTCACTAGATCAATAGAGAAGTCCACCTCTCACTCTAGAATAAGACCTGAAAAGTCATCTGGGAAGACATCCCTGAAATGATAAACTACAGGAGGGAAATATTTCTGATAAGTTCCCTGGTCATCTAGATATAAAATCACAATCTGGGCTGTCACTCCACCTCGCCCACAATGCTCGAGTCCAGCTCGGCTCTCCTGGACATTCCACTTGCCCTTGCATAGAAACTCTCCACCCTCTAGTGACGTGAAACTCACCCTACGACGATAGAAATCTACAAAGGCTCGAAAGGGTACCAACCTGTCCATCCCGAGAATGAAATCATAGCTCGTCATCTCTAAGACATAGAGGTCCCATAGAAAGTGACACCCACCAACCTCTAGGGGGAACTCCTTGCACTGACACACACCAGCCGTTCTAATTCCCAATGGAGTGTCTAGCGTCATGATATCCGAAGTAGAAGAAACACAGATCCCAAGGCTCTTCAAAACAGACACAAATATAAATATATGTATAGCACCCATATCAAAAAGTACATAAGACAAAATAAAAGCAACTAGAATAGTACCTCTAACGGTGGAAGGTCCGAGATCCTGCTCCTGTTGGGTCTATTGCACTACATATGCCTGCCCAGTGTCGTGGCCCTATGACATAGACTGGCTACCCTGAGCTGACCCGCCCTGCTGTCTCTGAGATCTTGGTGTCTGGCTACCACGACCACGACCACCACCTCTGCCTGTACGTCCCGACATATCCCAATTTCCTGACTGGTAAGAAGCTAATGGCCCTGCTCCCACACACAGAGTCTTCACAAACCCCTCTCACTATCCACTAGTGGAAACGCCCTGCAAAAACACTGGAGATAACCCATCCTTCCGCAAGCTCAGCACTCCACTGGGTCACGTGGACATTGAGGTCTCTTGTGCCCATCTCTACTACACTGGTAGCATATTACCTGGCCACTTGAAGAGTTCTTTTGGCTAGTATTACTACTGTGAGAGAAATCCATCTGCCTCTTCCTCTTACTAGTAGAAATAGTACCAGATTCTGGTGTCGAACCGCCCTAGCCTGCACCACTAGCTTCCTGAAGGTCCCACTTGGTAATCAGTGCCTCGTTTATAATAACATGCACTATAGGAAACTTGAAAACATTCACCAGTGCTCGGATGTCATATCGAAGACCATCCTCAAAGCATCTAGCCCTCAGCATCTCTTCACCCACCAGAACAGGTGCAAAGCGCTGTAGCTTAGTGAAGTGGAAAGAATAATCCATCACTAACATGGTGCCCTACTACAGATTCATGAACTCTCAAGATCTATCTGCCCTCAACATCTCTGAAATGAAAAAGTCATATGATATCGCCTGAAAATCTTCCCACGCCATGTATCGGTGATGCTCAGTCTGGGTGGCAACATCCCACCATCTTATGGCGGAATCACGCAACATGTATATAGAGAGCTTGACCCTCCTCCCTAGAGGCGTATTTAGATGCTCGAAGATAGTCTGCATAGAACCCAGCCAAGACTCCATAGCCTGTGGTCTGCCATCCCCTAAAAACATAGGTGGATGCTACTACTGGAATATACGCGTCAGCTCTGCCATAGATGTAGTAGCCCACAGAGCTCCTTAGAAGGTCTGTATAAAGCGCATGAAGCCTTCACAGAATTGTGAATCAGAGCTTATTCCCGGTATAATGGCTGGTGCCGCATCTAGATCTGCTGAGAGAACCATTGGTAACCCATGGTCTACCATCTCTTGAGTATACTCGTTGCTGCTCTCCTGGAAAACAACACATGGTCATCTCGGCGGCATGACTCTACAAGGTCAAACAGACGGCTTAAATTAAGATCTTCAAGGACTGAAAATAAGGAGTGTAAGAAGGAAACAAGAGAAAGAAACATCCAAGTTTTACAAAACAAGACTACACGGCGTGTACAACAATGACATGGAATGTTCCCTTAAGTCTTTCACATGGGCGTGTACTCTGCCAAAACTAGTCGTGTAACACCCCAAACACGGCGTGTTGTCCACAAAAAAGGGCATGTACTTGAATTTTCTTACCTTTCTCGAATCCTTCTACACGACTTAGCCACACAGATCTCCTTTGAATGAGACTACACGGTGTGTATAAGGTCTACTCGACATGTATGAGACGAGATTCACTGACCTGTGTTGTCCATTACACGGCTGGGTACACAGCTCAGACTACACATCCTGTTCCAAAGAGACACGGCATGTACGGATTAATTTCCAAATGCCCGTGTTGTTAGTGAAATGGTTGGCTACTCGGCTGACACTACACGTCATGTTACACCAGCACACGGTGTATACACCACTCCATTTCCCCAGCGACACGGCCAAGTCTACATGGTCTCTCACCGGTCAAGACTACACGATGTGTCCCATAGGTAAACGGCGTGTACTGGAAGGGATAATACTGATTCGTGTTGTTAGTTACACGACCGAATTCCTAGGTTACAATACATGGTGTGTTTGGCATTGAAATAGTGTGTATAAATGAAGATTCCTCCGTCCATGTTGTTAGTTACATGGGTAGACATTGGGTCAACACAATATGGAATGTACAATCAGTACACGGCGTGTGCTTTCAAAGTATCATTACCCCATTTTTCTGCCTACACGGCTTATAACACGGGTAACAACTACACGGAGCGTACATACGGTACATGATGAGTACTTAACTTTTTTCATTTCTTCCCAAACAGAAGAATACATGGCATGTAGTCAACACTACATGGCATGTATTCTGGGTTTTTCCGGACAGTAAGCCTTAGAAACTACTCCGGAGCCCAGAAAACACTAAAAACAACACCTAAGTGCTAAATTCCAATCCGTGAGGGCCCATACTCCCCACGAATCAAATTTTGGCATCTTATATATGTTATAAACAAAGTGAACAATCAATGATCCACAAAATTCCAGTCAATGAGGGTCCATAATCCTCAAGAACCAAAGTTTGGAGTTCATTCTACAAAACCTTACATAACAATACCCTATCAAATAGCTAGTATTTTATCAAGCCATCTATCACAACAACATACTTTTACTAGCACAACATCTTTCACAACAACATGCAATTTCTAATGCACCTACATGACATGGAAACTATGCATGGCATGTGATTCTAACATGTGCCTAAATTATGCATGTGATGGCATACCCTCATCTCATTAGGTTGCAACTAAATAGAACCCAAGTATAAAAATATAAACAGAACACTGCAAGTGCGTCACCCAACGGTGAAAATCAAATCAACTGTAAAAGTGAAAATCATAAAAATTGAAACATGAGGTAAATTGGCTTTTCCATGTACACAGGTTAGCTACTCCCGGGCACAAATTATTACCAAATACCAATTACGTCCTATCCATGACTATTGGATCCAAACAGTAAGACAAAGAAAAGAAAAATACTCTGATACCACTTTGTAATGTCCCATATCTGGGTGTCACTCAACAGGTGCCCCGAACCCGGTTGGTCACATGATCTCAAGCACATTTCCCCAAAGCCATAAGATGCCTACTAGCAGCGAGTTCCTAGGTCTGATAGTGGGGAAACTATTCCCTCATTTGTCAAAGTGTAGCGCAGTAGAAATAGATATAAACATAAAAAATCAGAAGCATTAAATAAAAACAACTGAAAAGGACAACAATACTAAAGTAAATAAATAACCAAAAGTCATATATAATGATGCAATATGTCCCTAATTCTGAGAAAGAAGCAAAAACATGGTACACTGTAGTCTGAAACAATACAATACAAGGTAAAAATATAGAAAAGCAAAGTAAAACAACACAACAGGAACTCAGCAGCATCGCAAGCCTAAGCTCGGTCCCATGCTCTCCTACTCCTCTGCAACAATCAAGTACTTGTATAGGGACTCTTGCCCTTATCTACACCTGAAAAAATATAATTTGTTTGGGATGAAGACATGACCCAAACAGGGTGTGAGAAATAAATCCCAATAGGAAACCAAAAAGGCCCGTTCCCAACTGTCAGTGAAAATGTGCAACGACAGTGTGCAGTAATAAAATGCAGTAAACTAGGAAGTACTCAAAAGTAACTATCTCTAAAAATTACATTTCCATTTTATTAATTAATTATCAATTCCAAGCTTGTGCTTTATCTTGGATGGTACAACGTAGTGAAACGCCACAGTGAGTATACAAAGTAAACGTTGTCTGCAGACATACAAATCCTTACCCTCTGGTAATTAGAATCAAAACCTACAGGTTACTGCCCACATGCATAATGAATATTTCCATCAGGTGTACGAGGTGTCGCCCATAGGCACAGAAATTACTACCCACATGCATGAGAAAGGTTTCCCATAGGCTAAATGAAACACTGCCCTCAGGCTAAGCAAGTAATCAGGTCGAGTCCAACACATAAGAAAGAAATTTATATACAATTCACCTCAAGGCAATTCAAAGCATGCTAAAATCACGGTATACCCTCGGGTAACCTGGACAAACGACTAAACAAGGGAACGCATACACGGGGTGGCCCAGGATCCAAGAAATGATCCCAAACAACAGTGGTACATATTCATTAAATCACCTAATCAATTCTAGGTATTTAATTACTCAATTCCTCAGCCATACGACACCCCAATCATGGGATCATAGAACAATGGTACACAAAAACAACGTGAAAGTTGGAATTAAACATCAGACCACCTACCTTGATCTCCTCTGCTCAATATATGTGAACAGTGCCTCTCGAAACGACCAAGAATAGCATAGATATGGGATAAAAGATTTCCTGTTCAAAGGTAATTAACTTCCCTTAGAGGAAGAATTGGAAGGAAAGACTCACAGAGAGGGAAGAACTCACCCGTGTGGTTCCAATGTGATCATTGGAGGAAGAATCTGATTCCCGGTGTGCGGTCGGAAGGTCTCCCAAGATCTGGCCTCACTCCCGAGCTCCAAACATCCGTTTCTGCCTCCTATTCCAAAAGAAGAGGCTAATTCCTGTTTTAAGAAAAAAAAAACAAACTACGTGGCGTGTACTCTCAAGTACACAACATGTACTTTTCATCATTTAATTGTTCATCTGGTGGCTACTTTTAACCGTCAATCTGTTCATCTGTCGACATGATTACACGACGTGTATATCTGAATACACGGTGTGTATTGTCACTCCGTTGGTGGCTACTCCCACCGCCTTATTGTTTACCTGCCGACTGATTACACGACGTGTAAATACCCGTTACACGGCGTGTAGTCAGTTTTTACATTATTCATCACCTACAGGCCTACACGCCCTGTGTACTCATCCCACATGACCAAAGTACATGGTGTGTGGAAAATTACACTACGTGTACCCATAAAATTTGGGATTTTCCCCGTTTTCCTTATTTTCTCAAAAACACTTAAGGAAAAAGGAAAAGAAAAAACCCTTACCTCAAGAATAAGAACCAGTTTCTTACACATCTGAATTAAGAAAGATAAATGAACTAGTTTAAATTCAATCAAAATGGGAAGGGGAATATGAAGCATGATCATACAACTTTTTTATTATTTTGATATTGTGAATTTTATGGGCTTAATGTCGACTGAAAATAGTGATTGTTTGGGGTCCTTGTTTACACTGATATGATGTGAACTGTGGGATGCATGTTGTCTGATTGTTGAAAACACGTAAACCATAATTGGATAATCATGTACATTTGGGGAAAATTGGGTTCGAAGCCCTCCCGTTACTAGATCCTCTGACAGCGATGCCCTAATCGGGGATGAATGCAGCTCCGGCCCCTCCCTCCCTGGTGGAGGGAGGAGATACTGATCCTCTTCGTCCTTTCTCTTCAAGGCCCGAGCCCTTTTCTCTGTTCACTAACCCTGATTCCCTCCCTCCTTTTACGGTGATTCCCCTTGGACCAAAAGTTCCTGACCTCTTCAATGGCTCACCACAGCTGGTGATTTTGATGAAATAACTCACCGAAGCCTCATATCTTCATAGGCTGATGCTCGTCGTGCACTTCCGGAACCATCGATCTTCGGTTGACGCCTTTGATCATTTCGTGTTGGATTCTTAGGGCCTTCAAGAACGGGCGGTGGTTGGGCTTCTTTATAGGTGACACTTGATGATCCATTTTTCTTCATAGGATGACCTAATCTATGCCTGTTCCAGTGCTCCGCGAGCCCTCAATGGCTGCTTCTTCTACATCCTTCAGTGGTCTTTCGAGTTCAACATGAACTGTGATGTGCCTTCTACAGATGTATGGGTAATATTTCCTGATTTTCCTTTGTCGTTCCAAAATCCATCTATTCTTTGTATTCTAGGGAATATAGTAGGCTGGTATTTGTGTTCTAACAATAGAACTACTGCTGTTTGTCACTAGATATCTCCTCGAATTTATATCGAAGTTGATGTTTCCAAGTCTCCAGTGGACTGAATTTGGATTGTGGTTGGAGAGGAATTCAGATGGAAGAAACTGGTGATTTTTGAATCCTGGCCTGCATTTTGCGTGAATTTTCAACGATTAGGCCACTTGCATTCATCTTGTCGTCGCGGACGTAGGACACGGCAAGGGTGTGATTCTATCCCAAGACAACCACATGGGACAGAGCCTAATGAAGACCCCGCTGCTCAGTTTTTGGTCGATTCAGGTAGGGTTGAGGAGGTGTATGATGCTACTTCATTGGAGTTGGGTCCTCCTGTGGAGGATCCATTGGTTCTGGAGTTGGGGTTAACTTCAACCGCTAGGAAGGGTGATAATACTAAGGTATCAGAGTTGAGGGTCACTGGTGTCTTTACCCGTCTGAGGTGTGATTTGGGTGCCAACCCTCTGCCAAGCAGATCAGGGGAGGTTGTGCTGGTCAGTGAGGTTCAGGAGTTGAATACCAATGTTGAGGTGAGGGTCCCTCCCTTGGACTCTGCTTTGGCCAACCAGCTGGTCTCTTCCAGTTCTTCCAATAATATTCCTGCATGTATTAATGCCTGTAAGGCCTCGGGTATGGGCGGGCATCCTCAAAGTCCTCTTTGGGAGGACACTAATAAACAACCCCAATTTATGGGGCACACCTTTATATAGACCAGAGGCTCAGATTTTCCCAAGAAGAACTTGCTGGCTAAGCCATCCTATGCTAATATGGGGAAATCCGGTGAAACGGTTATACAATCTCAGAATCAATTTGCAGTGTTGGGGGAATGAAGAGTATCAAGCAGTTGAGGAAGGGGATGAGATGGAGGCTTCTCAGGAGGATAAGGATACTGATTCCGACTCCCTCATTGAGTCCAAAGAAGTGGACATTGCGGATGAATATATAAGATCCTCTTCTAGGAGGGGGAAGAACACCCTCATCGATGTAGAGGGGCTGATTCATCACTTTTGGAGGCTGAGAAAAAAAATACTATTCTTTCTTGCAAAGCCCTCTTGTTACCATATCCTCAAGAAAAGCCAAGCTCCCTCCAAGGGTTCCCAAGCAGGTGGAGGCAAACTCTACTAAGGAACTAGAACCCCCTACAAGAGAATCGTCTGTCATCTACCCGACGAATGCTGAGAAGAAAATTTCAGAATCTGGTATCCTTCATAATAGGAAGGAATTGATGGAATGTGATGAGTGGGAAGTCATTATTGATGGTAACAAAGAATTCACAGAAAAGGGTCTAGAGGTCATCACTACACAGGAGGAGTTTGATAGGCTGAATGGGAGGTGCATAAGGGGAAAATTTTCCAAGGAGCAGCGTGACTGGACTCAAAAACAACTTATAATACTGGCACATGATTTCAACAGGAAAAAGATCAATGTAGAAGAGCTCATCCAAACCTGGGACAAGATGGTCTATAATTTTGAAAACCTACTCAAAGATGATCCGGATGAGCAGTTTACCATCCGTTAATGGATTCTCCTCAAAGGTAAGGTATCTAAAAGGCTTAAACTGAAAATCATAGATTCAACTATGACATATTATGTTTCTTGACTATCTTTGAATACTTGTTTGGTTTCCCACTTTTCCTTAAAAGTGTTATATTAATAAAAAAATATTTTGTGGATGTACATTTGGGTAATGAATTGGATGCCCTGGGATCTTATGGCTTGTGTGATGACACTCATAAATAAATAAGTGGAATTAAATCAAAGCCCTTATTCCCAATCTGGAAAATGTTATGTGTGTGCTGTAATATGTTTATGGATGGTGTTGTGTTGTGGTTTGGATATGATGATGCGGTGCATTGGTGGTGGCTATGTTGTGATGGGTGTGGGGGAAGTGGATGTGATATGCAGCGGGGTTGTGATAGTGGTGTGGTTGTGTAGCAGGGTTCTGATTGTAGTGGTGGTGCAGTTGTGCATCGTGGCTGCGATGGTGGTTGGTTACGCTAGTTGCCCGGGTAGTGATGGAATTAAATGAATGATGATGATATAATATGGGATGCTAACGAATGTTGAATACATAAATTAAAGGCGATTGTCTCAATGAAATGGGTTGGTAACAGAAAATCTATAAAATTACTTAATGAGAATTAAAAATTGAAATATGAATTTGGGCTTGTGTTTTGCTTATGGGGGGTTGTGCTTTTAGTTTTGGAAGTAGAAATGGGGTTCTTGTGAGATGTTTTGTGCCTTGTGAACCCTTAGGACGGGGCTTCTGTGTTGTAACTCTATATGTATATACCATTTATATTCTTGTGATTTCTATAGGAACCTCTCCCTCATTAAGTATTATGTGTCGACACCCACATAGTCATGTGGGGGGGGGTGTTTTTTCCAACATCTCAGTGGGGGATGGATGACTGACTACCCACACTTCCCTGCTTCCTATTCCATGATATGAGAAAGACATGCATGGGTTGTGATGAACAGAAGTCAAAAGTGTCATTGTCGAGTTGTGATGTGATGAGATGGCTCAGGTGTGTTCGGGTGAGATGTGGTGAGATGGCTTACGGAGGGGGTCGTATGTAGTAGGAGGGCACGAGGTTGATGTATTTCACATTCAAGATACCCTACTACCCTAGTTATTAGATGTGATGTGATGGACCAGGTGTCTGTGGGAAATATGTGATGTGATGTTATCCAGAAGAGGTGGGATCTCCAGGACGTATGACGTTGGGGTGTGAGAGCGGAAAATCAGTGGGAAAGTGATGCAGGGTACCCTTCATTGATATACTTCATATTATATTATTATAATTGGATGCGTAATTTGGTGAGTGAGCCTTGGTGAGGTTGGGGTTTTGATTAGTATACCAGCATATGTGTTGTTTGGTTTAGTTGTTTTTCTCACGGGTTCATTAGTATTATCTTATCACATGTGCACTAGAGGCTTTAGTTTTCCTACTGAGTATACTTGTATGCTCACCCTATGTATATAAAATTGTTTTCAGGTTTTTAGGAGGACTTAATGATCTGTGTTGGACATTACTAGCTCATACTTTTGGACAATTGTTATGTCGCTGATCTAGCTTTGTTTCTTTGGGTATTTACTTTTGTATGTATCATTTTTATTTAAAAATGCATTGTGGGATGGTTTGGTTTTATTTTATATAATTTTATGAAGTTTATTGCGAATGATTCATCCCAATCCTACATTATTATAGAGGGTAATGTCTCCCATACATGAGATTTTTATACCCTCAGTGCTAGTCGTCAACCCGAAGCCTACTGGAGGTGAGACTCGAGGGTCATTATCTCTCTCATCTCATTGTGATATCTTTGGAAGGAGGGGGTTGTGACAGTAAAAGGTTGCCTAAAATGCGAAAAAAAATATTCAATTCGCCTACCCCACATAATTCCGTGGGTTGCATACAGGCTTACCCGCATTTTAAAAAATTAAAATTTTTAAGTATAGTCATTTAAATATTGTATTTTTTATGCTTCCATGGGACATCTTTGCTGCACATGTACACACATGCATCCAAGGATTGATTGGGACATAGATCTTATATTTTGTTGAGGAGTGGTGTGCACACACATGTGCAGGAGGTACCTTCAATTTATCATGTTCATGGATGGTGCACGGATGGAGGATGGTGGCCCATGTCAAGCAGGTACGGATGTGTGACGGCTGGGCAAGTTTCTTCACCAAGCTTGCTTCCACATGGATAATGCACAGATATCGTGCAGTTGCAGGGGCTGTGAAGCAACAAGGACAAATGAAGTGGCACATACAGACAAAGTGGTGCGGATAGATGGATTTTTAATTGGGGAGGAGAGACGGGAACAGCTACGCAACATAAATGGGATGAATTTGAATCAGCACAGGTTCTTTGTGGAATGACAGGACAAACAAAGCCCATGCGAAACAGTTGCATGACATAAATGAATAAATTTTATTTGAGTTAATTAATATATATATATATATATATAATAATATATTGTAAAATATTTTACTTTAAAAAAACACAGACTGGTGGGCTAGCTGCACCCGCATGGGCTTAGCTTCCCCAACCCGTATTTGCACAGGCTCAAAAAACATAGGACCACACACTAAATAGTTAAAATGTTTAGGTCTACCCTGCCCCGTATCCACCACATATCCGCAAACTCTGTGGGTCACATGCTCATTTTGCATCACTATTGGTTCCCAAAGTGAATCTATCTTAGAATAAGATATTTTGGGAAATATATTTTCTAAGAGACCGATGGTAGTAAAATTGAACTTTTAAAATTTCAAAAATAAAAAAAAATTGATAAAGAAAATTCATCTTTCATTGTATCAATTTAATCAAAGTAAAAGTCACTAGGAATATTTGTTGGAACTTTAGAATGGTTTAGGGTGCATTGGTAAAATAAATATCACAATAAGAGTTACAATGATGTTTGTTTCTAAGCTAATTGATCACAAAAAAGTTTGTATTGGTTAACTGGAATGGATCCAAAGGTTGATTAAAAATATAAATTCATAGAAAAGTGCCATATATTTACAATTTTAGAAAAATAGAAATTTAAATACATAAAATTATTGGATATTATGAATTAAACTTGTTTAGATAGAAAGTTCAAGTGTGGAACTTAACGATTGATAATCTCAATCTCACCATTACCCAAATACTATGTTATTTCACTAGTTTAGTGGGAGGGTTGATTTTCAAAATGGTTACATGGTGGTGTACTGGGTGATTACATAACAATGTGCACCAAATCATTTTTTTTGAATAAAACCACTGTATCTGGTTTAGTGGTCGCCATTACAAACCGTCCAATGACAAAGTCACCACTAACCAAATAAAACCACTTTATCGGGAAATACATTGAATAAAATTTCAGGAAATACATTCAAAAACAAGGGAAGGGTTGCTTACGTTTTCCAGGCCTTCGTTGAGTTTTCTTGATCTTCACATTAGGCGGAACAAATAATCTTCTCCGCCTTCGATTTCAGACATCAGCAGATCAGCCCAGTACAGAGTGTCGTCGTCGGGATACATCCCCATCTCCCGTCTCTGCACGTCCTCCCTCAGAGCCTCTAAGGATGTGCAATATTTCTCTAGCTCCTCCACTCTCATCCCCTCTATCGAGCAATCCCACCATGAAGGAGCCGGAACATCCACACTGTCCACCGAACTCGGCGCGGCTGTCTGGCACGGCGGGACAGAAGGAGACATGGGTTGGGAGGAAGAGGCGGTGGCAGAGTCTTCTGCGAGGTAGCGGTCCGTAACGGAATCTGCATCGGGGATGCTGAAGGTGAATAATCGGCCACCGGGTGAGGAGAGAATGAGGGCGACCTGCGTCCCAAAGAGGGTGGAGAAGTTGTTGGCGCTCTGGAAGAGGGTTTTCTTTCATTTGATGAAGGTGACTTGGCGGTGAGTCCTCGACTCGATATGCTTCATTTCAATCTTCCTGTGCCCCGCGGTCTTCTTTTGCTTTTCCTCCAGAGACGCCATCATGGGTATAAAGAGGGAATAGGTGTGGGCCGCATGAGACGTTGTCTGGGTATAAAGTGGTGTTGAAAAAATTTTTCATCAGGAGTTCGTTTCCAGCAAGTAAATAGTCTATCTCGCGTGTTTTTCCATGAGGATTACAATGGTGTAATCTATTTGGGCGTGCGGAGCCTCTTTCGAGATCTCATTAAATGTGAAAACATGAAAGGGCATTGGTCGGAGGTTCCTTTGATGCACTCTGAACCAACGCACGTTAACGATGTTAGTGACACCTAGTAATGGTACGGGCATTGCGGAGTTATCAGACCAGTTTCGGGTTTACCCTCCAGCGGGGATGGGCAGTGGGTTACCCACCGGCGTATCAGGGTTTACCCTCCAGTGGGGCTGGGCAGTGGGTTACCCGTTGACCTTAAGGTTTACCCTCCAGCGAGGCTGGGCAGTGGGTTATCCATTGACCTTAGATTTTACCCTCCAGCAGGGCTGGGTAGTGGGTTACCCGATGACCTCTTAGGGTTTACCCTCTAGCTGGGCTGGGTAGTGGGTTACCCGGCGACTTCTTTCTGACTCAGCCCTTTCTATGAGGCTACTTAGTGAATTTTCTCCGTGATTATCGGAGCGGGACCCTTGATTTTACGACTTAGCGATGAGACAACTTTGACGTGTGGGATTGTGGGGCATTAGTGATGGATATCCTTAGAACTGTTGGTGACTTTTACTGGGCTGAGCTTGAAGATAGAGATCCCCTTACACACATGTTCGGGTTTCTTGTTGAGAATATATATATATATATATACACCCTACTTTTGTTCCCACTCCTTGGGTTCAGTTACTCTCCTTATAGGAGGGGCGAATACATGCAGGGTATTCCATGTGATTTCTATGTCTAGCTCCTCTTGGGTTG
The DNA here is from genome assembly GCA_963277665.1 of Viscum album. Taxonomy (NCBI): domain Eukaryota; kingdom Viridiplantae; phylum Streptophyta; class Magnoliopsida; order Santalales; family Viscaceae; genus Viscum; species Viscum album. The sequence continues at coordinate 846,580,198 of OY728121.1, read as the reverse complement.
GATGAGTCTACTTCTTTTTTTTGTGGGGTTGAGCTGCACTCTCTCTGTTGTACTCTTACACTGTTCTTTGTTCTGTCTACTTCCTTCTTTTGTTGGGTTGAGCTGCACTCTCTCAAATACTACTAACTGATTGATCTTGGAATTTTAGAAATCATTAAAACAGACAAAACCCCCAATGAGGTAAAAACTAAAAATACATGAAAAAACAATGAGTGAACTTCAAATTTGAGGGGATAGGTATGTTATCCCTATCCAATGGAGTATATCGATAAAAAATACACTTTGATATATCCATTAATGAATGATAACCACTCATTGTAAGGGGAAATAGAGAGGGGGAGGGGGAGGAAGATGCACAGTTGTGTTGGGGAAGTATAATGAGGAATTTTTATTTTATTTATATTTCATAATTCAATGTAAAAATAAAAATAATAATTAATTAATGCATGACCACAATGGTCATGGTGAAACACCCATACCATGGTTACAAAGGTGACATGTCCCAACTGATCTTGGCACAATGTGCAGGTCTAATACAGAACATGAGGGAGATAATGAATGTTACAGAAAATAGACCATCCTTGAAGTATTCATCCACTATTGGATTATATTTGTTTTTAAGAAACTTGGATTCTTTTAGGTATGTCTTAAAAAATTTGGAACACTAAACACAAATGGAAATAGAAACTATAATTAATCATATTATCACCATTTATAAGAAAAATTATAATTAATCACAATGCCTATTGTTATTTGTCATGAAATTGTCAGGGACATAGGGAGGGGAGAGACTAACTGATTTTGCTATGTGTGGTATGCCATTGAATCATTGATCTTCAAGGAAGTCATATCCAATTTGGTTGGTGGTGTTAAACACATAAAAAACAACCAAACTAATGTTTTTGGGTAATTTTTGAATAGCGTTGATGTCCTATAGGAATCATTTGATTGAGAATAACAACCAAGTGAAAATCCATTATTAGAACTATTGTTGAATCACAATAAATTATTATTGTAGTGATTATTAATATAATTTACCTATCAATAGAATTAGTGATGATATCTTGTTCCTCTGGCGTACCATAAAAATCACATATATCATCAATCAATGTTATAAAACATCATTGTTTAGACGCTGCCTCTCTGAATTTGCTATATTATGGCTCAAAAGGCATGGAACAACCCCACATAAGGTTTTTTATCAATATTATTCTAAGAAAATCATGTTTTTAAAAATCAAGTTTCACCCACCACTTGTACATAAAAATATAGATGAATAATATCACCTTTTAAAGAGTTGTGTGTGAAAATTGAAAATTTAAGGAGGGAGTCTTGCATACTTTTATAAGTTTTAGAGCTTTTTTTGGTGAATAGATTACACCATGTTAAAGTCTATCTTTGAAATCCTCAACAAGGTGGGGTTTTAGTTCTCATGTTTCTTGTACTCCCCGATGAACCACCTTGCCTTGAACCTGGCAGCCAACCAGTGCAATGATGAATCCAAGGATTGATCTACCAGTCTCTTCAGGGCACATAGGGGAATATTATCCTTGATGTTGGTGAGATGTGAAGTGGTAAAGGTCATAGATACTTTGTTCAATGGTGTTGAATGCAACAAGAACACCTAAACTATGGTTTTTGGGTAATTTTTGAATAGCGTTGATGTCCCACACGAATCATTTGATTGAGAATAACAACCAAGAGAAAATACATTATTAGCACTATTTTTGAATCAAAATAAATTATGAGTGAAATGATTATTCATATAATTTACCTGTCAATAATATCTTTGATGATCTCTTGTTCCACTAGAATACCATAAAAATCATATATATCATCAATCATGGTTACAAAACATCCTTGTTTAGCCACTTCCCCTATATATTTTCTATATTGTGGCTCAGAAGGCATGGTACGACCCCATTTTAAAGTCCAACTTTTAAAGACTCAAAAAGGTGGGGTTCCATTTCTAATGTTTCTTATACTCCCCGATGAACCACCTTTCCTTGAACCTGACAGCCGAATAGTGCAACGATGAATCCAAGGCATGCTCCACCAGTCTCTTCATGGTGTATGGGGGAATATTCTCCTTGATTTTGGTGATATGTGTAGTGGTGAAGGCTTTTGACTCATCTATAACCCACTCACCTTCCCACCCTAGGAAAGACTCCTCGTACAAGATCAACACTCCCCAAACGTCCTTCACCACCTCATCCCTGAACCCGCCATTGTCGTCTCATAACCCTTCAAACAAATATTTTTATGAAAAAATATTAATAAACATGATGGTTGCAGAAATTTTTTTTAATGGGGGTCACGTAATACCGTACATACCATGGGGAACAATTATGAGGTTTTGGTGAACGAGCCTAAAGTGAAGGTCTATGGCATGCAGGCTACAGAGCCACCATGAATTGTTTCCATCCTTGTAAATCTGTAACATATTTTACCATGGTGTTTGAGTGAGTTCAATGTTGCATATCATTATTTTAGTATTTTAATTGGAAGGTGAAATAATGAATTCAAGGATCCTCTTGAAAAAGAAATTTGAGAATCTTCAAGAAAAATATTACAAGGAGGGGATCAGTTTTTGAATCCTCACTAAAGAAAGGAGTTGTGTGGGTTGGTTTGACATACCCAACCCCCAAAATCATTGGGAATGACTACATAGACCCAAAATACTCATTATTATCAAATACCACCAACTAATTGAACCTATAATGGTATAAATCATTGAAACAGACAAAGCCCCCAATGAGGTATAAACTGATAATACATGAAAAAACAATGAGAGAACTTCAAATTTGAGGGGACAGGTATGATATCCCTATCCAAAGTAGTTTATTTATAAAAAATAAACTTTGATCTATCCATTAATGAATGATAACCACTCTATGTAAGGGAAGAGAGAGAGAGAGATAGAGAGAGAGAGATAGAGAGTGGAAGATGCACAGTTGTGTTGGGGAAGTATAATGAGGAATTTAACTTTTATTTATATTTCATAATTCAATGTAGAACCAAAAAATAGAAATAATGAATTAAAGAAAGACCATAATGGTCATGGTACAACACCCATACTGTGGTTACAAAGGCAACATGTCCCAACTGATATTGACACAGTGTGCGGGTCTAGTACAGAACATGAGGGAGATAATGAATTTTATGGAAACCAACCCATTATCCAAGTATTCATCTAGTGTTGTATTGTATTTGTTTCGAAGAAACTTGGATTCTATTAGGTATTTCTTTCAAAATGTGTCCCACTAAAGAAAAATGGAAATAGAAACTATAATTAATCTTATTATCACTATGTCTAAGAAAAATTATAATTAATCCCAAAGACTATTGTTATTTTTCCACAAATTGTCATGGACATAGGGCGGGACGAGACTAACCGCTTTTACTATGTGTGGTATTCCATTGAATTATTGATATCTAAAGAGGTCATATATTCTTTGGTTGGTGGTGTTGAATGCACCAAGAACAACCAAACTAACATTTTTGGGTAATTTTTGAATAACATTGATGTCCCACATGAATCATTTGATTGAGAATAACAACCAAGAAAAAATCTATTATTATCATTGTTTTTGAATAAAAATAAATTATGATTGCAGGGATTATTCATATAATTTACCTATCAGTATCATATGTGATGATCTCTTGTTTCTCTGGAATACCATAAAAATAATATATATCATCAATCATGGTTATAAAACATCATTTTTTAGCCACTACCTCTCTAAATTTTCTATATTGTGGCTCAAAATGCATGGTACAACCCCTTGATAAAGTCCAACATTGAAAGACTTAGTAAGGTGAGGTTTCAGTTCTCATGTTTCTTGTACTCCCTGATGAACCACCTTGCCTTGAACCTAGCAGCCTACCTATGCAATGGTGAATCCATGGCATGCTCCACTAGTCTCTTCATGGAGCATGGGGGAATCTTCTCCTTGATGCTGGTGAGATGTGCAGTGGTGAAGGCATTCACCTCATCCATCACCCACTCATCTTCCCACCATAGGAAAGATGCCTCATACATGCTCAACACTCCCCAAACTTCCTTCACCACCTCATCCTTGAACCTGCCATTTCCATCTCAGAACCCTTTAGACACATCTGTTTATGAAAACAAATTAATCAACATGATGGTTGCAGACTAAAAATTGTTTTTAATGGGGGTCACATAATACTGTACATACCACAGGGAATGAATATGAGGTTTTGGTGAAGGAGCCTGAAGTGAAGGGCCATGGCATGTAGGCTGTAATGTCATGAACCAACCTAGGTCGACCCTGAACCAGTCACCCGAGCCGGTCTGTGGCAAGTCCTGAGGGGTGTTCCCGATACCCATGGGCTGGAAACCAGTGTCAGGGATCAAAATTTGACTTTTGGGAATTATTTGGCCCAAAAGAAAAAGATAAATAGATAAACAAAAACTAACGATAACCAAATAAAACTAGCAGCGAAAAGAACATAAACCGCACATACCTCCTTGTGACCCTTCAGGTCCCCACCCAACTCAGAACAAAGTTTGCTCCAACATTGAGCAGATGAACCAGGAACCTGAACAAGAAACTGAACCTATAACTAGAAAGATATAATAGGCGTGAGCACTGAGTTGCTCAGTAGGGATGCCAAGAATAAACTACTGAATCTAATGGTTCTCTTTTCTGAAACAGTCCACTGACATAAGTTTTAAATACAAATATAAAAGTAGGGTTTTCATATTTTAAAACATGAAACATATTATTCTCATTTAAAAACCTAACACACGCTACACACCATTTCCAAAATCATTTTCCATTTTATAAATGAAATCCAAAACAGGAAATACCAAAGCTGGGCTAGAGTAAAGCAAGTAAAAGTGAAACTGAAAATAAACCAGTGCAACAAAAATTAAACAAGCAATGTAAGTAAATAAGTTACCATGGGTGATCCTAAACATCCCTATAAGACCCATGGACATACTCAGTTTCGGAACCACATGCCGGCATATGCTGAAGCTCCTAAGTCTATAACCAACTGGTCGCCCTAACTGACCAATCCAGTGGCAAAGCCCGCCTGGCCTAACAACAAATCCATGGGGTACCAACCCGTCTAATTGGGTTTGGTCAGCAACCGTCACTCGATCATCTAAAAGACGCCCAGGAACCCATGGTGGTTATAATAATGATGTGTAAGTAGGAAGGCCCTCGCACGCGTGACTCATCTCACCACACTTTCCTACCCCAAACACGGATTCTTCCTATGTTTTCGCCCATAAAGGGTTACCCTAGATAGGAGCACCCCATATACATATATATATGCATACATGTCAAACATACAAAGTTCCAACCGGGCCTTCACATCATTCGGTAATCAAAACCACTTTATTAAACACTTGGAGTTGTAAATCGGGCCTCTAGTTTTACATAATCAAATGACTTTATGAAAACATTGCACAAGCTCTTCCAAAACATCTATAAACACCACTTTTGTATTTAAAAAGACAAACGGGCCCTTAGGTTCCAAGTTTCAAAGCATTGCAATAAAATTCTTTACTAATACTATGTTCAATTTTGTAAAAAAAATAAACCAAGAATTTCCTTACACCACACACTCAACAAATATATACACCAAAAGCCAAATGGGCATATACTCATGAATTTATTTTCAAACCAATTTAAAGAACCGCATGAAGAGACCCACATCATTCAGAAAACAAGAACCACTTATAAAACCAAGGATTCGAGAAAAATGCCAATTCAAAGAGACATGAAATAATTTCTTTAAAAGCACTAAGTTCCATAAATTTTTTCTACCAGCAAACACCACTCAAAACATCCAACAATACCATTTGCAGATAAAGTTAATTAGTTCCAACCAAGTTGGAAAGGTATAAACATGTGCATAATTAGAGGAACATCCAAAAATCCATTTTTGATCAAATATTTCAATAGGAAAACACTTCCATAAGTTAACTACAAAAAAACTAGAGGTGCGAAACATAATCTAAGATTTAATTAAAAAAACAAAAACATTAAATGGATTAAAACTAGGAGCAAGGGCATGAAAAAACCTACACATAACTAGGAAACTATTTCAAAGATATTTGTAACACTTTTAACCATAAAAAAAACACTTAAATGGATAAAATATCAGAATTATAGGGGTGTGAATAACATTTATAAATTAAATGAAACCATGCGAGTGCCTATGGAAAACTTCAGAAAGAGAGAAGGGATGGAAATGCCTACCTCAAGAGCAGGACCCAACCAAAGTTTTCTAACTCAAGTAATAGCTCGCTCACTGCGCGCACCTAGAAAATATCACCACACCCTAATGACATTCGGAAAAACAAGTCAGTGCAGTGAGGACCAACTCACAACCAACTAAAATCAGGGACCCTCAAACATCATAAAAAGATAGATGGGAAAAGCATAGGGATGCGAATTACATTTAAAAAATTATCAAAATAATATTTGGCACTTAAAAAAGCATATCATTGTAGACTCATGCTGACATAAACCAGGAACCGACTAAAAACATATTTTTTAACCAATTCTAAAAATTTCTGAACTCTATTGGAAGATAATTAAGTGCATAAAAAATCTACGAAACAAGTTTTAAAACTAAAATATAGAGTGAAAACATTAGAGGAGTGCTCTGGAAATAAAATACACAAATTCACCTACCTTGGAGGTGCGTGAATACAACAATGCATTAAAAGAAGGAAGAATATCACTCCGCATACTAAACTCATACCCTAGATACCGAGAAAAAACACGCAAAAATGAACTACGATATTAGAGTGATGATAGATTTGAGAAGAACACCAAAAATAAAAATAGAAATATACCAGAGGAGGAGAACACTAGAAAATGAGGTCACACAAGGAGGGGACACACAAGTAGGGGACGCTGGATGGGGCTAGGGCGTTGGACAACAATGGTGTGAGGTGAGGGCGACAGGGACCCACTGGTGCATGAGGCCGGTTGTGCGGAGGATGCGACCAAAGTAAGGAGCCGGTGAAGCTGGAGGTGCGGTAGGGCATGGTAGATTGAGGGTGGGATGAGGTCGGCAGGGACCTGTAGGGGAGGGTGAATGGAAAAGGGTGGAGGCCAGAGCTAGATAGGGAGGCGAGGTCGACAGCGGCGACCTGTAGGTGTGCAGTGCGCAGGAGGAGACCAATCGGGGGGTGGGAGGGGTAAGACGCGGGTGCCGGTGCGGATGTTGGACGCACAGGAGGGGAGTCGTGGAGAACAGGGGTTGAGCGCATGGGGGAAAGGGAAGGGGAGGCACTGCCGGAGAGGAAAAATTTTGGGGAAGGAGGCCTCTGGGAAGGGGGGTGGCGGCGTCGCGCAGGCCGAACAGGGAGGGAAAGGGCCTGGGTAAGAGGGGGGCTCACGGCATAGAAAAGAGAAGGGGAAGGGGGGGGGGGGGCTAGCGCAGGTTAAGAGAAAAAAATGGGGGGGGGTGGGAAAGGGTAGTTCTAGGGTTTAAAATAATAATAATAATAATAATATAATAATAATAATAATAATAATAATAATAAAACTAATAAATATTAATAAAACTAATAATACTTATTATCATTTATTATCCATTTTATTTTGAGTAATAATAATAATAATATCAATGTTACAATAATAATATTAGTAGTAATATTAATAGCAAAATTATAATAAAAAATATTTATAACAACAAAGGAAATTAATAAAAAACTTAATGATAATTAAGGTAATAATTTTTTTACGTTTCATTAATAATTATATTTATAAAAATTTAATAATAATAGTATTATTACTAGATTAAATAATAATAAAATTACCATTTGCGTGAACATATTCTCATTATTATAGTTTAAACATTAACCTTGTTTTAACGATATAAAGTTTTATTTAACTTTTTTTTTCAATTAACTTCATTTATTTAGTTAATTTATTATTTCTTTAAAGTGTCGCGCCACCATGCATTCACCAAGACCAAACGACTGGTCGTCGCTAATGGTGTGGTGATCGTACATCAGCCCAAGACCCACCAAAAACATCAAACTTTGAAAATTTCGATCCGGGACCCAACTAAACCTCGTCCAAATGACACAGGACCGAGTAAAGAATAAAAATAAAATAAAATAAATAGGAATTTGATGTCGGGGTGTGACATGAAAAGCTTCCATGCATTGTTTCCATCCTTGTAAAGAAAGAACATATTTTACCATGGGGTTTAAGTGAGTTCAATGTTACATATCACTATTTTAGGATTTTCATTGGAAGGCGAAATGATGAATTTGAGGCTCCTCTCAAACATGAAATTTGAGAAATTTAAAAAATATCATGAGGAGGGGATCAGTTTCTAAATCCTCACCAAATAAAGGAGTCGCATGGGTTGGTTTGACTTACCCATACCCCAAAATCTTTGGAAATAACAACATAGACCCAAAAAAATCATCATTATCAAATAAATATAACTGATTGAACATAGAATGGTAGAAATCATTGAAACAAAAAAACCCCCAATGAGGTGTAAACAGATAATAGATGAAAAACAATGTGTGAACTTAAAATTTGAGGGTATATGTATGTTATTCCTATCAAAAGGAGTTATCTATAAAAAATACACTTTAATATATCCATTAATGAATGAAAACCACTCCTTATAAGAGAAGAGAGAGAGAGAGAGGAAGATGTACAATTGTGTTGGGGAAGTATAATGAGGAATTTAAGTTTTATTTATATTTCATAATTTAATGTAAAAACAAAAAATAGAAATAATTAATTAAATCATGACCAAAATAGTCATGGTGCAACACCCATACTGAGGTTACAAAGGCAACATGTCCCAATTGATCTTGACACAATGTGCAGGTCCAGTACAGAACATGAGGGAGAAGATGAATGTTATGGAAACCAACCCATTATCCAATTATTCATCCAGTGTTGGATTTTATTTGTTTTAAAACAACATGGATTATATTAGGAATTTCTTTCAAAATTTGGTCCACTAAAGAAAAATGGAAATAGAAAATATAATTAACCATATTATCATTATTTCTATGAAAAATCATAATTAATCACAAATACTATTGTTATTTGTCCAAAAATCTCATGGACATAGGGTGGGGAGTGACTAACTACTTTTACTATGTGTGGTATGCCATTGAATCCTTGATCTCTAAGGAGTTAATAGATGCTTTGGTTGGTGGTGTTGAATGTAGAAAGAATAACCAAACTAATGTTTTTGGATAATTTTTGAATAGCGTTGATGTCCTGCCGGAATCATTTGATTGAGAATAATAAACAAGAAAAAATCCATTATTAACACTATTATTGAATCAAAATAAATTATGAGTGTAGTGATTATTCATATAATTTACCTATCAATAGCATCTATGATGATCTTTCATTCCTCTAGTATACCATAAAAATCATATATATCATCAATCATGGTTACAAAACATCATTTTTTAGTTACCGGCTCTCAGAATTTTCTGTATTGTGGATCAAAAGGCATGGAAAACCCCACATGAGGTTTTATATTAGCACACTTCTAAGAAAATAAATTTTGTCTGAATCGAGTTCCAGACACCACTTGTACATAAAAATATAGATGAAGAATATAACCTTTTAAAGAGTTGTGTGAGAAAATTGAAAATTTAATGTGGGAGTCCTGCATACTTTTCTATGTTTCCAAGCTCTTTTTGGTGAATGGATTGCACCATGTTAAAGTCTAGATTTGAAATACTTAGCATGTTTCTCGTACTCCTCGATGAACCACCTTTCTTCGAACTTGGAAGTCGACTAATGCAATGGCGAATCCAAGGCATGATCCACCAGCCTCTTCATGGAATGTGGGGGGATCATCTCCTTGATGCTGGTGAGATGTGTAGTGGTGAAGGGCTTAAACTCGTCCAGTAACCACTAACCTTACCACCCTAAGAAAGAAGCCTCATATAGGCTCAACACTCCCTGAACTTTCTTCACCACCTCATCCCTGAAACCACCATTGTCATATCAAAACCCTTCAAATACATCTGTTTACAAAAAAAATTAATCAACAAGATGGTGGAGGACCAAAAATTGTTTGTAATGGGGATCGCGTAATACCATACATACCACTAGGAATGAATATGTGGTTTTGGTGAAGGATCCTGAAGTCAAGGGCCATGGAATGTAGGTTTTAGAGCCACCATGCATTGTTTACATCCTTGTAAATCCGGAAAATGGCCTCTTTCATCTCTAACTCAAACTGATACTTGATTCCAAGCCAGTGGAGCATGTTGATGAGCCCAATCCTAGCCAAGGGCTTCATGGTCTTTCCCATGATCATAGACCTCACCAACCCCTTCAGACCCTTCACCTCCCTCACATGCATTTCCTCTAGAGAATTATGGTGGGATGTGAGTTGTTGAACCGATTGGTAGTCCCAGGTTGTGGGTTTTTATACATCGGTGGGTGAAGAAGGGGGAGCCGGAGATGATATCCATGGAAAAGGGTTTGTAGGGAGGAGAAGGTGATTCAGTGAAACAATGAGTGAGTTGAATGGGTGAAGTTGTTGGGTAGATTCCCTGTCGATGTCATATTTATAGGCCTTGGGGGAGGTGGCTGTGAGTTGATGGGTGTCTTCACACATCATTCTCCCAAACCTGTCAACTGGTCAAGAGATTCAAATTTTTCCTTCAATTATATGATTGTCGACGCTGGATCACCTAAAAATGAGTTTTTTTAATACTTTTATTTTTTGGGGTTCAAGTTTAAAATTTTTTGGGGGATGGGTATGTCAAACCAACCCACATGACTCCTTTCTTTGGTGAGGATTTAGAAACCGATCCCCTCCCTATGATATTTTTTTGAAACTTCTCAAATTTTATTTTTAAGAGGAGCCTTGAATTCATCATTGTTCCTTCCACTGAAAATCCTAAAATAGTGATATGCAACATTGAAAAAATAATTAAAATCTTAAAACATGGGTTATAATTTAAATGTTTTTTTATTATCAGGTTCTTTGATAGAATTGCACCTAGATTATGGAATTTGATCAGTTTGAATTGTAAGAAAAAGTTAATTAAACAATTCATAAAATGATTAAAGTCATATCTATAAATCATTATCATAATTCTATGGAATACTTCATTGGAAAGAACTAAAATTCAAAACAAAATGCACCCAAATAAAAAAATCAACCGTATTATGTGTTACAAGTTTAAAATTGAGGAAAAATAGTATACACACAGATGGAAGGTCGAATTTGGAGCCGAGATATGTAACTCTAGTAGTTTGAAGATAGATCGGGAACTCGAAGCTCCAATAAGGGAAGGATTGGGAATGAATTGAAGAACCCCCTACTGTACTCATTCTTGATGTCTTAAAATGATATAACTAGAACAAAAAAACAGTATGCTTGCAATTTGATTCCTAGAAATTAGATGACTAATTAGAGGAAATAATATGAGTTATTAGGGGAGGAAAATAAATTAGAATAGATTGGAAGATTAAGGGAAACATAAATATAAAGGAAAAAGTATCCTAAAATTGAAATAAATGTTATATCATTGGTAAAATCCATGTACAATGGGTAATTTTTAGTTTGAGAATGACTAACTACAATTCATATTTGATACTTTAAAAGAAGATAAAAATTAAGAGAATCATTAAAATAAATAATGAAAATCCATACCATTAGTATTCAAATAGAATTATTCATTAATGGAGAAGTAGGAAAATCACTATCTCTTTCATGACATACTAATACCTCATAATTTTAAAATCCCTACAGTAAGAAATAATTATAAATTTCACTGATTAATTAATTCCCAAATGTGTTTGGTATTTCAACACTTAAAAGGAAGAAATGAAACATACATTTTAAAATTACTCATCATTGTGGGTTCCAACATATGACATTTTTTTTCAATCTACAAACGAAGTAACGAACATTATAAAACAAAAAAAGGTGAATAGTTGTATAAAAATAATCTATAAAAAAACTCAAAATAAAAATTATAGTAAAAAAATTCTCTATATTTTCAGGAATAAAATGCACAATGACCCAACCCCTAATTATTTCCCATTCAATCTTTTTATTATACACATAGGACCACTGATCCCTAAAATATTTCCCCTTCAACCATATTTTTATTATAATCAAAGGATTATTGAACCCTTAAAAAACATTCACCCCATCATCTATGACTCACCCATATATCTATATTATTCATTGCTATAAATTCACACTAAGAAATAACTACCTTGAATATTTTTATAAACTGTACATAGTTATAACAACAAAATAGCATCCCACTTAATCACAAAATTTAACTCATAATACTTATAAAAAAATGGACAGTAATACATATGCTGAAATGTATTTTTTTATAAACTACTACAAATTAAAAATGAAATATGGGAAATAAAAAACATACCTTATTACATTTCATTACACAGAAATTCGATCAATGAAATTCTATACTATTAAGTAGGATCTACTCATCATGAAGAAAAAAAAAAGTATTTGGGAAAGAACCTGATGAAAACATTTCACTCCACTAGAATAAATAATAATATATAAGAAAAAAATAGAAGGGGAAACAAATGATAGAATACATATTAAATATTGAAAATTTAAAATATGAAAAAATAGACAGATAATGTATGGAAGAGTACATACCTAAATTGGTTTACTATCTTTCAGAACTTTTTTTCTTACTTGGAATATTTGTAGAAATACACACTAAGAATGAACTACAATTGCATCTTTTTATAAACAATACACAATTATTACAAAAAAATAATTCCACTTAATCTCAAAATTGAACTCTTAATACATATAAAAAATGAATAGTAATACATATGCTGCAATGTATTATTTCTTTTTATAAACCACTAAAAATTAAAAATGAAAGATGGGAAATAAAAACCCTACCTTATTACCTTTCATTCCACACAAATTATATTAATGAAATTATATAAAATTTAGTAGGATCTACTCATCATAGAGAGAAAACAAAAGTTTTAAGGAAAGACCCTCATGGAAATGTTTCACTCCTCCAGAAAAAATAACAATACATAAGAAAAAAATAGAAGGGAAAAAATGATAGACTACATATTAAATAAAGAAAATGTAAAAGATGAAAAAAATGAACAAATAATGTATGGAAGAGTCCAAACCTAAATTTGTTTATTGTCTTTCATCCCTTTTGTTCTTACTTGTAATTTTTTGCATCCAAAATGATTTTTTTACTTCTTTAATTTATTTCTCAATATACGAGGGAACATGTTTGGTGTGTAGCTATATGAAACCATAAATAATAACATCATAAAAATGAAATAGGGTTTCAACTAAAAATTTAAGACTAATAAAAAGTTGAAGTTCTCAATTTTAACTATTAGCTTATCCAGTATAATAATAAATGAATTATTTATAAATTAAGTTGGTAAGGGTTGAAGCAGTTCCAAATTTTATGATCCTATAATATATCTAAACCATTATATTCATTTTAATTCTAAATTTAAATCCCTTGGAAGGACCTTAATTTCTAAACATAAAGGAGACTTTATTGAATTACTTAATCCTTTCATGTGCTCAATAGATTATATTTCATTAAATAATGCAAGGGAACTAACTAATCAGTATTGATATTAGTTAATACATAAAATTTAATTGACACAATGAATGTGTGGTCCTACTTGGAAACTTGGATTAGCAAGTTAATACACTGAATTTTTTAGAAGTATTATTCTCACTGATTTTCAATTTAATGTCAAATACAGTATCACTAGAATACTTAGTGATAGGTTCAATAAAGTCATATTTAGTTAGCTTATATGGAGTTATAATAATAATATCAATGCATCCATAAATAGAATAGTGATCTATAAAAATTATACAGCTAGTTGTGAATTAAAAATTATAATTATATGCAAAGGAAAGATTCAAAATCATAAAAAGTTTAATGAAAACACTAAAAATAGTTTAGATAAATTTTAATTAAATATAATAATTATGAAATAATAACTTCTTTATGAATACCTAAAGAATTATTCATAACTAACATACACATAAATAACAGATTATGAGACACATAAATAGCATATTAGCAGACACATAAATAACATATTAAGTAATTGAAAAAATAGATGATAAATAACATATTAAGTTATTTAATTAAAGAACCGATAATAAATAAATTATTAGCATATAATAAATAACATATTAGCAGTAATTGAAATAAAAAATAACCATATTATTTAATGTAGGACAAATAGATATTCTATATTATAATGGACTAATTATTATAAGAAGATTATAATTCCCAAATCATTTCATTGTAACTACATATTAATAGTAAGGAAATTATAAAATAGATGTTGTATTAATAAGATGTGAAGAATCCATTAAAACATTTATTTAGACAAAACCAAATTATCTATAAACATCTATGTAGACTTAACCAAACATTTATGTAAAAAATGATCATTGTAATTAAAAGAATCATTTATAGGTAAATTATAATTCCCACATCATTTCATCATTATTGAAAATTATTAATAGGAAAATTATAAAATAGATGTTATATTATTAAGATGTGAATGCAATACTGAAACATTGATGCAGACCGAATCAGATTACCTATGAACAATGATGAAGTATAACCCCTTGAATAAATCTTTCTTAATTTGATGATGAATTAAAAAAATCATAGAATAATAGGATCATATTTTAATTACTATAATTGGAGAACAACATATTTATCAGTGTATAGGGAATTGGAGATCATAATTGGGAGAGCGTCTTTTAGTAGTTAGTTAAAATAGAGATATACCTTCTATAGTAGTGGTAGCATGAGCCTACCACCATGATAGAGAAATAAGAATAACTGTTTACCTATAATATAATTACAGTACAAAATTCTATATGATAATTGATCAATCATAGTGTAAAGGGAAAGAAAATATTTAATGGAAACTAATATACAATAGTTTTGATAGATTAAAAAATGTAATTAGAGGTACTCAATAAAATAAAATGAATAGATCAAATTAAAAAACATAAAGGGTACTGGTAAATGGAATATAGAACTGGTAGATTCGTATAAAGATTTATAAGGAATAATTAAAACACCATCAAACTATAAACCCAGAATCTACCGATTCATGTAAACCTTTTTACAAGAAGAATAGGATGACATCAATAAATAAGATGGTGTAGTAGGATCTAGACTCACCTATATCATTCATAGAAGGAATCACTTCTAGGGGATGGATAGTATTTCCTATTGTAGTGGTGGTACTTGCATTGAATAAGAATAATAATAATATTAAAATGTTTGATATAAAGGGAAATGCAGTGGAAAATTTTGTACATTGGATATGTATATACAAAAAATACATATAGGTAATAGAAATGATTAAATATTTAAACATCAACTCAGAGAGATTCAATATGTTAACAAAAAATTGAAGTGAAAAAATGCATATGTGAAATTTGATAGAATGGACATTTAGAGACTATTTATAAAAGAATAATGAAACACACATATAGTCCATATTTAGAAAAATTCCAAATCAAATAAGATGGTTGGAATATAAAATGAATTCAATCACCCTAGTTCACCGAAAACCGTCTAAGTGCATCTCCATAACCAACATCTCTACAACTTGAATTAAAAAAACCAACAATATAAATTAAATCATCCATAAACTATATCTTCACAACCAAAATTAAATCATCCATAAACACCTCCTAAACCTCCATATGAAACTATCCAATTGCTTAAAGATTCAAGAATTTAAAATAAAAATCAATTATTCTAAAATAGGATGAACAATGGAAATATTCTAGAACACAAACCAATATTATAGCACCCTAATGAATATTTGTGATGAAACTAGAATAATGGTAAAGATACATGATGTCAATCAACATCACTAAAATGTTTTAATGGACACTATAAATATTTTCAATTTAAATCAAGAAGCACTGACCATTGAATTTCATTTGTGGGAAAATATTTCTTGAAAGAGGTACAAGAATGACCTTACACTGCTTCTTATTCCAATTTGTCTCCCTTGATAAAAGTTATAATTCATATAGGCAACAAAACATCAAAATATAAAAAAAACATGGATTAAACCATTAAGCGTATCTTACCAAAGGGGAATATACTTGAGGATATATGAAGAAACATGAACATGAATACATTAAATTACCTTCATTATGGGTTTATGATTTATATTTGTCCTACAGTGTAGAGTCTAATATTAATAACATAGAGAACGGATTCACCTGAAAGAGATTTTGTCTTTAGAAGATTGACACTGAAAAAGAGTGATTGTATGTGAAAGAAGAACAAACCTAATAGAATCCAAAATAATATAATCTCCTATTGTTTCATGGGTCTATTGTGGAGGAGAGGACATATAGGCATAGTGCTTTGAAACATTAAATATGAGAATGAGAGCTCATATGTGTGAGAAGAATAATCTTCAAGGACATCGGAAGAAGAAAAGAACCTAGTGTTTCATAGGTGTGATTCAAAAGAGAAGAAAAATATTGATTTTGATAAGATATTCTCTAATCATCATGGATAGATACATATAGATTGAAATTTATGGTTTGGATGTAGAATAGGGAATGGGGAGTTGGGAATGATGAAACCGTGTGGTGGATGGTGGCATCAGGACAGTATTGGAGGATAAGGAGAGGTAAAGGAGTAGGCGTAGACTGAGGTCAAGGAGGATACCTAGGTGGATTCAGATCCAAATTCATAGGTGGCGGAGGATACAAGGTAGATGTGAAAGTAGAGGTTGAGTCGGAGCCATAGGCAGAGTCAGATTCAGAGGTGTAGGCGGAGGGAGATGAGTTTGGAGGAGAAGAAATCACAGAGAGAAGACTAGAACAATATTGAGGATGAGAGAGAGGATAATGGAGTTTGAATTTGTGGATATAATAGTACATCAAGAAAATTCATATGGTGTCGACACATGTACTGAAAATGCACAGTCTTTAGTATATATAATAGATGCTATTTTTATGTAAAATTGTCATTTATTTTGAAAAATTAATTTATTTAAAAGTATAATTATTATTTTAATTTGATTTAATGGTAAAATAATTATTTTTTACTTATATTTAATTCAATTAACTTCATTTAAATCATTATTATATCAGATTTAAATACAAGTTTATTTTTAGGATTTAAAACACATTTTTCTAAAAACTATTTTAAAATGCATAATGTTTCTCCATTATAATTAATTAAAATAACTCCTAATGAAAAATTATATAAAATAAATAAATAAATAAATAAATATCTTTATGAATTAAAATTCATATAATTAATATTACTATTCATATATTTAAAGTAAAATCATCTTTTCCGTAAGAAATGTATTTTTCAAAAAACTGTTTTCCATCACGCATGTGGATATTATATTAAATTAAACTCTTCCACCTATGTGAATTTCTTTTGATAAAATGTATTCTATATTTTTAGTCATCATAATTAATATTAGTTAATAGGTTAAACTTATTTTTTTGAACAATCTGAATAGTAACTGTAGTAAATATTAATTACCATGGTAAAAGGAAAATAGGTTAATTAAGGGTAAAAAATGATATCAAAAATACTAGAAACAAAGTAACCATAATATAATGATATTTATATTTAATTTTCATTGAAATAATGATTATGTTTATTCTTTATTTTATTTACTTTATAAATTATTAAGTAATCAATTAGATAAAAATTATATTTTGATACGATAAAACACAAATTTTATTTTTATGTAATATGCAATTTCAATTAAGAAATTTTTTTTATGAATTAATGTATTTTTAAAATATATAATTTTTTTATTAAAATATTATTATTAAATATGTTTTATTAAATAAAAATGGTCATATAATTTTTATGAATTCAAATGTAATTTTTATAAGGGTTCTAAAACTATTATTGTAAAAAAACCTAGCATATCTCAATAAATATCGATTATTATTTTAAAAGAGAAAATGAAAATATTTAGAAAATTATTTTGATAAAATTAATTTTATTTTTTGGAATCATAATATAGAAATTATCCAATGGTAATTTTTTCATAATTTTCTGAGATAATCAAATTTTCAATTAAAAATTAAATACTGTATAAATATATGGTTTGTATTATGAAATCCTAATGACTCAAAAATGATGTAATAAATACTATAATTTGTATCCAATACCAAATTAATGTTTTAAATTTAAAATAATGTAATATTATATTTATTTGAGTAATTTTATAAAGCCTTTATGAATCCTCCAAAACCATTAATATATTTTAAGGTTTCAAAATCATTTCTTTAAGAGTATGAATCACTCCCACATAAGCAAGGGTATTATTTTATTATTTTAGACTCTTGGAATTATAAATTAATAAAAAACACTTCCATTTGGATGAAACCATGAGAAAAAACCATGGAAAGGTTTGTGGTTTTGGTTATTTTATTATATAAAGTCCAAAACCTAAGTGTGAGAAATATTAAAGAAATTCCCACTCTTTTCCGATATAAACCCACCCAATAACCCATTTCACATAACTAAAAATCCTTAGAGCATGTAATTACTCTTACCTATACTCTCTATATTCCTATAAAGGTGCCCCAATCTCCCAAGAATCTCCTCCCAATCATTTGGAGACACACACTCAAGTAAGGAATTTCTCTATTCTCATTTCCATTCAAGCGCCTATTTTATGTTATACTACTTAGTTTCAACTTGTGTATGTTTGGGTATATATTACTACATTCCCATTAATATAAATTTTATTTAAGAATTATTATAAAATACTTTAAATCTCATTAATCCATCCCATGAACTTTTATGTATACCCGTTACTATGCCGAAATTTAGTAAGGGATCCTCACCTTTTTGTCTTTATTCAAGTTTCTTTACTACCTTATGCGTTATATTTCCAATTCCTAATGTTTGGAACTAAATTGAAATGTCCCTATTACTGACCATTAGATGTCCAAATGATTATATAACCCTTTAACCATCATCAAACCATTTTATAAATTTTTAAGTGATGACATTATGCTGCCGAAATTTCACCACAATTTTCCATAAAAAAACAATTATATAGTAAATAACATACCCATTTCCTATCAAGGGTGTTCAAATTTATATAATTATACTTATTTTATTGTGGAATTACATGTATTTATTCCACACTCATTTATCAGGGAATAAAATATGATTATTTATGAATACATGTTGTATGATCTATGTGACACACTTAAGCATGAAAATGAAATGAATGAGACGGGTGTGCCCAGAATTATATAGTGCTTCAATACATTGGGTAATGTTTAGTCTCATGAGATATCATGTTGGGATAGAGAGTGAACCAAATTCATTTATGGGACTTTGTCTGTCATGATGTATTAGTAGTTATCCTTGACCTTTGTTTATGATGCAATGTTTTAAGTTGTTGCCACATTTCCCATGTTACCTTTATGATTATCATGCTATATCATGTATCATTTTTCATGTTTATTAATCTCACTCCTTTATGAATATTGTCTAACATGTATTAATTTCATCATGTTATGAATTTTTTATTCCATTACTAGGATTTATATCTCACCCCTTTCTTATGAATGTCCCCAGGTTATCCCATGCAATGCTAAGTAAGAAGGAACATCATGATCAAGTTAAAGAAGTTTTCAATAAAGATGTTGTATTCCATATTTTAATTTGTTATGTAATTTACTTAATTCACAAATACAATAGTATTCTCAATCTTCCAGGTTGTTTTAAGTTTAATCTTATGTAATAAATCATGTATTAATATGAAATAAAGAGCATAGCTATTATAGTTGGTATCAAAGGAAAAGTTTAGTAATTTTTGGGATTAAGATTAGAAAACTCTAGTGAAATAATTAGTGATAAGACTATGTATAAGAAAACAATCCTAAATTTTGGTAAGTATAGAGTAAGTGGCTTATCAAGAAAATACATAAATGTCTAGATACTACAAGTGGATATGGATCTCAAACAGATGTACATAGGGGTAAAACCCAAAAACACCATGTTGAGCAAGACTCAACCAGGAAATGGTGCATGAAAATGGTCCTTACTGTGCACCTGGTTTGAAACCCATGGGGGATATGCTTTGGTAAATTCATAATCTCATTACGAACCATTATTAAGGAAACAAAAAAATGATCATAAGAGTATATGTTAGGAAATAGATCATGGATAACATATATTGAGGCCCATAAATTCATAAGATAAGAAAATACATGTAATTTATATGTTATCCCTTTAATGTTGTTGGATTCCCATGTATTCCTTTAGTAGTTTAAAATTACTCATCCCTTATTTTCCCTTTATTCTAGTCAGTGGATGGAAAAAGGAAGAATTGAGTTCAAGTTTAAATTGCAAGGATGAAATTTATTAAAGGGGAAATAATGTAATATTCTGTGTTTTTCAAAGAGAAAAATATGTTTTATGGCGTATGTGATACACAACATCGAACCCAAACAAAAAATGATTGTTTAAATATGACTATTTTAACCTTTTTATTAAATTTGTGTACATGATTAGGATTAAATATTTTTTTGATATATATATATATATATATATATATATATCTGTGTGTGTGTGTGTGTGTCCTAAAAATATTGATAAATTCATAGTAAATAATCAATCAATGTTTTCTAATGTCTTTTTATTCTTCAAAATATGTTTTCTTCTAAAAATGAATTTTATTTCTTTTAATAAAAAATATTATGATTATTTTATAGGAAATTTATAAAATTTATTCGATAAAATGAACTCCATTTTTTATATCATAATATCAATATTAAATTAGGTTGAATTTTTGGGATTTTTTTGAAAATATAGATTTTTTTAGTGAATAGTGAATAATACCATTTTTATGTAAAATTGTAATTTATTTTGATAAATTAATTTATTTAAAAGACTAATTATTATTTTAATTTTATTTATTGTTAAAATAATTAATGTTTACTTATATTTAATTCAATTAACTACATTTATGTCATTATTATACTAGATTTTAATATAATATTTTTTAGGATTTAAATTGCATTTTTCAGAAAACTATTTTAAAATGCATAATGTTTCTCCATTATAATTAATTAAAATAACTCATAATTAAAAATTATCTAAATAATACTTTTAGATTATATATATATTTATGGATGGAAATTCATATAAGGAATATTACTATTCATAGTTTTAAAGTAAAATAATATTTTCCTTAAAAAAGTGTTTTTTTGGAAAACCGCTTTCCATCATGCTTGTGGGTTTTATATTAAATTAAACTCTTCCAAATAATTGAATTAATTTTGATAAAACTTATTCCATATTTTTAATCATAATAATTAATATTAGTTAATAGGGTGAATTTAATTTTTAAACATTCTGAATAGTAACTGTAGTAAATACTAATTACCTTGGTAAAAGGAAAATAAGTTAATTAAGGGTAAAAATTAATATAACAAATAATAGAAACAAAGTAACCATAATATAATTAATTTTATATTTATTTTTCATTGAAATGATGATTATATTTATTCTTTATGTTCTTTTATATATAAATGATTAAGTAATCAATTTGAAAAAAATTATATTTTGATACAGTAAAACACAAATTATATTTTTAAGTAATATAAAATTTCAATTAAGAAATTATTTTTTATGAATTAATGTATTTTTTAAAGAGATAATTTTTTTATTAAAATATTATTATTAAATATTTTTAATTAATTAAAACTGATCATATAATTTTTTTGAATTCAAATGTAGTTTTTATAAGGGTTCAAAAACTGTTATTGTCAAAAAAACCATCATTTCTCAAAAAATATAAACGATTATTTTAAAATTGAAAATTAAAATATTTATAAAATTATTTAGATAAAAAGGATATTATTTTTGAAATCATAACATTGAAATTATCCAACAGTGAATTTTTCATAATTTTTTAGAGACAGTCGAATTTTCGGGTAAAAATTAAATACCGTATAAATATATGGTGTGGATTATGACATCATAATGACCAAAAATGATGTAATAAATACTATAATGGGTATTAAAGAAAACATATATGTTTTTACTTTAAAATAATTTAATATTAATATTATTTGAGTAATTTTATAAAGCCTTTATGAATCCTCCATAACCATTAATATATTTTAAGGTTTTACAATCATTTCTTTAAGAGTAAGACTCACAACCACATAAGAAAGGGTATTATTTTATTAATTTCAGACCTTTTACTTATTAAATAATTAAAACCACTTCTATTTAGTAGAAAAAATGTGAAAAAAACATGGGAAGGTTTGTGGTTTTGGTTATTTTATTTTATAGAGTCCAAAACCTAAGTTTGAGAAACATTATAGAAATCCCCACACTTTTCCTATATAAACCAACCAAATCACCCATTTATTTTCACTAAAAATACTTGTAGAACGTCCCTACACTTTTATCACATCTATAGAGTCCTCCCAAGGTTCCCCCAAGCTCTTAAGAAGCTCCTACTAATCATTTGGAGACGCACACTCAAGTAATGGATTTCTCTATTCTCATTTCCATTCAAGCACCTATCTTATGTTATTCTTCTTAGTTTAAACTTGTGGATTTTTGGGTATGTATTACTAAATTACCCTTACTTTCCATTTTATTTAAAAATTATGATATCCCCCTTTCAATCTCATTTATCCCTCCCATGAACCTTTATGTACACCCGTTACCATACCGAAATTTATTAAGGGATCCTCACATTCTTTTCTTTATTAAAGTTTTTTATTATCCTATAAATTATATTTCCAATTAATAATATTAGGACATGAATTTTCATGTCCCTATTACTTATAATTTTATTTCAAAATTATGAGAGACCCATTTCTCTCTCATAAACTCATTTTATAAATTTTCAACTGATGTCGTCATACAGTTGAAATTTCACCAAGAGTTTCCATGCCAATACCATTGTGTGGTGAATACCATAACCATTTACTATAAAGGATGTTCTCCTTTATACACTTATACTTATTTGATATATAATTACATGCATTTATTCCCCACTCCTTGATCATGGAATAAAATATGACGATGTATGCATCCATGTTATATGATATATGTGGCACACTTAAGCGTGAGAATGAAATGAATATAAAGGGTGCGCCCAGAACTATATAGCGCTCTAATGAATTGGGTAATGTTTAGTCTCATGATATATCTTGTTCGGATAGGAAGTGAACCTGATTCCTTTATGGGAATTTTCTCATCATGATGTCTTGGCAGTTATCCTTGACCTATGTTTATAGTACAATGTTTTAAGTTATTTCCACATTTCTAATGTTGGATTTATGATTATCATGATATATCATCCCTCATTCATGTTTATTATTCCCTCTCATTTATTCCTATTTTATAACATGTATTAATTTCATCATGTTATGCCTTGTTTATTCCCTTACTGGTCTTTATAGCTAAACCCTTTATTATGTATGTCCTTAGGTTATCCCATACAGTGTTAAGTATGAAGGAATATTATAATAATGCTAAATATGATTTCACTAAAGATAATGCATTCCCTATTTTAAGTTATTATGTAATGTACCTAATTCCCAATGAAAATAGACTTCTCAATCTTTCGGGTTGTATTAAGTGTAATATTATATAATAAATCATGTATTAATGTGAAATAAAGAGTAGGGTTGTTATATCCTCCATGATATGTGCTTGTTAACCTCCCAAAATTCATGGAAAAATATTTCATTCATTGATTCAGTCCCTCTGATAGCCAGAAATTAGATCCAGATCTCCCATGGTGGTCCGCCATACATCCCTCAGACCTCCCATGTCACTTCCATTGCTACTTAAAATCCTAGATCCATGAATCTATCACTCATACCCTCATTCCTCTCTGATTCATACTCAAAACACTAATATGGTCTTTTTTACACATCCAATGTGAATATGGTGGTTTGATTATGCTTGTATCAACTCCAAAGTTGTTGAATCATGACCCTATGGTCTAACAATTAAGAACACACAGAACATTTGGGGTAAAGACATAAGAAAAATGATGACATTGTCAACATACAAGAATTCATGACCAATGATCATAGAATTATGGATTTTTAGGGGCGATTTCATAGAATATAAGATAAAATTAAACCAGACATTTAATTTATCAAAAATGGTCTCATGAAAAGTCTAGAAAAATCATATATCAAAATTAGATTAATAAAATCCATGATAACAAATTTAATCAAGGTTGGAAGCTACACATTACAAGAACTACCTCGATTTTTTATCAATAATTGGTGAAGAAAACATTCTCTAGTGATAGGGAAGATCCTTTTAAATCAATATTTGTCAATCCATCTTGATCTGATTGTTATTCATCATCCAATTCCCATTCACCAATAAAGAATGCTTTGAGTACCCTCTCAAAGCTCAAAATAATAGGAGGATAACCCTGTAAAATTTTCATAACTGCTATTTAATGAGGAAATTTGGTTATGGGTATTAATTGAAATAATTAAAAAAATTAAATAATCAATCCACCAAATGTACCCACCAAATACTGCCTTATATTAAAGTTTTGCGTCAGCCAAATTTAGGTATCACTTAGGGTAAAAACCAAGTTCCAAATTCAACCATGGTCTCATATTTCTGATTTGATACATAATATAAGAGATATTTATTTATTTTTTAAAAATTACACGTGGGTGATATTAATATAATTAATATTTTTAAAATATCCATTCTAGTCTCACTCGGTCTCAGAATCACACATTTTCTATGTTCCTGACTCAGGAAATATTTATTAATATAAATAAAATTATTTCAAGGGATAAAAAGATTCTTTAAATTATTCCTCACTTCAATTATTTTTTTCATTGACATATAGAAATGAAAAAAGGTGGGTAAACTGAGCCTGCATTTGGATCTCCCTCTCCTAGTATCTCTCTTGTATTTTCTCATTACACCACAGCACATAAACCAAAGGAATGGTCCATCCTCATTGGATCCACTCCCACCAAACCTTGATCTCTACCCAGTACTCTCTGTAGGTTAGTCCATCCTTGATGCGCAACTCACCCCTTTCAATAACATGTGTCATACATGTATCTCCTTAGTTGTGACACATGGAACACACCATGCACCCACTCCAACAATTTGGGAAATTCTAGGTGGTAAAAAACTCACGAAACCAATGTAGGTTCTCGAATAGCCCAATAGACCTTGGGGATATCATGCCTCCCTGCCTGAATCTCTATAATCCTCATTATGGTGATATTATCTAGAAAACATGGTCTCCCATATCATGCTCCAAGGGCCTATTATGTTGATCATAATAAGATTTCTTCTTTCTATGGGATATCCTCATCTATTCATAGATAACCTAAACCTTTTCCATCATTTCCTGCACCATCAATGTCATAAAAAGAGATGCCTCAATGATATTCATCCAACATAAGGGTGACCTACAAGGTATCCTATATAGGTCCTTGAATGGATCAATGAAAATAGTATATTTATTATTATTATTATAAATATTATATACCATATGTAAGTGATCCTCCCATATCTTGACAAAGTCTAACATGAAAGACCTAATCATATCCTCCAACACATGGATTGTGTGTTCAGTCAGCCCATATTCCTGGGGGTGAAAAGCTGTACTCATCCTCTAATGGGTATGTAATGCATCTTGCAGGCCTTTCCACAACAAAAACATTAATCGCACATCTTGGTTGGTTATAATCATCTATGGGACATCATGTAGGAAGAAAATATCATGCACATCAACTACCAAAAACTCTCCAATGAACTCTTCTCCTAGATAGAAATGTAGTGTTCTATCATGGTAAGTCGTTTAACTATCACCTAGATTAAATCATGGGATCCTTCTATCCACATAATCTCTATCACAAATTCTATGGATATTCCATCCAATTTCCACTCCAAGATCTCAAGAGGTTGTAAAAAAACTACCAAAACCTATAGCTTAGCCTTCACTAGAAAACAAATGAGAAACTGAGATACTAATTCAATAATTCTATCCTTAGAGTATTCCACCAAATATGCCTCTAAACGACCATGTACATATTATATACATTAGGATGTACAACTAAAGGATAAGATTGAAACTTTCTCACCACCTCCTCATGCAATGTTACCCAAAACATCATCTATCTATTGAATAGGATGATGTGATTACCTCTTTCATAGAATCCATAGGGTGGATCTATTGAGGATATATGTTAATATAGGACCTTAAAGTATATATCTATTAAATTATACACCCTAAAATGTTGAATAAGAAGAGGGGTCAACACCATCAACTAAATACAAGATTGACCCCTCTCTTTCACTAGGGTCGGCTATAGAGAATCCAATAGCACATATTCTTCCTCCACCAGACGAGAACGAGACTTCCTACTAATAGAAAATATCACCACATTTCCCTTCACAGGAGTATAGACTATCTCAATGTCATAGTATTGCAAGACCTCCAACCATATCCTTTATCTTAGATTCAGATCTCTCTATGTGAAGACATGCCTGAGACTCTTATGGCCTGACTAAACAATAGTACACTCTCCAAGAATATAGTGCCACCACATCCTCAAAGTGAAGACTACCAATACCTACATCCGTTCATGATTCATGTAGTTATTCTCTTGGGGTATCAACTTCCATGACCCATATGTGATCACTGCACTCCTCTTCATCAAAATTTAGCCAATCCTAGCTCTAGAGGCATCACAATACAATACTTACTCCATTTCCTCCTCTAGTACTCTCAAAAAAGTATCACTGGTCAACCTCATCCTCAATAACTAAAAGGATCTATGAAAATGCACAGTACAGGTAAACAAAAACCCTTTCTGCTTTAGGGTGGTCAAATAGGATAAAATATTAGAGAAGTATTAAATGAACCACATGAAGTACACCTCCAATCTATGAAAACTCCATATCTCTAACACACTCTTGGGTGGATACCAAGAAAGAACTACATCAATATTAATTAGGTCCACAACTAATCCAATATAAAAAATAACATACCCTAGAATTTAAACCTCATGGATCTAGAAGTATCACTTCAAGATCATACCATAAGAATGGTGCTCTTAAAGAATGTATACAACCACCCCAAGTTCCTAACATGATCCTCCTCTAATGTAGAGTAGCTAAGAATGTAATCAATTAAGAAAACCACACAATTGTCCATGTATGGATAGAATATATTGTTCATCAATGATATAAACATAGAGGATAAATTCATCACACTAAAAAACATCTCCAGAAACTCATAGTATCTATAGTGACATCAAAATGTTGGAATCAGTATATCAACCTCGTAAACCCTCAATTGGTGGTAGCTGAACTTGATATCGATCTTTGATAAAAATTTCATGAATCAAAAATAATCACTGTGTTTATAAATTCTTGGAAATTGGTACTTTTATTTATCATGTAACAGTTCATGGGATAATAATCAACACACAACCACAAGATACAATCTTCCTTTTTCACGAACAAAACTAGGGCTGCCTAGGGGGAAATAATTGATTTGATAAAAAACTTCTCTTAAAGGTTAAAAAAATGAACCCTAAACACCCAGATCTTGGTAGGTTCCATCTGATATGTTTCAAAAGTTATGAAAGTGGTCATGTGGTGAAATTTTATGCAATACTCCATCAGTCACCTCAGAGGTACTCTCGATATGTCCTTATGGAAGATGTCTATATAACACTACATTATTGAAGGAACCCATATGATTAATGATCCTATTGAACCATGTGATAAACATTACAATTTATGGGTGATGGGTTTCAACATAATTCTCAAAAAACCCACTCACTCCTCTATGATATCTCACTCTCCCATAAAGGTGAATCTCATCCCATATATCTAATGGAATTTGACATATATGTGGTAGAAGTTAATGTAGGATTGGATCATGGAAAACTAGTACATACCCAATATAAAAATATAAGTCTCATATTGGAGACCATAAGGTCTCATAAGAGACTATCTCCACTAATCAATAGCTCACACTACTGAGAGATAAGTGATAACGAAGATTCACTCCCCATAAAAACCTTATGATAATGATACTGGGATAAAATATCAACCAGGAGATCCATCTATCACATTAAGATAAAGGAGATGATGTAATAAATCACACTTGTGTCTACTAATACTGAAGAAAGAGTATAATAAACACATATCATACCTCTAATTATCTCGTGAGTTTCTGGGTCAGAAGCATCCAAAGCCTGTAGCTTCCTATGGCCTCGACCAACAGCTCCCTAAGCCTGAAGTGGGCTGCCTAGTAGTGGTGGTGAAAGTATCTCATAACTTCATACGGCACCATAAGATCCTCATTCAGTAACCCAACCTACTCCTCTTCCAGCATCTCCTCCCTGGGGGGCACCTTGGCCCCATTATAGAGAACCCATATCATGGCACTACCTCAAGCATGGTGGTCCATCCCTAGTCTTCCTTCCCTGACCAGTGTATCTATTTAGGTAATCATGTTCTATGTGAAATCACCCCTCACATTCATATAGTCTCCCAATTTTTGGATTCCCTATTCCTCTACACTATACCTTAGCTGCATGACCACATTCCTAAGTCAAAGAATGGGTTTTCATCCTATAAATAAACACCTATAATATTATAGCCTCTATGAATGACTCGTCCCTAGGATTCCTATAGATGGAACCAGTCACATGGAATCTTACAGATAGGAAGATCTCCATCACTAACACCCACTCTAATACTCCAGCATATGTCGAAATGCATAGGGGTATCACATTAGCACAAATGTCTCTTCAGAGGCCCTAATAAAACATCAATTCCTGGAAGTATCCATCTTGAATAATTTTTATGGAGTAATTAATAAGGTATGTGAAGCTCATAGTATACTCCACAATTTTCATCCCACCCTACTACAGATCGAAAATCTCTTGAATTTGAATGGATCACATGAATGAGGTGTATTACTCTTCACGAATCAACTTCAAGAATTCAGACCATGAAAATGTCGAATCATTATATTTCTGTGTGACTAGACTCTAATAGATCCATACTACTCCACAAAATAAACTGGATACCAACACAACCATCTAATAAGTCAGGGTCCACACAAGCCTAATGACTTGAATCACCAACTCAAGAAAATCCTCTACTGCATGGGGATATGGCTCACCATGCAACCTTAGTGGCCTCTAGCATTGGAACTAGATGAGTGCACTAATCCTATGTATAACCTCATCATAATATACTATTATAATCCTCTACTCGATAGGATCGGGTTGTAATGACCCAAACTTTTATTAATGAAAATTACTATGGATCTAATCAAATGTATTATTATGTAAAATGGTTATATAAAACATATGGACTTTCTTGGTTTTATTTTTTTGGATTTTAAAATACTGTTAATAATTGTTACAATTGTTAATATAACCATTGAATAGTGATAATATGATTAGTATAAATATAGGGCTTTAACAAATCTAATTTACTCAGACAAAGGAAGCGATGAACTAATCCAGTAGAATTGCTCCATACGAAGCCCATTTGTCAGAGCTCAAAAAGAATCCAGCATCACCAAGATTCTCTCTTGACTAATACCAAGCTGATCTTAAACACATTAAGCTTGAATGAAATCACCTATGGAATAAGTGGAAGTTAATAGAGATTACCACCTGAGCGATGTTATCCGAGCCACCCCAAGAGTCTGTCACCATCACGAACCTTACCCTTAGGTATTATGCGGGTGTTATAAGGGGTTATATAACAATTCCCTAACACTATGATTATGTGCATTATTTTTTTATAAATTATATACATTCATTTTATTATTGTTACTTTGTAAATGTTTTTTAAAGAACAAATAGTTTTTTAGTTAATATTTAAATTAAATTAAGAAATATATTTTGACGAATTAATGGTTTTTTAAAATAAATAATATTTTAATAAAATATTATTACTAAATTAATTTTTATTAAATATAAATTATCGTATAATTTTTATGAATACAATTGTAATTTTTATTAAGGTTTGAAATCTTTTTTTGTCAAAACCCATGAATTTTCGATATATGTTAGTTTTTATTTTAAAAGTAAAAAATTAAAATATTTAAAAAATAATTTATATAAAATGAATATTATTTTTGGAATCAGGATGTCAAAATTATCCAATGGTGATTTTTTCACAATTTTCTGAGACAGTTGAATTTTTGGGTAAAAATTAAATACCATTTAAATATATAATGTGTTTTATGACATAGTAATGACCCAATAGTGATATAATAAAATGTTATAAAATTTATATTTGGACAATATATGTTTTACCTTTAAAATAATGTGATTTTATATTTGTTTGATTTATTTTACAATGCCTTAGTGGACCCTCCAGACTTATAAAACATTTTAACATTTTAAAATGATTTTCTTGAGAGTGTGACTCACCTCAACATAAGCAAGCCTAATATTTTAAGAAGTTAGGCCATTTTACTTATAAAATATTTTTTCCCTCTAAACTTTGGAAAAACCCATGGAAAAAACCATGGTATGGTTTGTGTTTTTGATTAGTTTAATGTGTAGTGTCAAAAACCTAAATAATAAAGAATTTCCTCTCCTTTAATATATAAACCCACTCAATCTCCCATTAATCATCACTCAAACCATTTGTATCTTGACAAAACCCTACCCTAATCTCTATATAATCTTCCTAAGGCACCCCAAGAACCTAATAATCCTCTCTCAAGCCTCTCCCAAGCCTTTGGTATCACACTTCCAAGTAAAGAATTTCTTCCTTTCTCATTTTTTTTCCAAGTTTATTTATGTTTTTATTCCCTTTTATTTTCAATAAAAAATGTTGCAGTATGATTTATAACCTAAAACATAATTCACTACTTATGTTTAAATGATTACAGACCTCTTTATCTCTCATTAATCCCTCCCGTTTACACCTGTTACCATGCCGAAATTTCATAAGAGTTATTCCATTTCTCCTCTTTCTTCAAGTTTATTTATTACGTTACACCTTCTCTTTCCAAATTCCTTATGTTGGGAAATGTATTTATATTACCCCCTTATTGTCCATTTTATTTACATATTATGAGATACCCATTTCTCTCTCATCAACCATTTTTATGAATTTTTATGTCACACCGTTATGCTACTGAAATTGAACCATGATTTTCCAAGCCAAAATCATTGTGTAGTGAATACCATACCCATGTCTCTATCAAGGTTATTCAACGTTATGCACATATACATATTTAATGGTACTTAAATTTATGTAATCCACATTTCTTAATCATATAATAACTTATAATGTTGAATGATTCCATATTATATGATCCATGTGGCACACTTATGCATGAAATGAAATGTTTATAAAGGGTGCACCCTAATATCACTCCAATGCATTAGGTAAAGAATAGTATCATGATAATCCATGTGAAATTAGGGTTTACTCATTCTAATTCAAGTTCAATGATGGTTTGATCTTGATAATTCAATTATAATGAGGTTTTACTCATGCTCCATGTGCAACGAGCCTTGGATCATGCTAATATCATGTTAAATGTTATTGTCGCATCTTCATGTTATGATAATAATGCTATATCATGCCTTTTATGTTCATATTTCTCTTATTCTCCATTGATATTACTATTTTCTAACATATATTGTATTATTCATGTTATACCTTGTTTACTTCCTTACTGGGCTTTATAGCTCACCCTTTTTTATCTATGTCCTCAGGTTATCCTATACAATGCTAAGTACGAAGGAATGTTGTGGTCATGTAAAAGAAGTTTTCAATAAAGATATTGTATTTAATTTCTAAGTTGTTATGTAATGTTCCTAATTTCCCAATACATAAGAAATATCAATCCTCATAGTTGCCTTAAGTGAAAGTTTATGTAATAAATCACGTTTAAGTGTGTAATAAAGAGTAGGGTTATTATAGTTGGTATTAGGGGATAGGTTTAGTTATTTTTGGGATTAGGATTAGAAAAACCTAGTGAAAGCCTTAGGTATAAGACTAAATATAATAAAAACATCCCTATTTTTTTAGTATAGAGTAAGTGGTTTATCAAGTAAATACATCCCTATTTGGATACGGACAAGTAGAGGTGGCTCTGGCACAAATGTATCTAGGGGTAAAACCCAAAAACACCACTTTGAGATATACTCGAATGGTAACTGGTCCACAAAAATGGGCCTTAATACACTCTTGGTTATGAAACTCCCAGGGGATATGCTTTGGTAAATTCATAATCTTAGTATGTAACATTATTAAGGGAATAAAAAAATTCCCCTAAGAATATATATTGGGAAGTAGATCATGGATAACATAGATTGAAGCCTATAAATTCATAATTTAAGGAAATAAATGTAATTTATAAGTTATCCCTTTTTATTTGGGTTCCCCTTTATGTGTTAACCCTACCATCCTTTTATTCCAGCCAATGGTCGATAATAGGAGGACTCGGGCTAACAACCGATGTGAAGATCAATGTGATGACTGTTCTAATGAGATGCCCAATCGGATAGGATCAGGAATTGCAAACATTGTCACAATACTCTCTTAATTAACTCAAATTTTGAATATAAACATGGGTCAATAGGAATTTCCAACCCCCTAAGAAATAACAAGCCGCAATCAAGAGCTTCTTGAGACAAAGTCCTCATACTTTTAATGGATCATCTGATCCCTCAATCGCTGAAAAATGAATCAACTCCATTGAAAATATCTT
This sequence comes from Viscum album, assembly GCA_963277665.1. Lineage (NCBI taxonomy): Eukaryota > Viridiplantae > Streptophyta > Magnoliopsida > Santalales > Viscaceae > Viscum > Viscum album. The sequence goes on along the minus strand of OY728121.1, from coordinate 846,547,409 downwards.
CTCCATCCTTCAATGTTCCAAACAAGATAAGATTCTTATGTATTCTTATCGTATCGAGGGTGAAGATGATCAATGGTGGAAATTGATTAAAAATATGAAGCCTGGGGAAGATATCGAGGCATTGGAATGGAAGGATTTCCAGAAAATGTTTTTTGACAAATATTTTCCACACACCCTCCAACTAAAGATGAAAATGGACTTCCTTGACCTCAAGAAAAAAGACGATGAATCCATTAGAGCATATGGGGAAAACTTCACAAGGCTTGCACAATACTCCTCTGCCTTTTTCATTACCCCCAAATACAAGGTTGACCACTTCTTTGGTGGGCTAAAACCTAGCCTATGGAAATCCCTGGCGATCTGTGACTTTGATAACTATGAGGAAATTTTCCAATGTGCCCTTAAAGTCAAAATGGAGATTGGAGAATCTTAGGGGTATCATGGGGATAAGAATTAAAAATTGGACTTTAATTTTGGCAGTTCGATGGTTAATCCAACGGTTCTAAGAAATTTCAGCACCCCACTTACCAAAGGTGTAGAATGAAGGACCTCAGAAATTGCCTGAAGGGGACGAGGAAATTCTTTAGTTGTGGAAGAGAAGGGAACCTATACATTAACTGTTAACAATAAAAACCCACTATTATGATAGAGGAGAGGAACACTCCATTCGACTCCCAACGCATTGTTCATTGCTTCAACTACAATGAACCAGATAACTTTTCAAATAAGTTCCGTAATCCAAGGGTTTTTGGAGGAAACGAAAAACCTCCAAGGTAAGAAGGGTGAGTTTTTTCCATCACTACTACCAAAGAAAACCCCAACAATGAAGTGGTGATAGGTATACTAGTTATTCATTCAATAATAGTGAATGTACTTTTTTATTCTGGTTATAAGCATTCTTTTATATCCCAAAATTTTAGTAGAATAATTCCACCACCACCACAAATCATGGAAGTAGAGATGTCGGTGAGAACAAAAAATGGGGATAATCATTTCATCCCATGAATATAACTCCTCCCCTATCATAATTTGTGGATTGAACTTCCTAGTGAACCTCATCATACTTCCTATGGTGGAATTAAGTGCAATTATTAGCATGGATTGGATTTCTCAATATGAAGCCAATATAAATTTATGTGAGAGGGAAATAACTCTCCATATAGAGAAGTGACCCCTGATTCTATACAAGTGCAAGGAGGAGGATGAATCTTCTTTATCACCATTATCTCAAGTATGGATATTATTGCCCCATGAGCACGCGTATCTTGCTCAGATGATTGAGTCTAAGGAAGCAACCATACTTGAAGACATTACTATTGTGAGGGAATTCTATGAAGTGTTTTTTGAGGAATTGACTGGTCTTCCTCCTATAAGAGATGTTGAATTCTCAATTGATCTTATACCTAGGGTGTTTCCAATATCTAAGACTCCAAATAGAATGGTTTTTTTGGAGCTTAAGGAACTAAAGAAACAACTATAGGATAATCTGGATGAAGGGTTTATAATCCCAAGTGCTTCACCATGGGGTGCACCAATCCTCTTCGTCAAAAATAAGGATGGGTCAATGCGCCTTTGCATTGATTATCGTGACCTCAACAAAATAATTATAAAGAACAATTATCCTCTTCCATGAATTTATAACTTGTTAGATCAGCTATTAAAGCACAATACTTCTCCAAGATGGATATGTGGTTGAGATATTACCAAGTAAGGGTGAAGAAGGAGGATTTCCCTAAGACTGCTTTTCGTATAAGGTTTGGGCACTATGAATTCATAGTAATACCTTTAGGACTCACTAATTCTCCAGCAATCTTTATGGACTTAGTGAATGTAGTATTTAGATATTACCTCAATAAATTTTTGTTATTCTTAATAGATGATATTCTAATATACTCAAAAACCAAGGAGGGTCATGAGGAGCATCTATGCACTGTACTAGAGACCTTGAAAAAGGATAAGATCTATGAAAAGTACAAAAAAGTGTGAGTTCTGGGTTAAGGAGGTCTCATTCATAGGTCATATTATCACAAGCAATGAGATATCTGTGGATCCCTCTAAGACAAACGCAATTGCGGGTGGATGAGGTCAACATCTGTGATGGATGTCTATAGATTCCTTGGGTTAGCTGGATATTATCGATGATTTTTGAGAAATTTATCATGATTTTCAAACCATATTACCAAGATAACTTGGAAGGGAGTCAATTTTTCTTAGAGTGATGAATGCGAAGAGAGCTTCAAGGACTTAAAAAGGAGGCTTATCACTGTACTCATGATCACACTACCCACAAGTGGATATCTTTTTATGGTATTTAATGATGCTTTGAGGAAGGTCCTGGGTTGTGTGTTGATGAAAAATGACAAACTCATTGCCTATGCTTCAAGGAAATTAAAAGTTTATGAGAAAAACTATCCAACACATGATCTGGAGTTGGCTGTAATAATCTTTTCTATAATTTTTTTTTGAAATTACCTCTTTGGGGAGAAGTGTGAAATATAAATGTATCACAAAATCCTCGAGTATATATTCACACAGAAAGAGTTGAACATACACCAATGAAGGTTTTTAGAGCTGATCAAAGACTATAACTTCTCAATCCATTACCACCATAGGAAAGTGAACAAGGTGGAAGATGCTCTAAGAAGAAAGAACCCAACAATTCTATTAATTGATGATAATTGAAAAGGATCCAATATTCTCATATTTGATGAATATAGACATGGAAATAATAAAGAAGGGAACATTATAAATCCTTTCACAAATTATTTCTCAATCGTCTCTTTTGGAAAGGTTAAAGGATGCTCAAAAGAATTATGTGGTAATTTAGAAGAAAGTGGAAACTATTAGAAAATGGAAATCCTCATATTTCAGTGTTAATGAAGAAGGAATTGTGAGATTTGGGTCAATAATATGTGTTCCATAAAATCCAAAGTTAAAGAAAGAACTTTTGGATGATTAAAATAGTTCAAATTTCTCCATTCACCCAGGAAACACAAAGATATATCGGGATCTCTGGGAGCATTATTGGTGGGATAAAATGAAGAAGGAGATCATTGAGTATACATAAAAGTTCCTAATATGTCAACAAGTGAAGTATGAGAGGTATAAGTCTAAGGGGATGATGCAACCATTACCCATACCAGCATGGAAATGGGAGAACATCACCATGGACTTTGTCACCGGACTACTGAAGACATCCAAAGGAAACAATGCTATCTGGGTTGTTTTATATCATCTTACAAAGATTTCACACTTAATTTCAATTCAAGAGGATTTCTCATTGGATCAACTAGCACAGATATACATCAGAGAAGTGGTAAGGCTACATGGAGTACCACTGTCTATTATATCCGATCGAGATCCAAGATTCACCTCTAAGTTCTGGAAGAGTCTCCAACATGCTCTGAATACTGAGCTAAACTTCAGCATAGATTATCATCCTGAAACTTATGGCCAATCTAATCAGATAATCCAAACACATGAGGAAATGTTGAGATCATGCTCAATGGACTTAAAAGGAGTACCAGATCAACATCTTCCTCTAGTTGAGTTCTCTTACAATAATCGTTTCCACTCAAGCATCCAAATGAATCCTTATGAATCCCTTTATGGGAAGAGGTGCAGAATAGTGGCATGTTGGGATAAAGTTAGGGAGAAAAAACTCCTAGGTCTATAAATGGTTGAAGAAATGGTGGATAAGGTTAAGACCATCCAACAACACATTAAAGTTGCTCAAAGTCGACAAAAGAGTAATACTGATAATCATCGATGAGACCTAGAGTTTGATGTTGGAGACATGGTATTCCTTTGCATATTACCATGGAATAGAGTTATGAGATTTGGGAATAAGGGAAATCCTAGTCCAAGGTACATTGTCACTTTTGAGATCCTTGATCATATTGGAGCAGTGTCCTATTGACTAACACTCCCACCGAACATTTCTCAAGTACATGATGTATTCCATGTATCACTCTTGAGGAAGTACATACCTAACCCATCACATGTACTCAATCTATAGGTGGTACCATTGGATAATGACCTCTCCTATGAAGAGAATCTTGTGAAGATCTTAGGTCATAAGGAAATAGTTCTATAAAATAAGACAATTCCCCTCATCAAGGTATTGTGGTGAAACCAAAAGTTTGAAGAAGCAACGTGGGAATCAGAGGAAGTGATGAAGAAGAGTTACCCTCATCTATTTTAGTGCGGACACATGAAATTTTGAGGGTGAAATTTCTTAAGGGGGGAAGATTGTAATGACCCAAACTTTTATTAATGAAAATTACTCTTGATCTAGTTAAATTTCTTATTATGTAAAATGGTTATATAAAACATATACAATTTCTTGGTTTTATGTTTTTGGATTTTAAAATACTATTAAGAATTGTTATTATTGCTAATATATCAGTTGAACATTGATCACATGATTAGTATAAATACAGAAATTTAAAAATTCCAATTAACTCAGAAAAAGGAAGCGATGGCCTCATCCAATAGAATTTCTCCATACGAAGCCCATTTGTTAGAGATTGGAAAGGAGGTAGCATCACTGGGCTTCAATCTTGACCAATCCCAATCCATGATTCAACATGTTAAGCTTGAACAAAATCACCAACGAGATAAGTGGAAGTTAATAGAGATTACCACCTGAGTGATGTTATCCGATCCGCCCCAAGAGTCTGTCACCATCATGCACCTTACCCTTAGGTCTTATGCAGGTGTTATAAGGGGTTATGTAACAAAAACCTGTCACTATGATTATGTGCTTTATTTTTTTATAAATAATATACATTCATTTTATTATTGTTGCTTTATAAATGGTTTTTAAAGCACAGAGAGTATTTATAGTTAATATTTAAATTCAATTAAGAAATATATTTTAATGAATTAATGGATTTTTGAATTAAATAATATTTTAATAAAATATTATTAATAAATTACTTTTTATTAAATATAAATGATCATATAATTTTTATTAATACAATTGTAATTTTTATTAAGGTTTGAAAGTTTTTTTTGTCAAAAGCCCATGTATTTTTGATAAATATCAGTTTTTCTTTTAAAATTAAAAATTCACATATTTAGAAAATTATTTAGATAAAATGAATATTATTTTTGGAATTAGGATGTTGAAATTATCCAAAAGTTATTTTTTCATAATTTTCTAAGATAGTTGAATTTTTGGGTAAAAATTAAATGTCGTTTAAATATATAATGTGTTTTACGACATCAAAATGACCAAATAGTGATGTAATAAAATACTATAAAAGGTATAATCATAAAATATATATTTTAAATTTTAAATAATTTGATTTTATATTTGTTTGATTTATTTTACAATGCCTTAGTGGACCCTCTAAGACTTATAAAACATTTTAAGATTTTAAAATGATTTCTGTGAGAGTGTGACTCACCACCACCTAAGCAAGCCTAGTAATTTAATAATTTCGGACATTTTCCTTATAAAATATTTTTTTCCACTCCACTTTGGAAAAAAACATGGGAAAAAACCATGGGATGGTTTTTTTGATTAGTTTAATGTGTAGTGTCCAAAACCTAAATAATAAAGAATTACCTCTCCTTTCCTATATAAAGCCACTCAATATCCCATTACTCTTTACTAAAACCATTTGTATCTAGACCAAACCATGTCATACTCTATATATAATCCTCCAAAGGTTCCCCAATATCCCAATAATCCTCTCTCAATACTCTCACAAGCCTTTGGGATCACACTTCCAAGTAAGGGATTTCTTCCTTTCTCATTTTTGTCCAAGTTCTTTATGTTATTATTCCATTTTATTTTCAATTAAAAATGTTGGGGTATTATTTATAACCTCCCACATACTTCCATACTTATGTTTTATTTATTATAGACCTCTTTATCTCTCATTAATCCCTCCCATTTACACCTGTTACGATGCCAAAATTTTATTAGATTTATTTCATTTCTCATATTTCTTCATGTTTCTTTACTATGTTACACCTTCTATTTCAAAATTCCATATGTTGGGACATGTATTTATATTACCCCCTTAATTTAAATTTAATTTATATATTATGATATACCCTTTTAACTCTCATCAATCATTTTTATGAATTTTTATGTCACGTCGTTATGCTGTCGAAATTGCACAGCAATTTTCCAAGCCAAAATCATTGTGTAGTGAATACCATACCCATGTCTCTATTAAGGGTATTCACATTTATGAACATATACATATTTAATGGTACTTACATGTATGTATTCCACATTAATTAATAATGGAATAACTTATTATGTTGAATGGTTCCATGTTATATGATCCATGTGGCACACTTATGCATGAAATGAAATGTTTATAAAGGGTGCGCCCTAATAGCGCTCCAATGCATTGGGTAAAGAATAGTATCATGATAATCCATGTGAAATTAGGGTTTAATCATTATAATTCAAGTTCAATGAGGTTTTAATCATGATAATTCAATTTTAATTAGGTTTTACTCATGCTCCATGTGAAATGATCCTTGGCTCATGCTAATATCATGTTAAATGTTGTTATCACATCTTCATGTTATGATAATCATGCTATATCATGCCTTTATGTTCATGTTTCTCTTATTCTCCATTGATATTCCTATTTTCTAACATTTATTGTATTATTCATGTTATTCCTTGTTTACTTCCTTACTGGGCTTTATATCTCACCCTTTTTTAGGTATGTCCTCATGTTATCCTAAGAAATGTTAAGTACGAAGGAATGTTGTGGTCATGTAAAAGAAGTTTTCAATAAATATATTGTATTTTATGTTCTAAGTTTTTATGTAATGTTCCTAATTTCTCAAGACACTATACCTCTAGATCCTCAGAGTTGTATTAAGTTAAATTTTATGTAATAAATCATGTTTAAGTGTGTAATAAAGAGTAGGGTTGTTATAGGGGTGATATTACATACCCGCTTAGAGGAATGATCCCTCAAGATGGCCCCTAAACTAATTCCTCATCACTCATATGATCTTTATCATGATCCTAAATCAGTAATCTGGCTGGATTTCTTCATGGAGGCATCCTAAAAGTAATTAATATGTACAATGGTTAGATGGTCATATATATATATATGTGTGTCTTGTTGACTCATGAAGGAAAATCTGAGGTCTCAGTCCTATATGATGCATGTACCATTGTTCCCTATATCCAATTTATGGGTATGATAAGTCTAAATGTATCTAATAAAATTTTTGGTGAATGGATTTTCCATCTTTCACACCAACACTATTTTCCTTGGCCTGAATTCTGCAATTGAGAAACATTGACACCAATTCCTTAATTTCCCAAGCAATCCTTATAAGGGGAAAAACCTTAAAACACCTTCCCAAGGTCGATCTACATTTGATATCAGTCTATAACCACTTAAACAATCGAGGCCCTCTTGGATAGAATAATACATGGTCGAAACAACCCTGTTCCCTCCTCTGTTGGCCAGGGGTTGGAGACAGGTGCCCAGAAGGCATAAATAAAAAGGGAGGCCTTTTCCTAAATTACGTATACAGACACACCCAACCATCTATATGCATAATTATAGAGTAATTATAATAATAATATATAGTAACATATATATTACTAACAATTCATTTAATAAAAAATAGGAAATAAAAAATTGTATGAAATCATAATATGAGAAGAAAAGAGGGAAAATATATTATCAACCATAAATAATTTTCCAACAAGACAACAACTGGAAAGAATGAAAGTTGAGAGATCCAGTCTCATAATCTCCAAACCATGACAATATTATGCATTCCATGCACTATATTATCCCTATAATCCTCTAAAATTAAGGTCGGTCTATTAGTTTTCCTCATAATACATGACACATGCGGGCAATGCCCATGCAAGTGTGAGTATATAGATACCCAATAAGATGCCCTGAAAACTGAAGATGGATCTATTGAGGACACAATAGAAGTATTCATCTCAAGAAAAATAAATAGAGTAACAAAACCCAAAATCATTGATATGTGATAATATAAGAATCCCATATAAGGGAGAAATGGAATCACCATCTCACACCCAACCCAGGATGATGAGTCTTCCTATAGCTCTAATGGTCATTCATCGATGCCCAGCATCTCACATGTCTATTTAAAGAAGTCATGAGGAGTGACCTAACCTCTCCACTACTCTATAGACCAAGGTAATGAAATTCTAAAAATATAGAGGACCCATTACCTAGTGAAATAGGCCGATACCACTCTATATATAGAGGAACCTCACTCATACAGGGGAGTAAAATCTCTATATTTTTGTACAAAATATAGAGGACCTACACCATGGGGCAACAGGGGAGTGTCATCCTCAATGATAGAGGATTAAATCCCTAGTGTGATAAGGAAGTACCTCCGCTGCCTATATAAATGATTATAGAGGACCTTCACCCTAGCAGGACAAGGGGTTACTGTCTCCATGGATGAGGACTAATTCCCTAGTATTATAAGGGAGTACAACCTATACTTGGAATAAAGAGTTTGGGGTACCCACACCCTGGTGTGATAGGAGAGTACCACCAACATGTATATAGGACCCATACCCTTGTATGATAGGGGAGTACTACATTTACCTAAATAAAGAATATGGAGGATGCACACCATGGTATAATAGGGGAGTACCATCTCCATCTAAACACTATGATGGTTATACCTGATCACTTCCATCATCGAGCATAGCCTAATGAAGCATCACATTTCAAACATATCACATCATATCTCAAGTTCCACTATAATGGAAAATATCTCATTCTATTTGAAAAAACACTCTAGATAGGCTACTCGAGGGCCATAATATGATTAATGATGAAGGAGATATGAGAGGTAGATGTTGTATATGGAGGTACATGGCATGTGTGGGGGTCTAAATGTTGTGTGAACCCATCTAATTGCCAATACTTATCTCACATGAACATGGATCAGTGGCTATGTCACCATACATGGTGTGTACAGGGACCAAATATATGTCTCAACCACATAGGGTCTACCCATGTGCTCCTAGTCATGGTCGTGTCTATCAGGCCATATTATGTACCTTGCAGTGTACCTAGCTGTGCTTAGTTAAAAGAAAAATATAATGTATTACTAGTAATTTTGTGTACCTATTTATGTATCTATCTATGAACATATCTATTCTAGGGTACCATAATAGACCCAGGTACTCCCAAAGTACACATTGTGTATTCCTACATGGGGCCCTAGCCATGCACAACTGGAACATGGTATAGACACCCTAGGAGGGTCATACAACATGTGTCCCAACCACATGTATTGTATCCATTATCTTTTCCCCAAAACCATTTCCACCATGTTTGGGTGACTTTATGGCCCGTGTTTATCCTAATACCCACCATTTAGTTAGTTTTTTTCATAAAGATAGAACTATCACAAAGCTTCCATATCCACAACCACCACTATGATTATAACTTGTTGACCACCCAAAACTGGTGGGAAAATCCTCTGATAGTTGATTATGGAACTTCGTTAACCGGAAATAGGATCCATATCTCCTGTTGTGGTATTTCGCCTATCTTGCACGCCTCATGTGCCACTTCCATTGCTACTTTGGATCCTAGATCCATGAAGATATCACCACTACCTATAATCCTCTCAGATTCATCTGAAAAACCCCGATTTGGTTGATGTGAACACATACACAATGAATTTGGTGGTTTTTTCATTCTTCAATACACCCAAAAATAGTTAAATCAGGACTCCATGGTCCAACGATAAAGAACGTGAAGAACATGTGGGTGAAAGGCATATAAACAAAGGTGATATAATCATTTTCCATGTGTTATTGGCCAAAATTTGTAGAATAAGGTATTTATAGGGGTGATTTTATGGTGTAGAAGATAAAAAAATCAACCATTTAATTTACCATAAATGGGATAATGTAAAGGGATAATAAATTGTATATTAAAAGTAGAGTAGTAAAATCCATGATAAAAATTTTAATCAAGGGTGGAAACCACAATTGATGATCCCTGACTTGATTTTGGACTCATCATTGGTAAAAAAAATGTTTATTTAGGATGTGGATTATTTGTGGTGTTTTCTATCTATCAATGAACCTCGATCTGATTTACATTTATCCTCTAATTCTCATTCACCAAAGAAAAATTCTTATAATCACCTCTCAAACTCCTAGGGTTATGCAGCTGGCCCTATATAATTCCCATAAAATACTATTTAAAGAGTAAATTTGGTAATGGGTATTAAATGAATTAAATAATTAAACTATTTACTTAATCTACTTAACTTACCTACCAATGGATACCTTATCAGAACATCTGACGCCGACCAACATTATGCCATGCCTATGGTAAACCCATAGTTATAGATTCATGCATGATCTCATATTTCTGACATGATACTCCTTTCAAGAGTTATTCCATTATTTATGAATAACAATGTGTGTCTGATATTAATCTATTTAGTATTTTGAAAATATACATTCCAGGCTCACTGGGGATCATAATCACACATCGTCTTAATACCTACCTCTAAAAATATTTCATAATATATTTCAATGTCTTAAAATGAAAAACTAGAGTCTCTACATAATTACCATTATTTTTAAATAGTAATATTAATATTTTTTTCATTTTTTGTTAAAATAGGTGTTTCATGTAATGTAAGATATCAAATAATTTTGCATTATTAAAAAATATTTCATAAAATCCATGGGTGTTACATTCTAAACCCATTAAAAATAATTCCTCCCTTGAAATTACATCACACCAATACAAAAATATGAGGATTTTTAGGCCTCATCATTTCCTCAAGTTCCTATATATATTTATATAAAAAACCCTTCTTTAAATATTATATGGATGGAACACATACATGGTTCAAGAGCCTTATCTTTCCATCATGATCAAGGTTAAACTATAGAAAATTTCTAACCATCTTTCACATCTCTACATATTCCCTCTACTCCTATTTAATATTCAACTGGATATATGATTGAACATTAAATTGAGAAAGAGATTAATTTTACCCTTCCATTAGGATTTGAAGATCCATGTTTTTTAATTCTAGAAATATTTAATCTTTTATGATCCTCATCATGGATAAGATAACATGATCCATGCAACTCAAATCATCTTCCACCTTGTTCTCTTTCCCACTATAGTAATTTATTGAGAAATCATAATCATTAATCACCTCTAAACATCTTCTTTGATGCATATTAAACTCCTTCTATGCGAATATATTCTATAAAAAATATTTATTGGAATATATTTCACACATTTCTCTATAAATATAATTCCTCCATATTTGTAATGGAAAAATTACTACATCTATCTACAAATCCTAATTTACATAATTTTTCTCATGAACCTAAATTTTTTTGAGACATAATCTATAATCAATTCATTATCCATAAGAAATCATCCTAGTCACTTTATGTATGCATCACTATAAATTACAAACCCTTATCCACTACATGATAATATGAGCACAAGTGAGATGACTAATATTCCCTTTAGTTACTTGAAATATCCCTCACATTATTCTATCTAGAGGAACTTGAAACCCTTCTAAGTTAACTTGGTCAGTGTATTAGATAGTCATGAGAAGTTTTACACAATTTTTGGATAATATATAGTTGATCCATGAAAATTATGGATCTTAGTCACTATGGTTGGTTTAGGCCAACATTCAATACCCTTCTTATATGAAGAATCTTTCAATATACCCTTTCTTGGGATTATATGACCTAAAAATGAATCCTTTTGCAGCCAAAATTCAAATTTTGTAAATTTTTCATATAGATTCTCCATTATTATGGTATTTATTATAATTATCAAGTGATATTAATGCTCTTAATTTATCTTTTAATAGATAGGAATATCATCTGTAAAGACTACCACAAACTGATCAAGTTAATCTATAATGAGTTAATTCATTAAATCCATGAAGATAGAAGGGGAATTAGTAAGAATGAATTGAATGACTATATATTCATAGTGATGATGCCATTTATGAAATGGTGTCTTGGGTATATCGTCATTCATGAACCTCAATTGATGATATACAAAAATAAGGTCAATAATGGATATGTATTATGATTTATATAGTTGATAAAACATGTCATCATTATAGGGTACATGATACTTATTCTTATTTTTGATCATTTTCAGCTCCCATTAATCATTGAAAAGTCACATAAATCCATTATTCTTCAAAAAAAGAATAGGTGCACACCATGTTGACACAATTGGTAAAATGAATCCATTATAAAGGTTTTCCTAGTATTTCTTATTTAATTAATTCAACCTAATTGGGACCATTCCAAAGGAAGTCATTAAAATTATTGTGGAAAAAGGTATGTGTTCTATTAAAAACTCAAATTCATGATTCAGTTTAAGACATGGGAAATTATTCCATAAATACATCTAAAAATTCTTGTAAAATAGATATATCATTGATGTCAATTTTCACCCTAACCATTTGAGATAAACACCCCTTATGAATGGGGATCAAGACCCATAAAATTGATTCGATCTCCATTGGATGTTCATCATTATCATCACATTGATAGAAGATCATAGGTTGGATTATAATATCAAACATGACTTACCATCCTTGAAAATTATTTTCGGATTTATTTAGAGGGAGAAAATACATTCCAAATCTAATATCAAATTTAACTATAGGAAGAATGAAAATATTTGCAAGAAGCACATTACCATAAATGTCAAATAGTGACTAATCATATACATGAGGTGAAATAATCATACCATTAGGGGTTTTCAATGATAATTATTTATCTAATAATTTGGTTTGGATCATGATACCCTTATAAAATTCTTCAAATACTAATTAATGGGTAAATACGTAGTTAAATAAGAAATTTACTGGTCTAGAGTTGATGGTATGTGTACCTTTCATGAATTTGTTGTCACACCCCTCATTAGAAATAATGATCACATGGGATCTCACCTTTTCCCTTGTATTAAGAGGTTACTGACATAGATCGTCATAATTAACCTTCAATTTTTGGGAACCGGTTAGCATAGTGCCCATGATCCTAGCATTTGAAACATAGGATTGTGGTCAGTTCATTCTATGAAGCTTTCTCTCTATTCTAATTGTTAGATAACTTCTTCCCATCACTTTAAAAATCAATTTCTCTATGTCCTTCCTTCCAACACAAAAAACATTTACTAGTCCCCTTAAGAAAATTTTCTCCTTATTTAATTCCACACATTGATCATGATGGAAATATGTTCTTATTTTCTCAATGGTATTTATAGTTTCCATTGAACTACATATATAATTTATTCTCAAACTCATGAGATTTAAGGGTAACATAAATCTCCATTTCCATCATGAGAGAACATAGAATGATTTCTTCATAGATAATTAAGTCCCTTTTAGTGAATCCTTTCTTAGAATTGGTTTTAATCTATGAAATAATGGATCAACATTACATTCATGTTTGATGATAAATCCAGAATCATACCTCCCATGTATTGTAAAATTTTCCTCATAGGCACCAACATATTCATCATCCTTCTACTTTATCTCAAAGAATTAATTCTCTATTTTTATACAGAGGATAATAGGGGAGTACTTATTGAAAAATATTATATTAACTCATCCCACTCCATGGATTTAATTTCATCATTTTACCTTATATTCTTGATGATAGTCCACCATTGAACTACTTTACATTCTAAACAATAGACAACCAAAATGAATTTTTCATGTTCTGAACACTAGAGAATGGAACATTTACTTTCATTGGTACTCATCCAATATATAACAACTATATAATAAATATATCCACTAAATATTGGTGTATTTTTTTCTCATCAAGGACTCAACATAATTTCATTCCTTGCTTTTCTTTTTCGGAGGTTTAGAATGATTCATAGGTTGAGAAATTTGGGTGAGCATAGAAACATGATTTTTAATTCCATCTCCCTTAACGTTTGGCTGATCAAGAAGACAATAATTTCATTACCTTTCGTACTCAAAATTAACATGGTTCCTTTGGTAACATTAACTAAAATTAAAAATAATAGTGTATGAAACAATAATAATAGTGGGGAACCACATAATGTAGAAAAATAACTTATAGGATCTATAAATAAAGAAACCTTGTTTTTAATCTATGAAACCTTAGGGTTATCAAATTTCATTCATAGTAATCATATATTTAAATCCTTCATGATGGTTTGTAAAGTGTTTATGAATTTCCAAATAATATCCTCAGGGAGTGTCAAACCAAGTGTGTAGTATGTCATGTTTTCTTGTACTAGGTGATGATTGAGTCAAGCTCGATGAACCCTTTTCAGTGTTATTACACCTAAAAACCTCTATTATAGAGCCACATACACATGTAGTATTTTGATTGGGATTAATTATCATTGAAACGACTCACTATAGAATTTTCTAAAACTTCAGAACATTTGCCTACACTTTCACTCATCCTTAGAATTAACATTATAAATATCATTAGAGTTTTCATAAATGTTTTTATATCATAGTCCCAATGGTGAAATAAATATATCCTCTATTACCAAATGTAATAACCCAAACTTCTCAAACATAAATATTATATCTAATTAGATTAATATTCAATACCCGACATAATGATCCAAACCAGAATCTTTTGGTTCTAGTGCCTTTAGAAACATGGACACATAAACAACTAGTCCATAATTGAGTTACGTCATCTACCACTATGATCTTCATAACTAGTAACATTATTATACATATCATACATAATACCTTTCACTATAACCTAGGGAAAAAAAGAATGATAATGGTTTATATAAGATGTTTAGTAATGGTAAAAAAGGTAGATATCAACATATGAAGAGAATAAAGGTATGAGAATATGAGAATAACATTTTAAAATAGTACCCTACATATCATAGATCATAAAAATGAGTAATGAAAAAAATAATGGAAGTTCTTAAGATGTAATTTATAATGGAATCAAAGAACATAAATTTTGATAACATAACATTTGAAAAATTCATAGATTTATGGCATATACATGAGCATCAAAAGTAATTTCATTGGTAGTTCAAGGACCATTTACAAGACTATCATAGTGGAGTGGATTCACTCTCCAAACCACCATATTATTCATGGTTCACTCCCAAGACTATCATAGTGTACATAGTCCCTTACAGAACTGGGTTCAATCCCCATTCTAGTCATTTTTATATCATGAGACATCAATCATTACCCAATACATTAGAGGGGGATACATGTCCCACCAATCACATAATGAAAATAATAAAAATGTGTTCCACAAGATCCTAAAAAATTAATCAAATTTAATACCATGAATATAAATTTGTTTCATATAAATTAAATCATAACTTAAATTATTGAAAAAAAAATAGATTTCATAATCATTTCATCATTCCATCAACACATAAAACATGTAAAAAAAGTGGGTTTCATAAGAATTATTTCATAATAATCATAAACCATTAAGAGAGAATAAGAATGGTATCCTTGTATAATATCTCTAGTAAAGAATATGTAAAATTAAAGGATGTAATATTATATTGAAAATTATTTTGAAAGAAAAATTACCTAGAATGTTTCTTGAGAAAAATATCCATTCATTGGAAATAATATTTTAAAAAAATGAAAAAAATATATTATTGATATCATTTTCAATGAAAATTAACTTGAAAAAATTATAATGTATGATTAATAAAAATAGTTTCCATGACCTTAGTAAATTTTCATTCATGCCTTACACATTAAAATAATGAATTATTTCACATTTTTAGTAAAGGCTAAACGAGCCTTGTTTGGAAATTGACATTAAGATTCAATTAAAATAATTTTGAAAAAAATTCAATCAAAGGTAATATTTTCATTAATAAATCATGTTTACAATATTTAAAAAAATTGAAAACTTTTTTAGAAAACATGGTTATGGAAGAGAAAGTGTTTTCGATTGAAGATAGAAAAAGATAATTTTTCTTATGAAAAATAATTTTGAAATATTGAGTACGTAAAAAGAGGAAAATTAATGGAAAAAATTTATTATCTATAAATAACTATATGAGATGAAAATTCATGAGTTTCTTGACTGATATCTCATAATATATCATAACGGGAAACATATTCTTGAGAAATCCTGATAAACAATGAAAATGTGTCATAAAACCCATACAACATTGGTAACATTGAATCCTAAACCCCATCAAATAATAATTTCAATTGAATCTTAAAATATCATGAGAGAAAATAATTTCATTATATTACTTGGAAAAGTTTCTTTATATACACCTCATAAAAGAAGATATGTGCATAATATAACATATGTATTAAAGAGAGAAAATTGAGACAAAATTCCCTTACCATAAGTCTCGAATTCCTTCATACACATTCATACAACATGTATAATAAATATAATTTTATTACAAATCTATTAAATAACCATAATTATATACATCATACCATATATGTTTTACTTGTGACCTTTTATTAATAATTCCATGTGAAAGTCATGTTTCAGGCAATAACTACTTTGTTTTTCTTATATGTTTTGATTTGTTATTTTTTTCTCTTACTTTGATCGTGGTTATACAATCACTAAAATATAAAACATGATATAAATATCACATATAGTCATTATATATGTATTTAGTTCAATCTATAAAATTTATATATATAAAATTAAATACACATTTAATGCAGATGGTAGGCCTTATGTACTCATTAACCCTATTTCCATTTTTTCAAATGATTGAATGAAAGTAAGGAAAATAATATATTACCATTAAATAATATTTTTTACGTCATATATATTATATAATTTTGTTAAAGGAGTCTTTATTACCTTTCATGTAAAGCGTAAAAGAATCACATTGCTTTGTGTGGCTATAGTCCACCGTTGACATGAGCGACGTTATCGTATTCCCACAGAATTGAAAGTAAGATGATATATGTTATATAATAATTAATAAAGTATAATACTATCATAAATATAATATATAAAAATTTAATTTTTCATTATATCTATCATTGAGGGGTGGTTATGGACAATGAATAACATTGCTTCCTAAGGAGGAAGCCTGCTATACACATGAATGAAGATTTCTTATCCCATTTGATTGAAGTGGACATGGTTATAGGTCATTCGCTTAACATAAAAACATATCAGTATATGGAATATACTAGGGATATTATATATCTATGTTTTAATAATATTTTTTGGAGGTGGGGGATGAAATAAAATAAAATGGACGGTTAGGGATGTTACCTCTTCTTCTAAAAACTTCTTTTAGTTTGTACCAAAAGCCTTCCTAAGATGGATTTATAAAAAAACAAGTCTTCTAGTATGATAGGAGACAATTAGGGAAGATATTTGAACTATAAATGGATAAACCAAATTGTTTTGGAATTGTGAAGTGGATAGAAGAAGGGTCATCCTTTTATAAGTGAGGTGAGTGCACTATTGGAAATTGTATTATTTGTGATGGGGTCCAGTCGCAAAAGGTCATTTGCGACGGGACCCCATCACAAATTACCCATTGTAGAAAAGGGCGTCGCAAAAAAATATTATTTGTGATGGGATGTGGACCCTTCGTAAATAGTTTCCTCGAGATTATTTGAAAAAATAGTATTTGCGATGGGCTGTCGCAAAAGGGCCCGTCACAAATATCATATAAAAATATAAAAAATAAAATTGAATAAAATTATATTATAAATAAAAATAAAATTATATTATAAAATAATGATAAAATAATATTGTAAAATAATAATTATAATAATAATAATATAAATAAAAATATTATTAGTAAAATAAAAAAATAAAAAAATAAAATAAAAATAAAATAAATAAAATAAAAAAAATAAAATAATAAAATAATAATATTAACAATAAAATAATAATATTATTATCAATATTAATAAAATAATAATATTAATATTAGTAAAATAATAAAAAAATATAAAAAAATAAAAACCTCAATATTCATAAAAATATAAAAAAATAATAAAAAATAAAAAAATAAAAAAATAATAAAAATAATAAATGAATTAAATAAAGTAATAAAATAATAAAAAATTAAATTAATAATGAAAAACTAAATAAATAATAAAAAATGCAATATTTTTAACAATATAAAAAATACACTGTACAGAAATGTAAATAGTTAATATTACAAAAAAAAGTTGCATTCAAATGTTTTATCATAAAAAAATATATCACTAGGGGGGTCCTTTAGAGGAGATGGAGGAGATTGTGGAGGGAACTATAACCCTAAACCATTGTCAAATATCACATGTGCTCCATCTGCTCATGCTACTGCTACTGCCATCGACGCATCTCCTCCTCCTCCTCCTACTGTTGTCGGAGCTCTTAGTGTTGTTGTTGCTACCATGGGTGCATCTCCTGCTATTGCCATTAACACATCTCCTCCTTCTCCCTATATATACTCTCTATAAGCTCACTTTAACCTCACAACTACTCCTAATACTGTGCAGCAGATGGTGATGACTCTCCACGAGCTCCTCTAGAGTTGGACATCGACATCACAGTGACACCATAATAACTCTCAGGCATCAATCGAGATCCGATGCTAATAACTCAGCCTTTATCTAAGGCATAATGGGTCACCTGCATCCATGCTGCCTCATCAAATCGATGGGCACTGGTCCGAACATCAGTCTCGGCCTAACTCTTAGTCTATGTATGAGACTTTGCGGCCTCATATGATTCCTTTAATTGCAATTTAAAATTAAAATAGTTAAAATATTGTTTCTCATTAATTTTAAAACTCAAAAAGAAATTATACTAACCACAAAATGATGTTGGAGATCGCCTATAATCTCTCTAGTGATTGGATCACTGTACATCCTCCTATAAACGTCAAAATCTGTAACATCGGGCTATTCAAATGCCTATTTGAATATAAATTAATCCATTACATTTAAAGTTATATAAATTATTTAAAAAAATCACTTACCATATGTTCCCTATGCCTACTGAATGTATGACTACCAACTCAATGTGTCACCTCCTATCTCTCCCAATTTTGTTGACCTACCAATGATCTCCTCTGAAAACATCCACCCAACTAGTGTGAACATAATCCATACCAAACCTGAGATGAAATGTAATTAGGTCAGTGGGCACAACAAGACTCATAAAAAATTTTCACTCTTACTTTTTTCATTGCTTTCCTTCTCAAATTGTGAAAAAACTGATGGCAATGCTCACACATAAACCCTTAACATGCCTTCCAGATAGCGTCATGCATGATCTCATTTATGGGATACTATAAACCCTAAAAATAATTTATAATATCAAGTTATTAATTAAATAAATTTCAAAATAAATATTATTTATTTACGTACCATCCAATGATAAAACATTTAGTGATGAACATCAATGGAAATCTCATCCCATGTGACCTATGCTTAAGAAAAATATTTGCACGATATAGCACTCTCTTGTTCAACAGCTATATGAAAAAAAACTATGAAAAAAAGAACAAATAATCAAACAATCAGTATATAAATAAATTAATGAAAAATAAATAAAATACATAGGTAAACATGCCTTTTCATGCATGGATTGAAGCTAAGACGTGGACGTCACTTGAGAATAGTGTTGGAAATCATCAATTGCATAAGACCATGAACCCTTCGAGTACTCTCTAGACTTCCAGTTGTCTGAGGGTCAGATGATCCAACATCTTACTCGTCCGAATGTAGATCATCCTCCTACAAATGACGAAATAGGTCCTCATCCCTCTGAAAAACAAAATGACTATTGTTATAAAATAGTTATAAACAACTATTATATATATATATATATTATATATAATTATAATATCATTTAACTATGTCAATGTTCATCTTCATCCTCATATTTATATATGACGATGTCAATGTCTTCATATTCCTCCTCAGTATCATCAATTTTCATATGAGTTTCAATTTTATCATCTCTTGTCATTTTAAATTTATTTATAACATCATTAACATCATCGTCATCATCGAACCTTAACAGTGGGGGTTTATCATCGATATTCGTGTCTCTTCATTAAAAATATGGATTTGGATCAGTCTCTTAAAAAATTTTGATTCCTTGAACTTCAGAAGAACCACATTCAATTCGAGTAAACTAATTTTCATGATATTTAAACTTTATTATGCTCCACCAATCACCCAACTCATTTAAAGTAGCATAAGAATTTTCATAATAAATTTGATGTGACTCATGATCTAATAAAAATGGTTCATTTACTACAAGAAGACTTTTATATTTAATATCAATGATTCCATGGGTCATATGAACATAAATCCTCTCTCTGAATCAAACCACTGACATTTAAACATCGTTATGTAATTCTATCTCAGATAACATAATTCAATAGTTTTTCCAGCATGTTGTGAAATTCAATTTCAGTTTCTTCATGATGAGATCCTCTCAAGAAGACACCACTATTAATTGTTTTTTTATGATTCCTCATATGCACATTTATGAAATCGAAAACCATTCAAAACATATTTATTATAAGATTTAACCATTTTGGATGATGAATTACTCAATACATACAATTGATTATTAATTTTATCAGCATGTTGAGATACCTATTTTTTTTAAATATTATCAGTATAACAAGTAATAAATTTATTTTATATGTTAAACCATAAATAATTTATGTTACCAATTTTTAAAACCAGTAGGAAAAAATATTTTTTCGATGTTCTTCAAGAGCAGCTGCTATAATTTGTGGAAGTTGTTTTTTGATATGATTATCATGTAACCTAAAAATAAAATAAGAGTAATTTATTATATCAAATATTTTAGAATGAGTGAGAGGATTACTCACAGTACAAATGGTTTCATTTATTCATAGTTGAGTGGAACATATGTATGAGCTCTGTGATGTTCATCATCTAAAAGCCATTGTTCATAAACTCCACTAAATCCAAGTTCGGTCTGATTAAAATTGATAATTGATTTTTTCATTTTATCTTAAAAATTTCCCACGTTATGTCCAATGTGGTTTTGTTTTGTGGGATATTCATATTCAAAATAATGTGAGTAGAAAAAAGAAATTTCTTCTTGAAAATAAGCTTTTCCAATTGATCCTTCAACCGATGCTTTGTTACATACTTTTTTCTTTGATTTCTACATGAATATTTTGAATATGTATATCCATCGGAACTGTACTAGACCTCAATATTTTGTTTGATGCATAAAATTTAATATCAAATGTTCCATTAAGTCAAAAAAATCTAGTAGGTAGATTTTTCCCGGTTTACATAAAACTAAAACGACATCTTCTTGCAGTCTTCTTAGTACATTATAGTCTGTTTTTGCCAAAACAATGTCTCATAAGAAATATGATATGTCCATTATCGCATCCCAAATCATAGAATTCAACAAAACTCTTAATCTAATCAGTATAAGTCTTTCCATTATAACATGACAATCATGAATTTTTAATCTAGTAATATGACCATTTCAGACACATCTGTCCAAATTGAAAGAATATCCATCTAGAAGTCTCAAATCTACAATCCACTAAAAAAATAATAATCAGTTTTCTTTGGATGGTGTATAAGTTTCTTTTGGCTTTATTAACTTCTATGATCTGTCATTTTTAAACATCTCAAGTTATAGTCACCTGCAAATTTGGGTAAGATCTAATCATGCCTTTAAATTATCTTTGGTTTTACCTGGTGTATTCAAAACTGTATAAAATAAATTATCAAAATAATTATTCTCAATATTAATGACATCCAACATGAGACGGACCAACAAATCAAACAAATATGATAGATCCCAAAAAATGCTCCATTTTATCCAATTGTGTTCTTTCCCAAAGCCATCAAATTTTTGTTGTTTTATTTTTGGTCCAAATGTGATTGGAGGTAATGAAGAGACAATTTATTTTACCTATATACCATATATCATTGTTGGAGGTTCATCACTTTCAATTATACCTTTTCTAAAATGATATTTGTTCCTCTAAAAAGAATGATTGGTTGGATGGAATCTGTGATGAAAATAAAAAAACAAGGTTTTTTTTCATTGAAGAGCATAAACACTTTTTTGTATCTAATACAATATAGACATGATTTTGGACCATGTGTACTCTAACCAGATAACATAAAATATACTAGGAAGTCACTAATTGTCCACATCAATACATATTTTAGTAGGAAATTCTATTTCATAGCAACATCATATGTACTGACAATATTACTTCATAATGAATTTAACTCATTAATCAATGGTTTTAAATAAACATCAATATTCTTTTTCAGATGTCCTAGAATTAATAAGGTCAGAAATATATATGGCTTCTTCATCAAGATCCAAGGAGGTAAATTTTATAGAGTTATAAATATAGGCCAACATGAATACTAACTACCGTAAGAACCAAATGGATAGAAACCTTTAGTAGAAATACCCAATCGCACATTTCAGGATTCTAAAGAAAAAGAAAGATTCACTTTGTCAAAAAATTTCCATGAATCACCATCAGTGGGATTATTTAAGTTTTTACTATTTTAAATATTAGTTTTTTCCATGAAATCAATGCCTCTATATTATAAGACATAAATAAATATTGTAATCTAGGTGTAAGAAGGAAATTTCTCAACTGTTTTATAGGAATCAATACAGACATCCCTAATTGAGCCTCTTTATACCTCAATTTTCCACATGTGGGATAACTATCCAACAACTCATTTTCACTATAATATAAGTTTCAATAATTTGAACATGAATGAATCTTATGATAACCAAGACCCGAATTACAAACCAACCTCTTACTCTCATAGATTTTTTAGGAAACACATTTCCTTTAGGTAACAGTGTTTTAACCAAAGAGAACATCTGATCAAAACAGCTATTTGACATTCCATTTTTTTGATTTAATAGAAATAAAATTTTCAACCTCTTCAAATTTTCTTATCTTGCATCCAGGATATAATGATTCCTCAATGGACCTTAACAACTCATAAAATTGAGATGGTTCCAACTTAGGAGTTAAATTAATATCATCCCAACTTTTAGTTTTTTGAAAATATAGACCTTCCACATTATGTACTAAATTTTGAAACCGTAATAGATTGAGAACTAAATTATTAGTATATTCTCTAGAACTGCGTTCACCATGTCGATACCAAAAAACATAATCTGGTTGAAAACCAAAATGCAATAGATGACCTCCACCATTGTCAAATTTGTGAAACATCCTCAGAGTACATTTTTTATAAGGACACTTAATTTTACCTTCTGAAAAAATTCCAGTTTTGATGATGCAAATGCTAAGAAATCTTTAACACCCTCAATATATATAGGATTTAAACCAGAACCATTTATATTCCTATTATGATTTATCCAAGTGCGATCATTTAATAATGACTATTTTAAACTTCCTTGTTCCATATTTCTCTAAAAAAGATAAAATAATTAGTTCTTTTGAATAATTTGAAATAATATAAACACTATCCAAAAAAAGAGAAGAAATTTAAATTCACTTTTCTAGAAATTTATAATAATTTCTATTATTTCATAGTTATTTATAGTTTTTTTTAAATTTATATTAATCTACAATAACTTATAATAATTTACACTAATTACTTCTAATTATTAGTAATTAGAACTAATTTATAGTAATTACCACTAATTGCGAGCATCACAATTTCCAGTGAATTGGAGAAAACTATTTTTCTCGATGGCTCATCTCCTTGTAGCTTTCTTCGACCAAAATCACTATAAAAAATCTTCTCTGATGTATGAATATACATTTTCTTATGCACGAGAATAGATAGCAGGGAGGCCTCACCGTGCAGTTCTCCATTCTCGTGCATACGGAAATGGATATCCATACATCAGAGTATATTTTTTATAGTGATTTCAGTCTGAAAGTTTCAAGAAGATGAGCCGTCAGGAAAAAGAGCCTCATTTTCCCAACTCCTCATCTCCTTGCAACTTTCTCTCACTGAAATTAGTATAAAAAATCTACTCTGATATATGCATATCAATTCTCATGAATACGAAAATGGATATCTATATGTTGTAGTAGATTTTCCATAGATATTTCAATGAGAGGAAGTTGCAAGGAGATGATCTGTCAAGAAAAATTGATGTCACCAATCCATTATAAATTATGACAATTTTTTAAGAATTTTTATGAATTATTGATAATTATTGCTAATTATGGGTAATTATTCCTAATTATTGCTAATTAATTCTGATTATTCCTAATTATTGCTTATTATTTCTAATTATTACTATTTATTTTTATTTATTTCTAATTATTGCTAATTATTTCCAATTATTGCTAATTATTTCTAATTATTACTAATTATTGCTAATTATGGCTAATTATTGCTAATTATTTCAAATTATTGCAAATTATTGCTATTTATTACTAGTTATTACTAATTATTAATAATTATTACTATTTATTACTATTTATTTCTATTTATAACTACTTATTACTAATTATTACTAATTATTACTAATTATTACTAAGTATTACTAATTATTTCTAATTATCTCTAATTATTACTAATTATTATTAATTATTACTTATTATTACTAATTATTACTAATTATCACTAATTATTACTAATTATTATTAATTATTACTAATTAATCCTAATTATTACTAATTAATCCTAATTATTACTAGTTATTTCTAATTATTACAAATTATTCTTAATTATTACTAATTATTTCTAATTAATCCAAATTATTACTAATTGATCCTAATTATTGCTAATTAATCCTAATTATTACTAATTATTACTATTGATTATGATTTATTACTACTTATTACTAATTATTACTAATTATTACTATTTGTTACTAATTATTACTAATTATTACTAATTATTGCTAATTATTATGAATTATTACCAATTATTACCAATTAAAACCAATTATTACTAATTATTACTAATTAATCCTAATTATTACAAATTAATTATAGTTATTACTAATTAATCCTAATTATTACTAATTAATCCTAATTATTAATAATTATTACTAATTATTACTAATTATTCCGAATTATTCCTAATTATTACTAATTATTCCTAATTATTTCTAATTATTACCAATTTTTTCTAATTAATCCTAATTAATACTAATGAATCCTAATTATTACTAATTAATCCTAATTATTACTAATTATTACTAATTATTACTAATTGTTGCTAATTGTTACTAATTATTGCTAATTAATCATAATTATTGCTAATTATTGCTAATTATTGCTAATTATTACTAATTATTCTTAATTATTGCTAAATATTGCTAATTAATCCTATTTATTCCTAATTATTCCTAATTAATCCTGATTATTAACAATTAATCTTAATTATTACTAATTAATCCTAATTATTACTAATTAACCCTAATTATTTCTAATTAAAACTAATTATTACCAATTAATCCCAATTATTAGTAATTAATCACAATTATTACTAATTGTTACAAATTAATCCTAATTATTACTAATTATTACTAATTATTGGCAATTATTCTTAATTATTGCTAATTATTGCTAATTATTTCTAATTATTACAAATCATTCCAAATTATTGCTAAATATAACTAATTAATCCTATTTATTCCTATTTATTACTAATTAATCCTAATTATTACAAATTAATCCTAATTATTTCTAAATAATCCTAATTATTACTAATTAATCCTAATTATTACTAATTAAAACTAATTATTATTGATTAATCCTAATTATTAGTAATTAATCCCAATTATTTCTAATTAATCCAAATTATTACTAATTAATCCTAATTAATCAGAATTATTACTAATTATTCCTAATTATTACTATTTATTACTATTTGTTACACATTATCCGTCATTATTACTAATTATTCCTCGTTATTTCTAATTGTTACTATTTGTTTGTCACGACCCGTCCCCCGGGGCCCGTGCCGTTACTACCCCAAGCCCACATTCCATAGGCGAGGGACTGACGACTAGCACCAAATGCGTAATTCCCTAAAACCGGGAGGACATTGCCTTTATGACCTGTAAATGCACACAGCTAGATACAAAACACTAGGTAAACTATATAACAAAAGTGTGCTGAAAAGTAAAGGAGTAGGAAATATAATCCCAACAGTAAAGTACAAGGAACTAGAAGTACAAGTACAACTGAAGAAAGGAAAAACAACTGCTGGGTCGTCCTCCGGAATTCCCACCTGAAGAGTAGGTACAGATAGCCTCCTCAGCACTCCATGTTCGTCAGTCTCCCCTGTGTACCGAATCGTCATAAGGTCCATCTCCGGGTACCATCCAGTCCTGATACTCTCAGCCTCGATCAACGTTGTTCGTCGTCTGCATCCAACACAACGAGGTGCAGGCATAACTCTTGCAGGGGTGAGTATAACGATACTCAGTAGGGACCCTGAGACCCTCAAAGTCTCACAAAATCCAACATGGATAAACCAAAAATTATGAAATCAACAGATAACCCCACTTAGGTATATGACCATACATATACCTAAGTTATCAAGTAATCCATCTCAATCATGAGGTAAACACAAAAGTTACTGACTCATCTCACACAGGTATACAACTTATGTAGAGAGATAGAGATGATTAGATGTAGCCACTGAAACATATTCTCTGTCGAACCCACGTAGGATCCTGGTACAGTAATTAGAGCTGTCAAACCCACGTAGGATCCTTAAACATTAGTCAGAACTGTCGAACTCACGTAGGATCCTGGAACAGTAGCCAAAGCTGTGGAACCCATACAGGATCCTGGAACAGTAGTCAGAGCTGTCGAACCCACATAGGATCCTGAAACAGTAGTCAGAGCTGTCGAACCCACGTAGGATCCTGGAAGAGTAGTCAGAGCTGTCGAACCCACGTAGCATCCTGGAACAGTAGTCAGAGCTGTCGAACCCACGTAGGATCCTGGAACAGTAGTCAGAGCTGTCAAACCCACGTAGGATCCAAGAACAGTAATCAGAAAGCAGCCACCCACAGGGTTCCTGCACAAAGCACGCTTGATTCCGAGAGGGTACACTCCACAAGCCAAGTGTCAATACATCAACTGCCATGAATTCCCATGAATAAGTATCCCAAAGGTCCTCCATGTCATAGGGGTATCAATGCAACTGACGGCGCGTCAATCAGACGCCCGGTCTGTGAGTTATTAGCCTTTTAGTCTCAGGGGCCCGGTTGGATTCGTGCTCGATCCAACTTGACTGTACCTCAACTATACCCAAAAATACAGTGGGGTATACACAAAGGGACCATCACGCTCCAGGAATACCAGTTTCACTGACTGTTCTTCAAACGGAAGTCTGGTGCCAATGATATGGCCAAAAGAAAGTAAAGGGTAGGTAGTAGGTCCGGGTCCGGTCCGACCCGGTCCGACCGACCCGACCCAACTTAGTCTGGGCCAACCCGGTTCGAGTTCGGCCCAGCCTGACCCATTAGGTTTGGCCCGGCCCAGCAGGCCGCGAGTAGCGCAAGGGCGCATACCGATCACGAGGGCGTGGACCGGTCGCGGGTCGGGGTAAAGGCAGTTCGGCCCGGAGGCGCCGCGAGGGGCGCGGGAGGCCGGCTCGGCTAGACATGCGTGTGGTGTGGCTTGGCGACTCATCTTGGGAGGTCGGGGCCGGTTCGGCCAGCACCGCGAGGGGTGCGACTTAGACGGCTCGACCCGAATGGTCGAGACCGATTCGGCCAGCGACGGCGCGGGGCGCGCAGGGCACGCTGAGGCCGGAGGTCCGTGCGGCTTGGGCCGGTAGGGCCGGTGCGGTTCGGTCGGGGCACTGTGAGGGGACCGCAGGCCGGTGTGGTTCGGCCGGGGCGCCGTGAGGGATACCGCGGGCCGACGCGGTTCGGCCGGGGCGCCGCGAGGGGGGCCGCGGGCCGGCACGGTTCAGGCCGGCGGGACCGGCGGGTCCAGGAGGCACGAGCGGCCGGGAGGGTGCTGCGGTTCGGCCTGGGGCGGCAGAGCCGGTTCGGCTGGTAGAGAGGGTGGTTGGGACTAGTTCGGCCGATGGATGGCGCGACTGGCGGGCGGCGCGTGTCGCGGATGCCGCGGGTAGCGCGACCATTGCCTGTGTTACATTCATCGTCTCGTCGCCTTGTCGCCATGCCAAAGAACATCACAAACAAGAACGACGGAGGAGTCGGGCCATTTTGGTTTGGCCGACACCCTTCACGTTTAGGGTGGTAGCAAGAGGATCAATTCTTTCTTTAATTACAAAAAAAAAATTACAAGAAAGGAAGATAGAAGAAGAAATGTCTATCAACACCCCGCATCTTCCCGCAAAAACAATTCCAAACCCGCAAGGAAAATCATCCACAATAATTCTTTGTCTTAGAAGGGAAGAATTAAATGAATAATATCATATTCAAATAAAACCACTACCTGTTCGTTGTTTGTTGACAGAGTCATGGGAAAGAAGACGGAGTTGTCGTCGTTCATCGCGTTCGCCACACTCTTCCAATATAGAGCTCGTGCGTCGGTTTGTTGACGACGAAGAGGAGGGAATGTCAGTCATCGAAGACATCCCACGTCGGTAGGAGTCTGAGGATGAAGGTTGAAGGAGATCATTCTTCATAGTCGAGGCGTCCCTCGTTGGTGTTCTTCGTCAGGAGTGTTATTCGTTGGGAGCTTTCTCCCAAGCTCTCTCTCTCTTCTCCCAAAATTCCACCAAAAATCCAAGAGGTGTCAAAGTAATAGTTTAGGCCATCTATTATTTTGTTGGTGAGAATTCGAAAATCTAAATTAATTATGGCGGGTGACATAATTAATCAAGAGAAGGTTTGGCACATTTAATTGGTGCGTTGGCATAATTAATTGAGTAGAGGAGGTCAAGAGACTCTCCCACATTTTTGAGGGAGTTGAGTGGTTTCCCTCATTTAATTGGGGGGTTTAGTCTCGGGTGGTCCCCACACCGTAATCTCTCGTGGGAGGTTAGGTTCGGGTCGTTCCCACCACCATAAACTCTCATAGTCTTGATAAGGTAGAAATATGTCCATAAAATTTGTTTTTTACATGTGTTGGTTCATTTTTAACCCATATCTTTATAGTTTAACCCCTCGACAACCCAAATTTTACCTTAACTATAATTAATAATTTTTAATGTTTTTACCATTCATTATGGTAGAAAATTTAGTTTTGCTTATTAGATAATGTAAATTATTTTGATTCAAAATATGGAATCCATTTTTCCAAATTTGATTCAACAAATTAGAAATTTTTTGATTTAAAATTAAACTCATAAACGCAATGAGATAGTGATTTTACAAAGATAAAATGTTCAAAAGTTTAAAAAGTTTTTATATAATAATTCAACATGAAAATTATTCTAATGATTCTAATGATCTAAATTTTAATAATTGATATATAAATGAACTAATTTTACCTTTAAACCCATTTTAATAAAAAAAATAACATTATAATTTCTTTAAAAGAGAATGCAGTTTTCAACAAAAAACAATATGTTTTGGTATTGATCATAAAATTAATCATTTTTGAAAAATACTTAAATTAACCTTAAAATAATATTGAAATGATGATTTAAAAAATTAAGTTTTTTTTCCAAATTCATTTTCAAGAAATGTCAAAAATTAACTTTATTATTATTCACAATAGAAATAAACAAACATGTTTTTTGAGAAAATAGTGTTTTCGAAACATATAATGTCTTTACTGAAAATTATGTAATTTTTATCCTTATGTTTTATTTATAAAGAACCCTTATATGTAATATTTAATTGTTTTATTCATATTCATTCCTCCATGATTAATGGCCATTTAATAAAGGTCGTGATTAAATAATATTACTAACAGTTTTTTACAGTTCGTTAAAACTTGCGTGTAATGCATGCTATCAAAGAAATTTAATTTATTTGAAAAAAATATTTCATAAAATCTCTAGGTATTACAAGATTAATATTAATTTAATTATAAAAAACATGCATGAGGAACATAAAAGATTTTTTTATTTAGAAACATGGATACATAAACAACCGGTTCATAAGTGAACTATATTATCTCCAACTAGGTTCTTCATTACTAACACCCTTCTTAGACATATCATACATAATACCTTTAATTATAACATAGGGAAAAAGAAACATAATAAATGGTGAGATTAGATGCTCAATAAGGGTTAAAAATGAAGATATTAATGATCACTTAATCATTAAATGAACATAAGTTTATGGGAACACTAGCATGACATTTGGAAACCATACCATGTATAAGATAGATCATAATCACGAGTCCTTAAATAAACTATGGTATTTCATAATACATGAATCATAAAGGAATCAATGAACATGATCCAATATATGATAACATTATCATAAGACCAAGATTTGTGGCATGCACATAATCATAGACAATCATTTCCTTAGTATTCAAGGATTACTTCACAAACTATAATAGTGGATTAGGTTCACTCAAAAAACCATCGTTATAGTAAAGGTTCACTCCCAAGACTATTATAGGGGATAAAATCCCTTACTAAGATAGTTTTACTCCCCATTCCAGTCGGGTTTATCTCTTAAGATATCAATCATTACCCAGTGTAATAGAAATCAATATAATTCTAGGATCACACATCACAGATTGAAAAGCACACAGATATAAGCCATAAGATCATGAAACATTCATCGTATAATAAATCATGAAATTAAATGGGTTTCATAATATTTTATTAATTGAATAAACCATGTAAAAGAAATAGGTTCCATAAATATTTCATCAATTCCTCATAGTAAAACTCATGGAAAATTAATATATTTCTTAAAAATCTTGTAATCATAATCATAAACCATCTAGAGAAATTATAAGGATAGTTCCTTTGGATCATATACCAATAAAATAATAATTAATATAAAGGGATGTTATCATTTATTAGTGTATATACCATTATAGGATCATTAACACATTCATGAGGAAAATACCCATTCCACATTGAAAATCAATTTTTAAAAACTATAAAATTCATAAAATAGTGTGAAAATCCTTTTTATTTAAAATAGACTTAGAACCATATAATGGATTCTTTATTGATTGAGTGGTCATTATGGAAGAAAATTCATTTTATTTTGTATAAGTTAAAAAACATTTCTATCACACTTTTGAAAAAAATTACATCATTCAAAAAATAAAATGATGATTCCTCTTATTTTTTTTGTAAAAATTCAAGCATGGGTAAAAATTACTTTAAAAAATCATCTGTGTAACATTTCTCTACCTTCATTCATATAATTCTTGACTTTTGTTTTGATTCCCTTTGGTTTGGGTGTTCATAAGGACTCTTAATTATTGAGATATTTTTTATGGAAAATGGAAAAATATCTTATGATGTATAATTTTTTGAATTAATAGAGTCTGGGTATAAATGTGTCGATTATTTTGGAGATTACTCTTTGGTTCAAGGTTGATTTGGGGATTTTTTAGGTTTTCATGCATAAAATTAGATATGTGATATTAGTCAAATATATTCACATCATGTATGTAATTAAAAACATGATTGTTTCACTTGTAATAATCCATGAAATTATTTCTTAACATGAATGTCTAAAATCCATGAATTGGGACCACAACATGAAATGGTTGGGATCAGGAATTTATACACAAGGCAATGAATTTTTCTGTAAATATACCACTCTGTATATTCACATCGTTAATCAAGGATTCACATCATGGATTCCTTATGTCCAATGAATGAATATATTCTAAAGAATGAAAATTATTTCATTCTTTGTGAATCCTCTTCTCTCGAACCTAGGGTTATTGTAGGTGATTTTTGGGAGTTTTCTACCTTTTTAAATGTTATAGAATGGAATTTGATCCCAATTGAATTTTCTAACATTGCGTTTCTACCATCTCTTTACTACCCCTCTTTGGTAGTGGTATTATCACATATATTTCGATGTAATTGAGGTTTATCTTTATTATTTGTGATATAGGATTTACTTATTGCCATTTTTTTCCATCATTATTCATTGGAATTTCCCATTGTATGTGTTGATTAGATCATTGATTAGAGGTATGCGGTTCGATATGACTTATCCCTATAATTTAGACCTTAATTTTATTGATTGATTTTATATGAGTTTTTAAATGATTTTAAAACCCATATTTGAGATGATTTATGGTTAAATTTGGAAAGGATTAGGAGATTGTGAAAACCCCCCAATTTTATTACAATTAAAATTATAGGGCTGAATTGAGATTAAATAAGGGATTTATTTGGAAATTCATTATTAGTAAAATAGATTAAATTTAACTATTATTAGAAAATTAATGAATTTATAAAAATCTTTGTTTTGGTTTTTAAATGAGAATTGAATGTTTAAAATACAATGTGAAAATTTTATTTTGAATTGATTTTAAATGATTAAATTTCCCATTATTGACTGACTGAATCACAAGTTTTTCAGGGTTATTAGTTGGTAATTAGGAAAAGAACTCTAGGATATGGCCCCCTGGAATTATTTTGAAAATTAAAACCCTAACATAAACATATGGCGACATGATTGTATACTATGGTAGGTTGAGTACCGATGGCTTGATTTGTGGGACGTGTGCACACATTGATCCAAGATCACTAATTGAGTAGTGTGAGGACCCTTTTACCATAAACTAACAAACTTCATGGATTATTACATGGTGCTATGATATGTTTGATTAAATGATTACATTCCATTTAATATTGAACTAATTTATTCTTGTCAACTTCTTTATATATTATTTTTATGTAATATGTTCATTTAACCCTGTTTTGATATATCTTCCATCATTTGATTATGAAAGAATGTTTTTTAATATGTAAATTCAAATACATGCCATATATTAATTAAATTCAATGAATAGTGGTTTAATTATTATGGAATTTATTATGGAATACTTAGTGATACCCTACTTATATTTATAGCTCACACACTATATTTTCCTTTGGCCATTTATATATTACCTTACCATGGGTCCATGAAAAAGAAAATCTCCAATTGAAGGTGTTAGATGTTCTTGACCCTTGGTACCTAGAGTGATGGAGGTGACCAATGGAGATGTTATTCACTTATTTCATGGGATATTTCTAAGAATTTTCCTTGGATAATGTTTTGACTTTTGATCCTTCGCTATTTGGTTTTGTTTTACCTTTCAGATTCTAGTATATTTTCCCATTAGAATGTTGAGCATAATGACATATATCCTTTTTCCACTTTTTTGGTGTAATTATTTCTCTCATGATTCATGTATGAAACAAAGTTCTTGTTTCCAATACATGGGGATTAGGGACGCCCATCAGGCCATGTTAGATTTGGCTCAGGTATTATGGTACCAGGATATCCGAGATGGTTTGTGAAAATGTTGTTAAAAAGGTGCATGTTATGCATATTTATTTGATGCTGGTATGTAGTTTGGGTTGTCCTGGTAGAAAGAAGGTAGGAGTGATTGGACTTAGGAGGTAGTAAGGAGTGTTTTCTTAGCCATCCCTCATATAAATGATCCTTGAGTCACTATATATGATTGAGAAATAAGACATGATGATTGTTTTTATTGGAATCTAGTCTTTTCCTATATTTTTATCTAATTATGTTGAAATCACAATCATAATTTCTGGTTCATGGAATTAATATTCAGGTATCTCTTGTTTGACATGTTGTATTGTATCTCATCACTAACATATTCAGTATTGTTTGTTGATGTTGTGTAGCATCATGCCTCAGAGAATACTTTTGAATAAGACATAGGAGGAAGCTACTGGTGATCCATAGTAGGAGAATACTTCAATGGACTAGAATATTATAAAGATAGAGGTGGGTGCTATCCATTATTTTGGATAGGTTCCTACAACCATTCTCATTTAGACTCTTGTAGTGGAACCTCAAAGGGATGAATCTAGAGATTGTGATCAAGAGTTTATTCATTAGAAACCACTAGCTTTTTAAGGATCTTATTTGATCTTGACTTTAATGGAATGTTAAGGTTAACTGGTGTTCCATTTTATCCAAGAGGTAGTTTTTTGAGTTCCTTTAAAGGAAAGAGAATTCTTGAAGAGTCTCATAGTGGTTATAGACAACATGAATCATCCATAACTCTAGTATTTCAAGGAATAGGCCCTTTCACTTTATTCCAATGTGGAACAGATGGTCATTCGAAATGGGTTTTCATTGAGCACCAAATATATATAGTTATTGTGGTCTCACAAGACAGCTACAAAAGTTCTTCCATTTTTTTTGCTCCACATAGTTTCATAAAATCATTTTTACCACGAAAATATCATTGTGAAATCAAATGTTTTTAGATAAATGGTGTCCCATCCATAGGAATCCAAAACAAATCTTCTTCATATAGTGGGTGAGTCTTTAGAGAAAGCTGATGTGAGTCAAGAGACTATGAGAGGTACCATCATAATAGATTCATCTTTGGTTACTTCTTTACTTTATATTGGTTCATCTTAGTCATTTATATCAAATCATATCGTGATCCTACTAAATCTTCATTTAGAGATTTTTTCTTATGTGATTGATAACACCACACCCATAATAACGAAGAGAGAGGAGGGTCTTTAATGTCCTGATTTTGTTTTATCTTTATTAGAGATCTAGATTAGATATAATTTTCTGGTTCACAGCTTAAAACTCCTTGAAATCATTTTTTGGATGGATTGATTTGTTTTTCATAAGTCTTAGACTGACTATTATCTTTTTCGGGTCTCCATTACTACGCCCTATGCAATGTTTTGTGTCTTTCTAATAGAATTGTACCTGAGGCGAGGTAGATAATGACCTCCCTATCTAGATTTGGGAAGGGTAATATTAGTGTTTTCTATTGACATGGAGTCACTACTATAAATTTAAGCTTTACTAATGGTTTAAAACTATTGGGATAGACCATTAAACCATTGGGATAGGATATCCCAATGGTTTACTAAACCGTTGGTATGTTGGCCGTGAGGATAGCCCTTTACTAACAGTTTTGTGTAAACCATTGGCTTAGACTGGATTCTATTTCATATACCAATGATTCAGGTGAACCATTGGAAATTAGAGATTTTATTTCATTTTAGAAATGGTTTACAGGAACCGTTGGGATATGTATTTTCCAACGGTTCAAAACCATTGTTATATCTATCCCTAGAATAGATACCCCAACCTGCACCCCTACAACACCTTCACCTGAAATTAAAAACAACAACACCACAATTGATTAAAAACAGTAGCACCGTTGCTATATATATTTATCCATCCACTACCTATTACATCTCCAAAACAAATCATCACTTGCACATAAAATTAAAAATATCAGCACCATAATTGATTAAAAAGAGTAGGATCGTTGCAATATATATGCAACTATCCACTGATTTTTACACCTACAATAAAAATCACACTTAATTGATTAATTGTACTAAATTAATCTGAACACAAATAATTATTGAACAAAATATACCATACAAAAACAAAGTAGATAGACCTTCTCATTATATAACTTTCAATATCCAATAGTCTCATACATCAAAGGAAGATAATAGAAAATGTGGAGTAAAACAGAGGAAGTAGTGGGTGAAAATTTAATCCAAATGGATTGTGTAGTTGGTCATCATGGTTGAATAACACCCCCTCACCCACGACACCATCAACAGAGGTGACCGATGAGAATTCTGACTCCGGGTATCAGTCCTTGGATGTATTCTTTTCCTTCTCTTCTTTCCACACACATTAAACAGCTCAAGATCTGAATCATTAATATAGGATTACACTGCATTTGGTTCGATAAAAACATTTTGATGAACCAAACACAACTTTACAAACAAATTGAAAAACAAGAAACTTACATATTTCAGTCATCACTCCTAGTGCTTGTGCTCATAGATATCATAAGAATGACACCCCGTCTCAGATGAAAAATACACCCACACATTGCACACCTTTTACACCAGCTTCACCCTTTTAGCCTAATCCAAACAAGCCTAGCTATATTCAGCAGTGCTGTCTTTGTGGTTAGTGTGACCCCACCAGATGTACATGCTGCCATAATCAACATGGAGTTTATCATTTCATTCAAATGGGAGAGTACTTCCAAGTAGAGAGTAAAAAAATGATTTTTTTAACATGACACAAATCTGAGTTGGGCTTGGATCCATTACCAAATTTATCTTCACTTTTGGGCTTATTGTCTGACTCCTTGTTAATGACATCCCCTGAGATCCATAAAACAATTTCTTGGAGCATCATCATCCAGTTTTCCTCCAAAACTCTATTTAATAACTCTATAGACACACCCATTCACATCATAGAGAATGGAATGATAGAAAATGTTACACTCCTGGCCCATATATAATATAATGATGGAAAATGTTATGGTCATGGCCCATAGAGATTTTTTTAGTTAAAAGGTTATCATTGAAATTAGTTTTAAGAAAGTTGAATACAAAAATAATACCTTAATTAATTCAATTCTCACATCCAATGAACTGTATCAAATAAAGTTAATTAATTTTTAAATGTTTTTTATAAAGAAAAATCCAAATTACTTTTAACAATATCATATGCAGTACCTATTTAAAGTTAGTCCCTCTATAAAATATCATTATTAAACAACCAAAATAGAATTTAATATATGCCATGTCTTAGAAAAATACTAAATTAAAATTATCATTCTAGAATGAACATGATTAATAATTCATGTACACATACTTATACTCTTGATCTCCAACATCTCAAGTAACTTAGCCACTCATGAATAAATCAGCTTCAACTAATAGTAAAACAATCATAATAAAAAGTAGAGTTTAGTATTATATAATTGAGTAATTATATTAAATAAAATCAAAGAATAAAAAATTTAAACCCTCAAATATTACTGTGTAATATTCTCCAAGGATATCCTATAGAATGGAAAATAAGTGTGATAAAAAAAATAAATTTGAAAAAAAATCTTAAATTTTTTAAAAAATAGTTATAGAATTCAATTACCCACTGCATGAAACTAGTAACCATGTTAGAATGGAACAATATAGGAAAAAAATGAAATAAACCAAAACATAACCTAATTTAAATGGTTTGATCCCCACTATTTTAAATCTTTTCCATTATCTTTGGTCCATAGCCCTAACTCTGCAAATGCACTCAATTAACATATTTATGTTTTCTATGAATTCCTAATTATTGATTCGCTGATCTCTTTCATTCCTTCTCCCATGATTTTTTCCATATCTATCTAAAAAACATTATACCAAACACACCAGATAACAAAATTCTAGAATGAAAATAATTGTCAAATTTGGAAAATAAAACTATTAAATCCATGATACTATAATCAGAAATCAATCTTTAGTATAATAAAGAGACAAAGACAGGGGGTTATAGATTCACAAAACTAGTTTATTACTATGTTTAACATTATAAACTTTCATGAATGATGAGTTTGAACAATCAATCATGTAAGGGGTTCATAATTCAAAGTGGATAAAAGAAACAAATAAACTACTGTTCAAGTTTACAGCCAGATTGCAATAGAACTAGAATGAAAAAAACCAAAATAAACGGATGTAGAAGATAAATCTTAGTTAAAACTTACTGATTTGAATTGGAAGATGAAATGATAATGTACAAAATCATGGATCATGGATGGGGAGGTCGCGTTTATAGCCTATGAAAAAGAGGGTCTCTCTGATTATAGGAAACTAATTCACCCCTTTTGGTGCGATGAAATCATTCAACTAGTTTATTGAGAATAAATTGGTTAATAATATTTGATTCATTTATAAACACTAAGAAAACACCCAAAATAAATCATGTCAGAAGATATAACATAGTGGAAAATTACTGATTTTAAGTGGAGGACAAAAAATGACTTAAATCGAGATGGAACCAGCTGGGAAGAACTGGAACCGCATGCACTGCAAAGAGCCGCTGGGAAGAATGGGAACCGCTAGGAAGAATGGAACCACAAGAGCTGGTAACAGGATGCTGGGAAGAACTTCTGGGAAGAATGGGAACTGTTGGGAAGAAGAGGAACCGCAACCATGGGAAGAAGGAGTGCTGCGAATATGGTTTATGGATTCTACGCGCTGAACAAGTCTAGAGTCGGGAGGGTTGGGAATTTTTTATACGGAAAATCAATCCCTATGAGTTTTAAAAACCATTGGGACAATTGTGGTATTTTTTTGATAAGATATACCGACTCTTTAACAAAACCGTTGGTATATTGGCACCTATTCCAATGATTTATATAAGCCTTTGGGTAAAGTTTATTTATTTTATTCTATACCAATGGTTTAAGAAAACCATTTGTATATGACCACCTATTTCAATGCTTTGATAAAACCATTGGGAAATACTCTTATACATAGCCCATTTCAACGGGTTTTCTAAACTGTTGGAATAGTAGCATTGGGATTAGGGGTATTTCTAGTAGTGAGTGAGAATCATTGAGTTTTTATGAACCTCCAGTTTTCATCAAGTTTCTTAATGCGCTTCCTTCTGATTTCTCTAGCTTTCCACCTGTAAGAGTAATGGTGTTTTCTATTGATTTAATACCTGGTATTTAGCTAGTGTCTATTCATTCTTACTATAAAGTAAAAGAAAATTTTAATGAGTTGATATCTCATTTTGGATGATCTTATAGAGAATTGTTTTATATTCCCAAGTGTTTCACCTTGGGTGGTTCCAGTACTCCTTATGAATAATGGTGATGGAGCACTTCATTTATATATTTATTATCAAAAAACAATCAAGTTGTGGTAAATAATAAAGACATTTTTCCACTAAACTATGATTTTTTGAAAAATTTAAAGGGTAAAAGTGGTTCCCAATGATTTATATTTAATCTAGTTATCACCAATTGAGAGTTAATTAAATTTACATTTAGAAAACATTCATCACGAGAAGGTATAACCATTCTAAGTATTTTATAATGCCATATTGTCTAACCAATTCTCATTTATTTTTTATGGATTTGATAAACATGAAATTTCATGAGTACCTTGACTCTTTTGACATGGTATTTATAGATGAAATCCAAGTTTACTATCAAACTGATAAATATTGTGTGCTTCATTTGATTATAATTCTATAAATCACGAGAAGTCATTGACATTACAAAAAGTTTTCAAAATGTAATTTATGGATATGATAATTGATGTTCTTGGGACATGTGGTATAAGAATAGGGTGTTTTAGTTAATACTAATAAGGTTGAATCTGATATGAATTGGGAGAAACTGAGTAATGTTTTAAATATTTTGATATTCTTGGGTTTTAAAGGATATTACTGATGATTTTTCTGATATTTCATGAATATGGATTCTCAAATGATCACTCTCACTTATAATGGAGTTAATTTTATTTGAGAATGAAAATTTAAAAGTTATTTTTTTGAGATTAAACATCTTTTCACTTATTTACTGGTTTTTAACTATTCTAGAGGCTAGGAAGGGCTATGTGGTCTTATATGATGCATCTATTTTTTATTTAGGTTATTTCCTTATGAAGGGTGGTCACATGGTATCCAATTGTTCTAGACAGCTTAGGACACATGGGAAGAATTATCTGGCCCATGATCTAGATCTCATAGCTATGATGCATTATCTTATGAGTTGGTGGTATTAATTTTGTTTTGGAAAATTTAATAACTTTTTTACCATAAAATATTATGTTATATATTCTCTCTAAAAACATTTAATCTCTTATATAGGCTCTAGGTGGAATACATGTATTATATTTATTTCAATATTTCCTACACCCATAGAAAGGGTAATGTCATTTATTATTCATTTAGTTGGAATAATTCAACCCATAATGGTGCAGAATCATCTGAAGAGTGGAATATGATGGTTTTTTATGCTCTATTTCATTTGGGTTCCCATAAGAATGAGTCTGAGGTTGTTTTTTGATTATTGTGCATATGAAATCCTCTCTTCTTGAGTTTATCCTTTAGGAGCAGTATCTAGATGATTTATTATATGGAATTGCAAACTCTCTTTATAATGGGTAAACAATTGTTGAGTGGTTTTTCTCTTTAGAGGGTATCCTATGTTTCCTGAATAGAATGTTGTGCCCTTGAACATGATAAAGGATTTGATATGGTACTACAATAGTACTTAGTGAGAGGTGAACTGTAAGAACCCATATATTCTTTTTAGGTATGGATCTTAATTTCTGATGTTTTTGAGAAAAAGTGTTTTTTATGAAAATTTTAGGAGCTCACGCCGTGTACTAAGGAGTACACACCATGTCCTAGGTGGTCTCAGATAGCCATGTATTGGTCTTATAAAGGCCAAGTACATGGCCGTGTGAGGTGACCTGGAGACCGCCTAAAGAAGAGCTCAATAAAGGCCTATACACACCGTGTATCCTTAGGGAACACACCATGTATTTTTATTTTTATTTGTTATATCGGATTGGGGTCGCGTCTAATTGGAAGAACCGACTTCTTCTGGCTTTGTCTCATTTAGGAGCAATGAATATCATTGATTCTTCCCGGATCCACTGATCAGTCGTCGGTTCTTCGAATCAAACTCTGTCGTTTGTGTTGGAATCGCATCGGTGAGTTCTTCCTTCTTATAGAGCCTCATCTATTGATTCCTCCTCTTTCGTGAGATATCCTTGGTTGAATTTTTTATATGTTTTTGTAGATTTATGGTGTTCTAGGTCGATTCAGAGGATAAGGTTCAACTATATCGATCTTACAACATCGAGGTAGGTGGTTTGTGCCGTTTCGCAGTTTGTATTTGAATTATATGTGCAAAAGTACCCAATACCCTAGTTTATGGTATTGCGTATTTAGGGAATTTAACCCTGTTAATGTCTTCTATTCCTTGTTTTCTTGATTATGGGTTTTTGATTTTAAATAGGGTTGTTTACCTTGCTATGGATGTGTTTTCCCATGGTTGATCTGATATTGGTCGTTGGGTCTAGAATTTCCTGTTAGGCTGCTCTGTTTTCCATGCCTAGTGCTATTAGGATGGAGTAATATTATTTGACATGCTTGTGTTTTGCTTTGTAGCCTTTTATCCATGTAGTATTTGTGATTTACTTCGGTTGTTGAATATCTTTTGTCCACTATTTCTTTACACAGGGCTGTGGGAACCTGGTGTAGTGAGACCATAGGGGGAATTAACATTGAGGGCTTCCCCAGAGTGTCTGTTCTACCTTTCATGTTGTGAGACCATAGGGGGGATTGATGTTGAGTGATCCCTCAGAGTGTCTATAGTTATAGTTACAAGACCACAATGGGAATTGATGCTGAGTTCTTCCTCAGAGAGTCTGTAGTTTATCGTTAAAAGACTATATGGGGAATTGACAGTGAATGATTCCTAAGAGAGTCTTTTTTTGCATGATACCAAAGGGATTAGACTGTGTGAGCTATCTCAGGGGGTCATTATATCTTTATTGTTAAATGATAAGTTGACCCAGAGGGTTTAGGCTATGAGAAATTTCTCAGAGGGTTACTTGTGCATGATTGGTTGAATAATTAATAAATGTAAATTAATGTAGTTGAAACTGTAGGATTGTTTACTTTTGATTACTTCCTTTTTTATTACTTCATTCTGCATATTGCCTACTACGTATATATTCACTGATAGTTAGGCACATATCTTTGGGTGGTTTCCTACTGGGATTCATCTCACATCCTGTTTGGGTATTTCTTTTGGGCCCAAACTGATTATATTGTTGCCGGTATAGATAAGGGTAAGTTCCCTTCTACTTTAGGTACTTGAATGCTATGGAGCTCAAGAACATGGGACCAAGCTGAGGCTTACGATGCTGTTGGATTTGTTTACTTGTTTTCCTTTTTACTTTGGATTAGTACTATATTCCAGCATTGTGACTTGTTTGGATGCTTTCCTAGATACTTTTGACATGCATCATTATATATATATATATGTGTGTGTGTGTGTGTGTGTGTGTTTGTGTGTGTGTGTGTGTTGTAGTTGTTTATTTATTTTTAGTATTCCGTTGTTTATTTATTGTATGGTATTACTACTTCTCCTACTTTTATCTATTTGTTTCCACAATGTTACTCTGCTAATGAGGGAATAGTTTCCCCACTATCACACCAAGGGACCTCGCTATTAGTTGTCAGCCTCTAGTGTTTGAGGAAATGCGCTTGAGGCCATGTGACCAACCGGGTACGGGACACCTCTGGGTAGCACCTGAAACTGGGACGTTACAAAGTGGTATCAGAGGAATTATTTTATTTTTGACTTACTATTTAGAGATTATAGCTTGGGATAGGAAGGAATATGTAGTTGGTAATATGATGTGCCTGGGAGTAGCTAACTCGTGTACAGGGAAAAGCTAATTTACCTCAATTATTCCAATTTTTATGGTTTTTCAATTTTACAGTTGATTTGATTTCACCATTGGGTGATTCACATGTTTTGTGTTGTTATCGTTGATTTTATTAAGGTTCTATTTCTCTTAAAACCCAATGAGATGAGGGTATGTCATCTAATGAATCATATAAGAACTTTCTATAGATCACATTTCATGCATTCTTGTCATGTCATATAGGGTGCATTACCGATTGCATGTTGTTATGATAGATGTTGTGCTAGATATGCATGCTGTTGTGATAGACTCCTTGATAGAATACCTACTATTTGATAGGGTATTGATAATATTTAAAGTTTCTTTTGGATGAATTCCAAACTTTGGTCCCTAAGGTGTTATGGTCCCTCATGGATCAGAATTTGGCAGATCATGTTATTGATTGTACTATTATTCCTTGTGATGTACATGTATAAGATGCCAAGATTTGATTCGTGAGGAGTATGGCCCCCCACGGATCAGAATATGGAACTTTAAACATTTTTTCAGTGATTTATGGGCTTCTGAAGTAGTTTCTGAGGCTTAATGTCTGGAAAAACCAAGAATACATGGTGTGCAATGATGAATACATGCCATGTATCCTTATGCTCAGGAAGGAACTATTTTTCTTAAGTACATGTCGTGTACTGTATGTACACACCATGTATTCCTTAACCATGTGACTGATTGTGTGGGTAGAGACACGAGATTGGGAAATGTTTGGTGACACATGCCACATTCTTGGAGTACATACCGTGTTCTAAGAGTCGTGTACCTAGCTGTTTGACCAACAACATGGGTGGATGAAACTCGGGTTGTAAATGTCATGTTCTCTTCTTACACGCCGTGTAGAGTTGACCGTGTCACTGACCATTTGACTGAAAACACAGATAGTTATGACATAAGGGATACACTCCATGTCTAGGGAGCACAAGCTGTGTAGAGTTACCCAGGTAGGATCCATGTGTATAGCCGTGTAGAGGAACTCAGGCAGGGGGAAAATGATTCAAGTACACCCTGTGTCTCAAGGAGAACCCTCCATGTGTATGGGTGTTACACAACAGGTTTTGGTAGAAGATCCTAACCATGTGAAATATTAATGGAACACACCATGTAGGGGTTATACACATCGTGTATCCATGTTTTAAAAAATATTAATTCTTTCTTTCTCTTGTTCCCCTCTTGCACTTTTGAATTTCAGTCCTTGATAATCTTAATCTAAGGTGTGTGCTTAAACTTGCAGATTCATTCCACTGAGACGTCCTCCGGTTGTATGCTAGATACAGGGAAATGATCAGACACTTGACATGGTAGATCAGGGACTACCAGCAGACCCTCCTGTCATGCCTATCTTGGCACCAGCCGTTATTCCCGATATAGGTGCCAATGCACAATTCTGAGAAGGCTTCATGAGGTTTATGCAGACCATCCAAGGAGCACCGCATCTTGCCCTGTCTATGGCAGAGTTGATGCTAGTATTTCAGCAGCAGCATCCTCCCACCTTCTCAGGGGAGGGAGGACCTCAGGCTACAGAGTCATAGTTAGAATCCATGTTGTCTATCTTTGACCATCTTGAGACACCTCCAAAGAGGAGGGTGATGCTCGCTACGTACATGCTTTGGGATTCCTCCACGAGATGGTGGGATGTGATATCATAGGCAGGACGCGAGCAAGTTATGTCTTGTGATGAGTTCCATCATACCTTCTATGACTACTTCTACCCAAAGACTTTGAGGGCCGATCAAGCATGAGAGTTCATGAGTTTGGAGTAGGGTACTCTATTAGTCATGGAGTATTCTTCTCGCTTCACAGAGCTGCAGCGCTTCACACCTATTCTAGGAGGTGATGAGTTATTCCTAGAAAGGAATTTTGAGGATGGTATCAGGAATTACATATGATCTCAGGTGAACATCTTCAGGTTGAAAACTATATCTTCCATAGTCAACCAGGCGCTGATCACAGAGCACAACCTGAGGGATTCCAGAGCTATGGTCTAAGACGTTTCAGCATCCAGAGTTGGTGGTTCTCCGGCTGATAGTAGAAAGTGTCATAGAGATTCTACACATGGAGATCCAAATAGGTGAGATACATCTTCATTTATCTAGGTGGTATGCTACCATTTTGGGAAGGGTGGGAATATGAGGCCACATTGCCTAAGAGACCCAGTTGAGTGCCAATCTTGTAGCAAGATGGGTTATCTTCAGCATTTTTGTCAGTTTTTATCACCAGAATCTAGTGAAAAAGGTTCTTCTATGACTCCTTATTCAGGAGAAGGACCACCAGTTTCTCATATATATAGGAATTAGAGTTCGTCCGGTCATTCAAGCCGAGGTGGAGGTTGTGACTATGGTATCCAGTCACCAAGCTTTCAGCGACAACAGGGTGGATCAACTCTAGGTGGTCAGGCAGGGCCGCAGTATAGGTCATACTTTTACAGTGGAGTAGACCCAGTTAGAGAAGGATCTCAGACCCTCTACAGTTAGAGGTAAGATTCTAGTTGCCTCAGTTTTAGCTTCTGATATTTTTGATACAGGGGAATCCCATAGTTTCATATCCGTTGCTGTTTTGGAGATACTTAGGCTCTATATATTTACTTCTACTAATATCATGATGCTAGACACTCTATTGGGGA
The DNA here is from genome assembly GCA_963277665.1 of Viscum album. Classification (NCBI taxonomy): domain Eukaryota; kingdom Viridiplantae; phylum Streptophyta; class Magnoliopsida; order Santalales; family Viscaceae; genus Viscum; species Viscum album. The sequence goes on along the minus strand of OY728121.1, from coordinate 846,502,441 downwards.
CTAGAACAGCTAATGTACATCAGTGCAAGGATTTACCTCTTAAGGTTGGTGGGTGTCACTTCTTATGGGACCTTTATGTCTTAGAGATGACAGGCTATGACATCATTCTCAGAATGGACTGGTTAGTTCCCTTTCAGGATGTTGTCAATTGCTATCACCGTAGGGTGAATTTCCCATCACCAGAGGGCGGTTTGTTTCTACATAAGGTCAAAATGGGATGTCCAGGTGAGCATAGTGGGATCCAAGCATCATGAGTTGGGAGGAGTTATAGCCCCGATTTCTAGTCTGTATCTAGATGACCAGGGGACTTCATAGATGGAATTTCCTCCAAAAGTGGATCGTTTCATAGATTTCTTTCCAGAGTACTTTTTAGGTTTTCCTCCGAAATAAGAGGTAGAATTTTTTATTGAGCTTATGCCAGGAGTGACACCGGTGTCCATTCCTCCTTATAGGATGGATACACTAGAGTTACAGGAGCTTAAGAAGTAGTTAGATGAGTTACAGGAAAAGGGTTTCATCTGACCCAATACTTCTCCTTGGGGTTTTCCTATCCTGTTTGCGAAGAAGGCAGATGGTACCCTCAGACTTTGTGTGGATTATCGGAAGCTGAACCAGTATATGGTCAAGAACCGATATCCCTTGTCAAGGATTAATGATCTATTTGATCAGCTTCGAGGAGTCCGGGTATTCACAAAGATTGACTTGAGGTTCGGTTATCATCATTTACATGTTCAAACATTAGATATACCTCTTATAGCCTGTTAGAGTAGGTATCTATATGAGTATGTGGTTATGTTGTTTGGTCTCACGAATGCACCAATAGCTTTTATGGAACCGATGAACCGAGTTTTCCATCCATACTTGGATTCTTTTGTGGTGGTTTTTATGGATGATATCTTGGTGTACTCTCACACTTGACACGACCATGCTACCCATTTTGATATCATTTTGATTACACTAAGAGGGCATCAGTTATATGCTAAGATCTCAAAATTCCACTTTTTGATGGACTAGATTCACTTCTCGGGTCATGTTATCTTAGAGACATGAGTATCAATAGACCTAGAGAAAGTGAGAGCAGTAGTTTCTTGGGAGCATCCGAAGAACGTCTTTGAGGTATGGAGTTTTCTAGGGCTGGCTGGTTACTATTGAAATTTTATATAGAACTTTTCATGCTTAGCAGCACTTCTGATGGGCCTAACTAAGAAGGGTGCAAAGTACTTGTGGATAGATACCTACAATTCAGCCTTCTAGGAGCTGAAAGGGAGGTTGACTTCAACACTGATACTAGTTTTTCTAGATCTAGGAAAGATCTATACTATTTACTGTGATGCTTTAGGTATCAGACTGGGAGTAGTGATTATGCAGGAGGAAGGAGTCGTTAAGTACGAGTCTCGGAAGTTGAGGCCACATGAGAGGAATTACCTGATGCACGATCTTGAGTTGGATATAGTTGTTCATGATTTACACTATTGGAGAAATTATCTTTTAGAAGAGAATTTTGTGGTTTTCAACAACCAAAAATGTCTCAAGTATATCTTCACTTAGCATGATCTGAATTTGAGACAGCGAAGGTGGGTTGAATACCTTTAGTCCTTTGATTTTGAGCATGCCTACACACCTAGGAAAGGCAACACAATGGATGATGTATTGAGGAGAAGGACTCAAATACAAGTAGTTCAGGAGGCCAGTAGTGAGTGGAAGCTTATGGACATATTCTCTGAGATGTATTTGGAGGTGCACAACAGATAGAGGAAGACATTCCTTTCTATTGTAGCAGTTACCTCTAGTCTTCTGGATCGAGTGCGAATGAGGGAGTTATCAGATTCTGAAGGCCTAGTCCTACATGAGAGTGTGTTAGGAGAGGACCCTATTCCTAGATGGATAGTAGGAAAGGATGAGATCTTTCATTTTCATGGGCGTGTATGGATGTCAGTAGACATACACAAGGAGATGATGCAGGATTTTCATTCTTTAGTTTGGGCAGTTCATCCTGGTGTCACTAAGATGTATCAAGATCTACACCATTAGTATTGGTGGCCAGATATTAAGAGAGATGTTGCAGGTTTTTTCATGAGATTCTCCACTTATCAACAGGTGAAGGCGGAGCATCAACAACCAACAGGGATTTTGCAGTAGTTACCCATTCTCGAGTGGAAGTGGAATGATGTCGCGATGGACTTCATGACAGACTTAATGAGGTCACCTCTAGGAAATGATGCAGTTTTGGTTGTCATTGACAGACTCAAGAAGGTTTCACACTTCTTACTGATCAAGGTGACCTTTAGTGTTGATGATCTAGGAAGGTTGTACATCTAGAATATTATACATTTACATAGGGTTCCTCACTCTAAAGTTTCAGACAGGGATGCCCGTTTCACTTCTCGGGTTTTTCAGGGATTATAGAGGGCTTTGGATACATATGTACTTCTAAGTAAATCTTACCATTCCCAGACAAATGGCCAGTCTGAGAGTAAGATTCAGGTGCTGGAGGACATTCTTTGAGCATGCATCCTAGATTTTGGAGGTTCTTGGGAGAATCATATACATATGGTGGAGTTTTCCTAGAATAATAGTTTTCAAACAACTATTCATATGGAACCTTACAAGGATTTGTACGATAAGCCATGCCGATCACCCCTCTATTGGATGGAAGCAGGAGAGGCAGCTATGCTGGGACCTCGTCTTGTCTATTAGACCATAGAGCATGTGGAGTTGATTCAGAAGAGGATGACTAATGCACAGTCATGACAGAAGTCTTATGTTGATCGATAGAGACAAACTCTAGAGTTCGAGGTTGGAGATCAGGTTTTTCTACGTGTCACATCGAGGTTGCGACATAGGAGGATTATGAGATAGGGTAAGATTTTGTCGAGATACATCAGACGGTTTGAGGTTTTGGAGAGAGTCGGGTCGGTTTCCTATCAGTTTCAGTTACCTAAAAGGTACTGAGCTATGCATAACATCTTCCATGTTTCCCAGCTACGATGTTACTTCTCAAACCTGTCTTATGTTTTTCCACCTGAGGAGGTTGAGTTGGAGGTGGACGCATTGTTCAAGGAGCACCCTATCTAGATTATTGATCGTAGTGCGAAGGTTCTCTGTGGATGGTTTGTTCCTCTGGTATGGGTGCTATGGCATCATGGGAGAGTACAAGATGAGACTTGGGAGAGGGTGACTAATTTACGATCATAGTGGCCGAAACTGCTCAAGGATTATTATTCTTCTTTTCTACCTTGTTAGGGAAATTCAGGGATGAATTTCTTTAAGGGGGGAAGCTGTTTCTTGATATGATTATCATATAATATACAAATAAAATAAGATTAGTTTAATGTAACAATGATTATTGAATAAGTGATAGGATCACTCATAGTTAAAATGGTTCCACTTTTTCATAGTTTAACAGAACATATGTATGAGCTCTGTGATATTCATCATCTGAAATCCATTGTTCATGAACTCCACTGAAGTCAAGTTCGATCTGATTAAAAACTGATAATTGATTGCTCATTTCATCATCAACATTTCCCTCATTATGCTCCATGTGGTTTTGTTTTGAGGGATATTCAGATTCAAAATAATTAGAGTAGAACAAATAAATTTCCTCTTGAAAATAAGCTTCTGCAATTGAGCCTTCAATTGTTGCTTTATTACGTACTTTTTTCTTCAATTTTTACATGCATCTCTAGAATAGGTACATCAATCGAAACTGTACAAGACCTCCAAAATTTTCTTCATGTGGAAAATTTAATATTAAATGTTCCATTGAGTCAAATAAAGCTGACATGAATATTTTTCCTAGTTTACATAAAATTAAAACAACATCTTCTTGCAGTCTTCTTAGTGCATTTTAGTCAATTTTTTCCACAAAAATGTCTCATAAAAAATATGATATGTCTGTTATTACATCCCAAATCATAAAATTAAACAAAAATTTTAATCAAATCAGTAGAAGTCTTTCCATCATAACATGATAATCATGAAATTTTAATCCAGCAATATGACCTTTTCTGACACATCTTCCCAAATTGGAAGCATAACCATCTGGAAGTCTCAAATCTAAAATCCACTAAAATAATAATAATCGATTATCTTTGGATAGTGTATAAGTTTCTTTTGGCTTCATTAACTTATGTGATATGATATTTTCAAATAGTTTAAGTTCTAGTCACCTGAAAATTTGGGTAAGATCTAATCATGCCTTTACATTATCTTTAGTCTTACCTAGTGTATCCAAAACTGAATGAAATAAATTATCAAAACAATTCTTCTCAATATTAATGACATAAAATATGAGATGGACCAAAAAATCAGACCAATATGGAAGATCCTAAAAAATACTTCATTTTATCCAATCGTGTTCTTTCCCAAAGCCATTAATTTTCTATTGGATTATTATTGGTCCAAATGTGATGGGTGGTAACAAAGAGACAAGTTATTTTACCTATGTACCTGATATCATTATTTTAGGTTCATCACTTTCAATTATACCTTTTCGGAAAATATATTCTTTTCATTCTAAAAGGATAATTGGTTAGAAGGAATCTGTGATAACAGTAAAAAAACAAGGTTTTTTTCCATTGAAGAGCATAAACACTTTCCTATATCTCATACAATATAGACATGATTTTGGAGAATGTGTACTCCAACCAGATAATATACAATATGCTGGGAAGTCACTAATTGTCCACATTAATACATTTTTAGTATAAAATTCTATTTCTAAGCAATATCATATGTACTAACACTATTACTCCATAATAAATTTAACTCATTAATAAATGGTTTCAAACAAACATCGATATTATTTTTCATATTTCCTAGAATTAATAAGGTTAGAACTATATATGGTTCCTTCATCAACATCCAAGGAGGTAAATTTTATGGAGTTATAAATATAGGTCAACATGAATACTGACTATTGTAAGAACCAAATGGATAGAAACCGTTAGTAGAAATTCCCAATCACACATTTTGGGATTCTAAAGAAAAATATAGATGCACTTTGTTAAAAAATTTCCACAAATCACCATTAGAGAGATGCTTTAAGATTTTACCAGTTGAAATATTAGTTTTGTGCCATGACATCAATGCCGCTATATTCTGAGACATAAATAAACACTGTAATCTGGGTGTAAGTAGGAAATATCTCAACTATTTTATAGGAATCAATCCAGACTCCCCTAGTTGAGCCTCTTTATACCTCAATTTTACACATGTGGGACAACTATCCAACGACTCATTTTCACCATAATATAAGATTCAATCATTTGAACATACATGAATCTTATGATAACCAAGACCCAGATTCTGAACCAACCTCTTGCACTTATAAAAAATTTTAAGCAACACATTTCCTTTAGGTAACAGTGTTTTAACCAGAGAGAATATCTAATCAAAACAACTATTTGACATTCTATTATCTGATTTAATATCTATAAATTTTTCAACAACTTCATATTTTCTTTTCATGCACCCATGATATAAGGATTCCTCAGTGGACCTCAACAACTCATAAAACTGAGATGGTTCCAACTTAAGAGTTAAATCAATATCATCTCGAGTTTTTGTTTTTTGAAAATATGGACTAGCCACATCATGTTCTAAATTTTGAAATCGTTATGGATCCGAAACCAAATTATTAGTATCTTATTTGGAACTATATTCACCGTATTGATACCAAAAAACATAATTTGGTTAAAAACCAAAATGCAATAGATGACCTCCAACGTTGTCAAATGTGTGAAACCTCCTCAGAGCACATTTTTTAAAAGGACACTTAATTTTCCCTTCTGAAATAAATTCTAGTTTTGATGATTCAAATTCTAAGAAAGTTTCAACACCCTAAATATATACAGGATTTAAACCAGAAATGTTTGGATTCTTGCACTGATTTATCTAAGCACGATCATCTAATAATGGCTATTTTCGACTTCCTTATTCCAAATTTATCTAAAAAATATAAAATAATTAGTTTTTTTAAATAATTAGATATAAGAAAAACACTATTCAAAAAAGAGAAGAAATTTAAATTCACTTTTCTAGAAACTTATAGTAATATTTATTATTTCATAGTTATTTATAGTATTTTTTTAAAATTTATACTAATCTACACTAATTTATCATAATTAATACTAATTACCTCTAATTATTAGTAATTACAGCTAATTTATAATAATTAATGCTAATTATGAGTGACACAATTTCAAAGTAATTGGAAAAAAACTCTTTTTCTCGATGGTTTATCTCCTTGCAACTTTCTCTAACTAAATTTACTAAAACAATCTTTTCTAATGTATGAATATCCATTTTCATATGCACAATAATGAAGAGTAGTGAGGCCTCGCCATGCTCTTATCCATTCTTGTGCATACAAAAATGGATATATGTACGTCAGAATATATTTTTTATAGTGATTTCAGTAAGATAAAGTTGCAAGAAGATGAGTTGTCAGAAAAAATAGCCTCTTTTTCCCAACTTCTTATCTCCTTTCAACTTTCTCTCACAAAAATCAGTATGAAAAATATACTTTGATGTACGCATATCAATTCTAGTGAATACTAAAAATGGATATCCATACATTGGAGTAGATTTTCCATAGTAATTTCAGTGAGAGGAAGTTGTAAGAAGATGAGTCGTTGAGAAAAAGGAATTTCACTAATCCGTTGGAAATTGTTCTAATTTATTACAAATTATTTCTAATGATTGCTAATTATTACTAATTATTTATAATTATTGCTAATTATTACTAATTATTTCTAATTATTTATAATTATTACCAATTATTGCTAATTATTACCAATTATTACTAATTATTACTAATTATTGCTAATTATTACTAATTATTGCTAATTATTACTAATTATTGCTAATTATTGCTCATTATTGCTAATTATTGCTAATTATTGCTAATTATTTCCAATTATTTCTAATTATTTCTAATTATCGCGAATTATTTCCAATTATTGCTAATTATTTCAAATTATTGCTAATTATTGCCAATTATTGCTAATTATTGCCAATTATTGCTAATTATTGCCAATTATTTCTAATTATTTCCAATTATTGCAAATTATTTCCAATTATTGCTAATTATTTCCAATTATTGCTAAGTATTACAATTTATTACTAACTATTACTATTTATTACTAACTATTAATATTTATTACTAACTATTACTAATTATTACTAATTATTACTATTTATTACTATTAATTACTATTTATTACTGCTTATTACTAATTATTACTAATTATCACTAATTATTACAAATTATTATTAATTATCACTAATTATTACTAATTATTACTAATTAATCCTAATTATTACTAATTAATCCTAATTATTCTTAATTATTCCTAATTAATCAGAATAATTCCTAATTATTAATAATTAATCCTAATTATTACTAATTAATCTTAATTTTTAGTAATTAATCCTAATTATTACTAATTAATACTAATTTTTACTAATTAATCTTAATTATTACTAATTATTATTTTTTATTTCTATTTATTACTACTTATGACTAATTTTTACTAATTTTTACTATTTTTTACTAATTCTTACTAATTCTTACTAATTATTAGCAATTATTTCTATTTATTACTAATTAATACTAATTATTACAAATTAATCCTAATAATTACTAATTAATCTTAATTATTACTAATTAATCCTAATTATTACTAATTTTTACTAATTACTACTAATTATTCCTAATTATTACTAATTATTACTAATTATTAATAATTACTCATAATTATTACTAATTAATCCTAATTATTACTAATTATTACTAATTATTACTAATTATTACTAATTATTACTAATTATTTCTAATTATTACTAATTATTGCTAATTATTCCGAATTATTGCTAATTATTGCTAATTATTGCTAATTATTCCTAATTATTCCTAATTATTCCTAATTATTACTAATTATTCCTAATTGTTTCTAAATATTACTAATTCATCCTATTTATTCCTAATTATTACTAATTAAACCTAATTATTACCAATTAATCCTAATTATTACTAATTAATCTTAATTATTACTAATTAACCCTAAATATTACTAATTAAAACTAATTATTACCAATTAGTCCTAATTATTAGTAATTAATCATAATTATTACTAATTACTCTTAATTATTATTAATTAATCCAAATTATTACTAATTATTACTAATTATTACTAATTATTACTAATTATTACTAATTATTACTAATTATTGGTAATTATTTCTAATTATTTCTAATTATCACTAATTATTCCTAATTATTACTAATTATTCTTAATTATTGCTAAATATTACTAATTAACCCTATTTATTCCTTATTATTACTAATTAATCCTAATTATTACTAAGTAATCCTAATTATTACTAACTAATCCTAATTATTACTAACTAATCCTAATTATTAATAATTAATCCTTATTATTACTCATTAAAACTAATTATTTCTGATTAATCCGAATTATAATTAATTAATCCTAATTATTACAAATTAATCCAAATTATTACTAATTAAACCTAATTAATCTTAATTATTACTAATTATTCCAAATTATTCCTAATTATTACTATTTATTACTAATTATTCCTCATTATTTATAATTATTCCTTATTATTGTTAATTATTACCATTTATTCCTAATTATTATTTGATTAGTACTAATTATTCCTAATTATTACTAATTATTCCTAATTATTACTAATTAATCACATTTAGTACTAATTAATCACATTTATTACTAATTAATCACATTTATTACTAATTATTACTAATTATTACTAATTATTACTAATTGTGACTAATTATTTTTAATTATCACTAATTATTAACAATTATGACTAATCATTAATATTTATTATTATTTATAAATATTTATTTCAATTTACTACTTATTAACGCTAATTTTTACTAATTATCGCTCATTATTACTAATTATGACTAATTATTAATAATTATTAATAATTTTTTAATTAATACTAATGGATTCTATTTAATAATAGTTAATATAACTATTAATTAATACTAATCACTCATATTTGTAAAAAAATGCAAAATAGAACGATCTAATTCAAATTTTATTTAATTGTAGCTAATTAACAATAATTATAACAAATATCAAATAAAATGAATTAACTAAAAAAATAAAGAAATAGATAAATACGTTAAAACTGAATCTTTTGAAGGATTTAAGAAGCGAATATTGCTCCGATTTAAAAAAATTAACTTAGAAAAATTTTGAGAGAGAAAATGTAAGTAGAGATGGAGAAAGGAGTAGATAAATGAGTGGAATGAGTGGAAAAATGGATGTGGGTATATATAGGTTAGATTAGTTGCGAGGGGTCCCCGTCGCAAATACTAAAAAACATCGTCGGGTATTTGCAATGGGTAGAGGGTCCTGTAGCAAATAGTCCCTCCCGACGGACTATTTGCAACTAGATCCTTGCCCGTCCTAAATGCCCATTTTTTCCTGGGGGGGGGGGGTACACTAGTAATTTTTAGAAACAGAAAGGGTGTACCCACATTTTTCACATTAAAAAATGCTCCAAAATAGGCCATTATTAAGACCATGACAAGATAAGGTCGAAATATGTCCATAGAATTGGAATTTTACATGTGTTGGTTCATTTTTAACCCATATCTTTATAGTTTAACCCCACGATAAACCAAAATTTACCTTAACTATGGTTAATAATTTTTACTATTTTTACTATTTATTATGGTAGAAAATTTTGTTAGCCTTATTAGATAATGTAACTTATTTTGATTCAAAATATGAAATCCATTTTTCCAAATTGGATTCAACGAATTCGAAATTTTTTAAATTAAAATTAACCTCGTAGACGCGATGAAAAAGTGATTTTGCAAAGATAAAATGTCCAAAAGTTTAAAAAGTTTTTATAAAATAATTCAACATGAAAATGATTACAATGATCTAAATTGTAATAATTCATATATAAATAAACTAATTTTACCTTTAAACCCATTTTAATACAAAATATCACATTATAATTTCTTTAAAAGAAAATGTAGTTTTCAAAAAAAAACATTATGTTTCAATATTGATTAAAAAAATAATCTTTTCTGAAAAATACATAAATTAACCTTAAACTAATTATGAAATGATGATTTTAAAAAATAAGTTTTTTTCCAAATTCATTTTCAAGAAGTGTCAAAAATTAACTTTATTATTCTTCATAATAGAAGTAAACAAACATTTTTTTTGAGAAAATAGTTTTTTTGAAACAGATAATGTCTTTACTGAAAAATATGTAATTTTTATCCTTATGTTTTATTTATAAAGAAACATTATATGTAATATTCAAAAAAAAAATCATATTCATTCCTCCATGATTAATGGCCATGTAATAAAAGTCGTGATTAAATAATATTAGTAACAGTTTTTCACGGTTCATTAAAACTTACGTGTAATGCAACCTATCAAATAAATTTAATTTATTTGAAAAAAATATTTCATAAAGTCTCTAGGTATTACAATATTAATATTAATTTAATTTTACAAAACATGCATGAGAAACATAAATGATTATTGTATTTGGAAACATGGATACATAAACAACTGGTTCATAAGTGAACTATATCATCTCCAACTAGGTTCTTCATTACTAGCACCCTTCTTAGACATATCATACATGATACCTTTAATTATAACATGGGGAAAAGAAACATAAGAAATGGTGAGATTAGATGCTCAATAAGGGTTAAAATTAAGATATTAATAATCACTTAAGCTTGAAATGAACATAAGTTTATGGGAACACGAGCATAACATTTGGAAACCATACCATGTATAAGATAGATCATAATCACAAGTCCTTAAATAAACTATGGTAGTTCATAATACATGAATCATAAAGAAATCAATGAACATGATTCAATATATGATAACATTATCATAAGACCAAGATTGGTGGCATACATATAATCATAGACAATCATTTCCTTAGTATTCGAGGATTACTTCCCAAACTATAATAGTGGATTGGGTTCGCTCAAAAAACCATTGTTATAGTAAAGGTTCACTCCCAAGACTATCATAGGGGATAAAATCCCTTACTAAGATAGTTTTACTCCCCATTCTAGTCGGGTTTATCTCTTAAGATATCAATCATTACCCAATGCATTGGAAATATATATAATTCCAGGATCACACATCACAGATTGAAAAGCACACAGATATAAGTCATAACATCATGAAACATTCACCATATAATAAATCATGAAAAGAAATGGGTTTTATAAGTTTTTTTAATTGAATAAACCATGGAAAAGAAATAGGTTCCATAAATATTTCATCAATTCCTCACAGTATAATAGTGGAAAAGTAATAGATTTCATAAAAATCTTATAATAATAATCATAAACCATCTAGAGAAAGAATAAGGATAGTTCCCTTGGATCATATCCCAAGAAAATAATAATTAATATAAAGGGATGTTTTCATTGATTAGTATATATACCATTATAGGATCATTAACACATTCATAAGGGAAATACCCATTCCACATTGAAAATATATATTTTAAAAACTATAAAATTTATAAAATAGTGTGAAAATCCTTTTCATTTAAAATATCCTTAGAACCATATAATGGATTCTTTATTGATTGAGTGGTCATTATGGAAGAAAATTCATTTCATTTTGTATAGTTTAAAAAACATTTCCATCCTACTACTGAAAAAATTTACATCATTCAAAAAATGACACGATGATTCCTCTTAATTGTTTTGTAAAAAGTCAAACAAGGGTAAAAATTACTTTAAACAATCATTTGTGTAACATTTCTCTACCTTCATTCATGTAAATCTTGAATTTTGTTTTTATTCCCTTTAGTTTGGGTATTAATGAGGACTCTTAATTACAGAGTTATTTTTTATGGAAAATGGAAAAATATATGATGATGCATGATTTTTTGAATTAATAGAGTTTGGGTAAAAATGTGTTGATGGTTTTGGAGATTACTCTTTGGTTTAAGGTTGAGTTGGGGGATTTCTTAGGTTTCCATGCATGAAATTGTCTATGTGATATTATTAAAGCAAATTCACATCATGTATGTAATTAACAACATGATTTTTTCACTTGTAATAATCCATGAAACTATTTTTTAACATGAATGTCTTCAATCCATGAATTAGGACCACAACATGAAATGGTTGGGATCAGGAATTTATACACAAGGTAATGCATTTTTCTATATATATAACACTCTGGATATTCATATCATTAATCAAGGATTCACATCATGAATTCTTTAGGTTTAATGAGTGAATATATTCTAAAGCATGAAAATTATTTCATTCTTTGTGCATACTCTTCTCTCGAACCTAGGGCTACTATAGGTGATTTTGTGGAGTTTTCTACCCTTTTCAATATCACATAATGTCATTTGATCCCCATTGAGTTTTCTAACATTAATTTTCTGCCTCTCTCCACTACCCCTCTTTGGTGGTGGTATTATCACATATATTACGATGTAATTGAAGTTTATCTTTATTATTTATGATATAGTATTTCCTTGTATTCATTTTTTCCATCATTATTTGTTGGAATTTCTATTGCAGGTTTTAATTAGATCATTGATTAAAGGTATGTGGTTCGATATGATTTAGCATTAAAATTTAGACATTAATTTTATTTATTGGTTTTATATGAGTTCTAAATGATTTAAAAACCAAAATTTTAGTTGATTTATGGCTCAATTATGAATGGTTTAGGAGATTGTGAAACCCCCCAATTTTAATTGTATTAAAATTGTAAGAATGATTTGAGATTGACTGAGGGATTTATTTGGAAATTCATAATTAGTAAAATGGATTAAATTTAAATATTATTTGAAAATCAATGAATTTATAAAAACCTATGTTTTGGTTTTGAAATGATAAAGGAATGTTTAAAATACAATGTACGGAATTTTTTTGAATTGATTTTAAATGATTAAATTTCTCATGACTGATTGACTGAAACACATGTTTTTCAGGGTTATTAGTTGGTAATTACGAAAATAACTCTAAGATATGGCCCCTTAGAATTATTTTGAATATGAAAACTCTAACATTAACATATGGAGACATGATTTTATACTATGGGAGGTTGAGCCCTGATGGCTTGATTCGTGGGACGTGTGCACACATTGATCCAAGATCACTAATTGAGTAGTGTGAGGATACTTTTACCAGAAACTAACATACTTTATGGATTATTACATGGTGTTATGATATGTTTTATTATATTATTACATTCCATTTAATATTGAAATATGTTATTCTTTTTAACTTTTTTATATAATATTTTTATGTAATATGTTCATTTAACCTTATTTTGATATATCTTTCATCATTTGATTATGAAATAATGTTTTTTTTAATATTTAAATTCCAAGACATGTGATGTATTAATTAAATTCAATGAATAGTTGGTTTAATTGTTATGGAATTGATTATGGAACACTTGGTGATACCCTACTTGTACTTATAGCTCACACACTACCTTTTCCTTTGGCCATTTATATATTACCTTACCATGGTTCCATGAAAAGGAAAAGATCCAATTGAAGGTGCTAGATTTTCTAGATCCTTGGGATCTAGAGTGATGGAGGTGACTAGTGGAGATGTTATTCACTTGTTGCATGGGATATCTCTAAGCTTTTTCTTTGGAAAATGTTATGTCTTTTGATGCTTCACTATTTGGTTTTTGTTTTACCTTTTAGATTCTAGTATATTTTCCCATTGAAATGTTGAACATAATGACATATATCTTTTTTTTCACTTTTTTGGAATAATTATTTCCCTCATGATTCATGTATGATACCAGGTTCTTATCTTCTATACATGAGGTATAGGGACACCCATCATGCCATGTTAGATTCAGCTCTGGTATTATGGTACTAGGGTATCTAAGCTGGTTTGTGAAAATTTCATTACAAAGGTGCATGTTATGCATATTTCTTTGATATTGGTATATAGTTTGGGTTGTCCTAGTAGAAAGTAGGTAGGACTGATTGGACTTAGGAGGCATTTGGGAATGTGTTCTTGGCCATACCTCATATAAATTATCCTAAGTCACCATAGATGATTGGTAAATATGACACGAGGAATGTTTTTATTGGAATCTAGTATTTTCCCATATTTTTATCTGAGTGTGTTGAAATCAAAATCCTGATTTCTGGTTGATGGAATTTATATTCCGGTATCTCTTGTTTGACATGTTGTACTGTGTATCATCGCTAAAATATTCAATATTGTTTGCTGATGTTTTATAACATCATGCCTCTGAGAATAATATTTAATAAGACACAGAAGGAAGATGTTGGTGATCCATAGTAGGAGAATACTTCAATGGACTAGAATCTTGTTGATATTGAGGTGGGTGCTATCCATTCTTTTGGATAGGTTCCTGAAACCATTCCCATTTAGACTATGGTAGTGGAACCTCAAAGGGATGAATCTATAGATTGTGATCAAGAGTTTATTCATCAGAAACCAGTAGCTTTTTAAGGCTCTTATGATCCATAATAGGTATATGATTGGTTTAAAAATTTAGAGTTTATTTTTCAATTCATCAAAACATGTGATTTGATTAAGGTGTAATGTGTAACCTTAATGCTTGAGGAACCTAGAAGGGGATGGATATATTCTATGGTTATGGTGAAGAATAATAATGTTCTAGAGTGGAATTAACTTGGGGTTTTTTTCACTGATCATATATATATAGAATCTATGGTATTGGAAAAACACTTGGAGTTTCTTAACCTCCAACAAGGTGATAGGACCATGACACAGTATGTGAATTGTTTTGTGGAACATGTTCAGACTTCACTTGAGGTTATATCCAATGAGAATATGAGGGTTCAATAGTTTGATATGGATCTATTCCCTGATATTCAATCAAAATTTTTATTGATGTATCTCACTTCATATGTTGATTTTATGGATAGATCACAGATGGTTGATCTCAACCTTAATGGAATGTTAGGGTTAATTGGTGTTCTATTTTATCCAAGAGGTAGTTTTTTGAGTTCCTTTAAAGGAAATATAATTCCTGATGAGTCTCATATTTTTTATAGACAATATGAATCATCAAAAACTCCTGTATTTCTTGGAAGAGTCCCTTTCACTTTCTTCTAGTGTGGAACAGATGGGCATTCGAAAAGGGTTTTCACTAAGCACCAAATATATGTAGTTATTATGGCCGCAGAAGACAGCTACAAAAGTTCTTCCTTTTTTTTCTTCTCCACATAGTTTCATAAGATAATTTTCACCTCAAAAATGTTATGGTGAAATTAGATGTTTGGAGATAAATGGTGTCCCAACCAAAGGAATCCAGAACAAAGCTTCTTCACACAGTGGACAAGTCTTTAGAGAAAGTTGATGCGAGTCAAGTGACTGTGAGAGGTACCATCTTAATAGATTCATCTTTAGTTACTAATTTATTTGATATTGGTTCATATTAGTCATTTATATCAAATAATATTGTGATCCTACTAAATATTTATTTAGAGATTTTTTTCTTATGTGATTGATAACACTACACCCATAAGAACAAAGAGAGAGTAGGGTCTTTAATGTCCTACTTTTGATTTCTCTTTTTTAGATATTTATATTAGATATAATTTTCGGGTTCATGACTTAAAACCCCTTGAAATCATTTTTTGGATGGATTGGTTGATTTTTTATAAGCCTTTTACTAACTATTATCTTTGTCGGGTCTCCATTACTGCGCCCTATGCAGTTTTTTGTGTCTTTTAGATAGAATTGGACCTAAGGCGAGGTAGATCTGGACCTTCCTATCTATATTTTTGAAGGGAGGTATTAATTTTTTCTATTGACATGGGGTGAGAATCATTTATTTTTTATGATCCTCCAGTTTTCATCATGTTTCTCAATGTTTTTCTTTTGATTTCTCTATCTTTCCACCTGTAAGAGGGGTGGAGTTTTCGATTGATTTAATACCTGGTACTTAGCTAGTGTCTATTCATTCTTACCATATAATATAAGAAAATTTTAATGAGTTGATATCTTATTTTGGATGATCTTCTAGAGAATTGTTTTATATTCCCAATTATTTCACCTCGGGCGGCTCCAATACTTCTTATGAAGAATGGTGATGGAGCACTTCATTTATATGATGATTATAAAAAAAAATCAAGTCATCGTAAATAATAAATACTTTTTCCCACTGAATGATGATTTTTTTTGAAAAATTTAATAGGTAAAAGTGGTTCCCCAAGATTGATATTTAATCTAGTTATCACCAGTTGATAGTTAATGAAATTTACATTTAGAAAATATCCATCATGAGAAGTTATGACCATTATGAGAATCTTGTAATTACATATTGTCTAACCAACTATCATTCATTTTTTATGGCTTTTATGACCATGATATTTCATGAGTACCTTTATTCATTTAAAATGGTATTTATAGATGAAATCCTAGTTTATTATAAAATCGATGAAGACTGTGTGCTTCATTTGATTACAATTCTATAAATCATGAGAAGTCATTGACATTACACAAAGTTTTAGAAATTAAATTTCTAGATTTTAGAAGTGATGTTTTTGGGACATGTGGTATCATAATAAGGTATTTTAGTTAATAATGAGAAGGTGGAAGCTAATATGACTTGGGATAAACTAAGTAATATTTCCAAGATTTTGATATTCTTGGGTTTTGCAAGATATTACTGATGATTTTTCAGATATTTATTGAATATGGATTCTCCTATGATCACTCTCACTTTGAAAGGAGTTAAGTTTATTTGGGATTGAAAATTTCAAAGTTATTTTTTTGAGATTAAACATATTCTCACTTATTTACTAGTTTTGACTATTCTAGAGGCTAGGAAGTTCTATGTGGTCTTCTATGATGCATTTGTTTTGGATTTAGGTTATGTCCTTATGAAGGGTGATCACATGGTAGCCAATTTTTCTAAATAGCTTAGGCCACATAAGAAGAATTATCTGACCCATGATTTAAATCTCGTAGCTATAATGCATTATCTTATGATTTGGTGGAATTAATTTTTTTGTGGAAAATTTAATATCTTTTTTTACCATAAAATATTATTTTATATATTCTCTCTAAAAATATTTAATCTCTGATAGAGTCTCTAGTTGGAGTACATTTATTATATTTATTTCAACATTTCCTACACCCCTATAAAGGGGAATGACATTGATTATTCATTTAGTGGGAATAATCTAACCCATGATGGTGCATATCTTCAGAATAGTGGAATATGATGGTTCTTTATGATCTATTTCATTTGGGTGCCCATAAGAATGAGTATGGGGTTGTTTTTTGATGATTGTATAGTTTACCCCTCTCTTATTTAGGTGATCCTTTGGAAAAAAAAAATCTAGATGACGTATTATATGAAATTAGGGACTATCGTTATAGTGGGTAGACCATTGTTGAGTGGTTTTTCTCTTTATATGGTATCATATGTTTCCTGAGCTGATATGATGTGCCTTTTACTATGATAAAGGATTTGATATTGGATTACAATAGTTCTTAGTAAGAGGTGAACCCTAGAAGTGTGATGATGTTCTATGATATGCAGTGATGATTCTGATATCCATGTATGATATGAGATATTTAAGACTTTGTTTCTTATTTTTATACCTACCGACAGGTCAATGATGAGCACTAGATACCTTTAGGATTACCTCATCCACATCCAGTGATGACTTGGAAGAGAGATAGGATTTCTAATGACTTTGTGTCTGGGTTGTCACACACCCCTCAAGGGAATAATTCTATATGGGTTATAATCAATATCTTAACCAAATTGGATCCCTTTGTACCCATTTGAGATAAAACAAAATTTGAGGACTTCAGACGTCACTACATGTATTTCTTGGAGTTCCATCTGCAATAGTCTCTTATGGTAATTCATATTTCACATATCCCTTCTAGAGAGGCCTCTAGGAGGGCATGGGATCCTAGGTATGTTTAAGAACAACATATCATCTATAGAATAATTTCTATAGAGAAAAATATATAATAATTTATGAGGATATTATATGTTGTTGTATTAATGACACTAGTGGATCATGGGATGATTGTTTGGGATAAGTTGAGTTTTTTTACTACAAAAGTTACTAATACTATATCAAAATCTATAGTTTTGTGGCCTTTTATGGATAAACATGCAGATATCTATTGTGTTGGTCAAAGATTGGTGAATATTCCTTGGTCAGACTAACATTTGTTCAAGAGATGATTATAAGAATTCAAAAGATTCATCGAAGAATGTTGAAAACACCGATCTAGTATAAATACTATTTTGATAATCATCTATGAAAATTTTAATTTTTAGTGGGAGTTAAGTGGTTATTTATATTTTTACCTCATTTGGTTTACTGTATCTAGGAAATAGGGAATTCTTAAATTGAGGATTGTGGAAACATTTGAGATTATTGAGTGAGTGAGAAAAGTGTCATATCACATGGAACTTCCACCATAGATAAAATATATCCACAATGTGTTTCATGTATTGTATCTTCGAATGTATCATACCAACCAAACTATTTTTTCATCTAGGAAAACCTTGATGTTGATCATGATTTATCCCTAACTTAGAATCTAGTTAGGATTTTTTAATTCTGATATAATGTTTCCTCATGGGAAATGTTACATTTGTTACTTGTGATACATCAGTGTGGTTCTAATTTTCATGATAATTTAGAGATTGAGAAACTATTGCAAGAACAGTGGCCTCATCTCTTTGATATGGAGTCATCCTGGAAATATTTCTAGAGACAAATAGTGGTTATAGTGGAAAGGTTGTAACAGCTCATTACATTATTTTAGGTACTTCTTGAATCTTGTTTTAATACACATTTTTTTGGGTGAGTTATGGGCCTCCCAATTATGGAGAGATTTTTTTGGGGAAAATGACATAATGTTTGGGGATGTATGTTTTTTTAAATTAATTAGTCTCAATATAATTTTTTTCAATGTATTTAGAGATTAATCCTTGGGTCTGGGCTAAGTGGGATGCTTTTTAGAGTTTTTGTGCATGAAATTTGTTGTGTTATATGTACATGACATATTCATGTCATGTATTTAATTCACAAATTGAATCTGTTACTTGGTAATATCTATTTAATAGTTTCATGAAATGATTTTTTATAATCCATGAATTGGTTTCACAAAGTGAAATGGTTGGGATTGGGATTTTTAATCAAAAGCGGTGCATATTTGGGCTTATAAACCACACAGTATATTTAATTCATGAATCAAGGATTAAAGTAGTGAATTCCATGGGTCTATTGAGTTTTTGATGCTAAATCCTGGAAATTATTTTATTCTTTGTGCAGTCTCTTCTCTTGAACCTAGGCCTACTATAGGTTATTTTTGGGTGATTTATACATTTTTCGATTTTTTGGGTTAGTTTATGATCCCCTATGAGTTTTCATATTTTCTTTTATACCTCACTCTACTAACACTCATTTTAAGTGGTATGATATCATATTTTGTTTATGTAATATGATTTGATATTGATTATTTGTGATTAAGGATTCCCCTGTTGGTCTACTTCACCTTCATTATTCACTGGTGTTTCACATTATAGATGCTGATTTTATTTATAATTAATGTTAGATGGTTCTATATGATTATCCCTAATATTGAACTCATATATTTCATGAATAAATTGAAATGAGTTTTTGAATGATTTTAAAATCTTGTATTTGAGATGATTGATGGATAATTTTGGAAAATTCATTTAGATTGTGTAAACCACTGATTTCAATGGAATTTAAATTGTTGGGAATATTTGAGATTAATTTTAAAATTGATTTTGAGTTAAATGGATTAAATTTAATGATTATTTGAAAAGGTATGAATTGATGGGAACCTATGATTTGTTTTTGAAATGTGAAAGGAATGTCGAAAACTGAATGGGGGAAATTGTATATTGAATTTATTTTAAATGATTGATTTTCCCAAGATTTATTGAATGATTGAATGAAGAACATGTGATCATGGGGAGTTAGTGGGTATATTGGGAAAACCAAAATATGGTATGACCCCATGCACTATAACGATGATGATAAATATACATTAACACACTATCACATTATATTCACCTATGGGGATTTGAGTCTTGACATCCTGAGTCATGGTACGTGTTTACACATTGAGCCAAAATAACTGATTGAGTAGTGTGAGGGTCATTTTATCAAAAAAAATTACCACATGTAATATTACATAGTTTTCTCATATGTTTTATTTGATTATTTCATGCCATTTATTGTTGAAATATTTTTTCATTCAAAATTCTTTATGTAATATTTTTTATAAAATTTTCCTTCATACAATTTTTGATATATCAACTATCTTTTTATTATGAAATATTTTTTTTGAAAAAATATAAATATTATTCCATAACATGTTTTATTTTAATTGAAGCCACATTTTATTTAATTTTTATTTAATTGATTACTTAACACTTGGTGATAACCTACTAGGATTTATAATTATTACACTACCTATAACTTTTGTGGGAATTTGTAGATTTCCATATGTTAGGACCCAACAAAGGGAATTTTCCACCTAGATGTGTTGGATTTTCTTGAACATTGGGACCCTAAGTTATGGAGTTTACTAGTGGATATGTGCTCCACTTATTATATGTGATATGTATGATTTTATACCTTGGTAGATGTTACGCCATTTTATAATGTACTATTTGGGTTTTTCATTTTTTATTTGATACTGGAAATTTCTCTATTTGGAGTGCATATATTACTGACTTGTATCTTTTATCTCATACTATTTTGTGTCATAAATCTCCCCCTATTGATTCTTGTATTGTTAGAGGTGCTAATCTCCAACCCTTGAGGATCGATAATTCCCTTTAAGAAATGTTAGATTCGGATCAGGTATTAGGGTACTAGGGTATCTAGGATGGTTAAATAAAATTAAAGAATAGTAAAAGTATTCTTGAAAACATTTTTAAAAAAAATTTATATGTAAGAGAAAGTATTTTCAACTGAAGTGAGACATAAAATTGTCTTTTCATAAAACTATTCCTTCATACACATGAGTTAATAAAGAAAATAAAATGAAACTAAAACATTTATTCATAAGAAATAACTATAGGATCATAAAATTCATGGAATTATTAAGATATATTCAATAATATTTCATCAATATAACTTAATAATTAACAATCTCGATTAAATAATGACATCATGACATAAATTTTTTACTACATAGGTAACTTTTTAATCATAAGACACATAAAAGAAACAACCATAGATATGAATTTTTATCCTATTATTTTTATGATAAGAATCATAAAATATATTCATGGGAATTATATAAATTACATTAATGAAACAAGTGGTAAACATGTCATGTGTCTCACAGAGGTAAATGTGAGATGAAAATCTGGTACCTTGAATTCCACTTTTGTTAAAATAATAGTAACCTTTTATAAAATAAATTTAAATTTATTATACATATATAAAATAATCAGGTACATACATATAATATCATATATGATATATTTATAACACTCTAACACCAATTTATCAATAATTATTTAATAAAATCATTGTTTTTGTGTGTTAATTATTTCATTTATCATGAATGTTTTATTTCAGTAGTTCATGTACTTTTACATTGATCACAATTTCATAATCACCAAAATATTAATAATGATTAAAATATAATATGTATTAATTATATATATAGAGAGAGAGAGACAAAGTCCTTCATAAAATTTAGAGATATAAAAATTTAATTACCACATTTATGCAGACGGTAGGTTTTATGTACGCATGAACACATTTTTTTCTATCAAAAGATAGAACAAAAGAAAGGTAAATATTCATTCACCTTTTATGAATAATTATTATATCAAATATGTCTTATATAATCATTATATCTATACTTATTACCATCAATGTAAAATGCGAATAAAAACCCAATCACATCATTTCACGGATGTGGTAGTCCACATGTACCCACGAGCGATATTGTTGTTATCTAATGGAAATAATGGTAAAAAGGTTGATGTGACCATATGATTCCAAAAGTATAATTATGTCATATTATCATATATAAGCATTGAACCCACTATAATAAGCATAAATGAAATATATTGTACTATAATAAAGTGTATCACTATGTGGAGGCAGTAAGTTGTACATATGCATGATCGATACATTCACTTAAAATTTGATGGGAAAGCAGGTTCATAATCATGATTTCATAATCAAAATTATATTTAATAATATTTAGGATATTGATTATATTATTTTAATAAAAATAACATTGACATGTAGGAGGTGTAGAAGAATTAAAAAATATTTATTGGTTAAGGGAATTACCTATTCTTTAAAAAAACTCCCTTCGATCTCCTAAAAATGATCCTAGGGTTGGTCTTTTGGGAAGGAAAAAAACTATATAATGTGGATAAGAATGTTAATAATGTATTTATTAATTGGGTGGTTGAGCTATATGGCTCATATTGTTGTAAGGAATATAGAGGATGGGTTTACTTTTATAATGAAGGGAGAGTTCACACTTTGAATTTATTAAAAATTAAATATTATAAATTAATTATCAAGAAAAATACTTTAAAAAGATAAAAATTTAAAAAAATGTTTCTAGTGTTGAAATAACATTATACAATAAAATTTATACATGTTTTGTGTCCTTTTAAACCTTATCATTTTTATTAATCTCTTTGTCAATTATTTTTGACTTTAACTGCAGTAACAATTATTTTATCAATAAAGGGTAAATAATCTCATCATAAATGTAAAATCGACTCATAAATGGACCAAAGATGTTGTTTTAAATAATATTACACAAATATGGTGAATATAATATTTTAAAAAATTTAAAACCATTTAATAAAATATTTTATTATTACTAAATATCATTAATGTTTATTTTGGAACTATTTATTTAATTTCACTTTAATTACACTAATAAAATAATTAAATTTGAATATAATCCCTTTAAACATCACTAATATTTTATATTTATTTAAAAAAAATCAGAACTCTATAACTCACTCAAATTATATTAGTTTTTATATTATTAATATAATTTATTTATTTTTCTACTAATCGAACAAAGACTGTATTCATGTTACGCATGCATTTAAGGAAAATATTTAATCACTGAAAAATATAAATAAATTTACATCATGAATATAACTTCATTATTTATATAATTACTATTAATATTCATTCATATCATGCCTTTTCCACTACGTAAACACATAAGATATATTTTAAACTAGGTGAGTGACACTTTGTTAGTTTCATTTTATTAAATATTATATAGGTCGTTTTCAGGGACACAGGTCACTTAAACAATTAAATTTCAACTCTAATATGACACTGGTCTAATTCCATTCATCTAATTATAATTTATATGAAATATGAGGGCTTTAAATCTTAGTTTTAACCAAGATTAACCTGATTAACCCTTTAATGAGGTGATAAATTTTACCAATGTTACTATTAATAATCCCTAAAAATAAAAGAGACCTATTTACCAAATATGAACCTACTGATTACAAATATTTAATCCCTTTAATAAAATTTAATAACTTTAATTGGATAATTTTTTAATATAAGTTCACAAAATATGATGAAAACCACTTTTAGAACAATGTTGTTCTTATGCTTAAAACTAAATTTATTCTTATTCGATGCATAGTAAAAAATTTAGATGAATCTCAAAAAAAAATTTGAACAAATAACAGATTAATTTATTTAAAATTATTCAACAACAGTGAATAATTTAATTCAATATGATAAACACACATTGCAAACATAATTTTTTTTCTTCAGAAAAACAACTTATTTAATTTTAAATTAGATTTTATTTTCATTTCTAATTGATTGATAACCAAATAAATTTATTTAAACATATATAAACCATATTTTATTAATAATTTATATTGACATATTAACAACCTCTAATCTAATTGATAGGCGATGGCTATCATATAATAATATTTTTATAGTATATTTTGGTTCATTTAAACTCATTGTTGCATGTAACACAAGATATAAAAGAAATAATATTATATAAAGAGAAATATATTCTAAAAACTCTAGGTTTTATACTATTTCTTGTGAATTATTCCATTTCAATAGTCTTTTTTTATAACTATCATTCTACTGAATCACTCCTTGATTTTCCATATAATACTTTCATGTTTAAATGTGTTTTTCTTGACTCAAATGTTTTTCTTGATTCATAGTCACACCACATTGACTTTATTCATTAAATATTGAACTATCCTACCTTATGATTTTGTTATTCTTTATTTTCATCTTAATTTATGGGGAAATTTTTTCTCATAGAACTCTTCTTCCTGAATGAATCTATTTCTTCCTGAAAAAGTAATTTTGATATGAATAATTCCAATATCATTTAATAGATTTTATTCTGTGTCAATACATTCCTTCTCAACAATTTTATCCTCTAATTTTGGGGAAGATAATATTTATTATTTAACATTATTCTCATAATTTTATTTACCTCAATTAAAATTGAAAAATTTAATACTCTTTTTATGATGTGGGTTCTCAAATAATGATATTTCAAAATATTAAAAATGGGTTTCCATCCATTCAAAATCAAAAATTTTATCTTTAACTCCATATTATTTTGATAAGACTGTGTATTTTTAAGGATATTTTCTTTTTAACTTTTTATAATAAGGTTTCAAAAAATATAATCATTCACTTCATGAATTTTTTTCTCAAAGTAATTTATACTTCATCATTTATATTAATTTTTAAAAGGTTTTGTGATGAATTCTGTATTTTTGAAAATTATTTTTCATCCAAGGATTATCTCATATGAATTTTTGTATTAATTAACCTATATATGTTTTTATTATATGATAAATTTTTGGAAGATTATTCTTTTAATGTCTTATTATTTCTTATGTTCATATTTTGTGATGTTTTTGAAACATTTTAGAAACTCTTTATTTTCCCATGGGTTCATTAATATTTGATTATGGTTGTTTTTAAGTGTCACACATATGTATATTTAATGATTTTTAGGTTCCACTATCTCCCTCTAATGGACTGGTTTAATCTTATATATTATAAAATATTCATTCATGGAAAAATTGAGTTTGTTCACATAGGCATGGGAATTATGGTTTTAATAAAATTTATAAGAATAGAAAAAAAATATTATATTCACATAGGTGTAGAAATAGTGGGTTTTATCATAAACGTTGTCATATGGTTAGGGTTGTTCTAAATTTCAACATTACATATCACATTCTGTCAAAATTTCAAGATACATTTCATTTCCATAAAATGTAGCCATTTTAGTATTACACATTATTTTTAAAGTATTTTACACTTTTATGTATTGCTAATGTGTTATATGATTTTTGAGAAGTGTTTTGATCCATGTAATATCTTTAATTCTTCACTAATGATCTCATTATAATCTTATACTACACTATAATGTTTTATTATTATCATCTAAGGTATTTAGATATTTTATTAAGATATTTTTATCTTCTTCATGATCACCTTCTTATTTATGATCTAACACATTTTTATATGTTTTCCCTCTACAAGTGTATGAGATCTCCCATTTCTTACATTTACATTACCCATTTTATAATGATGGTTATATCTTAGTATATGGGTAGAAATGTTCTATAGGGTCAATATTGTAACGCACTAGACCCAGATGCCACTGAAAGGTTCCCCAAGCTTGGTGGGTCACATAGCCTCATGCACATCTCCCTTAATGCCAAAGGATGCTGAATAATAGCAAGAGCCTGGGTGAGTCTGTGGGGATACTATGCCCTCATTAGCATAGTGTAGCATAGTGGAATATCAATATCAGATATAAATAGTGGAAGCAGTAAACCATGTAATAGAAGTATACAATAGAAGAATTATAGTATAAACAATCTATAAATCATTTCATATGAAAAATGATGATATAATTCACATGTTTCTAATAAAACAACCAAAATAAGAATACAAGTTAGATGTATAATCTATATAAAAAAAGTAAAAAAAAGGCCAAAATAATCCTAGTAGCATCACAAGACTCAACTTAGTCCCATGCTCTCCTGATCCTAAGCAGTATATCAAGTACCTATATGAGGGTGCTTTCCCTTATCGACACCTGAAATAATATAATCTATTTGGGTCCAAAAAATGAACCAAATAAGGTGTGAGACCAAATCCTAGTAGGTAACCAACCAAGGTCTATGCTAATCAGTTAGTGAGTATATATAATAGGAAATATGCAATAAGAAAAGAAAAAATCAAGTAAGAATTCAAAAGTAACATCCTACATACTCTGGTTTTCATTCACATTCATTTCATTTATTAATTAAATTGAATTGAATCTATAAGTCTCGAGATTTGGCTCAAAATCAGCACCCCCCTTATAACTAGTAGGTCAAAATATGTCTCAAAATGTTATCTAAACATGTACAAGTGAAAATCAGATCCACGATTTTGTTTCGACTTGGAAGATGCATCATAAGATATTTCATTTATAATTTAATTCAGAACCTGAGCCCATCCTTGAAATTCCTAAGTTGGAATTCAAGTATCACTCTGGTTGAAATATCCATCAACACCCTACAAGACCATCCCTGGTGAACCTTTTCAAAACCTAGTATCGTTCTAGGTGTGATATACATTCTATGACATCTGAGTCCATCTTTAGTGGTCCTATAAGGAATCCACAAGTATCACCCAATAAATATAATCAAATTTCCCTTAATTCCATCCATGGCATCCCTCACTTGGATCCATGTATCACTCGACATATAAGTCTATCCTCAATGAGTATATCCATGGAATCTCTCAATGGATCCTTGTACCAAACAAGGTATAAAGTTCAATAGTCACATGAGTCCATCCATGGAATTCTAAAGTGAATCTATGTGTCACCCAAGGCTATTATCATTTAACCATTTCAATTACATTTAAACATTCCATTTTACATGATAAGGTCAAAACCAAGAGCATCTATTATCAAACTCACCTCAAGGGGGTGACTTAATCATTTTCCAACCAAATAAGGCTTGGAATTTCATTAACTCACGTGGGAATATCTCATATAATAATAAACACATGTATAAAAAACTAATACATGGATTTAACATCATTTAACTCACATGGGAATATCATAATATCAATATTCCCATGCTTTATCAATCCATTTCATGGAATGGTCTCAATTAACTCAGAAGGGATAACAATTCAAAGGCCATTCAAATACTCTAATGGTTGTTTTTAATATAACAAGACTAACTAGACTATCAAGTTATCACATGGATTAATTATAATATAACTCACATGGGAAAATACATAATTAGAGCAATTCAATCCATAGCCTTAACTTTACTCACATGGGAAAAGTAGTACAAATCCAACATGCTTAAAAAAGTAATGACATACAAGGGTCAAGGGAAATTTCAACCATCCCATACCCTTTAAACAATTCAATTAAAATCTATCAGAATTTCAATTACATTAATAATAAATTCCATTTTTAGTAACCCATGATAGGGATAAAGGCATGCCTCTTAGGCATCCAAGGCCAAAAACCATAAAGGATCATTAAAGGAAACTCACCCATGGGGTGGTGCTTAATCAAGGTACACAACCTATAACATGCATAATCATTCCTATTCAATTATCTAAACCATGATAGGAAACAAATGGGTTCAATTCCAATTTAAGGAGACACCCCAAAAATTGGTGTACGACACTCTGAAAAATATAAACGATTAGACTTTCAACAAAAAATAACACGACCACCTACCTTAGGTTTGTGCAAGATAGATCATCCTGTATCAAGCTCTGAATTATCCCAATTTGGAAGAAATATGAAGACTGGATGAAGAATGGGAAATTAGGGAATAAAAGCCTACATCCAAATAGCATAGTCGGTTACTAGAAGAATCAAGAAAGGATAAAAAGGAATCAAGACCTTACCACTATGGATCCAAGGAGACAAACCGCATTCAAATCAGAGATCGAACTATGAGTAGACCTGAAATACTACCTTAGGCCAATATGTGAGTTTTCCACATGAAGGAGATACTTTATATTTGAATAAAACCTAAAAATGGGTTAATATAATTTTTTTTTATAATTTAGAATATTAAAAAACCTACACAGTAGGGATTTTATAATTTATCTTCATGGTTTGAAAAACCATGTGGAAACCGTGCACAACTTCTTATAGACTTAGGGAATAGTGCATGGTTATCCCACATGGTTTATAAATCGTACAAAATCATGCTAAGACCCTCTGTAAAAATCTACTAAAATTGCAGACCAGGTTGCACGGTTATGCACCTCCTCTTACAAGGTTTCCTCAAACCGTTTGGCTTGTAATCCTCCACTATCCAGCCTCACATGGTTTAGCCATACCATTCAGCCTACCCCACACGATTTTCACTAACTATGAGTCAAGCTTAAAACACCAAAACTTTGGTTTACAGGCTCCGAAATAGCTCCAGAAACCCCTGAGACCTCTGTAACCTCAAAGGGAACTCACATTAAGCCATACATAAGCATTTAAACTGATAATTAATAAAAAAACTCAAGACTCGTACCTCAAAGGAGAACCAGGTTCTTAAAAATATTATAGATAAATGTTTACATGTTTTATAAAATAATATTTTTATGAAGATAATATAAAAAACCTAATCATTTAGTTCATTGGGTTGTGTGACTGATTGTGACATGTATTAAATAAATCACGAAGTTAATTTATTATCAATTTTATGATTTATTTATTTCATGATTATCATGGGTGTCTTTAGTTTGTATCAGAGAAGGGTTTAGTTTTTTTATGAGATCAATTTAGTTACCTTTGGTATTTGGGTAAGATAAACTTAGTGAAAACTAAAGAGATGAGTCTATTTATAAGATGATATCCATAGATATTGGTAATATGTGGAGATAATGATTTTCATATAAAAACATCCATGTTAATATTCTATAAGTTGATACAAGATCTAGAATAGTTATATCTTGGGATAATAAACCCTAATAGGGAACATTGGGTATTAACTCAACAATGAAATAGTTCATGAAAAATAGGACAAACTAAACACATGGATTGAAACTCCCATGATATATTATTTCGTTAATCATATTATCCTTAAAAACCATTACAAATTATTTTAATATGTAAATAACTTGTTTACTTATAAATCTAACCATGTATAACCATGATTAAAATATAGTGTTTCATAGGATAATGTAGTCACAACAACAATGAAATACCCCTTATGAGTTTATAAATTCTTTTTATGTACATTCATTAATTTAAGTACACTTATTCCCAGTCAACATTTACTCAATAAAATAGAGGGAACGTGAAATAACTAAGATAACAATTGGTGACATTGGCAATGTGTAGATTTTTTCAAAGGGTAACCTAATGAAAATAGGGAATAAATAATATTTTTATGGAATATACTACCACAATTTTTATTTTTATGGGAAGAAACCACAATTGTGTTGAGCTTATAAACTCTCAAAAGTGGGAGAAACTCACTCTTGAGTCAATTATGATCAAATATCCACCCTCTTTTAGAATATCTTCAAATCTAATAATTTCTATATTGTGGGTAAATGCAATGGTAAATATTTTTTTTTTCTCTAGTACTATGACCATGAGAAGGTTTTTTTGGTTGTCCAATATTTTTGAAAATAAATCTTACTAGTAGTGGAGTCTCAATAATAATACAAAAGAAAAGGAGTACATAAGATCTATGGAATGAGAATATTTCAAGAATAAATTTATCACTAGGTATTTTCAAATGATTCTTTACACAAAAATTGAGTGTTAATTATTGGAATTGAATAAAAAATGAGATAAATTTATTGGATAATATAAAGAAATTTTCACCAGAATCATGATGTATTCCTCTGGTTTCATCTCTGATACCTAGAGAAAAATTGATCTCTTTTTCACCGGTATACAATTTATTTTTTGAAGGGTTTTATCCCAAAGTGATATAAGTAGAAACATATAGATTGATTGATGCATTATTAAGTTCGAGATATAACATCTAACTTCTCAATATTTTGGGTAAAATAAATAGATTACAAAGTATCATGGAATCATTGATGATAAGGCACATGGTGAGAATAAAGGAAAATTTCCTATATGAAATAAATGTTGGAGAAAGCTCCTAGGTAACTATCTAAATGGATCAAGAATGTGTTTTATATGTGGTAATGTAGGGAACTAATCCTAAAATTATCAAACTAGGGATAAGGATCCAATTAATGAAACTCTAGATAAGAAGGTCCATGAAAATGATCCAACCAAAATACAATGATTCAAGTGTAAGGATTTAAGAAATGATGTGAATCAATTTCTGAAAACTCCATCCAATAAATGAAACAATCCCCAACAACCTCCCAAACTTAGGGAACATGTGATGGTATTCTAAATCACTAAAACTAAGTAAGATCATGATAACAAAGAAATCATAGGTACACATGATCTCTTTTATATATCTTCTAATACCTTATTTGATTCTATTTTATCAAAATTTTTAATATAAAATATGTTTTATAAGAATTTGGAATCACCAACCACAAACAATGGATATTGAGCTATTAGGAAAATCCCTAGTGGAATATTGATTGTGTATTGGATTTACTAATATGATTTGATTGATAATTATGGGAGTATTTTTTCTTCATATGTAATTATTAATCCTTTGGTTGAATTTATTATATAATTGGGTTTGGATTGGATTTCCATGCATATAAAACATATCAAATATCAGGATAAGAAAGTCTCATTTCATATCCCAATTCATCTAATAGTAATGTATTAACATAAGGTTTATTATAAACTCCCTATGGAAGTAAATTCTATAATATGACTGATAATACCCAACAAAGAGGTAATATTTTCTCAAATTATTGGGGAGGAAGTCAATATTGATGAAATTCCTACTGTATAGGAATATACTAGTGTATATCTTAATGAAATTCATGGTCTTCCCTAAGTGAGTGAGGTTGATTTCTCGATTTAACATATACCTGGATCTATTACAATCACCAATAACTTTTATATAACGGATCCCATTAAATTGGAGAAGTTAAATAAGAAACTAAAATACAATTTTATATAAGGATTTTATATGCCTCAGCCTTCACCATGGGGTGTGATGATCCTCTATGTCAAAAAGAAGGATGTGTTGATGAGTCCATTAATTGATTGTTGTGAGATTAATAATATCATGATCACGAACATGTAACCTCTACCACATATTGATGATATATTCTATCAACCTATATTATATTGATACTTCTTGAAAATTGATCTTAAATATGGATATCATCAGTTAATGGATAAAATGGAGTATATTTAACCAAAATCATTATGTACAAAATACAAACACTAGGAATTAATTATAATTCCCATTGTAATTAAATATACCACTTTCATAATTAATCTAATTAATAGTTCCTTTAGATATTACCATGATTAATTTGTGTTTTTATTTGTAGATGATATTCTTACTTATTAAAAGTGTAAGGAAGAGCGTGTAAATTATTTGAAAATTGTGTTTATGGAATTGATAAAGGAGAAACCATATTATTTTTTTAAATTTGATTTATAGATGTATAAAGTACTATTATTGTGTCATGGAATTAAAATATAATTCACATTAATATATCGATCAAAGTTGGATGTTATCGAGTAAGGTCCTATAATGAAAAATATAGTCGAGATCCATAATTTTTATGGGTTAGTAGGATATTACTGACGCATTTTTACAAATTTATCATGACTATGAAATAAACTATCTATATTAATATATAATGTAATCAAGTTCCTTTTTATAGAGGAATGTGAATAATGTGTAAGAGAGCTATAGAATATATTGGTCATTTCATAATTATATACATTAACCTATAGTGAAAAAAGGCTTTTAATATACAATGATGCTTTTAAAAAGGTTTTGGGTTTATCCTCAAATTGAATTTTAAATTAATTCCCTATTCATCACATCAATTAATGTCTAATTAGATAAATTAATCGATGTACAATTTAGTGAAAGCAATAGTGAATCTTTCATTGAATATTTAGAGACATTATATCTCTGGGGAATAATATGATATATATACTAATCATAATATATTGAAATATATTCACATTGAAGGAGCTAAATATGAGAAAAAGGATATATTTCTAATTCATAAGATATTATGACTCACATATACATTACCATCCGAGGAAGGAAAATAAGGTGGCTGATTCTTTGAGGACGAAATTCTAGGATACTCTCTCTATGATGAGTATTGAAAAATTCCCAATACTCATGGATTTATAAAGGATGAATCCTGAAGTCATTATGGGAGGATATTAATCCTATATTTACCAATTGAATTCTCAACCTTAAATTCACATAATGATAAAATAATACTATACTGATGACGTAAATATATTGAGAAAGGTGATGAATATTCTAATGATCAACTTTGTTAAAGATGAAGTTATAATGTTTTTAACCTAGATATGTGTCCTATAAAACCCAGAATTGACAATGGAGCTTTTTTATTGTGAATATTTATCATCATTATCAATACTTCCAGGAAGTATAAATATAAATAGATATCTAAACCAAAGATATTAGTGGGATAACATGAAGAGAGAAATCAGATAATATGTATCTCAATTCTTGGTATGATATCAAGATGTTGTTGAATGAAAAAATTCTAAGTGTATGTTTTAAAAATTACCTATTCTAGTATGAAATTTGGAAAAAATCTCCATGGAATTCATCATAGGTCTCCCCAAAAAATTTACTAGCCATAATTATATTTCAGTTGTAGTCAATTTCATTTTAAATCCATGCATTTTATTTACATCAAATAATATTTTTCCCTTGAACAATTCCTCAATATATACATAAGTGATGTAGTAAGGTTACATAGAGTACCATTATCTATTATATCTAATCAGGATCCAAGGGTTACCTCAAGGTTATAGGAAATTATTTATAAAGAATTTGAGGAAGGGATGAGTTTTAAAAGTGAATATAATCCTCAAATAGATGCTATATTCGAGTGGAAAATTCAAGCTCTAGAGGTTTGGATGAGATATTGTTCAATGGATTTGAAAGGATATTTGGATCAATATCACCCCTGGTAGAGTCATCATATAATAAAAAATTACATTATAGCATTTAGATGACACCATATGAGGCTTTTTATGGGAAGAGGTGTAGGAATCCAACATGTTGAGTTGATATTAGAGAGATGGAATTTATTGGTCCTAACCTAGTATAAGAAATTACATAGAAGGTTCAAACTATTCCTTAAAATAATAAAGTATCACAATGTTGATATAAGAGTTATAAATATGATCATAAATTTGATGTTGAGTTTGATGTTGAGTTTGATTTTGATGATAATTTATTTCTTTGAATATACCTATGGAAGTGGGTTATGGGATTTGGGATGATTGGGAATATGATCCCTAGACTATCAATTAACATTCCCTCCACACCTATCTCACATTCAAAATCTGTTCCATGTAACACTTTTTTTCTAAATACATATAGATCCATCACATGAATAAAACATAGAAGTTGTATAACTGGAACATGTAATTTCATATGAATTACAACCTATGTTAATCTTGGATTGAAGAGACACATATATGAGGAATAATACCCCCATATAAGAAAAGTTCTATGGTGAAATAATAAGTTTGATTTTGATATATGAGATCTTTAGGATGTTTTGAGAGAAAATTACCATCCCTTCTTTTACTCATTATATTAAATTTTAAGGATGGAATTATTTTTATGGGGGGGGGGTGGAATGTAAAGATACATGCTTTTAATTATTAATTTTTCTTAATTAAATACCATATGAGTAGCTTGTCTTTCATGTAACACTGAACTATGAATAAAATTCACATCACCTTAATTAAATTATTATATATTACCATTATTTAATAGAAAGTATGTTGGATGATATCAATATAATTAATCACTTTATAAAATCCATATAAAAGTTTATAATAAGACAAAGGTAATTTTATTCTTAAAATATATATGTTTCTTAAAATTGTTTTTATGTGTCATGTGTTCTTATATTAAAATAAATTTTCACAACTTTTATAAATTGAATTATAAAAATTGTTTTCAAATTTTTAATCAATAAGATCAAATTATGTAATTTAGTAAATTGATTTTTAGACATAAAATTAATTTTCCATTGTCAATATTAGTTACAATGGTAAAAATAATATTTTTAATATAATAATAACTTTCTAAATATTTCACATCTTTTTAAAAATTAAATAATTATTTGTTAAATTAATACCCTTACATGTTTTTTAAGAATATATATAAATTAATTTACACTCTTTTAATTTTTTATACCAATTTTAAATAATATTAAAAACACATCATAATTAAAATGTCATTTTTTTACAAAAATAGTTTTCTACACATTATATGTTTTAACATAGATGTTTATTATCTCAAAATTATAAATATAATTTTGATAAATGGACCAAAATATAAGATTCATCAAGTATTAAATTGATACAAAGGGTCCTATCGTAATTTTAGTAATTAAAATAATTACCATGGATGAATTTTTAATCACGACTAATAAGGGTAAAAGTGGGTAAATAATGAATCCTGGATTTTTAATAATTAAAATGCCACCTAAACCTTCTAGAAATCCATTTTAATTTATTAGATTAATACCTGCATGTATCACCTACCATTTCATCATCTAGTTAACCAATCCCAATTAACCCACCTAACACCCACGTGATACCATTATAACCCTCACCTGTGGTTCGTTTCCATAAAGTGCCGATTTTTTCACCTATAAAAAGATATCATTCCCCCCCCATTATATCATCCCTGTACACCCCAAAATAATTTTTCACAAATTTACCTTCACACTCCATATCTACATACCTCCTAAATAGTTACTTTGGTTTTATGGTGTCCTTTGATTCCTTAAGAAGATGCATAGTAATTTAAGTTCTTCCTTCATCATGTTATTTTTTATTCAAGTACTAATTTGATTAAATCCCTATTTATTTCCATGTGAATATGATATCATGTGTTCAAAATAAAACATGTAATCTTGAAATGATTCTATACCAAATTTTTATTATCATTCTCTCTCATTAAACCCATTTCATGATCCCTTTTGTATAACCGTTATACTGTCAAAATCACTCTTATATTCTCTCAAACATCATTTCAATTCAAGAAATTTCATTGTTATTTGGATCTTGATTTAAATTTAATTATTATTGGACATATTCATAATAAATACATTAATATTATAATGATTCCCTATTGAATAATTCCCATCTCATTTAATTTTTTTATGAATAATTCCCATCTCATTTAATATTTTTTTCTTTAATTTCCCTATTTTCTATCCCACAAAATTAATCCTATATTTTTTAGAAAATTAATATATATTATTTTACAGGATTTTCATAGTTATATATTCTTATTTTAAAAAGGAAAATTTAACACTCCTTTTATGTTTTTGGTTTTCAGATAATAATATTTAAAAATATTAAAAAAATGGGTTTCTATCCATTCAAAATAAAATGTGTTAACTTTCAGTCCTCATTTTTTGATATCCTTTATATCATTTTATGAATCATTTATTTGGAACTCTTCTTAAGAAGGTTTTAAAAGTGTAATATTTTTCTTAAAGAATTTTTTTTCATGAATGTATTTAATAAATCATCTTTTATATCAATGTTAGAGTGAGTTTGTGAAAAATTATGTATTTTCAATTTTATTTTTCCTACAAGGTTTTTATCTTATGGAGTGATGTTTTTATTATCATATATATGTTACAATGAAATTATTCCTTTTGTAAAATGATATTTTTGATAAGTTATGATTTTTTAAGTTAATGTAATGTATTGTGTTCAATTTTTTTTAAAAAACTAGTTCTTTTTTACACAGGTTCCTAAGATAGTATCATGGTTTATTTTAAGTGGAACACATATGTATGCATGAAGATATGTGGGGCCACATATAATCCACCAATGTGTTGGTTTAATATTACATATAATTAAATAGTAATGTTTGGACATAATTATTTTGTTCACAATGGTGTGGGAATGATGGGTTTCATAACATTTTTAGGCATGGAGATAATATTTTGTTCTCATAGGTGTGGGATAATGGGTTTTATCACAAATTTTTTCATATTATTATTGTTGTGAAACATTTCCAATTTTTTATAACGTTTAAAAAAAATTCATGATGAATTGTATTTCCATGAAATTCCATGTTTTCTTAAATTTTCCTTTTTTTAAATGTATTCTACAATTTTATGGCATACTAACAAGTTATATGATTGGTAAGATCTGCTTTGATCTATATAATATATTTTATGATTATATAATGACAAATTTATGATATTATGTTACTCTAAATTGTTTAATGATTATCATCTAATGTCATTTTAACTTTAATTATGATATTTATGTGTTCCCCATAAAATTATTCATGTTAACGATCTAAAAAATTATGATATTTTTTACCTTACTAAGTGTCAAAGGTCACACCATTATTTGGAGTCCATTCCCCTTTTTATAAATATTATTATATATTGTGAGATTTCTATGAAGGGTCTAGATGATCCTGATTCTGGAGAATTTATTACAGGTGTTATAAAATAATATGTTTAGGTGCCTATTCTTCATAACTGTAAAACTTTAGGTCCTTAGGTTGGTTGACTATTTATGATATTAAATACTTAAAAATAATGAGGATGATTTATTATTTATGTCCTGATTATCATGGGATTATTTACTCCCTAAGTATAGGGCGTATATAGGTCATTTTTTGGAGATGTTTTAACTAGTAAAACCACATTTTTGTATGCTTGTGTTATCTTCCCCTCATCTAGGATCCAGATTTGGGTGGTCAAATCTTCTGTACATGGGGTCTTGATAATTTATTAATCATTACCAATACAGGGTTTTTGTGCTTGTAATATAGTTCTTTTTTAAGTTTATTTAGTTTTTGATCTTATTATGTCTAGTTTTTCTTTGAGATTGTGTCATTATTTAGTTTGAATTGGTTCACTTGGGTGTTTCATCTTTTTCTCCCTTATTAGGAGCATATGGGGTTTTAAGATGGTACTAGTTTTTTTGGGGACCCTATTTGCATCTATATTGAGAATATAAAGTTGATTTTGGGATTCATGTTTATTCATATAGTATAGTCTAACATTGATTATGAATATTGATACATTAATTGCTCACATTTTTTCATCCCTTGATGCTGGTTGGGGGTAATTTAATTAGATTATTATGGTTGGTTTTTTTGATGGGTTTCAATTGAATCTCCCTTGAAACTCTTCATTGATTTTTTTTGGAATTTGTTGAAGGTTTGTGTTCTTACAATGGTAACATTGGTTAACAAACTATTAGTGACTCTATTATTTATGGTGTGTGGTTTTTGGAAAGTTATAAAAAAGTATAGTAGTCCAACCGAGTTGTAACAACATATGTAATGATAGAATAATTTCTTTTCATATTTATTAGTGGTATAGAAATAAATAGATAAATTCATTATAAATTTGTTTTGTAATTCTTAAAATAAAAAAGGAAATAATTTTTATTAGAAAAAAAATTAATTCATATTTGAATTTAGCATGTCAAAATAATTATAGTATGAATTTTTTGAGAATTTTTAAAAAATATTGACTTTTATGTTAATATTAAAAAATAACAATTTTTATTGGAAAATTGTTTTTTATAGTAAATTATTTACAAGGTAAAATTATGTTTTGGTTTAGTATTAAATTTTTATTAATTTAATTTAATTTATTATAAATAAATTATGGTTTTCAAAATGGATTTTATGTTAGGTCAAAATATTAAAAAGATATACAAGAGATGATTGAATTGTTTCTTTTCAATAATCTTAGATAGATTCTAACTTTAATCCTTCTTTGTGATTTATGATCATATACAGTGTTATCTTATTTAAGTAAGTTGAGAAGTAGATAATCAGAGAAGAGGAAAACATCAATTATTATAGTGGTTTAGGGCACAAAATCCCCAAGTCTACTCCACCAAATCTATCTCGACAAGCTTGGTGATTTTCACTCAAACATGTCCTCTTATAATAAGACCTTAACAACTTAGTACAGGTAGTCGACACCATTACAATAAGGATTGTATTGGCCTTCTAGTTCATTTACAAGGAACTATAAATCCATTGTTTCTTATGAGAATCTAATAATTCTTCACCAACATGAATAATTCTAACCATCCAATACTCTAATAAATCAAAAGAGTTTGATTTGATTGAATAAATAGATTCTTTTTCACCATTGTAGCAACAACTGGAAAAAAGTGAATCTTCTTATTAAAAGATAAATGTATTAAAGAATGAATAACATTGAAGAGATCTCAATTGAAAATTATCTTATAATAAAGATATCAATAGAAAAGTATTAATAGTAATAATTAATTAACTACTTCACCCAGCATAATATTGAAACATGTAAGAATCCAAAGTGGTGATTCATTTGAATAATAGAGATGCTATTTTTTTTATAGAAAATTTGTATTAAAAAAGATATCACACCACACCCTTGAAAACAAAAATAATCTTTATATTTTATAAGATAAACATGGATTTTTTGTTGAATATATCCAAGAATAACCCCAAATAAATCACTATCATTTTAATCATTCAATAGATTTTTAACTTCCCTTAGCAATAGGAATGATTTAGTCCATTGAATAAATTCCTTTGAATTAGTCTTAAAATATCTTTAAATATATATTTACTTTTGGGGAGACCATTATAGTAAACATGAATAATACGTTTAATTTAAAACTCTATCATTGACCATTTATACATAGGGTTTTGTCACATAGCAATAAACTCAAATAGTGGGGTTGATAACATATAATTGTTTACAAAATTAGGGTTGATGTATCTGACCTTTTATTCATGAAACGTAGGGTTCTTTCCAAATGTAGGGTTATTGATCTAAACCATTTCATCTGAGTAGGGTACATGATCCATAATTTTTATTCCAAATATAGGGTTTCCAATCCATAATTTATGCTTACATTATTAGGTTATGAACAATGTTTCTATAATACATTCAAACACACCAAAAATTCTTAAACAAATATTTTATTTCATAAATAATATATACTTATCAGGTAGTATATTTCTAAAAAAGACTTAAATTAATTTCATCAGTAAAATAAAAAAGGTTATTTTTTATCATCAAAATAATTAAGATTCATAGAGTATTGTGGAAATTATAAATTCCCAAAAAATATCTCCCTTTTAAAGGTCACAAAACTCATAAAACACAACTTATAGAGAATATAATATTTTTAAAAACAAAAGAAATAATATCTTGGAAGAGATAAAAAATATAGTTGGAATTTAAAGTTTATTTGTATACTAAATACTTAAATTCTAATTATATTTAGTTAAATAATTGTTTAATATCAAATTAATATTGTTGTGTTACCCAATTTTCTCCCCTTATTTTTTATATAAAAAAGAAAGCAATAGAAAATGATTTAAAACACATTCACTGTAGAGAATAACTATGAATGAATGTTATAATAGTCAGAGACAAAATTAGTATGGGGTATGGAAATAGAAATGGAAAGAAATATTAAGAATCTAATAAATAAAAACATCATAAATAAAATAATTTCATTTAAATGATGGTTTTTATCACAATAAACATTTTTTTAGAAATTTCAAAAAGTAGGATTGGATTAGGGTGAAGGTTCTTATTTAGAAGACATGTCAGAATCTTGAGAATATTGGACCTCCTAATGAACATCCTTTAGCTATTTAGTTAGTCTTTTGAAACATTAATTAATTATATCATCCCACTTTCTCATCAAAATATTTGAATCTTGTCATAATTTAAAACTTTCAAATAAATTTAATTTCAAAAACTCATGAACATTCTCTTCAGATTGAACACACTATGAGAGAATTTCCCATAATTGATTGAGAATATGTCTTAAACTAGGTTCACATGATGTTAATTTATAAACTAAATTTCTTTAATTGTCAAACAAAACATTCACAGGTGCAATATTACATTTAATTTAACAAATTGTTCCATTCAAAGAAGAAAAAACATTAGTAATTTATTGAAACCTTATGATTACATTTGGATAAGTTTGAAGAGAAAAAGTTGGTTATATGGACTGAATAGTAAAAATACATAATGATTCAAATTTACATCCCAAATATTTCATTAAATATTCAAAATATTTTTTAAGATAGACTCTTCTTTTAGTTTTCCAAACTAATCTTCCATTTCTCTTTGAAATGCATCAAAATATCTTCTAAAAATTAAATTGTCTCTGAGTGTTTCATGTTGAATTTTTATTGATTCCAATACATATATTTTAATAGTTGAACTTCTCAAATATACTAAATTTTTCTTTTTAGTATCTAACTCACCTTTAAATTTTGAATTATCCTCCTTTATCTTGTTGAACTTGAGTACTAACTTTTCAACTTGATTACCAAGAGAATCATATGATTCTTCACCTTGATTTATAGATTGTTATCCTCTTTCATACAAAACTAAGGATTTACCTTTATCTTTATAAATTGAAGAGGATTATATATTGTTAATAACATATGTCTTATCTCTGGTTTTTTGAATCCTGAGTTTCTGCATCTTGAACTTTTGGACTCTGATATGCAGGTCCCTCTATTTTTCTAGGCTAGGTGATAGGGGCCTCATTTTTTGGTACATCCAAATGTTATTCAAGAGATTTATGAGAATCTATTTCGTCTTTTGTATCAGAGACATCAT
Organism: Viscum album; assembly: GCA_963277665.1. Lineage (NCBI taxonomy): Eukaryota > Viridiplantae > Streptophyta > Magnoliopsida > Santalales > Viscaceae > Viscum > Viscum album. Next base: position 846,461,539 of record OY728121.1, on the reverse strand, counting down.
ATATGATTGTGAATCCATTTTTTTAATAGAATCCTCTACTCTAGATTCTACAACTTCTTCTACACTTACATATATTGATCAAATGGATTTTAAATTTTTATACCCCCCAAGTCAATGAGAACAACTTCTTATGGGTCATCATCACTAAATATTAACAAAATACCTTTTATAGTACTCCAATGGAAACATATTTTTCTCAAAATTACATCATTTATAATACTATAATGACACCTAATGATTACTTCAACATATGGATTTTTCTTCTTTTAATAAAAAAGAAGATAAAAAATCCTTCCATATGGATAAAAAGGCATCCTTTCCTCTATCTGAAAATTGTGATAACTACTAGAATTTTAGGCTATATCCACAAACCTATATCAATGGTTTTATAGGTCTGTGGCTATATCTTATTTATAGCCACAATTCAATTACTGCTCTGTGGCTAAAATTCATGATTCTTTTTTTTGTTTCAATACCCATCGGGATCCTCCCCTGATCCTCCCACCGTGGCACCCTCCTCACCCAATCCATCGTAGTGCCCTCCTCCCTCGATCCTCCCACTGTGGTTCCCTCCTCCCCCAATCTGTGACCCTCTCACTATTGTTCCCTCCTCTCCAAAGACCTTTCTCACCACGATTCCCTCCTCCCCGATGACCTCTCTCACCACAACACTTACCCAATGCGGCCACTCCGCCAACGCTACTCCAAGACAACCGCCCCACCTCTTCTGGCGTGCCTCCGACATGGCTACCCCACCTCATGGGGATCATCCTCTTCCTCGTCCCACTGAAGGTATTTAGCGGTTTCACCCCTCAAATTTCACTCATGTGTATTTTATAGAAATAGTTACTCCATATTCTTCATCATGGAGTCTCATATATCATTTGAATCATCATGGTCAACTATACATCAAACTCTAACTCGAAATTTGGAATAGATAAAAATTCTTCTTGAAATTATAATCACTATAGTATAGTGTATAATTCCTAACTATTTTGCAACTACAATTCTTAACATGGTTTCCACTATGGAATGACCAACTTTTTCTTATTCCCATTTCACTATATTTTATTTTGTTCCATACTATAATATGGGCTTCTGTTGTCTTCAAATATTTATTTAGTAGGTATTTCTATCATATCATCTTGAATCACAGAACATACCTCATGATTTTTTAATTTTAATTTGTGTAATAATCATCATTAGATTTATTCATATGATTGGATGACTCATATTCTCCATCCAATGACCCAAACGCAACTTTTAGTGACACATACATAGTAACTTGCTAAGGATTCATATGAATCATACACACAGGTGTACACTGTATCGTTCTTTTTTCATGGCATAAGTCTCTCTATGAGTATCTTGATTCTAGGAATCATTATGTAATTTATTGTGGTGTGGTGGATTATTCCCTTTTTCCACATGTAGTGTATAATCACACTGTTATCATCACTATGGAATGGTCATCATTATCTAACTATTTTACATATACCCAAATATTCTTCTCTATAGTGTTTCATTTGGATATCATGATATTAATACATCCTTCAAATCAATCATTTCAATGCATTAAAATACTCACATAAAAAAATAGTCCATACTCTCATTTCATAATCACCATAATCTTGTATAAAGAATTACTCAACTATTTCAGAGTGGTATCAATGTTTTTAGTGCAAGATTATCCTTATAATTGAGGTTGAAGATGATAAAGACGATGTCATATCATTTAAAAATTCCACTCATGTACATGTTTAAATAGGTTGATCGGTACCACACTAGGGTTTTCCCTTATAAAAAATGTCACTCCATTAGCTACTCGATAAATTCCAATATGGATCGGTACTCTCTCATGGACCTCTATGCCGACCCGCATAAGTGAATGCCAAGTACCCCTCACCCACCTGCACCTTGATACCTGCACTTACCTATACAGGCTATCTACATATTCACATATTCTGGTCTTAACTAGAATCCATACTTTAAGCTTGGTTGTTGACTCCTTGATTCCTCATTACTTGATTCATGTGATGGCATATAGACCTATCCAATTTTTTTTAAACACATCAATTTTCATTTTTCAAATACTAGTATGAGTAATATAGCACTAAGATGAAATTTAATAAACCCTTTAGTTTGAACTCTCTCAACTTATTTCAAGAATATTTTTATATAATCTTCTATACTTATTATGATTATTAAAAAAGGATGGAAGAAACTATATTTCACTTCAAAAAAATTTCCATAAGTGAATTGATCTTAAGAACTCCAATTGTAAAACATTCTTTAAACTTTCACAAGAACCTTCCAAAATTCATATTTGTATGAATTATTGACTATGAAGGATTCTCAAGAAACACCACCTCAAGGGATTATCTCCTCCTTCACATCATCAGGATAGATATTTTCTTCAGATGTAATTTAGAATACCATTTGAAAAATCATACAAATATGGTTACATTTTTAGATATTGAATTATTATTCTAGATTAATTTTCTTTATTTGTTCTCTATTTGAGAACAAGAATCACCTTTAATTCCCTTCATGGTTAGCAGAAAAATAAAACAAAAATGATAAAGGAATAATGTGGAACCTCTTTTAAATCCTTAGAGTGAGAAAAAAGGCTAATAATTGATTCTCAACCATGAAACTATTTCTTTTAGTACTCTAATTTTATGTAAATTCTTCACACTAGATTTTCTATTTTTCATAAGATTCTGGGGTAGAATGAATTCTCTTCTTATTTATTTGTATGAGATCTTATTTTTAACATGTTCCATAAAATCACATACTTCACTTACTACATTCTTCATTGTTCTCAAGATTTCATCTTGGGTTGGTGAAATTTTCAAGAAACTCTTTGAGTTTTGACTAGTCTTCTTGAACCTCCCATAAAACATTTCATGAGTTCTAGGATTGTTAACTTTTGATAATACCTCACAAGGGTTGTATTTTCCATCATCATATAGAATATAATATTTTCTTTTAGCACTTTCTTTATGTTGTTCTTATTTAATTTTTTTCCATTTCCAAATCATCCAGTGATATAAATAAATAATCACTTCTTTGGATTATTCATGCAGATTCTTGAGATTGATTTTTTCACATCATTTTCAATAAATGTAACACTTATCTTGAACTTATTGGACATTCATTAAAGTTTATCTTTATTCTATTTCTTTTTCAAGGATGACTCACCATTCTTTATTGGATTTTTTGATCTTTTATCATTATTTTATTTTGATACATACTTAGATAAACATGAATCACACAAGTTACCACTAACGTTACATATACAATAGAGATCTTCAAATTTTTAAAACTTGTTTATAGTATATAGTTTATTCCCTTTCACCTCTAGTTATTGCCTTATCTTAGGCTTAATACCTCGCATTGATGGATTTATCTAAATTTAAGTAAAAGATATATTATGCCAAAAATTTAATGCATTGTTCCAAAACCTTTTATAATACTAGTGATGACGTTCAAAACTTGTTTTTATTTTATGAACTCCATACTGCTGATATTTTTTTAGATCTTACAGTATACCAATTTTGGGAATTCTTTTTAATTGTTTGGGCTCGATATAAGGAAAACCAATTCATACACTTACTTTCAGAAACCTTGGATAAAGTAGTCTATTTATCTTAATTTATCACTATCCAATTTTGTATAGGTTTTTAGTTTATTCATACATTATGTACAAAAATAGATTTATTATCAATACAATTTTTAGATGTGGTTAGTACATTTCTTTTTTTAGCTGTTGAATATTGATCATTAGATGATCTCAAGATGTTTTTGGAACTTGTTGTAGAGTTTTTTTTCTAAGAGTCTCCCTATGAACAATGCGTGGAACAATAATTCTTACAATGTCTAATAAATACCAACGTTGAGTTACCTCTATATTTTTATGTTTAACTTTAAGCTATAATAATTTCATATTGAATATTCTTCTCTCATCATCAATTGTTTTTATCTTGTATTTATGGGGTTCTTGATTTTATCAACTTCATCCTCAAGAATTTTGTTCTTTTCCTATAATTGATGGACAAACTATTTAATCTTATTTTCTTTGACCTCCAATTAATTATTCATGACAAAAAATACTTCTTTATATGTATGGTTCCATACTTACGTCCTTTTCAAGTATTTTTCTTTCTCTTGGATTTCATTCAGCAAATCCATCTCAAATTTGGAGTACTTTCCTTCAAGCTTAAAACTCCTTTTTTGTGGCCTCTATTTGATTATTAATGTTTATACATTCAAGCTCATTTTTGGCTAAGGACTTCACCTTCATCTCTAATTCCTTTTCAAGAAAATTGTCTTATTCCTAAAATTCTTTAAGGGGATAAAAATAAAAGAAACAACATATTTGGGAAATATTTGTTAGATTTAATCAAAGTAAGCACATGAATCTGTATATTACTTGTTAAATAGATCTTTGAAAATATAGTCCTCACCACTTTTTATTGATTCATTAGAGGAACTATCATGATAAGAATTTACAATTACATCATCTTCATGGAACGAATCTAATTCACTAGAAGTATAAGTTTTATTCATCTTCTTACCATTGTAATTCTCATCCAATTATTTAACATTCATGATTTGTTAAGTATCATCATGATATTATCATGATGAATTTGTATTTTCTTCATTTATTCCCAAGAGGTAAATCTTCTTTATCATTATCATCTCCTTATTAATTTTTCTCTTTTAGTGTGAGCTTTATTTAACTTTAGCTACTTCCTTAGTTGGTCCTTCTTTCATATCAACTTGAATCATGGAACATACCTCGTGATTTTGGAATTTGAATGTGCAGCATAATCATCATCTAATTTATTCATATGAATGGATGACTCATATGCTCTATCCAATGAATCTAATGTTACTTTCAAGGAAACGTATATAGTACCAGGATAATAACTCGAATGCACACACATACGTAATATTTTTCTTTTTTCATTGAATAAGGGTCTATGTGAGTCTCCTACTTTTGGGGTGGGCCAGTGTATAGGGGGAAGGGAGGGGGAAGGGGGTAGGGGCAGTGAGGGTACAAGTGGGGGTGAAGGGTGGGTGGGGGAAGTGGGGGTGTAGGTGGTGGGGGTGTAGGGAGGGTGGGGTTAGTGGGGGTGGGGGCAGTGGGGTGCATTTGGGGGTGGGGGAGTAGGGGTGCAGGTGTGGGGGCAGTGGGGGTGCAGGTGGTGGGGGGAGTGGGGGGAGTGGGGGTGCATATTGTGGGGCAGTGGGGGTGCAGGTGTGGGGGGCAGTGGGGGTTCAAATGAGTTGGGTGAATTGTGGGGGAAAGTGGGGGTGCATTTGGGGGAGAGTGGGGGTGCAGGTGTGGGGGTTTGTCTGGGGGGCGTTGGGGTGTAGGTGGGGGTGGGGGCAGTGGGTGCATTTGGGGGTGGGGGCATGGGGGAGTGGGGGTACATGTGGGGGGGGGGAGTGGGGGTGCATGTGGGGGGGGGGGGGTAGTGCGGGTAGTGGGGGGGGGGTGTAAAGGTTAGGGGTAGTGGGGGTTCAAATGAGTTGGGGTGAAGGGTAAGGTTGGGGGTAGTGGGGTGCATTTGGGGGGGAGTGGGGTGTAGGTGTGGGGGCTGTCTATGGGGGGGTAAGTGGGGTGTAGGTGTGGGGGGAAGTGGGGGTGCAGTTGGGGTGGGGAGTAGTGGGGGGGGGGTGGAGGTTAGGGGGGCAGAGGGGGTTCAAATTATTTGGGGTGAAGGGTGGGGGTTTATTTTGGGGGGAGTGTGGGTGTAAGTGTGGGGGGATGTCCGGGGGGGTGGCTATAGCCACGGTTTCACAAGATTTATCTATATGAGCAATATGCACCTGTTTTATTACTTGTTTGCAGTTAATAATCATGTGATCACAGTATTATTTCAGGTATCAATAAACCTGATGTTCACTTTGTGATTCGCCATTCCATGCCAAAGCCTATTGAAGGCTATCATTAGGTTAGTTTTCCAAATTTATATTGATGTTTTGTTTTTAATGCTATGTCCATAAGGCTAGAGTACAAAATTGTTTGTTACATCTAATCCAAAATCTATAATTATCTTCACATTCTCCAGAAGTGTGGTCATGCTATTAGTGATGGTCAATATTCATCCTATGTCATGTTTTATAATTATAGTGATTATGTAAGTTAATCTGTCCAATTTTTTATTTATTTTTAAGAATATTTTTGGGCATTAATACTTAATATGGTGCAGGGGAAGGGGTTTCTAGGGGGTCATTGTCCAGGTGGGTGCTGTTCGGGGGGGGGGGGGGAATTGTCCAGGTGGGGGTGTCCAAGGGGGGTGTCCACATCAGAAGGAATTTTTGTGTCATGTACTTCTCTGAAATCATGACTGTGGTATAGCCTAAAACATGGTATCAATATGTTTATCATTTTTCAATGTAAATGTTAGTTTCTCATACACTCACTTATTTTCTTGCTTATAATTATTACACTATTAATTCTACACATATTTCCTTCAAATATCAAGAAAGCTTGAAATGGTGATTTTTTTCTACTATTTAAAATAAATCTTGCATGATAAATATTAAAATTGTAAACAAATTCTGTATTTGGGGCATTAGTTTCTGAGAACATTGAATGAGTCATTCCTTGGTTATATTATTTTATGTTAATCTCTCATTTAACTCATGCGTTCGCATGACATTGTGTTGACTTCAACAAGATATTGTTTTCTCAATGTCTTAATCTTGCTGATGATGTTGCATGTTGATGTTTTTATCATCATCACCTATTCTATTATTACCTTTATTACTAATCATGTTCCTCCCACTTAAATTTTTAGGTTCAATTAATGATGATTCATCAGGTCATTGGCATTTTGTTGAAGTCTCCTGGGACCCATTTGTGTGTGTTATGGAAACCAAAGTCAAAGGGGACTCACTGCATATGCATAGGTAAGCATATATATAATAAGTTCTCCCATTATATATATATCTTCCCATGGCAGTGTGATTACATATAAGGGGCTAGGTGTGCTTATGTATATATAAGGAAAATGCATACGTGTGTGGGTGATAACGGGCTTATTCATGTGAGCATATATATAAGGATCCTCTTGTGCATGTTTAAGTCCATACAGACACATACATAGGGGTTAGGGTGTCCTTATGTGTATAAAAAGGTGCATATTCCTATAAGATGGATGAAGCAGCTTAGAGTTGTCGCTGATAAAAATTTCAAGCACCGAGTGTGGCTTGGCTCTTTTGAGGTAAGGTCCCTCTCATAGACTCTTTAATTCAAGAATGTTTTAAATTGCATTTAGTTTCCTTCTTAATTCTGCTTGTTTATATTAAATTGAAATTCTTGAATAAGTTTTAGTTAAGATAATTGTTTCATTTGATAAAGAATTAATGGTTTTGCAATAAAACCTCTTCAATGGAGGTGTGATGTCTGTGAAAACTCAAAGTGGTATACCTTGCATGACATTATTGCATTGATGTTTTCCTTATACTTGATTTCATTGTTAGTCTTAAAGCACACATCATACTTGATTCTTTTTATATCTCTATTGGGGGTTTCAAGGGGCTATCTAGGGGGTGAAAGGGGGTGTCTAGGAGGGGTGTAAGGGGGAATGGGTGTGAAGGGGGTGTTCAAGGGGGTTGTCCAGGGGGTGCAAGGTTAAATTAATGAATTGAATGAGTTAAATGGAACTAAACATGGTTAACTTGGCACATGATGGGTAATTCTTCATGTAGTGAATTATGTTATGGTTATGACTCTTTCTAAAGTTTAATTGGATGGAATAACACAAGATATGAACCTAAGATAAACACACAATTGAGCCAAACGGTTTGGTAAGTCTTCCACCATATTGGATTCACAAATAGGTATGAAGTGAGATGACTTTGAGATATAATCCATAATCCCCAATAAGGAATGCTATTTTCAAACCATTATTAGTAATCCTATGAAACAATTGATAGTTATTTTCTCCAATTTCCACATAGATATATGTTAGGTTTGCAACATGCAGGGGGTGTTCAGGGGGCTATCCAGGGGGGTGTCTGGGGGGGGGGTGTCCAGGATGGGGTTAGGGGATTTGAATGGGGGGGGATACTGCAGGGATGGGGGTGAAAGGGGGCTATCCAGGGGGTGCAGGGTGGGGGTGTTCAAGAGGGTTCAAGGGGGTTGTTCGGGGGGGGGGGGCTATTACAGGGGGGGTGTTCAAGGGGGTACAAGGGGGTTGTCCAGGGGGTGAAAGGGGGGGGGGGGGTGTCCAAGAGGGGGTGCAAGGGGGCATGGGTGTGCAAGGGGGATATCCAGAAGGGGGTGTCTAGGAGGGAGGGTGTGTCCAGGTGGGAGGGGGGTGTCCAGGAGGGGGGGTCAGGGGCATGAGTGTGCAGGGGGTGAAAGGGGGCTATCTAGGAGGTGCAAGGGGGGGTGTCCAGAAGGGGGGGGGGTACAAGGGGGAATAGGTGTGTAGGTGGTGTTCAATGGGGCTTTCCAGGGGGTGCAAGGGGGTCTCTAGGAGGGGGGTGTCTGAGAGGGGGGGGGGGTTATAGGGGGTGTTCAGGAGGGGGGGTGTCCCGAAGGGAGGGGGTGTGCAGGTGGGGGGGTTCAAGGGGGTGCAAGGGGGTGTCTAAGAGGGGGGGGGGGGATGCAAGGGGGCATGGGTGTGTTTGTGTGTGTGTGTGGGGGGGGGGGGTGTTCAAGGGGGCTGTCTAGGGGGTGCAAGGGGGTGTCCAAGAGGGGGGGGGGGTGTCCAGGGGGTGTCTTGGAGGTAGAGGGTGTCCAGGTGGGGTGTGTCTAGAGGGGTTTCCAAGAGGGAGGGGGTGTCCAAGTGGGAGGGGGATGTCGAGGAGGGGGTCGGGGGCTATCTAGGGAGGATTTGCAGGGGGGTGGGCTACTGTAGGGGTGGGGGTGCAAGGGGGCTATCTAGGGGGGTGGTCTACTATAGGGGTGTGAAAGGGGTGTTCAAGGGGGTGCGAGGGGGATGTACAAGGGGTGCAAGGGGGTTTTCAGGAGTTGGGGGGGGGGGGGGGGTCAGGGGCATGGGTGTGCAGGGGGGTGCAATGGGGGTGTTCAAGGGGGTGCAACGGGCTATCTAGGGGGGTGCAAGGGGGTGTCCAGGAGGGGGTTGTAGGGGGTGTTCAAGGGGGTTATCCAGGTTGGGGTGAAATGGGGGGTGTTCGGGAGGGGGGTGTCCGAGAGGGGGGGTGTCCAGGAGGGAGGGGGGGTCTAGGTGGGGGGGGGGGTGTTTCAATGGGGTGTCTAGGAGGGAGGGAGGTTAGAGGCTGTCTAGGGGGCTTTGTAGGGGGTGGGCTAGTGCAAGGGTGGGGGGTGCAAGGGGGCTGTTTAGGGGGGTGGGCTACTATAGGTGGGGTGAAAGGGGGTGCAAGGGGTTGTCCATGGGGCTATTTCAGGGGGTGTTCAAGGGGGGGGGGAAAGGGGGCTATCCAGGGGGTGTCCAGGAGTGGGTGCAAGGGGGCATGGGTGTGTAGGGGTTTTCTAGGAGGGAGGCGGGGTGTCCAGGTGGGAGTGGGTGTCCAGGGGGGTCTGGGGAATGGGGGTGCAGGGGGTGTTCAAGGGGTGCAAGGGGGTTGTCCAGGGGAGGAATGTGGTTTTAGGGGGTGTTCAAGGGGCTGTCTAAGGGGTGAAAGGGGGTTGTCCAGGGGGTATGGGGTGTAGGGGGGTGTTCAAGGGGGTTGTCTAGGGGGTTCAACGGGGCTATCCAGGGGGCATGGTAGTGCACAAGGGGTGTTCAAGGGGGATATCCAGGGGGTGCAAGGAGGCTATCCAAGTGGTGTAGGGGGGGCTGTCCAGGGGGCATGGGGCTGTGGGGGGGGGTGTTCAAGGGGGCTGTCCAGGGGGGACATGGGGGTGCAGAGGGAGGGGGTGTATAAGGGGGCTGTCTTAGGGGGGTATAGGGGTGCAGGGGGTGTTAAAGGGGGGATGTGGGGGTGTTTTTTTTATGAAATGGTAATTCCTATAGCCACTATTTTAAATTGTCACTAAATCCATATAGCCATAGTTTAAAACTATGGGAAAAGGCCCCATGTGGCTTAATGTTATGTGACAGTTTCAAACCATGGACATAGGTATTTCCCTATAGTTATGACAATACCAGCCATGGTCCATTGAACTGTGGCTATAACCTATATCCATAGTTTTTGGGCTTATAGCCATGGTTTCAAACCATGACTATAGCATAAATTTCCAGAATTGGATGAATATACCAGAGAATATATCTGGTAAAATGAAACTTGATATCACCCATAATAAAAAAAACATTACATAAATATCAGTATAAATAATCTTTTATAACGTAGAAATTATCAGTAGTATTTCTAAATGAACAAATTTAACCAGTACCTTTTGGTCAACCTCAAGATACTTTACAATCATTTTTAGAATCTGGGTTAAGTTGAAATGAAAAAACATAATACCTTCAGATTTATGATTTTTTATTCAATATATGTAACATTTAAGTGAAAAACTCCTTCATGGTGACATTGTTTTTTTTTTCAATTTCTGTAAGAGAAACATAAAATTCCTTATCATTTACCCATGAAACAATATTGTCCTCAATATCTACTAAACTAAAATGATCATTTTTATAAAACTCCATTACTTATCTATCAAAACCATTTCTATATTTTATTCATTGAAAATGAATTATAACCCTTAAAAGTCTAGAAAATTCATTAGTAGAAGATCTGTCTGATACATTCGTTAAAAATATAAAACTTTTTATTGAATAATTTTTCTGAAGGTTATGCATTGATGCTTCAATTATCATGGTTTTCCTTAATTTTCCTTCTTATTCTTCATCATTCTTGACAATATGAGTGTTTGAGGATTAGATTCTTTGATTATAAAGAGAAAATGAGTGCTCTGGAATTCGAAATCATTTGAATACTGAGGGTTTAAGTGAGAGGTGGCAGGGGGGTGATGATTTTGGGTGACATTGTATTTGGTTTCTCTAGCCAAATAGTCATAGTAATTATTATTTAGTTTTTGAAAATGTGGGTTTTTAAAAATAATAATTTCTCATTTTAGTAAACAAATAGAAAGAAATAGAATAAAATAAATAAAATCGTTAATAAAAAATTAAAGAAACAAATTTAAAAAAATTATTTAAAATTAATTATATACAACCCTCCTTAATAAATTCAAAACTATAAATGGGATGTGGTTTAGTAAAAATATCAGAATTTTTATATTTAGTATTGAAATTTTATAAAGAAATATCATTTTTAGAACCTAATATCCCAGAAAATAATGTCTTATATCAATATTCATAGTTCTAGAGTAACTTACATGTTTTTTTGAAATATTTATTATACAAGTATTTTCACATAAAATAGGAATATTGTTGAAATTAAGTCAAAATTATTGTAATGTGTGTTTCTTCCACAACACTTATGAATAGAATCTTATAGTAAATATATATTATCCCTCAACTATTAACAGAGCCACTACATATTGTTTCTTACTTGACCATGAAACTAAGGACTTTCCTAAATAGTGACTAGTTCCTGATACACTTTTTCTATCTAATCTAGAACCTCCAAAATCAACATCTAAATATTAAATTAAATTAAAATAATATGTTTTTGGATAAACTAGGTATTTAAAAATAGTTTTTTTAATATCTAAAAATTCATTTAATAGGAGTAATATGAGACTCATTTGGGTTTGATTGAAATATAACACATAGAAAAATACAGAACATAATTTATGGTCTGTTAATAGTAAGATATAGTGATCTTTGAGTCATAACTCTATATAACTTATTGTCAAGTGGTTTTATAGCTTCATCCAAATCATGTTTTGAATTTGTAAATATGGGAGTAGTATAATTCTTAATGTTTTCTAGTCCAAAAATTTTCAATAAATCAATAATATATTTTCTTTATTTTAATTCATTTCCATAATCATTTTGATAGATTTTAAATCCAAAAAGAAATTTATTTATTCCATAATACTCATTTCCAATTATTTTTTCCTAATATTGTTATTTGTTCAACAAAAAGAGGATCATCTATATAAAATTTTAAAAATAATATATTAAAAAAAATTTCTTAGGAAGGTTAGGATCTTATAAACCTAAAAAAACCATTTTCTAATAGAAAATAACATAATCATTCATACCATGTTCTAGGTTCTTTTTTAAGTCTATTAAGATATTTAGTAAGTTTGAAAACTGACTTTTTTTTATAAGGATTTTAAAAACATGTTGGTTGTTAAATATAAACTTCCTTGAATCAATATCTATCTAGAAAAGATGATTTTACATATATCTAGTATAATTTAAAATTCATATGAGATGTATAAGCTAAAAGGATTATAATAGATTCCAATATAGAAACAGGTGAAAAGGTTTCATCATAATAAATTCTTTCTTCATGGTGGTTTCATTTAGCTATTAATCTAGAATTATTTATAGTAATTATTACTTGGAAATATTGTTTATTTATAAAAATAAATTTCATTCTTTTTACTATATGATTGGTTGCTCTTTCAACTAATTCCCAAAATTTGTTTATACTAAATTGGTTATGTTCTACATGCATATATATTATCCAACATTCATCTTCTAATGATTCTTCTATAGTATTAGGTTCTAATTGAGATAGTAAGGAAGATAATTCAGCTATGTTTCCTATATTGCTTCTAGTTCTTACTCAAGTATCTATATCTTCTATAATATTTTAAAAATGGTGACACTTTAATGTTATAGGTTGTCTAGATAAGACACATTCGGGTTCATCTATTTCATGTTCTTTTAAACTAGACTAAATATCATTTATTTTATTTTCAAAATCAATATTAAGTAAATCAAGTCTCATGTTTTCTAAGGAGTCAGCAAATTCATCTATTTTATTTTTTCCTTTTATTAAAAGTAACACATTCATCAAACTTCACATGAATAGATTCATTATCAATCCTTGAAATTTTATTATGCACTGTATAATATTTATAGGTAGCATAATATCCTAAAAATATTACTTCATCAGCCTTTGGATCAAAATTTTCAAGGTTTTCCATACTATTTAGGATATATACCTTGCATCCAAACAATTAAAATTACACTAAATTAGGTTTTATGTTATTCTATTGTTCAAAGGTTGTTATTTTGAGAAGGGGTATTATTAAATCTCTATTCATGATATGACAAGCAGTTTTTATATCTCCTTCCAAAAAATAGGTAGGAATACTATATTCATTTAATATAGTTATTACAATATCTTGTATAGTTCTATTTAATCATTTTACAATTCCATTATTTGGAGGTTTTCATAGTTCAGAGAAGGTTTGTTTAATACCTAAGTCTGATAAAAAGAAATTAATCTCTTGATTCTAAAATTCACCACCATGATCAATTTTAATTAGATTATTTTAAAATATTTTTCATTTTTTAATAATTTTAAAAAAACCATCGAAAAAATAGAAAACCTCACTTTTAAGTTTTATAAAATAAACCCATGTATATCCTAAAAATTCATCAACAAAAACAAAAACAAATAATCTTCCATGAAATAATTCTACTCTCAATTATGAAAACAAATCCATGAGGATATGTTTAAGTAGTTTGTATTTTGAAACTTTGTTAATTGATTTGAAGGTTGATATTTTTTGTTTTTAAAATTGACATGCATCATAAAATCTATTGTTATCAAATTTATAATTATTAATATAAGAAACTAATTGTTTCTTAGATAATTTGTATAATTTAAATATATTGCAGTGGCTAAGTCTCCTATGAAATATCCATGATTCATTTGTCTTAATTAAAATCATGACTATGGGATTGGAATAATTGAACACCTACCTCAATTTGTTGATGAATGATCACCAAATGGAAATCCCCAAATTTTTGATTGAAAAACTACATAGAACATGATCTAGATCTAAAACACTAAATCAATATCAAACAAATCAAGATCCTTTAATTATAGAAAGAGAGAAGAATGGGATAAGAACATGAAGACAACCGAGATGAGATCCTCTTACTAAGAGGGGTGAAGATATTCGATCTAGGCTTTGAATCATGAAGAAACAAGGTTGATAAGGCTTGTAATCTATATGGGAGGATCATAAATCATGAGGGAATGATTTGGTCTGAGTTTGGGTCAAATAGGGTGAGTTTTAGAGGTTTGAGGAATTTAAAATCTAATTTTTAGGTGAATTAAAAAGTTGTGTATGGTTAGTTGGGTAGAGGCGCATGTTATCTCTAACTTTTCACCTTAACCATGAACTAGTTATAGAGGGTGCATGGTTTATCCTTTTAGGAAACATAGTTGGACAAACCATGAGCTAGCCATAAAAAATCTCTCTATCCAAGGTTTCATGATTAAGGAAAATCATGCGCCACCCATGCATTGTTCTCCTTCTTTCAATTTTTCTCATTTTTCACCCGAAACACCCCAAAGAAAAACCAAAATGAAAATTCCTTAACCCAAGGAAAAAGATCACCTATAAACGAGCCCATGAAATATCTAGAAATGATCAAGATATTTCAATCTCCCCACTTTATAACAGCTCATTCTTGAGTTGTACTCATAAGAATCTCTAAGATTCTGAGTCAAAAATATTGGGCCAATGAGACCTCATATTAACTTCCATTTCCCATTTTTCCTCCAACACATTTCTGTGTTTCCACAATACAAAAATAATCGGCACTATCTTTCCTCGCAAAACTTTCTCATTGCAATCCAATACACGTATCAGATGCTCCTCAAAGGATGCATTTGTCTCAAGCTCAACACCATTCACATTGGTCACATGATAAGGGTTTCAGTGATACTTCTAAAGTTGTAACATATGGAAAACATCATGCATGACATTGTATATCTATGGAAGAGCCAATCGGTATGCCAATGACCTGATCCTCTCCACAACATAAAATTTTCCAACAAAACTAGGCATCAACTTTCCTTGTCTTCATATCCTGTGGTGAACCAACCTAGGTGACACCCAAAGGAATACATGTTCACCCTCTGTAAACTCTAGGGGTCACCATTTTCCATCATCATACAACTTATGTCTAATCTGAGCCATATCCATATACTTATTAATCCTCTGAACCTGTTCTAACTTCTCTTGCATGAGACTCGATCCCGAAAACTCTAACTCACTCGTCTTCATCCAGCATATATGTGATGTACATGGCCTACCGTAAAGTGACTTATATAGATCCATCTAAGTAGTTTTTTTTATAGATTTTGTTATATGGTAACTCCACTAAATCTTAGTGCTTCTTATAAGACCAACCAAATTCAAGAACACAAGATCACATCACATCCTCAAGCACCTGTATAGTACACTCTGACTGCCCATCTATATGAGGGTGGAAATTCATACTCAATAGAATCTATTTAAAAAGTTTCTTATGTAAGACCTTCCAGAAGCGTGAAGTAAATTGAGATTCCTGATCTAAAGAAATTGTATTTGGAACCCCATGTATATGGACTATCACCCAAACATACAGTTCTCCCAACTACTCCCTTGAGAAAGTCTCCCGTATAGGAAAGAAATGTGCTAACTTTGTCATTCTATCCACAATAACCCAAATAGAATCATTCTTCTGAGGCATCTTTGGGAGACCCACCACAAGATCCATTGTCACATTATCCCACTTCTATTCTGGAATAATAAATGTTTGTAACAAAGCACCAGGTTGTTGATGCTCAACCTTCACCTTTTGACAGGTGTAGTATCATGTCACGAACCCCGTTATCTCCTTTTTCATTCCCATATGCCAAAACTATCATTGTAGGTCATAATACATTTTTTTCACACCTATATGTATTTCCCATTTCAAGGAATAAAATTCATGCATCAGATCCTCATGCATCCTGGTAGGCACAACAATCAGATTCCTAACATAGATGATCTCATCCTCATCTATGGTCCAATCTGAAGGTGTATCCCCACCATTAAGTCTTTCCCTCAAGGTTAAACATTATGGATCCTCATACTTCATATCCCTGATCCATCTCAAAAAATTTATACTCTACTGAAACTAATACAAGAGTCCTATGCTTCTGACTCTCCTAAATCACGGCATGCCTCTCAGCTAGCAGGGTCGTCATCATCCACTTGTCATTAGACTAATGAATAGCCTAAGTCCGTTTTTTTCTGATTAAGACATCAACAACGCTATTTATTTTCCCAGACATATATGATAATTCAAAATCAAATAAATGCATATACCCAAACCATCTCCACTACTGAAGATTCAAATCCCACTGTGAGAAGATATACCTTAATCTCTTATTATCAGTAAACACTGTAAACTTCTCACCCAACAGATAATGATGCCAACACTTCATAGTATAAACCACTGAGACCAAATCAAGGTTATCCATAGAGTAATTACATTAATGTGGACTCAAATTCCAAGACCCATATGCCACAACTTGATCTCCCTACATCAATACTACTCCAAGACCTATCCCAGAAGCATCAAAAAATTTTGTTTACTCCTCACCAGGCTCAGGTAGGATCATGATTGGTGCTGATGTAAGGCACTTCTTCAACTCCTAGAAAGTATCCTCACATGATATAGAACATTTTTAACTTTATCCCTTTATTTTTCAATCCCAAAAATGGTGATTCCAATCGAGAAAAGTCTTGAATGAACCTCTAAAAATACCCAGCTAACCAAAGAAAGCTATAGATATCAACTATGTTCTTAGGATGATCCTAAGAAATAATTACCTAGACCTTCTTTGGGTATACAGGCACACCTTCCTCTGAGATTATGTGACCCAATAAGTGTACCTAATCAATCTGAAACTAACACTTAGATAGATTAGCATATAGTCGATGCTCTCTCAGTGTACTCAAGATGATGTCAAGATTTTGGGCATGATAGTCATGAGTATTGGATTACACCAAGATTTCATCCACAAACACTACCAAAAACTAATCTAGGTATGGGTGGAATATTCTTCTCATCAAGGCCATAAACACTACTGGTGTGTTCGTCAACCCAAATGGAATCACAAAGAACTCATATAGGCCATATATACTTCTAAAATTATTCCTTGGTATATCATAAGTTATAACTGTCAACTGATGATACCTAGATCTCAGGTCAATCTTGGAAAAGACACAATATCCTATCGACTGGTCAAAAATATCATCCATTCATAGACTAGGATATCGTTTCTTCACTATCATCTAGTTCAACTTATAGTAATCGATACATAAGCACAAACTCATGTTATCCTTATTTTCAAACAACATAGGTGTTCCACAAGGAAACATACTCATATGGATAAACCCCTTATCCATAATCTCATCTAGCTGATTCTTGAGATCTTTCAGCTCCTTCAGCGCCATTCTGTCTGGTGGAATAAAACTGGTTTATCTCCTGTCATGATCTCAATAGTTAACTCCACATCTTTCTCAGGTGGAAGCATTAAGAAGTCTTTAAGAAACATATCTTGAAATTGTTCCACTACTGGTGGAAATATATTATGTGTTACACCCCCATCATCCAGTATTAGACTAGAAACCTGGGCCGTGAGATCGCCTAGTTGCTGAATAATTAGATCTACTCAGCCTGCTTGGATATCCCATTCTATATGGTGAATACAACTATTACCCTGAGGAGACATAAAGGTTACTCTCCTTCAGTAAAAATCAATGTGTTCTTAGAAATCCACTAACCATTCCATATAAAGAATTAGATCAAAACATGATATTTCTAGGATGTAGAGATCCCACAGAAAATGATACTCTACAACTTCAAGAGAATATCCCTTGCATAAGTAGGTGTCCCTAGACCGAATTCCCAATGGTGTGTCTATCATCGACACCACGTGTCACAACCCGACCTATCTTTTATTTTATTTTATACTTTTCTTTGACTTTTAAAATTTTGTTGGGGTCTGGGTTGAGTCACGGGGAAAAAAAATTTTGAGTTATGTAAAAAAACACGTGTTTTTGAGTTGACATCACTGAGCACCCAGATGGAGTGGGTTTTGGATACCCTGTGCGGCTTTTCCCATGAAACGGCACAACCCACTTATCTTTGGAAAATTAAAATGAGAAACTATTGTAATTTGATGTGTAATTTATTATTGTTAATAATTTTATTATTATTGAAGTGAACTGAATATCTATATTATTTATATTTTATCAGTATGATTATTATTATTCTTATTAATATTCTTATTATTAATAATTTGTTGTTATTATTATTATTATCATTACTTTAGGCCGATGCACGGGCACCGCATGGCTAGCAGAAGCCGTGCAGTCAGCCCGAGTACCACGCGGTTACGGAGTTTGAGTCGGCCAAATTAAAGTGAATTAAATGAGTTGAAGAGAAAAGAATAAAAATTAAAAGTTAATTAAATAATATTATATTATTATTAATGAATTTTTATTATTATAATTATTATTTTTATCATTTTTACATTATTATTAAAGAATTTTTATTATTAAAGTTATTATTTTTACCATTTTCATATTATTATTAAAGCTTTATTATTATTAGGTGAATTATTATTATTATTATTATTAGTGTTATTATTTTTATAGATTAAAATTATTATTATTATTGTTATTTATTATTATTATTATTATTATTTTATTTGATTTTCTTTCTTGTTTTTTCCTTTTTTTTTCTGACCCTAGCAGCCTCCCGTTTTTTGGTCCCTCTCCCTTTTCTATCTCCATTCCGTGCACCGCCACCCTCATCCTCTCCCTTTTCCTTACGCCGCATGGCATGACCTCCTTGTATTGTAGCCCCGCCTCACCTACAATGGCCCCTCCGCCTCTTACCCACAGCACCCGGCCCCCCTTCTCCCTGTTGCAGAACCGTAGTTCCCTCCATGCTTTGATCGCCCTTCTTCGGCTTCCCTGCACCCTGATCCGCATCCTACACTAACTGCGATGCCGCTCAACCAACCAGATGGCTCCTCCAACAGGACCCCCCCTCCTCTCTAACGTTCGGCATGAACTTCTCCAGACCACGCCCAATCCGGTGACCCCCCTTGCAGTAGCCTATCTCTAGCCACTCCCCCCTGTAGTGTGACCCCATAAAACCCCGATTATCCTCTTGTTGCAGCGCCCAACAGCTACCATGAATCCATCGAAACTGCACACCACCCTCCCATTCATCTCCTGCACCCCTATGCCTCATGTCATGCGCGTTCTAGTTCCTTTGCATCCTCCAAGCACCCCCAACACCTCCCCATATCCCTTTTCCAGCATCACTGCAACTCCCCACTTGACCAACCTTCTTATGCATCCCCTATTCGTGCCTCCACCATCCTGGAGACCCACTGTGCAGCACCCCAGCTGCACCCTCCACACACTTGACTTCACGCTCACCCCATCTCAATGCACTTCTGGCCAGCTTGTGGCCGCCCGACCTCTGAGACCCCCTGTCTGACAGTTTTTTTTCTTCCCTCCAGCTGACCATTTTCCATCCAGTGACCCCTCCACCAGTGTTGTCGCCGCCTTTTTCCAGTGCGTAATCTTTTCGGCACACATATCCACCTTGGTGTGCCTTTTTTCCAATGTTCATGTGACCTCCTAGCTAGGATTCACCCACTTTCGGCGTCCTCACCGTCCGTTTTTGTTTGTCACACGACTCTGCTGATTAGGCGCACTCCGCGCCGACCTTTGCCCCTTTAAATTTAGAGGTACTTGAACTCTTGTATGACTTAATTTCATTTAATATTAACTAATTATTTCTAGTTTGGAGTATATTTATTTTAGAATAAATTATGTGATATTGTAGATAATTTTTTTATTTGGTTAATTGTTTTTCCTAAATTATTAATTTGGAATATTTTTGTGATTAATTGGTGTGGTGAGAATTACATTTAGAAAACATATTTATCTGGTCCTTTTTGAATTGTTTGTTCATTGGGGTTGTTTTAAGTCCATTTTTATTCATTTTTAGTTGTTTGTGCGGTTGTTGCAGCATGTCAGTGAGGAAAACTGGGATACTACGATCATCGTCTTGTGTGTGCTTGCGTGCCTTTGCAAGGTGTGTCGCGTCGTCTTGTTCAAGCTAAAAATTGAGGTAGGTCCCCCACTGCACTCGCCTTTAAATTCAGAATTTATTAATTGCTTGATATTTTATTAATTTTATTAAATGGGAAATAATATAAGATAATGAATTTTTAAATGATTACTTGGTGTAAAAAGAGCCGTTTATTTTATACACGACACGTGAAATATTTTCTTGATGAACGAACACTCAGTTGTGAAAGAATTCATGTTTGGACTTTAAACATAATTCACATAATTTCAAATGTAGTTCTGGTTTATTGATAATTGATTTCTTTTGAAGTGTGATCTAATGTTTTGGTTCTCTTGAGAAATGATGATTTTCTTTAAAATTGGTGAAGGCCCGTTTGGTACTTTAATAGAATAAATTATTTTGGAAAACTCTCTTTGGGGTGACTCAGGGGTGATCTTTGGAATACGTTGAATGCATGATTTGTGTGTGATGTTTGTACTACTTGATTAACTTTGTTGACTCACCCCTTTCCTTTTTATTATACGTGTTGACATGGGGACCTGTCATAGTAAGTGAATCTTCTAAGAACAATTGCTACACTAGTTTAGATTACGCACTGGCTAGTGGCCCTTAGTACAGATTATACTCTGCTAGGGGATTGGTCCCCTCAGTTAGGCCATGTAAGGAAGCAATGGGCATTAGGTCATTATAATGTCATTGAGAGTAGGCATTCCTTCAGGATGAGTCACATGTATAGTACGTTCTGGATTGTTCACGAGCTCCTAGGTTCGACCCATGTTTCCTTTAGTGTTTGTTTGTATGTGGTGAACGATTGAGAGGTCTAGTTTGGTTGATGGCCCATGTGTGCCACTTTTTCCATTTCCCTTAGTGTGTTTTGGGTGTTGTGTGTGGTTTTCCCTTTTTACTAACAACTAAAAATTAGAATTTCTAAATTTTTCGCAGAAATGTTTTAAAATGAAATGCACCTATTTCTTTCAAACATTAAACTGGTTTTTTTAATTAAATAGGGCAATGGACTGTTACTTGTTTTAGAAATAAAAGTGTGTATGTGGAAACCCATATTTTATATAATTTAGTTCAAACCTAGAATTAGTTAATTCTTTATTTAAAGGTAGTGCATTGGGAATAGTCTTTTGGACACACCTACTGAGTTTTAATACTCACGCCTAAAATGCTTTCCTATTTTTAGTTTTGTTGCAGGTTTGACTTAAGCTTGTTCACCATGGGAAAGACTTGGTTGTGGTCTGGAGAATGACTCTCGAGGTCATGGGGAGTTTTGTTCGTGGTCCAGTTAGTTTTTTGTTGTTGATTTTTCTTTCTTTTTTGTGTTGTTTTCTTACTTTGTGTTGTTTTATTTTCTTTCCTCTGGTTTTTTTGATTTCATTGGGAAAAATTGTTCCCTCTTTCTCTAGTTTGATGCCTTCGTGCTTGTCACCAGTGCGGGAGGATTGGGAACATCTCTCAGGCCATGTCGTAGACCAGCTCGGGTGACTGGTTCAGGGTCGACCTGGGTTGGTTCGTGACAAAATGGTATCAGAGTAGGTCGGCTCCTGAGCGGACTTTGTTTTTCAGAGCGCCCATTTTTATTTGGTGTCGTCAGGGTAGAAGGAGTATAATTTTTGGGACTCAAGGAGTACGGGCGATAAGGACGTCATGAAACCTTTCTCGTTCCGAACCTTGGGTTACCATGGGATGTTTGGGTTTGTCGACTTCCTTTGATTCTTATGGTTTGTTTTGTATTGGGAAATGAAATTGGAGCCAGGAAAGTGACCTCTATGAGCTCGCATGGTCTGTAAATACATGTGGAGCTAGGGACATTACCCTAGAATGCTCCTTATGATGGTAGTGTGACTGGCGTATAGCCTCCAACCATATGTCTGAGTCACCCATCAGCAGTAGTTTCTCTTTTTGGTTTTTATGAGTCTTCTTTACTTTTAAGAATTGTTTTACAAGGTTTTATTTTTGAAAGTGTGAAAAGTCGAAATTGAAATGGCAATGACCATGTTTTGATTAAGTTCATTGTTTCCATGTTTCATAGTGTTCATCCCCACGACGGTTTTATGGATTCCCAAGGTGCAGCTTCAGGTGGTTCACCCTTAGCAAATCCTCCAGTTGATCAACCTATAGACTATGCTCTGGAATTCTGGAAGTTGGGTCCTCCACTCTTTTATGGTCAAGAAGATCCTCTTGAGGCAGAGGAGTGGTTGCAGGAAGTTCAGTTTCATTGGGTTTCCTAAGTCGTTAAAGGTGAAATTGGCTACCTTTATGCTTGAAGGTCCAACCTATAAATGGTGGAATTCCATGTCTCAGAATAAGCCTCGAGAAGATTTAATGTGGGAGATCATCAAGTCATCGTTCATCCAACAATAATTATTTGAGTTGACGAAGTTGAGGAAGAGGATGAGGTTGTGTTGTCTTCAGTAGGGCGTTGAATAAGTAATAGAATTCTATCTACATTTCATAGACCTAGTTATGTATGACCAATGGTTTGTTGCAAATGATCCTGGGAAGGCTCGACAATTTGAGTCTGGACTCCGACCGGAACTGTGTTCGAAAGTGGCAGAGCTGAAGTTGACCACCTTCTCAGATGTTGTGGGGAAAGACTTTCTAGCCGAAGTTGAGTTAGTAGAAGTACATGAGGTGGTGAATCATTCCACGACCTTGGGAAGTAGTGCAGATGATGACGATAGGAAGAATGGTATGTGACCTGATGCTAGTTGCTCTAATAGAGATCATTGTTTCTTTTTTGTGTTGTTTGCTTACATTGCATTGTTCTACTTTATTTCTACAGATTTGTTTGTTTTTATTGGGTAAAATAATTCCCTCTTTCTCTCATTTGATGCCCTGGTGCTTGTCGCCAGCCCGGGAGGATCGAGAACGCCTCTCGGGCCATGTCGCAGACTGGCTCGGGTGATCGGTTCAGGGTCGACTCGGGTTGGTTCGTGACAAAATGGTATCAGAGGAGGCTGTCTCCTGAGTATAACTTGTTTTTTAGAGTGCCCATTGTTAGTTGGGGTTGTCATGGTAGAAGGAATAAAATTTTTGAGACTCAAGGTGTATAGATGAGAAGGACGTAATGAAACCTTGCTTGTTCCGAACCTCAGGTTACTATGGGATGTTCAGGTTTGTCAATGTCCTTTGATTCTTATGGTTTGTTTGGTATTGGGAAATTAAATTGGAGTTGGGAAAGTGACCTCTGTGAGCTCGCATGGTCTGGAAAGCCATGTGGAGTCGGGGACATTACCCTAGAGTGCTCCTTGTGACGGTGGTGTGACTGGCATATGGCTACCATCCATATGTCTGAGTCACCCATCGGCACTAGTTTCTCCTTGTGGTTTGTCTGAGTCTTCTTTACTTTTAAGAATTATTTTACAAGGTTTTATTTTGTAAATTGTGAAAATTCAAAATTGTAATGGAAATGACCATGTTTTTATTAAGTTAATTGTTTCCATGTTTCATAGTGTTCGCCCCCATGACAGTTTTATGGATACCCAAGGTGAAGCTTCGTGTGGTGCACTGCTAGCAAATCCTCCAGTTGATCAAACTATAGACTATGTTCTGGAATTCCTAAAGTTGGGTCCTACACTCTTTTATGGTCAAGAAAATCCTCTTCAGGTTGAGGACTAGTTTCAGGAAGTTCAGTTTCATTGGGTTTCCTTATTCCTTAAAGGTGAAGTTGGCTACCTTTATTCTTGAAGGTCCAACCTGGAAATGGTGGAAGTCTGTGTCTGAGAATAAGCCTCAATAAGATTTTACATGAGAGTTCTTCAAGTTGTCATTCATCCAATAATACTTCTCTAAGTTGAAGAAGTTGAGGAAGAGGATGAAGTTGTGTTGTCTTCAGCAGGGCATTGAATCAGTACTATAATTATATCAACATTTCATAGACCAAGTTCCATACGACCAATGGTTTTTTGCAAATGATCTTAGGAAGGCTCGACAGTTTGAGTCTGGACTCCGACCGGAAATGTGTTCGAAAGTGGCAGAGCTCAACTTGACCACCTTCTGGGATATTGTGGGGCAAGCCTTTCTGGCCAAAGATGAGTTAGTAGGAGGACATGAGGTTGTGAATCCTTCCCTGACCTTGGGGAGCAGTGCAAAGGATGAAAATAGGAAGAATGGGAAGTGTCCTAATGCTGGTGGCTTTGATAGAGGAATCAAGAGGCCTTCAGACCTTCAGTCATCTTCTTCACGACACAATGTCATGATCTGTCACCACTGTGGTAGGAAGGGTCACAAGAGGCCGACGTTCCCGAGTACTGCAAGACCCTACCACACATGTGGACGTCTGGGTCACTTGCAGCGATTCTGCTGAGGTGTTTCCAAGAAGTGCACTGAAGCCAAACATAGTTCATCAAAGGTTACCTCAGCCTATCAGCAGGAGTAGGGCGATGTTGGGGGACCAGTTTGATGTTTTCTCTTTGTAGTGTTCCCTGGATGTAGTGGTTGTCTCTTGTGGCATTTTTTTGGTATTTATTTTTTTTCCTTCAATTGTAAGAATGGTTATTATCGAACCTCCTTGAAACTTTTATTTTATTAGAAGTGTGTTTGGTGAAATTATAGTTTGTGTGTTATGTTTGGGAATTTTTGAATCCTGACTGCGAGGTAGGAGATACTTCAATAATCGGTGCTCCAACCATAGGCCCTGGAGTGAAGTTGGCGCGTAGTCAGGAGAACCCCAACGGTGAAGAAGGGTCTTGGTTTAATCCCGGTCTTTGGTGTGGCATGTTTTGTGTTCTTCTGAGGGTTTGACATCGTTGAGATAGCAGTGAAGGTAGTTTTGATGTTCGACTGGTTGGGCCCTTCCCTCCCCTACCCTTGTGGTGGGGTTTCTGTTCCATGTCTAAAGCTTTCATGTTCAGTTAATCTCATCATTCCTTATGGTGGGGAGACCCATCGCGGGACTTGTTGAATTCAGTTTGTCTTGATTCCTATGGTGGGGAATCTGTTCAGGCCTCCTTGTGTCAGTATCAAAGTTTTATTTTGGGTTTCATTTTGGTGGTGTTTAAAGTGTTCATATTTTGAGGATAATTTGCTTGTCATGGGAGTTCGGTGTTTGTTTGGATTGATCAACTGGAGGTGCTTAAACTTTTATAGGTGGGTGACACTTGATAAGTTTTATCTTTGGGTCTACATCTTGTTGTGGCTTTCTGAGGGAAGAAAGCAATATGGTGGGGAGAATTTTCACACCCCAACCTATCTTTTATTTTATTTTATACTTTTCATTGACATTTAAAAAAAATTTGGAGTCCGGGTTGAGTCTCGGACAAAAAACTTTTTAGTTATGTCAAAAAATATGTGCATTCTTTATTTGATGTCGCTGAGCTCCCAAATGGAGTGCATTTTGTATACCCTACGCGGCTTCTCCCATGCAACGACACGACCCGCTTATCTTCAGAAAATTAAAATGAGAAACTTTTGTAATTTGATGTGTTATTTATTATTGTTAATAATTTTATTATTATTGAAGTGAACTAAATATCTATATTATTTATATTTTATTGGTATGATAATTATTATTCTTATTAATATTATTATTAATATGACTTTATTATTATTATTATTATTACTTTAGGCCGATGCACGGGCACTGCACGACTAGCGGAAGCTGTGCAGTCAGCCCGAGTACCGCGTGGTTGCAGAGTTTGAGTCGGCCAAATAAAAGTGAATTAAATGAGATGAAGAGAAAATAATAAAAATTAAAAGTTAGTTAAATAATATTATATTATTATTAAAGAATTTTTATTATTAGAATTATTATTTTTATCATTTTTACATTATTATTAATGAATTTTTATTATTAAAGTAATTATTTTTACAATTTTCATATTATTATTAAAGTTTTATTATTATTAGTTGCATTAATAATAATAATAATATTAGTGTTATTATTATTATAGATTAAAATTAAAATTATTATTGTTATTTATAATTATTATTATTTTGTTTTTATTTGATTTTCTTTCTTTTTTTGCACTTTTTTTCTAACCCTAGCAGCCTCCCATTTTTGGTCCCTCTCCTTTTGCTCTCCCCCTTTTGCGCGCCGCCACCCTCATCCTCACCCTTCTTCTTCCCCTGCACGGCACACCCTACTTGAATCACAGCCCCTCCTCGCCTCCAGTGGCCCCTCCGCCTCTTACCCACAGCACCCGGCCCCCTTCTCCCTGTTGCAGCACCGTAGCGCCCTCCCTGCTTCGGCCGCCCTTCTCCAGCTTTCCTGCACCCTGCTCTGCCTCCTACACCGATCGCGAGGCCGCTAACCCAACCAGCCGACTCCTCTTACATGACCTCGCCTCTTCTCTTATGTGCGGCGCGAACTGCTCCTGGTCGCACCCAGTCCAGTGACCCCCCTTACAGCAGCCCGTCACCAACCGCTCCCCCCTGTAGCACAACCCCCTACAGACCCGCTTCTCCTCTCGTTGCAGCACCCAGCAACTGTCATGCCTCTATCATAACTGCGAGTCACCCTCCCGTCCGGCTCCTACACCCCTCCTCCTCCTGCTATGCGCATTCCAGTGCCTTTCCCTCCTTCGAGCACCCCCAACACCTCCCCATCTCCATTTTCCAGTAGCACCGCAACTCCCCGCTCGACCAACCTCCCTGTGCATACCCCTATTTGTGCCTCCACCGGCCTAGTGACCCGCTGCGTAGCACCCCGGCCGCACCCTCTGCACACCCGCCTTCATGCTCGCCCCTGATCAATGCACCTCCAGCTAGCCTGTGGCCGCCCTACCTGCAAGACCCCCTGTCCGACAGTTTTTTTCTTCCCTCCGGCCGACCATTTTCTAGACAGCGACCCCTCTGCTAGTGTTGTATCTTCCTCTTTCTGGTACGTAATCTTGTCAGCACGCATCTCCACCTCGGCATGCCTTTTTTCCGATGGTCGCATGACCTCCTAACTGGGCCGCACCCACTTCTGGCGTCCTCGCCGTCCATTTTTTTTTGTCACATGACTCCACTGATCGGGCGCACTCCACGCCGACCCCTGCCCCTTTAAATTTAGAGGTACTCAAACTCTTGTATGAATTCATTTCATTTAATATTAACTAATTATTTTTGGTTTGGAGTATATTTATTTCAGAAGAAATTATGTGATATTGTAGATAATTTTTTTATTTGGTTAATTGTTTCTCCTAAATTATTAATTTTTCAGATTTTTGTGATTAATTGGTGTGGTGCGAATTACATTTCAAAAAAATTTCATGCTGGTCCATTTTCCACTATTTGTTTGTCGGGGTTATTTTAAGTCCATGTTTATGTGTTTTTAGTTGTTTGTGCAGTTGTTGCAGCATGTAGGTAAGGAAAAACGCGATGCTACGATCATCGGCTTTTGCGTGCTTGCGCGCCTTTGTGAGGTGTGTCACGCCTTCATGTTTGAGCTACAAATTGAGGTAGGTCACCAACTACACTCGCCTTTAAATTCATAATTTATTAATTTCTT
The DNA here is from genome assembly GCA_963277665.1 of Viscum album. Lineage (NCBI taxonomy): Eukaryota > Viridiplantae > Streptophyta > Magnoliopsida > Santalales > Viscaceae > Viscum > Viscum album. The sequence continues at coordinate 846,434,110 of OY728121.1, read as the reverse complement.
GATATTTTATTAATTTTATTAAATATAAATAATTTAAGATAATCAATTTTTAAATGATTACTTGGTGTAAAAAGAGCCGTTTATTTTATACACAACACTTGAAATATTTTCTTGATGAATCGACACTCAGTAGTGAAAGAATGAATATTTGGCCTTTAAACATAATTAACAGAATTTCAAATATAGTTCTGGTTTATTGATAAATGATTTCTTTTGAAGCGTGAACAAATGTTTTGGTTCTCTTGAGAAATGAGGATTTTTTTTAAAATTGGTGAAGGCCCGTTTGGTACTTTAATAAAATAAATTATTTTGGAAAACTCTCTTTGGGGTGACTTAGGGGTGATATTTTGCGTACGTTGACTACATGAGTTGTTTGTGATGTTTGTGCTACTTGATTGACTTTGTTGACTCACCTCTTTTCTTTTTATTATACGTGTTGACATTGGGACCTGTCATAGTAAGTGAATCTTCTAAGAACGATTGCTGCACTATTTTAGATTATGCACTAGCTAGGGGCCCTTAGTACATATTATACTCTTCTATGGGATTGGGCCCCTCAGTTAGTCCATGTAGGGAAACATCAGGCATTAGGGCATAATGACGTCATCGAGAGTAGGCATGCCTTCATGATGAGTCACATTTATAGTACGTTCTAGATTGTTCACAAGCTCCTAGGTTTGACCCATTTTTTCTTTAGTGTTTGTTTGAATGTGGCGAATGATTGAGAGGTCCAATTAGGTTGTTGCCCCCTATGTGCCACTTTTTCCATTTCCCTTAGTTTGCGTTGTGTGTTTTGTGTGGTTTTCCCTTTTACTAACAACTAAAAATTCGGATTTCTAAATTGTTCACAAAAATGTTTTAAAATCCAATGCACCTATTTATTTCAAATATTAAACATGTTTTTTTTAATTAAATAGGGAAATGGAACATTACTTGTTTTAGAAATGAAAGTGTGTGTGTGGAAACCCAAATTTTATATAATTTAGTTCAAACCTGGAATTACTGAATTCTTTATTTAAAGGTAGTGTATTGGGAATAGTTTGTTGGGAACACCTACTGAGTTTTAATACTCACACCTCTAGTGTTTTTCTATTTTTAGTTTTGTTGCAGGTTTGACTTGATCTTGTTCGCCATGGGTGAGACTTGGTTATGATTTGGAGAGTGACTCTCGAGGTTACGAGGATTTTTGGTCGTGGTCAGGTTAGTTTTTTGTTGTTTATCGTTCTTTATTTTTTGTGTTGTTTGCTTACTTTGAATTTTTCTATTTTCTTTCTATTGATTTGTTTATTTTCATTGGAAAAAATTCTTTCCTCTTTCTCTCTTATGATGCCTTGGCACTTGTCACCAGCCCGGGAGGATTAGGAATGCCTCTTGGGCCATGTCACGGACCGGCTCAGGTGACCGATTCAGTGTCGACCTGGGTTGGTTCGTGACACCCCACTCACAAACTCCACCACCAGGCTCAAACCATTTAAAATTTTTAGAGAAATAATGGAATTAGAGGAACCAATATCAAATAAAGAACTAGCTAATATAGAATCTACAAGAATAGTACATATCACTACCGATGGTCTAGCCTCGCTATCCCCCAGTGTAGGTTGAACTGCATGTAGTTGTCCTACCCCTCTTCCTTGTGATCCTGTCTAACTCCCCTAAGCTGCACCACAATTCTTGTATGGAAAAATTTTCCCTAAAGTTCCACATCCACTTACTCTACCACCATAGCCAATAGAACTCCAACTGTCAGCCTAATATAGTGTATGAGACCCCCTTCATATAATCATATTATGTCTATCTTCCCCATCATTACCTATCTGTTGTGGGTTCTTGCAAAACATCTTTAGATGCCCCATATTGACACAAGATTGGAACTCTACTGGTGGTATGGGATAATGTCTATGATAGTTTCCTGGCCTACAACATTGGTGGAAAATCACTATAGAAAGGTCCTGTGTAACTATATTTTCCCCATGGCCACTCTGTTTTCCATTGCCTTGGCTAAATTTTGCATAATTATGATTCCTGATCTCCAAATACGTACCTCTTGATCATCCAATAGCAACCATCTATCCTACACTAGAATCCTCCTTTAGGTTACCATCAACTATGAGATCCTGATTCACCACTTTTGAAAACTTTTTTATCCTAAAGATATTCACCTATGACTTAATTTTGTGCTTAAGTCCTTCCTGAAATAGTTTTGATGAAGTAGATTCACCTACTTCCAATGCTGGAAAAAACGTTGGAAATCCGTAAAGCATTCAACGTAGTCCATCATGAACATACTCTCCTAAATCTATCTCATGAACTCGGTTAATCCCTCCTACCATAGAATCTCTAGATAGAAGTGATCCAACAACCTCTCCAATAATTCCCTCCATAACATACCATATGTCTGTCCAGTCAAATCATGAATGTCCCACCAGTGCTTAAGTGATCCTCATAGCATATAAATAGATAGCTTGACCCTCTTCTCAACAGGATTCTCCAAGTGGTCTAGTATATTATGGATAGACTCAATCTAGAACCCAGCACCCTCAGTTCCATCCTCTCTAGAAAATTTTGGAGGATGTTGCAACTAAAATTCCCTAGTCAATTTAGACATGCTCTTCTTGACCTACCCATAGTCTCTTTCCATAAATTTCATGAATTGAGAAAAGTTCTCCTAGAACTTCTCTCCAACTTCCTCACCCGACACTATCGATGCCTCAGCTTCCACCACTAGAGGATCATCCCTCTCAATGCAATCCTATCATCCTCTAAACACGTGTCATCGTAGAGTCACAAATATATAATCCAAACACACACCTTATGATACTTTTCTCAACATTAACACATTTATAGGAAAAACACATTATGACAAAAAAGTATTTTTCCCCAAACCCCTCCACATAGTCAAAAATGAGGTGCTAACACTACCCTTAACCATCCTATATCTAGGTCATGGTTAACAAGGGTAACTAATTTTCATTAACCAAATTTCTCATTCAGACACCCAATTATTCTCACCTTGCATCATTTTATCACTTTCAATTTCATTTTAGGCCCAATTTTCCATTCAATTTCATAAGAATGGAAAAATATTCCATGTCCAAAAACTTACCCATAAACCATTTTTTCATGCATTCCTAAAATGATTCTTGTCACATCAATCTAGAGTGCCAAGAATGATGCATGCAACTCAAATATCGTGCCATACTGGGTCATGAGTCAAATCTCAACAAACCTCTGAAACAATAATAATAACACTACACAATAAGTGTGTAAACCAAGGTGAAATAATATTCAACTATAATATAAAATAGTAGTAACAAAAATCCCACCTTAGTTACTTAGGTTCTCCCTAGTACATGGGTTAGCTACTACCATGCATAAGATCATAAACAACGCCCGACCCTTCCTAGTATCCTATCAACCTATCTCAAACTGTAATAAAAAAGAAAAATAAAAGAAAACTAGGCTCTGATACCACTTTGTAATGTCCTGGCCTAGGTTCCACACACCGGTGCCCAAACCAAACTTCCATATGACCTCAAGCATGTCTCCTCGTATTCTAGAGGCTACCAACTATTAGTGAAGGTATAATATCAGTCATGGGGAGACTATACCCTCTTTTTTGGAGTAAAAAACCAGCAGATTATAAATAAAAAATAACCAAATATATAAACATAACCATAACTATAGCATTATAACAAGATAACCAAAACTGGAAATGAAATATCTAACTAAACATTAGATATTTCGTGCCAAAACATGTGTCGAGTTTCAAAATTCAACTCAAAGTAAAGACACTAACGACTCCCAAGTGGGTCCTGAACCACTTATTGTTCCCTCATCCATGCTCCTTCCCCCAAATAAGTCATCTAAAATATGGTCTTTTCCCCTAATTAATTCCATAATTAATTACTCAATTCAACAATCTCAATATCCCCTAATTAATTCTACAATAAATTATTCAATTCAATAATCCCATTATCCCCTAATTAATTACAAAACTAATAACTAAATTCAACAATCCCAATATTCCAATACTCAAATAAATATTCCAATGATTAACTTAATAATTAATTATTCCCCAAATACCACAATATCAATATTCTAATAAGTAATTCAATCAATCAATTATCCCCTAATTCAAAAATCCCTTAATTAATTAATTAAACAAATTAATTAATTCAATTAGGAAATTAAATTGATAAAAAAACCTAGAAATTCTACAGTTACATACATATAATTGAAATCATGACCATGGGATTTGAATAATAGACCACCTAGATCAATTTGTTGATGAATGATCACCCAACAAAAATCCCAAAAATTTGACCGGCACAACAATGTATAATGAGATACAGATCTAAAACTGTGATGACCCAGACCCTCACGGTCCATCCCTTTTCCAATTTCTAGATCCTAAGGGTGGCATCTCGGTGGTAGGACGTCATTTCGGTGTGTGACCGATCAGTGTGACTGATCGGCGCAACCGATCAACTTCACCCATCCTTGTTGGGTTTCTCTTCTACAATTTTCCCGTAACGCCTCTTTTAGGCCTTTTTAACCCTTTTTAAGTGGTTCAAAGCCATTTAAATCCCATAATTAATACCTAAAAATCCCGAGAAACCCCCCAATGGGGGATATTAAATAACAACTTAATATCATCATGCGTAACTGCCCAACCATGTGGGAAACCACGATCTGACTTCCAAGGCGTTCCAAATTCCATATCCCGTAACAATATGATATCATCTTTATACCTCCCTCTAAAGCTTCTTCCTTCCCCTCATCGGCTGGATTTATTTATTCTCCCTAGTGCGCTTGGAGTCCCTCCTTCCTGAGTCTTGTGGTGTGCATGTGCTGGAGTCTTTCTGCTCGTCCTTGGAGTTCCCAATGTCCCTCCCCCTACAAGTCGCACTTTTCCCTATTCTTGGTGCGTGGAGAAGAACTTTGATCTTTGATCCATCATGTAGGGTTTTTACTTCATCTCTACTTACTGTGCATCATGCGGGGTGGGTATGATTTTGTTTCTGTGGGAATTTATAAAACCAAACATAATGAAGATAACAAACGTACCATAAATAATGAAGGGGGTGTGATCGATGTTATGCTATACTCTTTTATGTTGATATGTGTTGTGAACTGTATGGGATTGTGCTCACTAAAAATCATGGTCGTTGGTGGTCTTTACCTGCGTACTAATAAACCCTTGTCTTTTTTTATGACTAAATAACTATAACATGGAAATTGGTTAGTCACCTAAACTCAGTTGGTTTAAATGGATGTTCACTAAAACAAGAATCCTTGTGTGACCACCCTGGTTAAAAAACAGAAAGAAGAACCTAATAAATTATGTGCTTGAACCTGGATGTTTCCAACTCTATTTGGTAGTAGGTGTGTTGTTATACTTGGTGCTTATGGGAAGATGTGGACGGGCATGGGATCCTCTGTTGTGGTACGATTGTTGGTTGTGAATCTGAAGATGTGTGGTTGCTCTGTTGTGACATGAACTCGGGTGGGATCCTTTATTGTTGAGAAATCGTTGGTTCCTAGTTTTGGGGACATGGGGCTATGTCTCGGGGTTTTCATCGGTTCCAGTACTTTGAGGGATCTCACTTATCCCTTTGTTGTTTGACTTCACAAGAGAATCGAGTGTGAATGCTTAAATTGTTGTTTGGCTGTTTCTCTTTTCCTGGCTTGTGGTTATGCCTGTTAGTTTCCCAATAGTGCAGGACTTTACTTAAAGACTTTACTTAAATGGGATCACCTGAACATGAAGACAATAGTTGGTTAAATGGGGAATTGGTTTTTGGAATGAGTTGTGACTTGGTCGTGAGTGGTGTGCTGTTCTTTTACGAATGAATAGTAATTAAGGTGTTTGTGCTTAGGTTTTGGAATCCCTAGGTTGGGATGAGTGCTTGTTACATATACATATATCTGTATTTTTTATGTTTATTATTCTCTCCCCCCCCAAGTTAAGCACTTTAGTGCCAAACACCCCCATTTCATGGGGGAGGCTGTTTTTCCCAACACTCCTATGAGTGGCTGGTTATTATCTCCTTTTCTTTTCCCATTCCCGAATATCTCAAGACTCTTCGGGTAGGATGTGATGGCCTAAAGTCCATTATTAGACCAATAATCTTCAGGAAGGGTAGTTATGGTGGTTGGCCCAGGTGTTTGCGGGCAGGTTGTTTCCCAAGTGTCTTCAGGATGAGGCCCAGGTGTCTTCGGGCGTGGTAGTAGTTGTTCTGGCCCAGGTGTCTTCGGGAGTGGCAGTAGTTGTTTTGACCTAGGTGTTTACGGGTGTGGTTACGCGTGGTGGTTGTGGCCTAGGTGTCTATTGGAGAGATGGCAGTTATGGCCAAGGTGTGTGTGGGCGGGGTTTGGTAGTGGTACTGCGGTGAGGTTATGGCCCAGGTGTGTGCGGGCGAGGTTTGGCAGTGGAACTATGGTGAGAATGGCGGGATTGGTTATATGCATAGGATTTCTTCAATAACCAGTGGTAAATTGGCGCGGGGTGCCCAAATATCTATGTGCTATTACTATACTTTACTTGCCTTACGTTATTTGGGGAGTGTGCCTTGGTGAGGATTGGGTGGATAGTTTTCCTTGCTAGGTGATTTGGTTTCTCTTTTCTCACAGGGAATTAGAATGCTTCCCCACTTGTGCACAAGGGTTTTGGTTTTCCCTACTGGGTATACTTGTATACTCACCCTACGTATATAAAACTGCTTTCAGGTTTCCAGGAGGACTTCAGGGATCGTGCAGAACCATACTAGCTCGGACCTTAGGGTAGTTGTTGTTGTCGTTTTACTTTTTCCTGGTACTTTACCTTTGGAGTTTTTGTGGCTCGTATCATTTACTATTGAACATTCATATGGGAATGAGTTACTTTTTTCTTTACCTTTACTTTCATCTTTGGTATTTTTGGGGTTTCTATCTTGTCTCTCGATCATATCAAAATAAAAAGTGTAATGCCTTCCTTTTTTTGTGTGATAATCTATACCCATGGTGCTGTTCACCACTTCAGGACCTATTAAAGGTGGGTTTCGGGGGTCATTATCTCTCCTTCGACTTAAAGAAGGAAGGGGATGACAATTTGTTGTCCCTTCCCTCATTTTGGTGAAGGCGGGTCATGACATAATGGTATCAAAGGCGAGGTTGAGAGATAAGATGGAGTTTGGAGTTAGGAACAATGAGGGTTGCATGGGGTGGTAGGTAAACAGTGTTGGGTGACCATGGTGCATCAATTAGGCCAGGGAAGACCAGCTAGGACATAGGATTTTAGGGCCCCTCGTGATCCGATGAAAGGACTCTGGACCTACCGAATGACCAAGTGAGGATACATTGATTGCAGGGTAGAGACCCTGGGAAAGGTACATGCATCATAATGACTTGTGTTCTTATGTTTCATGGGTGTCTTGGGGATTCAAAATAGATAAAGAAGTCTAAGAAAATTTAAGAACAATATTCTACACTACTCGGGGTTAGGCATTCCTTGTTTACCATGCAGCTATGGCACCTGGGATGCGACCACGAGTAGTGCAGGTGATCGAGGCCCAGGAGGTTGAATTGGCTGATTGGTAGATGACCGACCGAGAGGAAGACGATCGGTGGTAGAAGAAACTTCGATCCTTTCAGCGACCGACCCTTGGGAAGTAAGAGGGCAACATCTCATACGTGGAGATGTAGAGCTAGCTAGAGGAGCTGGTGATAGCCTTCAACTTAATCTGGGAACAGATGGAGTACTAGGTTCCTCTGGCTGTAAGCCAGATGCATGGAGCAGCACATCAGTGGTGGACGCTTTATCTTGGGGAGAAGAGGGAGACCGAGGTGATGTGGGCAGGCTTCGAGAAGGAGTTCCGGGCAGAATTCCTCTCTTCCATGATGAAGGCTAAGAAGAGGCACGAGCTAATCTCCCTACCACAGGGGAGTATGTCAGTGAGAGAGTTGGGGATCAAGTTCAAGGATCTCCTTCTCTTCGCTCCAGACCTCTTTCCAGATGAGGATTCTCGGGCGATATGTTTAGAGGAGGCACTCCGACCCTCTCTTCAGTACGCTGTTACTCCCTTCACCCTACCGACATACTTAGAGGTGCAGAATAAGGCTGAATTGGTGGAGTGGATGTACATGCTGGGAGGTGTGTCACGAGAGGGGATCCAGTTGGGCTCATCAAAGGGGAAGGCTGTCAGCAACACGCCTCCAACATTAGGACCCTCTAGGTTTCGAGCAGCAGGGAGTATGCCTCAGTAGTTCCAGTTCCGACCTTCCAGCCCTCTCCCTTTTCTTTCGGGCCCAGGGCTGAGATGCTTCATCCGTGGAAGCCATGGGAACCTTTGGAATCAGTTCCCGGACAGAGTACAGTACAGTGGGGGTGGGTAGGTCCAGCACCCACCTCAGCAGTAGCAGTTCCCAGCTAGGCTCTTTCAGTAACAGCAGCAGGGGCAGTGGGCTACCGCTTCACTGAGGGCAGACATTGCAGGAGGATGCTGACCTCAGGGCGCTCCTCAGGGACCTCGACCCGGGCATGGTCAGGGAGGTGGTCGACATCTAAGAGGAAGATGAGATGGGTGTGGGCAGTTTCACGCCACGAAGGCAGCATTTCCAGTAGGGCCAGAGGTTGTTCGAGGTATGATCATCTTGTTTAGTACCCTTGCATATACCTTGTTCGATACAAGAGCTTCACACTCCTTTGTTACACCCAGTCTGGCCCATGCTCTGGGTTTAGATGCTAAGAGACTTCCAGTGCCCCTGGGGCTGAGCACACCAGTCAGAGGTCAGACCAACTTGTTGTATGTTTGTCGAGGATAAAGACTGATGATAGGGTCACATCAGTCAGTCAGGGATCTTCTACAATTGCAGATATAGCCATAAGATGTCATCCTAGGAATTGACTGGTTGTTCTCTGTATGTGCCGTCGTTGACTACTTCTGAGGAAGGGTTGTGTTTTCAGACTTGGGCGGACGACATGTGACTTTCATCGACGAGCGGAGTTGCTAGGGAAGAAAAAAGTGAGGGGAACCCCTCCTCTCTTTATTAGCTGACCTATCAGTGGAGTTGCTGGATGTAGAGATGGTGGAAGTTTTGGGGGTTGTCAGTGAGTTTATGGAAGTCTTCCCTGAGGAGGTGATGAATCTACCCCCTCGACATGACATCGAGTTTAGGATAGACTTTCAACCTGGTGCTCATCCAATTTCGATGGCTCCCTACCGGATGGCACCTTCAGAGCTACAGGAGTTGCATATTCAGATTGACGATCTGATGAAGAAGGGTTTTGTTCAACCAAGTGTGTCATCGTGGGGTGCTCTATTCTTGATCGCGAGGAAGGAAAATAGTGGTCTTAGGCTGTGCATAGACTAAAGGAGACTAGATCAGGTAACAGTTAAGAATCTCTACCCTCTTCCAAGGATGGACGATCTCTTTGACCAGTTGAAGCGGGGAAGATGGTTCTCTAAGATCGATCTGCAATCTGGATATCACCAGTTGAGGGTGAAGGAGGGTGAAATCTCGAAGATGGCCTTCAGGTGTAGATATGGGAACTTTGAGTTTGTGGTCATGTCGTTTGGTGTCACGAACACTCCAGTTGTGTTCATGGGGATCATGAACTCCGTCTTCTGGGAGTACCTGTATCAGTTCGTAGTCGTATTTATTGACGACATCTTGATCTACTCAAGATCAGAGGAGGATCACACTGAGCACTTGAGAATGGTTTTAGAGGTCCTCCAATGGCACCAACTCTATGAGAAGTTGTCGAGGTGCAAGTTATGGATGCGATAAGTGAACTCCCTTGGGAACGTGGTGTCCGAGCAGGGGATATCAGTGGACCCATCGAAGGTTCAGGCAGTTGTTTCTTGGGAATCACCCAAGAAAGTGGTAGAGGTTCGTAGTTTCCTCGGGCTGGCAGGTTACTTCCGGATATTCGTGCCCAACTTCTCCCGAGTTGCAGCACCTTTGACAACTTTGATGAAGAAGGATCGAGCTTTTGTATGGGATGGGCAGTGCGAGGCAGCCTTCAGCTATCTGAAGGAGAAGTTGGTTAGTGCCCCAGTACTGAGGTTTCCAGAAGAAGGGGAAATTTATGAGGTATTCTATGATTCTTCATGGAAAGGCCTCAGATTTGTGTTGATATAGTAGAAAGGGGTGATATCCTATGGGTCTAGGCAGTTACGTCCCCATGATCGTAACTATGCCACCCATGATCTGGAGCTTTCGGTAGTTGTGTTCGCACTAAAGTTGTGGTAGCACTACCTCGTCGAGGAGCGCTTCCTAGTCTTCACCGATCATAAGAGCTTGAAGTATGTCTTCTCCCAGCCGGACCTGAACTTACAATAGTGAAGGTGGATGGAATTCCTTCAATACTACGACTTTGATATTTCCTACACCTCAGGAAAAGTGAAAGTGGTGGCTGATGCCTTGAGCATAAAATCACAGAAGGATGCAGTTTGGGAGTCAGAAAATGCTTGGAAGGCAATGGAAGAGTTGGTTATACTACACCTGGATGCAAGGATGGATGGTGGTAGAGGTTTCCTATATTAGATGAAAGTAAAGTCTTCTCTGTTATGGCAGGTAGAGGAGTCTCAATGGGGAGACTCATAGAGTGAAGTGATGCATGACCGGGTTAGCCAAGGCGATGCTCCGGAAGGGTGGATGGAGGATGGTCTGAATCAGATTCTTTTCTGAGGGAATTCATTCGTTCCGAAGGTGATGCGCGAGAGAGTTCATGGTGAGTTCCAAAAATCACCCCTAGCAGTGCACCCAGAAGTTTCCAAGATGTACCAGGGCCCGAGGAGACAGTTTTGGTGGCCCGAGGTAAAACGGGCAGTAGTAGAGTTTGTAGTAAAGTTCCTAGTGTGTCATTAGGTAAAGGATGAACACCGTGTTCCAGGCAGATTTTTGCAACATTTAGAAGATGCTAAGTGGAAGTGGGATGACATCATGATGGATTTTGTCATGAGGCTACCCAAGGTTCAAGGAGGCTATGACGCTATCTGATTAGTGGTGGATTGGTTGATGAAATCGGCCCACTTTCTGGCGATTAAGAAGTCGAGCGTAGTGGATGCCTTAGCACAGAGGTATGTGGATGAGGTGGTGTGGTTACATGGATTTCTAAGGTCCATATTCTTAGATAGGGATGCACATTTTACCTCATGAGTCTGGATGGGATTGCAACATGATTTTGGCACCCAGCTATGACTTAGCACTACCTTCCACCCCTAGACAGATGGACAGACAGATCGCACCATCCAGACCTTGGAAGATATGTTGTGAGCATGCATTCTGGATTTTGGGAGATCGTGGGTGAGACACTTTCCTCTGGTAGAGTTTGCCTACAATAACATCTACCACTCTACCATTGGAGTGGCTCCGTTCGAAGCCTTGTACAGGAGGCCATTTCACTCACCTGTGTGCTGGACAGAAGTCTGAGAGGCAGGCGTCCTTGGCCCAGAGGTGGTGCAGAGCATGGTGGAGAAGGTGTAGCTTATACGAGAGAGGATGAAGGCGGCTCAGGACCGAAATAAGTCGTATGCCGATGATAGAAGGAGACACTTGGAGTTTGAGGTTGGGGACCACGTGTTATTGAAGGTCTCCCCTCAGTGTGGGCAGCAGAGGTTCGACAGGGGAAGTAAGCTTTCTCCCAGGTTCGTCGGACCCTTCGAGGTGTTACAGTGGGTCGGTGAGGTGGCTTACCAGCTTGCATTGCCACCACAACTACAAAGAGTGCATGATGTCTTCCATGTTTCCCAGCTTCATCGGTATCTACATGACGACTCACGCGTCCTTGACTGGGGAGAGCTAGATATCAAAGAAGATGCAACATTCGTGGAGCGACCAGTAATGATTGAGGATCATGAGGAGAAGGTGATCCATGGACAAACTATTCCTCTAGTTCGTGTGTTGTGGAGGCATGTTGGGCTTGAGGAAATTACCTGGGAACGGGAGACGCAGATGCGCGCCTAGTACCCAGAGCTATTTTGAGTAGTTAGGTTTGTTTTACTTGGTTGTGATGGAACAATTTCCCTTGTTAACTATGGATTGTATGGTTTTCATTATTCCCTAGATGCGTGTGAAAAATATTGACTGCGGGGAGGGGGGAACCTGATCCCCAATCAAGATGCATTAAGGTGGATGCAATTTAACCCATTCGGGCAAGTTAGTTCCACCCTAATTGGATAGTATCTTGACATAGAGGAAGAAAATCGCTAACTCGTATGACTAGACAACTTGAATCTTAAATTTTTCATGGTTGATTAAGGAGATAAGGTGTTCCCATGTGTCTGAGAGGTTCACTCCTGAGAGGTATCTTCCAGGGTGGTTGTTCAGACCCCCCCTCCTTTATTCAGGTCTGGTTTTAAATTTTCGAGGGTGAGAATGCTTTGACAGGTATCTGATGTGATGACATAGACCTTCATGGTCCATCCCTTTTCCAATTTCCATATCCTAAGGGTGGAATCTCGGTGGTAGGACATCATTTCGGTGTGCGAACGATCAGTGCGACCGATCAATGTAACTGATCGGTAGGACCGATCAGTGTCACCCAGTCTTGTTGTGTGTCTCTTCTACGGTTTTTCCCATAACACCTCTTTTAGGCCCTTTTAACCCTTTTTAAGTGATTCAAATCCATTTAAATCCCAAAATTAATACCCAAAAATCTTGAGAAACCCCCCAATGGGGGATATTAAATAAAAACTTAATATCATTGTGTGTAACTGCCCAACCACGTGGGAAACCATGATCCAACTTCTAAGACGTTCCAAATTCCATATCCCATAACAATAGGATCTCATATTTATACCTCCCGCTAGAGCTTCTTCCTTCCCCTCGTCGGCTGGATTTCATTTTTCTCCCTGGTGCACCTGGAGTCCCTCCTTCCCAAGGCTTGTGGTGCGCCTGTGCTGGAGTCTTTCTGCTCATCCTTGGAGTTCCCGACGTCCCTCCCCTATAAGTCGCACTTTTACCTCTTCTTGGCATGTGGAGAAGAACTTCGATCTTTGATCAATCAAGTAGGGTTTTCCCTTAATCTCTCATTACTATGAATCATGCAGGGTGGGTATGCTTTTGTTTATTTGGGGATTGATGAAACCAAACTTAATGAAGATAATGAACGGACCTTAAATAATGAAGGGGGTGTGATCGATGTTCTGCTATACTCTTTTATGTTGACATGTGTTGTGAACTGTATGGGATTGTGCTCACTGAAAATCATGGTCGTTGGTGGTATTTCCTTGCGTCCTAATAAACCCTTGTCTTTTGTGATGACTAAATAACTATAATATGGAAATTGGTTAGTCACCTAAACTTAGTTGGTTCAAATGGATGTTTAGTAAAACAAGAATATTTGTGTGACCACCCCGGTTAACAAATAGAAAGAAGAACCTAATGAATGATGTGATTGAACCTGGAAGTTTCCCACTCTATTTGGTAGAAGGCGTGTTGTTCTGCTTGGTGCTTATGGGAATATATGGATGGGGATGGGATCCTCTGTTGTGGTACTGTTGTTGGTTGTGAATCTGAAGCTGTGTGGTTGCTCTGTTGTGACACGAATTCGGGTGGGATCCTCTATTGTTGAGAAATCATTGGTTCCTAGTTTTGGGTATATGGGGCTGTGACTCGGGGTTTTCTTTGGTTCCAGTACTTTGAGGGATCTAACTTATCCCTTTTTTGTTATTACTTCACAAGAGAACCGGGTGTGAATGCTTAAATTGTTGTTTGGAAATTTCTTTTTTCCTGGATTGTGGTTATGCCTGTTAGTTTCCCAGTAGTGCAGGACTTTAATTAAAGACTTTACTTAAATGGGATCACATGAACATGAAGAAAAGAGTGGGTTAAATAGGGAATTGGTTTTGGGATTGAGTTGTGATTTGGTCGTGAGTGTTGTGATGTTCTTTTACGAATGAATAGTAATGGGGGTGTTTGTGCTTAGGTTTTGGAACCCCTAGGTTGGGATGAGTGCTTGTTACTTATAAATATATCTATAGTTTTTATGTTTCTTATTCGCACCCCACCCAAGTTGAGAACTTTAGTGCCGAACACCCCCATTTCACGGGGGAGGGGGTTTTTTCCAACACTCCTATAAGTGGTTGGTTATTAGCTCCTTTTCTTCTCCCTTTCCCGAATAGCCCAATTCTCTTCGGGCAGGCTGTGATGGCCTGAAGTCCATTATTATCCCAAGAATCTTCGGGCAGGGTAGTTGTGGTGGTTGGCCCAGGTGTTTGTGGGTAGGTTGTTTCCCAAGTGTCTTTGGGATGAGGCCGAGGTGTCTTCAGGCGTGGCAGTAGTTGTTCTAGCCCAGGTGGCTTTGGGTATGGTAGTAGTTGTTCTGACCCAGGTGTTTGTGGGTGTGGTTACGCGTGGTGGTTGTGGCCCAGGTGTCTGCGAGTGGGATGGCAGTTATGGACTAGGTGTGTGTGGGTGGGGTTTGGCAGTGTGACTGCAGTGAGGTTAAGACCCAAGTGTGTGCGAGCAGGGTTTGGTAGTGGAACTGCGGTGAGAATGGTGGGATTGGTTAGATGTGTATGATTTCTTCAATAACTAGTTGGAAAGTGGCATGGGGTACCCAAATATTGATGTGCTATTACTATACTTTACTTGCATTGTGTTATTTGGAGAGTGTGCCTTGGTGAGGCTTGGGTGGATAGTTTTCTTTGCTAGGTTATTTAGTTTCTCTTTTGTCACAGGGTATTAGAATGTCTCCCCACTTGTGCATGAGGGGATTTTGGTTTTCCCTACTGGGTATACTTGTATGCTCACCCTACATATATAAAACCACTTTCAGGTTACAAGTAGGACTTCAGGGATCGTGCGGGACTGTACTAGCTCGGACCTTGGGGACCTTGGGGTTGTTGTTGTTGTCATTTTCCTTTTTCTTGGTACTTTACCTTTGGAGTTTTTGTGGCTTGTATCATTTACTGTTGAACATGCATATGAGAATGGGTTACTTTTGGATTTACCTTTACTTTCATCTTTGGTATTGTTGGGGTTTCTATATTATCTCTCGATCCTATCAAAATAAAAAGGGTAATTCCTTCCACTTTTTTTGTGTGAGACTCTATACCCTTGGTGCTGGTCGCCACTCCGGGACCTATTGAATGCGGGTTTCTGGGGTGATTATCTCTCCTTCAACTTAAATAAGGAAGGGCCTGGCAATTTGTTGTCCCTTCCCTCCTTTTGGTGAAACTGGGTCATGACAAAAACTCTCAATCAAGATAAAAAACCAAGATCCTTCAATTTCAGATATATATTCACAATCCAAGATCTAGATCTAATCAAAATAGGGGATAACTTCCCTTAAAAAAATAGAGAATAATGAGATAAGAATGGGAAGACAACCGAGATAAGATCCTCTTACCATTTGGGGTGTAGATCTTAGATCTGGGATTTGAATTGTAAAAATTGAAGGTTATAAAGGCTTGAAATACATCTTTGAGGTTATAAAATCATGAGGGTATAAGTTGGTTCGAGTTTGGGTCAAATAGGGTAAGCTTCAGTGGTTTGGGTAATTTAAAATCTAATTTTCTGGTGAATTAGAATGTCATGCATAGTTAGCTGGGTAGGGGTGCACAGTTTTCTATAAATATGCAAATTAACCGTGTTCTAGTTCTAGGGGGTGCATAGTTTATCCTTTTTGGGCATATGGTTTTAAAAAATATGTGTTATCCATGAAAAACCTCTCTGTCTGGCGTAGCATAGTTTTCTGGGCTAGGGCACACGGTTAGGGAAAACCATGTGCCACCCATGCACTACCATCTTTCATTCAATTTTTCTTAATTTTTCACACAAAAACACCCCAAATTAAAGCCCAACTGAAAATTACACAACACAAGTCAAATTATTACTTGTAAAAAATCCTAATACATCTCCAGAAAAGGTTGGGATCTTACATCAAAATACCCATTCCTTTTAAAAACAAATTTCCAAAACAAAAATTACACAGAATAAGGGAATGAGAGTTTTTATTTTAAGAAAACATGGAAGATTATAAATTATTCCAAATATTAATTTATGGTTATGGAAGTGGGAAAATTCTTTCTCTCCATATAAGTTAAAATACAACATTCTTTTTTCCTTTTTTAGGAAAGTTAAAACATTACATTAAAGCATTCCATTTAAAATCCTTTGAAACAAAGTAAAAATTGACATAAAATATACCTTAAAATTCCTATATTTCTAAATAAATACATCCATAAAACAATTTTTTTGAATGTGGACATGAAATTAAAATAGTTTTAAGGGAAACACCAAAAGAGTATTTTTAAAAGAAACTCACTTACCTTGAGTCTGAATCATCACGTACACTCTTTATCATCATGAATAATAATTTTTTTAATTATTTATTTGTTTAATAAAAAAATTCATGTTTATTATTCCATTTAATCTTATTTATTACCATTTTATATTCAACTACTCAATCATTTGAGTTTATATCAGACGTTTTTATGATATTCAGATCATATGTCCAAAATGACTTTGGTGGGTTGACTATGGTAAAATGGGTCATTATTCCATCATCTACAAAATAATATTCATGAAATAATTATAATTTTTATATATAAATTATACTTTTAAAACTATCCATGAAATATGGTTATAAAAACTGAACTATGTTACAATCATGGTGACAGTAGGTCGAACATACACATGAGTAACATTTCCATTTTTCTATGATCATTATAGAAAGAATATAAGTATTATTATATATTTCTAGAATAATAATTATATCATTAATAACATATATTTTATTAAAATATACTTATATATAAATCATATGTGTGATGTGGTGATGAAAAAATGAATCACATCATTTTGTGGAGGTGGTAGTTCACACGTATGGACGAACGATGTTTTTATTTTTAAGTGAATGAAAAGGAAATAAATTAAATGATATATTATATTTTTAGAATGATAAAATTTTCCTGAATATAATATATATACATTAAATTAATAATTATAACAAGTCAGGAGATGAGGTGATGGAAAATCAATTACATCATTTCGCGAGGCGATAGTCTATCATAAACAAGAACGATGATTTCATTTCCAATTTGATTGAGGAGGAGATAAATATATATTATTAAATTAAAATAATAAAATATCAGTATATTTAATATAATTTTTTTATTTTATAATGGTTTATGAATGTTTTAATGAGGTATAAGAATAAATAATATAAAAACACTTGGTTAAGAACTATACCTCTTCTTCAAACAATCTCTTAAGGATTACACAAAAAGCTTCCCTATGATGGTTTTTTATCAGAAAAAAGTATTATAGGAAATTTTTATGGATTTAAGGAAGCTATTGTTTCAGATCTTGTCTGAAAAAAATGATTTTTAAAGTGTGAATAAAAGAGGAGATCATATTCCATTTTGAAAGTGAGGGGAGGTGCGCTATTGGAATTACATAAAGTATTAAATTAATATAAATTAATTTTCTTGTAAAAATGGATCCTATTTTATTTATTTAAAATATAAGATAAGTATGGGTTGAAATTATATCATCCAATAAAATTTGGATAATTTTAGGTAATGGTTTCACCCTTATCTTTTTATTTTAACCCCTTGTTAACCTTTTTTATTATTACCACGATAACAAAGTTTTTTACACTTTAAGGGTCAATATAGTTACTATAAAAGGAAAAACGGACCATAAATGGAAAATTTATGATATTTTCAACCATATCCTCATAAAGTTTCTGAATATATTATTTTTAGGAATTTTAAATCATTTAATAAAATATCATTTATTATATTTATGTCATTTTGACACTATTCATTTAATTTGAATTTAAAGACATCAATAAAAAGATTAAAATATAATATAAACCTTTAAAACACACAAAATATGTTATAATTATCTAAAAAATTCGTGTGACATTATAACATATTCAAATAAAATTATCTTCAGAGTTTAAGATCATTTTATTGATTTTGTTAACTACTTACACAAGCACTGTGTTAGTGTTTCATAAGCATTTAAGGTAATTATTTCATCACTAACAATTAGAAATAAATTAAAATTATAATAATATAATAATATATATTTCAAAATAATATTTATAACTGAACATATCCTATGTTTATCCCTATGTAAAAAATTTAGAGATAATAAAACAAAGACAATGACATTTTTAACTTTTCGTTATATAAAATAATATAAAGGTCAAAACCAAGGCCAAATGGAAAAAGGTCATATATTAGAATTTTCAATTTTTATATATGAGATATAATAATACAATAAAATTAATCAAAGTTTTATGGTCATTTTGGAGTCCTTATTATATTATTTTTAATCTAAATTACCTGATTTACCCTTACTGATGTGGCATAAATTTTCTAAGGTTACTATTCAAAATAAACAAAAAATAAAATAAAATGGAACTATTTACCAAATTTAGAACTAATGATTCCAAATATTTAAACCATTTTTAAAATTTAAACCAAATAAGTGGAATAATTTAATTTAAAATTAAACCCACAAAACACGATTAAAACAGTTTTTCAGAAAATTACCTTTTTAAGTATAACAATGTTTTTTTGCCAAACTCAAGTGTAAAATTCATTATAAAGACCATAATTGGATTATTTTTAATAAAAATAAATAAATTTTAAAACTAATCTAAAATAAAATTTTACCCGTAAATAATTAGAAAGAAAATAAAGTTTTCAATAAAAATCAGTATTTTTCACTATTCACTGAAAAATCAAACTTTTCAAAAAATTCTAAAAAAAATAATTAAGATAATTTTGATATGATGATTTAAAAAAATGAATTTAATTTTATCAAATAAATTTTAAAAAAATTCTATAAATTAATTATAATCTTTTATCATAAGAAGTAATAAAAATCATTTTTGAAGAAAACGTATTTTTGAAGCATAAAATGTGTTTAATAAAAGATGAGTTATTATTTAATAAGAATTAATAAACAAATTTATTTTTATTAGGAATGTTATATGTATTTAATAAATTATTTAATCATATTCATACCCACTCATTCAATAGCTAGGTTATAATGTTTATTTTTAAATAATAATATTTCATGGTTCATTTAAACTTTGTGTTGTGTATCTTGTATGCTATAGAATATAGTCTTTTTTTAATATTAGGATATTAAATTATCTGACATTTAATAAATTTCATCATTTAAATTTTAACATTTCCATGGTAATCATGGGTTTGACATTTGAAAATTCCTTTATTAAAATCCACATCCTAAAAATAGTTAATACTACTCCCTCTTGAAAAGAGGGAAAGTGAATTATGTAACTCATCTGAAATAACCCAAGACTTGGTTTTTAAATAGGATAACATTAGTGGGAAGTGATAATATTTAAATGGAAGAGAAAAATAATTCGCAAGTACTGATAAAGAGTGATGTAGAACATGGTCAGGATAAACTTAATGACCACAAAATCATAAATTTGTGATGGGTGAAGATATCATATATTAAACTGAAATGAAGGTAATAGGATAAATTTTTTATTTTAATATCCTTTTCCATAGATTTTAGGAATTCCTTTACTATATAGACTAAAATAATAAATAAATATCCTTAATTTATAAGTATGATTTCATCCTTTAATCAATTTACTCCATAATCTTGTCTTTTAATCCAAACAATGAGTATTCAAGATGAATTTTTCTTTCCTAAAGCACTAAAATTAACTTCTAATGAATCAAATAATCCAAAAAAGGATAAAAATATATTCTTCCTATATTTATACATTAATAAAAACCAAAATATTTAGAATAAGATAAGATAATTCCCAAAATAAATAAACCATCATATGGAAAAATACAATATTGATATTTAAATCCTCAATAATAATACCCAAAGTTCAAATTAGATCATTTGATAAATAACTAACCTCTAAATTATTCAAAATATCCCTGAATAATTTTAAAAATAAAAATAATAATTATTGGATCACATATTCTTTTGATATTAATTTAAAATTTATCTCCAATCAACATGAGTCACTCATAAAATCTTATACCCATAAATACATATCCCCTTATCGTATAATCTCCAAAACATGATAATCGAATACATATATAACCTATATCACCATAAATACACATTAAAATCATATATTCTTTAAAAATATAATTCATCCTTTATTCCTAAAATAAAATACCATAATATTATATTCACCTTAATCATAAAAGGTTACCAAAATAGTAAAATTCTTACAAAATAACATTAATCACTTTATCACCAAATCACTTTTCAATCCCATGATAATCTACATGATAAAATATATGATCAAAAAATAAAATTAATCATTACCTTTATAATAATTTGTGTAAAAAATTAATTTTATATTAAACAAGCCATCATGTAGTCCAGTGGTAGGTGATGCACCATTGTTTCCCTTCGGTTGTGAGTTCAATCCACACATCCTTTCCAGATGTTTCAGGTTGTCACCCAGCATGAGGGTTGTACTTTTTATAAAACTATATTAATATAATTAAAATAATATTCCCATAAATATGATGAACATCCTCAAAAATAACCTTAATCCTCTAAGATTATATAAACCCTAAGGTTTATCAATATATTTAAACTTATGTACACAAAATGACAAGATAATTCTTACTCAAATAACTTTTTCACATGTTAAACTTAAGTGTTTCATATACCTCAAACATCTATTAAAACTCAATTAATTTTTCCCAAATTACTCCCATCACATAAAACATCAAAATAGTATTAATTATTTTAAACTTATGATCATCCTTAAATCTAACACTACATCATAACTCTTGAATCCATATATGTAAACACCTTAATCATTAAACATTATTCATAATCCATTAACCATATTTCTCCATATTATTACTTAATATATCATTCCTACAAACAAAAATATGAATCATCTCCAAATATTCAATAATATAAAAATATAATCCAATATATAATTGATACATTTCATATGTAATTTTTAGTTTCCTCATCTTTAATAATAATGGAATTATGTATTGAAAAATAGTCATTTGTACGGTCTTTTTGATCCCATTCTTGAGCTTTCCCCCAAGGAAATCTATTTTCATAATTCCCATACTCCACAAATTTAAAACATTCAATTTATACTCTGGGAAGAAATTTATTCCTCTTCATGGTGTTAACTAACCACTTCATTTTTCCTTAGAAGATTATTGCTTTATCCCTTCATTTAAAACATAAAAAACATCTTCTTGTTCTTTAAATACAATTTCCTAGGTGATTATTACTATATTATTGACACATAGTCCATTTAATATTTTTACCTTTATGACATATATTACCTGAAATTCCATGGAGAATAATTTCTCTCTTATTTGATTCATTTGTAAACTCGCATAGTTTCAAGTTATTAATCATAACTCATGATAACTGGTTAAGAATAACCAAAAGAGTTTTCATTATAGCTCCCATTTCGTTTGACTACTCACTCAGAATACCACCAAATTTTCCTTCACATCCATTATTACTTTGGTGCCTCCTGGATCCATAAATTTACTAAAACCAAATATGTTACTGTTTGAATATCAATAAAATCATAATAAACCATATTATGAGGAGGTTAAACACTAATATATCCTTAACCAAGTTATCCTAAACTATTTAAATTTATTCAAATAACTATAATTCTCCCTAACATACTAAGAATTGGGATCATAGATTAATTTTCACTTCTACTCAAATAACATCTTATCCTCTAAATTTATCTAAACCTTTCCTATGATACGAACCCAATCTTAAATCATTCTGTAAATTGAATCTCTAGAAGATAATTCACATTCCTTTATTTAAAGTATATTTTCAAGTTTATAATTTTAGATAATTAATTCAAAACTCATACATAACAAAACTATGTTTTAAAAAGTGGACACTTCTGATCAGTATTCATTTTTCCCACAATATAACACTTTTAAAAAGAAACATGTTTTCTTTTCATGATAAATTTTAATGACTTTCAAATTGATTTATTTGTTCTTAACCATCTTTAAACCCAATGAAAAACATTTTAAAACATGGTATTAGCATAAAAAATCTTACTTTGGGTAATAAAATGAAAAAAGAAACATGTTAGTCTATTTTAAAACTATGAGATCAAAATGGTAGGTTTCCTTTATTATAATAAACCTTGAGCTCAAATAATCATTTAAATAAAAATGAAAATATCATTTATATCAAAAAAATTTCATAAAATACTTTATATTAAAATATAATGGAAAAATCAAAATCATGAGGCTTTCTTAGATAACATGAGAAGCCATGAAAAAAAAATTCTTAAAAATATACATTTCTACTCCAAAAAGGAATAATCATTCCTTTAAAAAAATTTATTATCTTACCTATTGAAATCAAAAAAATTCCATAAAGAACCCATTATAATGTATATAAAAGTCATGTAGGTTCCTTGGGACATCATATTTATAGAAACGTTACAGAACTAATACATAGTGCAATAACCATGTGGTCGACTTCCAATATAATTACCCAATGCATTGGAGCACTATCTTGGTACACCCATTTTATAAGATATATCTATATTACCATTCATCATGAGCTATATTAGTCTCAACCATTATCATAATAAATTTATAATGATCCTATCATGAATCAAACCCTTTAAAAACTCTTTTAAACTTGCATGTAAAACACTTTTGGATATTGAAGCACCCTTTCCTTTTAAAACCCATCTTCAAAACATAAATTAACCATAATAATGGAATGAGAGTTTCTATTTTAATAAAACATGTAAGATTATAAATGGATCCAAATATCAGATAATGGTTATAGTGTAGGTAAAATTTTTTGTCACCGTATATGTTAAAATATAATATTCCTTTTTTATTTTGTAAAGAAAGTCAAAAAAATTCAAAAAAAAAGATCCCTTTTGAAAAACATTAAAAGAAAGTAAAAATAGGGGAAAAATTTCATTTATAATTCCTTTATGTCTAAATAAATTCATCCATAAAATAATTTAAATAATATTTACATGGAAGAAAAAGAGTTGTAAGTGAATTTTAAAAGAGTATTTTTAAAAGAAAGTCTCAAACATTGAGTGTTACTCATCACATACATTCCTCATCTTCTAGAATAATAAAATTATGTTAATTATTTACTCTATTAATAAAAATTTTCAGGTTTATTATTTCTATTCTATCTTTTTTATTACCATATTATATTTAACTACATTATCATTTGAGTTTATGTTAGATGTTTTGATGATATTCATCTCATATTTCCAAAATGACTTTGGTGGGTTGACTATGGTAAAAGGGAAAATTATTCCATCATATCCAGTATAATAATAATTACATAATTATAATTTTCATACATAAATTATACTTTTAAAACCAACCATGAAATATGTTTATGAAAAATAAAGTACATTACAATCATGGGGACGGTAGGTCGTACGTACACATGAGCAGCGTTTCCATTTCTCAATTATCATTATAGAAAGAAGGTAAGTATTATTTTATCTTTTTATAATGATAATTATATTATTAATACTATATATTTTCTTTGAATACACTTATATATATCATATATGTTATGTGTTGATGAAAAAACAAATCACATCGTTTTGTGGAGGTGGTAGTCCACATGTATGCATGAACGACGTTATCATTTTTAGTGAATGGAAAGGTAAGAAATTAAATGATATATTATCTTTTATTAATGATAAATATGTTATGAATATAATATATATACATTCAATCCATAATTAAAACTTTTCATGAGAGATAGTGATGAAAAAAAATTGCATCGGTTTGTGAGGCGGTAGTCCACCGTATACATGAACGAGGGTTTCATTTCCCATTTTATGGAAGAGGAAATGGATATAGGTTATGAATTTAACATTATAATATCTAAATATATGGAATATAATTTTTTTTATTTTATCATTATTTAATAATATTTTATTGAGTTATAAAAATAAATAAAATATAAAACGCTTGGTTAAGAATTATACCTATTCTTGAGACAACCTCTTAAGGTTTACACTAAAATATTCCTTGTGATGGTTTTATGATCAAAAAAAGGAATCTAATATGTGGGCAAGTATGTAAGTAAATTATTTTGGTAGGTTTTTTCTGGACAAAAATTCTTTTGAAGTTTGAAAAAAGAGGACATGATGTTCCCTTTTATAAATGAGGGGAGGGGCACTCTTGGAATTACTTAAATAATTAAATTAATATAAATTTATTTTTATTGTAAAAATGGATCCAAACTAATTTCTTTTAAATATATAGTAATTATGGGTCTAAATACACTAATAAAATAATATTTTTACAAGTTTAGATGATGTTTTCACCATATATTTTTGTTTTAACCCCATGTTAACCCTTTTGACGATTACCATGATAAAAATGTTTTTACTTTTTAGGGGTCAATTTAGTTACTATAAAAGTAAAAATGAACCACAAATGGACCATTATTGATATTTTAAACCATATACTATTCACTTGTATAAATATAATATTTCTATTAATTTTATATTATTTAATAAAATATAATTTATTTGAAATTATCATTAATGTCATTTTTGACACTATTTATTTAATTTGAAACTAAAAACATCAAAAGAAATATGGAAAAATAATATAAACCTTTCACACACACCAAATATATTATAATTATCTAAAAAATTCCTGGTACACTGTAACTCACACAAATAATATTATTTTTAGAATTTCCAAAATCATTTTATTGATTTTTTTACTACTTTCACAAACACTATGTCAGTATATTACCATGGATATTGAAATTTTATTATATATCATATATAATTGGCTCATTTTAAAACAACTATATGATCGTTAAATTCTTAATTTTCCTAAATATTCTGGAAAAATGGTTGAGAGATAAGCATGAAATGGTTGACACACATACACATGAGGAATTAGTGGCATAATAGAGTCATAACTTATTTTACCTTAATTAGTGTCATTAATCTCACTATACCTAATTTAGATAAAATTTATGAGGTAATTAATTTCAAATTTACTGAGATTGACTTCCTCATGTCATTCTTATTTTTCTCATATTTTTATCATGGATTGTGAACTGCCAACATGTGTATCTTCTCATTATTTCCTTGAATACATGACTGGTGAATTTTCCCATGAGGTTAAATGGGTAAGTTTGAGGAAGTTTATAAGACACATTTTTATTAAATATTTTATCGATAATAATTGATATAATTTCCCAACATTGAGATTTATTTTAATATTTAATGTAAAATTGCATTTGGACAAAGAATTTATAAATTGAATAAAAAAATTTATCTTCCTCTACATGTTAACTCTCGTAATTTTATCATAAAAAAATTATATTAATTTTTAATGGAAACTTTATAAAATAATTGAAGACTAATTTAGATATATTTTTCATTTGTACTATTCAAGATATATCCCATGTTTGAAGGGTGAAAAGTGCCCATGAAGATAAACCTAAAATGGACTCAATTGAATAGGATAAATATCACTAATTGGGATATAAAATTTTCATCTCTGCTTATAATGGGATAAAATTATTATAAATTATAAAGGAATAAATTTAATAATATTTATTTCCCTGTAAGGGCTGCTAATTTGGGTGTTATGTTTGTCAAAAAGGCAATGAAAATAGGAGAAACTATTTGAGGCAGGATTTCACAAGTACCCCTATTGAAATTTCAAACCTTTTCCCTAAACCACTCTATTTATTTAAGTTTTCCACACTGGTAATGGTGGTTCATTTATTTAAGAGGGTTTACCCAAAGAGTGTGGTCTCTTTCCACTTATCTATTCATTTCTAAGAAGGAATTATTTTATATAAGGATCTCTTTTAAGAAGTCTCTTATATTATTCTTTTACTTCTTATTTCATTGTTTTTATGTTTATAATGTAATTTAATCATCAATAAAACTTATTTATTCTTCAATTTACCATATTTTTATTTTTTGGGTCGGAATCTAGGTGTGTAAATTAGATTGTGTTTTACACTTTCAATCCTTTTTTGATGCAAATCATCTCCATGATAATAACTTTTGCATATGGAAAATTAGTTTTTTTTATAGTCGATATAATCCCTCCTACCTTTAATTATTTTTTCTGAATCCATGGAGACACTATAATTCATAAATTATGATCAATTAATTGAGTTTTAATTTATATAGAACTCGATCAATATCAACATAGACAGCAAGTCCGGTCATGTGTGAATCATTAAATAAAAACTTTAATCCCAAAATATGATCAAATTGAGATTGAATTTTAGGGTTTTAATCTAATCCCAAAACTAAAATAATTCTCATTTTTTGGGTGAAGATTATTCTCTATTTTTTCACTAGCCATAATTTTTTTGGGATCGTAATAATGACATAGTTCCACAATTGGATATCCTGAAGTTTTCTTAGGGTTCACTTATTCCTATCTTTGTGGCCTTGTTAATTTCTATAGGATTTGAGGGTTTAAAATATTATAGAATCATAATTAAATGGATTTAAACAAAATGAAAATTGAGGAAATAATATTGAATTGGTAAATTAGATTGATTATTTCATGTCATATTGGTGTTTTAAAATAATGTTTTTTCTTATGGACTTATTTTATTTTGAAATTACTCAACAAACCCATCATTTTTTATTCCCTATTTCATTTATTTTCATTTATTCTTAAAAACTATTAAGGGGTGTTTAATTCACTAACTCCTTAGGAGAAAAACCTAGGATATCCCTATTCTTTATTTAGTAAAAAATCATAAATATTTTGAGAGAGAACATGACAATGCTAAATATGTCTCTCCACCAACCACCTAGTGGCATTCTAGAGTGTTTATACTCACTAGATTGATCACAATGTATGTAATAGGAAGTTATTAGGTACTAGGCTTCCACCTGCAACTACCATTATAGAAATTAGCATCTAAAAATTAAAAATCATCAAATTCAGGTTATCTCATCATCTCTCTATATACAAAATACCCACTTTTAACTTCTTATAGACACCAAAAATGATCACTCTCACAATCAAAATTCAAAAATTATAACCAATCTAAATTTTCTCCATTAAATTCATAAATAAAATTTAAAATTATATCATTATTAATTAACTATAATTGTGGGTCTCTATAAGACCCCACAAAAACATTTTTCATCCCTAAAAATAACAAAGTAAACACTAAATCAAATTTTACTCTCCCTACTAACCATATGTAATAACCCGGTTCTTATTCTTAAGGTATGGGTTTCTTCCTTTTCGTTTTCCTTAAGTTTTTTTGAGAAAATAAGGAAAATGGGGGAAAATACCAAATTTTTTGGGTACACGCCATGTACTTTTCCACACACCGTGTATTTTGGCCATGTGGGAAGAGTACACAGGGCGTGTAGGCTTGTCGGTGATGAACGGTGTACAAACTAACTACACGCCATGTAATTAGTATATACACGCCATGTAATCAGTCGACAGGTGAATAGTAAGGTGGTGGATGTAGCTGCCAACAGAGCGACATTACATGCCGTGTATTCAGAAATACACGTCATGTAATCATGTCGATGAATGAACATGGTGGCGGTGAAAAGTAGTTGCCAGAGTAATAGTTAAAAAATGAAAATTAAATTTCGTGTACTTGAGAGTACTCATCGTGTAGTTTGTTTTTTTTTCTCTCGCTTAAAATGGGCAGTAGCCTCCTCATTCAGCAGAGGAGGCTATGGACGCATTTGGAACACCGTGAGAGAAGGAAGGAGCTTGGAGGACCTCCCGACCACACATTAGAACACGGATTCTTTCGCTGACAGTCTCGATTGAACCACACAGGTGAGTTCTTCACTCTTCTTGAACCCTTACTTCCAATTCTTTCCTGAGGGGAAGTTATTTGGGTTTGAATGCGTTTTCATTTATCCCCGATCTACGTCATTCTCGGAAGTTTCGGAAGGCACTGTTAGCGTATATCGATCAGTAGAGATTGAGGTAGGAGTTCTTGTGTTTTATTACAACTGCCGAGTAGAATTTGTGTACCATTGTGCCACGTGACCATGTTAGGGGTGTTGTATAGATGATGATTTTTCTTTTTAGATACCTAGAATTACTTAGGTAGTCTAATGATTAAATATAAACTGTTGTTTGGGATCATTTCTTGGATCTAGGGCCACCCTGTGGGTGCGTTCCCCCTGTTTATCCATTTGGCCAGGATACCTGAGGGTATGCCATATCTATAACATGTTTAAAGTTTTCTTGAGAGTAACCTATATGAATTTATTGGTTTGCATTGGACTCGGCCCGGTTACCTTTTTATCTTGAGGGTAGTGTTTGTTTAGACTGAGGAAAACGTTTCATATGTATGAGGATAGTACTTCCATGCCTGAGGGAAATACCTCATGCTTGAGGGAAATATTCATTATGCCTGTGGGCAGTCACCTGCGGGTTTCGATTCTGATTACCTGAGGGTAAGGATTTGCATGTCTGCGGACAATGTTTACTTTGTATATTCACTGTGGTGATTTATTCTGTTGTACCTTCCAAGCTAAAGTGAAATCTTGGAATTAATAAATGATTAATAAAGTTTCAATGTAATTGGTAGAGATATCAACTTTTGAGTACTGCCTAGTTTACTGCATTTTATTATTGCACACTACTATTGCACATTTTCACTGACAGTTGGGAATGGGCCTTTGGTGGTTGCATACTGGGATTTATTTCTCACATCCTATTTGGGTCATGTCTTGGGCCAAATAGATTATATTTTTGCAGGTGTGGATAAGGGAAAGAGTCCCTATACAGGTACTTGTTTATTGTAGAGGAGTAGGAGAGCATGGGACTGAGATTAAGCTTGCGATGCTGCTGAGATCCTGCTGCACTATTTTGTTTTGTTTTTCTATAATTGAACTTTGTACTGAATTATTATAGATTTTAGTGTATCCTGTTTTGGATGCTTTCCTAAACTTAGATACATAATGCATCATCATATATATATGACTGTTTGTTATCTTTTTCTATAGTACCGTTGTCCTTTTAGCTTAGTATTGATTACTGCTTCCACTTTTGTATATTTATATCTATTTCTGTTGTGCTACACTTTGACAAATGAGGGAATAGTTCCCCAACTATCATATATAGGCCCTCACTGCTAGTCGACAGCCTCTGGCATTTGGGGAAATGTGCTTGAGGTCATGTGACCAACCAGGTTCGGGGCACCCCTGGAGTGGCACCCGGATCCGGGATGTTACACCATCAATTAATAGTTAATATACTAAAATCATATCCCAAGATTCTCACCACACTTCTGGTGATCAAATACCAAAAATAAATCACACTTCTCTCCTATATAAAATATTACAATCAAAAACTAAAAATTCACAAAAATACTCCCCCATATAAATTTTATACTATAAGAATTACTTAAATTTTACCAATTTTTCCTAAAAAAATATTTTCAAACATGCTAGATTCACTTTAATTATTTAAACAGAACAATTCAAACATAATCAGACAAAACCAAATAAATCATTATCTCACACATAATTTACCATTTTTTTAAAATTGCATCCTATTCTTAGTTTTTAAACCTTCTTATTAAAAATTTTAACTTCAATTTTAAATCCCAATTCAGAAAACCAAATTTATCTGTTTGATTTTAAAGAAACCATAATTTTTATAAAATTAAATTACATTTAAAAATATATTTCATTTTATAAACATTATTATAAAATATTTTTTCTAATTTTGAAACATAAAAACATCATCACTCATTTCTAATGTTTCTAGATACCACTAGTAGTACATTAAATAAAAAACATTTAATATATCAAAAGTAATTAAACTACCATCTATCTAAATTCTATTAATTAATTCACCCCTAAAAAAGTATTCAAAAATCACTAATTAATTTATTAATTGTTTTTAATTAATTTATATCATTAATTATCATGTCCCAGATTTCTGATATGTGAACTCCTTGGGCCCACTTCTACTCGGCCAGAGGCTAGCGACTAGTGCTTAGGTATCAACATTATTATGGAAGGTATTTCCTCTAATCAACCTATCATCTATTATCATATGTCCATATCCCCCATAACATTCATGAAATATAAAACGAACAATAAAAACCAATGAATCTATATAACAAAACCTCTTAGATACAAAGTTAAATAAAACAAATGTGATCACTAGGTAAAATCATCACATCCAAAATAGACACTATCCTAAATACTAATGACATGAAAATTAAAATCATCTTGATAATCTCTAATCCACTAGATATACAAGTCAAATATCATCCATCACTAGGATCCCTGGTCATATATCTTATAAACCTTCTAATTTTCATAGACTCAATGTGTACAATGTGCAAGTGCACATGCATGGGTGAGTATAATAACACATGGTATAGTTACCTTCAGAAGTTTTCCAACCCCATAAACATCATGTATCTATGTGTTTCAATAGGAAATAAAGTTTTTATAATATGATGTCACCCAACATCATCAATGGGCATAACCATGACCCATCTTAATCAATCAACCCAAGAACACTTGATAACTCTCTCCAAATTTCAATGTTTCTTCACAAAGAAAAAACAATCATTCCCCAAAACCCACCAAAGATTCCTCACTATATAATTTACCGTAGATGCACCACTAATGAGACAGTGGTGGAAATACAAACCTCCATCTATCTTAGTAGAATTGAAGAAAATAAACACCTCTAACTATTTCATTAATACAAGAGGAAATACACATCTCTACTGGTGGAAATGCACATCTCCATATATAGAATCATATACATGTATAGACACCAGAGGAAGTACACATCCCTTGATTTAAAATTTTATATTGGTATACTAGAGGAAATACACAACTCTAGGGATGTCATTAAATAACGAGTGCACTAAATCCCAAAGTAGTGATTGAGGATTAGAGATGTTATCTGGTGTATCATAATCCACCAAAACCCTAGAGTTTTAGGTGAGGAAGAGTGTTACCACTCCATTGAATTACCATCCATCATATTCTTATATCAGAGATATTGGATGAATTTCCCACCTCTACCTATCCTTCCCATTGTGTCCACATATCTAGGATATTGGAGGTATTACCCATCAACATCTTTCCTAAATCAATTTTTTAGAGGAATTTCTCATCCCCAAATATTTATTAGAAATATCATATCAATCTCATCCCAGAGTAGTGGGTGAGTGATTGAAGATACATGAAATTCATCATCAATCTATACCCATATCATTGGGTAAGACAAGGTATAGTATATTTTATCCAACTCTAACCCCAGATAAAGTTTGAGTGTAAAGAATATCCACTACTATATCATGTCTCCATCAATATCCACTCATAAAAAGCTATAACACATCTCATTGTGATGAATGCACAAAACAATCATTTTCCTCACAGTCATGAATCCTCTTATCTCTCTTTCAATAATATTGTATATAAATTTATAGTTTTTTCATCATCCCCATCAAACTCCCACTGACCAATATCATAGAAATATAATGATAATTCAATTACAGTTGAATGTTAGTTGTTAATTATCCTTATAATCATAGTATTCCCCAATCAATATTACATTCTACCAGATCATATCTGAATTCGACAACATACCCACTAGGCTTCCACATACACATCTTGATACATTTTATTGATAATAATGCAATAAAAATAAAGGTTTTTATTTAATTATTCAACTGATCACATCAGAACTAGGTCGATACCACTTTCTTCACATAAAGTTCCAGTTATACCATCCTATGTAACTAGAGTTTCTATACTGTATTATCTAAACATCCTCATAGATTAATGAATATATATCATAAATATTCTACAACAATAGTTTTTAAGGTTTATGTTTCTATTCATTATTAAATTTCATTGATTTCAATTCATTCATTATGTATTCTCCAAATCATTTTAAATTATGAAATATCTTATGAGGGGAACCCCATCTATAGTGTTATATCATTATTTCATTCTCATTGTTGACTTGTCCCATTAATAATCACCATAACCCTTTATATCGCAATATTTTAATCTACATTTAAGGTTGAAATAATTATCTTTTATCTTCACAATCACATATAATCACCTTTTTTACTTCATTACTATATTATTATTAATTTTGATCATATATGATTACCATATAGAATTCATTAATTAATAATTAATTCATAATCCCCATAAAAATTACCAACATATTGAAGAGATGAATTTATTAAGTTATGTGATTCTCTTTCCTTTACATAACCTTTGGTAACATCATTGAGCTTCCAATAAGGACCATTTACCACCTCCCATGGTTAAGGAACATATCTAAGTAAACAGTTAAGGTTCCTTTTTCATGTTTAAATATATTTGATTTAAATAATATTATTTCAATAAAAAAATAATATATTATGTTATAATCTTGAACAATCATGATATTATAGTTTAATAATCCACTGAACATAATGTTGGTAATAAGAATCATTCACCACCTCTTGTGGTTAATAACCCCATCCATTAGGGTAATTCAAGATCTTTATCTCAGCCACATCAATATTCCTTCAAATGTTATTATTATTCCATAATAATAATATTTACATGATCCTTAAGGGAAAAAATAACATCCTGGTATAGTATTCTAGATTTTAGCTAGTCTTTTCCACTTACCAAACTCATATTCAGTTTTACATTGCAATAGTTCATACTAATTATTTATGTAAATAATTTCCAATTGTTTTTATTAAATTTTTATAATTTTCATAACGATGTGATCATAATTAAATTAATTCACTCACTAAATGATCTACAAAATGTGTTAAAAATGGTTCCAATGTCTCTAGGATGTTGATATAGGTCCAATACAATTTTTAGTGTCAAATTTGAGTGTGAAATTTTTCCTCATATACCTCATTTAATTCAATCTAATTAGGGGTTTCATGTGGTACCCCCACACACCACCAACAATTCCTACATCCTCAACACCCTCAGGTTACTTATTTTCCATTGGATCAGCACACATCCATGATTAGAGTTATATGGGTGATCAATGCCATGCATAAACCCCATCCATTCAATTAATTTGATTAAAAAAACCCTGATCAGGCCACATAAACCTTCTAAACCATGACCTCTCCTAGTGCTCATAACTGTCCAATCATCTAATTGAATGGCCATAGTTATTCCCAACAATGTAGACCTGGGTTTCCATCCTTGGTCTATGGAACACATAGATTGCTATCTGATCTGAATGATTGGATGGATGAAATCCCCACAAAC
Source organism: Viscum album (assembly GCA_963277665.1). NCBI lineage: Eukaryota > Viridiplantae > Streptophyta > Magnoliopsida > Santalales > Viscaceae > Viscum > Viscum album. The sequence continues at coordinate 846,400,875 of OY728121.1, read as the reverse complement.
CATATTTCAAATCACATAATAGGGGATAAATGGTACAATGTGTTACATATAATTAATAATCTAACAGTCTATGCCTTCCTATCACTCGATTCATTGAAATCCCATCGGCATCACTTTAACACTACCAACCCTAAAGGTTGACCAGGTTCAACTACCTAAAAAATGCACAAACTTTCATACACAGGTAACAATGAACCACAAGATTGTAGATCTAGCCTTGATTTTTCATGATTTGGTTTCTAAATCACTTAAAACATATATTGATGTTGAAGAAAACAAAAAAAATCTCTATAATATATCTCACTCTACTAGTATGATTAGAGTGATTATAAAGTAGTTAGATTAATCTTAAAATGAAAATAACAATGATGTATCATTGGTTTAGTGATTGATTCAAACAAAAATTATATAAAATTATTTATGATTATGCACTTATAACTTCTCAATTCAAAATTATAAAATTATTTTTTCATATTATGAATATTAAAAAATCAGTAGATTCAATTTGAAAAAATGTTCAACATATATAAATTTCATACTAGGATTCAATATATAATGATATAAAGTAAAAGTGAGAAGTTCTAGCTAAAATATACATACATGAATAAACAAAACTACAACTAATTTTTATGCCCAAAAAATCCTCCGAACAAGCTCACTTTCATTTGGGTGATCCATATGATTTCTCTACCAAAAATCACATCTATCTCCATTATTTCCTCTATAATGATAGTAAGGAAGGTTATGTCTAGGTTAAAAGAAAAATAATTGATCTATAAAATAAGTATTATTTCATTAAAAAATCCCTTCACATTCAATGCACACAACTTTAACTATTCCCAATAATTACATAACTCCTACCCTAGGATACACACCCGACAAAATTATTTTGAATAACCCTATCAGAGACTTTAGAGTAAGTGATTTTCATTACTAATTACTATTATTTCATTTCTATAATAAACACAATAGTGATTTTTTTTTGAAAAAGCAATCCTATTTAAATGTGGTTGAATACATGAATATAATTGTTCAAATTACCTCTATTTTTGTCATTTGATCAATATAGTCAGCCATAAATAATTTTCTTATGTATTTTTTTGTTATAAATTAATTATCATTTTTATGTCTTTATTAGGATGAAATAAAATTAAATTTTAGTGAAAAAATTTTAAATAGAAAATGTCATGAGGATTAGATAATATTAAGAATAACATTTAATTTTATTGTACTAATAGGTTAAAATTCAAGAATACTAGGACGTGAACCCTTCACAATCATTATCAATTTCCAAGAATGACGCAGTTAAAATAATTTTAGGGAAATAAAATCTAGAGAGTGTATGAGGGATGGGTTCTGGGATTACTCTATCATTTTTATTTGGTAGGCAATTTTCATTATTTTTTGCTACACCCAATGGGGGATTCAACAATGACACTGATAGGGAAGTACACAAATAAATTGTAATGTAGAAATTAAAATTAAAAGAACAAGTATCTTATAATAAAAAATAAGATTAGTAGTAGTCAACATTAGAAAATTATTTAGTTTTTATATTTCAGAGGATGACATGCATGATCCTTGAGGAAATTCCTAATCTTATAGATCATCCTTCCAACTGAATTATAAAACCAATAGATCATTAATGCATTTTAAAAAAACATAAATAGTCTCATAACTGTAAATGCTTATTTATTTTAATTATCATCTCCAAGATCATCACTTAAAATTTATTTATATAGGGTACTTCAGTGAAAAATTTGTATAAATTAATCGATTATATTAATAAAACAAAATATCTAGAATTATATTGATAGAAACCATATTATTTTTTCATCCACTACTAGAAATCGGACCTATACAAATGGTTTGACCAAAACCATTGGTATTGGTCACTAAATTCGACCTATACCAATGTTTTGTTCACAATTGTTGGTATAGGTCACTTATATGGACCATTAACAAAGGTTTAGCCAAAACTATTGGTATATGTCACTTATTGGACATATACCAACGATTTTGGCCAAAACATTTCTATACATCCACCCTATACGAATGGTTTCCCAAAACTGTTCGTATTGCTCAAAAAATAAAAGAACATATACCAACAGTTCTCAAAATTGTTGGCATAGGTCTATACAAATGGTTTTGAGAACCTTTAGTGTTGGTACATATATTTATTAAGGAAACTTTTATCAAATACCATTAAATAAATCAAATGTTAAAATACTTATGAATATACTATATATATATTTGTGAAATTATGTTCACAAAAGTCATATTTCGTTGGTGGTTAGGTTGTTGGATTATAAATGTTAGGTGTTTGGATTAAACTAAGACATGTTTTTTTGAATTACCTATACCAGCAGTTTTATGAAAGTATTGGTATATGTTTTTCATATGACATATACCAACGGTTTTCCCAAAACCGTTGGTATAGACCTATCCAAATTCCAAACCAGCCAACGGTCCTCCAAACCAGTGTTATAGTCTATACTAATGGTTTGGAGACCTATACCAATGGTTATATACTATTGGAATAGGGTACTTCTTTATTAGGGACTCGACATGAGGTGTGCCCATAATGAAAAAATAAACAGTTTTAAAATATGCCAAATTATTTAAAAAAATAGTTTAGGGGATCATAGTCAATGAAATAGGGTTCAACTACAAAGAGTGCATGATGTCTTCCATGTTTCCCAGCTTCATCGGTATCTACATGACGACTCACGCGTCCTTGACTGGGGAGAGCTAGATATCAAAGAAGATGCAACATTCGTGGAGAGACCAGTAATGATTGAGGATCATGAGGAGAAGGTGATCCATGGACAAACTATTCCTCTAGTTCGTGTGTTGTGGAGGCATGTTGGGCTTGAGGAAATTACCTGGGAACGGGAGACGCAGATGCGCGCCTAGTACCCAGAGCTATTTTGAGTAGTTAGGTTTGTTTTACTTGGTTGTGATGGAACAATTTCCCTTGTTAACTATGGATTGTATGGTTTTCCTTATTCCCTAGATGCGTGTGAAAAATATTGACTGCGGGGAGGGGGGAACCTGATCCCCAATCAAGATGCATTAAGGTGGATGCAATTTAACCCATTCGGGCAAGTTAGTGCCACCCTAATTGGATAGTATCTTGACATAGAGGAAGAAAATCGCTAACTCGTATGACTAGAAAACTTGAATCTTAAATTTTTCATGGTTGATTAAGGAGAGAAGGTGTTCCCATGTGTCTGAGAGGTTCACTCCTGAGAGGTATCTTCCAGGGTGGTTGTTCAGACCCCCCCCTCCTTTATTCAGGTCTGGTTTTAAATTTTTGAGGGTGAGAATGCTTTGACAGGTATCTGATGTGATGACATAGACCTTCATGGTCCATCCCTTTTCCAATTTCCATATCCTAAGGGTGGAATCTCGGTGGTAGGACATCATTTCGGTGTGCGAACGATCAGTGCGACCGATCAATGTAACTGATCGGTAGGACCGATCAGTGTCACCCAGTCTTGTTGTGTTTCTCTTCTACGGTTTTTCCCATAACACCTCTTTTAGGCCTTTTTAACCCTTTTTAAGTGATTCAAATCCATTTAAATCCCATAATTAATACCCAAAAATCTTGAGAAACCCCCCAATGGGGGATATTAAATAAAAACTTAATATCATCGTGCGTAACTGCCCAACCACGTGGGAAACCATGATCCAACTTCTAAGACGTTCCAAATTCCATATCCCATAACAATAGGATCTCATATTTATACCTCCCTCTAGAGCTTCTTCCTTCCCCTCGTCGGCTGGATTTCATTTTTCTCCCTGGTGCACCTGGAGTCCCTCCTTCCCAAGGATTGTGGTGCGCCTGTGCTGGAGTCTTTCTGCTCATCCTTGGAGTTCCCGACGTCCCTCCCCTATAAGTCGCACTTTTACCTCTTCTTGGCATGTGGAGAAGAACTTCGATCTTTGATCAATCAAGTAGGGTTTTCCCTTAATCTCTCATTACTATGAATCATGCAGGGTGGGTATGCTTTTGTTTATTTGGGGATTGATGAAACCAAACTTAATGAAGATAATGAACGGACCTTAAATAATGAAGGGGGTGTGATCGATGTTCTGCTATACTCTTTTATGTTGACATGTGTTGTGAACTGTATGGGATTGTGCTCACTGAAAATCATGGTCGTTGGTGGTATTTCCTTGCGTCCTAATAAACCCTTGTCTTTTGTGATGACTAAATAACTATAATATGGAAATTGGTTAGTCACCTAAACTTAGTTGGTTCAAATGGATGTTCAGTAAAACAAGAATCCTTATGTGACCACCCTGGTTAACAAATAGAAAGAAGAACCTAATGAATGATGTGATTGAACCTGGAAGTTTCCCACTCTATTTGGTAGAAGGCGTGTTGTTCTGCTTGGTGCTTATGGGAATATATGGATGGGGATGGGATCCTCTGTTGTGGTACTGTTGTTGGTTGTGAATCTGAAGCTGTGTGGTTGCTCTGTTGTGACACGAATTCGGGTGGGATCCTCTATTGTTGAGAAATCATTGGTTCTTAGTTTTGGGTACATGGGGCTGTGACTCGGGGTTTTCTTTGGTTCCAGTACTTTGAGGGATCTAACTTATCCCTTTTTTGTTATGACTTCACAAGAGAACCGGGTGTGAATGCTTAAATTGTTGTTTGGAAATTTCTTTTTTCCTGGATTGTGGTTATGCCTGTTAGTTTCCCAGTAGTGCAGGACTTTAATTAAAGACTTTACTTAAATGGGATCACATGAACATGAAGAAAAGAGTGGGTTAAATAGGGAATTGGTTTTGGGATTGAGTTGTGATTTGGTCGTGAGTGTTGTGATGTTCTTTTACGAATGAATAGTAATGGGGGTGTTTGTGCTTAGGTTTTGGAACCCCTAGGTTGGGATGAGTGCTTGTTACTTATAAATATATCTATAGTTTTTATGTTTCTTATTCGCACCCCACCCAAGTTGAGAACTTTAGTGCCGAACACCCCCATTTCACGGGGGAGGGTGTTTTTTCCAACACTCCTATAAGTGGTTGGTTATTAGCTCCTTTTCTTCTCCCTTTCCCGAATAGCCCAATTCTCTTCGGGCAGGCTGTGATGGCCTGAAGTCCATTATTATCCCAAGAATCTTCGGGCAGGGTAGTTGTGGTGGTTGGCCCAGGTGTTTGTGGGTAGGTTGTTTCCCAAGTGTCTTTTGGATGAGGCCGAGGTGTCTTCAGGCGTGGCAGTAGTTGTTCTAGCCCAGGTGGCTTTGGGTATGGTAGTAGTTGTTCTGACCCAGGTGTTTGTGGGTGTGGTTACGCGTGGTGGTTGTGGCCCAGGTGTCTGCGAGTGGGATGGCAGTTATGGACTAGGTGTGTGTGGGTGGGGTTTGGCAGTGTGACTACAGTGAGGTTAAGACCCAAGTGTGTGCGAGCAGGGTTTGGTAGTGGAACTGCGGTGAGAATGGTGGGATTGGTTAGATGTGTATGATTTCTTCAATAACTAGTGGGAAAGTGGCACGGGGTACCCAAATATTGATGTGCTATTACTATACTTTACTTGCATTGTGTTATTTGGAGAGTGTGCCTTGGTGAGGCTTGGGTGGATAGTTTTCTTTGCTAGGTTATTTAGTTTCTCTTTTGTCACAGGGTATTAGAATGTCTCCCCACTTGTGCATGAGGGGATTTTGGTTTTCCCTACTGGGTATACTTGTATGCTCACCCTACATATATAAAACCACTTTCAGGTTACAAGTAGGACTTCAGGGATCGTGCGGGACTGTACTAGCTCGGACCTTGGGGACCTTGGGGTTGTTGTTGTTGTCATTTTCCTTTTTCTTGGTACTTTACCTTTGGAGTTTTTGTGGCTTGTATCATTTACTGTTGAACATGCATATGAGAATGGGTTACTTTTGGATTTACCTTTACTTTCATCTTTGGTATTGTTGGGGTTTCTATATTATCTCTCGATCCTATCAAAATAAAAAGGGCAATTCCTTCCACTTTTTTTGTGTGAGACTCTATACCCTTGGTGCTGGTCGCCACTCCGGGACCTATTGAATGCGGGTTTTTGGGGTGATTATCTCTCCTTCAACTTAAATAAGGAAGGGCCTGGCAATTTGTTGTCCCTTCCCTCCTTTTGGTGAAACTGGGTCATGACAAAAACTCTCAATCAAGATAAAAAACCAAGATCCTTCAATTTCAGATATATATTCACAATCCAAGATCTAGATCTAATCAAAATAGGGGATAACTTACCTTAAAAAATAGAGAATAATGAGATAAGAATGGGAAGACAACCGAGATAAGATCCTCTTACCATTTGGGGTGTAGATCTTAGATCTGGGATTTGAATTGTAAAAATTGAAGGTTATAAAGGCTTGAAATACATCTTTGAGGTTATAAAATCATGAGGGGATAAGTTGGTTCGAGTTTGGGTCAAATAGGGTAAGCTTCAGTGGTTTGGGTAATTTAAAATCTAATTTTCTGGTGAATTAGAATGTCATGCATAGTTAGCTGGGTAGGGGTGCACAGTTTTCTATAAATATGCAAATTAACCGTGTTCTAGTTCTAGGGGGTGCATAGTTTATCCTTTTTGGGCATATGGTTTTAAAAAACATGTGTTATCCATGAAAAACCTCTCTGTCTGGCGTAGCATAGTTTTCTGGGCTAGGGCACACGGTTAGGGAAAACCATGTGCCACCCATGCACTACCATCTTTCATTCAATTTTTCTTAATTTTTCACACAAAAACACCCCAAATTAAAGCCCAACTGAAAATTACACAACACAAGTCAAATTATTACTTGTAAAAAATCCTAATACATCTCCAGAAAAGGTTGGGATCTTACATCAAAATACCCATTCCTTTTAAAAACAAATTTCCAAAACAAAAATTACACAGAATAAGGGAATGAGAGTTTTTATTTTAAGAAAACATGGAAGATTATAAATTATTCCAAATATTAATTTATGGTTATGGAAGTGGGAAAATTCTTTCTCTCCATATAAGTTAAAATACAACATTCTTTTTTCCTTTTTTAGGAAAGTTAAAACATTCCATTAAAGCATTCCATTTGAAATCCTTTGAAACAAAGTAAAAATTGACATAAAATATACCTTAAAATTCCTATATTTCTAAATAAATACATCCATAAAACAATTTTTTTGAATGTGGACATGAAATTAAAATAGTTTTAAGGGAAACACCAAAAGAGTATTTTTAAAAGAAACTCACTTACCTTGAGTCTGAATCATCACGTACACTCTTTATCATCATGAATAATAATTTTTTAATTATTTATTTGTTTAATAAAAAAATTCATGTTTATTATTCCATTTAATCTTATTTATTACCATTTTATATTCAACTACTCAATCATTTGAGTTTATATCAGACGTTTTTATGATATTCAGATCATATGTCCAAAATGACTTTGGTGGGTTGACTATGGTAAAATGGGTCATTATTCCATCATCTACAAAATAATATTCATGAAATAATTATAATTTTTATATATAAATTATACTTTTAAAACTATCCATGAAATATGGTTATAAAAACTGAACTATGTTACAATCATGGTGACAGTAGGTCGAACATACACATGAGTAACATTTCCATTTTTCTATGATCATTATAGAAAGAATATAAGTATTATTATATATTTCTAGAATAATAATTATATCATTAATAACATATATTTTATTAAAATATACTTATATATAAATCATATGTGTGATGTGGTGATGAAAAAATGAATCACATCATTTTGTGGAGGTGGTAGTTCACACGTATGGACGAACGATGTTTTTATTTTTAAGTGAATGAAAAGGAAATAAATTAAATGATATATTATATTTTTAGAATGATAAAATTTTCCTGAATATAATATATATACATTAAATTAATAATTATAACAAGTCAGGAGACGAGGTGATGGAAAATCAATTACATCATTTCGCGAGGCGATAGTCTATCATAAACAAGAACGATGATTTCATTTCCAATTTGATTGAGGAGGAGATAAATATATATTATTAAATTAAAATAATAAAATATCAGTATATTTAATATAATTTTTTTATTTTATAATGGTTTATGAATGTTTTAATGAGGTATAAGAATAAATAATATAAAAACACTTGGTTAAGAACTATACCTCTTCTTCAAACAATCTCTTAAGGATTACACAAAAAGCTTCCCTATGATGGTTTTTTATCAGAAAAAAGTATTATAGGAAATTTTTATGGATTTAAGGAAGCTATTGTTTCAGATCTTGTCTGAAAAAAATGATTTTTAAAGTGTGAATAAAAGAGGAGATCATATTCCATTTTGAAAGTGAGGGGAGGTGCGCTATTGGAATTACATAAAGTATTAAATTAATATAAATTAATTTTCTTGTAAAAATGGATCCTATTTTATTTATTTAAAATATAAGATAAGTATGGGTTGAAATTATATCATCCAATAAAATTTGGATAATTTTAGGTAATGGTTTCACCCTTATCTTTTTATTTTAACCCCTTGTTAACCTTTTTTATTATTACCACGATAACAAAGTTTTTTACACTTTAAGGGTCAATATAGTTACTATAAAAGGAAAAACGGACCATAAATGGAAAATTTATGATATTTTCAACCATATCCTCATAAAGTTTCTGAATATATTATTTTTAGGAATTTTAAATCATTTAATAAAATATCATTTATTATATTTATGTCATTTTGACACTATTCATTTAATTTGAATTTAAAGACATCAATAAAAAGATTAAAATATAATATAAACCTTTAAAACACACAAAATATGTTATAATTATCTAAAAAATTCGTGTGACATTATAACATATTCAAATAAAATTATCTTCAGAGTTTAAGATCATTTTATTGATTTTGTTAACTACTTACACAAGCACTGTGTTAGTGTTTCATAAGCATTTAAGGTAATTATTTCATCACTAACAATTAGAAATAAACTAAAATTATAATAATATAATAATATATATTTCAAAATAATATTTATAACTAAACATATCCTATGTTTATCCCTATGTAAAAAATTTAGAGATAATAAAACAAATACAATGACATTTTTAACTTTTCGTTATATAAAATAATATAAAGGTCAAAACCAAGGCCAAATGGAAAAAGGCCATATATTAGAATTTTCAATTTTTATATATGAGATATAATAATACAATAAAATTAATCAAAGTTTTATGGTCATTTTGGAGTCCTTATTATATTATTTTTAATCTAAATTACCTGATTTACCCTTACTGATGTGGCATAAATTTTCTAAGGTTACTATTCAAAATAAACAAAAAATAAAATAAAATGGAACTATTTACCAAATTTAGAACTAATGATTCCAAATATTTAAACCATTTTTAAAATTTAAACCAAATAAGTGGAATAATTTAATTTAAAATTAAACCCACAAAACACGATTAAAACAGTTTTTCAGAAAATTACCTTTTTAAGTATAACAATGTTTTTTTGCCAAACTCAAGTGTAAAATTCATTATAAAGACCATAATTGGATTATTTTTAATAAAAATAAATAAATTTTAAAACTAATCTAAAATAAAATTTTACCCGTAAATAATTAGAAAGAAAATAAAGTTTTCAATAAAAATCAGTATTTTTCACTATTCACTGAAAAATCAAACTTTTCAAAAAATTCTAAAAAAAATAATTAAGATAATTTTGATATGATGATTTAAAAAATGAATTTAATTTTATCAAATAAATTTTAAAAAAATTCTATAAATTAATTATAATCTTTTATCATAAGAAGTAATAAAAATCATTTTTGAAGAAAATGTATTTTTGAAGCATAAAATGTGTTTAATAAAAGATGAGTTATTATTTAATAAGAATTAATAAACAAATTTATTTTTATTAGGAATGTTATATGTATTTAATAAATTATTTAATCATATTCATACCCACTCATTCAATAGCTAGGTTATAATTTTTATTTTTAAATAATAATATTTCATGGTTCATTTAAACTTTGTGTTGTGTATCTTGTATGCTATAGAATATAGTCTTTTTTTAATATTAGGATATTAAATTATCCGACATTTAATAAATTTCATCATTTAAATTTTAACATTTCCATGGTAATCATGGGTTTGACATTTGAAAATTCCTTTATTAAAATCCACATCCTAAAAATAGTTAATACTACTTCCTCTTGAAAAGAGGGAAAGTGAATTATGTAACTCATCTGAAATAACCCAAGACTTGGTTTTTAAATAGGATAACATTAGTGGGAAGTGATAATATTTAAATGGAAGAGAAAAATAATTCGCAAGTACTGATAAAGAGTGATGTAGAACATGGTCAGGATAAACTTAATGACCACAAAATCATAAATTTGTGATGGGTGAAGATATCATTTATTAAACTGAAATGAAGGTAATAGGATAAATTTTTTGTTTTAAGATCCTTTTCCATAGATTTTAGGAATTCCTTTACTATATAGACTAAAATAATAAAGAAATATCCTTAATTTATAAGTATGATTTCATCCTTTAATCAATTTACTCCATAATCTTGTCTTTTAATCCAAACAATGAGTATTCAAGATGAATTTTTCTTTCCTAAAGCACTAAAATTAACTTCTAATGAATCAAATAATCCAAAAAAGGATAAAAATATATTCTTCCTATATTTATACATTAATAAAAACCAAAATATTTAGAATAAGATAAGATAATTCCCAAAATAAATAAACCATCATATGGAAAAATACAATATTGATATTTAAATCCTCAATAATAATACCCAAAGTTCAAATTAGATCATTTGATAAATAACTAACCTCCAAATTATTCAAAATATCCCTGAATAATTTTAAAAATAAAAATAATAATTATTGGATCACATATTCTTTTGATATTAATTTAAAATTTATCTCCAATCAACATGAGTCACTCATAAAATCTTATACCCATAAATACATATCCCCTTATCATATAATCTCCAAAACATGATAATCGAATACATATATAACCTATATCACCATAAATACACATTAAAATCATATATTCTTTAAAAATATAATTCATCCTTTATTCCTAAAATAAAATACCATAATATTATATTCACCTTAATCATAAAAGGTTACCAAAATAGTAAAATTCTTACAAAATAACATTAATCACTTTATCACCAAATCACTTTTCAATCCCATGATAATATACATGATAAAATATATGATCAAAAAATAAAATTAATCATTACCTTTATAATAATTTGTGTAAAAAATTAATTTTATATTAAACAAGCCATCATGTAGTCCAGTGGTGGGTGATGCACCATTGTTTCCCTTCGGTTGTGAGTTCAATCCACACATCCTTTCCAGATGTTTCAGGTTGTCACCCAGCATGAGGGTTGTACTTTTTATAAAACTATATTAATATAATTAAAATAATATTCCCATAAATATGATGAACATCCTCAAAAATAACCTTAATCCTCTAAGATTATATAAACCCTAAGGTTTATCAATATATTTAAACTTATGTACACAAAATGACAAGATAATTCTTACTCAAATAACTTTTTCACATGTTAAACTTAAGTGTTTCATATACCTCAAACATCTATTAAAACTCAATTAATTTTTCCCAAATTACTCCCATCACATAAAACATCAAAATAGTATTAATTATTTTAAACTTATGATCATCCTTAAATCTAACACTACATCATAACTCTTGAATCCATATATGTAAACACCTTAATCATTAAACATTATTCATAATCCATTAACCATATTTCTCCATATTATTACTTAATATATCATTCCTACAAACAAAAATATGAATCATCTCGAAATATTCAATAATATAAAAATATAATCCAATATATAATTGATACATTTCATATGTAATTTTTAGTTTCCTCATCTTTAATAATAATGGAATTATGTATTGAAAAATAGTCATTTGTACGGTCTTTTTGATCCCATTCTTGAGCTTTCCCCCAAGGAAATCTATTTTCATAATTCCCATACTCCACAAATTTAAAACATTCAATTTATACTCTGGGAAGAAATTTATTCCTCTTCATGGTGTTAACTAACCACTTCATTTTTCCTTAGAAGATTATTGCTTTATCCCTTCATTTAAAACATAAAAAACATCTTCTTGTTCTTTAAATACAATTTCCTAGGTGATTATTACTATATTATTGACACATAGTCCATTTAATATTTTTACCTTTATGACATCTATTACCTGAAATTCCATGGAGAATAATTTCTCTCTTATTTGATTCATTTGTAAACTCGCATAGTTTCAAGTTATTAATCATAACTCATGATAACTGGTTAAGAATAACCAAAAGAGTTTTCATTATAGCTCCCATTTCGTTTGACTACTCACTCAGAATACCACCAAATTTTCCTTCACATCCATTATTACTTTGGTGCCTCCTGGATCCATAAATTTACTAAAACCAAATATGTTACTGTTTGAATATCAATAAAATCATAATAAACCATATTATGAGGAGGTTAAACACTAATATATCCTTAACCAAGTTATCCTAAACTATTTAAATTTATTCAAATAACTATAATTCTCCCTAACATACTAAGAATTGGGATCATAGATTAATTTTCACTTCTACTCAAATAACATCTTATCCTCTAAATTTATCTAAACCTTTCCTATGATACGAACCCAATCTTAAATCATTCTGTAAATTGAATCTCTAGAAGATAATTCATGTTCCTTTATTTAAAGTATATTTTCAAGTTTATAATTTTAGATAATTAATTCAAAACTCATACATAACAAAACTATGTTTTAAAAAGTGGACACTTCTGATCAGTATTCATTTTTCCCACAATATAACACTTTTAAAAAGAAACATGTTTTCTTTTCATGATAAATTTTAATGACTTTAAAATTGATTTATTTGTTCTTAAGCATCTTTTAACCCAATGAAAAACATTTTAAAACATGGTATTAGCATAAAAAATCTTACTTTGGGTAATAAAATGAAAAAAGAAACATGTTAGTCTATTTTAAAACTATGAGATCAAAATGGTAGGTTTCCTTTATTATAATAAACCTTGAGCTCAAATAATCATTTAAATAAAAATGAAAATATCATTTATATCAAAAAAATTTCATAAAATACTTTATATTAAAATATAATGGAAAAATCAAAATCATGAGGCTTTCTTAGATAACATGAGAAGCCATGAAAAAAAAATTCTTAAAAATATACATTTCTACTCCAAAAAGGAATAATCATTCCTTTAAAAAAAATTTATTATCTTACCTATTGAAATCAAAACAATTCCATAAAGAACCCATTATAATGTATATAAAAGTCATGTAGGTTCCTTGGGACATCATATTTATAGAAACGTTACAGAACTAATACATAGTGCAATAACCATGTGGTCGACTTCCAATATAATTACCCAATGCATTGGAGCACTATCTTGGTACACCCATTTTATAAGATATATCTATATTACCATTCATCATGAGCTATATTAGTCTCAACCATTATCATAATAAATTTATAATGATCCTATCATGAATCAAACCCTTTAAAAACTCTTTTAAACTTGCATGTAAAACACTTTTGGATATTGAAGCACCCTTTCCTTTTAAAACCCATCTTCAAAACATAAATTAACCATAATAATGGAATGAGAGTTTCTATTTTAATAAAACATGTAAGATTATAAATGGATCCAAATATCAGATAATGGTTATAGTGTAGGTAAACATTTTTGTCACCGTATATGTTAAAATATAATATTCCTTTTTTATTTTGTAAAGAAAGTCAAAAAAATTCAAAAAAAAAGATCCCTTTTGAAAAACATTAAAAGAAAGTAAAAATAGGGGAAAAATTTCATTTATAATTCCTTTATGTCTAAATAAATTCATCCATAAAATAATTTAAATAATATTTACATGGAAGAAAAAGAGTTGTAAGTGAATTTTAAAAGAGTATTTTTAAAAGAAAGTCTCATACATTGAGTGTTACTCATCACATACATTCCTCATCTTCTAGAATAATAAAATTATGTTAATTATTTACTCTATTAATAAAAATTTTCAGGTTTATTATTTCTATTCTATCTTTTTTATTACCATATTATATTTAACTACGTTATCATTTGAGTTTATGTTAGATGTTTTGATGATATTCATCTCATATTTCCAAAATGACTTTGGTGGGTTGACTATGGTAAAAGGGAAAATTATTCCATCATATCCAGGATAATAATAATTACATAATTATAATTTTCATACATAAATTATACTTTTAAAACCAACCATGAAATATGTTTATGAAAAATAAAGTACATTACAATCATGGGGACGGTAGGTCGTACGTACACATGAGCAGCGTTTCCATTTCTCAATTGTCATTATAGAAAGAAGGTAAGTATTATTTTATCTTTTTATAATGATAATTATATTATTAATACTATATATTTTCTTTGAACACACTTATATATATCATATATGTTATGTGTTGATGAAAAAACAAATCACATCGTTTTGTGGAGGTGGTAGTCCACATGTATGCATGAACGACGTTATCATTTTTAGTGAATGGAAAGGTAAGAAATTAAATGATATATTATCTTTTATTAATGATAAATATGTTATGAATATAATATATATACATTCAATCCATAATTAAAACTTTTCATGAGAGATAGTGATGAAAAAAAATTGCATCGGTTTGTGAGGCGGTAGTCCACCGTATACATGAACGAGGGTTTCATTTCCCATTTTATGGAAGAGGAAATGGATATAGGTTATGAATTTAACATTATAATATCTAAATATATGGAATATAATTTTTTTTATTTTATCATTATTTAATAATATTTTATTGAGTTATGAAAATAAATAAAATATAAAACGCTTGGTTAAGAATTATACCTATTCTTGAGACAACCTCTTAAGGTTTACACTAAAATATTCCTTGTGATGGTTTTATGATCAAACAAAGGAATCTAATATGTGGGCAAGTATGTAAGTAAATTATTTTGGTAGGTTTTTTCTGGACAAAAATTCTTTTGAAGTTTGAAAAAAGAGGACATGATGTTCCCTTTTATAAATGAGGGGAGGGGCACTCTTGGAATTACTTAAATAATTAAATTAATATAAATTTATTTTTATTGTAAAAATGGATCCAAACTAATTTATTTTAAATATATAGTAATTATGGGTCTAAATACACTAATAAAATAATATTTTTACAAGTTTAGATGATGTTTTCACCATATATTTTTGTTTTAACCCCATGTTAACCCTTTTGACGATTACCATGATAAAAATGTTTTTACTTTTTAGGGGTCAATTTAGTTACTATAAAAGTAAAAATGAACCACAAATGGACCATTATTGATATTTTAAACCATATACTATTCACTTGTATAAATATAATATTTCTATTAATTTTATATTATTTAATAAAATATAATTTATTTGAAATTATCATTAATGTCATTTTTGACACTATTTATTTAATTTGAAACTAAAAACATCAAAAGAAATATGGAAAAATAATATAAACCTTTCACACACACCAAATATATTATAATTATCTAAAAAATTCCTGGTACACTGTAACTCACACAAATAATATTATTTTTAGAATTTCTAAAATCATTTTATTGATTTTTTTACTACTTTCACAAACACTATGTCAGTTTATTACCATGGATATTGAAATTTTATTATATATCATGTATAATTGACTCATTTTAAAACAACTATATGATCGTTAAATTCTTAATTTTCCTAAATATTCTGGAAAAATGGTTGAGAGATAAGCATGAAATGGTTGACACACATACACATGAGGAATTAGTGGCATAATAGAGTCATAACTTATTTTACCTTAATTAGTGTCATTAATCTCACTATACCTAATTTAGATAAAATTTATGAGGTAATTAATTTCAAATTTACTGAGATTGACTTCCTCATGTCATTCTTATTTTTCTCATATTTTTATCATGGATTGTGAACTGCCAACATGTGTATCTTCTCATTATTTTCTTGAATACATGACTGGTGAATTTTCCCATGAGGTTAAATGGGTAAGTTTGAGGAAGTTTATAAGACACATTTTTATTAAATATTTTATCGATAATAATTGATATAATTTCCCAACATTGAGATTTATTTTAATATTTAATGTAAAATTGCATTTGGACAAAGAATTTATAAATTGAATAAAAAAATTTATCTTCCTCTACATGTTAACTCTCGTAATTTTATCATAAAAAAATTATATTAATTTTTAATGGAAACTTTATAAAATAATTGAAGACTAATTTAGATATATTTTTCATTTGGACTATTCAAGATATATCCCATGTTTGAAGGGTGAAAAGTGCCCATGAAGATAAACCTAAAATGGACTCAATTGAATAGGATAAATATCACTAATTGGTATATAAAATTTTCATCTCTGCTTATAATGGGATAAAATTATTATAAATTATAAAGGAATAAATTTAATAATATTTATTTCCCTGTAAGGGCTGCTAATTTGGGTGTTATGTTTGTCAAAAAGGCAATGAACATAGGAGAAACTATTTGAGGCAGGATTTCACAAGTACCCCTATTGAAATTTCAAACCTTTTCCCTAAACCACTCTATTTATTTAAGTTTTCCACACTGGTAATGGTGGTTCATTTATTTAAGAGGGTGTACCCAAAGAGTGTGGTCTCTTTCCACTTATCTATTCATTTCTAAGAAGGAATTATTTTATATAAGGATCTCTTTTAAGAAGTCTCTTATATTATTCTTTTACTTCTTATTTCATTGTTTTTATGTTTATAATGTAATTTAATCATAAATAAAACTTATTTATTCTTCAATTTACCATATTTTTATTTTTTGGGTCGGAATCTAGGTGTGTAAATTAGATTGTGTTTTACACTTTCAATCCTTTGTTGATGCAAATCATCTCCATGATAATAACTTTTTCATATGGAAAATTAGTTTTTTTATAGTCGATATAATCCCTCCTACCTTTAATTATTTTTTCTGAATCCATGGAGACACTATAATTCATAAATTATGATCAATTAATTGAGTTTTAATTTATATAGAACTCGATCAATATCAACATAGACAGCAAGTCCGGTCATGTGTGAATCATTAAATAAAAACTTTAATCCCAAAATATGATCAAATTGAGATTGAATTTTAGGGTTTTAATCTAATCCCAAAACTAAAATAATTCTCATTTTTTGGGTGAAGATTATTCTCTATTTTTTCACTAGCCATAATTTTTTTGGGATCGTAATAATGACATAGTTCCACAATTGGATATCCTGAAGTTTTCTTAGGGTTCACTTATTCCTATCTTTGTGGCCTTGTTAATTTCTATAGGATTTGAGGGTTTAAAATATTATAGAATCATAATTAAATGGATTTAAACAAAATGAAAATTGAGGAAATAATATTGAATTGGTAAATTAGATTGATTATTTCATGTCATATTGGTGTTTTAAAATAATGTTTTTTCTTATGGACTTATTTTATTTTGAAATTACTCAACAAACCCATCATTTTTTATTCCCTATTTCATTTATTTTCATTTATTCTTAAAAACTATTAAGGGGTGTTTAATTCACTAACTCCTTAGAAGAAAAACCTAGGATATCCCTATTCTTTATTTAGTAAAAAATCATAAATATTTTGAGAGAGAACATGACAATGCTAAATATGTCTCTCCACCAACCACCTAGTGGCATTCTAGAGTGTTTATACTCACTAGATTGATCACAATGTATGTAATAGGAAGTTATTAGGTACTAGGCTTCCACCTGCAACTACCATTATAAAAATTAGCATCTAAAAATTAAAAAACATCAAATTCAGGTCATCTCATCATCTCTCTATATACAAAATACCCACTTTTAACTTCTTATAGACACCAAAAATGATCACTCTCACAATCAAAATTCAAAAATTATAACCAATCTAAATTTTCTCCATTAAATTCATAAATAAAATTTAAAATTATATCATTATTAATTAACTATAATTGTGGGTCTCTATAAGACCCCACAAAAACATTTTTCATCCCTAAAAATAACAAAGTAAACACTAAATCAAATTTTACTCTCCCTACTAAACATATGTAATAACCCGGTTCTTATTCTTAAGGTATGGGTTTCTTCCTTTTCGTTTTCCTTAAGTTTTTTTGAGAAAATAAGGAAAATGGGGGAAAATCCCAAATTTTTTGGGTACACGCCATGTACTTTTCCACACACCGTGTATTTTGGCCATGTGGGAAGAGTACACAGGGCGTGTAGGCTTGTCGGTGATGAACGGTGTACAAACTAACTACACGCCATGTAATTAGTATATACACGCCATGTAATCAGTCGACAGGTGAATAGTAAGGTGGTGGAAGTAGCTGCCAACAGAGCGACATTACATGCCGTGTATTCAGAAATACACGTCATGTAATCATGTCGATGAATGAACATGGTGGCGGTGAAAAGTAGTTGCCATAGTAATAGTTAAAAAATGAAAATTAAATTTCGTGTACTTTAGAGTACTCATCGTGTAGTTTGTTTTTTTTCTCTCGCTTAAAATGGGCAGTAGCCTCCTCATTCGGCAGAGGAGGCTATGGACGCATTTGGAACACCGTGAGAGAAGGAAGGAGCTTGGAGGACCTCCCGACCACACATTAGAACACGGATTCTTTCGCTGACAGTCTCGATTGAACCACACAGGTGAGTTCTTCACTCTTCTTGAACCCTTACTTCCAATTCTTTCCTGAGGGGAAGTTATTTGGGTTTGAATGCGTTTTCATTTATCCCCGATCTACGTCATTCTCGGAAGTTTCGGAAGGCACTGTTAGCGTATATCGATCAGTAGAGATTGAGGTAGGAGTTCTTGTGTTTTATTACAACTGCCGAGTAGAATTTGTGTACCATTGTGCCACGTGACCATGTTAGGGGTGTTGTATAGATGATGATTTTTCTTTTTAGATACCTAGAATTACTTAGGTAGTCTAATGATTAAATATAAACTGTTGTTTGGGATCATTTCTTGGATCTAGGGCCACCCTGTGGGTGCGTTCCCCCTGTTTATCCATTTGGACAGGATACCTGAGGGTATGCCATATCTATAACATGTTTAAAGTTTTATTGAGAGTAACTTATATGAATTTATTGGTTTGCATTGGACTCGGCCCGGTTACCTTTTTATCTTGAGGGTAGTGTTTGTTTAGACTGAGGAAAACGTTTCATATGTATGAGGATAGTACTTCCATGCCTGAGGGAAATACCTCATGCTTGAGGGAAATATTCATTATGCCTGTGGGCAGTCACCTGCGGGTTTCGATTCTGATTACCTGAGGGTAAGGATTTGCATGTCTGCGGACAATGTTTACTTTGTATATTCACTGTGGTGATTTATTCTGTTGTACCTTCCAAGCTAAAGTGAAAGCTTGGAATTAATAAATGATTAATAAAGTTTCAATGTAATTGGTAGAGATATCAACTTTTGAGTACTGCCTAGTTTACTGCATTTTATTATTGCACACTACTATTGCACATTTTCACTGACAGTTGGGAATGGGCCTTTGGTGGTTGCATACTGGGATTTATTTCTCACATCCTATTTGGGTCATGTCTTGGGCCAAATAGATTATATTTTTGCAGGTGTGGATAAGGGAAAGAGTCCCTATACAGGTACTTGTTTATTGTAGAGGAGTAGGAGAGCATGGGACTGAGATTAAGCTTGCGATGCTGCTGAGATCATGCTGCACTATTTTGTTTTGTTTTTCTATAATTGAACTTTGTACTGAATTATTATAGATTTTAGTGTATCCTGTTTTGGATGCTTTCCTAAACTTAGATACATAATGCATCATCATATATATATGACTGTTGGTTATCTTTTTCTATAGTACCGTTGTCCTTTTAGCTTAGTATTGATTACTGCTTCCACTTTTGTATATTTATATCTATTTCTATTGTGCTACACTTTGACAAATGAGGGAATAGTTCCCCAACTATCATATATAGGCCCTCACTGCTAGTCGATAGCCTCTGGCATTTGGGGAAATGTGCTTGAGGTCATGTGACCAACCAGGTTCGGGGCACCCCTGGAGTGGCACCCGGATCCGGGATGTTACACCATCAATTAATAGTTAATATACTAAAATCATATCCCAAGATTCTCACCACACTTCTGGTGATCAAATACCAAAACTAAATCACACTTCTCTCCTATATAAAATATTACAATCAAAAACTAAAAATTCACAAAAATACTCCCCCATATAAATTTTATACTATAAGAATTACTTAAATTTTACCAATTTTTCCTAACAAAATATTTTCAAACATGCTAGATTCACTTTAATTATTTAAACAGAACAATTCAAACATAATCAGACAAAACCAAATAAATCATTATCTCACACATAATTTACCATTTTTTTAAAATTGCATCCTATTCTTAGTTTTTAAACCTTCTTATTAAAAATTTTAACTTCAATTTTAAATCCCAATTCAGAAAACCAAATTTATCTGTTTGATTTTAAAGAAACCATAATTTTTATAAAATTAAATTACATTTAAAAATATATTTCATTTTATAAACATTATTATAAAATATTTTTTCTAATTTTGAAACATAAAAACATCATCACTCATTTCTAATGTTTCTAGATACCACTAGTAGTACATTAAATAATAACATTTAATATATCAAAAGTAATTAAACTACCATCTATCTAAATTCTATTAATTAATTCACCCCTAAAAAAGTATTCAAAAATCACTAATTAATTTATTAATTGTTTTTAATTAATTTATATCATTAATTATCATGTCCCAGATTTCTGATATGTGAACTCCTTGGGCCCACTTCTACTCGGCCAGAGGCTAGCGACTAGTGCTTAGGTATCAACATTATTATGGAAGGTATTTCCTCTAATCAACCTATCATCTATTATCATATGTCCATATCCCCCATAACATTCATGAAATATAAAACGAACAATAAAAACCAATGAATCTATATAACAAAACCTCTTAGATACAAAGTTAAATAAAACAAATGTGATCACTAGGTAAAATCATCACATCCAAAATAGACACTATCCTAAATACTAATGACATGAAAATTAAAATCATCTTGATAATCTCTAATCCACCAGATATACAAGTCAAATATCATCCATCACTAGGATCCCTGGTCATATATCTTATAAACCTTCTAATTTTCATAGACTCAATGTGTACAATGTGCAAGTGCACATGCATGGGTGAGTATAATAACACCTGGTATAGTTACCTTCAGAAGTTTTCCAACCCCATAAACATCATGTATCTATGTGTTTCAATAGGAAATAAAGTTTTTATAATATGATGTCACCCAACATCATCAATGGGCATAACCATGACCCATCTTAATCAATCAACCCAAGAACACTTGATAACTCTCTCCAAATTTCAATGTTTCTTCACAAAGAAAAAACAATCATTCCCCAAAACCCACCAAATATTCCTCACTATATAATTTACCGTAGATGAACCACTAATGAGACAGTGGTGGAAATACAAACCTCCATCTATCTTAGTAGAATTGAATAAAATAAAAACCTCTAACTATTTCATTAATACAAGAGGAAATACACATCTCTACTGGTGGAAATGCACATCTCCATATATAGAATCATATACATGTATAGAAACCAGAGGAAGTACACATCCCTTGATTTAAAATTTTATATTGGTATACTAGAGGAAATACACAACTCTAGGGATGTCATTAAATAACGGGTGCACTAAATCCCAAAGTAGTGATTGAGGATTAGAGATGTTATCTGGTGTATCATAATCCACCAAAACCCTAGAGTTTTAGGTGAGGAAGAGTGTTACCACTCCATTGAATTACCATCCATCATATTCTTATATCAGAGATATTGGATGAATTTCCCACCTCTACCTATCCTTCCCATTGTGTCCACATATCTAGGATATTGGAGGTATTACCCATCAACATCTTTCCTAAATCAATTTTTTAGAGGAATTTCTCATCCCCAAATATTTATTAGAAATATCATATCAATCTCATCCCAGAGTAGTGGGTGAGTGATTGAAGATACATGAAATTCATCATCAATCTATACCCATATCATTGGGTAAGACAAGGTATAGTATATTTTATCCAACTCTAACCCCAGATAAAGTTTGAGTGTAAAGAATATCCACTACTATATCATGTCTCCATCAATATCCACTCATAAAAAGCTATAACACATCTCATTGTGATGAATGCACAAAACAATCATTTTCCTCACAGTCATGAATCCTCTTATCTCTCTTTCAATAATATTGTATATAAATTTATAGTTTTTTCATCATCCCCATCAAACTCCCACTGACCAATATCATAGAAATATAATGATAATTCAATTACAGTTGAATGTTAGTTGTTAATTATCCTTATAATCATAGTATTCCCCAATCAATATTACTTTCTACCAGATCATATCTGAATTCGACAACATACCCACTAGGCTTCCACATACACATCTTGATACATTTTATTGATAATAATGCAATAAAAATAAAGGTTTTTATTTAATTATTCAACTGATCACATCAGAACTAGGTCGATACCACTTTCTTCACATAAAGTTCCAGTTATACCATCCTATGTAACTAGAGTTTCTATACTGTATTATCTAAACATCCTCATAGATTAATGAATATATATCATAAATATTCTACAACAATAGTTTTTAAGGTTTATGTTTCTCTTCATTATTAAATTTCATTGATTTCAATTCATTCATTATGTATTCTCCAAATCATTTTAAATTATGAAATATCTTATGAGGGGAACCCCATCTATAGTGTTATATCATTATTTCATTCTCATTGTTGACTTGTCCCATTAATAATCACCATAACCCTTTATATCGCAATATTTTAATCTACATTTAAGGTTGAAATAATTATCTTTTATCTTCACAATCACATATAATCACCTTTTTTACTTCATTACTATATTATTATTAATTTTGATCATATATGATTACCATATAGAATTCATTAATTAATAATTAATTCATAATCCCCATAAAAATTACCAACATATTGAAGAGATGAATTTATTAAGTTATGTGATTCTCTTTCCTTTACATAACCTTTGGTAACATCATTGAGCTTCCAATAAGGACCATTTACCACCTCCCATGGTTAAGGAACATATCTAAGTAAACAGTTAAGGTTCCTTTTTCATGTTTAAATATATTTGATTTAAATAATATTATTTCAATAAAAAATAATATATTATGTTATAATCTTGAACAACCATGATATTATAGTTTAATAATCCACTGAACATAATGTTGGTAATAAGAATCATTCACCACCTCTTGTGGTTAATAACCCCATCCATTAGGGTAATTCAAGATCTTTATCTCAGCCACATCAATATTCCTTCAAATGTTATTATTATTCCATAATAATAATATTTACATGATCCTTAAGGGAAAAAATAACATCCTGGTATAGTATTCTAGATTTTAGCTAGTCTTTTCCACTTACCAAACTCATATTCAGTTTTACATTGCAATAGTTCATACTAATTATTTATGTAAATAATTTCCAATTGTTTTTATTAAATTTTTATAATTTTCATAACGATGTGATCATAATTAAATTAATTCACTCACTAAATGATCTACAAAATGTGTTAAAAATGGTTCCAATGTCTCTAGGATGTTGATATAGGTCCAATACAATTTTTAGTGTCAAATTTGAGTGTAAAATTTTTCCTCATATACCTCATTTAATTCAATCTAATTAGGGGTTTCATGTGGTACCCCCACACACCACCAACAATTCCTACATCCTCAACACCCTCAGGTTACTTATTTTCCATTGGATCAGCACACATCCATGATTAGAGTTCTATGGGTGATCAATGCCATGCATAAACCCCATCCATTCAATTAATTTGATTAAAAAACCCCTGATCAGGCCACATAAACCTTCTAAACCATGACCTCTCCTAGTGCTCATAACTGTCCAATCATCTAATTGAATGGCCATAGTTATTCCCAACAATGTAGACCTGGGTTTCCATCCTTGGTCTATGGAACACATAGATTGCTATCTGATCTGAATGATTGGATGGATGAAATCCCCACAAACCATATTTCAAATCACATAATAGGGGATAAATGGTACAATGTGTTACATATAATTAATAATCTAACAGTCTATGACATCCTATCACTCGATTCATTGAAATCCCATCTGCATCACTTTAACACTACCAACCCTAAAGGTTGACCAGGTTCAACTACCTAAAAAATGCACAAACTTTCATACACAGGTAACAATGAACCACAAGATTGTAGATCTAGCCTTGATTTTTCATGATTTGGTTTCTAAATCACTTAAAACATATATTGATGTTGAAGAAAACAAAAAAAAATCTCTATAATATATCTCACTCTACTAGTATGATTAGAGTGATTATAAAGTAGTTAGATTAATCTTAAAATGAAAATAACAATGATGTATCATTGGTTTAGTGATTGATTCAAACAAAAATTATATAAAATTATTTATGATTATGCACTTATAAATTCTCAATTCAAAATTATAAAATTATTTTTTCATATTATGAATATTAAAAAATCAGTAGATTCAATTTGAAAAAATGTTCAACATATATAAATTTCATACTAGGATTCAATATATAATGATATAAAGTAAAAGTGAGAAGTTCTAGCTAAAATATACATACATGAATAAACAAAACTACAACTAATTTTTATGCCCAAAAAATCCTCCGAACAAGCTCACTTTCATTTGGGTGATCCATATGATTTATCTACCAAAAATCACATCTCTCTCCATTATTTCCTCTATAATGATAGTAAGGAAGGTTATGTCTAGGTTAAAAGAAAAATAATTGATCTATAAAATAAGTATTATTTCATTAAAAAATCCCTTCACATTCAATGCACACAACTTTAACTATTCCCAATAATTACATAACTCCTACCCTAGGATACACACCCGACAAAATTATTTTGAATAACCCTATCAGAGACTTTAGAGTAAGTGATTTTCATTACTAATTACTATTATTTCATTGCTATAATAAACACAATAGTGATTTTTTTTGAAAAAGCAATCCTATTTAAATGTGGTTGAATACATGAATATAATTGTTCAAATTACCTCTATTTTTGTCATTTGATCAATATAGTCAGCCATAAATAATTTTCTTATGTATTTTTTTGTTATAAATTAATTATCATTTTTATGTCTTTATTAGGATGAAATAAAATTAAATTTTAGTGAAAAAATTTTAAATAGAAAATGTCATGAGGATTAGATAATATTAAGAATAACATTTAATTTTATTGTACTAATAGGTTAAAATTCAAGAATACTAGGACGTGAACCCTTCACAATCATTATCAATTTCCAAGAATGATGCAGTTAAAATAATTTTAGGGAAATAAAATCTAGAGAGTGTATGAGGGATGGGTTCTGGGATTACTCTATCATTTTTATTTGGTAGGCAATTTTCATTATTTTTTGCTACACCCAATGGGGGATTCAACAATGACACTGATAGGGAAGTACACAAATAAATTGTAATGTAGAAATTAAAATTAAAAGAACAAGTATCTTATAATAAAAAATAAGATTAGTAGTAGTCAACATTAGAAAATTATTTAGTTTTTATATTTCAGAGGATGACATGCATGATCCTTGAGGAAATTCCTAATCTTATAGATCATCCTTCCAACTGAATTATAAAACCAATAGATCATTAATGCATTTTAAAAAAACATAAATAGTCTCATAACTTTAAATGCTTATTTATTTTAATTATCATCTCCAAGATCATCGCTTAAAATTTATTTATATAGGGTACTTCAGTGAAAAATTTGTATAAATTAATCGATTATATTAATAAAACAAAATATCTAGAATTATATTGATAGAAACCATATTATTTTTTCATCCACTACTAGAAATCGGACCTATACAAATGGTTTGACCAAAACCATTGGTATTGGTCACTAAATTCGACCTATACCAATGTTTTGTTCACAATTGTTGGTATAGGTCACTTATATGGACCATTAACAAAGGTTTAGCCAAAACTATTGGTATATGTCACTTATTGGACATATACCAACGATTTTGGCCAAAACATTTCTATACATCCACCCTATACGAATGGTTTCCCAAAACTGTTCGTATTGCTCAAAAAATAAAAGAACATATACCAACAGTTCTCAAAATTGTTGGCATAGGTCTATACAAATGGTTTTGAGAACCTTTAGTGTTGGTACATATATTTATTAAGGAAACTTTTATCAAATACCATTAAATAAATCAAATGTTAAAATACTTATGAATATACTATATATATATTTGTGAAATTATGTTCACAAAAGTCATATTTCGTTGGTGGTTAGGTTGTTGGATTATAAATGTTAGGTTTTTGGATTAAACTAAGACATGTTTTTTTGAATTACCTATACCAGCAGTTTTATGAAAGTATTGGTATATGTTTTTCATATGACATATACCAACGGTTTTCCCAAAACCGTTGGTATAGACCTATCCAAATTCCAAACCAGCCAACGGTCCTCCAAACCAGTGTTATAGTCTATACTAATGGTTTGGAGACCTATACCAATGGTTATATACTATTGGAATAGGGTACTTCTTTATTAGGGACTCGACATGAGGTGTGCCCATAATGAAAAAATAAACAGTTTTAAAATATGCCAAATTATTTAAAAAAATAGTTTAGGGGATCATAGTCAATGAAATAGGGTTCAACTACAAAGAGTGCATGATGTCTTCCATGTTTCCCACCTTCATCGGTATCTACATGACGACTCACGCGTCCTTGACTGGGGAGAGCTAGATATCAAAGAAGATGCAACATTCGTGGAGCGACCAGTAATGATTGAGGATCATGAGGAGAAGGTGATCCATGGACAAACTATTCCTCTAGTTCGTGTGTTGTGGAGGCATGTTGGGCTTGAGGAAATTACCTGGGAACGGGAGACGCAGATGCGCGCCTAGTACCCAGAGCTATTTTGAGTAGTTAGGTTTGTTTTACTTGGTTGTGATGGAACAATTTCCCTTGTTAACTATGGATTGTATGGTTTTCCTTATTCCCTAGATGCGTGTGAAAAATATTGACTGCGGGGAGGGGGGAACCTGATCCCCAATCAAGATGCATTAAGGTGGATGCAATTTAACCCATTCGGGCAAGTTAGTGCCACCCTAATTGGATAGTATCTTGACATAGAGGAAGAAAATCGCTAACTCGTATGACTAGACAACTTGAATCTTAAATTTTTCATGGTTGATTAAGGAGAGAAGGTGTTCCCATGTGTCTGAGAGGTTCACTCCTGAGAGGTATCTTCCAGGGTGGTTGTTCAGACCCCCCCTCCTTTATTCAGGTCTGGTTTTAAATTTTCGAGGGTGAGAATGCTTTGACAGGTATCTGATGTGAGGACATAGACCATCATGGTCCATCCCTTTTCCAATTTCCATATCCTAAGGGTGGAATCTCGGTGGTAGGACATCATTTCGGTGTGCGAACGATCAGTGCGACCGATCAATGTAACTGATCGGTAGGACCGATCAGTGTCACCCAGTCTTGTTGTGTTTCTCTTCTACGGTTTTTCCCATAACACCTCTTTTAGGCCTTTTTAACCCTTTTTAAGTGATTCAAATCCATTTAAATCCCATAATTAATACCCAAAAATCTTGAGAAACCCCCCAATGGGGGATATTAAATAAAAACTTAATATCATCGTGCGTAATTGCCCAACCACGTGGGAAACCATGATCCAACTTCTAAGACGTTCCAAATTCCATATCCCATAACTATAGGATCTCATATTTATACCTCCCGCTAGAGCTTCTTCCTTCCCCTCGTCGGCTGGATTTCATTTTTCTCCCTGGTGCACCTGGAGTCCCTCCTTCCCAAGGCTTGTGGTGCGCCTGTGCTGGAGTCTTTCTGCTCATCCTTGGAGTTACCGACGTCCCTCCCCTATAAGTCGCACTTTTACCTCTTCTTGGCATGTGGAGAAGAACTTCGATCTTTGATCAATCAAGTAGGGTTTTCCCTTAATCTCTCATTACTATGAATCATGCAGGGTGGGTATGCTTTTGTTTATTTGGGGATTGATGAAACCAAACTTAATGAAGATAATGAATGGACCTTAAATAATGAAGGGGGTGTGATCGATGTTCTGCTATACTCTTTTATGTTGACATGTGTTGTGAACTGTATGGGATTGTGCTCACTGAAAATCATGGTCGTTGGTGGTATTTCCTTGCGTCCTAATAAACCCTTGTCTTTTGTGATGACTAAATAACTATAATATGGAAATTGGTTAGTCACCTAAACTTAGTTGGTTCAAATGGATGTTCAGTAAAACAAGAATCCTTGTGTGACCACCCCGGTTAACAAATAGAAAGAAGAACCTAATGAATGATGTGATTGAACCTGGAAGTTTCCCACTCTATTTGGTAGAAGGCGTGTTGTTCTGCTTGGTGCTTATGGGAATATATGGATGGGGATGGGATCCTCTGTTGTGGTACTGTTGTTGGTTGTGAATCTGAAGCTGTGTGGTTGCTCTGTTGTAACACGAATTCGGGTGGGATCCTCTATTGTTGAGAAATCATTGGTTCCTAGTTTTGGGTACATGGGGCTGTGACTCGGGGTTTTCTTTGGTTCCAGTACTTTGAGGGATCTAACTTATCCCTTTTTTGTTATGACTTCACAAGAGAACCGGGTGTGAATGCTTAAATTGTTGTTTGGAAATTTCTTTTTTCCTGGATTGTGGTTATGCCTGTTAGTTTCCCAGTAGTTCAGGACTTTAATTAAAGACTTTACTTAAATGGGATCACATGAACATGAAGAAAAGAGTGGGTTAAATAGGGAATTGGTTTTGGGATTGAGTTGTGATTTGGTCGTGAGTGTTGTGATGTTCTTTTACGAATGAATAGTAATGGGGGTGTTTGTGCTTAGGTTTTGGAACCCCTAGGTTGGGATGAGTGCTTGTTACTTATAAATATATCTATAGTTTTTATGTTTCTTATTCGCACCCCACCCAAGTTGAGAACTTTAGTGCCGAACACCCCTATTTCACGGGGGAGGGTGTTTTTTCCAACACTCCTATAAGTGGTTGGTTATTAGCTCCTTTTCTTCTCCCTTTCCCGAATAGCCCAATTCTCTTCGGGTAGGCTGTGATGGCCTGAAGTCCATTATTATCCCAAGAATCTTCGGGCAGGGTAGTTGTGGTGGTTGGCCCAGGTGTTTGTGGGTAGGTTGTTTCCCAAGTGTCTTTAGGATGAGGCCGAGGTGTCTTCAGGCGTGGCAGTAGTTGTTCTAGCCCAGGTGGCTTTGGGTATGGTAGTAGTTGTTCTGACCCAGGTGTTTGTGGGTGTGGTTACGCGTGGTGGTTGTGGCCCAGGTGTCTGCGAGTGGGATGGCAGTTATGGACTAGGTGTGTGTGGGTGGGGTTTGGCAGTGTGACTGCAGTGAGGTTAAGACCCAAGTGTGTGCGAGCAGGGTTTGGTAGTGGAACTGCGGTGAGAATGGTGGGATTGGTTAGATGTGTATGATTTCTTCAATAACTAGTGGGAAAGTGGCACGGGGTACCCAAATATTGATGTGCTATTACTATACTTTACTTGCATTGTGTTATTTGGAGAGTGTGCCTTGGTGAGGCTTGGGTGGATAGTTTTCTTTACTAGGTTATTTAGTTTCTCTTTTGTCACAGGGTATTAGAATGTCTCCCCACTTGTGCATGAGGGGATTTTGGTTTTCCCTACTGGGTATACTTGTATGCTCACCCTACATATATAAAACCACTTTCAGGTTACAAGTAGGACTTCAGGGATCGTGCGGGACTGTACTAGCTCGGACCTTGGGGACCTTGGGGTTGTTGTTGTTGTCATTTTCCTTTTTCTTGGTACTTTACCTTTGGAGTTTTTGTGGCTTGTATCATTTACTGTTGAACATGCATATGAGAATGGGTTACTTTTGGATTTACCTTTACTTTCATCTTTGGTATTGTTGGGGTTTCTATATTATCTCTCGATCCTATCAAAATAAAAAGGGTAATTCCTTCCACTTTTTTTGTGTGAGACTCTATACCCTTGGTGCTGGTCGCCACTCCGGGACCTATTGAATGCGGGTTTCTGGGGTGATTATCTCTCCTTCAACTTAAATAAGGAAGGGCCTGGAAATTTGTTGTCCCTTCCCTCCTTTTGGTGAAACTGGGTCATGACAAAAACTCTCAATCAAGATAAAAAACCAAGATCCTTCAATTTCAGATATATATTCACAATCCAAGATCTAGATCTAATCAAAATAGGGGATAACTTCCCTTAAACAAATAGAGAATAATGAGATAAGAATGGGAAGACAACCGAGATAAGATCCTCTTACCATTTGGGGTGTAGATCTTAGATCTGGGATTTGAATTGTAAAAATTGAAGGTTATAAAGGCTTGAAATACATCTTTGAGGTTATAAAATCATGAGGGTATAAGTTGGTTCGAGTTTGGGTCAAATAGGGTAAGCTTCAGTGGTTTGGGTAATTTAAAATCTAATTTTCTGGTGAATTAGAATGTCATGCATAGTTAGCTGGGTAGGGGTGCACAGTTTTCTATAAATATGCAAATTAACCGTGTTCTAGTTCTAGGGGGTGCATAGTTTATCCTTTTTGGGCATATGGTTTTAAAAAATATGTGTTATCCATGAAAAACCTCTCTGTCTGGCGTAGCATAGTTTTCTGGGCTAGGGCACACGGTTAGGGAAAACCATGTGCCACCCATGCACTACCATCTTTCATTCAATTTTTCTTAATTTTTCACACAAAAACACCCCAAATTAAAGCCCAACTAAAAATTACACAACACAAGTCAAATTATTACTTGTAAAAAATCCTAATACATCTCCAGAAAAGGTTGGGATCTTACATCAAAATACCCATTCCTTTTAAAAACAAATTTCCAAAACAAAAATTACACAGAATAAGGGAATGAGAGTTTTTATTTTAAGAAAACATGGAAGATTATAAATTATTCCAAATATTAATTTATGGTTATGGAAGTGGGAAAATTCTTTCTCTCCATATAAGTTAAAATACAACATTCTTTTTTCCTTTTTTAGGAAAGTTAAAACATTCCATTAAAGCATTCCATTTAAAATCCTTTGAAACAAAGTAAAAATTGACATAAAATATACCTTAAAATTCCTATATTTCTAAATAAATACATCCATAAAACAATTTTTTTGAATGTGGACATGAAATTAAAATAGTTTTAAGGGAAACACCAAAAGAGTATTTTTAAAAGAAACTCACTTACCTTGAGTCTGAATCATCACGTACACTCTTTATCATCATGAATAATAATTTTTTTAATTATTTATTTGTTTAATAAAAAAATTCATGTTTATTATTCCATTTAATCTTATTTATTACCATTTTATATTCAACTACTCAATCATTTGAGTTTATATCAGACGTTTTTATGATATTCAGATCATATGTCCAAAATGACTTTGGTGGGTTGACTATGGTAAAATGGGTCATTATTCCATCATCTACAAAATAATATTCATGAAATAATTATAATTTTTATATATAAATTATACTTTTAAAACTATCCATGAAATATGGTTATAAAAACTGAACTATGTTACAATCATGGTGACAGTAGGTCGAACATACACATGAGTAACATTTCCATTTTTCTATGATCATTATAGAAAGAATATAAGTATTATTATATATTTCTAGAATAATAATTATATCATTAATAACATATATTTTATTAAAATATACTTATATATAAATCATATGTGTGATGTGGTGATGAAAAAATGAATCACATCATTTTGTGGAGGTGGTAGTTCACACGTATGGACGAACGATGTTTTTATTTTTAAGTGAATGAAAAGGAAATAAATTAAATGATATATTATATTTTTAGAATGATAAAATTTTCCTGAATATAATATATATACATTAAATTAATAATTATAACAAGTCAGGAGATGAGGTGATGGAAAATCAATTACATCATTTCGTGAGGCGATAGTCTATCATAAACAAGAACGATGATTTCATTTCCAATTTTATTGAGGAGGAGATAAATATATATTATTAAATTAAAATAATAAAATATCAGTATATTTAATATAATTTTTTTATTTTATAATGGTTTATGAATGTTTTAATGAGGTATAAGAATAAATAATATAAAAACACTTGGTTAAGAACTATACCTCTTCTTCAAACAATCTCTTAAGGATTACACAAAAAGCTTCCCTATGATGGTTTTTTATCAGAAAAAAGTATTATAGGAAATTTTTATGGATTTAAGGAAGCTATTGTTTCAGATCTTGTCTGAAAAAAATGATTTTTAAAGTGTGAATAAAAGAGGAGATCATATTACATTTTGAAAGTGAGGGGAGGTGCGCTATTGGAATTACATAAAGTATTAAATTAATATAAATTAATTTTCTTGTAAAAATGGATCCTATTTTATTTATTTAAAATATAAGATAAGTATGGGTTGAAATTATATCATCCAATAAAATTTGGATAATTTTAGGTAATGGTTTCACCCTTATCTTTTTATTTTAACCCCTTGTTAACCTTTTTTATTATTACCACGATAACAAAGTTTTTTACACTTTAAGGGTCAATATAGTTACTATAAAAGGAAAAACGGACCATAAATGGAAAATTTATGATATTTTCAACCATATCCTCATAAATTTTCTGAATATATTATTTTTAGGAATTTTAAATCATTTAATAAAATATCATTTATTATATTTATGTCATTTTGACACTATTCATTTAATTTGAATTTAAAGACATCAATAAAAAGATTAAAATATAATATAAACCTTTAAAACACACAAAATATGTTATAATTATCTAAAAAATTCGTGTGACATTATAACATATTCAAATAAAATTATCTTCAGAGTTTAAGATCATTTTATTGATTTTGTTAACTACTTACACAAGCACTGTGTTAGTGTTTCATAAGCATTTAAGGTAATTATTTCATCACTAACAATTAGAAATAAATTAAAATTATAATAATATAATAATATATATTTCAAAATAATATTTATAACTGAACATATCCTATGTTTATCCCTATGTAAAAAATTTAGAGATAATAAAACAAAGACAATGACATTTTTAACTTTTCGTTATATAAAATAATATAAAGGTCAAAACCAAGGCCAAATGGAAAAAGGCCATATATTAGAATTTTCAATTTTTATATATGAGATATAATAATACAATAAAATTAATCAAAGTTTTATGGTCATTTTGGAGTCCTTATTATAATATTTTTAATCTAAATTACCTGATTTACCCTTACTGATGTGGCATAAATTTTCTAAGGTTACTATTCAAAATAAACAAAAAATAAAATAAAATGGAACTATTTACCAAATTTAGAACTAATGATTCCAAATATTTAAACCATTTTTAAAATTTAAACCAAATAAGTGGAATAATTTAATTTAAAATTAAACCCACAAAACACGATTAAAACAGTTTTTCAGAA
Organism: Viscum album; assembly: GCA_963277665.1. Taxonomy (NCBI): domain Eukaryota; kingdom Viridiplantae; phylum Streptophyta; class Magnoliopsida; order Santalales; family Viscaceae; genus Viscum; species Viscum album. The sequence goes on along the minus strand of OY728121.1, from coordinate 846,367,220 downwards.
AATTACCTTTTTAAGTATAACAATGTTTTTTTGCCAAACTCAAGTGTAAAATTCATTATAAAGACCATAATTGGATTATTTTTAATAAAAATAAATAAATTTTAAAACTAATCTAAAATAAAATTTTACCCGTAAATAATTAGAAAGAAAATAAAGTTTTCAATAAAAATCAGTATTTTTCACTATTCACTGAAAAATCAAACTTTTCAAAAAATTCTAAAAAAAATAATTAAGATAATTTTGATATGATGATTTAAAAAAATGAATTTAATTTTATCAAATAAATTTTAAAAAAATTCTATAAATTAATTATAATCTTTTATCATAAGAAGTAATAAAAATCATTTTTGAAGAAAACGTATTTTTGAAGCATAAAATGTGTTTAATAAAAGATGAGTTATTATTTAATAAGAATTAATAAACAAATTTATTTTTATTAGGAATTTTATATGTATTTAATAAATTATTTAATCATATTCATACCCACTCATTCAATAGCTAGGTTATAATGTTTATTTTTAAATAATAATATTTCATGGTTCATTTAAACTTTGTGTTGTGTATCTTGTATGCTATAGAATATAGTCTTTTTTTAATATTAGGATATTAAACTATCCGACATTTAATAAATTTCATCATTTAAATTTTAACATTTCCATGGTAATCATGGGTTTGACATTTGAAAATTCCTTTATTAAAATCCACATCCTAAAAATAGTTTATACTACTTCCTCTTGAAAAGAGGGAAAGTGAATTATGTAACTCATCTGAAATAACCCAAGACTTGGTTTTTAAATAGGATAACATTAGTGGGAAGTGATAATATTTAAATGGAAGAGAAAAATAATTCGCAAGTACTGATAAAGAGTGATGTAGAACATGGTCAGGATAAACTTAATGACCACAAAATCATAAATTTGTGATGGGTGAAGATATCATTTATTAAACTGAAATGAAGGTAATAGGATAAATTTTTTGTTTTAAGATCCTTTTCCATATATTTTAGGAATTCCTTTACTATATAGACTAAAATAATAAAGAAATATCCTTAATTTATAAGTATGATTTCATCATTTAATCAATTTACTCCATAATCTTGTCTTTTAATCCAAACAATGAGTATTCAAGATGAATTTTTCTTTCCTAAAGCACTAAAATTAACTTCTAATGAATCAAATAATCCAAAAAAGGATAAAAATATATTCTTCCTATATTTATACATTAATAAAAACCAAAATATTTAGAATAAGATAAGATAATTCCCAAAATAAATAAACCATCATATGGAAAAATACAATATTGATATTTAAATCCTCAATAATAATACACAAAGTTCAAATTAGATCATTTGATAAATAACTAACCTCCAAATTATTCAAAATATCCCTGAATAATTTTAAAAATAAAAATAATAATTATTGGATCACATATTCTTTTGATATTAATTTAAAATTTATCTCCAATCAACATGAGTCACTCATAAAATCTTATACCCATAAATACATATCCCCTTATCATATAATCTCCAAAACATGATAATCGAATACATATATAACCTATATCACCATAAATACACATTAAAATCATATATTCTTTAAAAATATAATTCATCCTTTATTCCTAAAATAAAATACCATAATATTATATTCACCTTAATCATAAAAGGTTACCAAAATAGTAAAATTCTTACAAAATAACATTAATCACTTTATCACCAAATCACTTTTCAATCCCATGATAATCTACATGATAAAATATATGATCAAAAAATAAAATTAATCATTACCTTTATAATAATTTGTGTAAAAAATTAATTTTATATTAAACAAGCCATCATGTAGTCCAGTGGTAGGTGATGCACCATTGTTTCCCTTCGGTTGTGAGTTCAATCCACACATCCTTTCCAGATGTTTCAGGTTGTCACCCAGCATGAGGGTTGTACTTTTTATAAAACTATATTAATATAATTAAAATAATATTCCCATAAATATGATGAACATCCTCAAAAATAACCTTAATCCTCTAAGATTATATAAACCCTAAGGTTTATCAATATATTTAAACTTATGTACACAAAATGACAAGATAATTCTTACTCAAATAACTTTTTCACATGTTAAACTTAAGTGTTTCATATACCTCAAACATCTATTAAAACTCAATTAATTTTTCCCAAATTACTCCCATCACATAAAACATCAAAATAGTATTAATTATTTTAAACTTATGATCATCCTTAAATCTAACACTACATCATAACTCTTGAATCCATATATGTAAACACCTTAATCATTAAACATTATTCATAATCCATTAACCATATTTCTCCATATTATTACTTAATATATCATTCCTACAAACAAAAATATGAATCATCTCCAAATATTCAATAATATAAAAATATAATCCAATATATAATTGATACATTTCATATGTAATTTTTAGTTTCCTCATCTTTAATAATAATGGAATTATGTATTGAAAAATAGTCATTTGTACGGTCTTTTTGATCCCATTCTTGAGCTTTCCCCCAAGGAAATCTATTTTCATAATTCCCATACTCCACAAATTTAAAACATTCAATTTATACTCTGGGAAGAAATTTATTCCTCTTCATGGTGTTAACTAACCACTTCATTTTTCCTTAGAAGATTATTGCTTTATCCCTTCATTTAAAACATAAAAAACATCTTCTTGTTCTTTAAATACAATTTCCTAGGTGATTATTACTATATTATTGACACATAGTCCATTTAATATTTTTACCTTTATGACATATATTACCTGAAATTCCATGGAGAATAATTTCTCTCTTATTTGATTCATTTGTAAACTCGCATAGTTTCAAGTTATTAATCATAACTCATGATAACTGGTTAAGAATAACCAAAAGAGTTTTCATTATAGCTCCCATTTCGTTTGACTACTCACTCAGAATACCACCAAATTTTCCTTCACATCCATTATTACTTTGGTGCCTCCTGGATCCATAAATTTACTAAAACCAAATATGTTACTGTTTGAATATCAATAAAATCATAATAAACCATATTATGAGGAGGTTAAACACTAATATATCCTTAACCAAGTTATCCTAAACTATTTAAATTTATTCAAATAACTATAATTCTCCCTAACATACTAAGAATTGGGATCATAGATTAATTTTCACTTCTACTCAAATAACATCTTATCCTCTAAATTTATCTAAACCTTTCCTATGATACGAACCCAATCTTAAATCATTCTGTAAATTGAATCTCTAGAAGATAATTCATGTTCCTTTATTTAAAGTATATTTTCAAGTTTATAATTTTAGATAATTAATTCAAAACTCATACATAACAAAACTATGTTTTAAAAAGTGGACACTTCTGATCAGTATTCATTTTTCCCACAATATAACACTTTTAAAAAGAAACATGTTTTCTTTTCATGATAAATTTTAATGAATTTCAAATTGATTTATTTGTTTTTAACCATCTTTAAACCCAATGAAAAACATTTTAAAACATGGTATTAGCATAAAAAATCTTACTTTGGGTAATAAAATGAAAAAAGAAACATGTTAGTCTATTTTAAAACTATGAGATCAAAATGGTAGGTTTCCTTTATTATAATAAACCTTGATCTCAAATAATCATTTAAATAAAAATGAAAATATCATTTATATCAAAAAAAATTCATAAAATACTTTATATTAAAATATAATGGAAAAATCAAAATCATGAGGCTTTCTTAGATAACATGAGAAGCCATGAAAAAAAAATTCTTAAAAATATACATTTCTACTCCAAAAAGGAATAATCATTCCTTTAAAAAAATTTATTATCTTACCTATTGAAATCAAAAAAATTCCATAAAGAACCCATTATAATGTATATAAAAGTCATGTAGGTTCCTTGGGACATCATATTTATAGAAACGTTACAGAACTAATACATAGTGCAATAACCATGTGGTCGACTTCCAATATAATTACCCAATGCATTGGAGCACTATCTTGGTACACCCATTTTATAAGATATATCTATATTACCATTCATCATGAGCTATATTAGTCTCAACCATTATCATAATAAATTTATAATGATCCTATCATGAATCAAACCCTTTAAAAACTCTTTTAAACTTGCATGTAAAACACTTTTGGATATTGAAGCACCCTTTCCTTTTAAAACCCATCTTCAAAACATAAATTAACCATAATAATGGAATGAGAGTTTCTATTTTAATAAAACATGTAAGATTATAAATGGATCCAAATATCAGATAATGGTTATAGTGTAGGTAAAATTTTTTGTCACCGTATATGTTAAAATATAATATTCCTTTTTTATTTTGTAAAGAAAGTCAAAAAAATTCAAAAAAAAAGATCCCTTTTGAAAAACATTAAAAGAAAGTAAAAATAGGGGAAAAATTTCATTTATAATTCCTTTATGTCTAAATAAATTCATCCATAAAATAATTTAAATAATATTTACATGGAAGAAAAAGAGTTGTAAGTGAATTTTAAAAGAGTATTTTTAAAAGAAAGTCTCATACATTGAGTGTTACTCATCACATACATTCCTCATCTTCTAGAATAATAAAATTATGTTAATTATTTACTCTATTAATAAAAATTTTCAGGTTTATTATTTCTATTCTATCTTTTTTATTACCATATTATATTTAACTACATTATCATTTGAGTTTATGTTAGATGTTTTGATGATATTCATCTCATATTTCCAAAATGACTTTGGTGGGTTGACTATGGTAAAAGGGAAAATTATTCCATCATATCCAGGATAATAATAATTACATAATTATAATTTTCATACATAAATTATACTTTTAAAACCAACCATGAAAGATGTTTATGAAAAATAAAGTACATTACAATCATGGGGACGGTAGGTCGTACGTACACATGAGCAGTGTTTCCATTTCTCAATTATCATTATAGAAAGAAGGTAAGTATTATTTTATCTTTTTATAATGATAATTATATTATTAATACTATATATTTTCTTTTAATACACTTATATATATCATATATGTTATGTGTTGATGAAAAAACAAATCACATCGTTTTGTGGAGGTGGTAGTCCACATGTATGCATGAACGACGTTATCATTTTTAGTGAATGGAAAGGTAAGAAATTAAATGATATATTATCTTTTATTAATGATAAATATGTTATGAATATAATATATATACATTCAATCCATAATTAAAACTTTTCATGAGAGATAGTGATGAAAAAAAATTGCATCGGTTTGTGAGGCGGTAGTCCACCGTATACATGAACGAGGGTTTCATTTCCCATTTTATGGAAGAGGAAATGGATATAGGTTATGAATTTAACATTATAATATCTAAATATATGGAATATAATTTTTTTTATTTTATCATTATTTAATAATATTTTATTGAGTTATAAAAATAAATAAAATATAAAACGCTTGGTTAAGAATTATACCTATTCTTGAGACAACCTCTTAAGGTTTACACTAAAATATTCCTTGTGATGGTTTTATGATCAAACAAAGGAATCTAATATGTGGGAAAGTATGTAAGTAAATTATTTTGGTAGGTTTTTTCTGGACAAAAATTCTTTTGAAGTTTGAAAAAAGAGGACATGATGTTCCCTTTTATAAATGAGGGGAGGGGCACTCTTGGAATTACTTAAATAATTAAATTAATATAAATTTATTTTTATTGTAAAAATGGATCCAAACTAATTTATTTTAAATATATAGTAATTATGGGTCTAAATACACTAATAAAATAATATTTTTACAAGTTTAGATGATGTTTTCACCATATATTTTTGTTTTAACCCCATGTTAACCCTTTTGACGATTACCATGATAAAAATGTTTTTACTTTTTAGGGGTCAATTTAGTTACTATAAAAGTAAAAATGAACCACAAATGGACCATTATTGATATTTTAAACCATATACTATTCACTTGTATAAATATAATATTTCTATTAATTTTATATTATTTAATAAAATATAATTTATTTGAAATTATCATTAATGTCATTTTTGACACTATTTATTTAATTTGAAACTAAAAACATCAAAAGAAATATGGAAAAATAATATAAACCTTTCACACACACCAAATATATTATAATTATCTAAAAAATTCCTGGTACACTGTAACTCACACAAATAATATTATTTTTAGAATTTCCAAAATCATTTTATTGATTTTTTTACTACTTTCACAAACACTATGTCAGTATATTACCATGGATATTGAAATTTTATTATATATCATGTATAATTGGCTCATTTTAAAACAACTATATGATCGTTAAATTCTTAATTTTCCTAAATATTCTGGAAAAATGGTTGAGAGATAAGCATGAAATGGTTGACACACATACACATGAGGAATTAGTGGCATAATAGAGTCATAACTTATTTTACCTTAATTAGTGTCATTAATCTCACTATACCTAATTTAGATAAAATTTATGAGGTAATTAATTTCAAATTTACTGAGATTGACTTCCTCATGTCATTCTTATTTTTCTCATATTTTTATCATGGATTGTGAACTGCCAACATGTGTATCTTCTCATTATTTTCTTGAATACATGACTGGTGAATTTTCCCATGAGGTTAAATGGGTAAGTTTGAGGAAGTTTATAAGACACATTTTTATTAAATATTTTATCGATAATAATTGATATAATTTCCCAACATTGAGATTTATTTTAATATTTAATGTAAAATTGCATTTGGACAAAGAATTTATAAATTGAATAAAAAAATTTATCTTCCTCTACATGTTAACTCTCGTAATTTTATCATAAAAAAATTATATTAATTTTTAATGGAAACTTTATAAAATAATTGAAGACTAATTTAGATATATTTTTCATTTGGACTATTCAAGATATATCCCATGTTTGAAGGGTGAAAAGTGCCCATGAAGATAAACCTAAAATGGACTCAATTGAATAGGATAAATATCACTAATTGGGATATAAAATTTTCATCTCTGCTTATAATGGGATAAAATTATTATAAATTATAAAGGAATAAATTTAATAATATTTATTTCCCTGTAAGGGCTGCTAATTTGGGTGTTATGTTTGTCAAAAAGGCAATGAAAATAGGAGAAACTATTTGAGGCAGGATTTCACAAGTACCCCTATTGAAATTTCAAACCTTTTCCCTAAACCACTCTATTTATTTAAGTTTTCCACACTGGTAATGGTGGTTCATTTATTTAAGAGGGTGTACCCAAAGAGTGTGGTCTCTTTCCACTTATCTATTCATTTCTAAGAAGGAATTATTTTATATAAGGATCTCTTTTAAGAAGTCTCTTATATTATTCTTTTACTTCTTATTTCATTGTTTTTATGTTTATAATGTAATTTAATCATCAATAAAACTTATTTATTCTTCAATTTACCATATTTTTATTTTTTGGGTCGGAATCTAGGTGTGTAAATTAGATTGTGTTTTACACTTTCAATCCTTTGTTGATGCAAATCATCTCCATGATAATAACTTTTGCATATGGAAAATTAGTTTTTTTATAGTCGATATAATCCCTCCTACCTTTAATTGTTTTTTCTGAATCCATGGAGACACTATAATTCATAAATTATGATCAATTAATTGAGTTTTAATTTATATAGAACTCGATCAATATCAACATAGACAGCAAGTCTGGTCATGTGTGAATCATTAAATAAAAACTTTAATCCCAAAATATGATCAAATTGAGATTGAATTTTAGGGTTTTAATCTAATCCCAAAACTAAAATAATTCTCATTTTTTGGGTGAAGATTATTCTCTATTTTTTCACTAGCCATAATTTTTTTGGGATCGTAATAATGACATAGTTCCACAATTGGATATCCTGAAGTTTTCTTAGGGTTCACTTATTCCTATCTTTGTGGCCTTGTTAATTTCTATAGGATTTGAGGGTTTAAAATATTATAGAATCATAATTAAATGGATTAAAACAAAATGAAAATTGAGGAAATAATATTGAATTGGTAAATTAGATTGATTATTTCATGTCATATTGGTGTTTTAAAATAATGTTTTTTCTTATGGACTTATTTTATTTTGAAATTACTCAACAAACCCATCATTTTTTATTCCCTATTTCATTTATTTTCATTTATTCTTAAAAACTATTAAGGGGTGTTTAATTCACTAACTCCTTAGGAGAAAAACCTAGGATATCCCTATTCTTTATTTAGTAAAAAATCATAAATATTTTGAGAGAGAACATGACAATGCTAAATATGTCTCTCCACCAACCACCTAGTGGCATTCTAGAGTGTTTATACTCACTAGATTGATCACAATGTATGTAATAGGAAGTTATTAGGTACTAGGCTTCCACCTGCAACTACCATTATAAAAATTAGCATCTAAAAATTAAAAAACATCAAATTCAGGTTATCTCATCATCTCTCTATATACAAAATACCCACTTTTAACTTCTTATAGACACCAAAAATGATCACTCTCACAATCAAAATTCAAAAATTATAACCAATCTAAATTTTCTCCATTAAATTCATAAATAAAATTTAAAATTATATCATTATTAATTAACTATAATTGTGGGTCTCTATAAGACCCCACAAAAACATTTTTCATCCCTAAAAATAACAAAGTAAACACTAAATCAAATTTTACTCTCCCTACTAACCATATGTAATAACCCGGTTCTTATTCTTAAGGTATGGGTTTCTTCCTTTTCGTTTTCCTTAAGTTTTTTTGAGAAAATAAGGAAAATGGGGGAAAATACCAAATTTTTTGGGTACACGCCATGTACTTTTCCACACACCGTGTATTTTGGCCATGTGGGAAGAGTACACAGGGCGTGTAGGCTTGTCGGTGATGAACGGTGTACAAACTAACTAAACGCCATGTAATTAGTATATACACGCCATGTAATCAGTCGACAGGTGAATAGTAAGGTGGTGGAAGTAGCTGCCAACAGAGCGACATTACATGCCGTGTATTCAGAAATACACGTCATGTAATCATGTCGATGAATGAACATGGTGGCGGTGAAAAGTAGTTGCCAGAGTAATAGTTAAAAAATGAAAATTAAATTTCGTGTACTTGAGAGTACTCATCGTGTAGTTTGTTTTTTTTTCTCTCGCTTAAAATGGGCAGTAGCCTCCTCATTCGGCAGAGGAGGCTATGGACGCATTTGGAACACCGTGAGAGAAGGAAGGAGCTTGGAGGACCTCCCGACCACACATTAGAACACGGATTCTTTCGCTGACAGTCTCGATTGAACCACACAGGTGAGTTCTTCACTCTTCTTGAACCCTTACTTCCAATTCTTTCCTGAGGGGAAGTTATTTGGGTTTGAATGCGTTTTCATTTATCCCCGATCTACGTCATTCTCGGAAGTTTCGGAAGGCACTGTTAGCGTATATCGATCAGTAGAGATTGAGGTAGGAGTTCTTGTGTTTTATTACAACTGCCGAGTAGAATTTGTGTACCATTGTGCCACGTGACCATGTTAGGGGTGTTGTATAGATGATGATTTTTCTTTTTAGATACCTAGAATTACTTAGGTAGTCTAATGATTAAATATAAACTGTTGTTTGGGATCATTTCTTGGATCTAGGGCCACCCTGTGGGTGCGTTCCCCCTGTTTATCCATTTGGCCAGGATACCTGAGGGTATGCCATATCTATAACATGTTTAAAGTTTTCTTGAGAGTAACTTATATGAATTTATTGTTTTGCATTGGACTCGGCCCGGTTACCTTTTTATCTTGAGGGTAGTGTTTGTTTAGACTGAGGAAAACGTTTCATATGTATGAGGATAGTACTTCCATGCCTGAGGGAAATACCTCATGCTTGAGGGAAATATTCATTATGCCTGTGGGCAGTCACCTGCGGGTTTCGATTCTGATTACCTGAGGGTAAGGATTTGCATGTCTGCGGACAATGTTTACTTTGTATATTCACTGTGGTGATTTATTCTGTTGTACCTTCCAAGCTAAAGTGAAAGCTTGGAATTAATAAATGATTAATAAAGTTTCAATGTAATTGGTAGAGATATCAACTTTTGAGTACTGCCTAGTTTACTGCATTTTATTATTGCACACTACTATTGCACATTTTCACTGACAGTTGGGAATGGGCCTTTGGTGGTTGCATACTGGGATTTATTTCTCACATCCTATTTGGGTCATGTCTTGGGCCAAATAGATTATATTTTTGCAGGTGTGGATAAGGGAAAGAGTCCCTATACAGGTACTTGTTTATTGTAGAGGAGTAGGAGAGCATGGGACTGAGATTAAGCTTGCGATGCTGCTGAGATCCTGCTGCACTATTTTGTTTTGTTTTTCTATAATTGAACTTTGTACTGAATTATTATAGATTTTAGTGTATCCTATTTTGGATGCTTTCCTAAACTTAGATACATAATGCATCATCATATATATATGACTGTTGGTTATCTTTTTCTATAGTACCGTTGTCCTTTTAGCTTAGTATTGATTACTGCTTCCACTTTTGTATATTTATATCTATTTCTGTTGTGCTACACTTTGACAAATGAGGGAATAGTTCCCCAACTATCATATATAGGCCCTCACTGCTAGTCGACAGCCTCTGGCATTTGGGGAAATGTGCTTGAGGTCATGTGACCAACCAGGTTCGGGGCACCCCTGGAGTGGCACCCGGATCCGGGATGTTACACCATCAATTAATAGTTAATATACTAAAATCATATCCCAAGATTCTCACCACACTTCTGGTGATCAAATACCAAAACTAAATCACACTTCTCTCCTATATAAAATATTACAATCAAAAACTAAAAATTCACAAAAATACTCCCCCATATAAATTTTATACTATAAGAATTACTTAAATTTTACCAATTTTTCCTAACAAAAGATTTTCAAACATGCTAGATTCACTTTAATTATTTAAACAGAACAATTCAAACATAATCAGACAAAACCAAATAAATCATTATCTCACACATAATTTACCATTTTTTTAAAATTGCATCCTATTCTTAGTTTTTAAACCTTCTTATTAAAAATTTTAACTTCAATTTTAAATCCCAATTCAGAAAACCAAATTTATCTGTTTGATTTTAAAGAAACCATAATTTTTATAAAATTAAATTACATTTAAAAATATATTTCATTTTATAAACATTATTATAAAATATTTTTTCTAATTTTGAAACATAAAAACATCATCACTCATTTCTAATGTTTCTAGATACCACTAGTAGTACATTAAATAATAACATTTAATATATCAAAAGTAATTAAACTACCATCTATCTAAATTCTATTAATTAATTCACCCCTAAAAAAGTATTCAAAAATCACTAATTAATTTATTAATTGTTTTTAATTAATTTATATCATTAATTATCATGTCCCAGATTTCTGATATGTGAACTCCTTGGGCCCACTTCTACTCGGCCAGAGGCTAGCGACTAGTGCTTAGGTATCAACATTATTATGGAAGGTATTTCCTCTAATCAACCTATCATCTATTATCATATGTCCATATCCCCCATAACATTCATGAAATATAAAACGAACAATAAAAACCAATGAATCTATATAACAAAACCTCTTAGATACAAAGTTAAATAAAACAAATGTGATCACTAGGTAAAATCATCACATCCAAAATAGACACTATCCTAAATACTAATGACATGAAAATTAAAATCATCTTGATAATCTCTAATCCACCAGATATACAAGTCAAATATCATCCATCACTAGGATCCCTGGTCATATATCTTATAAACCTTCTAATTTTCATAGACTCAATGTGTACAATGTGCAAGTGCACATGCATGGGTGAGTATAATAACACCTGGTATAGTTACCTTCAGAAGTTTTCCAACCCCATAAACATCATGTATCTATGTGTTTCAATAGGAAATAAAGTTTTTATAATATGATGTCACCCAACATCATCAATGGGCATAACCATGACCCATCTTAATCAATCAACCCAAGAACACTTGATAACTCTCTCCAAATTTCAATGTTTCTTCACAAAGAAAAAACAATCATTCCCCAAAACCCACCAAAGATTCCTCACTATATAATTTACCATAGATGCACCACTAATGAGACAGTGGTGGAAATACAAACCTCCATCTATCTTAGTAGAATTGAAGAAAATAAACACCTCTAACTATTTCATTAATACAAGAGGAAATACACATCTCTACTGGTGGAAATGCACATCTCCATATATAGAATCATATACATGTATAGACACCAGAGGAAGTACACATCCCTTGATTTAAAATTTTATATTGGTATACTAGAGGAAATACACAACTCTAGGGATGTCATTAAATAACGGGTGCACTAAATCCCAAAGTAGTGATTGAGGATTAGAGATGTTATCTGGTGTATCATAATCCACCAAAACCCTAGAGTTTTAGGTGAGGAAGAGTGTTACCACTCCATTGAATTACCATCCATCATATTCTTATATCAGAGATATTGGATGAATTTCCCCCCTCTACCTATCCTTCCCATTGTGTCCACATATCTAGGATATTGGAGGTATTACCCATCAACATCTTTCCTAAATCAATTTTTTAGAGGAATTTCTCATCCCCAAATATTTATTAGAAATATCATATCAATCTCATCCCAGAGTAGTGGGTGAGTGATTGAAGATACATGAAATTCATCATCAATCTATACCCATATCATTGGGTAAGACAAGGTATAGTATATTTTATCCAACTCTAACCCCAGATAAAGTTTGAGTGTAAAGAATATCCACTACTATATCATGTCTCCATCAATATCCACTCATAAAAAGCTATAACACATCTCATTGTGATGAATGCACAAAACAATCATTTTCCTCACAGTCATGAATCCTCTTATCTCTCTTTCAATAATATTGTATATAAATTTATAGTTTTTTCATCATCCCCATCAAACTCCCACTGACCAATATCATAGAAATATAATGATAATTCAATTACAGTTGAATGTTAGTTGTTAATTATCCTTATAATCATAGTATTCCCCAATCAATATTACTTTCTACCAGATCATATCTGAATTCGACAACATACCCACTAGGCTTCCACATACACATCTTGATACATTTTATTGATAATAATGCAATAAAAATAAAGGTTTTTATTGAATTATTCAACTGATCACATCAGAACTAGGTCGATACCACTTTCTTCACATAAAGTTCCAGTTATACCATCCTATGTAACTAGAGTTTCTATACTGTATTATCTAAACATCCTCATAGATTAATGAATATATATCATAAATATTCTACAACAATAGTTTTTAAGGTTTATGTTTCTATTCATTATTAAATTTCATTGATTTCAATTCATTCATTATGTATTCTCCAAATCATTTTAAATTATGAAATATCTTATGAGGGGAACCCCATCTATAGTGTTATATCATTATTTCATTCTCATTGTTGACTTGTCCCATTAATAATCACCATAACCCTTTATATCGCAATATTTTAATCTACATTTAAGGTTGAAATAATTATCTTTTATCTTCACAATCACATATAATCACCTTTTTTACTTCATTACTATATTATTATTAATTTTGATCATATATGATTACCATATAGAATTCATTAATTAATAATTAATTCATAATCCCCATAAAAATTACCAACATATTGAAGAGATGAATTTATTAAGTTATGTGATTCTCTTTCCTTTACATAACCTTTGGTAACATCATTGAGCTTCCAATAAGGACCATTTACCACCTCCCATGGTTAAGGAACATATCTAAGTAAACAGTTAAGGTTCCTTTTTCATGTTTAAATATATTTGATTTAAATAATATTATTTCAATAAAAAATAATATATTATGTTATAATCTTGAACAACCATGATATTATAGTTTAATAATCCACTGAACATAATGTTGGTAATAAGAATCATTCACCACCTCTTGTGGTTAATAACCCCATCCATTAGGGTAATTCAAGATCTTTATCTCAGCCACATCAATATTCCTTCAAATGTTATTATTATTCCATAATAATAATATTTACATGATCCTTAAGGGAAAAAATAACATCCTGGTATAGTATTCTAGATTTTAGCTAGTCTTTTCCACTTACCAAACTCATATTCAGTTTTACATTGCAATAGTTCATACTAATTATTTATGTAAATAATTTCCAATTGTTTTTATTAAATTTTTATAATTTTCATAACGATGTGATCATAATTAAATTAATTCACTCACTAAATGATCTACAAAATGTGTTAAAAATGGTTCCAATGTCTCTAGGATGTTGATATAGGTCCAATACAATTTTTAGTGTCAAATTTGAGTGTAAAATTTTTCCTCATATACCTCATTTAATTCAATCTAATTAGGGGTTTCATGTGGTACCCCCACACACCACCAACAATTCCTACATCCTCAACACCCTCAGGTTACTTATTTTCCATTGGATCAGCACACATCCATGATTAGAGTTCTATGGGTGATCAATGCCATGCATAAACCCCATCCATTCAATTAATTTGATTAAAAAAACCCTGATCAGGCCACATAAACCTTCTAAACCATGACCTCTCCTAGTGCTCATAACTGTCCAATCATCTAATTGAATGGCCATAGTTATTCCCAACAATGTAGACCTGGGTTTCCATCCTTGGTCTATGGAACACATAGATTGCTATCTGATCTGAATGATTGGATGGATGAAATCCCCACAAACCATATTTCAAATCACATAATAGGGGATAAATGGTACAATGTGTTACATATAATTAATAATCTAACAGTCTATGCCTTCCTATCACTCGATTCATTGAAATCCCATCGGCATCACTTTAACACTACCAACCCTAAAGGTTGACCAGGTTCAACTACCTAAAAAATGCACAAACTTTCATACACAGGTAACAATGAACCACAAGATTGTAGATCTAGCCTTGATTTTTCATGATTTGGTTTCTAAATCACTTAAAACATATATTGATGTTGAAGAAAACAAAAAAAAATCTCTATAATATATCTCACTCTACTAGTATGATTAGAGTGATTATAAAGTAGTTAGATTAATCTTAAAATGAAAATAACAATGATGTATCATTGGTTTAGTGATTGATTCAAACAAAAATTATATAAAATTATTTATGATTATGCACTTATAACTTCTCAATTCAAAATTATAAAATTATTTTTTCATATTATGAATATTAAAAAATCAGTAGATTCAATTTGAAAAAATGTTCAACATATATAAATTTCATACTAGGATTCAATATATAATGATATAAAGTAAAAGTGAGAAGTTCTAGCTAAAATATACATACATGAATAAACAAAACTACAACTAATTTTTATGCCCAAAAAATCCTCCGAACAAGATCACTTTCATTTGGGTGATCCATATGATTTCTCTACCAAAAATCACATCTCTCTCCATTATTTCCTCTATAATGATAGTAAGGAAGGTTATGTCTAGGTTAAAAGAAAAATAATTGATCTATAAAATAAGTATTATTTCATTAAAAAATCCCTTCACATTCAATGCACACAACTTTAACTATTCCCAATAATTACATAACTCCTACCCTAGGATACACACCCGACAAAATTATTTTGAATAACCCTATCAGAGACTTTAGAGTAAGTGATTTTCATTACTAATTACTATTATTTCATTGCTATAATAAACACAATAGTGATTTTTTTGAAAAAGCAATCCTATTTAAATGTGGTTGAATACATGAATATAATTGTTCAAATTACCTCTATTTTTGTCATTTGATCAATATAGTCAGCCATAAATAATTTTCTTATGTATTTTTTTGTTATAAATTAATTATCATTTTTATGTCTTTATTAGGATGAAATAAAATTAAATTTTAGTGAAAAAATTTTAAATAGAAAATGTCATGAGGATTAGATAATATTAAGAATAACATTTAATTTTATTGTACTAATAGGTTAAAATTCAAGAATACTAGGACGTGAACCCTTCACAATCATTATCAATTTCCAAGAATGATGCAGTTAAAATAATTTTAGGGAAATAAAATCTAGAGAGTGTATGAGGGATGGGTTCTGGGATTACTCTATCATTTTTATTTGGTAGGCAATTTTCATTATTTTTTGCTACACCCAATGGGGGATTCAACAATGACACTGATAGGGAAGTACACAAATAAATTGTAATGTAGAAATTAAAATTAAAAGAACAAGTATCTTATAATAAAAAATAAGATTAGTAGTAGTCAACATTAGAAAATTATTTAGTTTTTATATTTCAGAGGATGACATGCATGATCCTTGAGGAAATTCCTAATCTTATAGATCATCCTTCCAACTGAATTATAAAACCAATAGATCATTAATTCATTTTAAAAAAACATAAATAGTCTCATAACTTTAAATGCTTATTTATTTTAATTATCATCTCCAAGATCATCGCTTAAAATTTATTTATATAGGGTACTTCAGTGAAAAATTTGTATAAATTAATCGATTATATTAATAAAACAAAATATCTAGAATTATATTGATAGAAACCATATTATTTTTTCATCCACTACTAGAAATCGGACCTATACAAATGGTTTGACCAAAACCATTGGTATTGGTCACTAAATTCGACCTATACCAATGTTTTGTTCACAATTGTTGGTATAGGTCACTTATATGGACCATTAACAAAGGTTTAGCCAAAACTATTGGTATATGTCACTTATTGGACATATACCAACGATTTTGGCCAAAACATTTCTATACATCCACCCTATACGAATGGTTTCCCAAAACTGTTCGTATTGCTCAAAAAATAAAAGAACATATACCAACAGTTCTCAAAATTGTTGGCATAGGTCTATAAAAATGGTTTTGAGAACCTTTAGTGTTGGTACATATATTTATTAAGGAAACTTTTATCAAATACCATTAAATAAATCAAATGTTAAAATACTTATGAATATACTATATATATATTTGTGAAATTATGTTCACAAAAGTCATATTTCGTTGGTGGTTAGGTTTTTGGATTATAAATGTTAGGTGTTTGGATTAAACTAAGACATGTTTTTTGAATTACCTATACCAGCAGTTTTATGAAAGTATTGGTATATGTTTTTCATATGACATATACCAACGGTTTTCCCAAAACCGTTGGTATAGACCTATCCAAATTCCAAACCAGCCAACGGTCCTCCAAACCAGTGTTATAGTCTATACTAATGGTTTGGAGACCTATACCAATGGTTATATACTATTGGAATAGGGTACTTCTTTATTAGGGACTCGACATGAGGTGTGCCCATAATGACAAAATAAACAGTTTTAAAATATGCCAAATTATTTAAAAAAATAGTTTAGGGGATCATAGTCAATGAAATAGGGTTCAACTACAAAGAGTGCATGATGTCTTCCATGTTTCCCAGCTTCATCGGTATCTACATGACGACTCACGCGTCCTTGACTGGGGAGAGCTAGATATCAAAGAAGATGCAACATTCGTGGAGCGACCAGTAATGATTGAGGATCATGAGGAGAAGGTGATCCATGGACAAACTATTCCTCTAGTTCGTGTGTTGTGGAGGCATGTTGGGCTTGAGTAAATTACCTGGGAATGGGAGACGCAGATGCGCGCCTAGTACCCAGAGCTATTTTGAGTAGTTAGGTTTGTTTTACTTGGTTGTGATGGAACAATTTCCCTTGTTAACTATGGATTGTATGGTTTTCCTTATTCCCTAGATGCGTGTGAAAAATATTGACTGCGGGGAGGGGGGAACCTGATCCCCAATCAAGATACATTAAGGTGGATGCAATTTAACCCATTCGGGCAAGTTAGTGCCACCCTAATTGGATAGTATCTTGACATAGAGGAAGAAAATCGCTAACTCGTATGACTAGACAACTTGAATCTTAAATTTTTCATGGTTGATTAAGGAGAGAAGGTGTTCCCATGTGTCTGAGAGGTTCACTCCTGAGAGGTATCTTCCAGGGTGGTTGTTCAGACCCCCCCCCCCTCCTTTATTCAGGTCTGGTTTTAAATTTTCGAGGGTGAGAATGCTTTGACAGGTATCTGATGTGATGACATAGACCTTCATGGTCCATCCCTTTTCCAATTTCCATATCCTAAGGGTGGAATCTCGGTGGTAGGACATCATTTCGGTGTGCGAACGATCAGTGCGACCGATCAATGTAACTGATCGGTAGGACCGATCAGTGTCACCCAGTCTTGTTGTGTTTCTCTTCTACGGTTTTTCCCATAACACCTCTTTTAGGCCTTTTTAACCCTTTTTAAGTGATTCAAATCCATTTAAATCCCATAATTAATACCCAAAAATCTTGAGAAACCCCCCAATGTGGGATATTAAATAAAAACTTAATATCATCGTGCGTAACTGCCCAACCACGTGGGAAACCATGATCCAACTTCTAAGACGTTCCAAATTCCATATCCCATAACAATAGGATCTCATATTTATACCTCCCGCTAGAGCTTCTTCCTTCCCCTCGTCGGCTGGATTTCATTTTTCTCCCTGGTGCACCTGGAGTCCCTCCTTCCCAAGGCTTGTGGTGTGCCTGTGCTGGAGTCTTTCTGCTCATCCTTGGAGTTCCCGACGTCCCTCCCCTATAAGTCGCACTTTTACCTCTTCTTGGCATGTGGAGAAGAACTTCGATCTTTGATCAATCAAGTAGGGTTTTCCCTTAATCTCTCATTACTATGAATCATGCAGGGTGGGTATGCTTTTGTTTATTTGGGGATTGATGAAACCAAACTTAATGAAGATAATGAACGGACCTTAAATAATGAAGGGGGTGTGATCGATGTTCTGCTATACTCTTTTATGTTGACATGTGTTGTGAACTGTATGGGATTGTGCTCACTGAAAATCATGGTCGTTGGTGGTATTTCCTTGCGTCCTAATAAACCCTTGTCTTTTGTGATGACTAAATAACTATAATATGGAAATTGGTTAGTCACCTAAACTTAGTTGGTTCAAATGGATGTTCAGTAAAACAAGAATCCTTGTGTGACCACCCCGGTTAACAAATAGAAAGAAGAACCTAATGAATGATGTGATTGAACCTGGAAGTTTCCCACTCTATTTGGTAGAAGGCGTGTTGTTCTGCTTGGTGCTTATGGGAATATATGGATGGGGATGGGATCCTTTGTTGTGGTACTGTTGTTGGTTGTGAATCTGAAGCTGTGTGGTTGCTCTGTTGTAACACGAATTCGGGTGGGATCCTCTATTGTTGAGAAATCATTGGTTCCTAGTTTTGGGTACATGGGGTTGTGACTCGGGGTTTTCTTTGGTTCCAGTACTTTGAGGGATCTAACTTATCCCTTTTTTGTTATGACTTCACAAGAGAACCGGGTGTGAATGCTTAAATTGTTGTTTGGAAATTTCTTTTTTCCTGGATTGTGGTTATGCCTGTTAGTTTCCCAGTAGTGCAGGACTTTAATTAAAGACTTTACTTAAATGGGATCACATGAACATGAAGAAAAGAGTGGGTTAAATAGGGAATTGGTTTTGGGATTGAGTTGTGATTTGGTCGTGAGTGTTGTGATGTTCTTTTACGAATGAATAGTAATGGGGGTGTTTGTGCTTAGGTTTTGGAACCCCTAGGTTGGGATGAGTGCTTGTTACTTATAAATATATCTATAGTTTTTATGTTTCTTATTCGCACCCCACCCAAGTTGAGAACTTTAGTGCTGAACACCCCCATTTCACGGGGGAGGGTGTTTTTTCCGACACTCCTATAAGTGGTTGGTTATTAGCTCCTTTTCTTCTCCCTTTCCCGAATAGCCCAATTCTCTTCGGGCAGGCTGTGATGGCCTGAAGTCCATTATTATCCCAAGAATCTTCGGGCAGGGTAGTTGTGGTGGTTGGCCCAGGTGTTTGTGGGTAGGTTGTTTCCCAAGTGTCTTTGGGATGAGGCCGAGGTGTCTTCAGGCGTGGCAGTAGTTGTTCTAGCCCAGGTGGCTTTGGGTATGGTAGTAGTTGTTCTGACCCAGGTGTTTGTGGGTGTGGTTACGCGTGGTGGTTGTGGCCCAGGTGTCTGCGAGTGGGATGGCAGTTATGGACTAGGTGTGTGTGGGTGGGGTTTGGCAGTGTGACTGCAGTGAGGTTAAGACCCAAGTGTGTGCGAGCAGGGTTTGGTAGTGGAACTGCGGTGAGAATGGTGGGATTGGTTAGATGTGTATGATTTCTTCAATAACTAGTGGGAAAGTGGCACGGGGTACCCAAATATTGATGTGCTATTACTATACTTTACTTGCATTGTGTTATTTGGAGAGTGTGCCTTGGTGAGGCTTGGGTGGATAGTTTTCTTTGCTAGGTTATTTAGTTTCTCTTTTGTCACAGGGTATTAGAATGTCTCCCCACTTGTGCATGAGGGGATTTTGGTTTTCCCTACTGGGTATACTTGTATGCTCACCCTACATATATAAAACCACTTTCAAGTTACAAGTAGGACTTCAGGGATCGTGCGGGACTGTACTAGCTCGGACCTTGGGGACCTTGGGGTTGTTGTTGTTGTCATTTTCCTTTTTCTTGGTACTTTACCTTTGGAGTTTTTGTGGCTTGTATCATTTAATGTTGAACATGCATATGAGAATGGGTTACTTTTGGATTTACCTTTACTTTCATCTTTGGTATTGTTGGGGTTTCTATATTATCTCTCGATCCTATCAAAATAAAAAGGGTAATTCCTTCCACTTTTTTTGTGTGAGACTCTATACCCTTGGTGCTGGTCGCCACTCCGGGACCTATTGAATGCGGGTTTCTGGGGTGATTATCTCTCCTTCAACTTAAATAAGGAAGGGCCTGGCAATTTGTTGTCCCTTCCCTCCTTTTGGTGAAACTGGGTCATGACAAAAACTCTCAATCAAGATAAAAAACCAAGATCCTTCAATTTCAGATATATATTCACAATCCAAGATCTAGATCTAATAAAAATAGGGGATAACTTCCCTTAAAAAAATAGAGAATAATGAGATAAGAATGGGAAGACAACCGAGATAAGATCCTCTTACCATTTGGGGTGTAGATCTTAGATCTGGGATTTGAATTGTAAAAATTGAAGGTTATAAAGGCTTGAAATACATCTTTGAGGTTATAAAATCATGAGGCTATAAGTTTGTTCGAGTTTGGGTCAAATAGGGTAAGCTTCAGTGGTTTGGGTAATTTAAAATCTAATTTTCTGGTGAATTAGAATGTCATGCATAGTTAGCTGGGTAGGGGTGCACAGTTTTCTATAAATATGCAAATTAACCGTGTTCTAGTTCTAGGGGGTGCATAGTTTATCCTTTTTGGGCATATGGTTTTAAAAAATATGTGTTATCCATGAAAAACCTCTCTGTCTGGCGTAGCATAGTTTTCTGGGCTAGGGCACACGGTTAGGGAAAACCATGTGCCACCCATGCACTACCATCTTTCATTCAATTTTTCTTAATTTTTCACACAAAAACACCCCAAATTAAAGCCCAACTGAAAATTACACAACACAAGTCAAATTATTACTTGTAAAAAATCCTAATACATCTCCAGAAAAGGTTGGGATCTTACATCAAAATACCCATTCCTTTTAAAAACAAATTTCCAAAACAAAAATTACACAGAATAAGGGAATGAGAGTTTTTATTTTAAGAAAACATGGAAGATTATAAATTATTCCAAATATTAATTTATGGTTATGGAAGTGGGAAAATTCTTTCTCTCCATATAAGTTAAAATACAACATTCTTTTTTCCTTTTTTAGGAAAGTTAAAACATTCCATTAAAGCATTCCATTTAAAATCCTTTGAAACAAAGTAAAAATTGACATAAAATATACCTTAAAATTCCTATATTTCTAAATAAATACATCCATAAAACAATTTTTTTGAATGTGGACATGAAATTAAAATAGTTTTAAGGGAAACACCAAAAGAGTATTTTTAAAAGAAACTCACTTACCTTGAGTCTGAATCATCACGTACACTCTTTATCATCATGAATAATAATTTTTTTAATTATTTATTTGTTTAATAAAAAAATTCATGTTTATTATTCCATTTAATCTTATTTATTACCATTTTATATTCAACTACTCAATCATTTGAGTTTATATCAGACGTTTTTATGATATTCAGATCATATGTCCAAAATGACTTTGGTGGGTTGACTATGGTAAAATGGGTCATTATTCCATCATCTACAAAATAATATTCATGAAATAATTATAATTTTTATATATAAATTATACTTTTAAAACTATCCATGAAATATGGTTATAAAAACTGAACTATGTTACAATCATGGTGACAGTAGGTCGAACATACACATGAGTAACATTTCCATTTTTCTATGATCATTATAGAAAGAATATAAGTATTATTATATATTTCTAGAATAATAATTATATCATTAATAACATATATTTTATTAAAATATACTTATATATAAATCATATGTGTGATGTGGTGATGAAAAAATGAATCACATCATTTTGTGGAGGTGGTAGTTCACACGTATGGACGAACGATGTTTTTATTTTTAAGTGAATGAAAAGGAAATAAATTAAATGATATATTATATTTTTAGAATGATAAAATTTTCCTGAATATAATATATATACATTAAATTAATAATTATAACAAGTCAGGAGATGAGGTGATGGAAAATCAATTACATCATTTCGCGAGGCGATAGTCTATCATAAACAAGAACGATGATTTCATTTCCAATTTGATTGAGGAGGAGATAAATATATATTATTAAATTAAAATAATAAAATATCAGTATATTTAATATAATTTTTTTATTTTATAATGGTTTATGAATGTTTTAATGAGGTATAAGAATAAATAATATAAAAACACTTGGTTAAGAACTATACCTCTTCTTCAAACAATCTCTTAAGGATTACACAAAAAGCTTCCCTATGATGGTTTTTTATCAGAAAAAAGTATTATAGGAAATTTTTATGGATTTAAGGAAGCTATTATTTCAGATCTTGTCTGAAAAAAATGATTTTCAAAGTGTGAATAAAAGAGGAGATCATATTCCATTTTGAAAGTGAGGGGAGGTGCGCTATTGGAATTACATAAAGTATTAAATTAATATAAATTAATTTTCTTGTAAAAATGGATCCTATTTTATTTATTTAAAATATAAGATAAGTATGGGTTGAAATTATATCATCCAATAAAATTTGGATAATTTTAGGTAATGGTTTCACCCTTATCTTTTTATTTTAACCCCTTGTTAACCTTTTTTATTATTACCACGATAACAAAGTTTTTTACACTTTAAGGGTCAATATAGTTACTATAAAAGGAAAAACGGACCATAAATGGAAAATTTATGATATTTTCAACCATATCCTCATAAAGTTTCTGAATATATTATTTTTAGGAATTTTAAATCATTTAATAAAATATCATTTATTATATTTATGTCATTTTGACACTATTCATTTAATTTGAATTTAAAGACATCAATAAAAAGATTAAAATATAATATAAACCTTTAAAACACACAAAATATGTTATAATTATCTAAAAAATTCGTGTGACATTATAACATATTCAAATAAAATTATCTTCAGAGTTTAAGATCATTTTATTGATTTTGTTAACTACTTACACAAGCACTGTGTTAGTGTTTCATAAGCATTTAAGGTAATTATTTCATCACTAACAATTAGAAATAAATTAAAATTATAATAATATAATAATATATATTTCAAAATAATATTTATAACTGAACATATCCTATGTTTATCCCTATGTAAAAAATTTAGAGATAATAAAACAAAGACAATGACATTTTTAACTTTTCGTTATATAAAATAATATAAAGGTCAAAACCAAGGCCAAATGGAAAAAGGCCATATATTAGAATTTTCAATTTTTATATATGAGATATAATAATACAATAAAATTAATCAAAGTTTTATGGTCATTTTGGAGTCCTTATTATATTATTTTTAATCTAAATTACCTGATTTACCCTTACTGATGTGGCATAAATTTTCTAAGGTTACTATTCAAAATAAACAAAAAATAAAATAAAATGGAACTATTTACCAAATTTAGAACTAATGATTCCAAATATTTAAACCATTTTTAAAATTTAAACCAAATAAGTGGAATAATTTAATTTAAAATTAAACCCACAAAACACGATTAAAACAGTTTTTCAGAAAATTACCTTTTTAAGTATAACAATGTTTTTTTGCCAAACTCAAGTGTAAAATTCATTATAAAGACCATAATTGGATTATTTTTAATAAAAATAAATAAATTTTAAAACTAATCTAAAATAAAATTTTACCCGTAAATAATTAGAAAGAAAATAAAGTTTTCAATAAAAATCAGTATTTTTCACTATTCACTGAAAAATCAAACTTTTCAAAAAATTCTAAAAAAAATAATTAAGATAATTTTGATATGATGATTTAAAAAAAATGAATTTAATTTTATCAAATAAATTTTAAAAAAATTCTATAAATTAATTATAATCTTTTTCATAAGAAGTAATAAAAATCATTTTTGAAGAAAACGTATTTTTGAAGCATAAAATGTGTTTAATAAAAGATGAGTTATTATTTAATAAGAATTAATAAACAAATTTATTTTTATTAGGAATGTTATATGTATTTAATAAATTATTTAATCATATTCATACCCACTCATTCAATAGCTAGGTTATAATGTTTATTTTTAAATAATAATATTTCATGGTTCATTTAAACTTTGTGTTGTGTATCTTGTATGCTATAGAATATAGTCTTTTTTTAATATTAGGATATTAAATTATCCGACATTTAATAAATTTCATCATTTAAATTTTAACATTTCCATGGTAATCATGGGTTTGACATTTGAAAATTCCTTTATTAAAATCCACATCCTAAAAATAGTTAATACTACTTCCTCTTGAAAAGAGGGAAAGTGAATTATGTAACTCATCTGAAATAACCCAAGACTTGGTTTTGAAATAGGATAACATTAGTGGGAAGTGATAATATTTAAATGGAAGAGAAAAATAATTCGCAAGTACTGATAAAGAGTGATGTAGAACATGGTCAGGATAAACTTAATGACCACAAAATCATAAATTTGTGATGGGTGAAGATATCATTTATTAAACTGAAATGAAGGTAATAGGATAAATTTTTTGTTTTAAGATCCTTTTCCATAGATTTTAGGAATTCCTTTACTATATAGACTAAAATAATAAAGAAATATCCTTAATTTATAAGTATGATTTCATCCTTTAATCAATTTACTCCATAATCTTGTCTTTTAATCCAAACAATGAGTATTCAAGATGAATTTTTCTTTCCTAAAGCACTAAAATTAACTTCTAATGAATCAAATAATCCAAAAAAGGATAAAAATATATTCTTCCTATATTTATACATTAATAAAAACCATAATATTTAGAATAAGATAAGATAATTCCCAAAATAAATAAACCATCATATGGAAAAATACAATATTGATATTTAAATCCTCAATAATAATACCCAAAGTTCAAATTAGATCATTTGATAAATAACTAACCTCCAAATTATTCAAAATATCCCTGAATAATTTTAAAAATAAAAATAATAATTATTGGATCACATATTCTTTTGATATTAATTTAAAATTTATCTCCAATCAACATGAGTCACTCATAAAATCTTATACCCATAAATACATATCCCCTTATCATATAATCTCCAAAACATGATAATCGAATACATATATAACCTATATCACCATAAATACACATTAAAATCATATATTCTTTAAAAATATAATTCATCCTTTATTCCTAAAATAAAATACCATAATATTATATTCACCTTAATCATAAAAGGTTACCAAAATAGTAAAATTCTTACAAAATAACATTAATCACTTTATCACCAAATCACTTTTCAATCCCATGATAATCTACATGATAAAATATATGATCAAAAAATAAAATTAATCATTACCTTTATAATAATTTGTGTAAAAAATTAATTTTATATTAAACAAGCCATCATGTAGTCCAGTGGTAGGTGATGCACCATTGTTTCCCTTCGGTTGTGAGTTCAATCCACACATCCTTTCCAGATGTTTCAGGTTGTCACCCAGCATGAGGGTTGTACTTTTTATAAAACTATATTAATATAATTAAAATAATATTCCCATAAATATGATGAACATCCTCAAAAATAACCTTAATCCTCTAAGATTATATAAACCCTAAGGTTTATCAATATATTTAAACTTATGTACACAAAATGACAAGATAATTCTTACTCAAATAACTTTTTCACATGTTAAACTTAAGTGTTTCATATACCTCAAACATCTATTAAAACTCAATTAATTTTTCCCAAATTACTCCCATCACATAAAACATCAAAATAGTATTAATTATTTTAAACTTATGATCATCCTTAAATCTAACACTACATCATAACTCTTGAATCCATATATGTAAACACCTTAATCATTAAACATTATTCATAATCCATTAACCATATTTCTCCATATTATTACTTAATATATCATTCCTACAAACAAAAATATGAATCATCTCCAAATATTCAATAATATAAAAATATAATCCAATATATAATTGATACATTTCATATGTAATTTTTAGTTTCCTCATCTTTAATAATAATGGAATTATGTATTGAAAAATAGTCATTTGTACGGTCTTTTTGATCCCATTCTTGAGCTTTCCCCCAAGGAAATCTATTTTCATAATTCCCATACTCCACAAATTTAAAACATTCAATTTATACTCTGGGAAGAAATTTATTCCTCTTCATGGTGTTAACTAACCACTTCATTTTTCCTTAGAAGATTATTGCTTTATCCCTTCATTTAAAACATAAAAAACATCTTCTTGTTCTTTAAATACAATTTCCTAGGTGATTATTACTATATTATTGACACATAGTCCATTTAATATTTTTACCTTTATGACATCTATTACCTGAAATTCCATGGAGAATAATTTCTCTCTTATTTGATTCATTTGTAAACTCGCATAGTTTGAAGTTATTAATCATAACTCATGATAACTGGTTAAGAATAACCAAAAGAGTTTTCATTATAGCTCCCATTTCGTTTGACTACTCACTCAGAATACCACCAAATTTTCCTTCACATCCATTATTACTTTGGTGCCTCCTGGATCCATAAATTTACTAAAACCAAATATGTTACTGTTTGAATATCAATAAAATCATAATAAACCATATTATGAGGAGGTTAAACACTAATATATCCTTAACCAAGTTATCCTAAACTATTTAAATTTATTCAAATAACTATAATTCTCCCTAACATACTAAGAATTGGGATCATAGATTAATTTTCACTTCTACTCAAATAACATCTTATCCTCTAAATTTATCTAAACCTTTCCTATGATACGAACCCAATCTTAAATCATTCTGTAAATTGAATCTCTAGAAGATAATTCATGTTCCTTTATTTAAAGTATATTTTCAAGTTTATAATTTTAGATAATTAATTCAAAACTCATACATAACAAAACTATGTTTTAAAAAGTGGACACTTCTGATCAGTATTCATTTTTCCCACAATATAACACTTTTAAAAAGAAACATGTTTTCTTTTCATGATAAATTTTAAAGACTTTCAAATTGATTTATTTGTTCTTAACCATCTTTAAACCCAATGAAAAACATTTTAAAACATGGTATTAGCATAAAAAATCTTACTTTGGGTAATAAAATGAAAAAAGAAACATGTTAGTCTATTTTAAAACTATGAGATCAAAATGGTAGGTTTCCTTTATTATAATAAACCTTGAGCTCAAATAATCATTTAAATAAAAATGAAAATATCATTTATATCAAAAAAATTTCATAAAATACTTTATATTAAAATATAATGGAAAAATCAAAATCATGAGGCTTTCTTAGATAACATGAGAAGCCATGAAAAAAAATTCTTAAAAATATACATTTCTACTCCAAAAAGGAATAATCATTCCTTTAAAAAAATTTATTATCTTACCTATTGAAATCAAAAAAATTCCATAAAGAACCCATTATAATGTATATAAAAGTCATGTAGGTTCCTTGGGACATCATATTTATAGAAACGTTACAGAACTAATACATAGTGCAATAACCATGTGGTCGACTTCCAATATAATTACCCAATGCATTGGAGCACTATCTTGGTACACCCATTTTATAAGATATATCTATATTACCATTCATCATGAGCTATATTAGTCTCAACCATTATCATAATAAATTTATAATGATCCTATCATGAATCAAACCCTTTAAAAACTCTTTTAAACTTGCATGTAAAACACTTTTGGATATTGAAACACCCTTTCCTTTTAAAACCCATCTTCAAAACATAAATTAACCATAATAATGGAATGAGAGTTTCTATTTTAATAAAACATGTAAGATTATAAATGGATCCAAATATCAGATAATGGTTATAGTGTAGGTAAAATTTTTTGTCACCGTATATGTTAAAATATAATATTCCTTTTTTATTTTGTAAAGAAAGTCAAAAAAATTCAAAAAAAAAGATCCCTTTTGAAAAACATTAAAAGAAAGAAAAAATAGGGGAAAAATTTCATTTATAATTCCTTTATGTCTAAATAAATTCATCCATAAAATAATTTAAATAATATTTACATGGAAGAAAAAGAGTTGTAAGTGAATTTTAAAAGAGTATTTTTAAAAGAAAGTCTCATACATTGAGTGTTACTCATCACATACATTCCTCATCTTCTAGAATAATAAAATTATGTTAATTATTTACTCTATTAATAAAAATTTTCAGGTTTATTATTTCTATTCTATCTTTTTTATTACCATATTATATTTAACTACATTATCATTTGAGTTTATGTTAGATGTTTTGATGATATTCATCTCATATTTCCAAAATGACTTTGGTGGGTTGACTATGGTAAAAGGGAAAATTATTCCATCATATCCAGGATAATAATAATTACATAATTATAATTTTCATACATAAATTATACTTTTAAAACCAACCATGAAACATGTTTATGAAAAATAAAGTACATTACAATCATGGGGACGGTAGGTCGTACGTACACATGAGCAGCGTTTCCATTTCTCAATTATCATTATAGAAAGAAGGTAAGTATTATTTTATCTTTTTATAATGATAATTATATTATTAATACTATATATTTTCTTTGAATACACTTATATATATCATATATGTTATGTGTTGATGAAAAAACAAATCACATCGTTTTGTGGAGGTGGTAGTCCACATGTATGCATGAACGACGTTATCATTTTTAGTGAATGGAAAGGTAAGAAATTAAATGATATATTATCTTTTATTAATGATAAATATGTTATGAATATAATATATATACATTCAATCCATAATTAAAACTTTTCATGAGAGATAGTGATGAAAAAAAATTGCATCGGTTTGTGAGGCGGTAGTCCACCGTATACATGAACGAGGGTTTCATTTCCCATTTTATGGAAGAGGAAATGGATATAGGTTATGAATTTAACATTATAATATCTAAATGTATGGAATATAATTTTTTTTATTTTATCATTATTTAATAATATTTTATTGAGTTATAAAAATAAATAAAATATAAAACGCTTGGTTAAGAATTATACCTATTCTTGAGACAACCTCTTAAGGTTTACACTAAAATATTCCTTGTGATGGTTTTATGATCAAACAAAGGAATCTAATATGTGGGCAAGTATGTAAGTAAATTATTTTGGTAGGTTTTTTCTGGACAAAAATTCTTTTGAAGTTTGAAAAAAGAGGACATGATGTTCCCTTTTATAAATGAGGGGAGGGGCACTCTTGGAATTACTTAAATAATTAAATTAATATAAATTTATTTTTATTGTAAAAATGGATCCAAACTAATTTATTTTAAATATATAGTTATTATGGGTCTAAATACACTAATAAAATAATATTTTTACAAGTTTAGATGATGTTTTCACCATATATTTTTGTTTTAACCCCATGTTAACCCTTTTGACGATTACCATGATAAAAATGTTTTTACTTTTTAGGGGTCAATTTAGTTACTATAAAAGTAAAAATGAACCACAAATGGACCATTATTGATATTTTAAACCATATACTATTCACTTGTATAAATATAATATTTCTATTAATTTTATATTATTTAATAAAATATAATTTATTTGAAATTATCATTAATGTCATTTTTGACACTATTTATTTAATTTGAAACTAAAAACATCAAAAGAAATATGGAAAAATAATATAAACCTTTCACACACACCAAATATATTATAATTATCTAAAAAATTCCTGGTACACTGTAACTCACACAAATAATATTATTTTTAGAATTTCCAAAATCATTTTATTGATTTTTTTACTACTTTCACAAACACTATGTCAGTATATTACCATGGATATCGAAATTTTATTATATATCATGTATAATTGGCTCATTTTAAAACAACTATATGATCGTTAAATTCTTAATTTTCCTAAATATTCTGGAAAAATGGTTGAGAGATAAGCATGAAATGGTTGACACACATACACATGAGGAATTAGTGGCATAATAGAGTCATAACTTATTTTACCTTAATTAGTGTCATTAATCTCACTATACCTAATTTAGATAAAATTTATGAGGTAATTAATTTCAAATTTACTGAGATTGACTTCCTCATGTCATTCTTATTTTTCTCATATTTTTATCATGGATTGTGAACTGCCAACATGTGTATCTTCTCATTATTTTCTTGAATACATGACTGGTGAATTTTCCCATGAGGTTAAATGGGTATGTTTGAGGAAGTTTATAAGACACATTTTTATTAAATATTTTATCGATAATAATTGATATAATTTCCCAACATTGAGATTTATTTTAATATTTAATGTAAAATTGCATTTGGACAAAGAATTTATAAATTGAATAAAAAAATTTATCTTCCTCTACATGTTAACTCTCGTAATTTTATCATAAAAAAATTATATTAATTTTTAATGGAAACTTTATAAAATAATTGAAGACTAATTTAGATATATTTTTCATTTGGACTATTCAAGATATATCCCATGTTTGAAGGGTGAAAAGTGCCCATGAAGATAAACCTAAAATGGACTCAATTGAATAGGATAAATATCACTAATTGGGATATAAAATTTTCATCTCTGCTTATAATGGGATAAAATTATTATAAATTATAAAGGAATAAATTTAATAATATTTATTTCCCTGTAAGGGCTGCTAATTTGGGTGTTATGTTTGTCAAAAAGGCAATGAAAATAGGAGAAACTATTTGAGGCAGGATTTCACAAGTACCCCTATTGAAATTTCAAACCTTTTCCCTAAACCACTCTATTTATTTAAGTTTTCCACACTGGTAATGGTGGTTCATTTATTTAAGAGGGTGTACCCAAAGAGTGTGGTCTCTTTCCACTTATCTATTCATTTCTAAGAAGGAATTATTTTATATAAGGATCTCTTTTAAGAAGTCTCTTATATTATTCTTTTACTTCTTATTTCATTGTTTTTATGTTTATAATGTAATTTAATCATCAATAAAACTTATTTATTCTTCAATTTACCATATTTTTATTTTTTGGGTCGGAATCTAGGTGTGTAAATTAGATTGTGTTTTACACTTTCAATCCTTTATTGATGCAAATCATCTCCATGATAATAACTTTTGCATATGGAAAATTAGTTTTTTTTATAGTCGATATAATCCCTCCTACCTTTAATTATTTTTTCTGAATCCATGGAGACACTATAATTCATAAATTATGATCAATTAATTGAGTTTTAATTTATATAGAACTCGATCAATATCAACATAGACAGCAAGTCCGGTCATGTGTGAATCATTAAATAAAAACTTTAATCCCAAAATATGATCAAATTGAGATTGAATTTTAGGGTTTTAATCTAATCCCAAAACTAAAATAATTCTCATTTTTTGGGTGAAGATTATTCTCTATTTTTTTACTAGCCATAATTTTTTTGGGATCGTAATAATGACATAGTTCCACAATTGGATATCCTGAAGTTTTCTTAGGGTTCACTTATTCCTATCTTTGTGGCCTTGTTAATTTCTATAGGATTTGAGGGTTTAAAATATTATAGAATCATAATTAAATGGATTTAAACAAAATGAAAATTGAGGAAATAATATTGAATTGGTAAATTAGATTGATTATTTCATGTCATATTGGTGTTTTAAAATAATGTTTTTTCTTATGGACTTATTTTATTTTGAAATTACTCAACAAACCCATCATTTTTTATTCCCTATTTCATTTATTTTCATTTATTCTTAAAAACTATTAAGGGGTGTTTAATTCACTAACTCCTTAGGAGAAAAACCTAGGATATCCCTATTCTTTATTTAGTAAAAAATCATAAATATTTTGAGAGAGAACATGACAATGCTAAATATGTCTCTCCACCAACCACCTAGTGGCATTCTAGAGTGTTTATACTCACTAGATTGATCACAATGTATGTAATAGGAAGTTATTAGGTACTAGGCTTCCACCTGCAACTACCATTATAAAAATTAGCATCTAAAAATTAAAAAACATCAAATTCAGGTTATCTCATCATCTCTCTATATACAAAATACCCACTTTTAACTTCTTATAGACACCAAAAATGATCACTCTCACAATCAAAATTCAAAAATTATAACCAATCTAAATTTTCTCAATTAAATTCATAAATAAAATTTAAAATTATATCATTATTAATTAACTATAATTGTGGGTCTCTATAAGACCCCACAAAAACATTTTTCATCCCTAAAAATAACAAAGTAAACACTAAATCAAATTTTACTCTCCCTACTAACCATATGTAATAACCCGGTTCTTATTCTTAAGGTATGGGTTTCTTCCTTTTCGTTTTCCTTAAGTTTTTTTGAGAAAATAAGGAAAATGGGGGAAAATACCAAATTTTTTGGGTACACGCCATGTACTTTTCCACACACCGTGTATTTTGGCCATGTGGGAAGAGTACACAGGGCGTGTAGGCTTGTCGGTGATGAACGGTGTACAAACTAACTAAACGCCATGTAATTAGTATATACACGCCATGTAATCAGTCGACAGGTGAATAGTAAGGTGGTGGAAGTAGCTGCCAACAGAGCGACATTACATGCCGTGTATTCAGAAATACACGTCATGTAATCATGTCGATGAATGAACATGGTGGCGGTGAAAAGTAGTTGCCAGAGTAATAGTTAAAAAATGAAAATTAAATTTCGTGTACTTGAGAGTACTCATCGTGTAGTTTGTTTTTTTTTCTCTCGCTTAAAATGGGCAGTAGCCTCCTCATTCGGCAGAGGAGGCTATGGACGCATTTGGAACACCGTGAGAGAAGGAAGGAGCTTGGAGGACCTCCCGACCACACATTAGAACACGGATTCTTTCGCTGACAGTCTCGATTGAACCACACAGGTGAGTTCTTCACTCTTCTTGAACCCTTACTTCCAATTCTTTCCTGAGGGGAAGTTATTTGGGTTTGAATGCGTTTTCATTTATCCCCGATCTACGTCATTCTCGGAAGTTTCGGAAGGCACTGTTAGCGTATATCGATCAGTAGAGATTGAGGTAGGAGTTCTTGTGTTTTATTACAACTGCCGAGTAGAATTTGTGTACCATTGTGCCACGTGACCATGTTAGGGGTGTTGTATAGATGATGATTTTTCTTTTTAGATACCTAGAATTACTTAGGTAGTCTAATGATTAAATATAAACTGTTGTTTGGGATCATTTCTTGGATCTAGGGCCACCCTGTGGGTGCGTTCCCCCTGTTTATCCATTTGGCCAGGATACCTGAGGGTATGCCATATCTATAACATGTTTAAAGTTTTCTTGAGAGTAACTTATATGAATTTATTGTTTTGCATTGGACTCGGCCCGGTTACCTTTTTATCTTGAGGGTAGTGTTTGTTTAGACTGAGGAAAACGTTTCATATGTATGAGGATAGTACTTCCATGCCTGAGGGAAATACCTCATGCTTGAGGGAAATATTCATTATGCCTGTGGGCAGTCACCTGCGGGTTTCGATTCTGATTACCTGAGGGTAAGGATTTGCATGTCTGCGGACAATGTTTACTTTGTATATTCACTGTGGTGATTTATTCTGTTGTACCTTCCAAGCTAAAGTGAAAGCTTGGAATTAATAAATGATTAATAAAGTTTCAATGTAATTGGTAGAGATATCAACTTTTGAGTACTGCCTAGTTTACTGCATTTTATTATTGCACACTACTATTGCACATTTTCACTGACAGTTGGGAATGGGCCTTTGGTGGTTGCATACTGGGATTTATTTCTCACATCCTATTTGGGTCATGTCTTGGGCCAAATAGATTATATTTTTGCAGGTGTGGATAAGGGAAAGAGTCCCTATACAGGTACTTGTTTATTGTAGAGGAGTAGGAGAGCATGGGACTGAGATTAAGCTTGCGATGCTGCTGAGATCCTGCTGCACTATTTTGTTTTGTTTTTCTATAATTGAACTTTGTACTGAATTATTATAGATTTTAGTGTATCCTATTTTGGATGCTTTCCTAAACTTAGATACATAATGCATCATCATATATATATGACTGTTGGTTATCTTTTTCTATAGTACCGTTGTCCTTTTAGCTTAGTATTGATTACTGCTTCCACTTTTGTATATTTATATCTATTTCTGTTGTGCTACACTTTGACAAATGAGGGAATAGTTCCCCAACTATCATATATAGGCCCTCACTGCTAGTCGACAGCCTCTGGCATTTGGGGAAATGTGCTTGAGGTCATGTGACCAACCAGGTTCGGGGCACCCCTGGAGTGGCACCCGGATCCGGGATGTTACACCATCAATTAATAGTTAATATACTAAAATCATATCCCAAGATTCTCACCACACTTCTGGTGATCAAATACCAAAACTAAATCACACTTCTCTCCTATATAAAATATTACAATCAAAAACTAAAAATTCACAAAAATACTCCCCCATATAAATTTTATACTATAAGAATTACTTAAATTTTACCAATTTTTCCTAACAAAAGATTTTCAAACATGCTAGATTCACTTTAATTATTTAAACAGAACAATTCAAACATAATCAGACAAAACCAAATAAATCATTATCTCACACATAATTTACCATTTTTTTAAAATTGCATCCTATTCTTAGTTTTTAAACCTTCTTATTAAAAATTTTAACTTCAATTTTAAATCCCAATTCAGAAAACCAAATTTATCTGTTTGATTTTAAAGAAACCATAATTTTTATAAAATTAAATTACATTTAAAAATATATTTCATTTTATAAACATTATTATAAAATATTTTTTCTAATTTTGAAACATAAAAACATCATCACTCATTTCTAATGTTTCTAGATACCACTAGTAGTACATTAAATAATAACATTTAATATATCAAAAGTAATTAAACTACCATCTATCTAAATTCTATTAATTAATTCACCCCTAAAAAAGTATTCAAAAATCACTAATTAATTTATTAATTGTTTTTAATTAATTTATATCATTAATTATCATGTCCCAGATTTCTGATATGTGAACTCCTTGGGCCCACTTCTACTCGGCCAGAGGCTAGCGACTAGTGCTTAGGTATCAACATTATTATGGAAGGTATTTCCTCTAATCAACCTATCATCTATTATCATATGTCCATATCCCCCATAACATTCATGAAATATAAAACGAACAATAAAAACCAATGAATCTATATAACAAAACCTCTTAGATACAAAGTTAAATAAAACAAATGTGATCACTAGGTAAAATCATCACATCCAAAATAGACACTATCCTAAATACTAATGACATGAAAATTAAAATCATCTTGATAATCTCTAATCCATCAGATATACAAGTCAAATATCATCCATCACTAGGATCCCTGGTCATATATCTTATAAACCTTCTAATTTTCATAGACTCAATGTGTACAGTGTGCAAGTGCACATGAAAGGGTGAGTATAATAACACCTGGTATAGTTACCTTCAGAAGTTTTCCAACCCCATAAACATCATGTATCTATGTGTTTCAATAGGAAATAAAGTTTTTATAATATGATGTCACCCAACATCATCAATGGGCATAACCATGACCCATCTTAATCAATCAACCCAAGAACACTTGATAACTCTCTCCAAATTTCAATGTTTCTTCACAAAGAAAAAACAATCATTCCCCAAAACCCACCAAAGATTCCTCACTATATAATTTACCATAGATGCACCACTAATGAGACAGTGGTGGAAATACAAACCTCCATCTATCTTAGTAGAATTGAAGAAAATAAACACCTCTAACTATTTCATTAATACAAGAGGAAATACACATCTCTACTAGTGGAAATGCACATCTCCATATATAGAATCATATACATGTATAGACACCAGAGGAAGTACACATCCCTTGATTTAAAATTTTATATTGGTATACTAGAGGAAATACACAACTCTAGGGATGTCATTAAATAACGGGTGCACTAAATCCCAAAGTAGTGATTGAGGATTAGAGATGTTATCTGGTGTATCATAATCCACCAAAACCCTAAAGTTTTAGGTGAGGAAGAGTGTTACCACTCCATTGAATTACCATCCATCATATTCTTATATCAGAGATATTGGATGAATTTCCCACCTCTACCTATCCTTCCCATTGTGTCCACATATCTAGGATATTGGAGGTATTACCCATCAACATCTTTCCTAAATCAATTTTTTAGAGGAATTTCTCATCCCCAAATATTTATTAGAAATATCATATCAATCTCATCCCAGAGTAGTGGGTGAGTGATTGAAGATACATGAAATTCATCATCAATCTATACCCATATCATTGGGTAAGACAAGGTATAGTATATTTTATCCAACTCTAACCCCAGATAAAGTTTGAGTGTAAAGAATATCCACTACTATATCATGTCTCCATCAATATCCACTCAGAAAAAGCTATAACACATCTCATTGTGATGAATGCACAAAACAATCATTTTCCTCACAGTCATGAATCCTCTTATCTCTCTTTCAATAATATTGTATATAAATTTATAGTTTTTTCATCATCCCCATCAAACTCCCACTGACCAATATCATAGAAATATAATGATAATTCAATTACAGTTGAATGTTAGTTGTTAATTATCCTTATAATCATAGTATTCCCCAATCAATATTACTTTCTACCAGATCATATCTGAATTCGACAACATACCCACTAGGCTTCCACATACACATCTTGATACATTTTATTGATAATAATGCAATAAAAATAAAGGTTTTTATTGAATTATTCAACTGATCACATCAGAACTAGGTCGATACCACTTTCTTCACATAAAGTTCCAGTTATACCATCCTATGTAACTAGAGTTTCTATACTGTATTATCTAAACATCCTCATAGATTAATGAATATATATCATAAATATTCTACAACAATAGTTTTTAAGGTTTATGTTTCTATTCATTATTAAATTTCATTGATTTCAATTCATTCATTATGTATTCTCCAAATCATTTTAAATTATGAAATATCTTATGAGGGGAACCCCATCTATAGTGTTATATCATTATTTCATTCTCATTGTTGACTTGTCCCATTAATAATCACCATAACCCTTTATATCGCAATATTTTAATCTACATTTAAGGTTGAAATAATTATCTTTTATCTTCACAATCACATATAATCACCTTTTTTACTTCATTACTATATTATTATTAATTTTGATCATATATGATTACCATATAGAATTCATTAATTAATAATTAATTCATAATCCCCATAAAAATTACCAACATATTGAAGAGATGAATTTATTAAGTTATGTGATTCTCTTTCCTTTACATAACCTTTGGTAACATCATTGAGCTTCCAATAAGGACCATTTACCACCTCCCATGGTTAAGGAACAAATCTAAGTAAACAGTTAAGGTTCCTTTTTCATGTTTAAATATATTTGATTTAAATAATATTATTTCAATAAAAAATAATATATTATGTTATAATCTTGAACAACCATGATATTATAGTTTAATAATCCACTGAACATAATGTTGGTAATAAGAATCATTCACCACCTCTTGTGGTTAATAACCCCATCCATTAGGGTAATTCAAGATCTTTATCTCAGCCACATCAATATTCCTTCAAATGTTATTATTATTCCATAATAATAATATTTACATGATCCTTAAGGGAAAAAATAACATCCTGGTATAGTATTCTAGATTTTAGCTAGTCTTTTCCACTTACCAAACTCATATTCAGTTTTACATTGCAATAGTTCATACTAATTATTTATGTAAATAATTTCCAATTGTTTTTATTAAATTTTTATAATTTTCATAACGATGTGATCATAATTAAATTAATTCACTCACTAAATGATCTACAAAATGTGTTAAAAATGGTTCCAATGTCTCTAGGATGTTGATATAGGTCCAATACAATTTTTAGTGTCAAATTTGAGTGTAAAATTTTTCCTCATATACCTCATTTAATTCAATCTAATTAGGGGTTTCATGTGGTACCCCCACACACCACCAACAATTCCTACATCCTCAACACCCTCAGGTTACTTATTTTCCATTGGATCATCACACATCCATGATTAGAGTTCTATGGGTGATCAATGCCATGCATAAACCCCATCCATTCAATTAATTTGATTAAAAAAACCCTGATCAGGCCACATAAACCTTCTAAACCATGACCTCTCCTAGTGCTCATAACTGTCCAATCATCTAATTGAATGGCCATAGTTATTCCCAACAATGTAGACCTGGGTTTCCATCCTTGGTCTATGGAACACATAGATTGCTATCTGATCTGAATGATTGGATGGATGAAATCCCCACAAACCATATTTCAAATCACATAATAGGGGATAAATGGTACAATGTGTTACATATAATTAATAATCTAACAGTCTATGCCTTCCTATCACTCGATTCATTGAAATCCCATCGGCATCACTTTAACACTACCAACCCTAAAGGTTGACCAGGTTCAACTACCTAAAAAATGCACAAACTTTCATACACAGGTAACAATGAACCACAAGATTGTAGATCTAGCCTTGATTTTTCATGATTTGGTTTCTAAATCACTTAAAACATATATTGATGTTGAAGAAAACAAAAAAAAATCTCTATAATATATCTCACTCTACTAGTATGATTAGAGTGATTATAAAGTAGTTAGATTAATCTTAAAATGAAAATAACAATGATGTATCATTGGTTTAGTGATTGATTCAAACAAAAATTATATAAAATTATTTATGATTATGCACTTATAACTTCTCAATTCAAAATTATAAAATTATTTTTTCATATTATGAATATTAAAAAATCAGTAGATTCAATTTGAAAAAATGTTCAACATATATAAATTTCATACTAGGATTCAATATATAATGATATAAAGTAAAAGTGAGAAGTTCTAGCTAAAATATACATACATGAATAAACAAAACTACAACTAATTTTTATGCCCAAAAAATCCTCCGAACAAGCTCACTTTCATTTGGGTGATCCATATGATTTCTCTACCAAAAATCACATCTCTCTCCATTATTTCCTCTATAATGATAGTAAGGAAGGTTATGTCTAGGTTAAAAGAAAAATAATTGATCTATAAAATAAGTATTATTTCATTAAAAAATCCCTTCACATTCAATGCACACAACTTTAACTATTCCCAATAATTACATAACTCCTACCCTAGGATACACACCCTTTTTTTAACTCAGCAATTTATCCTAATTATTTATCCTACATATCCTTAATGGTTAATTTAATATTTCACCTTTTTTAATCAAAAAATAACTTTTTCATTAGAAATCACATTTTTAGGTTAGTAAAATTCATCAAGGATCATCATCTAATTCCAAAAAGATCTAATCAACCAATAGAAACTATGATGATTCTCTTGTTCTAATAACATGAAAATTAGTGAAAAACTAGTTTATTTCATTCACAAATAATATATGATTAAAACATAATTAGGTTGATTGAGACTATTTATGGGTCTCTTATCTTTTCCAAACCATTCCATCTATAATTTATAAAATCCTAGAAAACTAAAATATCACTCTAATACTGCATTGTAATAACCTAACCAAGTTATTATATTAAACTAGGCTAGACAACCAAATACCCCAAACATACTCCATGATCACCATAGATTAGAGCCTTGTGTTGAGGGTTATAGTTAATAGATGGGGAATGATTTACCCCCTTATAAAAATAATATGGTTCAATGAATGATTCCAATAATAATACAGAATGACTCATTCATAGACCGAGAATTCCCAAAATATAGAAAAATGTACAACATAGGAAAGAAACCTTGCATATATGTATGAAAATTAAAAACTACCATTTATATGTGTGAAAATAGTACACTAAACTAGTTCATGCTTAAAATCATATAAAATATCCATAGAAAAAAATACACTAATGCACAAACTCTAAAATAATAAAACTAAACATGCTTAGTAATTTTAAAATACTCCACTTTCTAGTGTTGTCCTCCCTAGGCCTATCACCTAGTTGAGACCTAACCTATTAATGTCTCACCAACACCTATATAATCCATAAATAATTGATGTGTTCAATAGAATTTGTGTTTGTGTTGTATCTATTTTCAATAAGTATCAAAGACATTAAGGGAAGTTTCATGATTTCAATATATTGATGTGGAGTTTATTAGATGTAGTTTAAAGTTCCCAAGTAATTTGGAGAACTCATTAGAGGTGATTAAGAAAGAAAAAGATCCATTATCTTATTGATATATCAATATTTAAGTGAAGAAATTTAGATTTTATATATATTTATTGGATAAGTTTGAATTAGTTTAAAATGATAAGAAGATGTTTCTAGGAAAGGAACTATTTTGTTTAATGAATTGAATGTATTATTTAAGGATTGATATTTTTTCATAAGGCTTAGAAATTGGAACTTCAAGATCTATTCACTTATTTTTTTAAATTTTAACATGATGAAGTTACTAAAAAGAATTATTTTGAATGAAGAGTTATAGAGAATACTAGAATGGATGATAATCTAGAAAGGATGGATATTTTCTTAGTATTTTTCCAAGGGAGAAATAAACTTAGCAAAAAATTAGTCAAGTCTCTAAGACATCACCTTACCCAAGAAGTAAGAGATCATGAAGAAACCTAACCATGCTCAAAGTTCATTAACTAGCTAAGACAAGCATGTGTAAAGAAGATAATTCATAGCATGCATGGGTTGATGTAGATTTGAGTGTGTGAGTGGAGTAGTAAGGAGGGTGAAGTATTCTTGCCCTCCAACACATGAAATTTGGAATGATGGGCCATGTGTGAGAATCAACTCCTAAACTAACTTCATTTATTTTTGAAGTAATCATACTTGTATATAAAGAAGTTCCATCCTAAAGTAAACATCAATGTGGTATCATGAAAAACATGCATACTATTCACATTTTTAAAAAAGTTCTTATGGTATTGGGATTAAATATATCTCATGTAATCTATATTTTTGACACATCAGTAATATATGCCATGAATTCATTTCACAAGCCATGTTATTACATTCATAAAGTTGAATGACTAAATATTTTACACTCGAGTTCATCTAACAATTCTTTGAGGACCATATAGACTTCATGCATGTAAAATGGTGAATTTACAAATCTTTTCAAAATATCATTCTTACAGTCATGATCATTGGAAAAATGAATAATGAAGATAGTTGATTGAGAAGATTAATTTAGATAAAATATGATGATGCACTATCAAGTTTTGAATATTAAAATACCATGATGATCATGTGGGTTTTTCTTAGTTCAAGAAAAAAAATTATATGATAATGAAATGAGTCGGATGATTTGTGATGATGATTAACAGTACTCGAGTGAAACAACTATCAGAAGTGAAGAAGGCAGTGAATAAGAATCTCATACTGATGATCAACATATTTTGAATATCAAAGGCATGAATTCATATGATCATCGCATGGGTTTAGGCTCCAACTTAATTATTTTGAGATCATAATCCATTTTAATCATAGAACTTTGAGCAGAATCCCATGAATTCTATTTATAATCCTTTTAGAATACTTATGATATCCAACATGATGATGCTTTTTTCTTGTTATTAAATTAAAATATCATAGTTCCATGGATTCTGATATGATTTGGGAAAGTGAAGAAGAGAGAGGATCCATAAATTATGAAATTTAAAAATATCATAGTGAAGGAAAGAAAATAATAAATCAAATATATATCCAAATTAAAATGAAATTTAAATAAAGAATAAAGATGCTAAGTTTAATGTCTGATATTTCATGAATTATTGGAATACTAAGAATTATTATAGAAACTTAATTATGATCCTACAAGAAATAAAAAAGGAAACACATTTTATGCATAATATTGAAGAAGTTAAGGTTAAAAAAAATATTTAAGGAAGACTCATGTGTGAGATTTATGAAAGAAGTAAAATGATGTTATTCCAATATATAAAAATGTTCTATAAGTACAATGAATTTATAAGAATGAGATTTGATATAATACCCATTAAAGACTCATTATATCAAAGCGAGAGAAGAAAAACTAGTTTTTCATTACTTACACACTAAATAATAATAAGGGTAAAGAGAGATGAATCTAGCCATGTTCAAAAACCTATCATGTTTAATATGAAGTTTTAAGATGTTTTGGAATTGAATCAAGATGTTTTTTTCATGTTAAAGAAGAATAAGTGGAAGATAGGAGTCAATATATCGATTTTACATACTATAAATCACATCCAAGTGAAATATAATGAGTTATACTTCCTATTTCATCCATATAGTGTAGGAATCTAATGATTTTTTTGAGGTATACCTTTTGAATTTTGTAAGATTTAGACATCCCTATGATTGTTGTGAAGAGAAAACCCACTTTATTTCGAAATATTGGGGAAGATATTAGAATTAATCTATCCATGGTAGACACAAATCAATTCACTTCAAAGTCTAATTCAAGTTTTAGCAAGCCTACTCTTGTATTTGGAGAAAAAGCTACTACTTCTATGGAACTGGTTGGTTCCAGTGCTGTACGATTCCAATGGTCATACCATTTAATGATCTTCTTTTGATAATAAATAAGATTTTATGCATGTGGGATAATAACCATGTGCCCTTAGGGACATAACTAGGTGAACCTAATTAACCAACACTAGTGTTACGTAGCGTGTTTTACATTTAGTCCTTTGTGCATTCCAACCAATAAAAAATAGGGTGAAGTAAAAGTGAGAGATTGACTCACTATATAAGTGAGGAGGTAAATTTTGGATAATGTTTTAATTGGTAAAAATTAATTCCATGCTAATTAACCCCCCCCCCCCAAGTGTGGGAATTTCCTAAAGTTATCATAAAATTGGAATTAGAGAAGGATACATCACTATTGGATTCTTATATGAAAGTATGAATTTTTTTATCAACCAAAGGATGAATGAAGTAAAAAATTTAGAGGATTCATATAAAAAAACTCACATATAGTCCAAAACACAAAAAGATATATGGGAGAAGGAGTTGAGAAGGAAAAAAGGAAGATTTATCTCTTAATAAAATAATAATAAAAACCAACTTCAACATGCTACTATCAAGATGATATTCGACTAAGCATCACGATTGAATAATTGGTTGATAATTATAGTTAAATGATGTTAGATAAGGATTCTACATCAATCACATCATATTTATTCCATGAATATGAGGTAATTATAAATTTCATCATGATAGTTCCTCTAATAAATCATGCATATGAGTTAAGGACCATATTTCCAAACATATATATGATAAGGCATATATTGATTCATGTGATTTGAAAAAATCATGCGAGGGTTTCCCAAAGTTGTTTTTACTTTTATTTTTGGCTCCCTTAAATAAATATAGGAGGAATTAAATCACCATGAAAAGGAATCATATATTGAGAAGAATCCCTTGGATAAAAATGAGCATGAATACAAAAATATTACTAATCAAATAGTGGTCAAAAGAATAAGGAATTTGGATCTTAGAGGAAAATTATTGGGAATCAAGTTGTATTTAATAAAATAAAACTACAAGAAAGAAAAATCTATGAAAAGACTAGAAGAAGAGTACGATGAACTGGAAGAAAAAAAATATCAATCATTAACTTCAAACTTTCTAAATTGTAAGTCAAGGAAAACAATGTAAAGACCATACCCTAGCTTCCCAGAGCTGGTTCCTTATTTCATTACATTGGCATGATTACAAAAAAGTCATATACCAAAGGAATGAATAGTTTAGTAGTTTTGGGAA
This sequence comes from Viscum album, assembly GCA_963277665.1. NCBI lineage: Eukaryota > Viridiplantae > Streptophyta > Magnoliopsida > Santalales > Viscaceae > Viscum > Viscum album. Next base: position 846,322,822 of record OY728121.1, on the reverse strand, counting down.
ACTAGATACATACATAAGTTAAACATTACAACTTGTAGTAAATAATATATATATATACATATATATATATATATTCCATTAGAAAAATCCTTGAATCTTAGATTATACCTGAAATTCATTTAAAATTTACTTCTTCATATCCTAGGAAAATATAACATAAGAAATGGGTGAGCTCAGATTCTCAGTAAGGGTAATAAATATAGTGGAAGATATTATAAACATTAATATTGGGCATGGTGAATTACTAAAAACACATGCCTTTAAAAAATATACTTTAACACAATATGGCAGTAATAAGTGATGAATAAATAATTCCACAATAAAAAAAATCATGAGTATTCTAATAGTTGAATAACCACATTAACTATAAATTACTAGCTTCATAATTATAGAATTCATAATTTCATACATCATAACTATATCATCAAGGACTCATGCCAAGACCATAAATAACCATACTGTCAAAGCATTATGCCAAGACTCTAGTTTGTCTCATGAGACATACCGATGCATCAAGGGGATATTGAGGACCCCACCCTTAATGTAATAAGTCCAATTAATTATTCATATTAATGGGGATAAAAATAAAAAACATAAACATTCATATTAAAACTAACATATGAAATGTAAATAACTTTCCCCAATCATTGAACATGAACACTAACCATTCAGAGTAATATGGTGAATGGTATCAAGATAGAACATCCATAATCAAACTAATCATAAACCATTAAATAAAATATGGTATATGATATAATAATATATTAATCTCAAATGAACATAATAATCAACAAGAGTGTTTAAATAGATGAAAATACTTGTATAAAATCATCGAGTAATTATTGAGATAATTACTCTTTTACATTGAAAAGAAGTGTTTTTTTGGAAAAATATTTTTATAAAAACAGAAGTGAATTACAAATTTTTTTTTCAGAATAAAATGATTTATTTTATAAAAATAATTTTTGCTAAAATAATACTATAGGGTGCCCTTGAAAATTGGTAATAATTCGAGAAATTCCCTTGAATTAGGCTTGTTTTTTGGGAAATTGTTTTGAAAGATCCTTTTAAAACATGTATCTATCCATAAAATAAAGAATTATTATAGTTGGTACACATATATAGAACATTAAAAAATAATTTATGATGATTATATAAGAATAAATAATAATTTAATTTGGATTAAGAGAGACAAATAGTAACCTGAATGAAAATGGAGGTTCAGGTAGAAAACACTTACCATATGTCTGAATATGTTCCGCCCTTGAACTTAAGGTCCTGAAATATGAAATTAGACTGATTAATAACTTAATTAATAAACTATTAGACATGTATTTATTTTATCATAATTTTATTAAGTTCATTTATTTCCTTATTGATAGGTTATAATATTGAATTCCATCATTCTTGAGTGTTCGTTTCCTTGGTTTTCACAATCGGTATACTTGTATATGAGTATGGATGTTCATGTGAAATGGATATAATTCTCTTGAATTGAATTTATATATTATTTATGAATATAAAGATATGATAATTTTATATATATCATTTGGTTACATGGTATTTGGATGAATCATTTGATGAAATATTAATGACAATCACTTAGATTATTTTGGTGTTATTTTGATTATTACGAACTAGTTTTGTCGTGTGAATTAATATTACATACATATACTGGTTATTAAATATTAAATATGTTATAATAAATATTTTATAGTCTGTTTCAACAATAAAAATGGTTTTATAACCAGTATTTAAGGATGAATTGAAGAACGAGACTTCATCGTCGATGAAGGTTGTAAATTGGCACCTCATGGATGATGATTTCATTTATAAAATAAAAGAGAGAGAGAGAGTAAGAAGATTGATAGAGGTTATTACATTAACATGATATAATTTCAGTTTATAGATTATAATAAAGTTATAAAGATCATTTGGACATAGGAGGTGAGTAGAGGATAACAAAAGAAAGTAACTTCAAATGAAATTAAAAGAAAGAAGATGCAGATTTACCTCTTGAATACACCTCCTTGAGAATATCCTTAAGGGAAGGGGTTTTTGTATTTATGAAATAACAAGAGCTCATGGAAATGGGAAGGGACTAGGAAAGATTATTTGGGCATAAACTTGAGGACTTTCAAGGCTTAGTAGAGTGAGGACAAGAGGGAGTGATGGGTGGCTTTTATAGTGGAGGAGATGAGTTATTTCTCATTATTTTATTATTTTAGCTCAAGACTATGAAGAGTCTTGATTCATGTGACTCAAAATATTAATAAATTCATGTTATTTCTAACCAATGTCCATTTACATCATCCATGACTCAATAATTATGCATAAATTCATTTATTTATCATATTTCACAAATTATCGAATTTCACTATTCACCAAAAATTCAAGTATTTCAGAAAAATCCCAAAAATTCACTCTAACTAGTTTTTGAAATGTAGAATTTAAAAATGAACTCCATTTTATTAAAACAATTTTCTAAATAAGAGAAATTTAATTTTTAAATATAATCATTATTTACTTGAAAAATACAGATTTTAAATTTAAAACTGATTTTATAATACTTTAAAAAATTAACTGAGTTCTCCTAAAATTATCCTAAAATCATAGGACAAAAAAATATTTATTTAGGAATAAATTTTATGAAAATTTATTTTATTAATTTATTAATTTAAAATTGTAATTAAATATTTATTAATCATAAAAATACAAACACTTAATTATTAATTTTTAATATATTCTATTTCATTTATAAGGTGTTTAAATTTTATTTATACTTACATGAGTGATGTTACTATTCATAAGGGTACATTTCTATTCATAAGGGTATGTTACTATTCATAAGGGTAAGTTACTATTCACTAAAAATGTAAGTTGGTCATATCAGACTCTAAATATCTCACTGACCGCAACCGTGTAAGTCAATTTTTCAAAATTAAAATCACAAAAGAGGAAAAAATTATGCATACTGGCTAGGTTATAACAAAGTGGTGTTTTGTAGAGAATCAGTGTTTCATTTATTCAATATTAAATTTATTTTTAAATCCTTAGGGTATTACAAATAAGATCATAGATCTTGACTATCTATAATAAGAAAAGATCAAAATGCATGAGAAACAAATTGAATGAATCAATAATAATTGTGAAGGGAAAATAAAGATAGTAGAAAATTAAAATTACACTCTTAAAATGAAATTCTTTGGGTTTGAAATCAAATTAGTATATCTGGAAATTTCTCAAGCTAAGTCATCACAAGATTCTTATTGAAAAAATAATATTTCCACACAATGTTTAGAGAATAGGTTTTTTTAAAACATAAATTATATGGAAATAATCCATTAGGATCATCTCATGATCAATTATCAATGGCATTGAAAAAAGAGACACCATCGAAATTTAATTTTATTGTTTCTTCTAAATATGTCACTATAAATAGTGCAGATTTAAATGAAAAATCAATAAAAAAAGTTAATGAGGTAATGTGATGAGAATTCTACCACTAGTTTATGGGTGGATAGAAGTTTTATGACAACTAGTTCCCCTAGAAGATCCCAAATAGTGATGTACAAATCTGAAAAATAACATGTCCTTAAATCTAGAAATTTTGGATAGTGGGATTTACATGGAAGAAAAACCAGGTTTCATAGTAAATTTTGGTTCTTCAAAAAATTTGGGCATAATCCATTCAATTTTTGGTATAATTCATAAAGTTTTTATGTTTTGAGAAAGTCTTTGGTAAGGGGAAGTATTGTTGAGAAACTTCAATATCCATAGATTAATAAGAATATATCCAACTCAAATAGATTTGAAGTGTATGGTATCTTATATGGAATTTGAAATGGTTGTTGTCACAAAGAATATGTTTGTTCATCTCATAATGTATAAAATTCATATGAGAATAGAATTCAAAAATTGTTGATAATGAAAAAAGAAACAGCCTTGGGATGGGAGTAAAAGAAATCTAGAAATCAGAATACTCCCATGAAGTATGAGAAGAAAGGTGATACAAATATGGAAAATAAATAGAATGTAAAACAAGTTCAAATTAGGTACAGGAAGTATAAATGAAGTTCTCTATCCAAGGGAGAGAATTTTATAAAGTTCACTCGCAATTTTCCATGTGGAGACTCCAAGAAGGTTTCTTATGTACCTAATGAATGTCTTATTATTTTTCTATTAGATTTGGATAGGGAAAGTAAAATGGAAGAAGAAACACAAGAAAAATCCATTATTAAAGGAAAATAAAATATTCCACATAAATATCCTGAATTTCAAGGGAGTTTATCAATAAATGACAACCCAAGTGGAAAATAAGAGCTTTGTGGGAGATGTAGCAAGGTTGGAAATGCATCTGATGGTTGTTTAACAATTTATCCAGCATAAGAAATATCCTTAAAGAGGATGAAGACTACATTGGGAATGATGAAAACCCAATTAGAAAATAAGATTTTTGTGGTAGATGTAGTAAGGACGGACATACATTCGATGGTTATTTAATAATTCATCCAACACAATAAGGATCCTTAAAAAGGATGAAGACTACCTTGGGCATTGTAACTATTGAAAAGAAAAATTATCTACACAAAGAAGTTAAAGATGATAAGAGTTAAATGCTTCCTAATATAAATACACATTTGAAAGCTAGATATGAAATCATAAAGGCTGGAGAAAATGAAGTAACTTGGTTGAGTAAAAAGTCACATCCATACTACTCAAATTGAGAATCAATAAGATCCACCTTTTCCCAATATTTTGTGTCGTATTTATGCTTAAAAAGTATGGAATTGAAGGGGAATCATACTCTAAATGGGAAAACCTGAGAAGTATTGAAATCAATCAACATTATAAATCATAAATGAGTTGATCTATTCTAGTGAATTCTCAACATGGAACAACTTATAATTTATCTATGAAAGAGATTCACCATGATAAAGGTTGTTTAGAGTGTCTCCTTTAGTGGAAGACAAGACGATAATATGCTTGAGAAACTTCTAGATTCATGAAATTCATATAAATCTAAAATTTATAGAAAGTGCATCACATTTATTCAATAATTAGGTATGACAGCTCATTCTATCATCCTTGGCATTTTTGAATGTTATACCCAGTGAATTATATTTCTAGGTTAAGTGTATTTATAATCCCCACATCAAATTCTTATGAATTGTAGTTATTTTACTCAATCTATAAAAGAATTTATCCACCTCTCCTTGATGTAGGGAATTCATACCATTCTATATGGTATCAAATGGGTTCATAACACTAACCCTCCTGCTCTCTCTCCCCCCTTATTTTTCGAGTGACTCTCGGGTGGATCCCCCTACTGCGCCCCTCATGTGTAATGCCCACCCCCTATACAGCATGATGTCCCTATAACCCCAACCTCCTTGTGAACATGACTTCTCCCTACATCCCTGTAACGCCCCGACCCTAGCTACCCAGAGTCGGTGCATTACTTCGTAACATTGGCATGATCACAAAAGATCAAGTCTCGAAAGACCGATTAGTTTAGTAGCCTTGGAAACACTAGATACATTCATAAACATTACATTACATAATAAAAATGAAAACTACAATAACATGGTCTCCCTAGTCCACACTCATATCCTCACTGACTATTCTTGCAAGTCAGTCATAATACACTTCTTCACATCCTGGGAAAAATAAAACATTGAAAGGGGTGAGCTCAAATGCTCCGTAAGGATAACAATATAGCGGAAACTTTCATAAGAAAACATAAGCATTTAAGGCAATGTATAACTAAAACAAAAGCCTTATTGAACTTTAACTTCAGAATAATATGGAAAAAGTAAAATAAAATAATGCCATACTTACTCACATGGATATTCTACTAGACGAATAATCACGTGAAATATCAATAACCACTTTCATAATGAGGGAATGTATAATGCCAGACATTCTGAAACACATTGTCAAGGCCTCGGCCAAGACGTCTAAAATGATTAAGGCCTCGTCCAAAACCATAAATCAAATTGGGAAAGGGCCTCGGCCAATTCCACGTCTAGTTGTCTCATGAGACCTACCGATGCATCGAGGATCTATAGCGGGCTCCACCCGTCACATATTAAGTCCAATACATTCCTCATATGAATAGGTTTAAACATATCATAAACCATAACATAATCGTATCCCATAAAACATGCATAAAGGAAACATAACATTTCCACATTTCAATCACAAGATATCAATACAACACATTGATAAAAACGCTTTCAAAACCATTTTCAATACCAAAATAAAAGAAAGTTAAAACTTTGTATTTATTTTTCATTAAAAAAATGATGGCTTGTAGAGGAAGCCGAAACTCAAATAATGGTCATGGCGGCAGAGAAGTCATTGTCGCCGCATAAGTACGGAAAGAAAAACATTCCCTTTTGTTGTTTAGAAAAATTCTTCGTATAAAAAGATTCATTTTGAATAAACGTAAAAGTCAAAGGGGTTTATACACCGTATAAAAGAAAATTGTGTATAAAACCAAATATGCCTCAATGAAAGGAGATTGAGACGAAGTCCTTAAAAAGATAATTTTTAAAATAAAATAGATCTTTTATGTGTATTCACTATAGGTGCACATAAAGAAAGTAAAAATACAAAATAGGACATAATAATATCATGACATAATTTGAAAGTAGGATATTAACCCAAAGAATGGAAGTTGGGTTAAGAAATTCCCTTACCTCGTGTCTGACTTGACTCAACCGTTCTTTAACCTCCTGAATAATAAACTAGAGTTAATATATACCTTATTAAGAACCATTTTCAATTTCATTATCCTTTTTATATCACTTATTACAATGATATGAACATTATGTAATTATTTAAGTTAATAACGGTCGTTTTGTCGATCTTTGGTACTTGAGTCAACAATAAACTTCTTATAATTACAAGTTGTTTATGTGATAGAATATCCAATATCTCCAGAATTATATTCATGATTTAGATGTCATATATATCATATATATCCAGTATATACATTCATTTATAATATTACGTAACATTTAGAGGTAAGAAATGAAATGAACCGTTCATGGAGACGGTAAGCCGTACGTACGCATGAACGCTACTTTCATTTCTATTTCGTATTTAATGAAATGAAATCATTATGATATAAAGGTATAATATAGTTCCATTATAATATCATATATAATATCATTTACTCCATCCTTTATACATCCCACATATGGCATTAACGATTCACATCACTTTGAGGGGGCGGTAGTCCGCACTTCCTAAAATGAAATTATCGCGTTTACCCATAATGGAAATCATAAAGTATGCCATAAATGAGAAATAAAAAAGAATAAGGAAAACATAAACATAATATATATATCATATATGAAAATAGTGTCATCAAAATGGCCACCATTATAGGTGTTAAAAGAATTTGAACAATCATCGTTTCGTGAGGCAATATTTCGCCACCCACAAAAACAGTATGTTATTTAACCATTAGAAAAATGTGTGTGTAAGTGTAAACCAAATTATAATCATAACAACATCCTAGTATATTTTAGATACTGGTTTTGTTACAAAAGAAAGGAATGAAAAGAGTTTAAGGGGTTGGAGAAGCAAAATGAAACAAAACAACATTAGAGAAGACATTACCTTAAAAATAGGGTAGCTCTTTTTGATTTGAGCCAAAGGCTTCCTTGGGAAGAATTCTGCCCAAAGTGAGGCTTCTAGGAGTAATGGAGGGATGTTGGGAGAGTATTTGGGCAGAGGTTGGCCGAGAAAAATGGCTTGATGGTGTGAATAAGGTGGTAGTGGTGGGGGCCTTTTATAAGTGGAGAGGAGGGGCACTCTTGGAAAGTAAAGAAAAGTCACTTTATTATAAAATGAGTTTCAGATTTTAGAGGTCCCACACTTATATAATTCGAGTCTAAGGTGATAAGGGTTCTAAATATACCCATACAATAGGCTTTGGACAAGTGTAAGCCTTGGATTTTACATTATCTTCTCATTTTATTTAAATCGTTAAATAATGAGGTCATCGCTGCATCATCATGATGTCATAAATAATATAATTTATTTAATGTCTAAAAATTATAAAAAAAATACTATGATGTAGGAAAGCTTTTTATCTTTCCAATTAATATTTATAGTCAAAAATATGACTTGTATAACCCAATGTAAAAATGTTTTAGTAAAACATTTTATGTTTGTGTCATTTTTTACTTTAACATTAAATAAAAGGTATTTATGTCATTTTCTAACTAAAGTGGCTCCATGGGGTCCCCAAGTTGACCCATGGGTTTTCTTGGTCGGCCATTACTCATACAATAGGAGTAGGACAAGTTTCAAGCTCATCACATATTATTAAAACATTATTTTTACCTTAAACTACACTAATTACCTCTAATCGCGATTAAGAACTTAAAAGTTACTATTCACCAAAAAATTATTTTAATCTCATTGAACCAAATTTTACTTATTAATGACAACCATGTATGTCATATTTTTGAAAATAAAATCACAGAAGTGGTAATATTTCATTTAAATGAAAAATCAGTTTTTAACAACCACTTGGTGGTTTTACTATTCATCAAAAATTGAAGTTTTTCAGAATAAGGCCAAAATTTCACCCTAAGCTATAATTGATATTCCGAATTCAAAAATGATGTCTATTTTAAAAAATTCCAAACATATAAGTTGTATTAATTAATTTTATAATTAATTCCCGCTGTTACAACAAATAGCGTGTTTTTAAGAAACAATTTATATCAAAAGATCGGCAATTGTTTATGTCCAATTTCAATGTTAAATTAATTCTAATGACCACCATTGGATAAAATGGTAAAAATATATTCTAATTATAATTTAAAACCACTAAATATTATAATTTATCACTATAAATTATTTTGATTAAAAAAGTTGTTTTTAAGTATTTTTCACTATTCATAAAAATTTAGAAGTTCTCAGAAAAATACCAAAAATTCAACATAGGCTAATTTCGATATTCTGAATCCAAAAATGAAGTCCATTTTGATAAATAAAATTTACAAAATTTCAAAAATTAGGTATTACTATTCACAACGGCTAGTTTAATTAGTTGTGGTGTGTGTTTAGAGCTCGAGGTTGCGTACAACACACGTTATTGCATTATTCGAAGGGAAACGTACCGTGGAAGCTTGGGGTGTTATATTCTCCCCTCCTTCAAATAATTGCGTCCTCGCAATTTCTGGGGTATTACTGCATAAAAATACTCGGGTGGTTCTTCATCATAAGTTCCTCAGGTTCCCACGTTGCCTCTTCTATTTTATGATTTCTCCACAAAACCTTTACCAGACGAGTCATCCGGTTTCTCAGCACCTGCTCCCTCACATCAAGAATCCTGACGGGCTCTTCAAAATAGGAAAGATTGGGTTCTAGTTCTAATTCCTCATAGGTGAGTACATGCGTTGGGTCAGGCATGTATTTCCTCAACAGAGATACGTGGAACACATCGTGAACTTTGGAGAGACTTGGCGGCATTGCCAATCGGTAAGCTACAACCCCAATTCATTCTAGAATTTCGAAAGGTCCGATGTACCTGGGACTCAATTTACCTTTCTTACCAAAACGTATGACTCCCTTCCATGGAGATACGTTCAGGAAAACATGATCACCGACTTAAAATTCCAAATCCTTCCTTCGATTATCGGCATAGCTCTTCTGCCTACTTTGAGCTACTTTGATGTGATTTTGGATTACTTTCACCTTTTCCACCGTTTCTTCCACCAGTTCTGGTCCCACAAGATTTCTTTCACCAACGTCATCCCAACAGGTTGGTGTACGACATCTCTTTCCATATAACACTTCATAAGGTGCCATCTGAATGCTTGGATGGAAGCTATTGTTATAGGAAAATTCTACCAGTGGTAAATATTGATCCCACATACCCTGAAAGTCAAGAGAGCATGATCTCAACATGTCTCCTAAGGTTTGAATAGTCCGTTCTGATTGTCCATCTGTTTGAGGGTGATAGGCAGTGCTCAAACAAAGTTCTGTATCCAAGGCCTTTTGAAGACTTTTCCATAATCTTGAAGTAAAACGAGGATCACGATCAGAAACAATCGATAGGGGTACTCCATGAAGTATTACAACTTCATTAATATATAGTCTTGCTAGACGTTCAAGTGGTAGATCCTCCCGTATAGCCAGAAAATGTGCTGACTTAGTAAGTCGATCAACAATGACCCATATTGCATCATTCCTTCTAGGAGTCTTTGGTAGTCCCATGACAAAGTCCATCGTAATATTATCCCATTTCCACTCAGGAATGGGAAGAGGTTGCAATACTCCACCAGGATGTTGCCTTCCAGCTTTCACTTGTTGACAAACCATACACCTCGACACAAAATCAGCAATCTCCCTCTTCATATTGTCCCACCAAAAATGTTCCTTAAAATCTCTATACATTTTGGTGCTCCCAGGGTGTATAGAGAAATTGGAACTATGAGCATCATCCAGCAATTCCCTTTTTAGATCAGGTATATTGGGAACACAAAGTCTCTTCCCGAATTTCAAAATTCCATCCTTATACACAAAGTCCCTCAATCTTCCATCATTCACATATTTAATCTTCTTCTGAAATTCTTCATCATTGGTCTGAGAACTCTTAATCCTTTCTAGTAATGATGGTTTGGCAACCATTTGAAAAAGAATTGACGTTTCACCTTCCCTAGTTATTCCCATGTCCATCTTCACTAGATCCAAGAAAAATGGATCCCTTTCAATTCTCATCACATTCAAAACTCCATGGTCTTTTCTACTCAAAGCATCTGCCACCTTGTTTGCCTTCCCCGGGTGGTAATGTATCGTGCAATCATAATCCTTGAGTAGTTCAAGCCATCGCCTTTGCCTCATGTTGAGTTCTTTTTGTGTGAAAATATACTTCAAACTCTTTTGATCAGTATAAATCTCACATTTTTCACCATAGAGGTAATTTCTCCATATCTTTAAAGCAAAGATCACAGATTCTAACTCAAGATCATGAGTAGGATAGTTTTGCTCATGAATTTTTAGCTGCCGTGATGCATAGGCAATGACCTTATCATTCTGCATAAGGACACAACCAAGTCCTTTCTTCGATGCATCACTATAAATAACAAACCCATCATTCCCCTATGGTAGAGTCAATACAGGGGCGTTGACTAATCTTCTCTTCAGTTATTCAAAACATTCTTCACACTATTTTGTCCAAACAAATTTAATCCCTTTACGTGTGAGCTTTTTCAATGGGTTAGCCAATCTGGAAAAATTCTGGACGAAACATCGATAATAACCTGCTAAACCAATAAAACTGCGTACCTCAGTTATACTTGTCGGTGCTGGCCATTCTTGGATTGCCTTGATTTTAGAAGGATCAACGGAAATTCCATCCTTAGAGACAATATGGCCAAGAAAAGAAATCTCCTGAAGCCAGAATTCACACTTGCTAAATTTCCCATATAATTCATGTCTTCTAAGAGTCTTTAGGATAATGCGTAATTGATTTTCACGATCTTCGTGGCTTTTGGAGTATACCAAGATATCATCAATAAATACCACTACAAAGTCATCAAGAAATTCCTTGAAAACTCTATTCATTAGATCCATGAAAACAGAGGGTGCCTTAGTCAATCCAAAAGGCATTACTGTAAACTCGTAATGCCCGTACCTTGTTCGAAATGCTGTCTTTGGAACGTCTTCCTTCTTCACACACAACTGATGATATCCAGACTGAAGTTCAATCTTTGAAAAGTATTGAGCTCCATGCAGTTGGTCAAACAAATCATCAATGCGAGGTAGGGGATACTTGTTCTTTATTGTTATATCATTGATCTCCCTATAGTCGATGCACAACCTCATAGATCCATCTTTCTTCTTAACAAAAAGAACAGGGGCTCCCCAAGGAGAAACACTAGGGCAAATAAATCCCTTATTACTCAATTCCTCTAGTTGTTTCTTTAGTTCAACTAATTCCACAGTGGTCATTCTATAAGGGGTCTTCGATATGGGCCTTGATCCAGGAATTAAATCAATGGAAAACTCAACTTCTCGTTCTGGAGGATGTCCAGGTAAATCTTCCGGAAACACATCAACATATTCTCTCACAATAGGTACATCCTCTATTTGAATATTCCTTTCCTCACCCTTAGTAATTTCCTTCTCTTCCTCCCCAATAATTGAATTTAGTTGAGCTATTGGGGGTGGATCTAGATAAGAATTATGTGGCGACGATTCTGCTCTAAAGATAAGGTGTTCCTTATCATCATCATCGAGAATCGTAACCTCTTTCCTCTTACAATAAATTTTTTCATCATGGTCCGAAAGCCAATCCATACCGAGGATTATATCAAATTCAATCATGGGTATGACGATGAGATCAGCAGGTAAAGAACATTTAGGTTCTCTAATGGGAAATAATCGACAAAACTTTGTTGCAACAATACTTCCCTTAGGGGTTTTGACCGACAACTCCCTTGTTAAATCAAATTGGAAATATCTAATTTTCTTAGAAAACTGGGAAGATATGAAACAATGCGATGATCCAGAATCAAATAATGCATTTTCTAAACTTGAGGAAACCATTAAATTACCTGCCACCACGTCTTTCGGAGCTTCTACCTCAGCAGTAGTGATAGCATAAGCCTGGACTTGATCCCTTGGCCTTTTCTAAGGTAATTTCTCCTAACGCTTAGGACATTCATTTGCATAATGCCCCCTCTCCCTGCAATTGTAGCACTGAACGTTGGTAGCTTCCTTCTTCCCCTTGCAATCACGAGCTTGGTGGCCTTTTTCACCACACTTGTAACAGACTCTCATTCCCTTCAAGCAAGTACCAGGATGTTTCTTCCCGCATTTACCACAAGATGGATATTAAACCTTTCCCTTCTTCCCTTTATTTCCATTCCCAGATTGATCAGCAGGTCTCTTCTTCTCTTGCTTTTCTTTAAAGTCATAAGACTTAGAGAATTCCTTTTCTGTCTTGATAGCACATGAGACAATGTCTTCGTACGATGAAAAGGATTGTGAGACTAATGCTTGACGAAGAAATGGTTTTAACCCATCAAAGAAATGATCAATCTTACTTCTTGGGTTACGTATATAATCTCCAGCATACCTTGCTAACCTTGTAAAGTTAGCCTCATACTTTGTGACATTCTCATCCTCCTTTTGTCTCAGACTCAGAAATTGCCTTTCCATATCTTCTCGATGGTCGCGAGGAAAGTATTTTTCTAAAAACAGATCTTTGAACTCCCTCCATTCCATATTTGATACTTCATCATCTTCCTTCATGTTTTGAATCAATGACCACCATTGATCAGCATCTCCAGTGAGGCGGTAAACTGCCATGATAACTTTTTCCCTTTCACTGCTCCCCAAAGCCTGAAATATTTTCTCTAGGGAATTTATCCATTTCTTGGCTACTAAGGTATTTTTACTCCCATTGAACGTTGGTGGTTGTTGCCTCATGAATCGATCTAACATTGATCCTCCACGCTGTGGATCAGGGTGCTCCATACGGGTAAGGTTATTATTCATAACCTGAGTAAGTTGTCCCAGTATGGTGATTAGCTGATCGACACCAGTTGCATCACCAGCCCCACTATAATTATCTTGAGCAGGAGGGAAATCCCTACATGGAGTGCGTGCATTGATACGATTTCCATTTCTTCCACTAGGCGCCATTTCTAAACAATGTCATAAACTAGATCAGTTTATGAATCAAAATACATAATCCCATACTTATAAAACACTTAACATAAATTGAACTATTTATGGATATAATCCATAATAATAAAAATGTTTTCTTTGAGGAAGTATATACTCATAAACCCTTCATAATTATTTGTAAAGAAAATGAGAGTTATCCTAAGCATATCCCCCGGGAGTGTCGTAACCAAGAGTGCAGTAAGGCCCGTTGTCGTGCACCAGTTCCCGTTCGAGTCTATCTCAAAGCGTTGTTTTCGGGTTTTACCCCTAGGAACATCTGTGCCAGAGCCGCCTCTACCTGCTCGTATCCAGACAGGGATGTATTGCTCGGAAAACTCACAAAATCTCTACAATACCAAAATTCTAGGAAGTTCTTCTATACTAATCCTCAAAGTTCATCTTAGGTATACGTGCTCTAATCAGAGTTTATCTAAATCTAGCTTCCAAGGTTTGTACTAAACTTCCTCTGATACCAACTGTAACGCCCCGACCCCAGCTACCCAGAGTCGGTTCATTACTTCGTAACATTGGCATGATCACAAAAGATCAAGTCTCGAAAGACCGATTAGTTTAGTAGCCTTGGAAACACTAGATACATTCATAAACATTACATTACATAATAAAAATGAAAACTACAATAACATGGTCTCCCTAGTCCACACTCATATCCTCACTGACTATTCTAGCAAGTCAGTCATAATACACTTCTTCACATCCTGGGAAAAATAAAACATTGAAAGGGGTGAGCTCAAATGCTCCGTAAGGATAACAATATAGCGGAAACTTTCATAAGAAAACATAAGCATTTAAGGCAATGTATAACTAAAACAAAATCCTTATTGAACTTGAACTTAAGCATAATATGGCAAAAGTAAAATAAAATAATGCCATACTTACTCACATGGATATTCTACTAGACGAATAATCACGTGAAATATCAATAACCACTTTCATAATGAGGGAATGTATAATGCCAGACATTCTGAAACACATTGTCAAGGCCTCATCCAAGACTTCTAAAATGATTAAGGCCTCAGCCAAAACCATAAATCAAATTGGGAAAGGGCCTCAGCCAATTCCACGTCTAGTTGTCTCATGAGACCTACCGATGCATCTAGGAGCTATAGCGGGCTCCACCCGTCACATATTAAGTCCAATACATTCCTCATATGAATAGGTTTAAACATATCATAAACCATAACATAATCGTATCACATAAAACATGCATAAAGGAAACATAACATTTCCACATTTCAATCACAAGATATCAATACAACACATTGATAAAAATGCTTTCAAAACCATTTTCAATACCAAAATAAAAGAAAGTTAAAACTTTGTATTTATTTTTCATTAAAAAAAATGATGGCTTGTAGAGGAAGCCGAAACTCAAATAATGGTCATGGCAGCGGAGAAGTCATTGTCGCCGCATAAGTACGGAAATAAAAACATTCGCTTTTGTCGTTTAGCAAAACGCTTCGTATAAAAAGATTCCTTTTGAATAAACGTAAAAGTCAAAGGGGTTTATACACCGTATAAAAGAAAATTCTGTATAAAACCAAATATGCCTCAATGAAAGGAGATTGAGACGAAGTCCTTAAAAAGATCATTTTTAAAATAAAATAGATCTTTTATGTGTATTCACTATAGGTGCACATAAATTAAGTAAAAATACAAAATAGGACATAATAATATCATGACATAATTTGAAAGTAGGATATTAACCCAAAGAATGGAAGTTGGGTTAAGAAATTCCCTTACCTCGTGTCTGACTTGACTCAACCGTTATTTAACCTCCTGAATAATAAACTAGAGTTAATATATACCTTATTAAGAACAATTTTCAATTTCATTATCCTTTTTATATCACTTATTACAATGATATTAACATTATGTAATTATTTAAGTTAATAACGGTCGTTTTGTCGATCTTTGGTACCTGAGTCAACAATAAACTTCTTATAATTACAAGTTATTTATGTGATAGAGTATCCATTATCTCCAGAATTATATTCATGATTTATATGTCATATATATCATATATATCCAGTATATACATTCATTTATAATATTACGTAACATTTAGAGGTAAGAAATAAAAATGCACCGTTCATGGAGACGGTAAGCCGTACGTACGCATGAACGCTACTTTCATTTTTATTTCGTATTTAATGGAATGAAATCATAATTATATAAAGGTATAATATAGTTCCAGTATAATATCATATATAATATCATTTACTCCATCCTTTATACATCCCACATATGGCATTAACGATTCACATCACTTTGAGGGGGCGGTAGTCCGCACTTCCTAAAATGAAATTATCGCGTTTACCCATAATGGAAATCATATAGTATGCCATAAATTAGAAATGCATAAGAATAAGGAAAACATAAACATAATATATATATCATATATGAAAATAGTGTCATCAAAATGGCCACCATTATAGGTGTTAAAAGAATTTGAACAATCATCGTTTCGTGAGGCAGTATTTCGCCACCCACAAAAACAGTATGTTATTTAACCATTAGACGAATGTGTGTGTAAGTGTAAACCAAATACTTATCATAAAAACATCCTAGTATATTTTATATACTGGTGTTGTTACAAAATAAAGGAATGAAAAGAGTTTAAGGGGTTGGAGAAGCAAAATGAAACAAAACAACATTAGAGAATACATTACCTTAAAAATAGGGTAGCTCTTTTTTATTTGAGAAAAAGGCTTCCTTGGGAAGAATTATGCCCAAAGTGAGGCTTCTAGGAGTAAGTGAGGGATGTTGGGAGAGTATTTGGGCAGAATTTGGCCGAGAAAGATGGCTTGAAGGTGTGAATAAGGTGGGAGTGGTGGGGGCCTTTTATAAGTGGAGAGGAGGGGCACTCTTGGAAAGTAAAGAAAAGTCACTTTATTATAAAATGAGTTTCGGAATTTAGAGGTCCCAAACTTATATAATTCAAGGCTAAGGTGATAAGGGTTCGAAATCTACCCATACAATAGGATTTGGACAAGTGTAAGCCTTGTATTTTACATTATCTTCTCATTTTATTTAAATCGTTAAATAATGAGGTCATCGCTACATCATCATGATGTCATAAATAATTTAATTTATTTAATGTCTAAAAATTATAAAAAAAATACTATGATGTAGTAAATCTTTTTATCTTTACAATGAATATTTATAGTCAAAAATATGACTTGTATAACCCAATGTAAAAATGTTTTAGTAAAACATTTTATGTTTGTGTCATTTTTTACTTTAACATTAAATAAAAGGTATTTATGTCATTTTCTAAATAAAGTGGCTCCATGGGGTCCCCAAGTTGACCCATGGGTTGTCTTGGTCGGCCATTACTCATCCAATAGGAGTAGGAAAAGTGTCAAGCTCATCACATATTATTAAAACATTATTTTTACCTTAAACTACACTAATTACCTCTAATCGCGATTAAGAACTTAAAAGTTACTATTCACCAAAAAATTATTTTAATCTCATTGAACCACATTTTACTTCTTAATGACAACCATGTATGTAGGATTTTTGAAAATCAAATCACAGAAGTGGTAATATTTCATTTAAACGAAAAATCAGTTTTTAACAACCACTTAGTGGTTTCACTATTCATCAAAAATTGAAGTTTTTCAGAATAAGGCCAAAATTTCACCCTAAGATATAATTGATATTCTGAATTCAAAAATGATGTCTATTTTACAAAATTACAAACATATAAGTTGTATTAATTAATTTTATAATTAATTCCCGCTGTTACAACAAATAGCGTGTTTTTAAGAAACAATTTATATCAAAAGATTGGCAATTGTTTATGTCCAATTTCAATGTTAAATTAATTCTAATGACCACCATTGTATAAAATGGTAAAAATATATTCTAATTAATCTTTAAAACCACTAAATATTATAATTTATCACTATAAATTATTTTTATTAAAAAAGTTGTTTTTAAGTATTTTTCACTATTCATAAAAATTTAGAAGTTCTCAGAAAAATACCAAAAATTCAACATAGGCTAATTTCGATATTCCGAATCCAAAAATGAAGTCCATTTTGATAAATAAAATTTATAAAATTTCAAAAATTAGGTATTACTATTCACAACGGCTAGTTTAATTAGTTGTGGTGTGTGTTTAGAGCTCGAGGTTGCGTACAACACACGCTATTGCATTATTCGAAGGGAAACGTACCGTGGAAGCTTGGGGTGTTACAATCCCCCTCCTTTCACATGATTCCCCTCTACGGCCCCCCCTATATGCGTGAAGCCCCCCTGAGCCCGCCCCCCTCCTTATGCATGATGGTCCTCTGCCCCCCCCCCCCCCCCCCCCGAGTGCACAACCACTCCTCGCACCCCATCATCGTCCTATCTTCCACCCCCTATGTAATGGATCCTCCTTCCCAAATAGGCCACCTACTCCAGGGATGACCACTATTGCACACAGATTCAGAGTCCTGTTAAGTTTTCATTTGTCCAACCACATCTCGTTGGCCTTTTCCATCCCTGCTTGAACATGTTGTAGACTAATCAGGTGCCTCTCATCTATCGTCTGACAGCCCTAAAGAAACCCTTGGTGCCCCCATCACTGGCCTAATTTCATGGAAGCCCCAACACTCTGTCGTCAACCGACCTACGCGGCACCCACCGTGCCCCATCACTAGCCTCCTTGTGTAGCTACTCCTGTGCGACCACCTTCCCTATGCCATTGTGATCTAGGAACTGTGATGTTTCCCCAATTCCTTCCAAGAAGAAACCAGAATAGTAGTGAAAACCTTAGGAGATAGCCTCTACTGCTGAAAGTAGTCACTCAGGGACTCCTTCGGCATCTCCTAGGCAATACTTCTACATGTCGCCCTGTTCTAGTGTCTCTTCTGTGTGAGTTCCTCCTTGCACCTCTACCTTAGGCACATCCTAACACCCCTTCTAATGACGGTCCATCCTGCATACATCTTCCAACACTGCTTCTAATGCACCACCTATTCTAGCGCACCCCTGTTGTTTCTTTGCCACATCATTGATACACTCCAGATGTTCCTATTAGACATTTTAGTATTGTCCTACTTCATGATGTTCCCAAACACCTTTCCAACAAGCTTGTACCCGAGTGGTAAGGGCTCCTGCTTGGCATCCAAGAGACCCAGGTTCAAAATTGGGTGGAGGCGAATTTCCAGGGGTACTATAGCAGTTACTGTTTGGTATTGTAGTAGCCGGAACTATTCAGCCTATTTGGGCCTTCGAGCCACCGGTTTGGGCCTATGGGTATCAAGGGACTTCAGGTCATCAAAGGCCTTCAGGCCACGTAGACCATGAAGTAGCCCAGTTCACACAGAACAGGCCCCAGAATAGGATCAAAACAATAAGAGTAGTATCCACCAGAAGCATAGCTAACCGGATTAGAAGAATGAGAGGGTATGGAAGTCACCATCATGACCAAGCACCATGCATCTTTGTACGGGGAAATGCTAGCCGATCAGCAATGCAAGGTGGGGAGCTAGGTGATCAATGACGTAGAAGCTGGGGAGGGTCAGTTCAAGTGGGTTGGGCCTACGGGTCATGTATTGGGCATGGTATGCCTCTGGGCCTTCGGTTCATGTATTGCGGATCAGTCAGGCCTTGTTCCTTGGGCCTACGGGTCATGTACGGGTTCCCCTTCAACCATTAAAAGGGGGATTATCCATAATAAAATAATAAAATAAGGCCTTAGGGCCATTTGGGCCAAACACCTTTATATTACTGACTATACATGTTTTTCTCAATCAAAACTTGTTTAATGATGAACAGAGCTTTCTGATTGAATAGTGGAGGCCGACACATCTTCTTGTTTGTAATCATGCGAGGGAATAGTTTATGGTTGTGCCGTGCAGATGCAAGATGGAAATGCATGATCTATATTTTTTAAATAATTTCTGGAGAAAACTTGTTCTCTTCTAGATATGTGAACACAATTGAAGAAGACTTGGATGAGTGGAATACTCTAGGTTATAGGGCGCGCATCTTGGGAGTTGACGCGTAGGAGAGTGGTGGTCTCACTCCATTTCTCTATTTCAAAACAGAATCAATCGAAGGTGACAAGAGATGCATCGTAGAGGTAGGAAGAAGTTCATGAGCTATGTGGTCGATCACCATAAGAGTTTTCTACATAAGGAATGATTTCCAAAAGAGACATTGAGTGAGAAAACTGGGAAGGTCATCTGCGACTGGGAGAACATTTTGGCCATGGTACATGTTTAACGTTGGAGTTTTAGATGGACAGGAATAATTATTTCATCATAGTAGTGAGGTGCATGTCATTGGGGAAGAGGCGTAGGTTGGAGTTGTTGTTGAGAAATTCCAACGCAGCTGGAAAAAATAGGGGGTCACACAGTTTCTTATGAAGATAGGATGATGGAAGGAAGATCCACCGAGGCACAGGAACAAACATAATTTTCAAAAGAATTTACAAAGATACAAGTGAATATTGAGAAGCTATTTAGTGAGATAAATATCAACCTAAAGGAACAAAAGGTGGTTTCCAGATGTTCATGCAGGACAACCGATTGTTTATTAATAGTTGAGGTGTATGTCATGGGAGCAGATAGAGGATTTTTAGTCATAGGAGGAACAATGCATCGAGTCCAAGAAATAGATCAAGTCAGCTACAACATGCTCCCTTGGGATCGACATCAGAGCTTTGGAGTTTGAAAGGAAATAAAAGGCGATACCTATACTTATTGGATTGATTCCTTTCAATGGAAGGAGTAGTAATGTAAAAAGAGTTGAGTTGCCAATTTTTTCAGGTGGGGAACCACTTGTTTGGATCGCAAAAGCTTAGGAATATTTATTAGAAAATAATATAGAATAGGACATGAAGTTACAATATACATAGTTATGTTTGGAGTACATGGTTTTATTTAGTTTTTTCTTAGCTGAACAAAAATACCAGATCAGAATAGGAGAAACTGAAGGTGGTTCTGTTATAAAATTATGGGTCTGACAAAGAGGAGGAGGAGTTTTCTGAATGACAGTGTGACAAGAAGAATTCCATGCAGGCACAGGAAGACATTATAGAGGTGGACATGCCATTTGTTAACTGATTATGACAATATAAAATTTATTTAATTCAGACTCACCAAATCATGGATTGGTTGGGTTTTGGTACGAATATAAAGTGGAAGTCAAAAAAATCACCAAGGAAGAACTAGAAACATAATTGTAGGAATTCCGGACTGGATATGAATGTGGTTATAAGCAATAGTTGGTTCCAACTGAACTAGTGTGGTAGGGAACAATGAACGACACTTCATCTACTTCCCTTGATGAAAAGGTAACTTACATTAATTTTCCAAGATTGAACATTGAATATCACCATGAGGAAAAGTTATTTTTGGCTCAAGATGCCCATTTTTTCAGAGTTTGTAGTGAGGTGAGTGTAATGAGTAGCTTCCATAGCGCATGTAGATGAATTTTGACTGACAAGTCAAGAAGATATGCTAAACACATAGTGGGACCGATCAGGGAGTAATTGTAGCTTAGGGATGAACAAAATTTTTAGAAAATTGAAAAAATTCTCTATAATATGGTGTGACTGATGGAATAGTGCACCTGCACTAGTTACACGGTGCATGGCTGAAATGTCTGAAGGAAATTCTACTTTTGGGACATTGGAGTTTTCCATGGTTCATAAATCTGAGTTTTTTTAGAGTTGTACCTTAGTAGTGGAGTATGTGTCAGTTGGAAGTGGTTTGGATATTTGGAGCATAATTCCAAATGATACCACTCTTGAATCAATCAATCATCTATAGATTGCTAGAAATATTTCTAAAAAAGGTTTGAAGGAATTTAAGATCCCTACTTCTACTTCTGAATGGGAATCAGAAACTTATTTGGGGTTGGTTGGGGTGTGAAGAGAGTCAGGTATGTGTGTTAGTGATATCTATAACGTCTTTAAATTGGGACAAAAAATTGGATCATTTTGGGAACCTCTTCCAATTATTGACAAGATTGTTTTTTCATAAAACCCGAACTACTGGAAGTGAGATCTTGGCTACAACAACCCAAATGATTAAACCTATTACCTTGGAGACAATTTATGTATATAAACAATTTATTCCTCTTGAGCATGGGAATCTATGGGAGATGGAGTGGGTTATGGATACTTATGCAGGAAAGTTCTATGAAATTGCTAAAAATAAATTACTAAATAGACAGAAATGACAATTATGGGATCCTGGGAAAAGGGTTAAGCAATGATATTTTCTAGAGAGAGTGGTTGGGTGGAGGAATGATATACACCCATTTCTTACCATACCTGATGTTATGAGAATTCTTAAAATTGAAGATGTTTTTTGGCTAAGGCCACCACCAAAATCGCCTCAAGGTGTTTTCATTCCAGTATTTAGAAGCCAAACCTTTCTTTGGAATTCCACCTTGAGGAAAAGGGGTTTTTTTAGCATGGGGGAAATTTTTAAAAACATGGTGGTGTTAGTACTACTTGAGTATAGGGCCAATATAGTAATGTGGTCTTGTTAGTACTTCTTGAGTACAAGGGTAGTGTAGTAATTTTCATTTTTTATTATGGGGGGTGTTAATTTTTGTTTGGACAATTATAAATAGGGGAGTAGGAAGTGGGGGTGGGGATATAAATACTTTTTTATTTTCTTGGCAGTAGGTTCACTGGTGGTCTTGGTTGGGCCCTTGGGAGGGTGGTCTTCTCCTTCAAGCTTCTTGTTCCTCTTTCTCTATCTATTCTTTATCATACCTTTGTAACAATTCTATTGTTTCTGTTCAAGAACTACTATATAGTGTATGCACCTATTTTAATTCTCTCTATCTCTCTCACTATCATTTTTACTAACAACATTCATAAAACTCAACTTATAAAAACAAAAAAATAACAAATATATGTTTTCTAATATTTTCTCTATCTCAAAATACTCACTTTAAACCTCATAAGGATAGAAGAAATGAGAAATTTCTTAATCAAAATCCAAAAATTCAATCAAATATACATTTTCATATTTAAATTACCAAAATAAATTCAATAAAAATATCTTAGTTAATTTAATAAGATAATAGTTCATCACACCTGATGTTGGAAAAAACATAGGGATGTTACCCCTTCCTAAGATTAGTTAAATATATTTAACACAATATTTTCATTCTAGTTTAAGTTGAGGTTACTACCTTTATTAAAAATTAACCTATTTCATTACCTATATTAATATATACCAATTATAATGGTTACTTTATAATATCTATATTACTGATGGTTGTAATACCCAATTTTCAAAATTCCCATTAGTCATATAAAATATATATAGAATATTTACTTCCTTTTAATTCACTCAATACCTATCCATAAAATAGGAATTGTCATTCTTAAGATTATTTTTCTTATCATGTTTGTTTTTTTTTGTTTATAATATTATTTTTTATAAGAGTCGTATTATAACAATGATGATTATTATGGAATTTGAGTTGAGATATTTTAATTTATCCTTGCATTTTTCATCATTATCTATTTTCTATTGTTAGCTTCAGAAGTATTAAAAAATCAATATTTTGGTTTTGTAATATATCATTATGCATTAACAAAAAAATTATTTTATAGATAAATTTTCTCAATCATTGCATTCTCCCCCATTAAAATAATTCCATCCTTGAAATTACAAATTAGATTCATATATAAATGTAAATAAGTCTTTATAAAATCATCATAAGGTTCCCAAAATACCTCCTCTAATTGGATATTCCTCCTAATAACCTTTAAAATTCATGTCATTAAATTTATCAACACTTTCCCACCCATATCAAGAATATAAGCAAGCTCGTCATTATATGATAAGTCAAGCTGCAAATTTACTTAATAAATCAAAAGATAATGTCAAGGGCATGGAATGTACATCCTTAAATGTGATATATAGAATATTCCATTCACATGAGAAATCTTGGATGTCCTAACTAGATGATATTCTATAACTCCTATCCACTATAATATTTTAAAAGGCTTAATTTTCCTTAAAATAAGTTTCCATTTCTATCTAAATCTCAAAAACTATTTACATAGTGACATATTTAGGAAGACATGGTCCTGCATTTAGAATTAAACATTCTTTATTATATTGTTATCATATTTTTTCTATCTACTTTTAATTACCTTGATTTTTCAGGATGTATTTTACTTTATTTTATATCTATTCAATAATCGATAAATCCCATAAATTCATTTATCCAACAGCATCCCAACATGATTGATTCAGACATATCTTCCCATAAAATGATTCATGAGTTTCCATTTTTATACTATCATGTAAAATGTGATTTTATAAAATTATAATTGAGATAAATAATGATACCAAATTATTTGGATATCAAGTGGGAATGACCTTATCACGTCCTTTAATATTTGGAAATTCTTTTTAGATAAATTATCCATTTTTGGATGAATGATTTTACTATGATTAACCACTATATTTACATTATTTTGAAGGATACTAAAAAATATAATGTTAACCTTAGACTATAATTTGGTTATATTAATAAAGGTGTATCATAGATCCTCAAAAAAATATTTTATATATAACATAACATTAAGATCAAGAGAAAAATATTCTCAAATTTCTATAAAATGCGATGAATTTTTAAGTGTATCTATAATAACCCATATATCAATTTTTCCTTTATATTTTTATTAATCATGGTGGTGGATTCTATAATAATATTATCCCAATTCCACTCTCATATAGGTTAAGGTTACAAAACCCCCTTGTTTAGTTGTCTTTCAACCTTCTCTTATTAGATTACCAAACACCTTTAGTATAGTTCATAATCAACCACATTATATTTTCCCACTATAATGATCTTAGATATCTCTATACATTTTATTGATACTAGTATATATATAATGAAATTCGTGATATGAGTTTCAACCAATAACTCTTTTTATTACAATTGGATCATATAGAATTCATAACCTCTTACCAAACCTTAAAGATATATCTTTAAATATATTAAACTTTGGAAGATTTTTATTTCTCACAAATTACATCTTCTATAGGTCCATTTCATCCTTTTGATATTTCTTAATCTTCATTAGTAAATATGGTTTGATAAATACATAAAATTGGTATGATTTCACTCCTTTAATTATAATACCCAAGTTTATCCTTACTAAATCCTTGATAATTTAATCATTCTCTTCCCTAATTTTAGATAAGACACCATGTTCATTTATTTTAAATAAATATGCTACATTGTTTCATTTTCCAAGGTGATAATATATAACGAAATCATAATACTTAAGTAGATACATCCATATCCTTTTCATTTGGATCATATCATTCTAAATAAATATTTATTTTAGGCTATCTTTTTGTGGATATATCAAATTTATATCCATATAGATAATGTATCTATATTTTTAGTGATAATATTAGTAAAACCAATGTTATGTGATGAGTTGGATAATTTATCTTAGGGGGTTTTGGCTACTGAGATTCATAAACCACCACACTATCATTTTTCATTATAACATATCCAATCTCTTTCTTTCATGCATCACAATAAATGATAATCCCATCATTTCATAATATTAGAGTTAATGTAGGTGTATCCACTAATCATTGCTTCAATTTCTCAAAGTTATCTACACATTCCTTTATTTTAATAAATTTGACTCCCTTAAAAGTTATAGTTGTTAAAAAAATTAGTTAATCAAGAATAGTTTTTAAAAATTTATTGGTAGTATCCTGTTAAGCCAAAAAAAATGTGAATTTTACTTATATTGGTGGGTCTTGGAAAATCCATGAAAACGATTGTTTTTTAAGGGTTAACCTAAATTCTATCCATGGACATAATATGTTTAGGGAAATAAATATATTAATGAAAAAATTTATATTTATTGAATTTTCCATGTAACACCTATTTCCTCAAAGTCTCAAGAATAATTCATAAATGAGTTCCATGCTTCTAATAATTATTAGATAATATGTGAAGATCATCAATAACTACCAAAAAAATATTTATAAATATAATCCTTCAATACACTATAAATAACAATCCAAAGCTCCATTAATCTCAGATAATTTCATCAAGATCTTATGGATTCAACATCTAATTCCTTAATCAGGATCGATCTAATGATAAATTAGTGATCAAGAATACAAGAGAGAAGAGGATATGAATAAAATTGAGTCATTACAGGATCTCATGACAACAACATACCAAGATTATCATCCATGATGAAAGGCATGGTGATCCTCCACCACACAAGGAAGGAGGAGGCCAAGATAAAAGAATATTTGAAGTATCTCTCCCTAATTCATCATCGTTTTGAGTCAGGACCCACACCAGATCAAGGAGAACTCTTGGTGGGAGGAAGAGAGGAGAACATGTCCCAACTGATCTCTAACATTTGATCCAGGGGGTTAAATATTGAGTGGTTCTCAATGTGAAAATGGACCAAAAGGACCATAATTAAACACCACCCAACACACCCCACCAGTGATCTGGAGGACCGTCGACTTGATGGTGAGACCTGCTAGGTAGTATGCTCATTGTCCTCCTCACCATATAGCATGTGAAAGATCACCTATTAGCAAGTTAGTCCTATTGGGAAGCAATGACTTCTTCCCACCCCAACAACTAGCTAGCTGTCCCCACTAGCTAGTCGGTGTTGCTGATGCTGCCTAGCTACCATGGACATGCCTCCCGCCTTATCCTAAGTTTTAAGTCACCCACCAAGCTTACTCTAAAATCTAAAAACACCTATTAATGATATCCATACATGAATCATCTTGTTTTGACACTCAATTATCTGAATAATCCATCCATAAGGAAAAAAGTTCACATTTCCTCTAAAAAACATAACTCATTATGCTACGGGCCATTACAATCTCTCCACCATAGCACTTATCATCTTAGAGAAGTTGTGGTAGCATGTGAATAATGCCTCTTGATATGACTCTATCATCATCCACAAGGATTTATCCACATCCCATCCTCTAATTCTAACTCGCCACCTCAAGGCTGAATTCATTCCTAAACACCCATCACTCTACAACTGCATGAATCAAAAGATAAAAACTAGAAGTTGAGCCAAAATCTTACTGACATCCAACATTGAGACTGTGATCACCATAATCATTGAACACAATAGAATGGTGTCTTCCACTAATTTCCCTAGAAGCATCAAGGTTCTCCCCACCATTGGAATCATCTTACAAAACAATATTTTTATGGATCAATGACATGTACAATGTGGTTTAGTTCCATCATTCTTGATTCAATGAAAGACAATGGTTAAAGGTTGATACCAACACATCGTTCTATATTCCAAAATGAACCAATGATTTTCCATGGACCAATGTAACCCTACCACACTAACATTTCAAAAAAATAACCAACTAATTCTGAAACACCTTAGTAGTACCCAATATGATAAGATTAATGTGTTTCAATCCCACCACATTTTGGTTCACATAGAAATAGTAGTCAGTATACATCTAGCCAACTACCTACAAAGGTACATAGACTAAACAACTGACACTCCACATACAAAAAACCATGATTCCTTAAGACTTGGAGGAATAATTAAATTTATTATCCATCCTAACTAAAGTTTGAACGAATTTAATGGAACTTCACTTGGTTGGATCACCAACCGGTTTCATCATCCACAAGGCTTCCACCCATGTGTTGATGCACCAACGATTTAGCTTTTTCCCAATTCGTATTGATTTCATTCTGAGTCTGAAACCCACATATAGTCTCAATCGATCACTACGTATGAATCAAACATCAGAAATTCATCATGGATATAGATACTCTTAGATCTAATTCATCTCAGTCTCCTAGATTCATCATAGTCATTCAATTGGCTAGTCTTAAGAAAGACCAAGAACCTTCCCACAAGAGTGGTTATTTCACACATGACCTGATCGATGCTACCCACCATAGGATTATCCTTATAATCACCAGTAATGTACACAATTGTATACCCAATCCACAGCTAGTCATCACCGAACACGATGACTATGTATGACTATGTTTTCAATCGATTGTCATGGAAAACACCAATCAATGTACACACTGGATTTATCAAACTATGGTCCACTAAATTCAATGTTCAATCATTGGTGTGAATAATTTTTTTTAAAAAAGGTTGGGGTTGAAAACTCATTTTATTATTAAATCAAATAAAAGACCTCTCCCTCTTACACAAGTTGCTACATAGAACCAAGACATTTATATCAAATAAAAACTCAGGTTGACTCTACAAAAGTACCCCAATCCATTCCCAATGTCATATTTCACTCAAGATACAACTACATAAGCATTAAATTCTGGTCCTCTAAACCCTTCAAGCTTCATGATAAACATGTTAGTTGATAAAAGAAAGGTGAATCTAAATAGAAATATCCATAACTTACCATAACTATCTCATTTAGGTTCATCCACAGAATCAGGAACATTCTCTACAATCAGCTCACCACCATGATTACAATGGTTAAACCAACCCTACACATAACCACCGCATGAATGCTCAATCATTAACTCTTTCCCTATAAAGGCATGAAAACACCACTCTTACTGAAAATAAGAGTGGTTCTTACCCCATGAGTCATGGACCTTTGATATGGACTCACTCTCTTTTTTATTTTCCATGCCCCACAAGGCACCAACTCCACCAAACCAAGCACTCACAATTCCCCTCTTTAAAAAATGAAACTCTATACTATTGAGTTTCACCATCCACCACCCATCCCATGGGTATTATCTCATGTTGGTGTGTGTCCACCACACTCTGAAACCCAACATGGTATCTTGAGTACTAGTACTCAAGGTGAACTATACTCCATATCTATAAGAAAACTTATGAGTGATCCCTTTAATAATTTCATAGGTTTCTCACATGTATAGGCCATTTTTGTGAATGAAAACCACCCCTAAGGAATTAACCATAACTATTACTTTACATGGAATATACTCAACCATGTCACTTTGAAGTAGTGGAGGCACCAAATTTCTAGTAACAACTGTCTCATTTCTAGACCACAAGGTCTTCCACAGAACCAACATAAGTTTACTAGGGTTCACACTCCATATAAATTCATCTAGGAACATATCCAAAGACATTTACTAATGGATTCACTTTTATACTAACCACATCGAGGCCAAAGATTAATATTTCGGTTAAAAACAATTCCACTAGGTGCTAGTAGGATCAATTCTCATTGGATACATTTGGTACCTTAATCAACCAAATATATCCAAAGGCAACTCCCATAAGGTTCTTTACTAAGGAATTTAACACACAACAATGACATAAAAAAGGTACAATACATCGCCCATGCATAGAGGGACCACATCAATGTCACTGTCGTCATCATCATCATCATCTTCATTACCCAAGTACACCACATCATAGTCTCACATGACCTGCCATTAGAAATAGACATGCATAGGGGTTCAACTGAAATAATGTCATCAAGAACTCATGTGAAACACAGTATAGGTCATTGAAGCCAAAGTAGTTGAGTCTTCCTCATCATTATAATAACACAAAAATAGAATATATGTCATGTGAAATCTATATGTCAAACATGATGCATGCGACGAATCTTGATGATATCGCCAAGATTCAAAACCATATAAAATCAAAACCATTAAAATCCATGTGCATGATACAAAGTGAAAATAGATGATCATAATAATGAAAACCAAGAACATCAATCTCATGCCCTGATAACCAGAACTTCCCTTGAGAAAGGTGTTCATGATTAACTAGACCAAGTTCCATAACAATATATGACACATTCCAATGTCACCTGCCTAACAACTCTCTATAAATGAAAAACAATATAGGAACTTATAAAATTTTATAACATATTGAGCTGAATCATTGATTCTGAGTTAGATGCCACATCACCGTAGATATACCTCCCTGTATGCCAGAGGCTACTGACCAATAACATAATAATTGTATGAATTAATGTGAAAACAAAATACTCAACAGTTAAACAAATATACAATAGTCGATCACCCATTTGGTCAATCATGTATGCAAATATTGAAAAGCACAAAATTATAGGAGGATCTAAAACTCCAAGACTAACCTCATATTGATTTATAGACTCATTGTGTTCTATCCCACTTAATGATAAAACTTGATCCGCATCCCAATCTATACCTACAACAAGTTATGATTTTTTGGGTACCCGAGTGTCATGGTCACCCAAGTAGGGTGTGAGTACAACTCGGTAGGACACCACCAACGTGGTTTAGAACCCAACCGATGATATGTAGTGTACATTCATGTGATAATATTAGAATATTATAAATATAAAATACATAACTAGACATGCATATCATATATATATCATCAAATCACTCACAAGCAATATACAACCGTGTTCTGAGAGGTTGTGTGCTTACTGAGATGCCACAAACCTCATTTGTACCTACATTGGCTCTATGATGGAAGGATGTAAAAGTATTTAACCACATGTCATGATATATACCTCAAGTCCTAACATTAATTGGCACTAAATTCTTGTTAGAACAAGTTCCACCTTTAAGGAAACATTTCATGCCCCACCCTCATGCTGGTTATTATTAGGACCACCACATTCCCCACCCTGATAATGGTCATTATCCATAGATGAAGGTAAGTCCCACCTAACATGGTTGAAATAATTGGATAATCACATCACCCCTTCATGGAATTCTCCCACTACATTCCATAGCTGAAAATTTCTCAATCTCCATGCATAGTCTACTCCCAATCCAACAATATATCTATGATCTGACCGATAAGATTAAATGAGTCATAGTCTATAGTCATCTTCATGTCATCATGCTCCCCCTCCATGGGGTCGTCTAACCAGAACTAAGAAACCTAATCATCTTGATACCTGAATCAAGGTTACATGGGCTATGTAATATCATAGGGAATACGTATTTTCACAAGGAATAATAAGTAATATCAAGAATATATCTCAAGAGGAAACATAAAAAACACATGATCACATATTAACATAGGTCTCAAGGGTTTTACACTCACCCACACACAAACATATATCAAGAATGGGTTATTAAGCATCAAACATGTCTCATATGATACACATGTGATCAAAGCATCAAACATGATCTCATGGATCTAGGTTTCATGGATCAAAACCACACATTAAAGAGGGTATATGTGATCTAAGTCACACATTAGTGATCAAGCCTCAACCATCAAAGGCCAACATTAATCCAATGCACAAGGGTTCATAGTATACCTTGTAACATTGTCCAATTATATTAGTCATGATTCCGTTAATTAATTAAGACTTAATGATGAGAACTATATCGAAGGCACCAAGTCAATTAATTGGGTGAAGGATTTGGATTTGAAAGGCCCGATGATGTGTGGGAGATTAAAAAGGTTGAATGCAGCAATGGGAACCCATATCACTTCATTAAAGGACCAATGGATCTTACCTTGCATGGATGGAGCAAATGGGCCTATTATCTCACTTATTCATGCCCAAATATGACGTTTAAATCTTGGACTACATTGTTTCACGAATTTTAGAAGCCTTACCCACATGGAGAATTCTATAATAGGCATATTTGGTCACCAATGTCAAATCCAGTGGGCTATGTACTCAAAGTCAAATCTAGTGGTCTATGGGTGGAAAAGCATGTGCTACTTTTCCCAAAAAACTTTGTTAGAATTTATCTTTTTGACTTTAAGGGGACAAGGTAGATTTAGCCTTTATGAATTTAGGGTATTAGACCCTTGACTGTTGTATCACCCCATGGATATAAATATCCACCCCATGGCATTGTATTTTCATTCAATATTTAATTGAGAGATTATGATTTGTTTCTCTCTGTTTTGTGAGGATTTTTTCTGAATTTCCCCCTTTCCCTTGTGCATTCTTCCCTTGTCAATCTACAAGTTAGATTAGTATTCCAAGATCACAAAGCCCCCAATTCTGTGCCTCAACCCAAGTGTGTTGTTGTGTGGATTGGCTATCACATCACTCCATTGAGTGTGTTTTCTAAGTATTAGGTCGCACTACTTATATCATTGATTGAATACTTTAATCTTCTATTCATACCCTTCATCCTCCACTTAGCCCCGAACTGCATCCTTCATCTGTCGACCTACACCGTGAAGATCAGTCCAACCTATGTGTCTCACACCAGTTGTATTAGAGCTGTGGTTGACATGGTAGTCATATATCACCCTCTTTTATCCCATATATATATTACCATTCTTATCCTTTCTTATTATCCACCCATTAAAAAAAACAAAAAACCCTTTTTCTTTTAAAACCTCTAGATTTGGCCTATGTTGTGCAAGATTGAGATATTGTTACATTGATCCAATTAATCATATATATTTTTTCCGCATTTAATTCTCTATATGTGATTTGTATCCAGAAAAAAAAATCAAATTCTATCAACTAATCATTTTGTGCTTTTCAAAATTAAGCACATCCTTTATTCAAGAGATTTAAAAAAATTATTACTCTCCCTTCAATCATCTTGTGCTTTAAAACTTCAAGCACAATAATTTTTGGAGAGAATTTACCCAAAAAATAAAAAAAATCTATTACTTCTTTGTGATTTACATTATTAGAAATTTCCATTTCCATACATCACTTTCTCCATCATTTTACTTCATATTCATTTTATATTTGGATCATGTTATTATTCATTTATCCTATCTTTCATAATCAATCAAAACCCAATTACCACCTTCTACCCTATTTGTTCCACCTTATATCCATTTTCTACCCTCCTTTTCACCCTTTACCCATTACCCCACTCAAACGGATTGTATTAAACCATCCCCCAACACAATCATGGTTTGGGAAAGATTGGTGGAACATGATCATCCCAAACAAGGTATCATAAGATCTTGGAATTTGAATTGAGTGTTGAGAGTGGAGAGAGATAAACAAAAAATATATATTGTGTGTGTGGGTGTGTACTTATTATTGTGTGTGTGTGTGTGTGTA
The DNA here is from genome assembly GCA_963277665.1 of Viscum album. Lineage (NCBI taxonomy): Eukaryota > Viridiplantae > Streptophyta > Magnoliopsida > Santalales > Viscaceae > Viscum > Viscum album. The sequence goes on along the minus strand of OY728121.1, from coordinate 846,290,111 downwards.
CTTCTTGTTGTGTGTGTGTGTGTACATCTCATGTGTGTTAGTGTGTATCCTTGTGAGTGTGTGTGTGTATGCTTGTGTGTGTGAGTGTATATATCTTGCGTTGCGTGAGTGTACATCCTTGTGTGCGTGAGTGTGTACATATTTTGTGTGTGTGTGTACATATCACATGTGTTAGTGAGTGTGTATCATTGTGTTCCCCCACCCCCGTATGTGTTTGTGTTTGCATAACTTATCGTGGTAGAAGATCATGGGAAGAAAATTTCTCATGTTAGTGATGAAGGAAGTCGAAGTAGATCTCCTGCACTCGAAGCTACACAACTCCAAATGCACGATTTGGTGAGCCACTTCTAGAAGATTATTGATAGGAAGTTTTAAGATTTTCCTGAGAGGATTGATGAATTTAAGAATAAACCAAGCCCAAGGATGATCCATGATAACCCACGATGTGCTCCAGCACCAGGTCATCCCCACATCATGGAGGAGGAGACGGTGAACTTTTATGATGATCTTGACGATGTCCCACAAAGGAGGAGGTTATACCAACAACCTAGAGGAGGAAAAAGGAGACAACGTCATGATGACCTACTTGGCAGGATCAAGGTGAAGGTTCCCTCTTTTCAATGAAAAAATGACCCAGAAGCATACTTGGAGTGGGAGATGCAGATTGAGCAAGTGTTTTCATGCCATGTGTATTCCAAGGAGAAAAAGGTCAAACTTTCTTCCCTTGAATTTTATTATTATTATTTAATTTGGTGGGGTAAAATGAAAAAGTATAGGGCTAGATATGGTGGGTGTCCCATAAACACTTGGGATGACATGAAGTTTTCCATGCGGAAACGGTTTGTCCCCTCACACTACCATAGATATCTCCACAACAAACTTCAGTGGCTCACCCAAGGGAGTAAGAGGGTGGAAGATTACTACAAGGAGATGAAAATTGCTATGATTCAAGTAAACATAGAGGATGATCTGAAGGCAACAATGGAATAGTTTTTACATGGGCTCAATTAGGAGATTGCAGATCAAGTGGAGATGTACCACCATGTAGAGATACAAGATATGATCCACTAAGCCACCAAGGTTGAGAAACAAATAAAAAGGAGGAGAAACATGAGAAAACCCACTATCCCTTTCACTCCATAGAGAAATTAGAGGAAGGATATTAGAGAATCATCAAATCTGAAAGAGGTGGTTGATCAAAAAATTGACAAGGTAATTATTCCACCTAAGAAACCTACTTTTGAGGCTAAACAAACAAGGAATTGAGATATTTAGTGTTTCAAATGTCAAGGAAGGGGTCACATCGCTAGTGAATTCCCAAATCGGAACACCATGACCATAAATAAGCATAGATAATGGGATAACTATAGAGGGAGATCAAAGGAGGAATATAAAGAATCCCTTAAAAATGATAATGGAGAATTTACGGGAGATAGTGAGATTCTTGTCACTAGGAGAGTTCTAAGCATGCAAATGATCATGGGAGAGAAGAAGAAATGGGAGAACCTTTTCCATACATAGCGGAAGATCCATGGGAAGGTATATAGTGTTATTATTTATGGAGGAGGTTGTAGTGATGTAGCACGCTCTGAGTTGGTGGAGAAGTTGGGACTTTCATCTTTGAGGCATCAATATCCTTATCGGCTTCAATGGTTGAATGATTGTGGAGAGCTAAAGGTTACCAAAAAGGTAAAGGAATTGTTCTCCATTGGTAAATACAAGGATGAGGTATAGTGTGATGGTGTTACTATGAAGGTGTGCCACTTGTTGTTCGGTCATCTATGGAATTATGATCGGCGTGTTAATCATGATGGTTTCTTGAACCGTCACTCTTTTGTACTATAAGGGAAACCTATAACCCTCAACCCTATGACCCCAAAAACAATTATGGAAGATCACATTTTGAGAGAAAAGAAAAAAAATGAGTGATGAGGGAAAAAAGAGAGAAAATTAAAAAGGATAGAATGAGGAAAAATAGAAAATGAGAGAATAAAATAAATGGAGAGAAAAGAAAAATCAAGAGGGGAAAATATTTAAGAGGATAGAAAAGTGTGATGTTGGAAAAAAAGTGTGAGGTTAAAGAAGATTTGATTTATCAGCAAAAACTTTTAGTACTTATGTACAAAGAGGTGATGTTGAACACTAATAACTTAACATCTCCTTTTCTACATGTTGTTGCGTCTTTGTTATAGGAATTTGAAGATGTGTTTCCCGAAGAGGTGCCTCCTAGTTTTCCACCCATTAGAGGTATTGAGCATCAAATTGACCTCATACCTAGAGATTCACTACCGAACCACCCTGCATATCGCACCAACCTAGAGGAGACAAAAGAAATTCAAAGGCAAGTTCAAGAGCTATTGGATGTGGGGTGTGTTAGAGAGAGCCTTAGTCTTTGTGCAGTTCCGGTGATTCTAGTACCAAAGAAGGATGGGGCATGGATAATGTGCATTGACTATAGAGCCATCAATAACATCACAGTCAGGTATCGTCATCCTATCCCCAAGTTATATGACATGATAGATGAGTTAAATGGCTCTACTATTTTCTCAAAAATTGATTTAAGAAGTGGCTACCATAAAATTAGGATGAAAGAAGGAGATGAGTGGAAAACAGAATTTAAGAAAAATCATAGACTTTATGAATGTTTATTCATGCCCTTTGGTTATACCAATGCACCTAGAACATTTACGAGGTTAATGAAACATGTCTTATGTGCATATATTTAAAAATTTGTGGTAGTTTACTTTGATGATATTTTGGTGTATAGTAGGAATTTTCATGAACATGTAGACCACTTAAGAAAACTCCTAGAGGTGTTAAGGAAAGAACACTTGTTTGGAAACATCAATAAGTCTGAATTTTTCCTCATTAAGATTGTTTTCCTTGAATTTGTTGTGAGTGGAAATGGAGTTGAAGTTGACACTGAGAAGATCAAAGCATTACAAGAATGGCCAACTCCAACCTCTGATGGGAATGTATGAACTTTTCAGGGACTTTATAGTTTTTACAGGAGATTTATGAAGAAATTTAGCACCCTATAAGTTCCATTGAATGAAGCAGAATGTTCCTTTCAAATGAGGGAAAACTCAAGAGAATGCTTTCCATGCTCTCATGGATCGACTCACCCACACCCCTCTACTTGAACTCACATACTTTGGTAATACCTTTGAGATTTAATGTGATGCAAGAGAAATTGGTATTGGTGGAGTAATCATGCAAGAAGGTAAGCCTATTTCTTATTTTAGTGAGAAATTAAATGGACCAAATCTAAATTATGCTAAATATGATAAAGATTTGTATGCATTGTTTAGAGTACTAGAGACATGGCAATACTATCTTTGGACAAAATAATTTGTGATCCATTCTGATCACAAGGATCTTAAGTTCCTTTGGAACCAAAATAAACTAAATATAATACATTCTAGATGGATGGAATTCATTGAATCATTTCCATATGTCATCAAGCATAAAAGGGTAAATAAAATATTGTTGTAGATACACTTTCACATAGATATTCTCTTTTATACTTTTTGGATTCAAAACTACTTGGTTTGGAATGTATTAAGTATTTATATCCTATAGATAGTGATTTTAGTGAACCATATGGAAATTGTAAACCTGGAGTTCGTTCATAATGGATTATTATTCCGGATTGATAAGCTTTGTATTCTCAATTTCTCTATCTGTTTACTTTTACTAAAGGATTCATATTATGGTGTGTTAATGGGACATTTTTTTGTTGCAAAAACTTTAATTGTTCTTAGTGAGAATTTTTATTAACCTAGTATATTTAGATATATTGAATTTTTTTTGGGAAAGTTCATTGTTTTCCATAAATACAAATCGAAACTAAAACCACATGGATTATATCTTCCTCTCCTAATCCCCCAAAACCATTGGGAGGATATATCAATGAACTTTATTGTGGGGTTACGAAGGACCAAGAGGGGGAGAGATTCCATTTTTTTGTGGTGGATTAGTTTTCTAAAATGGAACATTTTATTCCTTGTCACAAAACAGATTATGCCACTAACATTGCAACACTTTTCTTTTAGGAAGTAGTCAAACTCCATGGAATGCCAAGGATTATTGTGTTATATCGAGACACAAAATTGCTTAGTTACTTTTGGAAGACCTTGTGGAGAAAACTAGGTACAAAGTTACTATTTTCCACTACTTTTCATCTGAAAATCGATGGGAAAATGGTTGTAGTGAATTGGAAACTATCATCCCTTCTACGAACAATTGTTAAGAAGAATATCAAGAATTGGGAGGAGTGTTTTTCCCATGTGGAATTCACATATAACAGGCCCAAGCACTCCACTACTCAATATTCTCCATTCAAAATTGTTTACAATTTTAACCCTCTTACTCCTATTGATCTAGTTTATTTTCCTTTGTAGAAAAAAACTAATATAGATGTGAAAGGGTGCGTAGAATTCATCAAATAAATCCATGAAAAGAAAGTCAAGGAAAAATATCGAGCGGATGACCCATAAATATGTTGATCATACAAACAAGGGTCGCAAACAAGTATTGTTTGATCCTTGGGACTTGGTATGGATTCATATGTGAAAGGATAGATTTATTGAAACGAATAAATCCAAACTCATTCCATGAGAAGATGGACCTTTCTGAGTTCTTGAGAAGATTAACAACAATTATTACAAGATAGATTTTCCATGCGAGTATGGTGTAAGTGCCACTTTCAATGTTTCTGATATTTCTCCTTTTTTGGGTGTAGAGGATGAAGAGTTGAGGATGACTCCTTTTCAAGAGGGGGAGGATGATGAGAACCATATTAAAGGAACCAAGTCAATTGATCGGGTGGAGGAGTTAGATTTTCAAGTCCTGATGATGCGTGGAATATTAAATAGGTTGAATGCAACAATGGTTTCCTGTATTGCTTCATTAAAGGCCCAATGGATCATACCTTGAATGGATAGAGAAAATGGGCCTATTATCTCACTTATTCAAGCCCAAATATGATGTTTAAATTTTATCCCACAAGGTTTCACGAATTTTAGAAGCCTTACCCACATGGAGAATTCTAGAATAGGCATCTTTGGACACCAATGTCAAATCCAATGGGCTGGGTACTCAAATTCAAATATGATGGGATATGGGTGGAAAGTCATGTGATACTTTTCCCAAAAGTCTTTATTAGACTTTATCTTTTTGACTTTAAGGGGACAAGGAAGATTTAGACTTTATGACTTTAGGGTATTAGACCCTTGAATATTGTATCACCCCTTGGCTATAAATAGCCACCCCATGGCATTGTATTTTCATTAAAGATTTAATTGATAGCTTATACTTTTTTTCTCTCCATTGTGAGAGGATTTTTATGAATTTCCTCCTTACTCTTGTGCATTCTTGCATTGTTAATATACAAGTTATATTGGTGATTCAAGATCACAAAGACCCTAATTTTTTGCCTCAACCCAAGTGTATTGTTGTGTGGATTGGCTATCACATCCCTCTATTGACTATGTTGTCTATGTAGTAGGTCATGCTCCTTATAGAGTTGATTAACTACTTGCATCTGCTATCCATACCCTTCATCTTCCACTTTTCCCCAAACCACATCCTTTATCCACCACCCTACGCTATGAAGATCGGCCACCCCATGCATCTCACATCACTTATTCATAACACATTATGAATTTAAAGTTTTTCACCCAAGTTAGTGAACCTCATATCACATGCTAATAAACTATGCAGAAACCATAGGGTAGAGTACATGGGGCCACCTACCTCAAATGGAGTTAAATCTATGCCAGGAAAAGGATAATGGATTTTCAAGTCCATATAATTACATTTGGCCTCTAATGATTTCCATAAGTTTCTAACTCATGACCAAGAATTATAATTTAATTAATTATAACTAAATTTCAGTTAGTAAATTAATTAAAAGGAAAAAAATTAAAGACAAAATGAATACATTCTAAAAGACTTATGGATGTCATTTCCTAGTCGAAACCATTACCTACCATCCATGGAAGGCATGTCTTGCACTTCTGACGTCATTTCAGGAAAATCCCTACTGTGAAACAACAAGACAAAGTCCAATTTAATATAATTAAATTGGAAAATTTCCATGAAACCAACCAGATGATTTACCTTTGTTGCAACATCCTCCAATGGAGTTTGAGATACTCTCAACACACTCCAGGTTATAATATAAGAAAAATCCCCAAATCAATTCCATATTTTAATGTCCAATTTGACAAAATTTGACTAAAACCCTAGAAATAATTATCAAGGGACATAACTTCTCCAAAATACCTAAAAACGGTACATGTTCATTATCATAAAACATCCTCTAGACATCTTGATCTAAGTCTCTATCAATCTTAGATAATTCCATCAATATTTGATGGATTATTCATCTAATTACTTAGTCAAGATCGATCCAATTATAAATTAGTGATCAAGATCACATGAGAGAAGTGGATCTGAAGAAAATTGAGAAATTAAAGGATAAAAATAAAATAAATTACCAAGAGGATCATTCATGATGAATTTAATAGCAATCTTCCACCACACGTAGAAGGAGGAGGCCATTATTGAATAATATTCAAAGGATATCACCAAAATTCATAATCTATTTGAGCCAAGATCCACCCTAGATCTAGAAGATATAAGAGGGAGGAAAAGAGGATAACATGTCAAAATATCTCACAAAAATTCAAGAGAATGTTTTAAATCTCAAGTGGGTCTTGGTGTGAAAAAGTACTAAAAGACACTTAATTAAACACCACCCAATTCACCCCACTGGAAAGTCGATATAGGTTCATCGGCTGACCAGCAAAGGCTCACCAGTTGGCTGGTGAGACCTCTTAGGAAGAAGGCTCAATGTATACCTCAATAGAGAGTTGGTGTATTCTCACTGGTTATATGATGAGTCCTTCTTATTAGTAGGGGTTTTTACCACCCTATAGGTAAGCTGGTGCAGCTGCAGTAGCTCGACTACCATAACCATGCCTCCAGTCTGTTTCTGAGTTCTAAGACACCAATAAAGCTTCCTATTAATTATAAAAATACCTATCAATTATGTATATATGTGAAACATCTCTTTTCAACACCTTTTTCTCAGAATTATCTATCCAATAAAATTAAAATTACAATTTCCCTTGAAAAACACAACCCATAATGGGACAGTCTATGATAGTATCTTAGTTGATCCTAAAAAGGTAATGGTTTTCATGTAATTATAAGAGATACATAATTTATTTGAGATTTTAATATTTCTAGGTTTTATAGGATATTATCAGTGGTTTGTGAAGGATTTATCAAATATTTACTCACTATTGACTACCCTCACCCTGAAGTGGGTGAAGTTCTTGTGGGATTCAAAGTGTTAAGAATCATTTGATGAACTAAAGTGGTGTTTGGCCTCAGTAATGATTATGACACTATCTGAGTCTAGATAGGGATATATGGTTTATTTTGATTCTTTAGGTGTAGTTCTGGGTTGTGTGCTTATGTACAAAGATTAAGTGGTAGGTTACGGCTCATGTAAACTATGAGCTCATGAGTGGAATTATCCCACTCATGATTTGGAACATGTAGTTGTTGTCCATTCCCTTAAAAGTTGGTGTCAATATCTTTTCAAGGATAATTTTATCATTTACTATAACCATAAAAGATGAGTTATATCTTTTATAAAAAATATTTAAACCGCCGACAGAGACTATGGTTTGAATACTTGTAGTCATTCAACTTTGACTTCACCAGCTCCTGATCCACCTAAGAATTCATCAAAAATTCTATCATCTACATAAGACACAATATGTATGAAAGATCCCATGCAAGGGTGAGTATAATAATACCTAGTAGTAAACCTGAAAATCACCAAATATAAAGCATCAAGAGAGTAGAAAGATCACCATAGAGAAGATATATCAATCCGAATATGGGAAATAATGATAAGAAAAACTCATATATACTCATGATAGACACCAAGTATCAAAGAGTTCAAAACCATACTATCAGCCATAGGATTACGCTCGAGGCTTCAAGGTAATTCTCATCTAGGAGAATTCACTCCAAGATCATGATAACACTGATGATTCTCATCCAAGAGGTCATGCTCTTCAGGACTCTCCATGAATAAGTACTCACCAGAACTTAGAAGATCTCAATTCATAGATAGGGGATCTCTCTCGGGACCTATTACGTATACTTAACCCTACCTAGAATAACCTTCTATGTATGGTATTATACACTTGTATATTTTTTTCATGATGATTCCTCAAACCCCACCTTGAAAAGAAGAATAAAGGATAAAGGATCCCACCCCGATCTATATTGATTGATTCATGAAACTCTATCCAAGACTAATTCCATAGAGGGGATCACATAATTTGATCAGGATTTGATTCAAAGTTGTTCCCTCTTTGGGAAGGTTTAAGGGAACACACCCAACTGATACTGGGCCACACTAAAGTGAATGTGTCCTCAAACATCTATGGAGAAAGTATACGACATGTATTGGGAGTACACGATTTCTATTTCTATGTACAAACCTACATGTGTCCATTCCCATGTTCAAGAGTCATGCTCATGTACTCTAGTCATGAATATGTACACCAGTTGTTCATGTGTACCTGGTCATGTCTGAGTATCTCAGTCATGTCTGAGTACATGGTCGTGCCCATGTACTCTGGTCGTGCCTTTGTTCCTGACTGTATCTATACATGTGTACCGCTACGGTACATGATGGGCTGCTAGCACCGGGTCACATGACATGTGGTAGTTCCCACATGGCTTGTGATATTTTTCATTATGCATAAACCCAAGCCACCGTAGCTAGGATCAACACGATGTGTGTTCATCAAACTACACACCATGTAACATGGGATTTTTCAGAAACCACTGGTTCTGTGCACAGTCTTGCTCACATTGTTGTCTCTACTGAATCATCCAAAAAAACCTACCATAAAATCTAGATAAAAGTTGACCGAACTATGATCTTCACTGATGGATATATTTTGACCACATCCTCTACTTAAGAAATCACCCACCATCACATCATCTCACCAGAATGCCAAAACCCACGAACGTGCATCTCCCGATCTGATCCCAAACATTCACCATCACCACACACCAAAATCCTTCCCTCAATCTCAAAACCAAACATGTGGTATCAATCCCTTGATCCAAACAATGGTTTTTCAATGATCGATTATCAGGTATTGACCGAACTACTGACCAAAGAAAATATCAGCGATGAACATGCAAAGAATAGTGGAACAAATTCATAAAACAAAAGAAGATGAATGAACCTTGTCCATTTTTTGGGTTTTACTTAATCAATTTCCATTAGAATGGTGAAGGAATAACAAATCATTGAATAAAATCAATCCCTAAATCCTAGGAATATAAATCAACAATGAAAAAATATGGTCAACCCGCAAATCAATCTATTAGTGGAATTGATTTTCATTCATCATGGGAGAAAAGGTAGGGATTAAACCAACAACAAAAATCCCTAACTCGAGTTGGATCAATCATTGATGAATAATGGTCACACGTCGCTGTCGTTGGTGAGATTTATGAGTTCCATTGGTACATATATTGTCAATCCATGATCCATCATTAATCATCCATGAATCCACCTCCAAGATCCCTCTCTCAATCCCTAGGGTTATGAGGATAACCCTAGGGAGTGTCCATATATGGGATTTTGTAGGAGAGGATTATGTCACATCATTAAGATAAAAAATAAATAAATAAATTTATTTTATTATTTTATTATTTGTTCATGTGACTACACTTTAACAAAACATACGATACTAGTAGAGGTTATATCGCACCTAGGGTAAAAACTAAATTTTGAATTTAATGGTGGTGTAATATTTCTAATCTGAGACTCTATTCATAAGTTATTCCATTATTTAAGAAAAACTACATGAGAGTGATATAATATATATAATTTTTTTATTATATCAATACCTCTCCAAGCCCCAGAATCCCATGCCTAGATCCAAAAATATTATTTCAAATATTCAAAAAATTTAAAAGTAAAATAATTCATTGAATTCTCACCAACTCAATTATTTTCATCTCTAAAGGAAAAATAGACTACCCAAAAAGATGAGAGTATTGGGATCACATCTAGTTATCCTGCTCTCAAATGTTATATTAAAGATTATCATAATGTCATTGGAAACACACCAAGGTAATCACTCTCCCATGGAATATCGTATCATATCGATTATAGATCTCTAATAGGTACTCTACAATGGTATATCCATCCTCAATATCCATATCTCCTCAATCAATAACATGTGATAGGTCATGCACATACCTCATTAGCTGTGATACATGGAATACATTGTGTACTTGATATAACTATGGTGGTCGGTTCATGTGGAATTCCACCTCACTAACACTACATAGTATTTGGAAATTCCCAATTAATATCTGAGATAACTTCCCCCCCCCATCCAAATCTTTACAATCCTCACCAAGGTGAGACCTTAAAAAACACATGGTCTCCCTTGTAAAACTCCAAAGGACTCTATTGTTAGCCCGAATATGAATTATGATAGCTATGGGAAGTCCTAATCCTCTCCTAGATGGTCTGCACATTCTCTATCATCACTCACACAAACTCTAATCCAATGAGTCCTAACTCCCCTAGGTTAGTCCAATACAATAGTGAATTTTAGGGCCTCTCATATATGGCCTCAAATGGTGTCATAAAAATGGTGTAATGGTAGCTATAGTTGATTGAAAATTTCACCAAAGGTAAGTGATCCTCTCAACTATGGGAAAATTATAACATGAAAGCCCTCAACATGTCCTCCAAATTCTGAATAGTCCACTTAGTTTGACCATCTTTCTGGGGGTGAAATGTTTTTCTCAAACACAACTGATTCCCAAAGGCCTCCTGCAATCCTCTCCATAATCATGAAATGAAGCAAGCATCTTGGTTTGAAATGATCTTCGAGAAAAATCCATGAATCCGGACTATCTCCTACATGTAAAGGAGTCTTGAGCTCTCTATCATAAACTACTCTCAGATAGATAGGAAGTAGGATGACCTCGTGAGTCGGTCTACAAACACCAATATGGAATCATGTCCTATAGAAGATCATGGGATACCTATCCCGAAGTCTATAGATATATCATCCCACTTATACTCTGGAACCTCAAGGTGTTGAGACAAACCCACTGGAACCTGGTGCTCAGCCTTCACCTACTAAAGAGTCATGCGTCAAGAGACAAACTCTGATACATACTTCTTCATCCTTGACCACCAAAAATGATGATGAAGGTCCTTATATATCTTCTACACACCTGGATGTACCACCAAGGGGGATGTATGAAACTTCCTCATAGCCTCCTCTCACAACATCACTGTTACCATCATCCATCCTCTTAAAAGGATGACATGCTCTCCACTATTATAAAATCCATCAGGAGAGCATATAGTGGATATCTAAATACACAAGGTCTTGTAGTTATTATCTCTAAGATGAGCCTCCCTAACATGTTTTATAATTAGTAGGGTAAAACCCATCTACTGGACGTAAGTTGCACCATCCTCATCCACTAGGGACAACTGCAATGAGGTCAACTGCTCTGACGTCTTGATTAAAAACTGCGAACAATATCTCCTGTTGAGAGAATCTTCAACCACGTTCGCCTTCCTGGGAGTATAGACTATCTTGAATTCATAATTCTAGAGGTACTATATCCATTTCATTCATCTCAAGTTAATATCTTTCTATGAAAAGATATAATTGACTCTTATTGTCATAATAGAAAAATAATCACTTAACTATAAGGTAGTGTCGCCACATCATCAAGGAGAAGACCACTACTGTGAGTTCTATATCATGGGTTGCATATTTATTCTCATGAGGTCTCAATTGGTGAGACCTATAAGCAATAACTACATGTATATGCAGCATAACACATCCAATTATAGTCTCGAAGGAATTGCAGAATAACACTTACTAAACACCCTCCTCTAAAAGTATCAATATAGAAGCACTCGTTAACCGCTTATGAAACTCCTTAAAATCATGTTGGATCCTCTTTATCTAAAAGAAAGTTTTCCCCTTACAGGTAAAAGAATTAAAGGGTTCCAATATACTAGATAAATCAGGAAAAAATATCTTATAGTAGCCAGCCTATCCAAGGAAGATTTTCACCTCTGACATGCTCTTGGGTGGATCCCAAGATAACTCTGCCTCAACCTTCACTGGGTCCACTACCACAACCTATTCTGAGATGAAATGTCCTAGAAAGTGGACCTCTAGAATCCAAAAATGACACTTCAAGAGCTTCCCATAAATTTGGTGCTCTCGGAGTATGTATAGGACCATCCTCAAGTGTCTCGTATGCTCCTCCTCTAACACCAAATACACTAGGATGTCATCGATAAAGATGACCATGAACTGATCTAAGAAAGGATAAGAGATATAATTAATGAGTCCCATGAACACTTTTATGGAATTAATCACATTGAAAGTCATTAAAAATTACTCATAGTGATCATAACAACATCAAAATTCCATCTTTGGTGTATTCTCATCTCGAACTCGGAGCTGGTGATGGTCTGACCTGAGGTTAAACTTTGAGAACCATTTTCCCCTCAAATAGTCAAAGAGGTATTCAATCCTTAGTAGTGAATACTTATTCTTCATGGACACATGTTTTAGGTGGTGATAATCAACACAAAACCTCAAAATCTCATCAACCTTCTTGGTGAACAAAACTATAGCTACCCAGAGGAAACATTGAGTCTGATAAAGTCCTTCCTTTTCAAATCCTCCAACTTCGAATTGATCTCAAAAAGCTCTGAGGAAGCCATCTGATATGTTTGCGTAGATATTGGGGCGGTCCTCTGGTGTAGTTTTATGTATAATTTTATCTCTCGATGGGGAGGTAAGCCTGGAACGTCATCAGAAAAGGTGTCCTCATACCCCACCACCATTGCAGGAAGCTAAAATCTTATAGCATTCACTGCTCCAAGGTTCATACTAGTCAACTATTGAGTAATTGACTATATCCTTTTGTGAATGATCTTATCCTACTCTTCCTGGGTTTCCTCCTCACCTATGAAGGAAAACCTCATCCCATCTATGCAGACACACCGCATCCTACACCTGAAACATTCACTCTAGGAATGAACTGTGGATAGTAAATCTATAAATAATATAACATCATAAGGCCTCATCACTAATATAAATATATCCCACAATAATATCTCTACTCCAATATTCATATCACACTATTGACAATAGTGTGTGATATCTAAATCTCCTCTGGTAGGAGTCTCCAAGCGTAAGGTTCAATCCAAGTGCTCAATTGGAATATCTAAGTCTCAAACCAGAGAAGTGGAAAGAAAATAGTGTCTTTCACCTATGTATATCAGTACTATAGCTAGAGTAGAGAAGACATGGATCATACCTCTAATCATCTCTAGATCCTCTATTTCATAGACCTTCACTGCCTATAGATGTCCTCATCCATGCCCACCGGCTCCCTAAACCTAGGGTGGACCATCTAGGGGGTGATAGTGGAAATAGTTCAAACCATCGTCCACCTAATACTACTCTCCCTACCCCTCTACCACATTCTCCACCCAAAGGACCTCTCTTCTCTAGCCGCTATCACTTCCTAGACAATCCATAAACCATCTCTCTGTCAGTTGTATGACAGGTTGAAAAATCCCATGTGAGATGTCCTTGACCGTCGTAAGAGAAACATCACCTCTCCCTTAGTTGACTCAAATCATCCTGAGAGCCCTAAACTAAAGACCCTCTATCCTGAGACCATCTACTGAAGAATTATTCATGTTTTGATCCATGAATCTAACATCATCTACCAACTACCAAGTTCTCAGAACCTATGTGCCCACTACCAGTACCAATTGTCAACTCTACTCAGTCAGAAATATCTCTACTACCAAAGCCCACTCAACCACTATATCATAGTTAGGAATGCAAATAGATATCACTCCATCCTTGATATCTTATCTTATTCCCTTCTTTAAGGTTCTTAATAATAATAATGGATCTCAAACCATATATATAGATTACTGCAAGAGTTTGGTGAACCTCAACGAATACTCTATCATAGACATGCTTCCCTGCTGAAGTTACAGAAGGTCCTAGATATGCACCACTCATATCATGGATGGATAGAAGAACTCCCTAAATAAATTCTCGAATACTATACAAGATAAGGATGTTACATAATGTGTATAAGTCACTAGAATATACCGTATCCCTACAGAGTCATGAAGAAGACTCACCGCTAGGACCACAATCTGATCTGGAGATGTCCTCACAAGGAAAAAAACTCAGGTAACTACCTCAAGCATGTCCTCAGATACTTTGAGATCTAGCTCACCCCAGAACCTAAGGGGTCACTACCTTTGAAACTTATGGATTTATCTCATTCTTCACAAATCCTCAATCGTTACTGTCGGTACAACCTACTTCTCAATGGGTGGTGGAAAGACTGACAAACCACCCAGAGGTACTGCCTCTTATACAAGTCGTTGTATTAAAGCCTCATCTCTAGACAGATCATCATCATGATCCTGCTATGAAATCCTAGAAAGTTTTCATTGTGAAGGCATCCTAAAATAATCAATAAGTACCATGATTAATGAGTATATATGGGGAGCTGACTCAAAAGGATATGGTAACCACAACTCATTCCTATATGATGCATGTAACAATGTTTTCCCTGCAACTAGTGCCTACATGAACTAAGTCAACAAGAAGGCTATTAGAGTCCTAGTGAATAAATACATTGGCATGTGTGGGAAGAGGCCATACATATGTGATTATAGTAATACCCAGTAGGACACCCAAAAAACACCAAACATAAAGCATCAATAGAGTAGTCAAATCATCATCATGAAGATATGTCAATTAGAATATGAGACATAACAATTAGAAAATCCAGATATACTCAATATAGAAACCAAGTCACAAAGAGGTCACAACCATACTTCCAGCCATAGGATTCCACTTGAGTCTTTAAGATAAATATCATCTGGGAGAACTCACTCCATGATCCTGATAACATTGGTGGAACTCATCAGATAGGTTGTGCTCGTTATACCTGGACATGAATAAGTAATCACTAAATATCATAAGATCTTGATGCATAGATAGGGGATCTCTCCCATTACCTATGGGGTATATCAGACCCTACTTAGAATAACGCTCTAAGTATGGGATTGTACGCTCGTGTATAATAGTCATGAAGATTCCTCAAACCCTACCTAGGGAAGAAGAAGAAATGATGGAGGATCCCACACTAGGATGAACGAATGGATAACTGAAACTCTACATGAGACTAATCCTGTAGAGGAGATAACATCCTATGATTAGGACGTGATGTCTAATTGTACCCTCATGGGGAAGGACCAAGGGAAAGTTCCCAACTGATACCATTCCACACTAAAGTGAATGAAAACCTCAAATTACCCTGAAGAAAGTACACGACATGTACTGGGAGTACATGGAATGTCCCACTAAGTCTAAACCTACTTGTGTCCATTCCCATGTTCAAAAATCATGCCCATGTACATTGGTTGTTCCCAAGTACCTATTCGTGTCTGAGTATCCTGGCCATGTTCGAGTACATGGTCATGCATGTGTACTCTGGTCATGCTCATGTGTCTTGTTGTGTTTGTGCCCATGTACCCATATGGTACACATCAGGCCACCAACACCAGGTCACATGTCCTGTGAAATTTTTCTTCATGCATAAACCCTAGTTTTCATAGTTAGGGTCAACCCAATATGTGTTCTTCAGACTACGCATCATTTAATGTGGTATTTTATAGAAATTGGTGGTTCTTCATGCATTCCTAATATCACCATCACCACTACTGAATCCACCATGAAGTATCTATAGAAGTTATATCAGAGTTGACTGAACTCCAATTTTCACCGATAGTTGGATTCTACCCACATCCCCTGCTTAGTAAATCACTCTTCATCGCTTCATCTCACCGGAACGCCAAAACCCACGAACGTGCATCTCCTAATCTAATCCCAAACATTTTTCATTTCCATGCACTGAAAACATGCCCTCTATATTGAACCATAACCCACAGTATCGATCCGTTACACCAAATAATGGTTGTACAATGATCGATTACCAGGTATTGGTTGAACCTCTGGCCAAAGAAAATACTAGCGATGAACATGTGAAGAATAGGGAAAGAGATGCACAAAAATAAACAAGAGGAAAAAACCTCACCCATTTTATGGATTGGCCTCAATCTATTTTTAGTAGAATTATAAACAAATAACAAATCATCAAATAATATTAATTCCCAAATCCTAGGAAGATAAATCAACACCCAAAAAACATGATTGACCCACGAATTAATCTGTTGGTGTAATTGATTCATGTTTGACATGGAATAAACAAATGGGTATTGATCTAATGAAAAACAGATGCCCTACCTCGAGTTGAATCAATCACTAATGAAAAATGGTTGTGCGTCACTATTGTTGGAAAGATCTATGAGTTCCATTGAAACATTGAATTTCAATCAATGATCCGCCATTGATTTTCCAAGAATCCCCCTCCAATGACCCTCTCTCAATCCCTAGAGTTATGCGACTAACCCTATGGATCTTCTATAAGTATGATTTTATAAGAGTGGATTAAGTTTCAATATTAAAATAATATATATATATATATATATATTATTTATGCCCATGACTATGCTTTAATAAAACATTTGATGCTGACAAATTTTATATCGCACCTAGGGTAAAACCCACATTTAAGATTTTATGAGGGTCCCAGATTTTCAATACAAGACTCCATTTAAGAGTTATTCCATTATTTCAAAAAAAAACTACACACAAGTGATATAATATATTTAATATTTTTATTATATCAATACCGAGTCTCCCCAAGTCCCGAAATCCCATGCCAACATAACACCTAGCTCTGAAAATATTATTTAAATTATTCTGATGTTTTACAAGGAAAAAACAGAGTCATTACAATTGGTATGTTTTTAAAAGTATAAAAATTGGTGGTTTATCATGATTTACATTAAATAGTTTAAAGATGTATCTCATCCCATATATTTATTTACCTGAGTATAATTGGTTTATTTTATAATGTCTTCTTTTGAAACACTTGGTGAGATCATATTGAGTTTTCTTTTGTCACACCATGCATATGCCTTTGGGTGTATGTTGGTTTAGTTTATGGTGGGTTTGTTCATTAGTAAGGTGTGAGAGTCTAAAGGTGATGACATGTCACATGGATATAGTTTTTTTATATTCTTATGGAGTTGGTTTAGTTTGTGGTTTTTGGCACCTTTATTTTCCATAAATCAAAACATTTCTTATTGTTGACCTATATTGGAATACCAAAATTCCCTTTATTCACGTGATCTTGTTCTATGGTCTTTCATGGAATAATTGTTCCCAAAGGTATTTTTTCGATGCCCAAGTGTTTATCATCAGCCCATAGGGATTGGGAATGCTCTTTGGACCATGTTAAGACTGAATCAAGTTTTGGATAGTTGGGTAATATTGGTTGGTTTGTGAAAAATAAATATAAATAATATATGATAAGTCAAATAAATATAAAATAATACTTCAGTGTTTAATGAATAAACCAATGCTGATTATATTGGGAGTTAGAGTACATAGAAGTGAGTCAAAATCTACGATAAGGGGAATAATTCTTGATCCCCTAATGGTTGATTTAAATTTTCTCTTCTTTATCAATATCATTTTATGTAATATATATTAGGATATTTGAATTTCTATTATTCTAGTTTTATTTTCCTTTTTTTGGTAATTACATTTCCTTTCATCATTCTCTCTTTAATTGACTTGGATATTATAAGGGGAATCTTTCTCAATCTCATTTCATTGATCTAAGTCTAATATTCAATGTTTTCCATATTCTATTTTCTATATATATCAACTTATGGAATTATTTTATTATATTTTAACCTTTGTTATATGGATTTAAATATTCTTTTATTTCCCCCTATCATTAATTTTTCACAAGTTATGCACTTTTTAAGGGAACTTTTGTCCTCTTTTTAGTGTTCTCTTCCTTTATATAATTTTACTTTGGAATATTTTTTTATGTATTTCTCATTATACTTCTATTATATATTCTCTTATGGTTTTTTATGAGTGTTTAAATACCTATTAATCTTTCTTCCAATTATTACTTCTTAATTCAGGCCTTTTAATGTTGCTAAGGGATTTTCCTCTCGGTTACTCTATCTTCTTTAAATCCTCTTTTCATGGTTTAATTGTTATTGTATGTTTTGTAAAGAAAATACTCTCAACATCCTATAATGACTTTTTTACTAATTATTTTTATTAATATCTCACTCTTCTATTTTATCCTTGTTTATGTTTACTTCTCACATTATATAGGTGATAAGAGGATTCTCTCTTGATTTTTTAATAATTTCTTCTCTTCCTATTTATGATTCTTTTTATTTTTTTATGATATTTTTAGTTTTATATATCCAATAAATTAAACTTAACTTATGATATTTTACCTTTATTATGGGTATTTATATACTATCTACCTTACACTCTCTTTGATTGAATCTTATATGATAAATTAATTTTTATGCAACCCTTGTTCTATAACATGTTCCTTTTCATGGTTTAATCATGTTGTGTCTTATGATTAATATATAGTCATTTTAATTATTTTATTTCCATGTGGTGAGAATATATATATATATATTATGATTTCATGGGTGGACCATAAATTATATATCACTCCAATTCATTTGGTAAATCATATATCTCACAAGATTCTATGTATGGGACATGGATAGTGAATGTATTCCACTATTTTATGATGTATTATAAGAGAACCTTAACATATTCCAATAATATCTTATTATTATGTATATTTCATATTATTATTCCATTTGTCTTCTTATGATTATACATTACATGTTTCTTATGTGATCATTCTAGTTGGATATACCACATCATCTCTGATTTATCTCTTCTTGATATCATACATGTTTTCCTCTTGGTTATTTTGTATCTTAGAATTTCTTTTCTTTATATATTTCCTTAGGATTTCATATATAGTGAGATGTAAATATGAGTTCATAGGAGGATTATTATGGATGCTTAAACAAATTTTTATTTATTTTCATTTAATGAAGTGTAATATATAGCTAATCTCTAAAGACATGAAACACTTGGGTTTTAGGCGTGTGTTTTATTTAAGTTCCTAGCTATGTTTCCGATAAAATAATGAAAAAATTGTGTATGTTAGTTTTTTCTTCATCATATTTATGTCATAGAAATTAATTACTTTTTATTTATTTATTATTATATAATACCAATTGTATAATATGTTATTGTGTATATGTATAAGAATTTAGAAACAATGTTAATGTTAATGGAATGATTTTGATATTTGTGTTTTAATAATATAGAAAGAGTCTCTACATTATAGGAAATAAACACATAGAAAACATTATATCTAGGTATTATATAATTATAAATCATGATATGTTTGTTGAATGTATATCTCATTAGGTAGACAAATGATATCCATTATGTGAGGGTAAAAGTTTTTTCCTTATAGAATTTAAATGACTAATGGTTGTTAAACATGATTTATTATTTATTCCATTTTATAAAATAGTAATCAAATAAATATATGGATGAAAATATTATGAAATGATGATGATATTAAAATAAATATACATTATTCACATGTTAAAGTGTTATATATTTTAAATCATTTTAAGTTTATTCCTCTAGTTATAAATTACATACAACATAATGACATCATATGATATGTGAATTTAAATAAATTTATTAGAAATTTAAAAATATAATTTAAGGGTTATTTTATTTGGTGCATAGTAATGTGAAATGAGAAGGTCAAGATGGGGTGGACCAAGCCCATGCGGGTTTATGCCAATGCTGATTTGAGCTCGTGCGGGTTAGACTGCAAATGTAATGGCCCAGACCATCCATACCGTTACTTTGTGGGAAATCCATGTATTGAGATGTTTGGGGAAAGTACAGTGGTGTTGGAAGAAGGATTGGAGGAGATTTATAGTGTTTTGAAGGAAAAAGGGGAGTTCAAGAGGATGATGGAAAATTCTGGTGATGAGTCATTCTGACAGTGGGCCATTTATGACGGTGGGTCATTCTCGAGGTAGGTCCTTCTGGAGGTAGGTAATTTCTGGGGGTGGATCATTCTAGCGGTAGGTCATTTCTAACAGTAGGTCATTTCTAGATCTAGGTCACCCTGGAGATGGTAGAGAACATTTTTTCTAGTTTTTCCAAAATTTACAGATTTGTCATTTTGATGCCTTTTATGATGAAAAGTTTGTTTAATTCCTTAAGTAATGTTTTTTAGATTCATTTCAAAGGGTATTAATCGTATATTCAATTTCTAAAAAGTCTGGAGACCTTTTAAATGTTTAGAACATGTGGTTTTAATGAGATCAGCCTTTAATGATCAATCTAAACTGTATTTAATTCCACAGGTCTCGGATCTAATCTTTCAAATGTAGAGAACTTTCCTTCATTCTTTTGGTCTTTCATTCTCTTAATATGGTTGGTTACAAATCCATATTCCCTTTGAGTCGTGGAGATCCATTGTTGCAGTTGGATTGAGCTTCCCCAAAGTGGTTTCATCCTATATGTGTACCCCATGTTTTGGTGTAGTGAGTTTGGGAAACGCTTCTTCTTCCATGTAGAAATTCTTTTGTTTTTATTTATGTTTATCATGTGGGATGGTATTATTATTGTTATCTCTTGTGAATATAGTTGAATTAGGATTAATAAACATAAATAAACTATTTTAAATTAAATCAAAATGGTCTGGGGAATGTGAAGCATGATCTTACAGCTTTTTTTGTTGTTGTTTTGATATTGTAAATTGTATGGGATTAATGTCGGCTAAAAATCATGGTCATTGGTGGTCCTTGATTGTGCTGTTATGAGGTGAATTGTGGAATCCATGTTGTGTGATTGTTGACAACACTTAAACCATAATTTTCTAATCATGTACATTTGGGTAATGAATTGGATGCCCAGGATCTTATGGATTGTGTGATAATGCCCATAAATAAATAAGTGGAATTGAATGAAATCCCTTATGCCCAATATAGAAAATGTTATGTGTGTGTGTGTTGTAATATTTTTTTTGGATGGTGTTGTGTATTTTGGTTTGGATATGATGATGTGGTGCATGGGTGGTGGCTATGTTGTGATGGGTGTGGGGGTAGTGGATGTGATATGTAGCAGGGTTGTGATGGTGGTATGGTTGTGCAGTGGGGCTGCGATCGTAGTGGTGGTGCAGGTGTGTAGTGTAACACCACGAGATTTTATGAAATATTTTCTTTTTAATTTCATTAATTTCTTGTGTTGTATGCTACACCAAAAGGAGATTGCACAACACACATCATTGACTTGCCTTTCATTACACACAATCACGACCTTCCTCGATAGCATGTGTAGTACGCAATACCGAGTTTCACTAAACAACGATATGCTGTTAAAATATTATTAAAACTAGCCATTATGAATAGTAATAACCACTTTTTGAAATTTTTTAAATTTTAGTTTTCAAAATGGACTGCATTTTTGAATTCAGAATATCGAAATTATCTTAGGGTGAAATTTTGGTACTTTTCGGATAACTTTCATTTTCTGATGAATAGTGAAAATTACTAAATTTTAATTAAAAACAACCTTTTTATTCGAAATAATTAATAGTGATATATTATTAATTTGAGTGGTTTTAAAGTATATTTAGAATATATTTTTACAATTTAATACAATGTTGGTCATTGGATGTAATTTCACATTTAAACCAGACATAAACAAATGTCAATCTTTTGATAGTTATTATCTCTTAAAAACACGCTATTTGTTTTGACGACGGGATTTAATTTTTAAATTAATTAATGCAACTGATATTTTTTGAATTTGGTAAAATAGACATCATTTTTGAATTCATAATATCAAATATAGCGTAGGCCTAATTTTTGGTATTTTTATGGAAACTTTCATTTTTTGATGAATAGTGAAACAACTAAGTGGTAGTTAAAAAAAATGAATTTTTCATAAAACTTAATTTTACCGCTTCTGTGAGTGGAATTTCAAAAATCCGAGAGACACGGTTGATGTCAGTATGTAAAATGTGGTTCAATGAGATGAAAATAATTTTTGGTGAATAGTAACTTTTTACTTTTTTTACCACGGTTAAAAGTAAATAGGGTAATTAAGGGTACAAATGATATTATTATTACCCTAAAACATGTCCTAATTCTATTGTATAAGTGTAATTCGACGGAAAACAACCTTAGGAATAAAATATGACCATTTAGGCCCACTTGTATTAGATTAGGACATTTATTATTAATTTATTTAAAGAAGGTTTTAAAATAGTTAAAATCAAAGTTTAATAAGAAAATCATTTTTAATATAGGGTTATACATAAGATAAATTCGACTATAAATATTAATTAGAAATATATAAATATTTATTACATAATTATATTTTATTTTTAATTTTTATACATTAAATAATTTAATTTATTTATGACACAAATATGATGCAGTAATTATATTATTATTGAAATATTGACATAATTGATGTTATAAATACCCAAATAAATGTAATTTGAGACATTTTATGAATTACAATAATTTTATAGGTTAATAGGACATGTTATTATTTATTTAATTAACTTTTTTCTAAATAATCATTCTGTTATGATTTTCACAAAAATCAATTACTAAATAGTGTCAAAATTGACATAAAATAGTTTTTAAAACAAATATTATATTATTGATTGTTATTTTATTCCTAAAAATCTAAGGTTCGGCCAAGATACTTATATCATGATAGTTTTATCATTAATGGACCACTTGGGGGTCGCTTGGATGTATATGGTTTGTTTATTAACTATATAATATAAAAAATACAAAGTGACATGGTAAATGTCAATCTAATTAACTAAGAGTTAAAACTAACAGATAAGGTTAATATAATGACCTAAACTTGTCTAAATTCTATTGGATGAGAGTATTTAGACCCATCCCCACATTATCTTCGAAATAAATCAATTTGGAGCTATTTGAAACCGAATTTGGCTTTATAATAAAATAATATTTTTAGTTATTCCAAAGGTGCCCCTCTCCTCCCTTATAAAAGGGCACCTCCTCCCTCTCTTCCTCACACCACTTTGAGCCTTCAAGCTCGGCCAAACCCTTCCAAATTCTCTTCTTCACTTCCCTAGAAACATCCTAGAGGTCCTGGTCTTTTTTAAATACCAATTTTAGTGCCCTAAGAGGAAGAATCAAAGAGGCGCTTCAAAGAAGAGGTAATGTCCGTTACCGATTCTTCCATCTTTATTTATTCTTCCACTTCTTCTTCTTAGGTTGTTTCATTAAGAAGTAATAACATCAGTATCACTCATATACTGATATGTTATTATAAGTATGAAAAAACCTTATTTCACCATCGATCCATCCTACGGAAAACAAAATCACCGCGCGTGCGTACGTACAGAATACCATTTCCACGCCGTGGTGTAATCTATTTTCCACCACCACCTTACTTGGATGGGTATAATGGTGTAAATAATAACTATATATGATTATTGTAAAGTGATATTTATTCTGAAATAGTATACATACACTCCAATACAATTCCACGATCATGAGAATGATATCATCACTCGTGCGTACATACGGACTACCGTCTCCACGACGCGATGAGATTCATTCTCCACGTTAACCATTCATGAATGATTATAAAGTATATATAATATGTAATAATGAAATATATGAAATAATAATGATACTGGATTTATGAGTATATATATGTATGTCATCTACTTAATTCCATTCAACTCAATAAGGAAAAGAAAACAGCGTTCATGCGTACGTACGGTCTACCGTCTCCATGAACGGTGTATTTCTTTCCATTTAATGATCTATTTTATATATATATATATATATTCTGAATATATATTATATATAAATCATGTTTTATATTCTGTAATTAAGTAATCATGATCTAAGTAATCATATGAATAATTAAAAGTCAAAACACAGACGACAAATGAAACGATTTTACCCAAAACGCTCTTTAACATGGAATTTACAAAAGAATGGGTAATATAAAGCCATAAGTGAACCATATATGATATCATAAAAATGAGTATGATTCTGGAATAAGTCAATGACATTATTTAAATCATTAAACAGGAGGTTTGGACACTTAAGAAGCATATCAGACCTAAGGTAAGGGATAAATTTTCAATCTCATTTTTATCCGAGATTGCTTATACGTAAGTATTTACTGGGGTTACGTTTATCATCCATGACCATGTTTTCTAAAAATGATTTCATAAAATTTTTACCATTCTTCCATGGATTTTTAAAGTCATTTTTACCCTTTATTGACTTTTTACCACATTGTATGAATGGAATCTTTCCTTTGGTTACCATATAAGGTACTTTTTGACTTTTCTGACAAAAGTACGAGGAGAATATTATTTTTAACTTATACGGCGTGAATGGATTTTTACGGTTTCATAATGCCTCATTTTCAAGAATCTTACTCTAAAATATTTCATGATTATTTTCAAAAAAACCCTTATCTTTTAAAATTTCATGGAATTTTGGGAAAATAAAATGATTTTAAAGAAGAAAGGATATTTTCCTCAAGAATTCATTTTAAGTGTTTTGTCAAAACTATTTTCCATCTAAGATGAAATTATTTCATATGTGTATGTTTCAAGTAAAATGTCTCTCTGATTTAAATGGTTTCAATTTTCTTATGATGAAATGATATCAATTGTTTATGGATTATGTTATAATGGCATGATGTTTAAGAATCCCATTTTATTTCATGGGTTATGCTGTGATATATGATTTATGATTTTGTGGCACACGAAAGAATGATTTCATTATGAGATGGGTGGGACCTATATCTCCCTCCAATTCATTGGGTAAAGATTTTATATCTCGTGAGATAGACCTGGCTGGAACGATAAGTTAATCCGGTTCAGTGTTACAGGACTGAAACGAGGAGTGAACTCGATTCAGAATGGGACTTTTTCCACTAAGATGGTCTTGGCAGCAATGCCTTGGCTACTATGGAAATCATTACATGTGTTTAATGGATGACACAATTACATGTTTTATTCCCATGCTATTTTATCATTCTTAATGTTTCTTTATGATCTATGCCTTACGTACTTTCATGTTTTATGTCATTGCTCAAGATTTTGATGTTTAAACCTTATGTTCATGTTTTTAAGTTCAAATGTATATAGTATGTTTTATTTTATCCATGCTTACCCTTACTGAGCATTTAATCTCACCCTTTTTATGTTTTCTTTTCCCCAGGATATAAAGAAAGGTTTTAGGTAAGAAAAAAAAATGGGAAGATCTTTATGGGAGATGTTGAAGATCTTTCACCACGATTAGAAGATTTTATTCCGAGTTTCCAAAGACACTAAACTATTATGGTCCTTGTGTGTATATTTTTGTTATGTATTAAGTATTCTGCAAAAGTAATGTAATGTCCATGTACGTTAAGCTTTGGGTCTCTACAGTTGGTATCAGAGGAAAGGTTTAGTCAACCTTTGAAAACTAGGATGTGAAAACGTTAGTGAGATCCCTAGAGATACTTCTAAGGTATGTCTAGAGATGTCCCTAAGGATAAGTATACGTATAAGATATAGTCCTAGAACTACGGTAACGATATTAGAATTTAACCTAAGATGTTAGAAATTGAGGGTGCTCCCCCTTTACTATGTTGTTTTCCCTAGCATGATTTTTTCCTCTCACACTATTCTTTTTGGGTTTTAGAAAATGGCTGGAAACAGGAAGATTCATGATAATGGAGGATATAACGGACAATGGAATGATATTTTTCATGAGAAACCAAATGAAATAGGATTTGGAAGTCCAAACATCGTTATTATGCCTAATCAGCAATCTCATAATATGATCAATAATCTCAACTTTGGTAAGTTTCCCAACTCAGATAATAAGAGAAAGATGGAGTTTCATGATGATCATAGAGGAAAGAAAGTTAAATTTCCCTCATGTAAATCATGTGGGAAGAGGCATTGGGGAGATTGTTTCAAGGGAACTGGAAGATGCTTTGGGTGTGGAAAAGTAGGACACAAAGCCAGTAAGTGCAAAGGAAAAGGTTCAGTTAACACCATGGATGAGGATAATGGTATTGCTACGACATCAACAATGATTTGATGTTTTAAATGTGGAATGTATGGGAATTATTCAAACCAATGCCCTAAGGGAAAATCTCATGAAGAGAATCAGCATGGTCATACGGGTAGTATTTATGTGGATGATGATGAAGAGACTACAAATGAAATATGATATGAAATAAATGATGAAGCTCAGCTAGTGGTTTAAGAAGTTAGTGGAATTATTGTATGTTTATAAAGAATAATGTATGGTACTATGGAATAAAGAATCATCTAAGGATTGTTACACTATTGTTTTTCCTAAAGTATATGAAAGTATATGTTGAATGGTACCAGTAACCATGGAAGGTTATTCAGATATTTTTGGAAAGTAGATGATATGTGCATAATGAAGGGATAAGAAGATAATGAGATGTTTGATTGTATTCATGAGCTCATGACTGATATAAAGAGAAGGTTATATCATAGTTTGAGTATATAGAATTTTTGGATTTTGGTATGTGGAAAGAGTTAACTTTTGACAGCATTCATGTTTTCACTAAGGTTTAATGGATATTCATTTTTCAAGAGAATACATGATTAAGGTATTCACATGATTGGAAGGTGACCAACAAGATAATAGGGGATAAATGATGGTTGGTTGATGACATTTCAAGTAATCGTTTTCTTTATACTATGAGCTTGGACCGAAGTATTTTAGATAAAGATTGGAATGGATTATGTTGGACATAAGATAGTATTGTTTAAGTATAGAAGTTTTTATTCGATGTTATTGATGAGATGTTATAGTAATATAGTTTTAGAAAAAGGACAACCTGCAGGACGGGTGACAGCCCATCGCGTCGGAAAAGGGTGTGGGAATCGAACCCACAACCGAAGTGCGACTGGCCATTATCACCTACCACTGGCCAACATGAAGTCCCTGTTTAGTAGAAATTAGTTTTATTATATTAATTAGTATGATATATGAAGTATAAGTCCATTTTAGGAACCATATATGATTAATCTCACTATAGATGGACTTATTTATTTTTTGATAACTTTTCTAACCTTTTGTTTGAGACATATGGAATGACCCATCATTCTATCACATGATCTGGTAACACATCACGAATGAAAAATTCAACTTCATTTATTTATGATATGAAGTGAAAATTGTCCAAAGAACGACCAACGGTGAGACTATACCAAAATCACGAAAGTATTTCTTCTAATTCCAATTTCATCAACTTTAGGGAAATGATCTTGAAAACCAAAAATGTTGTCCTAGTTCTCTTATATCTAATGAATCAGATGGTACCTTAGATCGTCACAAATTTATGGCTTTGTGATTGTTGGCTTTTCCATAGACATGTTCTCTACCACTCTCCATCAGAACATGATGGTTAGATTTCTCTTCCATATCCATATTTTCACCTATGTGGAAACCCAATGATTAGTTTATTTGCGTAACCGTTACGTTTCATACTTTTGTTTTTAAAGATTGGTTTTGGTATTCCTTTTACTATGTGGGTTTCTATTAAAGAAACTTTCGAGTAGTAAACCATTTATAACCCCGACGAATTTCGAGGGAGAAATTCATTTTAAGGGGGGTAGAATGTAACACCCCAAGATTTTATGAAATATTTTCTTTTTAATTTCATTAATGTCTTGTGTTGTACGCTACACCAAAATGAGATTTCACAACACGCATCATTGACTTGCCTTTCATTACACGCAATCGCGACCTTCCTCGATAGCGTGTGTAGTACGCAATACCGAGTTTCACTAAACAACGATATGCTGTTAAAATATTATTAAAACTAGCCATTATGAATAGTAATAACCACTTTTTGAAATTTTTTAAATTTTAGTTTTCAAAATGGACTTCATTTTTGTATTCGGAATATCGAAATTAGCTTTGGTTGAAATTTTGGTACTTTTTGGATAACTTTCATTTTCTGATGAATAGTGAAAATTACTAAATTTTAATTAAAAACAACCTTTTTAATCAAAATAATTAATAGTGATATATTATTAATTTGAGTGGTTTTAAAGTATATTTAGAATATATTTTTACAATTTAATACAATGTTGGTCATTGGATGTAATTTCACATTTAAACCAGACATAAACAAATGTCAATCTTTTGATAGTTATTATCTCTTAAAAACACACTATTTGTTTTGACGACGGGGTTTAATTTTTAAATTAATTAATGCAACTGATATTTTTTGAATTTGTTAAAATAGACATCATTTTTGAATTCATAATATCAAATATAGATTAGGCCTAATTTTTGGTATTTTTATGGAAACTTTCATTTTTTGATGAATAGTGAAACCACTAAGTGGTAGTTAAAAAAATGAATTTTTCATAAAACTTAATTTTACCGCTTCTGTGAGTGGAATTTCAAAACTCCGAGAGACACGGTTGATGTCAGTAAGTAAAATGTGGTTCAATGAGATGAAAATAATTTTTGGTGAATAGTAAATTTTTACTTTTTTTTACCACGGTTAAAAGTAAATAGGGTAATTAAGGGTACAAATGATATTATTATTACCCTAACACATGTCTTAATTCTATTGGATAAGTGTAATTCGACGGAAAAAAACCTTAGGAATAAAATATGACCATTTAGGCCCACTTGGATTAGATTAGGACATTTATTATTAATTTATTTAAAGAAGGTTTAAAATAGTTAAAAACAAAGTTTAATAAGAAAATCATTTTTAATATAGGGTATTACATAAGATAAATTAGACTATAAATATTCATTAGAAATCTAAAAATATTTCCTACATAATTATATTTTATTTGTAATTTTTAGACATTAAATAATTTAATTTATTTATGACACAAAGATGATGCAATAATTATCTTATTAATGAAATATTGACATAATTGATGTTATAAATACCCAAATAAATGTAATTTGAGACTTTTTTTGAATTACAATAATTTTATAGGTTAATTGGACATGTTAGTATTGATTTAATTAGATTTTTTAGAAATAATTATTCTTTTATGATTTTCACAAAAATCAATTACTAAATAGTCTCAAAATTGACATAAAATAGTTTTTAAAACAAATATTATATTATTGATTGTTATTTTATTCCTAAAAATCTAAGGTTCAGCCAAGATAATTATATCATGATAGGTGTATCATTAATGGAATACTTGGGGGTATCTTGGATGTATATGGTACGTTTATTAACTATATAATATAAAAAATACAAAGTGACATGGTAAATGTCAATCTAATTAACTAATAGTTAAAACTAAAAGATAAGGTTAATATAATGACCTAAACTTGTCTAAATTATATTGGATGAGATTATTTAGACCCATCCCCACCTTATCTTCGAAATAAATCAATTTGGAGCTATTTAAAACCGAATTTGGCTTTATAATAAAATAATTTTTTTAGTTATTCCAAAGGTGCCCCTCTCCTCCCTTATAAAAGGGCACCTCCTCCCTCTTTTCCTCACACCACTTTGAGCCTTCAAGATCGTCCAAACCCTGAAAAATTCTCTTCTTCACTTCTTTAGAAACATCCTAGAGGTCCTGGTCTTCTTCAAAGACCAATTTTAGTGCCCTAAGAGGAAGACTCAAAGAGGCGCTTCAAAGAAGAGGTAATGTCCGTTACCGATTCTTTCATCTTTTTTTATTCTTCCACTTCTTCTTCTTAGGTTGTTTCATTATGAAGTAATAACATCAGTATCACTCATATACTGATATGATATTATAAGTATGAAACAGCCTTATTTCACCATCTATCCATCCTACGGAAAACGAAATCACCACGCGTGCGTACGTACAGAATACCGTCTCCACGCCGTGGTGTAATCTATTTTCCACCACCACCTTACTTGGATGGGTATAATGGTGTACATAATAACTATATATAATTATTGTAAAGTGATATTGATTCTTAAATAGTATACATACACTCCAATACAATTCCACGATCATGAGAACGATATAATCGCTCGTGCGTACGTACGGACTACCGTCTCCACGACGCGATGAGATTCATTCTCCACGTTAACCATTCATGAATGATTATAAAGTATATATAATATTTAATCATGAAATATATGACATAATAATGATACTGGTTTTATGTGTATATATATGTATGTCATCTACTTAATTCCATTCAGCTCAATAAGGAAAAGAAAACAGCGTTCATGCGTACGTACGGTCTAACGTCTCCATGAACGACGTCTTTCTTTCCATTTACTGATCTATTATATATATATATATATTCTGAATATATATTATATATAAATCATGTTTTATATTCTGGAATTAAGTAAT
This sequence comes from Viscum album, assembly GCA_963277665.1. Classification (NCBI taxonomy): domain Eukaryota; kingdom Viridiplantae; phylum Streptophyta; class Magnoliopsida; order Santalales; family Viscaceae; genus Viscum; species Viscum album. Next base: position 846,259,577 of record OY728121.1, on the reverse strand, counting down.
CATGATCTAAGTAATCATATGAATAATTACAAGTCAAAACACGGACGAAAAATGAAACGATTTTACCCAAAACGCTCTTTAACATGGAATTTACAAAAGAATGGGTGATATAAAGCCATAAGTGAACCATATATGATATCATAACAATGAGTATGATTTTGTAATAAGTCAATGACATTATTTAAATCATTATACAGGAGGTTCGGACACTTACGAAGCATATCGGAACTAAGGTAAGGGATAAATTTTCAATCTCATTTTTATCCGAGATTGCTTATACGTAAGTATTTACTGGGGTTACGTTTATCATCCATGACCATGTTTTCTAAAAGTGCTTTCATAAAATTTTTACCATTCTTCCATGGATGTTTAAATTCATTTTTACCCTTTATTGACTTTTTACCACATTGTATGAATGGAATCTTTCCTTTGGTTACCATATAAGGTACTTTTTGACTTTTCTGACAAAAGTACGAGGAGAATGTTATTTTTAACTTATACGGCGTGAACGGATTTTTACGGTTTCATAACGCCTCATTTTCAAGAATCTTACTCTACAAGATTGCATGATTATTTTCAACAAAACCCTTATCTTTTAAAATTTCATGGAATTTTGTGAAAAGAAAATGGTTTTAAAGAAGAAAGGATATTTTCCTCAAGAATTCATTTCAAGTGTTTTTTCAAAACTATTTTCCATCTAAGATGACATTATTTCATATGTGTATGTTTCAAGTAAAATGTCTTTATGATTTAAATGGTTTCAATTTTCTTATGATGAAATGATATCAATTGTTTATGGATTATGTTATGATGGCATGATGTTTAAGAATCCAATTTTATTTCATGGGTTATTCTATGATATATGATTTATGATTTTGTGGCACACGAATGAATGATTTAATTATGAGATGGGTGGGACCTATATCTCCATCCAATGCATTGGGTAAAGATTTTATATCTCATGAGATAGACATGGCTGGAATGGTAAGTTAATCTAGTTCAGTGTTACAGGACTGAAACGAGGAGTGAACTCGATTCAGAATGGGACTTTGTCCACTAAGATGGTCTTGGCAGCAATGCCTTGGATACTATGGAAATCATTACATGGGTTTAATGGATGCCACAATTACATGTTTTATTCCCATGCTATTTTATCATTCTTAATGTTTCTTTATGATCTATGCCTTACGTACTTCCATGTTTTATGTCATTGCTCAAGCATTTGATGTTTAAACATTATGTTCATGTTTTTAAGTTCAAATGTATAGAGTATGTTTTATTTTATCCATGTTTACCCTTACTGAGCATTTGAGCTCACCCTTTTTATGTTTTCTTTTCCCCAGGATATAAAGAAAGGTTTTAGGTAAGAAAAAAAAGGGGAAGATCTTTATGGGATATGTTGAAGATCTTTCACCACGATTAGAAGATTTTATTCCGAGTTTCCAAAGACACTAAACTATTGCGGTCCTTGTGTGTCTATTTTTTTTATGTATTAAGTATTCCGAAAAAGTAATGTAATGTCCATGTACGTCAAGCTTCAGGTCTCTACATGTAGTGGGGATATGATGGTGGTTGGTTAGGCTAGTTGTCTATGTATTAATGGAATTAAATGCATGATAATGATATAATATGGGATTCTAACAAATGTTGAATACATAAATTAAAGGTGATTGTATTAATGAAATGGGTTGGTAACAGAAAATCTATAAAATGGATTAATGAGAATTAAAAACTGAAATATGAACTGTGGCTTGTGTTTTACTTATGGGGGGTTGTGAATATAGTTTTGGAAGGGGAAATAGAGGTTCTTGTGAGATGTTTTGTGCCTTGTAAACCCTTAGGATGGAGCTTGCATGTTGTAACTCTATAAGTATATGTATATGATTTTGATTTCTATATGCACCCCACCCTCATCGAGCACTATGTGTCGACACCCACATAGTCACACGAAGGGTGTTTTTTCCAACATCCAGGTGGAAGGATGGATGGTTGGTTACTCACTCTTCCCCGATCCATATTCTAGGAGATGAGAAGGACATGCATGGGTTGTGATGGTTAGAAGTCAAAAGTACCATTGTCGAGTTTTCATGTGATGAGATGTGATGTCCTATGTGTGTATGGATGAGATGGCTTATGGTGGGGGTCACGCGTGGTGGGATTAGGGAATGAGTTTGATGTACTTCACATTAATGATACCCTACTAACCTGGTTATGATATGTGATGTGATGTGATGTCCCAGGTGTCTATGGGAAATATGTGATGTGATGTTATGTGATGTACTGTGATGTTATTCAGAAGAGGTGGGAGCATCGAGATGTACAACATTGGGGTGTGAGATTGGAAAATCAATGGGAATGTAGTACAGGTTACCCTTCATCGATATGGTTCATATTATATTATTATAATTATATTCATTATTTGGTGAGAAATCCTTGGTAAGGTTGGGGTTTTGGTTAGTACACTTGTATAGGTGTTGTTTGGTTCTGCCGTTTTTCTCACAAGTGCACTAATATGCTCTTTTCACATGTGTACGAGATAATTTGGTTTTCCTATTGAGTATACCTGTATTCTCACCCTATGTATATAATTTTTTTTCATGTTTCCTAGAGGACTTCATGACATTTGTTGGACATTACTAGCTCAAACCTTTGGAGATTTGTTTCACTATTATAGCTATGTTTCTTTGGGTATTTACTCTAGAGGATTTTTGATGTATCCGTTTTATTTATACATGCATTGTGGGATGGTTTGGTTTTATTCTTTATTATGTCATGGAGTTTATTGTGTATGATTCATATTATCTCCCAATACTTCATTACTATAGAGGCTAATGTCTCCCATACATGATATTTTTATACCCTTAGTGCTAGTCTCCAACCTGATTCCTACTGAAGGTGGGACTCGGGAGGTCATTGTCTATCTCCACTCATTGTAGTATCTTTGGAGGGAGGGGTTTGTGATAGAGTGGTATCATAGATAATAGTTTAGTGATAGGATGGATTTCATAGTTAGGAATAGTGAGGATTGCATAGATTAGTATGGTAAAGGTGTCAATTGACCTTGGTGAGTGACATAATCTAGGGAGACTAGATAGGACATGGGATTTTAGGGGCCCCCATGATCCAATGCACATACTCTGAGCTTATTGAAAAACCAAGTGTTGTGGACATGTTTATAAGGTAAAGACCTAGGAGAGGTACATGCATCATGATGACTTGTATTATTATTTTAATTAGGTTTTTTTGGGAAGGTTATAATGAATAAAGTGAATTAAAATGAATCAAAATAAAATTTCATACTACCATCCTTAGGAATCATTGTTTCTCTTTCATATATGGCTCCTGGTCATTGTCCTCATGGGGCTCAGGCAGTGGAGGATCAGTAGGCTGGCCCAGTTGATCGCTGGAGGGTTGATCTGGTTGATGATGATTATCAATGATAGAGGATGTTGTGAGATTTTTATTTTTAGGATTTTTGGAAGTTTGAGGGAAGCATTTATGATGTGGAGATAGAGGGCTAGCTAAAGGATATGGAGATCACTTTCGATTTGATTCGGGCCCTAACAAATTATCGGGTCCCCTTGGAAGTTAGTCAGGTGCAAGGAGTTACATGTCAGTGGTGGATTTTGTACCTTGGTGAGTAGAATGAGGTATATGTTTCATGGTTCAAATTCCAAAAGGAGTTTCGACTAGGGTTCCTTTCATCGATCATGAAGATTATAAAGAGGGAGGTGCTACTTTCCCTTCAGCAAGGGAGTATGTATATGTGGGAGCTTGGGATCAAGTTTAAGGGCCTTCTACACTTTTCCCTAGATATTTTCCTAGATGAGGAGTCCTAGGGGAGGTGTCTTGAGGAGTCACTCCATCCTTCGATCCAGTATGCAGTTACTCCTTTTACGTTTTCAACATATCTAGAGGTTTAAAATAAGGAAAATTTGATTGAGTGGATGCACTCATGAGGAGGATTACTGTGAGAGGGGAACCAGCACGGTTCCTTGAGGAGTATAGTTGTTAGTGGTAGGTCTCAAGCATTAGGGTCTTCGAGGTTTTGACCAGTAGGGATTCATCCTCATCAGCTTCCCTTCTAGCTATTTGGGGCCAATGGTTTCCTTACTCTTCTTCGGGAATTCATACCAGTGTGTTTTGTCTATGGGCTTCATAGTTATCATCGGGATTAGTGTCCAGTGGCTTCTCGAGCTTAGTTTGATAGAGGTGGACAAGTTCAATGTCACCCTCAATAGCATTTACCTGTGAGTTCATTATAGCAAGAGAGGCAACAATCTTACACTCTATCAATAGTAGATGTGGTAGGTGTAGGTCAACCTCAGGATGTACCTCACCCTCAGGGACCTCAACTCGAGTGTGGGCAGGGTGGTGGCTGTCATCAGAGAGGCAGAGGAGTTCGATGTGGATAGTTTCAGGCAGTGGAGGTAGTATCATCAGAGGGGCTAGAGATTGTTCAAGGTTTTCTCAGTTTATCGTGTACCCTTGTTTGTGAATTTTTTATTAGTGAGCTTTGCACTCCTTTGTTGGACCCTCTTGAGTCAATTCTTTGGGACTAAATGTATAGAGGCTTACCATTCCCCTGGTATTGACTATGCCAGTTAGAATCCATGCCATCTTGTTTGATGTATTCCAAGGATGTGCACTGATGATGGGGACACATCAATCATGTGTTAATCTTTTCTTACTTTATGTGCAGCCATACGATGCCATATTCTAAATCTACTGGTTTATTCTATGTGTTCTATTATCGATTTCTTCCATAGAAGAGTCATTTTCATATATGTAGATGGTCAACGTGTGTTTTTCATCGGTGAGAGGGGTTTCCAGGTGAGCAGTCGGCATTTGGAGCCCCTTTTTTCTTTGGTGTATGAGTTTTCTATGGAATCAGTAGACATAGGGACAGAGTAGGATCCTATGGTTGTTAGGGATGTCTTGAATGTTTTCCCTAAGGAGGTTGTGACATTACCCCTCGACGAGATGTTGAATTTGGGATAGACTTTAATTTTGGTGCTTATCTGATTTTGATGGCTCTCTATCAGATGGTGCCTTCTAAGTTGTGGGAGTTGAGGATTCAGATGGATGATCAGGTATGTAGGGGTTTCATCTGACCTAGTGTATCACCATAGGGTGCTCCACTGTTGTTCTCTAAGAAGGAGGGTGATAGTTTGAGGTTGTGCATATACTACTAGAGGTTAAACCATGTGACAATCAATAATCTCTATCCTCTTTCAAGGATTGATGATCTTTTCGTCTAGTTGAGGGGAGCTAGTTGGTTCTCCAATATTGATATGTGCTCTGTATATCACCAGTTAAGGGTAAAGGATGGAGATATCCATAAGATTTCCATCATATGCAAGAATGTGAACTTTGAGTTCGTGGTCATTTCTTTTGGTGTTATGAATGCACCAGTTGTGTTAATGGGGGACTCTATGTTCCATGAGTCCCAGGAACAGTTTTTTGTCATATTCATCGATGACATCTTGATCTACTCAAGGTTAGAAGAGGATCATGCTGAGCATCTCAGACCTGTTTTACAAGTTCTCTGTCACCACCATCTCTATGGAATGTTGTCCAAGTGTAATTTTTGTACATGAGAGGTTCATTTCACCAAAAATTTGGTGTCTTAGTAGGGTGTGATAGTGGACCCATCGAAGGTCGAAACAGTTGTTTCATGGGAAGCACCCAAGAATGTGGTAGTGGTTCGTAGCTTCCTTGGTCTCATAGGATATTATCGTAGGTTTATGTATTATTTCCCTCGAGTTACAGCCCCATTAACATAATTGACCAGGAAGGACCAAACTTTTGTTTGTACTAATCAATGTCAGGCAGTGTTCGGTTACCTGAAGTGAAATTTGGTTAGTGCTCTAGTGCTTCTATTGCCTAAAGAGGGTGTGATGTTCATGGTTTTCTGTGACGCATCCCATCTGAGCTAGGGATTCATCTTAATGTAGAAGAAGTTAGTGATCCATTATGGTTCTAGGAAGTTATTCCCTCATGAGCATAACTATGTCACCCATGATCTAGATCTAGAAACAGTTGTGTTTGTGCTGAAGTTGTGGGGACATTACCTCATTGGGTGGGTGGGGGGGCTTTGTGGTCTTCACGGATCAAAAGAGTTTAAGGTATGTCTTTTCTTAGCATGATCTGAATTTGTGATATCAGAGGTGGATGAAGTTTCTTCAGGGCTATGATTTTGATATCTCCTACACCTTAGGAAAGGGGAATGTTGTGGCCTATGATTTGAGTAGAAAGTCACATAATGATGTTGTTTGGGAGCCTGTAGATTCTTGTAGAGTGGTGGAAGAGTTAGAAGCCCTGCACTTAGATGCAACAATGGATGATGATAGAGGATGTTTGTTTCAGATAACAGTGCTAACTTCTCTGATGAAGCAGGTGGAGGAGTCTCAGTGGGGAGACTCATAGGTAGAGTTTATATGCGATCGTGTTTTCCATGGTGATGCTTGAGAGGGATGGTCAGAGAATGGCCAGAATTGGATGGTCTTTCGAGGGAGGTTGTTTGTTCCAATAGCGATGCATGAGGGATTCCATCACGATTTTCATATATATACTTTATCGGTACACCCAAGAGTTTATAAGATGTACCATGTCTTGAGGACACAATTTTTGGTAGCTCGGGATGAAATGGTAAGTGTCAGATTTTGTAGTTTGGTGTATGGTTTTCCAGTAGTTAAAGGCCAAACATCATGTTCCTGGAGGTTTGATGCAACCCTTGGATGTTCCCGAGTGAAAATGGGATGACATATTAATGGATTTTATTAGAGGGTTATCCCGATCTCAGGGAGGTTGTGATGTTATTGGGATAATTGTGGATCAGTTGACAAAATTGGCTCACTTTTTCATGATCAAGGAGTCAGGAATAGTGGATGGTTAGGCAAAAATGTGTGTATATGATGTGGTGCGGTTGCACAAAGTCTCAAGGTCAATTATATTGGATTGGGACACACGTTTTACCATGAGAGTCTGGAGGGGATTATAGCATGCATTGGGAACTTATTTATGCCTCAACATTACTTTCCACCCTTAGACCAACTGGAAAACAAAACAGACTAACCAGACATTGGAGGATATGTTGAGGGCGTGCATCTTGGACTTCGGTGGATCGTGGGCATGACACCTGACCTTGGTTGAGTTTTCTTATAATAATAACTATCACTCATCCATTGGAATGGCCCCATTTGAGGCTTTATACCGGCAACCATTTCATTCTCCTTTATGTTGGGAAGAGGTTGGGGAGTCGGTAGTTATTGGACCCGATGTGGTGCAGAGCACTATAGAGAAGGTTCTATTGGTTCAAGAGATGATGAAATTAGAATAAGATCAACAAAAGACTTATGAATATCCCATGAATAGGTCCTTGTATTTTGAGGTTGGGTACTACATTCTCTTTAAGGTTTCCCCACGATGTGGGCATCGGAGGTTCGGTAAAGGGAGTAAGCTCTCGCCTCGATTTGTTGGGCCCTTTGAGGTGTTGGGCATGTTGGCAGGGTGGATTACCAGTTGGAACTTCCACCTAGACTATACCAGATCCATGATGTCTTCCACATATCTCAAATATGTCAGTATCTTCATGATGACTCTCATGTCATTGATTGGGGAGAGTTCGATATCAAAGATGATGAAACATTTGTGGAGCAGCCAGTGGAGATCCAAGACCGTCGAGAGAAGGTGCTGCAAGGATGAATCATTCCCCTGGTTCATGTGTTATGGAGGCATGGTGGCCTGGATGAGTGTACTTGGGATCATGAGGCACAGATATGTGCCCAGTACCCAGAGTTTTTTTGAGTTTTTCCTTGCTCTATTTTTCTTTATAATGTGTTGTTTGGACATTGGTGTTTTATAATATATGTTGTTTTCCCCTTGATGTGATGTGTGATGTGTGATGTGTGGAGTGTGATGTGTGATAGAGTTTTGACATGTGAAAAGGGAAGACTTGACTTTGAATCAAGATGCATTATACTACGATGTGATTAAACCCATCCGGGCGAGACAATGTCACCTATAGAGGATAGTATAATGACATGGAGGATGGAATTCCCTAATTCCTATGTTCAGGGCAGTACAATTTTGTTCAGCTGTTTTGGGGTTTTGGGTTAGTAGGTTCAGGTTTGGTTGGTGTTAATGCTTTAGATGTAATAAGATCCTTGAGAGGTATCTCAAGGGATTGTTTTTCGGACCCTTTCTCTCCTTCATTTCGGGTTGGTTTTGAATTTTTGAGGGCGAGAATAGTTTGAGAGGTATATGATGTAACGACCCGGACCTTACGACTCATTAATTTGTGGGAAATCTAGTGGTTGATGTGCCCAAGGAAAGTCTAGATGTGTTTGGATAAGGGAGGAGTTTTTAGGTATTTTGGAAGAAAAATGGGAGTTTTAGGGGATGGTGAAAAATTCTAACGGCAAGTCATTTGGACGGTAGGTTTTTTTTCTGGTGGTAGGTCATTTCTAGAAGGAGGTCATTCTCGCTGTAGGTCATTTCTGGAAATAGGTTATTTCTGGATGATAGGTCACCCTAACAGTGGCACTAAACATAGTTTCCAGTTTTTCCAAAATCTACATATTTTTTATTTTGACATCTTTAATGACAAAAAATGGGGTTAAAGCCTTAATTAATAGTTTTTAAAGTAGTTCCAAAGAATATTAATCATATCTTAAATTTCTACAAAGTATGGAGACCTTATAAATGTTTAAAACACATGGTTTTGATGATATTCTCGTTTAATGGTCAATCTAAACCATATATAATCCCATAGGTCTTGAATATAATGTTTCAAAAGCAGAGAACTTTCATTCTTTCTTTCAGTCTTTCTTTCTCCTGAGATGGGTGGTTCCACATCCTTCTTCCCTTGGAGTCATATAGCCTTATTGCTACAGTTGGACCGATCTTCCCTGAAGAGGTTTCCTTCTGTACACGCACCCCTTGTTTTGGTGCAGTAAGTTTGGGAACAACTTCTTCTTCCAGGTATAAATTTATTCATTTCTCTTTATGTGTATCATGTGGGATGGGCTTATTATTGTTATCTCTTATGAATAAGGTTGAATTTGAATTAATAAAGATAAATTAACTGGTTTAAATTAAATCAATATGGGAAGGGGAATATGAAGCATGATCTTATATCTTTGTTGTTTTTTTGATATTATCAATTGTATGGGCTCAATGTTGACTGAAAATCAGGATTTTTGGGGGTCCTTGTTTACACTGCTATGAGGTGAACTGTGGGATGCATGTTGTCTGATTTTTGAAAACACTTAAACCATAATTGGATAATCATGTACATTTGGGTAATGAATTGGATGCCCAGGATCTTATGGCTTGTGTGATAACACTCATAAATAAATAAGTGGAATTGAATCAAAGCCCTTATGCCCAATCTGGAGAATGTTATGTGTGTGTTGTAATATGTTTGTGGATGGTGTTTTGTTGTGGTTTGGCTATGATGATGTGGTGCATTGGTGGTGGCTATGTTGTGATGGGTGTGGGGGAAGTGGATGTGATATGCAGCTAGGTTGTGATGGTGGTGTGCTTGTGTAGAAGGGTTGTGATTGAAGTGGTGGTGCAGTTGTGCATCGTGGCTGCAATGGTGGTTGGTTACGCTAGTTTCCTGGGTAGTGATGGAATTAAATGAATGATGATGATATAAGATGGGATGCATCGACTGTTGAATACATAAATTAAAGGTGATTGTCTCAATGAAATTGGTTGGTAATGGAAAATCTATAAAATGAATTAATGAGAATTAAAAATTGAAATATGAATTTGGGCTTGTGTTATGCTTATGGGGAGTTGTGATTTTAGCTTTGGCAGTAGAAATGGGGTTCTTGTGAGTTGTTTTGTGCCTTGTGACCACTTAGGATGAGGCTTTGTGTTGTAACTCTATATGTATATACCATGTATATTCTTTTGATTTCTATAGGAACCTCACCCTCATCGAGTATTATGTTCTGACACCCACATAGTCATGAGGGGGGTGTTTTTCCCAACATCTCAATGGGGGGATGGATGAATGACTACCCGCACTTCCCCACTTCCTCTTCCATGATATGAGAAAGACATGCATGGGTTTTGATGACCAGAAGTCAAAAGTGTTGTTGTTGAGTTGTGATGTGATGAGATATGAGGGCTCAGGCGTGTTCGGGTGAGATGAGGTGAGATGGCTTATAGAGGGGGTCATACATAGTAGGAGGGAACAAGGTTGATGTATTTCACATTCACGATACCCTACTACCCTTGATATTAGATGTGATGTGATGGCCTAGGTGTCTGCAGGTAGGATGTGATGTGATGTTATCCAGAAGAGGTGGGATCACCAGGACGTATGACGTTGGGGTGTGAGAGCGTAAAATCAATGGGAAAGCGATGCAGGGTACCCTTCATCGATATAATTCATATTATATTATTATACATGGATGCGTAATTTGGTGAGCGAGCCTTGGTGAGGTTGGGGTTTTGATTAGTAAACCAGCATATGTGTTGTTTGGTTCAGTTGTTTTTCTCACTGGTGCATTAGTATTATATTTTCACATGTGCACGAGAGGCTTTAGTTTTCCAAATGAGTATACTTGTATTCTCACCCTATGTATATTAAATTGTTTTCAGGTTTTTAGGAGGACTTCGTGAACTGTATTGGACATTACTAGCTCAGACTTTTGGACAATTGTTATGTCGCTGTTCTAGCTTTGTTTCTTTGAGTATTTACTTTTGTATGTATAATTTTTATTTAAACATGCATTGTGGGATGGTTTGGTTTTATTTTATATAATGTTATGAAGTTTATTGTGAATGATTCATCCCAATCCTACATTATTATAGAGGGTAATTTCTCCCATACATGAGATTTTTATACCCTCGGTGCTAGTCATCAACCCGAAGCCTACTGGAGGTGAGACTTGAGGGTCATTATTTTTCTCATCTCATTACAATATCTTTTGAAGGAGGGGGTCGTGACAGTAAAAGGTCACCTAAAATGTGAACAAAAAATATTCAATTCTCCCACCCCGCATAATCCTGTGGGTAGCATACAGGCTTACCCGCATTTTAAAAAATTAAATTTTTTAAGTATAGTCATTTAAATATTGTGTTTTTTATGCTTCCATGGGACATCTTCACTGCACATGTACACACATGCATCCAAGTATTGATTGGGACATAGATCTTCTATGTCATTGATGAGTGGCGTGCACATACACATGCAGGGCGTACCTTCAATGTATCATGTTCATGGATGGTGCACAGATGGAGGATGACGACCCGTGTCAAGCAGGTGCGGATGTGTGACAACTGGGCAAGTTTCTTCACCAAGATTGCTGCCACATGGATGGTGCACAGATATCGTGCAGTTGTAGGGGCAGTGAAGCAACAAGGACAAATTAAGTGGCACATATAGACAAAGTGGTGGGGATAGAGGTCTTTTCAATTGGTGAGTAGAGACGAGAACAGTTACGCGACATAAATGGGATGAATTTGAATCAGCACAAGTTCTTTGTGGAATGACGGTACAAACAAAGCCCATGCGAAATAGTTGTGACATAAATGAATAAATTTTATTTGAATCAGAACAGGTTCTTCAGGACCTTCGAAATTTTTTCACTTGATCTCTTCATCAGCGGTTTATCATTTTAGAATAATTTTGAGATACGCAAAACCCATCCACATAAAAGAAAAATATGGATTTTATATACATTCCTTTAAATAAATTTAATTGGATAAAATATAGTGGAAGCCCAATTCACACCCTACAAAATTTATTAATAGAAAATTGGGGTACAATGGTGCAATGAAAGTTCATGAACATAAAATTCATTGAAAACAAATAGAATTTAAGGAAATTGAACTCTAAATTATTAGTACTTCATTAATCCAAAAATTCTATGCTATAATTCTCCACTAAAAGAACATAAAAGATTATCATTATCAATGAAAAAACTTCCATCTTCAAGATCCTTAATAAGTTAAATACAGTGTTGTATCACTCAACATCCTACAAAACTAAGGGTTCAAGAGAAGGAAATTCAATGTGAAAATCCGGAGTCATACATTTCAAGAAAAGAATAAAGCTTAGAAACAGCAAGCACTAACCCCACCTTTTCACTAAATCCATAATATAATAACTAATCATGAATAATTCAAACTACCATCATCCATGAATAATTCAAATCACCAATCTCCACTGGTCAGTTTCCATCCAAGTTCCTAGAATATGTCTTGGTTCATAAAAGATATATAATCAACCACTTACCTTAAAATATCCAATATCGTATCAAGATTCATTATTCTGTTATTAATCATCATTGTCGATCCCATTTATTGATGAGTCTAAAGAAACTACTGCAACAAATGATCACAACTATACATCCTTTAACATAGAACCTGGAAAAAAATAGAAAAGATGACTATATGGTACAGAACACACAATCCAAACATGGGAGATTTATATCAGTAAGTGAAGAGAAAACAAACCAAATAACATCTTAAACCCATGAACCCATAAGGATCAATGCATGATCCAAAAATAAATCATATTTAGGGAATTTTGGAAAAATCAATATTGGGATCACTATCAAACTCTATTTCAATCATAGACATCATTAGTTCCCTAATTTAAAGGTAGTCATCCACACTTGAAATGGAAAGAAACATAAGAATAAATAATAGTTGATAAAAAAATACAATTTGAATCACAAATAAATAGTTGAATAAAGGAATTTAATTTTTATAAGTCTATTAAATTTTCCTTTTTCATTATGCACTAATGTTCATCGAACTTCTTTTTAAGATCATCTGTAGTTTATCTGTCTCTGCTGCATATAGTGGTGTCATCGTCTCCTGTATCAAATATTTCTTAATTGATTTCATTTTATAAATGTATCTTAAAATAATATTATAAGTAAAATGTGAGACAAACTTCATAGACTAAAATGAGAAATAATTGAAAGCATTGAAAATGAACAGGTATTTTACTAATGCATAGTCATATAAGATGTTTATATTCGGAATAATTGAAAGATGTGGAATCTTGAATACAATTTGAGGCTGGGAATTTTCTAGAAAAGTAATTCAATGTAAGATCAATGGTCTTTTGGTGAAAAATTAGGATCAATGAGGTGGAAGATGCATCAGGAGTGTACATGGGGAATCCTATAGGTACACATACACTGTGTTGGAGATATGACAATTATGGATGAAATTCAGTTCACTCAGGGTTTAGGAGTGGTATGGTGTAGGGGGAATCCTATAGGTGTGTCTCTTGGAACCATCTAAGTAATTTTAAAGCCCTGCCAAAATCAAAGGTCTTCTTATTACATGAGAAATTAGGAATTAATTTTTTACAATTTACTTTTGGGATTTCATATATAATCATTGAATTAAACATATCATAATACACATACCACTGTTGTAAAACCCAAAAAAATCTTTGGGAATAACTACATAGACCTAAAATGTAAGAACCTGGGTTTTGAGCCTGTAAGACTTTGAAATTTTCTTGATGTTATTTCAGAGCAGGGCATTCAGACGGCGTGTGATTCCGAGCCCCGGTGTGGCCAGAATTAAATTTTAAATGCGTTCACACCAGATACAACAAATAAAAAAGAATAACTCTTAAACGGTTTCTAAAATGGGAAAACTGAGGACACCGTTGAGTCCGGAGTGTACTTTTTACCCTAGGGGGTGTAACTTTAGCGGGCAAGGCCCTTTAGTGGAAAACGCCACCAGGGGCGTTTTTGTAATTTAGCAACCTCGGGCGTGAACTTTATAAATTCTGAATGGAGACTCGGATTAAAATTCCAAGACCACCGTTGCTCTTAGAATGTGGATTTTACCCTAAGAGTGTCTTAACCTCGACCCCATCGAGAGTTCGGGTATGGGCCTACTGGTGGGCATTTAAGTGTTAATTTTTTTGTTACATTTCCCTACTTAAACACATCCACCCCTCCCCCTTCTACCCCCTTGCACTCTCCCTGGCGGAAGCTCTCCCAAAAAAGGATATACCTCGTCAAGCTCCTCTCCCCACATCTCCAAGGTGGTTGCGGCTCCGGCGGATCGTTTGTGAAGCGACGGGCTACGCCCAGCAAGGTAGGTTCGCTGCGTTCCGTTTTTAATTTCTGCATCTACTTTGAACTCAATTTTTTATTGCGTTGAAATGCTGTTAATTTGTCGAGTGAAGGCCATATATGTGTAGGTTCGATCCAAGCTTCCCAACGCTCTTTTCGGATAAAAATATTAGTCTTGGGGCATCCGGGGTGGCCTCGTGAATTTTTCCGGCCAAAAACCCCTATTTTCCGGTGGTTCCAGGGTGGTCTGGCGGCTCCGCACGGCAGTCTGCTGAGTCCAGGCGGCGGTCCGGCGAGTCCCGATGGCGGCGGCAGCGGCTCCTCAGGCGGTTCGGGATGGTGGCGGAGGCATCTCCCCAGGTGGTCCAGGACGGCGGGTGAGTGGTAGTGGGAGGCGACAGCGGCGGTGCATGTGGGAGCCCAGGGGCATGGGTCAGCTGACTTTGTCGGTCGGCGAGCAGTGGGAGATCGGGGTCTTCGTGACCCCGGGTGTGGACCGGGACCCGCTAAATGCGGGTCCCGTGGAAAAAAAGTCGGACCGACTTAAGCTGGTTCGGGTGAGGTGGTGCGGCCTGCGTGGTGAACCGCGGGCCGGATTGGACCCGGCGGTCCGGGCGGCTGAGCCGCGGACCACCGGTTCAGGGAGAGGGTGGGTCGGCCGAACCGGGCCGGCCAACCTCCATTAGTACTAAAACACCTCATTTTTGCTAACCGAGTTTTGGTTTCACGTTCCGTCTGTGGCAAAGCGATCCTCAGATCGAGACAGAAGTTTTGAGATGGTCTCAGAGATTTTTTAATTCCTGAGACGGGGGGGCTTGGTGGCGCGACATGGCCGTTAAGTGTTATTTAGCGCCTCTCCAGGATTCTTGTTTCGGATAGAGCGAGCACATCCGGAGTCCGTTTTTGGCGCCATCAGCTGCATTGTGACCCTGGCGTCAAGACTAAGTTGACCAGGGTGGTTTCAGGTGTTGAATCTAGAGTTGAGGCATGGGACCATAGACTTTCATTCAATCTGCGTGTAACGTTTTTGTGACTTTTTCACCAGATGTCCGTTTGGGATGTATGAATAGTCGATTTGGTGTGTTTTTCCGAGAGCATCGTGATGGCGTAGTTCACCCGACCATTTTCTGGACTGAGGTGTGGTCCCCATGAGATGTATAATGGGTATAAAGTGGTTCTAAAAAACTTTTTCTTCAGGAGTCCATTTCCAGCGAGTAAATAGTCTATCTCATGTGTTTTTCCGCGAGGATTACAACGGTGTAATCTGTTTGGGAGTGTAGAGACTCTTTAAAGATCTCATTAAATGTGGAAACATGAAAGGGCATTTTTCGGAGGTTCCTTTGATGTACACCGAACCAACGAAAGGTAATGATGCCAGTGAGACCCAGTAATGGTATGGGCAGTGCAGAGTTATCAGACCAGTTCCAGGTTTACCCTCCAGCGGGGCTGGGTAGTGGGTTACCCACCGGTGTATCAGGGTTTACCTTCTAGCAGGGCTGGGAAGTAGGCTACCTATTGACCTTAGGGTTTACCCTCCAGTGAGGCTAGGCAGTGGGTTATCCGTTGACCTTAGGGTTTACCCTCCAGCGGGGCTGGGCAGTGGGTTACCCGATGACCTCTTAGGGTTTACCCTCCAGCTGGGCTGGTCAGTGGGTTACTCGGTGACTTATTTCAGAATCAGACCATTATATGAGGCTATTCAGTGACTTTTCTCTATGATTACTGGAGTGGTACCCTTGGTTGCACACCTTAGTGATGAAACAACTTTGACGTGTGGGATTGTTGGGCATCAGTGATGGATATCCTTAGAACTGTTGATGACTTTTCTTGGGCTGAGCTTGGAGATAGATATCCTCTTACACACCCATTCGGGTTTCTTGTTGAGCATATATATATATATATATATATATATATATACATCCTACTTTTGTTCCCACTCCTTGGGTTCAGTTACTCTCCTTCAAAGAGGGGCAAAGACGCGTGAGGTATGCCACGTGATTTCTGTGTGTAGCTCCTCTTGGGTTGGATGTGTCTACTTTCTTCTTTTCTTGGGTTGAGCTACACTCTCTCTGTTGTACTCTTACATTGTTCTTTGTTCTTTAAACTTCTCCCCATTTTAGTACCTCTTTTGTTTCTCCCTCAAGATTTTGGGGAATCCTACTAAGTATCTCTATACTCACCCCTTCTTGGGCTTTGCCCGCACTTGGTGTGCCCTTGCAGACAAAGGACAGGTCGATCAAGACTATGGAGGAGCGTAGAGGACACAAGAGCTTGGGATACGTTCAGTGGTCATAGTAGGACTTTCAAGTGTGAGACTCACCAGCTTTTTACTTTTGTTTACCTGTAGCCGGGTTGTGGCACCTTTCAGGTTGGGTGTGTGTTTTTCTGTTTTTCTGTTCAGTTATCTTGTCATTACTTTTCAAAAATTTATTTGTTCTATTTAGAAGTTGATGCATGACTATGGTTGGGTTATAGTTGTTTGTACTTTGGGTTCCTTATTACTCTATACTTATGCATTGAGTGGGTTGTGTGTGTATGTACAGGTACTTTGGAAAAGGCCTCCCCGAGATTGTTATGCTTCGGTGCTTGTCACCAGCCCCTGGTCTATAGAGGCGGGCTTGGGGTAGTTTCGGCTTGAGACCAGTAGGGTTAGGTCGTGACAAAGTTGTATCAGAGGTGGTTCATTCCTTGCGGCGTTGTTCAGATATACCTAAAAAGGAATCGGTTGGGATTTAGGGAAATAGTGTCGATGTGTCTCGAGAGCAGCTCTCAAGCCAGGAAGTCCAGTATTGGTATGGGCGGTCGTCATATCCATTCACCAGGACCCTGATAACCTGTTTGTCGACTCGGAATGCTGAGACATTTGTTGCAGGGAACTTTGGAACATGCATCCGATAGGATTGAGTCTTTGAGTGTCCTTTTTGAGTAAGCTCCCCTTTGTGATTGTTGTTATATATATATATATATATATGCTCATCTAATCATGGTAATCCTTGATAATTTTCAGTATGACCCCATGATAGCAGCCAGCCAGGTTGCCCTCTCTATTTCATGATGATGACCTGGTGAGTCACGAGGCGCCAGTTCAGGGACCCTCACGTGATCCCCTTCTACCCAGTGGTTTAGCAGTAGCCCCTTAATCTAGAGAGCGGTAGTTAGTACCGACAACACAGGCAGAGGTTGAGCACAGTCTAAGTGCGCTTTGAGACTTCCAGCGTCAGCGGTCGCAGAAGTTTCGTGGGGACCCAGATCCCCAAGAAGTAGAAGACTGGCTGGAGTTCGTGGAGCAGCTTTTCAGGATGGTACGAACACCGGAGGACCAGATGTTAGCCCTAGCTTCTAGACTTTTCCTCAGGACAACCAGGTGTTGGTGGGGTTTGGTTACACAGACCCACGACGAGTCATCTCTCACGTGGGATAGCTTCTAGCAGCTCTTCCGGGAGGAGTACCCCCCCTCTTGTTTATGCTCCGTTCAGATTCAGGAGCTTCTGAAGTAAAAGAAAGGGGAGGATGACCATGGTGCATTACTCAACCCAGTTACCCATAGGATATGGTCCACGATAGTTACTTTCGGGCATGGAAGTTTAAGCAGGGTCTTCGTAGGGAGATATGTGCTAGTGTAGTGCCCCTTTGCATCCCAAATTATGTAGGGGTGCTAGAGAGGGCACTCGTGATAGAGAGATTCTTGTATGAGGGATGCCAGCTGGTAGGGCCTAGCAGTGGCCGCTTTAGAGAAGAGTCTTTGGTAGCAGGCAGGCAGAAGAGAGTAGAGCCTCAGTTAAGGAGACCCTTCCGTGAGCAGACTCAGGGGCAGGGTCGTACACCTCAGTGGCGCTGTAGAGCACCAGGGTAGTCCGGAGAGAGCCAATGCTATGCTTGTAACGGACGGGGTCACCTAGCATGGGACTGCCCAACCAGATGTACCGAGCAGCCGTGGTAGGCAGTGGGCGCACCACAACGGCATAGGTGGCATCGTGACCAGGGATCTCCCAGGCGAGGACAGTGTGGTCATCAGGGCGGCGGCACAGGCAGAGTGGCATGACCTAGAGGTGGTGGATGGCGTTTCGAGATCCTTCCACTGCCACCACCGAGCGACCCACGCCAGGATCAGGGAGTTGGTTGTAGGGGCCGCGGGAAACTTTAGGCTATGGGTGTCCGTGACCCCCCATCATAGGAGATTGTCCGAGGTACGATTTGTGTTTACTCGACGCTTGCTTTAGTACTAGTAGACACAAGTGCCAACCACTCTTTTATATTGCTGGTTTTGGTACGAGAGTTGGAGCTCCTAGTAGTGGCATTGACACCTGCGCTTAGCCTCGAGGTTCCTATGGGAAGTGCCTCGTTAGTGACCTTTGTTTACAGACAGTGCAAAATTTAATTCAGAGGGAGTTTTACGTGGGACCTACTCGTCATCATGATGGAACCTTATGACGTTATCTTAGGCATGTATTGGATTTCTATGGTTCACGCCCAGATTGACTGTCATCGCAGATGAGTCAGATGCGTGCATTCTGATGGGATGAGGTTCACCATTCTAGGTGAATGAGTCCTCGTGGAAGAGAAGACGGGTACTCTGAGCAGGATACCATGGCCTTTTTCTCACTAGTTGGTGAGCCTGGATCTCGGAGTATCAGACGCTACAAGAACCTGGATCCCTACTATTGTAGAGGACTACATGGACGTCTTTCTTGAGGATGTCTCAGGAATACCTCTGAGGCGAGAGATGGAGTTCTGCATTGACTTGCAGCCGAGTACTGCCCCGATATCATGTGCGGCTTATCGGATGGCACCCATAGAGCTTCGGGAGCTACTAATTCAGTTGGAGGACCTTCATTAGAAGGAATTCATCAGGCCCTGTGTGTCCCCCTGGGCAGCTCCGGTTTTGTTTGTGAAGAAGGCAGACATGATCCTATGACTTTGTGTGGATTATCATCGCCTGAATCTGGCCACGATAAAGAAAAAGTACCCTTTTCTGAGGATTGATGACCTATTCAACTATTTGAGAGGTGCGAAGTGGTTCTCCAAGATTGACCTTCGATCTGGCTACCACCAGTTGCGGGTTCGTGAGGCTGACATCCTAAAGTTGGATTTCTGTTATTGTTATGGGCATTACGAGTTTCTGGTGATTCCCTTTAGCATGAAAAATGCCCCCGCCATTTTCATGGATTTGATGAACCAGATATTCTAGTCGTACATGGACCAGTTTGTGGATGTCTTTATTGACGACATACTCATCTACTTTGCGACGGAGGAGGAGAACGCGGAGAATTTGAGGATGGTCATAGACTTACTCCGGGAGAACCAGCTATATGGGAAGCTCTCGAAGTGTTAGTTCTAGATTCATGAGGTTTACATTCTAGGGAATGCCATTTCAAAACAGGTTTTAGCCGTAGATCCCACAAAGAAAGAGGTAGTGCTAGCTTGGGGGCCACCCAAGAATGCGTCAGAGGTGCGGAGCTTCCTTGGTTTGGCAGGGTACTATAGGAGGTTCATTGAAGATTTCTCCAGGATTGCTGCCCCTTTGACTGCATTGATGCGAAAGGGATGACCGTTCACCTGGACTGATCAGTGCCAGAAGGCCTTCAAGGAGTTGAGGTAGAGGCTGACTAGTGCTCTAATGTTGAGGCTTCCAGAAGAGGGTGTTGAGTTCGTGGTATATTGCGACGCTTCAGGAGCTGGGATCGGGTGCATGCTGATGCAACAGCGGGCAGTGATTGCATATGGGTAAAGGCAGTTGACACTACGGCAAAAAAGGCATTTAGCGGCGGTTTATACCGCCGCTAAATCGTGCGTCGGGAAACTATTTCGCGGCGGTTTTCAAAACCGTTGCAGAACATTTCGCGACGGTTTTTTAGCGGCGGTTTTTTTATTTTTTTTATTTTTTTAATTTTTTTAATTTTTGTTTTTTTTTTATTTTTTTTAATTTTTAATTTTATATATTTATTTATATATATATTTATTCATTTATATATTTATTTATATATTTATTTATATATTTATTTATTTTATTTATTTATTTATTTTTCGTATTTATTTATTTATTTATTTATTTATTTTTCGTATTTATTTATTTATTTATTTATTTATTTATTTATTTATTTATTTTTCGTATTTATTTATTTATTTATTTATTTATTTTATTTATTTATTTATTTAATTTTGTATTTATTATTTTTTTATTTCGTATTTATTTTATTTATTTATTTATTTCGTATTATTTTATTTACTTTATTTATCCATGCATGCACATCCCATGCACATGCACATGCACATACATACCCATGCAATATAAAGAAATTCTGCGTTTGGTGAGATTTGAACCCCTAACCTCTTGCATATTTTCCAAAGACTTTACCACTCCAGCAACCTCGCCATGTGGTTAATAAACAGAATTTAATATACTTATATATATTAATTGAAAAAAAAATAATACATAAATAATAAATATAAACTCAATAATAATAAATAATAAATAATAAATAATAAATAATAAATAATAAATAAGGAATAATAAATATAAATAATAAATAATAAATAAATAAAAAATAAAAAATAAAAAATAAATATAAAAAATAAAAAATAAATAATAAATAATAAATAATAAATAATAAATAATAAATAATAAATAATAAATAATAAATAATAACTAATAAATAATAAATAATAAATAATAAATAAATAATAAATAATAAATAATATATAAATATAAATAATAAATAATAAATAATAAATAATAAATAAATATAAATAATAAATAATAAATAATAAATAATAAATAATAACTAATAAATAATAACTAATAAATAAATATAAATATAAATATAAATAATAAATAATAAATAATAAATAATAAATAAATATAAATAATAAATAATAAATAGAAATTAATAAACAATAAATAAAAATAAATAATAAATAATAAATAAATATAAATATAAATAATAAATAATAAATAATAACTAATAAATAAATATAAATATAAATAATAAATAACAAATAATAAATAATAAATAATAAATAAATATATATATAAATAATAAATAATAAATAGAAAATAATAAATAATAAATAAATATAATTAATAAATATTAAATAAATATAAATAATAAATAATAAATAGAAAATAATAAATAATAAATAAATATAAATAATAAATAATAAATAATAAATAATAAATAAATATAAATAATAAATAATAAATAATAAATAAATATAAATAATAAATAAATATAAATAATAAATAAATATAAATAATAAATAATAAATAAATATAAATATAAATAATAAATAATTATAAATAATAAATAAATATAAATAATAAATAATAAATAATAAATTAATATAAATAATAAATAAAAATAAATAATAAATAGATATAAATAATAAATAATAAATAATAAATAAATATAAATAATAAATAATAAATAAATATAAATAATAAATAATAAATAATAAATAAATATAAATAATAAATAAGAAATAAATATAAATAATAAATAATAAATAAATATAAATAATAAATAATAAATAATAAATAAATATAAATAATAAATAATAAATAATAAATAATAAATAAATATAAATAATAAATAATAAATAATAAATAATAAATAATAAATAATAAATAATAAATAATAAATAATAAATAAATAAAAATAATAAATAATAAATAATAAATAATAAATAAATATAAATAATAAATAATAAATAAATATAAATAATAAATAATAATAAATAATAAATAAATATAAAAAATAAATAATAAATAATAAATAAATATAAATAATAAATAATAAATAAATATAAATAATAAATAATAAATAATAAATAATAAATAAATATAAATAATAAATAGAAAATAGAAAATAATAAATAAATATAAATAATAAATAATAAATAGAAAATAATAAATAATAAATAAATATAAATAATAAATAATAAATAATAAATAATAAATAAATATAAATAATAAATAATAAATAATAAATAAATATAAATAATAAATATAAATAATAAGTAAATATAAATAATAAATAATAAATAAATATAAATATAAATAATAAATAAATATAAATAATAAATAATAAATAAATATAAATATTAAATAATAAATAATAAATAAATATAAATAATAAATAATAAATAATAAATAATAAATAATAAATAATAAATAAATATAAATAATAAATAATAAATAGAAAATAATAAATAATAAATAAATATAAATAATAAATAATAAATAATAAATAATAAATAATAAATAAATATAAATAATAAATAATAAATAAATATAAATAATAAATATAAATAATAAGTAAATATAAATAATAAATAATAAATAAATATAAATAATAAATAATAAATAAATATAAATAATAAATAATAAATAATAAATAAATATAAATAATAAATAATAAATAAAAATAAATAATAAATAAATAATAAATAATAAATAATAAATAAATATAAATAATAAATAATAAATGAATATAAATAATAAATAATAAATAATAAATAAATATAAATAATAAATAATAAATAATAAATAATAACTAATAACTAATAAATAATAACTGATAAATAAATATAAATAATAAATAATAAATAATAAATAATAAATAATAAATAATAAATAAATATAAATAATAAATAATAAATAGAAAATAATAAATAATAAATAAATATAAATAATAAATAAATATAAATAATAAATAAATATAAATAATAAATAAATATAAAAAATAAATAATAAATAATAAATAAATATAAATAATAAATAAAAATAAATAAATATAGATATAAATAATAAATAATGAATAATAAATAAATATAAATAAAAAATAAATAATAAATAATAAATAAATATAAATAATAACTAATAACTAATAAATAATAACAAATAAATAAATATAAATAATAAATAATAAATAACCAGTTACAAATAATAGATAATAAATAAATTAATGTATATTATAAATAATAAAAAATAAATAATAAAGGAAACACATGAAAAAGTATGAAAAAACGTGATTAGGGATGAAAAATCATGAAAATGCATGAAAAAGGATGGAGAAGCATATGAAGAATGAGGCATTAGAAAAATTGAGAACGCATGAAAACTCGTGACAACTCTGTAAAACTCCTTAATAATTCAACATAATCATCATAATAACCCATAAAAAACCATTGATAAAGATAAAAAGTCATGAAAACCCAAATAAACATTAATAAATGGAGCTACCATTAAAACTCGTCAAAACGGTCATAAAGAGAAAAACATTGGACTCACATTAACGGAAATAACTTATGATCCGAGAGTCCGTTTTAGATCCGCGACCTGTCAAATCAAAGATCCTGAAACGCTCTACAACCTGAAAGGTGAAAGAGTTCGAATGGACAAACGGATTGGAAGTTATGACCATTTAAAAAAAGCTGACGGAGAACGGGTGCTAGAAACGAGACATTGAAAAACATAACAAACCCGATACCCACTAAAAAGGCCATAACATATGATCTAGGAGTGCATGTGGGTGACGCGACTAGTCAAACTGAAGCTCATGGAACGAGCTATGATCTGCCAGGTGGAGGAGGCTGAACTGACACGCGGATCGAAAGTTAGGTCTGTTTGAAGACAAGTTCGACGGGACACCGGTGACGGAAACGGGGTTTTGGAGCCCTTCGGAGGGGTTTTTGGGGTCGAAAAACACGACAGAATCTTGCTTGTGTGAAACAAGTGTGTAGCTCTCTTCTCTGACTTCGATTTGATATGTGGTAGAGCCCAAACGGACACCCGGAGTGAAAGTTATGGCCGTTTGAAGTTGGAGAACTTTTTTCAACTTTTTTATAACTCTAATATCTTCCACACCATAGACCGTCTCACGGTTTTGATTATATGTGCCTCTATATCTCTTCATGAGCTTCGATTTGACTGGTCGTGGCGCTTCAACGGACGCCTGGATCAAAAGTTATGGTCGTTTTAGTGATTTCGGGGTTTCTCACATTTTTTTTTATTTTTTTCATTTCATTTCGCTGCGGTTTTACCGAAACCGCCGCTAATCCTCGAATAAAAATAAAAAAAATAAAAAATAAATTTTTAAAAAAATAATTCTTTTTTCCGTTTAGCGGCGGTTTTTTCGCGGCGGTTCTTAAAACCGCTGCGAAATGGCGGCCCGAAAACGCGTTTCGTGGAGGTTTTAAAAACCGCCGCTAAACGGCAGTTTTCTTGTAGTGTGAGGCCCCATGAACAGAATTATGCGACTCATGACATAGAGCTGGAAGCGGTAGTATTTTCCTTGAGTTTATGGAGACAATACCTTCTGGGTGATCATTTTGTGGTTTACTCAGACCACCATAGCCTCAAGTACATCTTCACTTAGATGGATTTGAATCTGAGGCATAGGCACTGGCTGGAGTTTATGCAGAACTATGATTTCGAGATAGTCTACATTCCAGGTAAGGGCAACGTAGTAGCAAATGCTCTTAGCAGGAAGTCCCAGACTCATCTAGTGTGGGAAGATTCAGAGAAGTTGGCTTCCCTACATCTGACCTTGGTGGAGCAGGAGGGTATGACTTTTCTGCAGTTGATGATGCTGACTCCTTCACTCCTTGAGCATGTGAGAGAGTCCTAGCTAGGGGATATCGATAGTGAGGTACTTCGTGATCAGATATCCATGGGCGATGCACCTGATGTGTATTCTGAAGGATGGAATCACAAGATGTTGTTCTAGGGGCGAGCTATGGTACCAGTGGAGATGCAAGAGGAGGTGATGCAGGAATTCCACACTTCTCCCTTGGATTTACATCCCCATGTGTGGAAGATGTACAGAGACCTTCAGCAGCATTTTTGGTGGTATGGCATGAAGCGGAGCGTAGTTGAGTTCGTTTCTCAGTGTCTTACCTGTCAGTAGGTGAGAGCAGAGCATCAGGTTCTGGCAGGGTTGTTACATCCCTTTGATATCCTAGAGTGAAAGTGGGATGGCATATCTATGGACTTCATCATAGGGCTTCCATGCACAGTGAAGGGCCATGATTCCATTTGGGTGATAGTGGACCGACTCACGAAGTTGGCACACTTCCTTTCCATCAGGGATCAGAGTTCAGTGGAGAGTCTAGGGCAGTTGTACGTTCGGGAGATCGTCCGCCTTTATGGAGTACCCTCGATGATCTTCTCTAACCATATTGCATGGTTTACATCACGATTGTGCTGAGGCCTACAGGAGGCATTCGGGACTCGGCTGCGGATGAGTACAACTTTTCACTAGCAGACCGATGGGAAGACGGAGCGTACTATCTAGGTGTTGGAGGATATGCTCAGGGTGTGCATGTTAGACTTTTTCCTAAGCTGGGAGGATCACCTGCCCTTGGCGGAGTTTGCGTATAACAACAGTTACCACTCTACTATCAGCATGAAACCTTTTGAGGCCCTCTACGGGAGACCCTATAGGTCACCGTTTTGCTGGACGGAGGTTGGGGAGACCTTCCTCGTGGGATGAGAGTTGGTGCAGGTGACAATGGAGAAGGTGTAGGTCATTAGTGAGCGGATGAGGACAGCTCAAAGCAGAAAGAAGTCCTACGCAGACCGTTGTCGCAGGCCTTTGGATTTTGAGCAGGGGGACCATGTCTTTTTGAGGGTCTCCCCGCAGCATGGAACATGGAGGTTCGGCCAGGGAGGCAAGCTATCCCCGAGGTTAATTGGGCCCTTTGAGATCGTGCATAGGGTTGGTGAGGTTGCCTACCTTCTTTCTCTACCCCCACAGCTGGAGAGGGTGCATGACATCTTCCACGTGTCGTAGATGAGTAAGTACGTGCATTACCCCACGCAGGTTATCGACTGGGGAGAGTTGTACATTGAGGATGGAGCCACCTTTTCAGAGCACTTGATGGCGATTGAGGGCTGGCAGGAGCAAACTCTGCGTGGATAGACCATTCCATTTGTTCATGTGTTGTGGCGGCACGACAGGGTGTGGGAGAGAACCTGGGAACGGGAGAGCCAGATGCGGGCTCATTATCCCGAGTTGTTTATGTAATTTTGTTTTTCGGGGATAAAAAACTTGAAGGAGATAATAATGTAAGAACCTGGGTTTTGAGCCTGTAAGACTTTGAAATTTTCTTGATGTTATTCCAGAGCAGGGGGTTCAGACAGCGTGTGATTCTGTGCCCCAGTCTGGCTAGAATTAAATTTTAAGTGTGTTCACACTAGACATGCCAAATAAATAGAATAATTACTAAACGGTTGCTCTGATGGGAAAACCAAGGGCACTGTTGAGTCCAGAGCATGTCGTTTACCCTAGGGGGTGTAAATTTCACGGGCGTGACCCTTTTGTGGAAAACACCACTGGGGTCATTTTCATAATTTAGCGGCCTCAGGCGTGAACTTTATAACTTCTGAACAGATACTCAAATTAAAATTCTGAGACCATCGTTGCGCTCAGAACATGGATTTTACCCTAAGAGCGTCTTAACCTCGACCCCATCGAGAGTTCAGGTACGGGCCTACTGGTGGGTGTTTAAGTGTTACTTAATTTTTTTTATTAAGTTTCCCTACTTAAACACATCCACCCCTCCCACTTCTACTCCCTTTCACTCTCCCTGTAAGAAGCTCTCCCAAAAAGGATCCACCTCGTCAAGATCCTCTCCCCACCTCTCTAAGGTGGTTGCAGCTCCGGTGGATCATTCGTGAAGCCACGGGCTACGTCCTGTGAGGTTGGTTCGTTGCGTTCCATTTTTAATTTCCGCATCTACTTTGAACTCAATTTTTTTATAGCTTTGAAATGCTATTAATTCGTTGAGAGAAGGCCATAGATTCATAGGGTTTGATCCAAGATTCCCAACACTCTTTTGAGATTGAAAATCCGAGTCCCGGGGAGGCCCCGAGAATTTTTCCGGCCAAAAACACCCATTTTCCTATGGTTCCAGGGCGGTTCGGTGGCTCCGTGCGGCGGTCCGGTGAGTCCAGGCGGCGGTCCGGCAAGTCCTGGTGGCGGCGACGGCTCCTCAGGCGGTCCGGGACGGTGGCGGCGGTGCCTCCTCAGGCGGTCCGGGATGACGGCGGCGACGACTCCTCAGGCGGTCCGGGATGGTGGGCGAGCGGCATCAGGAGGCGACGGTGGCAGTGCACGTGGAAGCCCAGGGGTGCGGGTTGGCCGACTTTGCCAGTCGATGAGCAGCGGGAAACCGGGGTCTTCGTGACCCCGAGTGTGGACCGGGACCCGCGAAACGCGGGTCCCATGGAAAAAAAGTCGGACCGGCTTAAGCCGGTCCGGGTGAGGCGGTGCGGCCCATGCAGTGAACTGAAGGCTAGATTGGAAAGGGTTTTCCGGGCGGCTGAGCTGCGGACCGCCGGTTCAGGGAGAGGGTGGGTCGGCCGAACCGGCTCGACCCACCTCCATTAGTACTAAAACGCCTCCTTTTTGCAAACTGAGTGTCGGATACAAATGCTGTATGTGGCAACGCGATCCTCAGATCGAGATGGAGGTTTTGAGATGGTCTCGGGGATTTTAAATTCCTGAGACAGAGGCTCGGTGGCACGACACTTCCGTTAAGTGTTATTTAGCGCCTCATCGGGATTCTCGTTTCGGATGGCGCGAGCACATATGAAGTCTGTCTTAGGCGCCGTTAGTGGCGTTGTGACCCTGGCGTCAAGACGAAGTTGATCAGTGTGGTTTCAGGTGTTGAATCCAGAGTTGAAGCATGGGCCCACATGCCGTCATTCAAGTTGTGTGTAGCATTTTTGTGACTTTTTCACCAGACGTACATTCAGGGCATATGAATAGTAAATTTGGTGTGTTTTTCTGAGAGCATTGCGATGGTGCAGTATGCCTGACCTTTTTTGGGACCGAGGTGTGGGCCCCATGAGACGTCATATGGGTATAAAGTGGTGTTGAATTTTTTTTCGTCGGGAGTCCGTTTCTAGTGAGTAAATAGTCCATATCGCGTGTTTTTTGGAAAGGATTACAACAGTGTAATATGTTTGGGCATGCAGAGCCTCTTTCGAGATGTCATTAAATGTGGAAACATGAAATGGCGTTGGTCATAGGTTCCTTTGATGCACTCCTAACCAACGCCTGGTAATGGTGTTAGTGACACCCTGTAATGGTACATGCAATGCAGAGTTATTGGACCAGTTCCGAGTTTACCCTCCAGCGGGGTTGGGCAGTGGGTTACCCACCAGTGTATCAGGGTTTACCCTCTAGCGAGGCTGGGTAGTGGGTTACCCATTGACCTTAGGGTTTACCCTCCAGAGTGGTTGGGAAGTGGGTTACCCATTGACCTTAGGGTTTACCCTCCAGCGGGGCTTGGGAGTGGGTTACTCAACAACCTCTTAGGGTTTACCTTCCAACTGGGCTAGGCAGTGGGTTACCCGACGACTTCTTTCAGACTCATCCCTTTCTATGAGGCTAGTCAGTGACTTTTCTCCGTGATTACCAGAGCGGGACCCTTGGTTGTATAACTTAGCGATGAGACAACTTTGATGTGTGGGACTATTGGGCATCAGTGATGGATATCCTTAGAACTGTTGGCGACTTTTCCTGGGCTGAGCTCGGAGATATAGTTACCCTCACACACTCGTTCAGGTTTCTTGTTGAGCATATATATATATACACCCTACTTTTTCCCACTCCTTGGGTTTAGTTACTCTCCTTCTAGGAGGGGTGAAGACATGTGGGGTATGCCACGTGCTTTCCGTGTCTAGATACTCTCTGATTGGACAAGTCTACTTCCTTATTTTGTTGGGTTAAGATGAACTCTCTCTGTTGTACTCATACACTGTTCTTTGTTCTGTCTACTTCTCCCCATTTTAGTACCTCCTTTGTTTCTCCCTTGAGCTTTTGGGGCATCTTACTGAGTATCTTTATACTCACCCCTTCTTGGGATTTGCTCGCACTTGGGGTGCCCTTGCAGACGACAGACAGTTTGATCGACACTATGGAGGAGAATAGAGGACACAAGATCTTGGGATGCATTCAATGGTTTTAGTAGGAATTTTAGGTGTGATACTCACCAGCTGTTTACTTTTTTTACCTCTTGTCGGGTTGTGGCACCTTTCGGGTTGGGCGTGTGTTTTTACTTTTTTCTGTTCAGTTATCTTGTCAGTACTTTTCAGCACATTGCTTGTTCTATTTAGAAGTTGATGCATGACTGTGGTTGGGTTATAGTTGTTTATACTTTGGGTTCCTTGTTACTCTGCACTTCTTCATTGAGTGGGTTGTGTGTGTGTACAGGTACTTAGGCAAAGGCCTCCCTGAGATTGTTATGCCTTCGGCGCTTGTCACCAACCCCTGGACTATGGAGGTGGGCTTGGGGTAGTTGCGACTCAAGACCAGTAGGGTCGGGTCATGACACAAAATACTCATTATTATCAAATACTGCTAACTGATTGAACTTGGAATCGTATAAATCATTAAAACTGACAAAACCCCCAATGAGGTACAAACTAAAAATACATGAAAAAACAATGAGTGAACTTCAAATTTGAGGGGATAGGTATGTTATCCCTATCCAATGGAGTATATAGATAAAAAATACACTTTGATCTATCCATTAATGAATGATAACCACTCATTGTATGGGAAAACAGAGAGGGGGGGAGGAAGATGCACAGTTGTGTTGGGGAAGTCTAATCAGAAATTCTTATTTTATTTATATTTCATAATTCAATGTAAAACTAAAAAAATAATTAATTAAAGCATGACCAAAATGGTCATGGTAAAACACCCATACTAAGGTTACAATGGTGAGATGTCCCAACTGATCTTGGCACAATGTGTGGGTCTAATACAAAACATGAGGGAGATAATGAATGTTACAGAAACTAGACCATACTTGAAGTATTCTTCCAGTGTTGGATTATAGTTGTTTTGAAGAAACTTGGATTCTTTTAGGTATGTCTTAAAAAATTTGGCCCACTAAACACAAATGGAAATATAAACTATAATTAATCATATTATCACCATTTATAAGAAAAATTATAATTAATCACAATGCCTATTGTTATTTTTCATGAAATTGTCAGAGACATAAGGAGGGGAGAGACTAACTGATTTTTCTATGTGTGGTATGCCATTGAATCCTTGATCTCTAAGGAGGTCATAGCCGATTTGGTTGTTGGTGTTAAATTCATCGAGAACAACCAAACTAATGTTTTTGGGTAATTTTTGAATATCGTTGATGTCCTATGGGTATCATTTGATTGAGAATAACAACCAAGTGAAAATCCATTATTAGAACTATTGTTGAATCATAATAAATTATTATTGTAATGATTATTCATATAATTTACCTATCAATAGAATCAGTGATGATATCTTGTTCCTCTGGCATACCATAAAAATCATATATATCATCAATCATTGTTATAAAACATCCTTGTTTAGACGTTGCCTCTCTGAATTTGATATATTATGGCTCAAAAGGCATGGAACAACCCCACATGAGGTTTTTTATCAACATGATTATAACAAAATTGTGTTTGTACAAATTGACTTTCACCCACCACTTATATGTAAAAATATATATGAATAATATCACCTCTTAAAGAGTTGTGTGAGAAAATTAAAAATTTAAGGTGGGAGTCTTGCATACTTTTCTAAGTTTTCGAGCTTTTTATGGTGAATGGATTACACCATGGTAATTTCCATCTTTGAAAGCCTCAACAAAGTGGGGTTCTGGTTCTCATGTTTCTTGTACTCCCCGATGAACCACCTTGACTTTAACCTGGCAGCCAACTAGTGCAACGACGAATCCAAGGCTTGCTCCACCAGTCTCTTCATGGTGCATGGGGGAATCTTCTCCTTGATGCTAGTGAGATTTGAAGTGGTAAAGGTCATAGATGATTTGGTCAGTGGTGTTGAATGAAACAAGAATAACCAAACTAAGGTTTTTGGTTAATTTTTGAATAACGTTGATGTCCCACATGAATCATTTGTTTGAGAATAACAACCAAGAGAAAATACATTATTATAACTATTGTTGAATCAAAATAAATTATGAGTGCACTGATTATTCATATAATTTACCTATCAATTGTATCTGTGATGATCTCTTGTTCCTCTAGCGTACTATAAAAATCATATATATCATCAATCATGGTTACAAAACATCCTTTTTTAGCCACTGCCCCTCTATATTTTCTATATTGTGGCTCAGAAGGCATGGTATGACCCCATGTTAAAGTCCAAATTTGAAATCCTCAACAAAGTGGGGTTCCATTTCTCATGTTTCTCGTACTCCCCAATGAACCGCCTTTCCTTGAACCTGACAGTTGACTAGTGCAACGAAGAATTCAAGGCATGCTCCACCAGTCTCTTCATGGTGTATGGGGGAATATTCTCCTTGATGTTGGTGATATTTGTAGTGGTGAAGGAATTTGCATCATCCATCACCCACTACCCTTCCCACCCTAGGAAAGGCTCCTCGTACAAGCTCAACACTCCCTGAACTTCCTTTACCACCTCATCCCTAAACCCGCTATTGTCATCTCAGAACCCTTAAAACAAATCTTTTTATGAAAAAATATTAATCAACATGATGGTTTCATACCAATTTTTTTAATGGGGGTCATGTAATACTATACATACCATGGGGAACAAATATGAGGTTTTGGTGAACGAGCCTAAAGTGAATGTCTATGGCATGCAGGCTGTAGAGCCACCATGCGTTGTTTCCATCCTTGTAAATCTATAACGTATTTTACCATGGTGTTTGAGTGAGTTCAATGTTGCATATCACTATTTTAGGATTTTCATTGGAAGGTGAAATAATGAATTCAAGGCTCCTCTCAAAGATGAAATTTAAGAATCTTTAAAAAAAATATCATGAGGAGGGGATCGTTTTCGAAATACTCACTGAAGAAAGGAGTTATGTGGGTTGGTTTGACATACCCAACCCCAAAAATCATTTGTAATGACTACATAGACCCAAAATACTCATTATTATCAAATACCTCTAACTTATTGAACCTATAATGGTATAAATCATTGAAACAGACAAAACCCCCAATGAGGTATAAACTGATAATACATGAAAAAACAATGAGAGAACTTCAAATTTGAGTGGAGAGGTATGCTATCCCTATCCAAAGTAGTTTATCTATAAAAAAATACACTTTGATATATCCATTAAGGAATGATAACCACTCCATGTAAGGGAAGAGAGAGAGAGAGAGAGAGAGATAGAGATAGAGATAGAGAGTGGAAGATGCACAGTTGTGTTGGGGAAGTATAATGAGGAATTTAATTTTTATTTATATTTCATAATTCATTGTAAAACCCGAAAATAGAAATAATTAATTAAAGAAAGACCACAATGGTCATGGTACAACACCCGTACTATGGTTATGAAGGAAACATGTCCCAACAGATATTGACACGGTGTGTAGGTCTAGTACAAAACACGAGGGAGATGATGAATTTTATTGAAACCAACCCATTATCCAAGAATTCATCTATTGTTGGATTGTATTTGTTTTGAATCAACTTGGATTATATTAGGTATTTCTTTCATAATGTGTCCCACTAAAGACAAATGGAAATAGAAACTATAATTAATCATATTATCACTATGTCTAAGAAAAATTATAATTAATCTGAAAGCCTATTGTTATTTGTCCAGAAATTGTCATGGACATAGGGTGGAGTGAGACTAACTGCTTTTACTATGTATGGTATTCCATTGAATTCTTGATATCTTAAGAGGTAATAGCTTCTTTGGTTGGTGGGGTTTAATACAGCAAGAAAAACCAAACTAACATTTTTGGGTAATTTTTGAATAACATTGATGTCCCACATGAATCATTTGATTGAGAATAACAACCAAGAAAAAATCCATTATTATCATTGTTTTTGAATAAAAATAAATTATGATTGTAGGGATTATTCATATAATTTACCTATCAATATCATATGTGATGATCTCTTATTTCTCTGGCATACCATAAAAATAATATATATCATCAATCATGGTTACAAAACATCCTTGTTTAGCCACTACCTCTATGAATTTTCTATATTGTGGATCAAAAGGAATGGTACAACCCCTTACTGAAGTCCAAAATTAAAACCCTCAGTAAGGTGAGGTTCCAGTTCTCATGTTTCTCGTACTCCCTGATGATCCACCTTGCCTTGAACCTAGCAGCCTACTAGTGCAATGGTGAATCCAAGGCATGCTCCACCAGTCTCTTCTTGGCGCATGGGGGAATCTTCTCCATGATGCTGGTGAGATGTGTAGTGGTGAAAGCATTCACCTCTTCCATCACCCAATCACCTTCCCACCATAGTAAAGATTCCTCATATAGGCTCAACACTCCCCAACCATCCTTCAACACATCATCCCTGAACCTGCCATTGTCATATCAGAACCCTTTAGACACATCTGTTTGTGAAAACAAATTAATCAACATGATGGTTGCGGACTAAAAATTGTTTTTAATGGGGGTCTCATAATACCGTACATACCACAGGGAATGAATATGTGGTTTTGGTGAAGGAGTCTGAAGTGAAGGGCCATGACATGTAGGCTGCAATGTCACGAACCAACCCGGGTCGACCCTGAACTGGTCACCCGAGCCAGTCTGTGCAAGTCCCAAGGGGAATTCCCAATCCCCACGAGCAAGAAAACAGCGTCGGTAATCAAAATATGACTACTGGGAACACTTTTTCCCAAGAAAAAAAGATAAATAGATAAAAAAACTAACGATAACCAAATAAAACTAGCAGTGGAAGGAACACAAACTGCACATACCTCCTTGTGACCCTTCAGGTTACCACCCAAATCAGAACAAAGTCTGCTCCAACATTGAGCAGCTGAACCAGGAACCTGAACAAGAAACTAAACCTACAACTAGAAAGATATAATAGGCATGAGCACCAAGATGCTCAGTAGGGATTCCGATAATAAACTACTGAATCCAACAGTTCTCTTTTCTGAAACAGTCCACTAACACCAGTTTGAAATACAAATATAAAAGTAGGGTTTTTACATTTTAAAACATGAAACATATTGTTCTCATTTAAAAACACAACACACACTACACACCATTTCCAAAACCATTTTCCATTTTATAAATGAAATCCAAAACAGGAAATACCAAAGCTAGGCTAGAGTAAAGAAAGTAAAAGTGCAACTGAATTTAAACCAATGCAACAAAAAGTAAACAAGCAATGTAAGTAAATCAGTAACCATGGGTGATCCTAAACATCCCTAGAAGACCCCTAGATGTACATGTTTTTAGAACCCCCTGTCAGCGTATGGTGAAGCTCCTAAGTCTATAACCAACTGGTCTCCCTAACTGACCAATCCAGTGGAAAAGCCCGCCTGGCCTAACAATAAATCCAGGGGGTACCAACCCATCTAATTGGGGTTGGTCAGAAAACGTCACTCGATCATCTAAAATACACCCAGGAATCCATGGTGGTTATAATATTGTTTTGTAAGTAGTAAATCCCTCGCACACACGACTCATCTCACCACACTTGCCTACCCCAAACACGGATGCTTCTTATGTGTTATCCCATAAAGGGTTACCCTAGATAGGAGTTCCCCATATACAAATATATATATATTCATAAATGTCAAACATACAAAGTTCCAACCAGGCCTTCACATCATTCAGTAATCAAAACCACTTTATTAAACACTTGGAGTTGTAAATCGGGCCTCTAGTTTTACATAATCAAATGCGTTTATGAAAATATTTCACAAGCTCTTCCAAAGAAACTCTAAACCCCACTTTTGTATTTAAAAATCCAAACGGTCCCTTAGGTTACAAGTTTCAAAGCATTGAAATAAAAGTCTTTAGTGATACTACGTTCAATTTTGTAAAAAAATAAACCCAGCGTTGCCTTACACCACACACTAAACAAATATATACACCAAAATCCAAATGGGTATATACTCATCGATTTATTTTAAAACCAATTTAAAGAACCACATGAAGAGACCCACATAATTTATAAAACAAGAACCACTTATAAAACCAAGGATTCGAGAAAAATGCCAATTCAAATAGACGTGAAATCATTTCTTTAAAAGCACTAAGTTCCATAAAAAAATTTGTACCAGCAAACACCACTCAAAACTTCCAAAAATACCATTTGTAGATAAAGGAAATTAGTTCCAACCAAGTTGGAAAGGTATAAACAGGTTCATAATTAGAGGAACATCCAAAAATCCATTTTTGATCAAATAATTCCATAGGAAAACACTTCCATAAGTTACTACAAACAAACTAGAGGTGTGAAACATAATCTAATATTTAATTAAATAAACACAAACATTAAATGGATTAAAATTGGGATCAAGGGCACGAAAAAACCTACAAATAACCAAGGAACTATTTCAAGGATATTTGTAACACTTTTAACCATCAAAGAAACACTTCAATGGATAAACTATCGGAATTATAGGGGTGAAAATAACATTTATAAATCAAAATAAACCATGCAAGTGCCTATAGAAAACTTTGGAATGAGAGAAGGGATGGAAAAACCTACCTCAAGAGCATGACCTAGCCAAAGTTTTCTAATTCAAGCAACGGATCTCTCACTGCGCGCACCTGGAAACTATCACCACACCCTAATGACATTCGACAAAACAAGTCAGTGTGCTGAGGACTAGCTCACAACCAACTAAAACTAGGGACCCTCAAACATCATAAAAAGATAGACGGTAAAAGAATAGGGATGCGAATTACATTTAAAAAATTATCAAAATAAGATTGGGAATTAAAAAATCATATCATCATAGACGCATGCTGACATAAACCAGGAACTGAATCAAAACATATTTTTTAACCAATTCTAAAAATTTTAGAACTCTATAGAAAGATAATTAAGTGCATAACAAAGCTAGGAAAAAAGTTTTAAAACTAAAAGATAGAGCATAAACATTAGCAGAGTGCTATAGAAATAAAATATGCAAATTCACCTACCTCGAAGGTGAGTGAATACAATAGCGCATTGACGAAAGGAAGAATATCACTCTGCATACTAAGTGCATACCCTAGATACTGATCAAAACACACAAAAATGAACCGCAGTATTAGAGTGATGATAGATTTGAGAATAACACCAAAAATAAAAACATAAATATACTGGAGGAGGAGAACAGCAGAAAATGAGGTCACACAAGGAGGGGCCACACAAGGAGGGGCCACTAGATGGGGCTAGGGCATCAGACAGCAGTAGTGTGAGGTGAGGGCGACGGGGACCTACTAGTGCAAGAGGCCGGTTGTTCGGAGGATGCAAACGAAGTAAGGAGCGGGTGAAGTTGGAGGTGTGGTAGGGCGCGAGAGCTTGAGGGCGGGATGAGGTTGGAAGGGACCTGTAGAGGAGGGCAAGCGGACATGGGCGGAGGCCGGAGCTGGACAGGGAGGCGGGGTCAACGGTGGCGGCCTACAGGTGTGCATCGCGTAGGAGGAGACCGGTCAGGGGGGTGGGAGGGGTCAGACGTGGGTGTTGGCGTGGATTCTGGACAAACGAGAGGGGGAATCGTGGAGGCCAGGGGTTGAGCGTATAGGGGAAAGGGAAGGGAGGGGCTACCGGAGAGGAAAAACGTCGGGGAAGGAGGCCTCCGAGAAGGGGGTGGCGGCGTCGCGCAGGCCGAACAGGGAGGGCAAGGGCCTGGGCAAGAGGGGGGCTCACGACACTGAAAATAGAAGGGGAAAGGGGGGGGGGGCGACTAGCACAGGTCATGGGAAAAAATGGGGGGGGGGGGTGCGGAAAAGGGTAGTTCTAGGGTTTAAAATAATAATAATAATATAGTGATAATAATGTTAATAATAATAATAATAATAATAAAACTAATAAATATTAATAAAACAAATAATAATTATTATCATTTCTTATCCGTTTTATTTTGAGTAATAATAATAATAATATCAATGTTACAATAATAATATCAGTAATAATATTAATAGAAAAATGATAATAAAAAATATTTATAACAACAATGGAAATTAATAAAAAAACATAATGATAATTAAGGTGGTAATTTTTTTACGTTTCATTAATAATTATTTTTATAACAATTTAATAATAATAGTATTATTACTAGATTAAATAATAATAAAATTACCATTTGTGTGAATATATTCTCATTATTATAATTTAAACCTTAACCTTGTTTTACCGATATAAAGTTTTATTTAACTTTTTTTTAATTAACTTCATTTATTTAGTTAATTTATTATTTCTTTGAAGTGTCGCGCCATCGTGCATTCACTAAGACCAGACACCCGGTCATCGCTAATGGTGTAGTGATCATACATCGGCCCAAGACCGAAAAAAACATCAAACTTTGAAAATTTTGAACCGGTACCCAACTAAACCTCATCCAAATGATGCAGGACCGAGAAAAGAATAAAAATAAAATAAAATAAATATGCATCCAAGGTCAGGGTGTGACATGAAAAGTCTCCATGCATTGTTTCCATCCTTGTAAATATGGAACATATTTTACCATGGAGTTTGAGTGAGTTCAATGGTGCATATCACTATTTTAGGATTTTCATTGGAAGGCAAAATGATGAATTTGATGCTCCTCTCAAACACGAAATTTGAGAAGTTTCCAAAAAATATCACGAAGAGGGGATCGATTTCTAAATCCTCACCAAAGAAATGAGTCGTATGGGTTGTTTTAACATACCCATACCCCAAAATCATTGTTAATAACTACATAGACCCAAAAAATTCATTATTATCAAATAAATCTAACTGATTGAACCTAGAATGGTAGAAATCAATGAAACAAACAAAACCCCCAATGTGGTGTAAACTGATGATACATGAAAAACAACGTGTGAACTTAAAATTTGAGGGGATAGGTATGTTTTTCATATCAAAAGGAGTTATATATAAAAAAATACACTTTAATATATCCATTAATGAATGATAACCACTCCTTGTAAGGGAAGAGAGAGAGAGAGAGGAAGATGTACAGTTGTGTTGGGGAAGTATAATGAGGAATTTCAGTTTTATTTATATTTCATAATTCAATGTAAAACCAAAAAATAGAAATAATTAATTAAATCATGACCAAAATGGTCATGGTGAAACACCCATACTGAGGTTACAAAGGCAACATGTCCCAACTGATCTTGACACAATGTGCAGGTCTTGTACAAAACATGAGGGAGATGATGAATGTTATGGAAACCAACCAATTATCCAAGTATTCATCCAGTGTTAGATTGTATTTGTTTTAAAACAACAGTGATTATATTAGGTATTTATTTCAAAATTTGGTCCGCTAAATACAAATGGAAATAGAAAATATAATTAACCATATTATCATTATGTCTATGAAAAATCATAATTAATCACAAAGCCTATTGTTATTTGTCCAAAAAATCTCATGGACATAGGGTGGGGAGAGACTAACTGCTTTTACTATGTGTGGTATGCCATTTAATCCTTGATCTCTGAGGAGTTAATAGAAGCTTTGGTTGGTGGTGTTGAATGTATAAAGAATAACCAAACTAATGTTTTTGGGTAATTTTTGAATAGCATTAATGTCCCACCTGAATCATTTGATTGAGAATAATAAACAAGAAAAAATCCATTATTAACACTATTATTGAATCATAATAAATTATGAGTGTAGTTATTTTTCATATAATTTACCTATCAATAGAATCTATGATGATCTATCGTTCCTCTAGGGTACCATAAAAATCATATATATCATCAATCATGGTTACAAAACATCATTTTTTAGTTACCGGCTCTCAGAATTTTCTATATTGTGGATCAAAAGGCATGGAAAAATCCCACATGAAGTTTTATATTAGCAAAATTCTAAGAAAATAATTTTTTTCCGAATCGAGTTCCACCCACCACCTGTACATAAAAATATAGATGAAGAATATCACCTTTTAAAGAGTTGTGCGAGAAAATTGAAAATTTAATGTGGGAGTCCTGCATACTTTGCTATGTTTCCAAGATCTTTTTGGTGAATGGATTTCACCATGTTAAAGTTTAGATTTGAAATC
This sequence comes from Viscum album, assembly GCA_963277665.1. Lineage (NCBI taxonomy): Eukaryota > Viridiplantae > Streptophyta > Magnoliopsida > Santalales > Viscaceae > Viscum > Viscum album. The sequence goes on along the minus strand of OY728121.1, from coordinate 846,220,520 downwards.
CTTAGCATGTTTCTTGTACTCCTCGATGAACAACCTTTCTTTGAACTTGGAAGTCGACTAATGAAATGGTGAATCAAAGGAATGCTCCACCAGTCTGTTCATGGAACGTGGGGGATCATCTCCTTGATGCTGGTGAGATGTGTAGTGGCAAAGGGCTTCACCTCGTCCAGTAACCACTAACCTTACCACCCTAGGAAAGAAGCCTCATACATTCTCAACACTCCCCAAACATCCTTCACCACCTCATCCCTGAAACCACCATTGTCATCTCAAAACCCTTCAAATACATCTGTTTACAAAAAAATTAATCAACAAGATGGTGGAGGATAAAAAATTGTTTGTAATGGGGATCACATAATACTGTACATACCACTAGGCATGAATATGTGGTTTTGGTGAAGGATCCTGAAGTGAAGGGCCATGTAATGTAGGTTTTAGATCCACCATGCATTGTTTCCATCCTTGTAAAGCTAGAACATGGCCCCTTTCATCTCCAACTTGAACTGATACATGATTCCAAGCTGGTGGAGTGTGTTGATGAGCCCAATACTAGCCAAAGGATTCATGGTCCCTCCCATGATCATAGACCTCACCAACCCCTTCAGCCCCTTCACCTCCCTCACATGACTTTCCTCTGGAGAATTATGGTGGGATGTGAGTTGCTGAAGTGATTGGTAGTCCCAGGTTGTGGGTTTTTATACATCAGTGGGTGATCAAGGGGGAAGCGGCGATGATATCCATGGAAAAGGGTTTGCAGGGAGGAGAAGGTGATTCAGTGAAGCAATGAGTGAGTTGAATGGGTGAAGTTGTTGGGTAGATTCCCTATCGATGTCACATTTATAGGCCTTGGGGGAGGTGTCTGTGAGTTAATGGGTGTCTTCGCACATCCTTCTACCAAACCCATCAACTGGTCAGGAGATTCAAAGTTTGCCTTCAATTATATGATTGTCGACGCTGGATCACCTAAAAAATGAGTTTTTTTAATACTTTTATTTTTTGGTGTTCAAGTTTAAACATTTTTGGGGGATGGGTATGTCAAACCAACCCACATGACTCCTTTCTTTGGTGAGGATTTAGATACTAATCCCCTCCCTATGATATTTTTTTGAAACTTATCAAATTTTATGTTTAAGAGGAGCCTCGAATTCATCATTGTTCCTTCCAATAAAAAACCTAAAATAGCGATATTCAACATTGAAAACATAATGAAAATCTTAAAACATGGGCTTATAATTTAAAGGTTTTTTTATTATCAGGTGCTTTGATAGTACTGCACCTGGATTATGGAATGTGATCAGTTTGAATTGTAAGAAAAAGTTAATTAAACAATTCGTAAAATTCTTAAAGTAATATCTATAAATCATTATCATAATTCTATGGCATACTTCATTTGAAAGAACTAAAATTCAAAACAAAATACACCCAAATAAAAAAAACAACTGTATTATGGGTTACATGTTTAAAATTGAGGAAAAATAGTATACACATAGATGGAAGGTTGAATTTGGATTCAAGATGTGTAACTCTAGTAGTTGGAAGATAGATCGGGAACTCAAAGCTCATATAATGGAAGGATTGGGAATGCATTGAAGAACCCCCTACTGCACTCATTCTTGATGTATTTAAATGATATAACTAGATCAAAAAAGCAGTATGCTTGCAATTTGATTCCTAGAAATTAGATGACTGATTAGAGGAAATAATATGAGTTATTATAGGAGGAAAATAAATTATAACAGATTGAAAGATTTGGGAAAAGATAAATATAAAGGAAAACGTATCCCAAAATTGAAATAAATGTTATATCATTGGTAAAATCCATGTACCATGGGTAATTTTCAGTTTGAGTATGACTAAATACAATTCACATTTGATACTTTAAAAGAAGATAAAAATTAAGAGAAGCATTAAAATAAATAAGGAAAATTCATACCATTAGTATCCAAATAGAATTATTCATTAATGGAGAACTTGGAAAATCACTACCTCTTTCATGACATACTAATACCTCATAATTTCAAAATACCTACAGTAATAAATAATTATAAATTTCATTGATTAATTAATTCCCAAATGTGTTTGGAATTTCAACAATTAAAAGGAATAAATGAAACATACATTTAAAATTACTCATCATTGTGGGTTCCAACATATAACATTTTTTTTCAATCTACAAAACAAGTAACGAACATTATAAAACAAAAAAAGGTGAATAGTTTTATGAAAATAATCTATAAACAAACTCAAAATAAAAATTATAGTAAAAAAATTCTCAATATTTTCAGGAATAAAATGCACAATGACCCAACCCCTAATTATTTCCCCTTCAACCTTTTTATTATAAAAATAGGACCACTGAACGGTTAAATATTTCCCCTTCAACCATCTTTTTATTATAATCATAGGATTATTGAACCCTTAAAAAACATTCACCCCATCATCTATGACTCACCCCTATCTCTGTATCATTCATTACTACAAATTCACACTTAGAAATAACTAACATTACATATTTTTATAAATTTTACACAGTTATAAAACAAAATATCATCCCACATAATCACAAAATTTAACTCATAATACATATTCAAAAAAGGACAGTAATACAGATGATTCAATGCATTTTTTTTAAACTACTAAAAATTAAAAATGAAATATGGGAAATAAAAAACCTACCTTATTACATTTTATTCCACACAAATTCGATCAATGAATTTCTATACAATTAAGTAGGATCTACTCATCATGGAGAGAAAACAAAAGTATTTGGGAAAGAACCTGATGGAAACATTTCACTCCCCTAGAATAAATAATAATATATAAGAAAAAAATAGATGGGAAAAAATTATAGAATACATATTAAATAATAAAAATGTAAAATATGGAAAATAGACAGATAATGTATGGAAGAGTACATGCCTAAATTGGTTTACTATCTTTCAGACCTTTTTTTCTAACTTGGATTTTTTGTAGAAATAAACACTAAGAATGAAATACAATTGCATCTTTTTATAAACTATACACAATGATTATAAAAAAAGCATTCCACTAATTCTCAAAATTGAACTCTTAATAAATATAAAAAATGAATAGTAATACATATGTTGCAATGTATTATTTCTTTTTATAAACCACTAAAAATTAAAAATGAAAGATGGGAAATAAAAACCCCACCTTATTACCTTTCATTCCACACAAATTATATCAATTAAATTATATAAAATTTAGTATGATCTACTCATCATAGAGAGACAAAAAAGTTTTAAGTAAATACCCTCATGGAAATGTTTCACTCCTCCAAAAGAAATAATAATACATAAGAAAACAATAGAAGGGAAAAAAATGTTAGACTACATATTAAATAAAGAAAATGTAAAAGATGAAAAAATGAACAGATAATGTATGGAAGAGTCCAAACCTAAATTTGTTTATTTTCTTTCATCCCTTTTGTTCTTACTTGTATTTTTTGCATCCAAAATGATTTTTTTACTTCTTTAATTTCTTTCTCAATATACGAGGGAACATGTTTGGTCTGCGGCTGTATGAAACCATAAAGAATAACATCATAAAAATGAAATAGGGTTTCAACTACAAATTTTAGACTAATAAAAAGTTGAAGTTCTCAATTTTAACTATTAGCTTATCCATTATAATAATAAATGAATTATTTATAAATTAAGTTAGTAAGGGTTGAAGCAGTTCAAAATTTTATGATCCTATAATATATCTAAATCATTATATTCATTTTAATTCTAAATATAAATCCCTTGGAAGGACCCTAATTTCTAAACATAGAGGATACTTCATTTAATTACTTAATCCTTTCATGTGATCAATATATTCTATTTCATTAAATCATGCAAGGGGACTAACTAATAAATATTGATATTAGTTAATACATAAAATTTAATTGACACAATGCATGTGTGGTCCTACATGGAAACTTGGATCAGCAAGTTAATACATTGAATTTTTTATAAGTATTATTCTCACTGATTTTCAATTTAATGTCAAATACAACATCACTGGAATACTTAGTGATAGGTTCACTAAGGTAATATTTAGTTAGCTTATATGGAGTTATTATAATAACATCAATGCATCCATAAATATAATAGTGGTTTATACAAATTATACAGCTAGTTGTAAATTAAAAATTATAAGTAGATGCAAAGGATAGATTCAAAATCATAAACAGTTTAATGAACACATTTAAAATAGTTTAAATAAATTGTAATTCAATATAATAATGATGAAATAATAACTTCATGACGAATACCTAAAGAATTATTCATAACTAACATACACATAAATTATAGATTATGAGACACATAAATAGCATATTAACAGACACATAAATAACAGATTATAGTAATTTAAAAAAAACAGATGATAAATAACATATTAAGTTATTGAATTAAAGAACTGATAATAAATAAATTACTATCATATAATAAATAAAATATTAGTAGTAATTGAAATAAAAAATAACCACATTATTTAATGTAGGAAAAATAGATATTCTATATTATAATGGACTGATTATTATAAGAATATTATAATTCCCAAATCCTTTCATTGTAACTGCATATTAATAGTAAGGAAATTATAAAATAGATGTTGCATTAATAATATGTGAAGAATCCATCAAAACATTTATTTAGACAAAACCAAATTATCTATAAACATCTATGTAGACTTAACCAAACATTTATGTAAAAAATGATCATTGTAATTAAAAGAATCATTTATAGGTAAATTATAATTCCATCATCATTTCATCATTATTGAAAATTATTAATAGTAAAATTATAAAACAGATGTTGTATCAATAATATGTGAATAAAATACTGAAACATTGATGTATACTGAATCAGATTACCCATGAAAAATGATGAAGTATAACCCCTTGAATAAATATTTCTTAATTTGATGATGAATTAAAAAAATCATAGAATAATAGGATCATAATTTAATTACTATAATTGGAGAACAATATATTTATCAGTGTATAGGGAATTGGATATCATAATTGGGAGAGCGTCTTTCATTAGTTAGTTAAAATAGAGATATACCTTCTATAGCAGTGGTACCATGAGCCTACCACCATGATAGAGAAATAAGAATAACTGTTTACCTATAATATAATTACAATACAAAATTATATATGATAATTGATCAATCATGGTGTAAAGGGAAAGAAAATATTTAAAGGAAACTAATATACAAAAGTTGTGATAGATTAAAAAATGTAATTATAGGTACTTAATAAAATGAAATTAATAGATAAAATTAAAAAACATAAAGGGTACTGGTACATGGAATATGAAACTGGAAGATTCATGTAAATATTTCTAAGGAATAATTAAACACCATCAAATTATAAACCCAGAATCTACCGATTCATATAAAACTTTTTACAAGATGAATAGGATGACATCAAGAAATAATATGGTGTAGTAGGATCTAGACTCACCTATATCGATCATAGAAGAAATCACTTCCAGGGTATGGATAGTATTTCCTATTGTAGTGGTGGTCCTTGCATTGAATAAGAAAAATAATAATATTAAAATGTTTGATATAAAGGGAAATGAAGTGGAAATATTTGTACATGGGATATGTATATAAAAAAATATACATATAGGTAATAAAAATGATTAAATATTTAAACATAAACTCAGAGAGATTCAATATGTTAACAAAAAAATTGATGTGGAGAAATGCATATGTGAAATTTGAAAGAATGGAAATTTAAATACTATTAATAAAAGAATAATGAAACACAAATATAGTCCATATTTAGAAAAATTCCAAATCAAATAAGATGGTTGGAATATAAAATGAATTAAATCACCCTAGTTCACCGAAAACCATCTAAGTGAACCTCCATAACCAACATCTCCACAACTTTAATTAAGAAAACCAACAATATAAATTAAATCATCCATAAACTATCTCTTTACAACCCAAATTAAATCATCCATAAACACCTCCTCAACCTCCATATGAAACTATCCAACTGATTAAAGATTCAAGAATTAAAAATAAAAAACAATTATTCTAACTTAGGAATAAAAATGGAAATAATCTAGAACACAAACCAATATTATAGCACCTCAATAAATATTTGTGATTAAACTAGAATAATTCTAAAGATACATGATGTCAATCAACATCAATAAAATGTTTTAACGAATACTAGAAATATTTTTAATTTAAATCAAGAAGAACTGACCATTGAATTTCATTTGTGAGACAAGATTTATAGAAATAGGAACAAGAATGACCTTCCACTGCTTATTATTCCACTTTGTCTCCCTTGATAAAAGTCATAATTTATATAGGCAACAAAACATCAAAATATAAAAAAAACATGGATTGATCCATTAAGAGTAGCTTACTAAAGGGGCATATACTTGAGGATATATGAAGAAACATGAACATGAATACATTACATTACCTTCATTATGGGCTTATGATTTAGATTTTTCATACAATGTAGAGTCTAATATTAATAACATAGAGAAAAGATCCTCCCGAAAGATATTTTATCTTCAGAAGATTGACACTAAAAAAGAGTGATTGTATGTGCAAGAAGAAAAAACCTAATGGAATCTAAAATAATATAATCTCCTATGGATTCATGGGTCTATTTTGGAGGAGAGGACATGCAGGCATAGCACTTCGAAACATTAAATCAGCGAATGAGAGCTCATATGTGTGAGAAGAATAATCATCAAGGATGTTGGAAGAAGAAAAGAACCTAGTGTTTCAAAGGTGTGAGTCAAAGGAGAAGAAAAATATTGATTTTGATAAGATATTATCTAATCATCATGGAGAGATACATATAGATTTAAAGTTATGGTTTGGATGTAGAATAGGGAATGGGGAGTTGGGAATGATGAAACCATGTGGTGGATGATGGCATCGGGATAGTATTGGAGGATAAGGAGAGGTAAAGGAGTAGGCATAGACTAAGGTCAAGGAGGATACTGAGGTGGAATCAGATCTAGAGTCATAGGTGGCAGAGGATACAAGGTAGAGGTGAATGTAAAGGTGGAGTCGGAGCCATAGGCGGATTTGGATTTAGAGGTGTAGGCGGAGGGAGATGAGTTTGGAGGAGAAGAAATCACAAAAAGAAGACTAGAACATTATTGAGGATGAGAGAGAGGATGATGGAGTTAGAATTTTTGGATAGAATAGTACATCAAGAAAATTCATATGGTGTCGACACATGTACTGAAAATGCATAGTCTTTAGTATATATAATAGATACTATTTTTATGTAAAATTGTCATTTTTTTTGATAAATTAATATATTTAAAAGTCTAATTATTATTTTAATTTTATTTAATGGTAAAATAAGTATTTTTTACTTATATTTAATTCAATTAACAATATTTAAACCATTATTATACCAGATTTAAATACAAGTTTATTTTTAGAATTTAAAACATATTTTTCTAAAAACTATTTTAAAATGCATAATGTTTCTCCATTATAATTAATTAAAATAACACCTAATGAAAAATTATCTAAATTAAATATATATATATATATATATATATTTATGAATTAAAATTTATATAATGAATATTACTAATCATATATTTAAAGTAAAATCATCTTTTCCGTAAGAAATGTATTTTTCAGAAAACTACTTTCCATCACGCGTGTCGAAATTATATTAAATTAAACTCTTCCACCTATGTGAATTGATTTTGATAAAATGTATTATATATTTTTAATCATCATAATTAATATTATTAAATAGGTTCAAATTAATTTTTTGAACAATCCGAATAGTAACTGTAGTAAATATTAATTAACATGGTAAAATGAAAATAGGTTAATTAAGGGTAAAAAATAATATAAAAAATACTAGAAACAAAGTAACCATAATAAAATGATTTTTATATTTCATTTTCATTGAAATGGTGATTATGTTTATTCTTTATTTCCTTTACTTTATAAATGATTAAGTAATCAATTAGATAAAAATTATATTTTGATACAATCAAACACAAATTGTATTTTTATGTAATATGAAATTTCAATTAAGAAATTATTTTTTATGAATTAATGTATTTTTAAAATAGATATTTTTTTATTAAAGTATTATTATTAAATAATTTTTATTAAATAAAAATGGTTATATAATTTTTATGAATTCAAATGTAATTTTTATAAGGGTTATAAAACTATTATTGTAAAAAAACCTATCTTATCTCAATAAATATCGATTATTATTTTAAAGGAGAAAATGAAAATATTTAGAAAATAATTTAGATAAAATAAATGTTACTTTTTGGAATCATAAGGTAAAAATTATTCTATGGTAATTTTTTCATAATTTTCTGAGGTAATCAAATTTTCAATTAAAAATTAAATACTGTACAAATATATGGTCTTTATTATGATATCATAATGACCGAAAAATGATGTAATAAATACTATAATGTGTATCCAATACCAAATTTATTTTTTAAATTTAAAATAATGTAATATTATATTTATTTGAGTAATTTTATAAAGCCTTTATGAATCCTCAAAAACCATTAATATATTCTAAGGTTTCAAAATCATTTGTTTAAGAGTATGAATCACTCCCACATAAGCAAGGGTAGTATTTTATTATTTTAGACTCTTGGAATTATAAAAAAACACTTCCATTTAGATTAAATCATGAGAAAAAACCATGTAAAGGTTTGTGGTTTTGGTTATTTTATTATATAGAGTCCAAAACCTAAGTGTGAGAAATATTAAAGAAATTCCCACTCTTTTTTGATATAAACCCACACAATCACCCATTCCACATCACTAAAAATACTTTTAGCATGTAATCAATCTTACCTATACTCTCTATATTACTCTAAAGGTTCCCCAAGCTCCCAGGAATCTCCTCCCAATCATTTGGAGACACACACTCAAGTAAGGGATTTCTCTATTCGCATTTCCATTCAAGAGCCTATTTTATGTTATACTACTTAGTTTCAACTTGTAGATGTTTGGGTAAATATTCCTAAATTCCCCTTAATATAAATTTTATTTAAGAATTATTATACAATACTTTAAATCTCATTAATCCCTCCCATGAACTTTTATTTATACCCATTAATATGTCGAAATTTAGTAATGGATCCTCACCTTTTTGTCTTTATTCATGTTTCTTTACTACCTTATGCCTTCTATTTCTAATTAATAATGTTTGGAACTAACTTTAAATATACCTATTACTGACCATTTGATGTCCAAATGATGATATAACCCTTTAACCATCATCAACCCATTTTATAAAATTTCAAGTGACGATATTATGCTGTTGAAATTTCACCACAATTTCCCATAACAAAACAATTATATAGTAAATACCATACCCATTTAATATCAATGGTGTTAAAATTTATAAAATTATACTTATTTTATTGGGAAATTACATTTATTTATTCCACACTCATTTATCGGGGAATAAAATATGATTATTTATGAATCCATGTTGTATGATCTATGTGGCACACTTAAACATGAAAATGAAATGAATGTGATGGGTGTGCCCAGAATTATATAGTGATCCAATACATTTGGTAATGTTTAGCCTCATGAGATATCATGTTGGGATAGAGAGTGAACCAATTTTTTTATGGGACTTTTTCTGTCATGATGTCTTAGTAGTTATCCTTGACCTTTTTTTATGATGCAATGTTTTAAGTTTTTTCCACATTTACCATATCACCTTTATGATTATAATGCTATATCATGTATCATTGTTCATGTTTATTATTCTCAATCCTTTAGGAATATTGTCTAACATATATTAATTTCATCATGTTATGAATTTTTTATTCCATTACTAGGATTTATATCTCACCCCTTTCTTATGCATGTCCCCTAGTTATCCCATGCAATGCTAAGTAAGAAGGAACATTATGATCATGTTAAATAAGTTTTAAATAATTATATTTTATTCCCTTTTTAAATTTTTTTAATGTACTTAATTCACAAATACAATAGTATTCTCAATCTTCCAGGTTGTTTTAAGTTTAATCTTATGTAATAAATCATATATTAATATGAAATAAAGAGCTGAGATATTATAGTTGGTATCAAAGTAATAGTTTAGTAATTTTGGGGATTAAGATTAAAAAACTCTAGTGAAATACTCAGTGACAAGACTAAGTATAAGAAAACCTTCCTAAATTTTGGTAAGTATAGAGTAAGTGTCTTATCAAGAAAATGCATACATGTCTAGATACTACAAGTGGATATAGATCTCACATAGATGTACATAGGGGTAAAACCCAAAAACACCATGTTGACCTAGACTCGACTAGGAAATGGTGTATGAAAATGGTTCTTACTGTGAACCTAGTTTGAAACTCATGGGGGAGATGCTTTGGTAAATTCATAATCTCATTACGAACCATTATTAAGGGAACAAAAAAATGATCATAAGACTATATGATAGGAAATATATCATGGATAACATATATTAAGGCCCATAAATTCATAAGCTAAGAAAATATATGTAATTTATATGTTATCCCTTTAATGTTGTTGGATTCCCATTTATACCGTTAGTAGTTTAAAATTACTCATCCCTTATTTTCCCTTTATTCTAGTCAATGGATGGAAAAAGGAAGAATCGAGTTCAAGTTTAAATTGCAAGGATGAAATATATTAAAGGGGAAATAATGTAATACTCTGAGTTTTTAAAAGAGAAAAATATGTTCGATGGAATATGTGATACGCAACATCGAACCCAAACAAAAAATGATTGTTTAAATATGACCATTTAAACCTCTTTATTAAATTTGTGTACATGATTAGGATTAAATATTTTTTTAAAATATATATATATATATCTGTGTGTGTGTGTGTCCTAAAAATATTAATAAATTCTTATTAAATAATCAATCAATGTTTTCTAATGTTTTTTTATTCTTCAAAATATGTTTTCTTCTGAAAATGATTTTTATTTCTTTTTATAAAAAATATTATGATTATTTTATAGAAAATTTATAAAATTTATTCTATAAAATGAACTCCATTTCTTATATCAGCATATCAATATTAAATTAGGTTGAAAGTTTTGGTATTTTTCTAAAAATATAGATTTTTCAGTGAATAGTGAATAATAACATTTTTATGTAAAATTGTAATTTTTTTTGATAAATTAATTTATTTTAAAAGTATAATTATTATTTTAATTTTATTTATTGGTAAAATAATTATTGGTTACTTATATTTAATTCAATTAACTACATTTATGCCATTATTATACTAGATTTTAATACAATATTTTTTTTAGGATTTAAAATGAATTTTTCAGAAAACTATTTTAAAATGCATAACGTTTCTCCATTATAATTAATTAAAATAACCCCTGATGAAAAAAATACCCAAATAAAACTTTTTGATTATATATCTATATTTATTTATTGAAATTCATATAAGTAATATTACTATTCATAGTTTTATAGTAAAATCATCTTTTCCTTAAAAAGTGTTTTTTTTAAGACCAATTTCCATCATGCTTGTGGGTTTTATATTAAATTAAACACTTCCAACTCATTGAATTAATTTTAATAAAATTTATTCCATATTTGGAATAATAATAAATAATATTAGTTAATAGGGTGAATTTAATTTTTAAACATTCTGAATAATAACTATAGTAAATACTAATTACCTTGGTAAAAGGAAAATAAGTTAATTAAGGGTAAAAATTAATATAAAAAATACTAGAAACAAAGTAACCATAATATAATTAATTTTATACTTATTTTTAATTAAAATTATGATTATATTTATTCTTTATTGTATTTTCTTTATAAATTATTATGTAATCAATTTGATAAAAATTATATTTCGATATGATAAAACACAAATTATGATTTTATGTAATATGAAATTTCAATTAAGAAATTATTTTTTATGAATTAATGTATTTTTTAAATAGATAATTTTTTTATTAAAATATTATTATTAAATAGTTTTAATTAATTAAAACTGATCATATAATTTTTTTGAATTCAAATGTAGTTTTTATAAGGGTTTAAAAACTGTTATTGTCAAAAAAACCATCATTTCTCAATAAATATCAAATATTATTTTAAAATTGAAAATTAAAATATTTATAAAATTATTTAGATAAAATGTATAATATTTTTGAAATTATAACATAGAAATTATCCAACAGTGAATTTTTCATAATTTTCTAGAGACAGTCGAATTTTCAGGTAAAAATTAAATTCTGTATAAATATACGGTCTGGATTATGACATCATAATGACCAAAAACAATGTAATAAATACTATAATGAGTATTAAATAAAAAATATATATTTTCCCTTTAAAATAATTCAATATTAATATTATTTGAGTAATTTTATAAAGCCGTTATGAATCCTCCAAAACCATTAATATATTTTAAGGTTTTACAATCATTTCTTTAAGAGTATGACTCACAACCACATAATAAAGGGTAGTATTTTATTAATTTCAGACCTTTTACTTATAAAATAATTAAAAACACTCCCATTTAGTAGAAACAATGAGAAAAAAACATGGGAAGGTTTGTGGTTTTGGTTATTTTATTTTATAGAGTCCAAAACATAAGTTTGTAAAACATTAAAGAAATACCCACTCTTTTCCTATATAAACAAACCCAATTACCCATTTATTTTCACTAAAAATTCTTGTAAAACGTCCTTACACTTCCCTCCCATCTCTAGAGTCCTCCCAAGGTTCCCCAAAGCTCTTAATAAGCTCCTCCTAATCATTTGGAGACGCACACTCAAGTAATGGATTTCTCTCTTCTCATTTCCATTCAAGCACCTATCTTATGTTCGGCTTCTTAGTTTAAACTTGTGGATTTTTGGGTATGTCTTAATAAATTATCCTTAATTTACATTTTATTTAAAAATTATGATATCCCCCTTTCACTCTCATTTATCCCTCCCATGAACCTTTATGCACACCCATTACCATACCAAAATTTAGTAAGGGATCCTCACATTCTTTTCTTTATTCAAGTTTTTTTATTATCCTATAAATTATATTTCCAATTCATAATATTAGGATAAGAATTTTCATGTTCCTATTACTTATCATTTTATTTCAAAATGATAAGAGACCCATTTATCTCTCATAAACTCATTTTATAAATTTTTAACTGATGTCATCATACAGATGAAATTTCACAGTGATTTTCCATGCCAATACCATTGTGTGGTGAATACCATAACCATTTACTATAAAGGGTGTTATCCTTTATACACTTATACTTATTTGATATGGAATTACATGCATTTATTCCGCACTCCTTGATCATGGAATAAAATATGATGATGTATGCATCCATGTTGTATGATATATGTGGCACACTTAAGCGTGAGAATGAAATGAATATAAAGGGTGCGCCCAGAACTATATAGCGCTCTAATGAATTGGGTAATGTTTATTATCATGATATGTCTTATTGGGATAGGAAGTGAACCTGATTCCTTTATGGGACTTTTCTCATCATGATGTCTTGGTAGTTATCCTTGACCTATGTTTATAGTACAATGTTTTAAGTTTTTTCCACATTTCTAATGTTGGATTTATGATTATCATGATATATCATCCCTCATTCATGTTTATTATTCCCACTCCTTTATTCCTATTTTATGACATGTATTAATTTCATCATGTTATGCCTTGTTTTTTTCCCTTACTGGTCTTTATAGCTCACCCCTTTATTATGTATGTCCCTAGGTTATCCCATGCAGTGTTAAGTATGAAGGAATATTATAATCATGATAAATATGATTTAACTAATGATAATGCATTCCCTATTTTAAGTTGTTATGTAATGTACCTAATTCCCAATTAATCTAGACTTCTCAATCTTTTAGGTTGTATTAAGTGTAATATTACATAATAAATCATGTATTAATGTGAAATAAAGAGTAGGGTTGTTATATCCTCCATGATACGTGCTTGTTAACCTTCCAAAATTCATGGAAAAAGATTCCAGTAATTGATTCAGTCCCTCCGATAGCCAGAAATTAGTTCCAAATCTCTCGTGGTGGTCCGCCACACATCCATCACACCTCCAATGTCACTTCCATTCCTACTTAAAATCCTAGATCCATGAATCTATCACTCCTACCCTCATTCCTCTTTGATTCATACTCAAAACACTAATATGGTGTTTTTTACAATTCCAATGTGAATATGGGGGGTTTAATTATGCTTGTATCAACTCTAAAATTATTGAATCATGACCCTATGGTCTAACGATGAAGAACACATAGAACATTTGGGGTAAAGACATAAGAAAAATGGTGACATTGTCAACATACAAGCATTCATGACCAATGATCATAGAATCAGGTATTTTTAGGGGTGATTTCATAGAATATAAGATAAAATTAAATCATCCATTTAATTTATCAAAAATGGTCTCATGAAAAGGCTAGAAAAATCATATATCAAAATTAGATTAATAAAATCCACGATAAAAAAATTAATCAAGTTTGGAAGCTACACATTACAAGATCTACCTCGATTTTCGATCAATCATTAGTGAAGAAAACATTCTCTAGTGATGGGGAAGATCCTTTGCAATCAAAATTTGTCAATCCATCTTGATCTTATTGTTATTCATCATCTGATTCCCATTCACTAATAAAGAATGCTCTGAGTACCCTCTCAAAGCTCAATATAATAGGAGGATAACCCTGTAGAATTTTTATAACTGTTATTTAATGAGGAAATTTGGTTATGGGTATTAATTGAAATAATAAAAAAAATTAATTAATCAATCCACTAAATGTACCCACCAAATACTGCCTTATATGAAATTTTTGCATCAGCCAAATTTTGGTATCACTTAGGGTAAAAACCAAGTTCCAAATTCAACTATGGTATCATATTTCTGATCTGAGACATCATATAAGAGATATTTATTTATTTTCTAAAAATTACATGTGGGTGATATTAATATAATTAATATTTTTAAAATTCCATTTTGGCCTCACTCGGTCTCGGAATCACACATTTTCTATGTACCTGACACAAAAAATATTTATTAATATAAATAAAATGATTTCAAGGGATAAAAAGATTTTTAAATTATTCCTTACTTCAATTATTTTTTTCCTCGACATATAGAAATGAAAAAGGTGGGGAAACTGAGCCTGCATTTGGATCTCCCTCTCCCAGGAGCTCTCTTATATTTTCTCATTACACCACAACACATAAACCAAAGGAATGGTCCATTCTCATTGGATCCACTCCCTCCAAACCTTGATCTCTACCCAGTACTCTATGAAGGTCGATCCATCCTTGATGTGCAACTCTCCCCTATCAATAACATGTTTCATACATGTATCTCCTTAGTTTTGAAACATGAAAAACACCATGCACCCACTCCAACAATGTGGGAAATTCTAGGTGGTAAAAAACTCACCAAACCAATGTAGGATCTCGAACAGCCCGATATACCTTGGGGATATCATGCCTCCCTACCTAAATCTCTATAATCCTCATCATGGTGATTTTATCTAGAAAACATGGTCTCCCATATCATGCTCCAAGGGCCTATGTTGTTGATCATAATAAGATTTCTTCTTTCTATGGGCTATCCTCATCTATTCATGGATAACCTAAACCTTTTCCATCATTTCCTGCACCATCAATGTCATAAAAAGAGATGCCTCAATGATATTCATCCAACATAAGGGTGACCTATAGGGTATCCTATATAGGTCCTTGAATGGTTCAATTAAAATAGTATATTTATTATTATTATTATAAATAATCTATACCATATGTAAGTGATCCTCCCATCTCTTGACAAAGTCTAACATGAAATACCTAATCATATCCTCTAACACATGGATTGTATGTTCAGTCATCCCATCTTCCTGGGGGTGAAAAGTTGTACTCATCCTCTAATGGGTATGTAATTCCTCTTGCAGGCCTTTCCACAACAAAAACATTAACTGCACATCTTGGTTGGTTATAATCATCTAGAGGACATCATGTATGAATAAAATATCATGCACATCAACTACTAAAAACTCTCCACTAAACTCTTCTCCTTAATAGAATGGTAGTGTTCAAACATGGTAAGTCGTTCAACTATCACCTAGATGAAATCAGGGGCTCCTTCTATCCACATAATCTCTATCACAAATTCCATGGATATTCCATCCCATTTCCACTCCAGGATCTCAAGAGGTTGTAAAAAACTATCAGAACCTGGAGCTTAGCCTTCACTAGAAAACAAATGAGAAACTGAGATACTAATTCAATAATTCTTTGTCTTACAGTATTCCACCAAAGATTCCTATAAATGACCATCTACATATTCTCTACATTGGGATGTACAACTAAAGGATAAGAGTGAAACTTCCTCATCACCTCCTCAAGCAATGTTACCCAAAACATCATCCATCTATTTAATAGGATGATGTGATTACCCATTTCATAGAATCCATAGGGTGGATCTATTGAGTATATATGTTCATATAGGACCTTAAAGTATATATCTCCTAAATTATACACTCTCAAATGTTGAATAAGAAGACGGGCCAACACCATCAACTAAATACAAGATTAACCACTCTCTTTCACTAGGTTCGACTATAGAGAATCCAATAGAACATATTATTCCTCCACCAGACGAGAAAGAGACATCCTACTAATAGAAAATATCACCACATTTCCCTTCACAGGAGTATAGAATATCTCAATGTCATAGTCTTACAAGACCTCCAACCATCTCTTTTATCTTAAATTCATATCTCTCTATGTGAAGACATTCCTGAGACTCTTATGGTCTGACTAAACAATAATACACTCTCCATGAATATAGTGCCACCGCATCCTCAAAGTGAAGACTACCACTACCAACATTTGTTCATGATTCATGTTATTCTTCTCTTGGGGTATCAACTTCCATGACCCATATGTGATTACTGCATTACTCTTCATCAGAATTTAGCCAAACCTAGCTCCAGAGGCATCATAATACACTATGTACTCCATGTCCTCCTCTAGTACTCTCAATAAAGGATCACTGGTTAACCTCATCCTCAATAACTCACAGTCTCTCTGAAAATGCACAGTACAGGTAAAAAGAAACCCTTTCTGCTTTAGGGAGGTCAAATAGGATAAAATATTAGAGAATTCTTAAAACGAACCACATGAAGTACACCTCCAATCTATGAAAACTCTATATCTATAACACACTCTTGGGTGGATACCAAAAAAAACTACATAAATATTAATTAGGTCTAAAAATAATACAATATAAAAAATAACATACCCTAGAATTTAAACCTCATAGATCTAGAAGTAGCACTTCAAGATCATACCATAATAATGATGCTCTTAAAAAAAGTCTAAAACCATCCCCAAGTCCCTAACATGATCCTCATCTAATGTAGAGTAGTTGAGAATGTCATCAATTAAGAAAACCGTACAACTGTCCATGTATGGATTGAATATATGGTTCATCAATGATATAAACATAGAGGGGGAATTCATCACACTAAAAAACATCACCAAAAACTCATAGTATCTATAGTGACATCAGAGTGTCGGCATCAGTATATCAACCTCGTGAACCCTCAATTGGTGGTAGTTGGACTTGATATCGATCTTTGATAAAAATATCATGACTCAAAAATAATCAATGTGTTCATAAATTCTTGGAAATTGGTACTTTTCTTTATCATGTAATGGTTCATGGGATAATAATCCTCCTCCAAAATAAATTTTTATTAAAAGATCAAAGGAAACAAAACAATCTATGGGGGTATATAGTAATGCAAACTGAGGGCATCCCCTCTGATAAGGTTAACACATTCTAGCTTCATGCTATCTATCTGAAAGAGACGAGAATCAGTAGACCTATGATCATCCATGGAAGCCAAATAGTCCACAACCTTGTTCCCCTCTCTCCATGTGTGGGATAAAAGAGTGTTCGGACGAAGCATGCCATGGAATTTTCTGACTGTATAGAAAATGGACCATGGAGTAGAGAGATTTCCTTTCAGGGATTCATGTACGATTAATGAATCCACCTCCACCTCAGATATAGCCAAATTCTCCTGAGTGTACAAAGATATCCCTATGTAGAGGGCTCAGGCCTCCGCCTGAATAGCAGTACCCATTAAAAAGGAACATGAAAAGGACAAGACCACACCTCCCCCAATATCTCTAACAACCCCACCCCCTCCCGATATCATCCCACCATTGAAAGCCCTATCTGAGTTGTGTTTAAAGCCAGATGTAGGAGGACCCCAGCGAATCCACTTACCAATTCCTCCTGCCACAGAAATGAAGGGAAGAGGGTAAGACCCCTGCATGCATTGGAATGGGGGGGTCTCATGCCACTCCTTATTAAAAGAGATCAGATCCAGAAGCAGGAAATGAATATGGGAAATTATATCTCTCACCGTGGGCCTTTCACCTTCATACCGAGCTTGGTTTCTAGCTTTCCAGATGCACCATCACCCCGCGTTGAAGGATACAGCTTGAGCCATATGGGCCTTCTCCGAGCCCATCGAACCATAAAACCATCTCGCAAGGAAAGAAAGCTTGGTCTCCTCCATGTTGAGAAACTGATCACCTCCAAGAAACGACCACACCACTTGAGCCCATTCTCCCTCAAAAAACAGGTGTTTAGAGCTTTCCACCCTCCGCAGGCTACAGCAGTGACAACCTGAGGCCAAACTGATCCCCAGTTTCTTGATATTCTCATCCAAAGCAAATGCAAGATTCCTGATAAGCCAAGTGAGGAAGTTCAAGTTCAACAAGATCTTACGGCACCATGCCACCTCGTTCCATCGATCCATAGATACCGAAGAAGACAGCCTCCGGAAGTCTCTAATACTAAAATCACCTGAGGATTAGGGAGTGAATACACACATGTCCCTCTCTTCATTCATCTTGATAGAATCAAAGATGCCTTGCTGTTCAACACTCAGCACCGCCTTGATGAAGCGGGGATGGCTTTGAGCTTCCTTAAATGTGATCAGAGGAGCCGGACACCCAGGGAAGGCTAGAATAGAGACAACCTAGTTCTTATACCAAAAGGATATTTCCCCCGATCCCACTAACCAACGCGAGCTTTGAGACAAAGAACGGACCAGAGGAATAACTTTAGACCAAAGGAGAGATACATAACCACTACTGACCTCCTCATTACTTCTGAAGAGTTGCGACATGCTTTGGCCCCATAGAGTATATTGCTCCAATATTTCCCAAGCAAGCTTAGCATGATATCCCTCGATAGTGCTCTGCATACTTCTACAATTGATCCCCCCACCCTCTTACATGGTTCTTTCCAGTCGCACCCACGAAGTCCAGTGCCTCTTCCCCTCTAACTTAGCATCCTAAACAAAATTACAAAGAATAGGGTCCACAACTTTTATAACATCCTTCAGAACATTAGAAGATGCCAAGGTATGGATAGGGATGGTAGAAAATACACTGTTAACCAGAGCAATGTGTCCGCAAAAATATAGGAAATGAGTCTTCCAGTTGAGAACACGCCCAGTAATTCTACTCATAACACCATCGAAGTCACAGATCCGGAGCCTACCAGAAGATAAAGGTGTTCCCAAATACTCCATGGGAAACAAACCCTACTGCATGTTGAGTTGACTGCATAAGGATGACACATGTCGTGTCAAGCTTCTGTGAGTTATAAATAAAACACTCTTTTCCTCACTTAGAACCTGCCCGCTCCAGAAGCAATAGTCTTTTAGAATATACTTGATTCTCTGGAAAGATCTCCTCCCCCCATTAATAAATATCATAGTATCATCTTCAAAAATGAGGTGGGATATTGAAGGGATACTCTATTTCCTTCTGAAAGGTAAAATTTCCCCTTGAAAGATGCTCCGGTTCAGAAGAGCACTAAGAGAGTCTTGAGCCAGGATGAAAAGGATAGGGTACAGTGGGTATCCCAGGTGCAAGCCTCTAGTCGCCTTGAAAAAATCATGCGTCTTACCCATGAAGGAAACGCCCATCCACGAGAAGATAACACATCTAAAGACAGTGTCAACCACCCTAGCAGAGAAACCCATCACCGCAAGAACTCTGTTCAAGAAGCTCCACTCAATCCTGTCGTACGATTTATTCATGTCCACTTTGATTGCAAGGTTTGATCCATGTGTCTTATAGTTGATATCCCTCACCATATCCTGGGCAAGAGAAATGGACCCCTGGATTGATCTTCCATTTACAAAGCCATGTTGCTCAGTAGAAATCCACTTAGGTAGAAACTCGGACAGCTTCTGGTTAATGAGACAGGCAAGGATCTTGTATGGGAAATTACAAAGACTCACTGGCCTATAATGAGATAGAGAATAGGGGTCTTTAACCTTGATAATTAGGCATAGAGTCGTGGCACAAGAAACCCACAGGAGAGACCATTCCCTGAAAAAGTCCTGGATAGCTCCTATAACATCATCCTTAACAACCTCCCACGAACCCCTGTAAAAAGCTCCTGGGAGACCATCGGGCCCAGGGCCACTCTCCAGATTAAGCTCTTGCATGGATTTAAATATCTCCTCCTCAGAAGGAATGTCCTCCAGTAGATTATTCTCCATGTCTAAAATTCTTCTAGGAATCACCTCTCATAACTCTGAGGTGCCAGTTGGATACCCACTAGCCATCCTTGGGTTTGGGCCAGCAATAAGGTCCTGAAAGAAGTGGTGAGCCATCCCACCAATCATGTCCCTATCATTCACAAAGGAACTATCATCCTGAAAGATATTTGGTTTAACCCATCGCTTCGGTTATCTTATAAAATCATGGAAAAAAGTGGTGTTTTTGTCCCCCGCTTCCAACCACTTCACCCTGGATCGATCCCGCTCCAACCTTTCTTGTTTCAGGATCTCCTCTACCCATCTTACCTTCTTGGAATGGAGTTCATCACCAGCCTCCACACACCAGGACTCCTCCAGACTTCCTTATAATACTTCCACCTCCTGTTTAAGAGATGAAAGCCTGCAGTCAGAAGAAGAAATGTTCCTTTCCCATTCCATTAGCCCCTTTTTAACTATCCTCAGCTTGTTGTGAATAGACACCAAAGAGTGACCTTGATTAGGAGCCTCCCACTGAGCCCGGACCACTTCATGGTAACCCTCCAAGCCAGTCTAGAACTAATAATACCTGAAGTAATCTTGAGAATCCTTATTAGGGGAAAAAGAAACCAGGAGTGGAGAATGGTCGGAAATTCCCCTGGTAAGATGGTTAACCTCAGCCGAGGGGTATACATTCAGAGCGTTAGAGTTATCTAGACAACAGTCGATCCTGCTCCAACTCCTCCTTCTTCCTCCCTAGTTATTGCACCATGTAAACTGATCCCCTCGATATCCCAAATCGAGCAGCCCTCTCCCTACCATAAAATGAGCAAACTCAAAACTAGATCTCCTCGGAAAAGCTCCTCTCCCCTTCTTCTCTTCAGGATCAAGGAAAGTATTAAAGTCCCCAGCCACAAACCACGGGAGATCCGTTGGATCAAAAGATTCTAGATCCTACCACAACCTCAATCTTTTCTGAGAATCGCAACTACCATATACAAAGGAGACATAGAATCTCTCCTCACCCTTCGTGACTTTCACAGTGATATATTGATCACCTGTAACGATAAAATCCAGGGAAACATCATTTTTCTAAAACACCCATATGTGGCTGTTAATCAGATCCGAATGCATGTGGCCATGCATCCGGATGCGGTGACAAAAATATTTAATATTCCCCTATTTCTTCTTCGGTTCCAAGATCGCAGTGATACAAGCTTTGTTCCCCCTTACTTTAGAGACTATAAGGTCCGATTTGACCTGGGCTCTAAGACCACGAGCATTCCAAACTATCATATTCAACATTTAACTAGGGATGACCCGGATTTGGCCCCAGTCTTCATGGTCTTGGTACTCAGGAAGGGAGATCCTTCCCTTTGAAGTCTTTGTTGTAAACGGGTGTGCGCTCCTAGGCTTTGAGCAAGAGGAGAGGAGGCCTGGAGCGACTCGAGAGGAAGAGCGACGACAGACTTTCCTTTATCCCTCCATCGAGGTGGTGAGATGATAAGTGACCTGCATTCTGAAGGATGAACCTCTGGGGTCGCCAAGAACACCACTTTCCCTTTGCTCGGTCCCATATGCTTTGAAACAATGCATGAGGGTGGAGAAAAATTGGGGCTCACCTCGACACCCTTCTCCCACCCATTGAGAAAACCTCCAGAACAGGATGCATTCTCAGACGAGGAATCAAAGTAGGATACCATAAATACACCAAATGATCCCAAAGACTCTCCAGATAGAGACTTTGGGCCGAATCTTGCCTCCCCAATGCTCCTCCTGACCCCAGGACCTGAGAAATCGAGGAGGCTGGCACCAGATCCCTGCATGGGGAGGAGAAAACTCCAGAGAGATCTTCAGAGGCCTCCATCTCGATCCTTGATGGACCGGGGCCATCAAGAGGCCTACCCCTGGGAGAAGAACGAGAGCCTCCCTTCTTTCGGATCCTGCACAAAGATCTCGAATGGCCTTGAATACAACAAGACTAGCAGAATCTAGGGAAAACATGAAACGAAATGGACTTCTCCCCGGGAATCTCTGACGGAGCATTGATGACCAACTTCTCAGGGATAACCAATGAGAGATCCATATCAACACAAATCCGCGGTAGTAAAATGTCCTCACAGAAGAGAGTCCTATAATCCGCACATAGGAAACCACCCAGGGAGTCACCAATAGCGCGGAGAAAGGACACATTCTGGAAGGGAAGAGGCAAACCCGAAAAAACAATCCATACCGCCGCACGGGGACTCTCTTGACCCTTGTGTGCCTTCATCGACCAGGGAGATAGGCTGAAGCGCCACCGCCCAAATGCACGCAGATCTTTACACCAGGCCTGCACAAAATCGGCCTTAGAGGCCAACACTAGGAAGAAAGAATTCTGATGAAGAGATAAAATCCAAACCTGTCCAGAAAATCCCCAGGAGGAAAAAAAATGCTTGAAGACCACCTATGAGGGTTTCGTCATGCTGAAGAGCACCACAAGAGTCCACCAGAGATGTGCTGAAGCATCCTCAAAGATCCCAGGGGGGGACTTCCAACGAAACTTTCGCACCGTCATGAGAAACCGTTGGAGAGAACGATCCAACCACCGAGAAGCAAGGAGGCTAGAAAACTCAAGAAGATCCACACAGAGCATCGCGAAAGGAGCGAGGGACTTGGGGCTTCCCCTCATCACCGAAACCAAAAGCACTGAGAACAAACATCTCCATGGACAAAAACACTAGTGACGAAGCACCATCCAGAGGACATAATTGATTTGATAAAAAAATTCTCTTAAAGGTTCAAAAAATGAACCCTAAACACCCAGATCTTGGTAGGTGCCATCTGATATGTTTCAAAAGTTATCAAAGTGGTCATGTGGTGAAATTTGATGCAATACTCCATCAGTCACCTCTGAGGTACCCTCTATATTTCCTTATGGAATATGTCTATATAATACTACATTCCTGAAGGAACCCATATGCTTAATGATCCTATTGAACCAAGTGATAAACATTACAATTTATGGGTGATGTGTTTCAGAATCCTTCTCAAAAAACCCACTCACTCCTCTATGATATCTCACTCTCCCATAAAGATGAATCTAATCCCATATATCTAATGGCATTCGACATATCTATGGTAAAAGTTAATGTATGATTGGATCATGGAAAACTAGTACATACCCAATATAAAACTATAAGGTCTCATCTTGGAGACCATAAGGTCTCATAAGAAACTCTCTCAACCAATCAATAGTGAACACTACTGAGAGATAAGTGATAACGAAGATTCATTCCCCATAAAAACCTTATGACAATGCTATTGGGATAAAGTATCAACCAAGAGATCCATATCTCACACTAAGACAAATGAGATGAAGTAATAAATCACACTTGTGTATACTAGTACTGAACAAAGAGTATAATAAACAAAAATCATACCTCTAATCATCTCGTGAGTTGCTGGGTCAGAAGCATCAAAATACAGTAGCTTCCTGTGGCCTCGACCAATATCTCCCTAAGCCTGAAGTAGACTTCCTAGTAGTGGTGGTGAAAGTATCTCATAACGTCATCCAGCACCATAAGATCCTCCTTCAGTAACCCCACCTACTCCTCTTCCAGCATCTCCTCCCTGGGGGACACCCTGGCCCTATTGGAGAGAACCCATATCAAGGCACTACCTCAAGCATGGTGGTCCATCCCTGGTCTTCCTTCCCTGACCAGTGTATCTATTTGGGTAATCATGTTCCATGTGAAATCACCCCTCATAGTCATATAGTCTCCCAATTTTGGGATTCCCTATTCCTCTACACTATACCTTAGCTACATTACCACATTCCTAAGTCAAAGAATGGGTTTTCATCATATAAATCAACACCTATAATATTATAGCCCCTATGGATGGCTCATCCATAGGATTCCTATATACGGAACCAGTCACACAGAATCTTACAGATAGGAAGATCTCCATCACTAGCACTAACTCCAATACTCCAGCATATGTCTAAATGCATAGGGGTATCACACTAGCACAAATGTCTCTTTATATACCCTAATAAAACATCAATTCCTAAAATTATCCATATTGAATAATTTTTATGGAGTAATGAATAAGGTATGTGAAGCTCATAGTATACTCCACAATTGTCATCCCACCCTACTATAGATCGAAAATCTCTTGAATTTGAATGGATCACATGAATGAGGTGTATTACTCTTCATGAATCAACTTCAAGAATTTAGACCATGATAATGTCGAATCATCATATGTCTATGTGAATAGACTCAAATTGATCCCTACTACTCCACAAAATAAACTGGATACCAACACAACCATCTAATAAGTCGGGGTCCACACAAGCCTAATGACTTGAATCAGCCACTCAAGACAATCCTCTACTACATGGGGATATGGATCACCATGCAACCTCAGTGGCCTCTATAATTGGAACTATATGAGTTCACTAATCCTATGTGTAACCTTATCATACTCTACTATTATAATCTTCTAATCAATAGGCTCGGGTTGTAATGACCCAAACTTTTATTAATGAAAATTACTCTTGATCTAATCAAATGTATTATTATGTAAAATGGTTATATAAAACCTATGAACTTTCTTGGTTTTATGTTTTTGGATTTTAAAATACCATTATGAAAATTGTTACCATTGCTAATATAGTCGTTGAATAGTGATCACATGATTAGTATAAATATAGGGCTTTAACAAATCTAATTTACTCAGACAAAGGAAGTGATGACCTCATCCAGTAGAATTGCTCCATATGAAGCCCATTTGTTAGAGCTCAAAAAGAAGGTAGAATCACTAGAATTCTCTCTTGACTAATCCCAAGCTGAGGTTCAACACATTAAGCTTGAATGAAATCACCTACGAAAGAAGTGGAAGTTAATAGAGATTACCACCCGAGCGATGTTATCTGAGCCGCCCCCAGAGTCTGTCACCATCACACACCATACCCTTAGGTCTTATGCGGGTGTTATAATGGGTTATGTAACAAGACCATAGCACTAAGATTATGTGCATTATTTTTGTATAAAGAATATACATTCATTTTATTATTGTTACTTTGTAAATCTTTTTTAAAGAACAAATAGTTTTTTTAGTTAATATTTAAATTCAATTAAGAAATATATTTTGATGAATTAATGGTTTTTTAAATTAAATAATTTTTTAATAAAATATTATTACTAAATTAACTATTATTAAATATAAATTATCACATAATTTTTCTGAATAAAATTGTAATTTTTATTATGGTTTGAAAGATTTTGTTGTCAAAACCTATGAATTTTTTATAAATCGTAGTTTTTATTTTAAAAGTAAAAATTAAAATATTTAGAAAATTATTTATATAAAATGAATATTATTTTTGGAATCAGGATTTCAAAATTATCCAACGGTGAATTTTTCACAATTTTCTGAGACAGTTGAATTTTTGGGTAAAAATTAAATACCATTTAAATATATAATGTGTTTTATTACATAGTAATGACCCAATAATGATATAATAAAATTTTATAAAATTTATATTTGTAAAATATATGTTTTACCTTTAAAATAATTTTATTTTATATTTGTTTGATTTATTTTACAATTCCTTAGTGGACCCTCTAGACTTATAAAACATTTTAACATTTTAAAATAATTATCTTGAGAGTGTGACTCACCTCCACATAAGAAAGCCTAATATTTTAATAAGTTCTGCCATTTTCCTTATAATTTTTTTTTACACTACACTTTGGAAAAATCCATGGGAAAAAACCATGGTATGGTTTGTGGTTTTGATTAGTTTAATGTGTAGTGTCCAAAACCTAAATAATAAAGAATTCCCTCTCCTTTCCTAAATAAATCCACTCAATCTCCCATTACTCATCACTAAAACCATTTTGAGCTCAACAAAACGCTACCCTAATCTATCTAAAATCCTCCAAAGGCACCCCAATATCCTAATAATCCTCTCTCAAGCCTCTCCCAAGCCTTTGGTATCACACTTCCAAGTAAGGGATTTCTTCCTTTCTCATTTTTGTCCAAGTTTATTTATGTTGTTATTCCCTTTTATTTTCAATAAAAAATGTTTGAGTATGATTTATAACCTAACACATAATTCCCTACTTATGTTTGAATGATTAGAGACCTCTTTCTCCCTCATTAATCCCTCCCATTTACACCTGTTACCATGACGAATAAGAGTTATTCCATTTCTCCTATTTCTTCAAGTTTATTTATTAAGTTAAACCTTCTATTTCCAAATTACATATGTTGGGAAATGTATATATATGAACCCCTTACTGTAAATTTCATTTACATATTATGAGATACCCATTTCTCTCTCATCATCCATTTTTATGAATTTTTATGTCACACCATTATGCTGCTGAAATTGAACCATGATTTTCCAAGCCAAAATCATTGTGTAGTGAATACCATACCCATGTCTCTATCAAGGTTATTCAACGTTATGAACATATACATATTTAATGGTACTTAAATGTATGTATTCCACATTTCTTAATCATATAATAACTTATGATGTTGAATGATTCCATATTATATGATCCATGTGGCACACTTATGCATGAAATGAAATGTTTATAAAGGGTGCTCCCTAATAGCACTCCAATGCATTGAGTAAATAATAATATCATGATAATCCATGTGAAATTAGGGTTTAATCATTCTAATTAAAGTTCAATGAGGGTTTACTCATGATAATTTAATTATAATGAGGTTTTACTCATGCTCCATGTGCAATGAGCCTTGGCCCATGCTAATATCATGTTAAATGTTTTTGTCACATCTTCATGTTATGATAATCATGATATATAATTACTTTATGTTCATGTTTATATTATGCTACATTTATATTTCTATTTCCTAACATGTATTGTATTATTCATGTTATACCTTGTTTACTACCTTACTAGGATTTATAGCTCACCGTTTTTTTATCTATGTCCTCAGGTTATCCTATACAATGCTAAGTACGAAGGAATGTTGTGGTAATGTAAAATAAGTTTTCAATAAAGATAATGTATTTTCTTTTCTAAGTTTTTATGTAATTTTCCTAATTTCCCAATACATAAGAAATATTGATCCTTAGAGATGTCTTAAGTGCAAGTTTATGTAATAAATCACGTTTAAGTGTGTAATAAAGAGTAGGGTTATTATAGTTGGTATCAGAGGATAGGTTTAGTTATTTTTGGGATTATGATTATAAAACCCTAGTGAAATACTTGGGGATAAGACTAAGTATAATAAAAACATCCCTAAATTTTTGTGAGTATATAGTAAGTGGTTTATCAAGAAAATACATCCCTATTTGGATACGAACAAGTAGATGTGGCTCTCGCACAGATGTATCTAGGGATAAAACCCAAAAACACCACTTTGATCTATACTCAAATGGGAACTGGTGCACAACAACGGGACTTACAACACTCTTGGTTATGACACTCCCAGGGGATATGCTTTGGTAAATTCATAATCTTAGTATGTACCATTATTAAGTGAATAAAAAAATTCACATAAGAAAATATATTGGGAAGTTGATCATGGATAAAATAGATTGAAGCCTATAAATTCATAAGTTAAGGAAATAAATGTAATTTATAAGTTATCCCTTTTTTATTTGGGTTCACATTTATGTGTTACCCCTACCATTCCTTTTATTCCATCCAATGGCTGGTAATAGGAGGACTCGGGCTAACAACCAATGCGAAGATCAATGTGATGACTGTTCTAATGAGATACCCAATCCGATGGGAGCGGGAATCGAAAAATCTATCACAATACTCTCTTAATTAAATCTCATTTTTAATAGAAACATGCACTACTGGAAATTCCATCATTCCCAACGCTTTTTTCCCAACGGTTTTAATAAACTGTTGGGGAAAAGACCCTATGCCAACGGTTCATATGAACCGTTGGGATATAGATCATATGGACCGGTTTTTCCAACGGTTCAAATGAACCGTTGAAAAATATCCATCTAAAATCACTTCTACCATCGGGATTCTTCTCTGATTCCTAACCCGCACCCCTCCAAACCCTCGGTGCCACTCACATACTCCTCCCGTCCTCATGAGGGCTCCCATCCGACCACCCCTCGCGGCTCGCCGCTCGCCGATCGCTGCTCGCCGCTCGCCGCTCGCCGCTCGCCACTCGCCGATCGCCGCTCGCCGCTCGCCACTCGCCACTCGCCACTCGCCGCTCGCCGCTCGCCGCTCCCCACTCATCGGCTCCCACACATCCCCCTTCAAGACAAAGTTATCCAAACCCTACAGGGCCGCTCCGTTCCTCCTGTCATTACTGCCGCTCTCTCCTCCTGTCATTACCGCCGGTCTCACCCCCCTTGAGTTCCCCTCCTCCCATCCTGAATCATGCTCGCCGCTCGCAGCTTCCCGCTCATGGTCGCTCGCGAATCCCCCTTCTGCTATGTAAGAATCAATTCTAACTCTCTTTAAGTTTGAATTCAGGTTAATTATGAGTTATTATTAGTATTTATATGATTCATTCAGGATATATAACTGTCATTTCCAATGTTTTATATGATTTATTTTAGCTCTGTTGATGATTATTGCCTTTACAAAATTATCCAAAGGAGGGTGATTCAACAATACATCATTGAGTTCACCTGTATATTGAATCAATGTTTTTTGATTCCACATTTGCATACGTGAAACCCAATAACTGCATGACATGTGTATTATAATCAGTATCCCAATTTGTTTGAGGGGTGATCTTCCCTATTTAGATTCTTTTCTTGTTTCCTTTCTGTTGATACAATGTGTTTGACTTTATACTGTTTTATGAGATCGTTTCTCTTCTTCGATGTGATGTTTTTTAATGGATTTTCCCTTTTTTGAGAGGCATCTCACACAAGAGTGTTTTTTTGGTTATTTAATGATGTTTCATGGTTATGAACCTTGTTCATCTGATGTGAAGTTATGTTCTTTATATAATGATATCCTTGGGAGTCATTTCATAGGGTGGATGTTCAGGCCCCTTTCTCTCCTTTTCAAGTTTGTTTTAAATTCTAAAGGACATTAATTATTTGAGAGATATCTGTTATAGGGTCCCAAATTTATAAAACCCTTTGTGTTTTATGAGGGTTGGAGGTTTCAAGAGGGTGATTAGAGCCTTTTACATTTTCAAATTATAATTTTATTCATGGTGTCACTTATTTGATCATGCATTTGATTTCTTGTCCATGTGGTAACTTGTTTGATTATGCAGTTACTAGTTTGTTTTTTCCACCCCTTATTTGACTATGAAATCTCTTTTTTTTCCTTATGGTTAATTGGTGAGGTTTATCACTTGTTTGTGTGAGGAAACATTGGCAGCTAGAGTAGCCTTCGGGTCTTCCATGAGATGGATTTGTTTTTCTAAAACATAATGTGAGAACATTTCCGGAGTATGTTGAAATAACCCCAAATGTCTCCATGAGATAGCATAAATAACCCCAAGTGTCTCCATACATCGTATCCTCCTCACATGGGTTGGCCACTCACCCAATCATATCAAACATATCGTATTCTATCCTCTCAGTCACATAGTATAGACTCATCTCTCGAGGATTATCCCATAATCCTCATCCCACACACTATAGTCTTCTCTCGGCATGTTGACCATTCTTTAATTATATTATCAAGAATCTGGTCAAGAACCTCATTAAAATCATGTATTTTAACCCAGCCCCACTAACACACCAAGCCTCTTGGCATTATAATTCCAGTATGTCCGACAATACCCAATACTCACAGTAGCATCTCATCCTTGATCTCCTTAGTTTAACTTCTGAATCATTAAATGGAGTAAAACCTATCATAATACATTTTATAGACTCTGAGGGACCATCCCACTCTAAGAACCCACCAAGATTCCAATCCATCCTCATAAGTATTTCCTCATCAAACACTAGACGTACAATTGCCACATTTATCACCATAAGGCCCAATCCTCTTAGGAATATTTTACTTGATCTAAACCCTCATCTTGTCCATACACATATCATCCAAATTATAAGACATATGTTAGACCACTCATATCCCAATTGATATCTAGTGACAGGGTGATTTCATTTCCATAAAATCACTAAAGAATTTTATCTAAACATAGGCGGCTTGTGAACACCATATCTATAGGTCTACTATGTTAATCTATTTACTTTCATTTACCGTCATTAGACTCCATGACTCCCATGGAACATAGTTATAATCAATCCCTTGTCAATCTATGATCGAATAATCAAGTTAGTGTTTAAGGGTCTATCGAGGCTCTTAATACTATCTTTATATACATAAGAATTCTTATTTAAAGAAACAATTAATTTAAGTAATGGTTGATCACCTATGGAGGTGCTTATACTTCATCTTCTAACTGCTAAATGATGTATTTCCTCCACATGAATGAGGAATTAAAAAACTCCCCTTCCATGTTCATGTAAAACCTATATTTTCCAAAGACAGCATACTAACCACAAATATATAGGTGAGAAAAATCAGAAGACTGGTCCATGATCACATCATTAGTCATAGCTTCATCAAAAATCTTCATGCCTTAAGCCTTATATTAATCATATGATTTGACATATACTTACCATATTAGTGAATGTTGATTCATATTCAATCACTAACAATTTTTCCTACTCAATATCTAAGAGATCTCAAGATCTAGCTTGTTTAAGATCATCTAGGAAGTTTTGGTCATTGAAGATTAGTTGGAATCACTTCTAATAATGTTTTCATCCTCCCATTCCACAATAACTTTACACCACAACCTATCTTGACCCTTTAGTAATGGTGTAGCCATGTAATTTCCCAAAAAAACTTGTATTGAACAAAACCAAACTAAGCTGAAACTCGAGCCAAACTAATTATATACCATTTATAGGAAGATTAATTGTTAATTAATAGGAATGTACTTTTTAATAGTATCATTTTGAAACATGGATTTGTTTCCCCCTTGCTTGCAGGAACATGATTTGACCTATGTGGCATTGTGGTTCTTATATGTTGGGCGGTGACATGTATAGTCACACGAGACAAGTATGTTTTAGTTTAGTTTTTATTTTATTTTCTTTATCGCATTGTCCACTTAGGTCTTTTACTGGTTTCTATGGACAGGGAGTAGTTATATTCTACGAAGGAGGCCAGAAGGGGTTCAGATTGTTTCAATCCGCCGGCTTTAATCCGAGGTAAGATTCTATGATTACTACTTGTCTCGCACCTCATATATTTTGGGGATTTCAATGTTTTTGACTCCATATTATGTTTTTGGTAGGGCATTGGATCGTTTTGTGTTGGTTCGGGTGGATTTGGTTCTCGCCAATGGAGGTAAGGATTTAATGCTGTTGGTTGGTTTTTCACTGGTTATGTAGGGTCCTTTATGTGTTTTAAGGTTCTTAATATCCTTTTTGTAGTGCGTTGATCCCTGCTCGTTGGTTTTGAGTCACCAAGTCAAGGGTGACTCGCCTGCGTGTGCATAGGTAAGTAAGTATATGTATGTGGGTTCCCCCGTTACGTGTATAGTCAACCATGGCAATGATTATGCACGTATGGGGCTTGGTGTGCCCATGTATATATATAAAAATGCATACGCAGGAGAGTGGAGACAGGTATATGCATTTAAGCATATGTGTAAGGATCCCCTTGCACATGCTCATGGCCATGTGGGTGTGTGCATAGGGGATAGGTGTCCTTGCATGTGTGTGAAGGTGTGTATACTCAGTTGGGGAGCATCGGCTTTTAGTTAGAAAGATCCAAGAGCCGAAGTGGACGGCTTGGTTCCACCTTGAGGTAGGGTCCCTCTTCTAGTCTCTTTAATTAAAGAATTCTTTAAATTGTATTACCTTCTTTCTTAATTATGCATAATTATATCGACTTGCATATCTTGAATAAGTGTTCTTTTATATAATCATTTCATTTGATAAATAACGTCATTTTTTATAATAAAACCCTTCCAACGGAGGTGCGCTGTCTGCGAAAACTCACAGTGATAGTTATGTTGATCTAGTTGCTTAACTTATTGCATTTGATTTGTGATGAATGAGTTATAGAATAAATGTTAAATATAATTAAATGAATTTTGTGATAAAGCAATGCCATGATTTTATAATAAAACCCCTTCAATGGAGGTGCGCTGTCTTCTAAACCAAAGAGTAGTGATAGTTATTTTCTGTCGTTTTGTTTCCCTTTAGAAGTTGCGTCATTGTGTCACTCGCTACAACCTTCTCTGGTGATCCCTTGTTATAGCATATTAAATAGTTGATATGTTATATCATTTGGCGGCAGGGCGACGGCCGGAATGTTGCCCCGCCTCCTCCCGCTCCATTCGCTCCTGGCCGGAAGATGCTGCCCTGCGGATGTCGCTGGACCGGGCCAACACGTCGCGGTCACGTCGCGGTCACGCCGCGGTCACGCCGCGGTCACGCCGCGGTCACGCCGCGGTCACGCCGCGGTCACGCCGCGGTCACGCCGTGGTAATGCCATGATTTGGCCCTGCTATAGGACGACACCTTGCGGCGGTTCGCAATCCTGTCGGGATTCGATGTATGATACCTTGATAGAGTTTTAGATATATTACCCATCCATAGTAAATGGGGAGGGAGGTGACGACCTGAATGTTTCCCCACTTCCTCCCGCTCTCTTCGCTCCTGACCAGAAGATGCTACTCCGCAGATGTCGCTAGACCGGGCCAACACGCCGCGGTCATGCCGCGGTCATGCCGCGGTCACGCTGCGGTCACGCCGCGGTCACGCCGCGGTCACGCCGCGGTCACGCCGCGGTCACGCCGCGGTCACGCCGCGGTCACGCCGCGGTCACGCCGTGGTAATGCCATGATTTGGCCCTGCTCTAGGACGACACCTTGCGGCGGTTCGCAATCCTGTCGGGATTCGATGTATGATACATTGATAGAGTTTTAGATACATTACCCATCCATAGTAAATGGGGAGGGAGGCGACGACCGGAATGTTTCCCCACTTCCTCCCGCTCTCTTCGCTCCTGGCCAAAAGATGCTACTCCGCAGATGTCGCTAGACCGGGCCAACACGCCGCGGTCACGCCACGGTCACGCCGCGGTCACACCGCGGTCACGCTGTGATTTGTCCCTGCTCCAAGACGACACCCTGTGGTGGTTCACAGTCCTGTCGGGATACTTATCCTATCCCTAATCCGCACTTCTCCAAACCCTCGACGCCAATCCCATACTCCTCTCGTCCTCGCTACCGCTCGTATACCGACCACTCCTCGCCGCCGCTCCCATCCCAACCACCCCTCACCGCTCGCCGATCGCCGATCGTCGCTCCCCGCTCATCAGCGCTCACGATTTTTTTCTAAAATCTCTATGCGAACCCATAACCCTTCTCGTTTTACCCTAAACCATAGCTCGACGCACCCATATGGAAGATTTTTCCCAATAGCTCGACATGAATCCTACTTCCCAACCGACTCTCGACGTGAACCCTACTTCCCAGCGCGACAGGTCTGGTTTTCCAATGCTCAATTCTTCCGCATTAAATGGGTACATATTATGATCCACTTACGATTTTAGGTTGTGTTTGGAACCCTGCTTCCCTACCTACTCTCGAGGGTTCTAACTCTACTTTCCAACTGGTCATCTTATCTTTGATTCAAGTAATTTTTGTTCATTCACTTTAAATCAGTATGTATGCCTTCATTTATTTTTGATTTTTTGGTTCCATTTCGCTGCAATGTACTGTAAATTATGATCCCCTTATGAACAAAAGCAATATATCATTTTAGGTTGCAATTTTGTTTTAATTTACCTGTATAGAATCATTTTGATTGATATTGAAGAGGTCAAAATGAGGTGGGGAGGAGGGGGGATGTGCTGGAGGGGGGGGGGATGGGAAGGGGTGAGGTGAGGAGGAGGGGGGGTGGACAGGGGGTTGGAGGTGGCTGTGTAGGTGGGGGAGAGGGGGAGAAGGGGAGAGGGGGAGAGGGGGGGGGATGTGCTGGGGGTGAGAAAAGATAAGATACAGGTGTGAAAGAACATCCATGTTGATGGCAGCACCAATACATTAACGACTAGAAAAACCTGATCATCGATCAACAACGCACCCAATGGGGTATATAAAATAAATGAATAACCAATGAATTATCAATGGTCCTCATGACAATCATAAAAGTTTTACCTTACAAGGGCTCTATAGTACAAGATTGACCACTCCACATGGGCGTTATTAATTAACAAGTATAGAAAACACTGGTCACTCAATCAGTAACAATCCCATTATGGCATCTTCAAGAGTCCCTTTGATGCATATAAATATCTTAAGGAAATCCGACCATAACTTCTATCCCACATCATCATCCCATACCAATGGTTCCAATAGTTCCAATCCTAAAAAAAGACAGTAATCCTCAACTGTTCTAACCTTGAGAAATAGGTACCAAAATTTCAGGATAAAACAAGATCTCTTCATATATACTACTTGATTATAATTTTCAGGATCTATATGAAAGAACATTGAACAGAACTAGCTTAGATTTCACAATCCATTCCAACTAATGATCTCATAATAACCCTCACACATGATTCTCATCTCACAACCCAACCTGCTGGAGGATTCTGAATCCAATCCTTGAAGAAATCCTGATAAAGAATTGTTTTACTCCAAAACACCATAAAGACCACATTCAAACACAGAAAGTATTCCATCATGGAAATTTATATGAAAAACTGATCAAAATTGAATACTCATAAGTCGAATTCTGACTCGAGGGTTAAAATAGGGTAAACACAACAAGGAGAAAAAAGTACCCAACCTGTACTTTAGGTATATGATATGTAACCCAAAATGTCCCCTCATTCCATGTGACATAGACTGCTCAGTGTGTACTTTTCCAAAGTACACATCATGTGTTCCGGTATATGATGTTTACCCCCACCTGGGTACATTCACATACAAGGCCCCACTTAGCATGAAAAATTCCCTACTACGTGGAATGCATCACCCCATACACAATCTTTACCCCACATATGGTTCCGATGTATGTACCTATCCATATATCCCCCCCCCACACAAGGTCTACCCACGCACAATGCCTATCCATGTACCTCGCACTAGATATAGCTTTATACCCTACATGGTCATCTTCCACTAGCACACCCCGAGTCACCACTACATGGCATGTAACCCACCCCCTTGTATTAATCTTTTAGTTCCCAAAACCCATATTTCCCAAGTACGAAGAACACATGATGTGTGTTCTCAAAACTACACATCATGTACATGAGTTATCCCAAACTAAACCCCCCAAAAATATTCCAAAACACCTAATTTCTCCAAAGTATCCATTGATTGAATCCTGAATGGGTCACCAAAAACCCAAAAAATACGATTAAAACTTAAAATCAACTACCCTATGGGAATTTGTGGGGGAGGCAGGGGTGTTTGGCGAGGGTGAGGTGGGGAGGAGGGGGGGCTGTGTAGGGGGTTTGGTGGGGAGGGGGTGGGCTGGGCAGGGGGGAGGGGGGGTTGTGCAGGTTTGGGGGTGGCTGTGTAGGTGGGGGTGCTGGGCAGATGGGGGAGGGGGGCTGGGCAGGGGGGTTGTGCAGGTGGGGTGGTGGTTGTGTAAGTGGGGGAGGGGGTGGGATGTGCAGGGGGTTTGTCTAGGCAGGGGGAGTGGGGCTGGACAGGGGGGCTGTGCTAGTGGGGTAGTGGGGGGGTTGTGTAGGTGTGGGGGGGCTGGGCAGATTGGGGGGGAAGGGGGGTTGTGCCGGTGCGGGGTGGTGGTTGTGCAGGTGGGGGAGGGGGTGGGATGTGCAGGGGGTTAGGCTAGGCAGGGGGAGGGGGCTGGGCAGGGGGGGATGTGTAGGTGGGGTAGTGGGGGGGGGGTTGGGCAGGTGGATGAGTATGGAGATGAACTTGAGTTCCTTGAACCCAATTAGGGAACTGCAGAACGATTTCGTAGGACCCGAGTATATCGGATAAGGCACATTCGTGGAAGAATCTATAATTCTAGCCATGTCCCTACTTACACTATCAATGTTGTAGAAACCGTGGAAGAGCCATTTAGTGAGTCTAGTAAGAGAAGGAAAATCCCCATGCATAATCCAACCAGGTACAATTACTATGGAATGTAATAATGCTACAACCACCATAGATCAAGATTAATACGTCATTATGTTGAGAAACATCAGACCCTTGTACCTTTATTTAATGATAAATGTTAGCAATATTTGAAAATATTACATTGACTATGATTTTTGATTTAATATCATTCTAATGTTGACAAATTCTCATATGTGATATGATGAGGACAATATAGAACCTTCCACATAGATACTACAATTCTGTGTCCAATGCAAGAAATGTCCATAAGTCCAATTCATGCTCGGGGATCAATTTGGAGACCTCATTTCTGAATCATAATTTATAGTAATTCAGTAGGATCAAAACATCATTTACTTTTTAGGAAGGCCTCTTTAAACTTTTCTGACCACTCAAACATAACTACATTCTTAGTAATCCTAGTCATAGGAACTTCTAAAGGGGAAAAGTTTTAAATGAACCACAAGTAAAACCCAAACAAACAAATGAAACCCACAATCTCAAAAATGTTTCGTATGCCTTCTCATGAAACCACAACCTATACATTCGTTGGGTCCACATAAATTCCCACATTATAGATTACGTACCTAAGAAAACATACTTTATGGAAGCATAAGTGACACTTTGAGATCTTATAAAACATATAATGTGGTCAAAGTGTACAAAAAAAATCTATAGGTGTCCAATGTGTATATCAATGGTCGGTGAGTATATAAGGATATCATCAATAAGAACCACAATGAATGAGTTGAGATATGTATGGAAGATCTCATTCATGAGATCCATGAACACCATTGGATTAATTTTAAACATGAAAGGAAATTAAAGATATGTATGGAAGATTCCTTAATAATTTTCACACCATTTGTAATACGAAATCATATATATACATTCATTCAACTAATCAATTCATGTCCTTAAAAAAGTTCCACATGTCTCATTACTGCTAAGTAAAAAATGGCAAGGATCAATATTTTCCCTCATGTACCTCTTTATAACCTCTTTATTACCTCTACACAAGTAGTAATTTACCTCTTTCAAAATAGTAAATTATCTTCACACATGTCTTTTCTAGACCAACATATTTATATGTATCCACTACTTTTACCCTTATCAAAGCCCTAGACTAATACTTCTCACTCAATATAGCTCATCACTCAACTCCCAACATCTTCCATACTACTAAATGTAGTGTCTCATACAACTATATATCACATACCAACCTTCTCACTTAACAAACATCCATGTTAATACATTATGATCAATGTAAATCCATTTTCTGAAATAATACCATATTAACCATGGTAGGTCTAATATCACATTCAAAACTCTCCATTATCACTCATGGTTGGGTTCATCTAGAACCTTATCACTCAAGGTGAGGCCATTATATTGACCACTACCTTATCAATCATGGTAGGGTTATATATCATGTTATAATATGATAACTTCATTATCACTCAAGTAAGGGTCCTTCTAGCACCTTATCACTCAAGGTGTTTTCATTCCTTATTATATATCACTATACTTGTTAGAATTTCTCACCCAAGATGTGTATGAAATAACAACAAGGGCATTTGGTCCATATTATAGCTCACCAGATAGGTACAAGGTTCTAGTTACTCGTGACCTATTCCCCCTAACTTATCAATCATGTTAGTGTTAGATATCATTTTATAATATGATAGCATCATTATCACTCAAGTAAGGGTCCTTCCAACACCTAATCACTCAAGGTGTTTTCATTCATTAAGATATTTCACTATACTTGTTAGAATTTGTCACACAACATGTGTATGAAATAACAAGGACATTTGGTCCATATCATAGCTCACCAGCTAGTGTACCACCATGAAGACCATGATCCCATGTGATAAATGGTTAATTTTTATGATTCTCCCTATGTATCATCATTCAAATTTCAATGGATACAAAAATCATCTATGGAAGGTATATACTAAAACTCATGTAGTAATCTACTGGATTGTCATGGAGGATTATCTGAATGTTTTCATTATAGATTGGGGATAGAATATTACCTTGTAATCTTATCCTCTTAGAATATGATAGAAAATTTCCAAAGTGAGCCCAACCGATGATGTAAATAATTCATAACTACTGACAAACACCATGTTGGATGTCATCATAGCATATCCCCTTGAAAATTAGGCATGTGATATCTCTCATGAATCAAGTAAATATCTATCCCCATAGAATCTATGTGTCACAAGAGCCTGAACAATATCCCTCTCTTAAACACAATCCAATACCTTGATAAATGCAACAATATAACTAAATCTCTTGACATTATAGAAGTCATTGCCCCATAGTATATGATTCCCCCATCATTATACTCTAGGAAAAAAAGGGTTATAATGGTCATAGTGTAAATATCCTTCTAGGTTATTATATTGAATGATTAAATTCATCGAAAAAATATCAAATTTATCCTGGAGTAATCAAAACAAATAACCCTTATTCGATAGATCAGGATTGAGGTAGGGGAATCTTCATATATGAGTTATAAACTTGAATTTCCAATATCCCCCTCCCTATTTGATGAACAAGACAACATTTTGTTGGTTCTTGGTCTCTCTACCACATCAATATGTGAACCATACAAGGGGAAGGGATGTGAGTAAGCCTTCAAAAATGAGATGATTATTTCTATGTGTTTTTTGTGTGTTTTTTTGTGTGGTTTCAGGTGATTAAAGTGAGTTTTCTATGTGTTCAGTGGTGTGTTTTCTGTGTTTGCAGGTTGCAGTGTTCCTATGAAAGAGTGGTGTGTTTTTTGTGTGTGCAGTGGTGTGTTTTCTGTGTGGGCAGTGCTGTGTTTTCTGTGTTTTATGTGTGTGCAGTGGTGTGTTTGCAGGTTGCAGGTTGCAGTGTTTTGGTAAGTTTTCTATGTGTGCAGTGGTGTGTTTTCTATGCGTTTTCTGTGCAGTGGTGTGTTTTTAGAGTTTTTTATGTGTGCAGTGGTGTGTTTTATATGTTTGTAGGTTGCAGTGGTGTGTTTTTTTTGTGATTGCAGTGTATTTTTGTGAGATGACACGTTTTTGACAGAGTTTACATTACAGCCTGCAGTATTGCTGGCTGTTTCATCTTAAATTAATGGGGGGTCTAACCCAACGATTTCAAAACCGTTGGGTTATACCTTTGTGATGCTGCAACATTTCCCAACGGTTTTGAACCATTGGGTTATACTCTGCTGCATTTTCCAACGGTTTTGAACCGTTGGGTTATACCCCTGCTGATACCTTTCCCAATGGTTCAAAACCGTTGGGGTATACCCTGCTGCTTTTCCCAACCCTGCTGATTTTCCCAACGGTTCAAAACCGTTGGGGTATATCCTATGCCAACGGTTTTAAAACCGTTGGCATACCCCTGTCGCTGATTTTTCCAACGGTTCAGCTGAACCGTTGGTATAAAAGAAATATAAACATCCTTTCCCAACGGTTCAAGGTGAACCGTTGGTATAATGCTTTCCCCACGCCTCACAGCCCAACGGTTTCTAAAACCGTTGGGATAAGTTTTCCCAACGGTTTTAGGGCCTTTTCCAACGGTTTTAAACCGTTGGAAAAACATGGATTCCCAGTAGTGATGGGTCAAGAGAAATGTCCAACCCCATAAGAAATAACAATCCGCAATCAAGAGCTTCATGAGACAAAGTCCTTATACTTTTAATGGATCATATGATCCCTCAGTCACTAAAAAATGGATCAACTCCATTGAAAAGATCTTCTCCATCCTTCAATGTTACAAACAAGATAAGATTATTATGTATCCTTATCGTATGGAGGGTGAAGCTGATCAATGGTGGAAATTGATTAAAAATACTAAGACTGAGGAAGAGATCGAGGTATTGGAATGGAAGGATTTCTAGAAAATGTTTTTTGACAAATATTTTCCACGCACCCTCCAACTTAATATGAAAATAGACTTCCTTGACCTCGATAAAAAAGATGATGAATCCATTAGAGTGCATGGGGAAAAATTCTTAAGGATTTCACAATACTCCTCTGGCTTTGTCGTTACCCCCGAATGAAATGTTGACCACTTCTTTGGTGGGCTAAAACCTAGCCTATGGAAATCCCTGGCAATCCGTGACTTTGATAACTATGAGGAAATTGTCTGATGTGACATTAAAGTCAAAATGGATATTGAATAATATTAGGGGTATCATGGGGATAAGAAGTAAAAATTGGACTTTAATTTTGGCAGCCCAATGGTTAATCCAACGGTGCTAAGAAATTCCAACACCCCACTTACCAAAGGTGTGGAAGGAAGCACCTCAGAAATTGCCTAAAGGGGGTGAGGAAATGATTTAGTTTTGGAAGAGAAGGGAACCTAGAAATTAACTGTTAACAAGAAAAATCCACTATTACAACAGAGGAGAGGAACACTTCATTTTTCTCCCAACGTATTTTTCATTGCTTCAACTACAATGAACCAGGGCACTTTGCAAATAATTTCCCTAATCCAAGGGTTTTTGGAGGCAACCAAAAACCTCCAAGGCAAGAAGGCTGAGTTTTTTCCATCACTAATACCAATGTAAACCCCGGCAATGAAGTGGTGACATGTATTATAGTTATTCATTAAAGAATAGTGAACAAACTTTTTGATTCTGGTTATACACATTCTTTT
Organism: Viscum album; assembly: GCA_963277665.1. Classification (NCBI taxonomy): domain Eukaryota; kingdom Viridiplantae; phylum Streptophyta; class Magnoliopsida; order Santalales; family Viscaceae; genus Viscum; species Viscum album. The sequence goes on along the minus strand of OY728121.1, from coordinate 846,179,203 downwards.
ATATCCTGAAATTTTAGTAGAATAATCCCAACACCACTACAAATCATGGAAGTAGAGATGTCGGTGAGAACAGAAAATGGGGGTAATCATTGCATCCCATGAATATAAATCCTCCCCTATCACAATTTGTGGATTGAACTTCCCATTAAACCTCATCATACTCCCTATGGTGGAATTAGATGCAATTATTGGCATGTATTGGCTTTCTCTATATAGAGCCAATATAAATTTATGTGAGAGGGAAATCACTCTACATATAGCAAAGTGAGCCCCGATTCTATAAAAGTGCAAGGAGGTGGATGAATCTTCTTTATCACCATTATCCCAAGAATGGATATTACTACCCTATGAGCATGCGTATCTTTATCATACAATTGAGTCTAAGGAAGCAACCATCCTTGAAGACATTCCTATTGTGAGGGAATTTGCTGAAGTGTTTCCTGAGGAAATTCCGAGTCTTCCTCCTATAAGAGATGTTTAATTATCGATTGATCTTATACCTAGGGTGTTTCCAATATCAAAGACTCCAAATAGAATGGTTGTTTTGGAGCTTAAGGAACTAAAGAAACAACTACAGGAGAATCTGGATAAAGGGTTTATATGCCCAAGTTCTTTACCAAGGGGAGCACCAATCCTCTTTGTCAAAAATAAGGATGGGTCAATGTTCTTTTGCATTGATTATCATGATCTCAAAAAAATCATGATAAAGAACAAGTATCCTCTTCCATGAGTTGATGACTTGTTCGATCAGCTATATAGAGCACAATACTTATCCAAGATGGATCTGTGGTTGAGATATTACCAAGTAAGGGTGACGAATGAGGATATCCCCAAGACTTCTTTTCATATAAGGTACAGACACTATGAATTCATAGTAATTCCTTTAGGACTCACTAATTCTCTAGAAATATTCATGGACTTAGTGAATGGAGTCTTTAGATATTACCTCAACAAATTTGTGGTAGTCTTAATAGATGATATTCTAATATACTCAAAAACCAAGGAGGGGCATGAGGAGAATCTATTCACTGTACTAGAGACCTTGCAAACAGATAATCTCTATGAAAAGTGCAACAAGTGTGAGTTCTGGTTTAAGGAGGTCTCATTCTTAGGTCATATCATCATAAGCAATGGGATATCTATGGATACCTCCAAGACAAATGCAATTTAGGGTGGACGAGGTCAACATATGTGATGGATATTTATAGATTCTTTGGGTTATCTAGATATTATCGATGATTTGTGAGAAATTTCTCACGATTTTCAAACCATATTACCAAGATAACTTGGAAGGGAGTCAATTTTTATTGGAGTGATGAATGCGAAGAGAGATTCAAGGACTTAAAAAGGAGGCTTATCACTGTACCCGTGATCACACTACCCACCAGTAGAGAACTTTTTGGGGTATTTAGTGATGCTTTGAAGAAGGTACTGAGTTGTGTGTTGATGCAAAATGACAAACTCACTGCCTATGCTTTAAGGAAATTAAAAGTTCATGAGAAAAACTATCCAACACATGATTTGGAGTTGGCTGTAATAATCTTGGATTTATTTTTTTTTGAAATTACATCTTTTGGGAGAAGTGTGAAATACACACGGATCACAAAATCCTCAAGTATATATTCACACAGAAAGAGTTGAGCATGCACTAATGAAGGTGTTTAGAGTTGATCAAAGACTATGACTGCTCAATCCATTACCACCATGGGAAAGAGAACAAGGTGGCATATTCTCTAAGAATAAAGAACCCAACAATAATATTATTGATGATAATTGAAAATGTTCCAATCTTCTTATATTTGATGAATATAGACATGGAAATCATAAAAAAGGTAAAATCATCAATCCTTCCACAAATAATTTCTCAATCGTCTCTTTTGGAAAGGTTAAAGGATGATCAAAAGAATGATGCAGTAATTTAGATGAAAGTGGAAACTATTAGAAAAGGGAAATCCTTAGAGTTCAGTTTTAATGAAGAGGGAATTGTGAGATTTGGGTCGAGACTATGTGTTCCATAAAATCCAGAGTTAAAGAATGAACTTTTGGATGATGCACATAGTTTATATTTCTCCATTCACTTGAGGACATGTTGATATCATGCTCAATGGACTTAAAAGGAGTACGAGATAAACATCTTCCTCCGGTTGAGTTCTCTTACAATAATAGTTTCCACTCAAGCATCCAAATGACTCCTTATGAAGCCCTTTATGGGAAGATGTGCAGAACATTGGCATGTTGGGATGAAGTTGGGGTGAAAAACCTCCTAGGTCTAGAAATGGTTGAAGAAATGGTAGAGAAGGTTAAGACCATCCAATAAAACATTAAACCTGCTCAGAGTCGACAAAAGATTTATACTGATAATCATCGACGAGACCTAGAGTTTGATGTTGGAGACATGGTATTCCTTCGTATATCACCATGGAATAGGGTTATGAGATTTGGGAAGAAGGGAAATGTTAGTCCAAGGTACATTGACTCTTTTGAGATCCTTGATCATATTGGAGCAGTGGACTATCGACTAACACTCCCACTGAACCTTTCTCAAGTACATGATGTACTCCATGTATCACTCTTGAGGAAGTACATACCTGACCCATCGCATGTAATTAATCTATAGGTGGTTCCATTGGAGAATGACCTCTCCTATGAAGAGAAGTCGGTGAAGATCTTAGATCATAAGGAAATAGTTATACAAAATAAGACAATTCCCCTCATCAATGTATTGTAGTGAAACCAAAAGTTTGAAGAAGCAACGTGGGAATCAGAGGAAGTGATGAAGCAGAGTTACCCTCATCAATTTTAGTATGGAAAAAGGAAATTTTGAGGGTGAAATTTCTTAAGGGGGAAGGATTGTAACGACCCAAACTTTTATTAATGAAAATTACTCTTAATCTAATTAACTTTCTTATTATGTAAAATGGTTATATAAAACATATGAACTTTCTTGGTTTTATGTTTTTGGATTTTAAAATATTGTTAATAATTATTACCATTGCTAATATATTAGCTAAAAAGAGATCACATGATTAATATAAATACAGGGATTTAAAAATTCCAATTAACTCAGAAAAAGGAAGCTATGGCCTCATCCAATAGAATTGTTCCATACAAAGCCCATTTTTTGATCTTGGAAAGGAGGTAGCATCACTCGGCTTCAATCTTGACCAATACCAATCCAAGATTCAACACATTAAGCTTGAACAGAATCACCTACGGAAGAAGTGGAAGTTAATATAGATTACCACCTGAGTGATGTTATCCGAGCCGCCCCAAGAGTTTGTCACCATCATGCACCTTACCCTTAAGTCTTATGCAGGTGTTATAAGGGGTTATGTAACAAGACCCTGTCACTATGATTATGTGCATTATTTTTGTATAAAGAATATACATTCATTTTATTATTGTTACTTTGTAAATGGTTTTTAAAGAACAGAGAGTATTTTTAGTTAATATTTAAATTCAATTAAGAAATATATTTTGATGAATTAATGGATTTCTGAAATAAATAATATTTTAATAAAATATTATTACTAAATTACTTTTTATTAAATATAAATGATTATATAATTTTTATTAATACAATTGTAATTTTTATTATGGTTTGAAAGTAGTTTTTGTCAAAACCCATGTATTTTTGTTAAATGTCTGTTTTTATTTTAAAAGTAAAAATTCACATATTTAGAAAATTATTTAGATAAAATGAATATTATTTTTGGAATCAGGATGTCAAAATTATCCAACAGTTATTTTTTCATAATTTTCGGAGACAGTTGAATTTTTGGGAAAAAATTAAATTCCGTTTAAATATATAATGTGTTTTATGACATCAAAATGAACAAATAGGGATGTAATAAAATACTATAAAAGGGATATTTGACCAATATATATTTTAAATTTAAAATAAAGTGATTTTATATTTGTTTGATTTATTTTACAATGCCTTGGTGGACCCTCCAAGACTTATAAAACATTTTAACATTTTAAAATGATTTCCTTGAGAGTGTGACTCACCACCACATAATCAAGACTAATATTTTAATAAGAATGGAAATTTTCCTTATAAAATATTTTTTTCCACTCCACTTTGGAAAAAAACATGGGAAAAAACCGTGGTATGGTTTTTTGTTTTTATTAGTTTAATGTGTAGTGTCCAAAACCTGAATAATAAAGAATTACCTCTCCTTTCCTATATATAGCTACTCAATATCCCATTCCACTTTACTAAAACCGTTTGGATATCAATAAAACCATGTAATCCTCTCTCTATAATCCTCAAAAGGTTACCTAAGATCCCAATAAGTCTCTCTCAAGCCTCTCCCAAGCCTTTGAGATCACACTTCCAAGTAAGGGATTTCTTCCTTTCTCATTTTTGTCCAAGTTTGTTATGTTATTATTCCCTTTTATTTTCAATTAAAAATGTTGGGGTATGATTTATAACCTTTTTCATAATTCCCTACTTATTTTTTAATGATTATATACCTCTTTATCTCTCATTAATCCCTCTTATGTACACCTGTTACCATACCAAAATTTCGTAAGACTTATTTCATTTCTCCTCTTTCTTCATGTTTCTTTATTATGTTACACCTTATATTTCCAAATTCAATCTGTTGGGGCATGTATTTATATTACCCCTTACTTTAAATTTCATGTAAATATGATGATATACCCTTTTATTTCTCATCAATCATTTTTATGAATTTTTATGTCACGTCGTTATGCTGCCGAAATTGCACAGCGATTTTCCAAGCCAAAATCATTGTGTAGTGAATACCATACACATGTCTCTATCAAGGATATTCAACTTTATGAACATATACATATTGAATGGTGCTTAAATTTATGTATTACGCATTACTTAATAATTTAATAACTTATGATGTTGAATGATTACATTTCATATGATCCATGTGGCACACTTATGCATGAAATGAAATGTTTAAAAATGGTGCGCCCTAATAGCACTCCAATGCATTGGGTAAAGAATAGTATCATGATACTCCATGTGAAATTAGGGTTTACTCATTATAATTCATGTTAAATGAGGGTTTACACATGATAATTCAATTGTAATGGGGTTTTACTCATGCTCCATGTGCAATGAGCCTTGGATCAACTAAAACATGGTATAGCTACCCTAGGAGGGTCACAAAACATGTATCCCAACCACATGTATTGTAGCCATTATCTTTTACCCACAAACATTTCCACCCCATTTGGGTGACTTTATGGCCTTTGTTTATCCTAATACCCACCATTTAGTTAGTTTTTTTCATAAAGGTAGAACTATCACAAAGCTTTCATATCCACAGTTGCCACTATGATTCTCACTTTTTGACCACCCAAAACTGGTGGTAAAATCCTCTTATAGTTGATTATGTACCTTTTTTAGCTGGAAATAGGATCCATATCTCATGTTGTGGTCTTCCTCCAATCATTCACACCTCATGTTCCACTTCTATTGCTACTTTGGATCCTAGATCCATGAAGATATCACCACTACCTATAATCCTCTCAGATTCATCTGAAAAACCCCGATTTGGTTGATGTTCACACATAAAAAAATGAATTTGGTGGTTTTTTCATTCTTCAATACACCCAAAAATAGTTGAATCAAGACCCCATGTTCCAACAATAAAGAACATGAGGAATATGTGGGTGAAAGGAATAAGAACAAAGGTGATATAATCATTTTCCATGTGTTATTGGCCAAAATTTGCAGAATAAGGTATTTATAGGGGTGATTTTATGATGTATAAGATAAAAAAAATCAACCATTTAATTTACCATAAATGGACTAATGTAAAGGGATAATAAATTGTAGATTAAAAGTAGAGTAGTAAAATCCATGATAAAAATTTTAATCAAGGGTAGAAACCACAATTGATGATCCCTAACTTGATTTTGGACTCATCATTGGTAAATAAAATGTTTTATTATGATGTGGATTATTTTTGGTGTTTTCTATCTATCAATAAACCTGGATCTGATTTACATTTATCCTCTTATTCTGATTCTCCAAAGAAAAATTCTTATAATATTCTCTCAAACTCCTAGGGTTATGTAGTTGTCCTAATAGAATTCCCATAACATACTATTTAAAGAGTAAATTTGGTAATGGGTATTAAATGAATTAAATAAATAAACTATTTACTTAATCCACTTAACTTACCTACTAATGGATACCTTATCAGAACATCTGACGTCGACCAACATTATGCCATGCCTCTGGTAAACCCATAGTTATATATTCATGAATAATCTCATATTTCTGATGTGATACTCCTTTCAAGATTTATTCCATTATTTATGAATAATAGTGTGTGTGTGATATTAATCTATTTAGTATTTTTAAAATATACATTCCAGGCTCACTAGGGATCATAATCACACATCGTCTCAATACCTACCTCTAAAAATATTTCATAATATATTTCAATGTCTTAAAATGAAAAACTAGAGTCTATACATAATTACCATTATGTTTAAATAGTAATATTAATATTTTTTTCATTGTTTGTTAAAATCGGTGTTGCATGTAATTTAAGATATCAAATAATTTTACATTATTAAAAAATATTTCATAAAATCTATGGGTGTTACATTCTAAACCCATTAAAAATAATTCCTCCCTTGAAATTACATCACACTGATACAAAAAGATGAGGATTATTATGACTCATCATTTCCTCATGTCCATATATATATTTCTATAAAAAAACTTCTCCAAATATTATATGGATTGAACACATACATGGTTCAAGAGACTTATCTTTCCATCATGATCAAGGTTAAACTCTGGAAAATTTCTAACCATCTTTCACATCTCTGCATATTCCTTCTACTCCTATTTAATATTCAACTGGATAGATGATTGAACATTCAATTGAGAAAGATATTAATTCTCTCCTTCCATTAGGATTTGAAGATCCATGTTTTTTAATTCTATAAATATTTAATCTTTTATGATCCTCATTATGGATAAGATAACATGATCCATTTAACTCAAATCATCTTCCACCTTGTTCTCTTTCCCACTATAGTAATTTATTGAGAAATCATAATCATTAATCACCTCTAAAAATCTTCTTTGATTCGTATTAAACTCCTTCTATGTGAATATATACTATAAAAAATATTTATCGGTATATATTTCACACATTTATATATAAAGATAATTCCTCCATATTTGTAATAGAAAAATTACTACATCTATCTACAAATCCTAATTTACATAATTTTTCTCATGAACCTACAATTTTTGTGAGACATAATCTATAATCAATTCATTATCCATAAGAACACATACTAGTAACTTCATAGATGCATCACTATAAATTACAAACCCTTATCCACTACATGATAATATGAGCACAAGTGAGATGACTAATATTCCCTTTAGTTCCTTGAAATATCCCTCACATTATTCTATCTAGAGGAACTTAGAACCCTTCTAAGTTAACTTGGTCAGTGTATTAGATAGTCATAAGAAATTTTACACAAGTTTTTGATAATATACATTTGAACCATGAAAACTATGGATCTTAGTCACTGTGGTTGGTTTAGGCCAACACTCAATACCCTTCGTTTATGAAGAATCTTTCGATATACCCTTTCTTGGGATTATATGACCTAAAAAATGGATCCTTTTGCAACAGAAATTAAATTTTTTAATTTTTTAATATAGATTCTCCATTATTATAGTATTTATTATAATTATCATGTGATATTAATGCTCTAAATTTCTATTTTAATAGATAGGAATATCATCTATAAATACTACCAAAAACTAATCAAGGTAATCTATAATGAGTTTATTCATTAAATCCATGAAGATAGAAGGAGAATTAGTAAGAATGAATTGAATGACTATATATTCATAGTGATGATGCCATTTATGAAATGGTGTCTTGGGTATATCATCATTCATGAACCTCAATTGATGATATACAAAAGGAATGTCAATATTGGATATGTATTGAGATTTATATAGTTGATAAAACATGTCATCATTATGGGGTAGAGGATACTTGTTCTTATTTTTGATCATTTTCAGCTCTCATTAATCATTGAAAAGTCACATAAATCCATTATTATTCAAAAAAGAATAGGTTCACTCCATGTTGACACAATTGGACAAATTAATCAATTCTAAAGGTTTTTAGGGTGTTTCTTATTTAATTCATTCAACCTAATTGGGACCATTCCAAAGGAAGTCATTAAAATTATTGTGGAAAAAGGTATGTATTATATTGAAAACTCAAATTCATGATTCAGTTTAAGACATGGGAAATTATTCCATAAATACATCAAAAAATTCTTGGAAAATAGATATATCATTGAGGTCAATTTTCACCCTAACCATTTGATAAAAACACCCCTTATGAATGGGGATCCAGACCCATAAAATTGATTTGATCTCCGTCAGATGTTCATCATTATCATCACATTGATAAAAGATCATAGGTTGGATTAGAATATCAAACATGACTTAACATCCTTGAAAATTGTTGTGGGATTTATTTAGAGGGAAAAAATCCATTCCAAAGATAATATCAAATTTAACTACAGGAAGAATGAAAATATTTGCAAGAAGCACATTACCATAAATTTTAACTAGTGACGAATCATATACATGAGGTGAAATAATCATACCATTAGGGGTTTTCAATGATAATTATTTATCTAATAATTTGGTTTGGATAATTATACCCTTATAAAATTCTTCAAATACTAATTAATGGGTAGATATAGAGTTAAATAAGAAATTTACAGGTCTAGAGTTGATGGTATGTGTACCTTTCTTGAATTTGTTGTCACACCCCTCACTAGAAATAGTGATCACATGGGATCTCACTATTTCCCTTGTCTTAAGAGGTTACTGACATATATCATCATAATTAACCTTCAATTTTGGGAACTGGTTAGCATAGTTCCCATGATCCTTGCATTTGAAACATAGGAATGTGGTCAGTTCATTCAATGAAGCTTTCTCTCTATTCTCATTGTTAGATAACTTCTTCCCATCACTTAAAAAATCAATTTCTCGATGGCCTTCCTTCCAACACAAAAAAACATTTACTAGTCCCTTGAAGAAAATTTTATCCTTATTTAATTACACGCATTGATTATTATGGAAAGATATTCTTATTATCTCAATGGTATTTATAGTTTCCATTGAACTACATATACCTTTTCTTGTCAAAATCATGAGATTTAAGGGTAACATAAATATCCATTTTCATCATGATAGAACATAGAATGATTTCTTCATAGATAATTAAGTCCCTTTTATTGAATTCCTTTCTTAGAATTGGTTTTAATCTATTAAATAATGGATAAAAATTACATTCATGTTTGATGATAAATCTAGAATCATACCACCCATGTATTGTAAAATTTTCCTCATAGGCACCAACATATTCATCATACTTCTACTTTAGCTCAAAGAATTCATTCTCTATTTTTATACAAAGGATAAGAGGGGAGTACATATTGAAAATTATGATATTAACTCATCCCACTCCATGGATTTAATTTCATAATTTTCCCTTATATTCTTGATGATAGTCCACCATTGAACTACTTTACATTCTAAACAATAGACAACCAAAATGACTTTTTCATGTTCTGAGCACTAGAGAATGGAAAATTTACTTTCATTGGTACTCATCCAGTATATAACAACTATATAATCAATATAACCACCAAATATTGGTGTATTGTTTTCTCATCAAGTTCTTAACATAATTTCATTCCTTGATTTTCTTTTTTGGAGGTTTATAATGATTCATAGGTTGGTAAAGTTGGGTGAGCATAAAAACATGATTTTTCATTCCATCTCCCTTAACGTTTGGCTGATCAGGAAGACAATAATTTCATTCCCTTTCATACTAAACATTAACTAAAACTAAAAAGCATAGTGTATGAAGTAATAATAATAGTGGGGAACCACATAATGTAGAAAAATAACTTATATGATCTATAAATAAAGAAACCTTTTTTAATCTACTAAACCATCAGGTTATCAAATTTCATTCATAGTAATCATATATTTAAATACTTAATGATGTTTTGTAAAGTTTTTATGAATTTCCAAATAATATCCTTAGGGAGTGTCAAACCAAGTGTGCAGTATGTCATGTTTTCTTGTACTAGGTGATGATTGAGTCAAGCTCGATGAACCCTTTTTAGTGTTATTACACCTATAAACCTCTATTATAGAGCCACATACAAATTTATTATTTTGATAGGGATTAATTATCATTTAAACCACTCACTATATCCTTTTCTAAAACTTCAGAACATTTACCTACACTTTCACTCATCCTTAGAATTAACAATATAAATATAATTTGAGTTTTCACAAATGTTTTTATATCCTAGTCCCAATGGTGAAATAAATATATCCTCTATTACCAAATGTAATAACACAAACTTCTCAAACATAAATATTATATCTAATTAGATTAATATTCAATACCTGATATAATTATCCAAACCAGAATCTTTTGGGTCTAGTGCCTTTGGAAACATGGACACATAAACAACTAGTCCATAATTGAGCTACATCATCTCCCGCTATGTTCTTAACAACTAGTAACATTATTATACATATCATACATAATACCTTTAACTATAACCTCAGGAAAGGAATAATGATAATGGTTTATATTGGATCTTTAGTAATGCTAAAAAAGGTAGATATCAACATATGAAGAGAATAAAGGTATGAGAATATGAGAATAACATTTTGAAATAATATCCTATATATCATAGATTATAAAAATGAGTAATGGAAAAAATCATGGAAGTTATTAAGATGTAATTTATAATGGAATCAAAGAACATAAATTTTGAGAACATAACATTGGAAAAATTCATAGATTTATGGTATATACATGAGCATCAAAAATCATTTCATTAGTAGTTCAAGGACTATTTCCAAGACTATCATAGTGGAGTGGATTCACTCTCCAAACCACCATATTATTATTGGTTCGCTCCCAAGACTATCATAGTGTACATAGTTTCTTACAGAACTAGTTTCAATCCCCATTCTAGTCATTTTTATATCATGAGACATAAATCATTACCCAATACATTAGAGGGAGATACATGTCGCACCCAACACATAATGAAAATAATACAAATGTGTTCTAAAAGATCATAAAAGATCATCAAATTTAATACCATGAATATAAATGGGGTTCATATACATTAAATCAAAATTTAAATTATTGAAAAGAAACAGATTTCATAATCATTTCATCATTCCATCAACACATAAAACATGTAAAAAAAGTGGGTTTCATAAGAATTATGTCATAATAATCATAAACCACTAAGAGAGAATATGAATGGTATCCTTGGATCATATCTATAGTAAAGAATATATAAAATTAAAGGATGTAATATTATATTGAAAATTATTTTGAAAGAAAAATTACCTAGAATGTTTCTTGAGAAAAATATCCATTCATTAGAATTAATATTTTAAAAAAATGAAAAAAAAATATTATGGATATCATTTTCAATGAAAATGAACTTGTAAAAATTATAATGTATGATTAATAAAAATACTTTCCATGACCTTAGTAAATTTTTGTTCATGCATTACACATTAAAACAATGAATTATTTCACATTTTTAGTAAAGGCTAAACGAACCTTGTTTGAAAATTGACATTAAGATTAATTAAAATAATTTTGAAAAAATTCAATCATAGGTAATATTTTTATTAATAAATAATGTTTACAATATTTAAAAAAATTGAAAACTTTTTTAGAAAACATGTTTATGGAAGAGAAAGTGTTTTTGATTGAAGAGAGAAAAAATGATTTTTCTTATGAATTTTTTTTTGAAATATTGAGTACATAAAAAGAGGAAAATGAATGGAAAAAATTTATTATCTATAAATAAATATATGAGATGAAAATTCATAATTTTCTTGACTGATATCATAGAATATATCATAATTGGAAACATATTCATGAGAAATCCTGATAAATGATAAAAATGTGTCATAAAACCCATAAAACATTGGTAACATTGAATCCTAAACCCCATTAAATAATAATGTTAATTAAATCTTAAAATATCATGAGAGAAAATAATTTAATTATATTACATCGAAAATGTGATTTATATACACCTCATAAAATAAGATGTGTGCATAATATAACATATGTATTAAAGAGAGAAAATTGAGACAAAATTCTCTTACCATAAGTCTCAAATTCCTTCATACACATTCATACCACATGTATAATAAATATAATTTTATTATAAATCTATTAAATAACCATAATTATATATATCATACCATATATGTTTTACTTATGACCTTTTATTAATAATTCCATGTGAAAGTCATGTTTTAGGCAATAACTTCTTTGTTTTTCTTATATGTTTTGATTTGTTATTTTTTTCCTCTTAATTTGATCATGGTTATACACTCACTAAAATATCAAACATGACATAAATATCACATATATTCATTATATATGTATTTGTTCTAATATATAAAATTTATATATATAAAATTAAATACACATTTCATGGAGACGGTAGTCCTTATGTACTCATTAGCTCTGTTTCTATTTTTTTCAAATGATTGAATGAAAGTAAGGAAAATAATATATTACCATTAAATAATATTTTTACATCATATATATTATATAATTTTTTTAAAGACGTCTTTATTACCTTTCATGTAAAGCGTAAAAGAATCACATTGCTTTGTGTGACTATAGTCCACCGTTCACACGAGCAACGTTATCGTATACCCACAGAATTGAAAGTATGATGATATATGTTATAAAATAATTAATGAAGTATAATACTATCATAAATATAATATATAAACATTTAATCTATAATTATATCTACCATTTAGAGGTATTTATGGACAATGAATAATATTGCTTCGTGAGGAGGAAGTCTGTCCTACACATGAATGAAGATTTCTTATCCCATTTGATTGATGTGGACATGGTTATAGGTCATTCGCTTAACATAAAAGCATATCAGTATATGCAATATACTAGGGATATTATATCTCTATGTTTTAATAATAATTTTTGGAGGTGGGGGATGAAATACAATAAAATGGACAGCTAGGGATGTTACCTATTCTTCTAAAAACTTCTTTTGGTTTGTGCCAGAAGCCTTCCTAAGATTGATTTATAAAAATAAGTCTTCTAGTATGATAGGAGACAATTAGGTAAGATATTTGAACTATAAATGGATGAACCAAATTGTTTTGGAATTGCGAAGTTGATATGAGAAGGGTCATCCTTTAATAAGTGAGGTGAGTGCACTACTGGAAATTGGATTATTTGTGACGGTGTCAAGTCTGAAAAGGTCATTTGTGATAGGACCCCATCGCAAATAACCCATTGTAGAAAAGGGTGTCACAAAAAAATATTATTTGTGATGGGATGTGGACCATCGTAAATAGTTTCCTCGAGATTATTTGAAAAAAATAGTATTTGCGATGGGCTGTCACAAAAGGGCCCGTCACAAATATCTTAAAAAAATATAAAAAATAAAATTGAATAAAATTATATTATTAATAAAAATAAAATAATATTATAAAATAATAACAAAATAATATTGGAAAATAATAATAATAATATTAATATTAATATAAATAATATTATTATAAGTAAAATAAAAAAAATAAAAAAATAAAAAAATAAAAGAATATTAATAATAATAATAATATAATAATAATAATAAAATAATATTAATAATACAATAATATTAATAATATTGTTAATATTAATGAAATAATAATATTAATATTAGTAAAATAATAAAAAAATATAAAAAAATAAATACCTCAATATTCGTAAAAATATAAAAAAATAATAAAAACAAAATAATAAAAAATAAAAGATAATTAAATAATAAAAATAATAAATGAATTAAATAAAGTAATAAAATAATAAAAAATTATATAAATAATGAAAAACTAAATAAATAATAAAAAATGCAATATTTGTAACAATATAAAAAATACACTGTATAGAAATGTAAATAGTTAATATTACAAAAAAAAGTTTCATTCAAATGTTTTATCATAAAAAATATATATCACTAGTGGTCCTTTAGAGGTGATGGAGGAGATTGTGGAGGGAACTCCAACCCTAAACCATGAGTCAGACATCACATGTGCTCCATCTGCTTATGCTGCAGCTGCTGCAATCGACGCATCTCCTCCTCCTCCTACTGCTGTCGTCGGAGCTCTTACTGTTTTTGTTGCTTCCATGGGTGCATCTCCAACTATTTCCATTGACACATCTCCTCCTTCTCCCTACGTATACTCTCTATAATCTCACTTTGACCTCACAGCTACTCCTAATACTATGCAACATATAATGATGCCTCTCCATGAGCTCCTCTCGAGCTGGAAACCAACATCACAGCGGCACCATAATAACTCTCAGGCATTAATCGAGATCTGATGCTAATAACTCAACCTTTATCTAAGGCATAATAGGTCACCTGCATCCATGATACCTCATCAAATCGATGGGCACTGGTCCGACCCTCAGTCTCGACCTAACTCTTAGTCTATGTATGAGACTTTACGGCCTCATATGACTCCTTTAATTGAAATTTAAAATTAAAATAGTTAAAATATTATTTCTCATTAATTTTAAAACTCAAAAAGAAATTATAATAACCAAAAAAATGATGTTGGAGATCGCCTATAATATCTCTAATGATCGGATCACTGTACATCCTCCTATAAACGTCGAACTCCATAACATCAGGCTATTCAAATGCCTATTTGAATATAAAATAATCCATTACATTTAAAGTTATATAAATTATTTAAAAAAATCACTTACCATATGTTCCTTATGCATACTGAATGTATGACTACCAGCTCAATGTGTCACCTCATGTCTCTCCCAATTTTGTTGACCTACCGATGATCTCCTCTGAAAATGTCCGCCCAACCAGTGTGAACATAATCCATCCCAAACTTGAGATGAAATGTAATCAGGTCAGTGGGCATGACAATACTCATCAAAAAAATTCAATCCTACTTTTTTCATTGCTTTCCTTCTCAAATTGTGCAAAAACTAATGGTAATGCTCACACATAAACCCTTAATATGCCTTCCAGATTGCGTCATGCATGCTCTCATTTATGGGATACTATAAAACCTAAAAATAATTTATAATATCATGTTATTAATTAAATAAATTTCAAAATAAATATTATTTATTTATGTACCATCCAATGATGAAACATGTAGTGCTGAACATCAATGGGAATCTCATCCCATGTGACCTATGCTTCAGAAAAATGATTGCATAATATAGCACTCTCTTTTCTAACAACTATATGAAAAAAACTATAAAAAAATAACAGATAATCAAATAATTAGTATATAAATCAATTAATGAAAAATAACTAAAATACATAGGTAAACATACCTTTTTCATGCATGGATTAAAGCTAAGACATGGACGTCGCTCGAGGATTGGGTCAGAATCATCAATTGCGTAAGACCATGACCCCTTTGAGTACTCCCTAGACTTCCATCTGTCTGAGGGTCATATGATCCAACATCCTATTCTTCCAAAGGTAGATCATCCTCCTAAAAATTACAAAATAGGTCCTCATCCATCTGAAACACAAAATGACTATTGTTAAAAAATAGTTAGAAACAACTATTATAAATAGATATATATTATATATAATTATAATTAGCATTTAACTTTGTCAATGTTCATCTTCATCCTCATATTTATATATGACAATGTCAATGTCTTCATATTCCTCCTCAGCATTATCAATTTCCATATGATTTTCAATTTTATCATCTCTTGTCATTTTAAATTCATTTATAACATCATTAACATCATCATCACCATAGAACCTTAATTGTGGTGTTTTATCATCGATATTCATGTCTCTTTATGAAAAATATGGATTTGAAGCAGTCTCTTAAAAAAATTTGATTCCTTGAACTTCAGCAGAACCACATTCAATTTGAGTAAACTGGTTTTCCTGATATTTAAACCTTATTATGCTCCACCAATCATCCAACTCATTTAAAGTATCATAGTAATTTTCATAATAAATTTAATGTGACTCATGATCTAATAAAAATGGTTCATTTACTACAAGAAGAATTTTATATTTAATATCAATGATTCCATGGGTCATATGAACATGCAATCCTCTCTCAGTATCCAACCACAGACATTTAAACATTGTTATGTAATTCTATCTCAGATAACATAATTTAATAGTTTTTCTAGCATGTTGTGAAATTCAATTTCAGTTTCTCCATGATGATATCCTCTCAAGAAGACACCACTAATAATTGTTTTTTTATTCCTCATATTCACATTTATGAAATCAAAATACATTCACAACATATTCTTTATAAGATTTAACCATTTTGGATGATGAATTACTCAAGACATACAATTGATTATCAATTTTATTAGCATGTTGAGATAACTATTTTTTTAAATATTATCAATATAACAAGTAATAAATTGATTTTATATGTTAAACCATAAATAATTTATATTTCCATTTTTTGAAACCAGTAGGAAAAAATATTTTGTCAACGTTCTTCAAGAGCAGCTTCTATAATTTGTGGAAGTTTTTTTTCTGATATGATTATCATATAACCTACAAATAAAATATGATTAATTTATTATATCAAATATTATAGAATAAGTGATAGGATTACTCATAGTACAAACGGTGTCATTTCTTCATAGTTGAGTAGAACATATGTATGAGCTCTATGATGGTCATCATCTAAAAGCCATCGCTCATAAAATCCACTAAAGCCAAGTTCAGTCTGGTTAAAAATGATAATTGATTTTTCATTTTATCTTCAAAATTTCCCTTGGTATGTCCCATGTGGTTTTGTTTTGTGGGATATTCATATTCAAAATAATGTGAGTAGAGAAAAGAAATTTCTTCTTGAAAATAAGCTTTTCCAATTGATCCTTCAACCGATGATTCGTTACGTACTTGTTTCTTTAATTTCTATATGAATATTTGGAATAGGTATATCCATTGGAACTATACTATACCTCCAATTTTTTTGATGCATAAAATATAATATCAAATTTTCCATTAAGTCAAGCAAATCCAACATGTATATTTTTCTTGATTTACATAAAATTAAAACAACATCTTCTTGCAGTATACTTAGTGAATTGTAGTCTATTTTCGCCAAAAAAATGTCTCATAAAAAATATTATATGTCCATTATCGCATCCCAAATCATAGAATTCATCAAACCTCTTAATCTAATCAGTATAAGTCTTTCCATTATAACATGACAATCATAACTTTTTAATCCAGTAATATGACCATTTCGGACACATCTGTCCAAATTGAAAGCATATCCATCTGGAAGTCTCAAATCTAAAATCCACTAAAAAAATAATCAGTGTTCTTTGGATGGTGTATAAGTTGCTTTTGGCTTTATTAAATTCTATGATCTGACATTTTTAAACTGCTCAAGTTCTAGTCACCTGAATATTTGGGTAATATCTAATCATGCCTTTACATTATCTTTGGTTTTACCTGGTGTATCCATTACTATATAAAATAAATTATCAAAATAATTATTTTCAATAATAATGACATCCAACATGAGATAGACCAACAAATCATACCAATACGACAGATAACAAAAAATTCTCCATTTTATCCAATTATGTTCTTTCCTAAAGCCATCAATTTTTTGTTGGTTTATTGTTGGTCCAAATGTGATTGGAAGTAATGAATAGACAATTGATTTTACCTATATACCAGAGATCATTGTTAGAGGTTCATCACTTTCAATTATACCTTTTCTAAAATGATATTTGTTCCTCTAAAAAGAATGATTGGTTGGATGGAATCCGTGATGAAAATCAGAAAAACAATTTTTTTCATCATTGAAGAGCATAAACACTTTGTTGTATCTCATACAGTACAGACATGATTTCAGACCATGTGTACTCTAACCAAATAACATACAATATACTAGGAAGTCACTAATTGTCCACATTAATACATATTTCAGTAGGAAATTCTATTTCATAGCAACATCATATGTACTGATAATATTACTTCACAATGAATTTAACTCATTAATCAATGGTTTCAAATAAACATCAATATTCTTTTTCAAATGTCCTAGAATTAATAAGGTCAGAAAGATATATGTATCCTTCATCAACATCCAAGGAGGTAAATTTTATAGAGTTATAAATACAAGAAAACACGAATACTGACTTCTGTAAGAACCAAATGGATAAAAACCTTTAGTAGAAAGACCCAATCGCACATTTCAGGATTCTAATGCAAAATACAGATTCACTTTGTCAAAAAATTTCCATGAATCACCATTAGTTGAATGATTTAAGCTTTTACTATTTGAAATATTATTTTTTTTCCATGAAATCAATGTCGCTATGTTCTAATACGTAAATAAATGTTGTAATCTAGGTATAAGAAGGAAATATCTCAACTGTTTTATAGGAATCAACATTGACTTCCCTAGTTGAGCCTCTTTATACCTTAATTGTCCACATGTGGGATAACTTTCCAACAACTCATTTTTAATATAATATAAGTTTCAATCATTTGAACATGAATGAATCTTCTCATAACCAAGACCTGTATTACGAACCAACCTCTTACTCTCATAGATTTTTTTAGGCAACACATTTCCTTTAGGTAATAGTGTTTTAACTAAAGAAAAAATCTGATCAAACCAGCTATTTGACATTCCATTTTTTGATTTAATAGACATAAAATTTTCAACATCTTCAAATTTTCTTATCTTGCATCCAGGATATAAGGATTTCTCAGTAGACCTCAACAACTCATAAAATTAAGATGGTTCCAACTTAGGAGTGAAATCAATATCATCCCAAATTTTAGTTTTTTGAAAAGATAGACCTACCACATTATGTACTAAATTTTGAAACTGTGATAGATTTAGAACTAAATTATTAGCATCTTCTCTAGAACTGTGTTCACCATGTTGATACCAAAAAACACAATCTAGTTGAAAACCAAAATGAAATATATGACCTTTAACATTGTCAAATTTTTGAAACATCCTTAGAGTACATTTTTTATAAGGACACTTAATTGTACCTTCTGAAAAAATTCAAGTTTTGATGATGAAAATGCTAAAAAATCTTTAACACCCTCAATATATATAGGATTTAAACCAGAACCATTTGGATTCCTGTACTGATTTATCCAAGTGTGATCATATAACAATGACTATTTTCAACATCCTTGTTCCATATTTCTCTAAAAAATATAAAATAATTAGTTTTTTTGAATAATTTGATATAATACAAACACTATCCAAAAAAGAGAATAAATTTAAATTAAGCTTTTCTAGAAATTTATAATAATTTCTATTATTTCATAGTTATTTATAGTATTTTTTTTAAATTTATATTAATCTACACTAACTTATAATAGTTTATGCTAATTACTTCTAATTATTAGTAATTACAACTAATTTATAGTAATTTCCACTAATTGCGAGCAGCACAATTTCCAGTGAATTGGAGAAAACTCTTTTTCTTGATGGATCATCTTCTTGTAGCTTTCTTCGACCAAAATCGCAATAAAAAATCTTCTCTGATGTATGAATAAACATTTTCTTATGCACGAGAATGGATAGCATGGAGGCCTCACCATCCAGTTCTCCATTCTCATGCATACGAAAATGGACATTCGTACATCGGAGTATATTTTTTTATAGTGATTTTAGTATGAGAAAGTTTCAAGAAGATGAGCCTTCAGGAAAAAGAGCCTCTTTTCCCAATTGCTCATCTCCTTGTAACTTTATCTCACTGAAATTAGTATAAAAAATCTACTCTGACGTATGCATACCACTTCTCGTGAATACGAAAATGGATATCTGTACATTATAGTAGATTTTCCATAGAGATTTCAGTGAGAGGAAGTTGCAAGAAGATGATCTGTCAAGAAAAATTAATGTCACCAATCCGTTGGAAATTATGCCAATTTTTTTATGAATTATTATGAATTATTGCTAATTATTGCTAATTATTGGTAATTATTACTAATTATTTCTAATTAATTCTGATTATTGTTAACTTTTTCTAATTATTTCTAATTATTACTAATTATTACTATTTATTTCTATTTATTTGTATTTATTGCTAATTATTGCTAATTATTTCCAATTATTGCTAATTATTGCTAATTTTTACCAATTATTACCAATTATCGCCAATTATTGCTACTTATTTCCAATTATTGCTAATTATTGCAAATTATTACAAATTATTGATAATTATGGCTAATTATTGCTAATTATTACTAATTATTGCTATTTGTTACTATTTATTACTAATTATTACTAATTATTTCTAATTATTACTGTTTAGTACTATTTATTTCTATTTATTACTATTTATTACTAATTATTACTAATTATTACTAATTATTACTAATTATTACTAATTATTACTAATTATTACTAATTTTTACAAATTATTTCTAATTATTACTAATTATTACTAATTATTACTTATTATTAATAATTATTACTAATTATTACTAATTATTACTAATTATTACTAATTATTACAAATTATTACTGATTATTACTAATTAATCCTAATTATTACTAGTTATTTCTAATTATTACAAATTATTCCTAATTATTCCTAATTATTTCTAATTAATCCTAATTATTACTAATTAATCTTAATTATTGCTAATTAATCATAATTATTACTAATTATTACTATTTATTATGATTTATTATTACTTATTACTAATTATTACTAATTATTACTATTTGTTACTAATTATTACCAATTATTAATAATTATTTCTAATTATTACCAATTATTACCAATTATTACCAATTATTACTAATTATTAATAATTATTACTAATTATTACTAATTATTACTAATTATTCCTAATTATTACTAATTATTTCTAATTATTACTAATTCTTACTAATTAATCCTAATTATTACTAATTATTTTTAATTATTACTAATTAATCCTAATTATTACTAATTATTACTAATTATTACTAATTGTTGCTAATTGTTACTAATTATTGCTAATTATTTCTAATTATTGCTAATTATTACTAATTATTCCTAATTATTCCTAATTATGCCTAGTTATTGCTAAATATTGCTAATTAATCCTATTTATTCTTAATTAATACAAATTAATCCTAATTATTAACAATTAATCTTAATTATTACTAATTAATCCTAATTATTACTAATTAACCCTAATTATTACTAATTAAAACTAATCATTACTAATTAATCCCAATTATTTGTAATTAATCACAATTATTACTAATCGTTACAAATTAATCCTAATTATTACAAATTATTACTAATTATTGGCAATTATTCCTAATTATTGCTAATTATTACAAATTATTCCTAATTATTCCAAATTATAGCTAAATATTACTAATTAATCTTATTTATTCCTATTTATTACTAATTAATCATAATTATTACAAATTAATCCTAATTATTTCTAACTAATCCTAATTATTACTAAGTAATCCTAATTATTACTAATTAATCCTAATTATTACTAATTAAAACTAACTATTAGTGATTAATCCTAATTATTAGCAATTAATCCTAATTATTACTAATTAATCAAAATTATTACTAATTAATCCGAATTAATGCGAATTATTACTAATTATTCCTAATTATTACTATTTGTTACTATTTGTTACAAATTATTCGTCATTATTACTAATTATTCATCGTTATTGCTAATTGTTACTATTTGTTTGTCACGACCCATCCCCCGGGACCCGTGCCGTGACTACCCCAAGCCCGTCTTCCATAGGCCAGGGGCTGGAGACTAGCACCAAAGGCGTAATTCCCTAAAACTGGGAAGGCATTGCCTTTATGACCTGTAAACGCACACAACTTGATACAAAACACTAGGTAAACTGTATAACAAAAGAGTGTTGAAAAGTAAAGGGGCTGGAAATACAAGCCCAACGGTAAAGTATAGGAACTGGAAGTACAAGTACAACTGAAGAAAGGAAAAACAGCTGCTGGGTCATCCTCCGGAATTCCCACCTGAAGAGTTGGTACAGATAGCCTCCTCAGCACTCCACATTCGTCAGTCTCCCCCGTGTACTGACTCTTCATAAGGTCCACCTCCGGGTACCATCCAATCCTGATACTCTCAGCCTGGATCAGCGTTGTCCGTCATCTGGATCCAACACAACGAGGTGCGGGCATAGCTCTTACAGGGGTGAGTATAAGGATACTCAGTAGGGACCCCGAGACCCTCATGATCTCACAAAATCCAATATGGATAAACCAAAAAGTATGAAATCAATAGATAACCCCACTTAGGTATATGCCCATACATATACCTAAGTTATCAACTAATCCATCTCAATCATGCCGTAAACACAAAAGTTACTGACTCAGCTCACACAGGTATACAAATTATGTAGAGAGAGAGAGATGATTATATATATCCACTGAAACATCTTCTCTGTCGAATCCACGTAGGATCCTGGTACAGTAATCAGAGCTGTCGAACCCACATAGGATCCTGGAACAGTAGTCAGAGCTGTCGAACCCACGTAGGATCCTGGAAAAGTAGTCAGAGTTGTGGAACCCATGTAGGATCCTGGAACAGTAGTCAGAGTTGTCGAACCCACGTAGGATCCTGGAACAGTAGTCAGAGCTGTCGAACCCACGTAGGATCCTGGAAGAGTAGTCAGAGCTGTCGAACCCACGTAGGTTCCTGGGAGAGTAGTCAGATCTGTCGAACCCACGTAGGATCCTGGAACAGTAGTCAGAGCTGTCGAACCCACGTAGGATCCTGGAACAGTAATCAGAAAGTAGCCAGCCACAGGGTTCCCGCACAAAGCACGCATGATTCTGGGAGGGTCCTCTCCTCAATCCAAGTTTCGATAAATAAACTGCCACCAAGTCCCACGAAGAAGTATCCCAAAGGTCCGCCATGTCATAGGGGTCACAATGCAACTAACGGCGCGTTAATCAGACGCCCGGTCTGTGAGTTATTAGCCTTTTAGTCTCAAGAGCCCGGTTGGATTTGGGCTCGATCCAACCTGACTTTATCTCAACTGTACCCAAAAATCCAGTTGGGTATACACAAAGGGACCGTCGCGCTCCAGGAATACCAGCGTCCCTGATAGTTCGTCAAACGGACGTCCGGTGCCAAAGATATGGCAAAAAGAAAGTAAAGGGTAGGTAGTAGGTCTGGGTCCAGTCCGACCCAGTCGGACTGACCCGACCCGACTTAGTCTGGGCCAACCTGGTTCGAGTTTGGCCCGGCCTAACCCGTTAGGTTCGGCCCGGCCCGCTGGGCGCCGTGAGTAACGCGAGGGCTCAGACCGATTGCGAGGGCGTGGACCAGTCGCGGGTCTGGGTAAAGGCAGTTAGGCCCGGAGGCGCCGCGAGGGGCACGGGAGGTCGGCTCTGCCAGGCGTGTGTGGGGCACGACATGGTGGCTCGGCCCGAGAGGTCGGGGCCGGTTTGTCCAGCACCACAAGGGGTGCGACTCGGACAGCTCGACTCAGATGGTCGAGGCCGCTTCAGCCAGGGGCGGCGCGGGGCACTCGGCGCGCGTGGAGGCCGGAGGCCCGTGCAGCTCGGGCCGGCGGGGCTGGCGCGGTTCGATCGGGGCGTCTCAAGGGGGCCTCGGGCCAATGCGGTTCAGCCGGGGCACCATGAGGTAGGCCGCGGGCCGACGTGGTTCGGTCGGGGCGCCGCGAGGGGGGCCGCGGGCCGGCACGGTTCAGGCCAGCGAGACCGGCGTGGTTTGGTGTGGCGAGGTGGGCCGGTGGGGTCGGGAGGCGCAGGCGGCCAGGAGGGCGCCGCAGTTTGGACTGGGGCAGTGAAGCCAGTTCGGCCAGCGTACGGGGTGGCCGAGACTGGTTCGGCCTATGGATGGCATGACTGGTGGGCAGCGCGGGTCGCAGATGTCGCGGGTAGCATGGTCGTTGCCTGCATCGCATTCGTCGTCTCGTCGCCTCATCGCCATTCCGGAGAACTTGACAAACAAGAACGACAGAGGAGTCGGGCCATGTTGGTTTTGCTCGCACCCTCCGCATTTAGGGTGGTAGCATGCGGATCAATTCTTTCTTGAATTACAAAAAAAATAACAAGAAAAGAAGATAGAAGAAGAAATGTCTATCAACACCCCGCATCTTCCCGCAAAAACAATTCCCAACTCGCAAGGAAAATCATCCACAATAATTCTTTGTCTTAGAAGGGAAGAATTAAAGGAATAATATCATATTCAAATAAAACCCCTACCTGTTCGTTGTTCATTGACGAAGTCATGGGGAAGAAGACGGAGTTGTCGTCATTCGTCGCATCCGCCACACTCTTCCAATACTGAACTCGTGCATTGGTTCATTGAAGACAAAGAGGAGGGAAGGTTAGTCGTTGAAGATGTCCCACATCGATAGGAGTCTGAGGATGAAGCTCGAAGGAGTTTGTTCTTCGTAGTTGCGGCGTCCCTCGTCGGTATTCTTCGTCAGGAGCGTTCTTCGTTGGGAGCTTTCTCCCAAGCT
This sequence comes from Viscum album, assembly GCA_963277665.1. Classification (NCBI taxonomy): domain Eukaryota; kingdom Viridiplantae; phylum Streptophyta; class Magnoliopsida; order Santalales; family Viscaceae; genus Viscum; species Viscum album. The sequence goes on along the minus strand of OY728121.1, from coordinate 846,154,602 downwards.
CTCTCTCTCTTCTCCCAAAATTCCACCAAAAAGAAAAGAGGTTCCAAAATAATAGATTAGGCCTTCTATTATTTTATTGGAGAGAATTCAAAATTCAAATTAATTATGGTGGGTGGCATAATTAATCAAGGGAAGGGTTTGCACATTTAATTGGTGTGTTGGAACAATTAATTAAGTAGAGAAGGTCATGATATTCTCCCTCATTTATGAGGGGGTTGAGTGGTTTCCCTCATTTAATTTGGGGGTTTAGTTCCGGGTGGTCCCCACATTGTAACCTCTCGTGGGAGGTTAGGTTCGGGTGGGCCCCACCACCATAACCTCTCATGGGAGGTTAAGGTGTGGTGGTCCCCACCTCCAACTTTCACTTGGGTGGTTATAATAAAATAAAACATGCATCATTTTATTTTATTATTTTCACAAAAAACCCAAAAACTATCTTCCACCCTTGACCAACTATCGTCGAGGTGAAAGTCTTCTTAAGCGAAATATCGGCACTGTGAGTACAACGGTGCCCTCAGATTTCAATTCCAAGCACCGCTTCAAAAGTTATAAAAATCCACTCATACGTTTACTAAACGTACCCGAACAAAACTTCAAAAATTGATTCCAGGCACACCGGTCATCGAAATCACGTGACGTCAATTTTCGTGGACTCGGAAAATTCCCATGTATTTAAGAAAAAAAATTCCACAGAAATTCCGGGTCTTTACATTGTTACTATTTATTACTATTTATTCCTAATTTTTATTTAATTATTACTAATTACTCCTAATTATTCCCAATTATTATTAATTAATCCTAATTATTACTAATTATTCCTAATTATTACTAATTAATCATATTTATTACTATTTATTACTAATTATTACTAATTATTTTTAATTATCACTAATTATTAACAATTATTACTAATCATTACTATTTATTGTTATTTATAAATATTTATTTTAATTTACTTCTTATTAAAGCTAAATTTTACTAATTATCCGTCAATGTTACTAGTTATGACTTATTATTAATAATTATTAAAAAAAATTAAATTAATACTAATGAATTCTAATTAATAATAATTAATATAACTATTAATTAATACTAATCACACATATTTGTAAAAAAATGCAAAATACAACTATGTAATTATAATTTAATTTAATTACAAATAATTAACAATAGTTATAACTAATATCAAATAGAATGAATTAACTAAAAAATAAAAGAAATAGATAAATACCTTAAAACTGAATCTTTCGGAGGATTTAAGCAGCGAATATTCTCCGATTTAAATTTTTTAACGTAGAAAAATTTTGAGATAGAAAATGTAACAGAGAGGGAGAGAGGAGTAGATAAATGAGTGGAATAAAAGGAAAAATGGATGCGGGTATATATAGGTTAGATTAGATGCGACATATCCCGTCACAAATACCAATCCACCGACATACTCTTTAAGACAGGAGATAAATCATGTCACAAATACTAAAAAACATCGTCGGGTATTTGTGACGGGTAGAGGGTCCTATTGCAAATAGTCCCTCCTGAAGAACTATTTACGATGAGACCCTTGACCATCACAAATACCCATTTTTTTCATAGTGGGGGAACACTAGTAATTTTTGGAAACAAAAATGGTGTACCCACATTTTTCACATTCATAAGCTCCAAAATAGGTCATTATCAAGACTATGACATGATAAGGTCAAAATATGTCCATAAAATTTCTGTTTTACATGTGTTGGTTCATTTTTAACCCATATCTTTATAGTTTAACCCCTTGGTAAACCAAATTTTACTTTAACTATGGTTAATAATTATTAATGTTTTTACTATTCATTATGGTAGAAAATTTAGTTTGCCTTATTAGATGATGTAAATTATTTTGATTCAAAATATGGAATCCATTTTTCCAAATTTGATTCAACGAATTGGAAATTTTTTAATTTAAAATTAAACTCATAGACGTGATGAGAAAGTGATTTTGCAAATATAAAATGTTCAAAAGTTTAAAAAGTTTTTATATAATAATTCAACATGAAAATGATTCTAATGATATAAATTTTAATAATTGATATATAAGTGAACTAATTTTACCTTTAGACCCATTTTAATACAAAAAATAACATTATAATTTCTTTAAAAGAGAATGCAGTTTTCAACAAAAAACAATATGTTTTAGTATTGATTAAAAAATTATTCTTTTCTGAAAAATACTTAAATTAACCTTAAACTAATATTGAAATGATGATTTAAAATATTAATTTTTTTCAAAATTCATTTTCAAGAAATTTTAAAAATTAACTTTATTATTATTCACAATAGAAATTAATAAACATGTTTTTTGAGAAAATAGTGTTTTTGAAACATATAATGTCTTTACTAAAAATTATGTAATTTTTATCCTTATGTTTTATTTATAAAGAACCCTTATATGTAATATTTAATTTTTTTTATTCATATTCATTCCTCCATGATTAATGGCCATGTAATAAAGGTCATGACAAAATAATATTAGTAACATTTTTTTACGGTTCATTAAAACTTGTGTGTAATTAAAGCTATCAAAGAAATTTAATTTATTTAAAAAAATATTTCATAAAATCTCTAGGTATTACAAGATTAATATTAATTTAATTATACAAAACATGCATGAGGAATGTAAATGATTTTGTTATTTAGAAACATGGATACATAAACAACCGGTTCATAAGTGAACTATATTATCTCCAACTAGGTTCTTCATTACTAACACCCTTCTTAGACATATCATACATAATACCATTAATTATAACATAGGTAAAAGAAACATAAGAAATGGTGAGATTAGATGCTCAATAAGGGTTAAAAATGAAGATATTAATGATCACTTAATCATTAAATGAACATAAGTTTATGGGAATACTAACATGACATTTGGAAACCATACCATGTATAAGATATATCATAATCACGAGTCCTTGAATAAACTATGGTAGTTCATAATACATGAATTATAAAGGAATCAGTGAACATGATCCAATATATGATAACATTGTCATAAGACAAAGATTTTCGGCATGCACATAATCATAGGCAATAATTTCCTTAGTATTCAAGGATTACTTCCCAAACTATAACAGAGGATTAGGTTCACTCAAAAAATCATCGTTATAGTAAAGGTTCACTCCCAAGACTATTATAGAGGATAAAATCCCTTACTAATATAGTTTTACTCCCCATTCCAGTCAGGTTTATCTCTTAAGATATCAATCATTACCCAATGTATTGGAAATCTATATAATTCTAGTCTCACACATCACAGATTGAAAAGCACATAGATATAATCCATAAGATCATGAAACATTCATCATATAATAAATCATGAAATTAAATGGGTTTCATAAGATTTTATTAATTTAATAAACCATGTAAAAGAAATAGGTTCTATAAATAGTTCATCAATTCCTCATAGTATAACTCATTGAAAAGTAATAGATTTCTTAAAAATCTTGTAATCCTAATCATAAACCATCTAGAGAAAGAATAAGGATGGTTCCTTTGGATCATATCCAAATCAAATAATAATTAATATAAATGGATGTTATCATTGATTAGTGTATATACCATTATTGTATCATTAACACATTCATGAAGAAAATACCCATTCCACATTGAAAATCAATTTTTAAAAACTATAAAATTCATAAAATAGTGTGAAAATAATTTTTATTTAAAATAGCCTTAGAACTATATAATGGATTCATTATTTATTGAGTGGTCATTATGGAAGAAAATTCATTTCATTTTGTATAAGTTAAAAAACATTTCTATCACACTTTTGAAAAAAATTACATCATTCAGAAAATAAAATGATGATTCCTCTTATTTTTTTGTAAAGAGTCAAGCATGGGTAAAAATTACTTTAAACAATCATTTGTGTAACATTTCTCTACCTTCATTAATATAATTATTGACTTTTGTTTTGATTCCCTTTGGTTTGGGTGTTCATGAGGACTCTTAATTATGGAGATATTTTTTATGTAAAATGGAAAAATATCTGATGATGTATAATTTTTTGAATTAATAGAGTCTGGGTATTAATGTGTCGATGATTTTGGAGATTACTCTTTGGTTCAAGGTTGATTTGGAGGATTTTTTAGGGTTTAATGCATAAAATTGGATATGTGATATTAGTAAAATAGATTCACATCGTGTATGTAATTAAAAACATGATTTTATCACTTGTAATAATCCATGAAATTATTTCTTAACATGAATGTCTACAATACATGAATTGGGACCACAACATGAAATGGTTGGGATTGGGAATTTATACACAAGGCAATGAATTTTTCTGTATATATACCACTCTATATATTCACATCGTTAATCAAGGATTCACATCATGGATTCTTTAGGTCCAATGAGTGAATATATTCTAAAGAATGAAAATTATTTCATTCTTTGTGCATCCTCTTCTCTCGAACCTAGGGCTATTGTAGGTAATTTGTGGGAGTTTTCTACCTTTTTAAATGTTATAGAATGGAATTTGATCCCCATTGAATTTTCTAACATTGGTTTTCTGCCTCTCTCTACTACCACTCTTTGGTAGTTGTATTATCACATATATTTCGATGTAATTAAACTTTATCTTTATTATTTGTGATATAGTGTTTCCTTATTGTAATTTTTTTCATCATTATTCATTGTAATTTCCCATTGTAGGTGTCGATTAGATCATTAATTAAAGGTATGTAGTTAGATATGATTTAGACATACAATTTAGACCTTAATTTTAATGATTGATTTTATATGAGTTTTTAAATGATTTAAAAACCTGTATTTGAGATGATTTATAGATAAATTTGGAAAGGATTGGAAGATTATGAAAACCCCCCAATTTTATTACAATTAAAATTATAGGTCTGATTTGAGATTAACTAAAATCTTTATTTGGAAATTCATTATTAGTAAAATGGATTAAATTTAACTATTATTTAAAAATTAATGAATTTATAAAAATATGTGTTTTTGTTTTTAAATGAGAATGGAATGTTTAAAATACAATGTGCAGAATTTTATTTTGAATTGATTTTAAATGATTAAATTTCCCATGATTGATTGACTGGATCACATGTTTTTCAGGGTTATTAGTTGGTAATTAGGAAAATAACTCTATGATATGTCCCCCTAGAGTTATTTTGAAAATTAAAACCCTAACATAAACATATGGCGACATGATTGTATACTATGGTAGGTTGAGTCCTGATGGCTTGATTTGTGGGACGTGTGCACACATTGAGCCAATATCACTAATTGAGTTGTGTGAGTACCCTTTTAATATAAACTAACAAACTTCATGGATTATTACATGGTGATATGATATGTTTCATTAGATGATTACATTCCATTTAATATTGAACTAAGTTATTCTTGTCAACTTCTTTATATAATATTTTTATGCAATATGTTCATTTAACCCTGTTTTGATATATCTTCCATCATTTGATTATGAAATCATGTTTTTTAATATGTAAATTCTAATACATGCCATGTATTAATTAAATTCAATGAATAGTGGTTTAATTTTTATGGAATTTATTATGGAATACTTGGTGATAACCTACTTAGATTTATTTCTCACACACTATATTTTCCTTTGTCCATTTATATATTACCTTACCATGGGTCCATGAAAATGAAAATCCCCAATTGAAGGTGCTAGATGTTCTTGACCCTTGGTACCTAGAGTGATGGAGGTGACTAGTGGAGATGTTATTCACTTATTTCATGGGATATTTATAATAATTTTCCTTGGATAATGTTTTGAATTTTGATTCTTCGCTATTTGGTTTTGTTTTAACTTTCATATTCTAGTATATTTTCCCATTGGAATGTTGATCATAATGACATATATATTTTTTCCACTTTTTTGGCGTAATTATTTCCCTCATGATTCATGTTTGAAACCAAGTGCTTGTTGCCAATACATGGAGATTAGGGACACCCATCAGGACATGTTAGATTTAGTTTAGGTATTATGGTACCAGGATATCCGATCTGGTTTGTGAAAATGTTGTTAAAATGTACATGTTATGCATATTTATTTGATGTTGGTATGTAGTTTGGATTGTCCTAGTAGAAAAGAGGTAGGACTGATTGGACTTAGGAGGTAGTATGGAGTGTTTTCTTGGACATACCTCATATAAATGATCCTTAAGTCACCATAGATGATTTGGAAATATGACATGATGATTGTTTTTATTGGAATCCAGTCTTTTCCTATATTTTTATCTAAGTATATTGAAATCACAATCCTAATTTCTGGTTCATGGAATTAATATTCAGGTATCTCTTGTTTGACATTTTGTATTGTATATCATCACTGACATATTCGGTATTGTTTGTTGATGTTGTGTAGCATCATGCCTTAGAGAATACTTTTGACTAATACATAGGAGGAAGCTGCTGGTGAGCCATAGTAGGATAATACTTCAATGGACTAGAATATTATAGAGATAGAGGTGGGTTATATCCATTCTTTTGGATAGGTTCTTGTAACCATTCCCATTTAGACTCTTGTAGTGGAACCTCAAAGGGATGAATCTAGAGATTGTGATCAAGAGTTTATTCATTAGAAACCACTAGATTTTTAAGGCTCTTATTTGATCTTGACTTTAATGGGAAGTCAGGGTTGATAGGTGTTCCATTTTATCCAAGATGTAGTTTTTTAAGTTCCTTTAATGGAAATAGAATTATTGAAGAGTATCATAGTGGTTATACACAACATGAATCATCCATAACTCTAGTATTTCATGGATGAGGGCCTTTCACTTTATTCCAATGTGGAATAGATGGGCATTTGAAAAGGGTTTTCACTGAGCACCAAATATATATAGTTATTGTGGTCTCACAAGACAGCTACAGAATTTATTATATTTTTTTTTGCTCCACATAGTTTCATAAAATAATTTTTACCACGAAAATATCATGGTGAAATCAAATGTTTTGAGATAAATGGTTTCCCAGCCATAAGAATCAAAAACAAAGCTTCTTCATACAGTGGGTGAGTCTTTAGAGAAATCTGATGTGAGTTAAGCGACTATGAGAGGTACCATATTAATAGATTCATCTTTGGTTACTACTTCATTTTATATTGGTTCATCTTAGTCATTTATATCAAATCATATTGTGATCCTACTAAATCTTCATTTAGAGATTTTTTCTTATGTGGTTGATAACACCATACCCATAATAACGAAGAGAGAGGAGGGTCTTTAATGTCCTTCTTTTGTTTTCTCTTTATTAGAGATCCAGATTAGATATAATTTTCTGCTTCACGGCTTAAAACTCCTTGAAATCATTTTTTGGATGGATTGGTTTATTTTTCATAAGTCTTGGACTAACTATTATCTTTTTTGGGTCTCCATTACTGCACCCTATGCAGTGTTTTGTGTCTTTCTGAAAGAATTGTACCTGAGGTGAGGTAAATAAGGACCTCTCTATCCAGATTTGGGAAGGGTAATATTGCTGTTTTCTATTGACATAGAGTCACTACTTTAACTTTAAGCTTTACCAATGGTTTAAAACCGTTGGTTTATACCATTAAACCATTGGGATAGGATATCCTAATGGTTTACTAAACCGTTGGTATACTGGCCGTGGAGATAGCGCTTTACCAACGGTTTTGTGTGAACCATTGTCTTAGACTAGATTCTATTTCATATACCAATTGTTCAGGTGAACCATTGAAAATTAGAGATTTTATTTCATTTTAGCAACGGTTTACAAGAACCGTTGGGATATGTATTTTCCAACAGATCAAAACCATTGATATATCTATCCCTAGAATAGATACCCCAACCTTCACCCCTACACCACCTTCACCTAAAATTAAAAACAGCAGCACCATAATTGATTAAAAATAGTAGCACCACTGCTATATATATGAAGCCATCCACTGCCTATTACACCTCCAAAACAAATCATCACCTGCACCTAAAATTAAAAATATCAGCACCATAATTGATTAAAAACAGCAGTATCAGTGCTATATATATGAAGCCATCCACTTCTTATTACACCTATAATACAAATCACACTTAATTGATTAATTGTACTAAATTAATCTGAACAAAAATAATTATTGAACAAAATATACCAGACAGAAACAAAGTAGATAGACTGTCTCATTCTATAACTTTCAATATCCGATAGTCTCATACATCAAAGGAAAATAACCAAAAATGTGGGGTAAAACAGAGGAAGTATTGGGTGAAAATTGAATCCAAATGGATTGTGTAGTTGGTTAACATGGCTGAATAATACCCCCTCACCCATGACACCATCAACAGAGGTGACCGATGAGAATTCTGACTCTGGGCATCAGTCCTTGGATGTATTATTTTCCCTCTCCTCTTTCCACACACATTCAAAAACTCAAGATCTGAATCATTAAAATAGGATTACACTACATTTGGTTCGACAAAAACATTTTGATGAACCAAACATAGCTTGACAAAAAAATTGAAAAACAAGAAACATACATATTTCAGTAATCTCTCCTAGTGTTTTTTCACATTAATATCATGAGAATGGAACCCCATCTCAGATGAAAAATACACCCACACATTTAACACCTTTGGCACCGAATTCACCCTTTTAGCCTAATCCAAACATGACTGGATATAGTCAGTAGTGCTATCTTTGTGGTTAGTTAGGCCCCACTGGATGGCCATGCCGCTATAATCAACATGGATTTTATCATTTCATTCAAATGGGAGAGGCCTTCCAAGTAGAGAGTAAAAAATGAATTTTTTAACAAGACACAAATATGAGTTGGGCTTGGATCCATTACCAAATTTATCTTCACTTTTGGGCTTATCGTCCGGCTCCCTGTTAATGACTTCCCCTAAGATCCATAGACCAATTTCTTGGAGTATCATCATCTAGTTTGCCTCCACATATCTATGTAACAACTCTGTAGACACACTCATTCACATCATAGAGAATGTAATGATAGAAAATTTTAAAGTCATGGCCCATATATAATGTAATGATAGAAAATGTTATGGTCATGGACCATAGAGATTTTTCTAGTTAAAAGGTTATCATTGAAATTAGTTTTAACATGGTTGAATAGAAAAATAATACCTTAATTAATTAAATTATCACATCCACTAAACTATATCAAATAAATTTAATTATTTTGTAAATGTTTTTTATAAAGAAAAATTCAAATTACTTTTAATAATATCATATGTAGTACCTATTTAAAGTTAGTCCTTTTATAAAATATCTTTATTAAACAACCAAAATATAATGTAATATATGACATGTCTTAGAAAAATACTAAATTAAAATTATCATTCTGGAATGAACATGATTAATAATTCATGTACACATACTTATACTCTTGATCTCCAACATCTCAAGTAACTTAGCCACTCATGAATAAATCATCTTCAACTAATAATAAACCAATCATAATAAAAAGTTGATTTTAGAATTATATAATTGAGTAATTATATTAAATAAAATCAAAGACTAAAAAATTTAAACCCTCAAATATTACTATGTAATATTCTCCAAGGTTATCCTATATAATGGAAAACAAGTGTTATAAAAAAAATTTGAAAAAAAATCTTAAATTAAAAAAAATAGTTATAGAAATCAATAACCCACTACATGAAACTAGTAACCATGTTAGCAGGACACAATATAGGGAAAAAATGAAATAAACCAAAACATAACCTAATTGAAATGGTTTGATCCCCACTATTTTAAATCTTGTCCATTATCTTTGGGCCATGTCCCTAACTCTTCAGATGCACTCGATTAACATATTTATGTTTTCTATGCATTCCTAATTGTTGATTCGTCGATCTCTTTCATTCCTTCTCCCATGATTTTTTACATATCTATCTAAAAAAATTATACCAAACACACTAGATAACAAAATCTAGAATGAAAAGAATTGTCAAATTGGGAAAATAAAACTATTAAATCCATGATACTATAATCAGAAATCAATCTTTAGTATGATGAAGAGACAAAGACAGGGGGTTCCAGATTCACACAACTAGTTTATTACTATGTTTAACATTATAAACTTTCATGAATGATGATTTTGAACAATAAATCATGTAAGGGGTTCATAATTCAAAGTGGATAAAAGAAACAAACAAAATATTGTTCAAGTTTACAACCAGATTGCAATAGAACCAGAATGAAAAAAACCAAAATAAATGGATGTAGAAGATAAATCTTAGTTAGAACTTACTGATTTGAAGTGGAAGATGACATGATAATGTAAAAAATTATGGATCATGGCTGGGGAGGTTGTTTTTATAGGCTGTGAAAAAGAGGGTCTCTTTGATTATAGGAAACTAATTCACCCCTTTTGGTGTAATGAAATCATTCAACTAGTTTATTGAGAATAAATTGGTTAATAATCTTTGATTCATTTATAAACACTAAGAAAACACCCAAAATAAATCACGTTAGAAGATATAACATAGTGGAAAATTACTGATTTTAAGTGGAGGACAAAAAATGACTTAAATCGAGATGGAACCAGCTGGGAAGAACCGGAACCGCATGCACTGCGAAGAGCCGCTGGGAAGAATGGGAACCGCTGGGAAGAATGGAACCACAAGAGTTGGTAATGGGACGCTGGGAGGAACTTCTAGGAAGAATGGGAGCCTCTGGGAAGATGAGGAACTACATCCATGGGAAGAAGGAGTACTGTGAATTTGGTTTAGGGATTCTGCGTGCTAAAAGGGTCTGGAGTCGGGAGGGTTGGGAATTTTTTATGCGGAAAATCGATCCCTACAGGTTTTAAAAACCATTGGTAAAATTGTGGTATTTTTTTGGATAAGATATACTAATGCTTTAACAAAATTTTTGGTATATTGGAACCTATTCCAATGATTTATATAAGTTTTTGGGTAAAGTTTATTTATTTTATTCTATACCAATGGTTTAACAAAACCATTGGTATATGACCACCTATTTCAATGCTTTAATAAAACTGTTGGGAAATACTCTTATATATAGCCTATATAAATGGTTTTTCTAAACTGTTGGAATAGTAGAATTTGGATAAGGGGTATTTCTAGTAGTGAGTGATAATCATTGAGTTTTTATGAACCTCTAGTTTTCATCAAGTTTCTTAATGCACTTCCTTCTGATTTCTTTAGCTTTTCACCTGTAAGAGTGGTGGCATTTTCTATTGATTTAATACCCGGTACTTAGCTAGTGTTTATTCATTCTTACTATAAAGTAAAAGAAAATTTTAATGATTTGATATCTCATTTTGGATGATCCTATAGATAATTTTTTTATATTCCCAAGTGTTTCACCTTGGGTGGTTCTGATACTCCTTATGAATAATGGTGATGGAGAACTTCATTTATATATTTATTATTAAAAAAAATCAAGTTTTGGTAAATAATAAATACATTTTCCCACTAAACGATGATATTTTGACAAATTTAAAGGGTAAAAGTGGTTCCCAAAGATTGATATTTAATCTAGTTATTATCAATTGAGAGTTAATGAAATTTACATTTAGAAAAAATCCATCATGAGAAGGTATAACCATTATGAGTATCTTATAATTCCATATTGTCTAACCAATTATCATTTATTTTTTATGGATATGATGAACATGAAATTTCATGAGTACCTTGACTCATTTGAAATGGTATTTATAGAAGAAATCCAAGTTTACTATCAAACTGATAAATATTGTGTGCTTCATTTGATTATAATTCTATAAATCATGAGAAGTCATTGACATTATAAAAAGTTTTCAAAATGTAATTTCTGGATTTGAGAATTGATTTTCTTGGGACATGTGGTATCAGAATAGGGTATTTTAGTTAATACTAAGAAGGTGTAATCTGATATGACTTGGGATAAACTGAGTAATGTTTTAAATATTTTGATATTATTGGGTTTTAAAGGATATTACCGATGATTTTTCTGATATTTCTTGAATATGGATTCTCCAATGATCACTCTCACTTATAAAAGAGTTAATTTTATTTGATATTGAAAATCTAAAAGTTATTTTTTTGAGATTAAACATCTTTTCACTTATTTACTGGTTTTCAACTGTTCTAGAGGCTAGGAAGGGCTATTTGGTCTTATATGATGCATCTTTTTTTTATTTAGGTTATGTCCTTATAAAGGGTGGTCACATGGTATCCAATTGTTCTAGACAGCTTAGGACACATGTGAAGAATTATCTGGCCCATGATCTAAATCTCATATCTACGATGAATTATCTTATGAGTTGGTGGAATTAATTTTTTTTTTGAAAATTTAATAAATTTTTTTACCATAAAATATTATGTTATATATTCTCTCTAATAAAATTTAATCTCTGATAGAGGCTCTAGGTGGAATACATGTATTATATTTATTTCAACATTTCCTACACCCCTAGAAATGGTAATTTCCTTGATAATTAATTTAGTGGTAATAATTCAACCCATAATAGTGCAGAATCATCTGAAGAGTGGAATATGATGGTTCTTTATTCTCTATTTCATTTGGGTTCCCATAAGAATGAGTCTGAGGTTGTTTTTTGATGATTGTGTAATTGACCTCCTCTCTTCTTGAGGTGATCCTTTGGTAGTAGTAGCTAGATGATGTATTATATGGAATTACGAACACTCTTTATAATGGGTAGACCATTTTGAGTGGTTTCTCTCTTTAGAGGGTATCCTATGTTTCCTGAATAGACATGTTTTTTCCTTGACCATGATAAAGGATTTGATACGGGATTACAATAGTTCTTAGTGAGAGTTGAACTGTAAGAACCCAGATCTTCTTTTTAGGTATGGATCTTGATTTCTGGTGTTTTTGAGAAAAAGTTTTTTTTATGGAAATTTTAGGATCACATGTCATGTACTAAGAAGTATACGCCGTGTACTAGGTGGTCGTGGATAGTTGTGTATTGGTCATGTAAAGGCCAAGTACATGGTCGTGTGAGGTGACATAAAGACCGCCTAAAGAAGAGATCAGTAAAGCCCTATACACGCCATGTATCTTTAGGGAACACACCATGTATTTTTATTTTTATTTGTTATATCGGACTGGGGTAGCATCTAATTGGTAAAACCAACATCTTCTGGCTTTGTCTCATTTAGGAGTGATGAATATCACTGATTCTTCCTGGAGCCACCAATCAGTCATCCCTTCTTCGAATCAAACTCTTTCGGTTGAGTTGGAATCACATCAGTGAGTTCTTCCATCTTCTAGAGCCTCATCTATTGATTCCTCCTCTTTCGTGAGATATCCTTGGTTGAATGTTTTATATGTTTTTGTAGATCTATGGCGTTCTAGGTCGATTCAGAGGCTGAGGTTCAACTATATCGATCGTACAACATCATGGTAAGTGGTTTGTTCCTTTCTGTAGTTTTTATTTGAATTATATGTGAAAAAGTACCCAATACCCTAGTTTAGGGTATTGCGTATTTAGGTAATTTAACCTAGTTAATGCATGTTATTCCTTGTTTTCTTTAGTATGGGTTTTTGATTGTAAATAGGGTTGTTTACCTTTCTATGGATGTGTTTTCCCATGTTTGATCTGATATTGGCCGTTGGGTCTAGAATTTCCTGTTAGGATGCTCTGTTTTCCATGCCTAGTGCTATTAGGATGGAGTAATATTATCTGACATGCTTGTGTTATGCTTTGTAGCCTTTTATCCATGTAGTAATTTTGATTTACTTTGGCTGTTGAATATCGTTTATGCACTATTTCTTTACACAAGGTTGTGGGAACCTGGTGTAGTGAGACCATAGGGGGAATTAACATTGAGGGCTTCCCCAGAGTGTTGGTTGTACCTTTCATACTGTGAGACCATAGGGGGGATTGACATTAAGTGATACCTCAGAGTGTCTACAGTTATCGTTATAAGACCTCAATGGGAATTGACGTTGAGTTCTTCCTCAGAGAGTCTGTAGATTATAGTTAAAAGACTATATGAGGAATTAACGGTGAATGATTCCTTAGAGTCTTTTTTTTACATGAGACCAAAGGGATTAGACTGTGTGAGATATCCCAGGGGGTCATTATATCTTTATTGTTAAATGATAAGTTGACTCAAAGGGGTTAGGCTATGAGTACTTTCCCAGAGGGTTACTTGTGAATGATTCGTTGAATAATTAATAAATGTAAATGAATGTAGTTGAAACAATAGGATTGTTTACTTTTGATTACTTCCTTGTTTATTACTTCATTCTACATATTGCCTGCTACATATATATTCATTGATAGTTAGGCACATATATTTGGGTGGTTGCCTACTGGGATTCATCTCACACCTTGTTTGGGTATTTCTTTTGGGAACAAACTGATTATATTGTTGCATGTATAGATAAGGGTAAGTTCCCTTCTACTTTAGGTACTTGAATGCTATGGAGCTCGAGAACATGGGTCCAATCTGAGTCTTGCGATGTTGTTGGATTTGTTTACTTTTTTTCCTTTGTACTTTGGTTTAGTACTATATTCCCGCATTGTGACTTGTTTGGCTACTTTCCTAGATACTTGTGACATGCATAATTATATATGTGTGTGTGTGTTGCAGTTGCTTATTTATTTTTAGTCTTCCGTTGTTTATTTATTGTATGGTATTACTGTTTATGCTACATTTATCTATTTTTTTCCATTGTGTTACTCTGCCAATGAGGGAATAGTTTCCCCACTATCACACCTAGGGCCCTCACTGCTAGTTGACAGCCTCTGGTGTTTGAGAAAATGATCTTGATGCCATGTGACCAACCGGGTACGGGGCACCTCTGGGCAGCACCTGAAATTGGGATGTTGCAAAGTGGTATCAGAGGAATTATTTTCTTCTTGACTTGCTATTTGGAGCTTATATCTAGAGATAGTAATTAATATGTAGTTGGTAATAAGATTTTCTTGGGAGTAGCTAAATCGTGTACAGGAAAAAGATAATTTACCTCAATTATTCCAATTTTTATGGTTTTTCAATTTTACAGTTTATTTGATTTCACCATTGGGTGATTCACATGTTTTGTGTTGTTATGATTGATTTTATTGTGGTTCTATTTCTGTTTCAACCCAATGAGATGAGGGTATTCCATCTCATTCATCATATAGTAACTTGTTATAGATCACATTTCATGCACTCTTATCATGTCATATAGGGTGAATTACTGATTGCATGTTGTTGTGATAGATTTTGTGCAAGATATGCATGCTGTTGTGATAGAATCCTAGATATAATACCTACTATTTCATAGGGTATTTCTAATATGTAAATTTTCTTTTGGATGAACACCAAAATTTGGTCCCTGAGGTGTTATGGTCCCTCATGGATCAGAATTTGGAAGATCATGTTATTGATTGCATTGTTATTCCTTGTGATGTACATGTATAAGATGCCAAGATTGGATTCGTGAGGAGTATGGCCACCCACAGATCATAATATGGAACTTTAAACATTTTTTTCAGTGATTTATGGGTTCCGAATTAGTTTCTAAGGATTAATGTCTAGAAAAAACTAGAATACATGGTGTGATGATGAATACATGCCATGTATCCTTCTATTTAGGAAGGAACTGTTTTTCTTAAGTACATGTCATGTACTATATGTACAGGCCATGGATTCCTTTACCATGTGACTGACTGTGTGGGTAGATACATGGGTTTGGGGAATGTTTGGTGACACATTCCACGTGCTTGGAGTACACACCGTGTTCTAAGAGTCGGGTACCTAACCGTGTGACCAACAACACGGGTGGATGAAACTCGGGTTGTAAATATCGTTTTCTCTTCTTACATGCCGTGTAGAGTTGACCTTGTCACTGACCATGTGACTAAAAACACAGATGGTTATGACATAAGAGATACACACCATGTCTTGGGTGCACCCGCTGTGTAGAGTTACCCAGGTAGGAGCCATGTGTATAGCTGTGTAGAGGAACTCAGGCAGTGGGAAAATGGTTCAAGTACACCATGTGTCTCAAGGAGAACACGCCGTGTGTATGGGTGTTACACAACCAGTTTTGGCAGAAGAACCTTCCCTGATGAAATATTAAGGGAACACACTATGTAGGGGTTATACACATTGTGTATCCATGTTTTGGAAAAACTGAATTCTTTCTTTCTCATGTTCCCCTATTGCACTTTTGAATTTCAGTCCTTGATAATCTTAAATCTAAGGTGTGTGCATAACCTTGAAGATTCATTCCACTGAGATGTCCTCCAGTTGTATGACAGATACAAGGCAATGATCAGACACCAGACATGGTAGATCATGGACTACTGGCGGACCCTCCTATCGTGCCTATCTTGGCACGAGCCGTTATTCCAGATACAAGTTCCAATGCACAATTCTGAGAAGGCTTCATGAGGTTTATGCAGACCATCCGAGGAGAACAGCATCCTGACTTGCCTATGGAAGAGTTTATTCTATTATTTCAGTAGCAGCATCCTCCCACCTTCTCAGGGGATGGAGGACCTTAGGATACAGAGTCATAGTTAGAAGCCATGTAGTTTATCTTTGACCATCTCGAGACGCCTCCAGATAGGAGGGTGAAGCTCTCTACGTACATGCTTTGGGATTCCTCCACGAGATGGTGGGATGTGATATCACAGGCGGGATGCCAGAAAGTTATGTATTGGGATGAGTTACAACATACCTTCTATGACTACTTCTACCCAAATACTTTGAGGGCCGATCAAGCCTGAGATTTCATGAGTTTGGAGTAGGGTACTCTATCATTCAAGGAGTACTCTTCTTGCTTCACAGACTTGTAGTGCTTCACACCTATTCTGGGAGGTGATGAGTTATTCCTAACAAGGAATTTTCAGGATGGTATCAGGAATGACATCTGGTCTCAAGTGAACATATTCAGGTTGACAACTATATCTTCCACAGTCAACCAAGCGCTGATCACAGAGCACAACCTGAGGGATTCTGGAGCTGTGGTCCAAGACGATTCAGCATCTAGAGTTGGTGATTCTCTGGATAATAGTAGAAAGAGTCGTAGAGAGTCTGCACATGGAGATCCAAACAGGTGAGATACATCTTCATGTATCTAGGTGGTATGCTAATAGTTTGGGAAGGGAGAGCATATGAGGCCAAATTGCCCGAGAGACCCAATTGAGTGCCAATATTGTAGCAAGATGAGTTATCTTCAGTGTTTCTATCGGTTTTTATTACCAGCAGCTGGTGACAGAGGTTCTTCTATGACTCCTCATTCATTATAAGGACTACTCGTTTCTCATCTTTCTAGGAACTGGAGTTCTTCCAGCCATTCAAGTCGAGGTGGAGGTTGTGGCCGTGGTAGCCAGTCGCCAAGCTTTCAACGACAACGGGGTGGATCAACTATGGGTGGTCAGGTAGGGTCATAGAGCTGTAGTATAGGTCAGACTTTTATAGTAGAGTAGACCCAATAGGATAAGGATCCTAGACCCTATATAGTTAGAGGTAAGTTCTAGTTCCCTCAGTTTTAGCTTCTGATCTTTTCGATATAGGGGCATCCCATAGTTTCATATCTATTGCTGTTTTAGAGATCATTAGGCTCTATATCTTTACCTCTACTGATATCACGATTCTAGACACTCTATTGGGTACTAGAACATCTAGTTTACATTAGTACAAGGATTTACCTCTTGAGGTTGGTGGGTGTCACTTCTTATGGGACCTTTATGTCTTAGAGATGACGGGCTATGACATCATTCTCGGAATGGACTGGTTAGTTCCCTTTTAGGATGTTGTCAATTGCTATCACTGTAGGTTGAATTTCACATCACCCAAGGGTGGTTTATTTCTACATAAGGTCAAAATGGGATGTCCAGGTGAGCATAGTGGGATCCAAGCATCATAAGTTGGGAGGAGTTATAGCCCAGATTTCTTGTCTGTATCTAGATGACCAGGGGACTTCACAGATATAATTTCCTTCAATGGTGGATCATTTCATAAATTTCATTCCAGATTACTTTTCAGGTTTTCCTCTGAAATGAGAGGTGGAATTTTCTATTGAGCTTATGCCAGGAGTGACACTGGTGTCCATTCATCCTTATAGGATGGATACACCAGAGTTACATGAGTTTAAGAAGTAGTTAGAGGAGTTATAGGAAAAGGGTTTCATCCGACCCAATACTTCTCCTTGGGGGTTTCCTATCCTGTGTGCGAGGAAGGCAGATGGTACCCTCAGATTTTGTGTGGATTATCAGAATCTGAACTAGTTGACGGTCAAGAATCGATATCCCTTTTCGAGGATTAATGATCTATTTGATTAGCTTTGAGGGGTCCGGGTATTCTTGAAGATTGACTTGAGGTCCAGTTATCATCATTTGCACATTCGACCATTAGATATACCTCTTATAGCCTTTTGGAGTAGGTATGGTCTATACGAGTATGTGGCTGTGTCGTTTGGTTTCACGAATGCACCAACAGCTTTTATGGCACTGATGAACTGAGTTTTCCATCCATACTTGGATTCTTTCATGGTGGTTTTTGTGGAAAATATCTTGGTGTACTCTCACACATTAGACGACCATGCTACCCATCTTGAGATAATTTTGAGTACACTAAGAGAGTATCAGTTATATGCTAAGATCTCAAAATTTCACTTTTGGAAGGATCAGATTCACTTCTCAGGTCATGTTATCTTAGAGACAGGAGTATCAATAGACCCAGAGAAAGTGAGAGTAGTAGTTTCCTAGGAGAATCCGAAGAATGTCTTTGAGGTATGGAGTTTTCTAGGGATGGATAGTTACTACAGACATATTATACAGAACTTTTCGTGATTAGCAGCACTGCTGATGGGCCTAACTAAGAATGGTACAAAGTACTTGTGGACAGATTCCTACAATTAATCCTTCTAGGAGCTGAAAGGGAGGTTGAATTCAGCACTGATACTAGTTTTTCTAGATCCAGGAAAGAGCTATACTATTTACTGTGATTATTTAGGTATCGGGATGGGAGTAGTGCTTATTCAGGAGGAAGGACTCGTTACGTACGGGTCTCAGAAGTTGAGGCCACATGAGATTAATTACCCAATGCACGATCTTGATATGGCTATAGTTGTTCATGATTTATGTTTTTGGAGACATTATCTTTTGGGAGAGAATTTCTTGGTTTTCAACAACCAAAAAAGTCTCAAGTAAATATTCACTCAACGTGATCTGAATTTGAGACAACGAAGGTGGGTTGAATACATTTAGTCCGTTGATTTTGAGCTTTCCTAAACACCTGGGAAAGGCAATGCAATGGATGATGTATTGAGAATAAGGACTCGGATACAAGCAGTTCAGGAGGCCAGCAGTGAGTGGAAGATTATGGCCCTATTTTTTGAGATGCATTTGGAGGTGCACGACAGACAGAGGAATACATTCCTTTCTTCTGAAATTGTTACCTCTACTCTTCTGGATCGAGTGTGAATGAGGCAGCTATTAGATTCTGAAGGTTTAGTCCTATGGGAGAGTGTGTTAGGAGAGGACCCTATTCCAAGATGGACAGTAGGAAAGGATGAGATATTTCATTTTCATGGGCACATATGGGTGTCAGTAGACATACGCAAGGAGCTGATGTGAGATTTTCATTATTCAGTTTGGGAACTTCAACCTGGTGTCACTAATATGTATCAAGATCTACACTGTTAGTATTGGTGGACAATTATTAAGAGAGATGTTGTAGGTTTTTTCATGGGATGCTCCACTTATCAACAGGTGAATGCAGAGCATCAGCGACCAGCATGACTTTTGCAGTAGTTACCCATTCCCTAGTGGAAGTGTAATGATGTTGCGATGGACTTCGTGACATATTTACTGAAGTCACCTCGAGGAAATGATGTAGTTTTGGTTTTCATTGATAGACTCACGATGCTTACACACTTCTTACTGGTCAAGGTGACCTTCAGTGTTGATGATCTGGAAAGGTTGTACATCCAGGAGATTATACATTTACATAGGGTTCTGCACTCCAAAGTTTCAGACAGGGATGCTCGTTTCACTTCTCAGGTTTGGCAGGGACTATAGAGGGTTTTGGATATACAGGTACTTCTAAGTACAGCTTACTATTCCTAGAAAAATGGCTAGTTTGAGCATACGATTTAGGTGCTGGAGGACATGCTTCGAGCATGAATCCTATATTTTGGAGGTTCTTGGGAGAATCACATACCTCTGGTGGAGTTTTCCTATAATAATAGTTTTCAAACAACTATTCATATGGAACCTTACAAGGCTTTGTATGGTAGGCCATGCCAATCACCCCTATATTGGATGGAAGCAGGAGAGGCAGCTATTCTGGGACCTTGTCTTGTCTATTAGACCACAGATCATGTGGAGTTGATTCGGAAGAGGATGACTACTGCACAGTCACAACAGAAGTCTTATGTTGATTGACAGAGACAAACTCTAGAGTTCGAGGTCGGAGATCATGTCTTTCTAAGTGTCACATCGAGGTTGGGACACAGGAGGATTATGAGATATGGTAAGCTTTTGCCGAGATACATCAGACGGTTTGAGGTTTTGGAGAGAGTCGATTCGGTTGCCTATCAGTTGCAGTTACCTCAAAGGTACTGAGCTATGCATGACATCTTCCACATTTCCAAGCTACGGTGTTACTTCTCAAACCTGTCACATGTTTTTCCACCCAAGGAGGTTGAGTTGGAGGTGGACACATTATTCAAGGAGCATCCTATCCAGATTGTTGATTGCAGTGAAAAGGTTATCTGTGGATGGTTTATTCCTCTAGTATGGGTTTTATGGCGGCATGGGTGATTACAAGATGAGACTTGGGAGAGGGAGACCAATTTATGAGCGTAGTGGCTGAAACTGTTTGAGGATTATTATTATTCTTTGCTACCTTATTAGGGAAATTTGAGGATGAATTTCATTAAGGGGGGAAGCTGTTTCTTGATATGATTATCATATAACCTACAAATAAAATAAGATTAATTTAATGTAAAAAAATATTATTGAACAAGTGATAGGATCACTCATAGTTAAAATGGTTCCATTTTTTCATAGTTGAATAGAACATATGTATGAGCTCTGTGATATTCATCATCTGAAATCCATTGTTCATGAACTCCACTGAAGTCAACTTCGATCTGATTAAAAAATGATAATTGATTGCTCATTTCATCATCAAAATTTCCCTCGTTATGTTCCATGAGGTTTTTTTAGGGATATTCATATTCAAACTAATGAGAGTAGAACAAATAAATTTCCTTTTTCAAATAAGCTTCTGCAATTGAGCCTTCAACTGATGCTTTGTTACGTACTTTTTTCTTCAATTTTTCATGCATATCTAGAATAGGAACATACATTATAACTATACAGGACCTCCACATTTTTCTTCATGTGGAAAATTTAATATCAAATATTCCATTGAGTTAAAGAAAGATGACATGAATATTTTTTCCAGTTTATATAAAATTAAAACAACATCTTCTTGAAGTATTCTTAGTGAATTTTAGTCTATTTTTTCCACAAAAATGTCTCATAAAAAATATGATATGTCCGTTATTACATCCCAAATCATAAAATTCAACAAACTTATTAATCAAATCAGTAGCACTATTTCCATTATAACATGATAGTCATGGCTTTTTAATCCAGTAATATGACCATTTCTGACACATCTTCCCAAATTGGAAGCATAACCATCTAGAAGTCTCAAATCTACAATCCACTGAAATAATAATAATCGATTATCTTAGGATTGTGTATAAGTTTCTTTTGGCTTCATTAACTTATGTGATCTGATATTTTCAAATAGTTTAAGTTCTTGTCACCTGAAAATTTGGGTAAGATATAATCATGCCTTTACATTATCTTTGGTCTTACCTAGTGTATCAAAAACTATATGAAATAAATTATCAAAACAATTCTTCTCAATATTAATGAAATCAAATATGAGATGGACCAACAAATTAGACCAATATGGAAGATCCCAAAAAATACTTCGTTTTATCCAATCGTGTTCTTTCCCAAAGACATTAATTTTTTATTGGTTTATTATTGGTCTAAATGTGATGGGTGGTAATGAAGAGACAATTTATTTTACCTCTGTACCTAAGATCATTATTGTAGGTTCATCACTTTCAATTATACCTTTTCTGAAATGATATTATTTTCATTATAAAAGGATAATTTGTTAGAAGGAGTCTGTGATAACAGTTAAAAAAACAAGATTTTTTTCTATTGACGAGCATAAATACTTTGCTGTATCTCATACAATATAGACATGATTTTGGAGCATGTGTACTCCAACCAGATAACATACAATATACTGGGAAGTCACTAATTGTCCACATCAATACATTTTTAGTATAAAATTCTATTTCGAAGCAACATCATATGTAATAACAACATTACTACACAATAAATTTAACTCATTAATCAATGGTTTCAAATAAACATCAATATTATTTTTCATATGTACTAGAATTAATAAGGTTATAAATATATATGGATCTTTCATCAACATCCAAGGAGGTAAATTGTATAGATTTATAAAGATAGGTTAACATGAATACCGACTATTGTAAGAACCAAATGGATAGAAACCATTAGTAGAAATTCCCAATCACACATTTTGGGATTCTAAAGAAAACTATGGATGCACTTTGTTAAAAAAATTCCATAAATCACCATTAGAGAGATGATTTAAGCTTTTACGAGTTGAAATATTAGTTTTGGGCCATGACATTAATGCCTCCATGTTCTGAGACATAAATAAACACTGTAATCTGGGTGTAAGCAGGAAATATCTCAACTGTTTTATAGGAATCAATCCAGACTTCCCTAGTTGAGCCTCTTTATACCTCAATTTTCCACATATGGGAAAACTATCTAATGACTCATTTTCACCATAACATAATATTCAATCATTTGAACATACATGAATCTTATGATAACCAAGACCCAGATTACGAACCAGCCTCTTGCTCTCATAGAAATTTTTAAGCATCACATTTCCTTTAGGTAATAGTATTTTAACCAAAGAGAAAATCTAATCAAAACAACAATTTGACATTCCATTATCTGATTTAATAGCCATAAAATTTTCAACCACTTCAAATTTTCTTTTCGTGCACCCATGATATAAGGATTCCTCAGTGGACCTCAACAACTCATAAAATTGAGATGGTTCCAACTTAAGAGTTAAATAAATATCATCTCGAGTTTTTTTTTGAAAAGACAGACTAGACACATCATGTACTAAATTTTTAAATCTTTAAGGATCCGGAACCAAATTATTAGTATCTTATTTGGAACTACATTCACCGTATTTATACCAAAAAACATAATTTGGTTGAAAACCAAAATGAAATAGATGACCTGCAACGTTGTCAAATGTGTGAAACCTCCTCAATGCAAATTTTTTAAAAGGAGACTTAATTTTTCCTTCTGAAACAAATTCTATTTTTGATGATGCAAATTCTAAGAAAGTTTGAACACCCTAAATATATACATAATTTAAACCAGAACCATTTGGATTCTTATGCTGATTTATCTAAGCATGATCATCTAATAAGGACTATTTTGAACTTCCTTGTTCCAAATTTCTCTAAAAAATATAAAATAATTATTTTTTTTTGAATAATTAGATATAATACAAACACTATCCAAAAAAGAGAAGAAATTTAAATTCACTTTTCTAGAAACTTATTATAATATTTATTATTTCATAGTTATTTATAGTATTTTTATAAAATTTATACTAATATACACTAATTTATCATAATTTATACTAATTACCACTAAGTATTAGTAATTAAAACTAATTTATAATAATAAATGCTAATTATGAGTGACAAAACTTCTAGGGAATTGGAAAAAAACTCTTTTTCTCGATGGTTTATCTCCTTGCAACTTTCCCTAACTAAATTCACTAAAAAATCTTTTTTGATGTATGAATATCTATTTTCATATGCACAATAATGAAGAGTAGGGAGGCCCTTCCATGCTCTTCTCCATTCTTATGCATACAAAAATGGATATATGTACGTCAGAACATATTTATTATAGTGATTTCAGTCAAAGAAAGTTACATGAAGATGAGTTGTCAGAAAAAATAGCCTCTTTTTCCCAACTTCTCATCTCCTTTCAAATTTCTCTCACTAAAATCAATATGAAAAATCTACTTTGATGTACGCATATCAATTCTAGTGAATACAAAAAATGGATATCCATACGTTGGAGTATATTTTCTATAGTGATTTCAGTGATAGGAAGTTGTAATAAGATGAGCCATTGAGAAAAAGGAATTCCACCAATCCGTTGGAAATTGTGCCAATTTATTACAAATTATTTCTAATGATTGCTAATTATTACTAATTATTTCTAATTATTACTAATTATTGCTAATTATAGCTAATTATTACCAATTATTGCTAATTTTTTCCAATTATTACTAATTATTACTAATTATTGCTAATTATTATTAATTATTGCTAATTATTACTAATTATTGCTAATTAATGCTAATTATTTCCAATTATTTCTAATTATTTTCAATTATTGCTAATTATTGCCAATTATTTCTAATTATTTCAAATTATTGCTAATTATTGCCAATTATTGCTAATTATTTCCAATTATTTCTAATTATTGCTAATTGTTGCCAATTATTGCTACTTATTTCCAATTATTGTTAATTATTTCCAATTACTGCTAAGTATTACTATTTATTACTAACTATTACTATTTATTACTAGTTATTAATATTTATTGCTAACTATTACTAATTATTACTAATTATTACTATTTGTTACTAATCATTACAATTTATTAATGCTTATTACTAATTATTACTCATTATTACTAATTATTACTAATTATTAATAACTATTACTAATTATTACTAATTAATCCTAATTATAACTAATTATTCTGAATTATTCTGAATTATTCATAATTATTCCTAATTATTCCTAATTATTACTAACTAATCCTAATTATTACAAATTAATCCTAATTATTACTAAATAATATTAAGTATTACTAATTAATCCTAATTATTACTAATTAATACTAATTATTACTAATTAATCCTAATTATTACTTTTTATTACTATTTATTACTAATTATTACTAATTATTACTAATTATTACTATTTGTTACTAATTCATACCAATTATTACTAATTGTTACCAATTATTTCTATTTATTACTAATTAATCCTAATTATTCCTAATTATTCCTAATTATTACTAATCATTACTAATTGCTACTAATTATTCCTAATTATTACTAATTATTACTAATTATTACTAATTATTACTAATTATGACTAATTATTTCTATTTATTACTAATTATTGCTAATTATTCTGAATTATTGGTAATTATTGCTAATTATTCCTAATTATTCCTAATTATTCCTAATTATTACTAATTATTACTAATTATTCCTAATTGTTTCTAAATATCACTAATTCATCCTATTTATTCCTAATTATTACTAATTAATCTTAATTATTACCAATTAATCCTAATTATTACTAATTAATCCTAATTATTACTAATTAACCCTAATTATTACTAATTAAAACTAATTACTACTAATTAATCCTAATTATTAGTAATTAATCATAATTATTACCAATTAATCTTAATTATTATTAATTAATCCTAATTATTACTAATTATTACTAATTATTACTAATTATTACTAATTATTACTAATTATTGGTAATTATTCCTAATTGTTTCTAATTATCTCTAATTATTCCTAATTATTACTAATTATTCCCAATTATTTCTAAATATTACTAATTAACCCTATTTATTCCTAATCATTACTAATTAATCCTAATTATTACTAAGTAATCCTAATTATTACTAATTAATCATAATTATTACCAACTAATCCTAATTATTACTAATTATTTCCGATTAATCCTAATTATTACTAATTATTCCTAATTATTACTATTTATTTCTATTTATTACTAATTATTCCTCATTATTACTAATTATTCCTTTTTATTGCTAATTATTACTATTTATTCAAAATTATTATTTGATTATTACTAATTACTCCTAATTATTCCCAAATTAGTACTAATTATTCATAATTATTACTAATTATTTCTAATTATTACTAATTAATCGCATTTATTAATAATTAATCATATTTATTACAAATTATTACTAATTATTACTAATTGTGACTAATTATTTTTAATTATCACTAATTATTAACAATTATGACTAATCATTAATATTTATTATTATTTATAAATATTTTTTCAATTTACTACTTATTAACGCTAATTTTTACTAATTATAGCTCATTATTACTAATTATGAGTGATTATTAATAATTATTAATAATTTTTTTAATTAATACTAATGACTTATAATTAATAATATTCAATATAACTATTAATTAATACTAATCACTCATATTTGTAAAAAAATACAAAATAGAACGATCTAATTCAAATTTTATTTAAATGTAGCTAATTAACAATAATTAAAACTAATATCAAATAAAATGAATTAACTAAAAAATAAAAGAAACAGATAAATACCTTAAAACTGAATCTTTTGAAGGATTTAAGAAGCGAATATTGCTCTGATTTAAAAAAATTAACTTAGAAAAATTTTGAGAGAGAAAATGTAAGTAGAGAGGGAGAAATGAGTAGATAAATGAGTGGAATAAGTGGAAAAATGGATGTAGGTATATATAGGTTAGATTAGTTGTGATGGGTCCCCGTCGCAAATACTAAAAAACACAGTCGGGTTTTTGTGATGGGTAGAGGGTCCCGTAGCAAATTGTCCCTCCCGGCGGACTATTTGCAACGAAATCCTTGCCCGTCCCAAATGCCCATTTTTTGTAGTGGGGGCACACTAGTAATTTTTAGAAACAGAAAGGGTGTACCCACATTTTTCACATTAAAAAATGATCCACAATAGGCCATTATTAAGACCATGACAAGATAAGGTTGAAATATGTCCATAGAATTGGTATTTTACATGTGTTGGTTCATTTTTAACCCATATCTTTATAGTTTAACCCCATGGTAAACCAAAATTTACCTTAACTATGGTTAATAATTTTTATTTTTTTTACTATTTATTATGGTAGAAAATTTAGTTAGCCTTATTAGATAATCTAACTTATTTTGATTCAAAATATGGAATCCATTTTTTGAAATTGGATTCAACGAATTGGAAATTTTTTAATTTAAAATTAAACTCGTAGACGCGATGAAAAAGTGATTTTGCAAAGATAAAATGTCCAAAAGTTTACAAAGTTTTTATATAATAATTCAACATGAAAATGATTACAATAATCTAAATTGTAATAATTCATACATAAATAAACTAATTTTACCTTTAAACCCATTTTAATACAAAAAATCACATTATAATTTCTTTAAAAGAAAATGTAGTTTTCAAAAAAAAAGTATGTTTCAATATTGATAAAAAAAATAATCTTTTCGGAAAAATACATAAATTAACCTTAAACAAATATTCAAATGATGATTTTAAAAAATAATTTTTTTTCCAAATTCATTTTCAATAAGTGTCAAAAATTAACTTTATTATTCTTCATAATAGAAATAAAAAAACTTTTTTTTGAGAAAATAGTGTTTTTGAAACATATAATGTCTTTACTGAAAAATATGTAATTTTTATCCTTATGTTTTATTTATAAAAAACCATTAAATGTAATATTCAAAAAAATCATATTCATTCCTCCATGATTAATGGCCATGTAATAAAGGTCGTGATTAAATAATATTAGTAACAGTTTTTCACGGTTTATTAAAACTTGCGTGTAACGCAACCTATCAAATAAATTTTATTTATTTGAAAAAAATATTTCATAAAGTCTCTAGGTATTACAATATTAATATTAATTTAATTATACAAAACATTCATGAGAAACATAAAGGATTATTGTATTTGGAAATATGGATACATCAACAACTGGTTCATAAGTGAACTATATCATCTCCAACTAGGTTCTTCATTACTAGCACCCTTCTTAGACATATCATACATGATACTTTTAATTATAACATGGGGAAAAGAAACATAAGAAATGGTGAGATTAGATGCTCTGTAAGGGTTAAAAATTAAGATATTAATAATCACTTAAGCGTGAAATGAACATAAGTTTATGGGAACATGAGCATAACATTTGGAAACCATACCATGTATAAGATAGATCATAATCACGAGTCCTTAAATAAACTATGGTAGTTCATATTACATGAATCATAAATGAATCAATGAACATGATCCAATATATGATAACATTATCATAAGACCAAGATTGGTGGCATACACATAATCATAGACAACCATTTCTTTAGTATTCAAGGATTACTTCCCAAACTATAATAGTGGATTGGGTTCACTCAAAAAACTATCATTATAGTAAAGGTTCACTCCCAAGACTATCATAGGGGATAAAATCCCTTACTAAGATAGTTTTACTCCCCATTCCAGTCAGGTTTAGCTCTTAAGATATCAATCATTACCCAATGCATTGGAAATATATACAATTCCAGGATCACATATCACAGATTGAAAAGCACACAGATATAAGTCATAAGATCATGAAACATTCACCATATAATAAATCATGAAAAGAAATGGATTTTATAAGTTTTTTTAATTGAATAAACCATGGAAAATAAATAGGTTCCATAAATATTTTATCAATTCCCCACAGTATAACTAGTGGAAAAGTAATAGATTTCATAAAAATATTATAATCATAATCATAAACCATCTAGAGAAAGAATAAATACAGTTCCCTTGGATCATATCCCAAGAAAATAATAATTAATATAAATGGATGTTTTCATTGATTAGTATATATACCATTATAGGATCATTAACACATTCATGAGGAAAATACCCATTCCACATTGAAAATTAATTTTTTAAAAACTATAAAATTCATAAAAGAGTGTGAAAATCCTTTTCATTTAAAATATCCTTAGAACCATATAATGGATTCTTTATTGATTAAGTGGTCATTATGGAAGAAAATTCATTTCATTTTGTATAGGTAAAAAAACATTTCTATCATACTATTTTAAAAAATTACATCATTCGAAAAATGACATGATGACTCCTCTTAATTATTTTGTAAAAAGTCAAACATGGGTAAAAATTACTTTAAAAAATCATTTTTTGTAACATTTCTATACCTTCATTCATGTAAACCTTGAATTTTGTTTTGATTCCCTTTGGTTTGGGTATTCATGAGGACTCTTAATTGTGAAGTTATTTTTTATGGAAAATAGAAAAATATCTAATGAAGCATGATTTTTTGAATTAATAGAGTTTGGGTATAAATGTGTTGATGGTTTTGGAGATTACTCTTTGGCTCAAGGTTAAGTTTGTGGATTTTATAGGTTTCTATACATGAAATTGGATATGTAATATTATTCAGACAAATTCACATCATGTTTGTAATTAACACCATGATTTTTTCACTTGTAATAATCCATGAAACTATTTCTTAACATGAATGTCTACAATCCATAAATTAGGACCACAACATGAAATGGTTGGGATTAGGAATTTATACACAAGGTAATGAATTTTTCTATATATATACCATTTTGGATATTCATATCCTTAATCAAGGATTCACATCATGAATTCTTTAGGTCTAATGAGTGAATATATTCTAAATCATGAAAATTATTTCATTCTTTGTGCATCCTCTTCTCTTAAAACTAGGGCTACTGTAGATGATTTTGGGGAGTTTTCTACCCATTTTAGTATCACATAATGTCATTTGATCCCCCATTGAGTTTTCTAACATTATTTTTCTGCCTCTCTCCACTACCCATCTTTTTTAGTGGTATTATCACATATATTTCGATGTAATTGAAGTTTATCTTTATTATTTATTATATAGTATTTCCTTGTATTCATTTTTTCCATCATTATTCGTTGGAATTTTCTATTACAGGTGTTGATTAGATCATTAATTAAAGGTATGTGGTTAGATATGATTTAGCATTAAAATTTAGACCTTAATTTTATTGATTGATTTTATATGAGTTTTAAATGATTTAAAAACCCATATTTGAGATGATTTATGGCTAAATTTTGAAAGGTTTAGGAGATTGTGAAAACCCCCCAATTTTAATTGCATTAAAATTTTAAGGATGATTTGAGATTGACTGAGGGATTTATTTGGAAATTTATTTTTAGTAAAATGGATTAAATTTAAATATTATTTGAAAATTAATGAATTTATAAAAACCCATGTCTTGGTTTTGAAATAAGAAAAGAATGTTTAAAATACAATGTG
This sequence comes from Viscum album, assembly GCA_963277665.1. Classification (NCBI taxonomy): domain Eukaryota; kingdom Viridiplantae; phylum Streptophyta; class Magnoliopsida; order Santalales; family Viscaceae; genus Viscum; species Viscum album. Next base: position 846,124,336 of record OY728121.1, on the reverse strand, counting down.
TGGAATTTTTTTGAATTGAATTTAAATGATTAAATTTCTCATGACTGATTGACTGAAACACATGTTTTAAGGGTTATTAGTTGGTAATTAAGAAAATAACTCTAATATATGGCCCCCTAGAATTATTTTGAAAATAAAAACCCTAACATAAACATATGGAGATATGATTTTATACTATGGGAGTTTGAGTCATGATGGCTTGATTCGTGGGACGTGGGCACACATTGAGCCAAGATCACTAATTGAGTAGTGTGAGGATATTTTTACTAGAAACTAACATACTTTATGGATTATTACATGGTGTTATGATATATTTTATTATATTATTACATTCCATTTAATATTGAAATATGTTATTCTTTTCAACTTTTTTATATAATATTTTTATGTAATATGTTCATGTAACCTTGTTTTGATATATCTTTCATCATTTGATTATGAAATCATGTTTCTAAATATGTAAATTCCAAGACATGCCATTTATTAATTAAATTCAATGAGTAGTTGGGTTAATTATTATGGAATTTATTATGTAACACTTGGTGATACCCTACTTGGATTTATATCTCACACACTACCTTTTCCTTTGGCCATTTATATATTACCTTACCATGGTTCCATGAAAAGGAAAAGCTCCAATTTAAGGTGCTATATGTTCTTGATCCTTGGGACCTAGAGTGATAGAGGTGACTTGTGGAGATGTTATTCAGTTGTTTCATGGGATATTTCTAAGCATTTTCCTTGGAAAATGTTATGTCTTTTGATGCTTCACTATTTGGTTTTTGTTTTACCTTTTAGATTCTAGTATATTTTCCCATTGGAATGTTGAGCATATTAACATATATCTTTTTTCCACTTTTTTGGAATAATTATTTCCCTCATGATTCATGTATGATACCAGGTGCTTGTCTCATATACATGGGGAGTACGGACACCCATCATTCCATGTTAGATTCGGCTCAGGTATTATGGTACTAGGGTATCTAAGCTGGTTTGTGAAAATGTCATTATAAAGGTGCATGTTATGAATATTTCTTTGATGTTGGAATATAGTTTGGGTTGTACTAGTAGAAAGGAGGTAGGACTGATTGGATTTAGGAGGTAGTTGGGAATGTGTTCTTGGTCATGATTCATATAAATTATCCTTAAGTCACCATAGATGATTGGTAAATATGACATGAGTAATGTTTTTATTGGAATATAATCTTTTCCCATATTTTTATCTGAGTATGTTGAAATCACAATCCTGATTTCTGGTTGATGGAATTGATATTTTGATATCACTTATTTGACATGTTGTACTGTGTATCATCGATGACATATTCAATATTTTTTGTTGATGTTGTGTAACATCATGCCTCTGAGAATTCTTTTTAATAAGACACAGAAGGAAGATGCTGGTGATCCATAGTAGTAGAATACTTCAATGGAATATAATCTTGTAGAGATAGAGGTGGGTGCTATCCATTCTTTTGGATAGGTTCCTGCAACCATTCCCATTTAGACTATGGTAGTGTAACCTCAAAGGGATGAATCTAGAGATTGTGATCAAGATTTTATTCATTAGAAACCACTATATTTTTAAGGCTCTTATGATCCATAAGAGGTATAGGATTGGTTTAAAAAGTTAGATTTATTTTTCAATTCATCAAAACATGTGATTTGATTAAGGTGTAATGTGTAACCTTAATTCTTGAGGAACCTATAAGGGGATGGATAGATTCTATGGTGATGGTGAATAATAATTAGGTTCTAGAGTGGAATTAACATAGAGTTTTTTTTCACTAATCATATATATCTAGAATCTATGGTCTTGGAAAAATACCTAGAGTTTCTTAACCTCCAACAGGGTGATAGGACCATGACACAGTATACGAACTATTTTGTGGAACATGTTCAGACTTCACTTGAGGTTATATCCAATGAGAATATGAGGGTTCAATAGTTTGATATAGATCTATTCCCGGATATTCAATTCAAAGTTTTATTGATGTATCTCACTTCATATGTTGATGTGATGGAAAGATGACTGATGGTTGATCTCAACCTTAATGTAATGTTAGGGTTAACTAGTGTTCCATGTTATCCAAGAGGTATCTTTTTGAGTTCCTTTAAAGGAAATATAATTCCTAATGAATCTCATAGTTGTTATAGACAACATGAATCATCAAAAACTCCTGTATTTATTAGAAGAGGCCCTTTCACTTTCTTCTAGTGTGGAACAGATGGGCATTCGAAAAGGGTTTTCACTTAGCACCAAATATATGTAGTTATTATGGTCGTACAAGACAGCTACAAAAGTTCTTCCATTTTTTTCTTCTCCACATAGTTTCATAAGATAATTTTCACCTCAAAAATGTTATGGTGAAATTAGATGTTTGAAGATAAATGGTGTCCCGGCTAATGGAATCCAGAACAAAGATTCTTCATACAGTGGACGAGTCTTTAGAGAAAACTGATGTGAGTCAAGCGACTATGAGAGGTACCATCTTAATGGATTCATTTTTAGTTACTAATTTATTTGATATTGGTTCATATTAGTCATTTATATCAAATCATATTGTTATCCTACTAAATCTTTATTTAGATATTTTTTTTATTATGTGATTGATAACACTACACCCATAAGAACGAAGAGAGAGTAGGGTCTTTAATGTACTGCTTTTTATTTCTCTTCATTAGAGATTTAGATTAGATATAATTTTCGGTTTCATGACTTAAAACCCCTTGAAATGATTTTTTGGATGGATTGGTTGATTTTTCATAAGTCTTTGACTAACTATTATCTTTTTCAGATCTCCGTTAATGTGCCCTATATAGTGTTTTGTGTCTTTCAAATAGAATTGGACCTGAGGCGAGGTAGATCTGGACCTTCCTATCTAGATTTTTGAAGGGTTATATTAGTGTTTTCTATTGACATGGGGTGAGAATCATTGAGTTTTTATGATCCTCCAGTTTCATCATGTTTCTCAATGTTTTTCCTTTTGATTTCTCTAGATTTCCACCTATAAGTGTGGTGGAGTTTTCATTTGATTTAATACCTGGTACTTAGCTAGTGTTTATTCATTCTTACCATATAATATAAGAAAATTTTAATTATTTTATATCTTATTTTGGATGATCTTCTATAGAATTGTTTTATATTCCCAATTGTTTCACCTCGGGTGGCTCCAATACTTCTTACGAAGAATGGTGATGGAGAACTTCATTTATTTGTTGATTATCAAAAAACAATCAAGTCATGGTAAATAATAAAGACTTTTTCCCACTGAATGATGATTTTTTTGAAAAATTTAATGGGTAAAAGTGGTTCTCAAATATTGATATTTAATCTAGTTATCACCAGTTGATAGTTAATGAAATTTACATTTAGAAAATACCCATCATGAGAAGGTATGACAATTATCAGTATCTTTTAATTCCATATTGTCTAACCAATTATCATTCATTTTTTATGGATTTTATGAACATGATATTTCATGAGTACCTTTATTCATTTTACATGGTATTTATATATGAAATACTAGTTTACTATAAAATCAATGAAGATTGTGTGCTTCATTTGATTACAATTCTATAAATCATGAGAAGTCATTGACATTAAACAAAGTTTTAAAAATTAAATTTCTATATTTGAGAAGTGAAGTTCTTGGGACATGTGTTATTAGAATAAGGTATTTTAGTTAATACTGAGAAGGTGGAAGCTAATATGACTTGGGATAAACTAAGTAATATTTTCATGATTTTGATATTCTTGGGTTTTACAGGATATTACCAATTATTTTTTAGATATTTATTAAATATGGATTCTCCTTTGATCACTCTCACTTGTAAAGGAGTTATGTTTATTGGGATTGAAAATTTCAAAGTTATTTTTTTGAAATTAAACATATTTTCACTTATTTACTAGTTTTGACTATTCTAGAGGCTAATAAATTCTATGTGGTCTTCTATGATGAATTTTTTTTGGATTTAGGTTATATCCTTATGAAGGGTGATCACATGGTATCCAATTTTTCTAGACATCTTAGGCCACATAAGAAGAATTATCTGACCTATTATTTAAATCTCATAGCTATAATTCATTATCTTATGATTTGGTGGCATTAATTTTTTTGTGGAAAATTTAATATCTTTTTTTACCATAAAATATTATGTTATATATTCTCTCTAAAAATATTTAATCTCTAATAGAGGCTCTAGTTAGAGTACATTTAGTATATTTATTTCAACATTTCCTACACCCCTAGAAAGGGTAATGTCATTGATTATTCATTTAGTGGGAATAATCTAACCCATGATGGTGCATAGTCATCCTAATAGTGGAATATGATTATTCTTTATGATCTATTTCATTTGGGTGCCCATAAGAATGAGTATGGGGTTGTTTTTTGATGATTGTGTAGTTGACCCCCTCTCTTCTTGAGGTGATCCTTTTGGAGAAGCATCTAGATGGTGTATTATATGAAATTAGGGACTCTTGTTATAGTGGGTAGACCATTGTTGAGTGGTTTTTCTCTTTATAGGGTATCATATGTTTCCTGAACTAATATGTTGTGCCTTTTACTATGATAAATGATTTGATATGGTATTACAATAGTTCGTAGTAAGAGGTGAACCCTGGAAGTGTGATGATGTTCTATGATATACAATTATTATTCTAATAGGCATGTATGATATGAGACATTTATGACTTTGTTTCTTGTTTTTATACCTACCGACAGGTCAATGATGAGCACTAGATACCTTTAGGATTACCTCATCCATATCCAGTAATGACTTGGAAGAGAGATAGGATTTCTAATGACTTTGTTTTTGGGTTGTCACACACCCCTCAAGGGAATAATTATATATGGGTTATAATCAATATCTTAACCAAATTGGATCACTTTATACCCATTTGAGACAAAACAAAATTTGAGGACTTCAAACGTCACTACATGTATGATATTATCAGGTTTCTTGGAGTTCCATCTGAAATAGTCTCTGATGGTAATTCATATTTCACATATCCCTTCTAGAGAGTAATTTAGGAGGGCATGGGATCCTAGGTATGTTTGAGAACAACATATCATCCATAGTATAATTTCCATAGAGAAAAATATATAATAATTTATGAGGATATTCTATGTTGTTGTGTCAATGATATTAGTGGATAATGGGATGATTGTTTAGTATAAGTTGAGTTTTCTTACTACAAATGTTACTAATATTATATCAAAATTTCTACTTTTTTGGCCTTTTATGGATAAACATGTCGATATCTATTGTGTTGGTCGAAGATTGGTTAATATTCCTTGGTCAGACTAACATTTCTTCAAGAGATGATTATAAGAATTCAATAGATTCATCAAAGAATGTTGAAAACACTGATCTATTATAAATACTATTTTGATCATCATCGATGAAAATTTTATTTTTTAGTGGGAGGTAAGTGGTTATTTATATTTTTACCTCATTTAGTTCACTGTATTTAGGAAATAGGGAATTATTGAACTGAGGATTGTGGAAACATTTGAGATTATTGAGTGAGTGAGAAAAGTGTCATACCACATGGAACTTCCACCATAGATAAAATATATCCACAATGTGTTTAATGTATTTTATCTTCAAATTTATCATACCAAACAACCTATTTTTTCATCTAGGAAAACCATGATGTTGATCATGATTTATCCCTAACTTAGAATCTAGTTAGGATTTGTTGAAACTGATATAATGTTTCCTCATGGGAAATGTTGCATTTTTTCCTTGTGATACATCAGTGTGGTTCTAATTTTCATGATACTTTAGATATTGAGAAACTATTGCAAGATTAGTGGCCTTATCTCTTTGATATGGAGTCATCCTGGCAATATTTCTAGAGACAGATAGTGATTATAGTGGAAAGGTTGTAACAGCTCATTACATTATTTTAGGTACTTCTTGAATCTTGTTTTAATAAACATTTTTTGGGTGTGTTATGGGCCTCTCAATTATGGAGAGATTTTTTTGGGGAAAATGACATATTTTTGGGGATGTATGTTTTTTTAAATGAAGTAGTCTAGCTAAAATTTTTTCAATGGATTTAGAGAGTAATCCTTGGGTCTGGGCTAAGTGGGAGGCTTTTTAGAGTTTTTGTGCATGAAATTTGTTGTGTTATATGTACATGAAATATTCATGTCATATATTTAATTCAAAAATTGAATCTGTTACTTGGTAAGATCCATTTAATAGTTTCATGAAATGATTTTTTATAATCCATGAATTGGTTTCACCAAGTAAAATGGTTGGGATTGGGATTTTTAAACAAAAGCGGTGCATATTTGGGCTTATAAACCACTCAGTATATTTAATTCATGAATCAAGGATTAAAGTAGTGAATTCCATGGGTCCATTGAGTTTTTTATGCTGAAGCCTAGATATTATTTTATTCTTTGTGTGGTCTCTTCTCTTGAACCTAGGTCTATTATAGGTGATTTTTGGGTGATTTATACGTTTTTGGATTTTTTTGGGTTAGTGTATGATCCCCGATGAGTTTTTATATTTTATTTTATACCTCACTCTACTAACACTCATTGGAAGTGGTATGATATCATATTTTTTTTATGGAATAATAGTTGATATTGATTATTTGTGATCAAGGTTTCCCCTGTTGGTCTACTTCACCATCATTATTCACTGGTGTTTCCCATTATAGATGTTGATTTTATTTATAATTTACATTAGATGGTTCTATATGATTATCCTAAATATTTAAATCATATATTTCATGATTAATTTGAAATAAGTTTTTGAATTATTTAAAATCTTTTATTTGAGATGATTGATGGATAATTTTGGAAAATTCATTGAGATTGTGTAAACCACCGATTTAAATGGAATTGAAATTGTTTGGAATATTTGAGATTGATTTTAAAATTGATTTTGAGTTAAATAGATTAAATTTAATGATGATTTGAAAAGTCATTAATTGATGGGAACCTATGATTTGTTTTTGAAATGTGAAAGGAATGTCAAAAACTGAATGGGGGAAATTGTATATTGAATTTATTTTAAATGATGGATTTTCCCAAGATTTATTGAATTATTGAATGAAGAACATGTGATACTGGGGAGTTAGTGGGTATATTGCGAAAACCAAAATATGGTATGACCCCATGCACTATAATTATGATGATAAATATTACGTTAACACACTATCACATTATATTCTCCTATGGGGATTGGAGTCTTGACATCCTGAGTCTTGGTACGTGTTCACACATTGAGCCAAAATAATCGATTGAGTAGTGTGAGGGTCATTTTATCAAAAACAATATACCACATGGAATATTACATAGTTTTCTAATATGTTTTATTTGATAATTTCATGCCATCTATTATTGAACAATTTTTTTCATTCAAAATTCATTATATAAGAATTTTTATAAAACTTTCCTTCATACAATTTTTGATATATAAACTATCTTTTTATTATGAAATCATTTTTTTGAAAACATTTAAATCTTATTTCATAACATTTTATATTTAAATTGAAACCACATTTTATTTAATATTTATTGAATTGATTATGGAACACTTGGTGATAACCTACTATGATTTATAATTATTACACTACCATTAACTTTGGTGGGAATTTGTAGATTTCCATATGTTAGGGCCTAAAAAAGGGAATTTTCCACCTAGATATGTTGGATTTTCTTAAACATTGGGACCCAAAGTTATGGAGTTTACTAGTGGATATGTGCTCCACTTATTATATGTGATATGTATGATTCTGTACCTTGGTAGATGTTACATCATTTTATAATGTACTATTTGGGTTTTTCATTTTCTATTTGATACTAGAAATTTCTCTATTTGGAGTGCATATATTACTGACTTGTATCTTTTATCTCATTCTATTTTGTGTCATAAATCTCCCCTATTTATTCTTTTATTATTAGAGGTGCTAATCTCCAACCCTTGGGGATCGGTAATTCCCTTCAAGAAATGTTAGATTCAAATCAGGTATTAGGGTACTAGGGTATCTAGGATGATTAAATAAAATTAGATAATAGTAAAAATATTCTTGAAAACATTTTTAAAAAAATTGCATATGTAAGAGAAATGATTTTCGACTGAAGTGAGACATAAAATTGTTTTTTCATAAAACTACTCCTTCATACACATGAGTTAATAAAGAAAATAAAATGAAAATAAAACATTTATTCATAAGAAATAACTATAGGATAAGAAAATTCATGGAATTATTAATATATATTCCAAAATATTTCATCAATATAACTTAATAATTAACAATCTTTATTAAATAATGACATCATGACATAAATTTTTTACTACATAGGTAACTTTTGAATCATAAGACACATAAAAGAAACAACCATAGATATTAATTTTTATCCTATTATTTTTATGATAATAATCATAAAATAAATTAATGGGAAGTATATAAATTACATAAATGAAACAAGTGGTAAACATGTCATGTGTCTCACAGAGGTAAATGTGAGATGAAAATCCATTACTTTGAGTTCCAATTGTTAAAATAATAGTAACCTTTTATAAAATAAATTTAAATTTATTATACATCTATAAAAGAATCAGGTACATACTTATAATATCATATATGATATATTTATAACACTCTAACACCCATTTATCAATAATTATTTAATAAAATCATTATTTTTTTGTGTTAATTGTTTCATTTATCATGAATGTTTTATTTCAGTAGTTCTTTTACTTTTATATTGATCATAGTTTCATAATCACCAAAATATTAATAATGATTAAAATATAATATATATTAATTATATATATATAGAGAGAGAGTCATTCATAAAATTTAGAGAAATAAAAAATGAATTACCATATTTATACAGACGGTAGGTTTTATGTACGCATGAACATATTTTTTGCTATCAAAATATGGAACAAAAGAAAGGTAAATATTCATTCACCTTTTATGAATAATTATTATATAAAATATGTCTTATATAATAATTATATCTATACTTATTACCATCAATGTAAAATTAGAACAAAAACCTAATCACATCATTTCACAGATGTGGTAGTCCACACGTACCCATGAGCGATATTATTGTTATCTAATGGAAATGATGGTAATAAGGTCGATGTGACCATATGATTCCAAAAGTATAATTATGTCATAATTATCATATATAAACATTTAACCCACTATAATAAGCATCCATGAAATATGTTGGACTAAAATGAAGTGTATCACTATGTGGAGGCAGTAAGTTATAAATATGCACGAGCGATACATTCACTTACAATTTTATGGGAAAGCAGGTTCATAATCATGATTTCATAATAAAAATTATATTTAAGAATATTTATGATATTGATTATATTATTTTAATAAAAATACAATTGACATGTAGAAGGTGTAGAAGAAGTAAAAAATATTGATTGGTTAAGGGGATTACCTATTCTTTAAAAAACTGTTTTTGATCTCCTAAAAAGGATCCTAGGGTTGGTCTTTTGGGAAGGAAAAAACTATATAATGTGGATAATAATGTTAATAATGTATTTATTAATTGGGTTGTTGAGATATATGGCTAATAGTATTGTAAGGAATATAGAGGATGGGTTTACTTTTATAATGGATGATGAGCTTAAACTTTTAATTTATTAAAAATTAAATATAATAAAGTAATTATTCAGAAAAATACTTTAAAATGATACAAATTTAAAAAAATTGTTTCTAGTGTTGAAATAACATCATAAAATGAAATTTATACAGGTTTTGTGTCCTTTTAAACCTTACCATTTTTATTAATCTCTTTGTCAATTATTTTTTACTTTAACCGTAGTAACAATTATTTTATCAATAAAGGGTAAATAATTTCATTATAAATGTAAAATCGACTCATAAATGGACCAAAGATGATGTTTTAAATAATATTACACAAATATGGTGAATATAATATTTTTATGAATTTAAAATCATTTAATAAAATATTTTTTATTAATAAATATAATTAATTCATATTTTGGAACTATTTATTTAATTTGACTTTAATTACACTAATAAAATGATGAAATTTGAATATAATCCCTTTAAAAATAACTAATATTTTATATTTATTTAAAAAAATCATAACTCAATAACTCACTCAAATTATATTAGTTTTTATATTATTAATATAATTTATTTATTTTTCTACTAATTGAACAAAGACTGTATTCATGTTACGCATGCATTTACGGAAAATATTTAATCTCTCATAAATATAAATAAATTACCATCATGAATATAACTTCATTATTAATATAATTATTATTAATATTCATTCATATCATGCCTTTTCCACTACGTGAACACATAAGATATATTTTAAACTAGGTGAGTGACACTTTGTTACTTTCATTGTATTAAATATTATATAGGTCATTTTCAGGGACACATATCACTTAAACAATTAAATGTCAACCCTAATATGATACTGGTCTAATTCCATTCATCTAATTGGAATTTATATGAAATATGGGGGATTTAAAACATAGTTTTAACCAATATTAACCTGATTAACCCTTTAGTGAGGTGATAAATTTTACCAATGTTACTATTAATAATCCCTAAAAATAAAAGGGACCTATTTACCAAATTTGAACCTACTGATTAAAAATATTTAATCAATTTAATAAAATTTAATACCTATAAGTGGCTATTTTTTTAATATATGTTCACAAAATATTACAAAAACCACTTTTAGAAAAATATTTCTCTTATGCTTAAAAATGAATTTATTCTTATTCGATGCATAGTAAAAAATTTAGATAAATCTCAAAAAATAATTTGAATAAATAACAGATTAATTTATTTAAAATCATTCAATAATAGTGACTAATTTAATTCAATATGATAAACACACATTACATAATTTTTTTTTCAGAAAAACATCTTATTTAATTTTAAATTAGATTTTATTTTCATTTCTAATTGATTGATAAGAAAATAAATTTATTTAAACATATATAAACCATATTTTATTAATAATTTATAATGAGATATTAATAACCTCTAATCCAATTGATAGGTGATGACTATCATATAATAATATTTTTATAGTATATTGTGGTTTATTTAAACACATTGTTGCATATGACACAAGATATAAAAGAAATAATAATATATGAAGAGAAATATATTCTAAAAACTCTAGGTTTTATAGTATTTATTGTGAATTACACCATTTCAATTGTCATTTTTATAACTATCATTCTAATGAAATCACTCCTTGATTTTCCATATAATATTTTCATATTGAAATGTGTTTTTCTTGACTCAAATGTTTTTATTGATTCGTAGTCACACAACTTTGATTTTATTCATTAAATATTTAACTATCCTACCTTATGATTTTATTATTCTTTATTTTCATCTTAATTTATGGGGAAATTTTTTCTCATAGAACTCTTCTTCATTGATGAATCTATTTCTTCCTAAAAAATTAATTTTGATATAAATAATTCTAATATCATTTAATATATTTTTCTTCTGTGTCCATACATTCCTTCTCAACAATTTTATCCTCTTATTTTGGGGGAAGATAATATTTATTATTTTACATTATTCTCATAATTCTACTTACCCCAATTAAAATTGAAAATTTTAATACTCTTTTTATAATGTGGGTTCTCAAATAATGATATTTCCAAATATTAAAAATGTGTTTCCATCCATTCAAAATAAATTTTTTTATCTTTAACTCCATATTATTTTGATAAGATTATATATTTTTAAGTATATTTTATTTTTAACTCTTTATAATAAGGTTTTAAAAAATATAATCTTTCACTTTATGAAATTTTTTTCTCAAAGTAATTTATACTTCATCATTTATATTAATTTTTAAAAGGTTTTGTGATGAATTCTTTATTTTTGAAAATTATTTTTCATCCAAGGATTATCTCATATGAATTTTTTGTATTAATTACCCTATATATGTTTTTATTATATGATACATTTTTGTAAAATTATTCTTTTAATGTCTTATGATTTCTTATGTTCATATTTTGTGATGTTTTTAAAACATTTTATAAACTCTTTATTTTTCCATGGGTTCATTAAGATTTTATTATGGTTGTTTTTAAGGGTCACAAATATGTATATTTAATGATTTTTAGGTTCCCTTATCTCCCTCTAATTTACTGGTTTAATCTTATATATTTTAAAATATTCATTTATGGAAAAATTGAGTTTGTTCACATAGGCATGGGCATTATGGTTTTGATAAAATTTATAAGTATAGAAAAAAAATATTATATTCATATAGGTGTATAAATAGTGGGTTTTATCATAAATGTTGTCATATGGTTAGGGTTGTTCCACATTTCCACATTACATATCACATTCTGGCAAATTTTCAAGATACATTTCATTTCCATTAAATGTCACCATTTTAGTATTACACATCATTTTTAAATTATTTCACACTTTTATGTCTTGCTCGTGTGTTATATGATTTTTGAGAAGTGTTTTGATCCATGTAATATCTTTAATTCTTCACTAATTATCTCATTATAATCTTATGCTACACTATAATGTTTTATTATTATCATTTAAAGTATTTAGATATTTTATTAAGATATTTTTATCTTCTTCATGATCCCCTTCTTATTTATGATCTAACACATTATTATATGTTTCCCTCTATGAGTGTATGAGCTCACCCATTTCTTACATTTCCATTTCCCATTTTATAATGATGTTTATATCTTAGTATATGGGTATAATTGTTCTAGAGGGTCAATATTGTAATGTACTAGACCCGGATGCCACTGAAAGGTTCCCCAAGCCTGGTGGGTCACATAGCCTCATGCACATCTCCCTTAATGCCAAAGGATTCTGACTATCAGTGAGAGACTGGGTGAGTCTGTGGGGATATTATGCCCTCATTAGAAGAGTGTAGCATAGTGGAATATCAATATCAGATATAAATAGTGGAAGTAGTAAACCAAGCAATAGAAGTATACAATAGAAGAATTATAGTATAAACAATATATAAATCATTTCATATGCAAGATGATGATATAATTCACATGTTTCTAATAAAAAAACCAAAAAAGGAATACAAGTTAGATGTATAATCTATATAAAAAAAGTAAAAAAATGCCAAAAGAATCCTAGTAGCATCACAAGACTCAACTTAGTCCCATGCTCTCCTGATCCTAAGTAGTATATCAAGTACCTATAGGAGGGTTCTTTCCCTTATCGACACTTGAAATAATATAATCTATTTAAGTCCAAAAAATGAACCAAATAGGGAGTGAGACTAAATCCTAGTAGGTAAACAGCCAAGGTCTATGACAATCAGTCAATGAGTATATATAGCAGGTAATATGCAATAAGAAAAGAAACAAGCAAGGAAGAATTTAAAAGTAACATCCTAAATACTCTGTTTTTCATTTACATTCATTTCATTTATTAATTCAATTGAATTTAATCTATAATTCTTGGGATTTGGCTCAAACCCGGCATCCCCCTTATAACTAGTATCACAAAAGATGTCTCAAAATGTTATATAAACATGTACAAGTGAAGATCGGATCCATGATTTTTCTTTGACTTGGAAGATGCATCATAACATATTCCATTTATAATTTAATTCAGAACCTATGCCCATCCTTGACATTCCTAAGTTGGAATTCAAGTATCACTCTAGTTGAAATATCAATCAACACCCTACAAGACCATCCATGGTGAACCTTTTCATAACCTAGTAGCGTTCTAGGTGTGATATACATTCCATGTCATCTGAGTCCATCTTTAGTGGTCCTATAAGGAATCCCCAAGTATCACCCAATACATATAATCAAATTCCCCTTAATTCCATCCATGGCATCCCTCACTTGGATCCATGTATCACTCGACATATAATTCCAGCCTCAATGATTCTATCCATGGCATCTCTCAATGGATCCATGTATCACCCATGGCATAATCGTGTTTAACCATTAAGCCCATCAATGTCATCCTAAGGTGTATCCATGTATCACACAAGGTATAAAGTTCAATAGTCACATGAGTTCGTCCATGGAATTCTAAATTGAATCTATGTGTCACCTAAGGCTATTATCATTTAACCATTTCAATTACTTTTAAACATTTCATTTGACATGATAAGGTCAAAACCAAGATCATCTATTATCAAACTCACCTCAAGGGGGTGACTTAAGCATTGGACAACCTAATAAGGCTTGGCCTTTCATTAACTCACGTGGGCATATCTCATATAATAATAAACACATGAATAAAAAACTAATACAAGGATTTAACATCATTTAACTCACATGGGAATATCATAATATCAATCTTCCTATGCTTTATCAATCCATTTCATGGAATGGTCTCAATTAACTCACAAGGGCTAACAATCCAAAGGCCATTCAAATACTCTAATGGTTGTTTTTATTATAACAAGACTAAATAGACTATCAATCTATCACATGGACTCGTTATAATATAAATCACATGGGAAAATACATAATTAGAGAAATTCAATCCATAGCCTTCACTTTACTCACATGGGAAAGGTAGTACAAATCCAACATGCTTAAACAAGAAATGGCATACAGGGGTGAAGTGGAAATTCAACCATCCCATACCCTTTAACCAATTCAATTAAAATCTATCAACATTTCAATTACATTAATAATCGATTCCATTTTTAGCAACCCGTGATAGGGATAAAGGCATGCCTCTTAGGTATCCAAGGCCAAAAGCCATAAAGGGTCATTAAAGGAAAATCACCCATGGGGTGGTTCTTAATCAAGGTACACAACCTATAACATGCATAATCATGCCTATTCAATTATCTAAACCATGATAAGAAACAAAAGGGTTCAATTCCAATTTAAGGAGATGCCCCAAAAATGGGCGTATGACACTCTGACAAATATAAACAATTTGACTTTCAATAAAAAAGCACATGACCACCTACCTTAGGTTCGTGCAAGATAGATCATCCAGTATCAAGATCTAATTTATCCTAATTTGGAAGAAATTTGAAGACCGAACGAAGAATGGGAAATTAGGGAATACAAGCCTAAATCCAAATAGCGTAGTCGATTACTAGAAGAATCAAGAAAGGATAAAAAGGAATCAAGGACTTACCGTTGTGGATCCAAGGAGACATACCACATTCAAATCAGAGATCAAAATATGAGTAGACCTGAAATATACCTTAGGACAAGATGTGAGCTTTTCAACATGAATTTTATACTTACTATTTGAATAAAACCTAAAAATGGGTTAATATAAATTTTTTAAAATCTAAAATATTAAAAAACCTACACATTAGGGGTCACATAATTTATCCGCATGGTTTGAAAACCCATGTGGAAACCATGAACAACTTCTTTTAGACTTAGGGAATAGCGCATGGTTATCCCACATGGTTTATAAATCATGCACAAATCATGCTAAGACCCTTTGTCAAAATTTACTGAAATTGCAGACCAGGTTGCACAGTCATGCACCTCCTCCTACAAGGTTTCCTCAAACCATTTGGCCTGTAATCCCCCACTATCCAGCTTCACATGGTTTAGTCATACCATACAGCATACCCCGCATGGTTTTCACTAACCGTGTATCAAGATTAAAACACCAAAACTTTGGTTTACAGGCTCTGAAATAGCCCCAGACACCCCTGAGACCTCTGTGACCTCAAAGGGAACTCACATTAAGCCATACATAAGCATTTAAACTGATAATTAACAAAAAACAACTCAAGAACCATACCTCAAATAAGAACTGGGTTCTTAAAAATATTATAGATAAATGTTTACATGTTTTATAAAATAATATTTTTATGAAGATAATATACAAAACCTAATCATTTAGTTCCATGGGTTGTGTGAATGATTGTGACATGTATTAAATAAATCATGAGGTTAATTAATTATAAATTTTATGATTTATTTATTTCATGATTATCATGGGTCTCTTTAGTTTGTATCACATAAGGGTTTAGTTTTTTTATGAGATCAATTTAGTTACCTTTGGTATTTGGGTTAGATAAACACAGTGAAAATTAAAGTGATGAGTCTATTTATATGATTATATCCATAGATATTGGTAATGTGTGGAGATAGTGATTTTCATAGAAAAACATCCATGTCAATATTCTATAAGGTGATACAAGCTCTAGAATAGTTATATCTTGGGATAATAAACCCTAAGAGGGAACATTTGGTATTAACTCAACAATGAAATAGTGCATCAAAAATAAGACTAACTAAACACATGAATTGACACTCCCATGATATATTATTTCATTAAACATATTATCCTTAAAACCCATTACAAATGATTTTAATATGTAAATAACTTGTTTACTTATAAATCAAACCATGTATAACCATGATTAAAACATAGTGTTTCATGGGATAATGTAGTCACAACAACTATGAAATACCCCTTATGAGTTTATAGATTCTTTTTATGTACATTCATTAATTTAAGTACACTTATTCCCAGTCAACATTTACTCAATAAAATAGAGGTAACATGAAATAACTAAGATAACAATGGGTGACATTGGCAATGTGTAGATTTTTCCAAAGGGTAACCTAATGAAAATGGGGAATAAATAATATTTTTTATGGAATATCCTACCACAATTTCCAATGTTATGGGAAGAAACCACAATTGTGTTGAGCTTCTAAACTCTCAAAAGTGGGAGAAACTCACTCTTGATTCAATTATGATAAAATACCCACCCTCTTTTAGAATATATTCAAATATAATAATTTCTATATTGTGGGTAAATGCATTGGTAAATATATTTTTTCTCTAGTTCTATGACCATGAGAAGGTAGTTTGTGTTGTCTAATATTTTTTAAAATGAATCTTACTAGTAGTGGAGTCTCATTAGTAATACAAAAGAAAAAGAGTATGTAGAATCTATGGAATGAGAATATTTCAAGAATAAATTTATCACTTGGTATTTTAAAATGATTCTTTACACAAAAAATGAGTGTTAATTATTGGAATTGAATAAAAAATGGGATAAATCTATTGGACAATATAAAGAAATTTTCACCAGACTCATGATGTATTCCTCTGGTTTCATCTCTGATACCTAGAGAAAAATTGACCTCTTTTTCACTGGTATACAATTTATTTTTGGAAGTGTGTTATCCATAAGTGATATAAGTATAAACATAGAGATTGATTTATGTATTATTAAGGTAGAGATAGAATATCTAACCTCTCATTATTTTGGGTAAAATAAATAGAATACAAAGTATCATGGAATCATTGATGATATAAGGCACATGGTGGGAATAAAGGAAAATTTCCTATATGAAATAAATGTTGGAGAAAGCTCTTAGGTAACTGTATCAATGGATCAAGAATGTGTTTTATGTGTGGTATTGTAGGGAACTAATCCTAAAATTATCAAACTAGGGATAAGGGTCCAATTAATGCAACTCTAGATAATAAGGTCCATGAAAATGATCAAACCACAATACAATGCTTCAAGTGTAAGGATTTAATAAATGATGTGAATCAATTTCTGAACAATCCATCAAATAAATCAAACAATCCCCAACAACCTCCCAAACATAGGGAACATGTGATGGTATTCTAAATCACTACAACTAAGTAAGATCATGATAAAGAAGCAATAATAGGTACACATGATCTCTTTTATATATCTTCTAAAACCTTATTTGATTCTATTTTATCAAATTATTTAATATAAAATATGTTTTATAAGAATTTGGAATCACCAACCACAAACAATGGATATTGAACTATTAGGAAAATACCTGGTGGAATATTGATCGTGTATTGGATTTTCTAATATGATTTGATTGATAATTATGGGAGTATTTTTTCTGCATATGTAATTATTAATCCTTTGGTTGAATTTATTATATCATTGGGTTTGGATTAGCTTTCAATTCATATAAAACATATCAAATATCAGGATAATAAAGTCTCATTTCATATCCCAATTCATCCAATAGTAATGTATTAACACAAGGTTGATTATAAACTCCCTATGGAACTAAATTCTATAATATGACTGATAATACCTAACAAAGAGGTAATATTTACTCAAA
The DNA here is from genome assembly GCA_963277665.1 of Viscum album. Classification (NCBI taxonomy): domain Eukaryota; kingdom Viridiplantae; phylum Streptophyta; class Magnoliopsida; order Santalales; family Viscaceae; genus Viscum; species Viscum album. The sequence goes on along the minus strand of OY728121.1, from coordinate 846,106,243 downwards.
TTATTGGGGAAGAAGTCAATATTGATGAAATTCTCACTGTATAGGAATATACTAGTGTATTTCTAAATAAAATTCATGGTCTTCCCCAAGTGAGTGAGGTTGAGTTCTCAATTTAACATATACCTGGATCTATTAAAATTACAAATTAATTTTATATAATGGATCTCATTAAATTAGGCACGTAAAAGAAGAAACTAAAATACAATTTTATATAAGGATTTTATATGCCTCAGCCTTCACCATGGGGTGTGATGATCCTCTATGTAAAAAAAGGGATGTGTGATGAGTCCATTCATTGATTGTTGTGAGATTAATAATATCCTGATCATGAACATATAACCTCTACCACATATTGATGATATATTCTATCAACCTATATTATCTTTATAATTCTTGAAAATTGATCTTAAATATGGATATAATTAGTTAATGGATAAAATGGAGGATATTTACCCAAAATCATTATGCACAAAATACAAACACTGGGAATTAATCATAATTCCCATTGTAATTACATATACCACTTTCATAATTAATCTAATTAATAGTTCCCTTAGATATTACCTTGATTAATTTGTGTTTTTATTTATAGATGATATTCTTTTTTATTAAAAGATTAAGGAAGAGCATGTAAATTATTTGAAAATCACGTTTATGGAATTGATAAAGGAGAAACTATATGATTTTTTTAAATGTGATTTACAGATGTATAAAGTATCATTATTGTGTCATGGAAATAAAATATAATTCACATTAATATATCTATCAAAGTTGGATGTTATCGAGTAAGGTCCTAGAATGAACAATATAGTCGAGATCCATAATTTTTATGGGTTAGTAGGATATTACTGACGTATTTTGAGAAATTTATCATGACTATGAAATACACTATATATATTAATATAGAATTTAATCAAGTTCCTTTTTATAGAGGAATGTGAATAAAGTTTCAGAGAACTATAGAATATGTTGGTCATTTCATATTTATATACATTACCCTATAGTGGAAAAGGGTTTTTAATATACAATGATTCTTTTAAAAAGGTTTTGGTTTTATCCTCGTATTTAATGTTAAAGTAATTCCATATTCATCACATCAATTAATGACTAATTAGATAAATTAATCGATGTAAAATTTAGTGAAAGAAATATTGAATCTTTCATTGAATATTTAGAGACATCATATCTATGGGGAAAACTATGATATATATATATATATACTGATCATAATATATTGAAATATATTCACATGGAAGGAGATAAATATGAGAAAAAGGATATATTTCTAATTCATAAGATATTATGACTTACATATACATTACCATCCGAGGAAGGAAAATAAGGTGTCTGATTCTTTGAGGATGAAATTCTTGGATACTCTCTCTATGATGAGTATTGAAAAAAGTCCCAATACTCATGGATTTATAAAGGATGAATCCAGAAGACATTATGGTAGGAGATTAATTCTATATTTACCAATTGACTTCTCAACCGTAAATTCACATAATGATAAAATAATACTATAATGATGATGTAGATATATAGAGAAAGGTGATGAATATTCCGATGATCAACTTTGTTAAATATGAAGTTATAAAGTTTTTAAACTAGATATGTGTCCTATAAAACCCAGAATTAATGATTGAGCTTTTTGATGGTGAATATTTATCATCATTATCAATACTTATAGGAAGTATAAAGATAAATAGATATTTAAACCAAAGCTAATAGTGGGATAACTTGAAGGGAGAAATCATAGAATATGTACCTCAATTCTTGTTATGATAGAAAGATTTTGCTAAATGAATAAAATTCTAAGTGTATGTTTCAAAAATTACCTATTCTAGTATGAAAGTTGGAAAAAATCTCCATGGACTTAATCATAGGGCTCCCAAAAAAAATTACTAGCCATAATTATATTTCAGTTGTAGTCAATTTCCTTTTAAATCCATGCATTTTATTTACATCAAATAATATTTTTCCCTTGACCAATTACTCAAGATATACATAAGTGATATAGTAAGGTTACATGGAGTACCATTATCTATTGTATCTGATCAGGATCCAAGGGTTGCCTCAAGGTTATAGGAAATTATTCATAAATAATTAGAGGAAGTGATGAGTTTTAGAAGTGAATATAATCCTAAAAAATATGCTATATTCGTGTGGAAAATTCAAGATCTAGAGGTTTGGATGAGATATTGTTCAATGGATTTCAAAGGATATTTGGATCAACACCACCCCTGTTAGAGTCATCATATAATAAAAAATTACATTATAGAATTTATATGACACCATATGAGGCTTTTTATGGGAAGAGGTGTAGGAATACAACATGCTGAGATGATATTAGAGAGATGGAATTTATTGGTCCTAACCTAGTTTAAGAAATTATAGAGATGGTTCAAACTATTCCTTAAAATAATAAAGTATCACAATGTTGATATAAGAGTTATAAATATGATCATAAATGTGATGTTGATTTTGATGTTGAGTTTGATGTTGATGATAATTTATTCCTTTGAATATACCTATGGAAGTGGGTTATGGGATTTGGGATGAATGGGAATGTGATCCCTAGACTATCACTTAACAGTCCCTCCACACCTATCTCAAATTCACAATTTGTTCCATGTAACACTTTTTTTTGAAATACATATAGATCAATCACGTGAATAAAACATAGAAGTTGTATAACTGGAACATGGAATTTCATATGAATTACAACCTGTGGTAATCTTGGATCGAAGAGACACAAATCTGAGGAATAATACCCCCATATAATAAAAGTTCTATGGTGAAATCATAAGTTTGATTATGCTATATGGGATCTTTAGGATGTTTTGAGATAAAACTACCATCACTTGTTTTACTCATTATATTAAATTTTAAGGATGGAATTCTTTTTATGGGGGGGTTGAATGTAAAGAAACATGTTTTTAATTATTAATTTTTCTTAATTAAATACCATATGAGTAGCTTGTGTTTCACGTAACACTGAACTATGAATAAAATTCACATCACCTTAATTAAATTATTAAAAATTACCATTATTTAATAGAAATTATGTTTTAAGATATAAATATAATTAATCACTTTATAAAATCCATATAAAAGGTTATAATAATACAAAGGTAATTTTATTTTTAAAATATATATGTTTCTTAAAATTGTTTTTATGTGTCATGTGTTCTTATATTAAAATAAATTTTTAAAACTTTTATAAATTGAATTGTAAAAATTGTTTTCATATTTTTAATCAATAAGATATAATTATTTAATTTAGTAAATTGATTTTTAGAAATAAAATTAATTTTCCATTGTCAATATTAGTTACAATGGTAAAAATAATATTTTTAATGGAATAATAACTTTCCAAATATTTCACATATTTTTTTAAATTAAATAATTCTCTATTAAATTAAAACCCTTACATGTTTTTTAAGAATATATATAAATTAATTTACACTAATTTAATTTTTAATACCAATTTTAAATAATATTAAACACACATCATAATTAAAATTTCATTTTTTATAAAAATAGTTTTCTACACATTAAATGTTTTAACATAGATGTTTGTTATCTCAAAATTATAAATATAATTTTGATAAATGGACCAAAATATAAGATTCATAATGCGTTAAATTGATACAAAGGGTCCTATCATAATTTTAGTAATAAAAATAATTACCATGGATAAATTTTTAATCATGACTAATAAGGGTAAAAGTTGGTAAATAATGAATCCCAGATTTTTAATAATTAAAATGCAACCTAAACCGTATAGAAATACATTTTAAGTTATTAGATTAATACCTGCATGTATCACCTACCATTTCATCATCTAGTTAACTAATCCCACTTAACCCACCTAACACCCATGTGATACAATTATACCCCTCACCTGTGGTTAGTTTCCATAAAGTGCCCATTTTTTCACCTATAAAAAGAGATCATCCCCCCCCCCATTATATCATCCCTCTCCACCCCAAAATAATTTTTCACAAATTTACCTTAAAACTCCATATCTACATCCCTCCTAAGGAGTTACTTTGGTTTTATAGTGTCTTCCCATTCCTTAAGAAGATGCATAGTAATTTAAGTTCTTCCTTCATCATCTTATTTTTTATTCAAGTACTAATTTTTTTAAATCCCTATTTATTCCCATGTGAATATGATTTCATGTGTTCAAAATAAACCATGTAATCTTGAAATGATTCTATGCTAATTTTTTATTATCATTCTCTCTCATTAAACCCATTTCATGATCCCTTTTGTATAACTGTTATACTATCAAAATCACTCCTATATTCTCTCAAACATCGTTTCAATTTAAGAAATTTCATTATTATTTGGATATTTATTTCCATTTCATTATTATTGGACATATTCATAATAAATTCATTACTATTATAATTATCCCCTATTGATAGAAGATTATCTTTATCTCTCATTATTCCATTTCAATAACCCCTTTGGGTAGTCTTCATGTTTCCCAAATAACTCCTTTATTTTATAAGTAATATTTTCATGTTGTAAGGGGTTTTTTCTTGATCCAAATATTTATCTTAAGTCATAACAACTACACATATATTTCAATCTTTCAATATTGAATTATCCCACCATATGATGATGTTATTTTTTATTTCCATCTTATTGTTTATGTAAATAGTATTTCACACAAAATTATTCTTCCTTGATCAATCTATCATTTCTAAAAAATGTAATTTTTTATGAATAATTCGCATCTCATTTAATATGTTTTTCTTTAATTTCCCTATTTTCTATCCCACAAAATTAATCCTATATTTTTTAGAAAATTAATACAGATTATTTTATAGGATTTTAATAATTCTATATTCTCATTTTAAAAAGTAAAATTTAACACACTTTTTATGTTTTTGGTTTTCAGACAATAATATTTAAAAATATTAAAAAAATGGTTTTCTATCCATTCAAAATAAAATGTGTCAACTTTTAGTCCTAGTTTTTTGATAACCTTTATATCATTCTATGAATCATTTATTTGGAACTCTTCTTAAGAAGGTTTTAAAAGTTCAATATTTTTCTTAAAGAATTTTTTTTTTCATGAATGTAATTAATATATCATCTTTTATATCAATGTTAGAGTGAGTTTGTGAAAACTTATATATTTTCAATTTTATTTTTCCTACAAGTTTTTAATCTTATGGAGTGATGTTTTTATTATTATATATATGTTACAATGAAATTATTCCTTTTGTAAAATGGTATTTTTGATAACTTATGATTCCTTAAGTTAATGTAATGTATTGTGTTTAATTTTTTTTAAAAACTACTTATTTTTACACAGGTTCCTAAGATAGTATCAGGGTTTATTTTAAGTGGAACACATATGTATGAATGAAGATGTGTGGGGCCTTATATAATCCACCAATGTGTTGGTTTAAGATTATATATAATGAGATAGTAATGTCTGGACATAATTATTTTGTTCACAATGGTGTGGGAATGATGGGTTTCATAACATTTTTAGGCATGGAGATAATAGTTTGTTCTCATAGGTGTGGGATAATGGGTTTCCCCACAAATTTTTTCATATTATTATGGTTGTAAAACATTTCCAATTTGTTTATAAAGTTATTAAAAAAATTCATGATGAATTGTATTTCCTTAAAATTCCATGTTTTCTTAAATTTTCCTTTTTTTAAATGTATTCTGCAATTTTATGGTGTACTAACAAGTTATATGATTTGTGAGACGTGATTTGATCTATATAATATATTTTATGATTATATATTGAAAAATTTATGATATTATGTTACTATAACTTGTTTAATGATTATCATCTAATTTCATTTTATCTTTAATTATGATATTTATGTGTTCCTCATAAAATTCTTCATGTTTATGATGTAAAAAATTATGACATTTTTTCCTTACTAAGTGTCAAAGGTCACACCATTATTTGGATTCTATTCCCCTTGTTATAAAGATTATTATATATTGTGATATTTCTATGAAGGGTCTAGAGGATCCTGATTATAGAGAATTTATTGCAAGTGTTTTAAAATAATATGTTTAGGTACCTATTCTCCATAACTGTAAACCTTTAGGTCCTTAGGTTGGTTGACTGTTTATGATATTAAATACTTAAATAATGAGGATAATTTATTATTTATGTCATGATTATCATGTAATTATTTACTCCCTAAGTATAGGGTGTAGATAGGTCATTTTTTAGATGTTTTAACTAGTAAAACCTCATTTTTGTATGCTTGTGTTGTCTTCCCCTCATCTAGGATCCAGATTTGGGTGGTCAAATATTCTGTATATGGGGTCTTGATAATTTATTAATCATTACCAATATAGGTTTTTTTTCTTGGAATATAGTTCTTTTGTAATTTTATTTAGTTTTTGATCATATTATGTCTAGTTTTTCTTTGGTATTGTGTCATTATTTAGTTTGAATTGGTTCACTTGGGTGTGTCATCTTTTTCTCCCTTATTAAGAGGATATATGGTTTTAAGATAGTACTAGTTTTTTTGGGGACCCAGTTTGCATCTATATTGAGAATATAAAGTTGATTTTGGGATTCAAGTTTATTCATGTAGTATAGTCTAACATTGATTATGAATATTGATACATTCATTGCTCACATTTTTTCATCCCTTGATGCTGGTTGGGGGTAATTTAATTAGATTATTATGGATGGTTTCATTGATGGGGTTCAATTGAAGCTCCCTTGAAACTCTTCATTGATTTTTTTGGCATTTGTTGAAGGTTTGTGTTCTTATAATGGTAACATTGGGTAAAAGACTATTAGTGACTCTGTTATTTATGGTGCGTGGTTTTTGGAAAGTTATAAAAAAGTATGGTAGGCCAACCGGGTTGTAACAACATATGTAATGATATAATAATTTCTTTTCATATTTATTAGTGTTCTATAATTAAATAGATAAATTCATTATAAATATGTTTTTTAATTCTTAAAATAAAAAAGGAAATAAATTTAAAAAAATAATTTCCAATTTTCAAATTATATAATTTTAATTTAAAAAAAAAATTAATTCATATTTTAATTTAGCATGTCATAATAATTATTGTATGACTTTTTTGAGAATTTAAAAAAAAATTGACTTTTATGTTAATATTAAAAAATAACAATTTTTATTTGAAAATTGTTTTTTATAGTAACGTATTTAGAAGGTAAAATTATGTTTTGGTTTAGTATTAAATTTTTGTTAATTTAATTTAATTTATTATAAATAAATTATGGTTTTCAAAATGGATTTTATGTTAGGTAAAAATAATACAAAGATATAAAAGAGATGGGTGAATTTTTTCTTTTCAAAAATCTTAGATAGATTCTAACTTTAATCCTTCTTTGTGATTTATGATTATATGCAGTGTTATCTTATTTAAGTAATTTGAGTAGTAGATAATCAAAGAAGAGGAAAACATCAATTATTATATTCGTTCATGGCACAAAATCCTATAGTCTACTCCACCAACTCTATCGCCACGAGCTTGGTGATTTTTACTCAAACATATCCTCTTATAATAAGACCTTAACAACTTAGTACAGGTAGTCGACACCATTATAATAAGGATTGTATTGGCCTTCTAGTTCATTTACAAGAAACTATAAATCCATAGTTTGTTATGAGAATCTAATAATTCTTCACCAACATGAATAATTATGACCATCCAATACTCTAATAAATCAAAAGAGTTTGATTTGATTGAATAAATAGATTCTTGTTCACCATTACAGCAACAACTAGAAAAAAGCGAATCTTCTTATTCAAAGATAAATTTATTCAAGAATGATCAACTTTGAAGAGATCTCAATTGAAAATCATCTTATAATAAAGACATCAATAGACAAGTAGTAACAGTAACAATTAATTAACTACTTCAACCAACATAATATTGAAACATGTAAGACTCCAAAGTGGTGATTCATTAGAATAATAAAGATAATCAATTTTTTTAGAAAATCAGTATTCAAAAAGATATCACACCACACCCTTGAAAACAAAAATACTCTTTCTATTTTATAATAGAAACTTGGATTTTTTTGTTGAATAGATCCAAGAATAACCCCAAATAAATCACTATTATCTCAATCATTCAAGAGAGTCGTAAATTCCCTTAGCAATATGAATTATTTAGTCCATTGAATAAAATCCTTTGAATTAGTCTTAAAATAGCTTTAAATATATATTTACTTTTGGGGAGACCATTATAGTAAACATGAATAATAATTTTAATTTAAAACTCTATCATTGACCATTTATACATAGGGGTATATCACATAGCAATAAACTCAAATAGTGGGTTTGATAACATATAGTTGTTTACAAAATTAGGGTTGTTGTATCATACTTTTCATTCATCAAACGTAGGGTTCTTTCCAAATGTAGGGTTATTGATCTAAAACTTTCCATCAGAGTAGGGTACATGATCCATAATTTTTATTCCAAATGTAGGGTTTCCAAACCATAAGTTACACTTATATTATTAGGTTATGAACAATTTTTCCATAATACTTTCAAACACACCAAAAAATTTTAAACAAATATTTTATTTCATAAATAATATATACTTATCATGTTGTATATTTATAAAAAACACTTAAATTAATTTCTTCAGAAAAATAAACAAGGTTATTTTTTATCATAAAAATAATTAAGATTCATAGAGTATTGTGGAAATTATAAATTCTCAAAAAATATATCCCTTTTTAAAGATCACAAAACTAATAAAACATAACTTATAGAGAATATAATATTTTTAAAAACAAAAGAAATAATATCTTTGAAGATATATAAAAAAATATTGTTAGAATTTAAAGTTTATTTGTACACTAAATATTTAAATTCTCATTATATTTAGTTAAAGAATTCTTTAATATCAAATTAATATTGTTGTGTTTACCCAATGTTCTCCCCTTATTTTTTATATAAGAAATAAAGAAATAGAAAATGATTTAAAACACATTCACTGTAGAGAGAAACTGTGAATGAATGTTATAATAGTTAGAGACAAAATTAGTATGGGGTATGGAAACAAAAATGGACAGAAATATTAATAAACTAATAAATAAAAACATCATAAATAAAATAATTTCATTTAAATTATGGTTTTTATCACAATAAACATTTTTCTTAGAAATTTCAAAAAGTAGGAATGGATTAGGGTGAAGGTTCTTGTTTAGAAGACGTGTCAGAATATTGAGAAGATTAGACCTCTTAATGAACATCCTTTAGCTATTTCATTAGTCTTATGAAACATTAATTAATTCTATCATCCCACTCTCTCATCAAAATATTTTAATCTTGTCGTAATTTAAAACTTTCAAATAAATTGAATTTCAAAAACTCATGAACATTCTCTTTATATTGAACACACTATGAGAGAATTTCCTATAATTGATTAAGAATATGTCTTAAACTAGGTCCACATGATGTTAATTTATAAACTAAATTTCTTTAATTGTCAAACAAAACATTTAGAGGTGAAATATTGCATTGATTTTAACAAAGTGTGCCATTCAAAGAAGAAAAAACTTCAGTAATCTATTGAAACCTTATGATTAAATTTGGATAAGTTTGAGGAGAAAAAGTGGGTTCTATGGGCTGAATAGTACAAATAATTAATGATTCAAATTTACATCCCAAATATTTCCTTAAATATTCAAAATATCTTTTTAAGATATACTCTTCTTTTAGTTTTCCAAACTAATCTTCCATTTCTCTTTGAAATGCATCAAAATATATTCTAGAAATTGAATTGTCTCTGAGTGTTTCATGTTGAATTTGTATTGATTAAAATAAAAATATTCTAATAGTTTAACTTCTCAAATCTACTAAATTTTTATTTTTAGTCTCCAACTCACTTTTCAATTTTGAATTCTCCTCCTTCATCTTGTAGAACTTGAGTACTAACTTTTCAACTTGATTACCAAGAGAATCATATAATTATTCACCTTGATTTCTATATTGTTATCCTCTTTCATCCACAAATAAGGATTTACCTTTATATTTATAACATTAAGAGGATGATATATTGTTAATAATATATGTCTTCTCTCTGGTTTTTTGAATTCCTAAGTTTCTGCATCTTGAACTTTTGGTCTCTAATCTGCAGGTCCCTCTATTTTTCTAAGTTGGGTGATAAGGGCCTCATTTTTTGGTACATCCAAATGTTCTTCAAGTGATTTATGAGAATATATTTCATCTTTTGTATTGGAGACATCATATATGATTGTGCATTAGTTTTTTAATAGAATCCTCTACTCTAGATTCCACAACTTATTCTATACTTACATATACTGATCTAACAGATTTCAAATTTCAATACCCCCCAAGTTAATGAGAACATCTTCTTATGGGTCATCATCACTAACTGTTAAAAAAATACCTTTTACAGTACTCCAATGGAAACATATATTTCTCAAAATTCCATCATTGATAATACTATAATGACACCTAATTATTACTTCAACATATGGATTTTTGTTCTTTTAATAAAAAGAAGATAAACAATCCTTCCATATGGATAAAAGGAATCCTTTCCTCTATCTGACAATAGTGATCACTACTATAATTTTAGGCTATAGCCACAAAACTATATCCATGGTTTTATAGGTCTGTGGCTATAGATTGTTTATAGCCATGATTCGATTACTGCTCTGTGGCTAAAATTCATGATTCTTTTTTTTGCTTCAATACCCATCAGGATCCTCCCATAATACTCCCACCGTGGCACCCTCCTCACTCAATCCACCGCGGTGCCCTCCTCCCTCGATCCTCCCACCATGGTTCCCTCCTCCCCCGATCTTTGACCCTCTCACTATGGAACCCTACTCCCCGATGACCTTTCTCACCTCAATTCCCTCCTCTACGATGACCTCTCTCACCATGACACCCATACAATGTGGCCACTCCATCGACACTGCTCTGAGACAGCCGCCCCACCTCCTCTGGCATTCCTCTTGCATGGATACCCCACCTCATGGGTATCATCCTCCTCCTCGGCCCACTCAAGGTATTTAGCAGCTTCACCCCTAAAATTTCACTCATGATTATTTTATAAAAATATTTACTCCTTATTCATCATCATGGAGTCTGATATATCATTTGAATCATCATGTTCAACTATACATCAAACTCTAACTCGAAATTTGGCATAGATAAAAATTCTTCTTGAAATTCTAATCACTATAGTATAGTGTATAATTCCTAACTATTTTGTAACCACAATTCTTACCATGGTTTCCACTATGGAATGACCAACTTCTTCTTATTCCCATTTCACTATATTTTATTTTGTTCCATACTGTAATGTGGTCTTCTGTTGACATCACCTATTTCTTTAATAGGTATTTCTATCATATCATCTTGAATCACGGAACATACCTCATGATTTTTTTGTTTTAATTTGTGTAATAATCATCATTAGATTTATTTATATGATTTGATGACTCATATTCTCTATCCAATGACCCAAAGAAAACTTTTAGTGACACATACGTAGTACCTTGCTAAGGATTCATATGAATCATACACATAGGTGTACACTGTATCATTCTTTTTTTCATGGCACAAGTCTCTCTATGAGTCTCCTGCTTCTAGGCATCATTATGGAATTGACTATGGTGTGGTGGATTCTTCCCATTTTCCGCATGTAGTTTATAATCACACCATGATCATCACTATGGAATGGTCATCATTATCTAACTATTTTACATATACCCTAATATTCTTCTCTATAGTGTTTCATTTGGATATCATGCTATTAATACATCCTTCAAATCAATCATTTCAATGCATTAAAATACTCACATAAAAAACATAGTCCATACTCTCATTTCATAATCACCATAATCTTGTATAAATAATTACTCAACAATTGCAGAGTGGTATCAATGTTTGTAGTGCAAGATTCTCCTTATAATTGAGGTTGAAGAAGATAAAGATGATGTCATCTCATTTAAAAATTCCACTCATGTAAATGTTTTAATAGGTTGATTGGTATCACGCTAAGGTTGTCCCTTATACAAAAATGTCACTCCATTAGCTACTAGATAAATTCCAATATGGATCGGTACTCTCTCATGGACCTCTATGCTGATCTGCATATGTGAATGCTAAGTACCCCTCACCCACCCACACCCTGATACTTGCACTTACCTATACAGGCTATCTACATATTCACATATTCTGGTCTTAGCTCAAATCCATGCTTTAAGCTTGGTTGTTGACTCCTTGATTCCTCATTACTCGATTCAGGTGATGGCATAGAGACCTATCCAATTTTTTTTAAACATGTCAATTTTCATTTTTCAAATAGTAGTATGAGTAATATAGCACTAAGATGAAATTTAATAAACCCTTTAGTTTGAACTCTCTCAACTTCTTTCAAGAATATTTTTATATAATCTTATATACTTATTATGATTATTAAAAAAGGATGGAAGAAACTATATTTCACTTCAAAAAACATTTCCATAAGTGAATAGATCTCAATAACTCCAATTGTAAAACATTCTTTAAACTTTCACAAGAACCTTCCAAAATTCATATTTTTATGAATTATTGAATATGAAGGATTCTCAAGGAACACCACCTCAAGGTATGATCTCCTCCTTCACTTCATCAGGATAGATATTTTCTTCAGATGTAATTTAGAATACCATTTGAAAAATCATACAAATATGGTTACATTTTTAGATACTGAATTATTATTCTAGATTAATTTTCTTCATTTGTTCTCTATTTGAGAACAAGCATCACCTTTAATTCCCTACATGGTTAGCACAAAAATAAAACACAAATGATAAAGGAATAATGTGGAACCTCTTTTAAATCCTTAGAGTGAGAAAAAATGATAATAATTTCTTCTTAACCCTGAAACTCTTTCTTTTAGTACTCTAATTTTATGTAAATTATTCACACTAGATTTTCTATTTTTCATAAAATTCTTGGGTAGAATGAATTATCTTCTTATTTATTTGTATGAGATCTTATTTTTAACATGTTCCATAAAATCACATGCATCACTTACTACATTCTTCATTGTTCTCAGGATTTCATCTTGGGTTGGTGAAATTTTCAAGAAACTCTTTGAGTTTTGATTAGTCTTCTTGAACCTCCCACACAACATTTCATGAGTTCTAGGATTGTTAACTTTTGATAATACCTCACAAGGGTTGTATCTTACATATTCATATAGAATAGAATATTTTACTTTATCACTTTCTTTATCTTGTTCTTCTTTCATTTTTTTCCATTTCCAAATCATCTAGTGATATAACTAAATAATCACTTCTTTGGATTATTCATACGAATTCTTGAGATTGATTTTTTCACATCAGTTTCAATAAATGTAACACTTATCTTGAACTTATTGGACATGCATTAAAGTTGATCTTTCTTCTATTTCTTTTCTAAGGCTGACTCACCATTATTTAATGTATTTTTTGATCTTTTATCATTATTTTATTTTGATACATACTTAGATAAACATAAATCACACAAGTGACCACTACCATTACACATACAATATAGATCTTCAAATTTTTAAAACTTGTTTATAGTATATAGTTTATTCCCTTTCACCTCTAGTTATCTCCTTATCTTAGGCTTAATACCTCTCATTGATGGATTTATCTGAATTTCAGTAAGAGATATATTATGCCAAAAATTTAATGCATTATGCCAAAACATATTATAATACTAGTAATGACGTTTAAAACTTGTTTTTATTTTATGAACTCCATACTGATGATATTTCTTGACATCTTATAGTATACCAATTTTGGGAATTATTTTCAATTATTTTGGCTCAATATAAGGAAAACCAATTCATACACTTACTTTCAGAAACCTTGGATAAAGTGGTATATTTCTCTTAATTTATCATTATCCAATTTTATAAAGGTTTTTAGTTTATTCATAAATTATGTAAAAAAATAGATTTATTATCAATACAATTTTTATATGTGGTTAGTACCTTTCTTTTTATAGCTGTTGAATATTGATCATTATATGATTTCAAGATGTTTTTGGAACTAGTTGTAGATCTTTTTTCTAAGAGTCCCTATGAACAATGCGTGGAACAATAATTCTTCCAATGTACAATAAAGACCAATGTTGAGTTACTTATAGATTTTTATGTTTAACTTCAAGATATAATAATTTCATATTGAATATGTTTCTCTCATCATCAATTGTTTTTATCTTGTCTTCATGGGGCTTCTTGATTTTATCAACTTCATCATCAAGAATGTTGTTCTTTTCCTATAACAGAGGTCCAAACTATTTAATCTTATTTTCTTTGACCTCATTCATTATTCATGAAAAAAACTACTTCTTTATATGTATGGTTCCATACTTACATAATTTTAAATTATTTTTCTTTCTCTTGGATTTCATTCTGCAAATCCATCTCAAATTTGGAGTACTTTCCTTCAAGCTTAAAACTACTTTTTTGTGGCCTCTATTTGATTAGTAATTTTTACACATTCAAGATCATTTTTGGCTAAGGAATTCACCTTCATATCTAATTCCTTTTCAAGATAATTTACTTATTCCTAAAATTATTTAAGGGGATAAAAATAAAAGAAACAACATATTTGGGAAATCATTGTTAGATTTAATCAAATTAAGAACATGAATATACATATTCCTTATTAAATAGATCTTTGAAAATATGGTCCTCACCACATGTTATTGATTCATTAGAGGAACAATCATGATAAGAATTTACAATTACATTATCTTCATGAAACAAATTTGATTCACTAGAAGTATAAGTTTTATTCATCTTCTTACCATTGTAATTCTCAGCCAATTCTTTAACATTCATGATTGGTTTGGTATCATCATGATATTTGCATGATGAAGTTGTATTTTCTTCATTTATTCCCAAGAGGTAAATCTTCTTGATCATTATCACCTCCTAATTAATTTTTCTCTTTTAGTGTGAGGTTTCTTTAACTTTAGCTACTTCCTCAGTTGGTCCTTCTTTCATCTCAACTTGAATCATGAAACATACCTCATGATTTTGTAATTTGAATGTGCAGCATAATCATCATCATATTTATTCATATGAATGGATGACTCATACACTCTATCCAATGAATCTAATGTTACTTTCAAGGAAACATATATAGTACCAGGCTAATAACTCGAATGAAAACGCATACGTAATATTTTTCATTTTTCATAAAATAAGGATCTATGTGAGTCTCCTACTTCTGGGGTAGGGGAGGTGTATAGGGGGGAGGGAGGGGGCAGGGGGTGAGGGCAGTGAGGGTGCATGTGGGGGGTGAAGGGTGGGTGGGGGAAGTGGGGGTGCAGGTGGGGGTGGGGGCAGTGGGGTGTATTTGGGGGTGGGGGAGAAGGGGTGCAGGTGTGGGGGGAAGTGGGGGAAATGGGGGTGCAGGTGGTGGGGGGAGTGATGGTGAATATTGTGGGGAAGTGGGGGTGTAGGTGTGGGGGGCAGTGGGGGTTCAAATGAGTTGGGTGAATGGTGGGTGGATGTGGTGGTGCATTTGGGGGGGAGTGGGGGTGCAGGTGTGGGGGTGTCTGGGGGTGTGGGGGTGCAGGTGAGGGGTGGGGCATGGGTGAATTTGGGGGTGGGGGAATGGGGGAGTGGGGGTACATGTGGGGGGGAGGGCAGTGGGGGTGCAGGTGGGGGCAGTGGGGGTCGGGTGGGGGTAGTGGGGGGGGTAAAGGTTAGGGGTAGTGGGGGTTCAAATGAGTTGGGGTGAAGGGTGGGGGTGGGGGCAGTGGGGTGCATTTGGGGGGTAGTGGGGTGTAGGTGTGGGGGCTGTCTGTGGGGGGGGGTAAGTGGGGTGTAGGTGTGGGGGGCAGTGGGGCAGTGGGGGTGCAGGTGGCGGGTAGTCGGGGGTGAAGGTTGGGGGGCAGTGGGGGTTCAAATGATTTGGGGTGAAGGGTGGGGGTTTATTTAGGGGGAGTGGGGGTGTAGGTGTGGGGGGATATCCGGGGGGGTCTATTGCCACAGTTTCACAAGCTTTATCAGTATGAGAAATATGCACTTATTTTATTACTTGTTTGCAGTTAATAATCATGTGCTCGTAGTATTATTTCAGGTATCAATAAACCTAATGTTCACTTTGTGATTCACCATTGCATGACAAAGCCTATTGAAGGATATCATCAGGTTAGTTTTCCAAATTTATATTGATGTTTTGTTTTTAATGCTATGTCCATAAGGCTAGAGTAAAAAATTGTTTGTTACATCTAATCAAAAATCTATAATTATCTTCACATTCTCCAGGAGTGTGGTCATGCTATTAGAGATGGTCAATATTCATCTTGTGTCATGTTTTATTATTATAGTGATTATGTAAGTTAACCTATCCAATTTTTTATTTATTTTTAAGAATATATTTGGGATTTAATGCTTAATATGGTGCAGGGGAAGGGGTTTCTAGGGAGAATTGTCCAGTTGGGTGTTGTCCGAGGGGGGATTGTCTAGGTGGGGGGTGTCTAGGGGGGGTCCACATTAGAAGGCATTTTTGTGGAATGTACTTCTATGAAATCATGACTATAGTATATCCTACAACATGGTATCAATATGTTTATCATTTTTCAATGAAACTATTAGTTTCTCATAAACTCACTTATTTTTTTGCTTATAATTATTACACTATTAATTCTACACATATTTTCTTCAAATATCAAGAGAGCTTGAAATGGTGATTTTTGATACTATTTAAAATAAATCTTGCATGATAAATTTTAAAATTGTAAAAAAAATTCTATATTTGGGGAATTAGTTACTGAGAACATTGAATGAGTCATCCCTTGGTTGTATTATTTTATTTTAATCTCTCATTTAACCCATGTGTTCGTGTGACACTGTGTTGACTTCAACAAGATATTTTTTTCTCAATGTCTTAATCTTGATGATGATGTTGCATGTTAATGTTGTTATCATCATCACCTATTCTATTATTTCCTTTATTACTAAACATGTTCCTCCCACTTAAATTTTTAGGTTCAATTAATGATGATTCATCAGGTCACTGGCATTTTGTTGAAGTCTCCTGGGACCCGTTTGTGTGTGTTATGGAAACCAAAGTCAAAGGTGACTCACCACGTATGCATAGGTAAGAATATATATAATATGTTCTCCCATTATATATATATATGCCCATGGCAGCGTGATTACATATAAGGGGCTAGGTGTGCTTATGTATATATATGGAAAATGCATACGTGTGTGGGTGATAACGGGCTTATTCATGTGAGAATATATATAAGGATCCTCTTGTGCGTGTTTAATTCCATGCAGACACGTACATAAGGGTTAGGATGTCCTTATGTGTATGCAAAGGTGCATATGCCTAGAGGATGGATGAATTAGCTTAGATTTTTCGCTGATAAAAATTTCAAGCACCGAGTGTGTCTTGGCTTCTTTGAGGTAAGGTCCCTCTCCTAGCCTCTTTAATTCAAGAATGTTTTAAATTTCATTCCATTTTTTTCTTAATTCTTCTTGTTTATATTAAATTGAAATTCTTGAATAATTTTTAGTTAATATAATTGTTTCGTTTGATAAAAAAGTCGTGGTTTTGCAATAAAACCTCTCCAATGGAGGTGCGATGTCTGTGAAAACTCATAGTGGTATACCTTGCATGAAATTATTGCATTGATGTTTTCCTTATACTTGATTTCATTATTAGTCGTAATGCACACATCATACTTGACCCTTTTTATATCCCTATTGGGGGTTGCAAGGGGCTATCTAGGGGGTGCAAGGGGGTGTCTAGGAGGGGTTGCAAGGGGGCATGGGTGTGCAGGGGGTGTTCAAGGGGGTTGTCCAGGGGGTGCAAGGTTAAATTAATGAATTGAATGAGTTAAATTGAACGAAACATGGTTAACTTTGCACATGATAGGTAATTATTCATGTAGTGAATTATGTTATGGTTATTCCTCCTTTATAAAGTTTAATTGGAGGGAATGACACTAGATATCAACCCAAGATCCACACAATTGCGCCAAATGGTTTGGTAAGTATTCCACCATATTGGATTCACAAATAGGTATTAAGTGAGATGACTTTGAGATCTAATCCATAATCCCCAATAAGGAATGATACTTTCAAACCATTCTTAGTAAACCTATGAAAAAATTGATAGTTATTTTCTCCAATTTCCACATAGATATAGGTTAGGTTTGAAACATGCAAGGGGGCTGTCCAGGGTGGTGTCTGGGGGGGATATCTGAGGGGGAGGGGGGGTGTCCAGGTGGGAGGGGTGTCCAGGAGGGGTCAGGGGCTTTGGATGGGAGGATACTACAGGGATGGGGGTGTAAGGGGCTATTCGGGGGGTGCAAGGGGGGTGTTCAAGAGGGTGTAAGGGGGTTTTCTAGTGGGTGGGCTGCTATAGGTGGGTGTTCAAGGGGGTACAAGGGGGTTATACAGGGGTGAAAGGGGGTGTCCATGAGGGGGGTGAAAGGGGGCATGGGTGTGCAGGGTGGATATCCAGAAGGGGGAGTGTCTAGGAGGGAGGGGGTGTCTAGGTGGGAGGGGGTGTCCAGGAGGGGGGCGGGGCGGGGGCATGGGTTTGTAGGGGGTGAAAGGGGGTTGTCTAGGGGGTGCAAGGGGGTGTCCAGAAGAGGGGGTGAAAGGGGGCATAGGTGTGTAGGGGGGTGTTCAATGGGGATGTCTAGGAAGGGGGTTTCCAAGAGGGGGGGTTCTAGGGGTGTTCAGGAGGGGGGTGTCCCGAAGGGAGGGGGTGTGAAGGTGGGGTGTTCAAGGGGATGCAAGGGGGTGTCCAGGGGGTGAAACGGGGTGTCTAGGAGGGGGGGCTGCAAGGGGGAATGGGTGTGTGTGGGGGGGTGGTGTTCAAGGGGGTTGTCCAGGGGGTGTCCAGGAGAGGGGTGTCCAGGAGGGGGGTGTCCAGGGGGTGTCCAGGAGGGAGGGTATGTCCAGGTGGGGGGCTGTCCAGAGGGGTTTCCAAGAGGGAGGGGTGTCCAAGTGGGAGGGGGATGTCCAGGTGGGGGTTGGGTGCTATCTAGGGGGGCTTTGCAGGGGGTGGGCTACTGTAGGGGTGGGGTGTAAGGGAGTGAAAGGGGGATATCTAGGGGTGGTCTACTATAGGGGGGTGAAAGGGGTGTTCAAGGGGGTGCAAGGGGGCTTTCCAGGGGGGTGCAAGGGGGGTGTGCAGGAGGGGGGTCAGGGGCATGGGTGTGTAGGGGGGGTGCAATGGGGGTGTTCAAGGGGTGAAAGGGGCTATCTTGGGGGTGCAAGGGGGTGGCTAGGAGGGGGGTGTTCAAGGGTGCTGTCCAGGGGGTGAAAGGGGGGTGTTCAGGAGGGGGGTGTCCGAGAGGGGTGTCAGGGAGGGAGGGGTGTCCAGGTGGGAGGGGTGTCTAGGAGGGGGGTCGGGGGCTGTCTAGGGGGCTTTACAAGGGGGTGGGCTACTGTAGGGGTGGGGTGAAAGGGGGATGTTCATGGGGGGTGGTCTACTGTAGGGGGGGCAAGGGGGTGCAAGGGGTTTTCCATGGCGGCTACTGCAGGGGGTGTTCAAGGGGGAAAGGGGGCTATCTAGGGGGTTTCCAGGAGTGGGTGCAGGGGGGTTTTCAGGAGGGAGGAGGGGTGTCCAGGTGGGAGGGGGTGTCTAGGAAGGGGGGGTCGAGGCATGGGGGTGCAGGGGGGTGTTCAAGGGGTGCAAGGGGTTGTTCAGGGGAGGCATGGGGGTACATGGGTGTTCATGGGGCTGTCTAGGGGGTGCAAGGGGCTTGTCCAGGGGGGGTGTTCAAGGGGGCTGCATAGGGGGGCTCAAGGGGGATATCTAGGGGGGCATGGTGGTGCAAGAGGGGTGTTCAAGGGGGTTGTCCAGGGGGTGCAAGGAGTCTATCCAGGTGGGTGTAGGGGGGCTATTCAGGGGGCATGGGGCTACATGGGGGTGTTCAAGGGGGCTCTCCAAGGGGGGAATGGGGGTGCAGGGGGGTACAAGGGGGCTTTCTAAGGGGGGAATGGTGATGCAGGGGGTGTTAAAGGGGGGGGGGGATATGGGGGTGGTATTTTATGAAATGGTAATTCCTATAGCCACGGTTTTAAACCATGGCTAAATCCATATATCCATAGTTTAAAACCATGGAAATAGGCCCCATGTGTCTTAATGTTCTGTGATGGTTTCAAACCATAGACATAGGTCTTTCTCTATAGTTATTCCAATACTATCCATGGTCCATTGAACTGTGGCTATAACCTATAGCCATAGTTGTTGGGCTTATAGCCATGGTTTGAAACCATGGTTATAGCCTAAATTTCCAGAAGTGGATGAATATACCAGAGAATATATATGGTAAAATGAAACTTGATATCACCCATCATAAAAAACATTACATAAATATTAGTATAAATAATATTTTATAACTTAGAAATTCTCAGTAGTATTTCTGAATGACCAAATTTAACCAGTACCTTTTGGTCAACCTCAATATACTTTACAATCATTTTTAGAATCTGGGTTAAGTTGAAATAAAAAAACACAATACCTTCAGATTTATGATTTTGTATTCAATAGATGTAACATTTAAGTGAAAAACTCCTTCATGGTGACATTTTTTTTCAATTTCTATAAGAGAAACATAAAATTCCTTATCATTTACCCAAGAAAAAATATTTTCCTATATATCTACTACACTAAAATGATCATTTTTAAAAAAACTACATTACTTATCTATCAAAACCATTTCCATATTTTATTCATTGAAAATGAATTCTAACCCTTAAAAGTCTAGAAAATTCATTAGTATAAGATCCTTCTGATACATTCATTCAAAATCTACAACTTTTTATTGAAGAATTTTTCTAAAGGTTATGCATTGATGCTTCAATTATCATGGTTTTCCTTAATTTTAATTCTTATTCTTCATCATTCTTGAAAATATGAGTGTTTGAGGATTAGATTCTATGATTCTAAAGAGAAAATGAGTGCTTTGGAATTTGAAATCATTTGAATACTGAGGGTTTAAGTGAGAGATGGGGGTGATGATTTTGGGTGACATTGGTTTTGGTTTCTCTATCCAAACAATCATAGTGATTATTATTTAGTTTTTGAAAATGTGGGTTTTCAAAAATAATAATTTATCATTTTAGTAAAAAAATAGAAATAAATAGAATAAAATAAATAAAATCATTAATAAAAAATTAAAGAAACATTTAAAAAAACTTATTTAAAATTAATTATATTTAACCCCCCTTAATAAATTCAAAACTATAAATGGGATGTGGTTCAGTAAAAATATCAGAATTTTTATATTCGGTATTGAAAATTTATAAAGAAATATCATTTTTTTTAGAACCTAATCTCTTAGAAAATAATGTCTTATATCAATATTCATAGTTCTAGAGTAATTTACATGTTTTTTTGAAATATTTATTATACTAGTATTGTCATATATAATAGGAATATTGTTAAAATTAAGTCAAAAGTATTGTAATGTGTGTTTCTTCCACAACACTTATAAACATAATCTTACAGGAAATATATATTATCCCTCAACTATTAATAGAGCAACTGAATATTGTTTCTTACATGACCATAAAACTAAGGACTTCCTTAAAAAGTGATTGGTTCCTGATACACTTTTTCTATCTAATATAGAACCTCCAAAATCAACATTTAAATATTAAATTAAATTAAAATAATATGTTTTTGGATAAACTAGATATTGAAAAATAGTATTTTTGATATCTAAAAATTCATTTAATAAGAGTAATATGAGATTCATTTGGGTTTGATTGAAATATAACACATAGAAAAATACAGAACATAATTTATGGTCTGTTAATAGTAAGATATAGTGATCTTTTAGTCATACCTCTATATAACTTATTGTCAAGTGGTTTTATAGCTTCATCCAAATCTTGTTTTGCATTTGTAAATATGGGAGTAGTATACATCTTAATTTTTTCTAGTCCAAACATTTTCAATAAATCAATAATATATTTTCTTTATTTTAATTCATTTTCATAATCATTTTGATAGATTTTAAATCCAAAAAGAAATTTATTTCTTCCATCATACTCATTTCCAATTATTATTTCCTAAGATTATAAAAATCATTACTACTATTTTTATTTGTTCAACCAAAAATAGGATCATCTATATAAATTTTTAATAATAATATATTAGATTTTTTTTATTAGGAAGGTTAGGATCTTCTAAACCTAAAGAAAACCCATTTTATAATAGAAAATAACATAATCATTCATACCATGTTCTAGGTTCTTTTTTAAGTATATTAAGATATTTAGTAAGTTTGAAAACTGAATTTTTTTTATAAGGATTTTAAAAACATGTTGGTTGTTAAATATAAACTTCCTTGATTCAATATCTATCTAAAAAAGATGATTTTACATCTATCTGGTATAATTTAAAATTCATATGATATGTATAATCTAGAAGGATTCTAATAGATTCCAATTTAGAAATAGGTTCAAAGGTTTCATCATAATAAATTCCTTCTTCATGGTGGTTTCATTTACCTATTAATCTAGAATTATTTCGAGTAATTATTAATTGTAAATCTTGTTTATTTCTAAAAATGAATTTCATTCTTATTACTAAATAATTGGCTATTGTGTCAACTAATTCCCAAAATTTGTTTCTACTAAATTGGTTATGTTCTCCATACATATCCATTAGCCAGCATTCGTCTTCTAATGATTCTTCTAGAGTATTAGGTTATAATTGAGATAGTAAGGAAGATAATTCTGCTATGTTTCATATATTGCTTTTAGTTCATACTCAAGTATCTATATCTTCTATAATATTTTAAAAATGGTGATACTTTAAGGTTCTAGGTTGTCTATATAAGACACATTCGGGTTCATCTATTTCATGTTCTTTTAAACTAGACTAAATATCATTTATTTTATTTTCAAAATCAATATTAAGTGAATCAAGTCTCATGTTTTCTAAGGAGTCATAAAATTCATCTATTTTATTTTTCCTTTTATTAAAAGGATCACATTCATCAAACTTCACATGAATAGATTCATTATCAATCCTTGAATTTTTATTATGCACTGTATAAGATTTAGAGGTAGCATAATATCCTAAAAATATTAATTCAGCAGCCTTTGGATCAAAATTTTCAAGGTTTTCCATACTATTAAGGATATATTCCTTGCATCCAAACACTTAAAATTACACGACATTAGGTTTTATGTTATTATATTGTTCAAAGGTTGTTATTTTAAGAAGGGGTCTTATTAAATCTCTATTCATGACATGTCAAGTAGTTTTTATATCTCCTTCCAAAAAATAGGCAGGAAAACTATATTCATTTAATATAGTTCTTACAATATCTTGAATAGTTCTATTTAATCATTTTACAATTCCATTCTTTGGAGGTTTTCATGGTTCATATAAGGTTTGTTTAATACCTAAGTATGATAAAAATTAATTAATCTCTTGATTCTAAAATTCACCACCATGATCAATTTAAAATAGATTATTTTAAAATATTTTTCATTTTTTAATAATTTTAAAAAAACCATCAAAAAAATAGAAAACATCACTTTTAAGTTTTATAAAATAAACCCATGTATATAATAAAAATTCATCAACAAAAACAAAAACAAATAATCTTCCATTAAATAATTCTAATCTAGATTATGAAAACAAATCCTAGAGTATAAGTTTAGGTATTTTGGATTTTGAAACTTTGTTAATTGATTTGAAGGTTGGTCTTTGTTGTTTTTAAAATTGACATGCATCACAGAATCTATTGTTATCAAATTTATAATTATTAATATAAGAAACTAAGTTTTTCTTAGATAATTTATATAATTTAAATATATTTTAGTGTCTAAGTCTCCTATGAAATATCCATGATTCATTTGTCTTAATTGAAATCATGACTATGGGATTGGAATAATTTAACACCTACCACAATTTGTTGATGAAGGATCACCAAATGGAAATCACCATTTTTTTAATAGCACAACAAAATAGAATGTGATCTAGATCTAAAACACTAAATCAAGATCAAACAAATCAAGATCCTTTGATTATAGAAAGAGAGAAGAATGGGAGAAGAATGTGAAGACAACCGAGATGAGATCCTCTTACTGAGAGGGGTGAAGATCTTCGATCTAGGATTTGAATCATGAATAAATAAGGTTGAGAAGGCTTCTAATATATATAGGAGGCTCAAAAATCATGAGGGGATTATTTTGTCGGAGTTTGGGTCAAATAGGGTGAGTTTTAGAGGTTCGATGAATTTAAAATCTAATTTTAAGGTGAATTAAAAAGTTGTGTATAGTTAGTTGGGTAGGGGCGCATGTTTTCTCTAACTGTGCACCTTAACCATGCACTAGTTCTATGGGGTGCATGGTGTATCATTTTAGGGCACATTTTCAGACAAACCATGAGCCAACTATACAAAAGCTCTCTATCCAAGGTTTCACGATTAAGGAAAATCATGTGCCACCCATGCATTGTCCTCCTTCTTTAAATTTTTCTCATTTTTTCACCCAAAAACACCCCAAAGTAAAACCCAAATTAAAATTCCTTAACCCAAGGAAAAATAGTACCTGTAAATGAGCCCAATAAATCTCCATAAATTATCAGGATCTTTCAACCTCCCCAACTTATAACAGCTTATCCTTGAGTTTTACTCCCAAGAATCTCTAAGATTCTGAGTCAAAAATATTGGGCCAATGAGACCACATATTCACTTCCATTTACCATTTTTCCTCCAAAACATTTCTATGTTTCCACAATACAAAAACTATCGGTGCTATATTTCCTTACAAAACTTTCTCACTGCAATCCAATACACGTATCAGATGCTCCTCAAAGGATGCATTTGTCTCAAGCTCAACACCATTCACATTGGTCACATGATAAGGGTCGTGGTGATACTTATAAAGTTGTAACATATGGAAAACATCATTCATGACATTGTATATCTATGGAAGGGCCAATCGGTATTCCAATGACCTAATCCTCTCCACAACATAAAATGGTCCAACAAAACTGGTCACTAACGTTCCTTGTCTTCGTATCTTGCGGTGAACCAACCTATGTGACACCCAAAGGAATACTTGATCACCCTCTGTAAACTCTAGGGGTCGCCATTTTCCATCAGCATACAACTTATGTCTAATCTGAGCCATATTCATATACTTCCTAATCCTCTGAACCTGTTCTAACTTCTCTTTCATGAGACTCAGTCCCAACAACTCTAACTCACCCTGTTTCATCCAGCATAGATGTGATCTACATGGCCTACCATAAAGTGACTTATATAGATCCATCTGAGTAGTTTTTTTTATAGTTTGTGTTATATGGGAACTCCACTAAATCTTAGTGCTTCTCCTAAGACCCACCAAAGTCAAGAACACAAGATCACATCACATTCTCAAGCACCTGTATAGTACACTCCTACTTCCCATCTCTATGAGGGTGGAAAGTCATACGCAGTAGAATCTATGTAAAAAGTTCCTTCTGTAAGACCTTCTAGAAACATGAAGTAAATTTAGAGTCCTAGTCTAGAACAATATTCTTTAGCACCCCATGTAGATGGAATATCACCCGAATATATAGTTCTCCCAACTGCTCCATTTACAAAGTCTCCTGTATAGGCAAGAAATGTTCCAACTTTGTCATTCTATCCACAATAAGCCAAATAGAATCATTCTTCTGAGGCATCTTTGGGAGACCCACTATAAGATCAAATATCACATTATCCCACTTCTATTCTGGAATAATAAATGGTTGTAATAGACCACCAGGTTATTAATGCTCAGCCTTCACCTGTTGACAAGTGTAGTATCATGTCACGAGCCCCGTTATCTCCTTTTTCATGCCCATATTCCAAAACTGTCATTGTAGGTCACAATACATTTTTTCACACCTATATGTATTTCCCATTTCAAGGAAGGAAATTCAGGCATCAGATCCTCCCACATCCTGGTAGGCACAACAATCGGATTCCTAACATAGATGATCTCATCCTCGTTTATGGTCAAATATGAAGGTGTATCCCCACCATTAAGTATTTTCCTCAAGGTTAAACATTCTGGATCCTCATACTTCATATCCCTGATCCATCTCAAAAAATTTATACTCTTTGAAACTAATAAAATAGTCATATGCTTCTGGCTCTCCTAAATCACTGCATGCCTCTCAACTGGCAAGCTCATCATCATCCACTTGTCATTAGACTCATTAATAGCCTAAGTCTGTGTTTTTCTGCTTAAGGCATCAACAACACTATTTCTTTTCCTAGGTATATATGCTAATTCAAAATCAAATAAATGCATATACTCAAACCATATCCACTACTGAAGATTCAAATACCATTTTGAGAAGATATACCTTAATCTCTTATTATCAGTAAACATCGAAAACTTCTCACATAACAGATAATGCCACAAACACTTCATAGTATAAACCACTGAGACTAAATCAAAATCATCCATAGAGTAATTCCATTAATGTGGACTCAAATTCCAAGACCCATATGCCACAACTCGATCTCCCTACATCAACACTACTCCAAGACCTATCCCAGAAGTGTTAAAAAAATCTGTTTACTCCACACTTGGCTCAAGTAGGATCATGATTGGTGCTGATGTCAGGCGCTTCTTTAACTCCTAGAAAGTATCCTCACATGATATAGACCATTTTAACTTTATCCATTTCTTTTTCAATCCCAAAATTGGTGCTTCCAATCGAGAAAATTATTGATTGAACCTCTAAAAATACCCATCTAACCAAAGAAAGCTACAGATATCCAATATGTTTTTAGGATGCTCCTAAGAAATAATTACCTAGACCTTCTTTGGGTCTATAGGAACACCTTCCTCTAAGATGATGTGACCCAAGAAGTGTACCTAATCAATCTGAAACTAACACTTAGATATATTAGCATATATTTGATGCTCTTTCATTGTACTCAAGACGATGTCAAGATATTGGGCATGATAGTCATGAGTATTAGATTACACCAAGATTTCATCCACAAACACTTCCAAAAACTGATCTAGGTATGGGTGGAATATTCTTCTCATTAAGGCCATAAACACTGCTGGTGTGTTCGTCAACCCAAATGGAATCACAAAGAACTCATATAGTCCATATCTACTTCTAAAAGTATTCCTTGGTATATCATAAGTTATAACTCTCAGCTGATGATACCTAAATCTCAGGTCAATCTTGGAAAAGACATAATATCCTATCGACTAGTCAAAAAGATCATCCATTCACAGAATAGGATATTGTTTCTTCACTATCATCTATTTCAACTTACAGTAATCGATACATAAGCACAAACTCATGTTATCCTTCTTTTCAAACAACATAGTTGATCCCTAATGCAACATACTCATATGGATAAACCCCTTATCCATAAACTCATCTAGTTGATTCTTGAGATCTTGCAGCTCTGTCAGCGTCATTCTGTCTAATGGAATAGAAACTGGTTTATCTCCTATCATGATATCAATAATAAACTCCACATCTTTCTTAGGTGGTAGTATTTAGAAGTCTTTAGGAAATGTATCTTGAAATTCTTCCACTACTGGTGGAAAGATATTATGTGTTACACCCCCGTCATCTAGTATTAGACTAGAAACCTGGGCTGTGAGATCACCCAATTGCTGAATAATTAGATCTATTCAGCCTGTTTGGATATCCCATTCCCCATGGTGAATACAACTGTTACCCTGAGAAGACATAAAGGTCACTATCCTTTGGTAACAATCAATGTGGTCTTAGAAATCCACTAACCAGTCCATAGTAAGAATTAGATCAAAACATGATATTTATAGGATGTAGAGATCCCACAGAAAATTATGCTCTACAACTTCAAGAGAATATCCCTTGCACAAGTAGGTTTCCCTAGACCGAATTCCCAATAGTTTTTCTATCATAGACACCTTATGTCACACACAGACCTATCTTTTATTTTATTTTATACTTTTCTTTGACTTTTAAAAAAAATTTGGGGTCTGAGTTGAGTCTCGGACAGAAAACTTTTGAGTTATGTAAAAAAAAGCGCGTTTTGGAGTTGATGTCACTGAGTTCCTGAATGAAGTGCATTTTGGATACCTTGTGTGGCTTCGCCCATGCAACGAAATGACCCACTTATCTTTGGAAAATTAAAATAAGAAACTTTTTTAATTTGATGTGTTATTTATTATTGTTAATAATTTTATTATTATTGAAGTGAACTGAATATCTATATTATTTATATTTTATTGGTATGATTATTATTATTCTTATTAATATTATTATTAATAATAATTTATTATTATTATTATTACTTTAGGTTGATGCACGGGCACAGCATGGCTAGCAGAAGCCGTGCAGTTAGCCTGAGTATCGTGCAGTTGTGGAGTTTGATTTGGCCAAATAAAAGTGAATTAAATGAGTTGAAGAGAAAAGAATAAAAATTAAAAGTTTTTTAAATTATATTATATTATTATTAAAGAATTATTATTATTATAATTATTATTTGTATCATTTTTACATTATTATAAAATAATTTTTATTATTAAAGTTATTATTTTTACCATTTTCATATTATTATTAAAGTTTTGTTATTATTAGGTGCATTATTAATATTATTATTATTAGTGTTATTATTATTATTATAGATTAAAATTATTATTTTTATTGTTATTTATTATTATTATTATCATTTTGTTTTTATTTTATTTTCTTTCTTTTTTTCCCTTTTTTTTCTAACCCAAGCAGTCTCCCATTTTTTTGGTCCCTCTCCCTTTTCTCTCCCCATTCTGCATGTCACCACCCTCATCCTCTCCCTTTTCCTTCCTCTGCATGGAACACCCTCCTTTCATTGTATCCCCGCCTCACCTCCAGTAGCCCCTTTGCCTATTAACCGCAACACTCGGCCCCCCTTCTCCCTGTTGCAGCACCGTAGTGCCCTCCGTGCTTCAACTGCCCTTCTCCGACTTCCCTATACCCTGCTCTGCATCCTACACCAACCACGACATCACTCACCCAACCAACTGTCTCGTCTTACAGGACCCCCCCCCCCCCTCCTCTCTTATGTGCGGTGCGAACTACTTATGA
The DNA here is from genome assembly GCA_963277665.1 of Viscum album. Taxonomy (NCBI): domain Eukaryota; kingdom Viridiplantae; phylum Streptophyta; class Magnoliopsida; order Santalales; family Viscaceae; genus Viscum; species Viscum album. The sequence continues at coordinate 846,077,160 of OY728121.1, read as the reverse complement.
CCGCGCCCAATCTGGTGACCCCCCTTGCAGTAGCCTGTCTCCAGCCACTCCCCCCTGCAGCGCGACCCCCTACAACCCTGGTTCTCCTATTGTTGGAGCACCCAGCAGCCGTCGTTCCTCCATCGGAACTACACGCCACCCTCACATATGGATCCTACACCCCTCTGCCTCTTTTCGTGCGTGTTCTAGTGCCTTTCCCTCCTCCAAGCACCACCATCACCTCCCCATCTCCCTTTTCCAGCAGCACCACATCTCCCCACTTGACCAACCTCCCTTCGCATCCCCTATCTGTGCTTCCACCAGCCTGGCCACCCCTTGCACAGCACCCTGCCTTCACCCTCCACACACCTGCCTTCACGCTCACCCCAGATCAACACACTTCTGGCCAGCTTGTGGTTGCCCGACCTGTGAGACCCCCTGTCTGGCAGTTTTTTTTCTTCCCTCTAGACGACCATTTTCTGGCCAGCAACCCCTCCACTGGTGTTGTCACCACCTATTTCCAGCGCGTAATTTTTTTGGCACACATCTCCACCTCGAAGCGCCTTTTGTCTGATGTTCACGTGAACTCCTAGCTAGGCTACACCCACTTCCAGCATCCTCACCATCCGTTTTTGTTTGTCACGCGACTCCACTGATCAAGCGCACTCTGCGCCAACCTCTACCCCTTTAAATTTAAAGGTACTCAAACTCATGTATGACTTAATTTCATTTAATATTAAATAATTATTTCTACTTTGGAGTATATTTATTTTATAAGAAATTATGTGATATTGTAGATAATTTTTTTATTTGGTTAATTGTTTTGCCTAAATTATTAATTTGGAATATTTTTGTGATTAATTGGTGTGGTGAAAATTATGTTTCAAAAACATGTCGAGCTGGTCCTTTTTGAACTTTTTGTTCGTTGGGGTTGTTTTAAGTCAATATTTATGAGTTTTTAGTTGTTTTGCGGTTCTTTCAGCACGTCGGTGAGGAAAACCAGGATACTACGATCATCGTCTTGTGTGTGCTTGCGTGCCTTTGCGAGGTGTGTCGTGTCATCGTGTTTGAACTACAAATTGAGGTAGGTCCCCCACTTCACACGCCTTTAAATTCAGAATTTATTAATTGCTTGATATTTTAATAATTTTATTAAATGGGAAATAATATAAGATAATCAATTTTTAAATGATTACTTGGTGTAAAAAGATCCATTTATTTTATACACGACACTTAAAATATTTTCTTGATGAATAGACACTCAGTAGTGAAAGAATTCATATTTGACCTTTAAACATAATTCACATAATTTCAAATGTAGTTCTGGTTTATTGATAAATGATTTATTTTGAAGCGTGAAAATTTTTTTTGGTTCTCTTGAGAAATGAGTATTTTCTTTAAAATTGTTGAAGTCTCATTTGGTACTTTAATAGAATAAATTATTTTGTAAAACTCTCTTTGGGGTGACTCAAGGGTGATCTTTATTGTACGTTGACTGTATGAGTTGAGTGTGATGTTTGTGCTACTTTACTAACTTTTTTGACTCACCCCTTTCCTTTTTATTATAAGTGTTGACATGGGGACCTGTCATAGTAAGTGAATATTCTGAGAATGATTTCTACACTACTTTAGATTACGCACTAGCTAGTGGACCTTAGTACGGATTATACTCTGCTAGGGGATTGGGCCCCTCTGTTAGGCCATGTAGGGAAAAACTAGGTGTGTAGGGCATTATGACATCATCTAGAGTAGGCATTCCTTCAGGATGAGTCACATGTATAGTACGTTCTGGATTTTTCACAAGCTCCTAGGTTAGACCTGTGTTTCCTTTAGTGTTTGTTTGTATATGGCTGACGATTGAGAGGTCTAGTTTGGTTACTGGCCCTTGTGTGCCACTTTTTCCATTTCCCTTGGTGTGTGTTGTGTGTTGTGTGTGGTTTTCCCTTTTTACTAACAACTAAAAATTCAGATTTCTAAATTGTTCGCAAAAATGTTTTAAAATGAAATGCACCTATTTCTTTCAAACATTAAACTTGTTTTTTAATTAAATAGGGAAATGGACCGTTACTTGTTTTAGAAATTAAAGTTTGTGTGTGGAAACCCATATTTTATATAATTTAGTTCAAACTTGGAATTAGTGAATTCTTTATTTAAAGGTAGTGCATTGGGAATAGTTTTTCGGACACACCTACTGAGTTTTAATACTCACGCCTATAGTGTTTTTCTATTTTTAGTTTTTTTGAAGGTTTTACTTGATCTTGTTTTCTATGGGAAAGAATTGGTTTTGGTTTGGACAGTGACTCTCAAGGTCATGGGGAGTTTTGGTCGTGGTCCAGTTAGTTTTTTTTTGTTGATCGTTCTTTCTTTTTTTTCTTAATTTGCGTTATTCTATTTTCTTTCCGCTGATTTTTTTGTTTTCATTGGGAAAAATCATTCCCTCTTGCTCTCGTTTGATGCCTTGGTGCTTGTCGCCAGTTCAGGAGGATCGGGAATGTCTCTCGGGCCATGTTGCGGATCGGCTCGGGTGACTGGTTCAGGGTCAACCCTGGTTGGTTCGTGACAAAATGGTATCAGAGCAGGTTGGATCCTGAGCGGACCTTGTTTTTTAGAGTGCCCATTTTTATTTGGGTTCACCATGGTAGAAGGAGTAGAATTTTTGGGACTCAAGGCGTATGAACGAGAAGGACGTCATGAACCCTTTCTCATTCCAAACCTCAGGTTACCATGGGATGTTTGGGTTTGTCGATGTCATTTGATTCTTATGGTTTGTATGGTATTGGGAAATGAAATTGGAGCTGGGAAAGTGACCTCTATGAGCTCTCATGGTCTGGAAAGCCATTTGGAGTCGGGGACATTACCCTATAGTGCTCCTTGTGATGGTGGTGTGACTGGCGTATGGCTTCCAACTATATGTCTGAGTCACCAATCAGCACTAGTTTCTCCTTGTGGTTTGTTTGAGTCTTCTTTACTTTTAAGAATTGTTTTACAAGGTTTTATTTTTGAAAGTGTGAAAATCCGAAATTGAAATGGCAATGACCATGTTTTGATTAATTTATTTGTTTCCATGTTTCATAGTCTTCACCCCCATGATTGTTTGATGGATGCCCAAGGTGCAGCTTCGGGTGGTGCACCCCTAGAAAATCCTTCAGTTGATCAACCTATAGACTATGTTCTTGGAATTCTGGAAGTTGGGTCCTCCACTCTTTTATGGTCAAGTAGATCCTCTTGAGGTGGAGGAGTGGTTGAGGGAAGTTCAGTTTCATTGGGTTTCCTGAGTCGTTAAAGGTGAAGTTGGATACCTTTATGCTTGAAGGTCTAACCTAGAAATGGTGGAAGTCCATGTCTTGGAATAAGCCTCGAGAATATTTAACGTGGGAGTTCTTCAAGTCATCATTTATCCAACAATAATTCTCCGAGTTGACGAAGTTAAGGAAGAGGAAGAAGTTGTGTGGTCTTCAGCAGGTTGTTGAATCAGTACTAGAATTATATTGACATTTCATAGAACTGGTTCTGTATGACCAATGGTTTGTTGTAAATGTTCCTGGGATGGCTCGACAATTTGAGTCTGGACTTCAACCTGAACTGCGTTCGAAAGTGGCAGAGCTCAACTTGACCACCTTCTCAGATGTTGTGGGGAAAGCCTTTCTACCCGAAGTTGAGTTAGCAGGAGGACATGAGGTGTTGAATCCTTCCCCGACCTTGGGGAACAGTGTAGAGGATGACGATAGGAATAATGGGAAGCGACCTGATGTCGGTGGCTCTAATAGAGATCATTCTTTCTTTTTTGTGTTGTTTTCTTACTTTGCATTGTTCTATTTTTTTTCTACTGATTTTTTTGTTTTAATTGGGAAAAATAATTCCCTCTTGATCTCATTTGATGCCCCGACACTTGTCACCAGCCCGGGAGGATCGGGAACGCCTCTCGGGCCAAGTCGCAGACCGTATTGGGTGACTGGTTCAAGGTCGACCCGGTTTGGTTCGTGTCAAAATGGTATCAGAGGAGATCAGCTCCTAATAAGACCTTGTTTTTTAGATTTCCCACTATTATTTGGGGGATTCATGGTAGAAGGAGTAGAATTGTCGAGACTCGAGGCATGCAGACAAGAAGGACGTCATGAAACCTTGCTCGTTCTGAACCTCGAGTTACTATGGGATGTTTAGGTTTGTCGATGTCCTTTGATTCCAATGGTTTGTTTGGTATTTGTAAATGAAATTAGAGTTGGGAAAGTGACCACTGTAAGCTCGCATGGTCTGGAAATCCATGTGGAGCCAGGGACATTACCCTAGAGTGCTCCTAGTGACGGTGGTGTGACTGGCATATGGCTGCCAACCATATGTCTGAGTCACCCATCAACACTAGTTTATCCTTGTGGTTTTTCTGAGTATTCTTTACTTTTAAGAATTGTTTTACAAGGTTTTATTTTGGAAATTGTAAAAATTAAAAATTTAAATTTAAATTACCATGTTTTGATTAAGTTCTTTGTTTCCATATTTCATAGTGTTCTCCCCCACGACAATTTGATGGATACCCAAGGTGCAGCTTCGTGTGGTGCACCCCTAGAAAATCCTCTAGTTGATCAACCTATAGACTATGTTCTGGAATTCTAGAAGTTAGGTCCTCTACTCTTTTATGGCCAAGAAAATCCTCTTTAGGCGGAGGAGTGGTTGTGGGAAGTTCAGTTTCATTGGGTTTCCTGATTCATTAAATGTGACGTTGGATACCTTTATGCTTGAAGGTCCAACCTAGAAATGGTGGAATTATGTGTCTCAGAATAAGCCTCAATAAGATTTAACATGGGAGTTCTTCAAGTTTTCGTTCATTCAACAATACTTCTCTTAGTTGACGAAGTTGAGGAAGAGGATAAAGTTGTGTTGTCTTCAGCAGGGCATTGAATCAGTACTAGAATTCTATCAACATTTCATTGACCTAGTTCCATACGACCAATGGTTTGTTGCAAAAGATCTCGGGAAGGCTCGACAATTTTAGTCTGGACTCCAACCTGAACTGCGTTCGAAAGTGGCAAAGCTCAACTTGACCACCTTCTCAGATGTTGTGGGGAAAGACTTTCTAGCCGAAGTTGAGTTAGTAGGAGGACATAAGGTGGTGAATCCTTCCCCAACCTTGGGGTGTAGTGCAGAGGAAGAAAATAAGAAGAATGGGAAGTGACCTAATGCTGGAGGCTCTAATAGAGGAATCAAGAGGCCTTCAGACCTTCAGTCATATTCTTTATGGAACAATGTCGTGATCTGTCCCCAGTGTGGTAGGAAGGGTTACAAGAGTGCGACGTGCCTGAGTGTTGTAAGACCCTGCCACACCTGTGGATGTCTCGGTCACTTGCAGAGATTCTGCCGAGGTGTTTCCAAGAAGCGCACTGAAGCCAAAACTAGTTCATCGAAGGTTACCTCATCCCGTCAATAGGAGTAGGGTGATGTTTGGGGACCAGTTTGAGGTTTTCTATTTGTAGTGTTCCCTAGATGTAGTTGTTGTCTCTTGTGGTGGTGTTTCGTTTTTTCCCTTCAGTTGTAAGAATGGTTATTATCGAACCTCCTTGAAACTTTTATTTTATTGGAAGTGTGTTTGGTGAAATTCTGGTTTGTGTGTTATGTTTTGGAATTTCTGAAGCCTGGCTATGAGGCAGAAGATGCTTCAATCATCGGTGCTCCAGCCATAGGCCCTGGAGTGAAGCTGGCGCATAGTCAGGAGAACCCCAATGGTGAATAAGGGTCTTGGTTTAATCTTGGCCTTTGGTGTGGCGTGGTTTCTATTCTTATGAGGGTGTGACATCGTTGAGGTAGCGGTGAAGGTAGTTTTGATGTTCGAATGGTTGGTCCCTTCCCTCCCCTACCCCTTGTGGTGGGATTTCTGGTCTGTGTGTAAAGCTTTCAAGTTCGGTTAATCTCATCATTCTTTATAGTGGGGTGACCCATCACGGGTCTTTTTGAATTCATTTTGGATTGATTCCTATGGTGGGGAGTTTTTTTGGGCCTCCCCGTGTCAGTATCAGAGTTTTATTTTGGGTTTCATTTTGGTGTTGTTTAAAGTGTTCGTATTTTGATGATAAGTTGCATTTCATGGGAGTTCGGTGTTTGTTTGGATTGATCAACTGGAAGTGCTTAAACTTTTATAGGTGGGTGACACTTGATAAGTTTTATATTTGGGTCTAGATCTTTTTGTGGATTTCTGAGGGTGGAAAGCATTATGGTGGGGAGAATTGTCACACCCCAACCTATGTTTTATTTTATTTTATACTTTTCATTAACATTTAAAAATTTTTTGGAGTCCAAGTTGAGTCTCTGATGAAATACTTTTGAGTTATGTCAAAAAAACGTGTGTTTTTTAGTTAATGTCATTGAGCGCCCAGATGGAGCACATTTTGGATACCCTGCACGGCTTCCCCCATGCAACGACATGACCCGCTTATCTTCGGAAAATTAAAATGAGAAACTTTTGTAATTTTATGTGTTATTTATTATTGTTAATAATTTTATTATTATTGAAGTGAACTGAATATCTATATTATTTATATTTTATTGGTATGATTATTATTATTATTATTATTAATATTATTAATAAGACTTTATTATTATTATTATTATTATTATTATTATTACTTTAGGCCGATGCATGGGCACTGCACGACTAGCGGAAGCCGTGCAGTCAGATCGAGTATCGCGCGGTTGCGGAGTTTGAGTCGGCCAAAAAAAAGTGAATTAAATGATTTGAAGAGAAAAGAATAAAAATTAAAAGTTAGTTAAATAATATTATATTATTATTAAAGATTTTTTATTATTAGAATTATTATTTTTATCATTTTTACATTATTATTAAAGAATTTTTATTATTAAAGTTATTATTTTTACCATTTTCATATTATTATTTAAGTTTTATTATTATTAGGTTCATTATTATTAATAATATTATTAGTGTTATTATTATTATAGATTAAAATTATTGTTTTTATTTTTATTTATAATTATTTTTTTTATTTGATTTTCTTTCTTTTTTTTCCTTTTTTTCTAACCCTAGCAACCTCCCATTTTTTTGGTACCTCTCCCTTTTCTCTCCCCCTTCCGCGCGCCGCCACCATCATCCTCTCCCTTCTCCTTCCCCTACATGGTGCACCCTCGTTGCATCACAGCCCTACCTCGCCTCCAGCATCCCCTCTACCTCTTACCTGCCGCACCAGGCCCCCCTTCTCCCTGTTGCAGCACCGTAGTGCCCTCCCTACTTCGACCACCCTTCTCCAGCATCCATACATCCTACTCCACCTCCTACACCGATCGCGGCGCTGCTCGCCCAACCAGTTGGCTCCTCCTGCAGGACCCCCCTCTTCTCTTATGTGCGGCACGAATTACTCCTGGTCGCACCCAGTCCGGTGACCCCCCTTGCAGCAGCCCATCTCCAGCCACTCCACCCTGCAGCGTGACCCCCTACAGACCCGGTTCTCCTCTCGTTGCCGCACCCAGCAGTCGTCGTGCCTCTATCGGAACTGTGTGCTACCCTCCCGTCCAGCTCCTTCACCCCTCTGCCTCCTATCGTGCACGTTCCAGCACCTTGAACTCCCCCCAGGCACCCCCAACACCTCTCCATCTCCCTTTTCCAGTAGCACTGCAACTCCCCGCTCGACCAACCTCCCGACGCATCCCCCTATATGTACCTCCACCGGCCAGGTAAACCCTTGTGCATCACCCCGGCCGCACCTTCTTCACACCCACCATCACGCTTTCCCCTGCTCAATGTACCTCCGGCCAGCTTGTGACCGCCCGACCTGCGAGAACCCATGTCTGATAGTTTTTTTTATTCCCTCAAACTGACCATTTTTCGGCCATAGACCCCTCTGCCAGTGTTGTCTCCGCCTCTTTCTGGTGCGTAATCTTTTCGGAACACATCTCCACCTCAGCGTGCCTTTTTTCCAACAGTTACGTGACCTCCTAGCTGGGTTGCACCCACTTCAGCCGTCCTCTCCGTCCATTTTTGTTTATCACGCGACTCCACTGATCGGGTGCACTCCACACCGACCTCTACCCCTTCAAATTTAGAGGTACTCGAATCTTGTATGAATTAATTTTATTTAATATTAACTAATTATTTTTGGTTTGGAGTATATTTATTTCATAAGAAATTATGTGATATTGTAGATAATATTTTTTATTTGGTTAATTGTTTCTCCTAAATTATTAATTTGGCATATTTTTGTGATTAATTGGCGTGGTTTGAATTAAATTTTGAAAACATGTCAAGCTGGTCCTTTTTGCATTGTTTGTTCATCAGGGTTGTTTTAAGTCCATGTTTTTGTGTTTTTTGTTGTTTGTGTGGTTGTTGCAGCGTGTCGGTGAGGAAAACCGTGATACTACGATCATCGGCTTGTGCATGCTTGTGCGCCTTTGCGAGGTATGTCATGTCATCGTGTTCGAGCTACAAATTGAGGTAGGTCACCCACTTCACTCGCCTTTAAATTCCAAATTTATTAATTACTTGATATTTTATTAATTTTATTAAATGGAAATAATATAAGATAATCAATTTTTAAATGATCACTTGTTGTAAAAAGATCCATTTATTTTATACATGACACTTGAAATATTTTCTTGATGAATTGACACTCAGTAGTGAAAGAATTCATGCTTAGCCTTTAATCATAATTCACAGAATTTCAAATGTAGTTCGGGTTTATTGATAAATGATTTCTTTTGAAGCATGAACAAATGTTTTCATTCTCTAGAGAAATGAGGATTTTATTTAAAATTGGTGAAGGCCCATTTGGTAATTTAATAAAATAAATTATTTTATAAAACTCTCTTTGGGGTGACTCAGGGGTGATATTTTGTGTACGTTGACTGCATGAGTTGTGTGTGATGTTTTTTCTACTTGATTGACTTTTTTGACTCACCCCTTTTCTTTTTTATTATACGTGTTGACATGGGGAGCTGGCATAGTAGGTGAATCTTCTGAGAACAATTGTTGCACTATTTTAGATTATGCACTAGCTAGTGGCCCTTAGTACAGATTATAATATACTAGGGGATTGGGCCCCTCGATTAGTCCATGTAGGGAAACATCAGGCATTAGGGCTTTATGACTTCATCAAGAGTAGGCATACCTTCATGATTAGTCACACGTACAGTACGTTCTGTATTGTTCACATGCTCCTAGGTTTGGCCCATTTTTTCTTTAGTGTTTGTTTGTATGTCGTGGACGATTGAGAGGTCTAGTTCGGTTGTTGGCCCCTATGTTCCACTTTTTTCATTTCCCTTAGTGTGCATTGTGTTTTGTGTGTGGTTTTCCCTTTTTACTAACAACTAAAAATTCAGATTTCTAAATTTTTCACAAAAATGTTTTAAAATCCAATGCACCTATTTCTTTCAAACATTAAACTTTTTTTTAATTAAATAGGGAAATGGACCATTACTTGTTTTAGAAATGAAATTGTGTGTGTGTAAACCCATATTTAATAAAATTTAGTTCAAACCTGGAATTAGTGAATTCTTTATTTAAAGGTAGTGCATTGGGAATAGTTTTTTGGGCATGCCTATTGAGTTTCAATACTCATGCCTCTATTGTTTTCCAGTTTTTAGTTTTGTTACAGGTTTGACTTGAGCTTGTTAGCCATGGGAGATACTTGGTTATGGTTTGGAGAGTGACTCTCAAGGTCACGGGGAGTTTTGGTCATGGTCAGGTTAGTTTTTTTTTGTTGATCGTTCTTTCTTTTTTGTGTTGTTTTCTTACTTTGCGTTGTTCTATTTTCTTTCCACTGATTTTTTTATTTTCATTGGGAAAAATTATTCCCTCTTGCTCTTGTTTTATGCCCTGGCACTTTTCTCCAGCCCGGGAGGATCGAGAACGCCTCTCGGGCCATGTCGCGGACCGGCTCGGGTGACCGGTTCACGGTCAACCCGGGTTGGTTCGTGACACCCCACTCACAAACTCCACCACCAGGCTCAAACCATTTACAATTTGTAGAGAAATAAAGGAATGAGAGGAAACAATATCAAATAAGGAACTAGCTAATATAGAATCTAAAAGAATAGTACATATTACTATCGAGGGTCTGGCCTCACTATCCACCAGTGTAGGCTGACCTGCATGTAGTTGTCTTACCATAATTCCTGTCTAACTCCCTTGAGTTGCACCATAATTCTTGTATGGACACTTTTTCCCTAAAGTACCACATCCACTTCCTCTACCACCATAGCCAATAGAACTCTAACTGCCAGCCTAATATAGTATAAAAGACCCCCTTCCTATAATCATATTATGTCTAGCTTCCCCATCATTACCTATCTTTTGTGGGTTCTTTCAAAACATTTTTAGTTTCCCCATCTTGAAACAAGATTGGCACTCTACTGGTGGTTTGGGATAGTGTCTATAATAGTGGCCTAGCCTACTAAATTGGTGTAAAATCACTAGAGAAAGGTCCTATGTAACTATATTTTCCCCATGGCCACTCTGTTTTCCATTGCTTTGGCTAAAGTTCTCATAACGATGCTTCCTGGTATCGAAATATGTACCTCTTGATCATCCAATAGCAACTATCTATCCTGCACTAGAATCCTCCTTCAGGTTCCCATCAACTATTAGATCCTAATTCACCACTTTTGAAAACTTTTTCAGCCTAAATATATTCACCTATGACTTAATTTCGTGATTAAGTCCTTCCTGAAATAGTTTTGATGAAGTAGATTCATCTACATCCAATGCTGGAAAAAACGTTGGAAATTCGTAAAGTGTTCAACGTAGTCCATCATGGACATACTCTCCTAAATATATCTCATGAACTCAGCTAATCCCTCCTACCATAGCATCTCTAGATAGAAGTGGTCCAAGAACCTCTCTAATAATTCCTTACATAACATACCAACATATGTCCAGTAAAATCATGAATGTCTCACCAGTGCTTTAGTGATCCTCGTAGCATATAAATAGATAGCTTGACCCTATTCTTAGCAAGATTCTCCAAGTGGTCTATTATATTTTGGATAGACTCAATCTAGAACCCAGCTCCCTCAGTTCCACCCTCTCTATAAAATTTTGGAGGATGTTGCAACTAAAACTCCCTAGTCAATTCAGACATGCTCTTCTTGACCCACCCTTAGTCTCTTTCCATAAATTTCATGAACTGAACAAAGTTCTCCTAGAAATTCTCTCAAACTTCCTCACAGGGCACTATCGATGCCTTAGGTTCCACCACTGGAGGATCATCCCTATCAATGTAATCTTATCGTCCTCTCAACACGCGTCATCCTAGAGTTACAAATCTATAATCCAAATACACACCTTATGATACTTTTCTCAACATTAACACATCTACAGGAAAAACACATTATGCCAAAAAGTATTTTTCCCCAAACCCCTCCACATAGTCAAAACTGAGGTGCTAACACTACCCTTAACCATCCTATATCTAGGTCATGGTTAACAAGGGTAAATAATTTTCATTAACCATGTTTCTCATTCAGACACCCAATTATTCTCACCTTGCATCATTTTATCACTTTCAATTTCATTTTAGGACCAATTTTCCATTCAATTTCATAAGAAAGGAAAAATATTCCATGTTCAACAACTTACCCATAACCCATTTTCCCATGCGTTCCTAAAATGATTCATGTCACAATAATCTAGAGTTCCAAGAATGATGCATGCAACTAAAATATCGTGCCATACTGGGTTATGAGTCAAATGTCAACAAACCTATGAAACAATAATAATCACATCACACAATAAGTGTGTAACCCAAGGTGAAATAATATTCAACTGTAATAGAAAAAAGTAATAACAACAATCCCACCTTGGTTACTTAGTTTCTCCCTCATACATGGGCTAGCTACTACCATGATAAGCTCATAAACAAGGCCCGACCATTCCTAGTCTCCTATCAACCTATCTCAAACTGTAAGAAAAAATAAAAATAATAGAAAACTAGGATCTGATACCACTTTGTAATGTCCCGACCTAGGTTCCACACATCGGTGCCCAAACCAAACTTCCACATGACCTCAACCGTGTCTCCTCATATTTCAAAGGCTACCAACTAGTAGTGAAGGTCTAATATCAATCATTGGGAGACTATACCCTCTTTTTCGGAGTAAAAAACTAGTAGAAAATAAATAAACAATAACCAAATATATAACCATAACCAGAACTATAGTAGTATAACAAGATAACCAAAACTGGAAATGAAATATCAAACTAAACATTAGATATTCCATGCCAAAACATGTGTCTAGTTTCAAAATTCAACTCAAAGTAAAGACACTAATGACTCCCGTATGGGCCCCAAACCACTTCTTGTTCCCTCATCCATGCTTCTTCCCCCAAATAAGTCATCTAAAATATGGTATTTTCCCTTAACCTATCTCACAACCAATAAATCTATTCGAGTACCGATCAAGAAATATGAGTTGGGTGTAAGTACAACTTAGTAGGCCACCACCAACAGAGTCTATAACAATATCCAATCAACAACATTGTATGAATTTGTATAAACAAATAATCACAATGCATAAATAAATAGTTATCACATTATCACTTTATTCTGTATTTAACCATAGAAACTTCCTAGGTTCTCGAGGATACCTAAACCTCAATACCATCTTCATATCACACTAGAGTTTGAAGTATCCCCATGGAATATTATATCTTAGAATGTAATTGTTACCATTCTATACCTCATCTCATATCTCAAAATTCCATTGTTACCATTATAGATCTCAATTATCATATGAATTTCATTTTTACTATTCATAATTTCATTAATTAATTCAACAATTAATTAATCATCTAAATATCATTAATTAATTAAAAAATTAATTAATCTTCTCAATATAATTAATTAACTCAAAAATTAATTAATTTTCTCAATCTCATTAATTAACTCAAAAATTAATTAATCTTATAAATCCTGTTAATTAACTCAATAATTAATTAATCATATTAATTAACTCAATAATTAATTAATCATCTCAATATAATTAATTAAATCAATAATTAGTTAATTATCTCATTATTATTAATTAACTAATTAATTAATTAATCATTTCACAATCTCATTATCCCATAATTAATTCAAAATTAATAACTCAATTCAAAAATCTCAATATCCCCTAATTAATTCCACAATTAATTTCCCAATTCAAAAATCTCAATGTCCCCTAATTAATTCCATAATTAATTACTCAATTCAACAATCTCAACATCCCCTAATTAATTCTACAATAAATTACTCATTTAAATAATCCCATTATCCCCTAATTAATTCTTCAACTAATAACTAAATTCAATAATCCCAATATTTCAATCCTCGAATCAATACTCTAATGATTATCTTGATAATTAATTATTCCCCAAATCCCAAAATATCAATATTCTGATAATTAATTCAATAAATCAATTATCCCATAATTCAATAATCCCTTAATTGATTAATTAACCAAATTAATTAATTCAATTTTGAAATTAAATTGATAAAAAACCTAGAAATTCTAAAGTTACATACATTTAATTGAAATCATGACCATGGTATTTGAATAATAGACCACCTAGCTCAATTTTTTGATGAACGATCGACCAACAAAAATCCCAAAAATTTAACTGGCACAACAATGTAGAATGAGATACAGATCTAAAACTCTCAATCAAGATCAAAAAAATCAAGATCCTTAAATTTTAGATATATATTAACAATCCTAGATCTAAATATAATAAAAATATGGGATAACTTCCCTTAAAGAGAGAATAATGAGATAAGAATGGGAAGATAACCGGGATAAGATCCTCTTACCATTTGGGGTGTAGATCTTCGATCTAGGATTTGAATTGTAAAAAATGAAGGTTATAAAGTCATGAAATACATATTTTAGGATATAAAATCATGAGGGTATAAGTTGGTTTTATTTTGGGTTAAATAGGGTGAGCTTCAGTGGTTTGGGGAATCTAAAATCTAATTTTCTGGTGAATTAAAAGTTTAGGCACAGTTAGCTGGGTAGGGGTGAACGGTTTTCTATAATTGTGCACCTTAACCGTGTTCTAGTTATAGGGGTGCAAAGTTTCTCCTTTTAGGGAATATGGGTTGGAAAACTATGCATTATCCATGAAAAAACACTCTATATAGGGTAGCATAGTTTTCTGGGCTAGGGCACACGGTTAGGGAAAACCATGTGCCACCCGTGCACTACCATATTTCTTTCAATTTTTCTTAATTTTTCACAAAAAAACACCCCAAATTAAATTCCATCTAAAAATTACTCAATAGAAGGAAAATTATTACTTGTAAACAATCCTAATACACCTCTAGAAAATGTTGGGATCTTACATCAAAATACCGATTCCTTTTAAAAACACATTTCCAAAACAAAAATTACACAGAATAAGGAAATGAGAGTTTTTATTTTAAGAAAACACGGAAGATTATAAATTATTCCAAATATTAAATTATGGTTATGGCAGCGGTAAAATTATTTCTCTCCATATAAGTTAAAATAGAACATTATTTTTGCCTTTTGTAGGAAAGTTAAAACATTCCATTAAAGCATTCCATTTAAAATCCTTTGAAACAAAGTAAAAATTGACATAAAATATAATTTAAAATTCATATATTTCCAAATAAATACATCCATAATTTTTTTTTTGAATATGTACATGAAATTAAAATAGTTTTAAGGGAAACACCAAAAGAGTATTTTTAAAAGAAACTCACTTACCTTGAGTCTGAATCATCGCGTACGCTCTTTATCTTCATGAATAATAAAATTTTGTTTATTATTTATTTGTTTAATAAACTTTTTCAAGTTTATTATTCCATTTAATATTATTTATTACCATTTTATATTCAACTACTCAATCATTTGAGTTTATGTCAGATGTTTTGATGATATTCAGATCATATGTCCAAAATGACTTTGGTGGGTTGACTATGATAAAATTTGTCATTATTCCATCATATCTAAAATAATATTCATGAAATAATTATCATTTTTATACATAAATTATACTTTAAAAACTATCCATGAAATATGGTTATAAAAAATGAACTATGTTACAATCATGGTGACGGTAGGTCGAACATACACATGAGTAACATTTATATTTTTCAATGATCATTATAGAAAGAATATAAGTATTATTATATATTCCTATAATAATAATTATATCAATAATAACATATATTTTCTTAAAATATACTTATATATAAATCATATGTGTGATGTGGTGATAAAAAAATGAATCACATCATTTTTTGGAGGTGGTAGTTCACACGTTTGGACGAACGACGTTTTTATTTTTTAGTGAATGAAAAGGAAATAAATTAAATTATATATTATCTTTTTAGAATGATAAAATTTTCATGAATATAATATATATAAATTAAATTAATAATTATAACAAATCATGAGATTTGGTGATGTAAAATGAATTACATCGGTTCGCAAGGCGATAGTCCATCATAAACAAGAACGATGATTTCATTTCCAATTTGATTGAGGAGGAGATGAATATATATTATTAAATTAAAATAATAAAATATCAGTATATTTAATATAATGTTTTTATTTTATAATGGTTTAATAATGTTTTAATGAGGTATAAGAATAAATAAAATAAAAACATTTGGTTAAGAACTATACCTCTTCTTCAAACAATCTCTTAAGGTTTACACAAAAAGCTTCCCTATGGTGGTTTTTTATCAGAAAAAGTATTATAAGAAATTTTTATGGATTTAAGGAGGCTATTTTTTCAGTTCTTGTCTGAAAAAAATTATTTTTAATTGTGAATAAAAGAGGAGAGCATATTTCATTTTGAAAGTGAGGGGAGGTGTGCTATTGGAATTACATAAAGTATTAAATTAATATAAATTAATTGTCTTGTAAAAATGGATCCTATTTGATTATTTAAAATATAAGATAAGTATGGGTTGAAATTATATCATCAAATAAAATTTGTATAAGTTTAGGTGATGGTTTCACCCTTATATTTTTATTTTAACCCCTTGTTAACCTTTTTTACTATTACCATGATAACAAAGTTTTTTACACTTTATGGGTCAATATAGTTACTATAAAAGGAAAAATGGACCATTTCTGATATTTTCAACCATATAATCATAAATTTTTTGAATATATTATTTTTAGGAATTTTAAATCATTTAATAAAATATCATTTATTATATTTATGTCATTTTGACACTATAAATTTAATTTGAATTTAAAAAAATCAATAAAAAGATTAAAATATAATATAAACCTTTAAAACACCCCAAATATGTTATAATTATCTAAAAAATTCGTGTGACATTATAACTTATTCAAATAATATTATCTTCAGAGTTTAAGATAATTTTATTGATTTTTTAACTAGTTACACAAGCATCGTGTTAGTGTTTCATAAGCATTTAAGGTAATTATTTCATTACTAAAAATTAGAAATAAATTAAAACTATGAAAATATAATAATATATATTTCAAAATAATATTTATAACTGAAAATATCCTCTGTTTATCCACATGTAAAAAAATTAGAGATTATAAAACAAAGAGAATGACATTTTTAACTTTTCGTTATATAAAATAATATAAAGGTCAAAACCATGGCCAAATGGAAAAAGGCCATATATTAGAATTTTCAATGTTTATATATGAGATATAATCACAAAATAAAATTAATCCAAGTTTTATGGTCATTTTGGAGTCCTTATTATATTATTTTTAAACTAAATTACCTGATTTACCCTTACCGAGGTGGCATAAATTTACTAAGGTTACTATTCAAAATAAACAAAAAATAAAATAAAATGGAACTATTTACCAAATTTGGAACTAATTATTCCAAATATGTAAACCATTTTTAAAATTTAATCCAAACAAGTGGAATAATTTAATTTAAAATTAAACCCACAAAACATGATTAAAATGATTTTTCAGAAAAATACCTTTTTAAGTATAACAATGTTTTTATGCCAAACTCAAGTGTGAAATTCATTATAAAGACCATAATTGGATTATTTTTAATAAAAATAAATAAATTTTAAAACTAATCCAAAATAAAAAATTTCTTTGTAAATAATTTGAAAGAAAATACAATTTTCAATAAAAATCAGTATTTTTCACTATTCACTGAAAAATCAAACTTTTCAAAAAAATCTAAAACAATTATTAAGATAATTTTGATATGATGATTTCAAAAATGAATTTAATTTTATCAAATAAATTTTAAAAATTTATATAAATTAATTATAATCGTTTATGATAAGAAGTAATAAAAATCATTTTTGAAGAAAACTTATTTTTGAAGCATAAAATGTCTTTAATAAAAGTTGAGTTCTTATTTAATAAGAATTAATAAAAAAATTATTTTTATTAGGAACTTTATATGTATTTAATAAATTATTTAATCATATTCATACCCACTCAATCAATAGCTAGGCTATATTGTTCATTTTTAAATAATAATATTTCATGGTTCATTTAAACTTAGTGTTGTGTATCCTATATTCTATAGAATATAGTCTTTTTTTAATCTTAGGATATTAAATTATCCCACATTTAAAAAATTTCATCCTTTAAATTTTATCTTTTTCATGGTAATCATGGGTTTGACATTTGAAAATTCCTTTTTGGAAATCCACATCCTAAAAATAGTTAATACAACATGAGTCACTCATAAAATTTATCTCTAATCAACATGAGTCACTCATAAAATCTTATACCCATATATACATATTCCCTTATCATATAATCGCCAAAACATGATAATCACATCCATATATAACCTATATCACTAAAAAGACACATTAAAATCATATATGCTTAAAAAATATAATTCATCCTTTATTCCTAAAATAAAATACCATAATATTATATTCACCTTAATCATAAAATGTTACCAAAATAGTAAAATTCTTACAAAATAACATTAATCACTTAATCACCAAATCACTTTTATACCCCATGATAATCTACATGATAAAATATATGATCCAAAAATAAACTTAATCATTACCTTTAGAATAATTTGGGTAGAAAATTAATTTTATAATAAACAGGTCATCATGTAGGCCAGTGGTAGGTGATGCACCATTGTTTCCCTTCGGTTGTGAGTTCAATCCACACATCCTTTCCGTACGTGTCAGGTTGTCACCCAACATGAGGGTTGTATATTTTCTAAAAGTATATTAATATAATTCAAATAAAATTCCCATAAATATGATGAACATCCTCAAAAATAACCTTAATCCTCTAAGATTATATAAACCCTAAGGTTTATCAATATATTTAATCTTCTGTACACAAAATGACAAGATAATTCTTCCACAAATAAATTTTTCACATGTTAAACTTAAGTGTTGCATATACCTCAAACATCTATTAAAACTCAATAAATGTCTCCCAAATTACTCTCATTACATAAAACATAAAAATAGTATTAATTATTTTAAACTTATGATCATCCTTAAATCTAAAACTACATCATGACTCTTGAATCCCTATATATAAACACCATAATCATTCAACATTATTCATAATCCATTAACCATGTTTCCCCATCTTATTCCTTAATATATCATTCCTACAAACAAAAATATGAATCATCTCCAAAGATTCAATAATATAATAATATAATCCAAGATATAATCGATACATTTCATATGTAATTTGTAGTTTCCTCATCTTTAATAATAATGGAATTAGGCATTGAAAAACAGTCATTTATACGGTCTTGTTGATCCCATTCTTGAGCTTTCCCCCAAGGAAATCAATTTTCATAATTCCCATACTCCCAAAATTTAAAACATTTAATTCATACTTTGGGAAGAAATTTATTCCTCTTTATCATGTCAACTAACCACTTCATTTTTCCTTAGAATATTATTGCTTTATACCTTCCTTTAAAACATACAAAACATCTTCTTGTTCTTTAAATACAATTTCCTAGGTTCTTATTCCTATATTATTGACACATAGTTCATTTAATATTTTTACCTTTATGACATATATTTCCTGAACTTCCATGGAGAATAATTTCACTCTTATTTGATTCATTTGTAAACTTACATAGTTTCAAGTTATTAATCATAACTCATGATAACTGGTTAAGAATAACCACAAGAGTTTTCATTATAGCTCCCATTTCATTTG
Organism: Viscum album; assembly: GCA_963277665.1. Classification (NCBI taxonomy): domain Eukaryota; kingdom Viridiplantae; phylum Streptophyta; class Magnoliopsida; order Santalales; family Viscaceae; genus Viscum; species Viscum album. Next base: position 846,058,050 of record OY728121.1, on the reverse strand, counting down.
ACTGCTCACCCAGAATACCACCAAATTTTCCTTCACATCCACTATTACTTTGGTGCCTCCTGGATCCATACATTTACTAAAACCAAAAATGTTACTGTTTGTATATCAATAAAATCATAATAAAGCATATTATGAGGAAGTTAAACACTAAGATATCCTTAACCAAGTTATCTTCAACTCTTTCAATTTATCCAAATAACTATAATTCTCCCTAACATACTAAGCATTGGGATCATAGATTAATTTTAACTTCTACTCAAATAACATCTTATCCTCTAAATTTATCTAAACCTTTCCTATGATATGAACCCAATATTAAATCATTCTGTAAATTTAATCTCTAGAAGAGAATTCATGTTACTTTATTTTGAGGATATTTTCCGGTTTAGAGTTTTAGATAATTAACTCAAAACTCATAAATAACAAAACCATGTTTTACAAAGTGGACACTTCTGATCAGTATTCATTTTTCCCACAATATAACACTTTTAAAAAGAAACATGTTTTCTTTTCATGATAAATTTTCATGACTTTAAAATTGATTTATTAGTTCTTACCCATCTTTAAAAACTATAAAAAACATTTTAAAACATGGGATGTCCATAAAAAAATATTACTTTGGGTAATAAAATGAAAAAAGAAACATGTTCGTCTATTTTAAAACCATGAGATAAAAATGGGATTTTTTTTCTTTATCATAATGAACCTTGAGCTTAAATAATCATTTGCATACAAATGAAAATATAATTTCTATCCAAAGTTTTTCATAAAATACTTTATAATAAAATATAATGGAAAAATCATAATCATGAGGGTTTCTTAGATAACATGAGAATCCATGAAAAACATTTTTCTTAAAAACATACATTTTTACTCCAAAAATGAATAATCATTCCTTTAAAAAAATGTTATTATCTTACCTATTTAAATCAAAAAAAATCCATAAATAACCCATTATAATGTATAGAAAAGTCATGTAGGTTCCTTGGGACATCATCTTTATGGAAACCTTACAAAACTAATACATAATGCAATAACTATGTGGTCGAATTCCAATATAATTACCCAATGCATTGGAGCACTATCTCGGCACACCCATTTTATAATATATATCTAGATTACCATTCATAATGAGCTATATCAGTCTCACCCATTATCATAATAAATTTATAATGATTCTATAATGAATAAAACCCTTTAAAAACTCTTTTAAATCTGTATGTAAAACACTTTTAGATATTGAAGCACCCTTTCCTTTTAAAACCCATTTTCAAAACATAAATTACCCATAATAAGGGAATGAGAGTTTTTATTTGAATAAAACATGTAAGATTATAAATGGATCCAAATATCAGATAATGGTTATGTTGTAGGAATTTTTTTTTGTCGCCGTATATGTTAAAATAGAATATTCCTTTTTTATTTTGTAAAGAAAGTCAAACAATTTAAAAAAAAGATCCCTTTTGAAAAAAAATTAAAGAAAGTAAAAATAGTGATAAAATTTCATTTATAATTTTTTATGTCTAAATAAATACATCCATAAAATAATTTAAATAATATTTATGTGGAAGAAAAATAGTTGGAAGTGAATTTTAAAAGAGTATTTTTAAAAGAAAGTCTCATACATTGAGTCTGACTCATCACATACATTCCTTATCTTCTAGAATAATAAAATTATGTTAATTATTTACTTTATTAATAAAAATTTTCAGGTTTTTTATTTCTATTCTATCTTATTTGTTACCATTTTATATTCAACTACATTATCATTTGAGTTTATGTTAGATGTTTTGATGATATTCATCTCATATATCCAAAATGACTTTGGTGGGTTGAATATGGTCAAATGGAAAATTATTCCACCATATCCAGGATAATAATAATTACATAATTATAATTTTTATACATAAATTATACTATTAAAACCAACCATGAAATATGTTTATGAAAAATTAAGTACATTACAATCATGAGGACGGTAGGTCGTACGTACACATGAGCAACGTTTCCATTTTTCAATTATCATTATAGAAAGAAGGTAAGTATTATTTTATATTTTTGTAATGATAATTATATTATTAATACTATATATTTTCTTTTCATACACTTATATATATCATATATGTTATGTGTTCATGAAAAATCAAATCACATCGTTTTGTGGAGGTGGTAGTCCACATGTATGCATGAACGGCGTTATTGTTTTTAGTGAATGGAAAGGTAAGAAATTAAATGATATATTATCTTTTATTAATGATAAATATATTATTAATATAATATATATACATTCAATCAATAATTAAAACTTTTCATGAGAGACAGTGATGAAAAAAATTACATCGGTTTTTGTGGTGGTAGTCCACCATATACATGAACGAGGGTTTCATTTCCCATTTTGTAGAAGAGGAAATGGATATAGGTTATGAATTTAACATAATAATATCTAAATATATATAATATAATTGTTTTATTATTTTATCATTGTTTAATAATATTTTATTGAGTTATAAAAAGAAATAAAATAAAAACACTTGGTTAAGAACTATACCTATTCTTGAGACAACCTCTTAAGGTTTACACTAAAATATTCCTTGTGATGGTTTTATGATCCAACAAAGGAATCTAAGATGTGGGGAATGATGTAAGTAAATTATTTTGGTAGGACTTTTCTGAACCAAAATTCTTTTGAAGTTTGAAAAAAGAGTACATGAGGTTCCCTTTTATAAGTGAGGGGAGGGGCACTCTTGGAATTAATTAAATAATTAAATTAATATAAATTTATTTTTCTTGTAAAAATGGATCCAAACTGATTTATTTAAAATATAGAGTGATTATGGGTCTAAATACACTAATAAAATAATATTTTTACAAGTTTAGATGACGTTGTCACCATATCTTTTTGTTTTAGCCCCATGTTAACCCTTTTTACAATTACCATGATAAAGATGTTTTTTACTTTTTAGGGGTCAATTTAGTTACTATAAAACGAAAAATGAACCATAAATGGACCATTGTTGATATTTTAAACCATATTCTATTCAATTTTATAAATATAACATTTCTATTAATTTTATATTATTTAATAAAATATTATTTATTAGAAATTATCATTAATGTCATTTTTGACACTATTTATTTAATTTGGAATTAAGAACATCAAAAAAAATATAGAAAAAGAATATAAACTTTTCACACACACCAAATATGTTATAATTATCTAAATAATTCCTAGTACACTATAACTCAGACAAATAATATTATTTTTAGAATTTTTAAAATCATTTTACTGATTTTTTTTACTGCTTGCACAAACACTACATCAGTATATTACTATGGATATTCAAATTTGATTATATATCATGTATAATTTTCTCATTTTAAAACAACTATATAATCATAAAATTTTTAATTTTCCTAAATATTCTGGAAAAATGGTTGAGAGGTAAGCATGAAATGGTTGACACACATACACATGAGGAATTAGTGGCATAATAGAGTCATAACTTATTTTACCTTAATTATTTTCATTAATATCACGATACCTAATTTAGATAAAATTTATGAGGTAATTAATTTAAAATTTACAGAGATTTACTTCCTCATGTCATTCTTATTTTTCTCATATTGTTATCATGGATTGTAAACTGCCAACATGTGTATCTTCTCATTATTTTTCTTGAATACATGACAGGTGAATTTTCCCATGAGGTTAAAAGGGTAAGTGTGAGGAAGTTTATAAGACACATTTTTATTAAATATTTTATCGATAATAATTGATATAATTTCCCAACATTGAGCTTTATTTTAATATTTAATGTAAAATTGCATTTGGACCTAGAATTTATAAATTCAATAAAAATTTTGTATCTTTCCCTACATGTTAACTCTAGTGATTTTATCATAAAAATTTATAATAATTTTAATGTAAACTTTATAAAATAATTGAATAATAATTTAGATATATTTTTCATTTGGACTATTCAAGATATATCCCTTGTTTGAAGGGTGAAAAGTTCCCAAGAAGATAAACCTAAAATGGACTTGATTGAATGGGATAAATATCACTAATTGGGATATAAAATTTTCATCTCTGCTTATAATGGGATAAAATTATTATAAATCATAAAAGAATAAATTTAATAATATTTATTTCCCGTAAGGGTTTCTAATTTGAGCGTTATGTTTGTCAAAAAGGCAATGCAAATAGGATAAATTATTTGAGGCATAAATTCAAAGGTACCCCTATTGAAATTTCAAACCTTTTCCCTAAACCACTCTATTTATTTACATTTTTCACACTGGTAATGGTGGTTCATGTATTTAAGATGGTGTACCCAAAGAGTGTGGTCTTTTTCCACTTATCTATTCATTTCTAATAAGGAATTCTTGAAGTAATAATCTCTTTTAATAAGTCTCTTATATTCTTATTTTACTTCTTATATCATTTTTTTTATGTTTATAATCGAATTTAATCATCAATAAAACTTATTTATTCTTCAATTTACCATATTTTTATTTTTTTGGTCAGAATATAGGTGTGTAAATTAGATTGTGTTTTACACTTTGAATCCTTTGTTGATGAAAATCATCTCCATGATAATAACTTTGCATATGGAAAATTAGTTTTTTTTATAGTTGATATAATCCCTCCTCCATTTAATTATTTTTTCTGAATCTATGGAGACACTATAATTCATAAATTATGATCAATTAATTGAGTTTTAATTTATATGGAACTCGATCAATATCAACATATACCTCAAGTCTGGTCATGTGTGAATCATTAAAGGAAAACTTTAATCACAAAATATTATCAAATTGAGATTTAATTTTAGGGTTTGAATCTAATCCCAAAACTAAAATAATTCTTATTTATTATGTGAAGATTATTCTCTAGTTTTCCACTAGCCATAATTTTTTTTGGGATCATAATAATTACAAGGTTCCACAATTGGATATCCTAAAGTTTTCTTAGGGTTCACTTCTTCCTATATTTGTGGCCTTATTAATTTCTATAGGATTTGAGGATTTAAAATATTATAGAATCATAATTAAATAGATTTAAACAAAAGGTAAATTGAGGAAATAATATTGAATTGGTATATTAGATTGATGATGTCATGTCATATTGGTGTTTTAAAAGAAATTTTTTTCTTATGGCCTTATTTTATTTTGAAATTACTCAACAAATCCATAATTTTTAATCCCCTATTTCATTTATTTGCATTTATTCTTCAAAAATATTAAGGGGTGTTTAATTCACTAACTCCTTATGAGAATAACCTAGGTCATCCCTATGATTTATTTAGTAAAAAATCATAAATATTTTGATAGAGAACATGAAAATTATCAATATGTCTCTCCACCAACCACCTAGTGGCAGTCTAGTGTGTTTATCCCCACTAGATTGATCACTATGTATGCAATGGGAATTTATCAGGTACTTGGTTTCTACCTGCATCTACCATTATAAAACTTAGCATCTAAAAATAACAAAACATCAAATTTAGGTTATCTCATCATCTATCCATATCCAAAATACTCACTTTTAACTTCTTATAGACACCAAAAAATGATCACTCTCACAATCAAAATTCAAAAATTATAACCAATCTAAATATTCACCATTAAATTCATAAATAAAATTTAAAATTATATCATTATTAATTAACTATAATTACGGGTCTCTATAAGACCCCAAAAAAACATTTTCATCCCTAAAAATAACAAAGTAAACACTAAATCAAATTTTACTATCCCTACTAACCATTTGTAAGAACCCAGTTCTTATTCTTAATGTATGGGTTTCTTCCTTTTCGTTTTCCTTAAGTGTTTTTGAGAAAATAAGGAAAATGGGGGAAAATCCCAAATTTTTTGGGTACACTCCATGTAATTTTCCACACATCGTGTATTTTGGCCGTGTGGGATGAGTACACAGGGCGTGTAGGCCTGTCAGTGATGAAGGTTGTAAAAACTGACTACACGCTATGTACTTAGTATATACACGTCGTGTAATCAGTCGGTAGGTGAATAGTAAGGAAGTGGAAGTAGCCTCTAGTGGAGAGATAGTACACGCCGTCTATTCAGAAATACACGTCGTGTAATCATGTCGACGGATGAATAGGGTGGCAGTGAAAAGTATCATCCAGAGGAACAATTAAAAAATTAAAAATATATGCTATGTACTTGAGATTACACACCGTGTAGTTTGTTTTTTAACTTAAAATGGGCAGTAGCCTCCTCATTTGGCATAGGAGGTTGTCGCCGCGTTTTGAGTACTGTGAGAGAAGGATGGAGCTTGGAGGAGCTCCCGACCACACATCGGAACTCAGATCCCTTCGATGACGGTCTCGATTGAACCACGTGGGTGAGTTCTTCACTCTTCTTGAACCCTTCCTTCCAATTCTTTCCTGAGGGGAAGTTATTTGGGTTTGAACATGTTTCCGTTTATCCCGAATCTATGTCATTCTCAAATGTTTTAGAAGGCGTCGTTTTCATATATCAATTAGTAGAGATCAAGGTAGGTGGTCTTGTGTTTTATTACAACTATCGAGTAGAATTTTTGTACCTTTGTGCCACGCGCCCATGTTAGGGGTGTTGTATAGCTGATGATTTTTTTGTTTAGATACATAGAATTGCTTAAGTAGTCTAATGATTAAATGTGAACTAATTTTTGGGATCATTTCTTGGATCTAGGGCCACCATGTTGGTGTGTTCCCCCTGTTTAGCCATTTGGTCAGGATACCCAAGGGTATACCATATCTATAAAATGTTTTAAGTTTTCTTGAGAGGAACTTATATGAATTGCTTGTTGTGCATTGGGCTCGGCCCGGTTACCTGTTTAGCCTAAGGGAAGTGTTTTTTTAACCTGAGGGAAACGTTTTATATGTCTGAGGACAGTACTTCCGTGCCAGAGGGAAATACCTCGTGCTTGAGGGAAATATTCATTATGTTTGTGAGAAGTCACCTGCGGGTTTCTATTCTGATTACATGAGGGTAAGGATTTGCAGGTCTACGGACAACGTTTACTTTGTATATTTACTGTGGTGATTTATTTTTTTGTACCTACCAAGCTAAAGCACAAGATTGGAATTAATAAATTATTAATAAAGTATCAATGTAACTGGTAGAGATAGTTACTTTTGAGTACTGCCTAGTTTACTGCATTTTATTATTGCACATTGTTGTTTCACATTTTCACTGACAGTTGGGCACGGGCCTTTGGTGGTTGCCTACTGGGATTTATCTATCACATCCTATTTGGGTCATGTCTTGGGACCAAACATATTATATTTTTGTAGGTGTGGATAAAGTAAATATTCCCTATACAGGTACTTGATTGTTGTAGAGGAGTATGAGAGCATGGGACCGATCTTACGCTTGCGATGCTGATGAGATCTTGCTGCACTGTTTTGTTTTACTTTGTTGTACTTGTACTTTGTACTAGATTATTCTATATTGTAGTGTATCCTATTTTAGCTTCTTTCCTAGACTTAGAGACATAATGCATCATCATATATATATGAATGTTGGTTATCTTTTTCTACAGTACCATTGTCCTTTTAGCTTGGTATTTATTATTGCTTCCGCTTTTTTATGTTTTTATCTATTTCTGCTATGATACACTTTGACAAATGAGGTAATAGTTTCCCCACTATCAGACCTAGGCCCTCACTGCTAGTCGGTAGCCTCTGGTGTTTGGGGAAATGCGCTTGAGGTCATGTGACCGATCAGGTTCGGGGCACCTGTTGAGTGGTACCCGGATCTGAGACGTTACACCATCAATTAATAGTTAATATACTAAAATCATATCCCAATATTCTCACCACACTTTTGGTGATCAAATGCAAAAAATACATCACACTTATCTCCTATATAAAATATTACAATCAAAAACTACAAATTCACAAAAATACTCCCCCATATAAATTTTATAGTATAAGAATTACTTAAATTTTACCAGTTTTTCATACCAAAATATTTTCAAACATGCTATATTCACTTTAATTATTTAATCAAAACAATTCAAACATAATCATACGAAACCAAATAAATAATTATCTCACACATAATTAACCATTATTTTAAAATTGCATCCTATTATTAGTTTTTAAACCTTCTTATTTAAAATTTAAACTTCAATTTTAAATCCCAATTTAGAAAACCAAATTTATCTGTTTGATTTTCAAGAAACCGTAATTTTTATAAAAATAAATTAAATTTAAAAATATATTTCATTTTATAAACATTATTATAAAATAATTTTTCTAATTTTGAAACATCAAAACATCATTACTCATTTCTAATGTTTCTAGATACCACTAGTAGTACATGAAATAAAAAACATTTAATATATCAAAAGTAATTAAACTACCATCTATCTAAATTATATTAATTAATTAACCCCTAATAAAGTATTCAAAAATCACTAATTAATTTATTAATTTTTTTTAATTAATGTATATCATTAATTATCATGTCCCGGATTTCTAATATGTGAACTCCCTGGGCCCACTTCTACTCGACCAGAGGCTAGCGACTAGTGCTTAGGTATCAACATTATCAAGAAAGGTATTTCCTCTAATAAACCTTTCATCTATTATCATATGTCCATAACCCCCATAACATTCATGAAATATAAACTGAACAATAAAAACCAATGCATATATATATAACAAAACCTCCTAGATATAAAGTTAAATAATACAAATGTGATCACTAGGTAAAATCATCACATCCCAAATAGAGACTATCCTAAATACTAATGACATGAGAATTAAAATCATCTTGATCATCTCTAATCCACCAGATATCCAATTCAAATATCATCCATCACTAGGATCCCTGGTCATATATCTTATAAACCTTCTAATTTTCATAGACTCGATGTGTACAATGTGCAAGTGCACATGCATGGGTGAGTATAATAACACCTATTATAGTTACCTTAAGAAGTATTCCAACCCCATAAAAATCATGTATCTATGTGTTTAAATAGTAAATAAAGTGTAGATAATATGATATCACCCAACATCATCAATGGGCATAACCATGACCCATCTTAATCAATCAACCCAAGCACACTTGATAACTCTCTCCAAATTGAAATGTTTCTTCAAAAATAAAAAACAATCATTCCCTGAAACCCACCAAAGATTCCTCACCATATAATTCACCCTAGATGCACTACTCATGAGATAGTGGTGGAAATACAAACCTCCATCTATATTAGTAGAACTGAAGGAAATACACACCTCTAACTATTTCAGTAATACAGGAGGAAATACACATCTCTAGTGGTGGAAATACACATCTCCATAGCTAGAATCATATACATGTATAGAAACCAGAGGAAATACACATCCCTTGATCTAAAATTTTATATTGGTATGCTAGAGGAAATACACAACTCTAGGGATGTCATTTAATAATTGGTGCTCTAAATCCCAAAGTAGTGATTGAGGATAAGAGATGTTATCTGGTGTGTCATAATCCACCTCAACATGAGAGTTTTAGGTGAGGAAGAGTGTTAACACTCCATTGAATTACCATCCATCATATTCATATATCAGGGATATTGGATAAATTTCCCACCTCTTCCTATCCTTCCCATTGTGTCCACATATCTAGGATATTAGAGGTATTACCCATCAATATCTTTCCTAAATCAATTTTTTATAGGAATTTATCATCCCCAAATATTTATTAGAAATATCATATCAATCTCATCCTAGAGTAGTGGGTGATTGATGGAAGATACATGAAATTCATCATCAATCTATACCCATATCATTGGGTGAGACAAGGTATAGTAAAGTTTATCCAACTCTAACCCTAGATAAAGTTTGAGTGTAAAGAATATCCACTACTATATCATGTCTCCATTAATATCCACTCATCAAAAGTTGTAACACGTCTCATTGTGATGAATGCACAAAACAATCATTTTCCTCAAAATCATGAATCCTCTTATCTCTCTTCCAATAATATTTTATATAAATTTAGAGTTTTTTCATCATCCCCATAAAAATCCCACCAACCAATATCATAGAAATATACTGATAATTCAATTACAGTTGAATGTTAGTTATTAATTATCCTTATAATCACACAATACTTCAATTGATATTACTTTCTACTAGATCATATCTTAATTCCACGACATACCCACTAGGATTCCACATAAACATCTTGATACATTTTATTGATAATAATACAATAAAAATAAAGGGGTTTATTGAATTATTCAACTGATCACATCAGAACTAGGTCGATACCACTTTCTTCACATAGAGTTCCAGCTACACCATCCTATGTAACTAGATTTTCTATAATGTATTATCTAACCATCCTCATATATTAATGAATATATATCATAAATATTCTACAACCATAGTTTTTAAGGTTTATGTTTCCATTCATTATTAAATTTCATTGATTTTAAGTCATTCATTATGTATTCTCCAAATCATTTTAAATTATGAAACATCTTATGAGGGGAACCCCATCTATAGTGTTATATCATTATTTCATTCTCATTGTTGACTTGTCCCATTAATCATTTCCATAACCCTTTATATCACAATATGTTTATCTACATTTAAGGTTGAAATAATTATCTTTTATCTTCACAATCACATATAATCACTTTTTTTACTTCATTACTATATTCTCATTAAGTTTTATCATATATGATTACCATATAGAATTCATTAATTAATAATTAATTCATAATCCCCATAAAAATTACCAACATATTGAAGAGATGAATTTATTAAGTTATATGATTATCTTTCCTTTACATAACCTCTGGTAACATCATTGAGCATCCAATATGGACCATTTACCGCCTCCCATCGTTGAGGAACATATCTAAGTAAATAGTTCAGGTTCCTTTTTCAAGTTTCAAAATATTTTCTTTAAATAATATTATTTCAAGAAAAAATAATATATTATGTTATAATCTTTAAAAACTATGATATTATAGTTTAATAATCCACTGAACATAGTGTTGACAATAAGAATCATTCACCACCTCTTGTGGTTAATAACCCTATCCATTATGGTAATTCAAGATCTTTATCTCTGCCACATCAATATTCCTTAAAATGTTATTATTATTCCATAATAATAATATTTAAATGATCCTTAAGGAAAAAAATAACATCCTGGTATAGTATTAAAAATTTTAGAAAGTCTTTTCCACTTACCAAACTCATATTCGGTTTTAAATTGCAATACTTCATGCTAATTATTTACGTAAATAATTTACAATTGTTATTATTAAATTTTTATAATTTTCTTAACCATGTGGTCATAATTAAATTAAATCACTCATAAAATGGTCTAAAAATGTGTTAAAAATGGTTCCAATGTCTCTAGGATGTTGATATAGGTCCAATACAATTTTTATTGTCAAATTTGAGTGTAAAATATTTCCTCATATACCTCATTTACTTCAATCTAATTAGGGCCACACACCACCGAGAATTCCTATATCCTCAACACCCTCAGGTTACTTCTTATATATTGGATCAGCACACATCCATGATTAGAGTTCTATGGGTGATCAATGCCATGCATAATCCATATCCATTCAGTTAATTTGATTAAACAAACCCTGATCAGGCCACATAAACCCTCTAAACCATGACCTATCCTAGTTCTCGTAACTGTCCAATCATCTAATGGAATGGCCATAGTTATTCCCAACAATGTAGACCTGGGTTTCCATCCTCGGTCTATGGAACACCTAGATTGTTATCTGATCTGAATGATTGGATGGATGGAATCCCCACAAACTATATTTCATATCACATAATAGGGGATAAATGGTACAATGTGTTACATATAATTAATAATATAACATTATATGCCTTCCTATCACTCAATTCATTGAAATCCCATCGGAATCACTTCAACACTACCAACCCTAAAGGTTGACCAGGGTCAACTACCTAAAAATGCACAAAATTTCATACACAGGTAACATTGAACCACAAGATTGTAGATCTAGCCTTGATTTTTCATGATTTGGTTTCTAAATCACTTAAAACATATATTAATGTTTAAGAAAACAAAAAATATTCTCTATAATATATCTCACTCTATTAGTCTGATTAGAGTGATTATAAATTAGTTAGATTAATCTTAAAATGAAAATAACAATGAAGTATCATTGGTTTAGTGATTGATTCAAAAAAATGATATAAAATTATTTATGATTATGCACTTAGAACTTCTCTATTCAAAATTATAAAATTATTTTTTCATATTATGAATATTAAAAAATCAATGGATTCAAATTGAAAAAATGTTCAACATACATAAATTTCATGCCAGGATTCAATATATAATGATAGAAACTAAAAGTGAGAAGTTCTAGCTAAAATATACATACCTGAATAAACAAAACTACAACTAATTTTTATGCTCCAAAAATCCTCCGAACAAGCTCGCTTTCATTCGGGTGATCCATATGATTTCTCTACCAAAAATCACATCTCTCTCCAATATTTCCTCTACAATGATATTAAGGAAGGTTATGGCGAGTTTAAAAGAAAAATAATTGATCTATAAAATAAGTAATATTTCATTAAAAAATCCATTCACCTTCAATGCACACAAATTTAACTATTCCCAATAATTATACAACTCCTACCCTAGGATATACACCCTTTTTTGAACTCAACAATTTATCCTAATTATCTATCCTACATATCCTTAATGGTTAATTTACTATTTCAACATTTTTAATCAAAAAATAATTTTTTCATTAAAAATCACATTTTTAGGTTAGTAAAATACATTAAGGATCATCATCTAATTCCAACAAGATCTAATCAACCAACAGAAACTATGATGATTCTCTTGTTCTAATCACATGAAAATGAGTGAAAACCTAGTTTATTTCATTCACAAATAATATAGGCTTACAACATAATTAGGTTGATTAAGACTATTTATGGGTCACTTATCTTTTACAAACCATTACATCTCTAATTTATAAAATCCTAGAAAACTAAAATATCACTCTAATATTGCATTGTAATAACCTAACCAAGTTCTTATATTAAACTAGACCAAACAACAAAATACCCCGAACATACTCCATGATCACCATAGATTAGAGCCTTGTGTTGAGGATTCTAGTTAATAGACAGGGAATGATTGACCCCCTTATAAAAATAATATGGGTCAATGAATGATTCCAATAATAATATATAATGACTCATTCATAGATCGAAAATTACCAAAATATAGAAAAATGTACAACATAGGAAATAAAACTTCCATATATGTATGAAAATGAAAAAATACCATTTATATGTATGAAAATAGTACACTAAAATATTTCATGCTTAAAATCATATAAAATATCCATAGAAAAAATACACTAATGCGCAAACTCTAAAATAATAAAACTAAACAGGCTTAGAAATGTTCAAAATACTCCACTTTCTAGTGTTTTCCTCCCTAGGCATATCACGCAGTTGAGACCTAACCAATTAATGTGTCACAAACAACTATCTAATCCATAAATAATTGATGTTTTCAACAGACTTTGTGGTTTTGTTGTATCTACTTTCAATAAGTATCAAATACATTAAGGGAAGATTCATGATTTTAATATGTTGATGTAGAGTTTATTAGATGTAGTTTGAAGTTCCCAAGTAATTTGGAGAACTTATTAGAGGTGATTAAAAAAGAAAAAGATCCATTCTCTTGTTAATATATCAATATTGAAGTGAGGAAATTTATATTATATATATATTTATTGGATAAGGTTGAATTAGTTTAAAATGATAAAAAGATGTTTCTAGGAAAGGAACTATTTTTTTTTAATGAATTGAATGTATTATTTGAGGATTGATATTTTTTCTTAAGTCTTAGAAATTGGAACTTCAAGATCTATTCCATTATTTTTTAAAATTTTAACATGATGAAGTTACTAACAAGCATTATTTTGAATGAAGAGTTATAGAGAATAATAGAATGGATGATAATCTAGAAAGGATGGATATTTTCTTAGTATTTTTCTAAGGAAGAAATAGACTTAGAAAAAAATTAGTCAAGTCTCTAAGACATCACCTTACCCAAGAATTAAGGGATCATGAAGAAACCTAACCATGATCAAAGTTCATTAACTAGCTGAGACAAGCATGTGTAAAGAAGATAATTCATAGCCTGCATGGGTTGATATAGATTTGAGTGTGTGAGTGGAGTAGTAAAGAGGGTGAAGTATTCTTGGCCTCCAACACATGAAATTTGGAATGATGGGCCATGTGTGAGAATCAACTCCAAAAAAAACTTAATTTACAGTTGAAGGAAGAATACTTGTATATAAAGAAGTTCCATCCTAAAGTAAACATCAATGTGGGATCATGAAAAACATGCATACTATTCACATTTTTAAAAAAGTTCTTATGGTATTGGGATCAAATATTTCTCATGTAATCTATATTTCTAAAACATTAGTAATACATTCCATGCATGCATTTCACAATCCATGTTATTACATTCATAAAGTTTAATAACTAAATATTTTACACTTGATTTCATCTAATAATTCTTTGAGGACCATATATACTTCATGCATGTAAAATGGTGAATTTCCAAATATTTTTAGAAGATCATTCTTACAGCCATGATCATCAGAAAAATGAATAATGAAGATAGTTGATTGAGAAGATTAATTTAGATAAAATATGATGATGCACTATCAAGTTTTGAATATCAAAATACCATGATGATCATGTGGGTTTTTCTTAGTTCAAGAAAAAAAGAATTATATGATAATGAAATGTGTCGGATGATTTGTGATGATGATTAACAGTACTCGAGTAAAAAAACTATCAGAAGTGAAGAATGCAGTGAATAGGAATCTCATACTGATGATCAATATATTTTGAATATCAAAGGCATGAATTCATATGATCATCTCATGGGTTTGGGCTCCAACTTAATTATTTTGAGATCATAATCCATTTTCATCATAGAACATTGAGTATAATCCCATGAATTCTATTTATAATCCTTTTAGAATACTTATGATATCTAACATGATGATGATTTTTTATTGTTATTAAATTAAATTATAACAATTCCATGGATTCTACTATGATTTAGGAAAGTGAAGAAGAGAGAGGATCCATAAATTATGAAATTTAAAAATATCATAGTGAAGGAAAGAAAAGAATAAATCAAATATATAGCCACATTAAAATGAAATTTAAATAAAGAATAAAGATGATAAGTTTAATGTCTGATATTTCATGAATTATTGAAGTACTAAGAATTATTATAGAAACTTAATTCTAAAACTACAAGAAATAAAAAAGGAAACACATGTGATGCATAATATTTAAGAAGTTAAGGTTTAAAAAAATATTTAAAGAAGACTCATGTGTGATATTTATGAAATAAGTACAATGATGTTATTCCAATATATAAAAATGTTCTATAGGTAAAATGAAGTTATAAGAATGAGATCTGATATAAAACCCATTAAAGACTCATGGTATCAAAGCGAGAGAAGAAAAACTAGTTTTCATTCCTTACACACTAAATAAGAATAAGGGTAAAGAGAGATGAATCTAGACATGTTCAAAAATCTATCATGTTTAAGATGATGTTTTGTGATGTTTTGGCATTGAATCAAGATATATTTTTGCATGCTAAAGACAAATAAGTGGAAGATAGGAGACAATATATCGATTTTACTTACTATAAATCACATCCAATTAAAATATAATGAGTGATCCTTCCTATTTCATCCATATAGTGTATGAATCTAAAGATTTTTTTGAGGTAGCCCTTTTAAATGTTGTTAGATTTAGACATCCATATGATTGTTGTGAAGAAGACACCCATTTTATTTTGATATATTGAGGAAGATATTTGAATTACTCTATCCATGGTAGACACAAATCAATTCACTTCATAGTCTAATTCAAGTTTCTTCAAGCCTACTCTTGTATTTGGAGAAGAAAGTAGTTGCTTCTATGGAACTGGTTGGTTCTAGTGTTGTACGAGTCCAATGGTCATACCATTTAATGATCTTATTTTGATAATAAATAAGATTTTGTGCATGTGGTATAATAACCACGTGTCCTTAGGGACATAAGTAGGTGAACCTAATTAACCAAAACTGGTGTTACATAGTGTGTTTTACATTTAGTCCTTTGTGCATTCCAACCAATAAAAAATAGGGTGAAGTAGAAGTGAGAGATTAACTCACTATATAAGTGAGGAGGTGAATTGGGGATAATGTTTTAATTGGTAAAAATTCATTCCATGATAATTAACCCCCCCCCCCCCCCAGTGTGGGAATATCCTAAAGTTATCCAAAAAATTGGAATTAGAGAAGGATACATCACTATTGGATTCTTATATTAAAGTATGATTTTTTATCAACAAAAGGATAAATGAAGTAAAATTTTAGAGGAGTCATATCAAAAAACTCCCATATCTTCCAAAACTCATAAAGATATATGGGAGAATGAGTTGAGAAGGAAAAAAGGAAGATTTATCTCTTAAGAAAAGAAGAATAAAAACCAACTTCAACATGCTACTATCAAGATGATATTCGACTAAGCATCATGATTGAATAATTTGTTGAGAATTATAGTGAAATTATGTTAGATAAGGATTCTACATCAATATCATCATATTTCTTACATGAATATGAGGTAATTATAAATTATATCATTATAGTTCCTCTAATA
Source organism: Viscum album (assembly GCA_963277665.1). Lineage (NCBI taxonomy): Eukaryota > Viridiplantae > Streptophyta > Magnoliopsida > Santalales > Viscaceae > Viscum > Viscum album. The sequence continues at coordinate 846,041,323 of OY728121.1, read as the reverse complement.
AATCAAGCATATGAGTAAAGGATCATATTTTCAAACATATATTTGATAAGGCATATATTGATTCGTGTGCTTTGAAAAAATCATGCGAGGGTTTCCTAAAGTTGTTTTTGCTTTTATTTTTGGATCCCTTAAAGAAATACAGGAGGAATTAAATCACCATGAAAATGAATCAAAGATTGTGAAGAATCCCTTGGATAAAAATGAGCCTGAATACGAAAAAATTACTCATCAAATAGTGGTCAAAAGAATAAGGAATTTTGATCTTAGAGTAAAATTATTGGGAATCAAGTTGTATTTTATAAAACCAAACTACGAGAAAGAAAAAACTATGAAAATACTACAAGAGTACCATGAACTGGAAGAACAAAAAATATCAATCATTAATTTCAAACGTTCTAAATTGTAAGTCAAGGAAAACAATGTAAAGATCCGACCCTAGTTTCCTAAAGCTGGTTCCTTATTTCATTACATTGGCATGATTACAAAAAAGTCACATACTAAAGGAATAAATAGTTTAGTAGTTTTGGGGAACTAGATACATACATAAGTTAAATAATAAAACTTTTATGAAATAATATATATATATATATATATATATATATATATTCCATTAGAAAAATCCATGAATCTTAGATTATCCCTGCAATTCATTTATAATTTACTTCTTCATATCCTGGGAAAATAAAACATAAGAAAGGGGTGAGCTAAGATTCTCAGTAAGGGTAATAAATAAAGTAGAAGATATTATAAACATTAATATTGGGCATGGTGAATAACTAAAAACACATGCCTTTAAAAAATATACTTTAACACAATATGGCAAGAATAAGTGATAAATAAATAATTCCACAATAAAAAAAACATGGGTATTCTAATAGTTGAATAACCACATGAACTATCAATTACTAGCTTCATAATGAGGGAATTAATAATTTCATACATCATAACTATATCATCAAGGCCTCATGCCAAGACCATAAATAACCATATTGTCAAAGCATTGTGCCAAGAATCTAGTTTGTCTCATGAGACCTACCGATGCATCGATGGGATATTGAGGGCCCCTCCCTTCATGTAATAAGTCCAATTAATTACTCATATTAATGGGGATAAAAATAAAAAACATATACATTCATATTAAAACTAACATATGAAATGTAAATAACTTTCTCCAATCATTAAATATGAACACTAACCATTTAGAGTAATATGGTGAATGGTATCAAGATAGAACATCCATAATAAAAATAATAATAAACCATTAAATAAAATATGGTAGATGATATCATAATATATTAATCTCAAATGAACATAATAATCAACAAGAGTGTTGAAATAGATGAAAATACTTGTATAAAATCATCGAGTAATTCTTGAGATAATTACTCTTTTACATTGAAAAGAAGTGTTCTTTTAGAAAAATATTTTTATAAAAATAGAAGTGAATTAAGGAATTTTTTTCATAATAAAATGATTGATTTTATGAAAATAATGGTTTCTAAAAAAATATTATAGGGTGCCCTTGAAAATTGGTAAGAATTCGAGAAATTCCCTTGAATCAAGCTTGTATTTTGGAAAGAATTTTTGAAAGATCCTTTTAAAACATGTATCTCTCCATAAAATAAAGAATTATTATAGTTGGTACACATATATAGAACATTGAAAAAGAATTTATGAAGATTATATAAGAATAAATAATAATTTAATTGGGATTAATAGAGACAAAGAGTAACATGAATAAAAATAGAGGTTCGGGTAGAAAACCCTTACCATATGTCTGAATATGTTCCGATTTTGAACATAAGATCTTGAAATAGAAAATTAGAATTATTAATAACTTAATTAATAACCTAATAGACATGTATTTAGTTTATCATAATTTTATTAACTACATTTATGTCCTTATTGATAGGTTATAAGATTGAATTATGTCGTTCTTGAGTGTTTGTTTCCTTGGTTTTCACAATCGGTATACTTGTATATGAGTATGGATGTTCATGTGGAATGGATATAATTCTATAGAATTGAATTTATATACTATTTATTAACTTACAGAGATGATAATTTTATATATATCATTTGGTTAAATGGTATTTGGACGAATCATTAGATGAAATATTAATGACAATCACTTAGATTATTTTGGCAGTATTTTGATTATTACGAACTAGTTTTGTCGTATAAATTAATATTACATACATATACTGGTTCTTGAATATTAAATAGGTTATAATAAATGTAATGACCCGAAATTTTGAATAAATCTTGTTTCCTAATTTTATGTGTTATTTTATTTTATTTTTATACTCAACAAAACTGTTTCATTTGATAACATGTGTATAATTAAAATGAGACCGTTGGGTTTTGACTGTTATATGACCATTGGTCAATATGACCATTGGAAACTAAACATTTTAATTATTGTCTCTAAATACAAGTAATCTTGGTTAATTAATATAGAAAGAATATTCGATGGCCTCACCCAGTAGTCTTGGACCGATCGAAGCCCATCTAACAGAACTTGGGAAGAAGGTAGCACCACTGGGCTTTGCTCTGGACCAAACACAAGATGAAATTCATCGTGTGAAGCTATAACATAATTCCCTTTGCGATAAGTTCAAACTGATAGAAATTATTACTTGTGCGGTTTTGGCTAAGCCTCCCTCGGATTCTCTCACCTTAGCAAACCTTAAACTTAGGTCCTATGTTGGTGTGATAAGGGGCTATGTAAGGAGACCGTAACTGCCTTGTGTAATCCTTTGTTTTAAATAAAAATTGAGATTTATTCTTATGAGGATGTTTATTACTTTTCAAATGTCCGGATAAATATAGTATGCATATTTTTGGTGAATTTTAGGGAAAGGATATTTTAAAAAATGTTTGTGTAAACCTTAAATAATTAAAAATGTGTAATGATTTTCATAAAATGGTCTTCTACAATTATGTTCACTACGAAATTTAGAGTCTAATAAGATCAACTTAATTTGTGATAAATAGTAAATTATGAATAGTGATTTTATGCTTAGGATTATTAAAGTGACCAAATGGATTTGTAATCTCACTTAAAGAAAGTATTAAAATAATCTAGGCACCTTGAATAAGTAATGTGATTCAATAAAATGGTTAAATAACGGTTTCATAAATTATTATTTAAGTATTATTTTTTTGGGTGAATAGTGTTTTTTAATTAAAAATTAAATTAAAAATATTTATAAAATTATTTTTATAAAATGAATTTCATTTTTGAACTCAGAGCATCGATATTATGTTAAGTTAATTTTTGGGGTTTTTTCTGAAAAAAATGAATTTTTAGTGAATAGTGTATTTATTTAAAAATAAAATTAAAAATATTTAGAAAATTATTTTTATAAAATGGAGTTCATTTTTGAAATCAGAGCATTGATATTTGGTTAATGTGAAATTTTGGGATTTTTCTGAGAAAGTTGAATTTTCAGTGAATAGTAAAAATACAGTTTTAGGGTTTCGATATGTTTAATGACATCATAACTGTGTCATGATGATTCCATGAGATATTTTAAGGTATGGTCGACTAAAGTGGGTGAATTATTGTTTGAGGTGTCCCAAGTGGCCAATACCATGGGAAAATACCATGGGCAAGCCCATGGTTTTTCCAAAACCACTAATGAGGTGTCCCATGGCCATTAATGCCTTGTCCCCTCACTTTCCCTATAAATACCAAGCCCTCCTCTCATCCATTAGACTCCAAAACCATCCTCAACGAATTTATGGTCTCCTTACCTCCCAAGTAGTCCTCCCAAGGTGCCCCCAAGCCATCAAGATCCAAACCTTTGAGTTTTAAGAGTTACGTTTTAAGGTAAGGGATCTGACCCCTCTCTTTCTTTTCAAGTGATTTCTTTTATGTCATTTCTTTTATGCTCCATGTTCTTATGTTGGAGGATGTTCTTTTATATTCATAATTATTTCCTTTTTATGTTCATATGATTAGATACCCCCTCTTACTCTGATCATTTCATTTTATGAAAGTTTAAGTGCCACCGTTAGGCTGCCGAAATTTTTGTAACAGATTATTTCACCCTTCTCATTTTCATGTTCTATTTTCTTGTAAAGTCTTTCAAGTTCCTTTTTATTATGTTGGGTTATGATCTATATATCTATAATACTGATCTTTTATTATAATATTATGAGAGACCCCATTTTATCTCTTCAATTCAGTATTTTGAAGTTTTAAGTGGCGTCGTTAGGCTGCCGAATTTTTAAGAGATTCTTTCACCCTTCTCGTTTTCAAGATCTATTTTCATGTCAAGTATTTCAAGTTAATTTTTATTATGTTGGGGAATGATATCAATATATTTCATACTTATATTTTATGATCATATGATGAGAGACCCCATTTGATCTCTTCAATTCAGTATTTTGATGTTTTAAGTGGCGTCGTTAGGCTGCTGAATTTTTAAGGGATTCTTTCACCCTTCTCATTTTCAAGATCTATTTTCATGTCAAGTCTTTCAAGTTCCATTTTATTATGTTGGGGTATGATCTATATATCTATCATATTTAAATCTTATTTTCATATGATGAGATACCCTATTTGTTCTTGTCAATTCATTTTTGGTTGAAGTTTAAGTGACATCGTTAGGCTGCGTGATTTTCATAAGAGAAATCTAATTTTTTTCTTCCTTCCATATTTTTCATTTCAAATGGTATGTCCTTAAAATTTCATTAACATGTTCATATATCCTTCATATTCTGTCCCTATACTGTTTTATGGGTCATTTATGATTTTTTGACCCATGTCCCCTCTCTTTTCAATGTTTTTTAAAACCCTGAAACATAGTCGTTATGCTGCAGAATTTCCGTCTCAAAATGTCGCTCTCTTTTTCTAAAGTTATTTTATTTTATTAAGTGAATACTCAAATCTATATATTCTATAGGTGTATTCACATATATACCAAGTTTTTATATTTTAAATACTGGTATTTACATACATGAGACCCGCTCTCCCCTTCCGTGGGTTTAAAGTGACGTAAAGATCATGTCTTTAAAGCAGTTTTTAAAATGTTATGATTATGAAATGAAACCCATTTATTTTATGATATATCGGTTATTTATGAAATTTTTTATGTGATATATTTGTCTCACATGATAATAAAGACAAATTAAGGGTGCACCCTGATAGCGCTCCAATGCATTGGGTAATGATGTAACCACTAGAGATTATAATTTTCACGATATCTTGGTGAATAAACTTGGTAATTTTAAAATGACACCTTGGGGATGGACCTTGGTGATATGTTCATGATTGTATATGTTAAATGATGTACCCACATCTTTAAGTTATGAAAATTTTTATTTTTATTATGATATATCTCATGATTTCTTTCTCATGTCTTAAAGTTCTTTTCATGACCTTATTAAAGTATCTCAAGTTCACATGTAAAATGTTTCCCCTTGTTTCCCTTACTGGGCCTTCTGCTCACCCTTTCTTTTGATGTATTTCCCCAGGTTATGAGATGTAGTAATGAACATAGAATGAACATAAGGAGAATCCTTTCAATTTTTTAAGAATAATGTTTTATGTTTTCATGTTTTAAGTTCCTGGTTTCCAAGACACTAAACCTTAAAGATCCTCGGTTTTGTAAAATGTAATGAAAGATTATGTGATAAAAAGGCGGGATGCTATAGTTGGTATCAAAGGATGGTTTAGTTATTTGTGGAAATTAGTATATGAAAACTCTAGGAAGAACCCTATAGAAAAGTTTAAATATAGGAAATCTTCCTGGTATTTTGGTGAGTATTGAGTAAGGGGTTTCCAAGCAAATATATCATTGTCTGGATACGAGCAGGTAGAGGTGGCTCTGGCACAGATGTACATAGGGGTAAAACCCGAAAACACCGATTTGAGCTAGACTCAAACTGGAACTGGTACACGAAAACGGTCCTTACTTCACTCTTGGTTACGACACTCCCGGGGGATATGCTTTGGTAAATTCATAAGCTTAGTATGAACCATTGTTAAAGGAACAAAGATAAAATAAAATAAATATTCACATAAGAATATATGATCATGGATAACCTAGATGGGAACCTAGGGGATCACAAGTTAGGGTATAATTTTCTTCTAAAATTTATCCTTATATGCTTTAAGTTCTTTTTCATGATTATTGTCTAAGTATTTAAGCCCCTAATTATACTTTCTCTTCTTAGTTAATGGTGGGAAATGGAAGAACATGTCCCAACAACCAATGTGATAGGAAATGTGACGATTGTCGTATTAATATGACAGAGATGATTAGGGGATTAAAAGATGATTATTATTTGGGAATATGTTCACTATTTTAAGGACCCTATATGATCGAGGTAAATAGATTACTATGGTATTTTAATTGAGGAGTAAGGTTGACTTATATTTTGAAGAATCGATGAATTTAATGTGGAATTATAGTAATTTAGGTTACTTATGGAAATGATTAACCTATCTTGGGTAAAATATGTTTAGGTTAGCTACTTTTGTTATAAGATGTTAGGAGTGGTTGATGTTTTTTGGAGATGAACAATGAAGTTTATTTTGGAAGACTATGTTATCAAATCCTTCTTGTATTTGGGTTTCAATCTTAGTTTGGTTTATTTTGAGGAATTTTAAGGACCATTATTTATGGAATGGTCTATGATGAACTTTGGGTAGTACCATGGAATTTTGAAGATTTAAATAAGTTTCCCTTCCTATGGGATTATTTATTTTTTAAGAGTTGTTTTACCTTACCCTTTCTATTTTTGGGATAATGTTTAAAGATAGAAGAAATAGATAGTTAATATTTTGTGGATTATGTGATTCTCTAGAAGATGATTCTTGTGCTTTTGATGAGACCAAGTGTTTTTGAATGCTCATTGTTTGGAGAAAAGATTAGTTTTGGTAGAAACTTATTAAAGGATTAAACTCTACATGAAGGTAGGTATATTTTCTTATGTTTTTGTTCTATGTAGTAAATGAATTCCTCAAAATTATGAAAAGGAACGTAAAACAAAAACGTTGTTGGTTTACGTTTCCTACTAGGTAATCAAAGACCGTCTACACACATCATAAGTTTGGGATTTTCTTATGGTTAACTTTCTCCTAATCATGTTTTCTATCACTCTCCCTCAGAACTTGACCTTTTGTTTTCTCCTCCATGTCCATGTTTTCCTACATGGAATCCTAGTGTGGGTTAACTTGGGTGACCTTTGTACTTCCCTTTCTTTCTTTTAAAGTAATATTATTACTGATTCCTTTTCCGATGTGGGAATTTCAATGAAATTTCAAAACCCAATTTTAAAAATTGCAAGGATGCAATTTCTTAAGGGGGGAAGATTGTAACGACCCAAAATTTTGAATAAATCTTGTTTCCTAATTTTATGTGTTATTTTATTTTATTTTTATACTCAACAAAACTGTTTCATTTGATAACATGAGTATAATTAAAATGAGACCGTTGGGTTTTGACTGTTATATGACCATTGGTCAATATGACCACTGGAAACTAAACGTTTTGATTATTTTCTCTAAATACATGTAATCTTGGTTAATTAATATAGAAAGAAGATTCGATGGCCTCACCCAGTAGTCTTGGACTGATCAAAGCCCATATAACCGAACTTGGGAAAGAGGTAGCACCACTGGGCTTTGCTCTGGACCAAACCCAAGCCGAACATTATCGTGTGAAGCTATAACGGAATCGCCTTTGCGAGAAGTTCAAACTGATAGAAATTACTACTCGTGCAATGTTGGCCGAGCCTCCCTCAGATTCTCTCACCTTAGCAAACCTTACACTTAGGTCCTATGCTGGTGTGATAAGGGGCTATATAAGGAGACCATAACTGCCTTGTGTAATCCTTTGTTTTAAATAAAAATTGGGATTTCTTCTTATGATGATGTTTATGACTTTTCAAATGTCTGGATAAATATAGTATGCATATTTTTGGTAAATTTTAGAGAAAGGATATTTAAAAAAAAATTATGTAAACCTTAAATAATTAAAAATCTGTAATGATTTTCAAAAAATTTTCTTCTACAATTATGTTCAGTACGAAATTTAGAGTCTAATAAGATCAACTTAATTTTTGATGAATAGTAAATTATTAATAGTGATTTTATGCTTAGGATTAGTAATCTGACCAAATGGATTAGTAATCTCACTTAAAAAAAGTATTAAAATAATCTAGGCACCTTGATTAAGTAATGTGATTCAATAAATGGTTAAATAATGGTTTCATAAATTATTATTCAAGTATTAGATTTTCAATTGAATAGTGTTTTTTAATTAAAATTTAAATTAAAAATATTTAGAAAATTATTTTTATAAAATGGATTTCATTTTTTGAACTCAGAGCATCGATATTATGTTAAGGTAATTTTTGGGGTTTTTTCTGAAAAAAATGAATTTTTGGTGAATAGTGTATTTATTTAAAAATAAAATTAAAAATATTTAGAAAATTATTTTTATAAAATGGAGTTCATTTTTGAAATAAGATCATTTATATTTGGTTAATGTGAAATTTTGGGATTTTTATGAGAAAGTTGAATTTTCAATGAATAGTAAAAATATTGTTTTAGGGTTTTGGTATGTTTAATGACATCATAACTGTGTCATGATGATGCCATGAGATATTTTAAGTGATGTTCCACTAAAGGGGATGAATTATTGTGTGAGTTTTCCCAAGTGTCCAATACCATGGGCAAATACCATGGGCAAGCCCATGGTTTTGCCAAAACCACTAATGAGGTGTCCCTTGGCCATTAATGCCTTGTCCCCTCACTTTCCCTATAAATACCAAGCCCTCCTCTCATCCATTCGACTCCAAAACCATCCTCAACGAAGTTCTGGTATCCTTACCTCCCAAAGAGTCCTCCCAAGGTGCCCCCAAGCCCTCAAGGTCCAAACCTTTGAGTTTTAAGAGTTACGTTTTAAGGTAAGGGATCTGACCCCTCTCTTTCTTTTCAAGTGATTTCTTTTATGTCATTTCTTTTATGCTCCATGTTCTTATGTTGGAGGATGTTATTTTATATTCATTATACTGTCCTTTTTATTTTCATATGATGATAGAACCCCTCTTACTCTCATCATTTCATTTTATAAAAGTTTAAGTGCCGCCATTAGGATGCCGAAATTTTTGTAACAGATTCTTTCACCCTTCTCATTTTCAAGTTCTATTTTCTTGTCAAGTCTTTCATGTTCCTTTTTATTATGTTGGGGTATGATCTCTATATATATAATACTGATGTTTAATGATAATATGATGAGATACCCCATTTGATCTCTTCAATTCATCATTTTGAAGTTTTAAGTGGCACCGTTAGGCTGCCGAATTTTTAAGAGATTCTTTCACCCATCTCGTTTTCAAGATCTATTTTCATGTCAAGTATTTAAAGTTCCTTTTTATTATGTTGGGGAATTATCTCTATATCTTTCATACTGATCTTTTATTATCATATGATTAGAGACCTCATTTGATCTCTTCAATTCAGTATTTTTATGTTTTAAGTGGCGCTGTTAGGCTGCTGAATTTTTAAGGAATTCTTTCACCCTTCTCATTTTCAAGATCTATTTTCATGTAAAGTCTTTCAAGTTAATTTTTATTATGTTGGGGTATGATCTATATATCTATCATACTGAACTCTTATGTTCATATGATGAGATACCCTATTTGATCTTGTCAATTCATTTTTGGTTGAAGTTTAAGTGATGCCGTTAGACTGTGGGATTTTCATAAGAGAAATCTAATTTTTATCTTCCTTCCATATTTTTCATTTCAAATGGTATGTCCTTAAAATTTCATTAACATGTTCATATATCCTTCATATTCTGTCCCTATACTGTTTTATGGGTAATTTATGATTGTTTTACCCATGTCCCCTCTCTTTTCAATGTTTTCTAAAACCCCGAAACATAGCCGTTATACTGCAGAATTTCCGTCTCAAAATGTCTCTCTCTTTTTCTAAAGTTCTTTTATTTTATTAAGTGAATACTCAAAGATATCTCTTCTATATGTGTATTCACATATATACCAATTTGTTCTATTTTAAATTCTGGTATTTACATACATGAGACCCGCTCTCCCCTTCCGTGGGTTAAAAGTGACGTAAATATCATGTCTTTAAAGCAGTTTTTAAAACGTTATGATTATGAAATGAAACCCATTTATTTTATTCTATGTGGGTTATTTATGAAATTTTTGATGATGATATATTTTTCTCACATGATAATAAAGACAAATTAAGGGTGCGCCCTGATAGCGCTCTAATGCATTGGGTAATGATGTAACCACTAGAGATTACAATTTTCACGATATCTTGGTGAATAACCTTGGTAATTTTCAAATGACACCTTGGCGATGGAACTTGGTGATATGTTAATGATTTTATATGTTAAATGATTTAGCCACATCTTCATGTTATGAAAAATGTTATTTTTATTATGATATATCTCATGATTTCTTTCTCATGTCTTAAAGTTCTTTTCAGGACCTTATTGAAGTATCTCAAGTTCACACGTAAAATGTTTCCCCTTGTTTCACTTACTAGGACTTCTGCTCACCCTTTATTTTGATGTATGTCCCCAGGTTATGAGATGCAGTAATGAACATAGGATGAACATAAGGATAATCCTTTCAAGTGTTTAAGAATAATGTTTTATGTTTTCATGTTTTAAGTTCCTGGTTTCCAAGATACTAAACCTTAAAGATCCTCGGTTTTGTAAAATGTAATGAACGATTATGTGATAAAAATGTGGGATGCTATAATAAATATTTTATAGTCTGTTTCAACAATAAAAATGGTTTTATAACCAGTATTTAAGGATAAATTTAAGAATGAGACTTCATCGTCGATGAAGGTTGTAAATTGGCACCTCATGGATGATGATTTCGTTTATAAAATAAGAGAGAGAGAGAGTAAGAAGATTGATAGCGGTTATTAAATTAACATGATATAATTATTGTTTATAGATGATACTAGAGTTATCAAGATCATTTGGACAGAGGAGGTGAGTAGAGTATAACAATAGAAAGGAACTTGAAATGAATTTAAAAGAAAGAAGATGTGGATTTACCTCTTGAATACACCTCCTTGATAATCTCTTTAAGGGAAGGGGTTTGGGTATTTTGGAAATAACAAGAGATCCTGGAAGTGGTAAGGGACTAGGGAAGATTATTTGGGCATAAACTTGATGAGTTTCAAGTCTTAAAGGAGTGAGGACAAGAGGGAGTGATGGGTGGCTTTTATAGTGGAGGAGATGAGTTATTTCTCATTATTTTATTATTTTGGCTCAAGACTATGAATAGTCTTGATTAATGTGACTCAACATATTAATAAATGCATGTGAGTTCGAACCAATGGCCATTTACATCATCCATGACTCAAGAATGATGCATAAATTCATTTATTTAGCATATCTCACAAATTATCGAATTTCACTATTCACCAAAAATTCAAGTATTTTAGAAAAATCCCAAAAATTCAATCTAACTAGTTTTTGAAATGTATAATTTTGAAATGAACTCCATTTTATCAAAAAAAATTATAAATAAGAGAAATTTAATTTTTAAATAAAATTATTATTTACTTGAAAAATACAGATTTTAAATTTAAAACTGATTTTATAATACTTTAAAAAATTAACTGATGTCTCATAAAATTATCCTAAAATTATAGGACAAAAAAATATTTATTTAGGAATAAATTTTATGAAAATTAATTTTATTAATTTATTAATTTAAAATTGTAATTAAATATTTATTAATCATAAAAATACAAACACATAATTATTAATTTTAAATATATTCTAATTCATTTATAAGGTGACTAAATTTTATTTATACTTACATGTGTGAGGTTAATATTCCTAAGGGTACATTTCTATTCATAAGAGTATGTTACTATTCATAAGGGTAAGTTATTATTCACCAAAAATGTAAGTTGGTCATATCAGACTCTAAATATCTTACTGATCGCAACTGTGTAAGTCAATTTTTCAAAATTCAAATCACAAAAGAGGAAAAAATTATATATACTGGCTAGGTTATAATAAAGTGGCGTTTTGCAGAGAATCAGTGTTTCATTTATTGAATATTAAATTTATTTTTAAATCCTTAGGGTATTACAAACAAGATCATAGAGCTTGAATATCTATAATAAGAAAAGATCAAAATGCATGAGAAAAAAATTGAATGAATCAATAATAATTGTGAAGGGAAAATAAATATAGTAGAAAATGAAAATTACACTCTTAAAATGAAATTCTTTGGATTTGAAATAAAATTAGAATATCTGGAAATTTCTCAAGCTAAGTCATCACAATATGCTTACATAAAAACTAATATTTACACACAATGTTTAGAGAATAGGTTTTTTTTAAAACATCAATTATATGGAAATAATACATTAGGATCATCTCATGACCAATTATCAATGGCATTGAAAAAAGAGATACCATCCAAATTTAATTTTATTGTTTCTTGTAAACATGTCACTATAAATAGTGTAGATATAAATGAAAAATCTATAAAAAATGAATGAGGTAAAGTGATGATAATTCTACCACTAGTTTATAGGTGGATAGAAGTATTATGACAACTTGTTCTCCTAGAAGATCCCAAACAGTGATGTACAAATCTGAAAAATAACATGTCCCTAAATCTAGAAATTTTGGATAGTGGGATTTACATTGAAGAAAAACCATGTTTAATGGTAAATTTTGGTGCTTCAAAAAAGTGGGGCATAATCCATTAAATTTTTGGTATAATCCATAAATTTTTTATGTTTTGAGAAAGTCTTCGGTAAGGGGAAGTATGGTTGAGAAAATTCAATATCCACAGATTAATAAGAATATATCCAACTCAAATAGATTTGAAGTGTATTGTATCTTATGTGGAATGTGAAATGGTTGTTGTCACAAAGAATATGTTTCTTCATCTCATAATGTATAAAATTAATATGAGAAGAGAATTCCAAAAATTTTGAGAATGAAACAAGAAACAACCTTGGGATGGAATTAAAAGAAATCTATAAATCAGAATACTCCCATGAAGTATGAGAAGAAATGTGATGCAAATATGGAAAATAAATATAAGGTAAAAGAAGTTCAAATCAGGTATATCAAGTATAAATGAAGTTCTCTATCCAAGGGAGATAATTTTCTAAAGTTCACTCACAACTTTCCATGTGGTGACTCCAATAAGGTTTCTTATGTACCTAACGAATGTCTTATTATTTGTATATTATATTTGGAGAGGGAAATTAAAATGGGAGAAGAAACACAAGAAAAATCCATTATTAAAGGAAAATAAAATATTCCACATAAATATCATGAATTTTAAGGGAGAAAATCAATAAATGACAACCCAAGTGTAAAATAAGAGCTTTGTGGGTGATGTAGCAAGGATGGACATGCATTTGATGGTTGTTTAACAATTCATCTAGAACAAGAAGGATCCTTAAATAGGATGAAGACTACATTGGGAATGATGAAAACCCAAGTACAAAATAAGATCTTTTTGATAGATATAGCAAGGATGGATATACATCTGATGGTTGTTTAATGATTCATCCAACACAGTAAGGATCCTTAGAGGATGAAGACTACCTTGGGCATGATAACTATTGAAAAGAAAAATTCTCCACAAAAATAAGTTAAAGATGATAAGAGTTATATGTTTCCTAATATAAATACATATTTGAAACCTAGATATGAAATCATAAAGGCTGTAGAAAATGAAGTAACTTGGTTGAGTAAAAAGTCCCATCCCTACTATTCAAATTGAGAATCAATGATATCCACCTTTTCCCAATATTTTGTGTCGTATTTATGCTTAAAAAGTATGTAATTGAAGGGGAATAATACTCTCAGTGGGAAAACTTGAGAAGTATTGAAATCAATCAAATTTGTAAATCATAAATGGGTTGATCTATTCTAGTGAATTGTCAACATGGAACAACTTATAATTTATCTAGGAAAGAGATTCACCATGATAAAGGTTGTTTGGAGTGTCTCTTTGAGTGGGAGACAAGATGATAACATTCTTGAGAAACTTCTAGATTCATGAAATTCATATAAACCTAAAATTTCTAGAAAGTGCATAACATTTATTCAATAATAAGGTATGAATGTTCATTCTCTCATCCTTGGAATTTTTGAATGTTATACCCAGTGAATTATATTTCCAGGTTAAGTGTATTTCTCAATCCCACATCGAATTCTTATGAATTTTAATTATTTTCCTCAATCTATAAAAGAATTTATCCACATATCCTTGATGTAGGGAATCTGTACCATTCTATATGGTATCAAATGGGTTTATAACACTAACCCTCCTTCTCTATCTCCCCCCTTATTTTTTTAGTGACTCTTGGGTGGATCCCCCTACCGTACCCCTCATGTGTAATTCCTACCCCCTATGCAGCATGATGTCCCTATTCCCCCCAACCTCCTTGTGCGCACGACTTCCCCCTACATCCCCCTCCTTACGCATGATGCCCCTCTACGGGGCCCTCTGTGTGCGTGAAGCCCCCCTGAGCCCCCCCCCCCTCCTTGTGCATGATGGTCCTCTACCCCCCCCCCCCCCAAGCGCACAACCACTCCCCGCACCCCATCATCATCCTTCCTTACACCCCCTGTGTAATGGATCCTCCTTCCTAAATTGGCCTCCTCCTCCAGGGCTGACCACTATTGCACACAGATTTAGAGTCCTTCTGTTGAGTCGTCGTTTGTCCAACCACATATCATTGGCCTTTTCCATACCCACTTCAACATGTTGCAGACTAATCGGGTGCCCCTCCTCTATAGTTTGATAGGCCTGAATAAACCCTTGGTGCCCCCATCAATGGCCCAATTGCATGGAAGCCCCAACACTCTGTCACTGGCCCACCTGCGTGGCAACCCCCACACCCCATCACTAGCCTACTTGTGCGGTTACTCCTATACGACCACCTTACCTACACAATTGTGATCTAGGAACATCAATGCTTCCCCACTTCCTTCCAATAATAAACCATGATAGCAGTTATAACAGTAGGAGATAGCCTCTATTTCTTAAAGTAGTCACTCAGGGACTCCTCCGGCATCTCCTAGGAAAGAATTCTACATGTGGCCTTGTGCTAGTGTCTCTTCTGTGTGAGTGCCTCCATGCACCTCTACCTTAGGCACATCCTAACACCCCTTATGATGACGGTCCATCCTGCATACATCTCCCAAAACTGCTTGTAATGCACCACCTATTCTAGCGCACCCCTGTTGTTGCTTTGCCACATCATTGATACACTCCGGATGTTCCTATCAGACATTTTATTAGTGTCCTACTTCCTGATGTTCCCAAACACCTTTCCAAAAAGCCTGTACCTGAGTGGTAAAGGCTCCTACTTGGCATCCAAGAGACCCAGGTTCAAAATCAGGTGGAGGCGAATTTCCAGGGGGTACTGTAGCAGTTACTCTATAAGTACTATAGTAGTTACTGTTCAGTACTGTAGCAACCGGAACTATTCACCCGATTTGGGCCTTCAGGCCACTGGTTTGGGCCTATGGGTATCAAGGGACTTCGGGTCATCAAAGGCCTTCGGGACACAGGGCCTTCGGGCCACGTAGACCATGAAGTAGCCCAGTTCACATAGAAAAGGCCCCAGAAGAGTATCAGAGCAACAATAGTAGCAGCCACCAGAAGCAAAGCTAACCGGATTGGATGAATGAGAGGGTATGACAACCGCCATCAGGACCAGGCACCGTGCAACTTTGTATGGGGCAATGCTATCTAATCAGAAATGCAAGGTGGGGAGCTAGGTGATCAATGATGCATAAGTTGAGGAGGGTCAGTTCAAGTAGGCTAGGCCTACGGGTCATGTATTGGGCATGGTATGCCTCTGGGCCTTCGGTTCATGTATTGTGGGTCAGTCGGGCCTTGTTCCTTGGGTCTACGGGTAATGTATGGGTTCCCCATCAACCCTTAAAAGGGATATTATCCATTATAAAATAAAATAAAAGAAGGAATTCGGTCCATTCGGGCCAAACACCTTTATATTACTGACTATACATGTTTTTCTCATTCAAAGCTTGTTTAATGATGAACAGAGCTTTCTGATTGAATAGTGGAGGCCGACACATCTTCTTGTTTGTAATAGTGTGAGGGAATAGTTTATGGTTGTGTAGTGTGGACACAAGAGGGAAATGGGTGAGCTATATTTTTTAAATAATTATTGGAGAAAACTTGTTCTCTTCAAGAGATGTGAACACCATTGAAGAATACTCAGATGAGTGGAATAATCTAGGTTATAGGGCGCACATCTTGGGAGTTAATGTGCAACAGAGAGGTGGTCTCACTCCATTTATCTATTTCACAACAGAATCAATCGAAGGTGACAAGAGACGCATCACAGAGGTAGGAATAAGTGCATGATCTATGTGGTCATTCACCACAAGAGTTTTCTGCATAAGGAATGATTTCTAAAAGAGAGATTGAGTGAGGAAACTGGGAAGGTCTTTTGTGACTGGGAGAACGTTTTGGTTGTGGTACGTGTTTGAAGTTGGAGTTGTAGATGGATGGGCCTAATTATTTCAACATAGTAGTGAGGTGCATGTCATTGGGGAAGAGGTGTAGGTTGGAGTTGTTGTATAGGAATTCCAACGCAGTTGGAAAAAATAGGGGGTCACACGGTTTCTTATGAAGATAGGATGATGGAAGGAAGATCCACTGAGGCACAAGTACAAACATAATTTTCAAAATAATTTAAAAAGAGACAAGTGAAGATTGAGAAGCTATTTAGTGAGCTAAATATAAACCTAAAGGAACAACATGTGGTTACCAGATGTTCATGCAGGGCAACCGATTGTTTATTAATAGTTGAGGTGTATGTCGTGGGAGCAGACAAAGGATTTTTAGTCATAGGAGGAACAATGCTTCAAGTCCAAGAAATAGATCCAGTCAGCTGCAGCATGCTCCCTTGGGAGAAACATCAGAGCTTTGGAGTTTTAAAGGAAATAAGAGGTGATACCTATACTTATTGGATTTATGCCTTTTGATGGAAGGAGTAGTATTATAAAAAGAGTTGAGCTGCCAATTTTTCAGGTGGGGAACCACTTGTTTGGATCGCAAAATCTTAGGCATATTTATTAGAAAATAATATAGTAGAGGACATGAAGTTACACTACGAATAGTTAAGTTTGGAGTACATGGTTTTATTTGGTTTTTTTCTTAGCTGAACAAAAATCCCAGATCAAAATAGGAGCAACTGAAGTTGGTGCTGTTATAAAAGTACGGGTCTGACAAGGAGGAGGAGGAGTTTTCTCAATGATAGTGTGACAAGCAGAAGTCCATGCAGGAATAGGAATACATTATGGAGGTGGAAATGCCATTTGTTAAGTGATTAGGACAAGATAAAATTGATTTAATTCAGAATCACCAAAGCATTTATTGGTTGGTTTTTGGTAAGAAGATAAAGAGGAAGTCAAAAAATCACCAAGGAAGAACTAGAAACATGATTGTAGGAATTCTGGACTGGATATGAAGGGGGTGATAAGCAGTAGCTAGTTCCAACTGAACTAGTGTGGTAGGGAACAACGAACGACACTTCATCTACTTCCCTTGATGAAAAGGTAACTTGAATTAATTTTCCTAGATTGAACATTGAATATTATCATGAGGAAAAGGTATTTTTGGCTCAAGATGCCCATTTTTTCAGATTTTGTAGCGAGGTAAGTGTAATGAGTAGCTTCTATAGTTCATGTAGAGGAATTTCGACTGACAAGTCAAGAAGAGCTGATAAACACACAGTGGGACCGATCGGGAAGTAATTGTAGCAGAGGTATGAACAAAATTTTTAGAAAACTGAAAAAATTCACTATAATCTAGTGTGACTGGTGGAATAGTGCACCTGCACTAGTTACATGGTGTATGGCTGAAATGTATGAAGGAAATTCTACTTTAGGGACATTGGGGTTTTCCATGGTTCATAAATCTGAGTTTTTTTTTATAGTGGTACCTTAGTAGTGGAGTATGTGTCAGTTGGAAGTGGTTTGGCTATTTGGATCATAATTCCAAATGATATCACTCTTGAATCAATCAATCATCTATAGATTGCTAAAAATATTTCTAACAAAGTTTTGAAGGAATTTAAGAGCCCTACTTCTACTTCTGAATGGGCATCAAAAACATATTTGGGGCTGGTTGGGGTGTGAAGAGAGGAAGGTATGTGTGTTATTGATGTCTATAACCTCTTTAAATTGGGGCAAAAAACTGGAGCAAGTTGGGAACCTCTTCCAATTGTTGACAAGATTGTTTTTCTTGAAACCCAAACTACTGGAAGTGAGATCTTGGTTACAGTAACCCAAATGATTAAACCTATTACCTTGGAGACACTTTATGTATTTAAAGAATTGATTCCTCTTGAGCATGGTAATCTATGGGAGATGGAGTGGGTTATGGAGACTTATGCAGGAAAGTTCTATGAAATTGATGAAAATGAATTACTAAATAGACAAAAATGAAAATTATGGGATCCTGGGAAAAGGGTTAAGAAACGATATTTTCTAGAGAGAGTGGTTGGGTAGAGGAATGATATGCACCCATTTCTTACCATACTTGATGTTATAAGAATTCTTAAAGTTGAAGATGTTTTTTGGCTAAGGCCACCACCAAAATCGCCTCGAGGTGTTTTCATTCTAGTATTAAGAAGTCGAACCTTTATTTGGAATTACACCTTGAGGAAAAGGGGGTTTTTAGCATGGGGGAAATTTTTAGGAATGTGGTGGTGTTAGTACTAATTGAGTATAGGGGAAGTATATTAATGTGGTCTTGTTAGTACTACTTGAGTACAGGGGTAGTGTAGTCATTTTCATTTTTTATTATGGGGGTGTTAATATTTGTTGGGAAAATTATAAATAGGGGAGCAGGAAGTGGGGGTGGGGATACGAATCATTTTGTATTTTCTTGGCAGTAGGTTCGTCGGTGGTCTTGGTTGGGCCCTTGGGAGGGTGGTAATCTCCTTCAAGCTTCTTGTTCCTATTTCTCTATCTATTCTTTATCCTACCTTTGTAACAATTATACTGGTTCTGTTCAAGAGATACTATATAGTGTATGAGCCTATTTTAATTCTCTCTATCTCTCTCACTATCATTTTTACTAACAACATTCATAAAACTCAACTTATAAAAACACAAATATAATAAATCTATGTTTTCTAATATTTTCTCCATCTCAAAATATACACTTTGAACCTCCTAAGGATAGATAAAATGAGCACTTTATTAATCAAAATCCAAAAATGCAAACAAATATACATTTTCATATTTAAATTACCAAAATAAATTCAATAAAAATATCTTAGTTAATTTAATAAGATAATAGTTCATCACACCGGATGTTGGAAAAAACATAGGGATGTTACCCCCTTCCTAAGATTAGTTAAATATATTTTACACAATATTTTCATTCTATTTTAAGTTGAGGTTACTCCCTTTAGTAAAAATTAACCTATTTCATTACCTATATTAATATACACCAATTATAATGGTTAATTTATAATGTCTATATTACCAATGGTTGTAATACCCAATTTTCAAAATTCCCATTAGTCATATAAAATATATATTGAATCTTTACTTCCTTTTAATTTGCTCAATACTTATCCATAAAATATAAATTATCATTCTTAAGATTAGTTTTCTTATCATGTTTGTTTTTTGGTTTATAATATTTTTTTTTATAATAGTCTTATTATAACAATGATGATTATTATGGAATTTGAGTTGAGATATTTTAATTTATCCTTGAATTTTTCATCATTATCTATTTTCCATTGTTAACTATAGAAGTATTAAAAAATAAATATTTGGATTTTGTAATATATCATTATGCATTAATAAAAAAATTATTTTATAGATAAATCTTCTCAATCATTGCATTCTCCCCCATTAAAATAATTTCATCCTTGAAATTACAAATTAGATTCATATATAAATGTCAATAAGTATTTATAAAATCATCATAAGGTTCCCAAACTACCTCCTCTAATTGGAGATTCCTCCTAAGAATATTTACAATTCAAGTCATAAAATTTATCAACACTTTCCCACCCATATCAAGAATATAAACAAGCTCGTCATTATATGATAAGTCAAGCTGCAAATTTACTTAATAAATAAAAAGATAATGTCAAGGGCATGGAATGTACATCCTTAAATGTGATATATAGAATATTCCATTCACATTAGAGAGATTGGGTGTCCTAACTAGATGATATTATATAACTCCTATCCACTATAATATTTTAAAAGGCTTAATTTTCCTTAAAATAAGTTTCCATTTCTATCTAAATCTAGAAAACTATTTACATAGTGACATATTCAGGAAGACATGGTCCCACATTTAGAATTAAACATTGTTTATTATATTGTTAGCGTACTTTTTCTATCTACTTTGAATTACCTTGATTTTTCAGGATAGATTTTACTTTATTTTATATCTATTCAATAATCGATAAACCCCATAAATTTATTTCTCTAACAGCATCCCAACATGATAGATTCACACATATCTTCCCATAAAATGATTCATGAGTTTCCATTTTTATACTAGCATGTAAAATTTGATTTTATAAAATTATAATTTAGATAAATAATTATACCAAATTCTTTGGATATCAAGTGAGAATGACCTTATCACGTCCTATAATATTTGGAAATTATTTTTAGATAAATTATCCATTTTTTTGATGAATGATTTTACTATGATTAACCACTATATTTACATTATTTTGAAGGATCCTAAAAAAATATAATGTTAACCTTAGACTATGATTTGGTTATATTGATAAATGTGTATCATAGAGACTCAGAAAAATATTTTATATATAACATAGCATTAAGATCAAGAGAAAAATATTCTTAAATTTCTATAAAATGCAATGACTTTGTAAGAGTATCTATAATAACCCATATATCAATTTTTCCTTTAGATTTTTATTAATCATGGTGATGGATTCTATAATAATATTATCCCAATTCTACTCTCATATAGGTTAAGGTTACAAAACCCCCTTGTTTAGTTGTCTTCCAAGATTCTCTTATTAGCATACCAAACACCTTTAGTATAGTTCATAATCACCCACTTTATATTTTCCCACTATAATGATCTTAGATATATCTATACATTTTATTGATACTAGTATATATATAATGAAATTAATGATATGAGTTTCAACCAATAACTCTTTTTTTATAATTGGTTCATATAGAATTCATAACCTCTTACCAAACCTTAAAGATATATCTTTAAATATATTAAAATTTGGAAGATTTTTATTTCTCACAAATTACATCTTCTATAGGTCCATTTCATATTTTTGAGATTTATTAATCTTCATTGGTAAATATGGTTTGGTAAATACATAAAATTGGTATGATTTCACTCCTTCAATTATAATACCCAGGTTTATCCTTACTAAATCCTTGATAATTTAATCATTCTCTACCCTCATCTTATATAAGACACCATGGTCATTTCTTTTAAATAAATATGCTACATTGTTTTATTTTCCAAGGTGATAATATATAAGAAAATCATAATACTTAAGTAGATACATCCATATCCTTTTTATTTGGATCATATCATTCTAAATAAATATTTATTTTTGGCTATTTTTTGGTGGATATATCAAATTTATATCCATATAGATAATGTATCTATATTTTTAGTGATGCTATTAGTAAAACCAATGTTATGTGACGAGTTGGATAATTTATCTTTGGGGTTTTTGGCTACTGAGATTCATAAACCACCACACTATCATTTTTCATTATAACATATCCAATCTCTTTCTTTCATGCATCACAATAAATGATAATCCCATCATTTCATAATATTAGAGTTAATGTAGGGGTATCCACTAATCATTTATTCAATTTCTCAAATTTATCTACACATTACTTTATTTTAATAAATTTTACCGCCTTACAAGTTATAGTTGTTAAAAAAATTAGTTAATCAAGCATAGTTTTTAAAAATTTATTGGTAGTATCCTGTTAAGCCAAGAAAAATGGGAATTTTACTTATATTGGTGGGTCTTGGAGAATCCATGGAAACCATTTTTTTAAGGGTCAACAAATATTCTATCCATGGAAACAATATGTCTAGGGAAATAAATATATTAATGAAAAAATTTATATTTATTGAATTTTCCACGTAACACCTATTTCTTCAAAGTCTCAAGAATAATTCATAAATGAGTTCCATGCTTATAATAATTATTAGAGAATATGTGAAGATCATAAATAACTACCAAAAAATATTTATAAATATAATCCTTTAATACACTATAAATAACAATCCAAATCTCCATTAATCTCAGATAATTTCATCAAGATCTTATGGATTCAACATCCAATTCCTTAATCAGGATCTATCTAACGATAAATCAGTGATCAAGATTACAAGAGAGAAGAGGATATAAATAAAATTCAGTCATTAAAGTATCTCATGACAACAACATACCAAGATTATCATCCATGATGAAAGGCATGGTGATCCTCCACCACACAAGGAAGGAGGAGGCCAAGATAAAAGAATATTTGAAGGATCGCTCCCTAATTCATCATCGTTTTGAGACAAGACCCACACCAGATCAATGAGAACTCTTGGTGGGAGGAAGAGAGGAGAACATGTCCCAACTGATCTATAACATTTGATCCAAGGGGTTAAATATTAAATGGTTCTCAATGTGAAAATGGACCAAAAGGACCTTAATTAAACACCACCCAACACACCCCACCAGTAATCCGAAGGACCGTCGACTGGCTGGTGAGACCTGCTAGGTAGTATGCTCATTGTCTTACTCACCATCTAGTATGTGAAATATAACCTATTAGCTAGTCCATCCTATTGGGAATCAGTGGCTTCTTCCCACCCCAACAACTAGCTAGCAGTCCCCACTGGCTAGTCGGTGTTGTTGATACTGCCTGGATACCATGGACATGCCTCCCGCCTTCTCCTGAGTTTTGAGTCACCCACCAAGCTTCCTCTAAAATCTAAAAACACCTATTAATGATATTCATAAATGAATCATCTTTTTTTGACACTCAATTATCTGAATAATCCATCCATAAGGAAAAAAGTTCACATTTCCTCTGAAAAAAATTACTCATTATGGTACGGGCGATTACAATCTCTCCACCATAGCACTTCTCATCTTAGAGAAGTTTTGGTAACATGTGAATAATGCCTCTTGATTTGACCCTATCATCATCCACAAGGATTTCTCCACATCCCATCCTCGAATTCTAAATCATCACCTCAAGGATGCATTCATTCCTAAACACCCATCACTCTACCATTGCATGACTCAAAAGATAAACATTATAAGTTGAGCCAAAATCTTACTAACATCCAACATTGAGACCATGATCACCATAATCATTGAACACAATAGACTGGTGTCTTCCACTAATTCCTCTAGAAGCATCAAGGTTCTCCCCACTATAGGAATCATCTTACAAAACAATATTTGTATGGTTCAATGACATGTACAATGTGGTTTAGTTCCATCATTCTCGATTCAATGCAAGACAACAGTTAAAGGTTGATATCAACACATCATTCTATATTCCAAAATGAACCAATGATTCTCCATCGACCAATGTAACCCTACCACACTAACATTTCAAAAAAAATCATCAACCAATTCTGAAACACCTTAGTAGTACCCAATATGATAAGATTAATGTGTTTCAATCCCACCACATTTTGGTTCACATAGAAATAGTAGTCAGTATACATCTATCCAACTACCTACAAAGGTACATAGACTAAACAAATGACACTCAACATACAAAAAACCATGATTCCTTAAGCCTTAGAGGAATCATTAAATTTATTATCCATCCAAACTAAAGTTTGAAAGAATTTAAAGGAACTTCCCTTGGTTGGATCACCAACCAGTTTCATCATCCACAAGGCTTCCACCCATGTGTCTATACATCAATGATCTAGCTTTTTCCTAGTTCATATTGATTTCATTCAGAGTCTGAAACCCACATATAGTCTCAATCGATCACTACGTATGAATCAAACATCAGGAATTCATCATGGATATAGATACTCTCAGATATAATGCATCTCAGTCTCCTAGATTCATCACAGTCGTTCAATGTTTAGTCTTAAGCAAGACCAAGAACCTTCCCACAAGAGTGGTTATTTCAAACGTGACCTGATCAATGAAACCCACCATAAGAGTATCCTTATAATCACCAGTAATGCACACACTGGTATACCCAATCCATAACTAGTCATCACCGAACACGATGACTAAGTATGACTATATTTTCAATCGATTGTCATGGAAAACACCAATCACTGCACACACCAGATTTATCAAACTATGGTCCACTAAATTCAATGTTCAATTCTCAATGTGAATAGTTTTTTTTAAAGGTTGGGGTTGAAGACTCATTTTATTATTAAAGAAAATAAAAGACCTCTTCCCCTTACACAAGTTTCTACATAGAACCAAGACATTTCCATCAAGGAAAAACTCAAGTTGACTCTACAAAAGTACCCCAATCCATTCCCAATGTCATATTGCACCCGAGATACAACTACATAAGCATTAAATTATGGTCCTATAAACCCTTCAAGATTCATGATAAACATGTCAGTTTATAAAAGAAATATGACTCTAAATAGAAATATCCATAACATACCATAACTATCTCATTTAGTTTCATCCACAGAATCAAGAACCTTCTCTACAATCAGCTCACCACCATGATTCCAATGGTTAAACTAACCCTACACATAACCACCACATGAATGCTCATTCATTAAGTATTTCCCTATAAAGGCATGAAAACACCACTCTTACTGCAAATAAGAGTGGTTCTTACCCAATGAGTCATTGACCTTTGATATGGACTCACTCTCTTTTTTATTTTCCATGCCCCAAAAGGCACCAAATTTACCAAACCAAGCACTCACAATGCCCCTCTTTAAAAAATGAAACTTTTTACTACTGAGTTTCACCATCCACCACCCATCCCATGGGTATTATCTCATGTTTGTGTGTTTCCACCACACTCAGAAACCCAACATGGTATCTTGAGTACTAGTACTCAAGGTGAACTATACTCCATGGCTATAAGAAAATTTATGAGAGATACCTTTAATACTTTCATAGGTTTCTCACATATACAGGTCATTTTTGTGAATGAAAACCACCCCTAAGGAATTAACCATAACTATTACTTTACATGGAATATACTCAACCATGTCACTCTTAAGTAGTGGAGGCACTAACTTGCTAGTAACAAGTGTCTTATTTCTAGGCCACAAGGTCTTCCACAGAACCAACATAAGTTTACTGGGGTTCACACTCCATATAACTTCATCTATGAACATATCCAAAGACATTTACTAATGGATTCACTTTTACACTAACCACATCGATGCCAAATATTCCTATTTCAGTTAAAAACAATTCCACTGGGTGCTAGATGGATCACTCCTCATTGGATAAATTTGGTACCTTAATCAACCGAATATATCCAAAGGCAAATCCCATAAGGTTCTTTACTAAGGAAGTTAACACTCAACAATGACCTAACAAAGGTACAATACATCGCCCATGCATAGAGGGACCACATCAATGTCACTTTCGTCATCATAATCATCATCACCATTACCCAGGTACACCACATCATAGTCTCACATGACCTGCTATTAGAAGTAGACATGCATAGGGGTTCAATGTAAATAATGTCATCAAGAAATCATGTGAAACACAGTAAATGTCATTGAAACCAAAGTAGTTGAGTCTTACTCATCAATATAATCACAAAAAACGAGCATATATGTCATGTGAAATCTATATGTCAAACATGATGCATGCGACGACTCTTGATGATATCACCAAGATTCAAAACCATATAAAATCACAACCTTTAAAATCCATGTGCATGATACAAAGTGAAAATAGATGATCATAATAATGAAAACCAAGAACATCAATCTCATGCCCTGATAACCAGGACTTCCCTTGAGAAAGATGTTCAGGATTAACTAGACCAAGTTCCATCACAAGATGTGACACATTCCAATGTCACCTACCTACCAACTCCCTATAAATGAAAAACAATATAGGAACTTATAAAATTTTATAACATCTTGACCTGAATCATTGATTCTGAGTTAGATGATACATCACCTCAGATATACCTCCCTGTATGCCAGAGGCTACTAACCAATAACATAACAATTGTATGAATTAATGTGAAAACAACATACTCAACAGTCAAACAAATATACAACAGTCGATCACCTATTGGGTTAATGATGTATACAAATATTGAAAAGCACAAAATTATAGGAGGCTATAAAACTCCAAGACTAACCTCATATTGATTTCCAGACTCATTGTGATCTATCCCACTTAATGATAAAACCTGAGCCGCATCCCAATCTATACCTACAACAAGTTAGGATTTTTTGGGTACCCGAGTGTCATGGTCGCCCTAGTAGGGTGTGAGTACAACTCATTAGGACACCACAAACGTGGTTTAGTACCCAACCGATGATATGTAGTGTACATTCATGTGATAATATTAGCATATTGTAAATAAAAAATACATAACTAGATAGGAATATTATATATATATATATATATATATCATCAAATCACTCGCAATCAATATACGACTGTGTTCTGAGAGGTCATGTGCTTACCAAGTTGCCAAAAACCTCATTTGTACCTACATTGGATCTATGCTGGAAGGATGTAAAAGTATTTAACCACATGCCATGATATATGCCTCAAGTCCTAACATCAATTGGCACTAAATTCCTGTTAGAACAAGTTCCACCTTTAATGAAACATTGCATGCCCCACCATCATGGTGGTTATTATTAGGACCACCACATGCCCCACCCTGATGATGGTCATTATCCTCAGAAGAAGGTAATTCCCACCTAACATGGTTGACATAATTGGATAATCCCATCACCCCTGTATGGAATTATCCCACTACATCCTATAGTTGAAAAATTCTCAATATCCATGCATGGTCTACTCCCAATCCAACAACATATCTATGATCTGACCCATAAGATTAAATGAGTCATAGTCTATAGTCATCATCATGTCATCATGCTCCCCCTCCATGGGGTTTTCTAACCGGAACTAAGAAACCTAATAATCTTGATACCTGAATCAAGGTTACACGGGCTATGAAATATCATAGGGAATACGTATTTTCACAAGGAATAATAAGTAATATCAGGAATATCTCTCAATAGGAAACATAAAAAACACATGATCACATATCAACATGGGTATCAAGGGTTTTACACACACCCACACACAAACATATATCAAGCATGGGTTATTAAGCATCAAACATGTCTCATAGGATATACATGTGATCAAAGCATCAAACATGATCTCACGGATCTAGGTCTCATGGATCAAAACCACACATTAAAGAGGGTCCATGTGATCTAAGTCACACACTAGTGATCAAGCCTCAACCATCAATGGCCAACATCAATCCAATGCACAAGGGTTCATAGTATCCCTTGAAACATTATCCAATTATATTAGTCATGATTCCTTTAATTAATTAAGACTTAATGATGAGAACTATATCGAAGGAACTAATTCAATTACTTGGGTGAAGGATTTGTATTTTAAATGCCTGATGATGCGTGGGAGATTAAAGAGGTTGAATGAAATAATGGGAACCCATCTCACTTCATTAAAGTCCCAATGGATCTTACCTTTAATGGATGGAGAAAATGGGCCTATTATCTCACTTATTCAATCCCAAATATTGTGTTTAAATCTTGGACTACATTGTTGCACGAATTTTAGAAGCCTTACCCACATGTAGAATTCTAGAATAGGAATATTTGATCACCGATGCCAAATCCAGTGGGCTAGGTACTCAAATTCAAATATAGTGGTCTATGGGTGGAAAGGCATGTGGTACTTTTCCCAAAAAACTTTGTTAGAATTTATCTTTTTGACTTCAAGGGGACATGGTAGATTTAGCCTTTATGAATTTAGGGTATTAGACCCTTGACTATTGTATCACATCATGGCTATAAATAGACACCCCATGGCATTGTATTTTCATTCAATATTTAATTTAGAGCTTATGATTTGTTTCTCTCAGTTGTGTGAGGATTTTTCTGAATTTCCCCCTTGCCCTTGTGCATTCCTGCCTTGTCAATCTACAAGTTAGATTAGTGATCCAAGATCACAAAGCCCCCAATTCTATGCCTCAACCCAAGTGAGTTGATGTGTGGATTGGATATCACATCCATCCATTGAGTGTGTTGTATAAGTATTAGGTCTCACTCATTATAGAATTGATTGACTAGTTTCATCTGCTATTCATACCCTTCATCCTCCACTTAGCCCCGAACTACATCCTTCATCTGTCACCCTACAACGTGAAGATCGTTCCACCCTGTTTGTCTCACATCAGTTGGTATTAGAGTTGTGGTTGACATGGTAGTCATATATCACCCTCTTTTATCCCATATATATATTACCATTGTTATCCTTTCTTATTATCCACCCATTAAAAAAACAAAAAACCCTTTTTCTTTAAAAACCTCTAGATTTGGCCTATGTTGTGCAAGATTGAAATATTGTTACATTGATCCAATTATTCATATATATTTTTTACGCATTTAATTCTCTATATGTGATTTGTATCTAGAAAAAAAATCAAATTCTCTCAACTAATCATTTTGTTCTTTTCAAAATTAAGAACATCCTTTATTCGAGAGATTTAAAAAAATTCTTACTCTCTGTTCAATCATCTTGTTCTTTAAAACTACAAGCACAATACTTTTTAGAGATAATTTACACAAAAAAAATAAAAAAACTATTAATTCTTTGTGATTTACATTATTAGCACTTTCCATTTCCATATATCACTTTCTCCATCATTTTACTTCATCTCCATTTTATATTTGGCTCATGTTATTATTCATTTATCCTATATTTCATAATCGAGCAAAACCCAAATACCACCTTCTACCCCATTTTTCCCACCTTATATCCTTTTTCTACCCTCCTTTTCACCCTTTACCCATTACCCCACTCGAATGGATTTTGTTAAACCATATCCCAACACAATCTTGGTTTGGGAAAGATTGGTGGAACATGATCATCCCAAACAAGGTATCATAAGAGCTTGGAATTTGAATTGAGTGTTGAGAGTAGAGAGAGATGAGAAAAAAAAAATTTGTGTGTGGGTGTGTACTTATTATTGTGTGTGTGGGTATGTGTGTACTTCTTGTTGTGTGTGTGTGTGTACATCTCATGTGTGTTAGTGTGTATCCTTGTGAGAGTGTGTGTGTATGCTTGTGTGTGTGAGTGTATATATCTTGCACGTGTGAGTGTGCATCATTGTGTGTGTGAGTGTGTATCCTTGTGTGTGTGAGTGTGTAAATCATATGTGTGTGTGTGTGTACATATCACATGTGTTAGTGAGTGTGTATCATTGTGTGCCCCCCCCCCCACCCCTGTGTGTGTTTGTGTTTGTGTAACTTATCATGGTAGAAGATCGTGGGAAGAAAATTTCTCTTGTTAGTGATGAAGGAAGTCGAAGTAGATCTCCTGCACTCGAAGCTACACAACTCCAAATGAAAGATTTGGTGAGCCACTTCTAGAATATTCTTGATAAGAAGTTGGAAGAGTTTCACGAGAGGATTGATGAAATAAATAATAAACCAAGACCAATAATGATCCATGATAACCCATGATGTGCTCGAGCACCAGGTCATCCCCACATCATGGAGGAAAAGACGGTGAACTTTATGATGATCCTGATGATGTCTCACAAAGGAGGAGGTTATACCAACAACCTATAGGAGGAAAAAGGAGACAACGTGATGATGACCTACTTGGCAGGATCAAGGTGAAGGTTCCCTCTTTTCAATGAAAAAGCAACCCAGAAGCATACTTGGAGTGGGAGATGCAGATTGAGAAAGTGTTTTCATGCCATGCGTATTCTGAGGAGAAATAGTTCAAACCTTCTTCCCTTGAATTTTATGATTATGTTTTAATTTTGTGGGATCAAATGAAAAGGTAGAGGTCTAGATATAGTGGTTGTCCCATAAACACTTGGGATGACATGAATTTTTCCATGAGGAAATGGTTTCTCCCCTCACACTACCATAGATATCTCCATAAAAAACTTCAATGGATCACCCAAGGGAGTAATAGGGTAGAATAAAAGGAGATGAAAATTTCTATGATTTAAGTAAACATCGAGGATGATCCGAAGGCAACCATGGCAATGTTTTTACATGGGCTCAATCAGGAGATTGCAGATCAAGTGGAGATGTACCACCATGTAGAGATACAAGATATGATCCACCAAGGTTGAGCAACAAATAAAAAGGAGTAGAAACATGAGGAAACCCACTAACCCTTTCACTCCATAGAGAAATTCGAGGAAGGATATTGGAGAATCATCAAATCTGAAAGAGGTGGTTGATCACAAAATTGACAAGGTAATTATTCCACCTAAGAAACCATCTTTTGAGGCTAACCAAACATGGAATCAAGATATTCAGTGTTTCAAATGTCAAGGAAGGGGTAATGTCGCTAGTTAATGCCCAAATCGTCACACCATGACCATCAAAAAGCATGGATAATGGGATAAATATGGAGAGAGCTCAAAGTAGGAAGATGAATAATCCCCTGAAATTGATAATGGAGAATTTACGGAAGATAGTGAGACTCTTTTCACTAGGAGAGTTCTAAGCATGAAAATGACCATGGGAGAGAAGGATCAATGGGATAACCTTTTCCATACATAGTGCAAGATCCATGGGAAGTTATATAGTGTTATTATTGGTGGAGGAGGTTTTAGTAATGTAGCGAGCACTGAGTTGGTGGAGAAGTTGGGACTTCCAACTTTGAGGCATCAACATCCAGATCGGCTTCAATGGTTGAATTATTTTAGAGAGCTGAAGGTTACCAAAAAGGTGAATGTATTGTTCTCCATTGGTAAATACAAGGATGAGGTATAGTGTGATGGTGTTACTATGAAGGTGTGCCACTTGTTGTTAGGTCATCTATGGCATTATGATCGGTGTGTTAATCAGGATGGTTTCTTGATCTGTCAATATTTTGTACTATAAGGGAAACCTATAACCCTCAACCCTATGACCCCAAAACAAATTATGGAAGATAAAATTTTGAGATAAAGCAACAAAAATGAGTGATAAGGAAAAAAATAGAGAAAATGAAACAGGATAGAATGAGGGAAAATAGAAAATGAGAGAATAAATTAAATGGAGAGTAAAGAAAAATCAAGAGGGGAAAAGATTTAAGAGGAGAGAAAAGTGTGATGTTGGAAAAAAAGTGTGAGGTTAAGGAAGATTTTATTTATCAGAAAAACCTTTTAGTACTTATGTACAAAGAGGTGATGTTGAACACTAACAACTTAACATATCCTTTTCCACATGTTGTTGCATCTTTGTTGTAGGAATTTGAAGATGTGTTTCCCGAAGAGGTGCCACCTGGTTTTCCACCCATTAGAGGTATTGAGCATCAAATTGACCTCATACTTAGAGAATCACTACCGAACCACCCTGCATATCGCACCAACCCAGAGGAGACAAAAGAAATTCAAAGGCAAGTTAAAGAGCTATTGGATTTGGGGTATGTTAGAGAGATCCTTATTCCTTGTGCTGTATCGGTGATTCTAGTACCAAAGAAGGATGGGACATGGATAATGTGCATTGACTGCAGAGTCATCAATAATGTCATGTTCAGGTATCATCATCATATCCCTAAGTTAGATGACATGATATATGAGTTAAATTGATCTACTATTTTCTCAAAAATTGATTTAATAAGTGGCTACCATAAAATTAGGATGAAAGAAGGAGATGAGTGGAAAACAGAATTTAAGACAAAACATAGACTTTATGAATGTTTATTCATGACCTTTGGTCACACCAATGCACCTAGAACATTTATGAGGTTAATGAATCATGTCTTATGTGAATATACTGGAAAATTTGTGGTAGTTTACTTTGATGATATTTGGGGTATATTAGAACATTTCATGAACATTTAGACCACTTAAGAAAAGTCCTAGAGGTGTTAAGGAAAGACCACTTGTTTGGAAACATCAATAAGTCTGAATTTGTCCTCGTTAATATTGTTTTACTTGGATTCGTTGTGAGTGGAAATGGATTTGAAGTTGACATTGAGAAGATCAAAGTAATACAAGAATGGCCAACTCCAACCTCTGTTGGGTATGTACGAAGTTTTCATGGACTTGCTAGTTTTTACAGGAGATTTTTTATGGAATTTAGAACCCTGGAAGTGCCATTGAATGAATCAGAATGTTCTTTTAAAATGGGGGACAACTCAATAGAATGATTTCTATGCTCTTAAGGATCAACTCACCCACACCCCTCTACTTGAACTCACAGACTTTGGTAAGACCTTTGAGATTGAATGTGATGCAAGTGGAATTGGTATTGGTGGAGTAATCATGCAAGAAGGTAAGCCTATTTATTATTAAAGTGATAAATTAAATGTACCAATTCTAAATTATGCTAAATATGACAAATATTTGTATGCATTGTTTATAGTACTAGAGACACGGCAGCACTATCTTTGGCCAAAATAATTTGTGATCCATTCTGATCATGAGGCTCTTAAGTAACTTTGGAACCAAAATAAACTAAATATGAGACATGCTAGATGGATGGAATTCATTGAATCATTTCCATATGTCATCAAGCATAAAAGGGTAAAGAAAATATTGTGGCAGATACACTTTCACATAGATATTCTCTTTTATCCTTGTTGGATTCAAAACTACTTGGTTTTGAATGAATTAAGTATTTATATCCTATAGATAGTGATTTTAGTGAACCATATGGACATTGTAAACCTGGAGTTCATTCATAATGGATTCTTATTTCGGATTGATAAGCTTTGTATTCTCAATTACTCTGTCTATATACTTTTACTAAAGGAGTCGCATTCTGGTGGGTTAATGGGACATTTTAGTGTTGCAAAAACTTTAATTTTTCTTAGTGATAATTTTTATTGACCTAGTATATCTGGATATATTGAAAAAAATTGGGAAAGTGCATTGTTTTCCATTAAGCCAAATCAAAACTAAAACCACATGGATTATATCTTCCTCTCATAATCCCCAAAACCCCTTGATAGGATATATCAATGGACTTTATTGTGGGGTTACCAAGGACAAAGATGGGGAGAGATTCCATTTTTGTTGTGGTGGATCAGTTTTCTAAAATGGCACATTTTATTCCTTGTAACAAAACAGATTATGACACTAACATTGCAACACTTTCTTTTAGGAAGTAATCAAACTCCATGGAATGTCAAGGATTATTGTGTTAGATCAAGACACAAAATTCCTTAGTTACTTTTAGAAGACCTTGTGGAGAAAACTAGGTAAAAGGTTACTATTTTACACTACTTTTCATCTGAAAACCGATGGGAAAATGGAGTTGCTGAATTGGACACTATCATCCCTTCTACGAACAATTGTTAAGAAGAATCTCAAGAATTGGGGGGAGTGTTTTCCACATGTGGAATTTTCATATAACAGGTCCAAGCACTCCACTACTGAATATTCTCCATTCAAAATTGATTACAGTTTTAAACCACTTACTCCTATTGATCTATTTCATTTTTCTTTGAAGAAAAAAACTAATATGGATGTGAAAGGGTGCACAGAATTCATCAAACAACTCCATGAAAAGAAAGGCAAGGAAAAATATCAAGCGAATGACCCATAAATATGTTGATCGTACAAACAAGGGTCACAAACAAGTATTTTTTTAATCCTTGGTACTTGGTAAGGATTCATTTGTGAAAGGAGATATTTCTTGAAAAGTATAAATCAAAACTCATTCCATGAGGAGATGGACCTTTCCGAGTGCTTGAGAAGATTAAAAACAATGCTTACAAGATAGATTTTCCATGTGAGTATGGTGTAAGTTCCACTTTCAATGTTTCCGATCTTTCTCCTTTTTTGGGTGTAAAGGATGAAGAGTTGAGGATGAATCCTTTTCAAGAGGGGGAGGATGATGAGATCTATATTGAAGGCACCAAGTCAATTTCTCAGGTGGAGGAGTTAGATTTTCAAGGCCTGATGATGCGTGGAATATTAAAGAGGTTGAATGCAACAATGGGAGCTCGTCTTGCTTCATTAAAGACCCAATGGATCTTACCTTACATGGATGGAGAAAATGGGCCTATTATCTCACTTATTCAAGCCCAAATATGATGTTTAAAGTTTATTCCACATGGTGGCACGAATTTTAGAATCCTTACCCACATGGATAATTCTAGAATAGGCATCTTTGGACACCAATGTCAAATCCAATGGGTTGGGTACTCAAAGTCAAATCTGGTGGGCTATGGGTGGAAATTCATGTGATAATTTTCCCAAAAGTCTTTGTTAGACTTTATCTTTTTTACTTTAAGGGGACATGGAAGATTTAGACTTTATGACTTTAGGGTATTAGACCCTTGACTATTGTATCACCCCTTGGATATAAATAGCCACCCCATGGCATTGTATTTTCATTCAAGATTTAATTGAGAGCTTATACTTTGTTCCTCTCCATTGTGTGAGTATTTTTCTGAATTTCCTCCTTACTCTTGTGCATTCTTTCCTTGTTAATATACAAGTTATAATAGAGATCCAAGATCACAAAGCCCCTAATTTTGTGCCTCAACCCAAGTATATTGTTGTGTGGATTGACTATCATGTCCCTTTGTTGAGTGTGTTGTCTATGTAGTAGGACGCGCTCCTTATAGTGTTGATTGACTACATGCATCTTCTATCCATACCCTTTATCTTCCACTTTTCCCTGAACCACATCCTTCATCCACCACCCTACGCCATGAAGATCGGCCACCCCATGCATCTCACATCACTTAAGGATCGATTAATTAATTGAGAATTGCTTTTTATTCATAACACATTATGAATTTAAAGTTTGTTCACCCAATTAGGTGAACCTCATATCACATGCTAATAAACTATGCATAAACCATAGGGTAGAGTACATGGGACCACCTACCTCAAATGGAGTTAACTCCATGCCATGAAAAGGACAATGGATTTTCAAGTCCATCTAATTACATTTGGCCTCCAATGATTTCCATAAGTTTATAACTCATGAACAAGAATTATAATTTAATTAATTATAAATAAATTATAGTTAGTTAATTAATTAAAAGGAAAAAAATTAAAGAAGAAAGTAATACATGTTGAGAGACTTACAGATGTCATTTCCTAGTCAAAACCATGACCTACCATCCATGGAAGGCATGTCTTGAACTTCTGACATCATTTCAAGAAAATCCCCGTTGTGAAACAACAAGACAAAGTCCTATTTAATATAATTAAATTGGAAAATTTCCATGAAACCAACCAAATGATGTACCTTCATTGCAACATCCTCCAATGGAGTTTGAGAGACTCTCGACACACTCCAGGTTATAATATAATAAAAATCCCAAATCAATTCCATATTTTAATGTCCAATTTGACAAAATCTGACTAAAACCCTAGAAATAATTATCAAGGGACATACCTTCTCCAAAATACCTAAAAACAGTATGTGTTCATTATCATAAAACATCCTCTAGACATCTTGATCTAAGTCTCTATCAATCTCAGACAATTCCATCAATATTTGATGGATTATTCATCTAATTCCTTATTCAAGATCGATCCAATTATAAATTAGTGATCAAGATCACTTGAGAGAAGTGGATCTGAAGAAAATTGAGACATTAAAGAATCAAAATAAAATAAATTACCAATAGGATCATTCATGAGGAATGTTATAGTAGTCTTCCACCACACATAGAAGGAGGAGTCCATTATTGAATAATATTCGAAAGATATCACCCAAATTCATAATCTATTTGAGCCAAGATCCACCCTAGATCAAGAAGATATAAGAGGGAGGATAAGAGGATAGAATGTCCAAATATCTCACAAAAATTCAAGAGAAGGTTTTAAATCTCAAGTGGGTCTTGGTGTGAAAAGGGACTAAAAGACACTTAATTAAACACCACCCAATTCACCCCACTGGTAAGTCGACATAGGCTCGTCAGCTGGCCAGCAAAGGCTTGCCAGTTAGATGGTGAGACCTCTTAGGAATCAGGTTAAATGTCTACCTTAACAGAGAGTTGGTGTAGGCTCACTGGTTGTATGATGAGTCCTTCTCAGTAGTAGGGGTTTTTACCACCCTATAGGTAAGTCGGTGCAGCTGCAGTAGCACGGCTTCCATGACCATGCCTCCAGCCTATTTCTAAGTTCTAAGTCGCCAATAAAGCTTCCTCTTAATTCTAAAAATACCTATCAATGATGTATATATGTGAAACATCTCTTTTCAACACCTTGTTCTCAAAACGATATGTCCAATAAAATTAAAATTAAAATTTCCTCTAAAAAACACAACCCATAATGGGATGATCTATGATAGTATCTTATTTGATCCTGAAAAGGTAATGGTTGTCATGTAATTGTAAGATATACATAATTTATTTTAGATTTGAATATTTCTAGGTTTTATAGGATATTATCAATGGTTTTTGAAGGATTTATCAAAGATTTCCTCACTATTGACTACCCTCACCCTGAAGGGGGTGAAGTTATTGTGGGATTCAAAGTGTTAAGAATCCTTCGATGAACTAAAGCAGTGTTTGGCCTCAGTAAGGATTGTGACACTATTTGGGTCCAGATAGGAATATATGGTTTTTTGTGATTCATTAAATGTAGTTCTGGGTTGTGTTCTTATGTACAAAGATTAAGTGGTGGGTTATAGCTCATGTAAACTTTGATCTTATGAGTGGAATTATCCCACTCATGATTTGGAACATGTAGTTGTTTTCCATTCTCTTAAAAGTTGGTGTCACTATCTTTTCAAGGATAATTTTATCATTTACTATAACCATAAAAGATGAGTTATATCTTTTATCAAAAATATTTAAACTGCCGACAGAGACTATGGTTTGAATACTTGTAGTCATTCAACTATGACATTGCCAATACTCCAAAAAAGGGAAATGTGGTTGCTAAAAATCTTAGAAAGAAGTTACATTCTTAGACTGAAAAGGAATAATAGAATGAATGGAACATTATGGGACTCTTTTCTCATATGTACTTGGGATTCAGAGAGGAAGGGTATGGTAATGTCCAGGAAAATTTTCATTTTACATCCTCTCTCATTTAGATGATTATCCAAGAGTTTCAGTAAGATAGTAAGTTCTAGAATATAAGATATTATTTATATAGTGGGGAGACCATCTGTGAGTGGTCTCTCTCCTTGGAAGGTATTATTTTATTTAGGAACTGATAAGTTCTTCCATAGACTCTGAGGAAGGCCGTGTTGGGAGATTTTTATCACACATTTTGGGTAGTCTACCCTACCAAAAAAATATGTTTTATGACATGAATAAATTCTAGTGGCCTAGTATGAAATGATACATAACCGAAATTTTATCTTGATGATAGTCATTCTAGAAGAATAAGGATAAGAATCAAAATCCATCTAGTATTATTTATCCTCTTCCCATGCCAACATGGAAGTGGAATGAGATCAATGGATTTCATTGTTTTCTTGCCTCAGACCCCCCGTGGTAAGAACTCCATTTGGGTGGTGATTGATTGGTTGACCAAGTTGGCTAATTTTTTAATAATTCATGACACCACTAAAGTAGAATACTTGGGGAATTTATATATACAAGAAATAATAAGGTTTTATAGATATATAACTAACATTTTATTTGAAAGGGATCCTCAATTTACCCCTCATTTTTAAAAGGTCCTTCAGGAGGTGATGGGAACTCGGGTCAAGTTGAACACAACATATCATCCTTAGATGGATGGGAAGATAGAAAGGACTGTTGAAATTTGAGATTATATATTTTATACATGTGTTTTGGACTTCATAAGTGTTTGAACATTTGGTTATGGTGGTGTTTTCTTATAATAACATTCACCAATCATCCATCAACATGTCACCTTTTAAAACATTATATGGTTGACCCTAAAACTCACCTCTATATTGGTCTGAGATTTGTGAATATTCCTTGATGGGACCATTCTTAGTTTAGGTAATAATAAAAATGGCATAGATGATTCATCATCATTTTTTGATGGCTTAAATATGGTATAAATATTATGTATATCATCGTTGTCATCTTTTGGAGTTCTCAGTTTGTGACCTGGTGTTCCAAAAGTCTCACCCTGATTGGGTCACTGACGGCTCTAAAAATAAAGGAATCTTGATCCAAGATATGTGGGACCTTTTTAGGTAATTGAACAACTTTGAAAGGTTTATTATCTCTTGGATTTACCAATTCAGTAGGCTTCTATCTACAATATCTTCCTTGCATGACAACTCAAGAAGTATTTTCCTGACCCATCTCATGTTCTGAATTGGGAATACCTCGACATAGAACCATATGTGTCTATGACTGAGAAACTTTTCAAATATTATATTCTCAAATGAAGGTTCCATAAGGTAAGTTGGTTCCATTGGTCTTAGTTCTATGGAAAAATGGATCTTATTCTCATGAGACTTGGGAGAGGGAGTCTATGATGAGTGAGTAATGGCATCATATCTTTTTGGATAAACCTTCTTCAATATGACTTTCTAGTGATAAAAAATGATATGGTGAGAATATTTTCACATCCTAGTTTTAGGTATGTTATTTTTTGAGATTTGGAATATTTTTTTGGTGTTCGGGGTGTGTTTGTTGGTTCTCATTGACTTAAAAGGGGTTTTTATCATTTCTTGGTGAAAAATGAGATAGACTACACTATGGTACAAGTAGTTTTGAGATTGGGAGTCACCTGTGAACCATGAGGTGGACTAATATTCCTAGTGCAGTGCATGGATTTTGGAATGGGGCATGGAGAATGGGGAGTTCTTATGTGCACCACATTGGACTCCACCGTGTTTTGGTGTAGGGAATGGTGAGTCAAAAACAGCCAAATTTTAATCACCTCACCATGGACATTTAGTGTATTAGTCCCCTTAGTGTGGTGTGAGTGAGACCACCATGGGTGTGGTGAGAACCCACCTCACTATGGTGTTGAAAATTTCAGTATTTTTGGCCAGCTGAACCAGTTGCTCAGTCTTTCGGAGGGGGTTACACCCATTTATGGGGGCTCGTTTGATCATTAAGGGATGATGATTAATTTATTTAGGAATGGTTATCTCTCTCTCAAATCTCTTTTATTCATTTCTAGGGTGATAAAATCATCTCTTTTTAGGTGGAGCATTGAACTACCTTTGTTCCCTTGGGTTTCTTCCAAAGGCGGTCTCATCCTTCCTTGGCTTACTTCCATTAGAGTTCTTGCTATGTGATTGGTCTAGAGGTATGTTGTTTTTCTTTCCCTCGGTTAATCTAGAGATTCATGACTTTTGAATTGTGTTTCTAGGTCTCTCATCTTTGCTTCTTTGAGCCTCTCCTCTCTCTGGATTATGGATCCCTTCCAATAGTTATTTTTTCATGTGTTTCAAGGTAGGTGGTTGTAACGACCCGAGTCCGGAGCCCCTCCACTGGTGCCCCATACCCGGTTCGCAACATGACCTTAAGCACATTTCCCCAAACGCCAGAGGCTGTCGACTAGCAGGGAGGGACTTAGTGAGTTGGTGGGGAAACTATACCCTCATTCGGTAAGGTATACAAGGTAAGAAAACAACAATAAACAGCGGAAGCAGTAAACAACATGCATAACAGCAGAAACCAAATAGCGGAAGCAACGTAGATATATAAATATAATGAAAATGATGCAGCAGGTACAAGTATCTAAGGAAAACAGAAAACACAACAACGTGCTGAAATACAACTGAAATCAAGTGCAAAAGAAAACAAAGTATGCTTTTCAGCATCGCGAGCCACGGCTCGGTCCCATGCTCCCCAACTCCTGGTGCAATCAAGATCCTGAAGTAAAAGGGCACTTGCCCTTGTCTATACCTACAGCAACATAGTCTTCTTGGGCCCAAAAGCATGGCCCAAATAAGGTGTGAGATACAATCCCAGTAGGAAATCACCCAAATATTTATGCCTAACAGTCAATGAATACAGGGCAGTAATAAAATAAGAAGCAGTAAACAGAAAAGCACAAGCAGCTACAATCCACAGTTCTAGAAAACAAAGTACACAAGTAAATAGCCAACAACAAAAGAAGAAACAGATAACCCTCTGGGTAGCTCTCACAGTCTAACCCATATGGTTCAACCTATCAGTCTAGCAACCCTCTGGGAAGCACACATAGTCTCACCCCTCTAGTTCAGCTACGTAATTAAGCAGACTCTCTAGGGAAGCACTCACCGTCAATTCCCCCTGTAGTCTTGTATCGTGCTAAAGGCTCTCTGGGGAAGCACTCAACATCAATTCCCCCTGTGGCCCGCGTTGTGGATCTACAGACTCTCTGGGGAATCCCTCAACGTCAATTCCCCCTATAGTATCATGTTGTAATTAAAAGACACTCTGGAGAATCCCTTCTGTCAATTCTCCCTTTGGTCTAGTAATCTAGGTCCTCACAGTCCTGAGTATAACTAAACATGCTCAGCGCATGTATATCGTCCAAGTAAACCTCAAGAACTACTTGGATATCATTATACGGCTCAACAATAATAACAAAACAGCAGTTCCACTATCCTACAACTAGCCATGGCAACAGGAAAAACGCACAACAAGAAAAACAAGCATGTCAAAGAAACCTGAGTTCAAAATAAATTACTCTACTCACAAGAAATAACCTCTACTAAAGCAAACAAGAAAATCAGGAAAACAGAAGGGGAAAAATAGGAAACACGCAATACCCCGTTCAAGGGTATTGGTGGAATTTGCACATAATATTCATCTACTTCCTACGGAAAGGCACAAACCACCTACCTCGATCCGAGGAGTTCGATATACGTGAACCATGACGACAGATTCTTCTTAGAACAACGTAGATCTTAGAAAATTCACAAAAATTTCATCCCACGATAACCTGGAAACGAGGAGGAATCAAGAAACAAGACTAAATCAGAAGGAAGAACTCACCGTTTCAATTCCAACGCAATCGACCGTGCTCAAATCGGAGAACGGACGGCGGGGTGGGAGCTCGGAGAATATTCGGTCGTACGGTCACTTCCAGGTGGACGAAATCTGGAGAAGAAGATGATTTTGGGGGTTAGCCGCAACCCCGGTCCGTTTAGTGAAAAAAATAGAAAGTACGTGGCATGTACTTCTTGAGTACACGGCGTGTACTTCAATTTTTTTTCCGTACTCCGAATTAACCGGCCTCCACCTCATCCTTACACACCGTGTGTGTGGCCCGGACACGGCCAACACACGGCTTCGAGCCGGGAAGAGTACATGGTATGTACTCAGAAAGTACACGGCGTGTACTTCTGAAATTTCCAGAAAATTTATTTTCCTTAAAAACTCCAGAAAAAGGGAAAACATACCTGAAAAGAGATCTGGGTTCTTACAAACTTCCCCCCTTAAAGAAATTCATCCTCGAATTTCCATAATGAGGTGGAGAAGAAGAAACACCGAACAACTCCAGCCACTACGATCGTACATCGGTCTCCCTCTCCCAGGTCTCGTCATGTACTCGCCCGTGCTGCCATAGCACTCATACCAGAGGAACAGACCGCCCGCGGAGAACATTCGTACTGTGACCGACAATCCGAATATAATGCTCCTCGAACGATGCATCTGCTTCAAGCTCAACTTCCTTGGGATGAAAGACGTGAGATGGGTCTGAAAATTAACATCGGAGTTGATAGACGTGGAAGACGTCGTGCATGGATCGATACCTCTGAGGTAGCTGCAAACGATAGGGGACCGGCCCAACTCTCTCCAAGACCTCAAATAGACCGACGTACCGCAGTGAAAGCTTACCCTATCTCTGAATCCTCTTGTGTCCCAACCTCAGTGCGACACGTAGAAAAACCTGATCACCGACCTCGAACTCCAGAGGTCGTCTCCGCTGATCAGCATAAGACTTCTATCGAGACTGTGTCGTAGTCATCCTCTTCCGAATCAGCTCTATCTATTCTGAGGTCTCCTGAACAGGATGAGGTCCTAGCAAAGCTACCTCTCCTGCCTCCAGCCAGCATAAGGGTGATCGGCATGGACTACCATACAAATCCTCGTATGGCCCCATCTGAATGGTCGTCTGGAAACTGTTGTTGTAGGCGAACTCCACCAAAGGGATATGCTTCTCCCAAGAACCGCCAAAGTCTAGAATGCAAGCCCGGAGCATATCCTCAAGCACCTGGATCATGCGCTCGGACTGGCCATCAGTCTGGGGATGGTATGTTGTACTCAAAAGTACCTGTGTACCCAAGGCCTTCTGAAGTCCCTTCCAGAACTGAGAGGTAAAGCGCACATCTCTATCTGAAACAATAGAGCGCGGAACTCCATGCAGACGAACGATCTCTCTGATGTAAATTTGTCCCAGATCATCGACACTGAAGGTCTCCTTGATTGGAAAGAAGTGAGAAACCTTCATAACTCTGTCAACGACAACCCAAACAGTATCGTTTCCTCAAGGTGACCTCGACAACCCGGTCATGAAGTCCATCGCAACATTGTTCCACTTCCACTCCAGAATGGGTAACTACTGTAAAAGGCATGTTGGTCATTGATGCTCTGCCTTCACCTGCTGACAAGTAGAAAATCTCATGACGAAACCAGTGAAATCCTTCTTCATACTTGGCCACCAGTACTGGCGATGAAGGTCCCGATACATCTTGTTGATTCCAGGATGAACTGCCCAAACAGAGAAATAGAAATCCCACATCATCTCCTTGTGTATGTCTGCTGGTACCCATACGCATCCTTGGAAATGCAAGATCTCATCCTTGCCCACTTTCCATCCAGGAAGAGGGTCCTCTCCTGACACACTCTCCTACAGGACTAAGCCTTCTTAGTCCGATAGTTGCCTCATCCGTACCTGATCAAGTAGCATGGAGGTAATAGCTACAGAAGATAGAAAAGTCCGTCCCTGTCTGTCAT
This sequence comes from Viscum album, assembly GCA_963277665.1. Lineage (NCBI taxonomy): Eukaryota > Viridiplantae > Streptophyta > Magnoliopsida > Santalales > Viscaceae > Viscum > Viscum album. Next base: position 845,998,272 of record OY728121.1, on the reverse strand, counting down.
GCACCTCCAGATGCATCTCAAAGAACAGAGTCATCAGTTGCCACTCACTAATGGCCTTCTGAACTGCCTGAATTTGATTTCTCTTGATCAACGCATTATCCACGATGTTTCCTTTTCCCGGCGTATAGGCAAGATCGAAATCAAAGGACTGAAGGTACTCAACCAACCTGTGTTGCCACAGATTTAGATCACGCTGAGTGGAGATGTATTTGAGACTCTTGTGGTCAGTGAAGACCACAAAGTGCTCCCCCATTAGATAGTGTCTCCAACAGCGTAAGGCATGAACAACAGCTGCCAAATCCAGATCGCGCATAGGGTAGTTCCTCTCATGTGGCCTCAACTGTCGAGACCCATACGCAACGACTCCATCCTCCTGCATAAGCAAAGCTCCCAGCCCAATTCCTGAAGCATCATAGTAAACAGTTTAGCTATTGTATGGCTCCGGCAAGACTAGTATCGGTGCTGACGTCAACCTCCCTTTCAACTCCTGAAAGGCTGACTCACAAGAATATGACCATGAGAACTTCACCTCCTTCTTGGTCAGTCCTGTCAAAGGTGCTGCTAGGCATGAAAAGTCTTGAATGAAGAATCTGTAGTATCCATCCAACCCTAGGAAACTTCATACCTCAAAGACGTTCTTCGGATGCTCCCAGGAAACTACAGCTCTCACCTTCTCTGGGTCCACTGATACTCCTACCTCTGAGATGACGTGACCCAAGAAGTGAATCTGATCCATCCAGAAGTGGCACTTCGAGATTTTAGCATAAAGTCGATGCTCTCTCAGTGTACTCAGAATGATCTCAAGATGTGTGTCATGGTCGTGTCGAGTGTGAGAGTACACCAAGATATAGTCCACGAAGACCATGAAAAAGGATTCCAAGTAAGGATGGAACACTCGGTTCATCAGTTCAATGAAAACTGCAGGCACGTTCGTGAGACCGAACGACATGACTGTATACTCGTATAGACCATACCTACTCCTAAAGTTTGTTAGAGGTATGTCTGATGGTCTAACGTGCAACTGATGATAACTGGACCTCAAGTCGATCTTCGAGAACACCCGGGATCCTCGAAGCTAATCTAAAAGGTCATCAATCCATGGCAAGGGATATCGGTTCTTGATCTTCAATTGGTTCACCTTCCGATAATCCACACAAAGCCGAAGGGTACCGTCTGCCTTCTTCGCAAACAGAACAGGCGAACCCCAAGGAGAAGTACTGGGTCGAATGAAACCCTTATCCTGTAGCTCCTCCAACTGCTTCTTGAGCTCCTGCAACTTAGGTGTGGCCATCCTATAGGGAGGAATGGACACTGGTGCCGCTCCTGGCATGAGCTCAATAGAGAATTCTACCTCACGCTACGGAGGGAAACCTGAAAAGTTTTTTGGAAAGACGTCCCTGAAGTGATCCACCACTGGAGGAAAGTCCAACTGTGGAGTCCCCTAATCATCCAGATAAAGACTAGAAATTTGGGTTGTCACCCCTCCTAGCCCAAGATGCTCGAGTCCTGCCCGACTCGTCCGAACGTCCCACTCTCCTTTATGAAGAAAGGACTCGCCCTCTGGTGAAACAAAACTCACTCTGCGATGATAACAGTCGACGACTTCCTGAAAGGGAATCAACCAATCCATGCCAAGGATGACATCATAGCATGTCATCTCTAGGACATAGAGATCCCATAAGAAGCAATACCCTGCAACCTCGAGAGGGCACTCTCTACACTATCATACACTAGATGTTCTCATTCCCAAAGGTGTGTCTAGTGTCAACGAGTCGGCAGAAGAAAAGACGCAGAGTCCAAGGCTCTCCACAACAGCAACAGAGATAAAGCTATGCGTAGCACTAGTATCGAAAAGGGATGAAGATAAAACTGAGGATACTAAAATCGTACCTCGAGCAGTAGAAGGGCCAGGATCCTGCACCTGATAAGTCTACTCCACAGTGAAAGACTGGCCTGTACCGCGTCCCTGCGCCCCTGGCTGACCACTCTGATCTGAACCGCCCTGTTGGTGCTGAGGAACTGGTGGCTGACCGCCATGGCCTTGACCTCCACCTCGGCTCGAATGGCCGGAAGAACTCCAGTCCCCCGACTGGTGAGAAACTGGTGGTGCTTCTCCTGAATGAGGAGTCATGGAAGAACCCCGGTCACCAGATGCTGGTGAGAAAACCTGGCAGAAACGCTGAAGGTGACCCATCTTGCTGCAATATCGGCACTCCACAGGGTCCCTCTGGCACTGTGGCCTCATGTGCCCTGTCTGTCCACACTGATAGCATGTCACCTGGCTGCCTGATGATGCGTCTCGCTTCCTCGAATCACCGCGTTTAGGCTCTCTATGGCGCTTCTTGCTTTCATCTGGAGGATGGCTAACTCTGGAAGCAGAACCGCCCTGGCTTGCAGCTCCAGAGTCTCTCAGATTTCACTATGCAATCAATGCCTGATTGATGATGGAAGTAATGGAAGTCAACTGGAAGATGTTCACTTGCGAGCGGATCTACCGCCTGAGTCCATCCTCAAACTTCCTCTCCAAGAACACCCCACTCCCATCCCGAAGGGGTGTAAAACGCTGCAGCTCAGTGAAACGAGAGGAATAATCCATGACAGATAGAGTACCCTGCTCTAAGCTCATGAACTCTCGGGCTCGATCAGCCCTCAGGGTATCCGGGTAGAAGTAGTCATAGAACACGCACTGGAACTCCTCCCAAACCATATCCTGCTACTGACCTGCCTGTGAGATCACATCCCACCACCTCTTGGCGGAGTCTCGGAGCATGTAGGTGGCGAGCTTAACCCGCCTCTCTGGAGGTGTTTCCAGATGCTCGAAGATAGTCAGCATGGCTTCCAGCCATGACTCTGCAGCCTGAGGTCCTCCCTCCCCCGTGAACGTGGGAGGATGTTGCTGCTGAAAGACCCGCATCAAGTATTCCATAGATGTGGCAGGAATCAGAGCTCCCTGGAAGTCCTGCATCATCCTCAAGAAACCTTCCATGAAATGTGCATCAGCACCTACAACCGGTATAACAGCTGGTGCCAAGGCTGGCCCGACTGGAGGATTGGCAGGAAGTCCCTAATCAGCCCTATCTGGCGTCCGATCACTGCCTGATGACAGACGTACGACCGGAGGATGTCTCAGAGGCATATCTCTGAAAGATCAAAAGCACACCTTTGATCATGAAAACAAGGATAGAGAACACAAGAGCACAAAACGGGAACAGGGGAAGAAAACACACAAGTTTGCAAAACACGACTACACGGCGTGTATAAAACAACACGGCGTGTCTTCTTAACCCACCAGCATGGGCGTGTACTCCTTCCCTACAAGTCATGTACACTTCAAACTACACGGCGTGTTTCACCCACACACGGTGTGTACTCAAAAACGGTTCCCCTTCCCGAGTCTCCTTACATGGCTAACCCACACGGTCCGACTTATCCCGAGACTACACGGTGTGTTCTCAGCACACACAATGTGTACTACACAAGGCTTTGGTGGCCCGTGTTTGTGAAACACACTACCGTCTACACGGCTGAACCTTACACGACGTGCTCCGAACAAACACGGCGTGCATAGGCAAGGTGACCCCGTCCCGTGTTGTTCGTGACACGGCCAGGTACCTGGACAAGACTACATGGTGTGTTCTGAACAAACACGGTGTATGGAAAAGAAGGTGACGTCGGCCCGTGTTGTTTGTGACACGGCCGGGTACCTGGACAGGACTACATGGTGTGTTCCCTAAGGACATGACGTGTTCTACTCAAGCTTCCTCGACCCATGTTGTTAGTGACACGGCCGGGTACATGGCTCCGAACTTACACGATGTGTACCAATCATACACGGCATGTTCCCAAAGTTACTCTCACGACACTGTGTTCCTCTCACACGGTCAGTGACATGGCCTGAAAACTACACGGCATGTATCCAAAAAGTACACACCATGTATTCTGGGTTTTTCTGGGCAGTAGCTCAGAAACTGCTCAGACTCCTAGAAATACTAAAAACAAGGCGAAAAAGTTCCAAATTCCAATCCGTGAGGGCCCATAACACCTCAAGAACCAAAATTTGGCATTTACTTTAAACAAAGAACAAAAAAACAGTTTTTCTAACATAAAAGCCAAGAATCTATCAAGAAACTATCACAACAGCATGCATAATCTACACAAGTTCTATCACAACAGCATGCAATCGCTAATGCACCCTAGATGGCATGGAAAGAATGCATGGCATGTGATTCCTACAAGTGTCTATATGATGCATGAGATGGAATACCCTCATCTCATCGGGTTAAGACAGAAATAGAACCAAAATATCAAAACAATAACCACACAAGTCATGAGAATCACTCTAGGTGAAAACATATCAACCATAAAACTCAAAACCAGAAAACTGCAATTAACGAGGTAGTATGGATTTTCCATGTACACGAGTTAGCTACTCCCGGGAATAGATTAATACCAAGTACTGGATCCGTCTTATCCCTAGATAAAGTCTCCAAAAAGTAAGGCAAGAGAAAATAACCGCTCTGATACCACTTTGTAACGACCCGAGTCCGGAGCCCCTCCACTGGTGCCCCATACCCGGTTCGCCACATGACCTCAAGTGCGTTTCCCCGAATGCCAAAGGCTTTTGACTAGCAGCGAGTGCCTTGGTGAGTTGGTGGGGAAACTATGCCCTCATTCGGTAAGGTATACAAGGTAAGAAAACAACAATAAACAGCGGAAGCAGTAAACAACATGCATAACAGCAGAAACCAAACAGCGGAAGCAACATAGATATATAACTATGATGAAAATGATGTAGCAGGTACAAGTATCTAAGGAAAATATCAAACACAACAACGTGATGAAATACAATTGAAACCAAGTGCAAAAGAAAAAAAAGTCATCTCCTCAGTATCGCGAGCCACGGCTCGGTCCCATGCTCCCCAGCTCCTGGTGCAATCAAGATCCTCAAGTGGAAGGGTGCTTTCCCTTGTCTATACCTGCAGAAACATAGTATTCTTGGGCTCAAAAGCATGGCCCAAATAGGTTGTGAGATACAATCCTAGTAGGCAATCACCCAAATATTTTTTACTAACAGTCAATGAATATAGGGCAGTAATAAAACAAGAATCAGTAAATAGAAAAGCACAAGCAGCTACAATCCACAGTTCTAGCAAATAAAGTACACAAGTAAACGACCAGCAACAAAAGAAGAAACAGGTAAACCTCTGGGTATCTCTCACAATCTAACCCCTATGGTTCAACCTATCAGTACTAGCAACCCTCTGGGAAGCACACATAGTCTCACCCCTCTGGTTCAGCTACGTAATTAAGAAGACTCTCTCGGGAAGCACTCACTGTCAATTCCCCCTATAGTCTCGTATCGTTCTAAAGGCTCTCTGGGGAAGCACTCAATGCCAATTCCCCCTGTGTCCCGCGTCGTGGATCTACAGACTCTCTGGGGAAGCACTCAATGTCAATTCCCCCTATAGTCTCGCGTCGTAATTAAAAGACACTCTGGAGAATCCCTTTTGTCAATTCTCCCTTTGGTCTACTACTCTAGGTCCTCACAGTCCTGAGTATAACTAAACATGCTCAGAGCGTGTATATTGTCCAAGTAAACCTCAAGAACTACTTGGCTATTATTCTACGGCTCAACAGCAATAACAAAACAATAGTTCCGCTATCCTACAACTAGGCATGGCAACTGGAAAAACACCCAACAGGAAAAACAAGCATGGAAAAGCAACCTGAGTACAAAATAAATTACTCTACTCACAAGCAATAACCTCTACTAAAGAAAACAAGCAAAGCAGGAAAACAGCAGGGGGAAAACAGGAAACATGCAATACCCTGTTCAAGGGTATTGGTGGAATTTGCACATAATATTCATCAACTTCCTACGAAAAGGCACAAACCACCTACCTCGATCCGAGGAGTTCGATATACGTGAGCCACGATGACAGATTCCTCTTAGAACAATGTAGATCGGAGAAAACGTACAAAATGTTCATCCCCTGATAACTTGGAAATGAGGAGGAATCAAGAAACAAGGCTAAAGAAGAAGGAAGAACTCACCGCTGTGATTCCAAGGCAATCGACCGTGCTCAAATCAGAGAACGGACAGCGGGGCGGGAGCTCAGAGAAGATTCGGTCGTATGGTCACTTCCGGGCGGACGAAATCTGGAGAAGAAGATGATTTTGGGGGTTAGCCACGACCCCGGTCCGTTTAATGAAAAAAAAAGTACATGACGTGTACTTCTTGAGTACACGGCGTGTACTTCAATTTTTTTCCATACTCCGAATTAACCAGCCTCCACCTCAGCCTTACACACCGTGTGTGTGGCCCGGACACGGCCAGTACACGGCTTCGAGCCGGGAAGAGTACACAGCGTGTATTCAGAAAGTACACGGTGTGTACTTCTGAAATTTCTAGAAAATTTATTTTCCTTAAAAACTCCAAAAAAAGGGAAAACATACCTGAAAAGAGATCTGGGTTCTTACAGTGGTTTCATGAAATGGATTTATTTTACAAACCTATCTTTCTTTCTCATTGAAATTGGGTTAAAAATAGTTAGAAAATAAAATTTATGTATTTATCTTGAAAATGGAATTTGAAATGGTTTTAATTGAATTATTTGAGAAATATGGTGGTTTTAGTGAATTTTATGAAAATGGATTTTCACCCTTGGTGTTATTAATGGAAATGGTTTTAAAGTATGTTTTGAATAGTTTTAACGGTTGTGTTAATACCTATATGAGTAATTCCATTTGAATGATTTTGATATGGTAAACCAGATTGTGAGCATTGATGAGGTAAAAATCCATCCTTGGGGATTAGCTCTTAATCCCTAGGCCTGTTCTACTAGGGTAATGTGTGCACCAAGTAGCAATTTGTGGAAAGCATCAACACTTAGGAGTGAAATCTTACCCTCTAGGAAAGTTCCACTAGGGTGATGTGAACATCAGGTGGCCTATTAATCACGTGAATTCTATTAGGATCCTAAATATCATGTTATTAATGTTACCCCAAGGGATATCTTTCCTTATTGACGATATTTGAAATGTATGTTTGGAATGTTATGGGAATAGTTTGATAACTGGGATTATTGGTGTCATGACCCGACCCACTGAGGCCCCCCTGGCTAATGGTAAGATGATTGTGACACTCCAAGCCCACCTACAATAGGTTAGGGCTAGAAAGAAGCATTGAGTAGACATATCACACACATGGGAGGTCTTAGACTAAGGTACTTATACACCCAAACACATCTCCAAATACCCACACCATGTCACGACCCAACCCAACAGGGCTCGAGCCGCGACTCCCCAAGCCCGCCTCCAATAGTCCAGGGGCTGGCGACTAGCGCCGAGTAGGCTATCACACACATGGGAGGCATTAGCCTAAGGAACCTATACACACGCACCCACATACACCTCCATGAAATAGTGTAGAGATATATAAAACTGAAAAGAAAAATGCATGCATACACTATCCCACAACCAGAGTACAGCAGAAGTACAAAGGGAAAAATAGGGCCCACCAAAAGAAAACTACAAAAGAACGTCCAACCTACTCTGAAGAAGGGGAACGCTGCCACAAACACCCGCCATAAATCTCCCTTGGCACCGCACCGGTAAACACCCCGGTCAATCTCGCTCACTCAGCTCCGCCTGCTCCGGGTCCTCCTGGGACTCCGTTGAAAGGCCTGTGGTCTGCACAAGACACAAACATGTACGGGAAAAGCCCGTGCAGGGGTAAGTATAAACATACTTCATAGGCACCCCAAAAACCCAAAACCAAAGAGAGAAACTGAAAGGAAATAGTCCTCTCATCCCACCCATAGGGAACCCAGATGAAAGAGAAACTCCATCTCGTGACCATCCTCGGCTAAACACAAATAGTCAGCTCAGCTCAGCTCAGGTGTATGCCCATACATACACCTTGAAAAATCCTGATATACTCAGCTTATGCCACAAACCACATGAGGTACCAGCCTCAACACCAGCAACTGTCCACAACCATAAGAGTACACCACATGAACACTATCATCCCAGATGACACTCATTCGAGAGATACACTCTATCGGGTCCCAAGCAAACATCTCAGACGCTCACCCGAGAGACCATTCTCGTCGGATAGCATCACTGAGGAAACCTCGCTGAAACAACATAAACACCAAACTCCTCGGATAGGGGATCACTCCTAGGGTCCTCTAGGGGATACCAAAACCCACTCCGGTAGACGAAGATCTCACAGATAGGGGATCACTCCTAGGATCCGCTGGGGGATACCAAAACCCGATCTGGCGCTCGACAGAAACACTTCACTCAGATAGAGGATCATCGCCCAAATAAAGGTGGTCTCGACGATACCGTAACCCTATCTGGTATAACTCGCGATGTAGGGGATCGAACCGACGATGCCGCAACCCTACCGAAACCACGCGCTGAATAGGGGATCGCAAAACCAACGATATCACAACCCTACTATACACATCATGCTGAGTAGGGGATCGTATACCCGACGATGCCACAACCCTACTGAGCACGGCCCACAGCATAGGGGATCATAATATTGATGATTCCATAAACCCTATGGGGTTAACCAGCTAGATAGGGGATCACCGCCCGTGAATAAGCGGTCACAGCGATACCAAGAACCCGATCTAGGGAGAAGATGCTAGAGGATCTCACTCCGGGCCCACCAGAGGGATGCCATAACTCTAACAGTTTAAACATCCCATCAAGAGGATCACAAACCTATATGAAGGTTTTGATTCTATATGAACCCTAATGGGGATGAACCAAGGGAGTACCCTCAACCAATGCTGGTCCAAAACGTCGCTAACCCGAGCGACCCACAACAACACCACACTGCGCACCTCCAATGTCACGACCCGTCCTCGGGGCCCGTGTCGTGACTACCCCAAGCCCGCCTTCCATAGGCCAGGGGCTGGAGACTAGCACTAAGGCGTAAATCCCAACAAAAGGGAAGGCATTGCCTTTGAAAAGTAAACAAGCACCACAGAGTAAGCAAGCGGAAAAGTAAACACTAAGTAAAACTGTAACAAGCTGTGCTGAAAGTAAAAGGGGCCGGAAATACAAGACCAACTGTAAAGTACAACTGAAAGGGAAAAACAGCAACTGAAGAGAAAAGTCGTAGCATCGAGCCGTCCTCTGGAAGTCCCACCTGGAGGGTGGGTACAGATAGCCTCCACTGCTCCTCGGGTCCACCTGACCGCTCCGAGTACGTCCCCTCCAGTGGTCCACCTCCAGGTATCGTCCTGCTCCGCACGCCTCCGCCACGATCAGCGTTGTCCGTCGTCTGCAACCAACACAACGAAGTGCAGGCAAAGCCCGTGCAGGGGTGAGTATAAGCTACTCAGTAGGGACCCCGAGACCCCCGAAGGTCTCCCGAAATCCACAAAGGAAAGATACAATCATGAAGTGACAACTGACATTGCTTAGGTATATGCCCATACATATACCTAAGTCATCAATTCCCGCTCGGCTCCAACGTCCGAGCTCAAGCACAACACAGTCCACAAAGGAAAGTACAACACAATCCACAAAGGAGAGTAAAACTAATCCACATAGGATAGCTCAACACAATCCACAAAGGAGAGTAAACAGTAAATCCACAGAGGATAGCTCAACACAATCCAAAAAGGAGAGTAACACGGGATTCAGCTCACACAGGTATACTTCTTGTATGACGATAAAGATGATCACTGATCCATCTAAGTCATCGGACCCACAAAGGATCGATAGGTAACTAACCCCCACAATGACCCACACAGGATCGGGCCCACACAGGACCTGTAGGCGCTGGCTCACACAGAACCGCTGAGCGCTGACCCACACAGGATCGGACCCACACAGGACCTGTAGCACTGATCCACGTAGGATCGCTGATTGCAGTAGTCGTCGCAGTCCACTGAGGATCTCTGCACTGTCATCATCGCAGTCCACTAAGGATCTCTGCACAGTCATCGCTGCAGTCCACTGAGGATCTCTGCACAGTCGTCGCTGTCGAAGTAGCAGTCGCAGCCAGCTCTAGGGTTCCCGCACACAGCAAGCTCGTTCGGGAGGGTCCGCTCCACGAGCCGAGAGGCTGATACATCAACTGACACAAAGTCCTAAGTTGATGTATCCAAAAGTTCCGTATCGTCAACAGGAACTCAACATCGCAGACGGCGCATCAATCGGACGTCCGGTCTGAGAGTTATTGGCTTTTTCGTCCTAGGGGCCCGGTTGGTTTTTAAGGAAAAACCAACCCGACCATACTCCACCAGCATCCAAACCTCAGGCGGAGTATGCCAAAAGATCCGTCTCACTTAGAGGAATCCACCAAAGCTGACGGCACGTCAATCGGACGCCCGTAGCTCAAGATATGAGCGTTTCCGCTCCGAGGGCCTGGTTGGTTTCGTGTATGAACCAACCCGGACGAACCCAAAGTATTCCGAAACCTTGAGTGTGATATACTGAAATGACCGTCTCGATCCAAGGATCGCTTTTCCGCTGACGGTGCGTCGTTCGGAGGCCCGTAGCTCAAGATATGGGGATTTGACCGAAAATGGTCCGTAGACGGGGGGTACCCGGCCCGACCCCCCTGGGTCGGCCGAACCGGGTCGACCCGACCCGGTCCAACCCGGCCGGACCCGTTCTGGTCCGGCCTGGGCGCGGCCCGGCCGGTCGGACCGGCCTGGCTCGGTTCGGCCGAGCGGCCAAGCGCCTGGGCGCCGCGGGGCGCTGCCCCCGCGGTCTGGAGATGCTGCGGCCCCGCGTGGGCCGCGCTGGAGAACCGCGGATGCGGATTCTGCCGCGTCCCGTGCGGGCGAACCGGACCCGCGCGGCCGCGGGTCCGTTGGCTATCGTCGCCGCCAGAATCTTTCGTGGGCCACCGGAGTTGCTCCGGTGGTCCGTTTTCCTTCCCGTCTGCGCCGGTGCTCCTCCCGGGTTCCGTTCTTCACTGCGGAATCAACAAACTTCCGTTGCGGCATGTTCCGTCGTCGCCTATCAAATCCGCACAACAACAAAGAACGGCGGAGGGTTGTCGGGCCGTGTTCGTTTGGCCCGCACCCTCCACGTTAGATAAAAACAACGGGAGAAATAATTCAACACATGAAGCAACAATTTTAATAAATTAAAATTGTTCATTTGAATCCGGTTCTTAAATTTTAAAGAAACGTTCACGGGAATAAGGGCATTTCTAAAACATAATCCCTACCTCGTCAAGTCGTCGCCGCGGGTTCTTCACGGATTGAGGATCGTCGCGTCGTCGCGGTATCTGGCATCGCGTCGTCGCGGAAGGGGGTCGCGTCGACGAACTCAACGGATGATCGAAGGTTCTTGTTGCGGATTAAGGAACGTCGCCGAAGAACGTCGCGGGAGAGGAAACGTCGGCGTTGCGGCACACGACGTCGCGTCGTCGATTTCCGCGGGTTCGGCATTCTTCGTCGGAGGCCGGCGTTCTTCGCGTTCTTCGCGAAGGAGGATAAAGGCTCAAGAACTCTGACAAAACCTCTCAACGAGTAATCCTCCAAATGTCGTGTTGGTCTTATTTTATTATTACTCCAACGAACGAAAAAGAGGTAAGTAATGACCCATTAATTCGTAGAATTAATTCAACAAAAGAAACCGCCCATTTAATTCACGAAATAAACTGCCCAATTAAATGGTGCATTAAGAATTTAAGAAAACGCGTCAGTTGACTTTCATAATGACGGGTTTTCGCGGGTGCGTTACTTAGCGGAAAAGAAACGGCGGGGCTCGTGCGGGCCCCACCTCGCAAATATCCTACCAAGAGGGTAGGATATTTTTGGATAGTACACTATCTGTTGCAACTCAGTTTAAGTGGATTTCAAGTGGCTTCAAGTGGCTTAAGAGAAATAAAATAAAGTTTGTCGAACAAATATTTTATTTCTTAACTTTACGCCCAAAAATTAAAAACCACACCCGAGCAAACGCAACTCCGGAAGAGGCGTTTCTAAGAAAATACCGGCGCTACGATTTCATCGGTGCCCTCAGAATTCGATTCCGGGCACCGATTCAAAAGTTAGAAAAACCCGCTAGTCCGTTCACTGAACGTACCCGAGCCAAACTTCAGAAAATGATTCCGGGCACACCGGGCCTCGGAATCAAGTGCCATTAGAAACTGGTTGTTGTATAATTCCAAAGAAAATTAAGAAAAAAAATTTCCTTGAAATTTACGGGTCTTTACATCCAAGGCCAATACCGAGGCCACCACCGCATTCTACTCGGAAAAAAACGCAGGATAGGCTGTTTACTCACCCTAAACGGAGCACTAGTGAAAAAGGTATTATTCACCGTAGCTAGCTCGTGCGGGGCCCACACAACAATCCCAAAACCCATAGAGCAGACCATACCATGGCGATCCCCTTGGAAAAACAAGCGGAATCGACTACTCGCTCGTCCGAAACGGACACCCAGTGAAAAAAAGTACTATTCACCGAAGCCAGCTCGGGTGGGGCCCATGCCTCGATACCGAAACTCATCGAAGGGATTGCACCATTGTAATCCTATCAGAAAAACACACAGGATCGACTATTCATCCGCTAAAATCAGACTCCTGGTGCGAAAGCTGCGTTTCTCCACAAACGCCAAAACCCAGCCTCGTAGGGCCCGCACCCTGTTCTCAGTCCCAACACCTGGAAACCATCTCAAAAAGTCCGTCGTACCATCAGGGTCTCAACGCCACTGACGGCACGTCATTCGGACGCTCCGGGTAGAAGTTACAGCAGCCCAAAGTCGTAAAATAATAAAATATTATTATTTTATATGACGTTTCTAACTCCCGGGCCACGATCCCGAACCATGAAACCCTCGAACCCACACCGTAGGGTTCGCCTCGTCGTCAGTGTCGCGTTGCTGCAAACGGCACACAAATCCGACTCCCGGATTGTGAGATACGGGTGTTTAAATACCCCCGTATGACAAAAGTGGTCGGAACGGCCGAGACCGGCCGGTCCGGCCGGCCGCCGCCGTTGGCCCGCCCTGGCCGGCGGCTGGGCTAGCGCACTGCCGCACGCCACTGCGGGCCGCCGTGCTCTACCGTGGGCCACCGCGCGCCGCCGCGGGCCGCCCCTGCCGGCGTCGGTGAACCTTCCGAGGTCCGCCGGAGGCACCTCGGGGGTCCAAACACATATTCGGAAGCATCTGCGCGCCCCCGGGACCCGATCTACCCATATGCAGGTTCAAAACAGAGAAAAGCGCAGAAATTTGGGATCCGGTATTTTTAAAATGTAAAACGCATACCTGTTGGTGGATCGTCGACGCTTTGAATGCAGAACGGCGCCCGCGACGCCCTGAAGCTGGATCTGCCGACGAACGACGCTGAAAACGGTCGCCCGGAGCTCGAATCGGTGAAGAACGGAGGAGGTGCGGAGGTGGTTCTCTGTGTGCATGAGGAAGGAAGGAGGTAAGGGATGAGATATTTCCCCTTTTTTTAAACAAAAATATCCCCTATCTCCGGCTCCCGACTCGCCTCCGCCCGATACCCGATGCAAACAAAAGTAAGGTCACCCCTAGGGTAAATGTGTCGTTCTGAATGCAACGACGAACTCAGATTTGCGATCCGAGACTCCGTTCAGAATTTATTCGATCCAACACTTGTAAATGGACTTTTCCACTTATTTACGAAAACGCCCCTGGTGGCGCTTTCCACCGCAGGCCCACGCCCGCAATGTTTACACCTCACCTAAGGTAAACGGCACGTTCCGGACACAACCGTGCCCTCGGATTCCCGTTCCAAGCTATCGTTTAGGATATATCAAACCCCCACTATGTGCATAGTATAAAAATACTTGATATTATTATAAAATTAATTCTGGGCACACCGGGCCTCGGAATCGCACGTCGTCTTTGCGCCTAGATCTGGAATTATTCGTAGAAATAACCCAAAGTCTAACAGGGCCAAAAAACCAAGTCTCTACATCCTCCCCCCCCCCCCTTAGAACTTTCATCCTCGAAAATCCATAAGCACAAGGAAGGTGACTGGACTCACAACTGGGTCTCCCACACTAGTGAGTTCGCCAACAAACACTCATGCCTGAACACATAAGTCGGAGGGACTCATCCACCACACCTCAACACTATCCGCTTTGGGCGGCACTGACTCGCCCACACGGTTTTAATCACGTCACAAAATCACGTCTCAGTGGGGGAAGGATACCTCTTTCTTACACATTCAAAGCATGCCAAACAACACCCACTCAGGTTCTTACCAACGCCCTGCACAAAACTAGAGCAAGCAACTGAAAGGAAACGTACCGCTAAATAGTGTCTATCAAACTACTGTAGAAAGTAGAAAGGACACAAGGCGTACCTTTATCCATCCATGGAGCCTCTAGGTCAACAGCCTCTAGGGCATGCAGCTGCCCTCACCCTCGACCACCAGCTACCTGAGCTTGGCGTGGACCACCAGGGGGTTGGGGTGGTGGAAACTGATACCGCCTACCACCACCTCCTGCTGCACCAGCTCTATTGCCACGTCCTCCACCCTGCGAACCTCCTTGCTCGAGACGTTGCCTCTGCCAAGGTGGTTCATCGACCGACTCCCTCTCAGCAGAACGGCAAGTCGAACAATCTCTAGGAAGATGTCCCTGACTGTCGAAAGCATAACACTGCCTCTCCTGCGGCTGACCCAAACTGGCCTGTAAGCCCTGTGAACCCTGAGCCTCAGATCCTCCATCCTGGGGTCGCCTCCTAAAACTTCAGCCACATCCAGACCCCTGAGTCTATCGTTAGCTACCAGATGTCGACGTCTCAGCTCTCACGTGCCCAGCACTAACAGGGGGAATCTGCTCATCCAGAAAGCTCTCCACCACCAATGCTCACTCCAGCACTCCAGCATAGGTGGGCAGGCACAAGGAACCACACCTGCCCGGATGTCCCTGCGTAAGCCCTGCTCGAAGGTCCGAGCCCTGAAGAACAGGTCTCGAACCATATCCAGGGAGTAGCGTGAAAGGTCTGTAAACCTCGCTGAGTACTTCGACACGGTCATGCCCTCCTGCTAAAGCTGCAAAAGCTCCTGAATCCACACTGACCTCAGCATCACCGGATAGAACTTCACCCTGAAGAGCTGATCAAACTCTGCCCACGTGAGCATCTCCTCATCATGGGACTGTGTCACCAAACTCCACCATCTCCTGGTGGAACCATGCAGAAGGCTCGCCGCTAGGACAACCATCTGATCTGGAGGTGTCCTCACTAGGCGGAAAACTCGGGTGACTGCCTCAAGCCAGTCATCAGCTGCCTGGGGGTCTGGATCACCCCAAAACCTCATAGGTCACTGCCTCTGGAACTCGTGCAGCGCACTTAGCCTGCACGCAACCTCATCCTGCACTGCCGGCACAACCAGCTGCTCGACAGGTGGTGGCTCAACTGGTGGACCACCTGGAGGTCCAGCCTCAGAACCTACACCCTGGTCCACAGCCTCTACACGGGGAGGATCGCCACCAAAATCCCGTTGCAGAACCCTCGCTGGATGTCATCGTGGAGGCATCCTGAAATACATTCAAGACGCACCACAGTCAAAGAGTATATCTAGAGAGATGACTCGAGAAGGATAATGAAAAACCCAAAAACCCAGTCTTATATGATGCATGTACCATTATGTCCCTATGACCAGTGTAAGAATGTACCGAGTTGAAAGATAGGTTATCAGAGTCCTGGTGTATGGATATGTCGGCCGCCGCACCAACACTGGAGTCCCTGGCCTGAAAGCCGAACTCGAAACATCCTAACACTTCCGCTATGCAACCCAAACCAAACTCACAGCTAGACCAGCTACGCTCTGAGATCCCAAAGGTGGAACCTCCTTTGATACCACTCTGTCACGACCCAACCCAATGGGGCTCGAGCCGCGACTCCCCAAGCCTACCTCCAATAGGCCAGGGGCTGGCGACTAGCACCGAGTAGGCTATCACACACATGGGAGGCATTAGCCTAAGGCACCTGTATACACGCACCCACATACACCTCTATGAAACAGTGCAGAGATATATAAAACTGAAAAGAAAAATGCATCCATACACTATCCCACAACCAGAGTACATTAGAAGTACAAAGGGAAAAATAGGGCCCACCAAAAGAAAACTACAAAAGCGCGTCCAACCTGTTTTGAAGAAGTGGAACGCTGCCACAAACACCCGCCGGAAAGCTCCCTCGGCACCGCACCGGTAAACACCCCGGTTAATCTCTCTCACTCAGCTCCGCCTGCTCCGGGTCCTCCTGGGACTCCGTTCAAAGGCATGTGGTCTGCACAAGACACAAACATGTGTGGGCAAAGCCCGTGCAAGGGTGAGTATAAACATACTTAGTAGGCACCCCAAAAACCCAAAACCAAAGAGAGAAACTGAAAGGCAACAGTCCGCTCATCCCAGCCAGAGGGAACCCAGATGAGAGAGAAACTTCATCCTGTGACCATCCTCAGCTAAACACAACTAGTTAGCTCAGCTCAGCTCAGGTGTATGCCCATACATACAGCTTGAACAATCCATATATACTCATCTCACGCCACAAACCACATGAGGTACCGACCTCAACACCAGCAACTGTCCACAACCAGAAGAGTACACCACATGAACACTGTCATCCCAGATGACACTCATCCGGGAGATACACTCTATCGGGTCCCAAGAAAACATCTCAGACGCTCACCCGAGAGACCATGCTCAGATAGCATCACTGAGGAAACCTCACTGAAACAACATAACCACCAAACTCCTCGGATAGGGGATCACTCCTAGGGTCCTCTAGGGGATACCAAAACCCACTCCGGTAGACGAAGATCTCACAGATAGGGGATCACTCCCAGGATCCGCTGAGGGATACCACAACCCGATCTGGCATTTATAGGTCTAACAGATAGGGGATCACTCCCAGGATCCGCTGGGGGATACCACAACCCGGTCTGGAACTCGACAGAAACACTTCACTCAGATACAGGATCATCGCCCAAAGAAAGGTGGTCACGACGATACCGGAACCCTATCTGGTATAACTCGCGATGTAGGGGATCGAACCGACGATGCCGCAACCCTACCGAAACCACGCGCTGAGTAAGAGATTGTATAACCAATGATACCGCAACCCTACAATACACCTCATGCTGAGTAGGGGATCGTATACCCGATGATGCCAAAACCCTACTGAGCATGGCCCACCGTGTAGGGGATCATAATCTTGATGATGCCATAAACCCTACGGGGTTAACCAGCTAGATAGGGGATCACCGCCCGTGAATAAGCGGTCACAACGATACTAAGAACCCGATCTAGGGAGAAGATGCTAGAGGATCCCGCTCCGGGCCCACCAGAGGGATGCCACAACTCTAACAGTTTAAACATCCCATCGAGATGATCACAAACCTATACGAAGGTTGTGATGCCACACGGACCCTCGTGGGAACGAACCAAGGGAGTACCCTCAACCACTGCTGGTCCAAAACGTCGCTAACCCGAGCGACCCACAACAACGCCACTCTACACACCTCCAAGGCCAATACCGAGGCCACCATCACGTTCTATGCGGAAAAAACACGCAGGATAGGCTGTTTACTCGCCCAAAACGGAGCACTGGTGAAAAAGGCACTATTCACCGTATCTAGCTTGTGTGGGTCCCACACAACGATCCTGAAACCCATCGAGTGGACCATACCACGGCGATCCCCTCGGAAAAACAAGCGGAATCGACTAATCACTCGTCCGAAACGGACACCCGGTGAAAAAAGTACTATTCAACAAAGCCATCTCGGGTGGGGCCCATGCCTCGATCCCGAAACTCATCAAACGGATTGCACCATTGCGATCCTCTTGGAAAAACACACAGGATTGACTATTCATCCACCAAAATCGGACTCCTGGTGTGAAAGCTGCGTTTCTCCACAAACGCCAAAACCCGGCCTCATAGGGCCCACACCCCGTTCTCAGTCACAACACCCAGAAACCATCTCAAAAAGTCCACCATACCATCAGGGTCTCAACGCCACTGACGGTACGTCATTCGGACGCTCCGGGTAGAAGTTACAGTGGCCTGAAGTCGTAAAATAATAAAATAATATTATTTTATACGACATTTCTAACTCCTGGGCCACGATCCTGAACCCTGAAACCCTGAAACCCACACCGGAGGGTTCGCCTCGTCGTCAGGGTCATGTCACCCCAAACGGCACGCGAATCCGACTCCCGGATTGCGAGATACGGGGGTTTAAAGACCCCCGTATGACAAAAGTGGCCGGAACGGCCGAGACCGGCCGGTCCGGTCGGCCTCCGCCACCGGCCCGCCCTAGTTGGCAACCCTCCACCACGCGGTACCCAACGCCGCCGCGCTCCGGCGAACCTTCTGAGGTCCGCCGGAGGCACCTCGGGGGTCCAAACGCGGATCCGGAAGCATCTGCGCGCGCCCCGGGACCCGATCTACCCATCTGCAGGTTCAAAACATAGAAAAACGCAGAAATTTGGGATCCGGGATTTTCAAAACATAAAACACCTACTTGTTGGCGGATCGCCGATGCTTTGGATGCAGAACAACGCCCACGACGCCCTGAAGCTGGATCTACCGACGAACAGCACTGAAAACGGTCGCTCGGAGCTCGAATCGGTGAAGAACGGAGGAGGTGCGGAGGTGGTTCTCTGTGCGCGTGAGGGAGGAGGGAGGTAAGGGATGAGATATTTCCCCTTTTTTGAAACAAAAATATCCCCCATCTCCAGCTCCCGACTCGCCTCCGCCCGATGCCCGATGAAGAAAAAAGTAAGGTCACCCCTAGGGTAAACGTGTCATTCTAAACACAACAGCGGACTCAGATTTGCGATACGATACTCCGTTCAGAAGTTATTCGAGCCGATGCTTGTAAATGGACTTTTCCACTTATTTACGAAAATTCCCCTGGTGGCACTTTCCACCGCAGTCCCGTGCCCGCAAAAGTTTACACCTCGCCTAGGGTAAAAGGCACGTTATGGACGCAACCGTGCCCTCGGATTCCCGTTCCGAGCTACTGTTTAGGAGATATCACACCCCCGCTATGTGCATAGTATAAAAATACTTGATATTTTTATAAAATTAATTCTGAGCACACCGGGCCTCGGAATCGCACGCCGTCTTCACGCCTAGATCTGTAATTATTCGTAGAAATAACCCAAAGTCTGGCAGGGCCAAAAACTTGAGTCGCTACACACCATTATAAAAATTAAAATAAAACTAATACCCAAATGAATGCATACATCTATGTCCCACATCAGATCATGAAAAAAGTACTGGAAATAATAATGGGCTAAATACAATCCCAAAAAAACTACAAAAGAGTTCAACCTACTAAGAAGGATGGTAATTCATCCAAATGAAATGTTTGGTATAGACCATAGTCTGTCTATCCCAACTATGCTTCGCTAGCTCCTGATCCAGCTAGGAATTCATCGAAAAGTCTATCATCTACATAAGACACAGTATGTATGAAATATCCCATGCAAGGGTGAGTATAATAATACCTAGTAGGAAACCTGAAAATCAAAAAATATAAAGCATCAAGAGAGTAGAAAGATCACCATCGAGTAGATATATCAATCTGAATATGAGAAATAATAATAAGAAAAACTCATAAATACTCATGATAGACACCAAGTCTCAAAGAGTTTAAAACCATACTATCAGCCATAGGATTATGCTCAAGGCTTCAAGGTAATGCTCATCCAGGATAAGTCACTCCAAGATCATGATAACACTTATGGTTCTCATCTAATAGGTCATGCTCTTCAGGTTTCTCCATGAATAAGTACTCACCTGAACTCAGATGATCTCAATTAATAGATAGGGGATATCTCTCGAGGCCTATTGTGTATACTTCACCCTACCTAGAATAACCTTCTATGTAGGGGATCGTACACTCGTATATTTTTTTCATTATGATTTCTCAAACCCCACCTTGAAAATAAGAATAAAGTATAAAGGATCCCACCCCAATCCATATTGATTGATTCCTGAAACTCTATCCAAGACTAATCCCATAGAGGGGATCACATCATTTGCTCATGATTTTATTCCATGTTGCTCCCTCTTTGGGAAGGTTTAAGGGAACACACCCAACTGATACTGGGCTACACTAAAGTGAATGGGTCCTCAAACATCCATGGAGAAAGTATACAACATGTATTGGGAGTACACGGTGTGTATTTCTATGTACAAACCTACATGTGTCCATTCCCATGTTCAACAGTCGTGCTCATGTACTCTAGTCATGACTATTTACACCAGTTGTTCATGTGTACCTGGTCATGTCTGAGTATCTCAGTTGTGTCTGAGTACATGGTCATGCCCATGTACTCTGGTCGTGCCTTTGTTCCTGACTGTGTCCATACCTATGTACCACTAGGGTACATGATGGTCTGCTAGCGTCGGGTCACATGACATGTGGTAGTGCCCACATGAACTATGATATTTTTCATTATGCACAAACCCTAGCCACCATAGCCAGGTTCAACACAACGTGTGTTCATCAGACTACATGCCATGTAACATGGGATTTTTCAAAAACAATTGGTTCTGCGAACAGTCTTGCTCAGATTGTTGTCGCTACTGAATTAGCCAAAAAAACCTTCCATAGAATCTAGATCAGATTTGACTGAACTATGATCTTCACTGATGGCTAGATTCTGACCACATCCTCTACTTAAGAAATCACCCACTATCACATCATCTCACTAGAATTCCAAAACCCACGAACGTGCATCTCTTGATCTGATCCCAAACATTCACCATCACTACACACCAAAATCCTTCCCTCAATCTCAAAACCAAACATGTGGTATTTATCCCTTGATCCAAACAACAGTTTTGAAATTATTGATTATCGGGTATTGATCGAACTACCGACCAAAGAAAATATCAACGATGAACATGTGAATAATAGTGGAACAAATTCATAAAACAAAACAAGATTAATAAACCTCATCCATTGTTTGGGTTTTACTTAATAAATTTCCATTATAATGATGAAGGAATAACAAATCATTGAATAATATCAATCCCCAAATCCTAGGAATATAAATCAACACTGAAAAAATATGATCAACCCGGAAATCAATCTGTTAGTGGAATTGATTCGCATTCATCATGGGAGAAAATGTAGGGATTAAACCAATAAAAAATCCCTAACTTGAGTTGGATCAATCATTGATGAATAATGGTCACATGTCGTTGTCGTTGGTGAGATTTATGAGTTCCATTGGTACATCGATTGTCAGTCCATGATCCATCATTAAGCATCCAATAATCCTCCACCAATATCCCTTTCTCAATCACTAGGGTTATGAGGATAACCCTAGGGATTTTCCATATGTGGGATTTTGTAGGAGAGGATTAGGTCACATCATTAAAATAAAAAATAAATTTATTTATTTATTTATTTATTTATTTTATTTGTTCATGTGACTACACTTTAACAAAACATACGATACTAGTATAGGTTATATCGCACCTAGAGTAAAACCTGAATTTTGAATTTAATGGTGGTGTAATATTTCTAATCTAAGACTCTATTCATAAGTTATTCCATTATTTCAGAAAAACTGCAAGAGAGTGATATAATATATATAATTTTTTTATTATATCAATACCACACCAAGCCCCAGAATCCCATGCCTAGATCCGAAAATATTATTTGAAATATTCAAAAGTTTTAAAAGTAAAAAAAGTCATTGAATTATCACCATCTCGATTATTTTCATCTCGAAAGGCAAAATAGCCTACCCAAAAAGATGAGAGTATTGGGATCACATCTAGTTCTCCCACTCTCAAATGTTATCTGGAAGATTATCGTACTGTCATTGGAAACACACCAAGGTAATCACTCTCCCATGGAATATCTTATCATATCGATTCTAGATCTCTAATAGGTACTCTACAATGGTATCTCCATCCTCAATATCCATATATCCTCAATCGATAACATGTGACAGGTCATGAACATACCTCATTAGCTGTGATACATGGAATACATCATGTACTTGATCTAACTATGGTGGTTGGTTCATGTGGTATTCCACCTCACTAACACTACATAGTATTTGGAATGGTCCAATGAATATCTGAGATAACTTTCCACCCACATCCAAATCTTCACAATCCTCACCAAGGTGAGACCTTAAAAAACACATGGTCTCCCTTCTCAAACTCCAAAGGCCTCCATCGCCAGCCCACATATGAATTATGATATCTATGGGAAGTCCTAATCCTCTCCTAGATGGTCTGCACATTCTCTATCATCGCTCTCACAAACTCTAATCCAATGGGTCCTAACTCCCCTAGGTTAGTCCAATACAGTAGTGACTTGTAGGGACTCTCATATATGGCCTCAAATGGTGTCATAACAATGGTGGAATGGTAGCTATAGTTGATTGAAAATTTCACCAAAGGTAAGTGATCCTCTAAACTATGGGAAAATTCTAACATGTAATCCCTCAACATGTCCTCCAAATTCTGAATAGTCCACTCAGTTTGACCATCTTTATGAGGGTGAAATGTTGCGCTCAAACACAACTGATTCCCAAAGGCCTCCTGCAATCCTCTCCATAAACATGACATGAAGCGAGCATCTTGGTTTGAAATGATCTTTGAGGAAAATAAATGAATTCAGACTATCTCCTACGTGTAATGGAGTCTCGATCTCTTTATCACACACTACTCTCATATAAATAGGAAGTAGGCTGACCTCGTGACTCAGTCTACGAACACCAATATGGAATCATGTCCTATAGAAGATCATGGGGTACCTATCATGAAGTCTATAGATATATCATCCCACTTATACTCTGGCACCTCAAAGTGTTGAGACAAACCCACTGGAACCTGGTGCTCAGTCTTCACCTACTAAAGAGTCAGGTGTCAAGAGACAAACTCTGATACACACTTCTTCATCCTTGACCACCAAAACTGATGATGAAGGTCCTTTTATATCTTCTACACACATGGAATAACCACCAAGGGGGATGTATGAAACTTCCTCATAACCTCCTCTCACAACATCACTGGTACCATCATCCATCCTCTTAAAATGATGACATGCTCTCCACTGTTATAAAATCCATCAGGAGTGCATATAGTGGATATCTGAATACACAAGGCCTCATAGTTATTATCTCTAAGATGAGCCTCCATAACATGTTGTAGAAGTAGTAGGGTAACAACCATCGACTGGACGTAATTTTCACAATACTAATCCACTAAGGACAACTGCAATGAGGTCAACTGCTCTGACGTCTCGATTAAAAACTGCGAACAAGATCTTATGTTGAGAGAATCTTCCACCACGTTCCCCTTCCTGGGAGTATAGACTATCTTGAATTCATAATTCTATAGGTACTCTATCCATTTCCTTTATCTCAAGTTAATATCTTTCTATGAAAAGATATACTTGACTCTTATGGTTATAATAGAAAAATAATCACTTACCTATAAGGTAGTGTCGCCACATCATAAAGGAGAAGACCACTAATATGAGTTATAGACCATGGGTTGCATATTTATTCTCATGAGGTATCAATTGGTGAGACCCATAAGCAATCACTACATTCATATGCGGCATAACACATCCAATCCTAGTCTTGAAGGCATTGCAGAATACCACTTACTCAACACCCTCTTCTAAAAGTCTCAATATGGAAACACTCATTAACCTCTTATGAAACTCCTTAAAATCCTGTTAAATCCTCTCTGGCCAAAAGAAAGGCTTCCCCTTCCAGGTAAAATAATTAAAGGATGCCAATATACTAGATAAATCAAGCACAAATATCCTATAGTAGCCAGCCTATCCAAGGAAGCTTTTCACCTCTAACATGCTCTTGGGTGGATCCCAAGCTAACACTGCCTCAACCTTTACTGGGTACACTACCTCAACCTTTTATGAGATGAAATGTCCTAGAAATTAGACCTCTAGAATACAAAAATGACACTTCAATAGCTTCCCATAAATTTGGTGCTCTCGTAGTATGTCTAGGACCATCCTCAAGTGTCTCCTATGCTCATCCTCTAACACCAAATACACTAGGATGTCATCGATGAAGATGACCATGAACTGATATAAGAAAGGATGAGAGATCTAATTAATGAGTCCCATGAACACTTTTATGGAATTCATCACATTTAAAGTCCTTAAAAAGTACTCATAGTGATTGTAACAACATCAAAATTCCATCTTTGGTGTATTCTCATCTCGAACTCGGAGCCGGTGATGGTCTAACCTGAGGTCAAACTTTGAGAACCATTTTTTCCTCTCAAATGGTCAAAGAGGTCTTCAATACTTAGTAGTGAATACTTATTATTTATGGAAACCTGGTCCAGGCGGTGATAATCTACACACAACCTCAAAATCTCATCAACCTTCTTGGTGAACGAAACTACAGCTACCCAGGGGAAACATTGGGTCTGACAAAGACCTTCCTTTTCAAATCCTCCAACTTTGCATTCATCTCACAAAGCTCTGAGGAAGCTATCTGATATGTTTTCGTAGATATTGGGGTGGTCCTAGGGTGTAGTTTTATGTATAATTTTATCTCTCGATAGGGAGGTAAGCCTGGAACATCATCAGAAAAGGTGTCCTCAAACTCCACCACCACTGTAGGAAGCTAAAATCCCATAGCATTCACTACTCCAAGGTTCATACTAGTCAAATGGTGAGTAATTGACTATATCCTTCTGTGAATGATCTTATCCTACTCTTCTTGGGTTTCCTCCTCACCTACGAAGGAAAACCTCATCCCATCTATGCAGATACACCGCATCCTACACCTAAAACATCCAATCTAGGAATGAATTGTGGATAGTCAATCAATACATAATATAAAATCATAAGGCCTCATCACTAATATAAATATATCCCACAATAATCTCTTTACTCCAAGAGTTATATCACACTATCGGCAGTAGTGTGTGATCTCTAAATCTCCTCTGGTAGGAGTCTCCAAGTGCAAGGGTCGATCCAAGGGCTCAATTAGAATCTCTAAGTCTCAAACCAGAGAAGTGGAAAGAAAATAGTGGCTTGCACCTATGTCTATCAGTACTATATCTAAAGTAGATAAGACATGGATCATACATCTAATAATCTCTAGAGACTTTGTGTTATAGACCTTCACTGCCTATAGATGTCCTCATCCATGCCCACCGGCTCCCTAAACCTAACATGGACCATCTAGGGGTGATGGTGGAAATAGTTTAAACCATCGTCCACCTCATACTACTCTCCCTACCCCTCTACCACATTCTCCACCCAAAGGACCTCCCTTCTCTAGCTACTATCACTTCCTAGTTGATCTATAAACCATATCTATGTCAGTTGTATGACAAGTTGAAAAATCTCACATGAGATGTCCTCGACCGCCGTAAGAGAAACAACACCTCTCCCTTGGTTGACTCAAATCATCCTGAGAGCCCTAAAATAAAGACCATCTCCTGAAGAATTATTCATGTCTGGATCCATGAATCTACCATCATCTACCAACTACCAAGGTCTCAAAACCTATGTTCCCACTACCAATACCAATTTTCGACTCTGCTCAGTCAGAAATATATCTACTACCAAAGCCCACTCAAGAACTATAGTATAGTTAGGAATGAAAATAGATATCACTCCATCCTTGATATCTCAGCATATTCCCTGTTTTAAGGATCTTACTAAGAATAATGGATCTCAAACCATATATATAGAGTATCGCAAGAGGTTGGTGAACCTCTCCGAATACTCTATCATAGACATGCTTCCCTGCTGAAGTTACAGAAGGTCCTAGATACGCACCACTCATATCATGGCTGGATATAACTCCTCCATAAATAAATTATCAAACACTATCCAAGATAAGGATGTTCCATAATGTGTATAATTCACTAGACTCTACCATCTCCCTACAGAGTCATGAAGAAGACTCACCGCTAGGACCACCATCTGATCTGGAGGTGTCCTCACAAGGAAAAAAACTCAGGTAACTACCTCAAGCTAGTCCTCAACTACTTTAGGATCTTACTCACCCCAAAACCCAAGGGGTCGCTACCTTTGAAACTTATGGAGTTCTCTCATTCTTCACACATCCTCATTCAGTATTATCGGTACAACCTACTTCTCAATGGGTGGTGGATAGACTAACAAACCACCCGGAGGTACTACCTCTTATACAGGTCCTTGTATTGAAGCCTCATCTCTAGACAGATCATCATCATGATCCTGCTATGAAATCCTAGCATGTTTTCATCGTGAAGGCATCCTAAAATAATCAATAAGTACCATGATTAATGAGTATATATGGGGAGATGACTCAAAAGGACATGGTAACCACAACTCATTCATATATGATGCATGTAACAATGTTTTCCCTACAACTAGTGCCTACATGAACCGAGTCAACAATAAGGTTATTAGAGTCCTAGTGAATGAATACATTGGCCACTACACTAACACTGGGTTCCCCAGCCTAAGATGACACCCACTCTGATACCACTATGTCATAACCCAACTCACCGAGACCCGCTTGGCCAATAGTAATCCAAGTGTGACACCACAATCCTACATTTAATTGGATAAGGGCTGGTGAAAAGAACTGATTATTCATATCAAACACATGGAAGACCTTAGCATAAGGTATCTGCACACACGCACACATCTCCAAATTCTCAAACAATGTAGAAATATAAAATAAAATTGATACCCAAATTCATGAATACATCTATATCCCATATCAGAGTAAGAAAAAAGTGTTGGAATGTGTAAAGGGTCAAATACAATCCCACCATAACTGTAAAAGAGTCCAACCTATTAAGTAGGAGATGGCCTCCAAATGCAACACCTTGTACAGACCATAGTCTATTTAGCCCAACTATGATCCGCATAAAACTACTCCCCTTGGGACTCCGTCGAAAGGTCTATCATCTGTATAAAACATGACATGTGTGGGAAGAGTCCATACATATGTTATTATAGCAATAACTAGTAGGACACCCCAAAATCACCAAACATAAAGCATCAATAGATTAGTCAAATCATCATCGTGAAGATATGTCAATTAGAATATGAGACATAACAATTAGAAAATCTAGATATACTCATGATAGAAACCAAGTCTCAAAGAGGTCACAACCATACTGCCAGCCATAGGATTCCACTTGAGTCTTTAAGATAAGTCTCATCTGGGAGAACTCACTCCATGATCCTGATAACACTGGTGGAACTCATCAGATAGGTTGTGCTTGTCATACCTGTCCATGAAGAAGTAATCACTAGATCTCATAAGATCTTGATGCATAGATAGGTGATCTCTCCCATGACCTATGGGGTATATCAGACCCTACCTATAATAACCCTCTAAGTATGGGATTGTACGCTCATGTATAATAGTCATGAAGATTCCTCAAACCCTACCCAGGGAAGAAGAAGAAATGATGGAGGATCCCACACTAGGATACACAAAGGGATAACTGAAACTCTATCTAAGACTAATCCTATAGAGGAGATCACATCCTATGCTCAGGACGTGATGTCTCATTATACCCTCATAGGGAAGGACCAAGGGAAAGTGCCCAACTAATACTATTCCACAATAAAGTGAATGAAACTCTCAAATTACCCTGAAGAAAGTACACGACATGTACTGGGAGTACATGGAATTCCCCACTAAGTCTAAACCTACTCGTGTCCATTACCATGTTCAAAAATCATGCCCATGTACATTGGTTGTGCCCGTGTACCTGTTCGTGTCTGAGTATCCTGTCCATGTTCGAGTACATGATCATGTATGTGTACTCCGGTTATGCTCATGTGTCTTGTTGTGTTTGTGACCATGTACCCATATGGTACACATCAGGCCACCAACACCTGGTCACATGTCCTGTGAAATTTTTCTTCATGCATAAACCCTAGTTTTCATAGTTAGGGTCAACCCGGTATGTGTTCTTTAGACTATTCATCATTTAATGTAGGATTTTATAGAAACTGGTGGTTCTTCATGCATTCCTAATCACACCTTCACCACTACTGAATCCACCATGAAGTCTCTATAGAAGTTATATCAGAGTTTACTAGACTCCAATCTTCACTGATTGTTGGATTCCACCCACATCCTCCGCTTATTAAATCACTCTTCATCGCTTAATCTTACCAGAACGCCAAAACCCAGGAACGTGCATCTCCTAATCCAATCCCAAACATTTTTTATTTCCATGCACTGAAAACATTCCCTCTATATCGAACCAGAACCCACAATATCGATTTGTTACACCAAATAATGGTTGTGTAATGATCGATTACCGGGTATTGGTTGAACCACTGGACAAAGAAAATACCAACGATGAACATGTGAAGAATAGGGAAAGAGATGCACAAAAATAAACAAGAGGAACAAACCTCAGCCATTGTTTGGATTGGCCTCAATCTATTTTTAGTAGAATGATGAACAAATAACAAATAATAAAATAATATTAATTCCAAAATACTAGGAATATAAATCAACACCCACAAAACATGATTGACCCACGAATCAATCTGTTGGTGGAATTGATTCATGTTTGACATGGAATAAACAAATGGGGATTGATCTAATGAAAAACAGATGCCCTACCTTGAGTTGAATCAATCACTAATGAAAAATGGTTGTGTGTCACTATTGTTGGAAAGATCTATGAGTTCCATTGACACATTGAATTTAAATCTATGATCATCCATTGATTTTCCAAGAATCCTCCTTCAATGACCCTATCTCAATCTCTAGAGTTATGCGACTAACCCTATGGATCTTCTATAAGAATGATTTTATAGGAGAGGATTAAGTTTCAATATTAAATTAACAAATATATATATATATTATTTGTTCCCATTACTGCGTTTTAACAAAACATTTGATGCTGACAAAGTTTATGTCACACCTAGGGTAAAACCCGCATTTCAGATTTAATGAGGGTCCCAGATTTTCAATACGAGACTCCATTTAGGATTTATTCCATTATTTCAAAAAAACTGCATAGATGTGATATAACATATTTAATATTTTTATTATATCAATACTGAGTCTCCCCAAGTCCCAAAATCTCTGCCAACATAGCACCTAGCTCTGAGAATATTATTTAAATTATTCTAATGTTTTATAATGAAAAAACAGAGTCATTACAATTGATATGTTTTAAAAACTATGAAAATTGGTGGTTTATCATGATTTACATTAAATAGTGTAAAGATGTATCTCATCCCATATCTTTATTTACCTGAGTATAATTGGTTTATTTTATAAGGTCTTCTTTTGAAACACTTGGTGAGATCATATTGAGTTTACTTTTGTCACACCATGCATATGCCTTTGGGTGTATGTTGGTTTAGTTTGTGGTGGGATTGTTTGTTAGTAAGGTGTGAGATTATGAAGGTGATGACATGTCACATGGATATAGGTTTTTTATATTCTTATGTAGTTGGTTTAGTTTGTGGTTTTTGGCACCTGTATTTTCCATAAATCAGAACATTTCTTATTGTTGGCCTATATTGGCATACCAACATTCTCTTTATTCATGTGATATTTTTTTATGGTCTTTCATGGCTAAATTGTTCCCAAAGGTAGTTTTTTTATTCCCAAGTGTTTATCATTAGCCCATAGGGATTGGGAATGCTCTTTGGACCATGTTATGACTGAATCAAGTTCTGGATAGTTGGGTAATATTGGTTGGTTTGTGAAAAATAAATATAAATAATATATAATAAGTTAAATAAATATAAAAAAATACTTCAATGTTTAATGAATAAACCAATGTGGATTATATTGGTAGTTAGAGTACGTAGAAGTGGTTCAAAATCTATGATAAGGGGAATAATTCTTGATCCCCTCATGGTTGATTTCAATTCTCTCTTCTTTATCAATCTCATTTTATGTAATATATATTAGGATATTTGAATTTCTTTTATTCTAATTTTATTTTCCTTTTGTTGGTAATTACATGTCCTTTCATCATTCTCTCTTTAATTGACTTGGATATTATAAGGGGAATATTTCTCAATCTCATTTCATTAATCTAAGTCTAATATTCAATGTTTTCCATATTCTATTTTCTATATATATCAACTTATGGAATTATTTTATTATATTTTAACCTTTGTTATAGGGATTTAAATATTCTTTTATTTCCCCCTATCATTAATTTTTCACAAGTTATGCACTTTTTAAGGGAACTTTAGTCCTATTTTTAGTGTTATCTCCCTTTATATAATATTACTTTAGAATATTTTTTATGTATTTCTCATTCTAATTCTATTATATATTCTCTTATGGTTTTTTATGAGTGTTTAAATACCTATTAATCTTTTTTACAATTATTACTTCTTAATTCTGGCCTTTTAATGTTGCTAAGGGATTTTCCTCTCGGTTACTCTATCTTCTTTAAATCCTCTTTTCATGGTTTAATTGTTATTGTATGTTTTTTAAAGAAAATACTCTCAACATCCTATATTTACTTTTTTTACTAATTATTTTTATTAATATTTCACTCTTCTATTTTATCCTTGTTTATTTTTACTTCTCACATTATAGAGGTTATAATAGGATTCTTTCTTGATTTTTTAACAATTTCTTCTCTTCCTATTTATGATTATTTTTATTTTTTATGATATTTTTAGGTTTATATATCCAATAAATTAAACTTAACTTATGATATTTTACCTTTATTATGGGTATTTATATACTCTATACCTTCCACTCTCTTTGATTGAATCTTATATGATACATTAATTTTTATGCAACCCTTGTTCTATAACATGTTCCTTTTCATGGTTTAATCATGTTGTGTCTTATGATTAATATATAGTCATTTTAATTATTTTATTTCCATGTGGTGAGAATATATATATATATATATATATTATGATTTCATGGGTGGACCATAAATTATATATCACTCTAATTCATTGGGTAAATCATATATCTCACAAGATTCTACATATGGGACATGGACAGTGAATGTATTCCACTATTTTATGATGTCTTATAAGATAACCTTAACATATTACTATAATATCTTATTATTATGTATATTTCATATTCTTATTCCATTTTTATTCTTATGATTCTATATTACATGTTTCTTATGTGATCATTCTAGTTGGATATACCACATCATCTCTGATATATATATTCTTGATATCATATATGTTTTCCTCTTGTTAAGTTTTTATCTTAGCATTTCTTTTATTTATATATTTCCTTAGGATTTCCTATATATTGAGATGTAAATATGAGTTCATAGGAGGATTATGATGGATGCTTAAACAAATTTTTATTTAGTTTCATGTAATGAAGTGTAATATGTAGCTAGTCTCTAAATACATGAAACACTTGGGTTTTGGGCGTGTGTTTTATTTAAGTTACTAGCTATGTTTTTGATAAAATAATGAAAAAATTGTGTATGTTAGTTTTTTCTTCATTTTATTTATCTCATAGAAATTAATTACTTTTGTTTTTTATTTATTATTATATATACCAATTGTATAATATGTTATTGTGTATATTTATAAGAATTTATAAATAATGTAAATGTTAATGGAAAGATTTTGATATTTTTGTTTTAATAATATAGAAATAGTTTCAACATTATAGGAAATAAACACATAGAAGACATTATATCTAGGGATTATATAATTATAAATCATGATATATTTGTTGAATGTATATCTCATTAAGTATACAAATGATATCCATTATGTGAGGGTAAAAAAAATCCTTATATAATTGAAACGACTAATGGTTGATAAACATGATTTATTATTTATTACATTTTATAACATAATAATCAAATAAATATATGGATGAAACTATTATGAAATGCTAATGATATGAAAATAAATATACATTATTCACATGTGAAAGTGTTATATATTTTAAATCATTTTAAGTTTATTCCTCTAGTTATAAATTACATACAACATAACAACATCATATGATATGTAAATTTAAATAAATTTATTAGAAATTTCAAAATGTAATTTAAGGTTTATTTTATCTGGTGTATAGTAATGTGAAATGAGAAGGTCAGGATGGGGTGGACCAAGCCCGTGCGGGTTTATGCCCATGCTAATTTGAGCCCGTGCGGGTTAGACTGTAAATGTAATGGCCCAGACCTTTCGGCCTGTTACTTTGTGGGAAATCCATGTATTGAGATGTTTGGTGAAAGTCTAGCGGTGTTGGGAGAAGGATGGGAGGATATTTCTAGTGTTTTGAAGGAAAAAAGG
Source organism: Viscum album (assembly GCA_963277665.1). Taxonomy (NCBI): domain Eukaryota; kingdom Viridiplantae; phylum Streptophyta; class Magnoliopsida; order Santalales; family Viscaceae; genus Viscum; species Viscum album. The sequence continues at coordinate 845,966,036 of OY728121.1, read as the reverse complement.
GGAGTTCAATAGGATGATGTAAAATTATGGCGATGAGTCATTCTGGAAGTGAGTCATTTCTGGCGGTGGGTCATTCTCCAGGTTGGTCATTCTGGCGGTAGGTCATTTCTAGGAGTGGATCATTCTAGCAGTAGGTCATTTATGATGGTAGGTCATTTCTAGCTCTAGTTCACCTTGGCGATGGCAAATAACATTTTTTCTAGTTTTTCCAAAATTTACAGATTTGTCATTTTGATGCCTTTTTTGATGAAAAGTTTGTTTAATGCCTTAATTAATGTTTTTTAAATTAGTTTCAAAGGGGATTAATCATATATTCAATTTCTAAAAAGTCTGGAGACCTTTTAAATGTTTAGAACATGTGGCTTTAATGAGATATATCTTTAATGATCAATCTAAACTGTATTTAATTCCACGGGTCTCGGATCTAATTGTTCAAAAGTAGAGAACTTTCCTTTGTTCTTTTGGTATTGCATTCTCTTAATAAGGGTGGTTCTAAATCCATATTCCCTTGGATTCGTGGAGATCCATTGTTACAATTGGATTTAGATTCCCCAAATAGGTTTCTTCCTATATGTGAACCCCGTGTTTTGGTGCAGCTAGTTTGGGAAATGCTACTTCTTCCATGTAGAAATTATATTGTTTCTATTTATGTGTATAATGCAGGATGGTCTTATTATTGTTATCTCTTGTGAATATAGTTGAATCTGGATTAATAAAGATAAATAAACTATTTTAAATTAAATCAAAAGGGTCAGGGGAATGTGAATCATGATCTTACAGCTTTTTTTGTTGTTGTTTTGATATTGTAAATTGTATGGGATTAATGTAGGCTGAAAATCATGGTCATTGGTGGTCCTTTCTTGCGCTGTTATGATTTGAATTGTGGAATCCATGTTGTGTGATTGTTGAAAACACTTAAACCATAATTTTCTAATCATGTACACTTGGGTAATGAATTGGATGCCCAGGATCTTATGGCTTGTGTGATAATGCCCATAAATAAATAAGTGGAATTGAATGAAAGCCCCTATGCCCAATATAGATAATGTTATGTGTGTGTGTGTTGTAATATTTTTTTGGATGGTTTTGTGTATTTTGTTTTGGCTATGATGATGTGGTGCATGGGTGGTGGCTATGTTGTGATGGGTGTGGGGGTAGTGGATGTGATTTGCAGCAGGGTTTTGATGGTGGTATGGTTGTGTAGCGGGGCTGCGATCATAGTGGTGGTGTAGTTGTGTAGTGGGGCTATGATGGTGGTTGGTTAGGCTAGTTGTCTGGGTAGTAATGGAATTAAATGCATGATAATGATATAATATGGGATTCTAAAAAATGTTGAATACATAAATTAAAGGTGATTGTATTAATGAAATGGGTTGGTAACAGAAAATCTAGAAAATGGATTAATGATAATTAAAAATTGAAATATGAACTGTGGCTTGTGTTTTACTTATAGGGGGTTGTGCTTTTAGTTTTGGCAGTGGAAATAGAGTTTCTTGTGAGATGTTTTGTGCCTTGTAAACCCTTAGGAAGGAGCTTGTGTGTTGTAACTCTATAAGTATCTGTATATGCTTGTGATTTCTATATGCACCCCACCCTCATCGAGCACTATGTGTCGACACCCACATAGTCACACGAAGGGTGTTTTTTCCATCATCCAGGTGGAAGGATGGATGGTTGGTTACTCACTCTTCCCCGATCCATATTCTAGGAGATGAGAAGGAAATGCATGGGTTGTGATGGTCAGAAGTCAAAAGCACTGTTGTCGAGTTTTCATGTGATGAGATGTGATGGCCTAGGTGTGTTTGGATGAGATGGATTATGGTGGGGGTCACACGTGGTGGGAGTAGGGAATGAGGTTGATGTCCTTCACATTAATGATACCCTAATACCCTGGTTATGAGATGTGATGTGATGTGATGTCCTAGGTGTCTATGGGGAATATGTGATGTGATGTGATGTACTGTGATGTTATTCAGAAGAGGTGGGAGCGTCAGGACGTACAACATTGGGGGTGTGAGATTGGAAAATCAATGGGAATGTAGTACATGTTACCCTTCATCAATATGGTTCATATTATATTATTATAATTATTATCATTATTTGGTGGGAAATCCTTGGTAAGGTTGGGGTTTTGGTTAGAGACTTTGGTTTTCCTACTGAGTATACCTGTATGCTCACCCTATGTATATAAATTTTTTTTCAGGTTTCCTGGAGGAATTCATGAAATGTGTTGGACATTACTAGCTCAAACCTTTGGAGAGTTGTTATTTCACTGCTCTAGCTATGTTTCTTTGGGTATTTAATCTAGAGGATTTTTGATGTATCAGTTTTATTTATACATTAATTGTGGGATGGTTTGGTTTTATTCTTTATTATTTCATGGATTTTATTGTGTATGATTCATATTATCTCCCAATACTTCATTATTATAGAGGCTAATGTCTCCCATACATGATATTGTTATACCCTTAGTGCTAGTCGCCTACCAGAGTCCTATTGGAGGTGGGACTCGAGAGGTCATTATCTATCTCCGCTCATTGTAGAATCTTTGGAGGGAGGGGGTCATGATAGAGTGGTTTCATAGATGATAGTTGAGAGATAGGACGGAGTTCAGAGTTAGGCATAGTGAGGATTGCATGGATTAGTATGGTAACAGTGTCAATTGACCTTGGTGAGTGACATAGGTCAGGGAGACTAGATAGGACATGGTATTTTATGGGACCCTGTGATCTAATGCACAGACTCTGAGCTTATTGAAAAACCAAGTGTTGTGGGCATGTTTATAAGGTAGAGACCTAGGATAGGTACATGCATCATGATGACTTGTATTCTTATTTTAATTAGGTTATTTTGGGAAGGTTATAATGAATAAAGTGAATTAAAATGAATCATAATAAAATTTCATGCTACCAACCTTAGGAATCCTTGTTTCTCTTTTAGCTATGGCTCCTGTTCGTTGTCCTCATGTGTCCAGGCAGTGGAGGCTCAGCAGGCTAACCCATTTGATCGCTAGAGGGTTGATCTAGTTGAGGATGATTATCAATGGCAGATGATGTTGTGAGATTTTTAGTGTTTGGCTTTGGGGAAGTTTGAGGGAAGTGTTTCTGATGTGGAGACATAGGGCTAGATAAAGGATATGGAGATCACTTTTGGTTTGATTCGGGGCCCGAAAAATTATTGGGTCCCCTTGTAAGTTAGTCCGATGTGAGGAGTTACACGTCAGTGGTGGATGTTGTACCTTGGTGAGCAGAATGAGGTATATGTTTCATGGGACGATTTCCAGAAGGAGTTTCGACTGGGGTTCCTTTCATTGATCATGAATAATATAAAGAGGGATGAGCTACTCTCCCTTCAACAAGAGAGTATGTCTATGTAGGATCTTGGGATCAAGTTCAAGGACCTTCTACACTTTGCCCCAAATATTTTCCCAGATGAGGAGTCCTGAGGGAGGTGTCTTGAGGAGGCAATCCATCCTTCGATCCAGTATGAAGTTACTATTTTTATGTTTTCAACATATATGGAGGTTTAAAATAAGGAAAATGTGATTAAGTGGATTCACTCATGATGAGGATTACTGCAAGAGGGGAACCAGCATGGTTCCTTGAAGAGTATAGTTTTCAGTGGTGGGTCTCAAGCGTTAAGTTCTTCGAGGTTTTGACCAGCAGGGATTCATTCTCATCAGCTTCCCTTCCATCTATCTAAGGCCAGTGGTTTCCTTACTCTTCCTAGGGAATTATGACCAGTGTGTTTTGTCTATGGGGTTCATAGTTATCATCAGGATTAGTGTCTAGTGGCTTCTCGAGCTCATTTTGATAAAGGTGGATAAGTTCAGTGTCACCCTCAGTAGCATTTACCAGTGAGTTCATTCTAGAAACAGAGGCAACAAGCTTACACTATGTCAAGAGTAGATGTGGTAGGTGGAGGTCAACCTCAGGATGTACCTCTCCCTTAGGGACCTCAACCCGAGCATGGTCAGGGTGGTGTCCATCAGCAGAGAGGCAAAGGAGTTGGATGTGGATAGTTGCAGGCAGTGGAGGTAGTATCACCATAGGTGCTAGAGATTATTCAAGGTTTTCTCAGTTTATCGTGTACCCTTGTTTGTGAATTTTTTATTCGGGAGCTTTGCACTCCTTTGTTGGACCCTCTCGAGTCAATGCTCTGGGACTAAACGTATAGAGGCTTCTCATTCCCCTGGTATTGACTACGCCAGTTAGAATCCATGCCATCTTGTTTGATGTATTCCAAGGATGTGCACTGATGATGGGGAAACCTCAATCATATGTTAATATTTTCTTAATTTAGGTGCAGCCATACAATTCCATCTTCGATATCTACTGGTTTATTCTATGTCTTCTATTATTTATTTCCCCCATAGAAGAGTCTTTTTCTTATATGTAGATGGTCAGTGTATGGTTTTCATCGGTGAGAGGGGTTTCTAGGTGAGAAGTCGGAATTTGGAGCCCCTTCTTTCTTTGGTGTATGAGTTGTCTATGGAATCAGTAGACATAGGGACATAGGAGGCTCCTATGTTTTTTAGGGAGGTCTTGAATGTTTTCCCTAAGGAGGTTGTGACATTACCCCCTCGACGCGACATTGAATTTCGGATAGACTTGCACTTTGGTGCTTATCTGATTTTGATGGATCCCTATCGGATGACGCCTTCTAAGTTGTGGGAGTTGAGGATTCATATATATGATCAGATATGTAGGGGTTTAATCTGACCTAGTGTATCACCATAGGGTGCTCCATTGTTGTTCTCTAAGAAGGAGGGTGATAGTTTGAGGTTGTTCATAGACTATTAGAGGTTAAAACATGTGACAATAAATAATCTCTATCCTCTTTCAAGGATTGATGATCTTTTCGGCTAGTTGAGGGGAGCTAGTTGGTTCTCCAATATTGATATGCGCTCTGGATATCACCAGTTAAAGGTAAATGATGGAGATATCCATAATATTTCCTTTATATGAAAGAATGTGCACTTTGAGTTTGTGGTCATTTATTTCGATGTTATGAATGCACCAGTCATGTTCATGGGGGACTCTGTGTTCCATGAGTCCCTAGACCAGTTCATTGTCATATTCATCGATGACATCTTAATCTACTCAAGGTTAGAAGATGATCATGTTGAGCATCTCAGACCTGTTTTACAAGTTCTTTTTCACCACCATCTCTATGGAATGTTGTCCAAGTGTAAGTTTTGGACATGAGAGGTTCATTTCACCAAGAATGTGGTGTCTTAGTAGGGTGTGATAGTGGACCCGTCAAAGGTCGAAATAGTTGTTTCTTAAGAAGCACCCAAGAATGTGGTAGTGGTTCATAGCTTCCTTGGTCTCACAGGATATTATCGTAGGTTTATATATGATTTCTCTTGAGTTACAGCCCCATTGACATCATTGACCAGGTACGACCAAACTTTTGTGTGTACTAATCAATGTCAGGTATTGTTCGGTTACTTGAAGGGAAATTTGGTCAATTCTCTAGTGCTTCTATTGCATAAGGAGGGTGTGATGTTCAAGCTTTTCTGTGAAGTATCCCATCTGGGCTTGGGATGCATCTTAATATAACAGAAGTCAGTGATCTATTATGGTTCTAAGCAGTTATGCCCTCATGAGTGTAACTATGTCACCCATGATCTAGATCTAGCAGTAGTTGTGTTTGTGATGAAGTTTTGGGGACATTACCTCATTGGGTGGGGGGGCTTTGTGGTCTTCACAAATCACAAGAGTTCAAGGTATGTCTTTTCTCAGCATGATCTGAATTTGCGATAGCAGAGGTGGATGAAGTTTCTTCAGGACTATGATTTTGAGATCTCCTACACCTCAGGAAAGGGGAATGTCGTGTCCTATTTTTTGAGTAGAAATTCACATAATGATGATGTTTGGGAGTCTGCAGATTCTTGGAGAGTGATGGAAGAGTTAGAATCCCTACACTTAGATGCAATAATGGATGATGATAGAGGTTGTTTATTTCAGATAACGGTGTGAACTTCTCTGATGAAGTAGGTGGAGGAGTATCAGTGGGGAGACTCATAGTTAGAGGATATATGTGATCGTGTTGTCCATGGTGATGCTTCGGTGGGATAGTCGGAGAATGGCTAGAATTGGATGGGATTTCGAGGGAGTTTTTTTGTTCCGATAGAGATGCGTGAGGGATTCCATCATGAGTTTCATAGATCTCATTTATCGGTACACCCAAGAGTTTCTAAGATATACCATGGCTTGAGGACACAGTTTTGGTAGCCTTGGATGAAACGGGATGTGGTATATTTTGTGGTTTGGTTTATGGTTTTCCAGCAGGTAAAGGCCAAACATCATGTTCCTGGAGGTTTGATGCAGCCCTTGGATGTTCCCAAGAGAAAATGGGATGACATCTTAATGGATTTAATTATAGGGTTATCCTGAGCTTAGGGAGGTTGTGATGTTATCGGGATAATTGTGGATCAGTTGAAAAAATTGGCTCACTTCCTCACGTTCAAGGAGTCAGACACAGTGGATGGTTAGGCAAAAAGGTGTGTAGATGATGTGGTGCAGTTGCACAGAGTCTCAAGGTCAATTATATTGGATGGTGACACACATTTTACCTTGCGAGTCTGGAGGGGATTATAGCATGCATTGGGAACTTAGTTACGCCTCAGCATTGCTTTCCACCCTTAGACTGACTGGAAAACAAAACAGACTAACCAGAAATTGGAGGATATTTTGTGGGCGTGCGTCTTGGACTTCGGTGGATCGTGGGCACGACACCTGCCCTTGGTTGAGTTTTCTTATAATAATAACTATCACTCATCCATTGGAATGGCCCCATTTGGGGCTTTATATGGGAAACCATTTCATTCTCCATTATTTTGGGAAGAGGTTGGGGAGTTAGTAGTTATTGGACCCTATGTGGTGCAGAGCACTATAGAGAAGGTTCTGTTGGTTCAAGAGATGATGAAGGTAGAACAGGATCGACAAAAGTATTATGAAGATCACATGAATAGGTCCTTGTATTTTGAGGTTGGGGACTAAATTCTCTTTAAGGTTTCCCCTCGATGTGGGCAGCGGAGGTTTGGTAAAGGGAGTAAGCTCTCACCTCGATTTGTTGGGCCCTTTGAGGTGTTGGGCATGTTAGCAGGGTGGATTACTGGTTGGAACTTCCACCTCGAATGTACCAGATCCATGATGTCTTCCACATATCTCTAATATGTTAGTATCTTCATGATGACTCTCATGTCATTGACTGGGGAGAGTTGGATATTGAGGATGTTGCAACATTTGTGGAGCAGCCAGTGGAGATCCAAGACCATCGAGAGAAGGTTATGCAGGGATGAATCATTCCCCCAGTTCATGTGTTGTGGAGGAATGGTGTCCTGGAGGAGTGTACTTGGGATCATGAGGCACAGATTTTTTCCCAGTACCCAGAGTTGTTTTGGGTTTTTCCTTGCTCTATTTTTCTTTATAATTTTTTGTTTGAACCTTGGTGTTTTATAATATATGTTGTTTCCCCTTTATGTGATGTGTGATGTGTGATGTGTGGAGTGTGATGTGTGATAGAGTTTTGACATGTGAAAAGGGAAGACTTGACTTTGAATCAAGATGCATTATACTACGATGTGATTAAACCCATCCGGGGGAGTCAGTGTCACCTAGAGCGGATAGTATAATGACATGGAGGATGGAATTCCCTAATTCCTATGTTCAGGGTAGTATGATTTTGTTCAACTATTGTGGGGGTTTGGGTTAGTAGGTTCAGGTTTGGTTGGTGGTAATGCTTTAGATGTAATGAGATCCTTGAGAGGTATCTCAAGGGATGGTTTTTCGGACCCTTTCTATCCTTCCTTCTGGGTTGGTTTTGAATTATTGAGGGAGGGAATAGTTTGAGAGGTATATGATGTAACATCCCCGACCTTATGGGTCATTAATTTGTGGGAAATATGGTTGTTGATGTGTCCAAGGAAAGTATATATGTGTTAGGATAAGGGAGGATTTTTCAGGTATTTTGGAGGAAAAAGGGGAGTTTTAGGGGATGATGAAAAATTCTAACGGCAAGTCATTTGGACGGTAGGTATTTTCTGGCAGTAGGTCATTTCTAGAAGGAGGTCATTCTCACGGAAGGTCATTTCTGGCAATAGGTCATTTCTAGATGATAGGTCACCCTAACAGTGGCATTGAACATAGTTTCCAGTTTTTTCAAAATTTACAGATTTGTTATTTTGACATCTTTAATGACAAAAAATGGGTTTAAATCCTTAATTAATGGTTTTTAAAGTAGTTTCAAAGAAGATTAATCATATCTTAAATTTCTACAAAGTATGCAGACCTCTTAAATGTTTAAAACACGTGGTTTTGATGAGATTCTCCTTTAATGGTCAATCTAAACCATATATAATGCCACAGGTCTCGTATATAATGTTTCAAAAGCAGAGAACTTTCATTCGTTCATTCAGTCTTGCTTTCTCTTGATATGGGTGGTTCCACATCCTTCTTCCCTTGGATTCGTGGATCCTTATTGTTGCAGCTGGATCGAGCTTCCCCGAAGAGGTTTCCTTCTGTACACACACCCCTTGTATTGGTGGAGTAAGTTTGGGAAAAGCTTCTTCTTCCAGGTATAAATTTATTCATTTCTCTTTATGTGTATCATGTGGGATGGTCTTATTATTGTTATCTCTTATGAATATGGTTTCATTTGAATTAAGAAAGATAAATGAATTGGTTTAAATTAAATCAAAATGGGAATGGGAATATGAAGCATGATCTTACAGCTTTGTTGTTGTTTTGATATTGTGAATTGTATGGGATTAATGTCGACTGAAAATCCTGATTGTTGGGGGTCCTTGTTTACACTACTATGATGTGAACCGTGGGATTCATGTTGAATGATTGTTGAAAACACTTAAACCATAATTGGATAATCATGTACATTTGGGTAATGAATTGGATTCCCCCAGATCTTATGGCTTGTGTGATAACACTCATAAATAAATAAGTGGAATTGAATCAAAGCCCTTACGCCCAATATGGAAAATGTTATGTGTCTGTTGTAATATTTTTGTGGATGGTGTTGTGTTGTGGTTTGGCTATGATGATGTGGTGCATTGGTGGTGGCTATGTTGTGATGGGTGTGGTGGAAGTGGATGTGATATGCAGCGGGGCTGTGATGGTGGTGTGGTTGTGTAGTAGGGTTGTGATTGTAGTGATGGTGTGGTTGTGCATCGTGGCTGCGATGGTGGTTGGTTATGCTAGTTGCCCAGGTAGTGATGGAATTAAATGAATGATGATGATATAAGATGGGATGCTAACGAATGTTGAATACATAAATTAAAGGTGATTGTATCAATGAAATGGGTTGGTAATGGAAAATCTATAAAATGACTTAATGAGAATTAAAAAATTAAATATGAATTCCAGCTTGTGTTTTGCTTATGGGGAGTTGTGCTTTTAACTTTGGCAGTAGAAATGGGGTTCTTGTGAGATGTTTTGTGCCTTGTGAACCCTTAGGATGGGGCTTGTGTGTTGTAACTCTATATGTATATACCATGTATATTCTTGTGATTTCTATAGGAACCTCGCCCTCATCAAGTATTATGTGCGGACACCCGCATAGTCATGTGGGGGTGTTTTTTTCCAACATCTCAGTGGGGGGATGGATGACTGACTACCCGCACTTCCCCGCTTCCTCTTCCATGTGATGAGAAAGACATGCATGGTTTTTGATGACCAGAAGTCAAAAGTGTCGTTGTCGAGTTGTGATGTGATGAGATATGATAGCTCAGGTGTGTTCGGGTGAGATGGCTTATGGAGGGGGGTCGTACGTAGTAGGAGGGCACGAGTGGTTGCGCCCAAATTTACCCTACTGGTAAAAGCGGTCGATGTAGTACATGTAGGGGTCGAATCCACAAGGACCTAAGAAGTAACCTTGAGACGCTATGATTTGGTGAAGGATGGGCTATGAAGTATCCAACTTTGGGTTTGATTTTGGATGGTTTAAAGAACACTAATAAACCTAAGTGAATTAAATTCAAAGAAAATGGGTTGATCTTAAGATTATTCTCAGGGTGGATTGAATGAATTTTACTTCTTTAGACAATTTTGGTTTTATTAATTCTTGATGAATCCATTCTTCAAAAATAACACTACCTTCATCATTTTCTGGTTTGGTGCTTACTAAACACAATTACTAATCCACTATACACTTAGAGAACCAAATTCATGATCTCTCCGAGGTATATGGTCATTTAGTAATTTAATTTAGTTTTCTCAAACACAGTAAAGATGAAGAGTAGAAATAACTGAAGAATGGATGTCTTAAATTAATTATCCAATTAACAATAATTTGTTCATAAAATAACATTCAACCTGGAATTTTCATCCTCCTAGGATAAACCCATTAAAGGGTTAGCCCTCAATTGATGGTATACTCCCAATGGTGGGCGGAAGATGACTAACAAGAATTGGATTGAAGAATTTAAAACCGCATAAATAACGAGCACTCCTCCGTGTGTGTGAACGAAATTCACACCTTTGTGTGAACTAATTCCCAACAACACAAATATATCACTGTGCTTTGTGATAAAAATGTTTTAATAAATAAAATGTAAAATATATAAGATAAAGAAGTTGATTAAGAACTTAAAGTTACAAAAAAGAAACTTACATGGAAATGGAAAACATTACAAAGGAAATTTGGAAGCATAACCTTACAATGAAACAAGCGACAAAAGATGATAATAAAAATATCCACCCCTATTCCCTTCACCACTATCTCCTTATATAGGCATATTAGTAGCCTTAGGTACATCCCCCGACAATTAATTCACCCTCCAACAATTAATAGATTCAAATAGAGGGTGAATAATCAAAAGGAAATTGATGTTTCGAATTTGACTCGGAAAATTGTCCAGATTCGTCCACCATATTGACGTGTGAATTCACAATTGAAGAAGGCCGAATCCGGAGGGTCTGAAGAAGAGAAATATCTTCATCCATCTGTACTATATTAGATGTAAATATTTCAGGAAATTTCTCTTATCCGTTTGGAAGTTATAGTCGAAATGGTGGGATGGATTTTTGTGCATTAATGTCGGGTCTACCATTTAAATCTCAACTTCAGATCCCTTTATCATCATGATAAAATCAGAATTAGCTCCGGCCACAGTTGAATAAAATGATCCTCATATTTTTATCTTTCTAATGTATAAATTTGAGCTTCATTGGGCTTAGTTTGTGGGCCCCACATTTGTTTGATGGGCCTTAGGCCCATTATACTTTTTTTCCAGCAAGTTTCTGCCTTCAGGTGCAAAATTATCCATCTTCCTTTGGGATTCATTCATCGGACCTAAAAGATAAAATTTTCCAAACAAAGTGATCAATCATATCCAAAAATTTCAAATTCATAAAATGAATATAATTTTGTCCACAAAAAATGAATGATTGGGCCCAAATTTGCATTTTAAACATGAATTGCAATTTTAATGAGAAATGAAGTTCTATTTATGTAATGCACTAAAAACAATGTTTATGGACTTTGGAACAATTAATATAAATATATTAACAATTAATAATAGACACTTTCAGTGACTAATCATACCCCCCAACTTGAGTTTTTCTAGTCCTGAGCAAAATATATTACAAATATGAAATTCAAAACCCCTTTTCCAAAAACATTTAAATACACATTGCTCACCCAAAGACCTCATACCAAAAAAATTATGGAACCCATCAAAATCATTTAAAACAGGCTAGGTCCATAAGAATATCCCAAGCCCAATCCCATTCCTTTGTTCAAATTCATCGCCATATTTCATCCAATTTCAATTAAGCATGATAATGTGTTGTGCATCACAAAAGATATGGGGCCCATTTTATTGTTCAAGGGGAAAAAATGGAAGCTCTAGGTGGGAATCACATTAAACCTTAATATGAGTATCCATTTTTTTTTGATGATTTTTTTATCCACAATAGATATGAAAAGACTAACTCTGGGCAAGACAACTATGGAGTCACGATCTCCAAGTGTCGGATGCCACACATATTGTCTATTTCATGCTCTACAATAGAGATATAAAGCCTAACTCTAGGCAAGACAACTATGGATTCACGATCCCCAAGTGTCGGACGCCACGCATTTGGACAAAACATTTCTCTATGTGGTCATTTTTTTTGTTTTTTTTGTTTTTATGAATACTCAAATTAAACTAAAAGTGACCCCATAACCCTATGCTATAATGAAAGGGACCCAATAACGCAAATTTACACCCACGATCCAGTAGACATGAATTGTGGCATTTTTATTAAGAGGATGAAAATGTAAGCTTTGAAAAATCACATCAGACAACCGCACTTTCCAAAAACTATGCTCATGAACTTAAACTTTCATTAAAATCAGAATCAAGGAATGCCAAATTTATTTGATATCCAGTCTTAGAGTTTGCAATGTGTGTTATCTTGTTCAAGGTTAATGGAATTTTTCTTTTCATGCATGTTTTTATTAAAAAAAATCATTTTTTATCTCCCCCCAACATAGAATAACATTGTCTCCGGTGTTTAAATAAAAGAAAAGTTAGAAGGGGTTAGGAGAGGAGTTCAAAGAAGAAATTTAAAATGAAAATCATGGAATGAAGTCACCTGGTGGTTGATGATGATAGCGTATGCCATAGTCTCCCTTCAATCCTGGATTTGAGTCTCAACGGCTTGGATGGTGGTGAATGGATTTTCCTTATGGCTTACGACATGTCCTTTTATTTTTTTTAACCTATAAAAACATAAAAATAAAACAAAACAAAATAATCTGATGATACATTGTCTTCTTTATATTTTTTGGGTAAGGTATTACTCAGAGATCACACCACGTGACACAGATGAATATGGCGCTCCCCTTTCATACCCATCCTTACTCATAAAAGAAGAACAGGTCAACATCTTATGGTAGTTTATTATATGAAAAATAAAATGATTCAAAATAATTAGAAAACATGAAAACCATGGGTTGCCTCCCATGCAGCGCTTTTGTTTAACGTCGTTGGCTCGACTTGAACCCCCCAACTTATCCAATTCCAACTTTTGAAATTTTAATTAACCCATCTTTCTCCACTTCAACAAGATTGAGATTGATTGTTTTTTTTAAATTTGTTTCGTATGAAATCCTATTTTCTACAATGATTGGTAATATCCAAGGAATATCTAAAATGGTTGATCGTGTTTTATCTGGAGTATTTCCTAAGATTTCAAGGTTCATTCCTACTTGGTGAGGTTCTTGATGAAAATTGATGATAATTGAGTGGTCTTGGTTATCATAAATAGAAGGATTATTGAGTAGGGAAGGAAGTATTAAAACATCAAGTTCAGTTTGATTGAATTTTCCTAAAGAAGAATGATAATTTGAATCAAAAATTGTTTCTTCCTTAAAAACATTTGAAATAATTGGTTCATTTTGAAAAGATGATTCATCCCCAAAATTTTCCATTTGAATTTCATGAGTGGGTATAGACAAAATATTCGTTATATCTCCCAATGGTTAAATGATCGGTGATTCTAAAAAATTGTTATTGGAGAAATATTCCGAACACTCAATCCATGAAGACAAAGTTTCCCCTTGTGAATCCATAAAATTAATTTCCTCTTGATTTAAGCACCCTTCAACATTTCCTTGATCTTGTTCGGTTATCCCATATCCAAAGGTTAGTTCTTTTTTCAATTCATGAGAGGTTTTTGGGATAAAATATTCATCTATAAATGATGAGGAAAGAACATCTTGAGTGGGAACGGGTTCCTCAAAAGTCTTAAAGCTTTGTAATTCTAATCTGAAAGATGAAACTTCTGAATTCATTTTATCCATTTTTTCACACAATTGTTCAAGAATTTTTTCAGGAATAGAGTTGATAGATGTTTGGATGTCATGCACTTCATTAATTTTGATCTCTTCAATCATCCTTGAGAGGTATGGAAATCGATCCTTTAAATAATCAGCATCCCATTGATTGTTCATGTTATCGGGTATGGGGTATTCATTCAAAGGTTGATCAAAGTAATTAAAAACGATCGGTGATTACCAATGTGGATTCTCTAACTGATTCCATCCTGAGTTTTTGAAAGGATGTTGTTGATTAAACTCCATTGTATTTATTTGGAAATTTGGAATTGTGATTTTCAGAAACCAAAAAAAAAATAGAAAGGGGAAAAGAGAAGAGAAACAGAGATGAGAATAGAGAATTTGGGGTGAGAAAAGAAGATGAGAGTCTAAGTTACTTACTTGGGTCCCCGGAAACGGCGCCAAAATTTGGTTGCACCCAAATTTACCCTACTGGTAAAAGCGGTCGATGTAGTACATGTAGGGGTCGAATCCACAGGGACCGAAGAAGTAACCTTGGGACGCTATGATTTGGTGAAGGATGGGCTATGAAGTAGCAAACTTTGGGTTTGATTTTGGATGGTTTAAAGAACACTAAGAAACCTAAGTGAATTCAATTCAAATAAAATGGGTTGATCTTAAGATTATTCTCGGGGTGGATAGAATGAATTTTAATTCTTTAGACAATTTTGGTTTTATTAATTCTTGATGAATCCATTCTTCAAAAACAACACTACCTTCATCATTTTCTGGTTTGGTGCTTACTAAACACAATTACTAATCCCCTGTACACTTAGAGAACCAAATTAATGATCTCTCCGAGGTATATGGTCATTTAGTAATTGAATTTAGTTTGCTCAAACACAGTAAAGATGAAGAGTATAAATAACTGAAGAATGGATGTCTTAAATTAATTATCCAATTAACAATAATTCGTTCATAAAATAACATTCAACCCAGACTTTGCATCCTCCTAAGATCAACCCATTAAAGGGTTAGCCCTCCATTGATGGTATACTCTCAATGGTGGGCGGAAGATGACTAACAAGAATTGGATTGAAGAATTTAAAACCGCAGAAATAACGAGCACTCCTCCGTGTGTGTGAATGAAATTCACACCTATGTGTGAACTAATTCCCAACAACATAGAGATATCACTGTGCTTTGTGATAAAAATGTTTTAATAAATGAAATGGAAAATATATAAGAGAAATAAGTTGATTAAGAACTTAAAGATACAAAAAAGAAACTTACATGGAAATGGAAAACATTACAAAGGAAATTTGGAAGCATAACCTTACAATGAAACAAGCGACAAAAGATGATAATAAAAATTTCCACCCCTATTCCCTTCACCACTATCTCCTTATATAGGAATATTAGGAGCCTTAGGTACATCCCCCAACAATTAATTCACCCCCCAACAATTAATAGAGTCAAATGGAGGGTGAATAATCAAAAGGAAATTGATGTTTCGAATTTGACCCGGAAAACTGTCCAGATTCTTCCACCATATTGACGTGTGGATTCGCAATTGAAGAATGCCAAATCCGGAGGGGCTGTAGTAGAGAAATATCTTCATCCATCTGTCCTATATGAGCTGTAAAAATTTCAGGAAATTTCTCTCATCCGTTTGGAAGTTATAGTCGAAATGGTGGGACATATTTTTGTGCATTAATGTCGGGTCCACCATTTAAATCTCAACTTCAGATCCCTTTATCATCATGATAACATCAGAATTAGTTCCGGCCACAGTTGAATAAAATGATCCTCATATTTTTATCTTTCTAATGTATAAATTTTAGCTTCATTGGGATTAGTTTGTGGGACCCACATTTGTTTGATGGGCCTTAGGTCCATTATGCTTTTTTTCCAGCAAGTTTCTGCCTTCAGGCGCAAAATTCTCCATCTTCCTTTGGGATTCATCCATCGAACCTAAAAGATAAAATGTTCCAAACAAAGTGATCAATCATATCCCAAAATTTAAAATTCAGAAAATGAATATAATGTTGTCCACAAACAAATGAATGATTGGGCCCAAATTTGTATTTTAAACATGAATTGCATTTTTGATGAGAAATGAAGTTCTATTTATGTAATGCACTAAAAACAATGTTTATGGACTTTGGAACAATTAATATAAAGATATTAACAATTAATAATAGACACTTTCAGTGACTAATCAACGAGGTTGATGTATTTCACATTCACGATACCCTACTACCCTAGTTATTAGATGTGATGTGATGACCCAGGTGTCTATGGGCAGGATGTGATGTGATGTTATCCAGAAGAGGTGGGATCGCCAGGACGTATGACGTCGGGGTGTGAGAGCATAAAATCAGTGGAAAAGCGATGCAGGGTACCCTTCATTGATATACTTCATATTATATTATTATACTTGGATGCGTAATTTGGTGAGCGAGCCTTTGTGAGGTTGGGGTTTTGATTAGTATATCAACATATGTGTTGTTTGGTTCAGTTGTTTTTCTCACTGGGGCATTAGTATTATCTTTTCACATGTGCACGAGAGGCTTTAGTTTTCCTACTGATTATACTTGTATGCTCACCCGCATGGGCTTAGCCGCCCCAGCCCGTATCTGCACAAGCTCAAAAAACATAGGACCACACTCTAAATAGTTAAAATGTTTAGGTCTACCCTGCCCCGTATCCGCCACATATTCACAAACTCTGTGGGTCGCAGGCTCATTTTGCATCACTATTGGTTCCCAAAGTGAATCTATCTTAGAATAAGATATTTTGGGGAATATATTTTCTAAGAGACCGATGGTAGTAAAACTGAAATTTTAAAATTTCAAAAATCAAAGAATAAATTGATAAAGAAAATTCATCTTTCATTGTATCAATTTAATCAAAGTAAAAGTCACTAGGAATATTTGTTGGAACTTCAGAATGGTTTAGGGTGCATTGGTAAAATAAATATCACAATAAGAGTTACAATGATGTTTGTTTCTAAGCTAATTGATCACAAAGAAAGTTTGTATTGGTTAACTGGAATGGATCCAAAGGTTCATTAAAAAGATAAATTCATAGAAAAGTGCAATATATTTACAATTTTAGAAAAATAGAAATTTAAATACCTAAAATTATTGGATATTATGAATTAAAGTTGTTTAGATAGAAAGTTCAAGTGTGGAACTTAAACACCTGGTTCTAGATTTTCTTTGGGTATTTACTTTTGTATGTATCATTTTTATTTAAACATGCATTGTGGGATGGTTTGGTTTTATTTTATATAATGTTATGAAGTTTATTGTGAATGATTCATCCCAATCCTACATTATTATAGAGGGTAATGTCTCCCATATATGAGATTTTTATACCCTCGGTGCTAGTTGTCAACCCGAAGCCTACTGGAGGTGAGACTCGAGGGTCATTATCTCTCTCATCTCATTGCGGTATCTTTGGATGGAGGGGGTCGTGACAGTAAAAGGTCGCCTAAAATGCGAACAAAAAATATTCAATTCGCCCGCCCCGCATAATCTCGTGGGTAGCATACAGGCTTACCTGCATTTTAAAAAATTAAAAATTTTAAGTATAGCCATTTAAATATTGTATTTTTCATGCTTCCATGGGACATCTTCGCTGCACATGTACACACATGCATCCAAGGATTGATTGGGACATAGATCTTCTATGTCGTTGAGGAGTGGCGTGCACATACACATGCAGGGGGTACCTTCAATGTATCATGTTCATGGATGGTGCACAGATGGAGGATGACGGCTCGTGTCAAGCAGGTGCAGATGTGTGACGGTTGGGCAAGTTTCTTCACCAAGCTTGCTGCTGCATGGATGGTGCACAGATATCGTGCAGTTGTAGGGGCAGTGAAGCAACAAGGACAAATGAAGTGGGACATACAGACAAAGCGGTGTGGATAGAGGGCTTTTCAATTGGTGAGCAGAGACGGGAACAACTATGCGACATAAATGGGATGAATTTAAATCAGCACAGGTTCTTTGTGGAATGACGGGAGAAACAAAGCCCATGCGAAACAGTTGCGTGACATAAATGAATAAATTTTATTTGAGTTAATTAATATATATATATATATATATATATATAATCATATATTGTAAAATATTTTACTTTAAAAAAACACAGACTTGCGGGCTAGCATGCACTCGCATGGGCTTAGCCGCCCCAGCCCGTATCTGCACAGGCTCAAAAAACAAAGGACCACACTGTAAATAGTTAAAATGTTTAGGTCTACCCTGCCCCGTATCCGCCACATATCCGCAAACTCTGTGGGTCACAGGCTCATTTTGCATCACTATTGGTGCCCAAAGTGAATCTATCTTAGAATAAGATATTTTGGGGAATATATTTTCTAAGAGACCGATGGTAGTAAAACTGAACTTTTAAAATTTCAAAAATCAAAAAATAAATTGATAAAGAAAATCCATCTTTCATTGTATCAATTTAATCAAAGTAAAAGTCACTAGGAATATTTGTTGGAACTTCAGAATGGTTTAGGGTGCATTGGTAAAATAAATATCACAATAAGAGTTACAATGATGTTTGTTTCTAAGCTAATTGATCACAAAGAAAGTTTGTATTGGTTAACTGGAATGGATCCAAAGGTTTATTAAAAAGATAAATTCATAGAAAAGTGCAATATATTTACAATTTTAGAAAAATAGAAATTTAAATACATAAAATTATAGGATATTATGAATTAAACTTGTTTAGATAGAAAGTTAAAGTGTGGAAATTACTAGAAACATAAAACCCAGAAAAAAAACATATACGTCAGATCTAGTTACTTCTAACAGTACTGTAACATATCATTCCAACAACTTCACAGCGGGACCCCTAACACATATAGGTCAGATCTAGTTACTTCTAACCAGTAAAAACACAAAGATCTCCAATGAAACCACAAATCTCTTGTAGCTATGTTCGGTGGAAACAAAACACTACAAAAAATCCATCAACTGAGCTCTATTTCAAGTAATAATGAAGCAGTGATCAAAGACTTTCTCCATACCCAATCACCACTTGAGATTCAGACCGTAGCAAAAAACTAAATTAGTGAACCCATCTGGCGAACATTTATGGAAATACATTTCTGGAGATACATTGAATAACATTTCTGGAAATACATTGAATAACATTGAATAACATTGAATAACATTTTTGGAAATACATTGAATAACATTGAATAACATTTCTACACAAATAATCCAACTCACCATGACTGAATGGGGAACATTTCTGAAAATACATTGAATAACATTTCTTTTCTGGAAATACATTCAAAAACAGGGGAAGGGTTGCTTACGTTTTCCAGGCCTTCGTTGGGTTCTCTTGATCTTCACGTTAGGCGGAACAAATCATCTTCTCCGCCTTCGATTTCAGACATCAGCAGATCTGCCCAGAACAGAGTGTCGTCGTCGGGATACATCCCCATCTCCCGTCTCTGCACGTCCTCCCTCAGAGCCTCTAAGGATGCGCAATATTGCTCCAGCTCCTCCACTCCCATCCCCTCTATCGAACAATCCCACCATGACGGCGCCGGAACATCCGCGCTGTCCACCGAACCCGGCGCGGCTGTCTGGCACGGCGGGACACAAGGAGACATGGGTTGGGAGGAAGAGGCGGCGGCGGAGTCGTCTGCGAGGTAGCGGTCCACGACGGAATCCGCATCGGGGACGCCGAAGGTGAAGAATCGGCCACCGGGTGAGGAGAGAATGACGGCGACCTGCGTCCCCAAGAGGGTGGAGAAGCTGCTGGCGCTGTGGAAGAGGGTTTTCTTGCGTTTGGCGAAGGTGACTTGGCGGTGAGTCCTGGACTCGATACGCTTCATTTCAATCTTCCTGCGCCCCGCGGTCTTCTTTTGCTTTTCCTCCGGGGACGCCGTCATCCTCTTCCTCCAACACGCGCAGCGCCTGATCTTCGCTTCGACAGCGGTGCCAATTCACGACAGCACAGGCGGTGCCTTCTCCCGCGCCACAACACCTCAACGGCGTTACGGCGGCACACTCATTTTTTCTCTTATACCCCTTCCCTCGCTTTTCTAACGGATACTTCTCAAAATTAATACGCATCTTTAATTCAAAATTTAAACCATAAACCAAAAACACCTTCAAACCTTATGCCGCATCGCCCTTACGCACGAAACTCGGCCTCTGTAGATCATAATCGAACTCAGACAACATCAAACATCTTCTCGGCCCACCTTCAAACCTCAGTTGAAGCTTTTTCAATAACGGCTCCTATCGGTCGTCATCTTCACAAGGATTCGTCTGGTTCTGGCGGCACAAGCTCGACATCAGTGGCTTGAGCGGCGTCAAGGACACCTGGTTCTAGATTTGTCTTCATTTTAGTTCTCACAAGCAAATAGGTCGAACACCTAATGAGCGCCTCTCTTCGATGCAGAAATCGAGACCCTGTGGTTGACCGAGGCCCCCTCCATCTTCATACCTGGGAATCAAGCTCTGTTGTCAACTTCTGGTGAAAAAATGAAGGTGACATGTCCCAACTGATCTTGGCACAAATGAAGGTGACATGTCCCAACTCATCTTGACACAGTGTGCAGGTCTAATACAGAACATGAGGGAGATAATGAATGTTATGGAAACTAGCCCATCCTCGAAGTATTCGTCCAGTGTTGGATTATATTTGTTTTGAAGAAACTTGGATTCTTTTAGGTATGCCTTAAACAATTTGGCCCACTAAACACAAATGGAAATAGAAACTATAATTAATCATATTATCACTATTTCTAAGAAAAATTATAATTAATCACAATGACTATTGTTATTTGTCATGAAATTATCAGGGACATAGGGAGGGGAGAGACTAACCGATTTTGCTCTGTGTGGTATGCCATTGAATCCTTGATCTCTGAGGAGGTTATAGCCGATTTGGTTGGTTGTGTTAAATGCATCAAGAACAACCAAACTAATGTTTTTGGGTAATTGTTGAATAGAGTTGATGTCCTATGGGAATCATTTGATTGAGAATAACAACCAAGTGAAAATCCATTATTAGAACTATTGTTGAATCATAATAAATTATTATTGTAGTGATTATTCATATAATTTACCTATCAATAGAATCAGTGATGATTTCTTGTTTTTATGGCGTACCATAAAAATCATATATATCATCAATAATTGTTATAAAACATCCTTGTTTAGATGTTGCCTCTCTGAATTTTCTATATTATGGCTCAAAAGGCATGGAACAACCCCACATGAAGTTTTGTATCAACATGATTCTAAGAAAATCATGTTTGGACAAATCGAGTTTCACCCACCACTTGTACGTAAAAATATAGATGAAGAATATCACCTTTTAAAGAGTTGTGCGAGAAAATTGAAAATTTAATGAGGGAGTCTTGCATAATTTTCTAAGTTTTCGAGCTTTTTTTATGAACAGATTACACCATGTTAAATTCCATCTTTGAAAGCCTCAAGAAGGTGCGGTTCTGCTTCTCATGTTTCTTGTACTCCCCGATGAACCACCTTGCCTTGAACCTGGCAGCCGACCAGTGCAACGACGAATCCAAGGCTTGTTCCACCAGTCTCTTCATGGCGCATGGGGGAATCTTCTCCTTGATGCTGGTGAGATGTGAACTGGTAAATGTTATAGATGCTTTGGTCGGTGGTGTTGAATGCAACAAGAACAACCAAACTAAGGTTTTTGGGTAATTTTTGAATAGCGTTGATGTCCCACATGAATCATTTGATTGAGAATAACAACCAGGAGAAAATCCATTATTAGCACTATTGTTGAATCAAAATAAATTATGAGTGAAATGATTATTCATATAATTTACCTGTCAATAGTATATGTGATGATATCTTATTCCTATGGCGTACCATAAAAATCATATATATCATCAATCATAGTTACAAAACATCCTTGTTTAGCCATTCCCCCTCTATATTTTCTATATTGTGGCCCATAAGGCATGGTACGACCCCATGTTAAAGTCCAACTTTGAAAGCCTCAGCAAGGTGGGGTTCCATTTCTCATGTTTCTCGTACTCCCCAATGAACCCGCCTTTCCTTGAACCTGACAGCCAACTAGTGCAATGATGAATCCAAGGCATGCTCCACTAGTCTCTTCATGGTGTATGGGGGAATATTCTCATTGATGTTGGTGAGATGTGCAGTGGTGAAGGACTTTGCCTCATCCATCACCCACTCACCTTCCCACCCTAGGAAATACTCCTCGTACAAGCTCAACACTCCCCAAACTTCCTTCACCACCTCATCCCTGAACCCGCCATTGTCGTCTCAGAACCCTTCAAACAAATCTATTTATGAAAAAATATTAATCAACATGATGGTTGCGGACCAAATTTTTTTAATGGGGGACATGTAATACTGTACATACCACGGGGAACAAATATGAGGTTTTGGTGAATGAGCCTACAGTGAAGGTCTATGGCATGCAGGCTACAGAGCCACCATGCGTTGTTTCCATCCCTATAAATCTGTAACATATTTTACCATGGGGTTTGAGTGAGTTCAATGTTGCATATCACTATTTTAGGATTTTCATTGGAAGGTGAAATAATTAATTCAAGTCTCCTCTTGAATATGAAATTTGAGAATCTTCAAAAAAATATCACGAGGAGGGGATCAGTTTCTAAATCCTCACTAAAGAAAGGATTTGTGTGGGTTGGTTTGACATACCCAACCCCCAAAATCATTGGGAATGACTACATAGAACCAAAATACTCATTATTATCAAATAATACCAACTGATTGAACCTAGAATGGTATAAATCATTGAAACAGACAAAACCCCCAATGAGGTATAAACTGATAATACATGAAAAAACAATGAGCGAACTTCAAATTTGAGGGGAGAGGTATGCTATCCCTATCCAAAGTAGTTTATCTATAAAAAATACACTTTGATCTATCCATTAATGAATGATAACCACTCCATGTAAGGGAAGAGAGAGATATATATATAGAGAGAGAGAGAGAGTGGAAGATGCACAGTTATGTTGGGGAAGTATAATGAGGAATTTAACTTTTATTTATATTTCATAATTCAATGTAAAACCAAAAAATAGAAATAATGAATTAAAGAAATACCACAATGGTCATGGTACAACACCCATACTTTGCTTACAAAGGAAACATGTCCCAGCTGATATTGACACAGTGTGCAGGTCTAGTACAGAACATGAGGGAGATGATGAATTTTATGGAAACCAACCCATTATACAAGTATTTATCTAGTGTTGGATTGTATTTGTTTTAAAGAAACTTGGATTCTATTAAGTATTTCTTTCACAATGTGTCCCACTGAAGACAAATGGAAATAGAAACTATAATTAATCATATTATCACTATGTCTAAGAAAAATTATAATTAATCCCAAAGCCTATTGTTATTTGTCTAGAAATTTTCATGGACATAGGGCGGGGCGAGACTAACCACTTTTACTATGTGTGGTATTCCATTGAATCCTTGATATCTGAAGAGGTCATAGCTTCTTTGGTTGGTGGTGTTTAATGCAACAAGAACAACCAAACTAACATTTTTGGGTAATTTTTGAATAACATTGATTCCCCACATGAATCATTTGATTGAGAATAACAACCAAGAAAAAATCCATTATTATCATTGTTTTTTAATCAAAATAAATTATGATTTTAGGGATTATTCATATAATTTACCTATCAATATAATATGTGATGATCTCTTATTTCTCTGGCATACCATAAAAATAATATATACCATCAATCATGGTTACAAAACATCCTTTTTTAGCCACTACCTCTCTGAATTTTCTATATTGTGGCTCAAAAGGCATGGTACAACCCCTTGCTAAAGTCCAATATTGAAAGCCTCAGTAAGGTGAGGTTCCAGTTCTCATGTTTCTCGTACTCCTTGATGAACCACCTTGCCTTGAACCTAGCAGCCTACCGGTGCAGTGGTGAATCCAAGGCATGCTCCACCAGTCTCTTCATGGCGCATGGGGGAATCTTCTCCTTAATGCTGGTGAGATGTGCAGTGGTGAAGGCCTTCACCTCATCCATCGCCCACTCACCTTCCCACCCTAGGAAATATGCCTCATACAGGCTCAACACTCCCCAACCATCCTTCACCACCTCATCCCTGAACCCTCCATTTCCATCTTAGAACCCTTTAGACACATCTGTTTGTGAAAAAAAATTAATCAAAATGATGGTTGAAGACTAAAAATTGTTTTTAATGGGGTTCTCATAATACCGTACATACCACATGGAATGAATATGAGGTTTTGGTGAAGGAGCCTGAAGTGAAGGGACATGACATGCAGACTGCAAAGCCACCATGCATTGTTTCCATCCTTCTAAAGACAGAACATATTTTACCATGGGGTTTGAGTGAGTTCAATGTTTCATATCACTATTTTAGGATTTTAATTGGAAGGCGAAATTATGAATTTTAGGCTCCTCTCAAACATTAAATTTGAGAAGTTTCAAAAAAAATATCATGAGGAGGGGATCAGTTTCTAAATCCTCACCGAAGAAAGGAGTCTCATGGGTTGGTTTGACATACCCATCCCCCAAAATCATTGAGAATAACTACATAGACCCAAAAAACTCATTATTATCAAATAAATCTAACTGATTGAACCTAGAATGGTAGAAATCATTGAAACAAACAAAACCCCCAATGAGGTTTAAATTGATGATACATGAAAAACAATATGTGAACTTAAAATTTGAGGGGATAGGTATGTTATTCCTATAAAAAGTAGTTATCTATAAAAAATAAACTTTAATATATCCCCATTAATGAATGATAACCACTCCTTGTAAGGGAAGATAGAGAGAGAGAGAGAGAGGAAGATGTAAAGTTGTGTTGGGGAAGTATAATGAGGAATTTAAGTTTTATTTATATTTCATAATTCAATGTAAAACCAAAAAATAAAAATAATTAATTAAAGCATGACTAAAATGTCATGGTACAACACCCATACTGAGGTTACAAAGGCAACATGTCCCAACTGATCTTGACATAGTGTGCAGGTCTAGTACAGAACATGAGGGAGATGATGAATGTTATGGAAAAAAACCCATTATCCAAGTATTAATCCAGTGTTGGATTATATTTTTTTTAAAACAACATGGATTATATTAGGTATTTATTTCAAAATTTGGTCCACTAAATACAACTGGAAATAGAAAATATAATTAACCATATTATCACTATGTCTATGAAAAATCATAATTAATCACAAATCCTATTGTTATTTGGCCAAAAATTCTCATGGACATAGGGTGGGGAGAGACTAACTACTTTTACTATGTGTGGTATGCCATTGAATACTTGATCTCTGAGGAGTTAATAGATTCTTTGGTTGGTGGTGTTGAATGTAGAAATAATAACTAAACTAATGTTTTTGGGTAATTTTTGAATAGCATTGATGTCCCACCCGAATCAATTTATTGAGAATAATAAACAAGAAAAAATTTATTATTAACACTATTATTGAATAACAATAAATTATGAGTGTAGTGATTATTCATATAATTTACCTATCAATAGCATCTATGATGATCTCTTGTTCCTCTGGTGTACCATAAAAATCATATATATCATCAATAATGGTTACAAAACATCGTTTTTTAGTTACCAGCTCTCAGAATTTTCTATATTGTGGATAAAAAGGCATGGAAAAACCCCACATGAGGTTTTATATTAGAACGCTTCTAAGAAAAGAAATTTTGTCCGAATCAAGTTTCACCCACCACCTGTACATAAAAATATAGATGAAGAATATCACCTTTTAAAGAGTTGTGTGAGAAAATTGAAAATTTAATGTGGGAGTCCTACATACTTTGTTATGTTTCCAAGATCTTTTTGGTGAATGGATTGCACCATGATAAAGTCTAGATTTTAAAGCTTTAGCATGTTTCTCGTACTCCTCAATGAACCACCTTACCTTAAACTTGGTAGTCGACTAGTGCAATGGAGAATCCAAGGCATGCTCCACCAGTCTCTTCATGGAACGTGGGGGGATCATCTCCTTGACGTTGGTGAGATGTGTAGTGGCGAAGGGCTTCACCTCATCCAGTAACCACTCACCTTACCACCCTAGGAAAGAAGCCTTGTACAGGCTCAACACTCCCCGAACTTCCTTCACCACCTCAGCCCTGAAACCACCATTGTCATCTGAGAACCCTTCAAATACATCTGTTTACAAAAAAAATCAACAAGATGGTGTAGGACCAAAAATTGTTTGTAGTGGGGATCGCGTAATACCGTACATACCACTAGGAATGAATATGTGGTTTTAGTGAAGGATCCTGAAGTGAAGGGCCATGGAATTTAGGTTCTAGAGCCACCATGAATTGTTTCCATCCTTGTAAAGTTGGAACATGGCCTATTTCATCTTCAACTCGAGCTGATACTTTATTCCAAGTTGGTGGAGAGTGTTGATGAGACCAATCATAGACAAGGGCTTCATGGTCCCTCCCATGATCATAGAACTCACCAACCCCTTCAGCCCCTTTACCTCCCTTAAATTCCTTTCCTCTGGAGAATTATGGTGGGATGTGAGTTGTTAGAGTGATTGGTAGTCCCAGTTTCTGGGTTTTTATACATCGGTGGGTGAAGAAGGGGGAGGCGGCGATGATATCCATGGAAAAGGTTTTGTAGGGAGGAGAAGGTGATTTAGTGAAGCAATGAGTGAGTTGAATGTGTGAAGTTGTTGGGTAGATTCCCTATCGATGTCATATTTATAGGCCTTGGGGGAGGTGGCTTTAAGTTGATGGGTGTCTTCACACATCATTCTCCCAAACCCGTCAACTGGTCAGGAGATTCAAAGTTTGTCTTCAATTATATGACCGTCGACACTGGATCACCCAAAAAATGAGGTTTTTTTAATACTTTTATTTTTTGGGGTTCAGGTTTAAACATTTTTGGGGGATGGGTATGTCAAACCAACCTACACGAATCCTTTCTTTGGTGAGTATTTAGAAACCGATCTCCTCCCTATGACATTTTTTTGAAACTTCTCAAATTTTCTATTTAAGAGGATCCTCAAATTCATCATTGTGCCTTCCAATGAAAATCCTAAAATAGTGATATGAAACATTGACAACATAATGAAAATATTAAAACATGGGATTATAATTTGAAGGTTTTATTATCATCTGGTGCTTCGATAATACTGAACTTGGATTATGGAATATGATCAGTTTGAATTGTAAGAAAAAGTTAATTAAAAAATTATTAAAATTATTAAAGTCATATCTATAAATAATTATCATAATTCTATGGAATACTTCATTTGAAAGAACTAAAATTCAGAAAAAATGCACCCAAATAAAAAAAATCAACGGTATTATGTGTTACAAGTTTAAAATTGAGGCAAAATAGTATACACACAGATGGAAGGTCGAATTTGGAACTGAGATGTGTAACTCTAGTAGTTGGAAGATAGATCAGGAACTCAAAGCTCCTATAAGGGAAGGATTGGGAATGTATTGAAGAACCCCCTAATTCACTCATTCATGATGTCTTTAAATGATATAACTAGATCAAAAAAACTGTATGCTTGCAATTTGATTCCTAGAAATTAGATGAATGATTAGAGGAAATAATATGAGTTATTAGTGGAGTAAAATAAATTAGAATAGATTGAAAGATTAAGGGAAAGATAAATATAAAGGGAAAAGTATCCTAAAATTTAAATAAATGTTATATCATTGGTAAAATCCATGTACCATGGGTAATTTTTAGTTTGAGAATGACTAACTACAATTCACATTTGATACTTTAAAAGAAGATAAAAAATTAAGAGAAGCATTAAAATAAATAAGGAAAATGCATACCATTAGTATCCAAATATAATTATTCATTAATGGAGAAGTAGGAAAATCACTACCTCTTTCATGACATACTAATACCTCATAATTTCAAAATCCCTACAGTAAGAAATAATTATAAATTTCATTGATTAATGAATTCCCAAATGCGTTTGGTATTTTAACACTTAAAAGGAAGAAATGAAAACATACATTTAAAATTACTCATCATTGTGGGTTCCAACATATAACATTTTTTTCAATCTACAAAAGAAGTAACGAACATTATAAACCAAAAAAAGGAGAATAGTTGTATGAAAAGAATCTATAAACAAACTCAAAATAAAAATTATAGTAAAAAATTTCTCTATATTTTCAAGAATAAAATTTACAATGACCCAACCCCTAATTATTTCCCCTTCAACCTTTTTATTATACACATAGGACCACTAAACCCTTAAATATTTCCCCTTCAATCATATTTTTTTTATAATCATAGGATTATTAAGCCCTTAAAAAAAATTCACCCCATCATCTATGACTCACCCCTATCTCTGTATCATTCATTTCTACAAATTCACACTAAGAAATAACTACCATTTCATATTTTTATAAACTATACACAGTTATAAAAAAAAATAACATCCCACTTAATCTCAAAATTTAACTCCTAATACATATAAAAAATGGATAGTAATACATATGTTGTAATGTATTTTTTTTATAAACTACTAAAAATTAAAAATGAAACATGGGAAATAAAAAAAGTACCTTATTACATTTCATTCCACACAAATTCGGTCATGAAATTCAATACAATTAAGTAGGATCTACTCATCATAGAGAGAAAACAAAAGTATTTGGGAAAGAACCTGATGGAAACATTTCACTCCCCTAGAATAAATAATGATATATAAGAAAAAAACATAAGGGGAAACAAATGTTATAATACATATTAAATAATGAGAATTTAAAATATGGAAAAAATAGACAGATAATGTATGGAAGAGTACATACCTAAATTGTTTTACTATATTTCAGACCTTTTTTTCTTACTTGGAATTTTTGTAGAAATACACACTAAGAATGAACTACAATTACATCTTTTTATAAACTATACACAATGATTACAAAAAAATCATTCCACTTAATCTCAAAATTGAACTCTTAATACATATAATAAATGAATAGTAATACATATGCTACAATGTATTATTTCTTTTTATAAACCACTACAAATTAAAAATGAAAGATGGGAAATAAAAACCCTACCTTATTACCTTTCATTCCACAGAAATTATATCAATGAAATTATATAAAATTTAGTAAGATCTACTCACCATAGAGAGAAAACAAAAGTTTAAGGAAAGACCCTCATGGAAATGTTTCACTCCTCCAGAAGAAATAATAATACATAAGAAAACAACAGAAGGGAAAAAAATGCTAGACTACATATTAAATAAAGAAAATGTAAAATATGAAAAAATGAACAGATAATGTATGGAAGAGTCCAAACCTAAATTTGTTTATTGTCTTTCACCCCTTTT
Source organism: Viscum album (assembly GCA_963277665.1). Classification (NCBI taxonomy): domain Eukaryota; kingdom Viridiplantae; phylum Streptophyta; class Magnoliopsida; order Santalales; family Viscaceae; genus Viscum; species Viscum album. The sequence goes on along the minus strand of OY728121.1, from coordinate 845,936,870 downwards.
GTTCTTAATTGTAATTTTTATATCCAAAATGATTTTTTTACTTCTGTACTTTCTTTCTCAATATACGAGGGAACATGTTTGGTGTGCAACTATATGAAACCATAAAGAATAACATCATCAAAATGAAATAGGGTTTCAAATACAAATTTTAGACTAATAAAAATTTGAAGTTCTCAATTTTAACTATTATCTTATCCAGTATAATAATAAATGAATTATTTATAAATTAAGTTATTAAGGGTTGAAGCATTTCTAAATTTGATGATCCCCTAAATATCTAAACCATTATATTCATTTTAATTCTAAATATAAATCCCTTGGAAGGACCTTAATTTATAAACATAGAGGAGACTTCATTTAATTACTTAATCCTTTCATGTTATCAATAGAGTCTATTTCATTAAATAATGTAATGGAACTAACTAATCAGTATTGATATTAGTTAATACATAAAATTTAATTGACGCAATGCATGTGTGGTCCTACTAGGAAACTTGGATCAGCAAGTTAATACACTGAATTTTTTAGAAGTATTATTCTCACTGATTTGCAATTTAATGCCAAATACAACATCATTGAAATGCTTAGTGATAGGTTCACTAAAGTCATATTTAGTTAGCTTAGATGGGGTTATAATAATAACATCAATGCATCCATAATTAGAACGGTGATCTATAAAAATTATACAACTATTTGTAAATTTAAAATTATAATTAGATGCAAAGGATAGATTCAAAATCATAAAGAGTTTAATGAACACATTGAAAATAGTTTAAATAAATTATAATTCAATATAATAATGATGAAATAATAACTTCTTGATGAATACCTAAATAATTAGTCATAACTAACATACACATAAATAACAGATTATGAGACACATAAATAGCATATTAGCAGACACATAAATAACAGATTACAGTAATTGAAAGAAAAAACATATGATAAATAACATATTAAGTTATTTAATTAAAGAAATAATGATAAATAAATTATTAGCATATAATAAATAACATATTAGCAGTAATTGAAATAAAAAATAACCATATTATTTAATGTAGGACAAATAGATATTCTATATTATAATGGACTGATTATTATAAGAAGATTATAATTCCCAAATCATTTCATTATAACTATATATTAATAGTAAGAAAATTATAAAATAGATTTTGTATTAATAATATGTGAAGAATCCATTAAAACATTTATTTAGACAAAATTAAATTATCTATAAACATCTATGTAGACTTAACCAAACATTTATTTAAAAAATGATCATTGTAATTAAAAGAATCATTTATAGGTAAATTATAATTCGAAAATCATTTCATAATTATTGAAAATTGTTAATAGGAAAATTATAAAACAAATGTTGTATTAATAATATGTGAAGAAAATACTAAAACATTGATGCATGCCGGATCAGATTACCTATGAACAATGATGAAGTATAACCCCTTGAATAAATCTTTCTTAATTTGATGATGAATTAAAAAAATCATAGAATAATAGGATCATAATTTAATTGTTATAATTGGAGAACAACATATTTATCAATGTATAGGTAATTGAAGATCATAATTGGGAGAGCTTCTTTCAGTAATTATTTAAAATAGAGATATACCTTCTATAGAAGTGGTAGCGTGAGCCTACCACCATGATAGAGAAATAAGAATAATTTTTTACCTATAATATAGTTAATGTACAAAATTCTATATGATAATTGATCAATCGTGGTGTAAAGGGAAAGAAAATATTTAATGGAAACAAATATATAATATTTGTGATAGATTAAAAAATGTAATTAGAGGTACTTAATAAAATAAAATGAATAGATCAAATTAAAAAACATAAAGGGTACTGGTACATGTAATATGGAACTGGAAGATTCGTGTAAATATTTATAAGGAATAATTAAAACACCATCAAACTATAAACCCAGAATCTTCTGATTCATGTAAAAAATTTTACAAGATGAATATAATGACATCAAGAAATAAGATGGTGTAATAGGATCTAGACTCACCTGCACCGTCAAGGGGGGGGGGGGCTGGTGGCTTGAAAGAGAGATAGGTGTGCTGGCACCTATCGTCCAATCCTCCTCTCATATTTCAGTATGAGTTGGAGGAGTGCTCTGATTTGGTTGTTTTTTCAGCACGACACACTTCATCGCAGAGGGGGTGATGCATCATCTTGGCGGTTTTCCCTGCTGCATTTTTAGTTATGGGGGGTGATGAAACTTTCTGGCTTGATCTTGCTTTGATTTATGTCTCCTTTTGACTCTTGGATCCTAGTTGGATGTGTGGCATGTTCTTCTAGATGTTTTTAATATTGTCTCTGTAATGGGTTCCTCCTTATTCCCTTCAAAAGGAGTTCCTTTCTTGTTCAATAAACGGGGCTTGTCCCCTTTACCTTTAAAAAAACTCAGAGAGATTCAATATGTTAAAAAAAATTGAAGTGGAAAAATGCATATGTGAAATTTGATAGAATGGACATTTAGAGACTATTTATAAAAGAATAATGAAACACACATATAGTACATATTTAGAAAAATTAAAAATAAAATAAGATGGTTGGAATATAAAATAAATTAAATCACCCTATTTTACTAAAAACCATCTAAGTGCACCCCCATAACCAGCATCTCCACAGCTTGAATTAAAAAACCAACAATATAAATTAAATCATCCATAAACTATATCTTCACAACCCAAATTAAATCATCCATAAATACCTCCTAAACCTCCATATGAAACTATCCAACTGCTTAAAGATTCAAGAATTTAAAATAAAAATCAATTATTCTAACATAGGATGAACAATGGAAATATTCTAGAACACAAACCAATATTATAGCACCCCAATAAATATTTGTGATGAAACTAGAATAATGCTAAAGATACATGATGTCAATCAACATCACTAAAATGTTTTAATGAACACTATAAATATTTTCAATTTAAATCAAGAATCACTGACCATTGAATTTCATTTGTGAGACAAGATTTCTAGAAAGAGGTACAATAATGACCTTCCACTGCTTCTTATTCCACTTTGTCTCCCTTGATAAAATTCATAATTCATATAGGCAACAAAAAATCAAAATCTAACAAAAACATGGATTAATCCATTAAGCGTAGCTTACCAAAGGGGCATATACTTGAGGATATATGAAGAAACATGAACATGAATACATTACATTACCTTCATTATGGGCTTATGATTTAGATTTGTCCTACAGTGTAGAGTTTAATATTAATAACATAGAGAATGGATCCGCCTGAAAGAGATTTTGTCTTCAGAAGATTGACACTAAAAAAGAGTGGTTTTATGTGCAAGAATAAAAACCCTAATGGAATCCAAAATAATATAATCTCCTATGGTCTCATGGGTTTGTTGTGGAGGAGAGTAAATGTAGGCATAGTGCTTAGAAACATTAAATCTGTGAATGAGAGCTCATATGTGTGAGAAGAATAATATTCAAGGATGCCGGAAGAAGAAAAAAACCTAGTGTTTCACAGATGTGAGTCAAAGGAGAAGAAAAATATTAATTTTGATAAGATATTCTCTAATCATCATGGAGAGATACATATAGATTGAAAGTTAGGGTTTGGATGTAGAACATGGAATGGGGAGTTGGGAATGATGAAACTATGTGGTGGATTGTGGCATCAGGATAGTATTGGGGGATAATGAGAGGTAAAGGCATAGGCATAGACTAATGTCAAGGAGGATACCAAGGTGGAGTCAGAGCCATAGTTATAGGTGGAAGAGGATACAAGGTAGAGGTTAAAGTAGAGGTGGAGTCGGAGCCATAGGCAGAGTCAGAGTCAGAGGTGTAGGTGGAGGGAGATGAGTTTGGAGGAGAAGAAATCACAGAGAGAAGACTAGAACATTAATGAGGATGAGAGAGGGGATGATGGAGTTGGAATTTGTGGATAGAATAGTGCATCAAGAAAATTCATATGGTGTCGACACATGTACTGAAAATGTACAGTGTCTAGTATATATAATAGATACTGTTTTTATGTAAAATTGTCATTTCTTTGGATAAATTAATTTTTTTTAAAGTATAATTATTATTTTAATTTTATTTAAAGGTAAAATAAGTATTTTTTACTTATATTTAATTCAAGTAACTATATTTAAATCATTATTATACCAGAATTAAATACAAGTTTATTTTTAGGATTTAAAACACATTTTTCTAAAAACTATTTTAAAATTCATAATGTTTCTCTATTATAATTAATTAAAATAACCCATAATGAAAAATTATCTAAATTAAATATATATAAATATATATATATATTTATGAATTAAAATTCATATAATGAATATTTCTATTCATATATTTAAAGTAAAATCATCTTTTCCGTAAGAAATGTATTTTTCAGAAAACTGCTTTCCATCACGCGTGTGGATATTATATTAAATTAAACTCTTCCACCTATGTGAATTGAATTTGATAAAATGTATTCTATATTTTTAATCATCATAATTAATATTAATTAATAGGTTCAACTTAATTTTTTGAACAATCTGAATAGTAACTATAGTAAATATTAATTACCATGGTAAAAGGAAAATAGGTTAATTAAAGGTAAAAAATAATATAAAAAATACTAGAAACAAAGTAACCATAATATAATTATTTTTATATTTCATTTTCATTTAAATGGTGATTATTTTTATTCTTTATTTCCTTTACTTTATAAATGATTAAGTAATCAATTAGATAAAAATTATATTTTGATACGATAAAACACAAATTATATTTTTATGTAATATGAAATTTCAATTAAGAAATTATTTTTTATGAATTAATGGATTTTTTAAATGGATAATTTTTTATTAAAATATTATTATTAAATAAGTTTTATTAAATAAAAATGGTCATATAATTTTTATGAATTCAAATGTAATTTTTATAAGGGTTCTAAAACTATAATTTTAAAAAAAACCTATCATATCTTAATAAATATCGATTATTATTTTAAAGGATAAAATGAAAATATTTAGAAAATTATTTAGATAAAATGAATTTTATTTTTTGGAATCATAATTTAGAAATTATCCAATGGTAATTTTTTCATAATTTTCTGAGATAATCAAATTTTCAATGTGATTGAGAGGATGCACTTATGTGGAGGCTTACTGCGAGAGGGGAACCAACAGGGTTCCTCAAGGAGTAGAGTTTTTAGTGGTAGGTCTCAGGTGCTAGGGCCTTCGAGGTTTCAACCAGTAGGGAGTCAACCTCATCAGCTTCCCTTCTGACCATCTAGGGCCAATGGTTTTCGTACTCTTCCTAGGGAATTCAGACCAGTGTGTTTTATCTATGGGGTTCATAATCGTTGTTGGGATTAGTGTCCAGTGGATTCTCAAGCTCATTTTGGTAGAGGTGGATAGGTTCAGTGTTAGCCTCAGTAGCTGTTACCAGTGAGGTCATTCCAATAGTAGGGGAAACATGATTATACTCTATCGAGAGCAGATTTGGTAGGCATAGGTCGACCTCAGGATATACCTCACCCTCAGGGACCTCAACCCAAGCATGTTCATGGCGGTGGTGGTCAGTAGAGAGACAGAGGAGTTCAGCATGGTCAGTTTCAGGTAGTGGAGGCAGTAACACCGGAGGGGCCAGAGATTATTCGAGGTTCGATCAGTTTATCATGTACCCTTTTTTGTGACTTTTTTGATTCAGGAGATTCACACTTCTCTATTCCACCCTCTCTAGTACATGCTTTGGGACTAAATGTAGAGAGGCTTCCCGTTCTCCTAGTGTTGACTATGACAGTTGGAAGGTAGGCCGGTTTGTTTGATGTATGTCGGGGATGTGCACTGATGATGGGGAAACATCAGTCATGTGTGGATCTTTTCTTACTTCAGGTGTAGTCATATGACGCCATCCTTCATATCTATTGGTTGTATTCTATGTGTGTTGTCATTGATTAATTCTATAGGAGATTAATGTTCTTATATGTATATGGTCAGTGTGTGGTTTTCATTGGCGAGAGGGGTTTCTAGGTGGGTAGTCAGTGTTGGGAGCCCCTTCTTTATTTGGTGTTTGAGTTGTCTGTGGAATCAGTAGACACATGGGAAGAGGAGGCTCCCAAGGTTTTTAGAGAGTTCTGAAATGTTTTCCAGGAGGAGGTTGTGACACTACCCCCTTGACGTGACATTGAGTTCAGGATAGAATTGCAGCCTAGTGCTTCTTCGATTTAGATGGATCTTTATTGGATGATACCTTATGAGTTGTGGGAGTTTAGTATTCAAATAGATGATCGGATGCAGAGGGGTTTCATCCGACCTAGTGTATCACCATGGGGTGCTCCAGTGTTATTATCTAAGAAGGGTGGTAGTTTGAGCTTGTGCATAGACTACCATAGGTTGAACCATATGACAATCAAGAATCATTGTCCTCTTTCAAGGACCGATGATCTTTTTGACTAGTTGAGGGAATAAAGTTGGTTCTCCAAGATCGATATTCGGTCCGAATATCATCAGTTAAGGGTGAAGGATGGAAATATCCAGAAGACTGCCTTCATATGTACGTATGGGCACTTTGAGATCGTGGTTATGCCTTTTGATGTTACAAATGCACTAGTCATGTTCATGGGGCTTCTGAACTCTGTGTTCTGTGTGTTTTTGTACTGGTTTATCATCGTATTCATTGATGAAATCTTGATCTACTCAAGGTCATAGGAGGATCATATCGAGCATCTCAGAGTTGTTTTACAAGTTCTTTGTCACCATTAGCTTTATAGAAAGTTGTCCAAGTGTAAGTTTTGGGAATGAGAGGTGCATTTCCTCAGGCATGTGGTGTCTCAGTAGGGTGTGGCAGTGGACTCGTCAAAGGTTGAGATAGTTATTTATTGGGAAGCACCCAAGAATATGGCATAGGTTTGTATATTATTTGGTCTCACAGGCTATTATTATAGGTTTGTGCATGATTTATCTTGATTTTCAGCCTCATTGACAACATTTAATAGGAAGGAGCAAGATTTTGTGTGGACTGATCAGTGTTAGGTTGCGTTTGGTTACCTGAAGGGGCAGTTGGTCAGTGCTCCAATGCTTCTGTTTCCTAAGGAGGGTGTGATGTTCAAGGTTTTCTATGATGCATCCCATATGGGATGGGGATACATCTTGATACAGAAGAAGGTAGTGATCTATTATGGGTCTAGGGAGTTACGCTCTTACGAGCATAATTATGCCACCCATGATCTAGAGCTAGCAGAAGTTGTGTTTGCACTGAAGTTGTAGCGACATTACCTCATTGTTGGTGCTTTTTGGTCTTTACAGATCACAAGAGTTTTAGGTATATCTTTTCTTAGCATGATCTAAATCTACAACAGCAAAGGTGGATGAAGTTTCTTTAGGACTATAGTTTGTATATCTCCTACACCTTCAGAAAGGGGAATGTCGTGGCAGATTATTTGAGCATAAAGTCACAAAATGATGTTGTTTGGGAGTCTAAAGATGCTTGTAGAGTGATAAAGGAGTTGGCATCCCTACACTTAGATGCAACAATGGGTGATGGTAGAAGCTGTTTGTTTTAGATAATGGTGAAGACTTATCTAATGCAGTGGGTGGAGGAGTCTCAATGTGGATACTTAGATGTAGAGGTGATGTGCGATCGTGTTGTCCATAGGGATGCTCTAGAGGCATGTTCAGAACTGAATGGTTTTTTGGGAGAGTTTTTTTGTTCCGGTAGCGATGCGTGAGCGAGTCCTTCATGAGTTTCATAGATCACTTTTAGCGGTACACCCAGAAGTTTCCAAGATGTACCATGGCTTCAGGATATAGTTTTGGGGGCTTGGGATGAAACATACAATGGTGTATTTTGTGGCTCGCTGTTTGGTTTTCCAGCAGGTAAAGGTCAAGAATCATGTTGAGGGTCCTAGATTTTCAATACGAGACTCTGTTTAATAAGACATTTGATGCTGAAAAAGTTTATGTTGCACCTATGGTAAAACCCGCATTTTAGATTTAATGAGGGTCCCATATTTTCAATATGAGACTCTGTTTAGAAGTTATTCCATTATTTCAAAAAAACTACACAGACGTGATATAACATATTTAATATTTTTATTACATCAATACTGAGTCTCCCTAAGTCCTAAAATCCCATGCCAACATAGCACCTAGCTCTAAAAATATTATTTAAATTATTCTAATGTTTTACAAGGAAAAAAACAGAGTCATTACAATTGATATGTTTTACAAACTATGAAAATTGGTGGTTTATCATGATTTACATTAAATAGTGTAAAGATGTATCTCATCCCATATCTTTATTTACCTGAGTATAATTGGTTTATTTTATTAGGTCTGCTTTTGAAACACTTGGTGAGATCATATTGAGTTTACTTTTGTCACACCATGCATATGCCTTTGGGTGTATGTTGGTTTAGTTTGTGGTGGGCTTGTTTGTTAGTAAGGTGTGAGAGTCTGAAGGTGATGACATGTCACATGGATATAGGTTTTTTATATTCTTATGTAGTCGGTTTAGTTTGTGGTTTTTGGCACCTGTATTTTCCATAAATCAGAATATTTCTTATTGTTGACCTATATTGACATACCAACATTCTCTTTATTCACGTGATATTGTTCTATGGTCTTTCATGGCTAAATTGTTCCCAAAGGTAGTTTTTTGATGCCCAAGTGTTTATCATCGGCCCATAGGGATTGGGAATTCTCTTTGGACCATGTTAAGACTGAATCAAACTCTGGATAGTTGGGTAATATTGGTTGGTTTGTGAAAAATATATATATATAATATATAATAAGTTAAATAAATATAAAAAAATACTTCGGTGTTTAATGAATAAACCAATTCTGATTATATTGGGAGTTAGAGTACATAGAAGTGAGTCAAAATCTATGATAAGGGGAATAATTCTTGATCCCCTCATGGTTGATTTCAATTCTCTCTTCTTTATCAATCTCATTTTATGTAATATATATTAGGATATTTGAATTTATTTTATTCTAATTTTATTTTCCTTTTGTTGGTAATTACATTTCCTTTCATCATTCTCTCTTTAATTGACTTGGATATTATAAGGGTAATCTTTCTCAATCTCATTTCATTGATCTAAGTCTAATATTCAATGTTTTCTATATTCTATTTTCTATATATATCAACTTGTGGAATCATTTTATTATATTTTAACCTTTGTTATAGGGATTTAAATATTCTTTTATTTCCCCCTATCATTAATTTTTCACAAGTTATGCACTTTTTAAGGGAACTTTTGTCCTCTTTTTAGTGTTCTCTCCCTTTATATAATATTACTTTGGAATATTTTTTTATGTATTTCTCATTCTAATTCTATTATATATTCTCTTATGGTTTTTTATGAGTGTTTAAATACCTATTAATATTTCTTCCAATTATTACTTCTTAATTCTGGCCTTTTAATGTTGTTAAGGGATTTTCCTCTCGGTTACTCTATCTTATTTAAATCCTCTTTTCATGGTTTAATTGTTATTGTATGTTTTGTAAAGAAAATACTCTCAACATCCTATATTGACTTTTTTTACTAATTATTTTTATTAATATTTCACTCTTCTATTTTATACTTGTTTATGTTTACTTCTCTCAACATGATCTTTTCATAGGTAGAGGTTATATGCGATCGTGTTGTCCATGGTGATGCTTCAGAGGGATGGTCGGAGAATGGCCAGAATTGGATGATCTTTCGAGGGAGGTTGTTTGTTCTGATAGCGATGCGTGAGGGATTCCATCATGAGTTTCATATATCTCCTTTATCGGTACACCCAAGAGTTTCTAAGATGTACCATGGCTTGAGGACACAGTTTTGGTAGCCCGGGATGAAATGGGAAGCAGAATATTTTGTGGTTTGGTGTATGGTTTTCCAGCAGGTAAAGGCCAAACATCATATTCCTGGAGGTTTGATGCAGCCCTTGGATGTTCCTGACTGAAAATGGGATGACATATTAATGGATTTTATTAGAGGGTTATCCCGAGATCAGGGAGGTTGTGATGTTATCTGGATAATTGTGGATCCGTTGGCAAAATTGGATCACTTCCTCACGATCAAGGAGTCAGACACAGTGGATGGTTAGGCAAAAAGGTGTGTAGATGATGTGGTGCAGTTGCACAGAGTCTCAAGGTCAATTATATTGGATGGGGACACACGTTTTACCTTGCGAGTCTGGAGGGGATTATAGCATGCATTGGGCACTTAGTTACGCCTCAGCATTGCTTTCCACCCTTAGACTGACTGGAAAACAAAACTGTCACGACCCGCCCTCGGGGCCCGTGCCGTGACTACCCCAAGCCCGTCTTCCATAGGCCAGGGGCTGGCGACTAGCACCAAGGCGTAAATCCCAACAAAAAAAAAAAGGGAAGGCATTGCCTTTGAAAAGTAAACAAGCACCACAAAGTAAGCAAGTGGAAAAGTAAACACTAAGTAAAAAACTGTACAAGCTGTGCTGAAAGTAAAAGGGGCCAGAAATACAAGCCCAACTGTAAAGTACAACTGAAAGGAAAAAAAATCCACTGAAAGGAAAAGCCGCAGCGTCGAGCCGTCCTCTGGAAGTCCCACCTGAAGGGTGGGTACAGATAGCCTCCACTGCACCTCGGGTCCACCTGACTGCTCCGAGTACGTCCCGCCCAGTGGTCCACCTCCAGGTACCGTCCTGCTCCGCACGCCTCCACCACGATCAGCGCTGTCCGCCGTCTGCAACCAACACAACGTAGTGCGGGCATAGCCCGTGCAGGGGTGAGTATAACGATACTCAGTAGGGACCCCGAGACCCTCAAGGTCTCACTAAAACCAACAAAGATAACCACAAGAAGATCTCAACAGATAACCTCTACTTAGATATATGCCCATACATATACCTAAGTTATCAAGTAACCCATCTCAATCATGAGGCAAACACAAGGTCAAAAGTTTCATCTCAAACCAGGATTTTCATCATCAAAACCGTAACTGCTGAAGAGCTCCGTCTCTGGAGTGTACAGTGGTCCGGTCACAACTCCGAGGTACTTCCCACTAACTTAAGACTGCTGTAGTACACCACCTATCGAGTAATGCGGGCCAGCCGCTACCACCAAGCGCTCTCATGTGCCGCTACAACCAAGCGCACCACTGTCGTGGGTCTGCCGCTACAACCAAGCGCTCCCATGTGCCGCTACAACCAAGCGCACCTCTGTCATGGGTCTGCCGCTACAACCAAGCGCTCCCATGTGCCGCTACAACCAAGCGCACCTCTGTCGTGGGTCTTCCGCTACAACCAAGCGCTCCCATGTGCCGCTACAACCAAGCGCACCTCTGTCGTGGGTCTTCCGCTACAACCAAGCGCTCTCATGTGCCGCTACAACCAAGCGCACATCTGTCGTGGGTCTGCCGCTACAACCAAGCGCTCCCATGTGCCGCTACAACCAAGCGCACCTCTGTCCTGGGTCTGCCGCTACAACCAAGCGCTCCCATGTGCCGCTACAACCAAGCGCACCTCTGTCACACACCGAGTCATTCGATCAGCAGTCGTCGGGTCTCAGTCAGCTACATGGTCTCCGTGCTCCGCCCGCTCGTCTCCGGGAGGGTCTGCTCCACGAGCTACTGGTCGATACTCCAAGTATCACAAAGTCCCGCAAGGAAGTATCTCAAAGGACCACCTCGTCATAGGGGTCTCAACGCAACAGACGGCGCATCAATCGGACGCCCGGTCTGTGAGTTATTAGCCTTTTCGTCCCAGGGGCCCGGTTGGTTTCGTGAGCGAACCAATCCGGCCGTAACTCAACTATACCCCGAACACTCACAGGGTATACTCATAGGGACCGTTTTTCAACGTGATCACCAATTCCGCTGACGGTTCGTCAAACGGATGTCTGGTCTGAAAGATATCAGTTTTTCCGTTCCAGGGGTCCGGTTGGATTTCAGTGCGATCCAACCCGGCCACTATCCATCTGCATCCAAAACTCGGGCGGAGGATGCCAAAAGTTTCGTCTCATCAAGAGGAACTCAACGCAACAGACGGCGCGTCAATCGGACGCCCGGTCTGAGAGTTATTGGCTTTTTCGTCCCAGGGGCCCGGTTGGTTTGTAAGGCAAAACCAACCCGATCGTACTCCACTTGCGTCCAAACCTCGGGCGGAGTAAGCCAAAAGATCTTTCTCACTAAGAGGAAACTAACAAAGCTGACGGCACGTCAATCGGACGTTCGTAGCTCAAGATATGAGCGTTTCCGCTCCGAGGGCCCGGTTGGTTTCGTGTACGAACCAACCCGGCCGAACCCAAAGTATTCCAAAACTTTGAGTGCGATAAACCGAAACGACCGACTCGCTCCAAGGATTGTGTTTCCGATGACGGCGAGTCGTTTGGAGGCCCGTAGCTCAAGATACGACCATTTGAACGAAGTCCGTCCGAAGACGGGGGGTTCCGGGCCCGGGCCGACCTGGCCCGACCCCCCCCCCCCCCTGGTTGGCCCGGCCCGGCCCGGCCAGGGCCGGTCCGGCTCGGCTCTGCCGAGCGACCGACGCGAGGGAAAGCCGTCGCCCCGCGTGACACCCCCGCGGCACCCGCGGGGTGTCGGCCAGACACCCGCGGGGTGCCGCCGCCTCCGGCCGCCGGCGCCACCTCCGGCCGCCGGAGTCGCTCCGTTGGCCCGTTTTCCTTCCCGTCTGTGTCGTTGTTCCTCCCGGGTTCCGTTCTTTACTGCGGGATCATCAAACACCCGTTGCGACACGTTCCGTCGTCGCCCTCCAAATCCGCAAAACACGAAGAACGGCGGAGGGTTGTCGGGCCGTGTTCGTTTGACCCGCACCCTCCGCGTTAGATAAAAACAACAGGAGAAATTGTTCAACACATGAACCGACAATTTTAATAAAATAAAATTGTTCATTTGAAACTGGCTCTTATGTTTTTAAAGAACGTTCACGGGAAAATAAAGAGGGGTATTCCAAAATTATAAAATCCCTACCTCGTTGATCGTCGCGCGCGGGCGTTCTTCGCGGAAAGGCTCATCGCAGAAGAGGGGGATCGTCGCGTCGTCGCGGAAAGGCGTCGCGTCGTCGCGGAAGAGGATTCGTAGACGAAGACGGAGGTTGTCCGAGGTGGAACGGCGTCTCCCTTCCTTTGATGTGGAAAGAAGAACGAGGGATGGCGCGTCGTCGTTCTTCGGAAGAAGGACGTGACGACGTTCTTCTTCGGAGACCGATTCGTTCTTCACATTCTTCGTCGTTGAAGAAGATGTTCTTCAAGCCTCCCAAATCCTCCCAACGTGACAAGACTCAAAAAAAATAATAAGCCCAAGTCTTATTTTATTAACACAAGATAAGAAATTGAATTTCAAAAGAAAAGAAACGATCAATTAATCTCAAAGAATTAATTGTAACAAATTAACAGCCCAATTAAATGGGGCGTTTCTTAACCAGAAAAACGCACGGTTGACTTCTTTTAATAGGGGGGGTGCGGGTGCGTTACTTAAGAAGAAAAAGAAACGGTGGGGCTCGTGCGGGCCCCACCTCACAAATATCCTACCAAGGGGGTAAGATATTCCTGGATAGCACCTTATCCAGTTCAACTCAGTTCAAGCCGCCTTTAAGTGGCTTCAAGTGGCTTCCAAGCGGCTTAAGTGAAATAAAATAAAGTTGTCGCAAAATTATTTTATTTCTTAACTTTAAGCCCGAAAATTAAAAACCACACCCGAGCAAACGCAACTCTGGAAGAGGCGTTTCTAAGAGAATATCGGCGCTGCGATTTCATCAGTGCCCTCAGAATTCGATTCCGGGCACCGGTTCAAAAGTTAGAAAAACCCGCTCGTCCGTTCACTGAACGTACCCGAGCCAAACTTCGGAAAATGATTCCGGGCACACCGGGCCTCGGAATCAGGCGCCGTCAGAAACAGCGTTCTTGTAAAATTCCAAAGAAAATTAAGAAAAAAATTTCCTTGAAATTTACGGGTCTTTACATTACTCCCACCACAGGGCTTTACGTCCCCGTAAAGCTTCAACACAAACTAGGGATACAAAGGCGGTACTGAGCATGCATCTGAGCCTTCCGATCCATGTGCTCACCTGGACCTTCTCTATCGTGGCCTGGACCACCTCTGGTCCCACTAGAGCTGCTATGATTTCTTCCTTGCCGATAAGAGAAATCTGGTCTCATCCCCTGGATGAACCACGTTCTTCACCTAATACGGTCAATCCCGACATGGATGATACTAATCCATACCAAGGATGACATCGTAAGGCCTAGACGCTACTACCAAGAGATCCAACCGTTACTCTCGCCTCCAAGGGTTGAGTCACATTGTCGGCATCAGTGTGTGGTAACTGGGTCTCCTCCAGTAGATGTCTCACAAGTGAGGGTCAAGTCAACAGTCAAAACTGGAACCTCTTAGTAACAACACAAGAGAGGACAGGGAAGTAAATGCCACAAGAAAAAGTGTCTTTTATTACTGCAGCTCAAGTACAAAGACACAAAGCATCTACAAACATACATCAACAAAACTAGAAGCAACATGAACAAAAGTCTCCAGGTCTGGAGCTAGTCCCGCTCCTGTCCATCTGCTCCCGGAGCCCCATGATCGTAGGCCTCAACTGCCTGAAGATGAGCTCTCCCATGTCCTCCTGTCCCCTGCGGTCGGGGTGGACCGCCTGGTGGTGATGGCGGCAGAGCCTCAAAGCGTCGCCCACCACCTGTTGCTCGGCCAGCTCCTCTGCCTCGTCCACCTCCTCCCTGCGGACCGCCACGGTCGACCCTCTGCCTCTGCCTGGGTGGCCTCTCCACCGTCTGCTGCTCCTCGGTACGGCGGGTCGGGCAGTCACGAGCCATGTGGCCCTGCCCGCCGCACGAGTAGCACTGCCTGCCTCTCGGAAGGCTGGCTTCGCGCTGTGTGCTCCGCACTGCTGAGCCAGTGTCCCGAGGTCGTCTGCCGGAACCCTGAGTCATCCGTCGGCTACCTGCAGCCGAAGACTCCGCCACCTGCCGCCCTGCGGTAGGCCTCGCTGTAGACTCAGCCAGAAAGCTCTCGATCAGAAGGGCTCTCTCTAGCACTCCTGCCTGGGTCGGGATGCTGAGGGAGATCAGCGATGCCCTGATCTCGTGTCTCAATCCCTGCTCGAAGGTCCGGGCCCGGAAGAAGGGGTCCCGTACCATGTCTGTCGAGTAGCGAGAAAGGTCGGTGAACCTCGCCGCGTACTGGGCTACCGTCAAGCTGCCCTGCCGCAGCTGAAGAAGCTCCTGAATGCGCACCGCACGGAGGGTGGCCGAGACGAACTCTGAACGGAAGAGGCTCTCGAAGTCCGTCCAGATGAGGGAGGCCTCATCGTGCACCTGGAGCATCAAGCTCCACCATCTTCCTGCTGCCGCGTGCAGGAGACTCGCTGCGAGGATCACCATGAGGTATGCTGGTGTCCTCACTAATCTGAAAACTCGAACAACTGCCTCCAGCCAGTCCTCGGCGGCCTGAGGGTCCGTCTTCCCACGGAACCTGGGCGGTCGCTGGCGCTGGAACTCATGCAGTGCACTAAGGTGACGTGCATCGTCAGCGGCTGGGGCTGGTAGCATCGGTGCCTCGGCGGGTATAGGTACCGCCGGTGCCTCAGCTGTCAAAGGGCCCTGTACCGAGTCCTCGACGCTCGGTGGGCTGTCATCACGCTCCACTCTCGGAATCCTAGCTGGCTGTCGTTGTGGGGCCATCCTGAAAGAAACAGGTGCGCCACGGTCAGGACAGTATACCTGGTGAGCTGACACAAGTAATCACAAGGAAAACTTGAAACACACATGCAATCAATGTTTTCGTGAATTAAGTCGGAAATCAGAAGTCAGGGTCCTGGTGTACGGATACATCGGCCACCGCACCAACACTGGACTCCCTGGACTGATAACCACACCCAATACGCTAAACACTATTGCTTCACATAGAAGAAAGATCAGAGTCCCCGGTAGAACCGACCAGCTCTGATACCAATTGTCACGACCCGCCCACGGGGCCCGTGCCGTGACTACCCCAAGCCCGCCTTCCATAGGCCAGGGGCTGGCGACTAGCACCAAGGCGTAAATCCCAACAAAAAAAAGGGAAGGCATTGCCTTTGAAAAGTAAACAAGCACCACAGAGTAAGCAAGCGGAAAAGTAAACACTAAGTAAAAAACTGTACAAGCTGTGCTGAAAGTAAAAGGGGCCAGAAATACAAGCCCAACTGTAAAGTACAACTGAAAGGAAAAAAAAAAGCCACTGAAAGGAAAAGCCGCAGCGTCGAGCCGTCCTCTGGAAGTCCCACCTGAAGGGTGGGTACAGATAGCCTCCACTGCACCTCGGGTCCACCTGACCGCTCTGAGTACGTCCCGCCCAGTGGTCCACCTCCAGGTATCGTCCTGCTCCGCACGCCTCCACCACGATCAGCGCTGTCCGCCGTCTGCAACCAACACAACGTAGTGCGGGCATAGCCCGTGCAGGGGTGAGTATAACGATACTCAGTAGGGACCCCGAGACCCTCAAGGTCTCACTAAAACCAACAAAGATAACCACAAGAAGATCTCAACATATAACCTCTACTTAGATATATGCCCATACATATACCTAAGTTATCAAGTAACCCATCTCAATCATGAGGCAAACACAAGGTCAAAAGTCTCAGCTCAAACCAGGATTTTCATCATCGAAACCGTAACTGCTGAAGAGCTCCATCTCTGGAGTGTACAGTGGTCCTGTCACAACTCCGAGGTACTGCCCACTAACTTAAGACTATTGTAGTACACCACCTATCGAGTAATGCGGGCCAGCCGCTACCACCAAGCGCTCCCATGTGCCGCTACAACCAAGTGCACCACTGTCGTGGGTCTGCCGCTACAACCAAGCGCTCCCATGTGCCGCTACAACCAAGCGCACCTCTGTCGTGGGTCTGCCGCTACAACCAAGCGCTCCCATGTGCCGCTACAACCAAGCGCACCTCTGTCGTGGGTCTGCCGCTACAACCAAGCGCTCTCATGTGCCGCTACAACCAAACGCACCTCTGTCGTGGGTCTGCCGCTACAACCAAGCGCTCTCATGTGCCGCTACAACCAAGCGCACCTCTGTCGTGGGTCTCCCGCTACAACCAAGCGCTCCCATGTGCCCCTACAACCAAGCGCACCTCTGTTGTGGGTCTGCCGCTACAACCAAGCGCTCCCATGTGCCGCTACAACCAAGCGCACCTCTGTCCTGGGTCTGCCGCTACAACCAAGCGCTCTCATGTGCCGCTACAACCAAGCGCACCTCTGTCACACACCGAGTCGTTTGATCAGCAGTCGTCGGGTCTCAGTCAGCTACACGGTCTCCGTGCTCCGCCCGCTCGTCTCCGGGAGGGTCCGCTCCACGAGCTACTGGTCGATACTCCAAGTATCACAAAGTCCCGCAAGGAAGTATCTCGAAGGACCACCTCGTCATAGGGGTCTCAACGCAACAGACGGCGCGTCAATCGGACGCCCGGTCTGTGAGTTATTAGCCTTTTCGTCCTAGGGGCCCGGTTGGTTTCGTGAGCGAACCAATCCGGCCGTAACTCAACTATACCCCGAACACTCACAGGGTATACTCATAGGGACCGTTTTTCAACGTGATCACCAATGCCGCTGACGGTTCGTCAAACGGATGTCTGGTCTGAAAGATATCAGCTTTTCCGTTCCAGGGGTCCGGTTGGATTTCAGTGCGATCCAACCCGGCCACTATCCATCTGCATCCAAAACTCGGGCGGAGGATGCCAAAAGTTCCGTCTCATCAAGAGGAACTCAACGCAACAGACGGCGCGTCAATCGGACGCCCGGTCTGAGAGTTATTGGCTTTTTCGTCCCAGGGGCCCGGTTGGTTTTTAAGGCAAAACCAACCCGACCGTACTCCACTTGCGTCCAAACCTCGGGCGGAGTGAGCCAAAAGATCCGTCTCACTAAGAGGAAACTAACAAAGCTGACGGCACGTCAATCAGACGTCCGTAGCTCAAGATATGAGTGTTTCCGTTCCGAGGGCCTGGTTGGTTTCGTGTACGAACCAACCCGACTGAACCCAAAGTATTCCGAAACTTTGAGTGCGATAAACCGAAACGACCGACTCGCTCCAAGGATTGCGTTGCCACTGACGGCGAGTCGTTTGGAGGCCCGTAGCTCAAGATTCGGCCATTTGAACGAAGTCCGTCCGAAGACGGGGGGGTCTGGGCCCGGGCCGACCCGGCCCGACTCCCCCCTGGTTGGCCCGAACCGGGTCGGGTCCGACTCGGTGGGCCCGGCCCGGCCCGGCCAGGGCCGGTCCGGCTCGGCTCGGCCGAGCGGCCGAGCGACCGACGCGGGGGAAAGCCGCCGCCCCGCGTGACACCCCCGCGGCACCCGCGGGGTGTCGGCCAGACACCCGCGGGGTGTCGCCCTGGACACCCGCGGGGTGTCGCGCTGGACACCCGCGGGGTGCCGCCGCCTCCGGCCGCCCGCGCCACCATCGGCTTCCGCGGGCCTCCGGAGTCGCTCCGGTGGCCCGTTTTCCTTCCCTTCTGCGCCGTTGTTCCTCCCGGGTTCCGTTCTTTACTGCGGGATCATCAAACACCCGTTGCGACACGTTCCGTCGTCGCCCGCCAAATCCGCAAAACACGAAGAACGGCGGAGGGTTGTCGGGCCGTGTTCGTTTGACCCGCACCCTCTGTGTTAGATAAAAACAACGGGAGAAATTGTTCAACACATGAACCGACAATTTTAATAAAATAAAATTGTTCATTTGAAACCGGCTCTTAAGTTTTTAAAGAACGTTCACGGGAAAATAAAGAGGGGTATTCCAAAATTATAAAATCCCTACCTCGTTGATCGTTGCGCGCGGGCGTTCTTCGCGGAAAGGCTCGTCGCGGAAGAGGGGGATCGTCGCGTCGTCGTGGAAAGGCGTCGCGTCGTCGCGGAAGAGGATTCGTAGACGAAGACGGAGGTTGTCCGAGGTGGAACGGCGTCTCCCTTCCTTTGATGTGGAAAGAAGAACGAGAGATGGCGCGTCGTCGTTCTTCGGAAGAAGGACGTGACAGCGTTCTTCGTCGGAGACCGATTCGTTCTTCACGTTCTTCGTCGTTGAAGAAGATGTTCTTCAAGCCTCCCAAATCCTCCCAACGTGACAAGACTCAAAAAAAAATAAAATAAGCCCAAGTCTTATTTTATTAACACAAGATAAGAAATTGAATTTCAAAAGAAAAGAAACGATCAATTAATCTCAAAGAATTAATTGTAAAAAATTAACAGCCCAATTAAATGGGGCATTTCTTAACCAGAAAAATGCACGGTTGACTTCTTTTAATAGGGGGGGGGTGCGGGTGCGTTACTTAAGAAGAAAAAGAAACGGTGGGGCTCGTGCGGGCCCCACCTCACAAATATCCTACCAAGGGGGTAGGATATTCCTGGATAGCACCTTATCCAGTTCAACTCAGTTCAAGCCGCCTTTAAGTGGCTTCAAGTGGCTTCCAAGCGGCTTAAGTGAAATAAAATAAAGTTGTCGCAAAATTATTTTATTTCTTAACTTTAAGCCCGAAAATTAAAAACCACACCCGAGCAAACGCAACTCTGGAAGAGGCGTTTCTAAGCGAATACCGGCACTGCGATTTCATCGGTGCCCTCAGAATTCGATTCCGGGCACCGGTTCAAAAGTTAGAAAAACCCGCTCGTCCGTTCACTGAACGTACCCGAGCCAAACTTCGGAAAATGATTCTGGGCACACCGGGCCTCGGAATCAGGCGCCGTCAGAAACTGCGTTCTTGTAAAATTCCAAAGAAAATTAAGAAAAAAATTTCCTTGAAATTTACGGGTCTTTACAAAAACAGACTAAACAGACATTGGAGGATATGTTGCCGGCATGCGTCTTGGACTTCGATGGATCGCGGGCATGACACCTGCCCTTGGTTGAGTTTTCTTATAATAATAACTATCACTCATCCATTGGAATGGACCCATTTGAGGCTTTATACGGGCAACCATTTCATTCTCCTTTATGTTGGGAAGAGGTTAGGGAGTCAGTAGTTATTGGACCCGATGTGGTGCAGAGCACTATAGAGAAGGTTTTGTTAGTGCAAGAGATGATGAAAGTAGAACAAGATCGACAAAAGTCTTATGAAGATCACATGAATAGGTCCTTGTATTTTGAGGTTGGGGACTACATGCTCTTGAAGGTTTTCCCTCGATGTGGGTAGCGGAGGTTCGGTAAAGGGAGTAACCTCTCACCTCAATTTGTTGGGCCCTTTGAGGTGTTGGGCATGTTGGTAGGGTGGATTACGAGTTGGAACTTCCACCTCGACTGTACCGGATCCATGATGTCTTCCACATATCTCGAATATGTTAGTATCTTCATGATGACTCTCATGTCATTGACTGGGGAGAGTTGGATATCGAGGATGATGCAACATTTGTGGAGCAGCCAGTGGAGATCCAAGACCGTCGAGAGAAGGTGCTGCAAGGATGAATCATTCCCCTGGTTCATGTGTAGTCGAGGCATGGTGGCCTGGAGGAGTGTACTTGGGATCATGAGGCATAGATTTTTGCCCAGTACCCAGAGTTGTTTTGAGTTTTTCCTTGCTCTATTTTTCTTTATAATGTGTTGTTTGAACCTTGGTGTTTTATAATATATGTTGTTTTCCCCTTGATGTGATGTGTGATGAGTGATGTGTGGAGTGTGATGTGTGATAGAGTTTTGACATGTGAAAAGGGAAGACTTGACTTTGAATCAAGATTCATTATACTACGATGTGATTAAACCCATCCGGGTGAGTCAGTGTCGCCTAGAGCGGATAGTATAATGACATGGAGGATGGAATTCCCTAATTCCTATGTTCAGGGCAGTACACTTTTGTTCAACTATTGTGGGGGTTTGGGTTAGTAGGTTTAGGTTCAGTTGGTGGTAATGCATTAGATGTAATGAGATATTTGAGAGGTATCTTAAGGGATGGTTTTTTGGACCCTTTCTCTCCTTCCTTCCGGGTTGGTTTTTGAATTGTCGAGGACGAGAATAGTTTGAGAGGTATATGATGTAACGGCCTGGACCTTACGACTCATTAATTTGTGGGAAATCTGGTGGTTGATGTGTCCAAGGAAAGTCTAGATGTGTTAGGATAAGGGAGGAGTTTTCTGGTATTTTGGAGGGAAAATGGGAGTTTTAGGGGATGACGAAAAATTCTAACGGCAAGTCATTTGGACGGTAAGTATTTTCTGGCGGTAGGTCATTTCTAAAAGGAGGTAATTCTCGCGGTAGGTCATTTTTGACAATAGGCCATTTATGGATGATATTTCACCCTAACAGTGGCATTGAACATAGTTTCCAGTTTTTTCAAAATTTACAAATTTGTTATTTTGACATCTTTAATGACAAAAAATGGGTTTAAAGCCTTAATTAATGGTTTTTAAAGTAGTTTCAAAGGAGATTAATCATATCTTAGATTTCTACAAAGTCTGGAGACCTTTTGAGTGTTTAAAACACGTGGTTTTGATGAGATTATCCTTTAATGGTCAATCTAAACCATATATAATCCCACAAGTCTCGAATATAATGTTTCAAAAGAAGAGAACTTTCATTCGTTCTTTCAATCTTACTTTCTATTTAGATGGGTGGTTCCACATCCTTCTTCCCTTGGAGTCGTGGAGCCTTATTGCTACAGCTGGATCGAGCTTCCCCGAAGAGGTTTCCTTCTATACACGCACCCCTTGTTTTGGTGGAGTAAGTTTGGGAAAAGCTTCTTCTTCCAGGAATAAATTTATCCATTTCTCTTTATCTGTATCATGTGGGATGGGCTTATTATTGTTATCTCTTATAAATATGGTTGCATTTGAATTAATAAAGATAAATGAACTGGTTTAAATTAAATCAAAATGGGAAGGGGAATATGAAGCATGATCTTACAGCTTTGTTGTTGTTTTGATATTGTGAATTGTATGGGCTTAATGTCGACTGAAAATCGTAATTGTTGGGGGTCCTTGTTTACACTGCTATGATGTGAATTGTGGGATGCATGTTGTCTGATTGTTGAAAACACTTAAACCATAATTGGATAATCATGTACATTTGGGTAATGAATTGGATGCCCCCGGATCTTATGGCTTGTGTGATAACACTCATAAATAAATAAGTGGAATTGAATCAAATCCCTTACGCCCAATATGGAAAATGTTATGTGTGTGTTGTAATATGTTTGTGGATGGTGTTGTGTTGTGGTTTGGCTATGATGATGTGGTGTATTGGTGGTGGCTATGTAGTGATGGGTGTGGTGGAAGTGGATGTGATATGCAGCGGGGCTGTGATGGTGGTGTGGTTGTGTAGCAGGGTTGTGATTGTAGTGATGGTGTGGTTGTGCATCGTGGCTGCGATGGTGGTTGGTTACGCTAGTTGCCCGGGTAGTGATGGAATTAAATGAATGATGATGATATAATATGGGATGCTAACGAATGTTGAATACATAAATTAAAGGTGATTGTCTCAATGAAATGGGTTGGTAACGAAAAATCTATAAAATGACTTAATGAGAATTAAAAATTGAAATATGAATTTTGGCTTGTGTTTTGCTTATGGGGAGTTGTGCTTTTAGCTTTGGCAGTAGAAATGGGGTTCCTGTGAGATGTTTTGTGCCTTGTGAACCCTTAGGGTGGGGCTTGTGTGTTGTAACTCTATATGTGTATACCATGTATATTCTTGTGATTTCTATAGGAACCTCGCCCTCATTGAGTATTATGTGCGGACGCCTGCATAGTCATGTGGGGGGTGTTTTTCCCAACATCTCAGTGGGGGGATGGATGACTGACTACCCACACTTCCCCGCTTCCTCTTCCATGTGATGAGAAAGACATGCATGGGTTGTGATGACCAGAAGTCAAAAGTGTCGTTGTCGAGTTGTGATGTGATGAGATATGATAGCTCGGGTGTGTTCGGGTGAGATGGTTTACGGAGTGGGGTCGTACGTAGTAGGAGGGCACGAGGTTGATGTATTTCACATTCACGATACCCTACTACCCTAGTTATTAGATGTGATGTGATGACCCAGGTGTCTATGGGCAGGATGTGATGTGATGTTATCCAGAAGAGGTGGGATCGCCAGGACGTATGACGTTGGGGTGTGAGAGCGGAAAATCAGTGGGAAAGCGATGCAGGGTACCCTTCATTGATATACTTCATATTATATTATTATACTTGGATGCATAATTTGGTGAGCGAGCCTTGGTGAGGTTGGGGTTTTGATTAGTATACCAACATATATTTTCTCACTGGTGCATTAGTATTATCTTTTCACATGTGCACGAGAGGCTTTAGTTTTCCTACTGATTATACTTGTATGCTCACCCGCATGGGCTTAGCCGCCCCAGCCCGTATCTGCACAAGCTCAAAAAACATAGGACCACACTCTAAATAGTTAAAATGTTTAGGTCTACCCTGCCCCGTATCCGCCACATATTCACAAACTCTGTGGGTCGCAGGCTCATTTTGCATCACTATTGGTTCCCAAAGTGAATCTATCTTAGAATAAGATATTTTGGGGAATATATTTTCTAAGAGACCGATGGTAGTAAAACTGAAATTTTAAAATTTCAAAAATCAAAGAATAAATTGATAAAGAAAATTCATCTTTCATTGTATCAATTTAATCAAAGTAAAAGTCACTAGGAATATTTGTTGGAACTTCAGAATGGTTTAGGGTGCATTGGTAAAATAAATATCACAATAAGAGTTACAATGATGTTTGTTTCTAAGCTAATTGATCACAAAGAAAGTTTGTATTGGTTAACTGGAATGGATCCAAAGGTTCATTAAAAAGATAAATTCATAGAAAAGTGCAATATATTTACAATTTCAGAAAAATAGAAATTTAAATACCTAAAATTATTGGATATTATGAATTAAAGTTGTTTAGATAGAAAGTTCAAGTGTGGAACTTAACGATTGATAATCTCAATCTCACCATTACCCAAATACTATGTTATTTCACTAGTTTAGTGGGAGGGTTGATTTTCAAAATGGTTACATGGTGGTGTACTGGGTGGAAACAAAACCCTACAAAAAATCCATCAACTGAGCTCTATTTCAAGCCATAATGAAGCAGTGATCAAAGATTTTCTCCATACCCAATCACCACTTGAGATTCAGACCGTAGAAAAAAACTAAATTAGTGAACCCATCTGACGAACATTTATGGAAATACATTGAATAACATTGAATAACATTTCTGGAAATACATTGAATAACATTGAATAATATTTTTGGAAATACATTGAATAACATTGAATAACATTTCTACACAAATAATCCAACTCACCATGATTGAATGGGGAACATTTCTGGAAATACATTGAATAACATTTCTGGAAATACATTGAATAACATTGAATAACATTTTTGGAAATACATTGAATAACATTGAATAACATTTCTACACAAATAATCCAACTCACCATGATTGAATTGGGAACATTTCTGGAAATACATTGAATAACATTTCTGGAGATACATTCAAAAACAGGGGAAGGGTTGCTTACGTTTTCCAGGCCTTCGTAGGGTGTTCTTGATCTTCACGTTAGGCTGAACAAATCATCTTCTCCGCCTTCGATTTCAGACATCAGCAGATCTGCCCAGAACAGAGTGTCGTCGTCGGGATACATCCCCATCTCCCGTCTCTGCACGTCCTCCCTCAGAGCCTCTAAGGATGCGCAATATTGCTCCAGCTCCTCCACTCCCATCCCCTCTATCGAACAATCCCACCATGACGGCGCCGGAACATCCGCGCTGTCCACCGAACCCGGCGCGGCTGTCTGGCACGGCGGGACACAAGGAGACATGGGTTGGGAGGAAGAGGCGGCGGCGGAGTCGTCTGCGAGGTAGCGGTCCACGACGGAATCCGCATCGGGGACGCCGAAGGTGAAGAATCGGCCACCGGGTGAGGAGAGAATGACGGCGACCTGCGTCCCCAAGAGGGTGGAGAAGCTGCTGGCGCTGTGGAAGAGGGTTTTCTTGCGTTTGGCGAAGGTGACTTGGCGGTGAGTCCTGGACTCGATACGCTTCATTTCAATCTTCCTGCGCCCCGCGGTCTTCTTTTGCTTTTCCTCCGGGGACGCCGTCATCCTCTTCCTCCAACACGCGCAGCGCCTGATCTTCGCTTCCACAGCGGTGCCAATTCACGACAGCACAGGCGGTGCCTTCTCCCGCGCCACAACACCTCAACGGCGTTACGGCGGCACACTCATTTTTTCTCTTATACCCCTTCCCTCGCTTTTCTAACGGATACTTCTCAAAATTAATACGCATCTTTAATTCAAAATTTAAACCATAAACCAAAAAAGTAAAAACCTATTCTGGGGTTGATCGAGGCCCCCTCCATCTTCATACCTGCGAATCAAGAAACCAGCAGACAAAGTTTGGATTTCGAATTCCCAACCACAAACCAGCTTCATCCCTGGTCGAACCTCTTCACTTGGGCTAAGTTAGATCGTCAGCTTCGAGACACAAAATGGTGGATCTCGGGTTCGCACGGCTCGGATTGGTCAAGCTCTGTTGTCAGCTTCAGGTCGTACTTCACCCCCGTCATCTTCTTTGGTGAATATGGAAATGGGTCCTGAATCTTTAATCGCCGGACTCATCTGCCTCATCAAAAGCTTCAGGCCCTTCGGAAATTTGTCACTTGATCTCTTCGTCAGCGGTTTATCATTTTAGAATAAATTTGAGATGCGCAAAACCCATCCACAGACAAAAAAAAAGACGGATTTTATATACATTTCATTGAATAAATTTAATTGAATACAATATAGTGGAATCCCAATTCACACTCCCCAAAATTTATTAAAAGAAAACCGGGTACAATGGTGCAATGAAAGTTCATGAACATAAAATTCATTGAAAACAAATACACTTCAAGGAAATTGAACTCTAAATGATTAGTACTTCATTAATCCTAAAATTCCATGCTATAATCCTCCATTGAAAGAACATAAAAGATTCTCATTATCAATGAAAATATTCCATCTTCAAGATCCTTACTAAGTTAAATACAGTGTTGTATCACTCAACATCCTACAAAACTAAAGGTTCAAGAGAAGGAAATTCAATGTGAAAATGCAGAGACGGGGGCTCGGTGGCGTGACACGCCTGTTAAGTGTTATTTAGCGCATCGTCGGGATTCTTGTTTCGGATGGACAATTGTGTTGGGGAAGTATAATGAGGAATTTAACTTTTATTTATATTTCATAATTCAATGTAAAACCAAAAAAATAGAAATAATGAATTAAAGCACAACCACAATGGTCCTGGTGAAACACCCATACTGAGGTTACAAAGGCAACATGTCCCAACTGATATTGACACAGTGTGCAGGTCTAGTACAGAACATGAGAGAGATGATGAATGTTATGGAAACCAACCCATTATCCAAGTATTCAAATAGTGTTTGATTGTATTTGTTTTAAAGAAACTTGGATTTTATTAGGTATTTCTTTCACAGTGTGTCCCACTGAAGAAAAATGGAAATAGAAACTATAATTAATTATATTATCACTATGTCTAAGAAAAATTATAATTAATCCCAAAGCCTATTGTTATTTTTCTAGAAATTGTCATGGACATAGGGTGGGGCTAGACTAACCACTTTTACTATGTGTGGTATTCCATTGAATCCTTGATCTACGAGGAGGTCATAACCGCTTTGGTTGGTGGTGTTGAATGCAACAAGAACAACCAAACTAACATTTTTGGGTAATTTTTGAATAACATTGATGTCCCACACGAATCATTTGATTGAGAATAACAACCAAGCGAAAATCCATTATTATCATTGTTTTTGAATCAAAATAAATTATGATTGCAGTGATTATTCATATAATTTACCTATCAATAGCATATGTGATCATCTCTTGTTTCTATAGCATACCATAAAAATAATATATATCATCAATCAAGGTTACAAAACATCCTTGTTTATCCACTGCTTGTAATGTCTCAAATTTTTTGTGTATTATTTTTAAATTTTATATGGAATTATTTTGAGACCAGACCTTTCGACGCCATGCGATTCCGAGGCCCGGAGTGCCTAGAATAAATGTTTGAATTAAATTAAACTTTAAACAGCACGCGCAAGCAGTTTTTATGAAAAAGTGGAATAATTTTTAAACAGGTGCTCGGATTAGAAATCTAAGGACACCGTTGCATTCAGAGTAGCGACTTTACCTTAGGCAGGGCCTAACATCAACCAGGGTAGGCCAACAGCGAGAGTTAGTTTTTGAAAGTTTTAATGGAAATAAAATAAATTAATAATTTATTTTATTTAAAAGTATATTTTTTGCGCAGCAACCTAATTCCACCCTTTTAAATACCTGATTATGGAAAGTTCATAGGGTTAGCCTCATAACCCTACGAATTGAGAGAGAGCCTCTAGGAGCTTTGGAGGAGAACCCATTGGCGGATGATGACGACGCAATCGATCGACGCATCTCGGATTTGAAGAACCCCACCAACGAACGCGACATGACAATCGTTCTTCAACCAGATCAAGGTAGGGGTTGTTATTTCAATTTTTCTCTTCCCCATTTTTGGATTAAACGATGAACGCAGATCAACCAACCAATAGGGTGATCCGCGGATTGGGCGTTCTTGCGGGAGGGTGTCAATTTCCTTTTCTTTTGCAGTTTTTGATTCAGGAATTGATTTTATGATGATTTTTGGTTTGAATTTTTGATTTTCCTGTTAAACCTATTAACAAGAGTATATCGACTCTGTGAAAAATGATGGCAGAGGTGCATTCCTCTTTTGTTATTGATTTCTTCCTCCTTTTCAACCTTGAATTCTTCACATTCTTCGTGGGGTTATGAACAACGGATCGTTGCGCATCCATTTCGTAACGCAATGATCCCAAATTGGAGACCCGACATCGTGACAACTCAACGGAGGTGAGACAGCGATGGCGACAGATGAATCGACCCGGTTTTGGAGAAAACGTTCTTCTACCATTCTTCGTGCGAATGATCGAAACGAGTTTTCGGGGCCGATCGAATGCATGAAACCTCCCGAAGCATCGATGGCATGGCAGGGTAGCCTTGGATCTTGAGTATCGCGACGATCGGACAGACGAATCGAGGATCAGAGGAGCCTCGAGGTGTGAAGATGAAGAACGACACTTCTATAAATTTCTGAAGAACACGGTGTGTATCTCGAAGAACACGCCGTGGGGGAACGACTCAACGGTGGCTAGGATTCTGCGATGAGCAAAGCGATGACACGACATGTTCTCCGAAGAACACGACATGTGGGTCCTTATGCGGGACTCATCGTGTATCCAGGGGATGCACGGACACGGGGGGGGGGGGGGTACATGGTCATGTACTCCACCATATGGCCAGACCAGGCCGACTGCATGGGTTACCCCGTGTGCCGATTATACGGGTTGTAACACACGGGTTGAAGCCGTGTACAGGCACATGGAAAACATACACGGATTCCTCCCCGAATAGAGGAACACGGCGTGCTACTCCCTTACACACAGGGTATACCTTCTTCCACGTGACAAGCCTTGTGACACGGGCCGTTGTACACGGGAAGTACCCAAGGCCAGAGGGCACAACCTGTGACCATTCTACACACCATGTACTTTTCAGTACATGGCTTGATCTTCTTGTCCACCGTATCTTGGACATGTTTCATTTGGGTTAGTTCCCCTTTTTCTCTTTCCCCTGAAGGTCAGGTATCATTTCCTTCTACAGGAGTATGATCCCTTCAACAGGACTTTTCGAGACAGAGTTAGGTATCCCTCCGAGAGGCCCGGAGAAAGATCCTATATCCATTCTTGACCCTAGGTAGAGTCAGGTATCGACATGAATACTTCCACATGGCGCTGATCCTCTACCTAGCAGGTGAATCCGATTGAGTCGCAGTATCTGCCAAGGCCCTAGCAGTGATCCTCATCTGTGTATCGTGATCTATCCCCACTCAGGAGTGTGTTCTCCTGGAATGAGTGTATCTATCTCTCATGAATTTTCCCGACGGACAGTACTTCTCGGACGGATGTCATCAGAGCTATCAAACTCATGGAGTGAGTTCTCCCAGACGAGTGCTTCGTGGAATCTTTGAACTGAATCCCTAGCGGTGGTATGTTGTTGTGTGACTTGTCACTGGACTGTAGGTCTGGGGTTTGAGTATATCTAGATTGTGTTATCCTATTATATGTTTAGTAGGCATATACTATGTAGAGCTGACTGTACCTTTCCTTTGTGCATTTCTTTGTGGTTTTTAGGGTCTTCTACTGAGTATTGTTATACTCACCCCTGCACGGGCTTTTCCCACACATGTCGTGTCTTGTCTAGACGAGCGGCCTTTTGATGGAGTCCAGGGCCGACCTGGGCAGGACTGGGCTTTCTAAGCTCCTTACAGGCTGAGGTGTTCCTACGGCTACGTGCAGTAGTCCCAGTACCTCTTTGTGCTTACATGTTGGAATTTGTAGTTTTCATTCTCTTGTTTTTGGTGGGATTGTATTCTGGCCCAGTTTACTTTTAGTACTTACTTTCCATCATACTCTGTTTGGTTGGGTTTAGTTGTATGCATGCATTTTTGTTCCTTAGTGTTTTTTTCCATTTTAGCATTTGTGGGCTTGGATATGTGTGTGTGTGTACATGTACTTAGGAAATGCCTCCCATGTTAGTAATATGCCTACACAGTGCTAGTCACCATCCTCTGGCCTATTGGGAGTGGGCTTGGGGAGTCGCGGTGTGGGCCCCACTGGGACGGTTCATGACAGAGTGGTATCAGAGCTGGCCAGTTCTATCTTAGAACCAAGAGTCTGTGAGATTGGTTTGGGGAAATAGTGTTAAGTGTTTTAAGCTCGGATTTCAGGCTAGAGACTCCAGTGTTGGTGCGGGTGGATGATGTATACATACACTAGGACTCTGATAACATGATTTTAGACTCAATATATGAAAACACTAGTTATAGGGGAATAAGAGATTGGTACATGCATCATATAGGAATGAGTTGTGTTTTCCATGTCCTTTGTGTCAGCTATCCAAATATACTCTTTGACCATGATACATCTTGTTCCTTACAGGATGCCTCTGCGATGTATACCTATTAGGATTCAGCAAAAAGATCATGAGGATGACCCCCTCAGCGACGAGGCTTCAATACAGGGACCAGTTCCCCAGGCGCCACCTCTAGGTGGTGCACTTGCTATGCCACCACCAGTGGACCAGCCTGTGGTACCTGTAGTACCAGAAGACGAGGGGCGCAGGCTAAGTGCGCTCCATGAGTTCCAGAGATAGAGACCCCTCAGGTTCCGAGGTGAGACCAACCCTCAGGTGGCTGAGGAATGGCTTGAGGTGGTGACCAGAGTTTTCCATCTCGTGAGGACATCAGCGGACCAGATGGTGATCCTAGGAGCAAGCCTTCTTTAGGGTTTGGCGGAATGATGGTGGATTCTAACCACACAAACTCACGACGAGGAGACTCTTTCATGGATGGAGTTTTAGTGACTCTTTAGGGAGGAGTTCTCACCGGTTACGCTGAGAGCAGTGCGCATCCAGGAGCTTCTTCAGCTCCAGCAAGGTAGTTTGATGGTGGATGACTATTCATCGAGGTTCACCGACCTTGCCAGGTACTCGATGGATATGTTCATGGATTATTAATTCAGAGCTCCAACCCTGGAGAGAGGTCTACGATGGGACATATGAGCTAGTGTCATGCCTCTTTTCATTCCAACTTATGCCAGAGTGCTCGAGCGGGCCTTGGTGATTGAGAGCTTCTTGGCAGAGCAGAGACAACAGACGACAGTTAACAGCAGACAGACAGGTGCGGAGACCTCGACAGCAAGGAGCCGACATAAGGCATAGAGATCAGGACGTGGGAGACGTCATAGGAGGACCCAAGACATGGGTTTGGTAGTCCAGGGCTCTCAGGCTAGATCCAGTTAGCCTAGGGAGAGGCGATGCTACTCGTGCGACGGTATGAGACATCTCAATAGATATTGTCTGACCTGTCGAGCTGCCGACAGGGAGGTGGTGGATGGACCATAGAGGTAGAGGCAGAGAGTGGAGAAGACAAACCCGCCTGGTGGCAGATGTGGCAGAGGAGCAGGGAGAGCTGCAGGTGGTGGCAGACACTTCGATCTAATCCCACCACCACCCCCAAGAGGTCCACACCAGGCTCAGTGAGTTGAGGGACAGGGGCAAGGACAACTGCATGCGGTCGAGGCGTACGACCCAGGGACTCCAGGGATGATCCAAGATACGATCTGCATCTTTTTCTACCTTAGCTACCGTACTTTTAGACACAGGTGCCAGTCCTTCCTTCCCCACCACATGTCTTGTGCGAAACCTTGAGATTCTGGTAGAGCCGTTGACTCGATCCTTATGCTTGAAGACACCTACGGGAGGAGACTCAATGATCACACACCTTTTCAGACAATGTGATCTCACCCTTGGAGGTAAGAGTTTTAGTTGGAACCTCTTGGTGGCAACATCAAGGACTTATAAGGTCATTATCAGTATGGATTGGTTATCCTCGGTCCATGCCCAGATTGACTGCTTTAGGTGAAGAGTGTGGTGTGTTCGCAACGATGGGACAAGGTTTTCCTTTGTCGGTGAAAGGGAGACTCAGGCATCATAGAATGGGCTCATGCATAGGAGGGTATAGCCGATCACTCATGAGTTGTCTAGACTTACTCTCATAGCATTAGATGTTTTGAGATTCCAGTTCCTAGAAGTAGTGGTGGAATACAAGGACGTCTTTCCCAAATATATTCCAGGAATACCTCCCCACCGAGAAATTGACTTACACCCTGGGATAGCATCTATTTCCTCATCAGCATATCAGATGGATCCTGCAGATCTTCGAGAGCTGAGGGTGCAGTTGAAGGATTTGCATAGTAAGGGTTTCGTGAGACCCAGTGTCTCACCCTGGGCAACCCCAGTTTTGTTTTCCAAGAAGGCATATTAGAGTTTGAGGTTGTGCATGGATTACCGGTGCCTGAACTAGGTGATGGTGAAGAACAAGTATCCATTACCGAGGATCAACGACCTCTTCAACCAGCTGAGAGGGGAACAATGGTTCTCAAAGGTTGACCTTCGGTCAGGTTACCACCAGTTATGAGTACGAGATGAGGGTATACCGAAGATGACTTTTATATACCGCTACGGTCACTATGAGTACTTGGTGATGCCTTTCGGTATGACGAATTCCCCCACAGTATTCATGGGAATTATGAACCAGATATTTTATCCATACTTGGACCGGTTCTTAGTGGTCTTCATCAATGACATCCTTGTGTACTCGACGTCAGAGGAGGAGCATGCGAGACACCTACGGATGGTTCTAGACATACTGTGAGAGCACCAACTTTATGGGAATCTCTTGAAGTGCCCGTTATGGATTTGGGAGGTCCACTTTCTGGGACATGTCATTTCAGAAAATGGGGTATCTGTGGACCCAGCCAAGGTGGAGGCAGTGTTAGCGTGGGATCCACCTCGGAGCGTGATGGAGGTGCAGATCTTCCTTGGGTTGGCATGATATTACGAGAGATTCATTCCTGATTTATCCTAAATATCAGCACTAATGACAACCTTGATTAAGAAGGGGCAACCCTTCATGTGAATGGAGAAGTTCCAATAGGATTTCGAACAGTTTAGGTAGAGTTTTAAGAGTGCCCAGATCTTGAGATTACCTGAAGAGGGTGTCGAGTACGTAGTTTTCTGTGATGCATTAGGGACTGGGCTTTGCTATGTCCTGATGTAGAGATAGGCAGTGATTGCTTATGGTTTGCGCCAGCTTAGGTCACATGAGAAGAACTATGCGACCCATGATTTCTATTTGGTAGTAGTAGTCTTCGCATTGAAGATGTGGTGACACTACCTTATGGGAAAACGGTTCATCGTCTACTCTGACCACAAGAGCCTCAAGTACATCTTCTCGCATAAGGATATGAATCTGAGATAGAGGTGATGGCTAGAATTCCTCCAGGACTATGATTTTGAGATCATCTATACTACTGGGAAGGGGAACAAGGTGGCAGATGATCTTATCAAGAGATCGAGCTCACAGCTGCTGAGTGAGGCGACAAAACAGTTGGCCTCATTATAGTTATCCTACGTAGACAGAGAGGATGTAGCTTACCTTCAGTAAATGGTTGTCACCCCTCCACTCTCACAACGAGTTAGGGAGGAACAACTTGGGGATGTTGACTGTGAGGATTTATGTTCACAGTTATCATGAGGGCATGCCCGTAATGGATATTCTCAATGTGGGTAGCATGTAGTTCTTTTCAGAGGATGCATTGTTGTACCAGTGGAATTGCAGGAGGAGGTATTAAGGGAGTTTCATACATCCACATTAGTGGTACATCCTAGAGTGTTGAAGATGTACCAGGATCTCCGATGACAGTTCTGGTGGTTAGTCATGAAGAAGACAGTAGCAGAGTTTGTTTCTCGATGCCTTAAGTGGCAACGGGTGAAGGCTGAGCACCAGGTTCCAGCGGGATTAGCTCACCCCCTAAAAGTTCCAGAGTGGGAGTGGGATAAAATATCTATGGAATTTGTGATGGGATTACCATGAATGTACAAGGGGCACGATTCCATTTGGGTGATCGTTGACTGACTCACCAAGTCGGCCCACTTCATATCTATCAGAGAGCAGAGTTCCATAGAGAGCTTGGGATGCCTCTACGTGCAAGAGATAATACGAATTCATGGAGTCCCTTTGACAATAGTCTCGAATAGAGATGCCCGCCTCACATACTGATTATGGAAGGTATTGTAGGAGTCTTTCAGAACTCAACTACGCTTGAGCACAACGTTCCATCCCCAGACAGATGGTCAGACGGAGAGGACCATTCAAATTCTGGAGGATATGTTGTAGGTCTGTATCTTGGACTTTGGTCATAGTTGGGAGGGCCACCTACCATTGGTGTAGTTTGCGTACAATAATAGCTACCACTCCACCATTAGTATGGTACCATTTGAGGCTTTATATGGGAGACCCTTCTGGTCACCGCTTTGCTGGACCAACCCCAGAGAGTCAGCACTCATGTGTCCAGAGTTGGTGCGAGATACCACCGAGAAGGTGCAGATCATCTAGGAGTGGATGAAGATTTCATAGAGCTAGCATAAGTCTTATGCTGATAGACGAAGGAGACCTCTAGAGTTCAAGGAAGGGGACCATGTCTTCCTTAGGGTCTCACCTCAGCGAGGTTTGTAGAGATATGGTCGGGGCAACTAGCTATCTATGAGGTTCATCAAAACTTTTCAGATACTGCGCAGAGTTGGAGAGGTGGCGTACTGCCTAGATCTACCACCGTAGTTGCACCGGGTACATGATTTCTTCTACATGTCACAACTGAGGAGGTAAATGCATGACCCATCGCACGTCATCGACTGGGGTGAGCTGGACATTGAGGATGTAGAAACCATTTTTGAGTACCCAGTGGAGATCGAGGATTGGCAGGAGAGGATCCTTCGTGGGTGATCGATTCCCTTGGTTCTCATTCAGTGGCATCACGAAAATCTTTAGGAGATCATGTGGGAGCAGGAGACTCAGATCCGTGCCCAATACCCACATCTTTTTAAGTGGATCTTGTTTTGGATTTTTAGGGACGCAAATCCTCAAGGTGGGGAGAATGTAATGTCTCGTATTTCCAATTTATTATTTTTAAATATTATATATAATTATTTTGAGACCATACCTTTTGATGGCATGCGATTCCGAGGCCCGGAGTGCCTGGAATAAATGTTTGAATTAAATTAAACTTTAAACAGCGCGCACGAGCAGTTTTCCTAAAAAAGTGGAATAACTTTTTAATGGGTGCTTGGATCAGAAATATGAGGGCACTGTTGCGTTCAGAGTAGCAGTTTTACCTTAGGCGGGGCCTAACATCAACTAATGCAAGTAAGCTACGAGAGTTAGTTTTTGAACATTTTAATGGAAATAAAATAAATTAATATTTTATTTTATTTAAAAGTTTCCTTTTTGCGCAATGAACTAATTCCTCCCTTTCAAATACCTGCTTATGGAAAGTTTATAGGGTTAGCCTCATAAACATGCGAATTGAGAGAGAGACTCTTGGAGATTTAGAGGAGAACCCATTGGTGGATGATGATGACACGATCGATCGACGCATCTCAGATTCGACGAACCCTGCCAACGAATGCGATGTGATGATTGTTATTCAACTGGATCAAGGTAGGGGTTGTTATTTTAATTCTTCTCTTCCCCATTCTTGGATTAAATGGTGAACTTGGATCAACCCACCAACAGGGTGATCTGCAGATCAGGCGTTCTTGCAGGAGGGTGTCAATTTCCTTTTCTTTTGGGGTTTTTGATTCGAGAATTGATTTTATGATGATTTTTGGTTTGCCTATTTTATTTTCCTATTAAACCTATTAATGTGAGAGGATATATGCTGTGAAAGATGACAGTGGAGGTGTGTTCCTCTTTTTTTATTGATTTCTTCCTCCTTTTCAAACTTGCGTTCTTCGCGTTCTTCGTAGGGTTATGAACAATGGATCATTGCACATTCATTTCACAACGCAATGATCCCAAATTGGAGACCTGACATCATGAAGACTCAATAGAGGTGATATGGAGATGGTGGAAGATGAATCGACCCGGTTTGAGAGAAAATGTTCTTCAACAGTTCTTCACGCGGATGATCGAAATGAGTTTTTGGGGCCGATCAAACGCCCGAAACCTCCCGAAGCATCGATGACATGGAGGGGCGACCTTGAATCTTGAGTATCATGACGATCATATGGCCGGATCAAGGATCGAAGGAGCCCTGAGGTGCGGCGACGAATAATGATAGTTCTGGAAATTTCCAAAGAACACAACGTGTATCTAGAAGAAAACACAGTGTGGGACTGGCTCAGCAGTGACTAGGGTTCCGCGATGCACAAAGTGATGACATGACATGTTCTCCGAAGAACACGGTGTGTGCGTCCTTACTCAGGACTTGGCATGTATCAAATGGATGTACGAACACAGGGTGGAGTACATAGCCGTGTACTCCACCACATGGCCAAACCAGGCTGGCTGTATGGGTTAACCCGTGTGCCAATTACATGGGTTGTAACACACGGGTTGAAGCCATGTATGGGCACATGACCAACGTACATTGAGTCCTCCTAGGATAGAGGAACATGGCGTGCCACTCCCTTACATGCCATGTATACCTTCTTCCACACGACAAGCCTTGTGACACGGGCCGTTGTACACGGGTAGCACCCAGGGTCTGAGGACACTGAGTGTGACCATTCTACACACCATGTACTTTTCAGTACAAGGATTGATCTTCTTGTCCACCGTATCTTGGACATGTTTTGTTTGGGTTAGTTCCCCTTTTCTCATTCCCCTGAAGGTCATGTATCGTTTCCTTCTATAGGAGTATAATCCCTTCAACACGACTTTCCGAGATAGAGTCAGGTATCCCTCCAAGAGGCCCGGAGCAAGATCCTCTATCCATTATCGATCCTTGGTAGAGCCAGGTATCGATGTGACTACTTCTATAGGGAACCAATAATCTTCCTAGAAGGTGAATTCAGATGAGTTGTGGTATTATCTAAGGCCCTAGTAGTGATCCTCATCTGTGTATCGTGATCTTTCCCCACTCAGGAGTGTTTTCTCTCAGAATGAGTGTATCTATCTCTCGTGACTTTTCCTGACGGACAATACTTCTCAGACGGACGTCATCAGATCTATCTAACTTGTGGGGTGTGTTCTATCATATGAGTGCTTCGTGGAATCCTCAAACTGAATCCCTAGTGGTGGTATGCGGTTGTGTGACTTGTCTCTAGACCACAAGTCTGGGTTTTGAGTATATCTATATTGTGTTCTTCTATTATATGTTCGGTAGTCATATACTATGTAGAGCTGACTGTACATTTCTTTTTTGTATTGACTTTTGGTTTTCAGGGTCATCTACTGAGTATTGTTATACTCACCCCTACACAGGCTTTTCCTGCACATGTCGTGTCTTGTGCAGACAAGTGGCTTTTTGACGGAGTCCACAGCGGACCAGGGTAGGACCGGGCTTTCTGAGTTCCCTACAGGCCGAGATGTTCCTATGGCTACGAGCAATAGTCCCAGTACCTATTTGTGCTTACAGGTTGGAATTTTTAGTTTAAAATCTCTTATTTTTTTTGGGATTGTATTCTGGCCCAGTTTACTTTCAATACATACCTTTCGTCGTACTCTGTTTGGTTGGGTTTAGTTGTATGCATGCATTTTTGTTCCTTAGTGTTTTTTTACATTTCAACATTTGTGGAAATGGAGATGTGTGCGTGTGTACAGGTACTTAGGCAATGCCTCCCATGTTATTAATATGCCTACACAGTGCTAGTCACCAGCCCCTAGCCTATTGGGGGCGAGCTTGGGGAGTCACGGCGTGGGCCCCAATAGAACGAGTCGTGACACTACCTCTCTGAATTTTATATATTGTGACTCAAAAGGCATGGTACAACCCATTTCTAAAGTCCAACTTTGAAAGCCTTAGTAAGGTGGGGTTCCATTTCTCATGTTTCTCGTACTCTCAGATGAACCACCTTACCTTGAACCTGGCAGCCTACCAGTGCAATAGTGAATCCAAGGCATGCTCCACCAGTCTCTTCATGGTGCATGGGGGGATTTTCTCCATGATGCTGGTGAGATGTGAAGTGGTTAAGGCCTTCACCTCATCCATCACCCACTCACCTTCCCACCCTAGGAAAGATGCTTTATACGGGCTCAACACTCCCCAACCGTCCTTCACCACCTCAACCCTGAACCCACCATTGCCATCTGAGAACCCTTTAGACACATCTGTTTATGAAAAAAAATTAATCAACATGATGGTTGAGAACCACAAATTGTTTTTAATTGGGGTCTCATAATACCGTACATACCACATGGAATGAATATGAGGTTTTGGTGAAGAATCCTGAAGTGAAGGGCCATGGCATGCAGGCTGCAAAGCCAACATGCATTATTTCCATCCTTATAAAGATAGAAAATATTTTACCATGGGGTTTGAGTGAGTTTAGTGTTGCATATAACTATTTTAGTATTTTCATTGTAAGGTGCAATGATGAATTTTAGGCTCCTCTCGAACAAGAAATTTGAGAAGTTTCAAAAAAATATCACGTGGAGGGGATCAGTTTTTGAATCCTCGCCAATGAAAGGAGTCACATGGGTTGTTTTGACATACCCATCCTCCAAAATCATTAGGAATAACTACATAGACACAAAAAACTCATTTTTATCAAATAAATCTAACCGATTGAACCTAGAATGGTATAAATCATTGAAATAGACAAAACCCCCAATGATGTATAAACTGATAATACATGAAAAAACAACAAGTGAACTTAAAATTTGAGGGGATAGGTATGATATCCCTATCCAAAGGAGTTATATATAAAAAATACACTTCAATATATGCATTAATGAATGATAACCACTCCTTGTAAGGGAAGATAGAGAGAGAGAGGGAGATAAGAAGATGTACAGTTGTGTTGGGGAAGTATAATGAGGAATTTAAGTTTTATTTATATTTCATAATTCAATGTAAAACCAAAAAATAGAAATAATTAATTAAAGATAAACACAATGGTCATGGTGAAACACCCATACTAAGGTTACAAAGACTAAATGTCCCAACTGATCTTGACATAGTATGCAGGTCTAGTACAGAACATGAGGGAGATGATGAATGTTATGGAAACCAATCCATTATCCAAGTATTCATCCAGTGTTGGATTGTATTTGTTTTGAAACAACATGGATTATATTAGTTATTTATTTCACAATGTGGCCCACTAAAGACAAATGGAAATATAAAATATAATTAACCATATTATCACTATGTCTATGAAAAATCATAATTAATCACAAAGTCTATTTTTATTTGTCCAAAAATCTCATAGACATAGGGTGGGGAGAGACTAATTGATTTTACTATATTTGTTATGCCATTGAATCCTTGATCTTTTAGGAGGTAATATATGCTTTGGTAGGCGGTGTTTAATATAGTAATAATAACCAAACTAATGTTTTTGGTTAATTTTTGAATAACGTTGATGTCCTGCCTGAATCATTTGATTGAGAATAATAAGCAAGAAAAAATCCATTATTAACACTATTATTGAATCAAAATAAATTATGAGTGTAGTTATTATTCATATAATTTACCTATCAATAACATCTATGATGATCTCTTGTTCATCTGGTGTACCATAAAAATCATATATATCACCAATCATGGTTACAAAACATCCTTTTTTAGTTACTGCCTCTATGAATTTTATATATTATGGCTCAAAAGGCATGGAAAAACCCCACATGATGTTTTATATTTTTGCACTTCTAATAAAATAAATTTTTTCTGAATCGAGTTCCACCCACCACCTATATGTAAAAAAATAGATGAAGAATATCACCTTTTAAAGAGTTATGTGAGAAAATTGAAAATTTAATGTAGGAGTCCTGCATAATTTGCTATATTTCTGAGCTCTTTTGGTGAATAGATTGCACCATGTTAAAGTCTATAATTGAAATCCTTATCATTTTTCTCATACTCCTTGATGAACCACCTTGCTTTGAACTTGGCAGTCAACCAGTGCAATGGTGAATCCAAGGCATACTCCACCAGTCTCTTCATGGAACATGTGGGGATATTCTCCTTGATGCTGGTGAGATGTGTAGTGGTGAAGGGATTCACCTCATCTAGTAACAACTCACCTTACCACCCTAGGAAAGAAGCCTCGTATAGGATCAACAATCCCAGAACATCCTTCACCACCTCAGCCCTGAACCCACCATTGTTATCTCAGAACCCTTGAAACACATCTGTTTACAAAAACAAATAATCAACAAGATGGTGGCAGACCAAAAATTGGTTGTAACGGGGATCGAGTAATACCGTACATACCACGAGGAATGAATATGAGGTTTTGGTGAAGGATCCTGAAGTGAAGGGCCATGGAATGTAGGTTTTAGAGCCACCATGCATTGTTTCCATCCTTGTAAACCCAGAACATGGCCTCCTTTATCTCTAAATCAAACTGATACTTGATTCCAAGTTGGTGGAGCGTTTTGATGAGCCCAATCCTATCCAAGGTCTTCATGGTCCCTCCCATGATCATAGACCTCACCAAACCCTTTAGCTCCTTTACCTCCCTCACATGCCTTTCCTTTGGAGAATTATGGTGGGATGTGAGTTGCTGAAGCAATTGGTAGTCCCAGGTTGTGGATTTTTATACATAGATGGGTGACGAATGGGGAGGCAGTGACGATATCCATGGAAAAGGGTTTTTAGGGAGGAAAAGGTGATTCAGTGAAGTGATGAGTGAGTTGAATGGGTGAATTTTTTGGGTAGATTACCTATCGATGTCATATTTATAGGCCTTGGGGGAGGTGGCTGTGAGATGATGGGTGTCTCTGCACATCATTATCCCAAACCCATCAACTGGTTAGGAGATTCAAAGTTTGTCTTCAATTATATGACTGTTGATGCTGGATCACCTAAAAAATGAGGTTTTTTTAATACTTTTATTTTTTTGCGTTTAGTTTTAATCAATTTTGGGAGATGGGTATGTCAAACCAACCCACACGACTCCTTTCTTTGGTGAGGATTTAGAAACTGATCCCCTCCCTGTGATATTTTTTTGAAACTTCTCAAATTTACTATTCAAGAGGAGCCTCAAATTCATCATTGTGCCTTCCAATGAAAATCCAAAAATAGTGATATGAAACATTTAAAACATAATGAAAATCTTAAAACATGGGCTTATAATTTAAAGGTTTTTATTATTATTAGGTGATTCGATAGTACTACACCAGGATTATGGAATGCGATCAGTTTGAATTGTAACAAAAAATTAATTAAACAATTATTAAAATGATTAAAGTCATATCTATAAATCATTATCATAATTATATGGAATAATTCATTTGAATGAACTAAAATTCATAACAAAATGAACCCAAATAAAAAAATCAACTGTATTATGCGTTAAAAGTTTAAAATTAAGGAAAAATAGTATACACACAGATGGCAAGTTGAATTTGGAGCTGAGATGTGTAACTCTAGTAGTTAGATGATAGATTGGGAACTAGAGGCTCCTGTAAGGGAAGGATTGGGAATGCATTGAAGAACCCCCTACTACACTCATTCCTGATGTCTTTATATGATATAAATTGATAAAAAAAACTACATGATTTCAATTTGATTCTTGGAAATTATATGACTGATTAGAGAAAATAATATGAGTTATTATGGGATGAAAATAAATTATAATAGATTGAAAGGTTAAGGGAAAAATAAATATAAAGGAAAAAGTATCCTAAAATTGAAATAAATGTTATATCATTGGTAATATCCATGTACCATGGGTAATTTTCAGTTTGATAATGACTAAATACAATTCAAATTTGATACTTTAAAAGAATATAAAAATTAAGAGAAACATTAAAATAAATAAGTAAATTGCATACCATTAGTATCCAAATAGAATTATTCATTAATAGAGAAGTAGGAAAATATCTACCTCTTTCATGAAATACTAATACCTCATAATTTCAAAAATACCTACAGTAAGAAATAATTATAAATTTCATTGATTAATGAATTCCCAAATGTGTTTGGTATTTCAACACTTAAAAGGAAGAAATGAAAACATATATTTAAAATTACTCATCACTGTGGGTTCCCACATATAACATTTTTCTCATTCTACAAAAGAATTAAAAAACATTATAAAACAAAAAATGTGAATAGTTATATGAAAATAATCTATAAACAAACTCAAAATAAAAATAATAGTAAAAAAATTCTCTATATTTTCATGAATAAAATGCAAAATGACCCAAAACCTAATTATTTCCCCTTCAACCATTTTATTATAGACACAGGACCACTAAACCCTTAAATATTCCCCCTTTAACCATATTTTTATTATAATAATATGATTATTGTACCCTTAAAAAAATTCACCCCCTCATATATGACTCACTTCTATCTCTGTACCATTCATTTCTATAAATTCACACTAAGAAATAACTACCATTGCATATTTTTATAAACTGTACACAGTTATAAAAAAAAATAGCAACCCACTTAATCTCAAAATTTAACTCCTAATACATATAAAAAATGGACAGTAATACATATGTTGCAATGTATTTTTTATAAACTTCTACAAATTAAAAATTCAATATGGTAAATAAAAACCCTAACTTATTACGTTTCATTTAACACAAATTTTATCAATGAAATTCTATATAATTAAGTAGGATCTACTCATCATGGAGAGAAAACAAATGTATTTGGGAAAGAACCTAATGGAATAATTTCACCCCTAGAATAAATAATAATACATAAGAAAAAAATAGAAGGGGAAACAAATGCTATAATACATATTAAATAAAGAAAATGTAAAATATGAAAAAATAGACAGATAATTTATGGAAGAGTACATACCTAAATTGGTTTACTATCTTTCAGACATTTTTTTCTTACTTGGAATTTTTTTATAAATACACACTAAGAATGAACTATAATTTCATATTTTTATAAACTATACACATCGATTACAAAAAAGCATCCCACTTAATCTCAAAATTGAACTCTTAATACATATAAAAGAATGAACAGTAATACATATGTTGCAATGTATTATTTCTTTTTATAAACCACTAAAAATTAAAAATGAAAGATGGGAAATAAAAACCCTACCTTATTAACTTTCATTACACACAAATTATATCACTGAAATTATATATAATTTAGTAGGATGTACTCATCATAGAGAGAAAACAAAAGTTTTGAGGAAAGAACCTCATGGAAACATTTCACTCCTCTAGAAGAAATAATAATACAAAAGAAAAAAATAGAAGGGGAAAAAATGATAGACTACATATTAAATAAAGAAAATGAAAAAGATGAAAAAATGAACAGATAATGTATGGAAGAGTCCAAACCTAAATTGGTTTACTCTCTTTCATCCCTTCTGTTCTTACTTGTAAATTTTTCATCCAAAATGATTTTTTTACTTCTGTAATTTCTTTCTCAACATACGAGGGAACATGCTTGGTGTGAAGATTTATGAAACCATAAAGAATAACATCATGAAAATGAAATAGGGTTTCAACTACAAATTTTAGACTAATAACAAGTTGAAGTTCTAAATTTTAACTATTAGATTATCCAGTCTAATAATAAATGAATTATTTATAAATTATGTTAGTAAGGGTTGAATAAGTTACAAATTTTATGATCCCTTAAGATATATAAACAATTATATTAATTTTAATTATAAATATAAATCCCTTGGGAGGACCTTAATTTCTAAATATAGAGGAGAGTTCATTGAAATAGTTAATCCTTTCATGCACTCAACAAATTCTATTTCATTAAATCATGTAACGGAACTAACTAATTAGTATTGATATTAGTTAATACATAAAATTTAATTGAAACAATGCATGTGGGGTCCTACATGGAAACTTGGTTCAGCAAGTTAATACACTGAATTTTTTAGAAATATTATTCTCATTGATTTTCAATTTAATGTCAAATGCAGCAACGTTGGAATACTTAGTGATAGGTTCACTAAAGTCATATTTAGTTACCTTAGATGG
The DNA here is from genome assembly GCA_963277665.1 of Viscum album. NCBI lineage: Eukaryota > Viridiplantae > Streptophyta > Magnoliopsida > Santalales > Viscaceae > Viscum > Viscum album. The sequence continues at coordinate 845,893,302 of OY728121.1, read as the reverse complement.
AGTTATAATAAGAATATAAATGCATCCATAATTATAATAGAGATCTATAAAAATTATATAGCTAGTTTTAAATTAAAAATTATAATTATATGTAAAGGATTGATTCAAAATCCTTAATAGTTTAATGAACACACTGAAAATAGTTTACATAAATTTTAATTCAATATAATAATGATGAAATAATAACTTCTTGATGAATACCTAAAGAATTAAACATAACTAACATACACATAAATAACAGATTATGAGACACATAAATAGCATATTAGCAGACACATAAATAACAGATTACAGTAATTGAAAAAAAAGATGATAAATAACATATTAAGTTATTTAATTAAAGAAATGATAATAAATAAATGATTAGAAGATGATAAATAACATATTAGCAGCAATTGAAATAAAAAATAACCATATTATTTAATGCAGGACAGATATATATTCCATATTATAATGAAATGATTACGATAAGAAGATTATAATTCCCAAATCATTTCATTTTAATTGCATATTAATAGTAAAAAAATTATAAAATAGATGTTGTATTAATAAGATGTGAATAATCCATTAAAACATTTATTTAGAAAAAACCAAATTATCTATAAAAATCTATGTATATTTAACTAAATATTTATGTAAAAAATGATTATTGTAATTAAAATAATCATTTATAGGTAAATTATAATTACCAAATCATTTAATCATTATTGAAAATTATTAACAGGAAAATTATAAAACAGATGTTGTATTAATAAGATGTGAAGAAAATACTAAAACATTGATACAGACCGAATCAGATTACCTGTGAAAAATGATTAATTATAACCCCTTGAATAAATCTTGCTTAATTTTATGATGAATTAAAAAAATAATAGAATAATAGGATCATAATTTAATTACTATAATTGGAGAAAAACATATTTATCAGTGTATAGGGAATTGGAGATCACAATTAAGAGAGAGTCTTTCAGCAGTCAGTTAAAATATAGATATACCTTCTATAACAGTGGTAGCATAAACCTACCAATATGATAGAGAAATAAGAATAAATGTTTACCTATAATATAGTTATAGTACAAAATTCTATATGATAATTGATCAAGCATGGTGTAAAGGGAAAGAAAATATTTAATGGAAACTAATGTACAATAGTTGTGATAGATTAAAAAATGAAATTAGAGGTACTCAATAAAATAAAATGAATAGATCAAATTAAAAAACATAAAGGGTACTGGTACATGGAATATGGAACTGGAAGATTCGTGTAAAGATTTATATGGAATAATTAAAACACCATCAAACTGTAAACCCAGAATCTATCGATTCATGTAAAAATTTTTCAAGATGAATATAATGACATCAAGAAATAAGATGGTGTAGTAGGATCTAGACTCACCTGTATTGATCGTATAAGGAATCACTTCTAGGGGATGGATAGTCTTGAATGTTTTAGTGGTGGTCCTTACATTGAATAATAATAATAATAATATTAAAATGTTTGATATAAAGGGAAATGTAGTGGAAAAATTTGTACATGGGATATGTATATATAAAAAATATACATATAGGTAATAAAAATGATTAAATATTTAAACATCAACTTAGAGAGATTCAATATGTTAAAAAAATTGAAGTGAAAAAATGCATATGTGAAATTTGATAGAATGGACATTTAGATACTATTTATAAAAGAATAATGAAACACACATATAGTATATATTTAGAAAAATTACAAATAAAATAAGATGGTTGGAATATGAAATGAATTAAATCACCCTAGTTCACTGAAAACCATCTATGTGCACCTCCATAACAAGAATCTCCACAACTTGCATTAAAAAAACCAACAATATAAATTAAATCATCCATAAACTATATCTTCACAACCCAAATTAAATCATCCATAGGAACCTCCTCAACCTCTATATGAAATTATACAATTTCTTAAAGATTCAAGAATTTAAAATAAAAATCAATTATTCCAACATAGGATGAAAAATGAAAATATTTTAGAACAAAAACCAATATTCTAGAACCCTAATAAATATTTGTGATGAAACTAGAATATTTCTAAAGACACATGATGTTAATCAACATCACTAAAATGTTTTAATGAACACTATAAATATTTTCAATTGAAATCAAGAAGCACCAACCATTGAATTTCATTTATGAGAAAATATTTCTAGAAAGAGCTACAATAATGACCTTCCACTACTTCTTATTCCACTTTGTCTCCCTTCATAAAAGTCATAATTAATATAGGAAACAAAACATCAAAATATAACAAAAATATGGATCAAGCCATTAAGTGTAGCTTACCAAAGGGGAATATACTTGAGGAAATATGAAGAAATATGAACATAACTACATTATATTAACTTCATTATGGCCTTATATTTTAGATTTGTCCTACAATATAGAGTATAATATTAATAACATAGAGAACAGATTCGCCAGAAAGATATTTTATCTTCAGAAGATTGACACCTCAAAAGAGTGATTGTATGTAAAAGAAGAAAAAACCTAATGGAAGACAAAATAATATAATCTCTTACGGTTTCATGGGTCTATTTTGGAGGAGAGGACATGTAGGCATAGCGCTTTGAAACATTAAAATCTACGAATGAAAGCTCATATGTGTGAGAAGAATAATCTTCAAGGAAGACGGAAGAAGAAAAGCACATAGTTTTTCACAGGTGTGAGTCAAAGGAGAAGAAAAATATTGATTTTGATAAGAGATTATCTAATCATCACGGATAGATACATATAGATTGAATGTTAGGGTTTGGATGTATAACATGGAATAGAGAGTTGGGAATGATGAAACTGTGTGATGGATGGCGGCATCAGGACCGTATTGGAGGATAAGGAGAGGAAAAGGCATAGGTGGAGACCGAGGTCGATGAGGATACCTAGGTGGAGTCAGAGCTAGAGTCATAGGTGGTAGAGGATAAAAGGTAGAGGTGAAAGAAGAGGTGGAGTCATAGCCATAGGTGTAGTCAGAGTTAGAGGTGTAGGCAGAGGGGGATGAGTTTGGAGGAGAAGAAATCATAGAGAGAAGACTAGAACATTATTGAGGATGGGATAAAGGATGATGGAGTTGGAATTCATGGAGCGAATAATACATCAAGAAAATGCATATGGTGTCAACACATGTATTGAAAATGCCCAATCTTTAGTATATATAATAGATACCATTTTTATGGAAAATTGTCATTTATTTTGATGAATTAATTTATTTAAAAGTCTAATTATTATTTTAATTGTATTTAATGGTAAAATAAGTATTTTTTACTTATATTTAATTCAATTAACTATATTTAAATCATTATTATACCGGATTTAAATACAAGTTTATTTTTAGGATTTAAAACACATTTTTCTAAAAACTATTTTAAAATGAAAAATGTTTCTCCATTATAATTAATTAAAATAACCACTAATGAAAAATTATCTAAATTAAATGTATATATATATCTTTATGAATTAAAATTCATATAATGAATATTACTATTAATATATTTAAAGTAAAATCATCTTTTCTGTAAAAAATGTATTTTTCGAAAAACCGCTTTCCATCACGCTTGTGAATATTATATTAAATTAAACTCTTCCACCTATGTGAATTGATTTTGATAAAATGTATTCTATATTTTTAATCATAATAATTAATATTAGTTAATAGGTTTAACTTAATTTTTGAACAATCTGAATAGTAACTGTAGTAAATATTAATTACCATAGAAAAAGGAAAATATGTTAATTAAGGGTAAAAAATAATATAAAAATACTAGAAACAAAGTAACCATAATATAATGAATTTTATATTTCATTTTCATTGAAATGGTGATTATTTTTATTCTGTATTGTATTTATTTATAAATGATTAAGTAATCAATTAGATAAAAATTATATTTTGATACGATAAAACACAAATTGTATTTTTATGTAATATGCAATTTCAATTAAGAAATTATTTTTTATGAATTAATGGATTTTTGAAATAGATAATTTTTTTATTAAAATATTGTTATTAAATAAAAATGGTCATATAATTTTCATGATTTCAAATGTAATTTTCATAAGGGCTTGAAAACTATTATTGTCAAAAAAACTAGCATATCTCAATAAATATCAATTATTATTTTAAAGGAGAAAATGAAAATATTTAGAAAATTATTTAGATAAAATGAATATTATATTTTGGAATCATAATGTAGAAATTATCCAATGGTAAATTTTTCATAATTTTCTGAGATAATCAAATTTTCAATTAAAAATTAAATATTGTATAAATATACGGTGTGTATTATGACATCATTATGACCCAAAAATGATGTAATAAATACTATAATGGGTATCCAATACCAAATTTATGTTTTAAAATTAAAATAATGTAATATTATGTTTATTTGAGTAATTTTATAAATCCTTTATGAATCCTCCAAAACCATTAATATATTTTAAGGTTTCAAAATCGTTCTTTAAGAGTATGACTCACTCCCACACAAGAAAGGGTATTATTTTATTATTTTAGACTCTTTTACTTATAAAATAATAAAAAAAACTTCCATTTGGATGAAACCATGAGAAAAAACCATGAAAATGTTTGTGGTTTTGGATATTTTATTATATAGAGTCCAAAACCTAATTGTGAGAAATATTAAAGAAATCCCCACTCTTTTCCGATATAAACCCACCCAATCACCCATTTCACATCCCTAAAAATCCTTGGAGCATGTAATTACTCTTACCTATATTCTATATATTCCTCTAAAGGTTCCCCAAGCTCCCAATAATCTCCTCCCAATCATTTGGAGACGCACACTCAAGTAAGGGATTTCTCTATTCTCATTTCTATTCAAGCGCCTATTTTATGTTATAATACTTAGTTTCAACTTGTGTATGTTTGGGTATATATTACTACATTCCCCTTACTATAAATTTTATTTAAAAATTATTATAAAATACTTTAAATCTCATTAATCCCTCCCATGAACTTTTATGTGCTCCCGTTACTATTCTGAAATTTAGTAAGGGATCCTCACCTTTTCATCTTTATTAAAGTTTCTTTACTACCTTATGCCTTCTATTTAAAATTCATAATGTTTGGAACTAACTTTACATGTATCTATTACTGAAAATTTTATTTCAAAATGATTATATAATCCTTTCACCATCATCAAACCATTTTATAAAATTTCAAGTGACGTCATTATGCTGCCGAAATTTCACCGCAATTTTTCATAACAAAACCATTATGTAGTGAATACCATACCAATTTACTATCAAGGGTGTTTAAATTTACTTAATTATACTTATTTTATTGGTGAATTAAATTTATTTATTCCACACTCATTTATTGAGGAATAAAATTTGATGATTTACCAGTCCATGCTGTATGATCTATGTGGCACACTTAAGCATGAAAATGAAATGAATGCAATGGGTGTGCCCAGAATTATATAGTGATCCAATACATTGGGTAATGTTTTGTCTCATGATACATCATGTTGGGATAGGGAGTGAACCTAATTACTTTATGAGACTTTTTCTATCATGATTTCTTAGTAGTTATCCTTTATCTTTGTTTATGATGCAGTGTTTTAAGTTGTTTCCACATTTCCCATGTTACCTTTATGATTATCATGCTATATCATGTATCATTGTTCATGTTTATTATTATCAATACTTTATGACTATTGTCTAACATGTATTAATTTCATCATGTTATGGATTTTTTAGTCCGTTACTAGGATTTATAGCTCACCCCTTTCTTATGAATGTCCCCAAGTTATCCCATGAAATGCTAAGTACGAAGGAATATTATGATCGAGTTAAATAAGTTTTCAATAAAGATGTTGTATTCCCTATTTTAATTTGTTATGTAATGTACCTAATTCACAAATACAATAGTCTTCTCAATCTTCCAGGTTGTTTTAAGTTTAATCTTATTTAATAAAACATGTATTAATATAAAATAAAGAGCGGAGTTATTATAGTTGGTATCAAAGAAAAAGTTTAGTAATTTTTGGGATTAGGATTAGAAAACTCTAGTGAAATCCTTAGTTATAAGACTAAGTATAAGAAAACATTCATAAATTTTTGTAAGTATAGAGTAATTTTATTATCAAGAAAATACAACCATGTCTAGATACTACAAGTGGATATGGATCTCACACAGATGTACATAGGGGTAAAACCCAAAAACACCGTGTTGAGCTAGACTCGACTAGAAAATGGTGCATGAAAATATTCATTAATGCACACCTGGTTTGAAACTCATGGGGGATATGCTTTGGTAAATTCATAATCTCATTACGAACCATTATTAAGGAAAAAAAAAATACTCATAAGAGTATATGTTAGGAAATATATCATGGATAACATATATTGAGGCCAATAAATTCATAAGTTATGGAAATACATGTAATTTATATGTTATCCTTTTAATGTTGTTGGATTCCCATTTATTCCTTTAGTAGTTTAAAATTACTTATCCCTCATTTTCCATTTATTCTAGTCAGTGGATGGAGAAAGGAAGAATCGAGTTCAAGTTTAAATTGAAAGGATGAAATTTTTTAAAGGGGAAAGAATGCAATACTCAGAGTTTTTAAAAGAGAAAACTATGTTTGATGGCGTATGTGATACAAAACATCGAACCCAAACAAAAAATGATTGTTTAAATATAACCATTTTAAAATTTCTATTAAATTTGTGTACATGATTAGGATTAATCATTTTTTTTGAAATATATATATATATATATGCCCTAAAAATATTGATAAATTCTTAGTAAATAATCAATCATTGTTTTCTAATGTCTTTTTATTCTTCAAAATATGTTTTCTTCCAAAAATGTTTTTTATTTATTTTTATAAAAAATATTATAATTATTTTATAGAAAATTTATAAAATTTATTCGATAAAATGATCTCCCTTTTTTATATCAGAATATCAATATTAACTTAGGTTGAAAGTTTGGTATTTTTCAGAAAATATAGATTTTTCAGTGAATAGTGAATAATACCATTTTTATGTAAAATTGTATTTTATTTTGATAAACTAATTTATTTAAAAGTATAGTTATTATTTTAATTTTATTTATTAGTAAAATAATTATTGGTAACTTATATTTAATTCAATTAACTACATTTAAATAATTATTATACCAGATTTTAATACAAGATTTTTTTTAGGATTTAAACTTCATTTTTCAGAAAACTATTTTAAAATGCATAATGTTTCTCCATTATAATTAATTAATAAAACACCTAATGAAAAATTATCAAAATAAAACTTTTAGATTATATATCTATATTTATTAATTGAAATTCATATAAGGAATATTAATATTTGTAGTTTTAAAGTAAAACCATCTTTTCCTTAAAAAATGTATTTTTTGGAAAATCACTTTCCATCATGCTTGTGGGTTTTATATTAAATTAAACTCTTCCACCCCATTTAATTGATTTTGATAAAATTTATTCCATATTTGGAATCATAATAATTAATATTAGTTAATAGGGTGAATTTAATTTTTAAACATTCTGAATAGTAACTATGGTAAATACTAATTACCATAGTAAAAGGAAAATAAGTTAATTAATGGTAAAAATTAATATAATAAATACTAGAAACAAAGTTACCATAATATTATTAATTTTATACTTATTTTTCATTGAAATGGTGATTATATTTATTCTTTTTTATATTTTCTTTATAAATTTTTAAGTAATCAATTTGATAAAAATTATATTTTGATACGATAAAACACAAATTATATTTTTAAGTAATATGCAATTTCAATTAAGAAATTATTTTTTATTAATTAATGGATTTTTTAAATAGATATTTTTTTAATTAAAATATTATTGTTAAATATTTTTAATTTATTAAAAATGATTATATGATTTTTTGAATTCAAATGTAGTTTTTATAAGGGTTCAAAAACTATTATTGTCAAAAACCATCATTTCCCAATAAGTATCAATTATTATTTTAAAATAGAAAATTAAAATATTTATAAAATTATTTAGATAAATTGGATATTATTTTTGAAATCAAAACGTCAAAATTATCCAATAGTTAATTTTTCATAATTTTCTAGAGACAATCGAATTTTTAGGTAAAAATTAAATACCATATAAATATAGAGTGTGTATTATGACATCATAATGAGAAAAAATGATGTAATAAATACTATAATGGGTATTCAAGAACAAATATATGTTTTACCTTTAAAATAATTCAATATTAATATTATTTGAGTAATTTTATAAAGCCTTTATGAATCCTCCAAGACCATTAATATATTTTAAGGTTTTACAATCATTTATTTAAGAGTATAACTCAAAACCACATAATAAAGGGTAGTATTTTATTAATTTCAGACCTTTTAGTTATGAAATAATTAAAACCACTCCCATTTAGTAGAAACAATTATCAAAAACCATGTGAAGGTTTTTAGTTTTGGTTATTTTATTTTATAGAGTCCAAAACATAAGTTTGAGAAATATTAATGAAATCCCCACTCTTTTCCTATATAAACCATACCAATCACCCATTTATCTTAACTAAAAATACTTATATAAGTCCTTACACTTCTATCCCCTCTCTAGAGTCCTCCCAAGGTGCCCCCAAGCTCTTAAGAATCTCCTCTTAATTATTTGGAGACACACACTCAAGTAAGGTATTTTTCTCTTCTCATTTCCATTCAAGCACCTATCTTATGTTATACTTCTTAGTTTCAAGTTGTGAATTTTTGGGTATGTCTTACTAAATTCCCCTTACATTCCATTTTATTTAAAAATTATGATATCCCCCTTTCACTCTCATTTATCCCTCCCATGAACATTTATGTACACCCGTTACCATACCGAAATTTAATAAGGGATCCTCACATTCTTTTCTTTATTCAAGTTTTTTTATTATCTTATGAATTATATTTCCAATTCCTAATATTAGGACATGAATGTTCATGTACCTATTACTTATAATTTTATTACCAAATGATGAGAGACCCATTTCTCTCTCATAAACTCATTTTATAAATTTTCAACTAATGTTGTCATACTGCTGAAATTTCACCACATTTTTCCATGCCAATAACATTGTGTGGTGAATACCATAACCATTTCCTATAAAGGGTGTTCTCCTTTATACACTTATACTTATTTGATATGGAATTACATTAATTTATCCACCACTCCTTGATCGTGGAATAAAATATGATGATGTATGAATTCATGTTGTATATGTGGAACACTTACGAATGATAATGAAATGAATATAATGGGTGTGCCTGGAACTATATAGCGCTCTAATGAATTGGTTAATGTTTAGTCTCATGATATGTCTTGTTGGGATAGGGAGTGAACCTGATTTTTTATGGGACTTTTCTCATCATGATGTCTTGGCAGTTATCCTTGACCTATGTTTATGATACAGTGTTTTAAGTTGTTTCCACATTTCTAATGTTGGCTTTATGATTATCATGATATATCATCCCTAATTATTTTTGTTTATTATTCCCACTCCTTTATGCCTATTTTGTTACATGTATTAATTTCTTCATTTTATCCCTTGTTTATTCCCTTACTGGTCTTTAAATATCACCCCTTTATTATGTATGTCCCCAGGTTATCCCATGCAGTGTTAAGTACGAAGGAATATTATAATCATGTTAAATATGATTTAACTAAAGATATTTCATTCCCTATTTTAAGTTGTTATATAATGTACCTAATTCCCAATGAAACTAGACTTATCGATCTTTAGGGTTGTATTAAGTGTAATATTATGTAATAAATCATGTATTAATGTGAAATAAAGGGTAGGGTTGTCATATCCTCCATGATACATGCTTGTTAACCTCTAAAAATTCATAGAAAAAGCTTCTAGTCATTGATTTAGTCCCTCCAATAGCCGGAAATTAGATCTAGATCTCCTATGGTGGTCCTCCACACATCCCTCACACCTCCCATGTCACTTGCATTACTACTTCAAATCCTGGATCCATGAATTTATCACTCCTACCCTCATTCCTCCATGATTCATACTCAAAACACTAATATGGTCTTTTTTTTACACATCCAATGTGAATATGGGGGTTTGATTATGCTTTTATCAACTCCAAAATTGTTGAATCATGAACCTATGGTCCAATGATTAAGAACACAAAGAACGGTTTGGGTAAATACATAAGAAAAATGGTGAAATTCTCAACAGGAAAGCATTCATGACTAATGATCATAGAATAAGAGATTTTTAGGGGTGATTTTATAGAATATAAGATAATATTAAATTAACCATTTAATTTTTCAGAAATGGTCTCATGCAAAGGCTATACAAATCATATATCAAAATCAGATTAATAAAATTCATGATAAAAAATTTAATCAAGGTTGGAATCTATATATTACCAGAACTACCTCGATTTTCAATCAATCATTGGTGAATAACACATTCTCCAATGATGGGGAAGATCCGTTACAATCACTATTTGTCGATTCATCTTGATCTGATTGTAATTCATCATCTTATTCCAATTCACCAATAAAGAACGCTTTGAGTACCCTCTAAAAGCTCAAAATAATAGGAGGATAACCCTGTAGAATTTTTATAACTACTATTAATGATGAAATATGGTTATGGGTATTAATTGAAATAATTAAAAAAAATTAATTAATCAATCCACTAAACATACCCACCAACTACTGCCTTATATGAAATTTTTTACTTTAGCCAAATTTAGGTACCACTTAGGGTAAAAACCAAGTTCCAAATTCAACCATGGTCTCATATTTATGATCTGAGACATTATATAAGAGATATTCCTTTATTTTTTAAAAATTTCATGTGGGTGATATTAATATAATTAATATTTTTAAAATATCCCTTCTGGTCTTACTGGGTCTTGGAATCACACATTTTCTAAGTGTCTGACTCAGAAAATATTTATTAATATAAATAAAATGATTTCAAGGGATAAAAAGATTGTCTACATTATTCATTTCTTCAATTATTTTATTTCCTCGACATACAGAAATGAAAAAAGGTGGGGAAACTGAACCTGAATCTAGATCTCCCTCTCCCAAGAGCTCACTTGTATTTTCTCATTCCACCACATCACATAAACCCTAGGAATGGTCCATCCTCATAGGATCCACTCCCACCAAACCTTTATCTCTACCCGTTACTCTATAAAGGTCGGTCTATCCTTGATGCACAACTCGCCCCGGTCAATAACATGTGTCATACATGTATCTCCTCGGTTGTGACACATGGAATACACCATGCACCCACTCCGACAATGTGGGAAATTATAGGTGGTAAAAAACTCACCAAACCAATGTAGGATCTTGAACAACCAGATAAACCTTGGGGATATCATGCCTCCCTGCCAGAATCTCTACAATCCTCATCATGGTGATATTATCTAGAAAACATGGTCTCCTATATCATACTTCAAGGGCCTACGATGTTGATCATAATAATATTTCTTCTTTCTATGGGATATCCTCATCCATTCATGGATAACCCAAATCTTTTCCATCATTTCCTGCACCATCAATGTCATAAAAAGAGATGAATCAGTGATATTCATCCAATATAAGGGTGACCTATAGGGTATCCTATATAAGTCCTTGAATGGTTAAATGAAAATAGTATATTGATTTTTATTATTATAAATAATCTATACCATATATAAGTGATCCTCCCATTTCTGGAAAAAGTCTAACATGAAATACCTAATCATATTCTCCATCACATGGATTGAGTGTTCATTCATCCCATCTTCCTGGGGGTGAAAAGCTGTACTTATCCTATAATAGGTATGTAATGCCTCTTTCAGACCTTTCCATAAAAAAACATTAACCGCACATCTTGGTTGGTTATAATCATCAAGAGGACCTCATGGAGGAAGAAAATATCATGCACATCTACTACCACAAACTCTCCACTGAACTCTTCACCTAGATATAAAGGTAGTTTTCTAACTTGGTAAGTTATTCAAATATCACCTAGATGGAATCATGGGCTCCTTCTATCCATGTAATCTCTATCCCAAATTCCATGTATATTCCATCCCATTTCCACTCTATGATCTAAAGAGGTTTTAATAAAACAATCAGAACCTAGTGCTTAGCCTTCACCAGAAAACAAGTGAGAAACGAAGATACTAATTCAATAATGCTCTGCCTTATGGTATTCCACAAAAAATGCCTCTAAATGACCATGCACATATTCTCTACAATGGTATGTAAAACTAAATGATAAGTGTGAAACTCCCTCATCACCTCCTCATGCAATGTTACACAAACCATTATCCATCCATTTAATAGGATGATGTGATTACCTCTTTCATAGAATCTATATGCTGGATCTATTGAAGATATATGTTCATGTAAGACCTTAAAGTAGATATCTTCTAAATGACACACCCTTAAACTTTGAATAAGAAGAGGGGTCAACACCATCGACTAAATACAATCTTGACCCATCTCCTTCACTAGGGTCGGCTATAGAGAATCCAATAGCACATATTCCTCCCCCACCAAACGAGAACGAGACTTCCTAATAATGGAAACTATCACCAAATTTCACTTCACAAGAGTATAAACTATCTCAAAGTCATATTCCTGCAAGGCCTCCGACCATCTCCTTTATCTTATATTCATATCTCTCTATGTGAAGACATGCCTGAGACTCTTGTAGTCTAACTAAACAATAATGCACTCTCCAAGAATATAGTGACACCACATCCTCAAAGTAAAGACTACCAATACCTACATTTGGTCATGGGTCACTTAGTTCTTCTCATGGGGTATCAAATTCCATGACCCATATGTGATCGTTGAATTCCTCTTCATCAGAATGTATCCAACCCTAGCACCAGAGGCATCACAATACACTACGTACTCCACGTCCTCCTCTAGTACTCTCAAAAAAAGATCACTGGTCAACCTCATTCTCAATTACTCGAAGGATCTCTGAAAATGCATATTATAGGTAAACATAAACCCTTTCTACTTTAGGGTGGTCCAATAGGATAAAATATTAGATAAGTCTTCAATGAACCACATGAAGTACACCTAAAATCTCTGAAAACTCCATATATCTAACACACTCTTGGGTGGCTCCCAAGAAAGAACTACATCAATATTAATTAGGTCCACAACTAATCCATTATAAAAAATAACATACCCTATAATTTAAAACTCATGGATCTATAAGTAGAACATCAAGATCATACCGTAAGACTGATGCTTTTAAAGAAAGTCTACAACCATACCCAAGTTCCTAACGTGATCATCCTCTAATGTAGAGTAGTTGAGAATGTTATCAATTAATAAAACCACACAACTGTCCATGTATGGATAGAATATATGGTTCATCAATGCTATAAACATATAGGGGGAATTCATCACACAAAAAAATATCATCAGAAACTCATAGTATCTATAGTGACATTAGAATATTAGCATCGATATATCAGCCTCATGTACCCTCAATTGGGGGTAGCTGGACCTGATATAGATCTTTGAGAACAATCTCATGACTCAAAAATAATTAGTGTGTTCATAAATTCTTGGAAAGTGTTACTTTTCTTTATCATGTAATGGTTCATGGGATAATAATCAACACACAACCGCAAGCTCCATTATTCCTTTTTCACAATCAAAACTAGGGCTGCCTAGGGGACATAATTGATATGATAAAAACCTTATCTTAAAGGTTCAAAAAATGAACCCTAAACACCAAAATCTTGGTAGGTTCCATCTGATATGTTTCAAAAGTTATCAGAGTGGTAATGTGGTGAAATTTGATGCTATACTCCATCATTCACCTCAGAGGTACTCCCAATATGTCCTTATAGGAGATTTCTATATAATACTACATTACTGAATGAACCCGTATAATTAATTATCCTATTGAACCAAGGTATAAACATTAAAATTAATGGGTTATGGGTTTCAGCATCCTTCTCAAAAAATCCACTCACTCTTATATGATATATCTCTCTTCCATAAATGAGAATCTCATCCCATATATCTAATGTCATCAAAAATATCTGTGGTGGATTTTAATGTAGGATTGGATCTTGGAAAACCAGTACATACCCAATATAAAAATATATGGTCTCATCTTAGAGACCATAAGGTCTCATAATAATGTATCTCCACCAATCAATAGCTGACACTACCGAGAGATAAGTGATAATGAAGATGCAGTCCCCGTAAAAACCTTATGAAAATGCTATTAGGATAAAGTATCAACCAAGAGATCCATATCTCACAATAGGAGAAAGGATATGAAGTAATAACTCACATATGTGTCTATTATTACTGAATAAAGAGTATAATAAACACATATAATACCTCTAAACATCTCATGAGTTTCTAGGTCAGAAGCCTCTAAATCCTGTAGCTGTCCGTGGCCTCGACCAATAGCTCCATGAGCCTGAAGTGGTCCGCCTAGTAGTGGTGTTGAAAGTATCTCATAAAGTCATCCAGCACCATAAGATCCTCCTTCAGTAACCCCACCTACTTCTCTTCTAGAATCTCCTCCTTGGGGGCCACCCTGGCCCCATCGGAGAGAACCCATATCAAGGCACTGCCTCATGCATGGTGGTCCATCCCTGGCCTACCTTCCCTGACCAGTGTATCTATTTGGGTAATCATGTTCCATGTAAAATCACCCCTCAAATTCATATAGTCTCCTAATTTTTGGATTCCCTATTCCTCTACAGTACACCTTATCTGCATGACCACATTCCTAAGTCAATGAATGGGTTTGCCTCATATAAATCAACACCTATAATATTACAACCTCTATGGATGACTCATCCCTAGGATTCCTATTGATGGAACCAATCACATGAAATCTTATAGATAGGAAGATCTCTATCACTAGAACCCACTCCAATACTTTAGTATATGTCGTAATGCATAGGGGTACCACACTAGGACAAATGTCTCTTTGGAGACCTTAATAAAACATCAATTACTAGAATTATCCATCTTGAATAATTTTTATGAAGTAATGAATAAGGTATGCGAAGCTCTAATTATACTCCACAATTGTCATCCCACCCTACTACTGATCAAAAATCTCTTTAATTTTAAAGGATAACATGAATGAGGTGTATTAATCCTCATGAACTAACTTCAAGAATTAATAGCATGAAAATGTTGAATAATCATACGTCTATGTGACTAGACTCTAATATATCCCCACTACTCCACAAAATAAACTAGATACCAACACAACCATCTGATAAGTCAAGGTCCACACAAGCCTAATGACTTGAATCACCCACTCAAGACAATCCTCTACTGCATAGAGATATGGATCACCATGAAACCTCAATGACCTCTAGTATTGGAACTAGATGAGTGCACTGATCCTATGTGTAACATCATTATAATCTACTATTATAATCTAATACTCAATAGGCTGGGGTTGTAACGACCCAAAATTTTATTGATGTAAATTACTCTTGATCTAATCAAATGTCTTATTATATAAAATGGTTATATAAAACATATGAACTTTCTTGGTTTTATGTTTTTGGATTTTAAAATACCATTAAGAATTGTTACCATTTCTAATATAGTTGTTTAATAGTGATCACATGATTAGTATAAATATAGGGCTTTAACATATCTAATTTACTCAGAAAAAGGAAGCGATGAACTCATCCAGTAGAATTGCTCCATACGAATCCCATTTTTTGGATCTCAGAAAGGAGGTTGCATCACTGGGATTTTCTCTTGAATAATCCCAATCTGAGCTTCAACATGTTAAGCTTGAATGGAATCACCTATGGGAGAAGTGGAAGTTAATAGAGATTACAACCTGAGCGATGTTATCTGAGTCACCCCAAGAGTCTGTCACCATCGCGCACCTTACCCTTAGGTCTTATGCGGGTGTTATAAGGGGTTATGTAACAATACCCTAGAACTATGATTATATGCATTATTTTTGTATAATGAATATACATTAATTTTATTATTGTTACTTTGTAAATGATTTTTAAAGCACATACAGTTTTTTAGTTAATATTTAAATTAAATTAAGAAATCTATTTTGATGAATTAATGGATTTTTAAATTAAATAATATTTTAATAAAATATTATTACTAAATTATTTTTTATTAAATATAAATGATCGTATAATTTTTATGAATACAATTGTAATTTTTATTAAGGTTTGGAAGCTATTTTTTTCAAAACCCAAGAATTTTTTATAAATGCTAGTTTTTATTTTAAAAGTAAAAATTCGCATAGTTAGAATATTATTTATATAAAATTAATATTATTTATGGAATCAGTATGTCAAAATTATCCAATGGTTATTTTTTCACAATTTTCTGAGACAATTGAATTTTTGGGTAAAAATTAAATACCATTTAAATATATAATATGTTTTATGACATCATAATGAACAAATAGTGATGTAATAAAATATTATAAAATGTATTTTCGGACAATATATTTTTTAACTTTAAAATAATGTGATTTTATATTTGTTTGATTTATTTTACAATTCCTTAGTGGACCCTCCAAGACTTATAAAACATTTTAAAATTTTAAAATGATTTTCTTGAGAGTGTGACTCACCTACACATAAGAAAGCATAATATTTTAATAATTTTGTACATTTTTTTATAAAATATTTTTTTCCACTCCAATTTTGAGAAAAACATTGGCAAAAACCGTGGGATTGTTTGTCGTTTTGATTAGTTTAATGTGTAGTGTCCAAAACCTAAATAATAATGAATTCCCTCTCCTTTCCTATATAAACCCACTCAATATCCCATTAATCATCACTAAAACCATTTGGATCTCAACAAAACCCTACAATAATCTCTCTATAATACTCCCAAGGCACCCCAAGATCCTAATAAGCCTCTCTCAAGCCTCTCCCAAGCCTTTGGTATCACACTTCTAAGTAAGGGATTTATTCCTTTATCATTTTTTTCCAAGTTTTATTATGTTTCTATTCCATTTTATTTTCAATTAAAAATGTTGGAGTATGATTTGTCACCTACCCCATACTTCCCTACTTATGTTTTAATTATGATATACCTCTTTCTCTCTCATTAATCCCTCCCATGTACAACTGTTACCATGCCAAAATTTCATAAGAGTTATTCCATTTCTCCTTTTTCTTCAAGTTTATTTATTATGTTATAGCTTTTATTTCCAAATTCCATATGTCAAGACATGTATATATATGACCCAATTACTTTAAATTTAATTTAAATATGATGAGATACCCATTTCTCTCTCATCGACTATTTTTATGAATTTTTATGTCACACCGTTATGCTCTTGAAATTGAACTATGATTTTCCAAGCCAAAATCATTGTGCAGTGAATACCATACTCATGTATCTATAAAGGTCATTCACCGTTATACACATATACATATTGAATGGTACTTAGATTTATGTATTCTATATTTCTTAATCATATAATAACTTATTATGTTGAATTATTCCATGTTATATGATCCATGTGGCACAATTATGCGTGAAATCAAATGTTTATAAAGGGTACGCCCTGATAGTGCTCCAGTACATTGGGAAAAGAATAGTATCATGATATGACATGTGAAATTTGGGTTTACTCATTCTAATTCAATTTCAATGAGGTTTTACTCATGATAATTCAATTGTAATGAAATTTTACTCATGCTCCATGTGCAATGAGCCTTGGATCATGCTAATATCATGTTAAATGTTGTTTCCACATCTCCATGTTATGATAATAAAGCTATATCATGCCTTTATTTTCAGGTTTCTATTATGCTCCATTGATATTCCTATTTTATAACATGTATTGTATTATTCATGTTATACCCTGTTTACTCCCTTACTGGGATTTATAGCTCACCCTTTTTTATGTATGTCCTCAGGTTATCCTATGCAATGCTAAGTACGAAGAAATATTGTGGTCATGTAAAAGAAGTTTTCAATAAAGATGTTGTATTTTATTTTCTAATCTATTAGGGAATGTTCCTAATTTTCCAATAAATAAGAAATCTCTATCCTCATAGTTGTCTTAAGTGCATGTTTATGTAATAAATCATGTTTAAGTGTGTAATAAAGAGAAGGGTTATTATAGTTGGTATCAGAGGACAGGTTTAGTTATTTTTGGGATTAGGATTATAAAACCCTAGTAAAAGACTTAGGGATAAGAATAATTATAATAAAACATCCCTAAATTTTTTTGAGTATATTTTAAGTGGTTTATCAAGAAATTAAATCCCTATCTGGATACGAACAAGTAGAGGTGGCTCTGGAACATATGTATCTAGGGGTAAAATATGAAAACACCACTTTGAGCTAGACTTGAATGTTAAATGATGCACGAAAACATGCCTTACTTCACTCTTAGTTATAACACTCTCGGGGGATATTCTTTGGTAAATTCATATGCATTGTACGAACCATTATTAAGGGAATAAAAAATTCCCCTTATAATATATGTTGTGGAGTAGATCATGGGTAACATAGATTGAAGCCTATAAATTCACAAGTTAAGGAAATGAATGTAATTTATAAGTTATACCTTTTTTATTTGGAATACCCTTTATGTGTTACCCATAACATTCCTTTTATTCCATCCAATGGCCAATAATAGGAGGACTCGGGCTAATAACTGATGTGAAGATCAATGTGATGACTGTTTTAATGAGCTTACCAATCCGATGGGAGTGGGAATCGCAAACTTTGTCACAATAATCTCTTAGTTAACTCACATTTTGAATAGAAACATGGGTCAAGAGGAACTTCCAACCCCCCAAAGAAATGAAAAGCCACAATCTAGAGCCATATGAGCTAATGTACTCATACTTTTAATAGATCATCAGATCCCTCAATCATCGAAAAATGGATCAACTCCATTGAAAAGATATTCTCCATCCTTCAATGTTCTGAACAAGATAAGGTTCTTCTGGATGCTTATCATATGAAGGGTGAAGCTGATCAATGGTGGACATTTATTAAAAATACAAAGCCTAAGGAATAGATCAAGGCATTGGAATGGAAGGATTTCCAGGAAATATTTTTTGATAAATATTTTCCACACACCCTCCAACTTAAGATGTAAAGGGACTTCCTTTACATCAAGAAAAAAGATGACGAATCCATTAGAGAATATGAGTAAAATTTCAAAAGGCTTGCATGATACGCCTCCGGCTTTGTCGTTACCCTTGAATAAAAGGTTTACCGCTTCTTTGGTGGGGTAAAACCTAGCCTACCGAAAGCTCTAGTGATCTGTGACTTCGATAACTATGAGGAAATTGTCTGATGTTCCATCAAAGTCGAAATAGAGATCGGCAAATCTTAGGGGTATCATGAGGATAAGAAGAAGAAAGTGGACTTTAATTATGGCTATCTAATTGAAAAATCCAACGGTGCTAAGAAATTACAAAACCCCACTTTTCAAAGGTTTGGAAAGAAGCACCCAAGAAATTTCTTAAAGGGGATGAGGAAATGCTTTAGGTGTGGAAGAGAAGGGAAACTAGCCATTAACTACTGAAAAGAAAACCTTGCTGCTATGACATAGGAGAGGAATGCTCTGTTAGACTCTCAACGCATTGTTAATTGCTTCAACTACAAAGAACCATGGCACTTTTCAAATCAGTGCCCTAATCCAAGGGTTTTTTGAGGCAACCAAAAACCTCCAAGGAAACAAGGGAAAGATTTTTCCATCACTACTACTGAAGAAAACCTCGAAAATGAAGTGTTGATAGGTACGCTAGTTATTAATTCACGAAAAGCGAATGTAATTTTTGATTATAGTTCTAAAAATTAATTTATATCCTGAAAGTTTAGTATAATAATCCCAACACCACCACAAATCATAGAAGTAGATATGTTAGTGATAACAAAAAATGGGTAAATCATTGCATCCCATGAATATAACACCTCCCCTGACACAATTTGAGGATTTAACTTCCTGGTGAACCTCGTCATACTCCCTATGGTGGAATTTGATGAAATTATTGGCATTGATTATATTTCTCTATATAGAGCCAATATAAATTTTCTTGAGAGGGAAATTACTCTCCATATAGCAAAGCGACCCCTGATTCTGTACAAGTGAAAGTTGGAGGATGAATATTCTTTTTCACCATCATCTCAAGTATGGATATTACTACCCTATGATCATGTGTATCTTTCTCAGATTATTGAGTCTATGGAATAAACCATCCTTGAAGACATTCCTATTGTGAGAGAATTCTCTAAAGTGTTTCTTGAGGAATTTTCTAGTCTTCCTCATAGAAGAGATGTTGAATTCTTTATTGATATTATACCCAGGGAGTTTCCAATATCCAAGACTCCGAATAGAATGGTTATTTTGGATCTTAAAGAGCTAAAGAAACAACTATAGAAGAATATAGATAAAGGGTTTATATGCCCATGTGCTTCACCATGGGGTGCACCAGTCCTCTTCGTCAAAAATGAGGATGGGTCAATGTACCTTTGCATTGATTATCATGAGCTCAAAAAAATAATGATAAAGAATAAGTATCCTCTTCCACGAATTGATGTCTTGTTTGATCAGCAATGTGGAGCACAATAATTCTACAAGATGGATCTTTGGTCGAGATATTACCAAGTCAGGGTGAAGAAGGAGAATATCCCCAAGAATGATTTTTGTATAAGGTACAGGCACTATGAATTCATAGTAATGCATTTAGGACTCACTAATTATCGATCAATATTCACGGACTTGATGAATAGAGTCTTTAGATATTACCTAGAAATTTTTTTGGAAGTATTTATAGATGATATTCTAATATACTAAAAAACCAAGGAGGGGTGTGAGGAGTATCTATGAACTATACTAGATACCTTGTGAAAAGATAAGTTCTATGAAAAGTACAAAAAGTGTGAGTTCTAGTTTAAGTAGGTCTCATTATTGGGTTATATAATCACAAGTAATGGGATATCTGTGGATCCCTCCAAGAAAAATGAAATTGAGGGATGGAAGAGGCCAACATCTGTGACGGATATCCATAGCTTCCTTGGGTTAGCTGGATATTATCGACAATTTGTGAGAAATTTCTCACAATTATCAAACCCTCTTACTAAGATAACTTGGAAGGGAGTCAATTTTTCTTGGAGTGATGAATACAAAGAGAGCTTCAAGGAGTTGAAAAGGAGGCTTATCATTGCACCCATGATCACACTACCCACAAGTAGAGAAATTTTTCTAGTATTTATTGATGCTTTGAAGAAGGGCCTGAGTTGTGTGTTGATGCAAAATGACAAAGTCATTGCCTACAATTTAAGGAAATTGAAATTTCATGAGAAAAAATATCCAACACATGATCTGGATTTGGCTATAGTAATATTCACTTTAAAAATTTGGTGACATAAAATCTTTGGGGAGATGTATGAAATATACATGGATCACAAAATCCTTAAGTATATATTCACACAGAAAGAGTTGAACATGTTCCAATGAAGATTTTTAGAGTTGATCAAAGAATATGACTGCTCAATCCATTACCACCCTGGGAAAGCGAAAAAGGTGGTAGATGCTCTAAGAAAAAAGGACTCATGGATTTTATCATTGATGAGAATTGAAAAGGATCTAATCTTCTTAGATTTGATGAAGATGGACATGGAAATCATAAAGAAGGGAAAACCATCAATCCTTTCACAAATTATTGTTCAACCTTCTCTTTTGGAGAGGTTAAAGGATGCTCAAAAGGATTATGTGAGAATTCAGAAGAAAGTGGAAACTATCAAAAAAGAGAAATCCTCAGAGTTCAATGTTAATGAAGAATGAATTGTGAGATTTGGGTCAAGACTATGTGTTTCATCAAATCCAGAGTTAAGGAAAGAACTTTTGGATGATGAAAATAGCTCAAAATTCTCCATTCAACTAGGAAACACAAATATGTATCGGGATCTACGAGAGAATGACTGGAAGGATAACATGAAGAAGTATATCATTAAGTATACATAAAATTGCCTAGTATGTCATAAAGTGAAGGATGAGAGGTAGAAGTCTAAGGGGATGATGCAACTGTTACCCATACCAACATGGAAATGGGATAACATCACCATGGAATTTGTCACCGGACTTCCGAAGACATCCAAAGGAAATAATAATATCTGGGTTGTTATAGATCATATTAAAAAGACTACACACTATATTGCAATTTAGAAGGATTTCTCATTGGATCAACTAGCAGAAATATACATCATAAAATTGGTAAGGCTGCACGGAGTACCACTATCTATTATATCCAATCGAGATCCAAGATTCACCTCTAAGTTCTGGAAGAGTCTCTAACATGCTGTGAATACTAAGCTAAACTTCAGCATGACTTATCATCCTCAAACTGATGGCCAGTCTGAGTAGAAAATCCAAACACTTAAGGACATGTTGAGATCATGCTCAATGGACTTCAAAGGAGTATGAGATCAACATCTTCCTCTGGTTTAATTCTCTTATAATAACAGTTTCCACTCAAGCATCCAAATGGATCCTTATGATGCCCTTTATGGGAAGAGGTGTAGAACACTGGCATGTTGGGATAAAGTTGGGGAGTGAAAACTCCAAGGTTTAGAAATGGTCAAAGAAATGGTAGATAAGGTTAAGACCATACAGCAGCACATTAAAGCAGCTCAGAGTTGGCAAAATAGCTATGCTGATAATCATCGATGAGACCTAGAGTTTGATGTTGGAGACATGGTATCCCTTCGCATATCACCATGGAAGAGGGTTATGAGATTTGGAAAGAAGGGAAATCTTATTCCAAGGTACATTATCAATTTTTAGATCCTTGATTGTATTAGAGCAGTGAACTATTGACTAACACTCCCACCAAAACTTTCTCAAGTATATGATGTATTCCTTGTATCACTCTTGAGGAAGTACATACCTGACCCATCACATGTACTCAATCCATAGGTGGTACCATTGCAGAATCACCTCTCTTATAAGGAGAATCCAGTGAAGATCTTAGATCATAGGGAAATAGTTCTACAAAATAAGACAATGCCCCTCGTCAAGGTGTTGTGGTGAAACCACACGTTTGAAGAAGCAACGTGGGAATCAGAGGAAGTGATGAAGCATAGTTAACCTTATCTATTTTAGTGTGGGTAAATAAAATTTTGAGGGTGAAATTTCTTAAGGGGGGAATATTGTAACGACCCAAAATTTTATTAATGAAAATTACTCTTAATCTAGTTAAGTTTCTTATCATGTAAAATGGTTATATAAAACATATGAACTTTCTTGGTTTTATGTTTTTGGATTTTAAAATACCATTAAGAATTGTTACTGTTGCTAATATATCAGTTGAACAATGATCACATGATTAGTATAAATATAGGGATTTAAAAAATCCTATTTACTCATACAAAGGAAGCGATGGACACATCCAGTAGAATTTCTCCATAAGAAGCCCCTTTTTTGGAGCATGGAAAGGAGGTAGAGTCACTGGGATTCACTCTTGACCAATCCAAAGTTGAGATTCAACATGTTAAGATTGAATGGAATCTCCTACTAGAGAAGTGGAAGTTAATAAAGATTACCACCTGAGTAATGTTATCTGAGCCACCCCAAGAGTCTATCACCATCGCGCACCTTACCCTTTGGTCTTATGCAGGTGTTATAAGGGGTTATGTAAAAATACCCCAGCACTATGATTATGTGAATTATTTTTTTTATAAATAATATACATTCAATTTATTATTTTTACTTTGTAAATGGTTTTTAAATTACAAAGAGTATTTTTAGTTAATATTTAAATTAAATTAAGAAATCTATTTTGATGAATTAATGGATTTTTGAATTAAATAATATTTTAATAAAATATTATTACTAAATTAATTTTTATTAAATATAAAATATCATATAATTTTTATGAATATAATTGTAATTTTTATTAAGGTTTGAAAGCTGTTTTTTTTCAAAACCCATGTATTTTTTATAAATGTTGGTTTTTATTTTAAAATTAAAAATTAACATATTTAGAAAATTATTTAGATAAAATGAATATTATTTTTGGAATTAGGATGTCTAAATTATCGAACAGTGAATTTTTCATAATTTTCTGAGACAGTTGAATTTTTGGGTAAAAATTAAATACCGTTTAAATATATAATGTGTTTTATGACATCAAAATGACCCAATAGTGATGTAATAAAATACTATAAAAGGGATATTATGAAAATATATATTTTACCTTTAAAATAATGTGATTTTAGATTTTTTTTATTTATTTTACAATGCCTTAGTGGACCCTCCACGACTTATAAAACATTTTAACATTTTAAAATGATTTCCTTGAGAGTGTGACTCACCTCCACATAAGCAAGCCTAATATTTTAATAAGTTCGGAAATTGGACTTATAAAATATTTTTTCCACTCCAATTTGTAAAAAACCATGGGTAAAAACCATGGGATGGTTTGTGGTTTTGATTAGTTTAATGTGTAGCGTCCAAAACCTAAATAATAAAGAATTCTCTCTCCTTTCCTATATAAACCCACTCAATCTCCCATTAATATTCACTCAAACCATTTGTATATCTACCAAAACATGTAATCATTTCTATATAATCCTCCCAAGGTGCCCAAATATCCCAATAAGCCTCTCTCAAGCCTCTCCCAAGCCTTTGGGATCACACATCCAAGTAAGGGATTTCTTCCTTTCTCATTTTTTTCCAAGTTTATTTATGTTATTATTCCCTTTTATTTTCAATTAAAATTGTGGGGTATGATTTATCACCTCCCCAATACTACCCTACTTATGTTTTAATGATTATATACCTATTTCTCTCTCATTAATCCCTCCCATGTACACCCATTACCATGCCAAAATTTCATAAGAGTTATTCCATTTCCCCTCTTTCTTCACGTTTCTTTATTATGTTACACCTTCTATTTCCAAATTCCATATGTTGGGACATGTATCTATATGACCCCATTAATTTCCATTTCATGTAAATATTATTATATACCCCTTTATCTCTCATCAATAATTTTTATGAATTTTATGTCACGTCGTTATGCTGCCAAAATTGCACCATGATTTTCCAAGCTAAAATCATTATGTAGTGAATACCATACCCTTGTCTCTATCAATGGTATTCACCTTTATGAACATATACATATTTAATTGTACATAAATTTATTTATTACACATTAATTAATCATGTAATAACTTATGATGTTTAATGATTCCATGTTATATGATCCATGTGGCACACTTATGCATGAAAGGAAATGTTTATAAAGGGTGTGCCCTGATAGCACTCCAATGCACTGGGTAAAGAATAGTATCATGATAATCCATGTGAAATGAGGGTTTAATCATGATAATTAAGGTTCAATTAGGTAATAATCATGCTAATTCATGTTCAATGAGAGTTTACTCATGCTTCATGTGCAATGAGCCTTGGTTCATGCTAATATCATGTTAGATGTTGTTGCCACATCTCCATGTTTTGATAATCATGCTATATCATGCTTTTGTATTCATGTTTCTCTTATGATCCATTTATATGACTATTGACTAACATGTATTGTATTATTCATGTTATTCCTTGTTTACTCCCTTACTGGGATTTATAGATCACCCTTTTTTAAGTATGTCCTTAGGTTATCCTATGCAATGCTAAGTACGAAGGAATGTTGTGGTCATGTAAAATAAGTTTTCAATAAATATGTTGTATTTTATGTTCTAAGTTGTTATGTAATGTTCTTAATTTTCCAAGAAACTATACCTATCAATCTTCAGAGTTGTATTAAGTGAAATTTTATGTAATAAATCATGTTTAAGTGTGTAATAAAGAGAAGGGTTGTTATAGGGGTGATATTAAATACCTGCCTGGAGGAATGATCTCTCAAGATGGACCCTAAACTAATTCCTCATCAATCATATGATCTTTATCATGATACTAAATCAGAAAACTTGATTAATTTCTTCACGGAGGCATTATAAAATTAATCAATATGTACAATGGTTAAATGGATATATATATATGTCTATTTGACTCATGAAGGACAATCAGAGGTCTCAATATTATATGATGCATGTACCATTGTTCCCTATATCCAATTTCTAGGTATTACAAGTCAACATGTATCTAATAAAAGTCTTGGTGAATGGATTTTCCATATTTCGCACCAAAACTATTTCCCTTGGTCTGAATTCTACAATTGAGAAGCATTGAAACAATTTCGTTAATTTCCCAACCAATCCTTATAAGGGGAAAAAACTTCAAACACCTTCCCAAGGTCAACCTACATTTGATACCAGTCTATAACCACCTAAACCATTGAGGACCTCTTGGATAGAATAAGACATGGTCGAAACAACCACATTCCCTCCTCTGTAGGCCAGGGGCTGGAGATAAGTTCCTAGAAGGCATAACTAAAATGGGAGGCCTTTTCCTAAAGCACCTACACAGACACACCCAACCATCTATATGCATAATTATAGAGTAATAATAATAATAATATATAGTAAAAAATAGAGTAATAATAATGTATATAATAACAAATAGTAAATAAAAAATTGTATGACATCATAATATGAGAAGAAAAGAGGGAAAATATACTATCAACCATAAATAATTTTCCAACAAGACAACAACTGGAAAGAAATAAAGTTGAGAGACCCAGTATCATAATCTCCAAACCATGATAATATTATGTGGTCTATGAACTATATTATCCCTATAATCATCTAAAATGAAGGTCTATCTATCAGTCATCTTCATAAGACATGACATGTGCAGGAAATTCCCATAAAAGTGTGAGTAGATAGATACCCAATAAGATGCCTTGAAAACTGAAGATGGAGCTATTTGGGACATAATAGAAGTATTCATATCAACCCAAATAAAGAGGGTGAAAAAACCCAAAATCATTGATATGTTCTAATATAAGAATCCCATATAAGGGAGAAACAGAATCAGCATCTCACACCTAACCTAGGATAATGAGTCTTCTTATAGCTCTAATGGTCATTCATCGATGCCCAACATCTCATGTGTCTGTTTAAAGAAGTCACAAGGAGGGACCTCACCTCTCCACTACTCTATAGACCAAGGTAGTGAAATCCTATAAATATATAGGACCCATTACCTAGTAAAATAGGTTGATACCACTCTATATTTAGAGGACCCTCACTCATACAGGGGTGTACAATCTCTATATTTTTGTATATAATATAGAGGACCAACACCATGGGGTGATAGGGGAGTGTCATCCTCAATGATATAGGACTCACTCCCTAGTGTGATAGGGAAGTACCTCCTCTTAATATATAAATGATTATGGAGGAACTTCACCCTAGTACGACAATGGGTTACTGTCTCTATGTATAATTACTCGTGCCCTAGTATGACAGGGGAGTACAACCACTACTTGGAATAAAGAGTATGGGGTACCCACACCCTGGTGTGATAGGAGAGTACCACCAACATTTATATAGGACCCTTACCCTTGTATGATAGGGGAGTACTACATTTACCTAAATAAAGAATATGGAGGATGCACACCATGGTATAATAGGGGAGTACCATCTCCATCTAAAATATCTGATGATCATACCTAATCACAACTATCATTGAGTATAACCTAATGAAGAATCACATTAAAACCATATCACATCATATCTCAAGGTCCAATATAATGGAAAATATCTCATTCTATTTGAAAAAACACTCTAAATATGCTACTCGAGGGCTACAATATGATTAATAATGAAAGAGATACGAGAGGTAGATGTTGTATATGGAGGTACATGGAATGTATGGGGGTCTAAATAGTGTGTGACCCCATATCATTGCCTATAATTATCTCCCATTAATATGGATTAGTGGATATGTCACCATACATGGTGTTTATGGGGACCACACAGGTGTCTCAACCACATAGGGTGTACCCATGTGCTCCCAGTCATGCCCGTGTCTATTATGCCATGTCATGTACCTTGTAGTGTACCTAGATGTGCTCAGTTACAAGAAAAATTCCATGTCTTATTAGTCATTTTGTGTACCTAGTTATGTATCTATCCATGTACCTATCTATTCTATGGTACCATAATAGACCCATGTACTCAAAAGTACACAATGTGTACTCCTACATGGGGCCCCAACCATGCACAACTGGAACATGGTGTAGCCACCCTAAGAGGGTCACACAACATGTGTCCCAAACACATGTATTGTGACCATTATCTTTTCCCCAAAACAATTTCCACCAAATTTGGGTGACTTTATGGCCCGTGTTTATCCCAATACCCACCATTTAGTTAATTTTTTTTCATAAAGATATAATTGTCACAAAGATTCCATATCCACATATTCCACTATGATTCTCACTTGTTGACCACCAGAAACTAGTGGGAAAATCCTCTAATAGTTGATTATAGACCTTCGTTAGCCAGAAATAGGATCCAGATCCCCCATTATGGTATGCTGCCTATCCTATATGCCTCATGTTCCACTTCCATTTCTACCTTGGATCCCACATCCATGAAGATATCACCACTACCTATAATCATCTCAGATTCATCTGAAAAACTCCGATCTGGTTGATTTTCACACATACACAATGAATTTGGTGGTTTTTTCATTCTTCAATACACCCAAAAATAGTTGAATCAAGACACCATGGTCCAACAATGAAGAACGTGAAGAACATGTGGGTGAAAGGCATAAGAACAAAGGTGATATTATCATTTTCCATGTGTTATTGGCCAACATTTATAGAATAAGGTATTTCCAGGGGTGATTTTATGGTATAGAAGACAAAAAAAAATCAACCATTTAATTTACCATAAATGGGAAAATGTAAATGGATGATAAATTTTAGATTAAAAGTAGAGTAGTAAAATCCATGATAAAAATTTTAATCAAGGGTGGAAACCACAATTAATGATACCTAACTCGATTTTTGACCAATCATTGGTAAAGAAAATGTTTTATTATGATTTGGATTATTTTTAGTGTTTTCTATCTATCAATACACCTCAATATGATTTACATTTATCCTCTAATTCTGATTCACTAAAGAAAAATTCTTATAATTATGCAGCTATCCCTATAGAATTCCCATAACATACTATTTAAAGAGGAAATTTGGTAATGGGTATTAAATTAATTAAATAAATAAACCATTTACTTAATCCACTTAACTTACCAACCAATGGCTGCCTTATCCGAACGTCCGATTCCGACCAACATTATTCCATGCCTATGGTAAACCCATAGTTATAGATTCATCCATGATCTCATATTTCTGATGTGATACTTCTTTTAAGAGTTATTCCATTATTTATGAATAATAGTGTGCATGTGATATTAATCTATTTAGTATTTTTAAAATAGACATTTCAGGCTCACTGGGGATCATAATCACACATCGTCTCAATAACTACCTCTAAAAATATTTCATACTATACTTCAATATCTTAAAATGAAAAAATATAGTCTCTACATAATTACCATTACGTTTAAATAGTAATATTAATATTTTTTCATTATTCGTTAAAATTGGTGTTTCATGTAATGAAAGCTATCAAATAATTTTACATTATTAAAAAATATTTCATAAAATCTATGGGTGTTACATTCTAAACCCATTAAAAATAATATTTCCCTTGAAATTACATCACACCAATACAAAAAGATGAGGATTATTATGCCTCATAATTTCCTCAAGTACCTATATATATTTCTATAAAAAACCCTTCCTCAAATATTATATGGATGGAACATATACATGGTTCAAGAGCCTTATCATTCCATCATGATCAAGGTTAAACTATGGAACATTTATAAAAATATTTCACATCTCTACATATTCCTTCTACTCCTATTTAATATTCAACTGGATAGATGATTGAACATTAAATTGAGAAAGATATTAATTCTTCCCTTCCATTAGGATTTTAAGATCCATGATTTTTAATTCTAGAAGTATTTAATCTTTTATGATACTCATAATGGATAATATAACATGATCCATTCAACTCAAATCATCATCCACCTTGTTCTCTTTCCCATTGTAGCAATTTATTGAGAAATCATAATAATTAATCACCTCTAAACATCTTTTTTGATGCATATTAAACTCCTTATATGTGAATATATACTATAAAAAATATTTATCGGTATATATTTCACACTTTTCCCAATAAAGATAATTACTCCATATTTGTAATGGAAATATTACTACATCTACCTAAAAATCCCAATTTACATAATTTTTCTCATGAACCTGCAATTTTTGTGAGACATAATCTATAATAAATTCATTATCCATAAGAACACATCCTGGTCACTTCATGGATGCATCACTATAAATTAAAAACCCTTATCCACTACATTGTAATATGATCACAAGTGAGATGACTAATATTACCTTTAGTTCTTTGAAATATCCCTCACATTATTCTATCTAGAGGAACTTAGAACCCTTCTTAGTTAACTTGGTCAATGTATTAGATAGTCAAGAGAAATTTTCCATAAGTTTTTGATAATATATATCTGATCCATGAAAACTATGGATCTTAGTCACTATGGTTGGTTTAGGACAATATTCAATACCCTTCGTCTATGAAGAATATTTCGATATACCCTTTCTTAGGATTATATGACCTAAAAAATGAATCCTTTTGTAGCCAAAATTCAAATTTTTAAAATTTTTCATATAGATTCTACATTATTATGGTATTTGTTATAATTTTAAAGTGATATTAATGCTCTTAATTTCTCTTTGAATAGATAGGAATATCATCTGTAAAGACTACCACAAACTGATTGAAGTAATCTATAATGAGTCTATTCATTAAATCCATGAAGATAAAAGGGTAATTAGTAAGAATGAATTTAATGACTATATATTCGTAGTGATTATTCCATTTATGAAATGGTGTCTTGGGTATATCCTCATTCATGAAACTCGATTTATGATATACAAAATCAATGTCAATAATGGATATGTATTGAGATTTATGTAGTTGATAAAACATGTCATCATTACAAGGTAGAGGATACTTGTTCTTATTTTTGATATTTTTTAGCTCCCATGAATCATTAAAAATTCACATAGATCCATTATTCTTTAAAAAAAGAATAGATGCACTCCATGTTGGCACAATTGGACAAACGAATCCATTCTAAAGGTTTTCCTGTTGTTTCTTATTTAATTTATTCAACCTAATCGGGACCATTGCAAAGGAATTCATTAAAATTATTGTGGAAAAAGGTATGTGTTCTATTGAAAACTCAACTTTATGATTCAGTTTAAGATATGGGAAATTATTCCATAAATACATCAATAAATTTTTGTAAAATAGATATATCATTGATGTCAATTTTCACCCTAACCATCTAAGATAAACACCCCTTATGAATGGTGATCAAGACCAATAAAATTGATTTGATCTCCATAAGATGTTCATCATTATCATCACACTGATAGAAGATCATATGTTGGATTAGAATATCAAACATGAATTACCATCCTTGAAAATTATTGTGGGATTTATTTAGAGGGAGAAAATTCATTTCAAAGATAATATCAAATTCAACTACATAAATAGTGAAACTATTTACAGGAAGCACATTACCATAAATGCCAACCAGTGATGAATCATATACATGAGGTGAAATAATCACACAATTAGGGGTTTTCAATGATAGTTATTTATCTAATAATTTGGTTTGGATCATGATACCCTTATAAAATTCTTCAAATATTAATTAATGGGTAGATACAAAGTTAAATAAGAAATTTGTAGGTCTATAGTTGATGATATGTGTACCTTTCATGAATTTTTTCTCACACCCCTCATCAAAAATAGTGATTACATGGTATCTCACATTTTCCCTTGTCTTAAGTGGTTACTGACATAGATCCTCATAATTAACCTTCAATTTTGGGAATTGGTTAGAATAGTTCCCATGATCCTTTAATTTGAAACATAGTATTGTGGTCGGTTCATTCTGTGAAGCTTTCTCCCTATTCTCATTGTTAGATAACTTCTTCCCATCACTTCAAAAATAAATTTTTTGATGGCCTTCCTTCAATCAAAAAAAACATTTACTAGTCCCCTTAAGAAAATTTTCTCCTTATTTAATTCTACACATTGATCATTATGGAAAGATATTATTATTATCTCAATGGTATTTATAGTTTCCATTGAACTCCGTCTACCTTTTATTGTCAAACTCATGAGATTTAAGGGTAACATATATCTTTATTTCCATCATGAGAGAACATAGAATGATTTATTCATAGATAATGAATTCCCTTTTAGTGAATTCCTTTATTAGAATTTGTTTTAATCTATGAAATAAAAGATCAACATTACATTCATGTTTGATGATAAATCCAGAATCATACCTCCCATGTATTGTAAAATTTTCATCATAGGCACCAACATATTCATCATCCTTCTGATTTATCTCATAGAATTAATTCTCTATTTTTATAAAAAGGATGTGAGTGAAGTACTTATTGAAAAATATGATATTAAATCATCCCACTCCATGGATTTAATTTCATCCTTTTCCCCTATATTCTTGATGACAGTCTACCATTGAACTACTTTACCTTCTAAACAATAGAAAACCAAAATGACTTTTTCATGTTATGAACACTAGAGAATGGAAAATTTACTTTCATTGGTACTCATACATTATATAAAAAATATATAATCAATATAACTACTTAATATTGGTGTATTTTTCCTCATGAAGGACTCAACAGAATTTCATTCGTTGCTTTTATTTTTTGGAGGTTTAAAATGATTTATAGGTTGAGAAAGTTGGGTGAGCATAGAAATATGATTTTTCATTCCATATCCCTCAAAATTTGGATGATAAGGAAGACACTAATTTAATTACCTTTAGTAATAAACATTAACATGGTTCCTTTGGGTTCCAAACATTAACTAAAACTAAAAATCATAGTGTATGAAACAATAATAATAGTGGGGAACCACATAATGTGGAAAAATAACTTATAGGATCTATAAATAAAGCAACCTTGTTTTTAATCTATGAAAACTTAGGGTTATCAAATTTAATTCGTAGTAATCATATATTTAAATCCTTCATGATGGTTTGTAATGTGTTTATGAATTTCCAAATAATATCCTCAGGGAGTGTCAAACCAAGTGTGCAGAATGTCATGTTTTTTTGTACCAAGTGATGATCGAGTCAATATCGATGAACCCTTTTCAGTGTTATTACACCTACAAAACTCTATGATAGATCCACATAAACATGTATTATTTTTACATGGATTAATTATCATTGAAACCACTCACTGTATCCTTTTCAAAAACTCTTGAAAATTTACCTACACTTTCACTCTTCCTTGGAATTAACATTATAAATATCATTAGAGTTTTCACAAATGTTTTTATATCCTACTTCCAATGGTGAACTAAATATATCCTATATTACCAAATGTAACCAAAACATCTCATACATAAATATTATATCTAATTATATTAATATTAAATACTTGACATAATGATCCAAACCAAAATCTTGTGGGTCTAGTGCCTTTGGAAACATGGACACATAAACAATGGGTCCATAATTGAGCTACGTTATCTCCCACAATGTTCTTCATAACTAGTGACATTCTTATATATATTATACATAATTCCTTTCACTATAACCTAGGTAATGGAAGAATGATAATGTTTTATCTAAGAGATTTTGTAATGGTAAAAAAGGTAGATATCAATATATGAAGAGAATAAAGGTATAAGAATACGAGAATAACATTTTAAAATAATACCCTAAATATCATAGATCATAAAAATGAGTAATGGGGAAATCCTGGATGTTCGTAAGATTTAATTTATAATGTAATCAAAGAACATAAATTTTGAGAACATAAAAGTGAAAAAATTCATAGATTTATGGCATATACATGAGCATCAAAAATCATTTCATCAGTAGTTCAAGGATCATTTCCAAGAATATCATAGTGGAGTGGATTCAATCTCCAAACCACCATATTATTCATGGTTCACTCCCAAGACTATCATAGTGTACATAATCCCTTACAGAACTGGGTTCAATCCCCATTCTAGTCATGTTTATATCATAAGATATCAATCATTACCCAATACATGGGAGGGAGATACATGTACCACCCATCACATAATGAAAATAATACAAATGTGTTCCAAAATATCATAAAACATTCATAAAATTTAATCCCATGAATATAACTGTTTTTCATATACATTAAATCATAACTTAAATTATTGAAAAGAAACGGGTTTCATAATTATTTCATCATTTCATACACACATAAAACATGTAAAGAAGTGGGTTTCATAAGAATTATGTCATCACAATCATAAAACATTAAGAGATAATATGAATGGTATACTTGGATCATATCCCTAGTAAAGAATATATAAAATTAAATGATGTAATATCATATTGAAAATTATTTTGAAATAAAAATTACCTAGAATTTTTCTTGAGAAAAATATCCATTTATTGAAAATAATCTTTTAAAAAAATGAAAAAATATCATGGATATAATTTTCAATGAAAATGAACTAGCAAAAAATTATAATGTATGATTAATAAAAATAGTGTCCATAACCTTAGTAAATTTCTGTTCATGCCTTACAAATTAAAATAATGAATTATTTCAGATTTTTAGTAAAGGCTAAACAGACCTTGTATGGAAATTGACAGTAAGATTCAATTAAAATCCTTTTAAAAAAATTAAATCATATGTAAAATTTTCATTAATAAATCATGTTTACAATATTTTAGAAAAAATTAAAACTGTTTTTAGAAAAAATGGTTATGAAAGAGAAAGTGTTTTCAATCGAAGAGAGAAAAAGATGATTTTTATTATAAAAAATAATTTTGAAATATTGAGTACATAAAAAGAGGAAAATGAATGGAAAAAATTATGATATATAAAAAACCATAGGAGTTGAAAATTCATGAGTTTATTAATTTATATCTCATAACATATCATAATTGGAAACATATTCACGAGAAATCCTGATAAATGATGAAAATGTGTCATAAAACCCATACAACATTGGTAACATTGAATACTAAACCCCATTAAAGAATAATGTTAATTGAATCTTAAAATATCATGAGAGAAAATAATTTTCATTATATTACATGGGAAAGGTGCTTTATATACACCTCATAAAAGAAGATATGTGCATAATATAACATACGTATTAAAGAGAGAAATTTGAGACAAAATTCCCTTACCATAAGTCTCGAATTCCTTCGTACACGTTCATACCACATGTATAATAAATATAATTTTATTATAAATCTATTAAATAACCATAATTATATATATCATACCATATATGTTTTACTTTTGACCTTTTATTAATAATTCCATGTGAAAGTCATATTTCATGCAATAACTACTTTATTTTTCTTATAAGTTTTGATTTGTTATTTTTTTTGTCCTCTTACTTTAATCATGGTTATACAATCACTAAAATATTAAACATGATATAAATATCACATATAGTCATTATATATGTATTTAGACCAATCCATAAAATTTATATATATATAATTAAATACACCTTTCATAGAGACGTTAGGCCTTATGTACTCATTAACTCTGTTTCCATTTTTTCAAAAGATTGAATAAATTAAGGAAAATAATATATTACCATTAAATAATAATTTTTATGTCATATATATTATATAATTTTGTTAAAGACATATTTATTACCTGTCATGTAAAGCGTAAAAGAATCACATTGCTTTGTGTGGCTATAGTCCACCGTTCACATGAGAGACGTTATCATATTCACACAAAATTGAAAGTAAGATGATATATGTTATATAATAATTAATAAATTATAATACTATCATAAATATTTTATATGAACATTTAATCTGTCATTATATCCAGCATTGGGAGGGGGTTATGGAAAATGAAAAAATTGCTTCGTGAGGAGGAAGTCTGTCGTACACATGAATGATGATTTCTTATCCCATTTGATTGAAGTGGACACGGTTATAGGTCATTCACTTAACATAAAAACATATCAGTATATTAAATATAATAAGGATATTATATCTCCATGTTTTAATAATAATTTTTGGAGGTGGGGGATGAAATAAAATAAAATAGATGGTTAGGGATGTTACTTCTTCTTCTAAAAACTTCTTTTGGTCTGTACCAAAAGCCTTCCTAAGATGGATTTATAAAAAAAAATAAGTCATATAGTATGATAGGAGACAATTAGGGAAGATATTTGAACTATAAATGGATAAACCAAATTGTTTTGGAATTGTGAAGTAGATAGGAGAAGGGTAGTCCTTTTACAAGTGAGGTGAGTACACTATTAGAAATTGGATTATTTGTGACGGGGTCCAGTCACAAAAGGTCATTTGTGACGGGACCCCGTTGCAAATAACCCAATGCAGAAAAGGGTGTCGCAAAAAATATTATTTGTGATGGGATGTGGACCCGTTGTAAATAGTTTCCTCGAGATTATTTGAAAAAATAGTATTTGTGATGGGTTGTCACAAAATGGCCTATCGCAAATATCTTAAAAAAATATAAAAAATAAAATTGAATAAAATAATATTATTAATAAAAATAAAATAATATTGGAAAATAATAATAATAATAATAATAATAATAATATAAATAATATAAATATAATAATAATAATAATAAAATAATATTAATATTATTAATATTAATGAAATATTAATATTAATATTAATATTAATAATAATAATAATATAATAATAATAATAATAAAATAATATTAATAATAATATAATAATATTATTATCAATATTAGTAATATAATAAAATAGTATAAAAAAATAAAAACCTCAACATTCGTAAAAATCTAAAAAAAAATAAAAAAAAAAATAAAAAAAATGAAAAAAATAAAAAAATAAAAAAATAAAAGAATTAAATAAAGTAATAAAATAATAAAAAATTAAATTAATAATGAAAAACAAAATAAATAATAAAAAATTCAATATTTGCAACAACATAAAAAACACACTATATAGAAATGTAAATAGTTAATATTACAAAAAAAATTACATTCAAATGTTTTACCATAAAAAAATATATCACTAGGGCGTCCTCTAGAGGAGATGGAGGAGATTGTGGAGAGAACTCCATCCCTAAACCCTGAGTCAAATACCACAAGTGCTCCATCTGCTCATGCTGCTACTACTGTCATCGACACATCTCCTCCTCCTCCTACTATTTTCGGAGCTCTTACTATTGTTGTTGTTGCCATTGGTGCATCTCTTGCTACTACCATTGATGCATCTCCTCCTAATCCCAATGCATACTCTCTATAATATCAATCTAACCTCACAACTACTCCTGATATTGTGCAACACATAATGATGACTCTCTACGAGCTCTTCTCGAGCTGGACACCGACATCACAACGGTATCATAATAACTATTATGCGTCAATCAAGATCCGATAATAACATCTTAGCCTTTATCAAAGGCATAATGGGTCATCTTCATCCATGTTGACTCATCAAATTGATGGGCACTGGTCCAATCCTTAGTCCTGGCCTGACTCTCGGTCTGTGTTTGAGACATCACGTTCTCATATGACTCCTTTAATTGAAATTTAAAATTAAAATAGTTAAAATATTATTTCCCATTAATTTTAAAACTCAAAAAGAATATACTAACCACAATCTGACATTGGTGATCACCTCTAATCTCTCTAGTGACCGGATCATTGTACATCCTCCTATAAAGATCGAACTCCATAACATCGGGCTATCTGAATACCTATTTGAATATAAAATAATCCATTACATTTAAAGTTATATAAATTATTTAAAAAATTCACTTACCATATGTTCTCTATGCGTACTGAATGTATGACTACCGGCTCAATGTGTCACCTCCTGTCTCTCCCAATTTTGTCAACCTACCGATGATCTCCTCTAAAAATGTCCACCCAACCAGTGTCAACATAATCCATCCCAAATCTGAGATGAAATGTAATCAGGTCAGTGGGAATGAAAAGACTCATCAAACTTTTTCACTCCTACTTTTTTCATTTCTTTCCTTCTCAAATTTTGCAAAAAATGATGGGAATTCTCACACATAAACCCCTCACATGTCTTACAGATAGTGTCATGCATACTCTCATTGATGGGATACTATAAACCCTAAAAATAATTTATAATATAAAGTTATTAATTAAATAAATTTCAAAATAAATATTATTTATTTAGGTACCATCCAATGATTGAACATATAGCACTGAACATCAATGAGAATATCATCCCATGTGACCTATGCTTTAGAAAAATAATTGCACAATATAGCACTCTTATATCCAACAACTATATGAAAAAACTATACAAAAATAACAAATAATCAAACAATTAGTATATAAATAAATTAATGAAAAATAACTAAAATACATAGGTGATCATACCTCTGCATGTGTGGATCGAAGCAAAGCCCTGGACGTCGCTCGAGGATAGGGTCAGGAACCATCAATTGCGCAAGACCATTCCCCCTTCGAGTAATCCCTAGACTTCCAACTATCTGAGGGTTAGATGATCCAACATCCTACTTGTCCAAAGGTAGATCAACCTCCTGCAAATGATGAAATCGGTCCTCATCCATCTGAAACAAAAAATGACTATTATTAGAAAATAGTTTAAAACAACTATTATATATATATATTATATATGATTATAATTAGTATTTAACTATGTCAATGTTCATCTTTATCCTTATATTTAGATCTGACGATGTTAATGTCTTCATATTCGTCCTTAGAATCATTAATTTCCATATGAGCTTCAATTTCATCATCTCTTGACATTTTAAATTCATTTGTAACATCATTAACATCATCGTCACCATCGAACCTTAAATGCAATGTTTTATCATCGATATTTGTGTCTGTTTATGAAAAAGATGGATTTAGAGTAGTCTCTTATTTTTTTTACTCCTTTTACTTCTTTAGAACCACATTCAATTTAAGTAAAATGATTTTCCCGATATTTAATCTTTATTATGATCCATAAATAAACCAACTCATTTAAAGTAGCATAGTAATTTTCATAATAAATTTAATGTGACTAATTATCCAATAAAAATGTTTCATTTACTACAAGAAGACTTTAATATCAACGATTCCATGGGTCATATGAACATGCAATCCTCTCTCAGTATCCAACCACTGACATTTAAACATCATTATATAATTCTGTCTCAGATAACATAATTTAATAGTTTTTCCATCATGTTGTGAAATTCAATTTCATTTTCTCCATGACGAGATCCTCTCAAGTAGACACAACAATTCATTGTTTTTTTGATTCTCCATATGCACATTTATGAAATCGAAAACCATTCACAAAATATTCATTATAATACTTAACAATTTTGGATGATGGATTACTCAAGACATACAATTGATTATCAATTTTATCAGCATGTTGATATACCTATTTTTTTTAAAAATATTATCAACATAACAAGTAATAAATTTATTTTATATGTTAAAACATAAATAATTTATGTTACCAGTTTTTGAAACCAATAAGAAAAAATATTTTGTCGACATTCTTCAAGAGCGGCTGCTATAATATGTGGAAGTTGTTTCTTGATATGATTATCATATAACCTGCAAATAAAATAAGATTAATTTATTATAGCAAATATTATAGAATAAGTGATAGGATTACTCACAGTAAAAATGGTGTCATTTCTTCAAAGTTGAGTAGAACATATGTATGAGCTCTGTGATGTTCATCATCTGAAATCCATCATTCATGAACTCCAAAAAAGCCAAGTTCTTTCTGATTAAAAATTGATAATTTATTTCTCATTTCATCATAAAATTTCCCTTGTTATGGATCATGTGGTTTTGTTTTTAGGGATATTCATAGTCAAAATAATGAGAGTAGAAAAAAAGAAATTTCCTCTTGAAAATAAGCTTCTTCAATTGATCTTTCAGATGATTCTTTATTCCGTACTTTTTTATTCAATTTCTACATGTATCTTTGGAATAGGTACATCCATCATAACAGTACCAGACCTCAAAATTTTGTTTCATGCAAAAAATGTAATATCAAATTTTCCATTAAGTCAAATAAAGCTGATAGGAAGATTTTTCCCAATTTACATAAATTTAAACAACATCTTCATACAATCTTCTTAGTGCATTGTAGTCTGTTTTCGCCAAAAAAATGTATTGGAAGAAATATGATATATCCATTATCACATCCCAAATAACATAATTCAACAAAAATCTTAATCTAATCAACATAAGTCTTTCCATTATAACATGATAGTTATGAATTTTTATTCCAAAAATATGACTATTTCTGATACATCTGCCCAATTTGGAAGCATAATCATATAAAAGTCTCAAATATGCAATCCACTAAAAAAAATAATCAGTTTTCGTTGGATGGTGTATAAGTTGCTTTTGGATTTATTAATTTCTATGATCTGATATTTTCAAACATTTCAAGTTTTGGTCGCCTACAAATTTGGGTATGATCTAATCATGCATTTACATTATCTTTGGTCATACCTTGTGTATCCAAAATTGTATAAAATAAATTATCAAAAAAATTATTCTCAATATTAATGACATCCAACATGAGATGGACCAAAAAATCAGACCAATATGATAGATCCCAAAAATTTCTCCATTTTATCCAATTGTGTTCTTTCCCAAAGCCATTAATTTTCTGTTGGTTTATTGTTGGTATAAATATTATGGAAGGTAATTAAGAGACAATTCATTTTACCTATATACCAGACATCATTGTTAGAGGTTCATCACT
The DNA here is from genome assembly GCA_963277665.1 of Viscum album. Taxonomy (NCBI): domain Eukaryota; kingdom Viridiplantae; phylum Streptophyta; class Magnoliopsida; order Santalales; family Viscaceae; genus Viscum; species Viscum album. Next base: position 845,852,442 of record OY728121.1, on the reverse strand, counting down.
TTCAATTATACATTTTCTAAAATGATATTTGTTCCTCTGAAAAGGATGATTGGTTGGATGGAATCTATGATGAAAATTGAAAAAACAAGGTCTTTTACATTGAAGAGCATAAACAATGTTGCATCTCATACAGTACAGACATGATTTTGGACCATGTGTACTTTAACCAAATAACATAAAATATTCTAGGAAGTCACTAATTGTCCACATCAATACATATTTCAATTGGAAATTCTATTTCGTATCAACATCATATGTACTAACATCATTACTCAACAATGAATTTAACTCATTAATCAATGGTTTCAAATAAACAACTATATTCTTTTTCAGATGTCCTAAAATTAATAAGGTTAGAAAGATATATGGATCCTTTAACAACATGCAAGGAGGTAAATTTTATGAAGTTATAAAGATAGGTCAACACGAATACTGACAACCGTAAGAACCAAATGGATAAAAATTGTTAGTAGAAAGACCCAATCACACATTTTGGGATTCTAAAGCAAAATATAGATTCACTTTGTCAAAAAATTTCCATAAATCACCATCATCAGGATGATTTAAGATTTTACTAGTTGAAATATTAGTTTTTTTCTGACATTAATGTTGCTATGTTCTAATATATAAATAAATGTTTTAATCTAGGTGTAAGCAGGAAATATCTCAACTGTTTTATAGGAATCAATCCAGTCTTCCCTAGTTGATCCTCTTTATACGTCAATTGTCTACATATGGGACAACTATCCAATGACTCATTTTCACTATAATATAAGATTCAATCATTTGAACATGAATTAATCTTCTGATAACCAAGACCCAGATTACGAACCAACCTCTTAGTCTCATAAAAAATTTTAGGCAACACATTTTCTTTAGGTAACAATGTTTTAACCAAAGATAACATCTGATCAAAACAACTATTTTTTTTAAAAGGTTGGGGCTAAAGCCCCATTTTTATTAATAAAGCAAAGCAAATACCTCTTTTAACTGGGTAGAGGGAGACCCATTACATAGCCCGAAGGCCCAGTGGGCTTATAGCCCATTACATAGCCCGTAGGCCCAAATTTTTGGCCAAATTCCTATTCTATGAATAGTAATCCGGCTGCTACAGTACCCGCACAGTACTGCCACCGCTACAGTGCCCTGCTACCGCTACAGTACCCACCGATCAACAGTACCACCGCTACTACAGTACCCGCTACAGTACTTCTATCATAAAATTGATATGGTTATAACTTAGGAGTTAAATCAATATCATACCAACTTTTAGTTTTTTGAAAAGATAGACCTGCCACATCATGTACTAAATTTTGAAATTGTGATGGATCCAAAACTAAATTATTAGTATCTTCTCTAGAACTGTGTTCACCATGTTGATACCAAAAAAAATAATCTGGTTAAAAACCAAAATTCAATAGATGACCTCCAATGTTGTCAAATGTGTGAAACTTCCTCATAGTACATTTTTTACAAGTACACTTAATTGTCCCTTCTAAAAAAATTATGGTTTTGATGATGAAAATTCTAATAAATCTTCAACACCCTCAATATATATAGGGTTTAAAACAGAACCATTTATATTCCTTTACTGATTTATCCAAGCGCAATCATCTAATAATGACTGTTTTTGACTTGTTCCATATTTCTCTAAAAAATATAAAATAATTAGTTTAATTAATAATTTAATATAAGACAAACACTATCCAAAAAAAGAGAATAAATTTAAATTCACTTTTCTAAAAATTTATAATAATTTTTATTATTTTATAGTTATTTATAGTATTTTTAAAAAAAATCATACTAATCTAAACTAACTTATAATATTTTTTACTAATTACCTCTAATTATTATCAATTACAACTAATTTATACTAATTACTGCTAATTACGAGCAGTATAATTTCCAGAAAATTGGAGAAAATTCTTTTTTCCTGACGGATCATATCCTTGTAGCTTTCTACGACTGAAATCACTATGAAAAATCTACTCTAATGTATGGATATACATTTTCTTATGCATGATAATGGAGAGTAGGGAGGCCTCACCAAGTAGTTCTCTATTCTCGTGCATACTAAAATGGATATCCGTACATCGAAGCATATTTTTTATAGTGATTTCAGTCTGAGAAAGTTGCAAGAAGATGAGTCCTCAGGAAAAAGAGCCTCTTTTTTCCAACTGCTCATCTCCTTGCAACTTTCTATCACTAAAATCAGTCTGAAAAATCTACTCTGACGTATACATATCAATTATTGTGAATATGAAAATGGATATCTGTACATTGTAGTAGATTTTCCATAGAGATTTCAGTGAGAGGAAGTTGCAAGGAGATGATCTTTCGAGAAAAAGGAATGCTGCCAATCCGTTGGAAATTGTGCCATTTTTTTATAAATTATTACGAATTATAACTAATTATTGCTCATTATTGGTAATTATTACTAATTATTACTAATTGTTGCTAATTATTGCTAATTATTTCTAATTATTTCTAATTATTGCTAATTATTTCTAATTATTGCTAATTATTACTAATTATTGCTCTTTATTTCTATTTATTGTTATTTATTGCTAATTATTTCCAATCATTGCTAATTATTGCCAATTATTACCAATTATCGCCAATTATTGCTGATTATTACTAATTATTGCTAATCATTGCTAATCATTGCTAATTATTTCAAATTATTGCTAATTATTGCTAATTATTGCAATTCATTGTTATTTATTACTATTTATCACTAATGTTTACTAATTGTTACTAATTATTATTAATTACGACTATTTATTACCAGTTATACTAATTATTACTAATTATTACTTATTATTACTAATTATTACTAATAATTACTAATTAATCCTAATTATTACTAATTAATCCTATTTATTACTAATTATTCCTAATTATTACTAATTATTCCTAATTATTCCTAATTATTACTAATTAATCCTAATTATTACTAATTAATCCTAATTATTACGAATTAATCCTAATTATTTCATATTATTCCCAATTATTACTAATTATTACTATTTATTATGATTTATTACTACTTATTACTAGTTATTAGTATTTGTTAATAATTATTACTAATTATTACTAATTATTACTAATTATTACTAATTATTACCAATTATTACTAATTATTACTAATTATTACTAATTAATCCTAATTATTACTAATTAATCCTTGTTATTACTAATTAATCCTAATTATTTCTAATTATGACTAATTATTACTAATTATTACTTATTATTCCTAATTATTCCGAATTATTCCAAATTATTTCTAATTATTACTAATTATTACAAATTAATTCTAATTATTACTAATTAATCCTAATTATTACTAATTAATCCTAATTATTACTAATTAATCCTAATTATTACTAATTATTACTAATTATTACTAATTATTTCTAATTATTACTAATTATTACTAATTGTCACCACTACAAATATGGCTTTTATCAGTGCTAAAAATGGCCATTAACAATGCTAGAAAAAGCACTATTAATTCCGGCGAAGATAAAGGGGGGGGGGGGGGGTCCCCTTTATCAGCGCTCCAAAAAGTGCTGATAAAGACCACTTTTATCAGCGCTGATAAAAATAATTTTTTTTTAAAAAAATAAAAAAAAATAAAAAAAATACTGCCAATCTCGGGGGGGGGGGGGGCATTTTACAACGCTTGAGCCCCCCTTTTATTAGCGCTTTCCCGCACCTCCAGTGCCCGCTCGCACCGCCTACACCCTTTATCTGCGCTAGCCCTTTAAATTACCCTTGCACGCGCACCCGTGCCTCCACCCGGATTTGATCTCAAGACCTCCCCCCTGCGCACCTAAAGCCTTTGCCACTACCCTATATTGATTTGTTCTCTTATTCATGATATATCTATTTATTTATATATATATATTTAGTTATATTTATTCATATAGTAATATATATTTATATTAATATATATAGTTATATTAATATATATATATAGTTATATTAATATATATATATATAGTTATATTGATATATACATATAGTTATATTAATATATATATATATATATATAGTTATATTAATATATGTGTCGTTATATTAATATATACTAGTTATATAAATATTCATATATTGGTATTTTAAATAAAATGGATATTAGTTATTATTTAGATAAATCTAATATATTTTATATGTAAATATGTTTAATTATTTATTTAAAAAATTTAATTTTTAGGTGTGAATATATAAAAAATATGTACATATAGTTATATATTTGATTATAAATAGTAGTGCATTATAAAAAAGGATGAAATTTCAAAGTCATAATATCAATATGAATGTAATACATTGAAATAAATTCAGTTCCCACCAAAAAAAGGCAATAATACCCCCTTAAACGAGGCTGAAAATCCACAAAATGTTAAAAAATATGGGTACCCCGAATAAAAACTCAGTTTTGGAGGCCTTTTGGGCCTCTTTTGGCCTCAAAAAACGCTTGACTGCAGTCCCCTCAGTCACAACGACGTAGAGCTCATTGCAAGCTTCGATTTGATATGTGGTAGAGCTCAAACGGACACCCTGATCAAAAGTTATGGCCGTTTGAAGTTCGAGTTGCGTTTTCAACATATTTTGGATCTTTTTTTTAATTTTTTTTAATTTTCAGTCTTCAAATTGTTATTAAATGACTATTACTCCATAATAATTAGAAAATTATTAATTAAAAATATTTTTTTTAATTTTTTTATAAGCCATTTTCACTAAATATCTTATATATTAAGTATAATAAGTGTAAATGTACATTTATACTTATCTAAAATATATTTAAAAATTATATATTATATTTAAATCAATATAACTATATAACTATATTTATATATTAATATATTTTTTAATTTTTTTTGAAGTCGACCCTTTATCAACGCTACTAAACAAGCGCTGATAAAGGGGGTCCCTTTATCAGTGCTAAAAAAAGCGCTGATAAAGGGGGGGCTTTATCAGCGCAAAAAAAAGCGATGATAAAGGGGTACTTCTATCAGCACTTTTTTTAGCGCTGATAAAGGCACCCTTTATCAGCACTTTTTTGAGCGCTGATAAAGGCCCCCCCTTTATCAGCGCTTTTTCTTTAGCGCTGATAAAGGGGTGGCGCTGGCATTGCCCAGTTTTGTGGTAGTGTGTTACGAATTATTGCTAATTATTCCTAATTATTGCTAATTATTGCTAATTATTCCTAATTAATACTAATTTATATTAATTATTACCAAATATTGCTAATTAATCCTATTTATTACTATTTATTACTAATAAATCCTAATTTTTAATAATTAATCTTAATTATTATTAATTGATCTTAATTATTTCTAATTGACCCTAATTATTACAAATTAAAACTAATTATTACAAATTAATCCTAATTGTTAGTAATTAATCATAATTATTACTAATTGTTACAAATTAATCCCAATTATTACTAATTATTACTAATTATTCTTAATTATTCCTAATTATTCTTAATTATTACTTATTATTCCTAATTATTCCTAATTATTCCAAATTATTGCTAAATATAACTAATTAATCCTAATTAATCCTATTTATTATTAATTAATCCTAATTATTACAAATTAATCCTAATTATTACTAACTAATCCTAATTATTACTAATTAATTTAAATTATTACTAATTAAAACTAATTATTGCTGACTAATCATAATTATTAGTAATTAATTTCTATTATTACTAATTAATCCTAATTATTAATAATTAATCCTAATTAATCTGAATTATTACTAATTATTCCTAATTATTACTATTTATTACTATTTGTTACAAATTATTCGTCATTATTACTAATTATTCCTCGTTATTGCTAATTGTTACTATTTATTACTATTTATTCCTAATTATTATTTAATTATTACTAATTACTACTAATTATTCCTAATTAGTACTAATTAATCCTAATTATTTCTAATTATTCCTAATTACTACTAATTAATCATATTTATTACTAATTATTACTAATTATGAAAAATTATTTTTAATTATCACTAATTATTAACAATTATTACTAATCATTACTATTTATTATTATTTATAAATATTCATTTTAATTTACCACTTATTAACGCTAATTTTTACTAATTATCCCTCATTATTACTAATTATGGCTTATTATTAATAATTATTAATAATTATTTTTTAATTAATATTAATGAATTATAATTAATAATAATTAATATAACTATTAATTAATACTAATCACACTTATTTGTAAAAAAATGCAAAATAAAACGATCTAATTCTAATTAAATTTAATTGCAGCTAATTAAAAATAATTATAACTAATATCAACTAAAATGAATTAACTAAAAAATAAAAGAAATAGATAAATACCTTAAAAATGAATCTTTTGAAGGATTTAAGCAGCGAATATTGCTCCGATTTAAAATTTTTAACTTAGAAAGATTTTGAGAGAGAAATTATAAGTAGAGAGGGAGAGAGGAGTAGATAAATGAGTGGGATGATAGGAAAAATGGATGCAGGTATATATATGTTAGATTAGTTGCGACAGATCCCATCGTAAATACCAATCTGCCGACATACTATTTACGAAGGGAGATAAATCCCGTCACAAATACTAAAAAACACCATAGGGTATTTGCGACGGGGTAGAGGGTCCCGTTGAAAATAGTCCCTCCCGACGGACTATTTGCGACGAGACCTTTGCCCATCACAAATACCCATTTTTTCCATAGTGGGTCCACACTAGTAATTTTTGGAAACAAAAATGGTGTACCCACATTTTTCAAATTCAAAAAGCTCCAAAATAGGTAATTATCAATACTATGACATGATAAGGTCGAAATATGTCCATAAAATTGGTGTTTTACATGTGTTGGTTCATTTGTAACCCATATCTTTATAGTTTAACCCCTCGGTAAACCAAATTTTACAATGACTATGGTTAGTAATTTTTACTGTTTTTACTATTCATTATAGTAGAAAATTTAGTTTGCCTTATTAGATAATGTAAATTATTTTGATTCAAAATATGGAATCCATTTTTCCAAATGTGATTCAACGAATTGGAAATTTTTTAATTTAAAATTAAACTCATAGACGCGATGAGAAAGTGATTTTACAAAGATAAAATGTTCAAAAGTTTAAAAAGTTTTTATATAATAATTCAACATGAAAATAATTCTAATGATCTAAATTACAATAATTAATATATAAATGAACTAATTTTACCTTTAAACCCATTTTAATACAAAAAATAACATTATAATTTCTTTAAAAGAGAATGCAGTTTTCAAAAAAAAAAACAGTATGTTTTAGTATTGATCAAAAAAATAATATTTTCTGAAAAATACTTAAATTAACCTTAAACTAATGTTGAAATGATGATTTAAAAAATTAAGTTTTTTTTCCAAATTCATTTTCAATAATTGTTAAAAATTAACTTTATTATTCTTCACAATATAAATAAACAAACACTTTTTTGAGAAAATAGTGTTTTCAAAACATATAATGTGTTTACTAAAAATTATGTAATTTTTATCCTTATGTTTTATTTATAAAGAACCATTATATTTAATATTTAATTTTTTTATTCATATTCATTCCACCATGATTAATGGCCATTTAATAAAGGTAGTGATTAAATAATATTAGTAACTATTTTTCACGGTTCGTTAAAACTTGTGTGTAATGCAAGCTATCAAAGAAATTTAATTTATTTGAAAAAAATATTTCATAAAATCTCTAGGTATTATAAGATTAATATTAATTTAATTATACAAACATGCATGAGGGACGTAAATGGTTTTTAATTTAGAAACATGGATATATAAACAACTGGTTTATAAGTGAACTATATCATCTCCAACTAGGCTCTTCATTACTAGCACCCTTCTTAGACATATCATATATAATACCTTTAATTATAACATGGGGAAAAGAAACATAATAAATGGTGAGATTAGATGCTCAATAAGGGTTAAAAATGAAGATATTAATGATCAATTAATCATTAAATGAATATAAGTTTATGGGAACATGAGCATAAAATTTGGAAACCATACCATCTATAAGATAGATCATAATCACGAGTCCTTAAATAAACTATGGTAGTTCATAATACATGAATCATAAAGGAATCAATGAAAATGATCCAATATATGATAACATTATCATAAGACCAAGATTTGCGGCATACACATAATCATAGACAATTATTTCCATAGTATTCAAGGATTACTTCCCAAACTGTAATAGTGGATTGGGTTCACTCAAAAAACCATCGTTATAGTAAAGGTTCACTCCCAAGACTATCATAGGGGATAAAATCCCTTACTAAGATAGTTTTACTCCCCATTCCAACCAGTTTTATCTCTTAAGATATCAATCATTACCCAATGTATTGGAAATCTATATAATTCCAGGCTCACACATCACATATTGAAAAGCACACATATATAAGCCATAAGATCATAAAACATTCATCATATAATAAATCATGAAATGAAATAGGTTTCATATGATTTTATTAATTGAATAAACCATGGAAAATAAATAGGTTCCATAAACATTTCATCAATTCCTCATAGTATAACTCGTGGAAAAGTAATATATTTCATAAAAATATTGTAATCATAATCATAAACCATCTAGAGAAAGAATAAGGATGGTTCCCTTGGATCATATCCCAAGAAAATAATAATTAATATGAAGGGATATTATCATTTATTAGTGTATATACCATTATAGGATCATTAAGACATTCATGAGGAAAATACCCAGTCCATATTGAAAATAAATTTTTCAAAACTATAAAATTCATAAAATAGTGTGAAAATCTATTTTATTTAAAATATCCTTAGAACCATTTAATGGATTATTTATTTATTGAGTGGTCATTATGGAAGAAAATTCATTTCATTTTTTATTAGTTAAAAAAACATTTCTATCAAACTTTTGAAAAAAAATTGAATCATTCAGAAAATAAAATGATGATTCCTCTTATTTTTTCTGTAAAAAGTCAAACATGGGTAAAAATTACTTTAAATAATTATTTGTGTAACATTTCTCTACCTTCATTCATATAAATCATGACTTTTTTTTATTCCCTTTGGTTTGGGTGTTCATGAGGACTCTTAATTATGGAGATATTTTTTATGGAAAATGGACAAATATCCGATGATGTATAAATTTTTGAATTAATAGAGTCTGGGTATAAATGTGTCGATGATTTTGGAGATTAATCTTTGGTTCAAGGTTGATTTGGGGGATTTTTTAGGGTTTCATGCATAAAAATAAATATGTGATATTATTCAGATAGATTCACATCGTGTATGTAATTAAAAACATGAATTTTTCACATGTAAGAATCTATGAAACTATTTCTTAACATGAATGTCTACAATCCATGAAATGGGACCACGACATGAAACAATTGGGATTGCGAATTTATACACATGGCAATGAATTTTTCTATATATATACCACTCTGGATATTCACATTGTTAATCAAGGATTCACATCACAAATTCCTTAGGTCCAATGAGTGAATATATTCTATAGAATGAAAATTATTTCATTCTTTGTGCATCCTGTTCTCTCAAACCTAGGGCTATTGTAGGTGATTTCTGGGATTTTTCTACCTTTTTAAATGTCATATAATGGTATTTGATCCCCTTAGTGTTTTCTAACATTGGTTTTCTACCTCTCTCCACTACCCCTCTTTGGTAGTTGTATTATCACACATATTTCGATGTAATTGAACTTTATCTTTATTATTTGTGATATAGGATTTTCTTGTTGGCATTTTTTTCCATCATTAATCATTGGAATTTCCTATTATAGGTGTTGATTAAATCATTGATTAAAGGAATGCGGTTCAATATGATTTAGCCCTATAATTTAGACCTTAATTTAATTTATTGATTTTATATGAGTTTTTAAATGATTAAAAAACCCATATTTGAGATGATTTAAGGCTAAATTTGGAAAGGTTTAGGAGATTGTGAAAAACCCCCAATTTTAATGCAATTAAAATTATAGGACTGATTTGAGATTAAAAAGGGATTTATTTAGAAATTCATTATTAGTAAAATAGATTAAATTTAACTATTATTTGAAAATTAATGAATTTATAAAAACCTATGTTTTGGTTTTTAAATGAGAAAGGAATGTTTAAAATAAAATGTGAAGAATTTTATTTTGAATTGATTTTAAATTATTAAATTTCACATGATTTATTGAATGAATCACATGTTTTTAGGGTTATTAGTTGGTAATTAGTAAAATAACTCTAGGATATGACCCCATAGAATTATATTCAAAATGAAAACCCTAACATAAACATATGGTGGCATGATTTTATACTATGGTAGGTTGAGTCCCGATGGTTTTATTTGTGGGACGTGTGCACACATTGAGCCAAGATCACTAATTGAGTAGTGTGAGGATCCTTTTACCAAAAACTAACATACTTAATGGATTATTACATGGTGCTATGATATGTTTGATTAGAGGATTACATTCCATTTAATATTGAACTATGTTATTCTAGTCAACTTCTTTATATAATTTTTTATGTAATATGTTCATTTAACCCTATTTTGATATATCTTCCATAATTTTATTATGAAAGAATGTTTTTTTAATATGTAAATTCTAGGACATTCCATGTATTAATTAGATTCAATGAATAGTTGGTTTAATTTTTATGAAATTGATTATGGAACACTTGGTGATACCCTACTTGGATTTATAGCTCACACACTACCTTTTACCTTGGACATTTATATATTACCTTACCATGGGTCCCTGAAAAGTAAAAGCTCCAATTGAAGGTGCTAGATGTTCATGATCCTTGGTACCTAGAGTGATGAAGGTGACTAGTGGAGATGTTATTCACTTTTTCATGGGATATTTCTAAGAATTTTCCTTGGATAATGTTGTGAATTTTGATTCTTCACTATTTGGTTTTGTTTTACCTTTCAGATTCTAGTATATTTTCCCATTGGAATGTTGAGCATAATGAAATATATATTTTTTCCCACTTTTTGGCATAATTAGTTCCCTCATGATTCATATATGATACCAGGTGCTTGTCACCAATACATGGGGATTAGGGACACCCATCGGGCCATGTTAGATTCGGCTCAGGTATTATGGTACTAGGGTATCTGAGCTGGTTTGTGAAAATGTTGTTAAAAAAGTGCATGTTATGCATATTTCTTTGATGTTGGTATGCAGTTTGGTTTGTTCTGGTAGAAAGGAGGTAGGACTGATTGGACTTAGGAGGTATTTTGGAGTGTTTTCTTGGACATCCCTCATATAAATGATCCTTAAGTCTCCATATATGATTGGAAAATATTACATGAGGAATTTTTTTTATTGGAATCTAGTCTTTTCCCATATTTTTATCTGAGTATGTTGAAATCACAATCCTGATTTCTAGTTCATGAAATTGATATTCAGGTATCTCTTGTTTGACATGTTGTATTGTGTATCATCATTGACATATTCAGTATTGTTTGTTGATGTTGTGTAGCATCATAACTCATAGAATAATTTTGAATAAGACACGAGAGGAAGCCACTAGTGATCCATAATAGGAGAATACTTCAATGGACTAGAATATTATAGAGATAGAGGTGGGTGCTGTCCATTATTTTGGATAGGTTCCTATAACCATTCTCATTTAGACTCTAGTAGTGGAACCTAAAAGGGATGAATCTAGAGATTGTGATCAAGAGTTTATTCATTAGAAACCACTAGATTTTTAATGCTCTTATGATCCATAAGAGGCATAGGATTGGTTGAAAAAGTTATAGTTTCTATTTCAATTCATCAAAACACCTTATTTGATTAAGGTTTAATGTGTAACCTTAATGCTTGAGGGACATAGAAGAGGACGGAGAGATTCTATAGTGATGGTGAAGAATCATGAGGTTCTATAGTGGAATTAACTCAGAGTTATTTTCACTGATCATATATATCTATAATCTATGGTCTTGAAAAAATACCTAGATTTTCTTAACCTCCAGTAGGGTGATAGGACCATGTCACAGTATGAGAACTATTTTACGTAACATGTTCAGACTTCACTTGAGGTTATATCCAATGAGAATATGAGTGTCCAATAGTTTGATATGGATGTATTCCCTGATATTCGATCAAAGTTTTTATTGATGAATCTCACTTCATATGCTGATGTGATGGATAAATCACAAATGGTTGATCTCAACCTTAATGGAATGTTAGGGTTGACTAGTGTTCCATTTTATCCAAGAGGTAGTTTTTTGAGTTCCTTTAAAGGAAAGAGAACTCTTGAAGAGTCTCATAGTGGTTATAGACAGCATGAATCATCCAGAACTCCAGTATTTCACGGAAGAGGCCCTTTCACTTTATTCCAATGTGGAACAGATTGGCATTCGAAAATGGTTTTTGTTAAGCACCAAATATATATAGTTATTGTGTTCTCACAAGACTGCTACAAAAGTTCTTCCATTTTTTTCTACTCCACATAGTTTCATAATATCATTTTCACCACAAAAATATCATGGTGAAATCATATGTTTTGAGATAAATGGTGTCCGAGCCATAGGAATCCAAGACAAATATTCTTCATACAGTGGGAGAGTCTTTAGAGAAAGTTGACATGAGTCAAGCGACTATGAGAGGTACCATCTTAATAGATTCATCTTTGGTTACTACTTTATTCTATATTGGTTCATCTTAGTCATTTATATCAAATCATATTGTGATCCTACTAAATCTTCATTTAGATATTTTTTCTTAAGTGATTGATAAAACTACACCCATAATAATGAAGAGAGAGAAGGGTCTTTAATGTCATGCTTTTGTTTTCTCTTTATTAGAGATTTATATTAGATATGATTTTCTAGTTCACAACTTAAAACCCCTTGAAACCATTTTTTGGATGTATTGTTTGATTTTTCATAAGTCATGGACTGACTATTATCTTTGTTGTGTCTCCATTACTGCGCCCTATACAGTTTTTTTTGTCTTTCTGATAGAATTGTACATGAGGCGAGGTAGATAAGGACTTCCCTATCTAGATTTTGGAAGGGTAATATTGGTGTTTTCTATTGACATGGAGTGAGAATCATTGAGTTTTTATGAACCTCTAGTTTTCATCAAGTTTCTAAATGTGCTTCCTTCTGATTTCCCTAGCTTTCCACCTATAGGAGTGGTGGAATTTTCTATTGATTTTATACCTGGTACTTATCCAATGTCTATTCATTCTTACCATATAGTAAAATAAAATTTTAATGAGTTGATATTTCATTTTGTATGATCTTATAGATAATTGTTTTATATTCCCAAGTGTTTCACCTTGGCCGGTTCCAGTACTCCTTATGAAGAATGGTGATGGAGCACTTCATTTATATGTTGATTATCAAAAAACAATCAAGTTGTGGGAAATAATAAAGAGATTTTACCACTAAAATATGATTTTTCTTGACAAATTTAAAGGGTAAAAGTGGTTCCCAAAGGTTGATATTTAATCTAGTTATCACCAGTTTAGAGTTAATGAAATTTACATTTAGAAAACATCCATCATGAGAAGGTATGACCATTATGAGTATCTTATAATTACATATTGTCTAACCAATTATCATTTATTTTTTAGGGATTTGATGAAAATTAAATTTCATGAGTACCTTGACTCATTTAACATGGTATTTATAGATGAAATCCTAGTTTACTATCAAACTGATGAAGACTATGTGCTTCATTTGATTACAATTCTATAAATCATTAGAAGTCATTTACATTACACAAATTTTTCAAAATGTAATTTATGGATTTTAGAAGTGATTTTCTTGGGACACGTGGTATCAAAATATGGTATTTTAGTTAATACTAAGAAGGTAGAATCTGATATGACTTGGGAGAAACTGAGTAATGTTTTCAAGATTTTGATATTCTTGGGTTTTATAGGATATTACTGGTGATTTTTTAGATATTTCTTGAATATGGATTCTCTAATGATCACTCTCACTTGGAAAGGAGTTAAGTTTATTTGAGATTTAAAATTTAAAAGTTATTTTTTTTGATATTAAACATATTTTCACTTATTTACTGGGTTTTAACTATTCTAGAGGCTAGAAAGGGCTATGTGGTCTTATATGATACATCTATTTTGGATTTTGGTTATGTCCTTATGAAGGGTGATCATATGGTAGCCAATTTTTCTAGACATCTTAGGCCACATGAGAAGAATTATCTAACCCATGATCTAAATCTCGCAGCTATGATGCATTATCTTATGAGTTGGTGGAATTAATTTTTTTTTGAAAAATTTAATAACTTTTTTACCATAAAATATTATGTTATATATTCTCTCTAAAAATATTTAATCTCTGATAGAGGCTCTAGATAAATTACATGTAGTAAATTTATTTCAACATTTCATACATCCCTATAAAGGTTAATGTCATTTATTATTCATTTAGTGGGAATAATCCAACCCATAATGGTGCAGAATTATCTAAAGAGTGAAATATTATGATTCTTTATGCTCTATTTCATTTGGGTGCCCATAAGAATGAGTCTAAGGTTGTTTTTTGATGATTGTGTAGTTGACATCCTCTTTTCTTGAGGTAATCCTTTTAGATTAGTAGCTAGATGATGTATTATATGGAATTACAGACTCTCTTTATAATGGGTAGACCATTTTTGAATGGTTTTTCTCTTTAGAGGGTATCCTATGTTTCCTGAACAAATATGTTGTGCCTTTGACTATGATAAAGGATCTGATATGGGATTTCAACAGTTCTTAGTGATAGGTGAACTATAAGAATCCAGATATTCTTTTCAGGTATGGATCTTTTGGTGTTTTTTAGAAAAAGAGGTTTTTATGGAAATTTTTGGAGTACATTCCCTGTACTAAGGAGTACACGCCATGTATTAGGTGGCCATAGATAGTCATGTACTAGACATGTAATGGATGAGTACATGTCCAAGTACATGGCCGTGTGAGGTGACCTGGAGACTGCCTAAAGTAGAGCCCAGTGATGGCCTATACATGCCGTGTATCCTTAGTAAACATGCCATGTATTTTTATTTTTATTTGTTATATCGTATCGGGGTCGCGTCTAATTGGAAGAACCGATTTCTTCTAGATTCGTCTCATCCAGGAGCAACTTATATAGACGATTCTTCCTAGAGCCATTGATCGGTCATTCGTTCTCTGAATCAATCTCTGTCAGTTGCATTGGAATCACATTGGTGAGTTATTACTTCTTCTAGAGTCTCATATCTTGATTCCTCATCTTTCATGAGATATCCTTGGTTGAATGTTTTAATTTTTTTTGTAGAAATGCAATGTTCTAGGTCGATTTAGAGGCTGAGGTTCAAATATATCAAACGTACAACATCGAGGTACGTAGTTTGTGCCTTTTTGTAGACTGTATTGGAATTATATGTGCAAAAGTGCCCAATAACCTAGTTTAGGGTATTGCATGTTTAGGGAATTTAACCCTGTTAATACTTGATATTCCTTCTTTTCTTGAGTATGGGGTTTTTTATTGTAAATAGGATTGTTTACCTTATTATGGATGTGTTTTCCCATGTTTGATCTGATATTGGCCGTTGGGTCTAGAATTTCCTGTTAGGCTGCTCTGTTTTCCATGCCTAGTGCTATTAGGATGGATTAATATTATCTGAAATGGTCATGTTACTATTTTTAGAAATTTAACCATGTAGTATTTGTGATTTACTTTGGATGTTGAATATTATTTGTGCATGATTGCTTTACACAGGGCTGTGGGAACCCTGTGTAGTGAGACCATAGGGGGAATTGACATTGAGGACTTACCCAGAGTGTCTGTTGTACCTTTCACGCTACGAGACCATAAGGGGGATTGGAATTGAATGCTCCCTCAGAGTGTCTATAGTTACGTTATGAGACCATAGGGGTAATTGATGTTTATTTCTTCCTTAGAGAGTCTATAGTTTATCGTTAAAATACTATAGGGGGAATTGACAGTGAGTGCTTTCTCAGAGAGTCTCTGTTTGCATAATACTAAAGGGGTTATACTGTGTGAGCTATCCCAGGGGGTCGTTATATTTTTATTGTTAAATGATAAGTTTAACTAGAGGGGTTAGGATGTGATAACTTTCCCAGAGGGTTACTTGTCAATGATTGGTTGAATAATTAATAAATTTAAATGAATGTAGTTGAAACTGTAGGATTGTTTACTTTTTATTACCTCCTTGTTTATTACTTCATTTTTCATATTTCCTACTACATATATATTCACTGATAGTTAGGAACAGATCTTTGGGTGGTTGCCTACTAGGATTCATCTCAGACCATGTTTGGGTCATTCTTTTGGGCCCAAACAGATTATATTTTTGCAGGTATAGATAAGGGAAAGCTCCCATCTACTTCAGCTACTTGACTGCTATGGAGCTGGAGAACCTGAGACCAAGCTAAGGGTTGTGATTCTGTTGGATTTTTTTTACGTGTTTTCTTTTGTACTTTGTCTTAGTACTATATTCTAGCATTGTGAATTGTTTGGATACTTTCCTAGATACTTGTGACATGCATCATTATATATATATATATATATATATATGTTGTAGTTGTTAATTTATTTTTAGTCTTATACTATTTATTTATTGTATGGTATTACTACTTCCACTAATTTTATCTATTTGTTTCTGATGTGTTACTTTGATAATGAGGGAAAGTTTCCCTACTATCACACCTAGGGCCCTCACTGCTAGTCGGCAGCCACTGGCATTCAGGGAAATGTGCTTGAGGCCATGTGACCAACCGGGTATGTGGCAGCTCTGGGCAGCACCCAGAACTGGGACATTACAAATTGGTATCAGAGACATTTTTTTCTTCTTGAATTACTTTTTGGAGCCTATAGCCAGGGATAAGAAGGAATATATAGTTGGTAATAAGTTATACCCAGGAGTAGATAACCTGTGTACATGGAAAATCTAATTTACCTCAATTATTCTAATTTTTCTGGTTTTCCAATTTTAATGTTGATTTGATTTCACCACTGGGTGATTCACATGTTTTTTGTTATTATTGTTGATTTTTATTGAGGTTCTATTTCTATTACACCCTTATGAGATGAGGGTATGCCATCTCATGCATCATATAGGAACTTTCTAGAGATCACATGTCATGCATTCTTTTCACGTCATTTAGGGTGCATTACCGATTACATGTTGTGATAGATGTTGTGCTAGATATGCATGCTGTTGTGATAAACGCCTTGATAGAATACCTACTATTTGATAGGGTATTTATAATATATAATGTTTCTTTTGGATAAACGCAAAACTTTGGTCCCTGAGGTGTTATGGTCCCTCATGGATCAGAATTTTGTGGATCATGTGATTTCTTGCACCGTTATTCCTTGTGATTTACATGTATAAGATTCCAAGATTTGATTTTCAGGGAGTATGGGCCCCCAAGAATCAGAATATGACACTTTAAACATCTGTTTCATTGATTTATGGGCTTCTGAGGTAGTTTCTGAGGCTTAATGTCTGAAAAACCCAGAATAAATGGTGTGTAATGATGAATACATGCCATGTATCCTTATGTTTGGGAAGGAATTATTTTTCTTAAGTACACGTTGTGTACTGTATGTACACTCCATGTATTCCTTAACCGTGTGACTGACTGTGTGGGCATACACACGGGGTTGGGAAATGTTTGGTGACACACGCCGTGTACTTGGAGTACACGCTATGTTCTAAGAGCCGTGTACTTGGCCATGTGACCAACGACACAGGTGGATGAAACTCGGGTTGTAAACATCGTGTTCTCTTCTTACACACCATGTAGAGTTGACCATGTCACCGACCGTGTGACTAACGACACAGATGGTTATGACTTAAGGGATAAACTTCATGTCCATGGTGTACACACTATATAGAGTTACCCAAGTAGGAGCCATGTATATAGTCGTGTAGAGGAACCCAGGTAGGGGGAAAATGATTCAAGTATATGCTGTGTCTCAAGGATAAGACATCGTGTGTATGGGTATTACACAACCAGTTTTGGCAGAAGAACATGCCCATTTGAAATCTTAAGGGAACACGCCATGTAGGGGTCACACACGCCATGTATCCATGTTTTGAAAAACCTTAATGCTTTCTTTCTCTTGTTCCCCTATTGCACTTCTAAATTTCCATCCATGATAATCTTAATCTAAGGTGTATGCTTGACCTTGCAGAGTCTTGACACTGAGACTTCCTTCGGTTGTATGCCAGATATAGGGAAATGATCAGACATTGGACACGGTAGATCAGGGGCTACCAGTGAACCCCCCGTTGTGCCTTTATTGGCACCATCCACCATTCCTGATACAGATGTAAATTCACAGTTCTGAGAAGGATTCATGAGGTTTATGTAGAATATCTAGGGAGTACCACATCCTTCTCCGTCTATGGCAGAGTTGATACTAGTCTTTCAGTAGTAGCATCCTCCCACCTTCTCAGGGGATGAAGGAACTTAGGCTTTAGAGTCATGGTTAGAAGCCATGCTGTATATCTTTGACTATCTCGAGACACCTCCGGAGAGGAGGGTGGAGCTTGCTATGTACATGCTTCGGGATTCCTCCAAGAGATGGAAGGATGTGATATCACAGGTGGGATGCCATCAAGTTATCTCTTGGGATGAGTTCCAACGTACCTTCAATGAATACTTCTACCTAGAGACTTTGAGGGCTGATCGAGCCTGAGAGTTCATGAGTTTGGATCAGGGTACTCTCTCGTTCATGGAGTATTCTTCTCACTTCACAGAGCTACAATGATTCACACCCATTCTAGGAGGCGATGAGTTATTCCTAGAAAGGAAGTTTGAGGATGGTATCAGGCGAGATATCTGATCTCTGGTGAACATCTCTATGTTGATGACCATATCTTCCATAGTCAACTAGGTGCTAATCACAGAGCATAAATTGAGGGATTATAGAGCTATGGGCCAGGTCGGTTCAACATCCGGAGTTGGTACTTCTCCATCTAATAGTAAAAAGCACCATAGGGAGTCTACATGTGGGGATCTGAGTAGGTGAGATACACCTTTAGGTAGCCAGGTGGTATGCTACTAATGTGGTAAGGGTAGGTATACAAGGCCACATTTCCCGAGAGACCCAGTTGAGTACCGATCTTGTGGTAAGATGGTCCATCTTCAGCATTTTTATTAGTTTTTATCACCAAAAACTGGTGACATAGGTTCTTCTATGAATCCTCATTCAGTAGAAGGACCATTAGTTTCTCATCAGTTTGAGAACTGTAGTTTTTCCATCCATTCAGGCTGAGGTGATGGTTGTGGCTGTGGTAGCCAGTCACCAGGCTTTCAATGACAATAGGGTGGATCAACTCAGGGTGTTCAGGCAGGGTTGTAGGGCCACAGTATAGATCCGACATTTCAGTGGATCAGACCCAATAGAAGTAGGATCCTAGACCCTCTAAAATTAGAGGTATAATTCTAGTTTCCTCAGTTTTAGATTTTTCTCTTTTTGATATAGGGGATTCCCATAGTTTCATATCTTTTTCTATTGTGGAGAGACTTGGGCTCTGTATCTCTACTTTCGCTGATATCATGATGCTGGACACTCCATTGGGGACTAGAACAACTAGTGTACATCAGTGCAAGGAGTTCCCTCTTGAGTTTGGTGGGTTTAACTTCTTATGGGACCTTTATGTCTTAGAGATGACGGTCTATGAAGTCATTCTTGGAATGAATTGGTTAGTTATCTTTTAGTATGTTGTCGATTTCTATCGTCGTAGGGTGAATTTCACATCACCAGAGGGCTGTTTGTTTCTACATAAGGGTGAATGGGATGTCCAAGCGAGCAGAGCAGGACCTGAGCATCATGGGTTGGGAGGAGTTACAGCCCAGATTGCTAGTCTGTATATGGATGACTAGGGGAATTCAAAGATGGAATTTACTTAAATGGTGGATCATTTCATAGATTTATTTCTAGAGTAATTTTCAGGTTTTCCTCTGGAAAAAGA
Organism: Viscum album; assembly: GCA_963277665.1. NCBI lineage: Eukaryota > Viridiplantae > Streptophyta > Magnoliopsida > Santalales > Viscaceae > Viscum > Viscum album. Next base: position 845,832,425 of record OY728121.1, on the reverse strand, counting down.
GGTAGAATAGATTGTTCCAGGAGCGACACTGGTGTCCATTCATCCTTATAGGATGGATACACAAAAGTTACAGGAGCTTAAGAAGTAGTTAGAGGAGTTTTAGGAAAATGGTTTCATCTAACCCAGTACTTCTCCTTGGTGTTCGCCTATCCTGTTTGTGAAGAAGGCGAATGGTACCCTCAAAATTTGTGTGGATTATCAGAAGATGAACCAGTTGACAGTCAAGAACCAATATCCCTAGCCGAGGATTAATGATCTCTTTGATCTGATTTGAGGATCCTAGGTATTTTTTGGAACCACGACTGTTCTATACAGGAATTGGAGTTTGGTTTGTGTTTGTTGTCAATCCTCAGTGGAAGTTCCGAATGTTTGATGGCAAAGTGATCATATAGTTCAAGAAGACAATAGTATTGAAGGTGGCACTGTTTCCTAGTGTTTGCCAAATTTTTGGGCCTCAAAATCGGAAAATGAAGACATGGATTTTCTGCAAAAGGAGGTGTGCACAAAGAGGAAGTGGTGTGCGGAAAATAAGGGCTGTGCGCGAAATACTTGAGCTGGGCGCAAAAAACAGCGTGGTGCGCGAAATAGCGGAGCGAAGTTTTTCACGTAAATAGTGTTTCGGAATCAAAACTTTGAAAAATGGAAAAGGCATGGGCTGCGCGAAATATCTGGAGAGGTGCGCAGAAAACGATACTTGTGCAAAAAATTACGTGCCAGATGAGAGGTTTTCCACGCCTAAGGGGATTTTGCGCGTGGGGGTCTTAGATGATTATAAATATGAGGTGACCCCCTTCATTCCATATAGTTGAAGACTTAGAGAAGATCCGAGGTCTGATGCGTGAAAAAGGATAGCGTAAATGGGCTTGCGCGAAATTCTCTGAATTTCACGGAAAATTTCAGGATGCGTGAAAATGAAGAGTTGCGTGTAAAAATTGGGTTCGCACATAAAAGATTCAGTTGTGCGAAAAAGGGGGGTTTCTGCGCGAAATATTCTTCCACGCGAGAAGTAAAGTTTGCACGTAGTAGGGAGGTTTTTACGTGCAAAGGTTTGGTGTTGCGTGCAATTGTCAGTGAAGTTTTTATGCATGTTATGGTTATCCGGTTCAGTGGTTCTATGCATTCTAGTGCATCTATTTTGGACTTCGATGCAAGAAGAGTCTTGTGCTGAGCAGAGGCAAAGAATTCAATGCAAATCTATTGAAGAGACCTTCACGTCTATAAACTGAGTGGGACTTCACCAAGGGCAGTGAGCCAGGGGGAGTCAATGGGAGTGACCCGAGGGAAGAAGTGAGCTATCACTGGACCTTTGTAAAGGTAGTGAGACTAGGACATAGTGATTGTTTCCGAACCATTGTAATCCACAAACTGGTGAAGATTAGTGGAATTTGGTATGACCGAAAACCTGTCAGCGTATGCTCCTTGGACGTAGCCCTTAGGGGTGAACCAAGTAAAAAGTGCTGTGTCTTCTCTCTGGATGTGAATGTATTCTTTTTAATCTTATCCATCATATAGGTTTTACAAGTTCCTACCAACGTGGGAACAAGATCCTATACTTTAAAAGAAAAAGTTGTCACCCTGATTCACCCCTCCCCTCTCAGGGTGTCCCGGGGTCCTACAAGTGGTATCAGAGGGACGTTGCTGGTGTTAAATCTATCCTCTATCGTCATGGAGAATGCAGTCAATGTCAGGGGAGTCCCTCTCTTCGATGGAAGTAATTTACAGATTTGGAAGAATATAATGAGATCTCATCTAAGATCCCTTGGAATGGAAGTCCTTTTTTCCACTGTACAAGGTATACATGTTACTGATCCAACAGATATGGATATCACAGATTCCGATAGGAAAATCCTTGATGCTGATGCTAAAGTGCAGAATGCTCTCACTACAGCTCTTTCAGATAAGATCTATCTAAAGGTGATGAGTTGCACCTCAGCAAATTCTATGTGGGATAAACTTGAAAACATCTATGAAAGAGACAACAAAGTAAAGGAGGCGAAGCTTCAAGTATTACACAACAGGTTTGAAGATTTAAAGATGTATCCTAATGAGAATGCATATTCATTATTCAATCGAATTACAGAAGTAGTAGGAGCAATTAGAGGTCTTGGAGAAGAAATCAAAGACATTGATATCATTAAGAAGATACTAAGAAGACTTCCTCCTATGTACAATGAAAAGGTGTCAGCCCTTGATGAAAGAGATCTATCCAAACTGTCTCTGGATGATCTTTTAAGTAGTCTAGTAGCATATGAGATGAGAGTCAAACCCGAAGATTCCACAACTCATGTAAGCAAGGAAATGGCATTCAAAGCCATGGACAAACTGAAAATTTTAGAAGATAGTGGTAGTGAAGATGAAGAGGAAAAGGAAATTCTTTCTCTCATCGCCAAGAAGCTGAAAAATGGAAAAGGTAAATTTAAAGGAAAGCTACCTCTGGCATGTTTTCGTTGTGGAAGAGTCAGGCACAATGCCTCTCAGTGCCAAAGAAAGTCTGATGATGATGAAAGCGAAGCAGAAGAAATCGAGAAGCCACAGAGAAGGTTTTTCAAAAAGGGAGACTTCAATTCTAGAAAGAAAATACAAAGGAAAAGTTTTGTCTGTGAAGAGAAATATGATGATACTGAATTGTGTGAAGAAGAAGAACCAGAATTCAAAGTAGGAAACCATGCTTCCTTGATGACTACCAATGAAAAGTCAGAACCCTTGATCAATAAAGATAGAGATAATCAGATTATTTCTAATGGTGATTCAAAGACTCAAATTAAGTATGCATTTTCCAAGCTTTAGAATAAATGTAAGAGATGTAATAAGTGGAAGAAAATGGTGGAAGAATCATCAGAATATGTTGATGAGCTTGAAGCAGAGATTGAACGACTAGAAGAACTAGTGAGAGTTCAGTCTTCAATCCTTGAAAGCACAGATGATGTAGTGGAACTAAAGCTTAAAATTGAAGAATAAGAAAAGGTCATAAATGAACTTTCATCCATACTATAAGAGAAGTCCAAGACTGTTGAGGGACTTGAGGAAGAAGTTGTTACTATTAGAAGTAAAATTGAATGTCAATCAACGAAAAATTAGGTAAAGAAGAAAATTAATTTCGGAAGATTCTCAGATGAAGAATTACTTGCAAGAGCCAAGTGTGGTTTAAATGGGGTTGGAAAATTCTTAAGTTTTCAAAGAACCACTTACATGGGGAAGAGTGGAATTGGCTGTGAAGCTGAGACATCAACTGCTGGAAGTAAAGAGAGCCAAAATAACAATAAGATGAAAGTTAGACATGCTAAACCATTACCTGAAATGCTGAAAAAGAAACCCTCAACCCAAACTAAAAGAAGAACTGAAAATTATCCTCAAACATTCAGAAATGACAGACAGTTAAAATATTCTCCCAAGGAAGAAGTAATGAGGAGAAATTCAAGTGAAAAGACATTTCCTCTCATGAAGTGTCATTTTTTTGGTTATCTGGGCCATACCTTGTCATACTGCGAAGAGGTAAGGAGCTACATGAATGAGGAAGATCTGGGAAGTCAACAAAGGAGACCGATTTCATATCCCCCATCTTATAGAATAAATAACTTCTATGGTTACTGTTTTAATTATTCTAACTTTGGCCATAAAGCTATGTATTACAAGCAGTAGTATGACATGAGAAATTCATACAACACTCAAAGATGTTCCAGTTTTCATCCTCCTGATGATGTTGTTCTCACAAACAGTTTTTCACCTCTGGAAGAAGATTATGGGTATGATGAATCAGATTATGTGGAATAAAGTATTAAAAGGGCATCAGTATCCTATGATCAATCCAATATCTCATGGAAAGAGAAGAAGAAGATCGAGAAATCCAATCTTGCAGAAGTATCCCTCGAAGCTACAAAGAGCAGCAACACCTGGATCCTTGATAGTGGATGCTCTTCCCATATGATGGGAAATTATGTCATTTTGAAGAACATTAAAATGAAGGTTGATGGAACAGTACGGTTTGGTAATGATGGTGCTTTGAAGATTAAAGGTAGTGGGAATACTGCTCTCACCAACGGGGAGCTGAAGAAGACTGAAGTTCTTTATGTGGACAGTCTACGACACAATCTCCTTAGTGTAAGTCAACTCTGTGACTCAGGGCTCATAGTAACCTTCAATCAAAAAGGATGCACTATAAAAGGAAAAACAGGGGATTCTCTTATGAAAGGCTATAGAATAGATGGAAACTTATATCAGGTTGACATCAAAGTGAACTCTTGCTATTTGTCTGTTGAAGAAGAAAACAATTTGTGGCATCTAAGGCTAAGGCACATTAACCAACAAGACATGGAAAAGATATCTAAGTTGAAGATAGTCATGGATATTCCCATTCTAAAACGTGAACGGGAAAAGTCTTGTGATGCTTGTATTCTTGGGAAGCTGGTCTGTAATTCATATCGTCCAAAGAAGAAAAGGGCATCACATCTTCTTGATCTCACTCATACTGACGTATGTGGCACAATAAATGTTGCTAGAACCTATGGAGAGAGGTACTTCATCCTTTTCATTGATGATTATAGCAGAATGGCTTGTGTAATGGTGATCCACAGGAAGCGACAAGTACTTGATTGCATGAAAACTTATCACCAGATTGCCAATAATGATACTGGACGGTCAATAAAAGTCCTACAATTTGACAATGGAGGGGAATAAACATCTATCAAGTTTGAAAATTACCTAGAAAAACATGGAATACAACATGAGGTAGCTAATCTGAGAACTCCACAACAAAATGGAGTTGTTGAGCGTCGAAATCGACAGGTCAACAATATGGCCAGGACTATGTTGATTGAGAGTGGTATCTCTCGCCATTACTGGAAGGAGGCTGTTGAAGCAGCAGTGCACATTCAGAATCGAATAGGGCTCTGTATGGGAGAAACGAAGACACCATACGAATTGTGGCATGAAAGGAATCCTTCTTTGAAATAATTTCGTGTTTTCGGAAGAAAATGTTTCATTCGGAATAAAGAAGGAAACCAAGGAAAGTTTGGTGACAATGCTGATGAAGGAATTTTTCTTGGGTATCCAATGAACAACAAAGCTTACAAGTGTTTCAATAAATGCTTGAGGAGGATTTTGGAAAGCAAAGATGTTAAAATCATTGAAGGAAAACACCCAAATGCTTCAAATAGTACCTATGCTGATGAGATAGAAGATGAGAATGAATATGAACATGGAATAAATACAAATACAGAAATAGTGGAAGGTGTACAAAACCCTCAGGGGTCACATCATGATGTTGACTTAGACGAAGAATCTGAAGAGGAAATCTTGGATGGTGAGAATACGACTGAACCTCACAGGAGAAATCGAAGAGCAGAGATTGACCCATCTAACATAATTAGAGGCAGGAATGCACCCACACAGATAAGGAGGATGATGAATAACACACCTTCTGCATTTCTTTCAGTTGTTGATCCATCCTCATTTGAAGAAGCTGCAAAGGATGAATCCTGGGTGAAAGCCATGAATGAAGAGTTAGATCAGATTGACAAGAATATGACATGGGTTCTTGTCCAGAGACCCAAATTTCACAATGTTATTGGAACAAAATGGACATTCAAGAACAAGTTTTATGATCATAGAAGTGTTATCAGAAACAAGGCTCGACTAGTATGTAAAGGGTATTCTCAGATTGAAGGTGTTGATGTTGAAGAAACCTTTGCTCCAGTGTCTAGACTGGAGTCAATCAGGCTGTTCCTTTCCATGGCTCTCCAGAGAGGATATAAAGTATATCAAATGGATGTAAAGACAACATTTTTAAATGGTGTACTCGAAGAAGAAGTCTATGTTGAACAACCAATGTCTTTTCTTCTCGGTGCTGATGAATCAAAGGTCTGCAAGATAAAGAAAGAACTTTATGGCTTGAAACAGGCACCACAGGCGTGGTACTCCAGACTATATTCATATCTCAAGAAGCTGGAATTCAAAAGAGGAGGAGTAGATCACAATCTCTCTGTGAATAATTTTCCGAAAGATCAGTTCATGGTTCTCGTTTACGTCGATGACATTATATTTTGTGGCAGCAGGTAGAAATTAGTGGATGAATTTTCCAATCATATGAAATCAGAATTTGAAATGTCAATGATTGGGGAGCTCACATATTTCTTGGGACTGCAGGTGACTCAAAGGAAAGACTACACTTTTATCTCTCAGGAAAAGTATGCAAGAGAGCAGCTGAAGAAGTTTAATATGCAAGACTCCAAACCAATGTCAACTCCGATTGCAGTTGGAACCAAACTTGGAAAGCATGAGAATGAGAAATCTGTAGATCCCACCATGTACAGGAGGATCATTGGGAGCCTACTGTACCTGAAAGCGACACGACCAGATATTGTCTTTGCCACATGTCTTGCAGCCCACTTTCAGAGTAATCTGAAGGAGGAACATTTGGCAGAAGTAAAAAGAATTATGAGGTACATTAAAGGTACTCAAAATTATGGCTTATACTTTGCTGCAGGAAGGGACTGTGAATTATCAACATTTTCAGATGCTGACTGGGCTGGCGATGTTGTGGATAGAAAGTCCACTAGTGGCAGATCATTCTTTATTGGTAATAACTGTGTCGGCTGGTTGAGCAAGAAACAAGAAAGTACTTCTCTTAGTACTGCTGAAGCTGAGTATATATCCGCCAAAAAGGCATGCACTCAACTGCTATGGATGAAACAACAATTAATAGATATTGGGGATGAGGTAAAGCAACTAATGGTAATTTACTGTGATAACAAGAGTGCAATTGATCTTACGAAGAATCCTGTTCAGCATTCTCGTACAAAACATATTGAAATCAGGTATCACTTTATCAAAGAAAAAGTTGATCAAGGGATGATTAGAATGGATCATGTGGGAACTAATGAGCAAGTAGCTGATATCCTGAAGAAACCACTGTCAGCAGCTGTGTTTGAAAGGCATCGATTGAACCTCCGTGTTCAACCACCTCCTACTGTATAAGGAGGTTCCGAAATTCCCCTCTCCCCAATTATGGTAACTGTTTCTATCTATTTATGGATGTGATGCATGTTTATGGGGGAGCTACTATCCAGGGGGAGTATGGTTTGAGCTGAACATTGAATAAATTACCAGCCTTTGGGTTTATTGTCAATGGGGGAGAAAGGAATAAATTCAGGCATGTTCAGTCATGTAACGAATTCAATGTCAGTGATAGGCATGTTCAGTCATGTAACGAATTCAGTGTCAGTGATAGGCATGTTCAGTCATGTAACGAATTCAGTGTCAGTGATAGGATGAGATGGATGAGAAGGAATTCATTGGACATATAATACTTATGTGACACTGTAAGAAACTTTCTTGGGCGTCATTGAGAATTCCAAAACACGAGAACCCAATTCAATCTTCCTCTATTGTTTTCTACACCGAGCATTACTCACGTATACTTAGAGTGTTGGCTGAGTTGATCCTTGCATTTTTGGATTGCATGGGGATGGTGATCTTATTGAATTTATTTGGTGATTGCCAAAAAACCCAAAGGGGGATATTGTTGGAACCATGGATGTTCTATACAGGAATTGGAGTTTGGTTTGTTTTTGTTGTCAATCCTCAGTGGAAGTTCTGAATGTGTGCCAGCAAAGTGATCATACAGTTCAAGCAGAAAACAGTATTGAAGGTGGCGTTGTTTCCTAGTGTTTGCCAAATTTTTGGGCCTGAAAATCGGAAAATGAAGACATGGATTGTCTGCAAAATGAGCTGTGCAGAAAGAGGAAGTAGTGCGTGGAAAATAACGGCTGTGCATGAAATACTTGAGCTGGGCGCGAAAAACAGCGTGGTGCGCGAAATAGCAGAGTGAAGTTTTTCGTGCAAATAGTGTTTCAGAATCAAAACGTCAAACAATGGCAAAGGCATGGGTTGCGTGAAATATCTGGAGAGGTGCGTGGAAAAAGATACCTGCGCGAAAAATTACGCTCCAGATGAGAGGTTTTCCACGCCGAAGGGGATTTTTCACGCGGGGGTCTCAGACGCCTATAAATATGAGGTGACCCCCTTAATTCCATATAATTGAAGACTTAGAGAAGATCCGAGGTCTGATGCATGAAAAAGGATCGCATAAATGGGCTTGCACGAAATTCTCTGAATTGCACGGAAAATTTCGGGATGCGTGAAAATGAAGAGTTGTGTGTAAAAATTGGGTTCGCACATAAAAGATTCAGTTGTGTGAAAAAGGGGGGTTTCTGCGCGAAATATTCTTCCACGCAAAAAGTAAAGTTTGCACGTAGTAGGGAGGTTTTTACGTGCAAAGGTTTGGTGTTGCGTGCAATTGTCAGTGAAGTTTGTATGCACGTTCTGGTTATCCGGTTCAGTGGTTCTATGCATTCTAGTGCATCTATTTCGGACTTCGATGCAAGAAGAGTCTTGTGCTGAGAAGAGGCAAAGACTTCAATGCAAATCTATTGAAGAGACCTTCATGTCTATAAACTGAGTGAGACTTCACCAAGGGCAGTGAGCCAGAGGGAGTCAACGGGAGTGACCCGAGGGAAGCAGTGAGCTATCCCTGAACCTTTGTAAAGGTAGTGAGCATGGGACATAGTGATTGTTCCCAAACCATTATAATCCAAAAACTAGTGAAGATTAGTGGAATTTGGTACGACCGAAAACCTGTCGGCATATGATCCTTGGACGTAGCCCTTAGGGGCAAACCAAGTAAAAATTGCTGTGTCTTCTCTCTGGATGTGAATGTCTGCTTTTTAATCTTTCCATCATACAGGTTTTACAAGTTCCTACCAATGTGGGAACAATATTCTATACTTTAAAAGAAAAAGTTGTCATCCTGATTCACCCCTCCCCTCTCAGGGTGTCCCGGGGTCCTACAGTATTCTCGAAGTTTGACATGGGGTCCGATTATCATTAGTTGCACGTTATACCATCAGATATACCTCTTACATCCTTTCAGATTAGGTATGGTCTATAAGAGTATGTGGTTATGTCGTCCGGTCTCCCGAAAACATTGAAAGTTTTTTTGGAACTGATGAATTGAGTGTTCCATCCATACTTGGATTCTTTTATGGTGGTTTTAATGGACGATATCTTGGTGTACTATCACACTTGACATGACCATGATACCCATATTGAGATCGTTTTGAGTACACTGAGAGAGCATTAGTTATATGCTAAGCTCTCAAAATGCCACTTTTGGATGGACTAGATTCACTTCTTGGGTCATGTAATCTCAAAGACAAGAGTATCAGTATAACCATAGAAAGTGAGACTAGTAGTGTTTTGGGAGAATCCAAAGAACGTCTTTGCGGTACATAGTTTTCTAGGGTTGGATGGTTACTACAAATGTTTTATATATAACTTTTTACACTTATCAGCGCCACTGACGGGCCTAACTAAGAAGGGTGTGAAGTACTTATGGAAAAATTTCTATGATTCATCCTTCTAGGAGTTGAAATAGAGGTTGAATTCAGCGCTGATACTATATTTTCTAGACCCAATCTAGAGCTATACTATTTACTATGATGCTTTAAGTATCGGGCCAAGAGAAGTGCTTATGTAGGGGGAAGGAGTTATTATGTACGGGTCTCGACAGTTGAGGCCACATGAGAGGAATTACCCAACACACAATATTGAGTTGGCTGCAGTTGTTCATTCTTTATGCTGTTGGAGACATTATCTTTTGGGAGAGCATTTTGTGGTTTTCACCGACCACAAAAGTCTCAAGTATATATTCAATAAATGTGATTTAAATTTGATACAACGAAGATGGGTTGAATACCTTAAGTACTTTGATTTTGAGCTTGCCTATATGCCTGGGAAAGGCAATGTAGTGGATGATTTGTTGAGAAGGAGGACTCAGATACAGGAAGTTTAGGAGGCCATCAGTGGGTGGAATCTTATGGCCCTATTCTCTGAGATGCATTTGTCGGTGCATGATAGATAGGGGCAGACGTTCCTTTATTCTGTAGCTGTTACCTCTACTTTTCTAGATCGAGTGTGAATGAGGCAGCTATTAGATTCTAAAGGCCTAGTCCTACGGGAGAGTGTGTCAGGGTATGAACCTATTACTGGATGGAGTGAAGGTGAGGATGAGATCTTGCATTATCATGGGTGTGTATGGGTGTTAGTAGACATACGCAAGGATCTAATGTGGGGTTTTCATTCTTTAGTTTTGACAGTTCATCCTGGTGTCACCAAGATGTATCGAGGTCTACACTGTCAGTATTGGTGTCCAGGTATGAAGAGAGATGTTGCAAGTTTTATTATGAGATGTTCCACCTGTCAACAGGTGAAGTAGGAGCATCAATGACCAGTAGGGCTGTTGTAACAGTTACCCAATCCCGAGTGAAAGTGGAATGATGTCACGATGGAATTCATGAAAGTCTTACCAAGGTCGCCTCGAGGAAATGATGCAATTTGGGTTGTCATTGATAGAATCATGAAGGTTGCACAATTCTTACCGATCAAGGAGAAATTCAGTGTTGATGAGCTATGAAGGTTTTATATTCGGGAGATTGTACATTTACATGGGGTTCCACACTCCAATGTTTCAGAAAGGGATGCCTATTTCACTTCTTAGGTTTGGAAGGGATTATAGAGGGCTTTGGGTACACAGGTACTTCTGAGTACAACTTACCATCCCTAGACAAATAGCCAATCCGAGCATACATTTCAGGTGCCGGAGGACTTTCTTCAAGCATGAATCCTATATTTTGGAGGTTCTTTGGAGAAGAACAAACCTCTAGTGGTATTTGCCTAAAATAATAGATTTCAAGAAACTATTCAGATGGAACCTTACGAGGCTTTGTATGGTAGGACATAATGATCACCCCTATGTTGGATGAAAGCAGGAGAGGCAGCTATGCTGGGAACTCCTCTTGTCCAGGAGACCACAGAGTAGGTGGAGTTGATTCGGAAGAGGATGAATACTGCATAGTCACAATAGAAGTATTATATTGATCGATGGAGATGACCTCTAGAGTTCGAGGTCAGAGATCGATTTTTTCTATGTGTCACACCAAGGTTGGGACATAAGAGGATTGGGGGACAAGGTAATATTTCTACAATATACGTCATACCATTTGAGGTTTTGGAGAGATTCGGGCTGGTTTCCTGTCGGTTGCAGTTACCTCAAAGGTACCAAGCTATGCATGACGTCTTCCACATTTCCAAGCTACGTCGTTACTTCTCAAACCCGTGTCATGTTTTTTAACCTGAGGAGGTTGATTTTTTGGTGGATGCATCATTCAAGGAGCATCCTATTTGAATTTTTTATTGCAATGTGAAGGTTATCCATGGATAGTTTTTCCTCTGGTACGGGTGCTATGGTAGCACAGGTGAGTACAAGATGAGACTTGGGAGAGGGAAACCGATGTACGATCGCAGTAGCTGGAACTTTTTGAGGATTCTTCTTCTTCTTCTCTACCTTGTTAGGGAAATTCGGGGATGAATTTATTTAAGTGGGGAAGTTTGTAAGAACCTGGATCTTCTTCTCAGGTATGAATCTTTATTTCTAGTGTTTTTGAGAAAAAGGGGATTTTCTAGAAATTTTAGGAGTACACACTGTGTACTGAGGAGTACACGACGTGTACTAAGGAGTAAACACCGTGTATTAGTTGGCCACGTATAGTCGTGTACTGGCCATGTAACAACCAAGTACATGGTCATGTGAGGAGACCTGAAGACCGCCTAAAGTAGAGCCTGGTAGATGCCTATACATGCCATGTATCCTTAGTGAACACGTTGTGTATTTTTATTTTTATTTTTTATATTGGACCAGGATCGCATCTAATTGACAGAACTGACTTCTTCTAGCTTCTTCTTGTCCAGGAGTGATATATATCACCGATTCTTTCTAGATCCATCAATCAATTATCTGTTCTCTGAATCAAAATCCGTCGGTTGTGTTGGAATAACATCGGTGAGTTCTTCCATCTTCTAGAGCCTCATCTCTTGATTCCTCCTATTTTGTGATATATTCTTAGTTGAAAATTTTATATGTTTTTGTAGATATATGGAGTTCTAGGTCAATTCATAGTTTAGGTTCAACTATTTCAATCATACTTTGTTGAGGTAGGTGGTTTGTGCCTTTCTATAGTTTTTATTTGAATTATATGTGAAAAAGTGACCAATACCCTAGTTTAGGGTATTGCGTGTTTAGGTATTTTAACCCTGTTAATGCCTATTATTCCTTGTTTTCCTGAGTATGGGTTTTTGATTATAAATTGGGATATTTACCTTGATATGGATGCATTTTCCCATGTTTGATCTGATATTGGCCATTGGGTCTGGAATTGCCAATTAGGCTGCTCTTTTTCCATGCCTAGTGCTATTAGGATGGAGTAATATCATCTGAAATGCTTTTGTTATGATTTGTATCCATTTATCCAAGTAGTATTTGTGATTTAATTTGGATTCTAAATATCGTTTGTGCATGATTTCTTTACACAGGGCTATGGGAACCTAGTGTAGTGAGACCATAGGTGGAATTCATGTTGAGGGATTCCCCAGAGTTTCGGTTGTACCTTTCATGCTGTGAGACCATAGGGGGGATTGACATTGAGTGCTCCCTCAGAGTGTCTATAGTTATCATTACAAGACCACATGGGGAATTGACATTGAGTGATTCCTCAGTGAGTCTGTAGTTTATTGTTAAATGACTATAGGGGGAATTGACGGTGAGTGCTTCCTCTGAGAGTCTTTGTTGGCATGAGACCAAAGGGGTTAGACTGTGTGTGCTATCCCAGGGGGTTGTTAAATCTTTATTGTTAAATGATAAGTTTAACCAAAGGGGTTAGGCTATGAGAACTTTTTTATAGGGTTACTTGTGAATGATTGGTTGAATAATTAATAAATATAAATGAATGTAGTTGAAACTGTAGGATTGTTTACTTTTGAGTACTTCCTTGTTTATTACATCATTTTTCATATTTCCTGCTATGTATATATTCACTGACAGTTAGGCATAGTTCTTTGGGTGGTTGCCTACTAGGATTCATCTCACACCCTATTTGGGTCATGCTTTTGGGTCCAAATAGATTATATTGTTGCAGGTATAGATAAGGGAAAGTGCCCTTCTACTTCATGTACTTGACTACTGTGGAGATGGAGAGCATGGGACCAGCTGAGGCTTGCAATGCTGTTGGAGTTGTTTACTTGTTTTTATTTGTAATTTGGATTAGTATTATATTCCATCTTTGTGACTTGTTTGGATGCTTTTTTAGATACTTGTGACATGCATCATTATATATATATATATATTCTATATTTTTTATTTATTTATAGTCTTATGATGTTTACTTATTGTATGGTATTACTGCTTCCACTGCTGTTATCTGTTTGTTTCTGCTGTGTTACTCTACCAATGAGGGAATAGTTTCCCCTCAATCACACCCAAGGCCCTCACTGCTAGTCGGCAGCCTCTGGCATTCAGGGAAATGTGCTTGAGGCCATGTGACCCACCGGGTACGGGGCACCTCTGGGTAGCACCCGGAACTAGGATGTTACATGAACCCTGGAAGTGTGATGATGTTCTATGATATGCAATGATGATTCTAATAGCCAGAGGTATGATATGAGACATTTATGATTTTTTTCTTTTTTTTATACCTACCTACAGGTCAATTATGATCAATTGATACCTTTAGTATTACCTCAGCCACATCCAAAGATGACTTGGAAGAGGGATGATATTTCTATTGACTTTATGTTTGGGTTGTCACACACCCCTCAAGGGAAGAACTCTATATGGGTTATAATCGTTAGCTTAACCAAATTGGATCACATTATACCCATTTTAGATAAAAAAATATTTGAGGAATTTATATTTCTCTATGTGTATGATATTATTAGGTATCTTGGAGTTCTATCTGTAATAGTCTTTGATGGTAATTCCTATTGCACATCTCCCTTCTAGAGAGGCCTCTAGGAGGCCATGGGATCCCAGGTATGTTTGATAACAACATATCACCCATAGAATAATTTCTATAGAGAAAAAGATATAATAATTTATGAGAATATTATATGTTGTTGTATTAATGACATTGGTGGATCATGGGATGATTATTTGGGATAAGTTGAGTTTTCTTACTACAACAGTTACTAATCCTATATCAAAATGGATACTTTTGTGGCCTTTTATTGTTAACCATGTAGATATCTATTATGTTGGTTGAATATTGGTGAATATTAATTGGTTGGGATGACATTTTTCCAATAGATGATGATAAGAATTCAATAGATTCATCAAAGAATGTTGAAAACTCAGATATAGTATAAATATTATGTTGATCATCATCGATGATTGTTTTATTTTTTAGTGGGAGGTAAGTGGTTATTTAGATTTTCACCTCAGTTGGGTCACTGCATCTGGGAAATAGGGAGTTCTTAAATTGAGGATTGTGGAAACATTTGAGATTATTGAGAGAGTGAGAAAGGTGTCATTACACATGGAACTACAAATATATATGAAATATATTAACAATGTGTTTCATTTATTGTATCTCTAAATGTATCATACCGACCCACCTATTTTTTCATGTAAGAAAACCTTGATGTTGATCCTGATTTATCCTTGACTTAGAATGTAGTTAGGATTTTTTGATTTTTATATAATTTTTATTCATGGAAAGATGTTACATTTTTTCCTTATGATACATCTGTGTGGTTTTTATTTTCATGATACTTTAGAGATTTAGAAACTATTTCAAGAGCAGTGGCCTCATCTCTTTGATATAGAGTCATCCTGAAAAGATTTCTAGAGACAGATAGTGATTATAGTGGGAAGGTTGTAACAACTTGTTACATTTTTTAGGTACTTCTTGAATATTTTTTAATACAAATTTTTTTTGGTGAATTATGGGACTCCCAATGATGGATAAATTTTTTCAGGGAAAATGACTTAATGTTTGGGGATGTATGATTTTTTAAATAAAGTAGTCTGGATATTAAATTTTCAATGGATTTAGAGAGTAATCCTTGGGTATGGGATAATTGGGAGGATTTTTAGAGTTTTTGTGCATGAAATTGGTTGTGTTATATCTACATAACATATTCATGTCATGTATTTAATTCACAAAGTGAATCAGTTGCTTGGTAAGATCCATTAAATAGTTTCATGAACTAATTTTTTATAATTCGTGAATTGGTTTTGCAAAGTGAAATGATTGGGATTGGAATTTTTAAACAAAAGTGGTGCATATTTGGGCTTATACATCATTAAATATATTTAAGTAATGAATCAAGGATTCAAGTAGTGAATTCCATGGGTCCACTGAGTTTTTTATACTGAAGCCTGAAAATTATATTATTCTTTGTGAAATCTCTTCTCTTGAATCTAGGACTACTCTGGGTGATTTATGGGTGATTTATACCTTTCTGATTTTTTTTGGGTTAATGTATGATCCCTGATGAGTTTTTTCTATTTTATATTATACCTCACTCTGCTAACACGCATTGTAAGGGGTATGATATCATATTTTTTTTATGGAATAAGAGTTGATATTGATTATTTGTGATCAATGTTTCCTCTATTGGTCTACTTCACCTTCATTATTCACTCGTGTTTCCCATTATGGATGTTGATTTTATTTCTAATTATTGTTAGATGGTTTCATATGATTATACCTAATATTTAAATTACATATTTCATGATTAATTTGAAATGAGTTTTGGAATGATTTAAAATCTTGTATTTGAGTTGATTGATGGATAATTTTTCAAATTTCATGGAGATTGTGTAAACCACCAATATCAATGGAATTGAAATTATTGGGAATATTTGATATTGATTGATGGATTGATTTTGAAATTGATTTTGAGTTAAATGTATTAAATTTGATGATGATTTGAAAAGGCATGAATTGATGGGAACCTATGATTTTTTTTAAAATGTGAAAGGAATGTCAAAAAATGAATGTGGGAAATTGTATATTGAATTTATTTGAAATGATTTATTTTCCCAAGATTTATTGAATGATTAAATGAAAAACATATTATCCTAGGGAGTTTGTGGGTATATAGGGACAACCACAATATTGTACGACCCTGTGCTCTAGAATGATGTTTATAAATCTGAAATTAACACATTATCACATTATATTATCCTATGGGTATTGGAGTCTTGATAGGCTAAATCATTGGACGTGTGCACACATTGAACCGAAATAACTGATTGAGTAGTGCGAGGGTCATTTTATCAAAAGCTAATATACCACATGAAATACTATACAGTTTTCTCATATGTTTTATTTTAGGATTTCATGTAATTTATTATTGAAGTATTTTTTCATTCAAAACTTTTTTATATAAGAGTTTTTTTATAAAATTTACCTTTATACCTTTTTTTATATATTTACCAGCTTTTTATTATGAAATCATTTTTTTGAAAATGTGTAAATATTATTCCATGACTTTTTTTATTTAAATTGAAACCATATTTTCATTAATTGTTATCGAATTGATTATGGAACACTTAGTGATAACCTACTAGGATTTATAGCTATTACACAACCTTTACCTTTGGTAGGAATTTGTAGATTACCATATGTTAGGCCCTAATAAATGGAATGTTTCACCTAGATGTGTTGGATGTTCTTGAACCTTGGGACCCAAAGTGATGGAGTTGACTAGTGGATATGTGATCCACTTGTTATATGTGATATGTCTGATTTTATACCTTGGTAGATGTTACATCATTTTATAATGTACTTTTTGGGTTTTTCATTTTCTATTTGATACTGAAAATTTCTCTATTTGGAGTGTAGATATTATTGACTTGTATCATTTATCTTATACTATTTTGTGTCATAAATCACTCCCTATTTATTCTTGTATTATTGGAGGTTATAATATCCAACCCTTGAAGATTGATAATGCCCTTCAATAAATGTTAGATACAGATAAGGTATTTGGGTACTATGGTATCTAAGATGGTTAAATAAAATTAGAGAATAGTAAAAATATTCTTGAAAACATTTTTAAAAAAACTGTATATTTATGATAAAGGATTTTCGACTAAAGTGAGATATAAAGTTGTTTCTTTAGAAAATAATTCCTTCATACACATGAGTTAATAAAGAAAATAAAATGAAAGTAAAGCATTTATTCATAAGAAATAACTATAGGATATGAAAATTCATGGGATTATCGAGATATATTCCATAATATTTCATCAATATAACTTAATTATAAACAATCTCGATTAAATAATGAGATTGTGATATAAATTTTTTACTAAATAGGTATATTTTGAATCATAATACACATAAAAGAAACAACCATAGATGGGAATTTTTGTCTGATTATTTTTATGTGAATAATAATAAAATAAATTCATGGGAAGTATATAAATTACATAAATGAAACAAGTAGTGAAGATGTCATGTGTCTCATAGAGGTAAATGTGAGATGAAAATCCCTTACCTTGAGTTCCAATTTCATTAAAAGAATATTAACCTATTATAAAATAAATTTAAATTTTTTATACATCTATAAAATAATTAGGTACATATTTATAATATAATATATGATATATTTATAACACTATAACACCCATTTATCAATAATTCATTAATAAAATCATTGTTTTTGTGTGTTAATTATTTCATTTATCATGAATATTTTATTTCAGTAGTTCCCATACTTTGACATTGATCATGGTTTCATAATCACCAAAATATTAATAATGATTTAAATATAATATATATTCATTATATATATATATATTTGTATATTTTTATTCATTCATACAATTTAGAGATATTAAAAATGAATTACCTCATTTATGCAGATGGTAGGTTGTATGTACGCATGAACACATTTTTTACTATCAAACTATAGAAAAAAAGAAAGGTAAATATTCATTCACCTTTCCTGAATAATTATTATAAAAAATATATCTTATATAATCATTAGATCTATACTTATTAGCATTAATGTAAAATCAGAACAAAAACCCAATCACATAATCTCACGGAAGTGGTAGTCCACACGTACCCACGAGCGATATTATTTTTCTCTATTGGAAATGATTGTAATAAGGTCAATGTGACCATAAGATTCCAAAAGTATAATTATGTCATAATTATCATATATAAACATTGAACCCACTATAATAAGAATCTATGAAATATGTTAGACTAAAATGAATTGTATCACTATGTGGAGGCAGTAAGCTGTACATATGCACGAGCGATACATTCACTTACAATTTGATGGGAAGGTGGGTTCATAATCATGATTTCAAAATAAAAATTATATTTAAGAATATTAAGGATATTGAGTATATTATTTTAATAAAAATACCATTGATATGTAGGAGGTGTAGAAAAAGTAAAAAATATTGATTGGTTAAGGGGATTACCTATTCTTTGAAAGAACCCTTTTTGATCTCCTAATAAGGATACTAGGGTTGGTATTTTAGGAAGGAAAAAAAATATAATATGGATAATAATGTATTTATTAATTAGGTGGTTGAGCTAGATGGCTCATAGCATTGTAAGAAAGACTAAGGAGGGGTTTAATTTTACAATGGACGGAGAGTACACACTTTGAATTTATTAAAAATTAAATATAAAAAAGTAATTATCAAGAAAAATACTTTAAAATGATAAAAAAATTAATTTTTTTTCTAGTGTTGAAATAACATCATACAATGAAATTTAACCAGGTTTTTGTGTCCTTTTAAACCTTATCATTTTGATTAATATCTTTGTCAATTATTTTTGACTTTAACAGTAGTAACAATTATTTTAACAATAAAGGGTAAATAATGTTATCATAAATGTAAAATTGACTCATAAATGGACCACATATTATGTTTTAAATAATATTCCATAAACATGGTAAAGATAATATTTTAATGAATTTAAAATCATTTAATAAAATATTTTTTATTATTATATATCATTAATGCGCAGTTTAGAACTATTTATTTAATTTAACTTTAATTACACTAAAATGATGAAATTAGAATATAATCCCTTTACAAATTACTAATATTTTATATTTAACTAAAAAAATTTGGAACTCTATAAATCACTCAAATTATATTAGTTTTTATATTATTAATATAATTTATTTATTTTTTTTAATTGAATACAGACTGTATTTGTGTTACACATGAATTTAAGGAAAATATTTAATCACTAAAAAATATAAATAAATTTCCATCATGAATATAAATTCATTATTAGGAGAATTACTATTAATATTCATTCATAGCATGCCTTTTCCACTATGTGAACACATAAGAGATATTTTAAACTATGTGGGTGATACTTTGTTACTTTCATTGTATTAAATATTATATAGGTCATTTTCAGGGACACAGGTCACCTGAACAATTAAATTTCAAACCTAATATGACAACGGTCGAACTCCCTTCATCTAATTGGAATTTATATGAAATATGGGGACTATAACACTTAGTTTTAACCAAGATTAACCTGATTAACCCTTTATTGAGTTGATAAATTTAACCAATGTTACTATTAATAATACCTAAAAATAAAAGGTACCTATTTAACAAATTAGAACCTACTGATTACAAATATTCAATCCATTTAATCAAATTGAATACCTATAAGTGGATAATTTTTTTAATATATGTTCACAAAATGCGACAAACACCACTTTTAGAAAAATGTTGTTCTTATGCTTAAAACTGAATTTATTCTTATTCGATGCATAGTAAAAAATTTAGATGAATGTAAAAACATTTGTTTGAATATATAATAAATTAATTAATTTAAAATCATTCGACAATAGTGATTTATTTAATTCAATATAATAAACACACATTGCGAACATAAAAAATAATTTTTCAAAAAAACATCTCATTTAATTTTAAATTAGATTTTTTTTCACTTCTAATTAATTGATAAACAAATAATTATATTTAAACATATATAAACCATATTTTATTAATAATTTATACAGACATATTAATAACCTCCAATCCAATGGCTAGGCAATTGCTATCACATAATAATATTTTATAGTATATCATGGTTTATTTAAACTCATTTTGCATGCAATTCAAGATATAAAAATAATAATATTATATAAAGAGAAATATATTCTAAAAATATAGGTTTTATAGTATTTATTGCACATTACTCTATTTCAATAGTCCTTCTTTATGACTATCATGTTTCTAAAATCACTGATTGATTTTCTATATTATACTTCTATGTTGTAATATGTTTTTCTTGACTCAAATGTTTTCTTGATTCATAGTCACACCACTTTGATTTTATTCATTCAAGATTGAACTATCCTACCTTATGATGTTGTTATTATTTATTTTCATCTTAATTTATGGGGAATTTTTTTCTCACATAATTATTCTTCCTTTGTGAATCTATTTCTTCCTAAAAAAGTAATTTCTATATGAATAATTATAATATCATTTATTGGATTTTTCTTATGTGTACATACATTCATTCTCACCAATTTTATCCTTTCATTTTGGGGAAGATAATATTTATTATATTACATTATTATCATAATTATATTTAAACCAATTAAAATTTAAAATTTTAATACACTTTTTATGATGTGGGTTCTCAAACAATGATATTTACAAATATTAAAAATCAGGTTCCATTCATTCAAAATCAAATGTTTTATCTTTAAATCCATATTATTTTGATAAAAATTATGTATTTTGAAGGATATTTTCTTTTTAACTCATTATTATAAGGTTTTTAAAAATATACTCTTTCACATCATGTAATTGTTTTCTCAAAGTAATTTATACATCATCATTTATATTAATTTTTAAAAGGTTTTGTGATTAATTTTGTATTTTAGAAAATTATTTTTCATCCAAGGATTATATTGTATAAAGTATTGTATTAATTACCCTATATATGTTTTTATTGTATGATACATTTTTGGAAAATTATTTTTTTAATGTATTATGATTTCTTATGTTCATATTTTGTGATGTTTTTGAAACATTATAGAATCCATTTCTTCTTCCATGGGTTCCTTAAGATATGATTATGGTCATTATTAAGTGTCACACATTTGCATGGTTAATTATTTTTAGGTTCCACTACCTCCCTCTAATGGAATGGTTTAATCTTATATATTATAAAATAGTCATGCATAGAAAAATTGAGTTTGTTCACATAGGCATGGGAATTATGGTTTTGATAAAAATTTTAGGCATGGAAAAAATATTATATTCACATAGGAGTAGAAATAATGGGTTTTATAATAAATGTTATCATATGGTTAGGGTTTCTCCACATTTACACATTATATATCACATTCTATCAAATTTTCAAGATACATTTAATTTCTATGAAATGGCACCATTTTAGTATTACACATTATTTTTAAAGTATTTCATATGTTTATGTCATGCTCATGTGTTATATGATTTTTGAGAAGTATTTTGATCTAAGTAAAATATTTTATTCTTCACTAATGATATCATTATAATCTTATTCTACACTATAATGTTTTATTATTATCATCTAAGGTATTTAGATATTTTATTAGGATATTTTTATCTTCCTCACGATACTCTTATTATTTATGATCTAACACATTATTATATGTTTTCCCTATAGGAGTGTATGATCTCACTCCTTCCTTAAATTTACATTCCCTATTTTATAATGATTATTATATCTTAGGATATGGGTAGAAATGTTCTATAGGGTCAATATTTCAACATCCCAGACCCAAATGCCACTGAAAGGTTCCCCAAGCCTAGTGGGTTACATAGAATCAAGCACATCTCCCCAAATGCCAAAGCTTCCTAACTAGAAGTGAGGGCCTGGGTGAGTCTGTGGGGAGACTATACCCTCATTAGCAGAGTGTAAAAAGGTGGAATATCAATATCTGTCATGACCCCCTCCCACCAAAGATGCCCCTCCTGAGCTGGCAATGGTGAAAGGAAGATAATGACCCCCGAGTCCCGCCTCCAGTAGGCCCCGGGTTGGCGACTAGCACCAAGGGTATGAGTTTTCACAAATATGGGAGGCATTACCCTTTTTATTATTTTGGATCGGGAAATAGGACAAGTCAACCACCAAAAAGGGAAAAGAACAAGTGTACATAAATAAACCCAAAACAAGCCCACATGCATGTTTAAACAATTTTTATAACAAGGTACAAGTACAAGGAAGCTCAAAAGTACAAGTGAGTACAGTACCAAAAGGAAAACAAGAAAACAACAACTGCACAACTCCCACTGCCTGACTAGTAGGGTCCCGCACGGCCCTGGTAGTCCTCCTGAAAACCTAAAACAACGTAGGGTGAGCATACAAGTATACACATTAGAGAACCTAAATCTCTCGTGCACAAGTGGGGAGACACCCTAAGGTCCCGTGAGAAAACAGAAGAACCAAAAACTAACAAGGAAAAACTATCCACCCAGCCTCACTGGTCACACTCACCAAGTAACACAAACAAGTTTAGTATATATATAGAACAAAAGTATTGGGTACCCCACACCATTTCCCACTTAATTAGATGCTGCTCTTCCTAATGGAAAACGTCCTGACGCTACCACACTCTTCCCACCCGCACACACCTGGGCCAAACCACGCATCCCGCCCGCACACACCTGGGCCACAACCACTAACCCACCCGCAGACACCTGGGCCTCATCCCGAAGGTTCTTGGGAACAGTAAGCCTGCCCGAAGAGTCTTGGGCTAAAGGTCGCCTCAAGCCATCACAACCTCTGAGACCTACCCGAAGAGTCTTGGGTGTAAGGTCACCTCAAGCCATCATAGCCTATGGAAGAAGGAGCAGGAAGGAGCTAGTAACTAAGGGGGAACACCCTCTCCCATAAAATGGGAGTGTTCGACACTAGGTGCTTGACATGGGTGTGGTGCGACAAAACACAAAGATACAATTATATATATATATATATACCAAACACACAGCCCAACCTATGGCTTCTTAAAAAGAGAAACTGAGCATGTGCCTCGGCACTGCTACCACGAAGCATGCATCAACAACCAAACAATCATCCCCCAACCCCATTTAGGTTTTCATGTTTCATGCAATGGTTTAACAAATTATTACTACTGGGCAACTAACATCCAGAAAAAACCTTTCACAAACATATCCCTTCCATCCACAACCAAGGTTAGGTAAAACGCAAGCAACCACATGCCATTTCATTTACAAGAGATTATCACAACCATATAACATTCCATCATTCATTTATTTCAAAGTTCCACACATAAAACCCTTTCCACACACAAAACATTTCCGCATTTGAAAACACCTTTTACTTCAAAACACTTTTCATAATCAAAACACTTTTCATAAATAAAGGCATTTTCCACAAAACAACCAAACCACCAACATGTTCATTATTCCAACTTTGTTCAACCGGGGTGATCACATAAGGTTTTCATTCCCATTTAATCAGCCAGTCTTTACATGCTTATCCATTTTCCATGTTTTAACAAAACCAACCACAAACAATTCAGATATCAATTGCGCACGCAAAGGCCACCAACGGCCTTGATTTTCAGTAGGCAAAGGCCTTTCAATCCAAAATCACAATCAGAAGATAAAGAAACTGGAAGGCAATAGAAACAACACAAAACCCCAAACCCTTCTTTATCCGGTTATTATCTTTATTTAAAGTTCAACTGCATCCCATGGAACAAAAGAAAAATATCCCACCCCGCATGTTGCACCAAAAAGAGAGACGAAGGTAAACCCCTACCTCAAAAGGTCCCGATCACGTCGCTTCCAACGACGTCCTTCGGTGTCCTCCGCCTTCGCCAAACCCGACAAACGCCTCCTAGGATGGAAGCTGGAGAAGGAAGGCCGGAAGGAAAGGTGACAAGTCCGGGCTTAGAAGCTTCGTCTCATCGCTACGATCCTGTGGCCGCTGACGGATCGTAATTCGGAGCTCGGACAAAGAAGTTAGAGGAGGAAGACTTCTTGATCATCCAAGAGTGTCGTCGTGCGAAGAAGAAGCGATTGGTCTGGAAATAATCCGCGACCCTTTCTTATATAGGCAACGAATAGGTAAAACAGTATGCAGCGTGTATTGATGAATACACGGTGTGACCGTACAACCGTTACGCATTTTGACTGGTCAACACACGACACGTCACGCGGTTTCCACGTGTTTTAATAATAATTATAATTCTATCAATATGTGGTGTTTCATTGACCCGAGGCATGAGTCATAAAAGTAGCTCATTAATGGTCTTAAAATGATCGTCATAATTTTAGGGTTACGCTGTCGCTGACGGATCGTCAATCCGATACCGTATGAGGGAGATACGTTGGATACAAGATCCTGTAATAATAACAATATTAAATCTATTAATTCATGAGCATTTCGGGTACCCAATCCGAAAACCCGAAAAATACATCCAATATTGGACTCATAATTTTCGTCTCGTAGTCAGGGTCGCACTGCCACTGACGGTTCGTGAAACCGAGGTCGCACAAAGAAGTTACGGACAAAAAAGTGTTTTATCAACAAAATTAATAATAACAATATTTTATTATTATTATTAATCAATTATTTATTTATTTTTCATAACTCCAAAAGCAATCACGTTTTGGAGTCTTCATGGGCGCTATAATTAAGCACCAATTCCTCCTTTTTCATTTATTTGTTTTTTAATTTTATTTCTCTTATTATTATTTTTTGTTTCTCTCTCCAATCTATTTTTTTCTTTCATGATTCTCTCCCACCACCAAAAGTGGCGCCTCCCATTTCTTTTACTCCATGTGGAACGCCCCAAACTCCATTCTCACTTCAACTTTATTATTTAATAAAAATTAATAATAATAACACCCATAATTAATGTACTAATTTAATCCCATTAAATTAGTTTACCATGGTTATTAAGTTAAAACCATTCCATTTAATTAAATTCAAATAATTTAATTTACTAACCAAAAATTAAACCCATTTAATTTAATTTACCAAACACACACATATTTCTGTCACCTTTATCATTATTATTTAATTCAATAGTAATAAATCCTCTTTCAATTTCATCAACGGGTCCCCATCATTAACATTAATAATTATTATTATTATTGATGCCCATTATTTTCATATAATTACTCCACATATCCCATAACATTATATTCACACATGGTTGGGAACCCCATTCACGTGCCTCTTCATGTTATTATTATTATAACAAATTATTATATAATAATACCCTTTTAATGTTATTAACACAATTCCAACTTTAATTGTGGAGAACCGCACAACGCCTCCTGTACAAGGTCACACCCATGCACCCCATGCATTTCATTCCTTTATAATTTATTACATGAGCCTCATTTATTGTAATTTATTCCTTTATAACTTATTCCATGCGCCTCCCATCATTTTATTAAATATATTCGATTTTATTTCTTATATTTTACAATGATTAAATTAAAACCATTTTATCTAATTAACACCAAATATTTTCACGCCACCATTATCAATTATTATTATAAAAAATTATTATTACAACACGTGTCGTGTTTGACCACATCAAATTTTTTTTACAAAGGAATGGACCGGAGAGGTCCGGGCCATTACACCAGATACCTCTCAAAACATTCTCGTCCTCGAGAATTAAAACCAACCCATAAAAGGGGGAAAGGTCCGAACAACCACCCCTCAAGATACCTCTCAGGCCTCTTGTCATAACAAGAAACAACCGAAAACCCTAATTATGTGAGTTAGGAATTCCCTCTCCTATGTCGAGATATTATCCGCTTTAGGCGGCACTGACTCGCCTGCACGGGTTTAATCGCATCCGGATTAATGCCTCTCGATTAAGGACTGAGCCTTCCCACTTCCATATATTAGGATTTTCCAACTTACACTGCCCCCCAACACCATACAAAACATCAATAAATTTCCCGAACACATGGCTTGAGGAATTCCTTCTCCCATGTCGAGATATTATCCGCTTTAGGCGGCACTGACTCTCCTGCACGGGTTTAATCGCATCCACATTAATGCGTCTTGATTAGGGATTAGGTCCTCCTCCCCCAACATGTTATGACTCTTCACACACATTTAAAGGAAAGAGGGAAACAACTTAGCATTATAAATTCATGAAAAAAAAAGTTCCAGGCCCAAAGCATGGGCGAGAATGAGTTTCAACAAAGGAGTGTGATGATCTTGAATTTAAACAAAACATAAATGAGAGCATTTAAGTAAAACCGGAAACATCTCTCTTGATCTCTGGCCTTGCTAGGGTTGCCACTTCTATTGCACGAAACTGTCTGTGTCCCACTCCTCTACCGTTCTGTTGACGTCCAGGTGCCATAGTTGTTCGGAAAATAGGGAACGCCTAAGCCTAAGTAGTAATGAAAAACTCAAAGTTTTAATTATCATTTTATTTCAATTTCTTTCCCAGAACACCCAAATCAAGTAAAACACAAACATGATGATGCATGTACCTTCCCTAGGGTCTCTACCCTGCAATCAATATAGTCTCACTTGGTCGTTCGGTAGGCTCAGAGTCCTTGCATCGGATCACGGGGGCCCCTAAAATCCCATGTCCTAGCCGGTCTTCCCTGGCCTATGTCACGCACCAAGATTAACGAACACTGTTGCCCTACCATCCCATGAAATCTTCACTGTGCCTAACTCCAGACTCCATCCTATCTCTCAACCATCACCTCTGATACCATTCTGTCACGACCCCCTCCCACCAAATATGCCCCTCCTGAGCTGGCAATGGTGAAAGGAAGATAATGACCCCCGAGTCCCGCCTCCAGTAGGCCCCGGGTTGGCGACTAGCACCAAGGGTAGGAGTTTTCACAAATATGGGAGGCATTACCCTTTTTATTATTTTGGATCGGGAAATAGGACAAGTCAACAACCAAAAAGGGAAAAGAACAAGTGTACATAAATAAACCCAAAACAAGCCCACATGCATGTTTAAACAATTTTTATAACAAGGTACAAGTACAAGGAAGCTCAAAAGTACAAGTGAGTACAGTACCAAAAGGAAAACAAGAAAACAGAAACTGCACAACTCCCACTGCCTGACTAGTAGGGTCCCGCACGACCCTGGCAGTCCTCCTGAAAACCTGAAACAATGTAGGGTGAGCATACAAGTATACTCAGTAGAGAACCTAAAGCTCTCGTGCACAAGTGGGGAGACACCCTAAGGTCCCGTGAGAAAATAGAAGAACCAAAAACTAACAAGGAAAAACTATCCACCCAGCCTCACTGGTCACACTCACCAAGTAACACAAACAAGTTTAGTATATATATAGAACAAAAGTATTGGGTACCCCGCACCATTTCCCACTTAATTAGATGCTGATCTTCCTAGCGACAAACGTCCTGACGCTACCACACTCTTCCCGCCCGCACACACCTGGGCCAAACCACGCATCCCGCCCGCACACACCTGGGCCACAACCACTAACCCGCCCGAAGACACCTGGGCCTCATCCCGAAGGTTCTTGGGAACGGTAAGCCTGCCCGAAGAGTCTTGGGCTAAAGGTCGCCTCAAGCCATCATAGCCTCCGAGACCTACCCGAAGAGTCTTGGGTGTAAGGTCACCTCAAGCCATCATAGCCTATGGAAGAAGGAGCAGGAAGGAGCTAGTAACTAAGGGGGAACACCCTCTCCCATAAAATGGGAGTGTTCGGCACTAGGTGCTTGACATGGGTGTGGTGCGACAAAACACAAAGATACAATTATATATATACATATACCAAACACACAACCCAACCTATGGCTTCTTAAAAAGAGAAACTGAGCATGTGCCTCGGCACTGCTACCACGAAGCATGCATCAACAACCAAACAATCATCCCCCAACCCCATTTAGGTTTTCATGTTTCATGCAATGGTTTAAAAAATTATTACTACTGGGCAACTAACATCCAGAAAAAACCTTTCACAAACATATCCCTGTCATCCACAACCAAGGTTAGGTAAAACGCAAGCAACCACATGCCATTTCATTTACAAGAGATTATCACAACCATACAACATTCCATCATTCATTTATTTCAAAGTTCCACACATAAAACCCTTTCCACACACAAAACATTTCCGCATTTGAAAACACCTTTTACTTCAAAACACTTTTCATAATCAAAACACTTTTCATAAATAAAGGCATTTTCCACAAAACAACCAAACCACCAACATGTTCATTATTCCAACTTTGTTCAACCGGGGTGATCACACAAGGTTTTCATTCTCATTTAATCAGCCAGTCTTTACGTGCTTATCCATTTTCCATGTTTTAACAAAACCAACCACAAACAATTCAGATATCAATTGCGCACGCAAAGGCCACCAACAGACTTGATTTTCAGTAGGCAAAGGCCTTTCCATCCAAAATCACAATCAGAAGATAAAGAAACTGGAAGGCAATAGAAACAGCACAAAACCCCAAACCCTTCTTTATCCGGTTATTATCTTTATTTAAAGTTCAACTGCATCCCATGGAACAAAAGAAAAATATCCCACCCCGCATGTTGCACTAAAAAGAGAGACGAAGGTAAACCCCTACCTCAAAAGGTCCCGATCACGTCGCTTCCGACGACGTCCTTCAGTGTCCTCCGCCTTCGCCAAACCCGAAAAACACCTCCTAGGATGGAAGCTGGAGAAGGAAGGCCGGAAGGAAAGGTGACAAGTCCGGGCTTAGAAGCTTCGTCTCATCGCTATGATCCTGTGGCCGCTGACGGATCGTAATTCGGAGCTCGGACAAAGAAGTTAGAGGAGGAAGACTTCTTAATCATCCAAGAGTGTCGTCGTGCGAAGAAGAAGCAATTGGTCTAGAAATAATCCGCGACCCTTTCTTATATAGGCAACGAATAGGTAAAACAGTATGCAGCGTGTATTGATGAATACACGGTGTGACCGTACACCCGTTACGCGTTTTGACTGGTCAACACACGACACGTCACACGGTTTCCACGCGTTTTAATAATAATGATAATTCTATCAATATGTGGTGTTTCGTTGACCCGAGGCATGAGTCATAAAAGTAGCTCATTAATGGTCTTAAAATGACCGTCATAATTTCAAGGTTACGCTGTCACTGACGGATCGTCAATCCGATACCGTATGAGGGAGATACGTTGGATACAAGATCCCGTAATAATAACAATATTAAATCTATTAATTCATGAGCGTTTCGGGTACCCAATCCGAAAACCCGAAAAAGACATCCAATATTGGACTCATAATTTTTGTCTCGTAGTCAGGGTCGCACTGCCACTGACGGTTCGTGAAACCGAGGTCGCACGAAGAAGTTACGGACAAAAAAGTGTTTTATCAACAAAATTAATAATAACAATATTTTATTATTATTATTAATCAATTATTTATTTATTTTTCATAACTCCAAAAGCAATCACGTTTTGGAGTCTTCATGGGCGCTATAATTAATCACCAATTCCTCCTTTTTCATTTATTTGTTTTTTAATTTTATTTCTCTTATTATTATTTTTTGTTTCTCTCTCCAATCTATTTTTTTTCTTTCATGATTCTCTCCCACCACCAAAAGTGGCGCCTCCCATTTCTTTTACTCCATGTGGAACGCCCCAAACTCCATTCTCACTTCAACTTTATTATTTAATAAAAATTAATAATAATAACACCCATAATTAATGTACTAATTTAATCCCATTAAATTAGTTTACCATGGTTATTAAGTTAAAACCATTCCATTTAATTAAATTCAAATAATTTAATTTACTAACCAAAAATTAAACCCATTTAATTTAATTTACCAAACACACACATATTTCTGTCACCTTTATCATTATTATTTAATTCAATAGTAATAAATCCTCTTTCAATTTCATCAAGGGGTCCCCATCATTAACATTAATAATAATTATTATTATTGACGCCCATTATTTTCATATAATTACTCCATATATCCCATAACATTATATTCACGCATGGTTGGGAACCCCATTCACGTGCCTCTTCATGTTATTATTATTATAACAAATTATTATATAATAATACCCTTTTAATGTTATTAACACAATTCCAACTTTAATTGTGGAGAACCGCACAACGCCTCCTGTACACGGTCACACCCATGCACCCCATGCATTTCATTCCTTTATAATTTATTACATGAGCCTCATTTATTGTAATTTATTCCTTTATAACTTATTCCATGCACCTCCCATCATTTTATTAAATATATTCGATTTTATTTCTTATATTTTACAATGATTAAATAAAACCATTTTATCTAATTAACACCAAATATTTTCACGCCACCATTATCAATTATTATTATAAAAAATTATTATTACAACACGTGTCGTGTTTGACCACATCAAATTTTTTTTACAAAGGAATGGACCGGAGAGGTCCGGGCCATTACAATATCAGATATAAATAGTGGAAGCAATAAACCATGAAATAGAAGTATATAGTGGAATAATGATAGTATAAACAATCTAGAAATCATTTCATATGCAAGATGATGATATAAGTCACATGATTATAATAAAATAATCAAAATAGGAAAATAAGACAGATGTATAATCCATATAAAAAAAGTAAAAAAAGGACCAAAATAATCATTGTAGCATCAAAAGACTCATCTTGGTCCCATGCTCTCCTACTCCTAAGTAGCATATCAAGTACCTATAGGAGGGCGCTTTCCCTTATCGACACATGTAATAATATAATATATTTGGGTCCAAAACATGACCCAAATAGGGTGTGAGACTAAATCCCAGTAGGTAACCACCCAAGGTCTATTCTAATCATTTAGTGAGTATATATAGTAGGCATTGAGCAATAATAAAAGCAGCAAGCAAGAAAAAACTCAAAAGTAACATCCTACATACTCTATTTTTCATTTACATTTATTTCATTTATTAATTCAATTAAATTGAATATATAATTATTGAGATTCGGATCGAACCTATCATCCCCCTTATAACTAGTATCACAAAATATGCCTCAAAAGGTTATCTAAACATGTACAAGTGAATACCGGATCCAAGATTGTGCTCCGACTTGGAAGATGTGTCATAAGTCATTCCATTTATAATTTAATTTAGAACCTGAGCCCATCCTTGAAATTATTAAGTTGTAATAAAAGATTCACTCCAAGTGAAATATCAATCAACACCCTGTAATCTCATTCCTGGTGAACCTCTCAAGGACCCAGTATTTCTCTAGGTGTGATATACATTCCACGTCATCTGAGTCCTTCATTGGAGGTCCTATAAGGAAGCCCCAAGTATCACCCAAGACATATAATCAAATTCCCATTTATTCCACCCATGGCATCCCTCACTTGTATCCATGTATCACTGGACATATAAGTCCAGCCTCAATGAGTTTGTAAATGGAATCCCTCAATGGATCCATGTATCACCCATGGCATAATCATGTTTAACCATTAAGTCCATCCATGGAATCCTAAGGTGGATCCATATATCACTCAAGGTATAAAGGTCAATAGTCACATGAGTATGTCAATGGAATTGTGAAGTGAATCCATGTGTCACTCAAGTCTATTATCATTTAACCATTTCAATTACATTTAAACATTTCATTTGATATGCCAAGGTCAAAACCAAGAGCATCTATTATCAAAATCACCTCAAGGGGGTGACTTAAGCATTGGCCAACCTAATAAGGATCGGCCTTTCATTAATTCACATGGGCATATCTCATATAAAAAGAAACACATGTATAACAAACTTATACATGGATTTGACATCATTTAACTCACATGGGAATATCATAATATCGATCTACCCATGATTTATAAATAAATTTCATGTAATGGTCTCTATTAACTCACAAGGGATAATAATTCAAAGGTCATTCAAATACTCTAATAGATGTTTTTAATATAACAAGACTAACTAGACTATCACGTTATCACATGTCTTCTCTATAATATAACTCACATGGGAAAATACATATTTAGATTAATTCAATCCATAGACTTCACTTTACTCACATTGAAAGGTAGTACAAATCCAACATGATTAAACAAGAAATGGAATACATGGGGCAAGGGGCTAGTCAACCATCCCATACCCTTTAACCAATTGAATTACAATCTATCAACATTTCAATTCCATTAATAATCAATTACATTTTTAACAACCCATGATAGGGATAAAGGCATTCCTCATAGGCATCCAAGGCCAAAAGTCATAAAGGGTCATTCAAGGAAACTCACCCATGGGGTGGTGCTTTATCAAGTTATAAGACCTATAACATGCATAATCATGTCTATTAAATTACCTAAACCATGACAGGAAAAAATAGGGTTCAATTCCAATTTATGGTGATGCCCCAAAAATGGGAACACGACACTCCGACAAATATAAAAGATCCTAATTTCAACAAAAAATCACATGAAAACCTACCTTAGGTTTGTGAAAGATAGTTAATCCAGTATCAAGCTCTGATTCATCCCTATTTGGATGAAATTTGAATAAAGGATGAAGAATGGGAAATTAGGGCATATGATCGTAAATCCAAATACCGCAGTCGATAACCAGAAGAATCAAGAAAGGATAAAAAGGAATCAATTCCTTACCGTTGTGGATCCAAGGAGATTAACCACATTCGAATCAGATATCAGACGATTACTAGATCTAAAATACTACCTTAGGCCAATAGGTGAGTTTTTCCACATGAAGGAGCTACTTTATGTTTGAATAAAACCTAAAAATGGGTTAATATAATTTTTTTCTATTTAAAATATTAAAAAACCAACACAGTAGGGATCTTATGATTTATCTACATGGTTTGAAAAACCATTCAGAAACTGTGTATAGCCTCTTATAGCCTTAGGTAATAGTGCACGGTTATCCCACTTGGTTCATAAACCATGTGCAAATCATATGAAAATCATGATAATAACCTATATCAAAATCTTTTTAAATTGCAGACCAGGTCACACGGTCATGCGCATCCTTCTATAAGGTTTCCTCAAACTGTTTTTCCTGTAAGCCCCCACTATCTAGCCTCACATGGTTTATTCAAGTCATGCAGTCTACCCTGCATGTTTATCAATAACTATGTACCAGGCATAAAACACCCAAACTTTGGTATTTGGGATCTGGAACAGACCCAGACACCTCTTAGACCTCTGTGACCTCAACAAGCACTCAAATTAGACCATACATAATCATTTAAACTGATAATTAA
This sequence comes from Viscum album, assembly GCA_963277665.1. Lineage (NCBI taxonomy): Eukaryota > Viridiplantae > Streptophyta > Magnoliopsida > Santalales > Viscaceae > Viscum > Viscum album. Next base: position 845,799,313 of record OY728121.1, on the reverse strand, counting down.
TAAAAAAAAACTCAAGATTTTTACCTTAGAGAAGAACCTAGTTCTTAAAAATATTTTAGATAAATGTTTATATGTTTTATAAAATAATATATTTATGAAGATAATCTTAAAAACCTAATCATTTAGTTCCTTAGGTTGTGTGATTGATTGTGACATGTCTTACATAAATCATGAAGTTAATTTATTATCTATTTCAGGATTTATTTATTTCATGATTATCATGGGTATCTTTAGTTTTTATCATATAAGGGTTTAGTTTTTTTATGAGATCAATTTAGTTCCCTTTGGTATTTGGGTTAGATAACCTTTGTAAAAATTAAAGCGATGAGTATATTTATAAGATGATATCCATAGATATTGGTAATGTGTGTAGATAGTGATTTTCATATAAAAACATCCATGTTAATATTCTATAAGTTGATACAAGCTCTGGAATAGTTATATCTTGGGATAATAAACCCTAATAGGGTGCATTGGGTGTTAAATCAACTATGACTTAGTGCATTAAAAATATGACTAACTAAACACATGGATTGAAACTCCCATGATATATTATTTAGTTAATCATATTATCCTTAAAAACCATTAAAAATGATTTTAATATATAAATAACTTTTTTACTTATAAATCCAACCATGTATAACCATGATGAAAACATAGTGTTTCATAAGCTAATATAGGAACACAAATTATAAAATCCCACTTATGAGTTTATAGATTCTTTTTATGTACATTAATTAATTTAAGTACACTTATTACCAATTAACATTTACTCAAGACAATATAGGTAACATGAAATAAATAATATAACAATGGGTGAAATTGGAAATGTGGAGATTTTCCCAATGGGTAACCTAATGAAAATGGGGAATAAATAATAATTTTTATGGAATATCCTACCATAATTTCTCATGTTATGGGAAGTATCCACAATTTTGTTTAGCTCCTAAACTCTCAAAAGTGGTATAAACTCACTCTTGAGTCAATTATGACAAAAATATCCATCCTATTTTAGTAGATCTTCAAATCCAATAATTTCTATGTTGTGGGTAAAAGCATTGGTAAATATATTTGTTTTCTCTAGTTCTATGACCATGAGAAGGTTGTTTTTGTTGTCTAATATTTTGAAAATGACTCTTAATAGTGGTGGAGTATCATTAATAATATGACAGAAAAGGAGTATGTAGAATCTATGGAATGAGAAGATTTCAAGAATAAATTTATCACTTGGTATTTTCAAATTATTATTTACAAAAAAATAGAGCATTAATTATTGGAATTGAATAAAAAAGGGGATGAATGTATTGGATAATATAAAGAAATTTTCACAAGACTCGTGATGTATTCCTCTGGGTTCATCTCTGATACCTAGTGAAAAGTTTATCTCTTTTTCACTAGTATACAGTTTATTTTTTGAAGGGTGTTATCCATAAGTTATATAAGTAGAAACATAGAGATTTATTGATTCATTATTAAAGTAGAGATATAACATGTAACCTATCAATATTTTGGATAAAATAAATAGAATACAGAGTATCATGGAATCAATGATGATAAGGCACATGGTGGGAATAAAATAAGATTTCCTATATGAAATAAATGTTGGAGAAAGCTCCTAGATAACTATCTCAATGGATCAAGAATGTGTTTTATGTGTGGTAATGTAGGGAAATAATCCTAAAATTATCAAACTAGGGATAAGGGTCCAATTAATGCAACTCTATAGAAGAAGGTCCATGAAAATGATCCAACCACAATACAATGCTTCAAGTGTAAGGATTTAAGAAATGATGTGAATCAATTTATGAACCCTCTAGCCAATAAATGAAACAATCCCCAACAACATACCAAAATTTGGGAACATGTGATGGTATTCTAAATCACTAAAACTAAGTAAGATCGTGATAATGAAGCAATCATAGGTACACATGATCTCTTTTATATATCTTATAATACCTTATTTGATTCTATTTTATCAAATTCTTTAATATAAAATATGTTTTATAAGAATTTGGAATCACCAACCACAAAAAATGGATATTGAACTATTAGGAAAATCCCTAGTGTAATATTGATCGTGTATTGGATTTACTAATATGATTTGATTGATAATTATGGGAGGATTTTTACTACATATGTAATTATTAATCCTTTGGTTGAATTTATTATATCATTGGGTTTGGATTGGATTTTCAAGCATATAAAACATATCAAATATGGGGATAATAAAGTCTCATTTCATTTCCCAATTCATCCAATAGTAATGTATCAACACAAGGTTGATTATAAACTCTCTATGGAAGTAAATTCTATAATATTACTGATAATACCCAACAAAGAGGTAATATTCACTCAAATTATTCCTATTTTATGGGAATATACTAGTGTATTTCTAGATGAAATTCATGGTCTTCCCCAAGTGAGTGAGGATGAGTTCTCTATTTAACATATACCTGGATCTATTACAATCAAAAATAACTTCTATATAATGGATCCCATTAAATTAGGGAAGTTAAATAAGAAACTACAATAAAATTTTATATAAGGATTTTATATGTCTCAGCCTTCACCATGTGGTGCGATGATCCTCTATGTCAAAAACAAGGATGTGTTGATGTGTCCATTCATTGATTATTGTGATATTAATGATGTCATGATCATGAACATGTAACCTCTACCACATATTTATGATATATTTGATCTACCTATATGATCTTGATACTTCTTGAAAATTGATCTTAAATATGGATATCATTAGTTAATGGATAAAATGGAGGTTATTTACCTAAAATCATTATGCATGAGGTATAAACACTAGTAATTAATCATAATTATCATTGGAATTACATATACCACTATCGTAATTAATCTAATTAATAGTTCCCTTAGAGATTACCATGATTAATTTGTGTTTTTATTTATATATGAAATTCTTATTTATTCAAAGTGTAAGAAAGATCATATAAATTATTTAAATTTTTTTTTATTAAATTGAGAAAGGAGAAACCATATGTTTTTTTTGAAAATGTGATTTATAGATGTATAAAGTATCATTATTGGGTCATGGAAATAAAATATAATTCACATTAATAGATCGATCAACATTGGATGTTATCGAGTAAGGTCCTATAATTAACACTATGACTGAGATCGATAATTTTCATGGGTTAGTAGGATATTACTGACATATTTTGAGAAATTTCTCATGACTATGAAATACACTATCTATAATAATATGGAATTTAATCAAGTTTCTTTTGATAGAGGAATGTGAATAAAGTGTTAGAGAACTGCAAAAAATGTTGGTCATTTTCCATTTACATACATTACCCTATAATGGAAAAGGGTTTTTAATACACAATGACGCTTTGAAAAAGGTTTTTGGTTTATCCTCATATTTAATGTTAAAGTAATTCCCTATTCATCACATTAATTAATGACTAATGAGATAAATTACTCGATGTACAATTTAGTGAAATAAATTGTGAATATTTCATTGAATATTTTGAGGCATCATATATATGGGGAAAACAATGATATATATATATATATACTGATCACAATATATTGAAATATATTCACATGGAAGGAAATGAATATGAGAAAAAGGATATAGTTAAAATTCATAAGATATCATGACTTACATATACATTACCATCAGAGTTTGGAAAATTAGGTGGCTGAATCTTTGAGGAGGAAATTCCTGGATACTCTCTCTATGACGAGGATTGAAAATGTATCAATACTCATGGATTTATAAAGGATGAATCCTGAAGTCAATATGGGAGGAGATTAATCCTATATTTACCAATTAACTTCTCAACCTTAAATTCACATAATGATAAAATAATACTATAATGATGACGTAGAGATATAGAGAAAGGTGATGAATATTCTGATGAACAACTTTGTTAAAGATGAAGTTATAAAGTTTGTAACCGAGATATGTGCCCCATAAAACCCAGAATTGATGATAGAGTTTTTTGATAGTGAATATTTATCATCATTATCCATATTTCCAAGAATTATAAAGACATATAGATATTTAAACCAAAACATCTAGTGGGATAATGTGAAGAAAGAAATCAGAGAATATGCATCTCAATTCCTGGTATGATAGCAAGATAATGTTGAATGAAAAAATTCTAAGGGTATGTTTCAAACATTACCTAATTTAGTATGGAATTTGGAAAACATATATATGGACTTAATCATAGGGATCCCAATAAAATCTACTAGCCATAATTATATTTCACTTGTAGTCAATATCCTTTTAAATCCATGCATTTTATTTACATCAAATAAGATTCTTCCCTTGACCAATTCCTCAAGATATACGTAAGTGATGTAGTAAGGTTACATGGAGTACCATTATCTATTTTATCTGATCAGGATCCAAGGGTTACCTCATGGTTATATGAAATTATTCATAAATAATTAGAGGAAGGTATAAGTTTTAGAAGTGAATATCATCCTCAGATAGATTCTATATCAGAGTGGAAAATTTAAGCTCCAGAGGTTTGGATGAAATATTGTTTAGTGGATTTTAAAGGATATTTGGATCAACACCACCCCTATTATAGTCATTAAATAACAAAAAATTACATTATAGAATTTAGATGACACCATATGAGGCTTTTTATGGGAAGAGGTGTAGGAATCCAACATGATGAGATGATATTAGAGAGATGAAATTTATAGGTCCTGACTTAGTCTAAGAAATGACAAAGAAGGTTCAAACTATTCCTCAAAATAATAAAGTATCGCAATGTTGATATAATATTTATAAATATAATCATCAATGTGATGTTGAGTTTTATGTTAATGATAATTTATCTCTTTTAATATCCCTATGGAAGTGGGTTATGTGATTTGGGATGAATGGGGATATTATCCCTAGATACATCGATCCCTTTGAGATCCTTGATCACGTCTAGATTATACACAATCACTTAATAGTACATCCACACCTATCTCAAATGCACAATATGTTCCATGTAACACTTTTTTTGGAAATAAATATATATCCATCACATGAATAAAACTTAGATGTTGTATAACTAGAACATGTAATTTCATATGAATAACAACTTGTGGAAATCTTGGATCAAAGATACACAGATCTGGGGAACAAGACCCCCATCTAATAAAAGTTATATGGTGAAATAATAAGTTTGATTAGGATATATGGGATCTTCAGGATGTTTTGAGAGAAAATCACCATCACTTATTTTAATCATTATATTAAAATTTAAGGATGAAACTATTTTAATGTGGGGTGGTAAATGTAAAGATACATGTTTTTAATTATTATTTTTTCTTAATTAAATACCATTTGAGAAGCTTGTCTTTCACACAACACTACATTATGAATAAAATTCACAACGCCTTAATTAAATTATTATATATTACCCTTATTTAATAGACATTATGTCGGAAGATGTCAATAGAAGTAATCACTTTATAAAAACCATATAAATGGTTATAAGAAGACAAATGTCATTTTATTCTTTGAAGATACATGTTTCTTAAAAATGTTTTTATGTGTTATGTGTTCTTATATTAAAATAAATTTTCAAAAATTTTATAAATTGAATTGGATGAATTATTTTCATATTTTAATTAGTATGATAAAATTATGTAATTTAGTCAATTAATTTTTAGACATAAAAGTAATTTTCCATTTTCAATAGTAGTTACAATGGTAAAAATAATATTTTTATTGGAATAATAACTTTCAAAATATTTCACATATTTTTTTAAATTAAATAATTCTGTACTAAATTAATACTCTTACATTTTGTTTAAGAATATATAAAAATTAGTTGACACTCATTTAAATTTTTATACCAATTTTAAATAAGATTAATAACACGTCATAATTAAAATTTCATTTTTAACAAAGATAGTTTTCTACACATTATATATTTTAACAAAGATGTTTTTTATCTCAAAATTATAAATATAATTCTGATAAATGGACCAAAAAATCAGATTCATCATGTATTAAATTTATAAAAAGGGTCCTTCCATAATTTTAGTAATAAATATAATTACCATGGATAATTTTTTAATCATGGTTAATGAGTGTAAAAGTGGGTAAATATTGAATCTTCAATTTTTAATAATTAAAATTCCACATAGACCTTCTAGAAATCCATTTTAAGGTTTTATATTAATACTTGTATGTATCACCTACCATTTCATCATCTAGTTAACCAATCTCACTTAACCCACCTAACACCCATGTGATACCATTATACCCTAACCTATGGTTAGTTTCCATAAAGTGACAGAGATCATTCCCACCCATTATATCATACCTCTATACCCTAAAGTAATTTATCACAAATTTACCTTCCCACTCTATATGTACATCCCTCATAATAAGTTCCTTTGGTTTTACGGTGTCCTCCCATTCATAAAGAAGATGCATAGTAATGTAAGTTCTTCCTTCATCATCTTATTTTTTATTCAAGTACTAATTTGTTTGAATCCCTATTTATTTCCATGTGAATATGATTTCATGTGTTCAAAATAAACCACATACTCTTGAAATGATTCCATACTGATTTTTGATTATCATTCTCTCTCATTAAACCCATTTCATGATCCCTTTTGTTTAACCGTTATACTATCAAAATCACTCTTATGTTCTCTCAAACATTATTTCAATTCAAGAAATTTCAATTTTATTTGTATCTTGATTTAAATTTCATTATTATTGGAATTATTCATAATAAATCATTAACTATTATAATAATTATATATTGATAACAGATTATCTTTCTCTCTCATTATTCCAATTCAATAATCCCTTTGGATAGTCGTCGTGTTTCAAAAATACCTCCTTTATTTTCCAAGTAATATTTTCATGTTGTAAGGGGTTTTTTATTGAACCAAATATTTATCCTGAGTCTAACAACTACACATCACTTTTAATCTTTCAATATTGAATTATCCCACTATATGATGATGTTATGTTGTATTTCCATCTTCTTTTTTTATGTAAATAGTCTTTCACACAAAAGTATTATTCCTTGATCAATCCATTATTTCTAACAAATGTAATTTTGTTATGAATTATTCCCATCTCATTTAAAATATTTTTTTTTCCATTTCTATATTTTCCATCCCACAAAATTACTAAGAAATTTTTGAGACAAATAATATGAATTATTTTCTAGTATTACCAGAATTTTCTATACCCATTTTAAAAATAAAAATTTAACACTCTTTTTATGTTTTTGGTTTTTAAATAATAGTATTTCAAAATATTAAAAAATGGGTTTCTATCCATTCAAAGTAAAACGTGTCAACTTTCTGTCCTCATTTTTTGATAACCTTTATATCATTCTACAAATAATTTATTTGGAACTATTCTTAAGAAGGTTTTAAAAAGCTTATTTTTTCCTTAAAGAATGTTTTTTCATGAATGTAATTAATAAATCATCTTTTACATCAATATTAGAGTGAGTTTGTGAAAACTTATATATTTTCAATTTTATTTTTCCTACAAGGTTTGTATCTTATAGATTGATGTTTTTATTATCATATATATGTTACAATTAAATGATACCTTTTGTAAAATGGTACTTTTTATAACTTATGATTCCTTAAGTAAAGCTTATGTATTGTGTTCGAAATTTTTAAAAAAACTAGTTCTTTTTACACAGGTTCCTAAGATATTATCATGGTTTATTTTAATTAGAACACATATTTATGCATGAAGATGTGTGGGGACGTATATCATCCACCAATGTGTTGTTTTATGATTATATATCATGAGATTTTAATGTGTGTACATAATTATTTTGTTCACAATGGTGTGGGCATGATGGGTTTGATATCATTTTTAGGCATGGAGATAATAGTTTGTTCTCATAGGTATGGGATAATGGTTTTCCTACCAATTGTTTTTCATATTATTATGGTTTTGAAACATTTCCAATTTGTTAATAAAATTATTAAAAAAATTTCATGATGCATTTTAATTTCATGAAATTCCATGTTTTCTTAAATTTTCCTTTTTTAAATGTATTCTGCATTTTTATGGTGTACTAACAAGTTATATGATTGGTGAGATGTGATTTGATCTATATAATATATTTTATGCTTATATAATGACAAATTTATGATCTTATGTTACTCTAAATTGTTTAGTGATTATCATATAATGTCATTTTATCTTTAATTATGATATTTTTGTGTTCCTCATAAACTCCTTCATGTTTATGATCTAAAAAATTATGATATGTTTTTCCCTTATCGGGTGTCAGAGGTCATGATATTATTAAGAGTCCATTCCCCTTGTTATGGAAATTATTATATATTTTGAGATTTATATTAAGGGTCTAGAGGATCCTGATTATAGAGAATTTATTGCAAGTGTTGTAAAATTATATGTTTAGGTACCTATTCTCCAAAACTGTAAACCTTTAGGTCCTTCGGTTGGTTGACTGTTTATGATATTAAATACTAAAATAACAATTATAATGTATTATTTATGTCATTATTATCATGATATTATTTACTCCCTAAGGATAGGGTGTATATAGGTCATGTTTTGGAGATGTTTTAACTAGTATAACCATATTTTTGTATGTTTGTGTTGTCTTCCCCTCATCCATGATCTAGATCTAGGTGGCCAAATCTTTTGTACATTGGGTCTTGATAATTTTTTAATCATTAAAAATACACTTTTTTGGTTCTTGTAATATAGTTATTTTTTAAGTTTCTTTAGTTTTTTATCTTATTATGTCTATTTTTTCTTTGGGATTGTGTCATTATTTAGTTAGAATTGGTTCATTTGGGTGTGTTATCTTTTTCTCCCTTATCAGAAGGATATGGGTTATTTAAGATGGTCCTAGTTTTTTTTGGGACCCCTTTTTCATCAATATTTAGAATAGAAATTTGATGTTGGTGGTCTCGCCCAAATTTACCCAAGTTTCTAGGGTTAAGAGGTCAACTATAGAGTAGATTGGGTTGTCGATTCCTCAGAGACCTAAAAATAAACCTATAGACACGCAAATTCTATGGACTGATTTTTGATATTAATTGGAAAAATTTTATTTTATTTTATATAGGTTTAATATAACACTAAATTACTTAAGTGAAATCAAATTATGAGAACGGTTGATCCTAGGTTATTACAAGGGGTGGATTGGATGAAATTCTTTTTTAACGATTTCAATTTCTTATATTCGATATGCGTTTATTCAAGAAGATCAAACAAATTCATCACTTACTGGTTTTATACCAATAAAACATAATACTAATCACCTATACACTTATAGGAATAAATTTTTGATCACTCCAAGGTAAAGGTTTGTATTATCACTTGAATTATGTGGCCTTAAAATTCAACAAGGACGAAGAAGTTTTAAAATTGTCAAATAAAAATCTCAATTAAAAGAAGTGATTAGACATTAATGGGGTGATAAATAACATCCAATACATCCCCTTTATACTCACTTGTATCAAAACATAATTGGGTTAGCCCTCCATTTATTCTATGGTTTCAATGGAAGTGGGAAGTAGACTCATGAGGGAGGAATTGAAGAAGTAAAAAAACAATAAAAAGAAAATAATCACTCCACCATTGTGTGAATAATTTCACAAGGTTTGGTATGAATAAATTCACACAATAAAGAAAAAATAAAAATGTGATAATATTAATAACAAAATAAGATAATAAGAATAATTTTTATTGAAAACTATGGTGATTCGAACAACTTACAAATGAAGAAGAACATTACAAAGGAAAAGTGGCAGCATAACACTACAATGCAAGAAAGAATCCAAGATGATCAACACATCCACAAACAATAACTTAAATAAGAATTTAGGAATACTTGGGTCGAGCCACCGATAGTCCAAGTCTCTTCAATTAATGGTGGTTGGCCAAGGTGGGTGGAAAGTTAAGGGAGAGTGGACTTTTCCATCCTTGACAATCAATCTGAGCCAAATAGCATCCACTAAACAGAGGCGGTGAAAGTATCATCTATATGGTCGAATTTTTGTGGACCATAGAAGAAAAAAATGAATATTAATATGTACCCTTATTGTATAAAAAAGTTCATCCAAAATGAATATTTTTTTCGTGAGATATGTGTAAAATGGTGGGCTGTTTTTCTGGGCTGCATAATACGGCCAAGAATTGTATCTCAAAATTAGGATGCATGAAACTCCATTTAACATTCCAAATTATCTCTTGTAAATGCATGATGAAATGTTAAACATGATTTACTATATCTTAATTTAATGTTTCAGAATAATTGGTCTTGGATCATGGCCAATACAATCTATTTATTGGTATGTTCTTCAGTTTACTTTTCCTAGAATGTTGTTGGTTCAAGGCCAACTTTGGTCGTCTTCAATGTGAATATTCAAGTGATAAAAAAGAATGAATTTTTCCTTATATAATGTGATACCTTAAAATAAAATATGAAAATATAATCAATTTTTTTTGTTTTAGGAGGTGTTTAAATATGTACCAAGTAATAGTGCACTTTAACAAAGAATTACAATCATAATGTGAAATGATGTTCAAAGTGTAAAATGAACTAAAATGGTTTTTATGAATAATGATGGACATAAATATTATATATATTAACAATGAATATTATCCTCATTCAGTGGCTAATCACACCCCCCAACTTGAGTTTTTCTAGTCCTGAGAAAAATGTATCTCAAAAATTTGAAATTCAAATTCCCTTTTCCAAAATATTTTAATACACAATGATCACCAAGAACCCTTATACCAAAAAATCATGAAAACCATCAAAATATTTTAATACAAGATAGTTTCATAAGCATTTCCTATGCCCAAGACCATTCCTTTGTTCAAATTAATCTCCATATTTCATCCAATATCTATTAAGCATAAAGATTTGTTGTGTATCACAATAGACATGGGGGTTAATTTTTATTCAAGGAGAAAATGATGGAAGCACTAGGTGGAATCACATTTAAATATTAAGATTAGTATTATTATTTTTTGTTTATTTTTTTTTCAATTTTTCCATGGTAATTGAAATTGCACTCAATAGAGTCCCCCTATGTAGCGAGACTTTGCCTATGACTCTTACAGTCAAAGACCTTAGGGAACCAAGTGAAGTCCACATACTCAAGCATCATCTCAAGTTAACTCAGTCAAAAACAAAGTCAAATTACCACAAATAGAGATAAAATTACTAACTCTAGTCCATAGAACTATGGAGTCATGATCCCCATGTACCAAAAGCCACGCATTAGTTAATTTTATTACTCTACGTGCACATTTATTGTTTTTTGTTTTTGAATACTCATATTAAAACTAAAATGATCACCAAACATATTATATTTATTTTGGGGACCCCATGAACTCAAACTAATACCCCACTATCCAAAGGACGTATGTTTTGATTTTTTTTATTTGGATAAAAATGTAAATTATGATATTTCACATTAGACAACCACACTTTCCAAAATTTATGCCCATGAAATTATACATGGATTAAAATAAGAATCAGGGCATGATAAGTTATTTGATATTCAATTTAGAGGTGTGAAATGTGTATTATCTTGTTCAAGGTAAAAGTAACTTTTCCTTCCATTAAGGCACACTTTTTTTTCAAATCATTTTTTTTGCACACAAAAGATTTTTTTTTATTTCATCTCCCCCCCAACTTAAAATAACATTGTCTCCAATGTTTGAAGAAAATAAAATTTAGAATGGAGTAGAGGCATAGAAGGTGAGTTCATAAAGGAAATTTAAAATGAGGATCATGGAATGAAGTCACTAGGTGGTTAAAGTTGATGTTTGTGCTACTCCAATTTAGTCCTTTGATCTCCATGTCATTTGGAGAGTTCCCAAGTGAAAAAGGAATATATATATATATAAATATGTATTCATATAATAAAAAAGTAAAATATAAGTATATATACAAAAATTATAGAATAAGGAAGCACTATAAGATGTAGGTCAGTGGTAAGTGCGTGCCCCTGTCTACCTTCGGTCCCGGGTTCAAGTCCCCATGGCTTCACCGATTGTGATGGGGTTTAACCCACAACCTACGACGTGTCCTTTTAATTTTTCTAAATTATTATTATTATTATTTTGTATTTTTATTTTAACCTACAAACACATAAAAATAAAACTAACTGATGATACATTGCCTTCTTTTTAAAATTTTGGGTAAGGTATTACTCAAGGATCACACTATGTGACACGAATGAATATGGCGCTCCCCTTCCATACCCATCCATAATCATAATAGAGGAACATGTAAAAAGTCTATTTTTTTAAACATCAAAATGATTCATTAATACTATTTGAAAAATAAAGATGATTTACAAAGATTGGGAACATTAAAACCACGGGTTGCCTCCCATGCAACACTTTTGTTTAACCCCATTAGTCAGACATGGATCCTAAATCTATCAATTTTTTCTTAGTTAATAGGTTGGGTTAGTTAAATCAACACATATTTCCTATTTATTGAATGATTCGATGAATGTTTCTAACCTATGACCATTGACCTTGAAAATGTGACCACTTGCGGGATCCTAAATCTCTACTGCCCCATGGGGGTACACATGATGCACTATGAATGAACCTGACCATCCAGACCTTAAATTTCCTAGGTGAAAATGAAGATTCGAACTACACAAGAGCACAAATTTTCCCAGTTCAAAGTGTTTAACTTTGATATTCTTAGATTGGTAGGCTTTAACTATAGATTTATTTATCCTTGAATTTTCATAAGCCTCCATCCCAAGTTCCTAATGTTCATTAAGATTTGATATCCTCTTTTCTTCGGCCAAAGAAATGTCGAAATTCATTTTTTTGATTGCCCAAAATTCTTTATGCTCAATTTCAACTGGTAAATGGCATGATTTTCCATAACCCAACTTATATGGTGACATTCCTAAGATGGTTTTGTATGTTGTATGATATTCCCAAAGTGCATCCAAGAGTTTCTCTGACCATTATTTCTTAGAGGTATTGACAATTTTTTCAAGAATTTTCTTAATCTCCCTATTCGCTAACTCAACTTGACCATTAGTTTGAGAATGGTAGGTAGCAGAAAATTTATGAGAAATACCATACTTATACTTGAGCGAATAGAATGGGTGGTTGCAGAAATGGGTTACTCGGTCACTGATTATATCCCTAGGAATTCCAAATTGAGAACATATGTTCTCTTTCAGAAATAGAATCACAACATGAAAGTAATTGGACTTGGTGGGAATGGCCTCAACCCATTTCAAGACATAATAAATAGATAAGAGGATGTATAGGTATCCCCTAGAGTTTAGGAAGGGTCCCAAGAAATCAATTACCCAACAATCAAAGATTTCTATGATCAGAATGGGAGTGAGAGGCATTTAGTTTATTTTGGTAATGGATCCTAATTGTTGACACGGAGGACAAATTTTATAGAATTGGAAGGAATCCTTAGTGAGGTTAGGATATTAGAAACTACTTTGGAGGAGATTTTCAGTGGTTTTCATTGTAGAAAAGTGACCTCCACATTACTCTCCATGACAAAATTTTAGAATGGATTCTTGCTCAGACTCAAGAACACATTTCCTAATGATTTGATCTGGACAAAACCTAAAGAGGTAAGGATCATCAAACACATAGTTTTTGACATCAGAAAGGAATTTCCCCATATCCTGGGTCCCTAGGAATTTTGGAATGTCACCGATCACCAAATGGTATTCTATGTCAGCATACCACGAACAATCACTCACTGAATAGAGGTGCTCATCGGAAAATGAATCAGACACAAAAAGGTGATGTGAGTTGTATTTTAATTCCATACTAGAGAGGAGATCAACTACAAAATTTTCAACACCATTTTATTCGTAATGGTTAAATAGAACTCTTGAAGAAGAAGGAACCACCTAATCAATCTAGCCTTGGCATCTTGTTTTTGGAAAAGTTATTTCAGGGCTGAATGGTCGGTGAATACAATAATGGGTGATCCTAATAGATAAGACCTGAATTTATCTAAGGAAAATACAACAGCAAGAAACTCTTTCTAAGTGCTGGTGTATTTTATTTGTGCATCATTTAAAGATTTTCTTTCATAAGAAATGACACGTGGAGTTTTCTCAGACTGTTTTCCTAAGACCGCTCCTACAGCGAAGTCACTCACATCCCACATGAGCTCAAAAGGAAGTTTCCAATTTAGATATTACATGATAGGTGGATAGATAAGACATGAATTGAGTGTAGATAATGATTTATAACAGCTTTATGTTAATAAAAATGGAGCATATTTCACTAATAGATCACAAAGTGGTTGAGAAATAGAGCTAAAATTACTAATGAACCTTTTATAGAAACCAGAATGTCCTAAGAAGGACTTCACTTCCTTAAAAGTTTTAGGAGAGGGAAGGTGACAAATGATATCGAACTTAGCTTTATCAACTTCTATTACTCTACTAGATACTAGATGTACTAGAATAAGTACTTCCTTTACCATGAAATGACATTTTCCCCAATTTAGGATGAGATTCTTATCCTCGTATCTTGACAAAACCCTTTCAACATTTATAAGGCATCCCTCAAAAGTATCCCCAAAAATGGATAAGTAGTCCATGAAGACCTCTAAACAATTCTCCATCATGTCTGAGAATATTCCCATCATGCACCGCTGGAAGGTAACAAGGGAATTACATAACCCAAAGGGAATGTGCTTGAAAGGAAAAGTTCCAAATGGATAGGTGAAGGTTGTTTTCCCTTGATCCTCTAAGGAGACCTCGATTTGATTATACTCTGAGAATCCATCTAGGAAGAAATAGAATTGATAACCTTCCAATCACTCAAGGACTTGATCAATAAATAGAAAGGGGAAATGGTATTTCTTGGTACAATATTTAAGCTTCATATAGTCAATACAAAATATCCATCCAATATTGACCGTAGTGGGGGGAAGGTCACCATTTTTATTGGTGATCGTAGTAATTCCAGCTTTCTTTGGGACAACTTGAATTGGGTTTACCCACTCACTCTCAGCTATGGGGTAGATGATACCCTCTTTCAATAACTTAAGAATTTCTTTCCTTACCACATCCATAAGATTTGGATTGAGTCGCCACTGAGGTTGATGACATTGCTTGGATTTAGATTCAATAATAATCCTATGAGTTTCAATGAGTGAGATAATCCCAAGAATATCAGAAAGGGTCCATCCAATTGCTTTATTATGATTTCTTAGGACATCCTAAAGAATCATCTCTTGATTGGATTTAAGATAGGAAGAAATGAAAACAATAAAGGATCGATTGTCCCCTAAGAATTCATAATTGAGTGATAAAGGTAGGACCTTAAATTCGAGATTAGTTTGTTTATCACTTTCCAAGAAAGGATGGGACTTTGTATTGAACTTAGTTTCTTTTTTCAGATTTCTTGACAGATTTGGTTCCTTGTGAACATAATTTTCATCCACTAAATTGGTCAGATTAGTTTTATGAATGGGTATAGACTCAATGTTATTGATTTCACCAATGATATCACTAATTGGTGATTCTATAAAATCATCAATAGAGATATCTGAAATAGATTCAATCCAAGGAGACAAATTTCCCTCTTGTGAGAAAATAAAATCAATCTCTTCTTGACTTAAACAACCTTCAGTAATCCCTTGATGTTTCTTGAGTTCACTATCAACACTACCAATCCAATTAACCATATGGATCTCTTCATCATCCCCAATTTGAGAGTTTTCATTATATATGTTCAAGTCTAAACTCATGTTTCCAAAGGTGATGGTCATGTTTCCATTTCAGACTTGGATAATAGAGTTGATTATTGAAAGGAAGGGAAGACCGAGGATGATTGGGGTTTTCTCCCTAGGACCTAAGATTGGGTGTTTTTCAAGTACAATGATGTCAGCTGGGTAAATGAAATTTTCAACTTTCACCAAAACATCCTTTCAGACCCCCTTAAGAACTCGAACACTACAATCAGTAAGTTGAAGAGTGACAGATGTGGGTTGGAGTTCTTCGAGTCCTAACTAAAAATACATGACATAAGGAATGAGGTTTACACTACCTCCAAGATCAAAAGGGGATTTGGAAACTTTGTTCTCTCCTATCCCAAAATGGATGAATGGACATCCTGGATCTTTCAACTTTTGAGGAATAGTCCCTTGAATGGTGGTACTCACATTAGCAGCCAAAAGGACTTGGTTTTTATGTGAAAAATTATTTTTAAAAGTGCACAAGTCCTTAAGGTACTTTTAGTATGAAAGAATGGTTTGTATTGAATCAATAAGGGGATGTTCAACTTATCCTGAGAGAATATTTCACTCAATGTTTCATTCAATTCTGGTTTATATTTTCCTCTCATGTATTAAGGGAAGAGAGAAGGTTGTTTGATTGTTTAGTGTGGTTGTAGTTACTTCACATTCTCATTGTGATTTTCAGAATCCATGGGTGGTTATTCATCATTTTCATGAATTTTTGAATCTTTTAATGGTTCTAGAATGTCTTGTTTAGGTTTCTCAATGGATTTCCCACTTCTTAAAATAGTTACTACTTTGATTTTTTCATGAGAGGTTTGTGTGAAATTGTATTCTCCCTTTAAATTTGATGATGGTACCTCCTGAGTAGACATGGGTGCCTTCATGGTTTTAATGGTTTGTAGTTCATGTTTAAGGGATAATACTTCTTGGTTCATTTTCTCCATTTGTTTACACAACTTCTCAAGGATTGGAAGAGGGACAGATTGAGTACGAGCTTGTGCTGGTTGGTTTATCCCAGGAGGATACTTTGGTTATTGGATTGGTTGTTACATGGGTTTCTTGATGGGTTGTTGGTATTTGATAGTATGGTGTTGATATTGGACAGGTTGTGGTTGGAATTGGTTATGGTTTTTTAAATTTTGTGTAGGATAGGGGTTTGGTCCTTGTGGTTGGCTAGGTTGTTGGTTATCTTTACTGTGGATGCCGAAGTGGTCATTATACCTTAGGTTGAATGTGTTTTGGTATTGGGTATTTTGGAACTTTAGGGAATTTACTTCAGAAGGTTTTACTCTTAGAAGAACATCCTTTATGGAAGGTATGGTTGGGAAATTTTCGGTCTTGTGGTCATGTTTTTCACAAATTGTGCAAACAGGGCCAATAGTTTGAATATCATGGACCTTCCTAAGATCGATCTCCTCGACCTTCCTAGTGAGTGCAACAAGTTTTTCCCTAAGGATTTCCTCCTCCATAAGTTTTTTAATTCCACCATATTTGGTTGGCTTCTCATAGTAAGTTTATGCCCCCCATGTTTAGTTTTTTTGGCCAGTCCTTCTAGATACTCATAAGCATTATATGGGGTTTTGTTTTTAAAGGTACCATTGCACATCATGTCAATGAATTGTTTATTCCCTAGGCCCAAACCATCATTAAAAATTTGAACTTGTTCTGGGATTGAAAATAAATAGTGAGGTACCATGTTGATTGTGTCTTTGAACCATTCCCAGGTTTCATAAAATGACAACCCTTCTTTTTCAAAAAAGTTTTGGATGCTCTTTTTAAGTGCAATTATTTTGTGATGGGGGAAGCATTTTTTGTAAAATTCTCTTTGTAATTGGTCCCATGAGTGGATTGATGTAGGTCTCAGATTGTTTAACCAATTCTTTGCTCTATCCTTTAGTGATAAAGGAAAGAGCCTCATCTTAGATGACTCAAGTTGATGTGGTGGGAACATGGTTTCAAAAATGTCGTTGAAATCTTTGACATGAAGGTATGGAATTTCCGACTCCATACCATGGAAGGTAGGAAGGTGGTTTAGGAAATGAGGTTTAAAAACATAGTGGTATTATCCTAGGGTATAATTCCTAATTCAAGAGGGTGCATTGGTCTAGGAAGGTGTGAGGTAGTCATTCTTTGTTTGATTGACTGCATTCCCCATGTTTGGGGATGCCTCATTTGGATTTCCATTTTGGTTCCCACCTAGGTTTATGAGTTGGTTTCTTTGAAGGAATTCCATTGAAATGGAATCAATTTTTGTCTCTGGAGTATTAGGAAGATTAGGGTCTAGTGGAAAGAGTTCCCTTGGTGTACTTGACTCCCCAACCCTAGGACTATCCACCCTAACTAGACGGTTTGATTAGCCACGAGTGTAGGCAGACATGCACCAAAAGGGAAAAAATGAGAAAAGGAAAAGATAAGAGAATTTGGATTAGAATATAAGAATTGGGGGAAAGTATAATGGGTGTTGATATGACTTACTTGGGTCCCCAAAAACAGTTCTAAAATTTGGTCTCGCCCAATTTTACCCAAGTTTTTAGGGTTAAGCAGTCAACTGTAGAGTAGCTTGGGTTGTCAATTCCTCAGAGACCTAAGAAGAAACCTATAGACACGCACATTCAATGGACTGATTTTGGATATTAAGTGGAAATATTTGGGTTGATTTTATATAGTTTTAAGTTAAAACTATGTTATTTAAGTGTAATCAAATTATCATAAGGGTTGATCCTAGGTTATTACAAAGGGTGGATTGGATGAAATTCTTTTTTAACGATTTCAATTTCTTATATTCGAGATGGGTTTATTCAAGAAGATCAAAAAATCTCATAACTTACTGGATTTATACCAACAAACCATAATACTAATCAATTATACACTTGTAGGATCAAATTTATGAGCACTCCAATTTAAAGTTATGTATTATAACTTGAAGTATGTGGCCTTAAAATTCAACAAGGACGAAGAAGTTTTAAAATATTCAAATAAAAATCTCAATTAAAAGAAGTGATTAGAAATTAATGGGGTGATAAATAAAATCAAATACTATCCATTGATACTCCCTTATATCAACACATAAGTGGGTTATCCTTCCCTTTATGCTATGGTTTCAATGGAAACAAGAAGTAGGCTCATGAGGGAGGAATTGAAGAAGTAAAAAAACAATAAAATGAAAACAATCACTCCACCGTTGTGTGAATAATTTCACAAGGTTTGGTATGAATAAATACACACCATAAATAAACAGTATCACTATGATAATAATAATAACATAATAAGTGAATATGAAGAATTTTTATTGAAATCTAAGGTGATTCGAACAACTTACAAATGAAGAAGAACATTAAAAAGGAAAAGTGGCAGCATAACACTACAATGAAAGAAAGAATCCAAGATTATCAACCCCTCCACCACCACTACCTTAAATAGTAATTTATGAAGCTTTGGGTAGAGCCACCAATAGTAAAAGTTTCCTCAATTAATGGTGGTAGGCCAAGGTGGGTGGGATGTTAAGGGAGAGTGGACTTTTCCACCCTTGACAATCAATCCAAGCCAACTAGAATCCACTAAATAGAGGTGAATAAAGGAGAATATATATAGACTAATTTAGGTGGGACATAGAAGAAAAAAATGAATATTCAGATTTCCCCTAAGTTTCTGTAAAATTTCATCCAAAATGGATATGTTTTTTGAGATATATGTGTAAAATGGTGGGATTTGTTTCTGGGCCGCAGAATCTGGCCCAGAATTTTATCTCCAAATAGGGATGCATTAAAATCCATTTAACACTCCGAATTATATCTTGTAAATGTTTGATTAAATGTTCCCCATGATATCTTCTATATTCATTTAAATGTTTAGAATAATTGGGCTTGGATCGTGGCCGCTACAGTCTCTTTATTGGGCTATTCTTCAGTTTACTTTGCCCAGAATGTTGTTGGTTCAAGGCCAACTTTGGTGGTCTTAATGTGAATATTCAAGTGATCCAAAAGAATGAATTTTTCATTATAGAATGGGAGACCTGCAAATAAAATATTAAAATATAATCAAGAACATTTTGTGTTTTAGGAGGTGTTTAAATATGTACCAAGTAATAGTGCACTTTAACAAAGAATTACAATGATAATGTGAAATGATGTTCAAAGTGTAAAATAAACTAAAATAGTGTTTTTGAATAATGAATCACATGAATATTATATATATTGACAAATAATATTAGCCTAATTTAGTGGCTAATCAGTTGGGATTCAATTTTATTCATGTAGTATAGTCTAACATTGATGATGAACATTGATACATTCATTGCTCATATTTTTTCATCCCTTGGTGCTGGTTGGGGGTAATTTAATTAGATTATTGTGGTTGGTTTCATTGATGGGGTTCAATTGAAGCTCCCTTAAAACTCTCCATTGATTTTTTGGCATTCGTTGAAGGTCCATGTTCTTATAATGGTAACATTGGGTAAATGACTATTAGTGACTATGTTATTTATAGTGTGTGGTTTTTGGAAAGTTATAAAAATATATGGTAGGCCAACTGAGTTTTAACAACATAAGTAATGATAGAATAATTTTTTTCATATTTATTAGTGTTCTATAATTAAATAGATAAATTCATTATAAATATGTTTTGTAATTCTTAAAATCAAAAAGGAAATAATTTAAACAAACTAATTTCCAATTTTCAAATTATATAATTTTAATTTGAAAAAATTTAATTAATATTTTAATTTAGCATGTCAAAATAATTATAGTATGACTTTTTTGAGAATTTTTAGGAAATATTGACTTTTATGTTAATATTCAAAACTAACAATTTTATTTGAAAATTGTTTTTTATATTAAATTATTTACAAGGTAAAATTATTTTTTTGTTTATTATTAAATTTTAATTAATTCAATTTAATTTATTATAAATCAATTATGGTTTTAAAAATGGATTTTATATTAAGTAAAAATAATACAAAGATATACAAGATACGAGTGAATTGTTTCTTTTCAATAATCTTAGATAGATTCTAACTTTTATCCTTCTTTGTGATTTATGCTCATATGCAGCGTTATCTTATTTAAGTTAGTTGAGAATCAGATAATCAGAGAAGAATAAAACATAAATTATTATAGTGGTTCATGGAATAGAATCCCCAAGTCCACTCCACCAACTCTATCTCCATGATCTTGGTGATTTTCACTCAAACATTTCCTCTTCTAATAAGACCTTAACAATTGAGTATAGGAAATCGACACCATTACAATAAGTATTTTACAAGACTTCTAGTTCATTTAAAAGGAACTATATATCCATAGTTTATTTTGAGAAGCTAATGATTCTTCACCAATGTGAATAATTCTAACCATCCAATACTCTAATAAATCAAAAAAGTTTTATTTGATTGAATGAATAGATTCTTATTCACTGTTGCAGCAACAGCTGGAAAAAAGTGGATCTTATTCTTTAAAGATAAATGTCTTAAAGAATGAACAACTTTGAAGAGATCCCAATTGAAAATTATCTTAAAATAAAGATATCAACAAACAAGTAGTAACAGTAAAAATTAATTAACGACATCACTTAGTATAATATTGAAACTTGTAAGACTCCAAAGTGGTGCTTCATTAGAATAACAGAGACGTTCAATATTTTATATTTTATAGTAAATATATATTATAAAAGATATCACACTACACCCTTGAAAACAAAAATACACTTTATATTTTATAAGAGAAACATGGATTGATATTGGTTGAATAGATCCAATAATAACCCCAGATAAATCACTATCATTTTAATCATTCAAGAGAGTCGTAACATCCCTTAGTAATAAGAATGATTTAGTACATTGAATACAAGCCTTTGAATTAGTCATAAAATAGCTTTAAATATATATTTACTTTTTGGGAGACCATTGTAGGAAACATGAATAATAACTTTAATTTAAAACTCCATCATTGACCATTCATACATAGGGTTTCGTCACGTAGCAATAAAATAAAATAGTTGGGTAGACAACGTATTTTTTTTATAAAATTAGGGTTGATGTATTATACTTTTTCTTCCTCAAATGTAAGGTTCTTTCTAAATATAGGGTTTTTTATCCAAACCTTTTCATCAAAGTAGGGTATATGATCCATAATTTTTATTCCAAATGTAGGGTTTCCAAACCATAAGTTACAATTACATTTTTATGGTAGGAACAATGTTTTCATAATACTTTCAAACACACCAAAAATTCTTAAACAAATATTTTATTCCCTAAATAATATATACTTATCATGTAGTATTTTTCTAAAAAATACTTAAATTAATTTCATCAGTAAAACAAACAAGGTTATTTTTTATCATCAAAATAATTAAGATTCATATATTATTGTGGAAATAATACATTCCAAAAAAATATCCCCCTTTTTAAATATCACAATAATCATAAAACACAACTTATAGAGAATATAATATTTTTAAAAACAAAATAAATAATATCTTAGAAGAGATATAAAAAATATTGTTGGAATTAAAAGTTTATTTGTATAGTAAATATTTAAATTCTAATTATATTTAGTTAATTTTTTTAACATCAAATTAATAATGTTGTGTTTACACAATTTTCTCCCCCTATTTTTTGATATAAGAAATAAATAAATAGAAAATTATTAAAAACACATTCACTGTAGAACATAACTATAAATGAATGTTATAATAGTCAAATACAAAATTAATATGGGGTATAGAAACATAAATGAACATAAATATTAACAAACTAAAGGATAAAAACATCATCAATAAAATAATTTCATTTAAATTATGTTTTTTATCACAATAATCATTTTATTGAGAAATTTCAAAAAGTAAGACTAGCTGAGGGTGAAGGTTCTTGTTTAGAAGATGTGTTAGAATCTTGAGAAGATTGGAAATCCTAATGAACATACTTTATCTATTTCATTATTCTATGAAACTTTAATTAATTTTATCATCCCACTCTCTCATAAAAATATTTTAATCTTGTAGCAATTTAAAACATTCAAATAAATTGAATTTCAAAAACTCATGAACATTCTCTTCAGACTGAACACACTATGAGGGAATTTCACCTAATTGATTGAGAATATGTCTTAGAATAGGTTCACATGATGTTAATTTATAAAATAAACTTCTTTTATTGTCAAACAAAACATTTATAGGTGCAATATTACACTAAATTTAACAAAGTGTGTCATTCAAAGTATATAAAACTTCAGTAATCGATTGAAACCTTATGATTAAATCTGGATAAGTTTGAGGAGAAAAAGCTGGTTCAATGGACTAAATAGTAAAAATACTTAATGATTCAAATTTACATCCCATATATTTCATTAAATATTCAAAATATTTTTATATGGCTAACTCTGATTTTAGTTTTCCACACTATTCTGCCATTTCTCTTTGAAATGCATCAAAATATCTTTTAGAAATTGAACTGTATCTAAGTCTTTCATGTTGAATTTTTATTGATTCTAATTAATCTCTTATAATAGTTTAACTTCTAAAATCTACTAAATTTTTCATTGTAGTCTCCAACTGACTTTTCAATATTAAATTCTCCTCCTTCATCTTATTGAACTTGAGTACTAAAGTTTCAACTTGATTACCAAGAGAATCATATGATTCTTCTTCTTGATTTTTGGATTGTTATCCTCTTTCATCCACAACTAAGGATTTACCTCTATATTTATATCTCTAATAGGATGAGATATTTTCAAGAACATATGTCTTATTACTAGTTTTTTGAATTCTTGAGTTGCTGCATCCTGAACTTTTGGACTCTGATCTCTAGGTTCCTCTATTTTTCTAGGCTGGGTGATAGGGGCCTCATTGTTCGGTGCATCAAAATGTTCTTCAAGATATTTATGAGAATCTATTTAATTTTATTTATTAGAGAAATAATATCTGATTGTGAATCTATTTTTTAACAGAATCCTCTAATATAGATTCTACAACTTCTTCTACACTTACATGTTCTGATCCAGTTGATTTCAAATTTTCATACCCCCAAAATCAATAAGAATATCTTATTGTGGGTCATTATCACTAACTGTTAACACTATCCCTTATAAAGTATGTAACGACCCGGACCTGGCCAACCACCCGAACAGTGCCAAATGGGTTGAGTGTCACTACCTTAGGAGCACCTCCTTGAACGACAAAGGCTGCCGACTAGTAGCGAGGGTCTGTTAGGTATAGTGGGGAGGCTATACCCTCTCATAGGATCATAATAAATGTACTAGTCTGAGAATAATAATAAAGATGCAGCGGAAGAAAGACTCAGCAGACTCGAACCAGACTCGCAGAGCGGAAGCATAATCAATATAGATAAACAACGGAAGCAGTAAATATAACAACAACAATAGAAATAAACACAACAGTATGCTAATAACATGTAACTACAACTGAACAGTAAAACATGCATCCAGAGCAGGTCATACACAACTGAATATAAAAGGGTGCCAATGGCTAACCAACAGTAGCTATAACAAGTAAGCATGGCGATACCGAAAAGGAAAAAAAACAAGTAAACCCCAGCTAGGTATGACCTCAAGGTCCATACCATCTCCATGAAACAACTAACGCAGCCCAGCTCCTGAAGCTGGCCTCTTTCCTGCACGTAAATCCATAAAGTCTGCACGCGTCTCGAAGGGCCCATGCAGTGTGTGAGACAAATCTCAGTAGGATACCACCCAACGGTGCGTACCAAATATATGTGTTTAAGCAGTCAGGCATTTAAAAGAAAAACAGTAAACAATACAGTGCACAAGTAATCACAAACTCCTCTAGTGCTCAACAGCCACCATGGAGTGTCACCTGCTTCAGCCAACACCGGAATCTCTATAGTGTAACTCGACACCACATGCCACCTAACACCTCGTGTCTCAAGTACCGATGTTCCGAAGGCACGACCAGGAATAGTAACTCGGCACCATGTGCCTCCTAACACCTTGTGTCTCAAGTACCGACATCCCAAAGGAACGCCCAAAAATATTAACCTGGCACCATGTGCCTTCTGACACCTTGTGTCTCAAGTACCGACGTCCTGAAGGCGCGCCCATCCTCTGGAGGCTCCTCACCTCCCACATGGATTTCTATGGAAAGCACCCCCAACCAATATACCTAACCACAACTATGGGGGACTCTACCCACATGAGCGGTCAAAACCACCTCATCACAGAGTATCTTTGTGTGCACACTACTCAAAGTTTCGGGTGAGCGGAAATCACCAAAATAGTACCTAAGCCACCTACACATCTGACACCTCGTGTCCCTGCAACCATGTCGCTCAAGTCCGATGGCATCACCATCCTAGTAACCTGGGCCATGCCCAACCTAACAGTCGTACTGCCTCAAGCCGACATCCACGATGCCCAATCCCGTGGTCAAAACCACCCATCGTAAACCGGGCTGAGCCCAACCTGTGATCAACATCACTCAAGCGTAACCGGGCCAAGCCCAACACAACCCAAAGGGTCCAGCAGATGCAATTCAGCAATTACATATATAACATATGTATACAGAAAACATAACCAGGAAAAACAAACTAAACAGTTGAATTGAACTATTCAAGGTGTTGTCCCATACCAGCACTGAGGTCTTAAATGCCTCTAACAATTTATAACAGGCATTAATAAATTAAACTAACCAGTTTAACACATTAATATTTCAATTAAAACCATTATGGCATTCCATGGCCAAAATGCCCCGATGAGCCACGACCCCTCACCCATCCCACTTTTGAAAACTGGTAACAAGGTATACCCAAAGGCACCCCATAGGTCCCACAAGCAATTCAATATAAAATAGCAGATAAACCGGGTCCCGCTCAAAATAACCGAAAATGTACCAAAGGCCGCATCACCCAAACAACCACAAAAACACAAAATGAGGTATGCAACACCTACTTGAGACTCGTACGATGCTACTCCTCCAGTAATAGCCTCCAATTCGGTCTAAAATGCGGTAAATCTACAGAACATTCAATACCGTTCAAACACCTATAACTCATTCTTGAATAAAAATCAAACAAAATGGACAAAGAGGAATCGAGGCCTTACCGAGGGGGTTCCAACACACTAATCGGAATTTGAAATGGGTCTCAGACGGATGATCGGGAGAAGGAAATAGGTTCGGCCGACTCTCCTCGCTCAACCCGACGAAGGAATTGAGTTCTGCCTAAAAAATGAGGCTACTGCCCGTTTTAGCGCAAAAAAAGAAAGTACAATGCATGTAATTCATGACTACATGCCATTTATATTTCATTTAACTGTTCATTTGGCGGCTGAGATTCTACCGACCTGCCAACATGAGTACACGTCCTGTACCTATGGGTACATGGAGTGTACTTGGTTTCTCTACTCTACCTCACCGACTAACCCACACGCCATGTATATCCCACATACACAGCTAGACTACATGGCGTTTCCAAGGGGAACATGGCGTGTACTTGATTCTACTTGGCCGACAGGCCTACACACCATGTATGGCCACCACACGGTTGGGGATACACGACGTGTTGAAAACTACACGCCGTGTAGTAAGAAATTTCTACACGGTCATCACACGACATGTACTCGGTGAGCACACGACTGAAACTCACTTAACATATACACGACATGTACTTAAATTTACATGGTGTGTAGTCTGAAAATTTCCAGAAACTTCTCATTTTCTCAAATTTCATCAGAAACCAGTCAAAAATTCAAACAGGGTCGGGATTTTGACCCGTTCTAAAAACCCGGGTTCTTAAAAACTCCCCACCTTAACGTAGCTCATCCCCGAGCTACCGAACAAAACCCGGAGATGGAACCGTACATACCACCCTGATCAAAGTAACCTGGACTGCCCCGGTCTCAGAGGTCCCGACTAAATGTTTCAAGGGGGGGGGGGGGGGGGGGCTCCCCACCTTAGGAATCGCCTAATCCGGTCTCAACACAACAAAACTTAATGAAAACAAGGTTTAATAACCTGTTTTCCGGATGCATGGTCCTCCTATGACGCATCGTCACCCCTGCGTCCCATTGGGGCTCCTGTGTCACTTCTGACACCCAACGTAACCCGAACCACATCAGTGTCCACCTCCACGAGGACCTGGTGCCTAAAACCTTAAGTAACCCGCATCCTCGATGCCATGATGCTACGCATCTTATACATATATATAGAATATATCACGCACCTGATATGGTGCCGATCCCACTGAATAGAATCTAGTCAGTCCACATAGATCCTATGCACCACGTGCACTCAAAACAGACATGCCTCTATAGGTCATGCCAAAAAGGAAACATGGAGATCACGACCACACCACGGTATACCTCTAACTTTCGTCGGCTCACCAGCCTGCTCAGCCTCTTGCAGCTCTACAGCATGTACCTGGCCTGAAACACAGCTGCCTGACACCTGACCTCCCTATGACGCTACTCCAGTCACCGGCCACTGACCCCTCAGCTGGTTCCCACCATCTCTGTCACGACCTCTGCTCACAACTGAACCTCGACTACCCTCTTCGGGTACCAAAGCTGAACCAACTCCAGACACTACAGTCTATCCTAGTCCTTGTCTGCCGTCTATCTGAGAAGGCTGCCTACAAAAACCTCTCCAGATGCCCGTCCTGTCCACATGCCCGACACTCCTTCAAAGGTTTATCACACTGAGCCCGAACATGTCCCGGTTGTCCGCACTGAATGCAAACCACCGCTGAACTTCCACGAGGTGGTCTAGTTGGGTCCTTGGCCTGCCCGCCCCGCTGGAACTCATCTCTGCCTCATTTCCTGCAATCCGAACCATCACCTGGAACTGTCACCCTTCCCAAGAAAGACTTCTCTCTCTCATTGACCTCAGCTATGAGCGCCTGATTTACCACCTCGGAGAAGGAACCTAGTAGGAAGATATTCACCTGGACTCAAATGGCGTGTCATAATCCATCCTCAAAGCACCTCACACTAGCTGCGTCTTCACTTACCATACCAGGTGCAAAGCGAGATAGCTCAGTAAAAGTAGCTGCATATTCCATGATGAACATGTCTCCCTGCTGAAGACTCAAGAACTCCCGAGCTCTCTCTGCCCTCAGTGTCTCTGGATAGAAGTGCTTAAAGAACCTATCCTCAAAGTCCTTCCAAGCCAATCCCTCGTGCCTACGAGCCTGAACCTGTACGTCCCACCAACTCTTTGATGATCCTCTCAGCATGTACGTCGCCAGCTTGACCCTCCACCCTAGAGGCATCTCGAGCTACTCAAAGATCATCTGCATACTCTCTATCCAGTTCTCAGTTGCCTGCGGACCACCCTCACCCTGAAAAAGCAATGGGTGCTGCGATTGGAACTCCCATGTCAGATATGCCATAGAAGGATCTGTACCCTACGCGTCTCCGTAAATCCCCTTCTTGAAACGTACCGGGCTAGCTCAGAGCTAATCATCGAGCCACGGCCCGAACGATGCCAAACCCGGCTGCTGTCCTGCCTCCACTGGATCCCAAACCTGTTCCTGTCCCTAAGCCTGTACTTGCGGCTCGTGCTCTGCCTATACTAAATTCTGAACCTGATCCTGTGGCACTGTATCATATCCTGCCTAACACTCCATCGATCTGTGAAGGAGTAACCCGCTGAATACCATAAATGGTCATACAACCCATATATATATAACAATATATTCTACGCAGATAAGGAAAGAAGTAAAAGGCAGTGCATAACAACTACCCTTACTCCCCCTCACCGCAACCCATGCCCCATGACATCCTAGCATCATATCCTCCTTACCCACCCTCAACAGATCCAAGTATTAAAAGTAACTTAGGCTATGCTCGTCCCGACAACTCACGTTGCCTCAAACCGACGACCGAGTCGCCCAATCCTGATAGTTACACTACCTCAGCCATAGTACCTGCCTGCTCTCATAAGAGTCAGACCCAAATACCCTACCACATGTAATTTACAATATATATAAATCATGGCATAACACATTGCAATATACAATCAATTATATCAGGAATTTCACCTATTTACATTTCAAAGCATATAAATCACGACAATTGATTTTTTTTCATTCACATGGCATTATCACTTCACAAAGCATATGCACAATTATGAAATTGAAATACCCTAAAATGTGCCTATCAAAAGCTAAGTAAGAAAACCTCGCCATAACGGGCCAAGGTACAATTCTCCCTTACCGCACCGGGTCAAGGGTCACATACCACAATCAAGAACATCACACATCAAGTGAGCCACTAAGGTGTAAATCATATAAACTATAATCTGAGCAAAAAAACAACCGCAGTTCCCACCCGGGACAACTAGGTCCATCCCTCGTACCTGGGGGTGCAGGAACCCAAGAAAAAGCTAGACACCTAGTCCCTGTAACAAACTATCTCCAGTCTACCATATCCCAAATATTAAAACCAGCAGAAATAAACGATAAGCCTCGAACTCATTAGTAGCTAGTAAAACGCTGCTACTAAATCCCTGTCAAGAACCCCTCTGATACCACTTTGTAACAACCTGGACCCGGCCAGCCACCTAAACAGTTCCAAACGGATCGAGTGTCACTACCTTAGGCACACCTCCCTGAACGCCAAAGGCTGCCGACTAGCAGCGAGGGTCTGTTAGGTATACTGGGGAGGCTATAACCTCTCGGAGGATCATAATAAGGGTACTGGTCCGAGAATAATAATAAAGATGCAGCGGAAAAAAGACTCAGCAGACTCGAACCAGACCCACAGAACAGAAGCATAATCAATATAGATAAATAGTGGAAGCAGTAAATATAACAACAACAATAGAAATAAACAAAACTACATGCTAATAACATGTAACTACAACTGAACAGTAAAACATGCATCTAGAGCAGGTCATACACAACTGAATATAAAAGGGTACCAATGGCTAATCAACAGTAGCTACAACAAGTAAGCATGCCGATACCAAAAAGGAAATAAAAAAATTAAACCCCAGATAGGTATAATCTCAAGGTCCATACTATCTCCATGCAATAACTAATGCAACCCAACTCATGAAGCTGACCTCTTTCCTTCACATAAATCCATAAAGTCTGCACATGTCCCGAAGGGCCTGTGCAGGGTGTGAGACAAATCTCAGTAGGATACCACCCAATGGTGCATATCAAATATATGTGTTTAAGAAGTCATGCATTTACAAGAAAAACAGTAAATAGTACAATGCACAAGTAAACACAAACTCCTCTGGTGCTCAACAACCACCATGGAGTGTCACCTACTTTAGCCAACACTGGAATCTTTTTTGTGTAACCCGGCACCACGTGCCACCTGACACCTCATGTCTCAAGTACCGATGTCCCGAAGGCACACCTAGGAATAGTAACCCGACACCATGTGCCTCCTGACACCTTGTGTCTCAAGTACCAACGTCCCGAAGGAACACCCAAAAATAGTAACCCGACACCATGTGCTTCCTAAGACCTTATGTCTCAAGTACCGACGTCCCGAAGGCATGCCCATCCCCTGAAGTCTCCTCACCTCCCACGTGGCTTTCTATTGCAAGCACCCCCAAAAAATTTACCTAACCGCAACTACGAGGGACTCTACCCACACGAGTGGTCAAAACCACATCATCATGGAGTATCTATGTGTGCACACTACTCAAAGTTCCGGGTGAGCGGGAATCACCAAAATAGTACCTAAGCCACCAACACATCTGACACCTCGTGTCCCTGCGACCATGTCACTCAAGTCCGATGGCATCACCATCCTAGTAACCTGGACCATGCCCAACCTGACAGTCGTACTTCCTCAAGCTGACATCCACAACGCCCAATACCATGGTCAAAACCACCCATCGTAACCCGGGTCGAGCCCAACCTGTGATCAGCATCACTCAAGCGTAACCGGGCCAAGCCCAACACAATCCAAAGGGTCCAGCATATGCAATTCATCAATTGCATATATAACATATGTAAATAGAAAACATAACCAGGAAAAACAAACTAAATAGTTGAATTGCACTATGCAAGGTGATTTCCTATACCAGCACTGAGGTTTTAAATGCCTCTAACAATTTATAACAGGAATTAATAAATTAAACTGACCTGTTTAACACATTAATATTTCAATTAAAACCATTTTTTCATTCCCCGGACAAAATGCCCCGATGAGCCATGGCCCCTCACCCGGCCCTCTCATGAAAACTGGTAACAGGGTATACCCAAAGGCACCCCATAGGTCCCACAAGCAATTCAATATAAAATAGAAGATAAAACGGGTCCCACTCAAAATACCCAAAAACGTTCCAAAGGCCGCATCACCCAAAAAACCACGAAAACAAAAAATGAGGTATGCACCACCTACCTGAGACTCGTACGATGCTACTCCTCTGGTAACAGCCGCCACTTCGGTCTAAAACATAGTAAATCTACAAAAGATTCAATATCATTCGTATGCCTATAACTCGTTCTAGAACGAAAATCAAACAAAACGGCCAAAGAGGAATCAAGGCCTTACCGAGGGGGTTCCAACGAACTAATCGTAATTCGAAACGGGTCTCAGACGGACGATTGAGAGAAGGAAATAGGTTTGGTCGGCTCTCCTTGCTGAACCCAACTAAGGAATTGATTTTTGCCTAAAAAACGAGGCTACTGCCCATTTTAGTACAATAAAAGAAAGTACACAGTGTGTACTTAATGACTACACACCATGTATATTTCATTTAACTATTCATTTGGCGGCTGGGATTCCGCCAACATGCCGACATGAGTACACAGCGTGTACCTATGGGTACACGGCGTGTACTGGGTTTCTCTTCTCTACCTCACCAACTTACCCACATTCCATGTATATCCCGCATACATGGCTAGACTACACGGCGTGTCCAAGGGGAACACGGCGTGTACCTGGTTCTACCCAGCCAATAGGCCTATATGCCATGTATGGCCACCACATGGCCAGGGATACACGACGTGTTGAATACTACACGCCGTGTAGTAAGAAATTTCTACATGGTCATCACACGACATGTACTCAGCGAGCACACAGACGACACTCGCTTAACATATACATGGTGTGTACTTAAATGTACAGGGCGTGTAGTCTAGAAATTTCCAGAAACTTCCCATTTTCTCTAGTTTCCTCAGAAACCAGTCAAAAATTCAAACAGGGTCTGGATTTTGACCCGTTTTAAAAACCTGGTTTCTTACATAGTACTCCAAAGGAAACATATCTTTCTCAAAGTTCCATCATTGATAATACTATGATGACACCTAATGCTTACTTCAACATATGGATTTTTTCTTTTAATAAAAAAGAAGATAAACAATCCTTCCATATGGCTAAAAATTCATCCTTGCCTCTATCTGACAATAGTGATGTATATAACAAAAAATATATCTCGTAAAATGAAACTTGATATCACCTATAATAAAAAAAATTACATAAATATCAGTACAAATGATCTTTTCTAACTTAGAAATTCTTAACAGTATTTCTGAATGAAAAAATTTAACCAGTACCTTTTGGTCAACCTCAAGATCCTTTACAATAATTTTTAGAATCTGAGTTAATATGAAATGAAAAAACATAATACCTTCAGATTTATGATTTTTCATTCAATATATTTAACATTTAAGTGAAAAACTCTTTCTTGGTGACATTGTTTTTTTTTCAATTTTTGTAGAAGAAACATAAAATTCCTTATCATTGACCCATGAAACAATGATGTCCTCCATATCTACTAAACTAAAATGATCATTTTTATAAAACTCCATTACTTATTTATCAAACTCATTTCTATATTTTATTCATTGAAAAGGAATTCTATCACTTAAAAGGCTAGAGAATTATTTAGTAAAAGACCCGTCTGATATATCCATTCAAAATCTACAACTTTTTCATGAAGAAATTTTCTAAAGGTTATGCATTGATGGTTCAATTATCACAGTTTTCCTTCATATTCCTTCTTATTCTTCATAGTTATTGAGAATATGAGGGTTTGAGGTTTAGATTCTATGTTTATAAAGTGAAAATGAGTGCTTTGGATGTCGAAATCATTTGAATACTAAGGGTTTAAGTGAGAGGAGGATGGCGATTTTGGGTGACGTTGTTTCTGGTTTCTCTATCCAAACAATCATAGTAATTATTATTTAGTTTTTTGAAAGGCGTGCTTTCAAAAAAAAAATCTGATTTTAGTAAACAACTAGAAAAAATAGATAAAATTATTAATGAAAATTTAAAGAAACAAATTTAAAAAATTTATTTAAAATTAATTATATATAACCCCTTAATAAATTCCAAACTATTAATGGGATGTGGTTTAGTGTAAATATCAGAATTTTTATATTCAGTTTTGAAAATTTATAAATAAATATCATTTTTTAGAACATAATAACTAAGAAAAAAATGTCTTATATCAATATTCATAATTCTAGAGTGAGTTACATGATTTTTTGAAATATTTATTATACTAGTATTGTTACATATAATAATAATATTATTTAAATTAAGTCAAAAGTAGTGTAATGTGTGTTTCATCCACAACACTTATGCATAGAATCTTCTAGAAAATATATATTATCCCACAACTATTCATATAGAAACTAAATGTTGTTTCTTACTTGACCATGAAACTAAGGATTTCCCAAAACAGTGACTGGTTCCTGATATACTTTTTCTATCTAATCTACAACATCCAAAATCAATATCAAAATATTAAATTAAATTAAAATAATATGTTTTTGGATAAACTAGATATTGAAAAATAGTTCCTTTTAAATATCTAAAAATTAATTTAATAGGAGTATTATGAGATTCATTTGGGTTTTATTGAAATATAAAACATAGAAAAACACATAACATAATTTATGGTTTGTTAGTAGTAAGATATAGTGATATTTAATTCATACCTCTATATAACGTATTGTAAAGTGGTTCTATAGCTTCATCCAAATCATGTTTTACATTTGTAAACATGGTATTAGTATACATTTTACTATTTTATAGCATAACCATTTTCCATAAATCATTAATATATTTTATTTACTTTTATTCATATTCATAATTATTTTGATAGATTTTAAATACAAGAAAGAAATTTTTTCTTCCATTATATTCATTTACAATTATTTTTCATAAGATTATAAAAATAATTACTAAGTTTTTTATTTGTTCAACCAAAAATAAGATCATCTATATAAATTTTTAATAATAATATATTAGTTTTTTTTCTTAGGAAGGTAAAGATCTTCTAAACCTAAAGAAAAAACATTTTCTAATATAAAATAACATAATCATTCATACCATGTTCTAGGTTCTTTTCTAAGTCTATTAATAGATTTAGAAAGTTTGAAAAGTAAATTTTTTAGATGAGGATTTTAAAAACATGGTGGTTGTTAGATATAAACTTCTTTGATTCAATATGAATCTAGAAAAGATGATTTTACATCCATCTGATATAATTTAAAATTCATATGAGATGTGTAAGCTAGAAGGATTCTAATAGATTCCAATATAGAAACAGGTATAAAGGTTTCATCATAATAAATTATTTCTTCCTAGTTGTTTCATTTATCTATTAATATATCATTATTTATAGTAATTATTACTTGTAATTCTTGTTTATTTCTAAAAATACATTTCATTATTATTACTAGATAATTAGTTGGTCTGTCAACTAATTCCCAAAATTTGTTTCTACTAAATTTTTTATGTTCTCTCCTTTCATATACATTAGCCAACACTCATCTTATAATGATTATTCTATAGTATTAGGTTCCAATTGAGATAGTAAGGTAGAGAATTATGCTATGTTTCCTATATTGCTTCTATTTCTTACTCAAGTATTTAGATATTCTATAATATTTTAAAAAGGGCGATACTTTAAGGTTATATGTTGTCTAGATAAGAAATATTCAGGTTCATCTGTTTCATATTCATTTGAACTATACTAAATATCATTTATTTTATTATCAAAATCAATATCAGGTGAATCAAGTCTCATGTTTTACAATGAGTCAACATATTCATCTATTTAATTTTTCCTTTTATTAAAAGGATTAAATTCATCAAACTTCACATGAATAGAATCTTCCTCAATCCTTGAATTTTTATTATACATTGTATAAGATATTTAGGTAGCATAATATCCTAAAAATTTTACTTCATCAAACTTTGGATAAAAAATTTCTAGGTTTTCCATACTCTTCAGGATATATACCTTGAATCCAAACACTTAAAATTACATGGCCTTAGGTTTTCTATTATTCCATAGTTCAAAGGGATTTATTTTAATAAGGGGTCTTATTAAATCTCTATTCATGACATGAAAAGTAGTTTTTATATCTTCTTCCAAAAAAAAGGTAGGAAGACTATATTCATTTAACATAGTTATTACAATATCTTGAATAGTTCTATTCAATAATTTTACATTTCCATTATTTAGAGGTGTTCGTGGTTCAGAGAAGTTTTTTTAATACCTAAGTTTTATAAAAAATAATTAATCTCTTGATTCTAAAATTATCCACCATGATCACTTTTAATTAGATTATTTTAAAATATTTTTCATTTTTGAATAATTTTTAAAAAAACTATCAAAAAAGAGAAAACCTCACTTTTAAGTTTTAGAAAATAAACCCATGTATATCATGAAAATTCATCAAAAAAAATAAATAAATAATCTTCCATTCAATCATTCTACTATCAATTACGAAAAAACCCATAGGGATTAGTTTAAGTGGTTTGGATTTTAAAACTTTTTTAATTTATTTGAAGGTTGATCTTTGTTGTTTTTAAAATTGACGTGCATCATAGAATCTATCATTATAAAATTTATGATTATGAAAATAAGAATCTAAGTGTTTATTAGATAATTTTTATAATGTAAATATATTATAGTGTCCAATTCTCCTATGAAATATCCATGATTTATTTATCTTAATTGAAATCATGACTATGGGATTGGAATAATAGAACACCTACCTCAATTTGTTGATGAACGTTCAACAAATGGAAATCCCCAAATTTTGAATGGAATAATGACATATAATGAGATATATATCTAAAACCTTAAATCAAGATAAAAAAAATCAAGATCCTTAAATTCTAGAAAGAGATAAGAACGAGAAGACAACTGAGATGAGATCCTCTTACCAGTAGGGGTGAAGAAATTTGATATAGGATTAGAATCATGAATAAAGAAGGTTGATAAGGATTTTAATATATATATGGGAGAATCTGAAATCATGAGGGGATGATTTGGTATGAGTTTTGTGAGTTTCAGGGGTTTGGGGAGTTTAAAATCTAATTTTTAGGTGAATTAAAAAGTTGTGTACGATTAATTGGCCAGGGCTGCATGTTTTGCCCTTACTGTGCACCTTAACCATGCTCTAGTTCTATGGGGTGCATGTTTTATCCTTTTAGGGAACATAGTTCGACAAATAATGTTCCAAACATGCAAAATATCTCTATCTAGGTTTTCACAGTTTGCTGGGCCAGGGCGCACGGTTAGGGAAAATCATACGCCACCCATGAACTGTCCTAATTCTTTCAATTTCTCTCAATTTTTTACCCAAACACATCCCAAAGTAAAACCAAATGAGAATTCCTTAACACAAGTAAAATAAGTTCCTATAAAAGAGCCTAAGGAATCTATAGAAAATATAAAGATATTTAAATCTCCCCACCTTATAACATCTCATCCTTGAGTTATACACCCAAGCATCTCTAAGATTCTAAGTCAAAAAAATTGGGCCATTAAAACCTCATATTCACATCCATTTACCATTTTTCCTCCTACACATATCCATGTTTCCATAATACACAAACTATCGACACTATCTCTCCTCGCAACACTTTCTCACTACGATCCAATACACGTATCAGATGCTCCTCATAGGATGCATCTGTCTCAAGATCAACACCATACACATCAATCAGATGATAATGGTCGTGGGTGGTACTTATGAATTTGTGACATATGGAAAACATAATGCATATCCCTATATCTCTTTGGAAGAGCCAATCAGTATGCCAGCGGCCTGATCCTCTCCACAACATCAAATGGTCCAACAAAACTGGGCACCAACTTTCCTTGTCTTCATATCCTACGGTGAACCGACCTAGGTGATACCCAAATAATACATGATCACCCTCTATAAAATTTAGGGGTCATCATTGTCCATCAGCGTACAACTTCTTTCTACTCTGATCCATATCCATATACTTCTGAATCAGCTAAACCTATTCTGACTTCTCCTTCATGAGACTCAGTCCCAACAACTCCAAATCACTCACCTTCATCCATCATAGATGTGATCTACATGTCCTACCCTAAAGTGACTCATATATAGCCATCTGATTAGTTTTCTGATAGATGTTGTAATACAGGATCTTCACTAAATCTAAGTGCTTCTCCCAAGACCCACCAAATTCAATAACACAAGATCTCATCATATCCTCAAGCACCTATATAGTACACTCTGACTTCCCATCTCTATGAGGGTGGAAATACACACTCAATAGAACCTATATACAAAGTGCCTTCTATAAGACCATCCATAAGCGTGGAGTGAAATGAGATTCTTTGTCTAAAACAATATTCTGTGGAACCCCATATAGATGGACTATCACCCAATCATATAGTTCTCCCAATTGCTTTATTAAAAAAGTATCATGTATAGGAAATAAATGTGCTACCTTTGTCATTCTATCCACAATAACCCAAATAGAATCATTCTTCTGAGGAATATTTGGGAGAACCACCACAAGATCCATTTTCACATTATCCCACTTCCTTTCCGGAATAGGAAATGGCTGTATCAAACCACCAGGTTGTTGATTCTCTGCCTTCACCTGTTGATAGGTGTAGTATCATGTCGCGAACCTTGCTATCTAATTTTTCATTACCATCAAGAAAAAATGTCATTATAGGTCACAGTACATTTTTTTCACACCTAGATGTATTTCACGCTTCAAGGAATTAAATTCACGAATCATCTCCTCCTACATGCTGGTAGGAACAACAAATGGATTCCTAACATAGATGATCGTATCCTCATCTATGGTCTAATATGAAGGTGTATCTACACCATTAAGTCTTTCCCTCAAGGGTAAACATTATGGATCATCATACTTCATATCCAAAATCCATATTAAAAAGTGTATACTCTACTGAAACTGATATAAGATTCATCTACTCCCAACTCTCCTAAACCACCACATGCCTCTCAGCTGGCCGAGTCATCATCTTCCACTTAGAACTAGTCTCTTGAATATCCTGAGTCTGATTTTTTCAAATTCAAATCCCACTGTGAGAAGATATACCTTAATCTCTTATGATCAGTAAAACCGTAAACTTCTCACACAACAAATAATTCAACCAACACTTCATAGCATAAATCACTACAACTAAATCATGGTCATGCATAGGGTATTTCCATTCATGTGGACTCAACTTCCAAGACCCATATGCTACAACTTTATCTACCTCCATCAACACTACTCCAAGAACTATCCTAGAAGCATTACAAAACACTGTTTCCTCCTCACCAGGATCAGGTATGATCAAGATTGGTGCTGATGTTAAGCACTTCTTCAACCCCTATAAAGTATCCTAACATGATAAAAACCATTTGAACTTTATCCCTTTATTTTTTAAGCCCAAAAGTGGTTTTTTAAATCATGAAAACTCTTGAATGGACCTATGATAATATCCAGCTAACCCCAGAAAGCTACAGATATCAAATATGTTCTTAGGATGCTCCTAAGAAATAACTACCTGAACCTTCTTTGGGTTTACAGACACACCTTCCTCTAAGATGATGTGACCAAAGAAGTGTACTTGATCAATTGAAAACTAACACTTAGATAGCTTACCATATAGTCGATGTTATCTTAGTGTACTCAAGATAATGTCAAGATGTTGGACATGATAGTCATGAGTCTTGGAGTACACCAAGATGTCATCCACAAACACTACCACAAAATGATCTAGGTAAATATGGAATATTCTTCTCATCAAGTCCATAAACACTACTGGTGTGTTCATCAACCCAAACAACATCACAAATAACTCATATAGTTCATATCTAGTTCTAAAAGTAGTCCTTGGTATATTATAAGTTCTAACTCTCAACTAATGATACCCAGATCTTAGGACAATCTTGGAAAAGACACACTCTCCTATCAACTAGTCAGAAAGATCATCCATTCACAGAAGAGGATACTAGTTATTCACTATCATCTTGCTAAACTTCTAGTAATCGATACATTAGCACAAAATTCTGTTAGCCTTTTTTTCAAACAACACAGGTGATCCCCAAGGCAACGTACATGGATGGATAAACCCCTTCTCCATAAAATTCTCTTGCTGATTCTTGAGATCTTACAGCTCTGTTAGCACCATTATATCTAGTGTAATAGAAAATGGTTTATCTCCTAGCATGATCTCAATGGTAAACTGCACATCTCTCTGAGGTGGAAGCATTGAGAATTCTTCAGGAAATGCATCCTGAAACTATTCCATTACTAGTGTAAATATATCATGTTTCACACCCCCATTATCCAGTATTAGACTAGAAACTTGGGATGTGAGATATCCCAATTTCTAAATAATTAGCTATGCTTAGATTTCTTAGATATACCATTCCCCATGGGGAATATAACTGTCACCCTGAGGATACTTAGAGGTCACTCTCCTTTGGTAACAATCGATGTGGTCTTAGAAATCCACTAACCAGTCCATACCAAGAATTAGATCAAAACATTACATTTCTAGGATGTAGAGATCCCACAGAAAATGATATTCTCTAACTTCAAGAGAAAATCCCTTACACAAGTAGATGTCCCTAGACTGAATTCCCAATGGTGTGTCTATCATCAACACCCCGCTCACAAACTCCACCACCAGGATCAAACCATTTACAAGTTGTAATGAAATAAAGGAATAAGAGACACCAATTTCAAATAAGGAAATAACTAATATAAAAGCTACAAGAATAGTACATATCACTATTGATGGTCTATCCTCACTATCCACCAGTGTTGGTTGAACTGCATGTAGTTGTCCTACCCCTCTTCCTTGTGATCCTATCTAAATCCCCTGAGCTACACCACAATTCTTGTATGAGAACTTTTTCCCAGAAGTACCACATCCACTGCCTCTACCGCCATGGATAATAAAACTCAAACTGGTATCTTGATATAGTGTATAAGACCCCCTTACTTCACTCATATTCTATCCAGCTTCCCCATCATTCCCCATATATCGTGGGTTCTTCCAAAACATATGAAGATTCTCCATGTTTACACAATATTGGAACTCCACTGGTGGTATATGAAAGTGTCTATGATAGTGGCCTGGCCTACTGCACTGGTGGAAAATCACTAGAGAAAGGTCCTATGTAACTGTATTTTTCACATAACCACTATGTTTTCCAATACTTTGGATAAAGTTCACATAACGATTCTTCCTACTCTTGAAAGACATACATCTTGATCATCCATTAGCAACCATCTATCCTTCACTGGAAGACTCCTTTAGGTTCCCATGAACAATGAGATCCCGATTCACCACTTCTGAAAACTTTTTCAGCCTAAAGATATTCACCTATAACTTAAATTTCATGCTTAAGTCCTTCCTAAAATTGTTTTTCCGAAGTAGATTCATCTAATTCCAAAGCTAGGAAAAAATGATAGAAATACATAAAGCATTCAACATAGTCCATCATGGAAATACTCCCATAAATTAATCTCATGAACTCTGCTACTCCCTCCTACCTTAGCATCTCTAGATAAAAGTGATCCAACAACCTCTCTAAGAATTCATTCCATAACATACCATACGACTGTCCAGTAAAATCATGAATGCCCCACTAGTGCTTCAGTGATCCTAGTAGCATATAAGTAGCTAGCTTGACCCTCTTCTTAGCAGGATTCTCCAAGTGTTCTAGTATATTCTAAATAGACTCAATCCATAACCTAGCTCCCTCAAGTCCACCCTCTCTAGAAAATTTTGGAGGATGTTGAAACTAAAACTCCCGCATCAATTCAGACATGATCTTCTTGAACTACCCCAGGTCTCTTTCCTTAAATTGCATGAACTGAGAAAAGTTCTCTCAGAACTTCTCTCCAACTTCCCCACCCAACACTATCGGTGCCTCAGGTTCCTCCACTAGAGGATCATCCCTATCCATGTCCTTCTATCGTCCTCTCAACACACATCATCCTGGAGTCATAAATCTAAAATCCAAACACCTACCTTATGATACTTTTCCAAACATTAACACATTTACAAGAGAAACACATAACGCCACAAAAAGTATTTTTCCCCAAATCCCTCCATATAGTGAAAAGTGAGGTGCTAACACTACCTTTAACCATCCTATATATAGGTCAAGGTTAACAAAAGTAACCCATTTTCATTAAACAAGTTTCTCATTTAGACAACCAATTATTCTCACCTTACATCATTTTATCACTTTCAATTTCATTTTAGACCCAATTTTCTATTCAATTTCATAAGAAATGAAAAATATTTCAAGTTTAACAACTTACACATATCCCATTTTCCTATGAGTGCCTAAAATTATGCATGTCACAATAATCTAGAGTGCCAAGAATGATGAATATAACTCAAATATCATGCCATACTGGGTCATGAGTCAAATTTCAACAAACCTATGAAACAATAATAATCACATCACACAACAAGTGTGTCACCCAAGATGAAATAATATTCAACTGTAACATAAAACAGTAATAACAACAATCCCACCCTGGTTACTTAGGTTCTCCCAAATAAATGAGTTAGATACTCCCATGCATGAGCTTATAACCAAGGCCTGACTCTTCCTAGTCTCCTATCTACCTTTCTCAAATAGTAAGAAAAAATAAAAATAAAAGAAAACTAGGCTCTCATACCACTTTGTAGTGTCCCAAACTAGGTGCCACACACTAGTGCCCAAACCAAATTGGAACATGACTTCAAGCATGCCTCCCTGTATGTTAGAGGTTTTTGACTAGTAATGAAGGTCTAATATCAGTCATGGGGAGACTATAACCACTTTGTTAGAGTGAAAACCAAGAAGCAAATAAATAAAAAATAACCAAATATATAACCATAACCATAACTATTCCAGTATAAAAAGATAACCAAAATTGGAAATTCAATATCAAACTAAACATTAGATATTCCATGCTAAAACACATGTCTAGTGTCAAAATTCAACTCAATATAAAGACACTAACGACTCCTAAGTGGGTCCCAAACCACATCTCATTCCCTCATCCATGCTTCATGACCCAAATAAGTCATCTAACATAGGGCCTTTTCCCTTAACCTGTCCTGCAACCAAGAAATATATTCAGGTACTGATCAGGAAATCCAAGCAAGGTGTCAATACAACTCAGTAGGCCACCACCAACAGAGTCTATAACAATATCAAATCAATAACAGTGTATGGATTTTTATAAATAAATAATCACAATGAATAAATAAATAGTTATCATATTTTCAATTTATTCTTTGTTTAACCATAGAAACTTCACAGGTTCCCGAGGATACCTGAACCCCAATACCTGCTTCAGACCACACCAGAGTTTGAACTATCCCCATTGGATATTATATCCTTGAATGTCACTGTTACCATTATATACCTCATATCATATCTCAAAATTCCATTATTACCATTATAGATCTCAATTATCATATGAATTTCATTATTACCATTCATCATTTTATTAATTAATTCAAAAATTAATTAATCATATCAATCTCATTAATTAATTCAAAAATTAATTAATCTTCTCAATCTCATTAATTAACTCAAAAATTAATTAATATTCTCAATAAAATTAATTAACTCAATAATTAATTAATATTCTAAATCCCATTAATTAAATCAATAATTAATTAATCATCTCAATCATATTAATTAACTAAATAATTAATTAATAATCTCAATATTATTAATTAACTAAATAATTAATTAATCATATCATTATTATTAATTAACTCAATAATTAATTAATCATTTCACAATCCTATTTTCCCATAATTAATTCAAAATTAATTACCCAATTCAACAATCTCAATATCCCCTAATAAATTACATAATTAATTTCCCAATTCAATAATCTCAAAATCCCCTATTAATTCCATAATTAATTACTCAATTCAAAAATCTCAATACCCCCTAATTAATTTCACAATAAATTACTCAATTCAATAACCCCATTATCCCCTAATTAATTCCACAACTAATTACTCAATTAAACAATCCCAATATTCCAATCCCCAAATCAATATTCCAATAATTAACTTGATAATTAATTATTCCCCAAATCCCAAAATTTCAATATTCAGATAATTAATTAAATCAATTAATTATCCCCAAATTCTATAATACCTTAATTAATTATTTTACCAAATTAATTAATTAAATTAGGAAATTAAATTTCTATAAAACCCTAGAAATTATATAGTTACAAACATGTAATTTAAATCATGACTATGGGATTTAAATAATAGACCACCTATTTCAATTTGTTGATGAACAATCACCCAACAAAAATCCCCAAAATTTGAGCGGCACAACAATGTAGAACAAGATGCAGATCTAAAAATCTAAATCAATATCTGAAAAATCAAGACACTTAAATTTTATATATATATTCACAATCCTAGATCTATATCTAATCAAAATATAGAATAAATTCCCTTAAAGAAAGATAGAATAATGCGATATGAATGGGAAGAAAACCTGGATAAGATCCTATTACCATTTATGGTGAAAATCATTGATCTAGGATTTGAGTTGTGAAAATATGAGGTTATAAAGGTTTTGAATCAATCTTTGAGTATCTAAAATCATGAGGGGATAAGTTGGTTTGAGTTTGGGTCAAATAGGGTGAGTTTTAGTAGTTTGGGGAATTTAAAATCTAATTTTCTTGTGAATTAAAATGCTGCGAACGGTTAGCTAGGAAAGGGTGCATGGTTTTCTATAATTGTGCACCTTAACCATGTTCTAGTTCTATGGGGTTAAAAATTTCTTATTTTTGGGCCTATTTTTTGACAAACTATACACTATCCGTGCAAAACCTCTATGTCCATGGTTGCACAGTTTGTTGGTCCATGGCAGAAAGTTAGGGAAAACTTTATGACACCCATGAACAACCCTCTTTCTTTCAATTTTTCTCAATTTTTCACCTAAAAACACCCCAAAGTAAAACCCAACTGAAAATTACTCAACACAAGTAAAATGAGTACTTGTAAACAATCCCAATACATCTCCATAAAAGGCCAGGATCTTACATAAAAGTACCCTTCCCTTTTAAAAACACATTTCCAAAACATAAATTTCATGGAATAAGGGAATGAGAGTTTTTATTTTAAGAAAAAATGGAAGATTATAAACTATTCCTAATATTAAATTATTGTTATGGAAGCGGGAAAATTCTTTGTCTCAATATAAGTTAAAATAGAACATTCCTTTTTCATTTTGTAGGAAAGTTATAAGATTGCATTAAAACATTCCATTTAAAATAATTTGAAATAAAGTTAAAATTGTCATAAAATATACTTTATAATTCCTATATTTCCAAATAAATACATCTATAATTTTTTTTATGAATATAGAAATGAAATAAAAATAGTTGGAAGGGAAACACCAAAAGATTATTTTTAAAAGAAACTCACATACCTTGAGTCTGAATCATCATGTATGCTCTTTATCTTCATGAATAATAAAATTATATTAATTATTTATTTGTTTAATAACAATTTTAAAGTTTATTATTCCTTTTTATCTTATTTATTCCCATTTTATATTCAATTACTCAATCATTTGAGTTTATGTCAGACGTTTTGATGATATTCTGATCATATGTCCAAAATGACTTTGGTGGGTTGATTATGGAAAAAAGGGGTCAAATATTCCATCATCTCCAAAATAATATTTA
Organism: Viscum album; assembly: GCA_963277665.1. Lineage (NCBI taxonomy): Eukaryota > Viridiplantae > Streptophyta > Magnoliopsida > Santalales > Viscaceae > Viscum > Viscum album. The sequence goes on along the minus strand of OY728121.1, from coordinate 845,754,648 downwards.
TTAAATAATTAACATTTCTATACATAAATTATACTTTTAAAACCATCTATGAAATATGTTTACAAAAAATGAACTATGTTAAAATCACGGTGATAGTAGGTCGAACATACGTATGAGTAACATTCCCATTTTCAATGATCATTATAGAAAGAATATAAGAATTATTTTATATTTACATAATGATAATTATATAATAAATAACATATATTTTTTTAAAATATACTTATATATAAATCATATTTGTGATGTGGTGATGAAAAAACAAATCACAACGTTTTGTGGAGGTGGTAGTTCACAAGTATACACGAATTCAATTTTTTTTTCAGCGAATAGAAAGGAAAGAAAATAAATGATATATTATATTTTTAAAATGATAATTTTTTCATGAATAACATATATATAAATTAAATTCATCATTATAACTAGTCATGTGATGTGGTGATGGAAAATGAATTAAATCGGTTCGTGAGATAATAGTCCATCATAAACAAGAACGACAGTTTCATTTCCAATTTGATTGAGGAGGAGATGAATATATATAATTAAATTAAAATAATAAAATCTAATTATATTTAAGATACTTTTATTATTATTTTATAATAGTTTAATAATGTTTTAATGAGGTATAAGAATAAATAATATAAAAACTCTTGGTTAAGAACTATACCTCTTCTTCAGACAACCTCTTAAGGTTTACACCAAAAGCTTCCCTATGATGCTTTTTTTATAAAAAGAATGATTATAAGAAATTTTTAGGGATTCAAGGAATCTATTTTCTAAGGTATTGGTGGAAAAAAAATATTTTTGAAGTGTGAAGAAAATATGAGAGAAAATTCCATTTTAAAAGTGAGGGGAGGGGCTCTATTGGAATTGCATAAAGTATTAAATTAATATAAGTTAATTTTCTTGTAAAAATGGACCATATTTGATTTATTTAAAATATAAGATAATTATGGGTTAAAATTATATCATCCAATAAAATTTAGATAATTCTAGGTGATTTTTTCACCCTTGTCTTTTTATTTTACCCCCTCGTTAACCTTTTCGACTATTATCGTGATAACAAAGTTTTTTACACTTTATGGTTAAATATAGTTACTATAAAAGGAAAAATAGACCATAAATGGACGATTAATGATGTTTTCAACCATATCTTTAAATTTTTTATAAAGATCATATTTTTAGGAATTTTAAATCATTTAATAAAATATTATTTATTATATTTATGTCATTTTGACACTATTCATTTAATTTGAATTTAAAAACATCAATAAAAAGATTAAAATAGAATATAAACCATTGAAACACCCCAAATATTTTATAATTATCTAAAAAATTCCTGAGACATTATAACTTACTCAAATAATATTGTTTTAGAGTTTAAGCTCATTTTATTGATTTTTTTAACTTCTTACACAAGCACTATGTCAGTGTTTCATAAGCATTTAAGGTAATTATTTCATCACTAAAAATTAGAAATAAATTAAAATTATGAAAATAATAATAATCTATATTTAAAAATAATATTTATAACTGAACATATTCTCTTTTTATCCCTATGTAAAAAATTCAGAGATAATAAAACAAAGAGAATGACATTTTTAACTTTTCTTTATATAAAATAATATAAAGGTCAAAAACATGTCCAAATGGAAACAAAAGGCCATATATTAGACTTTTTAATGTTTATATATGAGATATAATAATACAATAAAATTAATCCAATTTTTATGGTCATTTTGGAGTCCTTATCATATTATTTTTAAAATAAATTAACTAATTTACCCTTATCGAGGTGGCATAAATTTACTAAGGTTACTATTCATAAAAAAAAAAAAAAAAAATAAAATGGAATTATTTACTAAATTTAGAACTACTTATTCCAAATATGTAAACCATTTTTTAAAATTTAATCCAAATAAGTGGAAGAATTTAATTTAAAATTAAACCCCCAAAACAAGATGAAAACAGTTATTTAGAAAAATGCCTTTTAAGTATAACAATGTTTTTATACCAAACTCAAGTATAAAATTCATTATCAATACCATAATTGTATTATGTTTCATAAAAAAAATTAAATTTTAAAACTAATCCAAAATAAAATTTTACTTTGTAAATAATTTAAAAGAAAATACAGTTTTCAATAAAAATCAGTATTTTTCACTATTCACTGAAAAATCAAACTTTTCCAAAAATTATAAAAATATTCCTTAAGATAATTTTCATATGATGATTTAAAAAATAAATTTAATTTTATCAAATAAATTTTAATAAATTTATATAAATTAATTATAATCTTTTCTCATAATAAGTAATAAAAATCATTTCTGAAGAAAACATATTTTTGATGCATAAAATGTCTTTAATAAAAGAAGAGTTCTTATTTAATAATAATTAATCAAAAAAAATTATTTTTATTAGGAACTTTATATGTATTTAATAAATAATTTAATAATATTCATACCCACTAAATTAATAGCTAGGTTAGAATTTTTATTTTTAAATAATAATATTTCATGGTTCGTTCAAACTTAGTGTTGTGTATCTTGTACACTATAGAATATAGTCTCTTTTTAATCTTAGGATATTAAATTATCCCCCATTTAATAAATTTTATCTTTTAAATTTTAACTTTTTCATGGTAATCATGGGTTTGACATTTTAAAATTCCTTTATGGAAGTCCACATCATAAAAATAGTTAATGCAACTTCCTCTTAAAAAGAGGAAAAGTGAATTATGTAAGTCATCTGAAATAACCCAAAACATGGTTTTTGAATAGGGTAAAATTATTTGGAAGTGATAATATGTGAATGGAAGGGAAAACTAATCCCCAAGGACTGATAAAGAGTGATGGAGAACATGGTTAGAAGAAAGTTAATGACCAGAAAATCATAAATTAGTGATGGATGAAGATACCATTTATTAATTTGAAATAAAGGTAATAGGATATACTTTTTTTAAGATCCTTTTACATATATTTTAGGAATTCCTTTAGCATATGGACTAAAATAATAAGGAAATATCCTTACTTTCTAAGTATAATTTCATCTTTTAATCAATTTACTCCATAATCTCATCTTTTAATCCAAATGATGAGTATTTAAGATGAATTTTTCATGCCTAAAGCACTAAAATTAACTTCTAATTAATCAAATAATCCAAAAAGGATAAAAATATATTATTACTATCTTTATACATTAATAAAAACCAAAATAGTTAGAACAAGATAAGATAATTCCCAAAATAAATAAACCATCATATGAAGAAATAAAATATTGATATTTAATTCCTCAATAAAAATACCCAAAGTTCATCTTAGATCATTTGATAAATAACTTACCTCTAAATTATTCAAAATATTCCCGACTTATTTTAAAACTCAAAATCAGAAGGATTGGATCTCATATTCTTTTGATATTAATTTAAAATTTATCTCCAATCAACATGAGTTACTCATAAAATCTTATACCTATAAATACATATACCCTAATCATATAATCTCCAAAATATGATAATCATTTCCATATATGACCTGTATCATCATAAAACCACATTAAAATCATATATTCTTCAAAAATATAATTCATCCTTTATTCCTAAAATAAAATCCCATAATATTATATTCACCGTAATCATAAAAGGTTCCCAAAATAGTAAAATTCTTACAAAAATAACATTAATCACTTAATCACCAAATCACTTTTCAATCCCATGATAATATACATGATAAAACGTATGATCCCAAAATAAAGTTAATCATTACCTATATAATAATTTGTATAGAAAAGTAATTTCATACTAAACAGTACATCATGTAGGCCAATGGTAGGTGATGCACCTTTGTTTCCCTTTGGTTGTGGGTTCAATCCCTACAACCTTTCCGGATGTGTTTGGTTGTCCCCCAACATGCGAGTTTTATGTTTTCTAAAACTTTATTAATATAATTCTAATAAAATTCCCATAAATATGATGAAAATCCTAAAAAATAACCTTAATCCTTAAATATTATATAAAACCCAAGGTTTATCAAAATATTTAAAATTATGTATATAAAATACAAGATAATTCTTCCTCAAATAATTTTTTCACATGTTAAACTTAAGTGTTATATATAACTCAAAAATCAATTAAAACTCAATAAATGTCTCCCAAATTAATATCATCACATAAAAAACCAAAATATTATTAATTATTTTAAACATATGATCATCCTTAAATCTAAAACTACATCATGAATCTTGAATCCTTATATGTAAACACCTTAATCATTCAACATTATTCATAATCCATTAACCATGTTTTTCCATCTTATTCATTAATATATAATTCATACAATAAAAAATATGAATCATCTCCAAATATTCAACAATATCAAAATATAATCCAAGATATAATCGACACATTTCATATGTAACTTGTAGTTTCCTCATCTTTAATAATAATGGAATTAAGAATTGCAAAAAAAATCATTTGTACAGTCTTGTTGATCCCATTCTTGATCATTCCCCAAAGTACATTGATTTTCATAATTCCCATACTCCCCAGATTTATAGCATTTAATTGATACTTTGGGACGAAATTTATTTCCCTTCATTAGGTTAACTAACCACTTCCTTTTTCCTTGGAATATTATTGCTTTATCCCTTCCTTTATAATATACAAAACACATTCTTGTTCTTTAAATACAATTTCCTGGGTGCTTATTCCTGGATTCTTGACCCATAGGTCATTGAGTATTTTTACCTTTATGATATCTATTGCCTGAAATTCCATGGAGAATAATTTATCTCTTATTTTATTCATTGGTAAACTCACATAGTTTCAAGTTATTAATCGTAACTCATGATATCTGGTTAAGAATAACCATAAGAGTTTTCATTATAGCTTCCATTTTGTTTGACTGCTCACTTAAAATACCACCATATTTTCCTTCACATCCACTGTTACTTTGGTTCCTCCAAGATCCATCCATTTACTAAAACAAAAAATTTTACTGTTTGTATATCAATATAATCATAATAAACCATCTTATGAGGAGGATAAACACTAATATATCCTTATCCAAGTTATCTTCAACTCTTTAGATTTATCCAAAATAACTATAATTCTCCCTAACATACTAACCATTAGGATCATAGAGTAATTTTAACTTATACTCAAATAAAATATTATCCTCTAAAGTTATCTAAACCTTTCCTATGATACCAACTATAAGGACCTGATATTAAATCATTTTGTAAATTGAACCTATAGAAGAGAATTCATGTTCCATTATTTTGAGGTGATTTTCAAGTTTAGAGTTTTAGATAATTAATTCATAACTCATATATAAAAAACATGTTTTATAAAGTGGACACTTCTAATCAGTATTCATTTTTCCCATAATATAATAATTTTAAAAAGAAACATGTTTTCTTTTCATGATAAATTTTCAGGACTTAAAAATTGATTTTTTAAGTTCCCATCTTTAAACCCTATGAAAAACATTTTAAAACATGGTATTAGGATAAAAATATTAGTAAGGGGAATAAAAATAAAAAAGAAACATGCTAGTCTATTTTAAAACCATGAGATCAAAATGGGTGTTTTCCTTTATCATAATGAACATTGAGCTCAAATAATCATTTACAAACAAATAAAAAAAATATATTCTATCCAAATTTTTTCATAAAATACTTTAGAAGAAAATATTATGTAAAAATCATAATCATGAGGGTTTCTTATATAACATGAGAATCCATGAAAAACCTTTTTATTAAGAACATAACTTTTGTACTCCAAAAAGGAATAATCATTCCTTTAAAAAAAGGCTATTATATTTCCTTTTAAAATCAAAAAATTTCCATAAAAACCCATTAGAATGTATAGAAAAGTCATGTAGGTTCCTTGGGACATCATCTTTATAGACCCCTTACAGAACCAATACAGAATGGAATAACCATGTGGTCGACTTCTAATATAATTACTCAATGCATTGGAGCACTATGTCGACACACCCATTTTATAAGATATATCAGGATCACCATTCATCATGATATATATTAGTCTCACACATTATAATAATCAATTTATAAGGATCATATCATGAATAAAACCATTTAAAACTCTTTTAAAACTGTATGTAAAATACTTTTGGATATTAAAGCACCCTTTCCTTTTAAAAACCTATTTTCAAAACATAAATTACCCAGAATAAGGGAATGAGAGTTTATATTTGAATAAAATATGAAATATCATAAATGGATCCAAATATAAAATAATGGTTATGGTGTAGGGAATTTTTTCACCATATATGTTAAAGTATAATATTCCTTTTTTATTTTTTAAAGAAAGGTAAAAATTTCAAAAAAAATCCTTTTAAAAATCTTTTAAGGAAAGTAAAAATATAGATAAAATTTCAATTATGATTCCTTTATGTCCATATAAATATATCCATAAAACAATTATAATAATATTTACATGGAATAAAACGATCTGGAAGTGAATTTTAAAATAGGATTTTTAAAATAAAGTCTCATAACTTGAGTATGACTCGCCACATACGTTCCTTATCTTCCAAAATAGTGAAAGTATGTTAATTATTTACTTTATTAATAAACATTTTTTGGTTTATTATTCCTATTCTATCTTATTTATTACCATGTTATATTCAACTACATTATCATTTGATTTAATGTAAAATGTTTTGATTATATTTAGTTCATATATCCAAAATGACTTCGGTGGGTTAAATATGGTCAAAGGGATAATTATTAAATCATCTCTATGATAATATTAATTATATAATTATAATTTTTATACATAAATTATACTTTTAAAACAATTCATGAAATATGTTTATTAAAAATGAAGTACATCACAATCATGGAGATGGTAGGTCGTACGTACACATGAGCAACATTTCCATTTTTCAACAATCATTATTGAAAAGAAAGTAAGTATTATTTTATCTATTTATAATGATAATTATATTATTAATACAATATATTTTCATTAAATACACTTATATATATCATATGTGTTATTTGGTGATGAAAAAACGAATCACATTGTTTTGTGAAAGTGGTAGTCCACATGTATGCATGAATGACATTATCATTTTTCATGAATAGAAAGGTAAGAAAGTAATTAATATATTATATTTTAGGAATGATAAATATGTATGAATACAATATATATACATTAAATCCATAATTAAAAATTTTCATGAGAGATAGTGATGAAAAACAAATTACATCGGTTTGTGTGGCAGTAGTCCATCATACACATGAACGAGGGTTTCATTTCCCATTTCATGGAAGAGGAAATGGATATAGGTTATAAATTTAAAATATTAACATCTAAATTTATGAAATATACTTGTTTAATTATTTTATCATTGGTTAATAATATTTTATTTATTTATAAAAAGAAATAAAATAAAAACACTTGGTTAAGAACTATACCTCTTCTTTAGACAGCCTCTTAAAGTTTACCCTAATAGATTCCTTGTGATAATTTTATGATCAAACCAAGGAATATAAGATGTGGGAGGGATTTAAGTAAATTATTTTGTTAGGTATTTTCCAAACCAAAATTCTTTTGAAGTGTGAAAAAAGAGGACATGAGGTTCCCTTTTATAAGTGAGGGGATGAGCACTCTTTAAATTGCTTAAATAATTAAATTAATAAAAATTCATTTTCGTGTAAAAATGGATCCAAAATGATTTATTTTAAATATAGGGTGAGTATGGGTCTAAATATAATAATAAAATAATATTTTTACAAGTTTATATGATGGTTTCACCTTATCTTTTTGTCTTAACCCCCTCTTAACCCTTTTGACGATTACTATGATAAAAAAGTATTTTACTTTTTAGGGGTCTTTATAGTTACTATAAAAGGAAAAAAGAACCATAAATAGAACATTGTTCATATTTTAAACCATATACTATTCACTTTAATGAATATAGGATTTCTAGTAATTTTAAATTATTTAATAAAATATTATTTATTTGAAATTATCATTAATGTCATTTTTGACACTATTCATTTAATTTGACATTAAAAACATCAACAAAAAGATGGAAATAGAATATAAACCTTTCACACACCTCAAATATGATATAATTATCTAAAAAATTTCTAGTACACTATAACTCACTCAAATAATATTATTTTTATAGTTTTTAAAATCATTTTATTTATTTTTTACTACTTGCATAAGCACTACGTCAGTATTGCATAAAATTTAAAGTAACTATTTAATCACTAAAAATTAGAAATAAAATATCATTATGAAACAAATAATTTATATTTAAATAGAATATTCATAACTGAATTTTTCAAAAATATAGAGATAATAAAATAAAAAGAATGAATTTTTTTTCTTTTCTTTATATAAAATAATATAAAGATCAAAATCATTGCCAAATGCAAACAAAATACCATATATTGGACTTTTGGATATCTATTAATTATATATACTCATACAATAAAATTAATTCAAGTGTTATATTCATTTTATGTGTCCTTATCATAGTATTTTTAACATAAATTACCTGATTTAGCCTTACCGAGGTGACATAAATTTACAAAAGTTACTATTCAAAATGACCAAAAAATAAAATGGACCTATTTAAAAAATTTGTACCTACTGATTACAAATATTTAAACCTCTTTTCAAAATTCAATCCGTATAATTGGAAGAATTTAATTTAAAATTAAACTAGCAAAAGGCGATGAAAAACTGTTTTTTTAGAAAAATGTCTTTTTTAGGTATAAAAATATTTTTATACCAAATTCAAGTATAAAATTCATTAAAAAGAATATAATTGTATTATATTTAATAAAAATAAAATAATTAAATTTTAAAACTAATCCAAAATATAATTTTAATTTTTAAATACTTTATAAGAAAATCTAGTGTTCATGAAAAAACGGTATTTTCACTATTCTCTTAAAAATCAAACATTTAAGAAAGTTTTAAAAGATTAACCTTAAGATAATTTTTTATGATAATTTAAAAAACTAAGTTACTTTTATCAAATACATTTAATAAAATTTCTTTAAATTAATTATAATATTTTCTCAAAAGAAGTAATAAAAATCATTTTTGAAGAAGACGTATTTTTAAAGCCTAAAATGACTTTAATAAAAATTGAGTGCTTATTTCCTAAGAATTAATCAATAAATTTATATTTATTAGTAAATTTATATTTATTTCATAAATTATTTAGTCTTATTCATGCTAACTAATTAAACATATAGGTTATAAAGTTCGTATTTAAATAATAATATTATATGGTTCGTTTAAGCTCAGTGTTGCATATCTTGTACGCTATTGGACATAGTATTTTTTTTTATATTACGATATTAATGTGGGTATTGAAATTTGATTATAGATCATATAGAATAGATTCATTATAAAAAAACTATATAATCATAAATTTTTTAATTTACCTAAATATTCTGGAAAAATGGTTGAGAGATAAGTAAGAAATGATTGACACACATACACATGGGGAATTAGTTGCACAGTGGAGTCATAAATTATTTTACCTTAATTAGTGTCATTAATATCACTAGAATGAATTTATATAAAATTTATGGGGGGATTACTTTTAAATTTATTGATATTTACTTCCTCATCTTATACTTATTTTTCTCATATTGTTATCATGAATTGTGAACTGCCAATATGTGTATCTTCTCATTATTTTCTAGAATTCATGACATGTGAATCTTCTCAAGAGGTTAAAAGGGTAAGTGTTGGGACCAATTTGTGAATAAGGTTGTATTTGTTGTCAATAGTTGTCAATGAATATCAAAATGAAGGAGATGAATAAGAATATAATGAAATGGAGGAATGGTGAGGTATCATCCATTTGGGGATAATTGAAGAAGAATGAGGATTTGATGAAAACCATGAAATTATTAATGATTTTATGATAACCATGAAAGATATTACTTGAAGAGTATAATCATATGATTTTCATGAAGTAGAGAATGATGGTTGAAGAAGAAGAGAGAGTGTGGAAGGGCTTGGCATTCTGAGATGGACATGCATTTCACATTACTTCTAAATCAGAAGACACTTTACTGATTTGTATTTAAAAAATATCATAAGTTAAGAGAACTTATGATTCAAGATTAATGAAGTAAAAGGGGAGTAAAGGTTCTGCCATTCATATACAATTTTGATTTGAAGGAAATATGATGGTGGAAGATAGGGAAGCTATAGTACTTTCCATGGAAACTCTGATAATGCTAAAGATGATCTATAGAAGGGATATATATCATGATAGTGGAGTATGTGATGAAATAAGAAGAGTTTTTAAAGAAGAAAAATCATAAAAATAATCATGAAGGTTATGGATGAATCATATATTGAAGGTGGTGCTATTCACCAATGTTTGCCAAATGTTTTGGCCTGAAAATCGAAAGATAAAGACATATGTTTTTGGTAGAGAAATGTTCATGATAAATTCAATGGGGTTTGAATAGTTGAGTGAAATTGATGTTTTAGGATCAAAATATCAAAATTTGGAAAAGGCATGGAGTGTGCGAAAAATTAGGCAAAGTGCGCAAAAAATGAGGTTGCACGAAAGATTGGTTTTGCGCATAATATGGAACTTTGTTTAAAATTTTGCGTGCAATTGGTGTTTTGATATCAGAATGGAGAAAAATTGAAAAGGCATGAAGTGCGCAAAAAACTCAAGAAAGTGCGGAAAATATGATGTTGCATGAAGGAGTTTTGATGCACACAAAGAGAAGTTTATGCCCGGATTAGTGTTTTTCACATAGGGTAAAATTTGACTATAAATATGAGGTGACCCCCTCTGATTTGGAAAAGGCTCAACACTTAGAGATATCCCAAGCTCTGATGTGTAGAAAAATTTAAGTATAGAGTGGTGCACATAAAAAGGAAGTTTTTCACGAAAAAAGAAAGGGTAGTGCGGAAAGGGAAGTTCTGCGTGAAAAAGATGAGTTGTGTGTCAAGGATTTTTCACGCCAAAAGGTGTTTTTACATGCAAGGTTTAATTTTATGCATAAGACACATATAAGTGTGCGTGAAAAATTTAGCGATCCCGCAGGCCTTTTCTAGGTGCTTATCACTCTCAAAGTGGCTATGCAAAGAAGGATGTACTGTGAACCATTCAGTTTTACGAAGAGAAGTAGTACGGAACACACACAAATGGTGTTTAACACCCTCATTATGCTTTATGAAGAGAAGAAAAACGATATGAACAACTAAACTCAGATATTCACTAAAATAATGAAGTATACCGATACACTTAGGTATTGGTATTAGAAATTTAAGAAATAGAAGAAGAAGAGGAACAAAGTTTGCCCAACTAGAGATTATGAATTATTCAGGGCAATACAATTGTGATGATGCTTTGAGTATTTGTTTTGTGTGTTCAGTGGTTTCAAGTGCATCAATACAGGACTTCGTTGCAAGCAGTTTCTCATACTAGACTGAGACAAAGACTTCAATGAAAATATTTTGATGAGACCTTCATGTCTATAAATAGAGTGGGTCACCACCCAAGGAAGCGAGCTAGGGGGAGTCAACTAGAGTGACCCGAGGGACATAGTGAGCTATCCCTGAACCTTTGTAAATGCAGTGAGCCTGAGACAGAGTGACTATTCCCAAACCTTTGGAAGGAAATATGCTAGTGGAAGATAGGGAAGATATAGTACATTCCATGGACACTTTAACAATGCTAAAGATGATCTATCGAAGGATATATATGATGATAGTGGAGTATGTGATGAAAGAAGAAGATTTTTTGAAGAATCCAAATCACATAAAAGAAGCATAAAGGTTATGGATAAAGTATATATTGAAGGTGTCACTTTTCTCCAATGTTTTCCAAATTATTGGGCCTGAAAATCAGAAGATGAAGACATGTGTTTTTGGTAGGGAATGTTACGCCATAAATTCAAGGGGGTTTGAATAGTTGTGTGAAATTGATATTTCAGGATCAGAACATCAAAATTTTTCTAAGGCATGAAGTGCATGAAAAATTAGGCAAAGTGCACGAAAAATGAGGTTGCACAAAAGATTGGTTTTGTGCACAATATGGATCATCATTATAATTTTGCACGCAATTGGTGTTTTGAGATCAGAATATAGAAAAATGGAAAAGGCAAGAAGTGCATGAAAAACTCAAGAAAGTGAGCATTATATAATGTTGTGTGAAGAAGTTTTTACGTTCATGAAGAGGGGTTTACGTATAAATTATTGTTTTTCACACAGGGTCAAAAATTCCTATAAATATGAGGTGACCCCCTCTCATTTGGAAAAGGCTCGACACTTAGATAGATCCTGAGCTCTGACACATGGAAAAATTGAATTATAGATTGGTGTGTGGAAAAATAAATTTTTTTACAGAAAAAGAAAGTGTTGCACAGAAAGGGGATGTTCTGTGCAAAAAAGAAGAGTTGTGCGCAAAGGCTTTTTTCAGGCCAAAATGTGTTTTTACATGAAAGGTTTGAATTTTGCATGAAATAAACCTAGAAGAGTGCACAAAAAATTTAGGTATCCCTCAGTACTTTTCCAGGTGCTTAGCACTCTCAAAGTGTCTTCATGGAGAAGGATGTACCGTGAACCATTCGGTTTTACAAAGAGAAGTAACACCACACACATGGTTAGTGTTTAACACCCTTGTTTTTCTTTACGAAGAGAAGAATAATGACACATGAAACTAAACTCAGATCTGCACTTAAATAAGGAAGTATAACAATACACTTAGGTGTTGGTATTGGAAATTAGAGGAAGATAAGAAGAAGAGGAAAAGAGTGTGCCCATATGAAGATTATGAATTATTTAGGGTAGTACAATTGTGATGATGCTTTCAGTATCTAGATTGTGTGTTCAATGATTTCAAGTGCATCAATCCAATATTTTGATGAAAGAAGTGTCTCATGCTGGACTGAGAAAAACACTTCAATGAAAATATGTTGAAGAGACCTTCACATCTATAAACCCAGTGTGACTTTACCCAAGGCAGTGAGCTAGGGGGAGTAAACTAGAGTGACATGAGGGGCGCAGTGAGCTATCCCTAAACCTTTGTAAAGCTAGTGAGCCTGGGATAGAGTGACTGTTCCCGAACCTTTGTATTCCACATCTAGTTAATATTAGTGGGATTTGATATGACTGACAACATGTCAGCATATGCTCCATAGACATAGCCCTTAGTGGTGAACCAAATAAAAAGTGACGTGTTTTCCTTTTGCGTGTTTTAATTACTGCACATATCCATCATATAGGTTTAAACAACTTCCTACCAACATGGGAACAAGATCCATAAAATAATAGAAAAATTTGACACCCTAATTCACCCCCCCCTCTTAGGGTGGTCTAGGGTCCTTCAGTAAGTGTGAGGAAGTTTATAAACCATGTTTTTATTAAATGTTTTATTGATAATAATTGATATAATTTCCCTACATTGAGATTTATTTTAATATTTAATGTAAAAAAATATTTGGACCTAGAATTCATAAATTTAATAAAAAGTATATATTTTCCCCTACATGTTAACTCTTGTGATTTTACCATAAAAAAATTAGAATAAATTTTAATAGAAACTTTATAAAATAATTGAAAACTAATTTAGATATATTTTTCATTTGGATTATTCAAGATAGATCCCATATTTTATGGGTGAAAAGTGTCCATGAAGATAAACCTTGAATGGACTCGACTGAATGGGACAAATATCACTAATTGGGATATAAATTTTTCATCTCTTCTTATAATGGGATAAAATTATTATAAATAATAAATGAATAAATTTAAAAATATTTATTTCCCTATAAGGGGTGTTAGTTTGGGTGTTATGTTTGTCAAAAAGGTAATGAAAATAGGAGAAACTATTTGAGGTCGAATTTTGTAGGTACCCCTATTGAAATTTTAAACCTTTTCCCTAACACACTCTATTTATTTGAGTTTTTCACACATGGTAATGTTGGGTCATGTATTAAGAGGTTATACCCAAAGAGTGTGGTCTCCTTCCACTTATCTAATTATTTCTAAGAAGGAATTCTTGTAGTAAGGATCTCTTTCAAGAAGTCTCTCTTATTATTATATTACTTATTATTTCATTGTTTTTATGTTTATAATCTAATTTAATCATCAATAAAACTTATTTATTATTTTATTTACCATATTTTTTTTTGTGTTGGAATCTAGGAGTGTAAATGAGATTGTGTTTTACCCTTTCAATCCTTCATTGATGAAAATCATCTCCATGATCATAACTCTACACATGGAAAATTAGTTTTTGTTTATAGTCGATCTAATCCATAATCCCTTTAATTATTTGTTTTGAATCCATGGAGACACTATAATTCATAAATTATGATCAATTAATTGGGTTTGAAATTATATGGAACTCGATCAATATCTACAAAGACCGTGAGTCGGGTCATGTGTGAATCATTAAAGAAAAACTTCAATAAAAAAATCTGATCAACTTGAGATTGAATTTTAGGGTTCAAATGTAATCACAAAACTCAAATAATTATCATTTATAGGGTGAATATTATTCTCTAATTTTCCACTATACATAATTACCATATTGGTGTTTTAAAAGAAAATGTTTTCTTATGGCCTTATTTTATTTTGAAATTACTCAACAAACCCATCATTTTTTGTTCCCTATTTCATTTATTTTCATTGATTCTTCAAAACTATTAAGGGGTGTTAAATTAACTTACTCCTTAGGAGAACAAAATAGGTTACCCCTATTATTTATTTAGTAAAAAATCATAAATATTCTGAGAGAGAATATGGAAATTCTCAATATTTCTCTCCACCAACCACCTAGTAGAAGTCTAGTGTGTTTATCCCCACTAGATTGATCACTATGTACTCAATGGGAAGTAATAAGGTACTTGGTTTCCACCTATATCTACCATTAAATAACTTATCATCCAAAAAGAACAAAACATCAAATTTGGGTTATCTCATCATCTCTACATATCCAAAATACTCACTTTTAACTTATAGACACCAAAAATGATCACTCTCACAATCAAAATTCAAAAATTATAACCAATCTAAATTTTCACAATTAAATTCCTAAATAACATTTAAAATTATATCATTATTAATTAACTAAATTATCGGTCTCTATAAGTCCCCACCAAAAACATTTTTCATCCTAAAAATACCAAAGTAAACACGAAATCAAATTTCACTATCCCTACTAACCATCAATTCATAGTTAACATAAAAAATCCATATCCCAAGATTATCAACACACTTATAGTGATCAAATTATAAAACTACTTCACACTTTTATCTTATATAAAATATTTAAATAAAAACTACAAATTTACAAAAATACTCCCCCATATAAATTTTATACTATAATAATTACTTAAATTTTACGATTTTTCCTACCACAATATTTTCAAACATACTAGATTAACTTTAATTATTTAATCGAAATAATTTAAACATAATCACACAAAACCAAATAAATCATTATCTCATGCATCATTAACCATTATTTTAAAATTGCATCATATTCTTAGTTTTTAATACTTCCTGTTTAAAAAATTAAACTTCACTTTTAAATCCTAATTTAGAAAACCATATTTATCGGTTTGATTTTAAAGAAACCATAACTTTTATAAAATTAAATTACATTTAAAAATATATTTCAATTTATAAACATTATTATAAAAATATATTTTCTAATTTTGAAACATCAAAACATCATCACCCACTTTTAATGTTTCTAGATACCCCTAGCAGTACAGGAAATAAAGAATATTTAATATATCAAAAGTAATTAAACTACCATGTGTCTAACTTATATTAATTAATTTACCCCTAATAAAGTATTCAAAAATCACTAATTAATTTGTTTTAATTAATGCATGTCATTAATTATCATGTCCTAGATTGCCGATAGGTGAACTCCCCAATGCCACTTATACTAGGATAGAGGATAGAGACTAATGCTTAGGTATCTACATTATCATGGGAGATGTTTACTCTAATCAACCTATCATATATTATCATATATCTGTATCCCCAATAACATGCAAGGAATATAAACTGGAAAATAAAAACCAATGCATATATATAACAAAACCTCCTAGAAACAAAGTGAAATAATAAAAATGTGATCACTAGGTAAAAGAATCACATCCCAAATAGAAACTATCCTAAATACTAATGACATGAGAATCAAAATCATTGTGATCATCTCTAATCCACCTTCTATCCAAGTCAAATATCATACATAATTATGATCCATGATCATATATCTTATACACCTTCTAATTTTCATAGACACAATGTGTACAATGTTAAAGTGCACATGAATGGGTGAGTATAATAACACCTAATATAGTTACCTTAAGAAGTGTTCCAACCCCATAAACATCATGTATATATGTGTTTCAACAGGAAATAAAGTGTAGATAATATGATGTTACCCAAAATCATCAAGGGGAATAACCATGACCCATCTTAGTCAATCAACCCAAATCACACTTAATTACTCTCTCCAAAATGCAATGCTTCTTCACAAAGAAATAACAACCATTCCTCACAACCCACCAAATATTCTTCACCCTATAATTCAGCCTAGATGCACTAGTCATGAGTGTTTTGTGGAAATACAAATCTATACTTATCTTATTAGAACTGAAGGAAATAAACACCTCTAACTATTTCAGTAATACATGAGGAAATACATGTATCTATTATTGGAAATACACATCTCCATAGCTAAAAACATATACATGTATAGACACCAGAGGTTATAAACATCCCTTGAGCTAAAATTGTATATTGGTATTCTAGAGGAAATAAAAATCTCTAGGGATGTTGTTAAATAATTGGTACTCTCAATCCCAGAGTAGTGATTGGGGATTAGAGATGGTATCTGGTGTATCATAATCCACCTCAACCCTAGAGTTTTGGGTGATAAAGAGTGTCACCACTCCATTGAATTACTATACATCATATTATTATATTAGGGATATTGGATGAATTTACCACCTCTACCTATCCTTCTAGTTATGTCCATATATTTAGGATAATAGAGGTATTACCCATCAACATCTTTCCTAAATCAATTTTTAGAGGAATTTCTCATCCCTAACAATTTATTAGAAATACCATATCAGTCTCATTCCAATGTAGTGGTTGAGTGGTGGAAGATAAATGGAAGTAATCATCAGTATATACTGATATCATTGGGTGAGACAAGGTATAGTAAATTTTATCCAACTCTAACCCTAGATAAAGGTTGAGTGTAAAGAAGATCCACCTCTATATCATGTCTCCATCAATATCCACTCATCAAAAGTTGTATCACATCTCATAGTGATGAATTCACAAAAGAATCATTTACATCACATTTATTAATCCTTATATCTCTCTTACAAGAATATTTTATATAAATTTTGAGTTTTTCATAATCCCCATCAGACTCCCACCGACCAATATCATATAAATATAATAATAATTCAATTAAAGTTGAATGTTAGTTATTAATTATCCTTCTAATCACAGTATACCTTAATCAATATTACTTTCTACCAGATCATCTCTGAATTCGACAAAATACCCACTATGATTACACATTTACATCTTCATACATGTTATTGGTAATAATACAATACCAATAGAGGTTTTTATTTAATTATTCAACCGATCACATCAAAATTAAGTCGATACCAATTTCTTCACATAGAGTTCCAACTACACCATCCTATGTAACCATAGTTTCTATACCGTATTATCTAACCATCCTCATATATTAATGAATATATATCATAAATATTCTATAACCATATTTTTGAAGGTTTATGTTTCCATTTATTCTTAAATTTCATTGATTTCATGTCATTCATTATGTATTCTCCAAATTTTTTTAAATTATGTAACATCGTCTGAGGGGAACCCCATCTATAGTGTTATATCATTATTTCATTCTCATTGTTGAATTTTCCCATTAATCATCACTATAACACTTTATATCACAATATGTTTATACACATTTAAGGTTGAAATAATTATATTTTATCTACACAATCACATATAATCACTTTTTTACTTCATTACTATATTCTCAATCATTTTGAATCTATATGATTACCATATAAAATTCATTATTAAATAATTAATTCCTAATCTCCATAAAAATTACCAACATATTGAATAGATGAATTTATTATGTTATATGATTCTCTTTCCTTTATATAACCTCAGATAACATCACTAAGCTTCCAACAAGGACCATTCATCACCTCCCATGGTTGAGGAACATATCTGAGTAAACATTTCAGGTTCCTTTTTCATGTTTAAAAGTATTTACTTTAAATAATATTATTTCAAGAAAAAATAATATATTATGTGATCATCTTGAACAACCATGATATTATAGTCTAATAATCCACTAAACATAGTGTTGACAATAAGAATAATTCACCACCTCCTATGGTTAATAACCCCATACATTAGAGAAATTCAAGATCTTTATCTCATCCACATCAATATTCCTTCAAATATTATTATTTTTCCATAATAATAATATTTACATGATCCTAAAAGAAAAAATAACATCCTGGTATAGCATTCTAAATTTCAGCAAGTCTGTTCCACTTACCAAACTCATATTTGGTTTCTCATTGTAATAATCCATTCTAATTATTTACGTAAACAATTTCCAACTATTATTATTAAATTTTAATAATTTTCTTTACCATGTGATCATCATTAAATTAAATCACCCACTAAATGATCTCCAAAATGTGTTAAAAATGGTTCCAATGTCTCTAAGATGTTAAATGGATCCAATACAATTTTTAGTGTCAAATTTGAGTGTATAATGTGTCCCCATATACCCAATTTAATTCAATATAATTTGGGGTTCCATGTGGTACCCCCACGCACCACCACGAATGCCTACATCCTCAAACACCCTCAGGTTACTTCCGAGCCAGTGGATCAACACACATCCATGATTAGAGTTCTATGGATGATCAATGACATGTATAAAACACATATATTTAGTTAGGATGATTAAAAAAACTATGATTAGGCCACATAAACCTTATAAACCATGACCTCTACTAGTGATCATAACTGTCCAATAATCTGATTGAATGGTCATAGTTATTCTCAACAATATTGACCTGGGTTTCCCTCCTCAGGCTATGGAACACCTGGATTGCTATCTGATCTGAATTATTGGATGGATGTAATCCCAACAAACCACATTTTATTCCACCTAATAGGAGATAAATTATGCAATGTGTTACATATAATTAATAATCTAATACTATATTCCTTCTTATCACTACATTCATTGAAATCCCATTGTCATCGCTGGATCACTTCCACCCCTGATGGTTGACCAAGGTCAACTGCATAAAAAATACAAAAAAAATCATACATAGGTAACTTTGAACCATGAGATTGTATATCTATCCTTGATTTTTCATGATTTGGTTTCTAAATCACTTAAAACATAGATTGATTTTGAAGAAGGAATAAAATTTTCTCTATAATATATCTCACTCTACTAGTCTGATTGGATTGATTCTAAAGTAGTTAGATTAATCTTAAAAAGATATTAACAATGATGTATCATTGGTTTAGTGATTTATTCAAACAAAAAATATATAAAATGATTTATGATTATGCACCTAGAACTTATCTATTCAAACTTATAAAATTATTTTTTCATATTATAAATATTAAAAATCTAGTGGATTAAATTTGAAAAAATGTTTAACATACCTAAATTTCATGCCAGGATTCAATATATAATGATTGGAACTAAAACTGATAAGTTCTATCTAAAATATGCATACATGAATAAACAAACTGCAACTAATTTTTATGATCCAAAAATCCTCTAACAAAGATCCCTTTCATTCTAGTGATCCATATGATTTCTCTACGAAAATCACCTCTCTACCTAATATTTCCTCTAAAATTATATTAATAAAGGTTAAGGATAGGTTAAAAGAAAAATAATTGATCACTTAAATAAGTAATATTTCATTAAAAAATGCCTTCTCCTTCAATGCACACAACTTTAACTATGCCCAATAATTACACAAATCCTACCCAAGGATAAACACCCATTTTCAAACTCAATGATATAACCTAATTACCTATCCTACATATCCTTAGTGGTGAATTTACAATTTCATATTTTTTAATCAAAAAATAAATTTTTCATTGAAAATCACATTTTGAGGTCAATAAAATCCATTAAGGCTCATCATATAATTCCAAAAATATCTAATCAACCAACTGAAACCGTGATGAGTCTCAATTTTTGAGAAAAATAAAAGGAGTGAAAACCTAGTTTATTACATTCACATATAATATAGGATTCCAATGTAATTAAGTAGATTAAGAATATTTATTGGTTATTTATCTTTTCCAAACCATCCCCTATCTTATTTATAAAATCATAGAAAACTAAAACATCACCACATCATAATAACCTAACCATGTTCTTATATAGAACTAGAATAGACAACCAAATACCCCAAACATGCTCCATGATCATCATATATTAGAGCCTTGTGTTAGGGGTTTGAGTTAATAGATGGGGAATGATTTATCCCCTTATAAAAATAATATGGGTCAATGAATGATTCCAACAATAATATGGAATGAATCATTCATAGATTAAAAAATTACTAAAAATATAAAACTTGTATAACATAGGAAAGAAACCTTCCATATATGTATGAAAATGAAAAACTACCATTTATGTGTATGAAAATAGTACACTAAAATAGTTCATGATTAAAATCATATAAAATGTCCATATACAAAATACACTAATGCACACTTTAAAATAATAAAACTAGATAGGTTTAGTAATGTTCAAAATACTCCACTTTCCAGTGTTTTCCTCCCTTGCTCTATCACCCGGTTGAGACCAAACCTAGAAATGTGTCACCAACAACTATATAATATATAAATATTTTATGTGTTAAATATACTTTGTGTTTGTGTTATATTTGTTTTCAATAAGTATCAAATACATTAAGGGAAGTTTCATGATGTCAATATATTGATATGTAGGTGATTGGATGTAGTTTGAAGTTCCCAAGTAATTTGGAGAAATTATTAGAGGGGATTAAGAAATAAAAAGATACATTCTATTAATGATATTTCAATATTAAAGTGAATAAATTTAGAGTATATATATATTTATTAGATATGGTTGAATTATATTAAAATGATAAGAAGATGTTTCTATGAAAGGTATTGTTTTTTTAATGAATTGAATGTATTATTTGAGGATTAATATTTTTTCTTAAGGCTTAGAAATTGGAACTTCAACATATATTCAATTATTTTGTAAAATTTTAATGTGATTAAGTTACTAACAAACATTATTTTTAATTAATAGTTATATAAAATACTATAATGGATTATAATCTAGAAATAATGGATATTTTCTTAGTATTTTTCCAAGGAAGAAATAGGCTTAACAAAGAATTAGTCAGGTCTCTAAGACATCAACTTACTCAAGAAGTAAGGGATTGTGAAGAAACCTGGCCAAGATCAAAGTCCATTCACTAGCTGAGACAAGCATGTGTGAAGAAGAGAATTCATAGCCTGCATTGGTCGATATAGTTTTAAGTGTGTGAGTTGAGTAGGAAGTAGGGTGAGGTATTCTTGGCCTCCAACACATGCAGTTTGGATTTATGGGACATGTGTAAGAATAAACTCCCAAATAGACTTCATTTCTAGTTGAAGGAAGCACACTTGTATATAAATAAGTTCCACCATAAAGTAAGCATCAATGTGGGATCATGAAAAACATGCATAATATTCACATTTTAAAAAAAATTCTTATGGTATTGGGCTCAAATATATCTCATGTAATCTATATTATTGACACATCAATAATACATTCCATGCATGCATTTCACAAGCCATGTTATTCTATTCATAAAATTGAATAACTAAATATTTGAAACTCTGGTTCATTTGATAATTCTTTAAGAACCATATAGACTTCATTCATGTAGAATGGGGAATTTACCAAGCTTGTCATATGATCATTCTTACAATCATGATCATCAAAAAAATGAATAATTAAGACATTTGATTAATAATATTCATTTAGATAGAATATTATGATGCACTATAATGTTTTGAATATCAAAATACCATGATTATCATGTGTTTTTTTCTTGGTTAAAGAAAAAGAAAATTTTATGATAAAGAAATGATTCAGATGATTTGTGATGATGATTAAAAGTACTAGTGTAAAACCAATATCAGAAGTGAATAAGGAAGTGAATAGGAATATCATACTGATTCTAAACATATTATGAATATAAAAGGCATGAATTCATATTATCATCACATGGATTTGGGCTCCAACATAAGTATTTTGAGATCATAATCCATTTTCCTCATAGAAATTTGAGTAGAATCCCATGGCTTATGTTTTCAATCCTTTTAAAAGACTTATGATATCTAACCTGATGATGATTTTTTCATGTTATTAAATTCAAATATCATGGTTCCATGGATTCTAATATGATTTGGGAAAGTGAATAAGATAGAGGATCCATAATGTATGGAATTTACAAATATTATAGTGAAGGAAAGAAAAGAATAAATCATATCTACAAACAAATTAAAATGAAATTTAAATAAATACCAAAGATGCTAAGTTTAATGTTTGATATTTCATGAATTGTTAAAGTACTTAGAATTATTATAAAAAATTAATTATGAGTCTACATTAAATAAAAAATTAAACACATGTGATGCATAATATTGAAGATGTTTAGGTTTAAAAAAAATATTTAAGGAAGACTCATGTGTGAGATTTATGAAATAAGTACGATGATGTTATTATAATATATACAAATTTTCTATAGGTAAAATTAAGTTATAATAATGATATATGATACAAAACCTTTTAAATACTCATGGTATCAAAGTGAGAAAAGAAAAACCAGTTTTTCTTTCCTTACATGATAAATAAGAATAAGGGTAAGTAGAGATGAATTTAGCCATGTTCAAAAACCTATCATGTTTAAGATGATGTTTTGAGAGGTTTTGTCACTGAATCAAGAGATTTTTTTTGCATTCTAAAGAAGAATAAGTGGAATAGAGGAGATAATATATTGATTTTACTTACTATAAATCACATCTAAGTGAAATATAATGGGTGATCCTTCACATTACATCCATATAGTGTAGGAATCTAAATAATTTTTTGATGTATCCCTTTTGAATGTTGCAAGATTTAGACATCCCTATGATTTTTGTGAAGAGTCCACCCACTTTATTTCTACATATTGAGGAAGATATCAGAATTAATCTATCCATGGTAGACACAAATAAATCCATTTCATGTTCTACTTCAACTTTATGCAATCATGCTCTTGTATTTAGAGAACAAATCTATTGCTTCTATGGAAATGGTTGGTTTTAATGTTGTATGAGACCAATGTTCATACCATTTCTTGATCTTCTTTTGATAATAAATAAGATGTTGTTAATTTGGGATAATAACCATGTGTCCTTGGGGATATAAGGAGGTGAACCTCATTAACCAACACTGGTGTTACGTAGTGTGTTTTACTTTTAGTCATTCGTGCATTCCAACCAATGAAAAATAGGGTGAAGTAAAAGTTAGAGATCGACTCACTATATAAGTGAGGAGGTGAATTGGGGATAATGTTTTAATTGATAAAAATTCATTCTACACTGATTCACCCCCCTAGTGTGGTAATATCCTAAAGTTATCCTAACAATTGGAATTATAGAAGGTTAAATCACTATTGGATTCTTATATTAAAGTATGATTTTTTGGTTTATAAATCAAAGGATATATAAAGTAAATTTTTTGGAGGATTTATATAAAAAACTCATATATATTCCAAAACTCAAAAATATAGATGGAAGAAGGTGTTGATAAGGGAAAAAAGGAAGATTTATCTCTTGATAAAAGAAGAATAAAAACCAACTTCAACATGCTACTATCAAGATGATATTAGACTAAGCATGAATATTGAATAATTGGTTGAGAATTATAGTGAAATGAAGTTAGATAAGGATTATAAATCAATAAAATCATATTTATTCCATGAATATGAGGTGATTATAAATTCCATCGTGATAGTTCCTCTAATAAATCAAGCATATGATGTAAGGTCCATATTTTCAAATATCTGTTTGATAAGGAATATATTGATTCATGTTCTTTAAAAAAATCATGCAAGGGTTTCCCAAAGTTTTTTTTGCTTTTATTTTTGTGTCCCATAAATAAATACATGATGAATTAAATCACCATGAAAAGGAATCAGAGATGAAGAATAATCCCTTGGCCAAAAATGAGCTTGAATACAAAAATATTACTAATCAAATAGTGGTCAAAAGAATAAGGAATTTGGATCTTGGGGGAAAATGCATGAGAATCGAGTTTTATTTTCTAAAACTAAACCAAGAGAAAGAAAAAATCATAAAAAGACTACAAGAAGAGTACCATGCACTGGAAGAAATAAAAAGATCAATCATTAATTTCAAACTTTCTCAATTGTAAGTCCAGGAAAACAATGTAAAGAACTAACCCCAGTTTCCTAGAGTCGGTACCTTATTTCATTACATTGGCATGATTACAAGAAAGTCATATACCGACAGAATGAATAGTTTAGTAGTTTTGGAAAACTAGATACATACATAAGTTCAACATTTCAGCTTTAAGTAAATACAATATATATATATATATATATTCCATTAGAAACATCCATAACTCCTAGATTATCCCTACAAGTCATTCATAATTTACTTCTTCATATTCTGGGAAAACAAAACATAAGGGGTGATCTAATATTCTCAGTAAGGGTAATAAATACAGTGGAATATATCATAAACATAAATATTAGGCATGGTGAATAACTAAAAACACATGCCTTTAAAAAATATACTTGAACACAATATGACAGGAATAAGATCTGAATAAATAATTACAAAATAAAAAAAATCATGGGTCTTCTAATAGTCAAATAAACACATGAAATATTAATTACTGGCTTTATAATTATGGAATTTATAATTTCAAACATCATAACCATATCATCAAGTCCTCATGATAAGACCATAAATAACCATACTGTAGAGGCCTTGTGTCAAGACTCTAGGTTATCTCATGAGACCTACCGATGCATCGAGGGGACATAGAGGGACCCACCCTTCATGTAATAAGTCTAATTAATTCCTCATATAAATTGGGATAAATATAAACAACATATACATTCATATTGAAACTAATATATGAAATGTAAATAACATTATCCAATCATTAAATATGAACACTAACTATTCAGAGTAATATGGTGAATGATATCAAGATAGAACATCCACAGTCAAACTAATAATAAACAATTAAATAAAATATAGTAGATTATATCATAAAATATTAATCCCAAATGAACATAATAATCAACAATATTGTTAAAATATATGAAAATACTCATACAAAATCATAGAGTAATTCTTAAGATAAAAACTCTTTTACTTTGAAAATAAGTGTTATTTTGGAAATTTTTTTTTATAAAATCATAAGTTAATTAAGGTAGTTAATTAATAATAAAATGAGTTATTTTATAAAAATAATGGTTTCTAACAAAATATTATAGAGTTCCCTTGAAAATATGTAAGAATTCGAGAAATTCCTTTGAATCGAGCTTGTATTTTGGGAAGAATTTTTGAAAGATCCTTTTAAAACATGTATCTATCCATAAAATAAAAATGGATTATGGTTAGTAGACATATATAAAATATTAAAAAAGAATCTATGATGAGTATATAAGAATAAATAAGAATTTAATTTGGATTAAGAGAGATAAAGAGTAACCTGAAGGAAAATAGAGGTTCGGGTAGAAAACCCTTACCATATGTCTAAATATGTTCCGTTCTTGAACATAAGGTCCTAGAATATGAAATTAGACTTATTAATAACTTAATTAAGATCCTATTATACATTTATTAAGTTTATCATAATTTCATTAAGTTCATTTATGTCCTTATTTATTGGTTATAAGATTGAATTTTTTCGTTCTAGAGTGTTCATTTCCTTGGTTTTCACAATTGGTTTCCTTGTATATGAGTATAGATGTTCATGTGGAATGGATATAATTACCCAAAATTGAATTTATATATTATTTATGAACATAAATAGGTGATAATGGTTGTATATATCATTGTTTACATGGTATTATGATGAATCATTAGATGAAATATTAATGACAATCACTTAGATTATTTTAGCGGTATTTTTATTATTACGAACTAGTTTTGTAGCATTAATTAATATTATGTACATATAATTGTTATTGAATATTAAATAGGTTATAATACATATTTTATAGTCTTTTTAAATGATAAAAATGGTTTTATAACTAGTATTGAAGGATAAATTGAAGAATGAGACTTCATCGTCCATGAAGGTTCTAAATTGGCACATCACGGACGATGATTTCATTTATAAAATAAAAGAGAGAGAGAGTAAGAATATTGATCATGGTTATTAAATTAATGTGATATAATTCCATTATATTGATTATAATAGATTTATCAAGATAATTTATACATAGGAGGTGAGTAGAGGATAATAAAAGAAAGGAACTTGAAATGAAATTAAAAGAAAGAAGATGTGGATTTACCTCTTGAATACACCTCCTAGAGAATCTCCTTAAGGGAAGGGGTTTTGGTATTTTGGAAATAACAAGATCTCATAGATTTGGGGAGAGAATAAGGATGATTATTTGGGCAGAACCTTGGGGATATTCAAGTCTCAGAGGAGTGAGGACAAGAGGGAGTGATGGGTGGATTTTATAGTGGAGGAGAGGAGTTATTTCTCATTATTTTATTATTTTGGCTCAAGACTATGAATAGTATTGATTAATGTGACTAAAAATAGTAATAAATTCATGTGAGTTCTAAAAAATTTCTATTTACATCATCCATGACTCAAGAATTATGTAGAAATTCATTTATTTAGCATATTTCATAAATTATCGAATTTCACTATTCACCAAAAAATCAAGTATTTTAGAAAAATCCCAAAAATTCACCCTAAGCAGTTTTTGACATGTAGAATTTAAAAATGAAATCTATTTTATTAAAATAATTTTCTAAATAAGCGAAATTTAATTTTTAAATAAAATCATTATTTATTTCAAAAATGTAGATTTTAAATTTAAAACTGATTTTATAATACTTTCAAAAATTAATTGAGGTCTCCTAAAAGTATCCTAAAATCATAAGAAAAAAAATATTTATTTAGGAATACATTTTATGTAAATTAATTTAATTAATTTATTAATTTAAAATTTTAATTATATATTTATTACTCACAAAAATACAAACACTTAATTATTAATTTTTAACCTATTTTATTTCATTTATAAGGTGCCAATATTTCATTTATACTTACATGGATGAGGTTACTATTTATAAGGTTATATTTCTATTCATAAGGTTATGTTACTATTCATAAGAGTAATTTACTATTCACCATAAATGTAAGTTGATCCTATGAGACTCTAAATATCTTACTGATCGCAACTGTGTATGTTAGTTTTTCAAAATTTAAATCACAGAAGAGGAAAAAATTATGTTTACTGGCTAGGTTATAAGAAAGTGGTGTTTTGTAGAGACTCACTGTTTCATGCATTCAATATTAATTTTTTTAAATCCTTGGGGTGTTACAAACAAGATCATAGAGCTCGACTATCTATAAAAAGAAAATATCAAAATACATGAGAAACATATTGAATGAATCAACAAAAATTGTGAATGGAAAATAATGATAGTATAAAATGAAAATTACACTCTTAATATGAAATTATTTGGATTTGAAATCAAATTAGTATATATGGAAATTATCAAGCTATGTAATCACAAGATGCTTAAAGAAAAACTAATATTTCCACACAATTTTTAGAGAAGTTTTTTTTAAAAACATCAATTATTTGGAAAGAAGACATTAGGATAATCTCATGATCAATTATCAATGTCATTGAAAAAGGAGATACCATCCAATTTTAATTCTATTGTTTCTTCTAAATATATCACTATATATAGTGCAGTTTTAAAAGAAAAATATATAAAAAGTGAATTAGGTAAAGTGATGAGAATTCTACCACTAGTTTATGGGTGGATAGAAGGATTATCACAACCGGTTCCCCTAGAAGATCCCAAAAATTGATGGACAAATCCCAAAAACAACATTCCCCTAAATATGGAAATTTTTGATAGTGGAATTTACATGAAAGAAAAACCAAGTTTCATGGTAAATTTTGGTGCTTC
Organism: Viscum album; assembly: GCA_963277665.1. Lineage (NCBI taxonomy): Eukaryota > Viridiplantae > Streptophyta > Magnoliopsida > Santalales > Viscaceae > Viscum > Viscum album. The sequence continues at coordinate 845,726,324 of OY728121.1, read as the reverse complement.
AAAAAATCTGGGCATAATCCATTTAATTTTTCGTATAATCTATAATGTTTTGATGTTTTGAGAAAGTTTTCAATAAGGGGAGGTATGTTTGAGAAGCTGAAATATCCATAGATTAATAAAAATATATCCAACTCAAATAGATTTTAAGTGTGTGATATCTTATGTGGAATTTGAAATGGTTGTTTTCACAAAGAATATGTTTTTTCATCTCATAATGTATAAAATTCATATGACAAGAGAATTCCATAAATTTTGAGAATGAAACAAGAAACAATATTGGGATGGAAGTAAAAGAAATCTAGAAATAAAAATACTCTAATGAATTATGAGAATAAATGTGATACAAATATGAAAATAAATAGAAGGTAAAAAAAGTTCAGATTAAGCATAACAAGTATAAATGAAGTGCTTTATCCAAGGGAGAGAAGTTTATAAAGATCACTCATAACTTTCCATGTGGAGACTCCAAAAAGGATTCTCATGTACCTAATGAATGTCTTGTTATTTGTCTATTAGATTTGGAGAGGGAAAGTAAAATGGAAGAATAAACACAAGAACAATCCATTATTAAAGGATAATAAAATATTCCACATAAATATCCTGAATCTCAAGGGATTTTATCAATAAATGACAACCCGACTAGAAAATAAGAGATTTTTGGGAGATGTAGCACAGTTGGACATACATCTGATAGTTTTTTAACAATTCATCCACCATAAGAAAGATCATTAAAGAGGATGAAGACTAACTTGGGCATGATGACAACCCTAGTCAAAAATAATATCTTTGTGGGAGATGTAGCAAGGCTGAACATACATCTAATACTTGTTTAATAATTTATCTATCATAATATGGATCCTTAAAGAGGATAAAGACTACCTTGGGCATGATAACTATTGAAAAGAAAAATTATCCACACAAAGAAGTTAAATATGATGAGAGTTAAATGCCTGCTTAGATAAATACATATCTAAAACCTAGATGTGAAATCATAAAGTTTGGAGAAAATAAAGCATCTTGGTTGAGTAAAAATCTCACCCCTACTGTTCAAATTGAGAAGCAATGAGATCCACCTTTTCCCAATATTGTGTGTCATATTTATTCTTAAAAAGTAAGGAATTGTAGGGGAATCATACTCTCAGCGGGACAACCTGATAGGGATTGAAATCTATCAAAGCTAGACATTATAAATGGATTGATCTATTATGGTGAATTCTCAACATGGAACAAATTATAATTTATCTATGAAAGAGATTCACCATTATTAAGGTTGTTTGGAGTGTCTCCTTGAGTGGGAGACAACAATATAAGAGGCTTAAGAAGCTTCTAGATTCATGAAATTCATATAAACCTAAAATTTCTAGAAAGTGAGTCACATTTATTTAATAATAAGGTATGAATGCTCATTCTCTCATCATTGGAATTTAAGAATGTTATACCCAGTTAATTTTATTTCTAGGTTAAGTGTATTTCTAAGTCCCACATTGGATTCTTATGACTTGTAATTATTTTCCTCAATATATAATAGAATATCTCCACCTCTTCTAGAGGTAGGGAATTCATACCATTCTATATGGTATCAAAGGGGTTCATAACCCTAACCCTCCCACTCTCCCCCCTTATTTTTTGAGAGACTCTCAGGAGGATCCCCCTACTATGCCCCTCATGTGTGATGACCATACCTTATGAAGAATGAAGGACCTCTAATCCCCTAACCTCCTTGTGCAAATGACATCCCCCTATAACCCCCTCTTTGCGCATGACGACCTTCTACACCCCCCTGTGTGCGTGAAAATCCCCTGAGGCCCCACTCCTTGAGAAAGATGGTCATATCCCCCCCTCAAGTGCACAAACAATCCCCACACCCCATCATTGGCATGTATTCCTCCCCCTGTGCAACAGATCCTCCTTATTGGATCGACCTCCTCCTCTAGGGCTAACCACTGTTGCACATTGATTCAACATCCTTTCGTCGAGTTATCGTTCGACCAGCCACATCATGCCTGCCTTTTCCATCACCTCATCAACATGTGATAGAACCTCTGGGTTCCCCTCCTCTATCATCTGACAGCCCTAAAGAAACCCCCCCGTGCCCCCGTTTCCAGCCCAATAGCATGGAATCCCCGACGCTCCGTCGTTGGCTCGCCTGCACGGTAGCCCCCACACCCTGTCACCAGCCTGCTTGTGTGCCTACTCATGTGTGACCACCTTCCCTAAAAAATTGTGATCTAGGAAATACAATGCTTCCCTACTTCCTTCTAAGCAGAAACTACGATAGTAGTGAAAATGGAAGGAGATATCCTTTACTACCAAAATTAGTCACTCAGGGACTCCTTCGGTGTCTCCCAAGCAAGACTTCTGCCTATGGCCCTATGCTAGTGTCTCTTCTATGTGAGTTCCTCCATACACCTCTACCTTAGGCGCATCCTGACACCCCTTATGATGATGGTCCATCCTGCATACATATCCAAATGTCTCTTTTAATGCACCACCTATTCCCGTGAACCCCTGTTGTTGCTTCGCCACCTCATTGATACACTCTGTATGTTCCTATCAAAAATTTGATTAGTGTCCAGATACATGATGTTCCTGCATGACTTTATATTACTGAATGTATGTGTTTGTCTTGATCGACACTTGTTGAATGATTAACAGATCTCTATGATCGAACAATGGAGGCTGACGCGTCTTCTTATTTGTAATTGCGTGAGGGAATAGTTTGCGGTTGTGTAGTGCGGATGCAAGAGGAAAATGTGTGAGCTATATTTTTCAAATAATTTCTAGAGAAAACTCGGTATTTTCGAGAGATGTGAAAACCATTGAAGAAGACTCAAACAAGTGGAATAATCCAGGTTATAGGGTGTGCAACATGGGAGTTGGTGCATAGTGGAGTGAAGGTCTCACTCCATTTCTCTATGTCATGAAACAAGCAGTCAAAGGCGATAAGAGACACATCGTAGAGGTAGGAGGAAGTGCACAAGCTATGTGTTCAATCACCATAAGAGTTTTTTTCATAAGGAATAATTTCTAAAAGAGAGATTGAGTGAGAAAACTAGGAAGGTCATACATGACTGGGAGAATGTTTTGGTGGTGGTATGTGTTCGATGATGGAGCTGTAGATGGACAAGCCTAATTATTTCAATGCAATAGTGAGGTGTGTGTCATGGGGGAAGAGGAACAGGTTGGAGTTTTTATAGAGGATGTCCAACATAGTTGGAAAAAATAGGGGGGTCACACAGTTTCCTATGCAGATAGGATGATGGAAGGAAGATCCATTGAGACACAGGTGCAAACATCATTTTTAAAAGAATTTACTAAGAGACAATTGAAGATTGAGAATCTGTTTAGTGAGATAAATCTTGACCTGAAGGAACAAAAGTTATTTTCCTAATGTTCATGCAGGGAGACCGATTGTTTAGGAATAATTAAGGTGTATGTTGTGGGAGTGGACAAAGTATTTGTAGTCATAGGAGGAACAATGCTCTGAGTCCAAGAAATATATCCATCCATCTACAACATGCTCCCTTGAGAGTGATGTCAGATCTGTGGAGTTCAAAATGAAATATGAGGTGAGACCTATGCTTGTTGGATTTATGACTTTCGATGGAAGGAGCAGTATTGTAAAAAGAGTTGAGTTGCCTATTTTTTTCAGGTGAGGAACCACTTTCTTGGATAAAAAATCATAGGAGTATTTATTGAAAATCGTATAGTAAAGGACATGAAGTTACACTATGTGTAGTTAGGTTTGTAGTACATAGATTTTATTTGGTTTTTGTCTTAACTGAACAAAAATCTCAGATCAGAATGGGAGCAGCTGAAGTTGGTGCTATTATAAAAGTATGGGTCTAACAAAGAATAGGATGAGTTTTCCCAATGATAGTGTGACATGTAAAAGTGCACACATGCACAAGAAGCCACTGTGAAGGTGGATGTGCCAGCTATTCAGTAATTAGGATAAGATAACATTGATTTAATTCAGACTCACCAAAGAATATACTGGTTGGGTGTTGGTAAGAATATAAAGATAAAGTCAAAAATTTCGTAAATAAAGAACTAACAACATGATTAAGGAAATTCCAGACTAGACTAGAAGGTTTTGAGAAACAAAAGCTAGTTCCAACTGAACTAGTGTGGTAGGGAACATCAAACAACACTTCATCTATTTCCCTTAGTGAAAAGGTAACTTGCATCAATTTTCCTAGCTCGAACAGTGAAGATCACCATGAGGCAAAGGTATTTTTGGCTCAAGATTCTCATTTTTGTGGAGTTTTTAGTGTGGTGAGTGTAGTGAGTAGCTTCCATAGTTCATGTAGAGAAATTTTGACTGACAAGTCAAGAAGATATAATAAACACATAGTGGGAACAATTGGGGAGGAAGTGTAGTAGAGGGATGAACAAAATTTTTATAAAACTGAAAAAAATGATCTGTAATCTTGTGTGACTGCTGGGATAGTGCCACCTACACTAGTTGCACTGTGCATGGCTGAACTGGTTGAATAAAATTCTACTTTTAGGATGTTGAAGTTTTCCATGGTTCTTAAATATTATTTGTTTATTTTCTTTGAGAGTGGTACCTTAGTAGTGGAGTATGTGTCAGTTGGTAGTGGTTTGGATATTTGGAGAAGAATTCCTAATGATATAACTCTTGAATCACTCAATCTTCTACAGATTTCTACAAAAATTGCTAATGAACGTTTTAAAGAATTTAGGAGATCTACTTCTACTTATGAATGGGAATCATAAACTTACTTGGGGTTGTTGGGGTGTGAAGATAGGTAGGTATTTCTGGTAGTGATCTATATAACCTCTTTAAATTGGGCCAAAAAATTAGAGCACGTTGGGCACTTCTTCCAATTGTTGACAAAGATTGTTTTTCATGAAACACAAACTACTAGAAGTGAGATCTTGGCTACAACTACCCAAATGGTTAAACATATTACATTGTAGATACTTTATGAATTTAAATAATTGATTACTCTTAAGCTTGGGAATCTATGGGAGAGAGAGTAGGTTCTGGAGACTTATGTAGCAAAGTTATATGAAATTTCTAAAAATGAATTACTAAACAGAGAAAAATTACAAGTATGGGATCTTGGGAAAAGGGTGAAGCAAAAATATTTTTTTGGAGAGATTGGTTGTGTAGAGGAATGATATGAACCCATTTCTTACAATACCGAAAGTTATGATAATTCTAAAAGTTGAAGATGTTTTTTGGATGAGGTCACCACCAAAACTACCTCCTGGTGTTGTCATTCTAGTATTAAGAAGTCAAAGCTTGATTTAGAATTCCACCTTGAGAAGATGGTGGTTTTTAGCATTGGGGAAATTGTTAGGAACATGGTGGCATTAGTACTGCTTGAGTATAGGGGTAGTATAGGAAATTGGTCCTGTTAATACTGCTTGAGTACATGGGCATTGTAGTCATTTTCATTTTTTATTATTGGGAGGGGGTGTTAGTGTTTGTTGGGACACTCATAAATAGGGTACCAGGAATTGGGGGTGGGGATATGAATCATTTTGTATTCTCTTGATAGTAGGTTCACCGCTAGTATCGGTTGGGCCCTTGGGAGGGTGGTCTTCTCCTTTAGGCTTCTTGTTCCTCTTTCCCTATCTATTCTTTCTCCTACCTTTGTAACAATTCTACCAGTTCTGTTCAGAAGCTACTATATAGTGTATGCTCCTATTTTAATTCTCTCTATCTATCTCACTATCATTTGTACTAGTAACATTCATAAAACTCAAATTCTAAAAACAAAAAAATAATGAATATATGTTTTCTAATATTTTCTCTATCTCAAAATATGCTCTTTGAACCTCCTAAGGATAGAGAAAATCATCATTTTCTTGATCAAAATCCAAAAATGAAAAAATATAAATTTTCATATTTATATTACCAAATTAAATTCAAGAAAAATATCTTCGTTAATTTAATAAGATAATAAGTCATTGAACCTAATGTTGGAAAAAACATTGGGATCTTACCTCCTTCCTAAGATTAGTTAAATATATTTTACAAAAAAATTTCATTCTAGTTTATGTTGAGGTTATTCCATTTAGTAAAAATTAACCCCTGTTATTACCTGTATTAATATACACCAATTATAATGTATACTTTATAATTTCTATATTACTAATGGTTTTAATACCTAATGGTCAAAATTACCATTAGTCATATAAAATATATATAGCATATTTACTTCCTTTTAATTCACTTAATACCTATCCATAAAATAGAAATTATCATTCATAAGATTAGTTTTCTCATCATGTTTGTTTTTTGTTTTATAATATTATTTTTTATAATATTCTTATTATAAAAATGATGATTATTATATAATTTGAGTTGAGATATTTTAATTTATCCTTGCATTTTTAATCATTGTCTATTTTCCATTGTTAACTATAGTAGTTTTAGAAAATAAATATTTATATTTTATAATATATCATTATTCATTAATAAAAAAAATATTTTATAGATAAATTTTCTCAAGCATTGCATTCTCCCCCATTAAAATAATTTCATCCTTGAATTTACAAATTAGATTCATATATAAATGTAAATAATTCTTTATCAAATCATCATCAGGTTCCCAAACCACCTCCTCTAATTAGTGATTCCTTGTAAGAACCTTCAAAATTCAAGTCATCAAATTTATCAACACTTTCCCTCCCATATCAAGAATATAAAAAATCTTGTCATTATATGATAATTCAACCTGCAAATTTACTTAATAAATCAAAATATAATGTCAAGGGCATGGAATGTACATCCTTAAATGTGATATGTAGAATATTCCATAAACATGAGAAAGCTTGGGTGTCCTAAATAGATGATATTCTGTAACTCTTATCCACTATAATATTTTAAAAGGCTTAATTTTCCTTAAAATAAGTTTCCATTTCTATCTAAATATGAAAAACTATTTACATAGTGACATATTCCGGAAGACATGGTCCCACACTTAGAATTCAACATCATTTATTACATTGTTTTTATATATTTTCTATATACTTTGTATTACCTTGATTTTTCATGATGGATTTTACTTTATTTTATATCTATTAAACAATCGATAAAACCCCATAAATTCATTTCTCCAACAATATCCCAACATGATAGATTCAGACATATCTACCTAAAAAATGCTTCATGAGTCTCCATTTTTATACTAGTGTGTAAAATGTGATTTTATAAAATTATAATTGAGATAAATAATGATACCAAATTCCTTGGATATCAAGTGGGAATGTCCTTATCACATCCTCTAATATTTGGTAATTTCTTTTAGATAACATATCCATTATTTAGTGAATGATTTTACTATGATTAACCAATGTATTTATATTATTTTTAAGGATTCTCTAAAAAGTTAATGTGAACATTATACTATAATTTGGTTCTATTAAAAAAGGTGTATCATAGAGCCTCAAAAAATATTTTATATATAACATAGCATGAAGATCAAGAGAAAAATATTCTCAAATTTATATAAAATGCATTGACTTTGTAAGAGAATCTATAATAACCCATATATCAATTTTTTCTATAGATTTTTATTAATCCTAGTGATGGATTCGATAATAATATTATCCCAATTCCACTCTCATACAGGTAATGGTTACAAAACACCCTTGTTTAGTTGTCTTTCAACCTTCTCTTATTATTATACCAAACACCTTTAGTACAGTTCATAGTCACCCACTTTATATTTTCTAACTATAATGATCTTAGATATCTCTCTACATTTTATTGATACTAGGATATATATAATGAAATTCATGATATTATTTTCAACCGATAAATCTTTTTTTACAATTGGTTAATATAGAATTCATAACCACTTACCAAACCTTAAAGATATATCTTTAAATATATTAAACTTTTCAATATTTTTAGTTCTCACAAATTACATCTTCTATAGAGACATTTCATATTTTAGAGATTTCTTAATCTTTATTGGCAAACATGGTTGGGTAAGTACATAAAATTGGTATTATTTCACTCCTTTAATTACAATACACATGTTTATCCTTACTAAATCCTTGATAATTTAATAATTCTCTACCCTCATCTTAGATAAGACACCATGGTCATCTGTTTCAATAAATATTCTACATTATTTCATTTTCCAGGGTGATAATATATAACAAAATCATAATCCTTAAGTAGATACAGACATAACCTTTTCATTAGGATCATATCATTCTAAAAAAATATTTATTTTAAGCTATTTTTGATGTATACATCACATTTATATTTATTGAGATAATGTATCTATATTTTTAGTGATAATACTAGTAAAACCAATATTTTTTCACGAGTTGGATAATTTATCTTAGGGGGTTTTGGATAATGATATTCATAAACCACCACACTCTCATTTTTCATTATAACATATCCAATATCTTTTTTTGATGCATCACAATAAATGATAATCCCATTTTTTCATAATATTAGATTTAATGTAGGTTTATCCAATAATCATTGCTTCAATTTCTCAAAGTAATCTCTACATTCCTTTATTTTCATAAATTTGACCACCTTACATGTTATATTTTTTTAAAAAAATAGTTAATAAATAATCGTTCTCAAAAATGTATTGGTAGTATCTAGTTAAGCTAAGGAAAATGGGAATTTTACTTATATTGGTGGGTCTTGAAAAATCCATGACAACCATTATTTATTAAGGGTAAACCAATATTCTATCCATGCACACAATATGTTTAGGGAAATAAATTTATTGATGAAAAAAATTACATTTATTGAATTTTACATGTAACACCTATTTCCTCAATGTCTTAAGAATAATTCATAAATGAGTTCCACGCTTCTAAAAACTATTATAGAATATGTGAAGATAGTCAATAACTACCAAAAATATTTATAAATATAATCCTTAAATACACTATCATTAACGATGTAAAGCTCTGTTAATCTCAGATAATTTCATTAATATTTTATGGATTGAACATCAAATTCCTTAATCTGGATCTATCTAATGATAAATTGGTGATCAAGACCACAAGAGATAATAGGATCTAAAGAAAATTGAGGTATTAAAGTATCTAAAAAAAACAACATACCAAGATGATCATCCATGACAAAAGGCACGGTGATCCTCCACCACACAAGGAAGGATGAGGCCAGGATAAAAGAATATATGAAGGATAACACCCTAATTCATCATTATTTTGAGTCAAGACCCACACCAGATCAAGGATAACTCTTGGTGGGAGGAATAAAGGAGAACATGTCCCAATTGATCTCAAAAAATCGATCCCATGAGTCCAATATTGAGTGGTTCTCTATGTGAAAATGGACAAATGGACCTTAATTAAACACCACCTAGAACACCCCACTAGAAATCCAGGGGATCACCGACTAGATGGTGAGACCAGTTGGGAAATATTCTCATTGTTTTACTCACCATCTAGCATGTCAAAGATCACCTGTTAGCCAGTGAGTTCGGTTGGGAAGTAGTGTCTTCTTCCCACCCCAACAACTAGCCAGTAGTCCCCACTAGCTATCCGATGTTGCTGATGCTGCCCAGCTACCATGGACATGCCTCCAACCTTCTCTTGATTTTTGAGTCACCCATCAATCTTCCTCTGAAATCTAGAAACACATCTCAATGATATCCATACATGAATAATCTTGTTTTGACACTCAATTCTCCGAATGATACATCCAAAAGGAAAAAAATTCACATTTCCTCTGAAAAAATAACCCATTATGGCATGGGCCAATAAAATCTCTCCACCATAGCACTTCTCGTCTTAGAGAATTTGTGGTAGCATGTGAATAATTCCTCTTGATCTGCCTCTATCATCATCCAGAAGGATTTATCCAAATACCATCCTAAAATTCTAACTCATCACCTCAAGGATTCATTCATTCCCAATAACCCATCACTCTACCACTGCATGACTCCAAATATAAACACTAGAAGTTGAGCCAAAATCTTACTGACATCCAACATTGAGATCATGATCACCATAATCATTGAACTCAATAGACCAGTGTCTTCCACTAATTCCTCTAGAAGCATCAAGGTTCTCCCCACCATAAGAATCATCTTATAGAACAATATTTTTATGGTCCAATGATATGTACAATGCAGTTCAGTTTCATCATTCTTAATTCAATGCAAGACAAGGGTTAAAGGTTAATACCAACACATAATTCTATGTTCCAAAATGAACCAATAATTCTCCCTCAACCAATGTAACCCGACCACAATAAAATTTCTAGAAAATTGAAAACAAATACCAAAACACTTTAGTAGTACCCAATATGATAATCTCAATGTGGTTCCATCCCACCACATTCAGGTTTACTTAGAAACAGTAGTCAGTATACATCCAGCCAACTACCTATAAAAGTACATAGACTAAATAGACAACAATCCACATACAAAAAACCATGATTCCTTAAGCCTTGGAGGAATCATTAAATTTATTATTCATCCTAACTGAAGTTTGAATGGATTTATAGGAACTTACCTTGGTTGGATAACCAACTAGTTGCATCAACTATAAGGCTTCCACCCATGTGTCAATGCACCAATGATTTAGCTTCCTCCTGGTTCGTATAGATTTCATTATGAGTCTGAAACCCAGATATAGTCTCCATCTAGAACAACATATGAATAAAACATTATGCATTCATCATGGATATAGATACTCTTAGATCTAATGCATCTCAGTCTCCTAGATTCATCATGGTCATTCAATGGTTAGTCTTACTCAAGACCACGGACCTTCCCACAAGAGTGGTTATTTCACACGTGGCCTGATCGATGCCCCCCACCATAAGAGTATCCTTATAATCACCAGTAATTCACACAATAGTATAACCAATCCAAAACTATTCATCACCAAAAATGATGACTAAGTATGACCATCTATTCAATCGATTTTCATAGAAAACACCAATCAATGCACACACATGGATTTATCAAACTTTGATCCACTAAATTCAATGGTCCATTCTCTATGTGAATAATTTTCTCTAGTATCCTAGGAATAGGTTATTTCCCCTAAATCAAAATTTTCTCTTCCCCTTATTCAAGTCACTACACATAACCGATAAATTTCCATCAAGTAAAAACTCAGGTTGATTGTACAATAATACCCTGATGCATTCCAATGTCATATTTTACCTTAGATAAAACTACATAAGCATTAAATTATGGTCCTCTAAACCCTTAAAGATTCATACTAAACATGTTGGTTGATAATAGAAAGGTGAATCTAAATATAAATATCCATAAATTACCATCACTATCTCCTATAGGTTCATCCACAGAATTAGGAACATTCTCTATAGTCAGCTCACCACCCTGCTTCCAATGGTTAAACCAACCCTGTACATAACCACCGCATGAATGCTCAATCATTAAGGATTTATATAGAAAGGAATGAAAACACCACTCTTAATATAAATAAGAGTGGTTCTTACCCCATGAGTCATGGACCTTCGAGCTGGAATCAATCTCTTTTTTATTTTCCATGCCTCATAAGGCACCAACTCCACCAAAATTAGCACTCACAATGCCCCTCTTTAAAAAATGAAACTCATTACTATTGAGTTTCATTGTGAACCACCCATCCCATGGGTATTATCTCGTGATGGTGTGTGTCCACCACACTCTAAAACCCTACATGGTATCTTGATTACTCGTACTCAAGGTAATATATACTCCATGGCTACAAGAAAACTTCCAAGAGATCCCTTTAATCCTTTCATAGGTTACTCACATGTACAAGGAATTTTTTGTGAATAAAAAACACCCATAAGGAATTAACCATAACTATTCCTTTACAAGTAATATCCTCACCCATGTTACTCTGAGGTAGTGGAGGCATCGGTTTTTTAGTAACAGGTGTCTTATTTTTAGGCCACATTGTCTTCCACAGAACCAACACAAGGTTACTAGGGGTCACACTCCATATAACTTCATCCTAGAATATATACAAATACATTTCCTAATGGATTCACTTTTAAACTAACCACATCAAGTAAAAAGATTATTATTTCAGTTAAAAATAATGCCACTAGGTGCTAGATGGATCACTCCACATTGAATACATTTGGTACCTTAATCAATCAGACATATCCAAAGGATACTCCCATAATATTATTTATTAAAGAAGTTAACACTCAACAATGACCTAAAATAGTTACACTACATCACCCATGCATAGAGGGACCACATCAATGTCACAGTCATCATCATCATCATCATCATCATCATCATCATTACCCAGATATACCACATCATAGTCTCACATGCCCTGCTATTAGAAGTAGACATGCATAGGGGCTCAGCTGAAATAATTTCATCAAGAACTCATGTGAAACATAGTACAGGTCATTGAAACCTAAATAGTTGAGTCTTCCTCATCAATATAATCACACAAAAATAGTATATATGTCATGTGAAATCTATATGTCAAACATGATGCATGTGATGACTCTTGATGATATAGCCAAGATTTAAAACCATATGAAATCAAAACCTTCAAAATCCATGTGCATGATACGTAGTGAAAATAGATGATCATAATAGTGAAAAACAATAACATCAATATCATGCCTTGATAACCATGAATTCCCTAGAGAAAGGTGTTCATGATGCACTAGACCAAGTTCCATCACAAGATATGACATATTCCAATGTCACATGCCTAACAACTCCCTATAAATGAAAAACAAGATAGGAACTGATAAAATTTTATAAAATCCCATCCCAAATCATCATGTCTAATTTAGAATGACACATGACCTTAGATACACCTCCTTGTATGCCAGAGGCTACCAACTAACAACAATGGTCTCAACTGGAACCGTGGGAAGACTATACCCTCCATCAGAGTACATAATAACCAATAAATAACCAAACGTGTAACAATATACAATCATATTACATATATACCAATAAAATACCAATTGTATGAATGAATGTGAAAACAAAATACTTAATAGTTAAACAAAGATACAACAGTCAATCACCCATTGGGTCGATCATGTATACAAATATAGAAAAGCACAAAATTATAAGAGGATCTAAAATTTCAAGACTAACCTCATCCCTATTTCTAAAATCATTGAAATCTATACCACTTGATCATCAAACCCATGCCACATCCCAATCTATACCTACAATAAGTTATGATTGTTCAGGTACCCGAGTGTCATGGTCGCCCAAGTAGGGTGTGAGTAAAACTCAGTAGGACACCACCAACGTAGTCTAGTACCCAACCAGTGATATGCAGTGTACATTCATGTGATAATATTAGCATATTGTAAATATAAAATACATAACTACAGAGGCATATCATATATATACCATCAAATCACTCACAAGAAATATACAACCATGTTCTGAGAGGTTGTGTGCCTACCAAGCTTCCACAAACCTCGTCTGTACCTACATTGGCTCTATGCTAGAAGTATGTAAAAGTATTTAACCATATGTAATGATATATGCCTCAAGTCCTAAAATTTATTGGCACTCTATGCCTGTTAGAACAAGTTCCACCTTTAAGGAAACATCACATGACCCACCCTAATGGTGGTCATTATTAGTACCACCACATTCCCCCACCCTAGTGATGATCATTATCCTCAGATTATGGTAAGTCCCAACTAACATGGTGGACATAATTGGATAATCACATCACCCCTACTTGGAATTCTCCCACTACAGCCCATAACTGACAGATTCTCAATTTCCATGCATATTCTACTCCCAATCCAACAACATATGTTTGATATGACCCATGAGATTAAATTACCCATAGTCTATAGTCATCATCATGTCATCACGCTCCCCATCCATGGCGCCGTCTAACTGGAACTGAGAAACCTAATCATCCTAATACCTAAATAAAGGTTATACAGGCTATGAAATATCATAGGGAATACATATTATCACAAGGAATAATAAGGAATATCAAGAATAGTTCTCAAGAGGCTATATAAAAAACACATTATCACATATCAACATGGGCCTCAAGGGTTTCACACTTACCCACATGAAAACACATATCAATCATGGGTTATTAAGCATCAAACATGTCTCATGGGATACACATGTGATCAAGGAATCAAACATGGTCTCACAGATCTAGGTCTCATGGAGAAAAACCACACATTAAAGAGGGTCCATGTAATATAAGTCACATATTAGTGATCAAGCCTCGACCATCAATGTCCAACATCAATCCAATGCAAAAGGGTTCATCGTAGCCCTTGGAAATTTGTCCAATTACATTAGGCATGGTTCCTTTAGTTAATTAAGACTTAAGAATCGATTAATTAATTAATATTTTCTTTTTATTCATAACACATTATGAATTTAAAGTTTGTTCACCCAAGTTGGTGAACCTGATATCACATGCTAATAAACTATGTATAAACCATAGGGTAGAGTACATGGGAACACCTACCAAAAATGGAGTTAACTCTATGCCATGAAAAAGAAAATGGCTTTTAAAGTCCATCTAATTCCATTTGGCCTCCAATGATTGCCATAACTTTCTAACTCTTGCCCAAGAATTCCAATTTAATTAATTATAACTAAATGATAGTTAATTAATTAATTAAAAGGAAAAAAAATTTAATATGAAAGGAATACATGTTGAGAGACTTACTAGATTTCATTTGATAGTCAAAACCATGACCTACCATCCATGGATGGCTTGTCTTGTTCTTCTGACTTCATTTCAAAAAAAATCCCCATTATGAAACAACAAGTCAAAGTCCAATTTAATATAATTAAATTGGAAAATTTCCATGAAACCAACCAGATGATGAACCTTCATTGCAACATCCTCCCATGGAGTTTGAGAAACTTTTGACACACTCGAGGATATAATATAAGAAAAATACCCATATCAATTCCATATTTTAATGTCCAATTTGACACAATTTGACTAAAACCCTAGAAAGAATTATCAAGGGACATACCTTCTCCAAAATACATGTAGATGGTATGTGTTCGTTATTATAGAACATCCTCTAGCCATCTTGATCCAAGTATCTATCAATCTCAGACAATTCCATCAAGATTTGATGGATTATTCATCTAATTACTTAGATAATATGTATCCAATTATAAATTATTGATAAAGATCACATGAGATAAGTGGATCTGAATAAAATTGAGAAATTAAAAGATCAAAAGAAAATAAATTACCAAGAGTATCATTCATTATGAATGAAATTGCATTCTTCCACCACACGTAGAAGGAGGAGGCCATGATTGAAGAATATTTGAAGTATATCACCCAAATTCATCATCATCTTGAGCCAAGATCCACCCTTGATCAAGAATATATCTTCTAGGGAGGAATAGAGGATAAAATGTCCAAATATCTCACAAAAAGTCAATAGAAGATTTTAAATACCAAGTGGGTTTTAGTATGAAAAAGGATTAAAAGTCCCTTAATTAAACACCACCCAATGCACCCCACTAGAAATTCGATATTAGATCACCGGCTGGCCAACGCAGGCTCATCGGTTGGCCAATGAGACCTGTTTGGTAACAGACACAATGTCTACCTCAATGGAGAGTTGATGCAGGATCACTGGCTGTATGATGAGTCCTTCTAGGTAGTAGGGGGGTTTTTACCACCCTATAGGTAAGTCGGTGCGGCAGTAGCAGCTCAGCTTCCATGACCATGCCTCCAGCCTGTTTCTAAGTTCTGAGTCACCAATAAAGCTTCCTCTTAATTCTAAAAATACCTATCAATGATGTATATATGTGAAACATCTCTGGTCGACACCAGGTTCTCTGAACGAGCCGTCTAATAGATTAAAAATTAAAATTTCGTCTGAAAAACACAACCCATAATGGGATGGTCTATTACAATATCTTATTTGATCCTGAAAAGGTAATGGTTATCATGTAATTAGAAGAGATGCATAATTTATTTTAGATTTGAATATTTCTAGGTTTTATAGGATATTATCAGTGGTTTTTTAATTATATCTCAAATATTTTTTCACTATTGATTACCCCACCCTGAAGGGTGTGAAGTTCTTGTGGGATTCGAAGTCTCAAGCATCCTTCTATGAACTAAAGCGGTGTTTGACCTCAACAAGGATTATGAAACTATCTAAGGCTAGATAGGTCTACATGGTTTATTGTGATTCTTTAGGTATAGGTTTGGGTTTTATGATTATGTAGGAAGATTAAGTGGTGGCTTATGGATAAACATTGAGTTCATGAGTGTAATTATCTCACTCATGATTTGGAACACGCAGTTGTTGTCCATTCTCTTAAAAGATAGTTTCACTCTCTTTTCAAGGATAAGTTTAAAATTTAATATAACCATAAAATATGGGTTATATATTTTATCAAAAATATTTAAACCTATAGAAGAGATTGTGGTTCGAATACCTGTATTCATTTAACTTTGACAATGCCTATAATCCAGAAAAGGGAAATGCGGTTGATGAAACTCTTAAAAAGAAGTTAATTTCTTATACTGTGAAGGAAGCATATAATGAATGGAACTTTATGGGACTCTTTTCTCATATGAACTTGGGAGTTAGAGAGGAAGGGTATGGTAATTTCCCAAAAAAATCATTTGACATCGTCTCCCATTTAGATGATTATCCAAGATTTTCAGTAAGATAGTAAGTTATAGAATATCATATATTATTTATATCATGGGGAGATCGTCTATGAGTGTTATCTCTCCTTGGAAGGTATTCTTTTCTTTAGAAAATGATATATTCTTCCATCGAATATGAGGAAGTTTGTGTAGGGATATTTTTATCACACATTTTGGGTAGTCTACCCAACCACAAAAAAGTTTCTTTATAACATGCATCAATTCTGGTGGCCTGGTATGAAATGAGACATAGATGACTTTGTATCTTGATGATATAAAATCCAAAATACTAAGGCTAAGAATAAAATAAATCTAGTATTATTTATCCTCTTCCCATGCCAACATAGAAGTGGAATGAGATCAATGTATTTCATTATTGTCTTTCCTCAAACCCCTGTGGTAAGAACTCCATTTGGATGGTGATTGGTAGGTTGAACAAGTTGGTCAATTTATTACTAATTCATGATATCACTAAAGTATAATACTTTGGGAAGTTGTATGTAAAAGAAATTTTAAGGATGTATGGAGCTCTAATGACCATTGTCTTTGAAAGGGACCCTCACTTTACCCCTCGTTTTTAGAAGGTCCTTTAGAAGGTGATGGGAACTCAGGTCAAGTTGAGCACAACATATCATCCTTAGCTGGATGAGAAGACAGAGAGGGCTATTGAAATTTGAGATTATATATTGTCTGCCTGTGTTTTGGACTTCATAAGTGTTTAACCATTTTGTGATGGTTTTTTTCTCTTATAATAACATTCACTAACCATCCATCCACATGGTACCTTTTGAAACATTATATGGATGACCCTGCAACTCACCTATCTGTTGGTATGAGATTTGTGAATCTTCCTTGATAGTACCATTATTAGTTTAGGTAATAATAAAAAAGGTTTATATGATTCTTCATCATTTTTTGATGTCTCAAAGATGCTATAAGTCTTATGTGGATCATCGTTGTCGTCTTTTGGAGTTCTCGGTTTGTGACCTGGGGTTCCTAAAGTCTCACCCCGATTGGGTCACTAACGGCTTGAAAAATAAAGGAAGCTTGATCCTAGATATGTTGGACATTTTATGGCCATTGAAAAAATTGGAAATGTGTCTTATCTCTTAGATTTACCACTTTATTTGGCTTCAATATACAATATCTTCCTTACATGCCAACTCAAGAACTATTAACCTGACCCATCTCATATTCTGAATTGGGAATACCTCGACATAGAACCAAATGTGTCTATGATTGAGAAAATTTTCAAATATTATATTCACAAATGAAGGTTCCATAAGGGAAGTTGGTTCCATTGATCATAGTTATGTGGAAACATGGATCTTATTCTCATGAGACTTGGGAGAGGGAGTCTATGATGAGAGAGTAATAGCCTCATCTCTTTTTGGAATAACCTTCTTCAACATGACTTTATAGGGACAAAAAATGATATGGTGGGAATATTTTCACATAATAGTTTTAGGTATGTTATTTTTTGAGATTTGGAATATTTTTTGGGGTTTGTGGTGTGTTGGTTGGTTCTTGATGACTTAAAATGGGTTTTTATCATTTCTTGGTGAAAAATGATATAGACTACACTATGGTCCAAGACATTTTGAGACTAGGAGTCACCTGTGAACCATGAGGTGGACCATTATTCCTAGTGTAGTGCATGGATTTTGGTATGGGGCATGGGGCATGGGGCATGGGGAGTCTTTATAGTTTGGCCTCCACCATGTTGTGGTGTAGGGAATGGTTAGTAAAAAATAGCCAAATTTTCTTCATCTCACCATGGAAATTTAGTGTATTGGGCCCCTTATTATGGTGCGAGTGAGACCACCATGGGTGTGGTGAGCACCCACCTTACAATGGTGTTGCTGGTTTTAGTCATTTTGGTCGGATGAACCAGCTTCTCGGTCTTATGGAGGGGGTTAAACCCATTTATGGGGGTGTGTTTGGTCATTAAGGGAGTGTGATTAATTACTTTATGAATGGTTAAATATCTCTCAAATATATTTTATTAATTTATAGGGTAATCAACTCAAATCTTTCTAGGGGGCATTGAACTAACTTTCTTACCTTGGGTTGCTTCCAAAGGCGATATCATCCTTCCTTGGCTTACTTCCATTGGAGTTCTTGCTATGTGATTGGTCTAGAGGTATGTTGTTTTTATTTCGCTCAGTCGATCTAGAGATCATTGAACTGTAGATTCATGACTTTCGAATTATGGTTCTAGGGATCTCATTGATTCTTCTAGCATCTCCTCTCTTTGGATTATGGATCCCTTCCAGTAGTTATTTTTTCATGTGTTTCAATATAGGTGGTTTCATGAAATGAATTTATATTCCGAACATATATTTCTTTCTCATTGAAATTGGGTTAAAAAATAGTTAGAAAATAAGATTTATGGATTTATCTTGAAAATGGAATTTTAAATGGTTTTAAATAAATGATTTGAGAAATATGGTGGTTTTGGTGAAGTTTATGAAAATGGATTTTCTCCCTAGGTTTTATTAATGGAAATGGTTTTAAAGTATGTTTTGAATAGTTTTAACAGTTGTGTTAATACCTATATGAGTAATTCCATTTGAATAATTTTGATATGGTCAACTAGATTTTGATCATCGATGAGGAAAGAAGTCATCATTGGGGATTAACTTTTACCCCTAGGCATGTTCTACTAGGGTAATGTGTGCGCCAGGTAGCCTAATTTGTGACAAGTATCAAAACTTAGGATTAAAATCTTACCCTCTAGGAAAGTCCTACTAGGTTGATGTGAACACCAGGTGGCCTATCGATAATGGTAATTCTTTTAGGATCCTCACTATCATGCCATTAATGTTACCCCAATGGTAGATTTCCTTATTGACAATATTTGAAATGTATGTTTTGAATGTTATGGGGATGGTTTGATAACTAGGATTATTGGTGTCATGAGACAACCCACTGAGGCCCGCCTAGATGATGGTAAGTCGATTGTGACACTCCAAGCCCACCTCCAATAGGTTAGGGCTAGAAAGATGCACTGAGTAGACATATCACACACATGGGAGGTCTTAGACTAAGGTACCTATACACACACACACACATATCCAAATAACCACACTATGTTAGAAATTAAAATACAACTAATACCCAAATGCATTTATACATCTATGTCCCTCATCGGAGCATGAAAAAAGTAAAGGAAATAATAAAGGGCCAAATATAGTCCCCAAAAAACTGTAAAAGAGTCCAACCTACTAAGAAGGATGGGAATTTTGCCAAATGAAATTTTTGGTAGAGACCACAGTTTGTCTAGCCCAACTATGCATCGTCGGCTCCTCATCCACTTAGGACTTCATCGAAAAGTCTCTCATCTACATAATACACAATATGTATGGGAATAACCCATGAAAGGGTGAGTATAGAAATACCTAGTAGGAAACCTTAAAATCACCAAATATAAAGCATCAATAGAGTAGACAAATCACCATCAAGAAGATATGTCAATCCTAATATGATAAATAAAAATAAGAAAAACTCCTATATACTCATGATAGACACCAAGTCTAAAAGAGGTCACCACCATACTATCAGCCATAGGATTGTGCTCGAGGCTTCAAGGTAATGCTCATCCACTAGAAGTCACTCCAAGATCATGATAACACTAATGGTTCTCATCCAAGAGGTCATTCTTATTAGGACTCTCCATGAAGAATTACTCACTAGAACTCAGAAGATCTCAATTCATAGATAGGGGATCTCTCTCAGGACCTATTGTGTATACTTTACCCTACCAAGAATAACCTTCTAAGTAGAAGATCGTACGCCCGTATTTGTTGGTCATGATTATTACTAAAACCCCACCTTTAAAAGAATAATAAAGGATAAAGGATCCCACCCCAATCCATGTTTATTGATTCCTAAAACTCTATCCAATACTAATCCCACAGAGGGGATCACATCATATGATCAGGATGTGATGCTAAGTTGTACCCTCTTGGGGAAGGTCTAAGGGAACAAACCTAATTGATACAGGAAAAAACTGATGTGAACAGGGTCCTCAAACATCCCTGGAGAAATTACACAATGTGTATTGGGAGTACACAATGTGTCCTGCTATGTACAAACCTATATGTGTCCATTCCTATGTTCAACAGTCATTCCTGTGTACTCTAGTCTTGAATATGTACACTGGTTTTTCTTATGTACCATGGTCATGTTTGAGTATCATGTTCATGTTTGAGTACATGGTCGTGCCCATATACTCTGGTCGTGCATGTGTTCTTGAACATTTCCATGCCTGTGTACCACTAGGGTACATGATGGGCTTCCAGCACCGGGTCAAACAACAAGTGGTAGTTCCCACATGACGTGTGATATTTTTCATCATGCACAAACCCTATCCACCATTTCTAGGGTAAACATGACATGTGTTCATCAGAATACATGCCATGTGACAAGGGATTTTTTAGAAACCATTGCTTCTACACACAGTCTTGATCGCATTGTTTCCACTATTGAATCTTCCAAAAAACATTCCATAGAATCTGAATCAGAGTTGACCGAAATTCGATCTTCACTGATGGCCAGATTCTAACTACATCCTCTTCTTAGGAAATAACCCACCATTGCGTTGACTCACTATAATACCAAAACCCATGAATGTGCATCTCCCAATATAATCCCAAACATTATCCATCAACACACACCAAGAGCCTTACCTCAATCTCGAAACCAAACATGTGGTATCAATCCCTTTATACAAAAAAATTGTTTTGAAATGATTGATTATTATGTATTGATCGAACCACCGACCACAGAAAATATTGTTGATGAACGTGGAAAGAATAGTGGAACAAATTCATAAAACATAAAAATATGTATGAACCTCACCCATTATTTGGGTTTTAATTAATCCATTTACATTATAATGATAAAGGAATAAACAATCATTGAATAATATCAATCCCCAAATCCTATAAATATAAATCAACACTATGAAAATATGATCCGCCCACAAATCAATCTATTAGTGGAATTGATTCTCATTCATCATGGGAGAAAAATTAGGGATTAAACCAATGAGAAAAATTCCTTAACTCAAGTTGAATAAATCCTTAATGAAGATTGGTCACACGTCACTGTCATTGGTGAGATTCACAAGTTCCATTGGAACATCGATTGTCAATCCATGATCCATAATTAATGCGATGGGTCATGCACAAACCTCCTTAGCTGTGATACATGGAATACATCATGTACTTGGTCTAACTATAGTGGTAGGGTCATGTGGTATGCCACCTCACTAACCCTACACAGTATTCGGAAAGGGACAATGAATATTAGAGATAACTTGCCACCCCTATCCAAATATTCGTAATCCTCACCAATGTGAGACCTTCAAAAACACATGGTCTCCCTTGTAGAAATCCAAATTCCTCCATCATCAACCCGCATATGAATTATGATAGCTCTTGTAAGTCCTAATCCTCTCCTAGATGGTTTGTATATTCTCTATCATCGCTCTCACAAACTATATTCCAATGAGTCCTGACTCCCCTAGGTTACTCCAACATAGTAGTGACCTATAGGGTCTCCCATATATGGCCTCAAATGGTGTCATACCGATAGTGGAATGGTAGTTTTAGTTGTATTAAAACTGTACCAAAGGTAATTGATCCTCTCAACTACGGGCAAATTCCAACATGCAGGCCCTCAACATGTCCTCCATATCCTGAATAGTTCACTCAGTTTGACCATATTTCTAGGGGTGAAATGTTGTGCTCAAACACAATAGATTCCCAAAGGCCTCCTGCAATCCTATCCATAAGAATGACACGAAGCAATCATCTTGGTTTGAAATGATATTTGAGAAAACTCCATGAATCTAGACCATCTACTACATGTAAAAGAGTATCATGCTCTCTATCGAACACTACTCTCAGATAGATAGGATGTAGGTTGAATTTGTGAGTCTGTCTATAGAAACCAATATGGAATCATGTACTCTAAATGATCATGGGATCCTTGTCACTATGTATATAGATATATCAACCCACTTATACTCTAGCACCTCAAGGTGGTGAGACAAACCCACTAGAACCTGGTGCTCAGCCCTCACCGGCTAAAAAGTGTAGCATCAAGAGACAAACTCCGATACACACTTCTTCATCCTTGACCACCAGAACTGATGTTCAAGGTCCAAGTATATCTTCTCCACACCAGGATGTACCACTAAGGGGATGTATGAAACTCCCTCATAAACTCCTCTCACAACATCACTAGTACCATGATTTGTCCTCTTAAAAGGATGAGGCACTCTCCACCTTTAGAAAATCCATCAGGAGTGCATGTAGTGGATATCTGAATACACAAGTTTTTATAGTTGATATCTCTAATATGAGCCTCCCTAACATGTTGTAGAAGAATTAGGGTAACAACCATTGAATGGAGGTAAGTATCACCATCCTCATCCGCTAAGGTTAACTACAATGAGGTCAACTACTCTAAATTCTCGCTCAAAAACTGCGAACAAGATCTCCTGTTGAGATAATCTTCCACCACATTCCCCTTCCTAGGATTATAGAATATCTTGAAGCCATAATTATAGAGATAATCTAGCCATATCCTTCATCTCAAATTAATATATTTCTATGAAAATATATACTTGACTCTTATGGTCATAATAGATAAATAATCACTTACCCATAAGGTAGTGTCACCACATCATCAAGGAGATGACCACTAATATGAGTTCTAGATCAAGGGTTGCATATTTATTCTCAGGAGGTCTCAATTGGTGATACCCATAAGTAATCACTACATGTATATGCATCATAACACATCCAATCCTAGTCTTGGAGGCATCGTAGATCGCCACATACTCAACACCCACTTATGGAAGTCTCAATATGGGGGCACTCATTAACCTCTTATGAAACTCCTTACAAGCATGTTGGATCCTCTCTTTCCAAAATAAAGGCTTCCCCTTCTAGGTAAAATTATTTAATGGTTCCAATATATGACAGAAATCAGGCACAAATATCCTATCGTATCCAGCCTATCCAAGGAAGCTTTGCACCTCTAACATGCTTTTGGGTGCCTCCCAAGCTAACACTGCCTCAACCTTCTCTAGGTCCACTAACACAACCTTTTTTGAGATGAAATGTCCTAGAAAGTGGATCTCTAGAATCTAAAAATGACACTTCTAGAGATTCCCATAAATTTGGGGCTCTCAGAGTATGTCTAGGACCATCCTCAAGTGTATCATATGCTCCACCTCTATCACCAAATACACTAGGTTTTCATCAATGAAGACTAGCATGAACTAATCTAAGAAAGGATGAGAGATCTAATTAATGAGATCCATGAATACTATTATGGAATTCATCACACTGAAAGTCATCAAAAATTATTCATAGTGATCGTATAAACATAAAAATGCCATCTTCAGTGTATCCTCATCTCGAACTCAGAGTTTGTGATGGTCTGACCTAAGGTCAATCTTTGAGAACCATCTTTCCCCTCTTAACTGGTCAAAGAGATATTCAATACTCAGTAGTGAATACTTATTCTTCATGGAAACCTAGTTTAGGTAGTGATAATTCACACAAAACCTCAAAATCTCATCAAAATTCTCAGAAAAAAAAACTAAAGCTACCCAGTGGAAACATTGGGTCTCACAAAGTCATTCCTTTTCATATCCTCTAACTTCACATTCATCTCACAAAGATATGAGGAAGCCATATGATATGTTGGAATAGATATTGGGGCGGTCCTAAGATGTAGTTTTATGCATAATTTTATCTCTTAGTGGGGTGGTAATCCTTGAACATCATCAGAAAAGGTGTCTCCATACTCTGCTACCACTAAAAGAAGCTGAAATCTCATAGCATTCACTGATCCAAGGGTCATAACAGTCAACTAATGAGTAATTGACTATATCCTTATGTGAATGAGTTTATTCTACTATTCTTATATTTCATCCTCACCAATTAAGGAAAACCTCATCCTATCTATGAAGACACACCACATCCTACACCTAAAACATTCAATATAGGAATGAACTATGGATAGTCAATTAGTACATAAGATAAAACCATAAGGCCTCATCACTACTATAAATATATCCCATAAGAAGATCTATCCTCCAAGAGTAAGATCAAACTATAGGTAGTAGTGTGTGATATCTAAATCTCCTCTCGTAGGAGTCTCCAAACGCAAGGTTTGATCCAAGGGCTCAAATGGAATCTCTAAGTCTCAAACCATTGAAGTGGTAAGAAAATAGTGTCTTGTTCCTTTGTCTATTAGTACTGTAGCTAAAGTATAGAATACATGGATCATAACTCTAATAATCTATGAAGCCTCTGGTTCATAGACCTTCATTGCCTATAGCTATAACATCCCAACCTTTTATTACATTAATATTACATCATTTTAAAGGTAAACAACATAATAGTATTACACATAGAGGATCCAATGGTTTAGTGTCTTGGGAAAACTAGGACCATACATAGCAATTACAACATCAAGCATAAACATTTATTTAATTTCTTCTTCTCTAGATTCTTATTGTCACTTGTCCTCTCCTTAGTATATGTAGCCACATGAGGATATACATAAAAAGGGGTGAGCTAAAAGCCTAGTAAGAGGATATATAAGAAATATATAGTATGGGGTGAGAATAATCATGACATAGGTAAAGAAATCATGAACATGAGAGGAACATAAATAAAAGAATTGAAATGTGGTAATGCATAAAAATGAAACATCATGTCTTAGTTGTTATCTACATCACATACTTGTGAACCAAGCTAGAATCTTTTTCACACATCATTTCAAATTTACTCATGAGATTCATCACTTTACCCAATGCATTGGAGTGCTGTATAATTCCAGGCGCACATGCCACATTAAAACATTCATAATTGCGCTATATAATTCCAGGCGCACTCGGAATGGTAAGATAATTATGAAGAAATGGGTTTCATAACTAACTCATGTAAAGGAATGGTTTTAATCTCATAATTATACATTAATAAGATTTGGGTTCCCAAAATAAAGAGGTAACAACATACTAGATATAAGAACCATCAACCATGAATGAGAGGTAAAAGTTGAGTTCTTTTTGAAAACATTTGGTTTGACATAAACTTCATTAGAAAACATGTATATCCTAGAAAAGGTAATATAATTATGAAGAAATGATATTTAATGAGTAACCATATCAAAATGGAGTGAAGGAGGGAGAACCCGAAGGAAGAAAATTGGGTTCAAGATTTCCCCTTACCTTGTATCTGAATGCTTCCTTCCCTTTAATGTCCTGTATAATGAAATTATATTCATTAATTAGAAATTAAATAACCTTTTAAATATTAATAGGGTTCATTCTGGTTTCATTATGTGATTTTATGTGCCTTTTAATGAGTTATAGAGTTTAAAAACATTGCTCGGGAATGTTTGTTTTTATGGTTTTCTTGAGTGGTTCACTTGTATTCTTAAATTGATGTTTGGGTAGAACATGGGTAAACATCTAGAACTGATATTAAATGTTATTAATGAGATTACAGGATTTTAAATGATCTTATAATGAATCATATTATATCCATGTGGATAAATCATTAGATAAGAATTAAATGATGATTGTTTGGGTTAATTTGGACGTTTTTTCAATCACAACGAACTTGTTTTAATTTATCACTTAGTAATATGTTCATAAGTCAGTTCCAGAACTTTAAATAGTACATAATAAATATAAAATATTCTGGTTAAACCATAAAAATGGTTTCATGACCAGATTTGAAGGTATAAATAGAAGAATAAATCATGTCGTTCTTGAAGGTGATAAATTAACACCTCACGAACAACATTCTCTTTAATAAAATAAAAGGAAGAGGGAAGGGGGGTGGGGGGGGGGGGGGGGTTGGATGATATAATATCCATTTAGAATCATATAATTTCATTATATTTATAATACTATAGTTACAATTACATTTGGGTGAAGATAGGTGGGGATAGATCAAGAAATGAGTTTGGACATGAATGGAAATTAAAGGAGAAGAGGGAGAGAAATAACCTCTTGAATCCTTCTCTTGAGAACCTCCTTAAGGGCCTAAGCTTGGTCTTTTGATGAGACCATAAGCTCTTGGACGTGGGGGAGGAGATAGGGAGGATGTTTGGGTAGAGTTTAGAAAAGGTTTGGAGCTTGAGAGGTGTGAGGGAATGAGGGTGTGAAGGGTGGTTTTTATAGTGGAGGGGAGGGGTAAATTTTGAATATTTATTTCATTATTTTATTATTTCCCTCAAGACAACAAAAAGTATTGTTTAATGTGACCCCTATTAGTAATAAGTTCATGTTATTTCTAACCAAGTGTCCTTGCATCATTTGTGATGTCATTAATAGGGTATTTAACTGTTCAATTGTATATACGGTATTTTACCGTTTTTCACTATTCGTCAAAAATTCGAGTTTTTCAGAAAAATACCAAAAATTTACCCTAACCATTTTTTGAGGTGTAAAATTAAAAAATGAAGTACATTTTTCAAAATTAATTTTCTAAATATTATTAATTTAATTTTTAAATAAATTCATAGTTAATTTGAAAAATAACAATCTTAAAGGTGCACTTAGTTTTATTTCTCATTGAAAAATTAATTAAGATCTCATTATCTTATTTCCTTAAGAAAATAAAATAATATTATTATTTACTATTCATAAGGTTCATATTACTATTCATTTTACTATTCATAAGGGTATGTTAATATTCACCCAAAAAAACAAGTTTGTTCTATCAGACTCCAAAAATCATCTTGAACACAACCGTGTATGTCAGATTTTTAAAATTCCAAACACAGAAGTGAAAAACTTATGTTTAAAGTTCACTTATCACTTAGTAGTTCATTATGCTATGAATTCATGTGATTTTATGACATAATTTTAAGAGCGGAATTTTCATTGAAAAACTTTGGGTCGTTAAATTTTCCCCCCTTAAGAAATTTCACCCTCAAAATTTCATTTTGCAAAAAACAGGTAAGGGAACTTATCCTTCATCGCCTCTTTCTGTTCCCAAGTTTCTTCCTCAAATTTATGGTTCATCCACAACACTTTGACAAGGTGGGTTGTCTTGTTGCGTAGAACCTTATCACTTTGGTCCAGAATATTTACAGGCTGCTCCTCATAGAAGATATCATCTTCCAGATGCACCACCTTTGAGTTTAGTACATGTGAGGGATCAGGTATGTACTTCCTCAAGAGTGATACGTGAAAAACATCATGAACTCGAGCCATATTCGGTGGAAGTGCAAGTGGATAGGCCACGACTCCTATGTGGTCAGGGATTTCAAAGGGGCCAATATACCTTGGGCTTAGCTTCCCTTTCTTCCCGAATCGCATGACTCTCTTTCATAGAGATATTCGAAGGAAGATTTTATCTCCAACGTCGAACTCCAAGTCCCTTCGATGGTTGTCAGCATAGCAATTTTACCAAATTTGAGTAGCTTTGATGTGTTTCTGGATGACTTGAACCTTCTCTGTCATCTCTTGAACAAGATCAAGTCCAAGTAGCTTTCTTTATCCAACTTCATCCCAATAGGTTGGAGATCTACATCACTTTCCATACAAAGCTTCATATAGAGCCATATGAATACTCGAGTGGATGCTATTGTTTTATGAGAACTCAACCAATGGGATATGCTAATCCCATCTACCTTTTAATTCTAGAGAGCAGGCTCTAAGAATATCTTCAAGCGTCTGAATAGTCCTTTCAGATTGGTGATCAGTTTGGGGGGGATAGGCTGTGCTGAAATTTAATTCAGTACTCAAAGCATGTTGAAGGCTCCTTTATAATTTAGATGTGAACCTCAGATCACGGTCAGAGACAATTGAGAGTGGAACACCGTGCAATCTCACCACTTCCTTCACATATATCTTTGCAAGTTGTTCATGCAAGAGATCTTCCTGAATAGTGATAAAATGGGCAGTCTTGGTGAGTCATTCAACCACAACCCATATCACATTATTTCCCTTTGACGTCTTCAGGAGATCCGTGACAAATTCCATAGTATCATTTTCCCATTTCCACATGGGTATAGGCAATGGAGAAATCATACCTTTGGACTTTTGTCGCTCAGCTTTAACTTGCTGACATACCAAGCACCTTGATATATATTACGAAATCTCCTTCTTCATGTTATCCCACCAGAAGTATTCTCGAAGATCACAGTACACCTTGGTACTCCCAGGATGGATAGAGAAAGTCGAGCTATGTGCATTGTCCAATAGCTCCTTCTTTATCCCGGGTGATGAAGGCACACAAAGCCGCATTCCAAATCAAATCACACCATCATCGTCGATATGGAACTATTAAAGATTCCCTTCTTTTACTGTATTAACCCTCTTTTTTATCTTCACATCATCCCTTTTTGCTTCCTTAATCTTCTCCTGGATGTATGGTTGCACAATCATTTGGGAAAGGTATGATGTATCCCCTACCCTTATGATTTCCAAATCCATTATTTTCATATACAAGAAGATAAGGTCTTTCTCAGTTCGCAACATGGATAGAGTAGCAGGTTCTTTTCTTCTTAGAGCATCATCTACCTTGTTTGCCTTTCCAGGATGATAATGAATAGAGAAATTGTAATCCTTGATTATCTCTAACCATCTACTTTGACGCATGTTGATATCCTTTTGTGTGAACATATACTTTAGGCTCTTGTGGTTGGTGTATATGTAACACTTCTCACCATAAAGGTAGTGCCGCTAGATTTTCAAGGAAAAAATTACGGCTGCCAGCTCTAGATCATGCGTTGGGTAGTTCTGCTCATGGATCTTCAACTATCGTGAGGCATAGGCTATCACATTATCATTTTTCAAGAGTACACAGCCAAAGCCTTTCTTTAAAGCATCACTGTATATCACAAAACCTTCTCCACTTTTCAGTAGTGTGAGTACAGGTGCAGTGATCAGACTTCTCTTTAGCTCCTTGAAGCTTCCCTCACATTCTTCTGTCCAGACATACTTTACCCCTTTCCTTGTTAACTTAGTTAGTGGGCTTGACAATCATGAGAAGTTTCTCACAAAACTTTGGTAGTACCCAGCTAATCTACGAAAACTACGGATTTCTGTGACACTAGAGGGCCTATTCCATTCCTCAATCACCTTTGTCTTTGAAGGATCCACAGAAATTCCCTCACTTGTGATCACATTCCCCAAGAATGTGACTTGTTTTATCCAAAAGTCATACTTGCTGAACTTGGCGTACAACTTCTCCTTTCCCAATGTCACCAACACAAGTCTTAGATGTTCTTCATGTTCCTCCTTTCTCTTAGAGTAGATGAGAATATCATCGATAATAACTACTAAATTTTTTTTGAGGTAATGTCTAGAGACTCTATTCATCAAATCCATGAAGATTTTAGGGGCATTAGTAAGTCCGAAGAGCATCAACAGTAACTCATAGTGCCCATACCTTGTACGGAAGGTAGTCTTCTGAATATCTTCCTTCTTCACCTTTACCTGATGATATCCAAAACAAAGATCCACCTTTTAGAAGTATTGATCACCTCTTAACTGATCAAACATGTTGTCAATCCTTGGAAGAGGATACTTGTTCTTTATGGTGATCTTGTTGAGTTCCCGATAATCGATACACAGTCGCATTGTTCCATCCTTATTCTTCACAAAAATCACTGGTACACCCCAAGGTGATGCACTAGGGCATATGAACCCTTTGTCCAGATGCTCTTGTAGCTACTTCTTTAAATCCTACAATTTGATAGGATCCATCCTATAGGGAGACTTCGAGATAGGAGTAGCTCCAGGTATGAGTTCAATTGAGAAGTCTACCTCATGATCCGAGGGAATTCTGAGTAACTCTTTAGGAAATACATCACCATATTCCCTCACGATGATAATTTTCTCAAGGTTGGAACTTTCCTTCGACTCAACCATTTGGGCGAGGTATGCTTCATCATAGGGAATCAACACCCACACCAATGAAGGATTTTTCAAAGGAGATTCATGATCTTCCTTGCATTTTTAGAAGATCCTGGGATGGTTCATAATATGAAAAGATATTTCCTTTTCCCGATATTCGATATGTTCTCTATATGACGATAGCCAATCCATTCCCATTATAGAGTCGAATTCCACCAAGGGAATTATTACAAGATTTTCTAGAAGAATCTTCCCACATACACCAACAGGAGAAGAGTCAAACACTTCGGTTGTAATGATTGCACCACTTTGTGTTTTTACAGATATCTCTACTTCAAGGTTTTGGGGATTTGATTCTATAGTTCTAGAAAACTTGTAAGATATAAAGGAATGCGTAGAACCAGAATCAAATAAGACTTTTTCCATTATTGAGTGAATAGGAATTGTACCTTGTATGACTTCATTATCATGCTCCACCTCTGTAGTAGTGATGGCATAAGCCTTACCTTGTTCCTTTGGCTTTGGTGGTTACTGATGCTAATTACCCTCAAGAACTCGAGGTTTAGTGAACTGGTTTTCATAGTGCCCCAACTCCCTACAGTTGTAGCATTGAACTATGGGTGGTTCTATCCTTTCATTGGCCACATTCTACTTCCTTTTCGTGTCTTTTCAACACTCTTGGGCATGGTGTCCTTCTTTCCCACACTTGAAGCATTTCCCCATCCCTTTGAGGTAGTTCCCATGGTGAAAATTCCCACATTTTTGGCATGTGGGTCATTGATTTTTCTTCCCACATTTTTCATTAGATCCACCAGCTTGAAACTCCATATTTCTTTTCTTATCAAAATAGACATAGGACCATTCTCTAAACTCCATCTCCACTTTGAGATCACATCAAACAACTTCTTCATAACTCCCAAAGTCTCAAATTTCAAGAGCCTTTCGAAGGTGTGATTTTAATCCACTAAAGAATCTATCAACTTTGCTATCATTATTGATAACAAATCCTGAAGCATAACTTGAAAGTCTTGTGAAATTCACTTCATAGGTTGTGAAAAATTCTCCTTCTTTTTTCTTGAGCTCTATATATTCTATATCCATCTTCATATGAAGTGTTCGTGGGATATACTTATTAAGAAACATTATCTTAAAGTCTTCCCATTCCATCTCTTCAATTTCCTCCCTTGGCTTGGTGTTCTTAATCAAAGCCCACCATTGATCAGCTTCTCCATCTAGATGGTAAACAGCTAGGTTCAACTTCTCCATCTTATAATAGTGAAGAACAAAAAAGATCTTCTCCATGGAGTTAACCCACTATTCCGCAACTAGTGGATTGGAAGATCCACTAAACGTCGGTGGTCGTTGCCGCATAAAACATTCGATAGCCAGTTTCTACCTATTTGGTGAAGGAGGACATTCCCCATTATTATGGTTACTATTCATATCCTGAGATAATTGGGTAAGAATCACCATGAAGTTTTTAACTCCACCTCTCAAATCATTGGGGATGTCGTTCGGGAAATCATTGCATTGGCCCTCGCACGAGTTGTTGGCCTGATTTCTCCTGGTTCCCACCATTTTCTAAAATAGAAAAGGTTAGAATAAAACATAAGTAAAAAAGTCATGAATGACATATTCATTTAAAAAATTTATACCAAAAAAATAACATATGGTATCCCTATGTAGATTTTCTTGTGTGCCTACTTGTACTTAGCCTCATGCTAGAGGTTTTCTCTGGGGTTCACTAATCCTAATTCCCAAATTAACTAAACCATTCCTCTGATACCAACTATAACATCCCGGCATTTTCTTACATTACTATTACATAATTTTAAAGGTATAAAACATAATATTATTACACATAGAGGATCCAACAGGTTAGTGTCTTGGTAAAACTAGGACCATACATAGCAATTACAACATCAAGCATAAACATTTATTTAATTTCTTCTTCTCTAGCTTCTTATTTTCACTTTTCCTATCCTTAGTATATGTAGCCATATGAGGATATACATAAAAAGGGGTGATATAAAAGCCCAGTAAGAGGATAGATAAGAAGAATATAGCATGGGGTGAGCATAATCATGACATAGGTAAAGAAATCATGAACATGAGAGGAACATAAATAAAAGACTTGAAATGTGGAAATGCATAAAAATGAAACATCATGTCTTAGTAGTTAACTACCACACATACTTTTGAACCAAGATAGAATCTTGTTTAAACATCATTTCACAATTACTCATGAGATTCACCACTTTACCCAATGCATTGGAGTGCTGTATAATTCCGGGCACACCCATCACTTTGAAACATTCATAATTGCACTATATAATTTCGGGCACACCTGTCACATCATAACATTATCATTATCATGATTTCCACATAGAACACATATCAAAAGTGAACATAACTAACCCATGTAAAGGAATGGGTTTAATCTCATAAGAATATATTCATATGATTTGGGTTCCCAAAAGAAATAGGGAACAACATACTGGATACAAGAACCATGAACCATTAATGAGAGGTAAAAGTTGAGTTCTTAAAATAAGATTTCTTTTGGAAAACAATTGGTTTGACATAAAATTCATTAGAAAACATGTATATCCCAGGAAAGGTAATATAATTATGAATAAATGATCTTTAAGGAGTTACAATATCAAAATGGAGTGAAGGAGGGAGAATCTGAAGGAAGAATATTGGGTTTGAGATTTCCCCTTACCTTGTATCTGAATGCTTCCTTACCTTTAATGTCCTGTATAATGAAATTATATTCATTAATTAGAAATTACAATACCTTTTAAAAATTAATATGGTTCATTCTGGTTTCATTATGTGATTTTATGTTTCTTTGAATGAGTTATAGAGTTTAAAAACATTGCTCGGGAATGTTTGTTTTTATGGTTTTCTTGAGTGGTTCACTTGTATTCTTAAATTGAAGTTTGGGTAGAACATGGGTAAACATCCAGAACTGATATTACATGTTATTAATTAGATTAAAGGAGTTTGAATGATCTTAAAATTAATCATATTATATCCATGTGGATGAATTATTAGATAAAAATTAAATGATGATTGTTTGGGTTAATTTGGGAGGTTTTTCGATCACAATGAACTTGTTTTAATTTATCACTTAGTAATATGTTCATAAGTAAGTTCTAGAAATTTAAATAGGAAATAATACATAAAAAATATTCTGGTTCAACCATAAAAATGGTTTCATGACTAGATCTGCAGGTAGAAATAGAAGAAGAAAGCATGTCGTTCTTGAAGGTGATAAATTAACACCTCACGGACAATGTTCTCTTTAATAAAATAAAAGGAAGAGGGAAGGGAGGGGGGTTGGATGATATAATATCACTTTAGCATCAAAAAATTCCAGTATATGTATAATACTGGAGTTAAAATACCATTTTGGTGAAGATAGGTGGGGAGAGATCAAGAAATGAGCTTGAACATGAAAGGAAATTAAAGGAGAAGAGGGAGAGAAATTACCTCTTGAATCCTTCTCTTGAGAACCTCCTTAAGGTCCTAAGCTTGGTATTTTGATGAGACCAGTAGCTCTTGGAAGTGGGGGAGGGGATAGGGAGGATGTTTGGGAAGAGTTTATAGAAGGCTTGGATCTTGATAGGTGTGAGGGAATGAGGGTGTGAAGGGTGGTTTTTATAGTGGAGGGGAGGGGTAAATTTTGAATATTTAATTCATTATTTTATTATTTCCCTCAAGATAACCAATATTATTGTTTCATGTGACCCCTAACAGTAATAAGTTAATCTGATTTCAAAAAAAGTGGCCTTGCATCCCTTGTGATGTCATGAATAGGGTATTTAAATGCTAAATTGTATATACGGTATTTTATCGTATTTCATTATTCATAAAAAATTCGAGTTTTTCAGAAAAATACCAAAAATTTACCCTAACCATTTTTCAATGTGTAGAATTCAAAAATGAAGTCCATTTTTTCCAAATTAATTTTCTAAATATTATTAATTTAATTTTTAAATAAATTCATAGTTAATTCGAAAAATAACAATCTTAAAGGTGCACTTAGTTTTATTTCTCATTGAAAAATTAATTAAGATCTCATTATCTTATTGCCTTAAGAAAATAAAACAATATTATTAGTTACTATTCATAAGGGTCATATTACTATTAATTTTACTATTCATAAGGGTATGTTACTATTCACCCAAAAAAAAGTTTGTTCTATCAGACTCCAAAAATCATCTTGAACACAACCGTGTATGTTAGATTTTTAAAATTCCAAATAGGGAAGTGACAAACTTATGTTTAAAGGTCACTTATCACTTAGTAGTTCATTATGTTGTGCATTCATGTGATTTTATGACATAATTTCAAGAAGGAAATTTTCATTGAAAAACTTTGGGTCATCACAATAGCTATCCTCATCCATACCCACAGGCTCTCTAAACCTAGCTTGTACCATCTAGGGGTGGTGGTGGAAACATGTCAAACTGTCGACCAACTCCTACTACTCTCCCTAAACCTCTACCACATTCGCCACCCAAAATACCTCAATGATCTAGACTCTATCACTTCTTGGCTATCCATCGACCATATCTCTGTCATTTTTATGATGGTTCGAACAATCCTGTGTGAGATATCATTGATCGTCGTAAGAGAAATAACACATCTCCCTAGGCTGAGTCAAATCATCCTGAAATCCCTAAACTAAAGGCCCTCTATCATGACACAGCTTCTTGGAGAATATTTCATGTTTGGATCCATGAATCTACCATCGACTACTAGCTACCAAGGTCTTAGAACCTATGTGCCACCTACCAGTACCAATTTTCAGCTATGCTCGGTCAGAGATCACAACTACAAAAATGGGCTATCGCCACGGTTCAAAATTGTAGAAATATGGCCCAAAACTGTGGTCGTATGCTACAACCACAGTTTATTCCATCCATGGGTACTATCATCGTGGTAGTAGGGTCTGACCTATGGCCATGGTTTTAACCGTGGCAATAGGCGTCTCCTTTGTCAATCATGGTTGTTGACCTATGGCCACGGTTTTAACCATGGAAATAGGTGGCCTATTGCCACAGTTTTAACTGTGGCCATAGCCTTATAAAACTATGGTAATAGTCTAAAAATAATATATTCCTAGCTAGATTTGATCCCTACACCTTCACTTCATGTTTCAGTACCCTAACCACTACCCCACCAAGTCCTTTGTGTGTATATATATATAATATGTTTTATATATTATTGAAAACTATGTAAATATCTTGAAAATCGTTCAAATATTTATTCCTGCCATTTTTTTTGCAGGAGATTTTTTCTCCTGCACAAGGGCGGGAGACCTATAGCTACAGTTTTCAAAACCGTGGCTATAGCCCTTAAAAAATGGCCTATAGCCACAGTTTTAAAACTGTTTCTATAGGCCACATAACCATGGATATAGGTGTGGTCTATAGCCACAGTTTTGAAAATTGTGTCTATAGACCATGAAAAAATGACCTATAGCCATAGTTTTAAATCTATGGCCATAGCCACCTATAGCCATGGTTTTAAAACTATAGTTATAAGTCTGTGGCAGTAGCCTATTTTTCTAGTTTTGAATCTCTGTACTACCAAATCCCACTCAAGCACTCTAGCATAGGTAGGAATGAAAATAGATATCACTCTAGAATTGATATCTCAGTGTATGCCCTGCTTTAAGGTTCTTACTAATACTAATGGATCTCAAACCATGTACATAGATTATCATGATAGGTTGGTGAACCTTAATGAATACTCTCTCACAGACATGCTACCCTACTGAAGTTGCAGAAGGTCCTGGATACGCACCACTCACGATGTGGCTGGATAGAACTCCTCCCTAAATAAATTCTCGAACTCTATCCAAGATAAGTATGTTCCATCATGTGTATGATTCAATAGACTCCCCCATCACCCTACAAATTCATGAAGAAGAATCACTGCTAGGACCACCATTTAATATGAAGGTGTCCTCATAAGGAAAAAACGTAGGTATCTTCCTCAAGCTAGTCCTCAAGTGCTTTGGTATCTGGATCACCCCAAAACCTTAGGGGTCACTGCCTATGAAACTCATGGAGTGCTCTCAGTATCTGCACATCCTAATTTTGTAATATCCATGCAACCTACTATTCATTGGGTGGTGGAAATATTGACAAATGACCTAAGGGTACTGCCTTCTATACATGTCCCTGTATTGAAGCCTCATCTCCAGATAGATCATCATCATGATCCTGCTATGAAACCTGATCTAGTTTTCATCATGAAGGAATCCTAAAATAATCGAGAAGTACCATGATTAATGAGTATATCTGGGGAGATAACTCAAAAGGACATGGTAGTCACAACTATTCCTATATGATGCATGTAAAAATGTTTTCCCTGCAACTAGTTTATACATGTACCGAGTCAACAAGAAGGTTATTAGAGTCCTAGTGAATGAATACATTGGACACTGCACCAACACTGGGTTCCCCAACCTGATATGACACCCACTCTGATACCACTATGGCACAAACCAACTCACTGAGACCCACGTTTACAATAGTAATCCAAGTTTGACACCATTATCCTACCTCCAATAGGCTAAAGGCTGGTGAAAAGCAGCGAGTAGAAATATCACACACATATAAGACCTTAGCATATTGTATTTGTACTCACGCACACATCTCCAAATTCCCAAACAATGTTTAAAGGTAAAATAAAATTGATACGCAAATTCATGCATACATCTATATCCCATTCAAAGTATGAAAAAAGTGATGGGATGTGTAAAATATCAAATACAATCCCACCATAACTATAAAAGAGTCCAACCTACTAAGGAGGAGATGGCCGCCAAATGAAACGCCTGGTACAGACCATAGTCTAGCTAGCCCAACTATGATTTGCATAAACCTACTCCCCTTAGGAATCCATCGCAACGCCTATCATATTTATAAAACATGACATGTGTGGGAAGAGCCTATACATATGTGAGTATAGAAATACCAAGTAGGACACCCCAAAATCACTAAACATAAAGCATCAATAGAGTAGTCAGCTCATCGCCATGAAGATATTTCAATTAGAATATGAGACATAACAATTAAAAAATCCTGATATACTCATGATAGAAACCAAGTCTCAAAGAGGTCACAACCATACAACTATCCATAAGATTCTGCCCAAGGATTTAAGATAAATCTCATCCAGGATAACTCACTCCACAAGCCTGATAAAACTGATGGAACTCATCATATAGGTTGTTCTCATTAAACCTATACATGAATAAGTACACGCTAGATCTTATAAGATCTTGATGCATGGATAGGGGAACTCTCCCAAGACCTATGGGGCATATCAGACCCTACCAGGAATAACCCGCTAAGTATGGGATCGTATGCTCATGTATATTAGTCATGAAGATTCCTCAAACCCCGCCTTGGGAAGAAGAAGAAATGATGGAGGATCCCACCCTAGGAAACATAGAAGGGATAATTGAAACTCTATACAAGACTAATCTCGTAGAGGGGATCACATCCTATGCTCAGGACGTGATGTCTCATTGTACCCTCATGGGGAAGGACCGAGGGAATGTTCCCAACTGATACTATTCCACACTAACGTGAAAAATGGCCTAAATTTACCCTGTAAAAAGTACACAATGTGTACTGGGAGTACATGGTATGTCCCGCGAAGTCTGAACCTACTTGTGTCCATTCCCATGTTCAACAGTCATGCCTGTGTACATTGTTTGTGCCCATATACCTGTTCATGTCTGAGTATCCTGGCCATGTTTGAGTACATGGTCATGCCTGTGCACTCTGGTCATGCTCATGTGTCTTGTTGTGTTTGTGCTCATGTACCCATATGGTACACATCAAGCCACCAACACCAGGTCACATGGCGTGTGCAATTTTTCTTCATGCATAAACCCTATTTATCATAGCTAGGGTCAACCAGGTATGTGTTCTTAAAATTTCACATCATTTAATGTGGGATTTTATAGAAACGAGTGGTTCTTCATGAATTCCTACTCACTCCATAACCACCACTGAATCCACCGTGAAGTCTCTATAGAAGTCAGATCAGAGTTGACTGAACTCTGGTCTTTACTGATGGTAGGGTTCCACCCACATCATCTGCTTAGGAAATATCTCTTTGTTTCTTCATCTCACCAGAATACTAAAACCCATGAACGTGTATCTCCTAATCCAATCCCAAAAATTTTTCATTTCCACACACTAAAAACATTCCCTCAATATCGAACCTGAATCCACAATATCAATTTGTTTCACTAAATAATGGTTGCACAATGATAAATTAATGAGTATTGATTGAACCACTAGCCAAAGAAAATATCGGCAATGGACATGTGAAGAACAGTAAAAGAAATGAATAAAAATAAACAAGAGTAACAAACCTCATCCATTGTTTGGGTTGGCATCAAAATGTTTTCATTATAATGATGAACAAATAAAAAATCATCAAATAATATCAATTCCCAAATCCTAAGAAGATAAATCAACACCCACAAAATATAATTAACCCACGAATCAATCTGTTGGTGGAATTGATTCATGTTTGACATGGAATAAACAAGTGGGGATTTATTTAATGAAAAATAGATTCCCTACCTCAAGTTAAATTGATCACTAATGAAAAATGGATGTGAATCACTATTGTTGGAAAGATTCATGAGTTTCGTTGACACATTGATTGTCAATTCATGATTTGCCGTTGATTGTCCAAGAATCTTCCTCCAACTACCCTCTCTCAATCCCTAGAGTTATGTTACTAACCTTATGGATCTTTCATAAGTAGTATTTTATAGGAGATGATTAAGTTTCAATATTAAAATAACAAATATATATATATATATATATATATATATTATTTATTCCCACGACTGCACTTTAACAAAACGTATGATGCTGACAAAGTTTATGTCACACCTAGGGTAAAACCCACATTTCAGATTTAATGAGGGTCCTAGATTTTTGATCTGAGACTCTACTTAGGATTTATTCCATTATTTCAAAAAAACTGCACACACATGATATAATATATGTAATTTTTTTATTATATCAATACCAAGTCTCCCCAAGCCCCGGAATCCCATGCTGACATAGCGCCTACCTCCAAAAATATTATTTAAATTATTATAAAGTTTTACATGGAAAAATAGAGTCGTTACAATTGGTATGTTTTACAAACTATCAAAATCAGTGGTTTATCATGATTTACATTAAATAGTGTAAATTTGTATCTCATCCCTTATCTTTATTTACCTGAGTATAATTGGTTTATTTTATAATGTATTCTTTTGAAACACTTGGTGAGATCATATTGAGTTTGATTTTTTCACACCCTACAAATGACTTTGGGTGTATGTTGGTTTAGTTTGTTGTGGGTTTGTTTGTTAGTAAGGTGTGAGAGTCGGGATGTGATGACATGCCACATGGATATGGGTTTTTCTATTTTTATTGAGTTGGTTTAGTTTGTGGTTTTCAGCACCAGTATTTTACATAAATCATGACATTTTTTTGTTTACCTATATTGGAATACGAACATTCTCTTTATTCATGTGATCTTGTTATATGGTTTTTCAGGGATAAATCATTCCCAAAGGTAGTTTTTTGATTCCCAAGCATTTATCATCAGCCCATAGGGATTGGGAATGCTCTTTAGATCATGTTAGGACTCGTTCAGGTTCTAGATAGTTGGGTAATCTTGGTTGGTTTGTGTAAAATAAATATAAATAATATATAATAAGTTAAATAAATTTAAAACATAATTTAGCATTTAATGAATAAAACATTGTTGATAATATTGGGAATTAGATTACATGGAAGTGAGTCAAAATTTATGCCAAGGGAAATCATTCTTGATGCCCTCATGTTCGATTTCAATTCTCTCTTCTTTATCAATCTCATTTTATATAATATATATTATGATATTTTAATTTCTGTTATTTGAATTTTATTTTTCTTTTTTTGTTAATACATGTCCTTTCATCATTCTCTCTTTGATTGACTTGGATATTATAAGGCGAATCTTTCTCAATCTCATTTCAGGGATCTATGTCTAATATTCAATTTTTTCCATATTATATTTTCTATATATATCAACTTATTAAATTCTTTAATTATATTTTTACCATTGTTATAAAGATTAAAATATTCTTTTATTTCCCCCTATAATTAATGTTTCACACTTTATGCATTTTTAAGGTCACTTTTCTCATTTTTTTAGTGTTATCTCCCTTTATATAATATTAATTTGGAATATTTTTTATGTATTTAAAATTCTACTTCTATTATATATTCTCTTATGGTTTTATATGAGTTTTTAAATACCTTTCCATTTTTATTCCAATTATTACTTCTTAATTAAGGCTTTTCAATGTTGGTAAGGCATTTTCCTCTTGGTCACT
Organism: Viscum album; assembly: GCA_963277665.1. Taxonomy (NCBI): domain Eukaryota; kingdom Viridiplantae; phylum Streptophyta; class Magnoliopsida; order Santalales; family Viscaceae; genus Viscum; species Viscum album. The sequence goes on along the minus strand of OY728121.1, from coordinate 845,685,366 downwards.
CTATCTTCTTTAAATCCTCTTTTCAAGGTTCAATTTTTATTGTATTTTTTGTTAATAAAATACTGTCAACAACCTATATTAACTTTTTTTTTACTAATAATTTATATTAATATTTTATTCTTCTATTTTAACCTTTTTTATGTTTACTTCTCACATTATAGAGGTGATAAGAGAAATCTTTATTTATTTTTTAACAATTTATTCTCTTCCTATTTATGATTCTTTTTATTTTTAATGATATTTTTAGTTTTATATATCCAATAAATTAAACTTCACTTATGATATTTTACCTTTATTATGGGTATTTATATACTCTCTACCTTCCACTCTCTTTGATTTAATCTTATGGGATACATAAATTTTTATGCAACCCTTGTTCTATAACATGTTCTTTTTTATGGGGTAATCATGTTGTGTCGTATGATTAATATATATTCATTTTAATTATTTTATTTCCATGTGGTGATCATATATATATATATATTATTATTTCATGGGTGGGCCATAAATTATATATCACTCCAATTCATTGGGTAAATCATATATCTCACAAGATTCTATGTATGAGACATGGATAGTGAATGTTGTCCCCTATTTTATGATGTATTAGAAGAGAACCATCACATATTCCTATAATATCTTATTATTATATATATTTCACATTATTATTCAATTTTTATTCTTATGCTTATATATTACATGTTTCTCATCTGATCATTCTGGTAGGATATACCACATCATCTATTATATATCTCTTCTTGATATCATATATGTTTTCCTCTTATTGAGTTTGTATCTTAGACTTTCTTTTCATTATATATTTCCTTAGGATTTACTATGTAGTGATATTTGAATATGAGTTCATAGGATTATTATGATGGATTCTTAAACAAATTTTTATGTAGTCTCATGTAATGAAGTGTAATATGTAGCTGATCTCTAAAGATATGAAACACATGGGTTTTGTGCATGAGTTTTATTTAAGTTACTAGTTATGTTTCTAATAAAATAATGAAAACATTTTGTATGTGAGTTTTTGCTTCATCATATTTATGTCATAGAAATTAATTATTTTTGTTTTTGATTTATTATTATATAATACCAATTTTATAATATGTTATTGTGTATATGTATAAGAATTCAGAAATAATGTTAATGTTAACGTAAATATTTTGAAATTTTTGTTTTAATATTATAGAAAGAGTTTCTATATTAGAGGAAATAAACAGATAAAAAACATTAGATCTAGGGATTATAGAATTATAAATCATGATATGTTTTTTGAATGTATATCTCATCAAGTGGAAAAATGATATCCATTATGTGAGGAAAAAATTTTTTCCCTTTAGAATTGAAATGACTAATGTTTGATAAATATGATTTATTATTTTTTCCATTTTATAACATAGTAATGAAATAAATATATGGATGAAACTATTATGAAATGTTGATGATATAAAAATAAAGATACACTATTCACATGTGAAAGTGTTATATATTTTAAATCATTTTAAGTTTATTGCTGTAGTTATAAATTACATACAATATAACAACATAATATGATATATGAATTTAAATACATTTATTAGAATTTTAAAAATTTAATTTATGGGTTATTTTTTGGTGCATAGTAATGTGAAATGAGCAGGTTAGGGTGGGTTGGTCCAAGACCACACAGGTTTAAGCTCGCACTGATTTGAGCCTGTGCAGGTTTGACTGTAAATGTTATGGCCCGAACCTTCCGACCGGTTACTTTGTAGGAAATATATGTATTAAGATATCTAGGGAAAGTCCAGAAATGTTGGGATAATGAAGTTAGGATATTTCTAGTTCTTTTAAGGAAAAAGGGGAGTTCTAGAGGATGATTGAAAATTCTGGTGGTGAGTCATTCATGTGGTGGGTCATTTTTGGTTGTGGGTCATTCGGGAGGTAGGTCATTCTGGTGGTAGGTCATTTCTAGTGGTGGATCATTATAGAATTAGGCCATTTCTGATGGAAGGTCATTTCTAGCTCTAGGTCACCCTGGCGATGGCAGTGAAAAGTTTTTCTAGTTTTTCCAAAATTTACAGATTTGTCATTTTGACACCTTTTGTGATGAAAATTAGGTTTAATGCCTTAATTAATGCTTTTTAAATTCGTTTCAAAGGGGATTAATCATATATTCAATTTATAAAAATTATGGAGACCTTTTAAATGTTTAAAACATGTGGTTTCTATGAGATCTTCCTTTAATGATAAATCCAAACTGTATTTAATTCCACGGGTCTTAGATCTAATCTTTCAAAAGTGGAGAAAATTCATTTTTTATTTTGGTCTTTCATTCTATTAAGATTTGTGGTTCCAAATATATCTTACCTTAGAGTCATGGAGATCTATTAATGTAGTTGGATCGAGCTTCCCCAAAGAGGTTTCTTCTTGTATGCGCACCCCATGTTTTGGTGCAGCAAGTTTGGGAAACACTTATTCTTCCATGTATAAATTCTTTCGTTTCTATTTATATGTATCATGTGGGATGGGATTATTATTATTATCTCTTGTGAATATGGTTTCATCTGGATTAAGAAAGATAAATAAACTAGTTTAAATTAAATCAAAAGTGTTAGGGGAATGTGAATCATGATCTTACAGCTTTTTTGTTGTTGTTTTGATATTGTAAATTGTATGGGCTTAATGTCAATTGAAAATCCTAGTCGTTGGGGATCCTTTCTTACATTTTTATGATGTGAATTGTGGAATCCATGTTGTGTGATTGTTTACAATACTTAAACCATAATTTTCCAATCAAGTACATTTGGGTAATTAATTTGATTCTCCAAGATCTTATGGCATGTGTGATAATTCCCATAAATAAATAAGTGTAATTGAATCAAATACCCTATGGCCAATATGGAAAATGCAATTTTTGTGTGTTTTAATATGTTTTTGGATAGTTTTGGGTGTTGTAGTTTGGATATGATGATGTGGTTTATGGGTGGTGGCTATGTTGTGATGGGTGTGGGGGAAGTGGATGTGATATGCAGTAGGTCTATGATAGCGGTATGGTTGTGTAGCGGGGCTGCAATGGTAGTGGTGGTGTAGTTGTGTAGTGGGGATATGATGGTGGTTGGTTACGCTAGTTGTCTGGGTAGTAATTGAATTAAATGCATGATAATGATATAATATGAGATTCTAATGAATGTTGAATACATAAATTAAAGGTGATTGTCTTAGTGAAATGGGTTGGTAACTAAAAATATACAAAATGGATTAATGATAATTAAAAATTGAAATATGAAATGTGGATCTTGTTTTGCTTATGGGGGGCTGTTCTTTTAGTTTTGGAAGTGGAAATAGAGGTTCTTGTGAGATTTTTTGAGCCTTGTAAACCCTTAGGATGGGGCTTGTGTGTTGTAACTCTATAATTATATGTACATTCTTGTGATTTCTATATTCACCTCACCCTCATCGAGCAGTATGTGCAGACACCCGCATAGTCACGCGAAGGGGTTTTTTACCAACATCCATTTGGGAGGATGGATGGTGGGTTAATCTCTCTTACCTACTACATCTTCTAGGATATGAGAAGTTCATGCATAGGTTGTGATGGTTAGAAGTCAAAAGTACCATTTTCGAGTTGTGATGTGATGAGATGTGATGGCCCTGGTGTATTCAGATGAGATGGATTATGGTGGGGGTCGTACGTGGTAGAACGAGCGCATGAGGTTAATGTTCTTCACATTAATGATACCCTACTACCCTGGTTTTGAGATGTGATGTGTTGTGATATGATGCCCCTGGTGTCTATGGGAAAGATGTGATGTGATGTACTATGATGTTATTCGGAAGAGGTGGGAGTGTCATGATATACAACGTTGGGGTGTGAGAGTGTAAAATCAATGGAAAAGCGGTACAAGATACCCTTCATCGATATGCTTCATATTATATTATTATAATTGGATATGTTTTTTGGTGAGCGAGCATTGGTGAGGTTGGGGTTTCGGTTAGTATACCTATATAAATGTTGTTTGGTTGTGCTATTTTTCTCACGAGTTCATTAATATGCCCTTTTCACAAGTGCATGAGAGACTTTGGTTTTCCTATTGAGTATACCTGTATGCTCACCCTATGTATATAAAATTGTCTTTAGGTTTCCAGGAGGACTTCATAAAACATGATGGACATTACTTGCTCGAACCTTTGGAGGGTTATTGTGTGACTTATCTAGTTATGTTTCTTTGGGTATTTACTCTGGAGACTTTTTTATGTATCAGTTTTATTTATACATGCATTGTGGCATGGTTTGGTTTTATTCTTTATTATGTCATGGATTTTATTATGGATGATTCATCTTATCTCTCGATCCTTCATTATTATAGAAGGTAATGTCTCCCATACATGAAATTTTTATACCCTCAGTGCTAGTCACCATCCCGGGTCCTATTGGAGGTAAGAATCGGGAGGTAATTATTTATCTCCACTCATTATGGCATCTTAGAGGGAGGGGGTCATGATAGACCAGTATCACAACTGATAGTTGAGATATAGGATGGATTTCAGAGTTAGGAACACTTATTATTGCATGGGTTAGTATGGTAATGGTGTCAACTAACCTTGTTGCATGACATAGGCTTGGGAGATGAGATAAAACATGGGATTCTAGGGGCCCCCATGATCCAATGCACAAACTCTAGGCTTATTGAACAACCAAGTGATGTGGACATATTTATAGGGTATAGACCTAAGAGAGGTACATGCATCATGAGGACTTGTGTTTGTATTTTAATTAGGTTGTTTTGGGAAGGTTATAATTAATAAAGTGAATTAAAATAAATCAAAATAAAATTTCATACTACCATAAGGAGGAAGATTTTTCATGGGTTGACTTCTAGAAGGAGTTCTGGCTGGGGTTTCTTTCATCGACCATGAGGACTATAAAGAGGTAGGAGCTACTCTCCCTTCAACAAGGGAGTATGTCTATGCGGGATCTTGGGATCAAGTTCATGGACCTTCTATGATTTTCCCCAAATATTTTCCCATATGAGGAGTCCTGAGGGAGGTGTCTTGAGGAGGTACTTCATCCTTCAATATAGTATGTTGTTACTCCATTTACGTTGTCAATTTATATATAGGTTTAAAAGTAGGAATACGTGATTGAGTGGAGGCACTAGTGAGGAGGTTTACCATGAGAGGGGATCTATCAGGGTTCCTTGAGGAGTAAAGTTGTCAGTGGTAGGTATCACGAACTAGGGACTTTGAGGTTTTGACCGGTAGGGATTCATCCTCATCATGTTCCCTTCCATCCATCTGGAGAAAGTGGTTTTTTTACATTTCCTGGGGACTTCAAACCAATGTGTTTTTTCTATGGGGTTCGTAGTTATCATTATGATTAGTGTCCAGTGGCTTCAATATCTTAGTTTGATAGAGGTGGAAAAGTTCAATGTCATCCTCAACATAAATTACTAGGTATATCATTCCAACAATAGAGGAAATAAGATTACACTCTGTCGAGAGAAGATCTGGTAGGTAGAGATCAACCTCCGGATGTACCGCACCCTCAGGGACCTCAAGCCAAGCATGGTCGAGGTGGTGGCCATCATTAGAGAGGTAAAGTATTTGGATGTGGATAGTTATAGGTGGTGGGTGTAGTAACACTAGAGGGGCCAAAGATTGTTCAAGGTTTGCTCAGTTTATCATGTACCCTTGTTTGTGACTTATTTTATTTGGGAGCTTTGAACTCTTTTGTTGGACCCTCTCGAGTCAATGCATTGGGACTAAACGTATAGAGGCTTGTCATTCTCCTGATGTTGACTATGCTAGTAAGAATAAAATCCATCTTGTTTGATGTATGCTAAGTATGTACACTAATGGTGGGGAAACATAAGCCGTGTGTAGATCTTTTCTTACTTCAGGTGTAGTCATACGATGCCTTCTTCGGCATCTACTCGTTTATTATATGTGTTCTATTATTGATTTTTTCCATAGAAGAGTCATTTTCTTATATGTAGATGGTCATTGTGTGGTTTTCATTGGTGAGAGGAGTTTCTAGGTGAGCAGTCGGTGTTTGGATCCCCTTCTTTATTTGGTGTCTGAGTTTTCTATGGAATTAGTAGACATAGGGATAGAGGAGGCACCCAAGGTTTTCAAGGAGGTCTTGAATGTTTTACCTGAGGAGTTCATGACACTACCCCTCAATGTAACGTTGAATTTTGGATAGACTTGCACTCTAGTACTTATCTGATTTTGATGGATCCCAGTCGGATGGAACCTTCTGAGTTGTGGGAGTTGAGGATTCATATAGATGATCAGATATATAGGGGTTTCATCCGAGCAAGTGTATCAATATGGGGTGCTCTAGTGTTGTTCTCGAAGAGGGAGTATGGTAGTTTGAGGTTGTGAATAGACTACTAGAGGTTGAACCATGTGATAATCAATAATTGTTATCCTCTTTCAAGGATTGATGATCTTTTCGATCAGTTTAGGGGAGAAAGTTAGTTATCTAAGATTGATATACACCCTGGATTTCACTAATTAATGTTTAATGATGGAGATATCCCGAAGTTTTCCATAAAAAAAAGTATGGGAACTTTGAGTTCATGGTCATGTCTTTTGGTGTTATGACCACACCAGTCGTGTTCATAGGGCTTATGAACTTTGTTTTCCATGAGTTCCTAGACTAGTTCATTATTGTATTCATCGATGACATCTTGATCTACTCAAGGTTAGAAGAGGATCATGCTGAGTATCTCATACCTATTTTACAAGTTCTCCATCACCACCAGCTCTATAGAATGTTGTCCAAGTATATGTTTTGGACATGAGAGGTGCATTTCCTGAGGAATGTGGTGTCTTAGTAGGGTGTGACAATAGACTCATCGAATGTTGAACCAGTTTTTTCTTGGGTATCACCCAGGAATGTGGTAGTGGTCCGTAGATTTCTTGGTCTTGTATGATATTATCATAGGTTTCTGTATTATTTCTCTCGAGTTACAGCCCCATTTACAACATTGACTAGGAAGGACTAAACTTTTGTGTGTACTAATCAGTTTCAGGCAGCTTTTGGCTACCTGAAGGGAAATTTGGTCAGTGCTCTAGTGCTTCTGTTTCCTAATGAGGGTGTGATGTTCAAGGTTTTCTACGACGCGTCCTATCTAGGATTGGGATTCATATTAATATAGCAGAATTCAATGATCTATTATGGGTCTATGAAGTTATTCCCTCATGAGTGTAACTATTCCACCCATGATCTAGAGCTATTAGCAGTTTTGTTTGTTCTGAAGTTGTGGCAACATTAACTCATTGGGGGGGGTGCTTTGTGGTCTTCACATGTCACAAGAGTTTGAGGTATGTATTTTCTCATCATGATCTGAATCAACGATAGTGGAGTTGGATGAAGTTTTTTCAAGATTATGACTTTGAGATCTCCTACACCTCAGGAAAGGGGAATTTTGTGTCCTATTCTTTGGGCAAAAAGTCACATAATGACGTTGATTAAGAGTATGTAGTTTCTTAGAGAGCGGTGGAGGATTTGGAATCCCTGCACTTAGATGCAATGATGTATGATGGTAGAGGGTATTTGTTTCAGATGACGGTGTAGATTTCTCTAATGCAGCAGGTGGAGGAGTCTCAATGAGGAGACTCAGAGGTAGAGGTTATGTGAGATCGTGTTGACCATGGTGATGCTCTAGAGGGATGGCCAGAGATTGGTCGGAACTAGATAGTCTTTCAGGGGAGGTTGTTTGTTACGATTGTGATTCATGTGGTACCTTCATGAGATTCATAGATCACCTTTATCAGTACACCCAAGAGTTTCCAAAATGTACCATGGCTTTATGAAACAGTTTCGGTGTCCTGGGATGAAATGGGAAGTGGCCGATTTTATAGTTCAGTGTCTGGTTTTCCAGTAGGTAAAGGCTGAGCATCGTGTTCCTGGAGGTTTGATTCATTCCATGGATGTTTCTGTGTGAAAATGGGATGACATATTAATGGATTTATTCATAGGGTTATCCTGATCATAGGGAGGTTATGATGTTATCTGGATAATTGTGGATCCGTTGATGAAATTAGCTCACTTCCTCGCGATCAAGGAGTCAGGCGCAGTGGTTGGTTAGGAAAAAAGGTATGTGGATGATGTGGTGAGGTTTCACAGAGTCTCATTTTCAATTGTCTCAGACCAGGATGCATGTTTTACCTCATGATTTTGGAGGGGATTACATCATGCATTGGGAACTCAGTTACGACTCAACATCACTTTCCACCCTTAGAAAGACGGGCAGACAGAGCAGACTGACCAGACATTGGAGGATGTGTTACGGGCATGTGTCTTGGACTTTGGTGGATTGTGGTAAGGACACCTAACCTTAAGTTTTCTTATAATAATAACTATCACTCATCCATTGGAAAGGCCCCATTTGAGGCTTTGTATGGGCAGCCATGTCATTCACCTTTATGTTGTGAAGAGCTTGGGGAGTTAGGAGTTATTGGACCTGATGTGGTGCAGAGAACTATAGAGAAGGTTCTATTGGTTCAAGAGATGATGAAAGCAGCACAATATCGAAAAAAGTCTTATGAAGATCACAAGAAGAGGTCCTTGTATTTTGAGGTTGGGGGCTACATGCTCTTGAAGTTTTGCCCTCGACGTGGGTAGCAGAGGTTCAGTAAAGTGAGTAAGATCTCACCTCAATTTGTTGGACCCTTTGAGGTGTTGGGAACATTGGAGAGGTGGATTACCAGTTGGCACTTTCACCTCAACTAGACTGAATCCATGATGTCTTACACATCTCTAGGCTCCATCAGTATTATCATGATGACTCTCATGTCATTGACTGGGGAGAGTTGGATATCAAGGATGATGTAACACTCATAGAGAAGCTAGTGGAGATATAAGACCATCAAGAGAAGGTTCCACCAGGATGAACCATTCCCCTGGTTCATGTGTTGTGGAGGTATGGTGGCCTGGAGGAGAGTACTTGGGATCATGAGATGCAGATGTGTTCCTAGTACCCATAGTTGTTTTGAGTTTTTCCTTGCCCTGTTTTTCATTGTGATGTTCTTTTTAGACCTTAGTGTTTTATAATATATGTTTTTTCCCATGATTTCATGTGTGATATGTGATGTGTGATAGAGTTTTGATATGTGAAAAGAGAATACTTGACTTTGAATCAAGATGCATTATACTACGATGCGTTTAAACCCGTGCAGCTGAGTCAGTGCTACCCAGAGCAGATAGTATAATGACATGGAGGATGAAATTTCCAAATTTCTATTGTTAGGAAAGTATTATTTTGTTCATCTATTGAGGGGGTTTGGGTTATTAGGTTTATGTTTAGTTGGAGGTAGTGCTTTCAATGCAATGAGATCCTTGATAGGTATCTCAAGGGATGGTTTTTCAGACCCTTTCTCTCCTTCCTTCCGGGTTGGTTTTCAATTATCGAGGGTGAGAATAGTTTGAGAGGTATATCATGTAATGGCACAGACATTATGGATCATTAATTTGTGGTAAATATTTTGGTTTATGTTTCCAAATAAATTCTAGATTTGTTAGGATAAGGGAGGATCTTTCAGGTATTCTGGTGGAAAAAGGGGAGTTTTAGGGGATGATGGAAAATTATAACGATAAGTCATTCGGGTGATTGGTCATTTCTAGAAGGAGTTCTTTCTGGCGGTAGGTCATTTCTTTAAATAGGTCATTTCTGGGTGATAGGTCCCCCTGACAGTGGCATTGAACAGAGTTTCCAATTTTTTCAAAATTTACAGATTTTTCATTTTGATGTCTTTTATAACATAAAATGGGTTTAAAGACTTAATTAATGGTTTTTAAAGTCATTTCAAAGAGGATTAATCATATATTCAATTAATAAAAAGTTTTGAGAACTTTTAAATGTTTAAAACATGTGGTTTTGACGAGATTCTCCTTTAATGGTCATTCTAAACCGTATCTAATCCCACATGTCTCGAATCTAATCTTTCAAAAGCAGAGAACTTTCATTCATTCTTCCAGTCTTGCTTTCTCTTGAGATAGGTGGTTCCACATCCTTCTAGACTTGGAGTCGAGGAGCCTTATTTATATATTTGAATTGAGCTTCCCCAAATATGTTTCCTCCTCTACACGCACCCCATTTTTTGGTGTAGTAATTTTGGGAAAATTTTCTTCTTCCAGGTATAAATTTATTCATTTCTCTTTATGTGTATCATGTGGGATGGGATTATTATTGTTATCTCTTGTGAATATGCTTGCGTATGAATTAATAAATATAAATGAACTGTTTTAAAATAAATAAAAAGGGGTAGGGTAATATGAAGCATGATCTTACAACTTTTTTTTGTTTTGATATTGTGAATTATATTGGCTTAATGCCGACTAAAAATCATGATTGTGGGGGGTCCTTGTTTGCACTGCTATGATGTGAATTGTGGGATGCATGTTGTGTGATTGTTGAAAACACTTAAACCATAATTGGATACTCATGTACATTTGGGTAATGAATTGGATACCCCATGATCTTATGGCTTGTGTGATAACACTCATAAATAAATAAGTGGAATTGAATTAAATCCCTTATGCCTAATCTATAAAGCATTATGCGTGTGTTGTAATATGTTCATGAATGGTGTTGTGTTGTGGTTTGGCTATGATGATGTGGTGCATGGGTGGTGTCTATGTTGTGATGGGTTTAGGGTAATTAGATGTGATATGTAGTTGAGTTGTGATGGTGGTGTGGTTGTGCAGCCGGGTTGTGATTGTAGTGGTGGCGCGATTGTGCATCGGGGTTGCAACAGTGGTTGGTTACGCTAGTTTCCCAGGTAGTGATGGAATTAAATGAATGATGATGATATAAGATGGGATGATAATGAATGTTTAATAAATAAATTAGAGGTGAATGTCTCGATGAAATGGGTTGGTAACGGAAAATATGTAAAATGACATAACGAGAATTAAAAATTAAAATATGAATTAGGGCTTGTGTTTTTCTTATGGTGGGTTTTGCTTTTAGTTTCAGCTGTATAAATGGTGGTCTTATGAGATTTTTTGTGCCTTTTGAACCCTTAGGATAGGGCTTGTGTGTTGTAGCTTTATATGTATATACTATGTATATTCTTGTGATTTTTATAGGCACCTCACCCTCATCGAGTATTATGTGTCGAAACCCACATAGTCACATGGGTGTGTTTTTCCCATCATCTTGGTGGGAGGATGGATGGATGACTACAATTAATTCCCGACTTTCTCTTCCAAAAGATGAGGAAGACATGCATGGGTTGTGATGACCCAAAGTCAAAAGTGTCATTGTTGAGTTGTGATGTGATGAGATATGATGGATCAGGTGTGTTCAGGTGAGATGTGGTGATATGGCTTATAGAGGGGGTCTTACATAGTAGGAAGGCACGTGTTTGATGTCTTTCACATTAATGATACACTAATACCCTAGTTATTAGATGTGATGTGATGGCCTAGGTTTCTGAGGGTAGGATGTGATGTGATGTGATGTTATTCAAAAGAGGTGGGAGTGCCAGGATGTATGAAGTTGGGGTGTGAGAGCAGAAAATCAGTAGGAAAGTAGTGTGGGGTACCCTTCATCGATATAATTAATATTATATTATTATACTTAGATGCATAATTTGGTGAGCAAGCCATGGTGAGGTTGGGGTTTTGATTAGTATACTAGCATATGTGTTGTTTGGTCCGGTAGTTTTTCTCACTGGTGCATTAGTATTACCTTTTCACATGTGCATAAGAGACTTTAGTTTTCCTATTGAGTATACTTGTATACCCACCCTACATATATAAAACTTCTTTCAGGTTTTCATGAGGACTTTATGAACCATGTTGGACATTACTTGGTCGGACCTTTGGAAAGTTTTTATGTCACTGCTCTAGCTTTGCTTATTTGGGTATTTACTTTTGTATGTATCACTTTTATTTAAACATGCATTCTGGGATGGTTTGGTTTTATTTTATATATTGTTATGAAGTTTATTGTGAATTATTCATCCCGATCCTACATTATTATAGTGGGTAATGTCTCCCATACATGAGATTTTTATACTCTCGGTGCTAGTCATCAACCCAAAGCCTACTGGAGGTGTGAATCAAGATTCATTATCCCTCTCACCTCATTTTGGTATCTTTGGAAGGAGGGGGTCATGATAGTAAAAGATCACCTAAAATGGGAACAAAAAAATATTCAGTTTTCCCGCCCCTCATAATCCCGTGGGTAGCATACGGGCTTACCCACATTTTAAAAAATTAAAATTGTTAAGTATAGTCATTTAAATATTTTATTTTTTATACTTCCATGGGACATATTCACTACACATGTACACACTTGCATCCAAGGATTGATTGGGACATTTATCTTCTATGTCGTTGAGGAGTGGCATGTACATGCACATGTCGGGGTTACCTTCAATGTTTCATGTACATGGATGGTGCATGGATGGGGGATGATGGACCATGTCAGGAAGGTGGAGATGTGTGATGACTGGGTATGTTTATTCACCGATCTTTCTACCACATGGATGGTCCACAAATATTGTTTAGTTGTAGGGGTAGTGAAGTAGCAAGAACAAATGAAGTGGCACATATAGAAAACACGGCACAGATAGAGGGCTTTTCAATTGGCATGTAGAGATGGGAATAGCTAGGCGACATAAATGGGGTGAATTTGAATCAGAGAAAGTTTTTTATGGAATGACGGGACAAAAAAAATCCCATGTGGAACAGTTGCATGACATAAATGGATAAATTTTATTTGAGTTAATTAATATATATTTATATATATAATCAAATATTGTAAAATATTTTACACTAAAAACACAAAATGGAGGGCTAGCTTGCACCTACGTGGGCTTACCCGCCCCAGCTTGCATCCGCACAGGCTTGAAAAACATAGTCCCACAATCTAAATAGTTAAAATGTTTAGATATTCCCCGCCCCATATCCACCACATATCCGCAAGCTCTATGGGCCACAAGCTCATTTTGAATCACAATTTGTTCCCAAAGTGAACCTATCTTAGAAAAAGATATTTTGAGGAATATATTTTCTAAGATACAGATGGTAGTAAAACATAACTTTTAGAATTTCAATATTCAAAAAATAAATTGATAAGAAAAATTCATCTTTCATTGTATCAATTTAATCCAAGTAAAAGTCACTAGGAATATTTTTTGGAACTTCATAATGGTTTAAGATACATTGGTAAAATAAATATTTCCATAAGAGTTACAATGATGTTTGTTTCTACTCTAATTCATCACAAAGAAAGTTTGTATTGGTTAACTGGAATGGCTCCAAAGGTTAATTAAAAATATAAATTCATAGAAAAGTTTAGTATATTTACAATTTTAGAAAAATAGAAATTTCAATACATAAAATTATTTGATCTATTCTGTGATAGATCAAGTGTTCTTCCAAATCCTCTGGACTAACTTGTCTTGAATAACAACAACATAAGCACAGACAAAGGATTTTAGAAGGATTGTATGCATGCTCTTTTGGAAACATGATGAACTTTTTCACTCCATCTTCATACTATTTTTTTCAGACGATTGGAATCCATCCATTCTTTATTCATATACATCCTATTTTATTCGGTGATATTAATATTTAACAAAATAAATACACAAAACATTGATATAAAAATTAACTAAGGCTAAAAAAGTTATAAACTTTAAATCTCCTTAGAAAATTATTTATAAAATCACAGCTGAAATCCCATTAAAAAACCAACCATTTACACAAATTCTTATTTAAAATAACAAACCCTTTTTAAAACAAACCAATTAGTTCCAAACATCCTTTATTAAAACCACAATTTCTTTTTAAACCATTTGAAAGCAGCTTAAAACCAAAGAAGAGTTTGTTGAACATATATAATTTTTTAAAAACATTTAAAAACACTTGAATAATTTTAAAAGTGAACCCATAAAAAATCACTAGATTTCATTTCCACTTTCCTATGTACATCCAATTAAAATCATTTATGGATTCACACCATATATGTCTCATGACGCCCCTTATCTAGCTCTGATCACTAGTTTTTAGTGTTCCTCCCATCAGCCTTAGGGACTAGTCAACCCATCACTGGTGGTTGAAATCCTTTTCCAATGTTCCAACCCCAATTGGATACTAACAACCATATTCACATTTAAATTTATGATTATATATTAACACCATCACACTCACCCATGAATATACCAACTTGCTAACTTATTCACATGTATTATTATGAGTAGATCTTAACATAATCACACTCACCCTTTTTGAAACTATAGACTTACTAACCTATTCACATAACATTTATATATCATGATATATAATCTTTTACCCAATGAATTGGTTTGAAATATTGGTACTACCCATCTCATAATACATAAATTTTCTTTTCACTTGAAAATCAAACATTCATTATCTCATAATGAACCCATATCAACTAGAGAAAATAAATTCACAATAAATAAGGGAACCATGTCATCAAGGAATAATATAATAGTAAATAAAACCAATATTAATAGTTACACTAATAAAACAAGCATAAGGGGGATGTGATCAATATAATAATTTAGTCCTCTATATAGAACCACTGATCAAGGAACAAAATGTCATGTGATATACCCTAGGTACTCATGTGTGATGATCCAAAACAGAACTATAACTACATGTAACAACATATGATATATGTTTCATCCAATAATAACATGATCCACCCAATTAAACCATACTTAACTCGTCATAATGGAACCTTCCCACTAGCCTTGTCTTAAACACAACTAGGGGGACCATAGAAGTGGGTGCACCAACTAAGGTAGCATGAATCAAGACCTCCCACCTAGACACCCAAGTTACCATAAACAAACAACCATGTAGGTGAGAAATAAATCAAGATAATTACCAAAACAAATGACTTGCACCTCACCTCCAACACCATCACATATAAAATCCCCTTTTCACATCATACATCCATCATATAAATAATCAATAACCCATAACTAGTGAAACAAGTATAGGGGAAATCATTGAGGGTCACATGAGAAATAAACCATTTACTTTTTAAAGGGAAAAATTGGTATTCACATTAAAACCAACTTATTATATAGAGTCTCACTCCCCTTCTTTAAATTCTCATCATTTTAATGATTTTGGAATCACTTGAAAAAAATCCCTTTTTTTCCAAAACATTATCCAAGAACATGGAAAATTCCATTGAAAAACCAAAAAAGTCATAAGACTTAAAGTTACTGAAGTGCCCAGATCAGTGTGAATCACTGAGAGGGGGAGGGGGTGAATCAGTGATCCTTTAAAACTTTTTACTAATTGATTCTTAATCAATTAAAACTATATGGCTGGTTAAAGCCTCGATCCACTCTTCTTGTATCTCTCACCTTTCCACGAATGATGCAGTAAATGTAAAGGCACTGGACATAAGGATTTACAAGGTTCGGCACCAAAGGACTACGTCCTTACCATGTTGGTTATACGCCCCAACATGGTTTCTCCCATTATAATCTGTTAGTATTACAATGGTCGATACAGCATCCCACTGTATCTCTCCTGAGTCCCACAGGAGGGTCTTTATACTGCGTCCCACAGTGTTACCAGAGTCCCACTGGCCTGCTCCAGAATCCCACTGAAGACTTCTTCCACCCTGAGTCTCACAGGGGGCTTCTCCTGGCTCCTCGAGTCACACGAGTAGCTCTTCTTCACTTTAAGCTTCTTCAAGTATCTTCAGTAGTCTGGGATAAAGACTGCTGGCCTTGCTCTGTACCTCTGATCACATGAGTTGATCAGGTATTCTCGTCTTGCTCAGGCTTTATCTCCTTCTTCTGAGGATGACCTGGCTTCTCTCCAACTACTGAATACTCAGACAACTGATGTCTTTAACTTCAGTCTGGTCCAGTATCACTTTAAATCATCTTCATGCACTGAGTGCATGACATCTCTTCATCCTCATGCACTGACTTCATGGCTTCTCAATTTCTTCAAGATCTTCTGGTCTTGGACAACTCAGATGCACACAGCCTGATTTAGCTTTGTTCACGTGTGCACGTGCATGCATGCATGCATGCACTCCCCTTTTTCTCATCTTGGTGCAATAAACCCACAAAGGGTGTATTCCTTTTTAGCACACACCTTCTCACTTCCTTCACACACTTAATTCCTTTTGATTACACACATAAATGTGTGTTATACATTAGTGTGAGAGTCTTCCACTTCTTCTAAGTGTATAAACTTCACTTAGTGCACACACTAGGTTCGGCCTTTTTATTCCTTTGCACACACACCACTTCTCAACTTCATTCACACACTTAATTCAATTTGTATACACACACTTGAATGTATGTTCTACTTTGGTGTGGGGTGTCTCCTCTTCTTCTTAGTGTGTACACACTTTGCACACACTAATCACAACCCTCGGCCTCTTCAAATGAACACACTTAAAGTGTGTTCTTCTTTGTTCAAATGCACAACCAAGGCTATGGCTTATTTAATTGTTACACACACACAAAGTGTGGTCTTCCACTTCACTTGGCACACACCACTTGGTGTTGTTCTTTGTGCACACACATGGCCTCGGGTCTTCCTCCTCTTGCTCACACCCGAATACCAACACCTCCACTTCCGCGTAGGGTCACAAGCAAGGATCTTCTCCACTGCCTCACCGCGCAAGGTGCCAAGCCGCAAGGGCCGCACAAGCCTCAACCAACCTTGAGCGCGCAAAAAGATGCGGCTCGGGTTGTGCAAGCCTCAAGAGTGCAAGAGCACCTTGGGTGCGCAAGCTTCTCCTGCCGCGCAAGAATGCGGGCAGGGAGAGCTCTTCCTATCGCGCAAGTGATGCTCGCAGGGGACCTTCCCTTCTTCTTTCGCACAAGGGATGCGCGAAAGGAACCTCACAGAGCCAAGGGGTGGCTCCGGGCTTCTCTGCCGTGCAGGGGACGCGCAGGATCTTCTTCGCTAAGCACCGAGGCTTCGCGGGACTCCCATTTCTCAAAGGATCAGCAAAAAACTTCAAGCGCCTCGGGTGCTCCTTTTATAGGCAGAGGAATTCCTCGGCCCATCCGCGTGATAAAATCTTTGAATCTCCGAGAATTTTGGGCATTCAAGATTTTCCAAATCTTGATATCTTCCTCTGTTTCACATGCGGGTAATTTTCTTTTTCATTTTCCTCTCCTCTTCGTGCATGCGACTTAGAACGCATGCAAGCCTTCGGTTTAGGCGTTCGAGAAACGTGGCACGCCCTCGGCAACTTTGTTTGCCTCGACCTCGACCGAATTCATCATCTCATTGCACGCATGCATATTTTATTGCATGGTTGTGTTCATACGGCTCAGACGAACTCCATGGGTGCTTCGGATCGATTTATGGTGGCCGGGATCTCAAAATCTGTCGTCGGGAGGCGCCTGTATTGACGGAGGCATGCGGGGAGGCCTCGGCATGGCTCGAGGTTGAAGAAGATCCGCAGATGCATCGGACGGTTAAGATCTGGCGCACGATTAGATGGGCGGCTCAGATTACATCACGAGCGGCGCGATGCATCGGGCGGCCGAGATCTGCCGCGCGATCACTCGGACGACCAGGATGCGCTCCCGGTGAATTTTGCGCGTCCCACATCGAATCGCCGAGCGGATTTTCCGTGGTTTATCAGACACCCGCTGCCATCCATCGCTCAGTTGAACTTCTCCCCTCCCGGTGCCGCCCCGCACCGGGTTCTCTCTGCGGGCACACTCTGCGCCCACCTCTACTCCCTGCGGGCGCGCCACTGGCGCCTACTATGCACCTTCGGGTGCGCACTCTGGTGCCCATGCTGCGCAGGACCTGATCCCCTGCGTGGCCCCGGCTTACACACGGCCGCGGCCTCTCGGGCCTGGCCCCATGGGATCCCCCTTGGGCGTGGCGACCTCGAGTCCCACATGTGCCTTGGGGTTGAACCCTTAAGGCTGGCCCTTGGTGGATAATTTTTTTCTTAAGTGTAGAACCTAGACTTTGTGTAAAAACAAAGTAACAAGGTTCAAATGCCAAATTCCACTTCATCCATTCTTCTACTTTGTTTTCTCTTCTTTATTTCTTCTTCTTCATTAGAATTACTCCAATTATCTTCAACATTTATTCATCACTTAGGAATGGAATTCACGAAGGGTCTTCATCAACCGAAGCTCCTGAATCAAAAAAATCTTCAATGTTCTTCATTGATCCAATCAGAGATCAAGTTGGATCAACTTCTAATTCACATGCACTAAGTGATAGTGCATGGACTTCATTAAACCACTTCATCCACTTAGAACTTGTGGATGGATCCCTTTCATCTCCTCATTCATTGTCAATACAATACATGGTCTTCTATCATTGTTGTGACTTTGTATCCAGTTGATACAAGTTCTTGGAGCTTAAAGATCAGCTCATCAATCGTCAGATATAATGATGATGCTCCATCATCATCCATTCTTCAAGTGGTGTAACTTAGTATCATCTTGATACAAGTATTGAAACATTAAGATCAGTTCTACAATCGTCTGATATACACATGGATGAATGTTTCAACCATAAACACTTATGCCACTTAGTGAATCTCCTAAGTGACATTCATCTTAACACAATGGCCATCCTCCATTTATCACCAACACCATCATAGCCTTTATCATTCACATATTGACTCTCCTTGACATCCATTCATTCTTTGACATCTTCTGATCAACAACATACCTTATTGACAACAAATGCAACATAGTGCACTTCAATCTCCCCCTTTGTATTTGTTTTCAATACCACTAGAGCACATATTGTCAATCCAATCAGTAGAACACATATGAATGGGTCAATATGTGTGCCACACATTTCTGGGGCAATATGTCAGCTTTTCTCCCCCTTATTGGCAACCAAATGCAAAGGTGTGGTGTGGTTCCTTTGCAAAAATCTCTTCCTCCCTTTGAAAAGTATTTTCTTGAAAAACACTGAGAGAGGGATGATGTCACATGTTCTCTTTAGCAAAGAACCTTTAGTAAATCAACTCTAAGTCTACTTGGGCTAACCCGGTGTAGAAAACAAGAGTGATGTAACCAAGGAACTCAATGCTGTCCAACATTATCTGTACATGTGAAATAATTCTTCAGGGGTTTGAAATTTTTCAGATATAACAATGAATTGCTAAATCCTGCACATACTTCACAAAACTCATTAGAAAGTTCAGTGCAAAGATAAAGCTCCCCCTTTCAACCATTTGCCTTCAATCAATACTCCCCCTTAATTGTCATGATGAATACAATCAAGAAACAAGGGATGAAAGTATGATTGGAATACCTTCAGCTTTTCTTAAGATGATATTAAATCTTAGAATACCATCTTCTCCAGATTGACTCCCCCTCAAGGGGTGCACTCCATTCTGTCCAAACCACTCTCCAGATGAGAATGATCATCATCTTCAATTCCCTGCAATGTTAGCACATGTAAATACAAGTGATTAGGGAATAAGATGGAACCTACTTGGTTCATCAATGTGTACAACAAGGTTGAGAAGATTCTCTCAACCGAGATGTCCCATTTTCACCATTCTTCACCCTTGCACATTTGATCTTCAATGATGTTTGTGCTGGTGTGGATCTCAATACATCTTCATGTGAAATATTCTTCTTCCCTTTTGCCTTAGCAATTGCCAGAACTTCATCTTCAGCTCTTTCCAGATCTTTGGCAAGTTGCAACTGATTTGGCCATATGACTAGTAAGTCACTTGGAAGTGTGGCCTCAGTTCTGGATATTCCACATGGTTCTTTTGATACTATTAAGCCACCTTTCGTAGGCAACTTATTTTCAACCAATCCCTTCTGCTTCTTCTGGATTGATTGTCTGTTGGAGTCCAGTCTGCCTCTATTGAATTTCATGGCTTGTTTACAAAGATCCATGATATGTCCTTTCTTTCCACAGTAGAAGCATGTTTTCTTCTTGGTGGTCCTTCTGGATAAATCACCCTTCTTGGATTTAGACTCCAAGGTCTTCTCTTCCTTTTTCATAATCTTATCGGGAGCATCTTGCTCTTTCTTATGCTTGCTTCCCAAGGATTCTTTCTGAGCCAGGTTCTGTGATCTTTTCTTCTTTTTAGCTCTGGATACAGTTGGAGATTGACATGTATCTATTTGACCACTTTTGCACACATCCCAGATGTTATCAAGCAATCCAAATCTATTAGCAGTAAACAGATGTCTCTGGACCTGTGGATGCTGCTTCATTTCTTCTGGCTTTCTCCCCCTTGGCATGGGCTTCCTTTGTGCTTTAACATTTAGCGGATTGTACCAACAATCCTTTGCACAATTCCCATACTTGTTACAACACCAACATTGACCCACAAATCTTGACTTTTTGATTCCTTCTGATTGTAGGGTACTAGTCTTGAATTGTTGTGCTACTTCAGGAGAGCTTTCTTTCTTCATTGTCTTCATCCATACTTGTTTGGAATTATTCTTCCATCCTGCACTTTTTGTGGAAACACAATTAGAAGCATTAGTACAAGATGGGATGGATGGTACCTTCTTTTCAGAAGATGTTGCCCTTTCATTAGAGGATGTCTTTCTCTTAGAATCATCCTTCTCAAAGCTCACTTGAGTAGCAACATTTCTTATTTCAGCTGACTGGGAGGCTTCAGCTTTGGGTGATTGCAGATTTTTCAATATCACCTCCAGTTCAAAGCATTTCATGTTGAGGGAGTTCTTCTCATCCTCAACCAATCTTAGCCTACCTTCCCAATTCTGTTTCAGCTGTTCCATCTGGTCATCATGCACCTTCTTTATTTCATGAAATGAGTTGTCAAGCTCCTTCACCATTTTGACTTTGTCTTCAATTTGAGCATCTCTGACATTCATTGACACTTTGTGCAACTTCTCCAGTGCATGAAACACATCTTTAATTATTATCATAAAGATTTCTTTCTCAGAAGAGCTTCTTTGAAATTCTTCAGTAGTGTCTTCATATATTTCATTGCAAAGCGATACTGTTTCATCTTTAGCCTTCACCAGCTTTCTGAGAGTGTTGGTTATGCCAACCCTTTTAGCCAATTGGACTTCCAGAGAATTGGCTTCATCTTCTAGCTGTAATTTTTCTTCTTGAAGATCAAGGATGACTGTAGCTATACACATTGTCACTTCCTTGGGGACTGTCTTCTGAAGATATTTGATTGCATTTAGAAGATCATTGTGCCTTCCATCTTCATCACAGCTAGAGAAGGATTCATCGGAAGAATGATAAAAGGAATTGTCATCTGATGTGACTTTCACATTTCTTTCCATAGAAGGAGTTTCTCTGATTGCAACAACCTTCTTCCTTATCTTCTTTGCCGGTTTCTTCATTCTGTTTTTTAGAGTCTTGGCAAATATCTCCATTTGAGGCTGGTCGCTCATTTCCTCAAATCTGCACTTCATAAAGACTCACTTGGATCTTTTAGAGGTAACCTCCCTCTGATACCAATTGAAGTGCCCAGATCAGTGTGAATCACTGAGAGGGGGAGGGGGTGAATCAGTGATCCTTTAAAACTTTTTACTAATTGATTCTTAATCAATTAAACCTATATGGCTGGTCAAAGCCTCGATCCACTCTTCTTGTATCTCTCACCTTTCCACGAATGATGCAGTAAATGTAAAGGCAATGGACACAAGGATTTACAAGGTTCGGCACCAAAGGCCTACGTCCTTGCCATGTTGGTTATATGCCCCAACATGGTTTCTCCCATTATAATCTGTTAATATTACAATGGTCGATACAACATCCCATTGTATCTCTCCTGAGTCACACAGGAGGGTCTTTATACTGCGTCCCACAGTGTTACTAGAGTCCCACTGGCCTGCTCCAGAATCCCACTGAAGACTTCTTCCACCCTGAGTCTCACAGGGGGCTTCTCCTGGCTCCTCGAGTCACACGAGTAGCTCTTCTTCACTTTAAACTTCTTGAAGTATCTTCATCAGTATGGGATAAAGACTGCTGGCCTTGCTCTGTACCTCTGATCACATGAGTTGATCAGGTGTTCTCGTCTTGCTCAGGCTTTATCTCCTTCTTCTGAGGATGACCTGGCTTCTCTCCAACTACTGAATACTCAGACAACTGATGTCTTTAACTTCAGTCTGGTCCAGTCTCACTTCAAATCATCTTCATGCACTGAGTGCATGACATCTCTTCATCCTCATGCACTGACTGCATGGATTCTCAATTTCTTCAAGATCTTCTGGTCTTGGACAACTCAGATGCACACAGCCTGATTTAGCTTTGTTCATGTGTGCACGTGCATGCATGCATGCATGCACTCCCCTTCTTCTCGTCTTGGTGCAATAAACCCACAAAGGGTGTATTCCTTTTTAGTACACACCTTCTCACTTCCTTCACACACTTAATTCATTTTGATTACACACATAAATGTGTGTTATACATTAGTGTGAGAGTCTTCCACTTCTTCTAAGTGTATACACTTCACTTAGTGCACACACTAGGTTCGGCCTTTTTATTCCTTTGCACACACACCACTTCTCAACTTCATTCACACACTTAATTCAATTTGTATACACACACTTGAATGTATGTTATACTTTGGTGTGGGGTGTCTCCTCTTCTTCTTAGTGTGTACACACTTTGCACACACTAATCACAACCCTCGGCCTCTTCAAACGCACACACTTAAAGTGTGTTCTTCTTTGTTAAAATTCACAACCAAGGCTATGGCTTATTCAATTCTTACACACACAAAAAGTGTGGTCTTCCACTTCACTTGGCACACACCACTTGGTGTTGTTCTTTGTGCACACACATGGCCTCGGGTCTTCCTCCTCTTGCTCACACCCGAATACCAACACCTCCACTTCCGCGTAGGGTCACAAGCAAGGATCTTCTCCACTGCCTCACCGCGCAAGGTGCCAAGCCGCAAGGGCCACGCAAGCCTCAACCAACCTTGAGCGCACAAAAAGATGCGGCTCGGGTTGTGCAAGCCTCAAGAGTGCAAGAGCACCTTGGGTGCGCAAGCTTCTCCTGCCGCGCAAGTATGCGGGCAGGGAGAGCTCTTCCTGTCGCGCAAGTGATGCGCGCAGGGGACCTTCCCTTCTTCTTTCGCACAAGGGGTGCGCGAAAGGAACCTCACGGAGCCAAGGGGTGGCTCCGGGCTTCTCTGCCGCGCAGGGGGCGCGCAGGCTGTTCTTCGCTAAGCACCGAGGCTTCGCGGGACTCCCGTCTCTCAAAGGATCAGCAAAAAACTTCAAGCGCCTCGGGTGCTCCTTTTATAGGAAGAGGAATTCCTCGGCCCATCCGCGTGATACAATCTTTGAATCTCCGAGAATTTCGGGCATTCAAGATTTTCCAAATCTTGATATCTTCCTCTGTTTCACACGTGGGTACTTTTCTTTTTCATTTTCCTCTCCTCTTCGTGCATGCGACTTAGAACGCATGCAAGCCTTCAGTTTAGGCGTTCGAGCAACGTGGAACGCCCTCGGAAACTTTGTTTGCCTCAGCCTCGACTGAATTCATCATCTCATTGCATGCATGCATATTTTATTGCATGGCTGTGTTCATACGGCTCAGACGAACTCCATGGGTGCTTCGGCTCGATTTATGGTGGCCGGGATCTCAAAATCTGTCGTTGGGAGGCGCCTGTATTGACGGAGGCATGTGGGGAGGCCTCGGCATGGATCGAGGTTGAAGACGATCCGCAGATGCATCGGACGGTTAAGATCTGGCGCGCGATTAGATGGGCGGCTCAGATTACATCGCGAGCGGCGCGATGCATCGGGCGGCCGAGATCTGCCGCGCGATCACTCGGACGGCCAGGATGCGCTCCCGGTGAATTTTGCGCGTCCCACATCGAATCGCCGAGCAGATTTTCCGCGGTTTATCAGACACCCTCTGCCATCCATCGCTCAGTTGAACTTCTCCCCTCCCGGTGCCGCCCCGCACCGGGTTCTCTCTGCGGGCGCGCTCTGCGCCCACCTATGCTCCCTACGGGCACTCCACTGGCGCCTACTATGCACCTTCGGGCGCGCACTCTGGCGCCCATGCTGCGCAGGACCTGATCCCCTACGTGGCCCCGGCTTACACACGGCCGCGGCCTCTCGGGCCTGGCCCCATGGGACCCCCCTTGGGCGTGGCGACCTCGAGTCCCACATGTGCCTTGGGGTTGAACCCTTAAGGCTGGCCCTTGGTGGCTAATTTTTTTCTTAAGTGTAGAACCTAGACTTTGTGTAAAAACAAAGTAACAAGGTTCAAATGCCAAATGCCACTTCAGCCATTCTTCTACTTTGTTTTCTCTTATTTATTTCTTCTTCTTCATTAGAATTCCTCCAATTCTCTTCAACATTTATTCATCACTTAGGAATGGAATTCACGAAGGGTCTTCATCAACCGAAGCTCCTGAATCAAACAAATCTTCAATGTTCTTCATTGATCCAATCAGAGATCAAGTTGGATCAACTTCTAATTCACATGCACTAAGTGATAGTGCATGGACTTCATTAAACCACTTCATCCACTTAGAACTTGTGGATGGATCCCTTTCATCTCCTCATTCATTGTCAATACAATACATGGTCTTCTATCATTGGTGTGACTTTGTATCCAGTTGATACAAGTTCTTAGAGCTTAAAGATCAGCTCATCAATCGTCAGATATAATGATGATGCTCCATCATCATCCATTCTTCAAGTGGTGTAACTTAGTATCATCTTGATACAAGTATTGAAACATTAAGATCAGTTCTACAATCATCTAATATACACATGGATGAATGTTTCAACCATAAACACTTATGCCACTTAGTGAATCTCCTAAGTGACATTCATCTTAACACAATGGCCATCCTCCATTTATCACCAACACCATCATAGCCTTTATCATTCACATATTGACTCTCCTTGACATCCATTCATTCTTTGACATCTTCTAATCAACAACATACCTTATTGACAAAAAATGCAACACAGTGCACTTCAGTTACTATAAAAATAGTTAAATGACCCTATTAACCTTTTAAAATATGCTTTTCATGAGAATTAATCTATTTTAAAAAAAGTACATGAAATTATTATGAAAATCCCCTTATGCGAAGCCTAGAATTTAAGAATGAAATTTATAATTTCACTAAATAACCCATAAATTACTATAATTCAATTGAAAATAAATTTATAAAGTATACACATTCCATGAATTATGAAATAAAATAAGATAAATGAAACACCTACTTTAAACCGAATGGTAACCAGTATAGATACATGTCACCTTCCATGGAAAACACTCAAAAAACCTAAATCCCTAAATCCTCATCAAAAATGAATTTTAATTTCTGGGAGAAGGAGAAACCATGGGAAATAGAGAAGATAATAGGGATGGGGGATATAAAGTAGAAAGAGTGGGAAGAATGCTTGAAATAGAAAAGTAATTTTTTTCTTAAATAATTCAAAAAAAATCGCATAACACGAACTTAAGAAATCATAGAATATTATAATTCTCATTTTCTAAAATAAATCATATCATAATAACATATAAATTATGACTAAAATATTACTACATGGAAAACAATCCTAAGATGTTAAATATAACTGAAAATACAAACCTTTTCACAACAATTTTTTAAATCATTGAAGTGAAAATTATATTTAATTTTTTTGAAGGGAAATATATTACTATTAAAAACAATATTATAAATAGTTCCTAATAAAAAGTTACTAAATAGACACAAAGGTATCAAAAATGATAAGTATAAATACTTTTAAAATGTTTACTTTTAATAGAATCCTTAATAATTCAAACTTGAAAAAGACATAATGTATTCATGGGGAAAGGCCTCTGTAATGTGGTAAATAAGAGACCCCTAAGTCAGGGTGTTTTAGGTGTGTGAAACAATCAGTTAATTTGGGGAATGATCTATGACCTATCAAGGGATTAGTAGTGTGGTGATAAAATCCATGTCTGGAAATTCGTTGTGGGTGTAAGCTCATCATGATATTTTGTAATTTGAGTAATGATTAGTTGTGGGTCATAAAAATCCTATAATTTCTTGGTCACTAAAAATTCCATGTGAGTATGTAAAGAGTCAAAATGTAAGAGTCATTCCTGGGTAAGTGGATGGGTCCTTGAGTTATTCCATTGGGTTCAGTGATGTGAGCATGTATGAGAGTTGTTGGCCATGATTGTGAGTGTCAATATTCATCTGAAAATGAGATATTTTCATGCTTATGTTTTGTTAGTGATGGAATTTCTTAGTGCACATTGGGATTGGTGTGTAGGTGAACCTAACCCACAGGTAGAGGTGGCCGGTTTTGTTTGTGGGCATAAGTGGCTAAGTTGCACTGGTAGATGATAGATACTCATGTAAGGGTATCGATTAGAGGAGATCAATAATGAATCAATGATGTCAACCTATAGAGTGGGGCTTGGGTTGTTAGGAGAAATTGGTGATGGGAGCTAGTATGGTTTCCCACTTAGTTCATGGGTTGAATCATGTGACAAATCATAATGAAGTTTTATTTAGACATCTACACTTGGGAAAGTAAGAAAACTTGGTATTATTTAAAAATAATTTGAGAAACATATACTATGAAAAATTTATTAGACTGAAAAGGTATTAAGATGAAATATTATTCCTAACATTTTAGTTTTTTGAATCATGGGAGTATTCAAGAAGAATATTGGAATTGAGATTCTGATGCATAGGCTTAGTGGCAAAAGATGGCCTGGCCATACCTCTAGAGACACTTCTCAGGGATGATAAGTACTTATAGGGGGATATTGTAATGGAATCATAATTTTTAAGTGTGTTATTCCTTATTTTCATCCTTTATTTTAAGTGATTTTAGTTATTATATTTTAGGGTGAAATCATTTCTATAGTTATGTATGTCGATACCCATTTGGTTATCGCCAAACCATGGTGATCTGGAATGGGATTTAGGCCTTGTATTGGGCCATCTTGGGTGACATGTCATGTCAACCCGTGCTAGGTTGTTACATATATTCACTTGAATACTTCTAGGAATAAACATTTTCATCACTATCTGAATCTAGTTTTCTTCTGAAACCTAAGGCTCAAGATTAATCTACTACATGGTGTGATACTCTTTATTATATATTGTAATTTTTAACCTAAAAATTTCATAGCTCACAAAAAAAATTGTTATGTAGAATATCTCATAATTATACTTTTACTAGAACATGAAAACACGGATTTCTCCATCATAGTGTGTTCACATTGACTCCAAGTATTCTTAATCATTCATACTGAGATGTCCTATATAGCATGGAAATCACAATGTAGGTAGAACCACCAAGGTCTTCCTAAGACACTTGACGAAATGTATAAACTCCCCATGACATGAATAACTCTTACACATTCCCCTCATAGTGTGGCCATTGTTACCATTACATGAAAAACTATTATATATTAATGGAATTATCAATATTCCCATTAAAAAGTTCACGAATATTGATATTCCATATCCCATAGTGTGATCAACTAGTCACCTTAAAAACATCTTGGATCTTAATTCTCATGGGTCGTTCTACATGGTGTGAATTATTCCCCAAGAAACCAACCATAAAATGATGTAGATTTATCAAAGTGAATTAGGGTGTTAGGATGTTACTTATATCCTATATATAGAATTTTTATAATTGCTTCCCAAAACCATCCAAAACTCCATCAGCCTTCTCTATGACATCACATTCTCTTTTGGAAGTACCTTACACATTGGTGCATGTGACCTTCATGTATCACTATAAGGTTCACCATAATTTTCCATTTCATTTAAAACGTGGCCTTTATAATTTTATATATACATGGATTATTATAAATTTTTCATTTTTCTAGGAACTCTACTCATGCTGTAACACTTATAATCATTCCATGGTATTTAATGAAAATTTTGAAATTTATCAAATGAACTCCATCCAACTCAACTGAATTATCAAAATTCTAGAATTATTCTTTTGAACATATCCATCCCCTCTTATATAATAACATCCAAAAAATATCAAATACTTCTTTTATAATAACTTTTAGAACAACCATATATCATTCTAGACATCTACTTTTAGAACAACATCTAATAAAAAATCATGTGTTGATAATAAATCCAACACCAATAATCAAAATATGTTGAAAACAAATTTATCACTATACATGATTATAAATCATAGTTTTATTACATTTTTTCAAATAAATACATCACCAAAATTTTACCAATAAATCCAATACTAAACTATATCCAATTAATCCAATATTAACACATTTCCAATAAATTAAATACCAACACCAATTCTCAATTAAATATTAAAAATATCCCCCTATTAATTATTTGGCACCACTATAATGAATCCAAAACTTTATCACATCATGCATCCTACTCCACATTTAAGGGAACAATAGATTCCTGGATTCATCATGATTCCTACAACCCATTTCACAGAAAATTCAAAGAAACCACTCATCATCAAGAAAAAATATAGTGTATTTGATAAATCCTTTACCTTATGAAATAAGGGTGTCACTTTCCAGTACATTATCACTCTCCCAAAATTGTATTTATGTAAAACAATATTAACTTCACTTCCTTCGATAACTTTATTTTTTATTTTTCTCTAAGGTAATCCCCAGGGGGCCTTTTAGAACCCTCCACACCTTAGAAACTCCCCTCCCCACGAAGAGGTCATCCAGAGAAGCCCCAAACAGGGTGGAGCCATTGCCAGCAGGGATGGCAGAGCATCCCCATGGGGAACAGTCTGATCAGTGATGGTTCGTCACAAAAATCCATCAGCTAGGTGGTCTGTGCCCATCTGGCCACCTGGTGAGACATAGGGTGACTCGGCAATGTGAGTAGAGCATGGGAGGCGAACATTCCCCCAAGGGCGGGCTCCCAAGAATTGAACCTCAGACCTCATCGAATGACTTTTATCTAACCCTCATCTTTACACCGTTGCACCACCGCTAAAGCAGCAAAACGTGTTGTTGGGTAACAAGGTATTGGGGTAGACTCCCCACCTATGTGCCACACGTCTCTAGCGAGGCCCAAGGTGGCCAACCCTTGGGCTTAGGCCAGTTCCCAATGGGATAGAGGGGCCAACGAGAGGTTTTTTAGCATATATTTTGTATTGCCTTGTGAGCACTCAAACCCAGAACCTTGGGGTTAAGATGCCACAGCCTTTAACTAACTTATCTGTGCCCTGTGAGAACACTTCCACAAAACAGGGCAAGGGAAGAACTAACCTTTATCAGTGCTAAACAGAAAGTGCTGATAAAGGGGTGTGCCTTTATCAGCGCTAGCTAAAAGCACTGATAAAGTTAACCTTTATTAGTGCTAAAGCAAGCACTAATAAATGAATACCCATTATGAGTGCTTTTTTTAGTGCTGATAAAGGGTACATTTATCAATGCTATTATTAGCACTAATAAAAGTTTTTATTATTAATTTATATAAAAAAATTATATTTATATTCAAAAATAATGTTTATTTGTATACATTAAATAAATAAAAAAATTTATATTTAATTTTTTTTAATAATTCAAAAATATATATATAATGTTTAAATTGAAAAAGTATTTCTAATATTATAATTAAATATAAATATATATATAATTAAATAATTATTAGAATATAATAAATTACATTAACTAATAAATATATTTATTATATTTATTAGAGATTTATTAGATTAATTCATTGTATTTATTATATTCGTTATATTTAATATATTTATTTTATTTTTAAATATATAATAATTTTAAATATATATATTTATAATTAAAATTATTGAATATATATGTGTTTTCCAATGAATTTGGTCAACAAATATATGCGTATATGTTATGTATGCATGAATGTTCATTTGTATATTACATGATGTGGTATATATTGATTAATTCATAATGATACCCATATGAACTATATATGTTCTAAAAAATGTACTTATAAAATTAAATTAAATATATTTAAAGAATAAATATATTTTATTATATTTTTAATGATATCTATAAATACTTTTCAAATACATTTGTAATTATAATTTTATTAATATATATTAACAATTATATACCAATATTTATAAATATATACTATTTATAGTTATAATTATTAATAAATTAATATATATTTATCCTATATATCATTTTAAATAAATATTTAAGAATATAAATAAATTATTAAAATTATAATTTTATAAAATAAGTATTTATCAGTGCTATAATTTTAGTGCTGATAAAGATAGACCTTTATCAGCACTAAAAAGTGCTGATAAAACACCTATTTATCATCACTATAATTTTAGCGCTGATAAATAGGTACTTTATCAGCGCTTTTTTAGCACTTATAAATGTCTATATTTATCAGCGCTAAAAAAGTGCTGATAAAGGTATGTTTTATCAACACTTTTATTTTAGAACTGATAAAACATACCTTTCTTAGCGCTTTTAAGTAGTGCTGATAATGGTTATAGTGGTTTTTTTAAAAGAACCCTAACAGGACCCTCCTATCACACTCATTCAAGCCTTCACGGAAGTTGAACCCAACCCCTACTCCTCCTCCTCCTCCGCCACTACTGCCTTTTCCTCCTCCTCCACTGCGACTGTCCTCCTCCTCATATACTGTCGCTACCTCCACCACCGCTGCCTCCGCCACGATCCCTCATCCACCGTAATCCCTTCTGTGAAATGATCCCTCCTACTTGGTAACCCTTAATGGTTTAAAGGACATATTGGGGCTTGGTTTACAAGTTTTCATTGAAGGAAGAATCATCTATCTTGTTTATATGTATGTGCCATATGATAGAATAATGTTTATTTCTAGGAGGTTTTTAAGCCTTATTATGGAATAGGTTAAGTACCAATTGTATAGAAAAATTCCCAAGTGGCCTTAAAAGCATGAAAATATATTAAAAATTCAAATTTAGTACTATATAAAGGTTTTTAAATTGGATTTTTACACCTATTGATTTCTAAATAATGTGTTTGGGGTGTATAATGTTCTTGAAGTTTCCTAAAGGGGTTGTTATATTTTACAAGGTTGTGTTAACCCATATGAGTTATATTGTAAACATTGTGATAGACTTTCACTACTAAAAATGTTATTATTTTGGATTTTTGGATCCCATGTGGTTTTATAAAATTATATTCCTAATTTTGGTCTTAAGAGTTGATTTATAAGATATTTTAAATAATTTTACTTCTATTAGCACCCTTAAAATGGTTTTTTGTTCATTTGGGACATTATGAGAAATGGTTTTTTATAAAATACTTATGATCAAATTATTCCCATTTTTGTTTTGTTCTAACTAATGGGTGGTTCTCTATACAGGCGGTGTTCTTGTGATAGAGAAAGGTGATTTTTATTTATAGGGAATTTGAGATCAGGTGATCTTTTATTTATAAATGTATTCAATTTGGATGTTTCTTGATGAATTGAATTTATTTATTTCTAACCACCTTGTTTGATGTATTAGGACTCTTAGGAGACTAGGTATTTATTTGAATATGTTTAAACCATTGTATATGATGTCTATAATATTTAGAGGGTGGCCCACTGGACTTAGTGAGATAATAGATTAGAGGGTGATCATTATATCATGGAAGGTAAGGAGATATAATCTTATGTACCATGGTATTTGTGTTCTCCTAAGATATTTATCCCTCAACCATTCGATTGGGGGGATGCCTTTGTGGGTACTAGTGATGGAATACATGGTTTTTATTGATTATCCCACAGAAAATATTTATCATGGCTATATGAAATTGTGAAATCTCCCTTAGAACCCTTATAGGTACAGTACATGGAGTGGGGTTGATTATGATGTTAGTGTAAATGATAATGTTGATTCCTTATGTCCTTAAGGGTAGGGAAATCCACACATGGGATTGTGTAGGTTGGTAACTAAATATGAATAAAGAGATTTCTTGTTGATATATTGTTACCTATAGGTCTTGGTATTGTCATGATATATTTTTTAACTATAGGATATGATAATGATGGATAAGTTTAGTGAGGCTGCTTAAGATGTGTCATGTATGAGCTTCTTATTTAATAGCCTCTTGCTCGATGCTAGGTATCAATCATTGGATAGATAAGATCTAGGATGAGGCTTATCTTCCATGATTTTTCATTCTATGTTAATCTTTATTATATATCTATGATGAGGATGATTCCTAAAGACCTTGGGATTTCAATGTAGAGATACTACACCAAGGTGAAAATTCTTTCAATTTTTTTAAAGTTTATGTTTGTCTATACATCATGGGGTATATGCAGTTTTCCACAAGACATAAATTTTTTTAGTGATTCGTATTGTGTTGAAGGTTATATTTGGTTATTCCTATTTAGGTCCTCCTTTGTGTATTTGAGTTTATCCATGGGACCCGCCTTATGTTAATGGTTTGGATCATGTGGGAGGTTGGCTGTGTTATGCCCTCCATTCTATTTTTTAGGGGGTGGATGTTATTCCATGAGGCATATAGTCACATCCCAATTCATGATCAATATTTAATGGTTCTTCATAGGGTATGAGTGTTACAGTGTATACCTTGTGGTAATTCAACAATGTGACATCATAGGGTGAACTTTGCAATAGACCCTTAGGCTACACCATAATGTACCCTATTCTTGAAATGAAAAGAGATTTTTTTAGCCCTTTTAATGATGTTCCCCTATTCCATATTTTCCACTAGTTCCCATCACCCAAACCCCTCTTCCCTATAATTTTCTCCTCTCATAATTCACTATTTAGGATCCCTAATGGTCATTTCATAGTGGACAATCCACCCCTCTAGACAGTCCCCACCCCCTCCCCTACACCCCTATATCCCCCCCACCCACCCCACCTGGGAACCCCCCCCTCCCTAGACAACCCACACCCCCTCCCCCACACCCCTGCAACCCCCTACCCCCCGGATAGGCCACACCCTTCCCCTTTAGCCCTTTTATGTTTTACTGTATTTTCCCCTTTTCTCATCAAGAACCCCTCTGCGCTACGCCACCCTCCCCTTCCTCTCCTCTTGGGTGGTTCTCCCTCACCCAATGTATGTTTCATCTTTCATCACATGTATTGGAGATACTAGGATAATTTTTACCTCTCTTAATCCTTCTATATATTAGTGTCTCCCCCCTAATTCTATATTTAAATAGACAAGGGTCAATTACAATTGGAAATGTAATGATAGGACCCATGCTGGTATCATAACCAAAAACTGACCTGACTTTCCACTAACCTAAGAGGCATTCATTATCCCTACGAGATAACAACGATCCACTAGGAAAAGATACAATTAATGTAGAATATTTTACCACTAAATTAGAGTAAATTTAAAATGATATTTCTCCTAAAAAGTAGACATGTCCCATTTATAAGTTGAACATCTAGGAAAATAGTAGATACACAAAAAACTAAATAATCAGGAAGCATATATAATAGATGAAAAATAAAATCCCGCTATTGACCAATAAAATTGTTTAACCAGACATGTCCCATTCCTAAATCTAATTGGAACTATTTTGGATAGGTATAACATATGAGTAATCATTTTATGTTTTCCTTTCAGTTGGAAATAGCCTTTGCCGCGCGCCTCTCCTCTACCACGAATGCACCTCTACCGCGCGATGAACGACACCTTCACAGTGAGTTTTCTCATTTTACTCATTGGTTTCCTCTTTTTCTCATGTTATTACTATTTTATATTCATGGTTATAATGTGACATGTATGGAATAAATGCCCCATTAAAAATTGTGGACATTGGTGGTCCTTGTTTTCGCACTAAATGAATTTCATGTCAGTTGGTTTCTAATGAACATTTGAATATAAAAATTATTAATTTATGTATACTTGACTAATGAATGAACACCCCAGTATGATAAAACTTATGTGATAACCCCTGAATTAACAAACAGAATTGAATAGGGGTTGCTTTGTAAAATCTTAAATTGTGATTGTTTGGTTTGTATGGTGTTGTGATAAAGAACATGATTGTGTGTTTGTATGGTGTTGTGGTTGTTGGAATGATTGGTATGCCATTTGTTTTCCATTTTTTAGTTTTTCCACTATTGAATATCAATCCAAACTTTACCCATTTCAATGCACCACCACTTTGTTACTAGTGCAATTCCACTGAATCCTAGAAAACCACTTCACTAGAGGACTCTATCAGACACTTCATAGACACCCTAGTCAAATAACCATAACAAAACATGTAATGAATCCTTCCACCCACAAGAAATCTATTGAAAATAATACCATCTATTAATTTTGTATCGTAGTTCTTGACTAGAGACATTATGTTTCTAGAGAAACACTAAAAGATCAGTTTGCAACAATTCATATAGATCACATGTGGGATACTAAAACATTCTAGTGCAAGGGATTATCGTAAATTTCTAAACATATTTTATGCAATTATTTTGTTAAATATTAATATTATTGTATCAAATAGGATGAATATGAATAAATAATGGTTGAATTCCAATCGGTTGACAAAAGAGTATGAAGATGGCGTGAACGAGTATCAAGTTTGCAAAAGATCATGCATGCGACCCTTCTCAAAAACTTTTTTCGTGTTTATGTTGTTGTTATTCAAGACAAATTAGTCCAGAGGAGTTGGAAGAACACCTGATCTGTCATAGAATAGATCAAAGTTATACATGTTGGAATAAACATGGGGAAAAAATGAATGTAGATAGCAGATTGGATAAAACGAAGTTTTATAGATCATCAGATATGATTACAAGCATGAACAATGAAGACGATTATATGGAAGATGTGATTATAGATGTGAATGATGACGAAGATTATATTGAGGAAATGACAAGGATAGTTGAAGATGATCTTGTGATTTCCCAAAATATTTTGGAAAATTAAAGAGTTGTGAAAAAATGCCATTGTATGCTGGTTTCACTAAATATACAGCATTGTCAGCCATACTGGAGCAGTATAATTTGAAAGAAGAAAACAGGTGGAGTGACAATAGTTTTATGGAACAACTTGCTATCATGAATGACTTGATCCTAGAAGATAATGAGCTCCTGAGCTAAACATACGATGTCAAACGAATGCTACGCTCGATGGGTATGATCTTTGAAAGAATACAAGTTTACCTAAATGACTGTATATTGTTTCTAAATGACCAAACATCACTTAAATAATTCCCAAAGTGTGGTTCTTATCAATACAAGAAAGATGATTCCAGTCCTACAAAATTTGTATGGTACTTTCCAATCATTCCAAGGTTTAGGTGCCTATATGGAAGTGATAAGACTATAGGACAATTGACATGGCATGCAGATACAATAATTAAAGATGGAAAACTACGTCACCTGATAGACTTTACTTAGTGGAAGAGAATTGATCATGAGTATCCTGAATTTGGAAATGAGATGAGAAACCTTCATCTTGCGTTATCTATAGATGGGGTGAATCCTTTTGGTTTTCAAAGAAACAGTCACAGTACATGGCTGGTTATGGTGGTAAATTATAACTTACCACATTATTTATGCATGAAATGAAAATAAATCTTTTTATATATACTTATATTAGGACAAAACAACTGGGTAATGATATTGATGTTTATTTAGCTCCATTGATCGAGGATTTGAAATTATTGTGGGATTCAGGTGTTACGTTGTATGACGCTTACAAAAATGAAGATTTCAATCTGAAAACCATGTTATATGGTATGATAAATGAATTTCTTGCTTATAGAAATTTTTCAGGATATAACATTAAAGGAAATCAAGGGTGTCCCATTTGCGAACAAGGTACACAATCAATTAGGTTGAAACATTCATCGAAAACCATGTTTCTAGGACATCGCAGATTTCTACCCCGACGGTATAAGTACTGATCTTGGACGACATCATTTGATGGAAGTTTAGAAGAACATACAACACCATCTCCACTAATAGGTGATCAATTGTTTGAGAAATTAATAGATGTGGACACTACTTTTTGTAAACTGTTTTCGAAAAACCTTATGGAAACCAATTGAAAAAATAGATTGTTTTTTTGAATTACCATACTTGAAATGTCTGCATGTCAGACATTTTCTTGATGTTATGCATGTTGAAAAAAATGTGTGTGATAGTGTCATCGAAACTATGTTAAATGCACCCAGAAAAACAAAGGATGGAATTAAGGCTATATTAGACATGGTTGAGATGGGAATATTAGAAAAGTTGGCACCAATGAAGGGTGAAAAATGAACATTTCTTCCTCCTACTACTTACACTCTTTCTAGGAAGGAGAGATATCAGTTTTGCAACTTCTTGAATGACATAAAGTTTCTAGAGGGGTATTCATCAAATATCAAGAACATCGTGTCAATGAGAGATTTAAAATTAAAGGGTCTGAAATCACATGACTTCCACGTTTTGATGCAAGATCTAATTCCTATAGCTTTACATTGAATTTTTCATTAGATTGTCTGCCATACATTAACGAAGCTATGTTTCTTCTTCAATGCTATATGCAGAAAAGTTATAGACCTGGTGAAATTTCCAACTATGGAAAGTGAAATTTCCGTCATATTACGTGAATTGGAAATGTGATTCCTGTCGACATTCTTCGATATGATGGTTCATTTGGTGAGAGAGACTGGACTATGTGGTCCTGTAGATTATAGATGGATGTACCCCATTTAATGGTATATGAAGATTTTGAAAGGGTATGTTAAAAATTGAATTCGGCTAGAAGATTGTATTATGGAGAAATATATTATTGAGGAAGCCGTTGAATTTAGTACCGAATACCTATTTGATGTGGAAAATTTTAGCCTACTAAAATCTCATCACACTAGGTGGATTGAGGGTGAAGGAATTTCTGGAAGATAGGTTGTCATAATCAATATTACAGATTGGGAGTAGGCCCACCTTTACATTTTGCATAACAGTTTCAACGTTGACTCATATGTTCAAACCCACAAAGAAATTCTTATGCATTTGAATCCATCTAGGGATGAAAAATGGATATTAGATACACATAATTGATAGTTTATAAGATGGTTTCAGGACCATATTTTTAAGAAGTTAGATAAAAATACAGACTCAATTTCAGAATGACTTCGATGGCTAGCCAAAGGCAAAAGTGTGTACATATTATCTTACAATGATTATGCAGTTAATAGTAATACATTCTATACTAATGAACATGAAGAAGATAATACCATAAAGAATAATGGGGTTACACTTGTGGATGAAGCGATGCTTGTTTTCGGTGCTAAGGATAGAAATCCAATTTATGTGAATATGTCATAATTTGGCATCATCAAACAAATATGGGAGTTGGATTATACAGAATTCCAAGTGCCAATTTTTAAATGAAAGTGGGTTTATAATAGGAGTTTTGTTAAAATAGATGAATTGGGATTCATGAAAGTTGATTTTAGTAAGGAAGGGGAGAAATACGAACCATTTATAATGGTATCACAAGCTGTACAAGTATTTTATGTTCTAGACCCCGCAAACCGAAACTAGTCAATTGTTCTGTTATTTTCCAAAACAACTGAAGGGTCAAATTAAAGTTCAACAGAGGATGACCCTTTTATTGGGACTTTGAAATAATTTATTAGTGGTCCCAATATAGACAGAGTTTTTTATGTTAGAGGAGACCACAATGAAGGGATTTACATAGTCGATAGAGGGGTCAAATATCTTTATCCTTTAAAAAAAGAGTTCTATAATCAGGTTATTTGTTTATTGTATTATACATTGTGTTACATTATATTATTATCTCTTCGATTTTGATTTTATGTAATATAAATTAAATAATAAATCAATTTAGAAAATAATTACTTCTGTACCTGCTGATGCACCCCATCCCGATGCACAACAGGTCTCTCAACCTGCTACTGCTGGTCCTAGTGCAGAGCAACAACAGGTTTCTCAACCTCTTGCTGCTGGTCCCAGTGCTGAGATACAACATGTTTCTCAACCTATTGTTGTTGGTCCCAGTTCTGA
The DNA here is from genome assembly GCA_963277665.1 of Viscum album. Classification (NCBI taxonomy): domain Eukaryota; kingdom Viridiplantae; phylum Streptophyta; class Magnoliopsida; order Santalales; family Viscaceae; genus Viscum; species Viscum album. The sequence goes on along the minus strand of OY728121.1, from coordinate 845,647,461 downwards.
TGATAGCACTCTGGAGGAACATAATGATGATTCTTCTAAGGAAATGGTAGGAAATGAAACCCTAATGGCACAAAAAAACAAGAGTGTCATAGTTTTAAAGTGTTAGCCAAAATATTTAAGGAAAAAGAAAAAGGCATCAGATTTGAGGTGGGATGGAATAAGTGAGGCCAACATGTTAACCCCAAAAAATCCATCTTTAGTAGCTACATTGGAATCTTCACTTGGAAATGTGTTCCGATTGATGTACAGTCATGGCACCATGTTTTCATTGGGCTTAAGACACTAATGTGGGAAGAGATTATGGTAACATTATGATATCATTTTTTTAATTTATTAAAATAAAATAAAACACTAAAACATTGACTTACTCTTCATCATCCATTGTAGAGTGCATTTATAGTATATGCCTCGCACAAGGAATATGTATTAAGAGTTCCAGGAAGGATTCATAGAGGTTTCCACATAATTTTAATGAAATGTCATCTTAAAGATGTTAAAGAGAAAATAAATCATCACCCACCTCCTCTTTATGCACACTTGATATCCCAAGGAGTGTGGGATGAATTTAGAAATCGTCGTGCGGAGCAGACTTTTCATGTACACTGTGTGTGGTAATATTTTGTTTGACATTTCTTGTTTTTATCACTTTGATTGAAATTTTTTTATTTATGAGACAACAAATGAGTGATGAAAATAAAGAACATGAAAAAAAACCACTGTACCCCTACCATAAAGTAAGGATGGGGTATTCTTCACTTGAGAAAAAATTGGTACATCTTTTAAATATGTTGTAATACTTTTATGTGACATAAAACAACACCATAACCATGTTTCTCTGTTTATATGCAGATTGATGAATCGAATTGAAATCCATATCCATCCCATGCCATGTACTATGGAAAAAGGATTGTGTAAATAAAGAGGGGATACTGATAGATGAAAATATACAAAAAGTGTGGGAAACATGTGTAAGTATGACATAATATAAATTTTATTTTTTTTAAATCTATATTACATAACAATGAATACTTATTTTCCTATATTTTCTATCTGACATGGTCATAGGAATCAAAAAAACCCACACTAGATACATACATACGTTTAGCAGGATTGAAGCAGCCATAACAGTATAGCTGCGTCAGAGGTTCAGGTTTTGGGGTGACACCCCGAACAAATTTTCAGAAACAGAAACAAATGGAGGATCAAACTGAGGAAATGAAAAAGTTGAAAGAAACATTATATATTTTTCAATATTAATTACAATACCAAAGATATATGATAGTAAGTGTGATGGAGGAGAGGCAAAGGGAAGAAACAACTCAACAAAAACCCATGCGTGAAGATCCCGTCCCACCCCCACCAGCTTTGAGGCGAGCCATTCCCCAAAAAAACCCAACTTAGGTGAGGTAATCAATGTTCTAATAATCGTTTCTGTGAAATTTGAATCACATAGACACTGATAAATTTCCTGTACTAATATTCTACAGGGTGAAAATAATTATGATGTATATCTATCAACTCCCACCTATCACCTTGTAGCGAGGGATACGATGTTCAATATGCAGAACGACATGATACACAATAAACAACTTCCAACAGATCATTTAAGAGTGTCAATTAACATAGTTAATGATACAAGTGCTGAGATACCTATTCCAAATGAAGATGAGGACATTCATACAGTTGAACAACCTGTTGGAACATTCATCGCATGGCTGTCAATTCTTGTAAAAAAACATGTTGAAAAGGAGGTATCCATTTCCAATTTAGTTTTCAAGCTGGAACTTTAACATTTAATGATAAAAGGTATGAACTGATGAATGTTATTACATAATAAAAAAGATAAGGTTTGAAATGAAAAATCAGCTCAAAACTATCTCAAGGATCAACCAACCGATTGAAATAGTCTACTAAGAACACCTTCACCCCGCTCGTTCTATATCCATAGTTAATATCATTACAGGCTCATGTGGATACAAAGTTAATAGACGACAATACTCACATATTTGATTTTGAAAAAAATGTTTACATAGAGGAAAAATTGGATTTCATTGGTGCTAAATATGTAAATTAAATCCTCAAGTATGAATGGTTAGGCACCTCAATTGTAAATTTATACACGAGGTATGTTTTCATGATTTGATTTTAAAAAAGCTGATATACAATGATAATTATGAATAAATACATTTCATATTTTTCACAGGCGTATATATATGAAAAACAATTGAAGGGATATCCCCATGAATAAAAATTTGGAATCATTAGTCCTCACGTCACCTCTTTAAAAGAGGTAATAGATTCTTATAAAAAGGATGCAATAATGTCATAACTTCTAAAATCATTTGAAAACAAAATTACAGATGACAGACTCTTTTTAATACCAATAATTTAGGGGTAAAACTCTACAATTTAAACATATCAACTATATTTTCATTTCATTCATTAGTTATTCCATTTTGTGTTTTTAGGTAATATTGGATGCTGATTGTAGTCAATTTGGATACTCCAAAGATTTGTTTTCAGGATTCAATGCATGGATATGCAACAAAACGTCCATGCATGATGAAATTTGTTAATTTGTAATAAACTAGATCCAACATTTTATAATGAAACATCTAGTTATATAATTTATATTATCTTTTAATGAGGATTGTGTTATGATAGAGCGGTGTATCAATATCATCTACTTCATGGAATGAATCCCGGGCCTAAGGACAAGAAAACCTACAAGATCTAAAAATTGAAAAGTTTCCTGGTATATATAATAACATAGAACTATCCAAACACATATAAAAAAATTACTTATTTTTCTTGATGTTTCTGTAGTTTTCAAAACAAAAAAATAGGAAAGACTGTGATTATTATGTTTGTAAATTTATGAAAGAGTTCATATTTCATCAAAAAAATAGCATCCCTAAAAATGAATTTTCAAAAATAATTACAAGTTCATTTAAAATATTTATTAATCCTTTGTGTATTTATATTTTTTGAGTACTACCATGACTGTTGCAAAAAACTCATATTCACAAGATGATATAGATGTGTTTAGAAATGAATGGGAGGCATACCCGATGAAAGATTGTACACAAATAGAATGAAGTTGAATTCATAATACTTATGTTATCCTTATATAATCATTGATATATCCCTTGTTTACACTTATTGATCATATATGATCACCCTTTATTATGTTTTATATCCTTAGGTTATGAAGAATGGTTTTAGAAATTATTTGTCTATCTAGTAAAGCATTACTTAATGAGAGACTCTTATGAACTAGTTCTTTATGTTTCAATGTTTCCAAAATCACTAGACCTAAAATATTTTGGAATGGATCATTTATAATCTGAATTTTAGTCATTTATGCAGCTATTTCTACTGATGTAGTGTGTTGGAAGAATATTGGTTGTGCTACACTCACAAATTTAATAACAAAAATAAGGATTCTTCACTACTGTTGGTTAACTACCATTTAGCATAACACCTGATCTGAACTTCCAATCTGGTGTCCCTTTGATGCTATCATCTGACACCATCTCTATGATATCATCATTCAGTATTCACTCTTTATTCTCTTCCTTCTCTTCTGATCCGACATCCCCTTTATTATTTATTTTTTGAATAAAAACACTTTATCTGGTTCAGTGGTCGCCATTAAAAGCTATCCAATGACAAAGACACCACTAACCAAATCAGCCAAACACCACATTATAAATTCCACTAAATAAAAATCTGAAAGTGGAAATTACTAGAAACATAAAACCTGAAAAAAACACTGTAAACCAGAACGACTCTCCAGACAACATGGGATTCTAATAGTACAGTAACATACCATTCCAAAAACTTCATAGCAGGACCCCTAACACCTGTAAGTCATATCTAGTTACTTCTAACCCATAAAAATACAAATATATCCAATTAATCCACAAATATCTTGTTGATATGTTTGTTGGAAAGAAAAACCTAAAAAATCCATCAACTGAGCTCTATTTCAAGAAATAATGAAGAAGTGGTCAAACCTTTTCTCTATACCCAATCACAACTTGAGATTCAGACTTTAGAAAAAAACTAAATTATTTAACCCGTCTGGGATAACTTGTACCATCTTCTTATCCCTTCTCCTTGAAAAAAGGGGGATTGGAATTATCTAAGTTAAAGTCACTTAACTTCATTATTCCATAAACAATATTTCTTGGAAGAAGATCCTCCACCCAAATCACATTGATTGCTATAAAGTTCCATGATAGATTTCATCATAGGTTGGTTGTTCTGAGATCTCATATCTCATTTACTCTACAACTAATAAGAGAAAAAACAAGAAATAGGTACTATCCCTACTTTAGATAGGACCACTTTATCATGACCATCTTTGGGAAGGGAAAATTCTAATTCTTGACTTCCTTCCCCAATAGAGGGAAAAAAATCTTCATCAACTAACACTTGTGTGTACTTAATCACTAGTGAGTGTGGGGGAGCCTTTATTTTTGGATAAACCACTAGAAGAACCCGCAAGGGGAAAATAAGACTAGACCCCCTACTTAAAAAATGAGCATAAGGTGCCTTAGGAAGGTGAAGACCATACTACTTTTTCTGGGAGGAACCACTAGACTCCTCCATAAATCCCCCTCTATACACTGTACCATGAGACCAGGGAGAGCTTATTTTCTTTATTGGTGAGTTTGAAGTAGAATCAACCTTTATAATTTTAGAATGAGGTAACCTTACATAGGAATCCCAATCATTCTTCAACTCCTGGGAAGCTAGGTTATCTGTGAAGACCTTGTGCATGCTCAAGGCCTACTTTTCATCTTCCGCCAGTACTATGAGGTCTGGATTCACCTCTGAGATCAAACCAGAAGGCTACTTTTTCCTTGATCCAAGAAAAAGAACCTGAGATCCATCCTCAAACTGAACTTCCTCAAGGAAAACCACTGATGCATGGAAAGGAGATGAGGGCCCCACATGTATAAAATCCTGAGAACCTAATGCCTTTTGCTTTCCCTTTTATAGAGTCCATATATCATGAATGGTCTAGATGAGGGCAGCTATTGGAAGATCTTTACAAAGTACATACCTATCCTCATGATGATGCTAGTGATGATCTAGATTCCTTAGGATAGACCAAGCTATTAAAGAGTCCATAAATGAGGATGAGTAGAAATAGGAGGAATAACATATGAACAGTTGCGGGCGTGCATCTTGGACTTTGGAAGATCATGGTCATGAAACCTTCCCATGGTTGAGTTTTCTTATAATAATAAATATCACTCATCCATTGGTATGTCCCCATTTGAGGTTTTGTATGGGTGGCCATATCATTATCCTTTATGTTGGGAAGAGGTTGGGGATTCAATAGTTATTGGACCTGATGTGGTGAAAAGCACGACAGAGAAGGTTTCTTGGATTCAAGATAGGACGAAAGAAACACAAGATTGAAAAAAGTTTTATTCCAATCATATGAAGATGTACTTGGATTTTGATCTTGGGGACTACATGATCTTGAAGGTTTACCATTTATGTGGGAAGCAGAGGTTCAATAATGGGAGTAAGCTCTTGCCACAATTTTTTGGGCTCTTTGAGGTGTTGGAAATATTGGAATGGTGGATTACCGGTTGGAACTTCCTCCTCAACTGTACTGGATCCATGATGTCTTCCACATATCTTGGCTCCATCAATATCTTTGTTATGACACTCATTTCATTAACTGGGGAGAGTTGGATATCGAGGATGATGCAACATTCATGGAGCAGCTAGTTAAGATCCAAGACCATCGAGAGAAGGTGCTTCAAGGATGAACCATTCCACTGATTCATGTATTATAGAGGCATGGTGGCCTAGAGGAGAGTACTTGGGAGAATGAGATGTAGATTCATGCCCAGTACCTGAAGTTGTTTTGAGTTTTTCTTTGCTTTATTTTTCTTTGTGATGTGCTATTTGGACCTTGGTGTTTTATAAGATATTTCATTTTCGCCTTGATGTGATGTGTGATGTGTGATGTGTGATGTGTGATGTGTGATGTGTGATAGAGTTATGACATGTGAAAAGGGAAGACCTGACTCTAAATCGAGATGCATTATACTATGATGTGATTAAACCCATGCATGTTATTCAGTGCCTCCCAGAGCGGATAATATAATGATATCCTTAAGAGGTATCTTGAGGGATGGTTTTTTAGACCCTTTCTCTCCTTCCTTCCGGGTTGGTTTTGAATTATCGATGGTGAGAATAGTATGATAGGTATATGATGTAATGGCCTGGTCCTTCCAGCTTGTTACTTTGTAAGAAATATGGTGGTTGAGATGTCTAAGGAAAGTCCAAAGGTGTTAATAGAAGGTATGAGTTTTCAGGTGTTCTAGAGGAAAAATGGGAGTTTTTGGGGATGATGGAAAATTATTATGGTAATTCATTCAGGCGGTAGGTCATTTTTGGTGAAGGTCTTTTCTGGAAGGAGGTCATTCTGGTGGTAGATCATTTTTGGTGGTGTGTCATTCTTACAATGGGTCATTCTGGTAGTTGGTCATTTCAGGAAATATGTCATTTTTGGGTGATAGGTCACCCTAATAGTGGCATTGAATAGAGTTTCCAGTTTTTTCAAAATTTACATATTTTTTATTTTTACGGATTTTATGAAGAAAATTGGTTTAAAGACTTAATTAATGGGTTTTAAATTCATTTCAAAGGTGATTAATCATATCTTCAATTTCTAAAAAATCTAGATACCTTTTAAATGTTTAAAACATGTGGTATTGATGAGATTCTCCTTTAATGGTCAATCTAAACCGTATCTAATTCCAAGGGTCTCAGATCTAATCTTTCAAAAACAGAGAACTGTCATTCGTTCTTTCAGTCTTGCTTTCTCTTGAGATAGGTGGTTCCACATACTTCTTCCCTCAAAGTCGTGGAGCCTTATTGCTGCAGTTGGATTGAGCTTCCCCGAAGAGGTTTCCTCCTGTACGTGCACCCCATGTTTTGGTGCAATAAGTTTGGGAAAATCTTGTTCTTCAAGATAGAAATTCATTCATTTCTATTTATGTGTATCATGAAGGATGGGTTATTATTGTTATCACTTGTGAAGATAGTTTCATCTAAATTAAGAAAGATAAATTAACTGGTTTCAATTAAATAAAAATGGGTAGGGGAATATGAAGTATGATCTTACAACTTTTTTGTTGTTTTGATATTGTGAATTGTATGGGATTAATGCTGACTGAAAATCATGATCATTAAGAGGTATCTCGAGGGATGGTTTTTTAGACCCTTTCTCTCATTCCTTTCGGGTTGGTTTTGAATTATCGAGGGTGAGAATAGTTTGATAGGTATATTATGTAACAGCTTGGACCTTCCAGCTTGTTACTTTGTAAGAAATCTGGTGGTTGAGATGTCTAAGGAAAGTCCAAAGGTGTTAATATAAGGTTTGAGTTTTCAAGCGTTCTAGAGGAAAAAAGGGAGTTTTAGGGGATTATGGAAAATTATGATCGTAAGTCATTCAGGCGGTAGGTCATTTTTGGTGGTAGGTCATTTCTGGAAGGAGGTTATTCTGGCGGTAGATCATTTTTTGTGGTGTGTCATTATTGCATTGGGTCATTCTGGTAGTTGGTCATTTTGGGTAATATGTCATTTCTGGGTGATAGGTCACCCTAATAGTGGCATTGAACAGAGTTTCCAGTTTTTTCAAAATTTACAGATTTTTCATTTTTACGAATTTTATGAAGAAAAATTGGTTTAAAGACTTAATTAATGGGTTTTAAATTCATTTAAAAGGGGATTAATCATATCTTCAATTTCTAAAAAATATATAGACCTTTTAAATTATTATAACATGTGGCTTTGATGAGATTCTCCTTTAATGGTTAATCTAAACCATATCTAATTCCATGGGTCTCAGATCTAATCTTTCAAAAATAGAGAACTTTCATTCGTTCTTTCAGTCTTGGTTTCTCTTGACATAGGTGGTTCCACATACTTCTTCCCTCAAAGTCATGGAGCCTTATTGCTATAGTTGGATCGAGCATCCCCGAAGAGGTTTCCTCCTATACGTGCACCCCATGTTTTGGTGCAAAAAATTTGGGAAAATCTTGTTCTTCTAGATAGAAATTCATTCATTTCTCTCTATGTGTATCATGTAGGATGGGTTATTATTGTTACCTCTTGTGAAGATAGTTTCATCTAAATTAAGAAAGATAAATTAACTGGTTTAAATTAAATAAAAAGGGGTAGGGGAATATGAAGTATGATCTTACATCTTTTTTGTTGTTTTGATATTGTGAATTGTATGGGATTAATGCCGACTGAAAATCGTGATCCTTGGGGGTCCTTTTTGGCACCGTTATGATGTGAATTTTGGGATGCATGTTGTGTGATTTTTGACAAAACTTAAACCATAATTAGCTAATCATATACATTTTGGTAATGAATTGGATGCCCTGAGATCTTATGGCCTATGTGATAATTCTCATAAATAAATAAGTTTAATTGAATCAAAGCCCTTATCCCAATCAAGAAAACGTTATGTGTGTGATGTAATATGTTTGTGGATGGTGTTGTTTTGTGGTTTGGCTATAATGATGTGGTGCATGGGTGGTGGATATATTGTGATGGGTGTAGGGGAAGTGGATGTGATATGAAGAGGTGATGTGATGGTGATTTGGTTGTGTAATAAGGTTGTGATTGTAGTGGTGGTGCGTTTGTGCAGCGGAGATGCCATGATGGTTGGTTACACTAGTTTCTCAGGTAGTGATGGAATTAAATGCACGATGATGATATAAGATGGGATTCTAATGAATTTTCAATACATAAATTAAAGGTAATTGTATCAATGAAATGGGTTGGTAATGGAAAATCTAGAAAATGACTTAATGAGAATTAAAAATTGAAATACGAATTGGGGATTTTGTTTTTCTTATGGGGGTTGTGCTTTTAGTTTCAAAAGTGGAAATGGAGGTTCCTTTGATATGTTTTGTGCCTTTTAACCCTTAGTATGGGGATTGTGTATTGTAACTCTATATTTATATACCATGTATATTCTTGTGATTTCTATACATACCTCACCCTCATCAAGTATTATGTGTCGACAGCAGCATAGTCATGCAGGGGGTGTTTTTTCCAACATCCCAGTTGGTGGATGGATGGCTGACTACCCGCACTTCCTCGTATGTGGTGAGATTGCTAATGGTGGGGGTCATACATGGTAGGAGAGTACAAGGTTGATGTCATTCACATTCACAATAACTTACTACCCTGGTTATGAAATTTTATGTGATGTGATGACCCAGGTGTCTATGTACAGGATGTGATGTGATGTCCTATGATGTTATTCGGAAGATGTGGGAGTTTCGGAACATGCGAAGTTGGGGTGTGAGAGCGGAAAATCAGTGGGGAAGCAGTGCATCGTACCCTTCATCGATATGATTCATATTATATTATTATTATTGGATGCTTTATTTGGTGATAAAGCCTTGGTGAGGTTGGGGTTTTGGTTAGTATACTTGTATATGTGTTGTTTGGTTGTGTTGTTTTTCTCACGAGTGAATTAGTATGCTCTTTTCACATGTGCATGAGATACTTTAGTTTTCCTAATTATTATACCTATATGGTCACACTATGTATATAAAATTGTTTTCAGGTTTCTAGGAGGACTTCATGAATCATGTTGGACATTACAAACTTGGACATTTGGATATTTGTTTTTTTGCTACTCTATCTTTGTTTCTTCGGGTATTTACTTTGGAAACTTTTGTATGTATTAGTTTTATTATACATGCACTGTGGGATGGTTTGGTTTTATTTTATATTATGTCATGGAGTTTATTTTGGATGATTCATCTTATCTCCCGATATTGAATTATTATAGAGGGTAATGCCTCTCATACATGATATTTTTATACCCTCAGTGCTAGTTTCCAACTTGAGGCCTACTAGAGATAGGACTTGAGAGGTCATTATCTCCCCCCTCATTGTGGTATCTTTGGAGGGAGGGGGTCTTGATAGAGTGGTATGACAGTTGATAGTTGGGAGATGGGATGGAGTTTGGAGTTAGGCATAGTGAGGATTTCATGTGTTAGTATGGAAAGAGTGTCTATTAACCTTGGTACGTGACATGGTCTAGGGAGACCATATAATACATGGGATTTTAGGGCCCCTTGGGACCCAGTGCAGAGACTCTGAACTTATTGAATGACCAAGTGATGTGGATATGTTTTCAAGGTATAGAACTATGAGAGGTGCATGCATCATGATGAATTTTATTCTTAATTGAATTGGGTTGTTTTGGAGAGTTTATAATAAATAAAGTGAAATAAAATGAATCTTAATAAAATTCTATTCTACTGGACTTAGGAAATCATTGATTCTCCTTTAGATATGGCTCCCAGTCATTGTCTATATGTGGCTCAGGCAGTGGAGGTTCAGCAGGATAACCTAGTTGATCACCAAAGGGTTGATCCAGCTAAGGATAATGATCAATGTAAGAGAACGTTGCGAGATTGTCAACACTATGCTTTGGGGAATAATGAGGAAAGTGTTTTTTATGTGGAGACAGAGGGCTAGAAAAAGGAGTTGGAGATCACTTTCAGTTTGATTCGGGCCCTGATGAAGTATTAGGTCCCCTTGTTAGTTAGTCAGATGTGAGGAGTTGTGAATCAATGGTGGACATTGTACCTTGGTGAGCGGAAGGAGAAGATGTTTCATGGGTTGACTTCTCAAAGGAGTTCTGGGTGGAGTTCTGTTCATCGACCATGAAGACTATAAAGAGGAAGGAGTTAATCTCCCTTTAGTAAGGGAGTATGTCTATGTGGGATCTTGGGATCAAGTTTAAGAACCTTCTATGCATTTCATCAAATATTTTCCAAGATGAGGAGTCTCGAGCGAGGTGTCTCGAGGAGGAACTCCATCCTTCGATTTAGTATGCAGTTACTCATTTTACATTGTCAACATACCAAGAGGTTTAAAAGAAGGTAGAGGTGATTGAGAGGATGCACTCATGAGGAGGCTTACCACGATAGAGGAACCAACAGGGTTCCTCAAGGAGTAGATTTGTTAGTGGTAGGTCTCAAGCACTAGGGCCTTCGAGGTTTTGACCAGTAGGGATTCAACCTCATCAGCTTCCCTTCTGACCATCTGGGGTCAGTGGTTTTTGTACTCTTACTAGAGAATCCAGACTAGTGTTTTTTGTCTATGGGATCCATAATCATTGTTGAGATTAGTTTTCATTGGATTCTCCAGCTCAGTTTGGTAGAGGTGGATAGGTTCAGTGTCAGCCTCAGTAGCAGTTACTAGTGAGGTTGTTCCAATAACAGGGGCAACATGCTTATACTCCGCCGAGAGTAGATGTGGTAGGCAGAGGTCGACCTCAGGATGTACCTCATCCTTAGGGACCTCAACCTAAGCCCGTTCATGGTGGTGTTTTTCAATAGAGAGGCATAGTTGTTCGGCATGGTCAGTTTCAGGCAGTGGAGGTAGTAACACCAGAGGGGCCAAAGATTATTTGAGGTTCGCTCAGTTTATCATGTACCATTGTTTGTGACTTATTTGATTCAGGAGATTCTCACTAGTCTATTATACCCTCTCTATTCCATGCTCTGGGACTAAATATAGATAGGATTCTCATTCCCCTAGTGATGAATATGTCGGTCGGAAGGTATACCAGCTTGTTTGATGTATGCCGGGGATGTGCAATGATGATGGGGAAACATCAGTCCTATGTGGATCTTTTCTTACTTCAGTTTTATTCATACGATTTCATCCTCGACATTGACTAGTTGTATTATGTGTGTGTTTTCATTTATTTCTTCCATAAAAGAGTCATGTTATTAGATGTAGATGGTAAGTGTGTGGTTTTCATTGGCAAGAGGGGTTTCTAGGTGGGTAGTGAGTGTTTGGAGACCCTTCTTTCTTTGGTGTCTATGTTTTCTATGGAATTAGTAGACACATGGGTAGAGGAGTCTCCCAAGATTGTCAGGGAGTTCCTGAATGTTTTCCACAAGGAGGCTGCGACACTACCCCCTTGACGCGACGTTGAGTTCAGGATAGACTTACAGCCTAGTGCTTCTTCAATTTAGATGGATCCCTATTGGATAGAACCTTCTAAGTTGTAGGAGTTTAGTATTCAAATATATGATTAGATGCAGAGGGGTTTCATCCAAACTAGTGTATCACCATGGGGTGATCGAGTGTTATTATCTAATAAGGAGGATGGTATTTTGAGGTTGTGCATAAACTACGAGAGGTTTAACTATATGAAAATCAAGAATTTCTATCCTCTTTCATGGATCGATGTTATTTTTGAACAGTTTAGGGGATAAAGTTGGTTCTCCAAGATTGATATTCTGTCTGGATGTTATTAGTTAAGGGTGAAGGATGTAGATATTCATAAGTCAACCTTCAAATGTAGGTATGGGAACTTTGAGATCGTGGTTATGACTTTCAGTGTTATGAATGCACTAGTCATGTTCATGGGGCTTCTGAACTCTGTATTATGTGTGTTCCTAGACTGGTTCATCATCGTATTCATCGATGACATCTTGATCAAATCAAGGTCATAGGAGGATCATGTCGATCATCTCAAAGTTGTTTTACAAGTTCTTTGTCACCACCTACTCTATGGAAGGTTTTACAAGTGTAAGTTTTGGGCATGAGAGGTGTATTTCCTCATTCTTGTGGTGCCTCAAAAGGGTGTGGAAATGGACTCATCAAAGTGTGAGATAATTGTTTCTTGGGAAGCACCCCAGAATATGGAACATGTTCGTATCTTATTTGGTCTCTCATGCTTTTATCGTTGGTTCGTGCATGATTTATCTTGAGTTTCAGCCTCATTGACAACATTTACTAGGAAGGAACAAACTTTTTTGTGGACTGATTAGTGCCAAGAGTGTTCGGTTACCTGAAGGGGCAGTTGTTCAGTGCTCCAATGATTCTATTTTCTGAGGAGGGTGTGATGTTCAAGGTTTTCTATGATTCATCTCGTCTGGGCTTAGGATACATGTTAATGTAGTAGAAGGCTATGATCTATTACAGATCTAGGAAGTTACACCCTCTTAAGTGTAATTAGGCCACCCATGATCTAGAGCTACCAGTAGTTGTTTTTTCACTAAAGTTGCGGATACATTACCTCATTGGGGTTGCTTTTTGGTCTTCACAAATCACAAGAGTTTGAGGTATGTCTTTTCTCAGCATGATCTAAATCTTCAGTAGTGAAGGTTGATGAATTTTCTTAGGACTATGATTTTGAGATATCCTACACCATCAGAAAGGGGAATGTCGTGGTAGATTCTTTGAGAAGATAGTCACAGAATGATGTTTTTGGGAGTCTGAAGATTATTGGAGAGAGATGGAGGAGTTGATATCCCTACACTTAGATGCAATGATGGGTGATGGTAGAAGCTATTTGTTTTAGATGAAAATCCAAACTTCTCTGATGCAGTAGGTGGAGGAGTCTCAATGGGGAGAATCATAGGTATAGGTAACGTTTGATCGTGTTGGCCATAGGGATGCTCCGGAGGTATGGTTGGAACCAGATGATGTTTTGGGGGAGGTTGTTTGTTCTAGTAGCGATGCATGAGTGAGTCCTTCATGAGTTTCATAGATCACTTTTAGCAGTACACCCAGAAGTTTCCAAGATGTACCATGGCTTGAGGATACAGCTTTGGTGGCCCGAGATGAAATGGACAGTGGTGGATTTTGTGGCTCGTTGTCTAGTTTTCTAGTAGGTAAAGGTAGAGTATCATGTTTCTGGAGGTTTGATGCATCCCTTGGATGTTCATGAGTGAAAATGGGATGAAATATCAATGGATTTCATCATATGGTTACCCCAAGATCAGGGAGGCTATGATGTTATCTAGGTAATTGCGGATCAGTTGACGAAATCAGCACACTTCCTAGCGATCAAGGAGTTGGGTATAGTGGATGGTTAGATAAAAAGTTATTTTGATGATGTGGTTCAATTTCAAAGAGTCTCGAGGTACATTTTACCAGATTAGAATTCATTTTTTACCTCACGAGTTTAGAGGGGATTTCATCATGCTTTTGGAACTCTGTTATGCCTCAACACCATTTTCCACCCTCAGATGGACAAGCAGACAAAGAGAACTATCAAAGCGTTGGAGGATATGTTGCGATCATGCCTCTTGGAATTTGAAAAAGTGTGGGCACAACACCTACCATTGGTTGAGTTTTCTTATAATAATAATTATCACTCATACATTGGCATGGCCCCGTTTGAGGCTTTGTACGAGTGACCATGTCAATCTCCTTTATGTTCGACAGAGGTTGGGGAGTCATGAGTTATTAGACTCGATGTGGTGTAGAACATGACAGAGAAGGTTATGTTGGTTCAAGAGAGGATGAAAGTAGAAAAGGACAAAAAAAAGTATTATGTTACTCACAGGAAGAGGTCCTTGGAGTTTGAGGTTGGGGACTACATGTTCTTGAAGGTTTCCCCTATACGTGGTTGCCTTGACTGGACCAAATCCATGATTTCTTCCATGTATTTTAGCTTCGTCAGCATCTTCATGATGACTCTCATGTCATTGACTGGGGAGAGTTAAATATCAAGTATGATGGTACATTTGTGAAGTAGCTCGTGGAGATCCAAGACTATCGAGAGAAGGTGCTGTAAGGATAAACCATTCCCCTGGTTCATGTGTTGTGGAGGCATGGTGGCTTGAAGGAGAGTACTTGGGAGCATGAGACACAGATGTGTTCCCAGTACCCAGAGTTGTTTTGAGTTTTTCCTTTCTCTATTTTAGCTTTGTAATGTGTTTTTTGGACATTGGTATTTTATAATATATATTTTTCCCCATGATGTGATATGTGATGTATGATGTGTGATAGAGTTCTAACATGTGAAAAGGTAAGACCTGACTCCTAATAGAAACATATTATACTAAGATGTGATTAAACATGTTTTGGTTAGTCAGTGCCACCCAGAGCTGATAATATAATGACATAGAGGATGGAATTCCCTGATTCCTATGTTTGGGGCAGTTTGATTTTGTTTAGTTATTGTGGGAGTTTGGGTTAGCTGGTTTGGTTGGTGGTAGTGCTTTAGATGTAATGAGATCCTTGAGAGGTATCTTCAGATATGGTTTTTCAAACCTATTCTCTCCTTCCTTCCAATTTGGTTTTAAATTCTCAATGGCGATAATAGTTTGAGAGGTTTCTGATGTAACGGCCAAGACCTTCCACCTCGGTCTTTGGGGGAAATCTGGTGGTTGAGATGTTTGGGGAAAGTCCAGTGGAGTTGGGAGAATGGAGGATTTTCAGGTGTTCTAGAGGAAGAAGGGGAGTTTTAGGGGATGATGGAAAATTCTAGCAGTGAGTCGTTCAGGAGGTAGGTCATTTCTCACGGTAGGTCATTTTTGGTGGGAGGTCATTCTGGCGGTATGTCATTTCTGGTGGTGGGTCATTCTGGCGGTATGTCATTTCTGGTGGTGGGTCATTCTTGCGGTGGATCATTCTGATGATGGGTCATTTCTAGTGTTGTGTCATTTCTGGAAGTGGGTCATTCTGGTAGTGGGTCATTATGGTAGTGGGTCATTTTTGGAAATATGTTAGTTCTGGTTGATAGGTCACTCTGGTGGTGTCATTGAATAGAGTTTCTAGTTTTTTCAAAATTTATAGATTTTGACATTTTTCATGATGAAAAATGGGTTTAATGCCTTAATTAATCGGTTTTTAAAGCCATTTCAAAGGGGATTAATCATATCTTCAATTTCTAAAAATTATGGAGACCATTTAATTGTTTAAAACTTGTGTTTTTGATGAGATTCGCCTTTAATGGTCAATCTAAACATTATCTAATTCCATGGGGATCAGATCTAATCTTTCAAAAGTAGAGAACTTTCCTTCGTTCTTTCAGTCTTTCTTTCTCTTGAGACTGGTAGTTCCGAATCCTTATTCCATTGGAAACATGGATCTCTATTGTTGTATTTTGATTGAGCTTCCCTGAAGAGGGTTCCTCCTGTACGCGCACCCCCTATTTTGGTGCAGTAAGTTTGGGAAAAACTTATTCCATGTAAAAATTGTTTTGTTCCTCTTTATGTGTATCATGCGAGATGGGCTTATTATTTTATTCTATTGTGAAGTTGGTTTCATACAGATTAAGAAAGATAAATGAACTTGTTTAAATTAAATCAAAAGGGTCAGGGGAATGTGAAGCATGATCATACAACATTGTCGTTGTTTTGATATTATGAATTGTATGGGCGTAATGTTGGATGAAAATCATGATTGTTGGGGGTCCTTTCTTGCGTTGTTATGATGTGAATTGTGGAATGCATGTTGTGTGATTGTTGAAAACATTTAAACCATAATTATCTAATCATGTGCATTCAGGTAATGAATTGGATGCTCCTGGATCTTATGGCTTGTGTGATAATGCATATAAATAAATAAGTGGAATTGAATCAAAGCCCCTATGCCCAATCTGGAAAACGTTATGTGTGTTGTAATATGTTCATGGATGGTGTTGTGTGTTGTGTTTTGGCTATGATGATGCAGTGAATGGTTGGTGTCTATGTTGTGATGGGTGTGGGGGTAGTGGATGTGATATGCAGCGGGGCTGTGATGGTGGTGTGATTGTGCAGTGGGGCAGTGATTTTAGTGGTGGTGTGGTTGTGCAGTGTGGTTGCGATGGTGGTTGGTTATGCTAGTTTCCCGGGTAGTAATGGAATTAAATGCATGATAATGATATAATATTGGATGCTAAGGAATATTGAATACATAAATTAAAGGCGAATGTATTAATGAAATGGGTTGGTAATAGGAAATCCTAAAAATGGATTAATGATAATTAAAAATTAAAATATGAATTGTGGATTTTGTTTTGCTTATGGGGGGTTGTACATTTAGTTTCGGAAGCAGAAACGAAGGTTCTTGTAAGATGTTTTATGTCTTATAAACTCTTATGATGGGGCTTGTGTGTTGTAACTCTATATTTATATACCATGTATATTCTTGTGATTTCTATACACACCATACTCACATCGAGCATTTTGTGTTGACAACCGCATAGTCATACGGGGGTGTTTTTACCAAAATTTTGGTGGGAGGATGGATGGATGACTTCTTGCACTTCCCCACTTCCTCTTCTATGAGATGAGAAGGACATGCATGGGTTATGATGATCATAAGTCAAATGTGTCATTGCTGAGTTGTGAAGTGATGAGATGTGATGACTCATGTGTGTTTGGGAGAGATGTGGTGGAATGCCATCATGTCAGTCAGCCTCATTTGTTTATGCGATGCATTGAGGATAATTTCCCATGTCAGGCGGGTGCAAATGTGTGATGGATGGGTAGGTTTCTTCACTAGACTTGCTACCACATGGATGGTGCACAAATATTTTGCAGTTACAGGGGTGGTGAAGCAGTAATGAGAGGATGTATGGGGGAGGGAAAAACCATCCTCATCAACTAACAGTTGTGTGTACTTAATCACTAGGAGGCAGTGTGGGGGAGGGAGTGTGGGGGAGGAACCTTTTCTATTAGAATAACCACTACAAGAACCTGCAAGGGGAAAATAAGACTAACCCCCCTACTTAGAAGGGGAGCATAAGGCACCTCCGGATGGTGAAGACCATACTAATTTTGTGGGGAGGAACAACTTGACTCCTCTGTAAATCCCCCTTGAGACACTATCACATGAGACCAGGGAGAGATTCTTTTCTTTATTGGTGAGTTTTCAATAGAATCATTCCTGTTTTTGAATGTATTTCTAGATCTAAATTTTTTACAATAATGGCTTTGATAGATCATTTTTTACACAAATAATGGAACTCACCATGATTTAATGGTTAACATTTCTGTAATTACATTGAATAAAATTTCTAGAAATATATTTAAAAACATGGGAAGGGTTTCTTAGGTTTTCTGGGCCTTTTTTGGGTGTTATTGATCTTCAAATTAGGTGGAAAAAATCATCTTCTCCACCTTTGATTTTAGGCATTAGCAGATCTGCCTAGTACAGAGTGTCGTTGTTGGGACACATCCCTATCTTCTGTCTCCATACGTTCTCCCTTAGAGCCTCCAAGGATGCATAATATTGCTCCAAATCCTCCACTCACATCCCCTCTATCGAACAATCCCACCACGACGGTTCCAGAACATCCACTTTTTCCAATGAACCCGGTGCAGCTATATGGAATGGAAATACAGAAGGAGACATTGGTTGGGAGGAAGAGGCGGCTGCGGAGTCATCTTCCAGGTAGCGGTCCATGACAGAATCAGCATCGGGGATGCCGAAGGTGAAGAATCGTCTATCAGGTAAAGAGAGAATGAGGTAAACCTACGTCCCGAAGAGAGTGGAGAAGTTGTTAGTGCTATGGAAGAGGGTTTTCTAGCATTTGGAGAAGGTGACTTGGAAATGAGTCCTAGACTCGATACGATTCATTTCAATCTTCCTGTGCCCCGTAGTGTTATTTTTTCTTTTCCTCTAGGGATGTTGTCATCCTCTTCCTCCAACAGGTTCAGAGCCTGATCTTGGCTTTGACAGTGGTGGCAATTCACAACAGCACAGGCAGTGCCTTCTCCCGTGCTACAACACCTCAACGACGACACTCTCATTTTTTCTCTTTTACCACTTCCCTTGACTTTCTAACAGATACTGTTCAAAAATAATTCATATATTTAATTTAAATTTTAAACCATAAACCAAAAAAATTAAAATCTCTTCTTGGACACCTTCAAACCTTATGCGACATCACCCTTACTCCTGAAACTCGGTCTCTATAGATCATAATCGAACTCAGACAACATCAAACCTCTTCTCAACCACCTTCAAACCTCAGTTGAAGCTTTTTCAATAAGGGCTCATATCGGTCATCATATTCACAAGGATTCATATGGTTCTGGTGGCACAATATTGACATTAGTGGCTTGAGCGACGTCAAGGAAACCTGGTTCTAGATTTTTCTTCACTTTAGTTCTCACAAGAAATAGGTCAAACACCTAATGAGTGCCTGTCTTCGATGCTATAATTGTATACTGAAAGAACAGAAAAGATTCTCATTATCAACGAAAATATTACATATTCAAGATCATTAAAAAGTTAAATACTGTGTCGTATCACTCAAAATACTTCAAAACTAAGGGTTCAAGAGAAGTAAATTCAATGTGAAAATGTAGAGTCAGGCATTTCAATAAAAAAATAAAGCTTAACAACTTTTAGCATTAACCCCAACTTTTCATTGAATCCATAATATAAAAATTAATCATGAATAATTCAGACTACCATTAACCATGAATAATTCAGACAACCAATCTCCACTAGTCAATTTCTATCCTGATTCCTAGAATATGTTGGAGAAAATCCCATTAGATCCAATATTCCACTGAAGCCAGAACTTTTCTCCGAACAACTGTCCATAGCCATCTAAATTCAAATAATCAATGAGTTAGGATAAATCTCCTCTTTATCCCTTAAATGTGTCTTGGTTCATAAAATATAGATAATCAACCACCTACCATACAATATCCAGTAGCATATCAAGATTAATTAATTAGAAATTAATCATTATTGCCTTTCCCATTTATTGATGAGTCTAAAGAAACTCCTACAACAGATGATCACCATTGTACATCATTGAACACAGAACCTGAAAAAAAGATGACTATATGGTAGAGAACAAACAATCCAACCATGGGAGATTCATATCAGTAAGTGAAGAGAAAACAGGCCAAATAACATCTTAAACCCATAACCCCAGAAGGATCAATTCATGAGAAAAAAATAAATCATTTCTAGGGAATATTCAAAAAATCAAGATTAGGATCACTATCAAACTTCATTTCAATCAGAGACATCATTAGTTCCCTAATTTAAAGGTAGTCATTTACCCTTGAAATGGAATGAAATGTAACAATAAATAATAGTTGATACAAAATACAAATTAGATCAGAAATAAATAGTTGAACAAAGAAATTAAATTTTGATAAGTCAATTCAATTTTTCTTTTTCATTATGCACTTATGTTCATAAAACTTCTTTTTAAGATCATCTGTAGTTGATCCGTCTCTACTACATATAGTGGTGTCATAATCTCCTATATAAAATATTTCTTAATTGAATTCATTTTATAAATGTCTCTCCAAATAATATTATAATTAAGATGTGATACAAACTTCATGTACTAAAATGAGATATAATTGAAAGTATTTGAAATGAACTGGTATTTTAGTAAAGCATAGTCATATAAGTTGTTTATAGTCAGAATAATTGAAAGATGTGGAATATTGAATACAGTATGAGGGTGGGAATTTTCTAGAAAAGTAATTCAATGGAAGATCAATGGTCTTTTGGTGCAGAATTAGGTTTGATGAGGTGGAAGATTCATCGGGAGTGTACATGGGGAATCCTAGAGGTACACATACATTGTGCTGGCGATATAAGAATTTTGGATGTCATTTAGTTCGATCAGGTTTTAAGAGTGGTATAGTGTAGGGGGAATCCTATAGGTTTGTCTCTTAGAATAATCTGTGTAATTTGAAAGCCCTACCAAAATCAAAGGGCTTCTTATTACATGAGAAATTAGGAATATATTTTTTACAATTTAATTTTGGGATTTCACATACAATCATTGAATTAAACATATCATAATACATATACCACTGTTTTAAAACCCAAAAAAATATTTGGTAATAACTATATATACCAAAAATACTCATTATTATCAAATACTCCTAACTGATTGAACCTGAAATTGTAGAAAGCAGTGAAATAGACAAAACCCCCAATAAGGTAAAAACTAAAAATATATTAAAAAACAATGAGTAAACTTCAAATATGAGTGGAGAGGTATGTTATACCTATCCAAAGAAGTCTACTAATAAAAAATACACTTCGATCTATTCATTAATAAATGATAACCACTCATTATAGGGGAAAATAGAGGGGGGGGGAGGAAGATGCACAGTTGTGTTGGGGAAGTCTATTGAAGAATTTTTATTTCATTTTTATTTCATAATTCAATATAAAACTAAAAAACACAAATTATTATTTAAATCATGACCACAATGGTCATGGTGAAACACCCATACCTTGGTTACAAAGGTGACATGTCCCAAATAATCTTGGAATAGTGTGAAGGTCTAATATAGAACATGAGGGAGATAATGAATGTTATGGAAACTAGCCTATTCTCGAAGTATTCATCCAGTGTTGGATTATATTTGTTTTAAAGCAAATTGGATTCTTTTAGTTACATTTTAATCAATTTAGCCCACTGAACACAAATGTAAATAGAAACTATAATTAATCATATTATCACTATTTCTAAGAAAAATCATAATTAATCACAAAGACTATCGTTATTTGTCATGAAATTGTTAGGGACATAGGGTGGGGAGAGACTAACTGCTTTTTCTATTTGTGGGATTCCATTGGATACTTGATCTCTGAGGAGGTCATAACTGATTTGGTTGGTGGTTTTTAATGCAGTAAGAACAACCAAACTAATGTTTTTGGGTAATTTTTGAATAATGTTGATGTCCTACGGGAACCATTTGATTGAGAATAACAACAAAGTGAAAATAAATTATTATCACTATTGTTAAATCATAATAAATTATTATTTTAGTGATTATTCATATAATTTACCTCTCAATAGAATATGTGACGATCTCTTGTTCCTCTGGTGTACCATAAAAATAATATATATCATCAATCATGGTTGTAAAACATCCTTGTTTAGACGCTACCTCTCTGAATTTTCTATATTATGGTTTAAAAGGCACGACATAACCCCACATGAGGTTTTGTATCAACATGATTCTAAGAAATTAATTTTTGTACAAATTGAGTTCCACCCACTACCTGTATATAAAAATATAGATGAATAATATCACCTTTTAAAGAGTTGTGTGATAAAATTAAAAATTTAAAGAGGGAGTCTTGCATACTTTTCTATGTTTCCAAGATTTTTTTGTGTGAATATATTACAACATGTTAAAGTCCATCTTTTAAAGCCTCATCATGGTGGGGTTCTGGTTCTCAAGTTTCTCGTACTCCCTGATAAACCACCTTGCCTTGAACCTGGTAGTTGACCAGTGCAATGCTGAATCCAAGGCTTTCTCCACCAGTATCTTCAAGGAACATGGGGGAATCTTCTCCTTGATGCTGGTGAGATGTGCAGTGGTGAAGGTCATAACTACTTTGGTTGGTGGTGTTGAATGAAACAATAATAACCAAACTAATGTTTTGAGGTAACTTTTGAATAGTGTTGATGTCCCACATGAATCATTTGATTGAGAATAACAACCAAGAGGAATTATATTATTTGTACTGTTGTTTAATAAAAATATATTATGAGTGTAGTGATTATTCATATAATTTACATATCAATAGCATCTTAGATGATCTCTTATTCCTCAGGAGTACCCTAAAAATTATATATATCATCAATCATGGTTACAAAACATCCTTTTTAGCCACTACCTCTCTATATATTCTATATTATGGCTCAGAAGGCATGGTACAAACCCATGTTAAAGTCAAAATTTGAAAGCCTCGACAAGGTGGGGTTCTAGTTCTCATGTTTCTCATACTCCCTGATGAACCACCTTGCCTTGAACCTTACGGCTGACCAGTGCAACAACGAATCCAAGGCATGCTCCACCAGTCTCTTCATGGTGCATGGGGGAATATTCTCCTTGATTCTGGTGAGATGTGTAGTGGTGAAGGCCTTTTCCTCTTCCATCACCCACTCACCTTCCCACCCTAGGAAAGATGCCTCGTATTGGCTCAACACTCCCCAAACGTCATTCACCACCTTATCCCTAAACTCGCCATTGTCATCTCAGAACACTTCAAACCCATCTATTTATGACAAAAAATTAATTAACATGATAGTTGCGGACCAAAAATTGTTTTTAACGGGGTTCACCTAATACTGTACATACCACGGGGAATGAAAATGAGGTTTTGGTGAAGGAACCTAAAGTGAAGGGCCATGGAATGTAGGCTGTAGAGCCACCATGCATTGTTTCCAACCGTGTAAAGCCGGAATATATTTTACCATGGGGTTTGAGTTAGTTCAATGTTTCACATCACTATTTTAGGATTTACATTAGAAGTCACAATGATGTATTAAAGGCTCCTCTCGAATAGTAAATTTGAGAAGTTTTAAAAAAATATCATGAGGAGGGGATCCGTTTCTAAATCATCACCCAAGAAAGGAGTTGAGTTGGTTGGTTTGACATAACCAATCCCCAAAATATTTGGGAATAACTACATAGACCCAAAATACTCATTATTATAAAATACTGCGAACTGATTGAACCTGGAATGGTGGAAATCATTGAAACATGCAAAACCCCCCAATGAGGTATAAACTGATAATACTTGAAAAATAATAAGATAACTTCAAATTTGAGGGTAGAGGTATGCTATACCTATCCAAAGGAGTTTATCTATAAAAAAAATACTCTTTTATCTATTCATTAATAAATGATAACCACTCCTTGTAAGGGAAGAGAGAGAGATAGAGAGAGACAGAGAGAAGAAGATTTATAGTTTTGTTGGAGAAGTATAATGAGGAATTTAACTTTTATTTATATTTAATAATTAAATGTAAAACCATAAAATAAAAATATTTAACTAAAGAATGAACACAATGGTCACAGTGCAACTCCCATACAGAGATTACAAAGGAAAAATGTCCCAACTGATCTTGACACAGTGAGTAGATCTAGTAAAAAACATGAGGGAGATAATGAATGTTATGGAAATCATACCATTATCCAAGTATTCAGCCAGTGTTGGATTATATTTGTTTTAAAGAAACTTGGATTCTATTAGGTATTTCTTTTAATATGTGTCCCACTAAAGAAAAATTGAAATAGAAACTGTAATTAATCATATTATCACTATGTATAAGAAAAATCATAATTAAGCACAAAGCCTATTGTTATTTGTCTGGAAATTTTCATGGACATAGGGTGGGAAGAGAATAACCACGTTTACTATGTGTAGTATTCCATTGAATCCTTGATCTATGAGGAGGTCATAACCACTTTGGTTGGTGGTGTTGAATGCAGCAAGAACAACCAAACTAATGTTTTTGGGTAATTTTTGAATAGCATTGATGTCCCAGATGAATCATTTGATTACGAATAACAACCTACAAAAATCCATTATTATCACTATTTTTGAATCAAAATAAATTAGGATTATAGTGATTATTCATATAATTTACCTGTCAATAGCATATGTGATGACATCTTGTTTCTCGAGCGTACCATAAAAATAATATATATCCTCAATCATGGTTACAAAACATCCTTTTTTAGCCACTACCTCTCTGAATTTTCTATATTTTGGATCAAAAGGCATGATACAACCCCATGTTAAAGTCCAAATTTAAAAGCCTCTATAAGGTGGGTTTATAGTTCTAATGTTTCTTTTACTCCCTGATAAACCACCTTGCCTTGAACCTGGTAGCCAACTAGTGAAATATTGAATCCGAGGCATGCTCCACCACTCTCTTCATGGTGCATGGGGGAATATTCTCCTTGATTCTATTGAGATGCACAGTGGGGAAGGCCTTCACCTCATACATCAACCAATCACCTTCCCACTCTAAGAAAGATGCCTCATACATGCTCAACACTCCCCAACTGTCCTTCACCACCTCATCCCTAAACCCTCCATTGCCATCGTAGAACCCTTCAGACACATATATTTATGAAAAAAATAATCAACATGATGGTTTAATACCAAAAATTGTTTTTAATTGGGGTCTTTTAATGCCGTACATACCACGAGGAATGAATATGAGGTTTTGGTGAAGGATCCTGAAGTGAAGGGCCATGGCATGCGGGCTACAAAGCCACCATGCATTGTTTCCATCCTTGTAAAGATGGAACATATTTTATCATGGGATTTTAGTGAGTTAGGTGTTGCATATCACTATTTTTGGATTTTCATTTGAAGGATCAATGATGAATTTGAGGCTCCTCTCAAATAGGAAATTTGAGAAGTTTCAAAAAAATATCACGAGGAGGGGATTAGTTTCTGAATCCCCACCAAAGGAGTCGCATGGGTAGTTTGGACATACCCATCCCCCAAAATCATGATTAATAACTAAATAGACCCAAAAAACTCATTATTAACAAATAAATCTAACCAATTGAACCTAGAATGGTAGAAATCAGTGAAATAGAACCCCCCAATGAGGTATAAACTGAAAATAAATGAGAAAACAATCAGAGAACTTCAAATTTGAGGGGATAGGTATGTTATCCCTATCCAAAGGAGTTTATCTATAAAAAATACACTTTAATATATCCATTAATGAATGATAACCACTCCTTGTAAGGGAAGATAGAGAGAGAGAGAGAGAGGAAGATGTAATGTTGTGTTGGGGAAGTATAATGAGAAATTTAAATTTTATTTAAATTTCACAATTAAATGTAAAAACAAAAAATAGAAATAATGAATTAAATCATGAACACACTGGTCATGGTGAAACACCTATACTGAGGTTAAAAAGGTGACATGTCCCAACTAATCTTGACATTGTGTGCAGGTCTAATATATAACATGAGGGAGATGATGAATGTTATGGAAACCAACCCATTATACAAGTATTAATCTAGTGTTGGATTGTATTATTTTTTAAGAAACATGGATTCTATTAGGTATTTCTTTCATAATGTGGTACATTCAAGAAAAATGGAAATAGAAAATATAATTAACCATATTATCACTATGTTTAAGAAAAATCATAATTAATCACAAAACCTATTGTTATTTGTATGGAAATTATCATGGACATAGGGTGGGGAGATACTAACTAATTTTACTATGTGTGGTATGACATTGAATCCTTAATCTCTGAGGAGGTCATAGATGGTTTGGTTGGTGGTGTTAAATGAAAAAAGAACAACCAAACTAATCTTTTTGGGTAATTTTTTAATAGTATTGATGTCCCACTGGAATCATTTGATTGAGAATAATAAACAAGAAAAAATCCATTATTAACACTATTATTTAATCACAATAAATTATGAGCGTAGTGATTATTCATATAATTTATCTATCAATTGCATATGTGATGATCTCTTATTCCTATGGTGTACCATAAAAATCATATATATCATCAATCATGGTTACAAAACATCCTTGTTTAGTTGTTGCCTCTATGAATTTTCTATATTCTGACTCGAAAGGCATGGAACAACCCCACATGAGGTTTTCTATTAGCACACTTCTAATAAAATCATTTTTTTAACCGAGTTTCACCCAATACATGTGAGTAAGAATATAGATGAAGAATATTACCTTTTAAAGAGTTGTGTGAGAAAATTCAAAATTTAATGTGCGAGTCCTGCATACTTTTCTATGTTTCCGACATATTTTTCATGAATGGATTTAACCATGTTAAATTCAAGATCTTAAATCCTCAACATGTTTCTCATACTCTGCGATGAACCATCTTGCTTTAAACTTGGCAGTCGACTAGTACAACAGTGAATCCAAGGCATGCTCCACTAGTCTCTTCATGGAACATGGGGGAATCTTCTCCTTGATGTTGGTGATATGTGTAGTGGAAAAGGGATTTTCCTTGTCCAGTACCCACTCACCTTCCCACCCTAGGAAAGAAGCCTCATACAGGATCAACAATCCCTTAACTTCCATCACCACATCATCCCTGAACCTTCCACCATCACATAAGAACCCTTACAACATGTCATTTTACAACAACAAATTAATCAACAAGATGGTGGCAAACCAAAAATTATTTGTAATGGGGATCATGTAATACCGTACATACCACGAGGAATGAATATGAGGTTTTGGTGGAGGAGTTTGAAGTGAAGGTCCATGGAATGTATGATGTAGAGCCACCATGCATTGTTTCCATCCTTGTAAAGCCGGAACATGGCCTTATTCACCTCCAAATCGAACTGATACTTGATTCCCAATTGGTGGAGCATGTTGATGAGACCAATCCTATCCAAGGGCTTTATGGTCCCTCCCATGATCTTGGACCTCACCAACCCCTTCATATCCTTCGCCTCCCTCACATGCCTTTCCTCTAGAGCATTGTGGTGGGATGTGAGTTTCTGAAGGGATTGGTAGTCATAGGTTGTGGATTTTTATACAACGGTGGGTGAAGAAGGGGGAGGTGGTGATGGTATTCCTAGAAAAGGGTTTTCAGGGAGGAGACGGTGATTCAGTGAAGCAGTGAGTGAGTTGAATGGGTGAGGCTATTGGGTAGATTCCTTGTTGATGTCATATTTATAGGCCTTAGGGGAGGTGGATATGAGCCTATGGGGGTCTTCACACACCATTCTCCCAAACCCATCAATTGTTTAGGAGATTCAAAGTCTCTCTTCAATTTTATTACTGCTGACGCTGGATCACCTAAAAAATAAGGTTTTTTAAATACTTTTATTTTTTTTGGGTTCAGATTTAACGAATTTTGGGGAATGTGTATGTCAAACCAACGCACACAACTCCTTTCTTTGGTGAGTATTCAGAAACTGATCCCCTCCCCATGATATTTTTTTAAACATCTCAAATTTCCTATTCAAGAGAAGCCTCAAATTCATCATTGCACCTTCTAATGAAAATCCGAAAATAGTGTTATGAAACATTGATAATGTATTGAAAATCATAAAACATGGGATTATAATTTAAAGGTTTTTTTATTATCAGGTGCTTTGATAGTTCTTCACCAGGCTTATGGAATGTGATCAATTTGAATTTTATGAAAAAGTTAATTAAATAATTCTTAAAATGCTTAAAGTCGTATCTATAAATCATTATCATAATTCAATGTCATACTTCATTTGAAAGAACTAAAATTTATAACAAAATGAACCCAAATAAAAAAATTAATTGTATTATGTGGTATTGGTTTAAAATTAAGGAAAAATAGTATACACATAGATAGAAGGTCAAATTTGGAGTTGAGATGGGTAAATATAGCAGTTGGATGATAGATTTGGAACTCGAAACTCCTATAAGGGAAGGATTGGGAATGCATTTAAGAACCCCATATTGCACTCATTCCTCGTGTATTTAAATGATATAAGTGGATCAAAAAAAATTTATGCTTTCAATTTAATTCCTGGAAATTAGATGACTGATTAGAGGAAATAATATGAGTTATTAAGGGAGGAAAATAAATTAAGAGAGATTGAAAGGTTAAGGTAAAGATAAATATAAAGGAAAAAGTATCCTAAAATTTAAATAAATGTTATATCATTGGTAAAATACATGTACCATTGGTAATCCAAAGTTTGAGAATGACTAACTAAAATTCAAATTTGATACATTAAAAGAATATATAAATTAATAGAAGCATTAAAATAAATAAAGAAAATGCATACCATTAATATCTAAATAGAATTATTCATTAATGGAGAAGTAGGAAAATCACTACCTCTTTCATGACATACTAATACCTCATAATTTCAAAAATCCCTATAGTAAGAAATAATAATACATAATAAAACAAAAGAACGGAAAAATGATAGACTAAATATTAAATAAAGAAAATTTAAAAGATGAAAAAATGAATAGATAATGTATGGAAGAGTCCATACCTAAATTGGTTTACTATATTTCAGAACTTTTGTTATTACTTATAATTTTTGCATCCAAAGTTTTTTTTACTTCTGTAATTTCTTTCTCAACATACGAGGGAACATGTTTGGTGAGCAGCTACATGAAACCATAAGGAATAACATCATGAAAATGAAATAGGGTTTCAACTACAAATTTTAGACTAATAAAAAGCTGAAGTTCTCAATTTTAACTACTAGATCATCCAGTATAATAACAAATGAATTATTTATAAATTAAGTTAGTAAGGGATGAAGCATTTCTAAATTTGATGATCTCTTAAGATATCTAAAATATTATATTCATTTTAATTCTAAATATGAAGTCCTTGTAATGACCTTAATTTATGAACATAGAGGAGACTTCATTGAATTACTTAATCCTTTCATGTGCTCTAAAGATTATATTTAATTAACTCATGAAAGGGAACTAACTAATAAGTATTGGTATTAGTTAATACATAAACTTTAATTGACACAATTCATGTGTGGTCCTACTTATAAACTTGAATGAGCAAGTAAATAAACTGAATTTTTTAGAAGTATTATTCTCACTGATTTTAAATTTAATGTTAAATATAGCATCACTGGACTACTTAGTGATGGGTTCACTAAAGTAATATTTATTTAGCTTATATGGAGTTATAAGAAGAACATCAATGCATCCATAAATATAATGGTGATCTATAAAAATTATATAACTAGTTGTAAAATACAAATTATAATTAGATGCAAAGGATTTATTAAAAATCATAAAAAGTTTAAAATAGTTTACATAAATTGTAATTCAATATAATAATTATTAAATAATAACTTCTTGATGAATAAATAACGAATCATACATAACTAACATACACATAAATAACAAATTATGAGACACATAAATACCATATTAGCAGACACATAAATAACAGATTATAGTAATTGAAAAAAAAAACAGATGATAAATAACATATTAAGTTTTTGAATGAAAAAAACTATAATAAATAAATTATTATCATATGATAAATAAAATATTAGTAGTAACTGAAATAAATAATAACCATATTATTTAATTTAGGACAGATAGATATTCCAGATGATAATGGACTGATTATCATAAGAAGATTATAATTCCCAAATAATTTCATTGTAATGACATATTAATTTTAAGAAAATTATAAAATAGATGTTATATTAATAATATGTGAAGAATCCATTTAAGAATTGATTTAGACAAAAATAAATTATCTATAAACATTTATGTAGACTTAACCAAACAGTTATGTAAAAATTGATCATTTTAATTAAAATAATCCTTTATAGGTAAATTATAATTCCCAAATCATTTCATCATTATTGAAAATTATTAATATGAAAATTATAAAACATATGTTGTGTTAATAAGATGTGAAGAAAATACTGAAACATCGATGTAGACCGAATCAGATTACCTGTGAACAATGATGAAGTATAAGACCTTGAATAAATCTTTCTTAATTTGATGATGAATTAAAAAAAATCATCGAATAATATGATCATAATGTAATTACTATAATTGGAGAACAAAATGTTCATAAGAGTTTAGGGAATTAGAGATCATAATTGGGAGAGCATTTTTTAGTAGTCAGTTAAAATAGAGATATACCTTCTATAGCAGTGGTGGTATGAACCGACCACCATGATAGAAAAATAAGAATAATTGTTTTCCTATAATATAGTTACAGTACAAAATTTTATATGATAATTGATCAAGAATGGTGTAAAGGGAAATAAAATATTTAATGGAAACTAATGTAAAATAGTTGTGATAGATTAAAAAATTTAATTATAGGTACTTAATAAAATAAAATGAATAGATCAAATTTAAAAAAATAAAGGGTAATGGTACATAGAATGTGGAACCGGTAGGTTTATGTAAATATTTCTAAGTAATACTTAAAACACCATCAAACTATAAACCCAAAATCAAATAATTCATGTAAAAAATTTTGCAAGTCAAATAGGATGACATCAAGAAATTAGATGGTGTAGTAGGATCTAGACTCACTTGTATCGGTTGTAGAGGGAATAATTTCTATGGGATGAAAGGTATTGCCTATTGTAGTGGTAGTCCTGGCACTAAAGAAGAATAATGATAATATTAAAATGTTTGATATAAAAGGAAATGGAGTGGAAAAATTTGTACATGGGATATGTTTATACAAAAAAATATACATATAGGTAATAAAAATGATTAAATATTTAAACATCAACTCAGAGAGATTCAATATGTTAACAAAAAATAGAAGTGAAAAATGCATATGTGCAATTTTATAGAATGTAAATTCAGAGACTATTTATAAAATAATAATGAAACACACATATATTCCATATTTAGACAAATTCTGAATCAAATAGGATGGTAGGAATATGAAATGAATTAAATCACCCTAGTTCACCGAAAACCATCTAAGTGCATCTCCATAACCTGCATCTCCACAACTTGAATTAAAAAACCAACTATATAAATTAAATCACCCATAACCTACATCTTCACAACCCAAATTAAATCAGATATGGGAAACTCCTCAACCTACATATGAAACTGTCCAACTACTTAAAGATTTAATAATTTAAAATAAAAATCAATTATTCCAACATAGGATGAACAATGGAAATATTCTAGAACACAAACAAATATTCTAGAACCCCAATAAATATTTGTGATGAAACTAGAATAATGCTAAAGAGACATGATGTTAATAAACATCACTAAAATGTTTTAATGAACACTATAAATATTTTCAATTGAAATCAAAAAGCACCAACTATTGAATTTAATTTGTGAGATAAGATTTCTAGAAAGAGGTACAAGAATGACCTTCCACTTTTTCTTTTTACACTTTGACTCCCTTGATAAAAGACATAATTCATATAGATAAAAAATATCAAAATATAGCAAAAACATGGATCAATCCATTAATCGTAGCCTACCAAAGGGAAATATACTTGAGAACATATGAAGAAAAATGAACGTGAATAAATTAAATTACCTTCATTATGGGATTATGATTTAGATATTTCTTATAATGTAGAGTCTAATATTAATAACATCGAGAATTAATCTGCCAGAAAGAGATTTTATCTTTAGAATATTAACACTAAAAAAGAGTGATTGTATCTGCAAGAAGAAAAAACCCGATGGAAGCCAAAATAATTTAATCTCCTATGATTTCATGGGTCTGTTGTGGAGGAGAGTACATGTAGGCATAGTGCTTCAAAGAATTAAATCTACAAATGATAGATCATATGAGTGAGAAGAATAATCATTATGGAATCTTAAAGAAGAAAAGAACATAGTGTTTCACAGGTGTGAGTCGAAGGAGAAGAAAAATATTCATTTTCACAAGATATTCTCTGATCATCATGGAGAGATACAAATGGATTGAAAGTTAGGGTTTGGATGTAGAACAAGGAAGGGGGATTTGGGAATGATGAAACTGTGTGGTGGATGGTGGAATCAGGACAATATTAAAGGATAAAGAGAAGAAAATGCTCAAGAAGAGACCAAGGTCGAGGAGGATACTGAGGTGGAGTCATAGGCAGAGGAGGATATGAGGTAGAGGCAAAAACAGAGGTGGAGTTGGAACCATAAGTGGAGTCAGAGTTAGAGGCGTAGGCGGAGAGAGATGAGTTTGGAGGAGAAAAAATCACAGAGAGAAGAATAGAATAGTATTGAGGGTGGAAAGGAGGTTGATGGAGTCAGAATTTGTGGAGATAAGAGTACATCATGAAAATGCATATGGTGTCGACACATTTACAAAAAATGCATAGTCTTTAGAATATATAATAAATACCATTTTTATGTAAAATTGTCATTTCTTTTGATAAATTAACTTATTTAAAAGTATAATTATCATTTTAATTTGATTTAATAGTAAAATAAGTATTTTTTACTTATATTTAATTCAATTAACTACATTTAAATCATTATTATACCATATTTAAATAGAAGTTTAATTTTAGTATTTAAAACACATTTTTCTGAAGACTATTTTAAAATGAACAATGTTTCTCCATTATAATAAATTAAAATAACCCCTAATGAAAAATTATCTAAATTAAATTTTTATATTATATATATATATATCTCTCTCTTTATGAATTAAAATCCCTATAATGATTATTACTATTCATATATTTAAAGTAAAATCATCTTTTCTGTAAAAAATGTATTTTTCAAAAAACAGTTTTCGATCACGCTTGTGGATATTATATTAAATTAAACTCTTCCACATATGTGAATTGATTTTGACAAAATGTATTATATATTTTTAATCATCATAATTAATATTAGGTAATATGGTCAACTTAATTTTTGAACAATCTGAATAGTAATTGTAATAAATATTAATTGCCATGGTAAAAGGAAAATAGGTTAATTAAGGGTAAAAATAATATAAAAAATACTAGAAACAAAGTAATTGTAATATAATTAATTTTATATTTAATTTTCATTGAAATTGTGTTTATGTTTATTCTTTGTTGTATTTACTTTTTAAATTATTATGTAATCAATTAGAAAAAAATTATATTTTGATACAATAAAACACAAATTGTATTTTAATGTAATATGCAATTTCAATTAAGAAATTATTTTTTATGAATTAATAGATATTTTAAATAGATAATTTTTTTATTAAAATATTATTATTAAATAAGTTTTATTAAATAAAAATGGTT
Source organism: Viscum album (assembly GCA_963277665.1). Taxonomy (NCBI): domain Eukaryota; kingdom Viridiplantae; phylum Streptophyta; class Magnoliopsida; order Santalales; family Viscaceae; genus Viscum; species Viscum album. The sequence goes on along the minus strand of OY728121.1, from coordinate 845,614,195 downwards.
ATATAATTTTTATGAATTCAAATGTAATTTTTGTAAGGGTTCGAAAATTATTATTATAAAAAAACCCAGCATATCTTAATAAATATCAATTGCTATTTTATAAGATAAAATTAATATATTTAGAAAATTATTTAGATTAAATGAATATTATTTTTGGAATCATAATGTAGAAATTATCCAATGGTAAATTTTTTATAATTTTCTGAGATAGTCGTATTTTCAATTAAAAAATAAATACTGTATAAATATACGGTGTGTGTTATGACATCATAATGAACCAAAAGTGATGTAACACATACTATAATTGGTATACAATACCAAATTTATGTTTTAAATTTAAAATAATTTAATATTATTTTTATTTGAGTAATTTTATAAAGCCTTTATGAATCCTCCAAAACTATTAATATATTTCATGGTTGAAAAATCATTTGTTTAAGAGTATGACTCACTCCCACAAAAGAAAGGGTGTTATTTTATTATTTTAGACTCTTTAAATTATAAAATAATAAAAAATAATTCCATTTGGATGAAACCATGATAAAAAAAACCACATAAATCTTTGTGTTTTTGGTTATTTTATTATATAGAGTCCAAAACCTAAGTGTGAGAAATATTAAAGAAATCCCCACTCTTTTCTGATATAAACCCACCCAATCACCCATTTCACATCACTAAAAATCCTTGTATCATGTAATTACCCTTCCGTGTACTCTCTATAGTCCTATAAAGGTTCCCCAATCTCCTAAGAATCAACTCCCAATCATTTTGAGACACACACTCAAGTAAAGGATTTCTCTATTCTCATTTCCATTCAAGCACCTATTTTATGTTATTCTACTTATTTTCGACATGTGGATGTTTCGGTATGTATTTTTATATTCCAATTACTATAAATTTTATTTAAGAATGATGATAAAATACTTTAAATCTCATTAATCCATCCCATGAACTTTTATGTATACCCATTACCATGCCGAAATTTAGTAAGGGATCCTCACCTTTTCACCTTATTTTCATGTTTCTTTACTACCTTATGCCTTCTATTTCCAATTACTAATGTTTGGAAATAAATTTACATTAACTATTACTGAAAATTATATGTAAAAATTATGATATAACCCTTTCACCATCATCAAACCATTTAATAAATTTTTAAGTGATGTCATTATGCTGCCGAAATTTCACCGCAATTTTCCATTACAAAACCATTATGTTGTGAATACCATACCCATTTACTATAAAGGGTGTTAAAATTTATATAATTATACTTATTTTATTCTGGAATTACATGTATTTATTCCACACTCATTTATCATGGAATAAAATATAATTATTTATGAATAAATGCTGTATGATCTATGTGGCACACTTAAGCATGAAAATAAAATGAATGTGACAGGTGTGCCCAGAATTATATAGCGATCCAATGAATTGGGTAATTTTTAGTCTCATTAGACATCTTTTTAGGATAAGGATTGAACCTGATTCCTTTATGGGACTTCATCCATCATCACATCTTAGTAGTTATCCTTGACCTTTGTTTATGATGCAATGTTTTAAGTTGTTGCCACATTTCCCATGTTGCATTTATGATTATGATGTTATATCATGTATCATTGTTCATGTTTATTATTCTCACTCCTTTATGACTATTTTCTAACATGTATTAATTTCATCATGATATGGATTTTTTATTCCATCCCTAGGATTTATAGCTCACCCCTTTCTTATGCATGTCCCTAGGTTATAACATGAAGTGCTTAGTAAAAGGGAATATTATGATTATGTTAAATAAGTTTTCAATAAAGATGTTGTATTTCCTATTTTAATTTGTTATATAATGTACCTAAGTATCAAATACAATATTCTTCTCAATCTTCCATGTTTTTTTAAGTGTAATATTATGTAATAAATCATGTATTAATATGAAATAAAGAGCGGAGGTTTTATATTTGGTATGAAAGGAAAGGTTTAGTTATTTTTTGGATTAGGATTAGAAAACTCTAATGAAATCCTTAGGGATAAAACTAAGTATAAGAAACATTCCTAAATTTTTGTAATTATAGAGTAAGTGGATTATCAAAAAAATACATCCATGTCTGGATACTACAAGTGGATATTTCTCTCACACAGATGTACATAAGGGTAGAACCCAAAAACACCATGTTGAGTTATACTCGACTGGGAAATGGTGAATTAAAATGGTCCTTACTGCACACCTGGTTTGAAACTCCTGGGGGATATGCTTTGGTAAATTCATAATCTCATTACGAACCATTATCAAGGGAACAAAAAAATGATCATAAGAGTATATGTTAAGAAATAGATCATGGATAACATATATTGAGGCTCATAAATTCATAAGTTAAAGAAATACATGTAATTTATACATTATACCTTTAATGTTGTTGGATTCACATTTATGCCTTTAGTAGTTTAAAATTACTCACCCCTTATTTTCCCTTTATTCTAGTCAGTAGATAGAAATAGTATTAATCGAGTTCAAGTTTAAATTGTGAGGATGCAATTTATTAAAGGGGGAAGAATGTAATACATTGAGATTTTAAAAGATAAAACTATGTTTGATGGCGTATGTGATATGCAACATCGAACCCAAACAAAAAGTGATTGTTTAAATATGACCATTTTAACCTTTCTATTAAATTTGCATACATAATTAGGATTAAATATTTTTTTTGATATATATATATATATATATTCTAAAAATATTGATCAATTATTGGTAAATAATCAATCAATGTTTTGTAATGTCTTTTTATTCTTCAAAATATATTATCTTCTAAAAATTATTTTTATTTATTTTTATAAAAAATATTATAATTATTATATATAAAATACATAAAATGTATTTTATAAAATGAACTTCATTTTTTATATAAGCATATAAATATTAACTTAAGTTGAAAGTTTGGGATTTTTCAGAAAATATATATTTTTTACTGAATAGGGAATAATTACTTTTTTATATAAAATTGTAATTTATTTTGATAAATTAATTTATTTAAAGGTCCAATTATTATTTTAATTTTATTTATTGGTAAAAATATGTATTTTTTACTTACATTTGATTCAATTAACTACATTAAAATCATTATTATACTGGATTTTGATACAATTTTTTAGGATTTAAAACTAATTTTTCATCAAACTATTTTAAGATGCATAATGTTTCTCCATTATAATTAATTAAAATAAACCCTAATAAAAAATTATCTAAATAAATTTTTTAGATTATATATATATATTTATGAATTTAAATTCATATAAGGAATATTAATACTCATAGTTTTAAAGTAAAATCATATTTTCCTTAAAAAATATATTTTTTGGAAAACCGATTTCCCTCATGCTTGTGGGTTTTATATTAAATTAAACTCTTCCACCTCAGTGAATTTATTTTGATAAAATTTATTTCATATTTGGAATCATCATAATTAATATTATTTTATAGGGTGAATTTAATTTTTAAACATTATGAATAGTAATTGTAGTAAATACTAATTACTATAGTAAAAGAAAAATAAGTTAATTAAGGGTAAAAATAATATAAAAAATACTGGAAACAAAGTAACCATAATATAATTATTTTTATAATTATTTTTCATTTAAATGATGATTATATTTATTCTTTATTGTCTTTACTTTATAAATGATTAAGTAATCAATTAGATAGAAATTATATATTGATACGATAAAACACAAATTATATTTTTAAGTAATAAGCAATTTCAATTAAGAAATTATTTTTTAGGAATTAATGGATTTTTTAAATATATAATTTTTTTATTAAAATATTATTTTTAAATAATTATAATTAATTAAAAATGATCATATAATTTTTTTGAACTCAAATGAAGTTTTTATAAGGGTTCAAAAAATTTTATTGTCAAAAAAACCATCATTTCTCAATAAATATCGATTATTATTTTAAAATAGGAAATTAAAATATTTATAATATTATTTAGATAAAATGAATATTATTTTTGAAATCAGAATGTCCAAATTATCCAATGGTGATTGTTTTCATAATTTTCTGAGACAGTCGATTTTTTGGGTAAAAATTAAATATCGTATAAATATATAGTGTGGATTATGACATCATAATGACCAATAAATGATGTAATAAATACTATAATGGGTATCTAAGAACAAATATATGTTTTCCCTTTAAAATTATGTAATATTAAGATTATTTGAGTAATTTTATAAATCCTTTGTGAATCCTCCAAAACCATTAATATATTTTAAGGTTTTACAATCATTTCTTTAAGAGTATGACTCACAACCACATAAGAAAGGGTATTATTTTATTAATTTCAGACCTTTAACTTATAAAATAATTAAAACCAATTCCATTTTATAGAAACAATGATAAAAAACCATGGTAAGGTTTGTTGTTTTGGTTATTTTATTTTATAGAGTCCAAAACCAAAGTTTGAAAAACATTAATGAAATACCCACTATTTTCTTATATAAAACAACCCAATCACCCATTTATACTCACTAAAAATACTTTTATAATGTCCTTAAACTTCCCTCGCCTCTTTAGAGTCCTCTCAAGGTGCCCCCAAGCTCTTAATAATCTCCTCTGAATCATTTGGAGACACACACTCAAGTAAGGGATTTCTCTCTTCGCATTTCCATTCAAGAACCTATCTTATGTTATGATTCTAAGTTTAAACTTTTGGATGCTTGAGTATGTCTTACTGCATTCCCATTACTTTAAATTTTATTTAAAAATTATTATATCCCACTTTCACTCTCATTTATCCCTCCCATGAACATTTATGTTCACCTGTTACCATGCTGAAATTTAGTAAGAGATCCTCACTTTCTTTTCTTTATTCAAGTTTTTTTATTATATTATGAATTATATTTCCAATTCTTAATAATATGAAATAACTTCTCATGTCCCCATTACTTTGCATTTTATTTCCAAATTTTGATAGACCCATTTATCTCTCATGAACCCATTTTATAAATTTTCAACTGATGTCGTCATACTGCTGAAATTTCACCGCGATTTGCTATGCCAAAACCATTGTGTGATGAATACCATACCCATTTACTATAAAGTTTGTTCTCATTTATACACTTATACTTCTTTTATAGGTAATTACATGCATCTACTCTCTAATCCTTGATCATGGAATAAAATATGATGATTTATGAATCCATGTTGTATGATATATGTGGCACACTTAAGCATGAGAATGAAATGAATATAAAGGGTGTGCCCAAAACTATATAGAACATTGATGAATTGGGTAATGTTTAGTCTCGTGATATTTCTTGTTGGTATAGGGAGTGAACCTGGTTCCTTTATGGGACTTTTCTCATCATTATGTCATGGAAGTTATCCTTGACTTATGTTTATGATGCAGTGTTTTAAGTTGTTTCTACATTTCTAATGTTGGATTTATGATTATCATGATATATCATGCCTCATTGTTCATGTTTATTATTCTCACTCCTTTATGCCTATTTTATAACTTGTATTAATTTCATCATGTTATGCCTTGTTTATTCCCTTACTAGTTTTATATCTCACCCCTTTATTATGTATGTCCCCAGGTTATCCCATGTAGTGTTAAGTATAAAATAATGTTATAATCATGTTAAAGATGATTTCACTAACGATATTGCATTCCCTATTTTAAGTTGTTATGTAATGTACCTAATTAACAATGAAACTATACTTTTCGATCTTTCAGGTTGTATTAGGTGTAATATTATGTAATGAATCATTTATTAATGTGAAATAAAGAGCATGGTTGTTATATTCTCCATGATACATGCTTGTTAGCCACCCAAAATTCATTGAAAAAGATTCCAGTCATTTATTTAGTCCCTTCTATAGCCAAAAATTAGATCCAAATCTCCTATGGTAGACCACCACATATCTGTCACACCTCCCATGTCACTTCCATTTCTACTTTAAATCATGGATCCATGAATCTATCAGTCCTACTCCCAGTCCTCTTTAATTCATACTCAAAACACTAATATGGTCTTTTTTTACACATCCAATGTGAATATGGTGGTTTGATTATGCTTGTATCAACTCCACAATTGTTGAATCTTGACCCTTTGGTCCAAAATTTAAGAACAAAAAGAATGGTTGGGGTAAATACATAATAAAAATGATGACATTGTCAATGAACAAGCATTCATGACCAATGATCACAGAATCAGGGATTTTCAGGGGTGATTTCATTGAATATAAGATAATATTAAATCAACCATTTAATTTATCAGAAATGGTCCCATGAAAAGGGTAGAAAAATAAGAGATCAAAATTAGATTAATAAAATCCCTGATAAAAAATTTAATCAAGGTTTGAAGCTACACATTACAAGACCTACTTTTATTTTCAACCAATCATTGGTGAAGAAAACATTCTCCAGTGATGGGGAAGATCCGTTGAAATCACTATTTGTCGATGCATCTTGATCTGATTGTCATTCATCATATGATTCCCATTCACTAATAAATAATACTTTGAGTACCCTCTCAAAGATCAAAAAATAGTAGGATAACCCTTTAGAATTTTCATAACTTCTATTTAATGAGGAAATTTGGTTATGGGTATTAATTGAAATAATAATAAAAATTAATTAATAAATCCACTAAACGTACCCACCAACTACTGCCTTAAATAAAAATTTGGCGTCAGCCAAATTTAGGTATCACTCAGAGTAAAAACCTAGTTCCAAATTCAACCATTGGCTCATATTTCTGATTTGAGACATAATATAAGAGATATTACTTTATTTATTAAAAATTTCATGTGGGTGATACTAATATAATTAATATTTTTAAAATATCCATTCTGGTCTCACTGGGTCTTGGAATCACCTATCATCTCAATACATGACTCAAAAAATATTTATTAATATAAATAAAATGATTTCAAGTGATAAAAAGATTCTCTACATTATTACCCACTTCAATTATTTTTTTTCCTCGACATACAAAAATGAAAAAATGTGGGGAAACTGAGACTGTATCTTGATCTCTTTATCCTAGGATATCTCTTGTATTTTCTCATTCCACCATAGCACATGAACCAAAGTAATTTTCCATCCTCGTAGGATCCCTCCTTCCAAACCTTTATCTCTACCTAGTACTTTGTGAAGGTCAGTCCATCCTTGATGCCCAGATCACCCCTATCAATAACATGTGTCATACATGTATATCCTTAGTTGTGAAACATGGAAGACACCCTGAACCCACTCCAACAATGTGGGAATGTCTAGGTGGTAAAAAACTCACCAAACCAATGTAAGATCTCAAACATCCCAATAGACATTGGGGATATCATGCATCCCTGCCCGAATCTCTGTAATCCTCATTGTGGTGATATTATCTGGAAAACATGGTCTCCCGTCTCAAACTACAAGGGACTATGATATTTATCATAATAAGATTTATTCTTTCTATTGGATATCCTCATCTGTTCATGGATAAACTAAACCATTTCTATCATTTTCTACACCATCCATGTCATAAAAATAGATGCCTCAATGATATTCATCCAAAAAAAGGGTGAACTATAGGGTATCCTATATAGGTCCTTGAATGGTTCAATGAAAATAGTACATTGATTATTATTATTATTATAAATAATCTATACCATATGTAAGTGATCCTCCCATATCTAAAAAAAGTCTAACATGAAATAATTTATCATATCATACAGCACATGGATAGTGTGTTTAGTCATCCCATCTTCCTTGGGGTGAAAAGCTATACTCATCCTCTAATGGGTCTGGAATGCCTCTTGCAGGCCTTTCCACAACAAAAATATTAATAGCACATCTTGGTTGGATATAATCATAGAGGATACCTCATAGAGGAACATAATATCATACACATACAACTACCAAAAACTATCCACCAAACTCTTCTCCTAGATATAAAGGTAGTGTTATAACTTGGTAAGTCATTAAACTATCACCTAGATGGAATCATGGACACCTTATATACATAGAATTTCTATAAAAAATTCCAAAGATATTCCATCCCATTTACACTCCAGGATATCAAGAGGCTGTAACAAAACTGTTAGAACCCAGTGCTTAGCCTTCACCAGAAAACAAATGAGAAACTGAGATACTAATTTAATAATGCTCTGCCTCATAGTATCCCACCAAAGATGCCTCTAAATGACCATTTATATCTTCTCTACAATGGGGTGTACAACTAAAGAAGAAGTGTGAAACTCCCTCATCACCTCTTCATGTAATGTTACCTAAACCATCATCTATCCTTTGAATAGGATGATGTGATTACCTCTTTCATAGAATCCATATGGTGGATATCTTAAGGATATATGTTCACCTAGGACCTTAAAGTAGATATCTTCTAAATGATACACCCTCAAATTTTGAATAAGAAGAGGGTTCAACACCATAGACTAAAGACAAGCTTTACCCCTCTCCTCCACTAGGATTATATAAGAGAATCCAATAGCACATATTCCTCCTCCTCCAGAAGAGAACGAGACTTCCTACTAATGAAAACTATCACCACATTTCCCTTCACAGAAGTATAGAATATCTCAAAGTCATAGTCCTGCAAGACATCCAACCATAACCTTTATCTTAGGTTTAGATATTTCTATGTGAAGACATTCCCGAAACTCTTATGGTTTTACTAAACAATAATGCACTCTCCAAGAATATAATGCCACTACATCCTCAGAGTGAAGACTACTACTAGCTACATTTGGTCATTAGTCACATTGTTCTTTTTTTAGGGTATCAACTTCCATGACACATATATGATCACTACATTCCTCTTCATCAAAATGTCGCCAATCCTAGCTCCAGAGTCATCTCAATACACTATGTGCTTCACAACCTCCTCTTGCACTCTAAAAAAAGGAGCACCGGTCAACCTCATGATCAATAACTCAAAGGCTCTCTGAAACTACACAGTATAGGTAAATATAAACCCTTTCTACATAGGGTGGTCAAATATGATACAATATTAGAGAAGTATTCAACAAACCACATGAAGTACACCTCCAATATAGAAAAACTTCATATCTCTAACACAATCTTGGGTGGCTCCCAAGAAATAACTACATCAATATTAATTAGGTCCGTAGATAATCCATTATAAAAAATAACATACCCTAGAATTTAAACCACATGGATCTAGAAGTATCACTTCAAGATCATACCATAATTCTGATGATCTTAAAGAAAGTCTACAACCATCCCTAAGTTTCTAACATGATCCTCCTCTAATGTAGAGATGTTGAGTATGTAATCAATTAAGAAAACCAAAAAACTATCCATTTATGGCTAGATGATATGTTTCATCAATGATATAAACATAGAGGGGAAATTCATCACACTAAAATACATCACCACAAATTAACAATATCTATATTGACATCAGAATGTCAACATTGGTATATCAGCCTTGTGAACCCTCAATTGGTGGTAGCTAGACATGATATTGATCTTTGAGAACAATCTCATGACTCATAAATAATTAGCGTGTTCATAAATTCTTGGAAAGTGGTACTTTTATTTATCATGTAATGGTTAAGGTGATAATAATCAACAGACAACTGAAAGCTCTAATATTCCTTTTTCACGAACAAAACTAGGGCTGCCTAGGGGGAAATAATTGATTCGATAAAAACCTTCTCTTAAAGGTTCAAAAAATGAACCCTAAACACCCAAATCTTGGTAGGTTCCATCTGATATGTTTCAAAAGTTATCATAGTGATCATGTGGTGTAATTTGATGTAATACTACATCAGTCACCTCATAGGTACTCCCGACATGTCCTTATAGATGATGTCTATATAATACTACATGACTGAAGGAACCAATATGCTTAATGGTCCTATTGTACCAAGGGATTAAAATTACAACTGATGGGTGATGGGTCTCAATATCATTCTTAGAAAACCCACTCACACCTCCATGATATATCTCTCTCCCCTAAAGGATAATCTGCCTGAATGGCCTGAAGGCCTTCATTTTTATTGATTTTTGATAACCACCCTTTCAAGGGATGAGTGGGAACCCTTAAAAGGCCCGTATGCTCAGAGATTAGATGGCATGTAGGCTTAGGAGATTACATGACCCGAAGGTCGTAGGGAATTCAACCAGACTATCTACAAGGAACTGCCCCTCCCCAGCATCCGCATCTTGATAGTAGCTCTCCACCTTTGCATGACCATATGGCTAGGCTTCCCGTGCAAGCACGAGATGGTACCCCTAAAGGATATTCTCATCCCATATATCTGAAGGCATCTGACACATCTATGGTGGAATTCAACGTATTATTGGATCATGGAAAACTATTACATACACAATATAAAAATAAAAGGTCTCATCTTGGAGATAATAAGGTCTCATATTGGAGACCATAAGGTCTCATAATAAACCCTCTCCACCAATCAATAGCTCACACTACTGAGAGATATGTGATAACTAATATGAATTCCTCGTAAAAACCTTATGATAAGGATACTATGATAAAGTATCAACAAGGATATCTATCTCTCAAACTAGGAGAAAGAATATTAAGTAATAAATCACACCTGTGTATATTAGTACTGAAGAAAGATTAAATTAAACACATATCATACCTCTAATAATCTCTTGAGTTGCTAGGTTAGAAGCCACCAAAGCCTTTAGATACCTGTGGCCTCAACCAACAACTCGTTGAGCCTGAATTGGGCCACCTAGTGGTGTTTGTGAAAGTATCTTTTAAATTTATCCAGCACCATAAGATCCTCATTCAGTAACCCCGCCTTCTTTTCTTTTAGCATCTCCTCCCTGGGGACCACCCTAGCCCCACCTGAGAGAACCCATATCAAGGAACTGCCTCAAGAATGGTGGTCCATCCCTGGCCTGCCTTCCCTAACTAGTGTATCTATTTGGGTAATAATTTTCCTAGTGAAATCACCCCTCACATTCATATAGTCTTCCAATTTTGGGATTCCCTAGTCCTATACACTATACATTAGCTGCATGACCACATTCCTAAGTCATGGAATGGGTTTGACTCATATAAACCGACACCTATAATCTTCTATCCTCTATGGATGACTCATCCCTACGATGACTATTGATGGAAATAGTCACATGGAATCTTACAGATAGGAATATCTCCATCACCAGCACCCACTCCAATACTTCTGCATATATCAAAATGCATAGGGGTACCACACTAGCATAGACGTATCTTCGAAGACCCTAAGAAAACATTTATTCCTATAAGTATCCATCTTGAATCATTTTGATGGAATAAAGAATAAGGTATGTTAAGCTCATATTATACTCTGAAATTTTCATCCCACCCTACTGCAGATCCAAAATCTCTTGAATTTGAATGGATCAAACAAATGAGGTGTATTACTCCTCATGAATAAAATTCAATAATTCAGACCATGATAGTGTCGAATCATTATATGTCTATGTGACTAGACTCTTTTAGATCCCTACCACTCTATAGAATAAACTGGATACCAGCACAACCATATGATAAGTCGGGGTCCACAAAAACCAAATGACTTGAATCACCCACTGAATCCAATCCTCCACTGCATGTGGATATGGCTCACCATGTGACCTCAGTGGCCTATAGTAATGGAAAAAGATGATTTCACTAATACTATGTGTAACCTCATCATACTTTACTATTATAATCTGCTAATCATAGGCCGTGGTGATATTACATACCTTTCTGGAGGAATGATCTCTCAAGATGGCCCCTAAACTATGTCCTCATCAGCCATATGATGTTTATCATGATCCTGAATCAGTAACATAGTTGGATGTCTTCACAGATACATCCTAAAAGTAATCAAGATGTAAAATGGTTATATGAGTATATATATATATATATATGTCTAGTTGACTCATGAATTAAAATCAGGGGTCTCAATCCTATATGATGCATGTACCATTGTTCCCTATAACCAATTTCTAAGTATGATGAGTCGACATGTATCTAATAAACATCATGGTGAATGGATTTTCCATCTTCCAAACCCACACTATTTTACCTGGAATTTATTTTTCAATTGAGAAACATTGACATCATTTCCTTAATTTCCCAACCAATCCTTATAAGGGGACAAAACTTAAAACACCTTCCCAATTTCGAACTACATTTGATATTAATCTATTACCACCTAAACCATTGAGGCACTTATGGATAGAATATTTCATGGTCAAAACAACCCCATGCCCTCCTCTATAAGCTAGGGGATGTAGACAAGTTCCTAGAAGGCATAATTAAAATGGGAGTCCTTTTCCTAAAGTACCTATACAAACACACCCAACCATCTACATGCATAAGTCTATATTAATAATAATAATAAAATATATTAACATCTAGTGTAATAAAAATGAATTTAATAACAAATAGGGAATAAAAAATTGTATGGAATCATAATATGAGAAGAAAAGAGGGAAAATATACTATCAACCATAAATAATTTTCCAACAAGACAACAACTGGAAAGAAAGAAATATGAGAGATCCAGTCTTATAATATCCAATCCATGAAACTATTATGCATTATATGCACTATATTATCCCTATAATCCTCTTAAATGAAGGTTGATCTAGCATTCATCTTCATAAGAAATGAAATGTGTGGGTAATGCCCATGAAAGTGTGAGTATATAAATACCCAATAAGATGCTCTGAAAACTAAAGATAGAGCAACTGAGGATACAATACAAGTATTCATCTCAACCCAAATAAGGAGGGTAACAAAAACCAAAATCATTGATATGTTATAATATAATAATCCTAGATGGGGGAGGGGGGAAATGAAATCACTATCACACACCCAACCTAGGATGACGAGTCTTCCTACAGCTCTAATGGTCATTCATCATTGACCAAAATCTCATGTGTTTGTTTAAAGAAGTCGCGAGGAGGGCCATCACCTCTCTAATACTCTATATACCAAGGTAGTTAAATCCTATAAAGATATGGGACCCATTACCTGGTAAAATAAGCTGATACCACTCTATATATAGAGGACCCACACTCATACAGTGTAGTATAGTCTCTATATTTTTGTACAGAATATAGAGGACCTACACCATGGGGCGACATGGGAGTGTCATCCTTAAAAATAGAGGAATCACTCCCTGGTGTGATAAGTAATTACATACTCTTCCAATATAAATGATTATGGAGGACTTGCACCCTATTACGACAAGGGTTTACTATCTCCATGGATGAGGACTCGCTCCCTAGTACAATAGGGGAGTAAAACATTTACCAAGAATAAGGAGTATGGGGTACCCATACCCTAGTGTAACAGGGGAGTACCACCAACATGTATATAGGACCCATACCCTTGTATAATAGGGGATTACTAAATTTACCTAAATAAATAATATGGAGGATGCACACCATGGTATAATATAGGTGTACAATCTCCATCTAAACTCTCTGACTATCATACATGATCACTGCCATCATTGAACTTAGCCTAATGAATAAACACTTTCAAAACATATCACATCATATATAAAGGTCCGCTATAATGGAAAATATCTCATTATATGTGAAAAAACACTCCAGATAGGCTACTCGAGGGCCATAATATGATTAATGATGAAGGTGATACAAGAGGTAGATGTTGTATATGGAAGTACATGGAATTTATGGGGGTCTAAATGGGGCGTGACCCCATCTCATTACCTATACTTATCTACCATGAACATGGATAAGTGACTATGTCACCATACCTGGTGTGTATGGGGACTACACATGTGTCTCAGCCACCCAGGGTCTACCCATGTGCTCCTAGTCACGATCGTGTCTATCAGGCCATGTCATGTACCTGGTAGTGTACCTAGCTTTGCTCAGTTATAAGAAAAATACCATGTCTTCATAGTCATTTTGGGTACCTAGTTGTGTATCTAGAAATGTACCTATCTATTCTAGGGTACCAAAATAAACCCATGTACTCCCAGAGTACACAGTGTGTATTCCTACATGGGGCCCCTTCCATGCATATCGGGAACATGAAGTAGCCACCCTAGGAGGGTCACACAACATGTGTCCCAACCACATGTCTTGTGGGAATTATTTTTCCCCAAAACCATTTCCACCGCAGTTGGGTGACTTCACGATCTGTGTTCATCCCAGTACCCACCATGTAGTTAGGTTTTTTTCATAAAGATATAACTATCATAGATCTAACTTATCCACAGCCTCCACTACATTTCTCACCTCTTGACCACCCAACACTGGTGGGAAAATCCTCTAATAGTTGATTATGGACCTTCGTTAGCTGGAAATAGGATCTAGATCTCCCGTTGTGGTTTGTCGCCTATCTTGCTTGCCTCATGTGTCACTTCCATTGCTTCTTTGGATCCTAGATCCATGAAGATATCACCAATACACATAATACTCTCAAATTCATCTGAAAAACTCCAATTTTGTTGATGTGAACACATAAAGAATGATTTTTGTGGGTTTTTCATTATTTAATACACCCAAAAATAGTTGAATTAGGACCCCATGGTCTAATGATGAAGAACGCAAAGAACATGTGAGTGAAAGGCATAAGAACAAAGGCGATATCATCATTTTCCATGTGTTACTGGACAAAATTTTCAGAATAAGGTATTTCCAGGGGTGATTTTATGGTGTAGAAGATAAAAAAAATCAACCATTTAATTTAATATAAATGGTCTAAAATAAAGGGATGATAAATCATATATTAAATGTAGAGTAGTAAAATCCATGATAAAAATTTTAATCAAGGGTGGAAACCATAATTGATGAACCCTAACTCAATTTTGGATCAATCATTGGTAAAGAAAATATTTTATTATGATGTGGATTATTTGCAGTGTTTTTTATCTATCAATACACCTCAATCTGATTTACATTTATCCTCTGATTCTAATTCGCCAAAGAAAAATTCATAAAATCTCCTCTCAAACTCCCAGGGTTATGCAGCCAGCCCTGTAGAATTCCCATAACAAACTATTTATAGAGGAAATTTGTTAATGGTTATTAAAAGAATTAAATAAATAAACTATTTATTTAATCCACTAAACTTACCTACCAATGGTTTCCTTATCCGAATGTTTTGTGCCAAACAACATTATGACATGCCTATGGTAAACCCAAAGTTCTAGATTCATCCATGATCACATATTTCTAATGTGATACTCCTTTCAAGAGTTATTCCATTATTTATGAATAAAAGTGTGTGTGTGTGATATTAATATATTTAGTATTTTTAAAATATACATTCCAGGATCACTGGGGATCATAATCACACACCGTCTCAATACATACCTTTAAAAATATATCATAAATTATTTCAATGTCATAAAATAAAAAAATAGATTCTCTAAATAATTACCATTATTTTTAAAGAGTAATAATATTATTTTTTTCATTGTTCAATAAATTCAGTGTTGTGTGTAATGCAATATATCAAATAATTTTACAATATGAAAAAATATTTCATAAAATCTATGGGTGTAATATTCTAACCCCATTAAAAATAATTTCTCCCTTGAAATTACATCACACCAATACAAAAAGATGAGGATTCTTATGCCTCATCATTTCATCAAGTCCCTATATATATTTCTATAAAAAACCTTCCTCAAATATTATATAGATGGAACACATACGTGGATCAAGAACCTTATCATTCCATCATGATCAAGGTTAAAATTTGGAACATTTCTAACCATATTTCACATATCTACATATTCCTTCTACTCCTATTTAATATAAAACTGTATAGATGATTGAACATTCAATAGATAAAGATATTAATTCTATCCTTCCACCAGGATTTGAATATCCATGATTTGTAATTATAGAAATATTTGATCTTTTATGATCCTCATCATGGATAAGATAACATGATCCATTAAACTCAAATCATCATCCACCTTGTTCTCTTTCCCATTGTAGTAATTTATTGAGAAATAATAATCATTAATCACCTATAAAAATATTCTTTGATGCATATTAAACTCCTTCTATGTGAATATATACTATAAATTTTTTTATCAGTATATATTTCACACTTTTCTCTATAAAGATAATTCATACATATCTATAATGGAAAAATTACTACATCTATCTACAAATCCTAATTTACATAATTTTTCTCATGAACCTTCAATTTTTGTGAGACATAATATATAATAAATTCATTATCCATAAGAACACATCCTAGTCACTTGATGGATTCATCACTATAAATTAAAAACCCTTATCCACTACATGGTAATATGAGCACAAGTGAGATGACTAATATTCCCTTTAGTTACTTGAAATATCCCTCACATTATTCTATCTAGAGGAACTTATAATCCTTATAAGTTAACTTGGTAATTGTGTTAAATAGTCATGTGAAATTTTCAACATGTTTTTGATAATATATAGCTAATCCATGAAAACTATGGATCTTAGTCACTGTGGTTGGTTTAGGCGAACATTCAATACCCTTCGTCTATGAAGAATATTTCAATATACCCTCTCTTGGGATAATATGACCTATAAAATGAATCCTTTTGTAGCCAAAATTAAAATTTTGTAAATTTTTCAAATAGATTATCAATTATCATGGTATTTATTATAATAATAAAGTGATATTTATGCTCTTACTTTCTCTTGGAATATGTAGGAATATCATCTGTAAAGACGAGCACAAACTTATCAAGGTAATCTATAACGAGTCTATTCATTAAATCCATGAAGATAGAAGGGAAATTAGTAAGAATGAATTGAATGACTATATATTCATAGTTTTTATTCCATTTATGAAATGGTGTCTTGGGTATATCCTCATTCATGAACCTCAGTTGATGATATACAAAAAGAAGGTCAATAATTGATATGTATTGATATTTATGTAGTTAATAAAAAATATCATCATTATAGGGTAGAGGATACTTGTTCTTATTTTTTATCTTCTTTAAACTCCCATTAATCATTAAAAAGTCACATCAATCCATTATTCTTTAAAAAAATAATAGGTGCACTCCATGTTGACATAATTGGACAAATTAATTTCTTCTTTAATTCATTCAACCTAATCGGGACCATTGCAAAAAAAGTCATTAAAATTATTTTGGAAAAAGGTATGTGTTATATTGAAAACTCAACTTCATGATTTGGTGAAAGACATAGGAAATTATTCCATAAATACATCAACAAATTCTTGTAAAATAGATATATAATTGATGTTAATTTTTACCCTAACCATCTAAGATAAACAACCCTTCTGAATGGGAATTAAGACCCATAAAATTGATTCGATCTCCATCAGATGTTCATCTTTATAATCCCATTGATAGAAGATCATATGTTAGATTAGAGTATCAATAATGACTTTACATCCATGAAAATTGTTATGGGATTTATGTAGAAGTTGAAAATCCCTTCCAAAGATAATATCAAATTCAACTACAGGAAGAAGGAAAATATTTTCTGGAATCAAATTACTATAAACATAAACCGGTTATGAATCATATATATGAGATGAAATAATCATACCATTATGGGTTTTCAATGATAATTATTTATCTAATAATTTGGTTTGGATCCGGATACCCTTGTAAAATTCTTCAAATATGAATTAATGGGTAGATATAAAGTCAAATAAGACATTTGTAGGTTTAAAGTTGATGGTATTTGTACCTTTCATGAATTTGTTGTCACACCCTCATCATAAATAGTGATCACATTGGATCTCATCTTTTCCCTTATATTAAGAGTTTACTGACATAAATCATCATAAATAACCTTAAATTTTGGGAACTGGTTAGCATAATTCCCATGATCCTTTCATTTTAAACATAGGATTGTGGGTGGTTCATTCTATGAATCGTTCTCTCAATTCTCATTTTTTGATAACTTCTTCCCATCACTTCCGAAATAAATTTCTAGATGGCCTTCCATCCAACACAAAAAAATCTTTACTAGTCCCCTTAAGAAAATTTTCTCCTTATTTCATTCTACACATCTATCATGATGTAAAGATATTCTTATTATATCAATGGTATTTATAGTTTCCATTGAACTCCATCTACCTTTTCTTGTCAAACTCATGGGATTTAAGGGTAACATAAATCTCCATTTCCAACATGAGAGAAAATAGAACAATTTCTTCATAGATAATGAAGTACCTTTTAGTGAATTAATTTCATAGAATTAGTTTTAATCTATGAAATAATAGATCAACATTACATTCATGTTTGATTATAAAGTCAGAATCATACCTCCAATGTATTATAAAATTTTCCTCATAGGTACTGACATATTCATCATCCTTCTGCTTTAGCTGAAATAATTCATTATATATATTTATAAAAATGATGTGATGGATGTTATTATTGAAAAATATTATATTATTTCATTCCACTACATAGATTTAATTTCATCACATTCCCATATATTCTTGATGATATTCCACCATTTATCTACTTTACATTCTAAACAATAGACAACCGAAATGACTTTTTCATGTTACAAACACTATAGAATGGAAAATTTACTCTCAGTGGTACTCATCCATTATAAAACAATTATATAATCAATATAACCACTAAATTTTGGTGGATGTTTTACTCATTAAGGACTCAACAAAATTTCATTCCCTGATTTTCTTTTTTGGATGTTTAGAATAATTCATAGGTTGATAAAGTTGGGTGAGCATAGAAACATGATGTTTTATTCCATCTCCCTTAACATTTGGATGATTAGGAAGAAAATAATTTCATTCCCTTTAATACTAAACATTAACATGGTTACTTTGGGTTCTAGAAATTAAATAAAACTAAAAATCACAGTGTATGAAACAATAATAATAGTGGAGAATCACATAATGTAGAAAAACAACTTATAGGATCTATAAATAAATCAACCTTTTTTTGAATCTATGAAACCTTAGGGTTATCAAATTTCATTCATATTAATCATATATTTAAATCCTTCATGATGGTTTATAAATTGTTTATGAATTTTCAAATAATATCCTTAGGGAGTGTCAAACCAAGTGTGTGGTATGTCATGTTTTCGTGTACCGGGTCTTGATCAAGTCAAGATAGATGCACCATTTTCAGTGTTATTATACCTATAAATCTCTATGACAGAGCCACATCCACAATTATTATTCTAATAAGGATTAATTTTCATTGAAACCACTCACTCCATCCTTTTCCAAAACTCTGTAATATTTAGCTACACTTTCACTCATCCTTAGAATTAACATTATAAATATCCTTAGAGTTTTCAAAAAAAAAATTACATCATAGTTACAATGGTGAACTAAATATATCCTGTATTAACAAATTTAATAACCCAAAATTATCCTAAATAAATATTATATCTAATTAGATTAATATTCAATACCTGACATAAAGATCCAAACCAGAATCTTTTGGGTCGAGTGCCTTTGGAAACATGGACACATAAACAACTGGTCCATAATTGAGCTACATCATCTCTCACTATGATCTTAATAACTAGTAACATTCTTATACATATCATATATAATATCATTCACTATAACCTAGGGAAAGGAATAATGATAATGGTTGATATAAGTTGTTAAGTAATGGTAAAAAGGGAGATATCAACATATGAAGAGAATAAAGGTATGTGAATATGAGAATAACATTTTAAAATAATACCCTACATATCATATATCATAAAAATGTGTAATGGGAAAAATAATCGAATTTTGTAAGACGTTCTTTATAATGGAATCAAAGAACGAAAATTTTGAGAACGTAAAATTGAAAAAATTTATAGATTTATGGCATACACATGAGCATAAAAGATCATTTCATTAGTAGTTTAGGGATCATTTCCAAGACTATCATAGTGGAATGGATTAACTCTAAAAACTACCATATTATTCATGGTTCACTCCCAAGACTATCATAGTGTACATAGTCCCTTACAGAACTAGGTTCACTCCCGATTCTAGTCAGGTTTATATCAAGAGATATCAATCATCACCCAATACATTGGAGGAAGATACAGGTCCCACCCATCACATAATGAAAATAATAAAAATGTGTTCTAAAAGATTTTAAAACATTCATAAAATATGAAACCATGAATATAAATGGGTTTCATATACACTAAATCATAACTTAAATTATTGAAAAGAAACAGGTTTCATAATCATTTCATCATTTCATCAACACATAAAAAATGTAAAAAAAGTAGGTTTCATAAGAATTATGTCATTATAATGATAAAATATTAATAGAGGATAAAAATGGTATAATTATATAATATCCCTAGTAAATAATATGTAAAATTAAAGGATGTAATATTATATTGAAAATTATTTTGAAAGAAAAATTACCTATAATGTTTCTTGAGAAAAATATTCATTCATTGAAAATCATCTTTTAAAAAAATGAAAAAAAATATTATGGATATCATTTTAAATCAAAATGAACTTGAAAAAATTATAATGTATTACTAATAAAAATAGTTTCCATAACCTTAGTAAATTTACATTCACGCCTTACACATTAAAACAATTAATTATTTCACATTTTTAGTAAAGGCTAAATGTGCCTTGTTTGGAAATTTACATTAAGATTGTAACAACTCGATATTTTTAATTATATTGGTTTCCTAAATTTGTGTGTTATTTTATTTTATACTCAACAAAATTATATCCTTGAATTAATGAAGTGGGTATAATTAAAATGAGACTATTGGGTTTCAACTGTTATATGACCGTTGGTCAATATGACTGTTGGAAACTATAATCTTAACATTGTGTTTTTATAAATTCGGTTATCTTGGTTAATTAATACAGAAATAAGATTTAATGGCCTCATCTAGTAGACTCGATCCATATGAATCCCATCTATTGGATCTTGGGAAGGAGGTAGCGTCACTGGGCTTTGCTCTGGACCAAGCCCAATCTGAACTTCAACGTATGAAGATTGAACGGAATCTCCTAAGGGAGAATTTCAAGCTAATAGAAATCACAACTCGGTCAATGTTTTCGAAGCCACCCCAAGATTCTATCACCATATCACACCTTACACTTAGGTCCTATGCTGGTGTTATATGAGGCCATGTAATGAGACCTTAGCTGCTTTGTGTAATACTTTTATATAAATAAAATTGTTATTTCTTATTATGGAAACATTTGTGAATTTCAAATATCTGAATAAATATAGGATGTGTATTATTGATGAATTTAGGGAAAAAAGGGTATTTTAAAATATTTTTTTATTCATTAAATAATTAATAATGTGAAATGATTTTCAAAAAATGGTTTTCTACAGTTGTGATCAGTGAGAAATTTAGAGTCTAATAAGATCAACTTGGTATTTAGTAAATAGTAAAGTAGGAATAGTAACATACCCATAAAAATAGTAATGAATAGTGATAAATATTAAATTGACCAAAAAAATAGTATCTTCACCCATGAATGCATAAATACATTTTAGACATCTTAAAAGTGAAAAAACGATCACAGTTTAGGTTTTAGTATTTTTATATGCCATAAATATTTTATTTACAATTTTATAATTAATTTAATAATTTAAAATGGAAATTTATTTTCATAAAATTTAATCATAAATTGTTACTTTATTTTCTTATGGGTATGCGATAATTTTATGGGACCTGATTACTTTTTTAAGGTGTTACAAAATGAGTTAAAGTTTTAAAGTTGTATTTTTGGAATAAATAATGTTTTTATTTAAAAATTAAATTAAAAATATTTAGAAAATTATTTTTATAAAATGTAATTTATTTTTGAATTCAAAGCATCTATATTAGGATAGGGTGAGTTTTTGGGATTTTTCTGAAATAGTTGAATTATCGGTGAATAGTAAAAAATGGAGTTTTGAGTTTCGGGTGTCTAATGACATCATTAATGATGTAATAATGATGTAATATTTCTGGTAGACATATGAATAGTGAGATATGCTATTAGGTGTCCCAAGTGGCCAATACCATAGGCAAATACCATGGGAAAGCCCATGGTTTTGCAAATACCACTGATGAGGTGTCCCTTGGAAATTAATAATTTATTCACTCACCTTTCCTATAAATACCAAGATATATCCCTCTTTCATTTCATTAAAAAATAATACTCATTGATTTTATTGTGTTATTACCTCCTATGGAGTCCTCCCAAGGTTCTCTCAAGCCTCCCAAGGTCCCGACCTTCAAGCTTTTGAAGTTACTCTTCAAGGTAAGATATTCTTTCACCCTCCTCTTTAAAGGAATGACTTCCTTTATGTTGTGTTTTCTTGTTTCCATATATTTATGTTGAGGGTATGTTCTTATATGTTATCATTACTGTAAATTTAATTTATAATTGTTTAGAGACCCTTTTCTCTCTCTTTAATTTGTTTACTGAATTTTTAAGTGACACTGTTAGGCTGCCGAATTTCTTGTAAAAGAAATCCCATCTTCCCTTTCCTTTCAAGTTTCCTTTTCTTGTGGTATGTAATTTAAATATCCATACCATGTTCTTATCTCCATGTTATTCTATATTTATATTTTAATATGAGTTATTTATGAGTGGGTTACCCTTGTACCTTCTCTTTTTATTATTTTTTAAAATTATGTTATATAGCCGTTATGTTGTAGAAATTTTGTCTCAAAATTTCTTTCTCTTTCTCTTAATAAATTATCTTATTTTATATATGTTAATATCCATAACTATTTAGTTTATATGGGTGTTCATATTTATAAAAAATGATATATGTGATTCTGGAATTTACATACATGTAACCCTCACTCCCTTTCCATGGGTTATAAATGACATAACAATCTTATTTTTAAGAACTTTTAAAGCATCACGATTTTGAAATGAACCCATTTCTTTTATTATCTATGGGTTATTTATGGAATGTTTGAGTATGATATATGTGGCTCACATGAAATTAAATACATATTAAGAGTGTGCTCTGATAGTGATTCAATGCATTGGGTAAAGAATTAATCTCTAGAGATGAAAAGTTTCACGATACCTTAGTGAATAACCTTGGTAATTTTCATGACACCTTGGGGATGAACCTTGGTGATATGTTCATGAATGTCTAAATGAAATGTTGTAGCCACATATTGAAGTTATGTTTCATGTTTTTTTTTTCATTATGATATTCCAATAATTCCATTGCTCATGTTCTTATATTTTTATTCAAGTTCTTATTGATATAACAAGTAAACGGATTCCCTTGTTTACCCATACCGGGCCTTCTGCTCACCCTTTCCTTTGATATATGTCTCTAAGATATGAGATGCAGTAATTGTACATAGGATGAACATATTATGAATACTTAAAAGTGGATTACAATAATTTTTTATGATTTTTTCATGTATTATGTCCCTAATTTTCAAGACACTAGACTTTAAAGACCCTCTATTTGTAAAATGTAATGAAAAGTAATGTAATAAAAAGGCAAGATGCCATAAAAATTCAATTAAAATAATTTTTTAAAAAAATTCAATCATAGGTAAAATTTTCATTAATGAATCATCTTTACAATATTTGAAAAAAATTAAAAACATTTTTAGAAAACATGGTTATGGAAGGAAAAGTGTTTTCGATTGAAGAGATAAAAAGATGAATTTTCTTTAAAAAAATAATTTTGAAATATTGAGTACATAAAAAGAGGAAAATGAAGGGAAAAACTTTATTATATATAAATAACCATAGGAGATGAAAATTAATGAGTTTCTTGAGTGATATCTCATAATATATCATAATTAGAAACATATTCATGAGAAATCCTGATAAACGATGAGAATGTGTCATAAAACCAATAAAACATTGGTAACATTGAGTCCTGAACCCCATTAACGAATAATGTTAATTTAATATTAAAATATCATGAGAAAAAATATTATCATTATATTACATGGAAAAGGTGATTTATATACACCTTATAAAAGAAGATATGTGCATAACATAACATATTTCTCAAAGAGAGAAAATTGAGACAAAATTACCTTACCATAAGTCTTAAATTCCATCATACATGTTCATACCACATGTATAATGAATATAATTTTATTATAAATCTATTAATTAACCATAATTATATATATCATACCATATATGTTTTACTTACGACCTTTTATTAATAATTCCATGTGAAAGTCTTGTTTCACACAATAACTACTTTTTTTTTCTTATATGTTTTGATTTGTTATGTTTTTGTCCTTTTACTTTGATCATGGTTATGTAATAGATAAAATATTAAACTTGATATAAATATCACATATAATCATTATATAAGTATTTAGACCAATCCATAAAATTTATATATATAAAATTAAATACACCTTTCATGGAGATGGTAAGCCTTATTTACTCTTTAACTCTGTTTCCATTTTTTCGAATAATAGAATGAAATTAAAGAAAATAATATATTACCATTACATTATAATTTTTATGTCATATATATTATAAATTTTTTTTAAATATATCTTTATTACCATTCAAGTAAAGCGTAGAAGAATCACATTACTTCGTGTGGCTATAGTCCACCGTTGACATGAGAAATGTTATTGTATTCCCACAGAATTGAATGTAATATGATATATGTTATATAATAGTTAATTTAGTATAATAATATCCTACATATCATATATAAACAATTAACATTTCATTATATCCAACATTTAGAGGTGGTTATGAACAATTAATAACATTGCTTTGTGAGGAGTAAGTCAGTCGTACACATGAATGCTGATTTCTTATCCCATTTGATTGAAGTGGACATGGTTAGAGGTCATTCACTTAACATAAAAACATATTAGTATATGGAATATACTAAGGATATTATATCACCATGTTTTAATAATAATTTTTGGAGATGGGGGATGAAATACAATAAAATGGACGGTAATGGATGTTACCTCTTCTTCTGACAACTTCTTTTGGTTTGTACCAAAAGCCTTCCTAAGATGGATTTATAAAAAAAATAAGTCTTTTAGTGTGATAGGAGACAGTTAGGGAAGATATTTGAACTATAAATGGATGAAATTCTTTTTTCTAGAATTGTGAAGTAGATAGGAGAATGGTCGTCCTTTTATAAGTGAGGCGAGTGTGCTACTGAATATTAGATTATTTGCGATGGGGACCAATCGCAAAAGGTCATTTGTGATGAGACCCCATTGCAAATAACCCATTACGAAAAAGAGAATCGCAAAAAATACTATTTGTGACAAGACATGGACCCATCACAAATAGTTTCCCCAAGATTATTTGAAAAAATAGTATTTACGATGGGACATCGCCAAAGGGCCCCTCACAAATATCTTAAAAAAATATAAAAATTAAAATTGAATAAAATAATAATATTAACAAAAAAATATTAAAAAATAATAATAAAATAATATTGGAAAATAATAATAATAATAATAATAATAAAATATTAATAATATAAATAATATTAATATAATAAAAAATATTAATATTATTAATATTAATGAAATAATAATATTAATTTTAGTAAAATAAACAAAATAAAATAATAAAATAAAATAATAATATTATTATTATTATTAATATAATAATAATAATAAAATAATATTAATAATATAATAATATCATTATTATTAATATTAATGAAATAATAATATTAATATTAGTAAAATAATAAAAAATAATAAAATAATAAAAACCACAATATTTCTAAAAAATTAAAAAAATAATAAAAACTAAAAAAATAATAATAAAATAATAATAAAGTAATAAAAATAATAAAACAATGAAATGAAGTAATAAAATAATAAAAAATTAAATAAATAATAAAAAACTAAATAAATAATAAAAAATGAAATATTCACAACAATATAAAAAACACAATGTATAGAATTGTAAAGAGTTAATATTACAAAAAAATTGCATTCAAATGTTTTATCATAAAAAAATATATCACTGAGGGGGGGGGGGTCCTCTAGAGGAGATATAGGAGATTGTGGTGGGAACGCCATCTCTAAACCATGAGTTAGACATCGAATGTATTCCATCTACTCGTGTTGTTGTTGCTGCTGCCATCGACCCATATCCTCCTCCTGTTGTCATTATAGCTCTTCCTGCTACTGCCACTGCCATTGGCACATCTCCTACTGCTGTCATTGACGCATCTCCTACTGGTCCCTACGCATACTCTCTATAATCTCACTCTGACCTCACAACTACTTCTGATACTATGTAGTAGATGATGATGACTCTGTATAGGATCCTCTCGAGCTAGACACCGACATCACAACGGTACCATAATAACTCACAAGCATCAATCGATATTTGATACTAACAAGTCGACCTTTATCAAAAGCATAATGGGTCACCTACATCCATGTAGCCTCATAAAATCGGTGGGTACTAGTCTGACCATCAGTCTCAGCCTGACTCTCAGTCTATGTCTGAGACGTCACATCCTCATATGACTCCTTTAATTTCAATTTAAAACTAAAATAGTTAAAATATTATTTTTAGTTAATTTTAAAACTCAAAATGGAATTATACTAACCACAATCTGACACTGGTGCACGCCTCTAATCTCTCTAGTGACCGGATTTTTGTACATCCTCCTATAAATGTCGAACTCTATAACATCGAGTTATTTGAATGCCTATTTGAATATAAAATAAACCATTAAATTTAAAGTTATATAAATGATTTAAGAAAATCACTTACCATATGTTCCATGTGTGTACTGAATGTACGACTACCGGCTTGATGTGTCACCTCCTGTCTCCCCCAATTTGACGACCTGCCAATGATCTTCTCTGAAAACATCCACCCAACTAGTGTGAAAATAATCCATACCAAACTTGGGATGAAATTTAATCAGGTCAGTGTACACGACAAGAATCATCAAACTCTGTCACTCCTAATATTGTCATTGATTTCCTTCTCAAATTGTGCAAAAACTGATGGCAACTTTCACACATAAACCCCTCACTTACCTTCCAGATAGCATCATGCATGATCTCATCAATGGATACCATAAAACCTACAAATAATTTATAATATCATGTTGTTAATTAAATAAATTTCAAAATAAATATTATTTATTTATATTACATCCAATGATAGAACATGTGGTGCTGAACATCAATGTGAATCTCATCCCATGTAACCTATTGTCACGACCCACCTTCACAAAGATGAGGGAAGGGCCATCACACTACTAGACCCTTCCTTATTCAAGTTGAAGGAGAGATAATGACCCTCAAGTCCCACCTTCAATAGGCCCCAATGTGGCTACTAGCACAAAGGGTATAGGATCACACATAATATGGAAGGCATTACCCATTTTATAGAAAAAGATAAGGAGATAAGATGGTAAATCTCAAACAACTCCTAACTGAAAGTAAGGGTAAATCCAGAAATCCATTACCACATGCATGTTCAAAGTAAAATGCTACAAAATACAAGAAAACTCTAAAGTAAAGTACCAAAATAAATGAAAGCAATAATAGAAACTGTCCCAACGTCCGAACTAATACGGTCCTACATGATCCCCAAAGTCCTCCTGGAAACCTGAAAGTAGTTTTATATACGTAGGATGAGTATATAGGTATACATAGTAGGAAAAACCAAAATCTCTTGTGCACAAGTGGGGATGAATTCTAATGGACCATGAAAAAGTAGAGGTAACCAAAACACCTAGAAAGGACACTATCCACCCATCCTCACCAAGGAACACTCCCCAAATAATGCAAGTTAGGAAAAGTAATAGTAATAGCACATCAGTATTTGGGTACCCTGCACCACTTTCCTACTGGTTGTTGAATACATCCTATGTGTCAGACCTCCCCCTCCATTTTCACTGTAGTCTCACTACTACCCCAACAACAACCTTATAGCCCACAAAAATCATGAATACCGCCTGTAGAAACTTGAGCCACCACAACCACGCCTCCCACCTGTAGACACCTGGGCCACCACAACCATACGAAATCACGCCCACAGACACCTGGTCCAGAACAACTACCGCCACACCCGAAGAAACCTGGGCCTCATCCCGAAGACACTTGGGAAACAAAACTGCCCACACACATCTGAGCCAACCACCACAACAAAACCTTCCAGAAGATTCATGGGCTTTAATGGATATCAGGCCACCACAACCTTCCTGAAGAGTCTTGGACTACCTGGGAGAGGGAGCAAAAAAAGATCTAACAACCAGCCACTCATAGGAATGTTGGAAAAAACACCCTCCCCCATGAAATGGGGGTGTTCGGCATGAAGTGCTCAACATGGGTTGGGTGCGTATAAGAAACACAAAAACTAATTTATACATAAAGTTGAATGATCACTCATCCCAACCAAAGAGTTCCAAAACAAGACTATACACAAACACCCTCGTTACTATTCATTCATGCACAAAAGAACAACAACCACAACTAGAGAACCACCCATTATTATTATCATGATCCAGTGGTTTTTTTATAAATTAAGTCTTCACTACTGGGAAACTAACATGCACATCCAAAATCCAAAACAACAACTAAAGGAAAACAACCAAGAAAAAATTTAGGCATTCACAGCCAGTTCTCTTGTAAAGTCACAAAAACAAAAAAGATCTATGAGATCCCTCAATGTACTTGAACAAAAACAGGCCCCAACATACAGTCACAGATCCACAATCCAATAAGAAGAATAGAGGATCCCATCCCCATCCACGTCACCCCACAAGCATCAAACAAAACAACCGTGCTTATTAGTAGAATAGAGCAAGGGAGTTTTCAGATTTAACCACATCATTTATCAAGTTCCTTCTTTCCATTTGGTTAATCAGGTTGATCAAACAATGATTCTTATTCATTGGGAATCCATTTAATCAACCGATTTTATGTGATTAACCAGCTTCCATGTTACGACCATTCGATCACAATATTTTCCAAAAAAATAGAGGTACATCAGTGCACAAGAAAGGACCACCAACGACCATGATTTTCAGTGGGTGTAATCCCATACAATTCACAACATATGAATGAAAATAAAACAATACAAAAACATCATAATCAAACACACCCCTTCATTCTTTAGAAATCATTTATTATCATTGTTAAGGTTTAGTTTCATCCACGCCCTAAGGAAACATTAACATACCCACCCCGCATGATACATAGTAAAGAGAGTTAGAGTAAAACCCTACTTGGATGATCAATTATTGAAGTTTTCTTCTCACACCAAGAATTGGGGATACGCCACTAGCAAGAAACTCCAAGGCTCCAAGGGTGAGTAGAAAGGGATCTAGCATGGCACATGATTCATCTATGGAAGAGGGACTCTAAACACACCAAGAGAAAGTGAAAATAAAAGAAGATATGATCTTGGCTTAAGAAAAAGGTCAGATCGTAAAATTAGGGAGACGATTTCGAAGTACATAAAAGTCAGATCATGGATTGACCACGTGGTTGGGCAGTTTCACACATTAGGATTAATTGGAATTTAATAATTATCCTCAGAGATTGTGGAGATAATAGATGGGAGTTAAATGGGTTTCCTTTAAATGAAGGAAAATGCATAACAAGGTCAAAATTGTAAAACACAACAAGGTGTGACACCAAGGAAAAAGGACACATGTTTTGATAACCCAAGGGTCTTCAAATTAATGGGGGTTTAAAACATATTTCACTAGCTTTAAATGGCTTTGAAATTGTTATTAAAATGCTTTTGCATCAAAAGATACATCAATGGGGAAAACTGGAAGGTCCTGGAAAAACAGAGAAGGACTCACCGTTAGGTGAGTCACAATCACCCTGGCACCGTCGCCCCAGCACCAATGATGATGGGTGCTATGGATGACCCATTGGTGCCACCAATTCGCCTTGGTGCCACTGAAGCTCATCGGTGCCACCAATTCTCATCAGTTCCACCATTTGTCAAATCTTGAAATTATGAAAACTCCTTAATGAGTCACTGATGGTCCCCAGGACCCTCCAAACACCAGTACTTGGAAAGGTAATGGACTAGGAAGGCCCATTTCATTATATTAGATACCTCTCAAAATATTATCTTCCTTGATAATTAAAGGATAAACCAGAAGAAAAGAGAGGGGTCCAAACAACCACCTCGCAAGATACCTCTCAGGGACGACCCACCCTAGAGTTGTTCAAAATCCGGAACAAGACTCGATATTTAGGAACACCTCTCCCTCATCTATCTATTGAACAACTACAGATACACCACCGATTTGCTCCCCCAATTAACCACACAAACATTTAAAGGTCACACTATCTAGACATATGGATTAGGGAGTCCCTTCCCCCATATCAAGATACTACCCACTTTGGGTGGAACTGACTTGCTTGCATTGGTTTAATCGCATCAACCTTAATGTGTCTCGATTAGGGATCAAGTACTCCCCTCCCCATGGTCAGGAATTTTCACATACACTCAGAGAAAAAGGGAAATAAGCCATCTCATAGTTAACAAGTTCAAGCACTACATAAATGTCAAGTACAAAACAACACATAACAAATATCAGAATAGATATGGGTACTGGGAATGCATATGTGCCTCCCGTTCCTAGGTACTCTCCCCGAGGCCACCGTGACTCCATAACACATGAACCAAGGGAATGGTTCGTCCATGAAGCACCTTCTCCTCATGATCCTCGATCCTCACTGGTTTCTCCAAGAACGTCACATCTCCATCAATATCCATCTCTCCCCAATCGAGGATGTGTGAATCATCATGTATATATCGACAGAGCTAAGATACATGGAAGGCACCATGCACCCTCAGTAGAAGTAGTGGTAGTGTGGTTGATAAGCCACTTCACCAATCTACCGCAACACCTCTAAGGGTCTGGCGAACTTGGGATAGAGCTTACTCCCCTACCGAACCTCTATTTCCCACACCGAGGGGAGACCTTCAAGAACATGTGGTCCCCAACCATGAAATCTAATGGTCTCCTCATATTATTGGCATTTGACTTCTTCCGGTCCTAGGCCACCTTCATCCTCTCTCGCACAAGATGGACCTTCTCTGTCATGCTCTACACCACCTCTGGTCCAAGAACACCAGCTTCCCAACCTCTGTCCAGCATACAGGTGAACAACACAATCTTCCATACAAGGATTTGAATGGAGCCATGTCAATGGTAGAGTGACAAATATTGTTGTAAGAAAACTTTACCAGAGGTGAATGTTATACCCATGATCCTATGAAGTCAGAAATGAATGCCCATCTCATATCTTACAATGTCTGGATGGTCCTCTATGTCTGCCCTTTTGTTTGGGAGTGGAAAGCAGTGCTGAGACATATTTGGGTGCCAAAATCATGTTGCAATACTTTTCAGACTCATGATGTAATCCGTGTATCCCGATCAAAGGCTATGGTCCTCAGAATCCCATGAAACTGCACCACCTCATCCATATACTTCTACGCTAAGGCATCCACCGTACTCAACTCCTTGATTTCTAGGAAGTGGGTTGATTCTTCAGTTGGTCCACCACCACCTAGATAGCATCGCATCCTCCTTGAACCCTAGGTAGTCCCGTGATGAAATACATCGAGATGTCATCCCACTTCCACTCCGAGACATCTAAGGGCTGCAACAGACCACCCAGTGCTAAACCTTTACCTGCTGTCACATGAGGAACTTTTCCACAAACTCCGCCACTACTCGTTTCACACCGAGCCACCAAAACTGACTCCTCAAGCCTCATTACATCTTGGAAACTCCAGGGTGTACCTCCTAGGGTGAGTTATGGAACTCACTGAGAACTTTCTCGCACATCATCTTCAGGGAAAAAAACATCCCACAGAAAATCATATGATTCTAACCATCTTTCGACCATCCTTCAGGAGAATTGTCTTGGATGACATGACCATGCATCACTTCATCCTCTAAGTCCCCCCACTCAGACTCCTACACTTGATGTACCATGGAATACTGCACCATCATCTGAAATAGGAATCCTCTACCACCATCCACTTTTTCATCCTGGTGTAAGGTAACCAAATCCTCCATCGCCTTCCAAGAATCTTCTAATTCTCAAACCACATCCTTCTG
Source organism: Viscum album (assembly GCA_963277665.1). Lineage (NCBI taxonomy): Eukaryota > Viridiplantae > Streptophyta > Magnoliopsida > Santalales > Viscaceae > Viscum > Viscum album. The sequence continues at coordinate 845,582,148 of OY728121.1, read as the reverse complement.
TGACTTTCTGCTCAAGGAATCAACCACCACATTCCCCTTTCCTGAGGTGTCATAAATCTCTAATTCGTAGTCCTGAATAAACTCCATCCACCTCAGCTGCTACAAGTTCATGGCATGTTGGGAGAAGATATGCCTCAATATCTTGTGATCTGTGAAGACCACGAAGTGCTCCCCGATGAGGTAATACCACCACAACTTTAGCGTGAATACAACCACTACAAGATCCAGGTCGTAGGTGGAATAGTTAAGTTCGTGAGGATGTAACTTCCTAGACCCATAAGAGATTACTCCTTGTTTCTAAATCAACACACACGCCAAGCCTAGGCCTAAAGCATCACAGAACACTTCAAATGTTACCCCTTCCTCTAGCAGCCTTAGCACTAGGGCACTGACCAGCTTCTCCTTCAGATAACGGAAAGTTTTCTGGCACATCTCACTCTATAAAAAAATCCTGGTCTTTATTGGTCAAGGCTATCAAAGGTGTTTCAACTCAAGAGAATTTGGGAACAAACCTCCGGTAGTAACCATCTATACCTAGGGAACTACGAATCTCTACCATGTTATTGGGTGACACCCAAGAAACAACCACCTCGACCTTCGACAGGTCCACTACTATTCCTTATTAGGACACCACATGTCCAAGGAAGTGCAACATTCATGTCCAGAACTTATAGTTGGAAAACGTCCCGTAGAACTTGTGCTGTCAGAGGACCTCTAAAACTATCCTCAGATGCTTGGTGTGATCCTCCAATGATCTTGAGTAGATCAGGATGTCGTCGATAAACATGACTATGAATCGGTCCAAATTCTCATGGAATTCGATGTTCATGAGCCTCATGAACACGACTTGTGCGTTCGTAATGCCAAATGACATGACCACAAACTCAAAGTGCCCATATCTACACCTAAAAGAAGTCTTCTATATGTCACCCTCCTTCACCCTCAACTGGTGGTATCCTGAACATAGATCCATCTTAGAGTACCAACCTACTCCCTTCAACTGGTCAAAAAGGTCATAGATCCTCGGGAGGGGGTAATAGTTCTTAACCGTCACTTGATTTAGCCTTCGGTAGCCTATACACAACCTAAGACCACTATCTTACTTCTTTGAAAATAAGACTAGAGCACCCCATGATGACGTGATTAGTTGGATAAAACCCTTCTTCATCAAGTCATCAACCTGAATCTGTAACACCCACAACTTAGAAGGCACCATCTGATAGGGATATATTGAAATTGGGAGGGAACTGGGGTTGTAATTCTATTATGAACTCAACATCACATCGAGGGGGTAGAGTCAGAACCTCTTTGGGGAAGACTTCAAGGAACTCCCTGAAAATCCTCGGAACTTCCACCATCTTTGTGTCTTCTGATTTCACTAATAGCTCAACTAACAAGGAAAGAAGGAGATCCACTCACCAACTACCCTCCTGGAAACCCCACTCGCCGAAAAAAGCTACACATTGGCCGCTTGTATCGGATAACATGACCCTTACTTGGAATCATTCGATAAAACCGTGCATAGAAAACAGCCATTCGACACCCAGGATGATATTGTGTGGCTGAAGTTTCAGTAAAAAGAGATCTCCACTAGACTAATTCCACTCCAACATCAATCTGCATCCTCTACAAACATCAAACAGGCTAGTCTGACCTCCAACAGGCGTACTCAGTACCAGAGGTATGGATATTATCTCTACATCTAAACCTATGGTATGGGCTATACCAGGTAAAAAAAGTATTTTAAAGGTCCTGAATCAAACAAGCCACTAACAAGAGTACTAAACAAGATGATTGTACCTCGAACAACCTCTGGCCCAGCTAGAACTGCTGCCTCTATAGCATAAACCACCCATGTCTAGCTCCTCTTCCCCTTTGAAGTCGTCTTCCCCCCCCCCCCCCCCCGACTATGCCCTGGTCGAGGTCCTTGAGGAGCTCCCAATAGTCGGCCTCCTCCTGCAATTTCTACTCTTGGAGGTGCGGGATCTTGCTGTCCCTGTTGCAGTTGCTGAAAAGGCATGGCTGGAAACTACTATTGTTGAGGTGGGCACTAAACCTTTCCTCCTACACTATACTATACTCAGTATAGGAACTGATTCCTAAGGTTCCCATGGCTACCACATATGAAGCATCTCAGTCCTGGACCCATAGAGAAAGGGCGAGGACTGGGATATCGAAACTGGAAGTGTTGGGGTCGTCTCCCCACTGGCCGAAACCTCAAAGGCCCTGAGGCTGGAGGCCTGCTACTGATAGACTTCCCCTTCAATGAGATCAACTGGATACCCTCTCGCAACACACCTCCCAATATGTGTATCCTCTCCACCACTTCATCCTTCTTCTATACCTCCAAGTACGTTGGTAGAGTGAAAGGAGTAACATCATACGGAAGAGAAGGTCAGAGTGACTTCTCTAAATGTCTCACCCGAGACTCCTCATCCAGAAAGAGATCCGAAGAAAAATGAAAGAGATCCCTAAACATGATCCCCAACTCCCTCACAATCATACTCCCTTTCTGGAGGGAGAGCATCTCTTGCCTCTTCTCATCCTTCATCGTGGAAGAAAGGAATTCCGCCCAGAACTCCTTCTCAAAGTCAGTCCACAAAACCTCAGCTTCCCTCTTCTCCCCGAGGTAGAGAGTCCACCCCTGAAGTGACGCTCCCCATATATAGATCATAGCCTGAGGAAACTATTACTTAGTCAGAGCTGGAATAAAGCATTAATATATCACCAACTCCTTGAGACAGCTTTTTTTCTCCATGTCTAAGATGGTTCCCTCGTACTTCCTGAGGGTATGCCGCTGGAAGGCACGAAGCATCTTCTACCACTGTTCCTCCTCCTTCTCTCGATCATCCCTCTTTTTATTATCCAAATTATCCTCCTAGGCCTCAATCTCTCACACTACTCATGGTCAGCATCTGGGTGCCATAGCTGCAAGGGAAATAAAGAATTCCTAAGCCTGAGAAATGTAGAGGATTTATTTTAAATTTTTATTAAACTTGTTATTCATTTTAAATTCCCAAAACACCCAAAACACACATGAAAAAAAATTCATTATGATTCATGTACCTTTCCTAGGGTCTCTACACTGCAATCATTATAGCCTAACCTGGTCGTTAAGTAGGCCCAGTGTCCTTGCATCAGATCACAGGGGGCCCTAAAATCCCGTGTCCTAGTCGGTCTTCCCTGACCTACTCCATGCACCAAGATTGTCTAACACTATTTACCTTCCATCCCATACAATCATCACTATGAATAAATATGAACTCCATCCTATCTCTCAACCATCAGCCTTTGATACCATTCTGTCATGACCCGCCTTCACCAAGATGAGGGAAGGGCCAGAAAACTACCAAACCCTTCCTTTTTCAAGTTGAAGGAGAGATAATGACCCCCCGAGTCCCGCCTTCAGTAGGTCCCGGAGTGGAAACTAGCACAAAGGGTATAGGATCACATGTAATATGGAAGGAATTTCCCTTTTTATAGAAAAATATTGGGAGATATGATGGTCAATCTCAAACAACTCTAAACTGAAAGTAAGAGTAAAGCCAAAAATCCATTCCCACATGCATGTTCAAAGTAAAATGCCACAAAATACAAGAAAACTCCAAATGAAAGTAATAAAGAAAAGAAAATAGCAACAAAAACTATCCCAATGTTTTAGCTAATATAGACCCACACGGTCCTTGAAGTCCTTCTAGAAACCTGAAAGCGGTTTTATATTCGTAGGGTGAGTATACATGTATACTCAGTAGGGAAAACAAAAAGCTCTCGTGCACAAGTGGGAAGGCATTATAATGCCATGTGAGAAAGTATAGGTAACCGAAACACCTATCAATGAAACTACCCACCCTACCTCACCAAGGAACACTCCCCAAATAACGCAATTCAGGTAAAGTATTAGTAATAGAACATCGATATTTGGGTACCACGCACTGCTTTCCCACTGGTTATTGAATACATCCTACGTGCCATACCTCCCCCACCATTTTCACTGTAGTCCCACTGCCACCCCAACAACAACCTTATGGTCCACCACAACCACGCATCCCACCCACAGACACATAGGCCACCACAACCATGCATCCTGCCTGCAGACTCCAGGGCCACCACAACCATACAAAATCACACTTGCAGACACCTGGTCCATAAAAACTACCACCACACCTGAAGACACATATGCCTCTTCCCAAAGACACTTGGGAAACAAACCTACCAACACACACTTGGGACAACCAACACAATATACCCTACCTAAAGAGCCTTGAGCTATAATGGACCTCAGGCCATCACAACCTACCCGAAGACTCTTGGGCTACCCGGGAGAGGGAGAAAAAAGGAGCTAACAACCAGCCACTCAAAGTAATGTTGGGAGAAACACTTCCCCCATGAAATGGGGGTGTTCATCATGAATTTCTCAACATGGTTGGGTTCATATAAGAAACACAAAATCTAATTTATACATATAGTTGAACAAGAAATCATCCCAACCTAAGGGTTCTGAAACCAGCCTATACACAAACACCCTTAGGAATATTCATTCATGCACAAAAGCACAACAACCACAACTAGTGCACCACCCATTCTTGTTATCATGTTCAATTGGTTTCATTAGAAATTAATTCTTCACAACTGGGAAACTAACAGGAACATCCACAAGCCAAAACTACAACTGAAAGAAAACAACCAAGCAATACTTTAAGCATTCACACCCTATTCTCTTGTAAAGTCACAATAATAAAAGGGATACGTGAGATCCCTCAATGTACTGGAACCAAACCAAGCCCCAACATAGAGGTACAAATCCATAATCCAATAAGAAGAATAGGGGATCCTATCCCCATCCCCATCACCCCATAAGCATCAAGCAGAACAACCATGCTTATTAGCAGAATAGAGAAAGGGATTTTTCAAATTTAACCACATCATTTATCAAGTTACTTCTTTCCATTTGGTTAACCAGGGTGATCAAACAACGATTCTTATTCATTGGGAATAGATATAATCAATTGTGTTTACGTTATTAACTAGTTTCCATGTTACGACCATTCGATCACATGATTGTCCAGAAAAACAGAGGTGCATCAGTGCACAAGAAAGGACCACCAACAGTTAGTGGGCGTAAGCCCATACACTTCAGAACATATGAATGAAAATAAAATAGTATAGTATAATCATCATCAAACAAACCCTTTCATTCTTTATAAACCATTCATTATCTTCGTTATGGTTCGGTTTCATCCCCGCCCTGAGGAAACATTATCATACCCACCCTACATGATACACAATAAAGAGAGACAGAGGAAAACCCTACGTGGATGATCAATGATCAAAGTATTCTCCTTGTGCCAAGAACTAGGGATGCACCACTTACAGGAAACTCTAAGGCTCAGAGGGTGAGAAGAAAGGGATCTAGCATGGCATATGATTATAATGTGTAAGAGGGACTCCAAACACACCAAGATAAAGTGAAAAGAAAAGAATAGATGATCTTGGCTTAAGAAAAAGGTCAAATCATAAAATTAGGGAGAAAATTTTGAAGTACTTAAAAGTCTTATCATGGCTTGACCATGCAGTTGGGAAGTTTCAAATGTTGGTATTAATTAGAATTTAATAATTATCCTCATAGATGGTGGAGATAACAGCTAGGAGTTAAAAGGATTTCCTTTAAATGGAGGAAAATGCTTAATAGGGGTGAAACTGTAAAACACGACAAGGTGTGACACTGAGGAAAAAAGCAACACATTTTAATAACCCAAGTGTTTCTCAATTAATGGGGGTTTAAAACATATTTCACTGTATTTAAATGGATTTTAAAGGGTTATTAAAATGATTTTACAGTGAAAGATACTTCACTAGTGAAAAACTAGAAGTTCCTAGAAAAAGAGGGAAGAACTCACCATTAGATTAGTCACTGTCTCCCTGGCACTGTCGCCCTAGAACCATCACCCTGGCACCGATGCCGATTGGTGCTATGGATGACCCGTCGGTTCCACTGATCACCATTGGTGCCATCGATTCCCATCGGTTCCACCATTCGTCAAATCCTGAAATTTGGAAAACTCCTTAATGAGTCACTGATGGTCCACAGGACACCCCAAACACCAGAACCTAGAAAATTAATTGACAAGGAGCTATGATTCAGAAAAATAATTGTGCAATATAGCACTCTCGTATCCAAAAACTATATATGAAAAGGTATGAAAAATAAAAAATAATAAAATAATTAATATATAAATAAATTAATGAAAGCTAACTAAAATACACAGGTAAGCATAGCTCTATATGCGTGGATCGAAGATAAGACGTGGAAGTCGCTCGAGGATAGGGTAAAAAATCATCAATTGCACAAGACCACGCCCCCTTTGAGTACTCCCTAGACTTCCAGCCATCTAAGGGTCAGATGATCCAACATCTTACACATCCAAAGGTAGATTAGCCTCTTGCAACAGATGAAATAAATCCTCATCCATCTGAAACAAAAAATGACTATTGTTAGCAAAAAGTTGAATACAACTATTATATATAGATATATATTATATATGATTATAATCAGTATTTAAATATTTTAATGTTCATCTTCATCCTCATCTTTGTATCCGATGATTTCAATATCTTCATATTCCTCTTCAGCATCATCAATTTCCATATGAGTTTCAGTTTCATCGTCTCTTTTCATTTTAAATTCATTTGTAACATAATTTGAAGGTTTAGGGTGCAGTGGAAGCATGGTTGGGACGACACCCAACTTGAATTTTAACAATGATGAATGATTATTCTAGGATCAATACAATGATGAACGCCAGTCTCCACGAAATAGAATCAATGATTTAGATAAAGAAGGAAGAGGCCCAAAACCTTTAGATCGGATCTTTCAAATCATGTTTATAATTAATTTAATTAATTTCATAAATAAAAGAATTCCAAGATCATTCATATTTTATTTTTTGATTATGTTGATCATTCGGAATGACCCTTCCAGATTATCTCATTGCGCTTATGAGGATCCAAACTAGAATCCCTCTAGCGGTGATCCACACATGCTCTGATGGCCTCCGATCGACACCACTCATTATCTGGGTGTTAGATAGGCGAAGCAAGTGTCATGTGTCGATCATTCTTGATTAGTTGTTCTTCAGCCTTGAAGAACGTCTCTCGTTCTTGAGATTGGTGGAAAGAGGATTAGATAGAGAAATTGTTTAGCTCAACAATTCTCAATTCACCAAGCGTGTGGTGTGTTTGATAAAGCACAATAGACGTACTTGTCTATTTATATGCATGGAACTTCAATTACAATATTTTATTGCATATCAGAAATTAAATACATTCATGAACTTAGAGAAAACTCATGCTCATAATAATAATACTGTGTCATTATTTATGGTGCACCAACTTGTGAAAATTGGAATTATGAATAAAACTCCGCATCCCAAAATAATAGTAGCATCATTATTATTTTTACTTGTGCCAACTAATAATTATTTACCATATTGAGAATAATTATTTTACTATCGGACTGGCCTTGGTCCGCTCGAACTCCACTTCCATTTATTGAACACCAGAATAAATAAATAAATAAATTATTCTTTTAAATAAATATTTTATTTACAAATTAGTAAATAAATATTTATTAAATGTTCAATAAAATAAATAAATATATTTTATTTAATTTATGTGATCATCTAAAATTGAATAAAATTATTCCACGGTCTTGAGAATAATAATTAATTAATTAATTAAATTCAAATATAATTTAACCAAGACCACAAAAAAACTTAGTGTGTGACCCACTAGGATTATTTCTCATTTTCATTAGGCGAGCTTGCCAAAAGTCCAAGAGTACCATCCAGTAACATGTCAAGGCACCCAAGAGAAAGAACATAAAGTGGAAATGATGACATCCACATATGAACACTCACTGTGTAATATAATCCATTTGTCTCAATATCTCATCAAACAAGTTTCATGATAGTGTCATCAACCATTATACTTGATACACTGTTCTTTAACTACCTGAAATAAACTTTTCATTACACCATGTCCATGGAATTTCATGTGATGGTTCTATTTCAATCAAAGGGTTGAGATATCAACTTACATAAATAGAAGGGACAAATCCTTCCTCGACTTATCCATTAATATCATGTCACTCATGATCACCCTACTTCTCGCCAATTGTTTGTGTGACGGTTTTCATCATTAAGTCAAAGTGCGTGATTCATGACACATATTAATGATAACCTTAAAGTCTAAGGATCATTACACATGCTTGCAAATAGAAATATCTGATGACAACAAAACATACAGAATTCCTACTGGAGGGTCTGTTCTCATAATCTTCTTTCTTGGAGATTACCAAGTGAGAACTTCATGAGAGGAAGTCTCATCTACTTACGAGTACTCGCACCTGACATTCTGCAAGCTATGTGTCCCTTCATAGTATGTCATCCAAATGTAGAACTATATTTAAGAATATTGTTATATCATTTCAAGGTTCTCATCAGAGCGGGGAACTTCCATGACCTTATCAATGCAAAAAATACTCTAGGACATTATTACATCATAGTCATGTAAAACAATGAACAATATGTAATAAGATGTTTAATATTTAAATACATTAAATATCCATGTAATAAAAGTAAAACCAGTTGGTTCTAGGACACCAACTCTTACAAACTCCCACTTGGACTAGAGCCAACTACCTATGACTTTTAGTCTGCTAGACCTCACATGCTGATCACGTTTCTACTGAGTCAAGGATTTAGTCAAGGGGTCTACCATGTTGTCTTCCATGGAAATACTACTCATTGCAAATTCACCTCTCTGTGAAAATTCCCTCAAGAGATGATACTTCCGAAGTATGTGCTTCATCCGCTGATTTGACCTTGGCTCCTTTACGAGAGTCACCGTTGTAGTATTATCACAGTGAATTGTGATGGGATCTTTACTACTAGGTATCACATCCAACTACTGGACAAAGATTCACATCCAAACTTCTTCTTTAGCTACCTCAGAAGCTGCGATATACTAGGAATCTACTATAGAATCAACAACCACACTCTGCTTTGAGCTCTTCCAGCTCACTGCACCTCCATTCAAAGTGAATATGTATCCCGTTTGTGACTTCATGTCAAATTGATCAGTCTGGAAACTGGAATGTACATATCCTATGATAACTAGTTCCTTATATCCTCCATAAACTAGGAACATATCCTTAGTATGCCTCAAATACTTTAGGATAGTCTTTACTGCCATCTAATGGAGGTCACCTAGGTCAGCTTGATATCTTCCTACCGCACTTAATGCATAGGTAACATTAAGCTTAGTACATATCATGGAATACATGACTAACCCAATCGATGATACGTATGGAGTCCTTTCCATTATCATTCATTCCTCATGTGATTGAGGACACATTTTCTTGGAAAGGTGAATGCCATGTGATGCTGGAAACAATCCCCTCTTAGATTGTTCCATACTGAATTTCTTCAGTATCTTATCAATCACTACAATAAAAACCTGGTTTAGCGGCGGTTTTGTGGCGGCGGTTTACAAAACCACCACTTAATGTTTTCGCAGAAAGGTTTTGCGGTGGTTTTTAATAAACCACCGCGAAATCCATAATTTTTTTAAAAAAACCCAACCCTCCCCTACCCCCACCCCGGCCGTTTCCCCCAAACCCTCGTGACCCCCGCACCCTCCCTTCTTCCCCCCCCCCTGGCGACCTGCGACCCCCAACCATCAGGCAACCCCACGACCTCCGTCTCCGGTGACCCCGCAACCTCCGTCTCCGGCGACCCCTATCTTTTCCAGGTATGTATCCATTTAAGTTTTTGGATAAATCTCTTAGAGTTAGGTTTCCTTTTATTTAAACCTTGTTTTATTATGCCTTTATCTAGTTGGATTAGTTGTTTCATATTGAAGAATTATGAGAGTTTCTTTATAGATGCAAAATTAATTGATGTTATGAATTACCAATTCATTATGTGAACTTTCCAGGCGAACCCCATGAACCCATTCACTCCATGGATTGGTTTTGGGAAATCCGAAAAACAATAATTCACTTCACTAAATATATTCATGACATGAAATTAGTTTAATTCAGTTTTTAAAATGAGGTGATAAATTTTTCAACATATATGGGAATTGAGGAATTCATGATGTGAATTCTCTATTCACATAATGAATTATATCTTCTAAGAAATTTAACAATGCAACCCCTATGTTCTAAAATTTCCTATCTCCTTTATGATTCCATCAAACCTTCCATGTATGATGTATGAGAATCCTATTTTATCTATAATAAAGACCATGTTGGATATTGGTGTTCTAAACATAGATTTTTAAGGTAAACCTTCCAATTCATCTTCCTCTTCTTGATCTATTGTTGATTAAAATTATAGTTCTCATTGAAGGGAAGGGGTAATATGATTGCTACCACAAACATGAGGCTTTTTAAAAAACATTTCTTATTTTGAGTTGGGTGGTCTTGGAAAACTCCCTTTAGTCTGTTCTGATTATGCTAGTATGTGAAAAATTATGATCGCATCGACATGCCACATGCACAACCTAAATAATTGGAATTATCCCTTATTTCTAAAATCCTCATGTTGATCCCTCCCAAGGATCCCTTTTTTCTCTCTTATCTTTATGGTTAGGACTTTCATTAACATTTTTTTTGTTCTAACCCCTCAGGATTTTATGAGATCCTTTGGAATCATGGATTAGTTAAAGATATTTACATTTCATGTGAAATTTGGAAAATGGTTTAAGATGATTTTGGTGATTCATATCTATAGGAGGATTTGAAAATTAGGAATAAATGGTAAAATTAATAAGTGATGGGATGAATTAACTAATATGTCTTGTAAGAATATTTTAGACCTGATTGATATATACTATCAGTGATTCATCCTAATACAAGAGAATCCACCATTTGATATGAGATTATTAATTTTCCCCTTAGTGTCACATTCCATGGGAATACATAAGTGGTTATAGAATGTCTTAGCCCATTTATATGGTTTATTTATTCTTAAAAACATGTTCCATGGGAAGATGTATGTAGTTATATCAATTCTAGGACTGGTGATATGGCTACTTTTTCCATTGGGGGTGAAAGCCATGGGAAGAAGAAAGTATTTCTATAAAGTCTATACCAAGATTGGATACTTGAATCATGATATTGGAAATTCATCCCAATTTAACGGAATCTTACAATATTTTGGGGAAATATGTCCTGATGTAGGAGGATATACCTCATGAAATAGACACCCCACATGGAGTTGATGATGGTTTGGCTAACATAGGGTGTCATCCTAGAGGCTAAGGGTCTTTGGGTTTATTATATATATATATAATTAATTTATTAAATTAACACCCATGTTTATCGCTTTATTGCATACACTATATGCCCAGACTAGACATGTTCAGACACCATTGGTGGTGGAATACTGAGTTATACTCACCATATTTTGGACACTATTTGGTACCTTAGAAGATTTCATGGATGTAATTCTGGACAAGGGTAAGGGACCTTGTGTTGGTTGATTGATTGTGAGATGGGTTGGATCTTGGATATGAGATTGACATGGAGCTAGGGAACTGGTTTTTAGAGTATTTTATTGAATATGTTATTCTTTTATTTATATAAAATTAATCCCATAATTTGGATACCTTCAACTTGTCATTTCATTGTTTTAATTATAATTTGGATTGTTTGGTTTGGCCTTTATATATTTTCCGGTTTCCTATCTGATAATTTATATTGTTTCCACTATTTGTGCTACTCTGTTATTATTTACACTATTGTTTCAACTCTATACCAGGTGGTATAGTATCCCCACTATATTTATTACACCCTCACTACTATTCGACAACCTCAGGATTTCAAGGAGGTATATCTGAGGTCACGTAACCCACCCAACTTGATCACTAGTGGGATAAATGGGTCGGGGTGTTACAAAGTTGTATCAAAGTATAGTTTCTTTTATATTTTATTACTATTTGGGAAATGTGGAATGGAGACTAGGATATGTAGAGTCATGGTAATGAGATCATCCATGCATGTATCTGACCCATGTTTGGGAAAAAATATGAGTTCTTAGGGAATGGATTATTGTTCACGTTGTTCTCCTATTACAATTGATGTCATTTCACCTTGGGAAATTCACTTATTTTATGATGTTACTATTATTGATATTTTCTATCATGTCCCACTATGGTATCAGATGAGTATATGTTCATCATGATAGGTACATAGGGATTAATAATGACATGAATTGTTCACAATAGGTACATATTCATTGCATGTGATATATATGGATATATGAACAATGAAATGAAATCCCTATGATATATAATAAAAATAAATAAATGAAACTATTATGTTATTCCCAATCACTAGTCAAGCCGTGTTTAAAGGAACCTTGAGTCAATTGTTCTCTATCATTATCATTTTTATGTTTATCTTGTTTGTAAAATATTTTCTAAGCTTTGTTTAAATCATGGTAGAGGAAATGCTTCCTCATCGTCATTTAATTGAGTTTCAGGAGAGTGGAAATCAGCATAATCCTAATTGACTTTCAAGAGAGTTTAAATCAACATAATCCAAGTTCATAACCTAGTATTGTATATATTACTACCATCCACTTATTATTTCAGGCTATACACTAATTTATTTTGATGGAATTTCTTCCTATTATGTCTCTTAGTTAGCTCCGTTGTGCTGTTTTGAGAATGTGAAGGGAATCAATCTCATCCTTCATGGATATATCCCACTTATTTTAGTCTTTCAAAATTCCCACCTATTTTGGGATCTCAGGCTCTCCATCATCAAACCATCCAAAAAAAATCTTATTCCTTAATCCTAGGATGTGCCTCACTCCTTAAAAATTTAGCGAGCTTTCACTCCATGTATAGAAGGAAACATCTCCCACAATAACTATCTCTAGAGATTTATCATTTTACTAATAATCCCCATTGAATTTCATGGAAGTGTAGTTATTCATACTTCCTCTATCAGGTGTTCAATGAATCAAAGTTCCAAATTCTATCAACTAACACTGAAGTGAACTAGTGTCACTTAGTAGAAATACACTCCCATCTTCTGACATGTGATTCAAGGATCCACTTCTAGAAGTATATCTTCTAGAGTTTACTCTATGCTCATTTCTATATTTGATGAGGTTACCTTTCTTCCCAGAATGCCAACAGATTGGACCACTCTCCACCGAACTGCTCATGCTTCTTATTATCTTTAATTTTCCTTTATTATGACCCTTCTATAATATGGATCAACCAACTGTAACGCCCCGAACCCAGTTACATAGAGTCGGTGCATTATTACATAACATTGGCATGATAAAAAAAGATCAAGTCTCGAAAGACCGATTATTTTAGTCTTGGACACAGTAGATATATTGATAAGTCTTACATTACATCATAAAGTAAATAAAACTACAACAACATCTTGTCTTCATATCCCCTCATAATATCCCTGCAGGTCATTTATAAATTACTTCTTCACATCCTGGGAAAAATAAAACACTGAAAGGGGTGAGCTCAGATGCTCAGTAAGGATAACAATATAGCGGAAACTTTCATAAATAAGCATAAAAATTTAAGGCAATGTACAACTAAAACAAAATCCTTTTAAACTTGAACTTCAGCATAATATGGAAAATATAAAATAAAATAATGTCATTTACTTATTCACATGGATATTCTACTAGTCGAATAACCACATGAAATATAAATAACCACTTTCATAATGATGGAATGCATAATGTCAGACAATCATAACCACATTGTCAAGGCTTCGTGCCAAGACTAAAAATAATATTTTGTCAAGGACTTGTGCCAAGACAGTAGTTTGTTTCATGAGACCTACCGATGAATCAAGGAGCTATATTGGGCTCCACCTGTCACTTACTAAGTCCAATGCATTCCTCATATGAAAAGTTTGAAACAAAACATAATCATTTGTATTAAATCTATCATACGAAATGTCAATAATTTAACCACAAACCATGAATGGTATAAAAATAGCACATCCACAGTCAAACATAACTCATTCGATTCAATATAAAAGATTTTATTGTATCAGATTAACCTCAATCAAGAATAATGTAGGATATAGATTAAAATAATCAACAAACTATTGAGAGAAATATCCCCCTTTTTCTTGAAAACATTTAAAAGTCACACTATTTGTAAAGAAGCCATTTAAAATTGATTTTTGAATCAAAGTGTCCCATACCACTTTGAAACATTTAAAATGAATTTTTATTTTAAAAAATTAGTGTCCATATAAATAAATCCTTAAAACTATTTTTAAAACATGGACATTAATGAGAAATATTTAGAATAATAAATCTTTAAAACATTTTGAAATAATATTTTAGTTAGAGTTCCTAACCAAATGAGAGAGACACATGAAAAAAAATAATTGAGGTAATAAAAACTTTTTAATATCATGAGAATAAAGGGATTCATGATATACTATGTCAAAGTACATTATATACACCATATAAAAGTGATTTGGTGTATAACAACCAAGGAGTCTCAATGGAATGTAAATTGAGATGAAATATCTCATAAAGGCCATATCCATAGGTTAAGGATAAATCAACGATATAATTATGTGTGACAAATATAAATAAACTCAATATGATTGGATATTTAGTGTAAAACAATCAAAGGACATTCACACATATTCTTGTAAAAACAACACCAATGAATTGGATGTTTAACTCAACAAATGGAGATTGAGTAAAAATTACTCTTATCAAGTTCATACCGATGACTTGAGAATTTATCAATGGAGTGATTATGTGTATCAAAAGTATATTCACATAAAGTGGAGTGGAAATTATTACATAATCAAATTAATAGTTATTGCATACATAATCTTGGAGTAAAATAATCAATGAAGTATGCGTAATGCCGAATGAGTGGAAATTGAAATTTCAAATTCCCTTATCGATTTGGTAACTTACGAAACATACACCCATGAAATGAGGATCATAGAATGATGATTTAAATATCCATAAATTAGAGTATATTACACAATGAATACAATCATTGGCAGTACACACACCACATGCAATAAATAAGTGGTGAACAATGGAAATCTCACAGAATTAAAAGTGAGATAAGAAACCCATTACTTTGTACCTTTTCCTTGGTCGAGGGTAGGTTAGCCTCCTTTATAATGGTGAAATAATTTTTATTTAATTATAAAATAATCATATACATTAATATGATATCATATATGATATTTTAACACTTCTTTGTAAATAATATCTTAGTATTATCATAGTTTCGGGTGTTAACTTACTCGTTTTCTTTTATATGTTTTGTTACATAAGTCATGTTTGTTATGGATAGGTTGTATATTACTAATATACAGAATTATATCAAGTCCTTAAACATTATTTTTAATCATAAAATGAGACTTATACTTGTATGGATACTATGAGGAATGGATCTCATCAAATTCGTGGATACGGTAGTCCGTACGTACGCACGAGCGATAATATCATTCTTTTGATATTAAAATAATATATAATTGGATGGTATATCATATATACAGAATCATTATAATTTTATATTTTTTATTTACATGAATTACACATCATTATTATACCCATACAAATAACAATGTATTGAATACAAATTACACCACGACGTGGAGACGGTAGGCCGTACGTACGCACGTATGGTGACATGTCATTCAAAGGATCGATAGAATACTGAATATGGTTGTAAAATATTTATAATAACATCAAATTATATATAATATACTGTAGTTATTATTTTAGAATGGAAATAACAAAGAAAGAAGAAGATGAAAAAGAAAGGAACTTGAAAGAGGGTGGTGAAAACATTACCTCTTCTTCGGGTTCTTCCTTTTGATTTGATCAAAAGGGCTCCTTAAGTTGGATTTCTGATCGAACTAAGGCCTCTAGGTTTAATTGAGGGATGTTTAGATAATATTTGTGCAGGGTTTTCCCGAACCAAAAGGCTTTGAAGGTATGAAGAATTGGTTATAAGTGGTGTCCTTTTATAAGGGGGAGGAGGGGCTCTTTAGGAAAAACTTAAAGTATTATTTTATAATAAATTCATATTCTGTTTCTAATGGCTCCAAAGTAAATTATTCAAAGTATAAGGTGGGTATGGGTAGAAATAATTTCAAAAAATAGATTTTAGATAGGTTTTTGTCATTATATTAACCTTATCTTTTAGTTTTAACTTTTAGTTAATTAGTTTGACATTTAACATGTCACACTGTATTTTTATATTATATAATTAATAAATTTACTATATACAACCAAGAGACCCCCAAGTGGTCCATTAATGATACACATATCATTATATATGTCCTTTTTCCGAACCTTATATTTTTAGGAATAGAATATCAATTAATAATATAATATTTGTTTTAAAAAATCATTTATGTCAATTTTGACACTATTGGGTATTTTGTTTTTGATAATTCTATAACAACATTATTACTTCGAAATTTTTTTATATAACCAATACTAATAAGTCATATTAACCTAAAAAATTTGTGTAATTCAAAAAAAGTCTCAAATTACATTTATTTTGATATTTATAATATCAATTATTTCAATATTTCATTAAGTAGGTAATTACCACATCACCATTGTGTCATAAATAAATTAAATCATTTAATGCCTAAAAATTAAAAATAAAATATAATTATGTAGGAAATATTTTTATATTTATAATTAATATTTATAATCGAATTTATCTTATGTATAACCCTATATAAAAAATCGTTTATTTATTAAACATTGATTTTAACTATTTTAACTCTTCTTTGAATTAAATAATAATAAATGTCCTAATCTAATCCATGTGGACCTAAAAGATAATATTTTATTCCTAAGCTTGTTTTTGGTCGAGATACACTGGTCCAATAGAATTAGGACATGTGTTAGGGTAATATTAATATCATTTTTACCCTTAATTACCCTATTTACTTATAACCGTGGTAAATAAAAGTAAAAAGTTACTATTCACCAAAAATTATTTTCATCTCATTGAACCAAATTTTACTCATTGATATTAACAGTGTCTATAGGATTTTCTAAATTCCACTCACAGAAGCGGTAAAATTATGTTTTATTTGAATTTCTAAATTCTCCAAGAAGGTGGGTAAAAGACGGTGAAAAGTTCAATAAAATTTTTATATATCTAAAATTATTCTAAAAAACTACAATGAATTAAATTGAACTTATATAGGTATTATGTATCTATTTTGACCTTAATTAAATTTAAATAAATTAAATAATTATTTAAATAATAATTCGGTTTTAAACTATAACTCAGCGTTTTTTTCACTATTCATCAAAAATTGAATATTTTCAAAAAAATACCAAAAATTCACCCTAAGATAATTTCGATATTCCGAATCTAAAAATGAAGTCCATTTTGAAAGATAAAATTTTAAATTTTTTAAAAAGTGGGTATTACTATTCATAACGGCTAGTTTGATTGGTTGTGGTGTGTGTTAGAACTCGAAGTTGTGTACAGCATATGCTACTGTATTATTCAAATAGAAGTGTATAATAGAAGCTTGGGGTGTTACAATTTTGATATGGTAAACTAGATTGTTATCATCGATAAGGTAAGAAGTCATCCTTGGGTATTAGCTTTTACCCCTAGGCATGTTCAACTAGGGTAATGTGTGGGCTAGGTAGCCTAATTTGTGACAAGTATCAAAAATTAGGATTAGAATCTTACCCCATAGGAAAGTTCTACTAGGTTGATGTGCACACCATGTGGCCTATCGATAATGGAAATTCTTTTATGATCCTCACTATAATTTTATTAATGTTACCCCAAGGGTAGCTTTCCTTATTGACAATATTTGAAATGTATGTTTGGAATGTTATGGGGATGGTTTGATAACTAGGATTATTGGTGTCATGACCCAACCCACTGAGGCCCGCCTAGATGATGGTAAGCCGATTGTGACACTCCAAGACCACCTCCAATAGGTTAGGGATAGAAAGAAGCACTGAGTAGACATATCACACAATGGGAGGTCTTAGACTATGGTACCTATACACACACACATATCCAAATACCCAAACCATGCTAGAAATTAAAATAAAACTAACACCCAAATGCATTTGTACATCTATGTCCCACATCGGAGCATGAAAAAAGTAATGAAAATAATAAATGGCCAAATACAGGCCCCAAAAACTGTAAAATAGTCCAACCTACTAAAAAATATGGGAATTCTTCCAAATGAAATTTATGGTACATACCATAGTTTATCTAGCCCAACTATGCATCGTCGTCTCCTCATCCAACTAGGACTTCATCGGAAAGTCTATCATCTACATAAGACATAATATGTATGGGAAGAACCCATGCAAGGGTGAGTATAGAAAAACCTAGTAGGAAACCATAAAATCACCAAATATAAAGCATCAAGAGAGTAGAAAGATCAAAATCAAGAAGATATGTCAATCCTAATATGAGAATTAAAAATAAGAAAAACTCATATATACTCAGGATAGACACCAAGTCTAAAAGAGGTCACCACCATACTATCAGCCATAGGATTATGATCAAGGCTTCAAGGTAATGCTCATCCAGTAGAAGTCACTCCAAGAGCATGATAACACTAATGGTTAGCATCCAAGATGTTGTGCTTATTAGCACTCTCCATGAATAAGTACTCACTAGAACTCAGAAGATATCAATTCATATATAGGGGCTCTCTCTCAGGACCTATATTGTATACTTCACTCTACCTAGAATAACCTTCTAAGTAGAGGATCGTACGCCTGTATATGTTGGTCATGATTATTACTAAAACCCCACCTTTAAAATAATTATGAAGGATAAAGGATCCCACCCCAATCCATATTTATTGATTCCTAAAACCCTATCCAATACTAATCCCACAGAAGGGATCACATCATATGCTCAGGATGTGATGCTAAGTTGTACCCTCTTGGGGAAGATCTAAGGGAACAAACCCAACTGATACATGAAAGAACTGAAGTGAACATGGTCCTCAAACATCCCTGGAGAAAGTATACAATGTGTTTTGGGATTACACGGTGTGTCCTATTATGTACAAACCTATATGTGTCCATTCCTATGTTCAACAGTCATGCCTGTGTACTCTAGTCATGACTATGTACACTGGTTGTTCTTGTATACCATGGTCATGTTTGAGTATCTTGTTCATGTTTGAGTACATGGTCATACCCATATACTCTGGTCATGCATGTGTTCTTGACCATTTCCATGCCTGTGTACCACTAGGGTACATGATGGGCTGCCAGCACCGGGTCACACAACATGTGGTAGTTCCCGCATGACATGTGATATTTTTCATCATGCACAAAACTTATACACCATTTCCAAGGTAAACATGACATGTGTTCATCTGACTACATTCCATGAAACATGGGATTTTTCAGAAACCATTGCTTCTACACATAGTCTTGATCGCATTGTTTCCACTACTGAATCTTCCAAAAAACATTCCATAGAATCCGAATCAGAGTTGACCGAACTCCAATCTTCACTGATGTACAGATTCTTACTGCATCCTCTGATTAGGAAATCACCCACCATTGCATTGTCTCACTGGAATCCCAAAACCCAAGAATGTGCATCTCCCAATATGATCCCAAACATTCTCTATCACCACACACCAATATCCTTCCCTCAATATCGAAAAAAAACATGTGGTATCGATCACTTTATCCAAAAAAACTATTTTGCAATGATTGATTATCATGTATTGATCAAACCATCGACCAAAGAAAATACTGGTGATGAACATGCAATGAAGAGTGGAACAAATTCATAAAACATAAAAAGATGTATGAACCTCACCCATTTTTGGTTTATAATTAATCCATTTACATTATAATGATAAAGGAATAAAAAATCATTGAATAATATCAATCCTCAAATCCTATGAATGTAAATCAACACTAAGAAAATATGATCCTCCCACAAATCAATCTGTTATTGGAATTGATTCTCATTCATCATGGGAGAAAAATTAGGGATAAAAGCAATGAAGAAAATTCCTTAACTCAAGTTGAATCAATCCTTAATGAATATTGGTCACACATCTCTATCATTGGTGAGATTCACGAGTTCTATTGAAACATCAATTTTCAATCCATGATCCATCATTAATGTGATGGGACATCTACAAACCTTCTTAGATGTGATACATGGAATACATCATGTACCCGGTCTAACTACAGTGGTAGGGTCATGTGGTATGACACCTCACTAACCCTAAACAATATTTGGAAAGGGTAAATGAATATTAGAGATAACTTGCCACCCCTATCCAAATATTCATAATCCTCACCAAGGTGAGACCTTCAAAAACACATGGTCTCCCTTGTCAAAATCCAAATTCCTCCATTGTCAGACTGCATATGAATTATGACAGCTCTAGGAAGTCCTAATCCTCTCCTAGATGGTCTGTATATTCTCTATCATCACTCTCACAAACTCTAGTCCAATGATTCCTGACTCCCCTAGGTTACTCCAACATAGTAGTGACCTGTAGGGTCTCCCATATATGGCCTCAAATGGTGTCATACCGATGGTGGAATAGTATTTGTAGTTGTATTAAAACTATACCAAAGGTAAGTGATCCTCTCAACTATGGGAAAATTCCAACATGTAGGCCCTCAACATGTCCTCCATATCTTGAATAGTTCACTCAGTTTGACCATATTTCTAGTGGTGAAATGTTGTTCTCAAACACAACAGATTCCCAAAGGCCTCCGGTAATCCTCTCTATAAGAATGAAACAAAGCGATCATCTTGGTTTGAAATGATATTTGAGAGAACTCCATGAATCTAGACTATCTATTACATGTAAAGGAGTCTCAAGATATCTATTGAACACTACTCTCAGATAGATAAGATGTAGGCCGACTTTGTGAGTCGATCTACAAAAACCAAGATGGAATCATGTCCTCTAAATGATAATGGGATCCTTGTCACTAAGGCTATAGATATATCAACCCAGTTATACTCTAGAACCTCAAGGTGGTTAGACAAACCCACTAGAACCTGGTTCTCAGCCTTAACCTGCTAAAAAGTGAGGCGTCAAGAGACAAACTCTGATACACAATTCATCATCCTTGACCACCAGAACTGATGTTTAAGGTCCTAGTATATCTTCTCCACACCAGGATGTACCACCAAGGGGATGTATGAAACTCCCTCATAAAATCCTCTCAAAACATCACTCGTACCATCATCTGTCCTCTTAAAAGGATGACGCGCTCTCCACCTTTAGAAAATCCAATAGGAGTGCATCTAGTGGATATTTGAATACTCAAGTTTTTATAGTCGGTATCTCTAATATAAGCCTCCCTAACATGTTGTAGAAGCATTGGGGTAACAACCATTGAATGGAGGTAAGTTTCAGCATCCTCATCCACTAAGGTTAACAACAATGAGGTCAACTACTCTGACTTCTTGCTCAAAAACTGTGAACAAGATCTCCTGTTGAGATAATCTTCCACCACATTCCCCTTCCTAGGATTATAGAATATCTTGAAGCAGTAATTCTAGAGATACTCTATCCATAGAATTCATCTCAAGTTAATATATTTATATGAAAATATATACTTTACTCTTATGGTCATAATAGATAAATAATCACTTACCCATAAGTTAGTGTCACCACATCATCAAGGAGAAGACCACTACTCTGAGTTCTAGATCAAGGGTTGCATATTTATTCATAGAAAGTCTCAATTTGTGATACCCATAAGTAATCACTACATGTATATGCATCATAAAACATCCAATCCTAGTCTTGGAGGCATCACAGATCACCACATACTCAATACCCACTTCTGGAAGTCTCAATATGGGGGCACTCATTAACCTCTTATGAAACTACTTACAAGCATGTTGGATCCTCTCTTTCCAAAATAAAGGATTCCCCTTCTAGGTAAAATAATTTAATGGTTCCAATATATGAGAGAAATCAGGCACAAATATCCTATAGTATCCAACCTATCCAAGGAAGCTTTGCACCTCCGACATGCTTTTGGGTGGCTCCCAAGCTAACACTGCCTCAACCTTCGCTGGGTCCACTACCACAACCGTTTTTGAGATGAAATGTCCTAGAAAGTGGGCCTATATAATCCAAAAATGAAACTTCTAGAGATTCCCATAAATTTGGGGCTCTCAGAGTATGTCCAGGACCATCCTCAAGTGTCTTGTATGCTCCTCCTCTAACACCAAATACACTAGGATGTCATCAATGAAGACTAGCATGAACTAATATAAGAAAGGATGATAGATCTAATTAATGAGTCCCATGAACACTATTATGGAATTAATCACACTGAAATTCATCAAAAATTACTCATAGTGATCGTATAAACATCAAAATTCCATCTTTGGTGTATCCTCATCTCGAACTCGGTACTGGTTATGGTCTGACCTAAGGAAAATCTTTGAGAGCCATATTTCCCCTCTTAACTGGTCCAAGAGGTATTCAATACTCAGTAGTGAATACTTATTCTTCATGGACACCTAGTTTAGGTAGTGATAATCCACACACAACCTCAAAATCTCATCAACCTTCTCATAAAAACAAACTATAGCTACCCAGGGGAAACATTGGGTCTCACAAAGTCCTTCCTTTTCAAATCCTCCAACTTCACATTCATCTCACAAAGATCTGTGGAAGCTATATGATATGTTGACATAGATATTGGGGTAGTCCTCAGATGTAATTTTATGAATAATTTTATCTCTTAGTGGGGAGGTAATCCTAGAACATCATCAGAAAAGGTGTCCCCATACTCCGCTACCACTAAAAGAAGCTGAAATCTCATAGCATTCACTGCTCCAAGGGTCATAACAGTCAACTAATGAGTAATCAACTATATCATTATGTGAATGAGTTTATCATACTCTTCTTAGATTTCCACCTCACCAATGAAAGAAAACCTCATCCTATTTATGTAGACACACCACATACTACACCTAAAACATTCAATCTAGGAATGAACTATGGATAGTCAATCCGTACATAAGATAAAACCACAAGGCCTCATCACTACTATAAATATATCCCACAAGAAGATCTATCCTCCAAGAGTCAGATCAAGCTATAAGTAGTAGTGTGTGATCTCTAAATCTCCTCTGGTAAGAGTCTCCAAACACAAGGGTCAATCCATGGGCTCAACTGGAATCTCTAAGTCTCAAACCATTGAAGTGGTAAGAAAATTGTGGCTTGCACCTGTGTCTATGAGTACTGTAGCTAAAGTATATAATACATGGATCATAACTCTAATAATCTATGGAGCCTCTGGTTTATAGACCTTCATTTCCTATAGCTATCCTCATCCATACCCACTGGCTCCCTAAACCTAGCATGGACCATTTGGGGGTGGTGGTGGAAACAAGTCAAACCGTCGACCACCTCCTACTACTCTCCCTAACCCTCTACCACATTCACGACCCAAAATACCTCCATGATCTAGACTCTATCACCTCCTGGCTATCCATTGACAATCTCTCTGTTAGTTGTATGATGGTTCTAACAATCCGGTGTGAGATGTCCTCGATTTTCGTAATAGAAATAACACCTCTCCCTAAGCTGAGTCAAATCATCCTGAAAGCCAAAAACTAAAGGCCCTCTATCCAAAGATAGTTTCCTGGAGAATATTTCATGTTTGGATCCATGAATCTACCATTTACTACTAGCTACCAAGGTCTTAGAACATGTGTGCCACCTACCAACACCAATTTTCGGCTCTGCTTGGTCAGAAATGACAACTACAAAAGTGGGCTATTTCCACGGTTTAAAACTGTGGAAATAGGGCCCAAAACTATCGGCGTATGCTATAGCCACGGTTTTTTCCAACCATGGGTACTATCGTCGTGGCAGTAGGGTCTGACCTATGGCCATGGTTTTAACCATGGAAATAGGTGTCTCCTTTGTCAAACGTGGTAGTTGACCTATGGCCACAGTTTTAACCATGGAAATAGGTGGCCTATTACCATGGTTTTAACTGTGGCCATAGCCTTAGAAAACTATGGAAATAGTCTAAAAATAATCTATGCCTAGCTGTATTTGATCCCTAGACCTTCACTTCACGTTTCAGCACCCTAACAACTATACCACCAAGGCCTTTGTTTATATATATATATAATATGTTTTATATATTATTAAAAACTATTTAAATATCCTGAAAATTATGGAAATATTTCTTCCTGCCATTTTTTTTGCAGGAGATTTTTCTCCTGCAGAAGGGCGGGAGACCTATAGCCACAGTTTTTAAAACCGTGGCTATAGCCCTTAAAAAATGGCCTATAGCCACAGTTTTAAAACTGTTGCTATAGGCCACATAACCCTGGCTATTGGTGTGGTCAATAGCCATAGTTTTGAAAATTATTGTTATAGACCAAGAAAAAATGACCTATAGCCATAGTTTTAAAACTGTGTCCATCGCCAACTATAGCCACGATTTTAAAACTATAGTTATAGGTCCATGGTAGTAGCCTATTTTTCTAGTTTTGAATCTCTATACTACCAAATCCCACTCAAGCACTCTAGCATAGGTAATAATGAAAGTAGATATCACTCTAGAATTGATATCTCAGTGTATGCCCTGCTTGAAGGTTCTTACTAATAATAATGGATCTCAAACCATATACATAAATTATCATGAGAGGTTGGTGAAACTTAATGAATACTCTATCACAGACATGCTACCCTACTGAAGTTTCAGAAGTTCAGGGATACGCACCACTCACAGTGTGGCTGTATAAAACTCCTCCATTAACAAATGCACGAACTCTATCCAAGATAATTATGTTCCATAATTTGTATGATTAAATAGACTCCACCATCTCCATAAAAATTCATGAAGAAGACTCACTTATAGGACCACCATACAAGGTGTCCTCATAAGGAAAAAAACTTAGGTAACTGCCTTAAGCTAGTCCTCAAGTGCTTTGGGATCTGGCTCACCCTAAATCCTCAGGGGTCACTACCTCTGAAACTCATGGAGTGCTCTCAGTATTTGCACATCCTCATTTGGTAATATTCGTGCAACCTATTATTCAATGGGTGGTGGAAAGATTTAAAAATCACATGGAGGTACTACCTTCTATACATGTCCCTGTATTGAAGCCTCATCTCTAGACAGATCATCATCATGATCCTGCTATGAAACCTAATCTAGTTTTCATAATGAAGGCATAGTAAAATAATCAAGAAGTACCACGATTAATGTGTATATCTAGGGAGCTAACTCAAAAGGACATGGTAGCCACAACTCATTCTTATATGATGCATGTAACAATGTTTTCCCTACAACAAGTTCCTACATGTACCGAGTCAACAAGAAGGTTATCAGAGTCCTAGTGAATGAATACATTGACCACTACACCCACACTGGGTTCCCCAGCCTGATATGACACCCACTTGGATACAACTATGTCACAAACCAACTCAATGAGACCCACTTTTACAATAATAATCCAAGTGTGCCACCATTATCCTACCTCTAATAGGCTAAAGGCTGGTGAAAAGCACCAAGTAGAAATATCACACACATATAAGACCTTAGCATATGGTATCTATACACACGCACACATCTCCAAATTCCAAAACAATGTTGAAAGGTAAAATAAAATTGATACCCATATGAATTCATACATCTATATCCCATATCAAATTATGAAAAAAGTGGTGGAATGTGTAAATTGTGAAATAAAATCCCACCATAACTTTAAAAGAGTCCAACTTACTATGGAGGAGATGGCCGCCAAATGAAACGCTTGGTACAGACCATAGCCTAGCTATCCCAACTATGATCAACATAAACCTACTCCCCTTAGGACTCCATCGCAAGGCCTATCATCTTTATAAAACATGACATGTGTGGGAAGATCCTATACATATGTGAGTATAGCAATACCCAGTAAGACACCCCAAAATCACTAAACATAAAGCGTCAATAGAGTAGTCATCTCATCGCCATGAAGATATGTCAATTAGAATATGAGACATAACAATTATAAAATCTAGATATAATCATGATAGAAACCAAGTCTCAAAGAGGTCACAACCATACATCCAGCAATAGGATTCTGCTCAAGGATTTAAGACGAATCTCATTCGGGATAACTCACTCCACGAGCCTGATAACACTGATGGAAATCATCATATAGGTTGTTCTCATCAAACATAGACATGAATAAGTACACGCTAGATCTCATAAGATCTTGATACATGGATAGGGGAACTCTCCCAAGACCTATGCGGTATATCAGACCCTACTTGGAATAACCCACTAAGTATGGGATCATATGCTCATGTATATTAGTCATGAAGATTCCTCAAACCCCACCTTGGGAAGAAGAAGAAATGATAGAGGATCCCACACTAGGAAACATGAATGGATAAATTAAACTCTATCCAAGTCTAATCTCGTAGAGGGGATCACATCCTATGCTTAGGACGTGATGTCTCATTGTACCATCATGGGGAAGGACTGAGGGAATGTTCCCAACTGATACTATTCCACAATAAAGTGAACAATGACCTAAAATTACCCTATAGAAAGTACATGATGTGTACTGGGAGTACATGGTATGTCCCGCTAAGTCTGAACCTACCAGTGTCCATTCCCGTGTTCAACAGTCATGCCCGTGTACATTGTTTGTGCCCGTATACCTGTTCATGTCTGAGTATCCTGGACATGTTCGAGTACATGGTCATGAATGTGTACTCTGGTCATGCTCATGTGTCTTGTTGTGTTTGTGCCCATGTACCCATATGGTACACATCAGGCCACCAACACCAGGTCACATGGGATGTGCAATTTTTCTTCATGCATAAACCCTAGTTATCGTAGCTAGGGTCAACCAGGTATGTGTTCTAAAAATTTCACATCATTTAATGTGGGATTTTATAAAAATGATTGGTTCTTCATGCATTCCTACTCACTCCATAACCACCACTTAATCCACCATGAAGTCTCCATAGAAGTCAGATCAAAGATGACTGAACTCCGATCTTCACTGATGGTAGGGTTCCACTCACATCCTCTGCTTAGGAAATCACTCTTTGTCGCTTCATCTCAGCAGAATGCTAAAACCCATGAACGTGAATCTCCTAATCTAATCCCAAACATCTTTCATTTCCACACACTACCAAAATTCCCTTGATATCGAACCTGAACCCACAATATCGATTTGGTTCCGTAAATAATGGTTGCACAACGATCGATTAATGAGTATTGATAGAACCACTGGCCAAAGAAAATACCAGCAATGGACATGTAAAGAATAGGGAAAGAAATGAATAAAAATAAACAAGCGGAAGAAACCTCATCCATTGTTTGGGTTGGCATCAAACTGTTTTCATTATAATGATGAACAAATAACAAATCATCAAATAATACCAATTCCCAAATCCTAAGAAGATAAATCAACACCCACAAAACATTATTGACCCATGAATCAATCTATTGGTGGAATTGATTCATGTTCGACATGGAATAAACAAGTGGGGATTTATTTAATGAAAAATAGATGCCCTACCTCGAGTTTAATAAATCACTAATGAAAAATGGTTGTGAATCACTATTGTTGGAAAGATCTATGAGTTCCTTTGAAACATTAATTGTCAATTCATGATTCACAATTGATTTTCCAAGAATCTTCCTCCAACGACCCTCTCTAAATCCCTAGAGTTATGTTACAAACCTTATGGATCTTCCATAAGTAGTATTTTATAGGATAGGATTAAGTTTCAATATTAAATTAACAAATATACATATATATATTATTTATTCCCATGACTACACTTTAAAAAAACTTCTGATGCTGACAAAGTTTATGTCACACCTAGGTTAAAACCCACATTTTAGATTTAATGGGGGTCCTAACTTTTTGATATGAGACTCTACTTAGGAGTTTTTCTATTATTTCAAAAAAAAATGCACACACATGATATAATATATTTATTTTTTTTATTATATCAATACCAAGACTCCCCAAGCCCCAGAATCCCATGCTAACATAGCACCTAACTCCAAAAATATTATTTAAATTATTCTAAAGTTTTATATGGAAAAAACAGAGTCATTACAATTGGTATGTTTTAAAAACTATGAAAATCAGTGGTTTATCATGATTTACATTAAATAGTGTAAAGATGTATCTCATCCCTTATCTTTATTTACTTGAGTATAATTGGTTTATATTATAACGTATTCTTTTGAAACACTTGGTGAGATCATATTGAATTTTCTTTTTTCACACCCTATAAATGACTTTGGGTGTATGTTGGTTTAGTTTGTGGTGGGTTTGTTCGTTAGTAAGGTGTGAGAGTCTGGATGTGATGACATGTCACATGGAGATGGGTTTTTTCTATTTTTATAGAGTTGGTTTTGTTTGTGGTTTTCTGCACCAATATTTTACATAAATCAGAACATTTTTTCTTGTTGACCTATATTGGAATACCAAAATTCTCTTTAGTCATGTGATCTTGTTCTATGGTTTTTCCTGGATAAATCGTTCCCAAAGGTAGTTTTTCGATGACCAAGAATTTATCACAGCCCATAGGGATCGGGAATGCTCTTTGGATCATGTTAGGACTCATTTAGGTTCTAGATAGTTGTGTAATTTTAGTTGGCTTGTGAAAAATAAATATAAATAATATATAATAAGTTAAATAAGTTTAAAACATACTCTAGTGTTTAATTAATAAACCATTGTTGATTATGTTGGGAGTTAGAGTACATGGAAGTGAGTCAAAATCTATGATAAGGGGAATCATTCTTGATGCCTAACACGTTCCTATCATGGGGTGTGGAAAAAACTTATATAACCTATGTTAAAATGTATTATAGTGGATTACCTAGGTTGTCTCCAGAGAGGAGTGCACAACAATTAAGCTGTCACCTTAAAATAAAAAGAAGTGTGGTTGTTTTTAGAAATTGTTTGATTTAGAAAATACAAGAAAGAAACTAAATAATGTAAAGTAATTAAGTGAAAGTTTTGAAAAAAATTAAAAAATGATGTGATTTAAATAAGTTATATGAAATGGTGATCAGGTTAGGGTCGGTTTTCCAATTGTAATTCAATCATTGTTCATTTTACCCAATTCTCCTCTGCTAAATCGTTAAGAGTGAGAATCCACAATTGTTTCTTCTCACTCTCTTGGTCAAATAAAAATGTGAGAATAAACCTTACTAAAACCTCATATTGGTCTAATATCCTTCCAATTTTTAATAGAGTTGTAGAAAAAACCCCAATTATCTTAGGAAATTCCCAATCGAGTCTTGTTTATCCCAAGTAATCAAGAACATTCACTACTCCTCACACACGTACCGATGATCACCGAGTACTTCACCACTAAGTCCGGGTCTATTCCATAATTTATAAACCAGAACCTAGTGGAGGGAGATATTGATCATTGACCAAATATAAATGAACAACAGAATCTAAAATCAGATACAATCGTATATGATAATAAAAACTGTTATAGGAAATTGAAACTGATTCACAGAAGAGAAGAGGATTTTAAAACATTAAGATAAGGAACTCATGAAATACAACTTGAAAAACCTCTACTTCCCCAATAACACATAAGTTTACCCCACCATGGTAAGGTTAATAGTGACTAAGGGGAAAGAATAACACATTACAAGACTAAGAAGTGTAAAACAAAGAAAAGAAAGAACAGAAATTTGATCCTCCAGAATCTGTCCTCCAGAGGTTTGCCTCTGTTCTGCCCACCATCCGGCCGAAACTCACTGAGGTCCCTTCTTATAGAATGTTGGAAATGAAGTTTTCTATCGACCCTAAAAATTTGAGAGTCATTGGACAAGTGTAAAGAATTATATGGCCGAATCAATGATCATTATGTTTCTGGACACCAAACACTATTTCACCCACTCCACTTGGACGCACCAAAAGGATGCATTAATGAGCTCAATAATTTATGAAATTTAATGTGAACCGTCCTCTTGAAGCCCTATGTAGATACCAGCTGGAATCACCTCATTATAAGGTCTTCTGAAGGAGATATTCCATATTTAATTAATTAGGGTCCATTCTGCCTTCAAAACTGATTGCTCCACTTGATTGAATTTTCTGTACCATTGAGTTTTGAATTGGGTCTTGGTCCAGAAGGAACATTTTTATCCCACAATTATAGGAATACTAAAAAAAGATTCACTTCAATTGGACCCATAATATAAAATTTATGCCTGAAAAACAGAAGCTATATAAAACTGACAATTTTACAGAATTACCTCATTTTCACATTTAAGCACAAAATACACCAAAAACACATAAATGATGCAAATACACTCACATTGAATAATTGAGAGGGATTAAATCATTGAAAAAAATATAAATAATAATTAAAATATTAACTCTATCAATTACCCCACACTTATCACTTGGACTCCTGGACAAGTCAGAATCAAAATAAAATCAAAGTAAATTCAAAACACATATCCATGAGATCCACCAATTTGAAAACAAGAAACAAAATATATCATGCCTCCTCAAACTCTATTATTTCATGTTCTTAATTTAGGATCATTCAATAAATTTACTCTTCATTTATCCTCCCATGAACACAAAACACTTACCTAACTTTCCTTATCTCTCATTACACAAATTTCAATTTTTAGCAATGTCTTTCTCATCCAAACTCATACAAGGGTCACCATAGGCTTGATAAATTCCTACATCTCCACCCACTATGAGTCAAATACATATGTTTATCATGAGGACTTGTTAAGGTTTTTCTGTGGCTTTAGGTTGGTAGGATTTATATGTGAAAATTCTGAGGCTGAATGAAGAGGGCTTGGCTCTTTTTGAAGCAAAATTTCATTACTCTAATTTTCACAAAAGTATGGTCTTCTCTTCACTCCCCTTAGAAGAAAATAAACTCCTTCTCCATGGAATATCAAGGAATGTTCTCATAGTTCATCATTTCAGCAGAAAACATTTCAATCTTCTCAAATATAATATTTCTTGAAAGCTCCAGAAAAGGCACAACTTCCTTTTTACATTAGAAGCTCCAGAAAGGCACAGCTTTCAGCAGAATGATTTTTTTTGCAGAAATAACATCTCTTCAACATTTTTTTCACCCAAAGTATCTCAAAAAAAGGTAGTACAATACAAGACATATTCACCTCACACTTATGTTCAAATAGATCATGCAATTTCACTTCGAGAGCAGGTTGGATAGGGAATATTGGCTTGTAATGTGGCTAACCTAATAGGATGTTCATGGATTATATGGGCTACAAAGATTAAATGTTCAAGGTAGGCCATTATGAAAGGGATTATCTTGAAAAGGGGGATTTCAAACCAAATAAATGCCTCAATCATTTAAAACAAAAGTACCTCAAACCCTCAAGTTTTGACAGCAATAAATCAAATTCTGGTTAAATCAAGCATGATTTGGTTCTCTCAAGAAGTGAGGTGAATGTAATGAATATAAAAATAATAGGTTCAGAAGACTCACAGGAATGTGATTTAAAATATAAATACAGTGATATGTGGCATGGGATTCAAAAATAGAGTATTTTTCATGAAATTCCCAAATAATTGAACTTGAAACAACGTCATTTTCAGCATTCATTTAAGCTCAGTTTCAAGGAATAAATTATTTCACTCATGGAGATGGGTTTCAAATATATCAATGATAATAATTTCAGCTCAAAAGTTTCAAAAACACACAAAAATTAAAAAATAAACACACAAAATTTTAAACACTCACATGTTTTTTTTAAACAAATAGGAAAACAAACAACACATAAAAATCCTACACTACAAAGGTTCCCACCCCGACACTTAAATGATGTAGTATCCACAATGAATTAAAATGTATTTAACATGTCAGAATATTGGAAATTCAATCACAACAATCATGAAAATATAAAGGAGAGGTACGACCTGATGTAGTTTATTGATAAACAGGTTGGAGGAGTGTGATCTCCTCCATTGGCTCTGATGGCATGGTCCCAAGGAATTTCTTCAATCTGTGCCCATTAATAGTGAATAGATCCTTCACTCCATCCTTCACAATTTTCACATCACCAAAAAGATATACATGAGTAACTATAAATGGACCTTCCCACCTGGAATGAAGTTTACCTGGCATCAGCTTGAGTCTTGAATTGAATAACAACACTTTGTCTCCTGGATGAAAGTCTTTTGGTTGGATCAGTTTGTCATGAGCCACTCTTGTTCTCTCTTTGTAAATCCTGGAATTTTCAAATGATTCCCTTCTAATTTCTTCCAGCTCTTGTAACTGCAATCTTCTCTCTTTCCCAGCACTTTCAAGATCCAGATTCATCTTCCTCAAAGCCTAGTATGCCTTATGTTCCAATTCCACAGGTAAGTGACAACTTTTCCCATAAATCAGCCTATATGGACTCATTCCAATTGGTGTTTTGTAAGATGTCCTGTAAGCCCATAATTTGTCTTATAACCTTTGGCTCCAATCCTTCCTATTTGGATTAACAGTCTTTTCCAAAATTCCTTTGATTTCCCTATTGGACACTTCATCTTTCCCATTAGTCTATGGATGATAGGGAGTTGATGTTTTATGATACACCCCATACTTTTTCAACAAAGTCGCCATTCTCCAATTACAAAAGTGAGTCCCTTGATCACTAATTATGGCTCTAGGAACTCCAAACCTACAAAATATGTTAGCCCTGACCAAATCACAATCAACTTTAGCATCGTCATTTCTGGTGGATTTTGCTTCCACCCATTTGGAAACATAATCAACAGCAAGAATAATATAAGAATTTCCAAATGACATTGGGAAAGGTCCCATAAAATCTATCCCCCAAACTTCAAATATTTCACAAAAATTAAGTGGATTTTGGGGCATTTCTTGTCTCTTTGAAATATTTCCTGAAAATTGACATTTTTCACACCGTTTACAAAATTCATGAGAATCTTTGAAAAGTGTTGGCCAATAAAGTCTAGATTCTAAAACCTTCCTTGCTGTCCTTTGAGGTCCCAAGTGGCCTCCACAAGCTAATGTGTGACAAAACTTAAAGACAGAATCAATTTAATTTTTAGTAAAACATCTTCTTATCGTTTGGTCATTGCAAATCTTCCATAGAAATGGATCATCCCAGATGTAATATCTAGATTCAGCTTTCAATTTGTGAATTTGGTGATAATTTAAATGTGATGGGACCTGAGATGTTACCAGATAATTGACCATGTAAGCATACCAAGGTACTTCTCCTTCAATCAAGTACAACTTCTCCCCTAGAAGGCGATCATTTAGTGGTTCAGTGTCTGGAATTTCAACTTCAGCGGTGTTGGGTAGTCTACTTAAGTGATCAGCCACTTGGTTCTCAGATCCCTTATTATCTTTGATTTCTATGTTGAACTCCTGTAGTAGTAGCATCCATCTCACTAGCCTTGGTTTTTCTTCAGCCTTCTTCATCAAGTACCTAAGAGATGCATGATCAGAAAACACAATGACTTTAGTTCTAAGAAGATACGATCTAAATATTTCTAAAGCAAAAACAACTGCTAAAAACTCTTTTTATGTTGTTGTGTAGTTGAATTGGGCCGCATCTAAGGTTTTCGAGGCATATTAAATGACTTGTGGCCTACCCTCAATTCGCTGAGAAAGGACAGCTCCAACTGCTTGGTTTGAAGCATCACAAAGTAGCTCAAATGGTTCTTCCCAATTTGGTGGCTACATCACTGGTGGTGTAATCAATCTCTTCTTCAACTCATAAAATGATTCCCTACATGAACCGTTGAAATCAAAATCAGCATCTTTCAAAATTAATCTAGAGAGAGGGAGAGAAATCTTACTAAAATCTTTTATAAACATCTTGTAGAATCCTGCATGTCCTAAAAATGATCTAACATGTTTCACACAAGTTGGGTAAGGAAAAAAATTTATCACTTCAATTTTTGATTTATCAACTTCAATGCATTTCTGAGAAATGACATGCCCAAGGACAATTCCTCTCTCAACCATAAAAGGACACTTTTCAAAATTCAAAACAAGGTTTTTTTCAATGCATGTTTTCAAAACTTTTTCCAGATTTTTCAAACAATGGTCAAAAGAATTTCCAAAAACTGTGAAATCATCCAAGAAAACCTCCAAACAATCTTCAATGTGATCAAAAAATATACTTACCATACACCTCTAAAATGTACCTGGAGCATTAAACAATCCAAATGGAATAATTTTGTATGAAAAAGTGCCGAAAGGACAAGTAAAGGTAGTCTTCTCTTGATCCTCGGGGGAAATGGGTACCTGAAAATAACCTGAAAATCCCTCCAAAAAGCAATAATGAGTTCTCTCTGCCAATCTCTCTAACATCTGTTCAATGAACGGGATAGGGAAATGATCTTTTCGAGTGACCTAATTCAGCTTCCTAAAATCGATGCATACTCTCCAGCTATTCTGAATTCTCACAGGGACTAATTCATTCTTTTCATTCCTCACAATGGTTAGACCAGTTTTCTTTGGGACTACATGGATGGGGCTAACCCATTGTGAATCTGATATGGGATAGATGATCCCAGCTTCTAATAACTTCTCAATCTCTTTTTTCACAACCTCCATTAGGGTAGGGTTCAGCCTCCTTTGGGGTTGTCTGACAGGTTTGGAATCTCCATCAAGAAAAATTCGATGTGAGCAAATTTTTGGGTTTATTCCTGGGATATCACCTAAGATCCACCCTATTTCTTGGACATTCTCTCTCAAAATCTCAATCAATGATTTTTCTTGAGTTTTAGATAGATTATTAGAAATTATTACTGGTAATTTCTCTCCCTCCATAAGGTAAACATATTTTAAATCAGTGGGGAGTGGTTTTAATTCCAGATCAGGAGGATGCTCAAGAGATGAAACTAAATTGAGGTTCTCCACTTCCAATGGTTTGACATCCTACACAAAAGAAATCATATCATCTTCATCATAATTTAACAAATTATCAAAGAAATCAGATTTTACCTCTTCTTCCAACAGAAAATCAGAACCTCCAAGAGTTTGGGAATCCATATGTTCAGTGATATCTTTAATGGAAAAATTCTCTCCTAATGATAAAAATTCATGAAACACACCTGATTCTTCAATTGGTTCTATACCATCTTCATGGGAGAGTGCGAAGAGTGAATGATCATCTGATGTGTGCCTCATGGATTCAAAAATATTGAAGTGGATAGTGATATCTCCAAACTCCATGGTAAGGGTCCCTTCATGGACATTGATGAAGGTTTTGGCCGTCTTTAAGAATGGTCTCCCCAAAATGATGGGTGAGTGTGATGGGATCCTATCATCTTCAATATTCAACACATAAAAGTCATAA
Organism: Viscum album; assembly: GCA_963277665.1. Taxonomy (NCBI): domain Eukaryota; kingdom Viridiplantae; phylum Streptophyta; class Magnoliopsida; order Santalales; family Viscaceae; genus Viscum; species Viscum album. The sequence goes on along the minus strand of OY728121.1, from coordinate 845,546,749 downwards.
GGGAATAAAATATCTTTGACTTTTACCAGGACATCCTCCAGAACTCATGCTGGGAAAACTGTGATTTATTTGCAAGCTGGACCACCACTCTTGTGGGATTCAAGTCTCCCATCTGAAAAGAAGTATATACTGAGTGAGGCAATAAATTAATTGATGCACCTAAATCGCACAAATCATTAGAGAAATTTAATGAACCAATGGTGCATAGAATAGAAAACGTCCCTGGATCTTGACATTTGGTTGGAAATTGTGGTGTGATAAGGGTTGAGACGCTTCTTCCCAAATTGATCCTCTCATTCCCTTGAAGTCTCCTTTTCTTGGTGCAAAGATCCTTCAAAAACTTAGCATACTTTGGAATTTGTTTTAGTGCTTCAAGCAGTGGTATGTTGATTTCCACTTTCTGAAAGGTGTCCAAAATTTCTTTTTGCAGTACTTCTTCTTATAACCTCTTTGATTCAATCATCCTTGATGGAAATGGTGGTGGTATATCTTTCCTCTCCCTTTGTTTCCTTGGAAATGGTGTTTCTTGTTTCTTCCTTCTTGGCCTATCATTATCATCCTCCTCTTTCTTATCTTCTTCCTGATGCATTTTCACAGAATTTTCATCATTTCTAACTTCATTCTCACCCAGATTAGTTTTCTTGTTTCAGGTTCAATGGTGGATGGTGGTTGGAGTTCTTTTCCACTTCTTGTAGTTATAATACTAACATTATCTTTTGGGTTTGGGACTGTTTGGGAAGGGATTTTACAAGGATTTTTGGTCAGAAAATCCATGAGACTTTCAAACTTATTGGACAAATCTTTAACAGTGTCTTTCAGTCCTTCAAACTCGGATTTTTGTTGGTTTTGAATTGGAGGTTGTGAACTGGTGGATGGTTGCTCATAGGGTCTTTGGAGATTGGTTGGTTTTTGGTAAGAAGACTGGTTATAAGATGGTTTTTGTTGAAATGGTGGTGGATTCTAGAATTGATTCTGGAATGGTGGTTGGTTTTGAAACTGGTTTTGGTATGGGGGTATACCTTGATTCTACTGATTTCCAAACCCATATTGGACTTGGTTAGGATCTCTCCATCCTTGATTTTTTTGGAACTGTCTTGGCTGATAGGTTGCTGCACATGTTTCCATTCCCTGTATTTCAGAACATTGGTCAGTAAAATGATCAGGTGATGAGCATAAACCACATACCTTAGCTGGCGCTTGTTGGTCACTAACTTGCTTCAAGGCCATCTGCCTCACCATTATAGTTAGCTCTTCAATCTTAGTTTCTAATAAGGGTAATGGATGAGAAGTGTGTACCTCAAGAATACCTCTTGTTCCAGTACATCTTGTTCCAAATTGCTGCGAGTTTTGGGAAATCTTCTCAATCAAGCCCTTGGCTTCTTCTGGTGACTTGTCAATCAAGGCACCTCCAGATGATGCATGAAGAAGGTTTCTATCATTGCCCAGTAGTCCTTGATATAAGAAGACAAGAAATTGGTGTTCCTCAATGGCTTGATGCGGACAGCTATCACATAGCTTCTTAAATCTCTCCCAGTACTCGTAAAGGGTTTCTCCAGATGATTGTCGTATGGCATAGATTTCCTTCCGAATGGCCATGCTTCTAGAGGTTGGGAAGAATATTTGCATGAAACATCTTACCAGGTCATTGTAGTTATGTACATCTCGTGGTTGTAGGCCATACAACCATTCTTTATCAGCTCCATCCAATGAAAACGGAAATGCCTTCCACTTTACATGCTCCTCGGTAATTCCACGGGGTCTGAAAGTTGAGAAAACATGTGTGAACTCTTTAATGTGTTTGTTTGGATCTTCACCTTCCAAACCATGAAACTTTGGAAGCAAAGGAATCATGTTATGTTTCATTTCAAAATAATTTTGTAACACTGTCATGGAAAGTTGATTGTTTTGATTAAGGAATTGTGGTGCACAGAGGTCTCTAAGTGTTTGGTTTTGATTTTCAGCCATGATGACAGGCTCAGAGTGAACACTTGAAGTTTCACTTGAGTCTACTAGGGGAACTTCCACAAAATAAGATTCCAAATTAATGTTTCTAAGTCTATTCAATAGTTTTCTTTCAATATTAGGATCTATGGGTAAATGTTCAGTTTTTGAGGTTCGAGTCATGCAATTTTGAAGAGAAAATATGAAAAGAGAGAAAAGAAAAGAAAAGAAATGTTGGCGCTACCTCCCCGGCGACGACGCCAAGTTTTGACATGTGCCTGTCATGGGGTGTGGAAAAAACTTATATAACCTATGTTAAAATTTATTAAAGTGGATTACCTAGGTTGTCTCCAGAGAGGAGTGCACAACAATTAAGTTGTCACCTTAAAATAGAAAGAAGTGAGGTTGTTTTTAGAAATTGTTTGATTTAGAAAATACAAGAAAGAAACTAAATAATGTAAAGTAATTAAGTGAAAGTTTTGAAACAAATTGAAAAATGGTGTGATTTAAATCAGTGATATGAAATGGTGATCAGGTTAGGGTCGGTTTTCCAATTATAATTCAATCATTGTTCATTTTACCCAATTCTCCTCTGCTAAATCGTTAAGAGTGAGAATCCACAATCGTTTCTTCTCACTCCCTTGGTCAAATAAAAATGTGAGAATAAACCTTACTAAAACCTCATATTGGTCTACTCTCCTTCCAATGTGTAATAGAGTTGTAGAAAATACCCTCAATTATCTTAGGCAATTCCCAATCGGGTCTTGTTTATCCCAAGTAATCAAGAACATTCACTACTCCTCACACACGTACCGGTGATCACCGAGAGTACTTCACCACTAAGTCCTGGTATATTCCATTGTTTATAAACCAGAACCTAGTGGAGGGAGATATTGATCATTGACCAAATATAAATGAACAACAGAATCTAAAATTAGATACAATCGTATATGATAATAAAAACTGTTATAGGAAATTGAAACTGATTCACAGAAGAGAAGAGGATTTTAAAACATTAAGATAAGGAACTCATGAAATATAAAATGAAAAACCTCTCCTTACCCAATCACACATAAGTTTACCCCACCATTGTAAGGTTAATTGTTACTAAGGGGAAAGAAGAACACATTACAAGACTAAGAAGTGTAAAACAAAGAAAAGAAAGAACAGAAATTTGATCCTCCAGAATCTGTCCTCCAGAAGTTTGCCTCTGTTCTTCCCACCAGACGGCAGAAACTCACTGAGGTCCCTTCTTATAGAATGTTGTAAATGAAGTTTTCTATCGACCCTCAAAATGTTAGAGTCATTGGACAGGTTTAAAGAACGATATGGACGAATCAATGATCATTACTTTTCTGGCCGTCAAACACTGTTTCACCCACTCCACTGTGACGCGCCAAAAGGATGCATTAAGGAGCTCATTAATTTATGAAATTTAATGTGAACCGTACTTTTGAAGTCCTCTATTGACACCAGCTTGAATAACCTAATTCTAAGATTGGCTGAAGGAGATATTACATATTTAATGAAGTAGGGTCCATTCTGCCTTCCAAACTGATTGCTCCACTTGATTGAATTGTCTGTACCATTGGGTTTTGAATTGGGTCTTGGTCCAGAAGGAACATTTTAATCCCAAAAGTATAGGAATCCTAAAAAAATATTCACTTAAATTGGACCCATATTATAAAAGTTATTCCCGAAAAACAGAAGCTATATAAAACTGACAATTTTACAGAATTACCCCATTTTCACATTTAAGCCCAAAATACACCAAAAACACATAAATGATGCAAATAAACTCACATTGAATAATTGGGAGGGATTAAATCATTGAAAAACATATAAATAATAATGAAAATATTAACTCTATCAATGCCCGATTTTTTGATTTCAATTATCTCTTTTTTATCAATCTCATTTTATTTAATATATATTATGATATTTTAATTTCTGTTATTTGAATTTTATTTTCCTATTTTTGTTAATTACTTGTCCTTTCATCATTCTATCTTTGATTGACTTGGATATTATAAGGGGAATCTTTCTCAATCTAATTTTATGGGTCTAAGTCTAATATTCATTGTTTTCGATATTATATTTTCAATATATATCAACTTTTGAAATTCTTTTATTATAATTTAACCTTTGTTATATAGATTAAAATATTATTTTATTTCCCCCTATCATTAATTTTTCACACTTTATGCACTTTGTAAGGGCACTTTTCTCCTATTTTTAGTGTTCTCTCCCTTTATATAATATTACTTTGGAATATTTTTTATGTATTTATAATTATACTTATATTATATATTCTCTTTTGGTTTTATATGAGTTTTGAAATAACTTTCCATTTTTTCCAATTATTAATTCTTAATTAAGTTTTTTCAATGTTGGTAAGGCATTTTCCCCTTGGTCACTCTATCTTCTTTAAATCCTCTTTTCAAGGTTTAATTTTTATTGTATGTTTTGTAAATAAAATACTCTCAAAATCCTATATTAACCTTTTTTTACTAATTATTTATATTAATATTTCATTCTTCTATTTTAACCTTTTTATGTTTACTTCTCACATTATAGAGGTGATAAGAGAATTATTTCTTTATTTTTTAACAATTTATTCTCTTCGTATTTATGATTCTTTTTATTTTTTAATGATATTTTTAGTTTTATATATCCAATAAATTAAACTTCACTTATGATATGTTACCTTTATTATGGGTATTTATATACTCCTTACCTTCCACTCTCTTTGATTTAATCTTATGTGAAACATAAATTTTTATGCAACCCTTTTTCAATAACATGTTCTTTTTCATGGGTTAATCATGTTGTGTCTTATGATTAATATATAGTCATTTTAATTAATTTATTTCCATGTGGTGATCATATAGATATATATATTATGATTTCATGGGTGGACCATAAATTATATATCACTCCAATTCATTGGGTAAATCGTATATCTCACAAGATTCTATGTATGGGACATGGATAGTGAATGTAGTCTACTATTTTATGATGTATTAGAATAGAACCTTAACATATTCCTATAATATATTATTATTATATATATTTCACATTCTTATTCAATTTTTATTCTTATGCTTCTATATTACATGTTTCTCATGTGATCATTCTAGTAAGATATACCACATCATCTCTTATATATCTCTTCTTAATATCATATATGTTTTCCTCTTATTGAGTTTGTATCTTTGCCTTTCTTTTCTTTATATATTTCTTTAGGATTTACTATGTAGTGATATGTAAATATGTGTTCATAGGAGGATTATGATGGATTAAGAAAAAAAATTATGTATTCTCATGTAATGAAGTGTAATATGTAGCTAATCCCCAAAGACATGAAACACTTGGTTTTTGGGCATGTGTTTTATTTAAGTTACTTGTTATGTTTCTGATAAAAAAATGGAAACATTGTGTATGTGAGTTTTTTCTTCATCATATTTATTTCATAGAAATTAATTAATTTTTATTTATTTATTATTATATAATACCAATTTTATAATATGTTATTGTGTATATGTATAAGAATTCAGAAATAATGTAAATGTTAATGGAAAGATTTTGAAATTTATGTTTTAATAATATAGAAAGAGTTTCTATATTAGAGGAAATAAACAGATAGAAAAAATTAGATCTAGTTATTATATAATTATAAATCATGATATGTTTGTTGAATGTATATCTCATCAAGTGGACAAATGATATCCATTATGTGAGGAAAGAAGTTTTTTCCCTTTAGAATTTAAATGAGTAATGGTTGATAAATATGATTTATTATTTATTCCATTTTATAAAATAGTAATGAAAGAAATATATGGATGAAACTATTATGAAATATTTATGATATCAAAATAAATATACATTATTCACATGTGAAAGTGTTATATATTTTAAATCATTTTCTGTTTATTGCTCTAGTTATAAATTACACACAACATAACAACATCATATGATATATGAATTTAAATAAATTTTTTAGAAATTTCAAAATGTAATTTAAGGGTTATATTTTTTGGTGTATAGTAATGTGAAATGAGCGGGTTAGGGTGGGTTGGTCCAAGCTCGCACAGGTTTAAGCCCGCACATATTTGAGCCTGTGCGGGTTTGACTGTAAATGTAATGGCCCAAACCTTCTGTCCAGTTACTTTGTAGGAAATCTATGTATTGAGATGTCTGGGGAAAGTCCAGCAGTGTTGGGAGAATAAAGGTAGGATATTTCTAGTTCTTTGAAGGAAAAAGGGGAGTTCTAGAGGATGATTGAAAATTCTGGTGGTGAGTCAGTCAGGCGGTGGGTCATTTTTTGCTGTGGGTCATTTTGGAGGTAGGTCATTCTGGAGGTAGGTCATTTCTAGTGGTGGATCATTCTAGAAGTAGGACATTTCTGATGGCAGGTCATTTCTATCTCTAGGTCACCTTGGCGATGACAGTGAACAATTTTTCTAGTTTTTCTAAAATTTACAGATTTTTCATTTTGACACCTTTTATGATGAAAATTAAGTTTAATTCCTTAATTAATTATTTTTAAATACGTTTAAAAGGGGACTAAACATATCTTAAATTTTTAAAAAGTATGGATACCTTTTAAATGTTTAAAACATGTGGTTTCAATGAGATCTTCCTTTAATGATAAATTCAAACAATATTTAATTCTACGGGTCTTAGATCTAATCTTTCAAAAGTGGAGAACTTTCATTTGTTCTTTTGGTCTTTCATTATATTAAGATGTGTGGTTCCAAATCTATCTTACCTTAGGGTCATGGATCTATATTGATGTAGTTTGATCGAGCTTCCCCAAAGAGGTTTCTTCTTGTATGTGCACACCATGTTTTTGTGCAACAAGTTTGGGAAACACTTCTTCTTCCATGTAGAAATTATTTCGTTTCTATTTATGTGTATCATGTGGGATGGGATTATTATTATTATCTCTTGTGAATATGGTTGCATCTATATTAAGAAAGATAAATAAACTAGTTTGAATGAAATTAAAAGGGTTAGGGGAATGCGAATCATGATCTTACAGCTTTTTTATTGTTGTTTTGATATTATAAATTGTATGGGCTTAATGTCGATTGAGAATCATGGTCGTTGGGGGTCCTTTCTTATGTTTTTATAATGTGAATTGTGGAATCCATGTTTTATGATTGTTGAAAACACTTAAACCATAATTTTCCAATGAAGTAAATTTGGGCAATTAATTGGATTCCCCAAGATCTTATGGCATGTGTGATAATTCCCATAAATAAATATGTGGAATTGAATGAAATCCCCTATGCCCAATCTAGAAAATGCAATGTGTGTTTGTTGTAATTTGGTTTTTGATGGTTTTGTGTGTTTTTTTTGGATATGATGATGTGGTGCATGGGTGGTGGCTATGTTGTGATGGGTGTGGTGGTAGTGGATGTGATATTCAGTAGGTCTTTGATGGTGGTATGGTTGGGCAGCGGGGCTGCGATGGTAGTGGTGGTGTAGTTGTGCAGCGGGGCTATGATGGTGGTTGGTTACGCTAGTTGTCAGTGTAGTAATTTAATAAAATGCATGATAATGATATAATACGATATTCTAATGAATTTGGAATACATAAATTAAAGGTGATTATCTTAATTAAATGGGTTGGTAACCGAAAATATACAAAATGGATTAATGATAATTAAAATTTTAAATATGAAATGTGGATCTTTTTTGCTTATGGGGGGTTGCGCTTTTAGTTTTTGAAGTGGAAATAGAGGTTATTATGAGATTTTTTGAGCCTTGTAAACCCTTATTATGGGGCTTGTGTGTTGTAACTCTATAAATATATGTATATTCTTGTGATTTCTATATGAACCTCACCCTCATCGACCACTATGTGCCGACACCCACATAGTCACGCGAAGGGTTTTTTTCCAACATCCATGTGGGAGGATGGATGGTGGGTTAATCTGTCTTCCCCACTCTATCTTTTATGATATGAGAAGGACATGCATAGGTTGTGATGGTTAGAAGTCAAAAGTACCATTGTCGAGTTGTGATGTGATGAGATGTGATGGCCCTGGTGTATTTGGATGAGATGGATTATGGTGCGGGTCATATGTGGTAGAACGAGGGCATGAGGTTAATGTTCTTCACATTCATGATACCCTACTACCCTAGTTTTGAGATGTGATGTGATGTGATGTGATTCCCTAGGTGTATATGGGAAAGATGTGATGTGATGTGATGTACTATGATGTTATTCAGAAGAGGTGGGAGCATCAGGATGTTCAAAGTTGGGGTGTGAGAGTGTAAAAGTAATGGGAACGAGGTATAAGATACCCTTCATAGATATGATTCATATTATATTATTATAATTGGATGTGTTATTTTGTGAGTGAGCATTGGTGAGGTTGGGGTTTCGGTTAGTATACCTATATAAGTGCTGTTTGGTTCTGATATTTTTCTCACAAGTGAATTAATATGCTCTTTTCACAAGTGCATGAAAGACTTTGGTTTTCCTACTGAGTATACCTGTATGCTCACCGTATGTATATAAAATTGTCTTCAAGTTTCCAGGAAAACTTCATAAACCGTGATGGACATTACAAGCTCGAACCTTTGGAGAGTTGTTGTGTCACTTCTCTAGTTATGTTTCTTTGGGTATTTACTCTGGAGACTTTTTTATGTATCAGTTTTATTTATACATGCATTGTGGGATGGTTTGGTTTTATTATTTATTTTGTCATGGATTTTATTCTTGATGATTCATCTTATCTCTCCACCCTTCATTATTATAGAGGGTAATGTCTCCCATACATGAAATTTTTATACCCTCAGTGCTAGTCGCCATCCCGGGTCCTACTGGAGGTAGGAATTGGGAGGTCATTATTTATCTCCACTCATTATGGTATCTTTAGATGGATGGGGTCATGATAGACCGGTATCACAGCTAATAGTTGAGATATAGGATGGATTTCAGAGTTAGGAATATTTATTATTGCATGGGTTAGTATGGTAATGGTGTCAACTGACCTTGGTGCGTGACATAGGCCAGGGAGACCAGATAGGACATGGGATTCTAGGGGCCCCCATGATCCAATGCACAGAATCTAGGCCTATTTAACAACCAAGTGATGTGGACATATTTATAGGGTAGAGACCTAGGAGAGGTACAAGCATTATGATAACTTTTATTCTTATTTTAATTAGGTTGTTTTGGGAAGGTTATATTTAATAAAGTGAATTAAAATAAATCATAATAAAATTTCATACTACCATAAGGAGGAATATGTTTCATGGGTTGACTTCCATAAGGAGTTCTAGCTGGGGTTTCTTTCATCGACCATGAGGACTATAAAGAGGTAGGAGATACTCTCCCTTCAATAAGGGAGTATGTCTATACGGGATCTTGGGATCAAGTTCAAGGACCTTCTACAATTTTCCCTAAATATTTTCCCATATGAGGAGTCCTGAGGGAGGTTTCTTGAGGAGGTAATCCATCCTTCAATCCAGTATGTAGTTACTCCATTTACGTTGTCAATGTATATGGAGGTTTAAAAGTAGTCATACGTGATTGAGTGGAGGCCCTCATGAGGAGGTTGACTATGATAGGGGATCTATTAGGGTTCCTTGAGGAGTAAAGTTTTCATTGGTAGGTCCCAGGCACTAGGGCCTTTGAGGTTTTGACCGGTAGAGATTCATCTTCATGATATTCCCTTCCATCCATATGGGGAAAGTGGGTTTCTTACTCTTCCTGGGGGCTTCAAACCAATTTGTTTTTTTCTATGGGGTTCATATTTATCATCATGATTACTGTCCAATGGCTTCTCGAGCTTAGTTTGATAGAGATGGACAAGTTCAATGTCAGCCTCAACATCAATTACCAGTGATGTCATTCCAACAATAGAGGAAATTGGCTTACACTCTGTCGAGAGAAGATGTGGTAGGCAGAGGTCAACCTCAGGATGTAACTCACCCTCAGGGACCTCGACCCAAGCATGGTCGGGGTGGTGGCCATCAGTAGAGAGGTAGAGGATTTGGATGTGGATAGTTATAGGTGGTGGGGGTAGTAACACCAGAGGGGCCAGAGATTGTTCAAGGTTTGCTCATTTTATCATGTACCGTTGTTTGTGACTTGTTTTATTTGGGAGCTTTGAACTCCTTTGTTGGACCCTCTCAATTCAATGCATTGGGACTAAATGTATAGAGGATTTTCATTCCCATTGTGTTGACTATTCCAGTAAGAATCCAGGCCATATTGTTTGATGTATGCTAAGGATGTACACTAATGATGTGGAAACATAAGCCATGTGTACATATTTTCTTACTTCAGGTTCAGTCATACGATGCATTCTTCAGCATCTACTGGTTTATTATATTTTTTCTATTATTGATTTTTTCCATAGAAGAGTCATTTTCCTATATGTAGATGGTCATTGTGTGGTTTTCATTGGTGAGAGGGGTTTACAGGTGAGCAGTCAGTGTTTGGATCCCCTTCTTTATTTGGTGTTTGAGTTGTCTATAGAATCCATATACATAGGGATAGAGGAGGAACCTAAGGTTTTCAGGGAGGTCTTGAATGTTTTCCCTAAGGAGGTCGTGACACTACCCCTCAATGTGATGTTGAATTTGGGATAGACTTGCACTCTGGTAGTTATCTGATTTTGATGGATCACTATCGGATGGAACCTTCTGATTTGTGGGATTTGAGGATTCAGATAGATGATCAGATGTATAGGGGTTTCATCTGACCTAGTGTATCACTGTGGGGTGCTCTAGTGTAGTTCTCTATGAAGGCGTATGGTAGTTTGAGGTTGTTAATATACTACTAGAGGTTAAACCATGTGAGAATCAATAATCTCTATCCTCTTTCAAGGATTGATGATCTTTTCTACAGTTTAGGGGAGCAAGTTGGTTATCCATGATTGATATGCACTCTGGATATCACCAATTAAGGGTAAAGGATGGAGATATCCAGAAGTTTTCCATAAGAGGAATTTATGGGAACTTTGAGTTCATGGTCATGTCTTTCGGTGTTATGAATAGACCAATCATGTTCATAGGGGTTATGAACATTGTTTTCCATGAGTTCCTAGACCAGTTCATCATTGTATTCATCGATGACATCTTGATCTACTCAAGGTTAGAAGAGGATTGTGCTGAGTATCTCATACCTGTTTCACAAGTTCTCCATCACCACTAGCTCTATAGAATGTTGTCCAAGTATAAGTTTTGGACATGAGAGGTGCATTTCCTGAGGCATGTGGTGTCTTAGTAGGGTGTGACAATGGACTCATCGATGGTTGAACCAGTTGTTTCTTGGGTATCACCCAAGAATGTGGTAGTGGTTCATGGATTTCTTGGTCTTGTAGGATATTATCATAGGTTTTTGTAAGATTTCTCTCAAGTTACAGCTCCATTTACAACATTTACAAGGAAGGACTAAACTTTTGTGTGTATTAATCAGTGTTAGGCAGTGTTCGGGTACCTGAAGGTAAATTTGGTTAGTGCTCTAGTGCTTATGTTGCCTAATGAGGGTGTGATGTTTAAGGATTTCTAAGACTCATCCCATCTGGGATTTAGATTCATCTTACTATAGAATAAGTCAATGATCTATTATGGGTCTAGGAAGTTTTTCCCCCATGAGCGTAACTATGCCACCCATGATCTAGAGCTATTAACAGTTGTGTTTGTTCTGAAGTTGTGGCGACATTAACTCATTGGGGGGTGCTTTATGGTCTTCACATGTCACAAGAGTTTGAGTCATGTCTTTTCTCATCATGATCTGAATCTACGAAAGTGGAGGTGGATGAAGGTTCTTCAAGAATATGACATTTAGATCTCCTACACCTCAAGAAAGGGGAATTTTGTGTCCTTCTCTTTGAGAAAAAAGTCACAAATGATGTTGATTAAGAGTATGCAGATTCTTAGAGAGTGGTGGAGGATTTGGAATCCCTACACATAGATGCAATGATGGATTATGGTAGAGGGTATTTGTTTCAGATGACAATGCATATTTCTCTAATGCAGCTGTTGGAGGAGTCTTAATGGGGAGACTCAGAGGTAGAGGTTATGTGAGATCGTGTTGGATATGGTGATGCTCCAGAGGGATGGCTGGAGAATGGCCTGAACTAGATATTCTTTTAGGGGAGGTTTTTTTGTTAAGATAGTGATTCGTGAGGCATTCCTTCATGAGTTTCATAGATCACCTTTATTAGTACACCCAGGAGTTTCCAAGATGTACCATAGCTTGAGGAAACAGTTTTGATGTCTTAGGATGAAATGGGAAGTGGAAGATTTTATGGTTCAGTGTCTAGTTTTCCAGCAGGTAAAGGCTGAGCATCATGTTCCTAGAGGTTTGATACATCCCATGGATGTTCCTGAGTGAAAATGGGATGACATATCAATGGATTTATTCATAGGTTTATCCCAATCTTAGGGAGGTTGTGATGTTATTTGGATAATTGTGGATCGGTTAATGAAATTAGCTCACTTTCTCATGATCAAGGAGTCAGGTGTAGTGGTTGGTTAGGAAAAAAGGTATGTGTATTATGTGGTATGGTTTCACAAGGTCTTGTGGTCAATTGTCTCAGACCAGGATTCAAGTTTTACCTCGTGAGTCTAGAGGGGATTAGATCATGCATTGGGAACTCAGTTACCACTCAACATCACTTTACACCCTTAGATAGACAGGCAGATAGAGCAGACTAACCAGACATTGGAGGATGTGTTATGGGAATGTGTCTTGGACTTCAGTGGATCGTGGTAATGACACCTACCCTTTTTTGAGTTTTCTTATAATAATAACTATCACTCATCCATTGGAAAGGCCCCATTTGAGGCTTTTTATGGGCATCTATGTCATTCACCTTTATGTTGGGAAGAGTTTGGGGAGTTAGTAGTTATTGGAACTGATGTGGTGCAGAGCACTACAGAATAGGTTCTATTAGTTCAAGAGATGATGAAAGCAGCACAAGATTGACAAAAGTCTTATGAAGATCATAGGAAGAGGTCCTTGGATTTTGAGGTTGGGAACTACATTCTCCTGAAGCTTTCCCCTCTACGTGGTAAGCGGAGGTTCAGTAAAGTGAGTAAGATCTCGCCTCAATTTGTTGGACCCTTTGACGTGTTGGTAACATTGGAGAGGTGGATTAATGGTTGGCACTTTCTCCTCAACTGGACTGAATCCATGATGTCTTACACATATCTAGGCTCTGTCTGTATCATCATGATGACACTCATGTCATTGACTGGGGAGAGTTGGATATCAAGGATGATACAACATTCATAGAGCAGCTAGTGGAGGTCCAAGAACATTGAGAGAAGGTGCTGCTAGGATGAACCATTCCCCTGGTTCATGTGTTTTGAAGGCATGGTGGCCTAGAGGAGAGTACTTGGGATCATGAGATGCAGATGTGTTCCTAGTACCCATAGTTGCTTTGAGTTTTTCCTTGCTCTGTTTTGTTTTGTGACATTCTTTTTAGACCTTAGTGTTTTATAAGATATGTTTTTTCTACTTGATTTGATGTGTGATATGTGATGTGTGATAGATTTATAACATGTGAAAAGAGAAGACTTGACTTTGAATCGAGATGCATTATACTACGATGCATTTAAACTCGTGCAGCCGAGTCAGTGATGCCCAGAGCGGATATTATAATGACATGGAGGATGGGATTCCCTAATTCCTATTTTTAGGAAAGTATTCTTTTGTTTAGCTATTTTGGGGGTTTGGGTTAGTTGGTTCAGGTTCAGTTGGAGGTAGTGCTTTCAATATAATTAGATCCTTGAGAGGTATCTCAAGGGATGGTTTTTCAGACCCTTTCTCTCCTTCCTTCCGGGTTGGTTTTGAATTGTCGATGGTGAGAATAGTTTGAGAGGTATATAATGTAATGGAACGGACCTTATGCCTCATTAATTTTTGGTAAATATGGTGGTTTATGTGTCCAAGGAAATTCCAGATGTGTTTGGATTAGGGTGGAGCTTTTAGGTATTCTGGTGGAAAAATGGGAGTTTTAGGGGATGATGAAAAATTCTAATGGTAAGTCATTCGAGAGATAGGTCATTTCTGGTGGTAGGTCATTTCTGGAAGGAGTTTATTCTGGAGGTAGGTAATTTCTGGAAATAGGTCATTTCTGGGTGATAGGTCCCCCTGATGGTGGCATTGGACAGAGTTTCCTATTTTTTCAAAATTTACATATTTTTCATTTTGACATCTTTTATGACATAAGATGGGTTTAAAGCGTTAATTAATGGTTATGAAAGTAATTTCAAAGGGGATTAATCATATCTTCAATTTCTAAAAAGTTTTGAGACCATTTAAATGTTTAAAACATGTGGTTTTGATGAGATTCTCCTTTAATGTTCAATCTTAACCATATCTAATCACACATGTCTTGAATCTAATCTTTCAAAAGTAGATAACTTTCATTTTTTCTTCCAGTCTTGCTTTCTCTTGAGACAGGTGGTTCCACATCCTTCTAGACTTGGATTCGTGGAGCCTTATTGCTATATTTGGATCGAGCTTCACCTGAAGATGTTTCCTCCTCTACACACACCCCATGTTTTAGTGTAGTAAGTTTGGGAAAATCTTCTTCTTCCAGGTATAATTTTATTCACTTCTCTTTATATGTATCATGTGGGATGTGCTAATTATTTTTATCTCTTGTGAATATGGTTGCATTAAAATTAATAAGTATAAATTAACTAGTTTAAATTAAATCAAAAGGGGTAGGGGAATATGAAGCATGATATTACAGCTTTGTTTTTGTTTTGATATTGTGAATTGTATTGGCTTAGTGCTAGCTAAAAATCATGATTGTTGGGGTCCTTGTTTTCACTAGTATGATGTGAATTGCAGGATTCATATTGTTTGATTATTGAAAACACTTAAACCATAATTGGATAATCATGTAAATTTGCATAATGAATTGGATACCCCATGATCTTATGGCTTGTGTGATAACACTCATAAATAAATAAGTTGAATTGAATTAAAACCCTTATGCCCAATCAATAAAGCATTATGCATTTGTTGTAATATGTTCATGGATAGTGTTGTGTTTTGGTTTTTCAATGATGATGTGGTGCATGGGTGGTGTTTATGTTGTGATGGGTGTAGGGGAAGTGGATGTGATATACAGTGGAGCTGTGATGGTGGTGTGGTTGTGCAGTCGGGTTATGACTATAGTGGTGGTGCGATTGTGCATCAGGGATGCAATAGTGGTTGGTTAGGCAAGTTTCTCAGGTAGTGATGGAATTAAATTAATGATGATGATATAAGATGGGATGATAATTAATGTTGAATACATACATTATAGGTGAATGTCTCAATGAAATTGGTTGGTAACGGAAAATCTGAAAATGACATAATGACAATTAAAAATTAAAATATGAATTGGGTCTTGTGTTTTTCTTATGGGGGGTTGTGCTTTTAGTTTTGGCAGTATAAATGGAGGTCCTATGACATTTTTTGTGCCTTTTGAACCCTTAGGATGGGGCTTGTGTGTTGTAACTCTATATTTATATACTATGTATATTCTTGTGATTTCTATAGGCACCTCACCCTCATCGAGTATTATGTGCTGACACCTACATAGTCACATGGGGGTGTTTTTCCCAAAATCTTGGTGGGGGGATGGATGGAAGACTACCCTTACTTCCTGAATTTCTCTTCCACAAGATGAGGAATACATGCATGGGTTGTGATGACCTGAAGTCAAAAGTTTCGTTGTTGAGTTGTGATGTGATGAGATATGATGGATCAGGTGTGTTCGGGTGAGATGTGGTGAGATGTCTTATGGAGGGGGTCTTACATAGTATGAAGGCACGAGTTTGATGTATTTCACATTAGTGATACCCTACTACCCTGGTTATTAGATGTGATGTGATGGCCTAGGTTTCTGAGGGCAGGATGTGATGTGATTTGGTGTTATTCAAAAGAGGTGGGAGCTCCAGGATGTATGAATTTGGGGTGTGAGAGCATAAAATCAGTGGGAAAGTAGTGCGATGTACCCTTCATCGATATACTTCATATTATATTATTATACTTGGATGTATAATTTGGTGAGCAATCCTTGGGGAGGTTGGGGTTTTGATTAATATACCATCATATGTGTTGTTTGGTTCAGCTGTTTTTCTCACTAGTGCATTAGTATTAACTTTTCACATTTGCATAAGAGACTTTAGTTTTCCTACTAAGTATACTTATATACCCACCCTACATATATAAAATTTCTTTCAGGTTTTCAGGAGGACTTTGAGAACAGTGTTGGACATTACTAGGTCGGACCTTTGGAAAGTTGTTATGTCACTGCTCTAGCTTTGTTTCTTTGGGTATTTACTTTTGTATGTATCTTTTTTTATATAAATGTGCATTATGGGATGGTTTGGTTTTATTTTTTATAATGTTATGAAGATTATTGTGAATGATGCATCCTGATCCTACATTATTATAGCGGGTAATGTCTCCCATACATGAGATTTTTATACTCTCGGTGCTAGTCGTCAACCCAAAGCCTACTGAAGGTGAGACTCAGGAGTCATTATCTCTCTCATCTCATTGCGGTATCTTTGGAAGGAGGGGGTCGTGACAGTAAAAGATCTCCTAAAATGGGAACAAAAAATATTCTGTTTTCCCCCACTCATAATCCTATGGGTAGCATATGAGCTTACCTGTATTTTAAAAAATTACAATTTTTAAGTATAGTCATTTAAATATTGTATTTTTTATGCTTCCATGGGACATATTCACTGCACATGTACATCCAAGGATTGATCAGGACATTGATATTCTGTGTCGTTGAGGAGTGTCATGTACATGCGCATGTAGGGGGTACCTTCAATGCTTCATGTACATGGATGGTGCATGCATGGGGGATGATGGCCCATGTTAGGAAGGTGCAGATGTGTGACGACTGGGTAGGTTTATTCACCGAGCTTGCTACCACATGGATGGTCCGCAGATATCGTGCAGTTGTAGGGGTAGTTACGTAGAAAAAACAAATGAAGTGGCACATATAAAAAAAGCGGCACAGATAGAGGGATTTTCAATTGGCATGTAGAGTTGGGAATAGCTACGCGACATAAATGGGATGAATTTGAATCAGCGCAAGTTCTTTATGGAATGAAGGGACAAAAAAATCCGATGCGGAACAACTGCATGACATAAATGAATAAATTTTATTTGAGTTAATTAATATATATTTATATATATAATCATATATTGTAAAATATTTTACATTAAAAAACACAAACTGGAGGGCTAGCTTACACCTGCGTGGGCTTACCCACCCCAGCCTACATCCACACAGGCTCGAAAAACATAGTCCCACACTCTAAATAGTTAAAATGTTTAGATATGCCCCACCCCATATCCACCACATATCCACAAGCTCCATGGGCCATGAGTGCATTTCTCATCACTATTGGTTCCCAAAGTGAATCTATCTTAGAATAAGATATTTTGGGGAATATATTTTTTAAGAGATAGATGGTTGTAAAACATAACTTTTAGAATTTCAAAATATAAAAAATAAATCGATAAGAAAAATTCATCTTTCATTGTATCAATTTAATCCAAGTAAAATTTGCTAGGAATATTTTTTGGAACTTCAGAATGGTTTAGGATACCTTGGTAAAATAAATATTGCTATAAGAGTTACAATAATGTTTGTTTCTAATCTAATTCATCATAAATAAAGTTTATATTGGTTAACTGAAATGGCTCCAAAGGTTAATTAAAAATATAAATTCATAGAAAAGTGTTGTATATTTACAATTTTAGAAAAATAGAAATTTAAAAACATAAAATTATTTGATCTATTCTATGACAGATCAAGTGTTCTTCCAACTCCTCTGGACTAACTTGTCTTGAAAAACAACAACATAAGCACTGAAAAAAGATTTTAGAAGGATCGTATGCATGATATTTTGGAAACTTGATGAACTTTTTCACTCCATCTTCATAATATTTTTTTAGACGATTGGAATCCATCCATTCTTTATTCATATCCATCCTATTTTATTCGATTATATTAATATTTAGCAAATAATTACTCAAAACGTTGATATAAAAATTAGCCACGGCTAAAAAAGTTATAAACATTAAATCTCCTTAGAAAACTATTTATAAAATCACAGTTGAAAACCCATTAAAAACCAAGAATTTACACAAATTCCACTTTAAAATAAAAAACCCATTTTAAAACAAACCAATTAGTTCCAAACATCATTTCTTAAAACCCCAATTCCTTTTTAAACCATTTGAAAGTAATTAAAACCCAAAAAATGTTATGTTGAACACATATATTTTTTTAGAAACATTTCAAAACACTTGAATAATTTTAAAATTGAACCCATAAAAAATCACTAGATGTCATTGCCAATTTATTATGTACAGACAATGAAAATAATTGATGGATGCACACCTTATATGTCTCATAACACCCCTTATCTAGCTCTGATCACTAGTTTTCAGGGTTCCTCCCATCAACCTTAGGGACTGACCGACCCATCACTTGTGGGTGAACTCCTTTTCCAATGTTCCAACCCCACATTGGATACTAAAAAAAATATTCACATTTAAATTTATGATTAGAGATTAATACCATCACACTCACCCATGAACATAGCAACTTGCTAACTTATTCACATGCATTATTATGAGTAGAGCTTAACATAATCACACTCACCCTTTTTGAACCTATATACTTACTAACCTATTCACATAACATATATATATGATGATATATAATCTTTTACCCAATGAATTGGTGGGAAATATTGGTACTACCCATCTCATAATACATAATTTTTTTTGTCACTTGAAAATCAAACATTCATTATCTCATAAAGAACCCATATCAACTAGAGAAAATAAATTCACAATGAAGAAGGGAACCATGTGATCAAGGAACAATATAATAGTAAAGAAAACCAATATTAATAGTTACACAAATAAAACAAGCATAAGGGGGATGCGATCAATATAATAATTTAATCCTCTATATAGAACCACTGATCAAGGAACAAAATGTCATGGGATATACCCTAGGTACTCGTGTGTGATGATCCAAAACAGAACTATAACTATATGGACCAAAATATGATATATGTTTCATCCAACAATAACATGATCCACCTAATAAAACCATAATTAACTCGTCATAATGGAACCTTTCCACTATCCTTGTTTTAAACATAACTAGGGGGACCATAGAAGTGGGTGCACCAACTAAGGTAGCATGAATCAAGACCTCCCACCTAGACACCCAAGTTACCATAAACAAACAACCACGTAGTTGAGAAAGAAATCAACATAATTACTAAAAAAATGTCTTTCACCTGAACTCCAACACCATCACATATAAAATCTTCTTTTCATATCATACATTCATCATATAAATAATCAATAACCCATAAATAGTGAAACAACTATAGGGGAAATCATTGAGGGTCACATGAGAAATAATCCATTTACTTTTTAAAGTGAAAAATTGGTATTCACATGAAAACCAACTTATTATATAGAGTATCACTCCACTTATTTAAATTCTCATCATTTTAATGATTTAGGAATCACTTGAAAAAAATCCATTTTTTTTCAAAACATTCTCCAAGCACATGGAAAATTATGTTGAAAAACCAACAAAGTCATAAGACTTAAATTTACTATAAAAATAGTTAAATTACCCTATTAACATTTTAAAATATGCTTTTCATGATAATTAATCTAATTTAAAAATAGTACATGAAATTCTTATGAAAACCCCTTATGCCAAGCCTAGAATTTAAGAATGAAATTTATAATTTCACCAAAGAACCCATACATTACTATAATTTAATTGAAAATAAATTTATAAAGTATACACATTCCATGAATTATAAAATAAAATAAGAGAAAAGTAACTCCTACTTTAAACCAAATAGTAACCAATACAGAAACATGTCACCTTCCATAAAAAACACTCAAAAACCTAAATCCCTAAATCCTCTTGAAAAATGAATTTTAATTTCTAGGAGAAGTGGAAACCAAGGGAAATAGAGAAGAGAATAGGGATGGGGGAGATAAAGGATAAAGAGTTGGAATAATTCTTGAAATAGAAAAGTAATTTTTTTTTCTAAAATAATTCAAAAAAAATCGCATAACACGAACTTAAGAAATCATCGAATATTATAATTCTCATTTTCCAAAATAAATCATATCATAATAACATTAAAATTGTGACTAAAATATTACTACATGGAAAACAATCCTAAGACGATAAATATAACTGAAAATAAAAACCTTTTCACAACAATTTTTTAAAACATTGAAGTGAAAATTATATTTAATTTTTTTTTGAAGGGAAATATATTACTATTGATGACATTATTATAAAGAGTTCCTAATAAAAAGTTATTAAATAGACACAAAGGTTTAAAAAATGATAAGTATAAATACTTTTGAAATGTTTACTTTTAATATAATCCTTAATAATTCAAACATGAAAATGACATAAAGTGTTCATGGGGAAAGGCCTCTATAATGTGGTAAATAAGAGACCCCTAAGTCATGGTGTTGTAGGTGTGTGAGACAATCAGTTAATTTGGGGAATGATCTATGACCTATCAAGGGATTATTAGTGTGGTGATGAAATCCATGTTTGGAAATTCATTGTGGGTGTTAGCTCATCATGATAGTTTGTAATTTGAGTAATGATTAGTTGTGGTTCATAAAAATCCTATAATTTTTTGGTCACTAACAATCCCAAGTGAGGATGTAAAGAGTCAAACTGTAGGATTCATTCCTGGGTAAGTGGATGGGTCCATGAGTTATTTGATTGGGTTCAGTGATGTAAGCATGTATGAGAGTTGTTGGCCATGATTGTGAGTGTCAATATTCACCTGACAATGAGATATGTTCATGCTTATGTTTTGGTAGTGATGGAATTTCTTAGTGCACATTGGGAGTGGTGTGTAGGTGAACCTAACCCACAGGTAGAGGTGGCTGGTTTTGTGTGTGGGCATAAGTGGATGAGTTGCACTGGTAGATGATAGATACTTATGTAAGGGTATCAATTAGAGGAGTTCAAGAATAAATCAATGATGTCAACCTAAAGAGCGGGTCTTGGGTTGTTAGGGGAAATTTGTTACGGGAGCAAGTATGGATTCTCACTTAGTTCATGGGCTGAATCATGTGACAAATCATAATGAAGTTTTATTTATACATATACACTTGGGAAAGTAAGAAAACTTGGTATTATTTAGGCATCATTTGAGAAACATATACTATGAATTATTTATTGGATTGAAAATTATTGAGAAGGACGATAGTGCCTAACATTTTAGTTTTTTGAATCTTGGGCATATTCAAGAAGAATATTAGAATTGAGAGTCTGATGCATAGGCTTAGTCGCCCAAGATGGTCGAGCAATACCTCTAGAGACACTTCTCAGGGATGATAAGTCCTTATAGTGGGATATTGTAATGGAATCAGACTTTCTAAGTGTGTTATTCCTTATTTTCATCCTTTATTTTAAGTGATTTTAGTTACTATATTTTACGGTGAAATCATTCCCAGAGTTATGTATGTCGATACCCATTTGGTTATCACCAACCCATGGTGATCTGGAATGGGCTTTAGGCCTTGTACCAAGCCATCTTTGGTGACGTGTCATGTCGACCCGTGTTAGGTTCTTATATATATTCACATGAATACTTCTGGGAATAAACATTTTCATCACCATCTGAATCTCATTTTCTTTTAAAACCAGAGGTTCAAGATTAATCTATTACATGGTGTGATACTCTTTACTATATATTGTAAATTTTAACCTAAAAATTTCATAGCTCACACAAAAAACACATGTCATGTAGAATATCTCATAATTATACTTTTACTAGAACATGAAAACACTACTTTATCCATCATAGTGTGTTCACATGGAATCAAAGTATACATAATCATTCATACTGAGATGTCCTATATGGAATGGAAATTACAAAGTAGGTAGAACCACCATGGTCTTCCTAAGACACTTCATGAAATGTATAAACTCCCCATTACATGAATAACTCTTACACATTCCCCTCATAGTGTGGCTATTATTACCATTACATGAAAAAATATTATATATAAATGTAATTATCTATATTCCCATTAAAAAGTTTGCGAATATTGATATTTCATACCCCATAGTGTGATCAACTAGTCACCTTCTAAACATCTTGAATCTAAATTCTCATGGGTACCTCTACATGGTGTGAATTATTCCCTGTGAAACCAACCATAGAATGATGTAGATTTATCAGAGTGAATTATGGTGTAAGGATGTTACTTATATCCTATATATACAATTTCTATAATTGCTTCCCAAAACCATCCAAAAATCCATCAGCCTTCTCTATGACATCATATTCTCTTTTGGAAGTACCTTACAAATTGGTGCATGTGACCTTTATTGTATCACTATAAGGTTCTCCATAATTTTCCATTTCATTTAAAATGTGGCCTTCATAATTTTATATATACAGGGATTATTATACATTTATCATTTTTCTAGGAACTCTACTCATGTTTTAACCCTTATAATCATTCCATGGTATTTTATGCAACTTTTGAAATTTATCAAATGAACTCTATCCAACTCAACTGCATTATCAAAATTCCAGAATTATTCTTTTGAACATATTTATCCCCTATTATATAATAACATAAAAAAATATCAAATACTTCTTTATAATAAATTTCAGAACTACTATATATCATTCCAGACATCTACTTCCAGAACAACATTCAATAAACAATCATGTGTTGATAATAAATCCAACACCAATAATCAACATATGTTGAAAATAAATTTATCACTATCCATGATTATAAAACATAGTTTTATTACATTTTTTCCAATAAACATATCACCAAAATCTTACCAATAAATCCAATACTAACATATATCCCAAAAATCCAATATTAACACATTTCAAATAAATTCAATATCAACACCAATTCACAATTAAATCCTAAAAATCTCCCCCTATTAATTATTTGGCACCACAATCATGAATCCAAAACTTCATCACATCATGCTTCCTACTCTACATTTAAGGGAAAAATAGATTCCTTGATTCATCATGATTCCTACAACCCATTTCACAGAAAATCCAAATAAAACACTCATCATCACGAAAAAATATAGTGTCTTTGATAAATCCTCTACCTTATGAAATAAGGGTGTCACTTTCCATTACATTATCACTCTCCCAAAATTGTATTTATATAAAAAAAATATAAACTTCACTTCCATTGATAACTTTATTTTTACATTTTTTCTAAGGGAATCCCTGAGGGTGGCCTTTTAGAACCCTCTACACCTCAGAAACTCCCATCCCTACGAAGAGGTCATTCGGAGAAGCCCCAACTGGGGTGGAGCCATTACCAGCCAAGATGGTAGAGCATTCCCATGGGGTAACAGTCTGATCAGCGATGGTTCCTCACAACAATACATCAGCTAGGTGGTATGCGCCCATCTGACCACCTGGTGAGACACAGGGTGACCCGACAAGGTGAGTAGTGCATGGGAGGTGAAAATTCCCCCAAGGGTGGGCTCCCAAGAATTGAACCTTGGACCTCATCGAATGAATTCTCTCAAACCCTCAACCTTACACCACTACACCACCACTGAAGTGGTAAAATGTGTTTTTGGGTAACAAGGTATTGGGGTAGACTCCCCACCTATGCTCCACACATCTCTAGAGAGGCCCAAGGTGGCCAACCCTTGGGTTTAGTCCAGTTACCAATGGGATAGAGGGGCCCACGAGAGGTTTTCTAGCATATAGTGTGTGTTGCCTTGTGATGACATGAACCCAGAACCTCAGGGTCAGGATGCCACAACCTTTAACAAACTCACCTGTGTCTTGTGAGAACACTACCACAAAACAGGGCAAGGGAAGCACTAGCCTTTATCAGTTCTAAACAGAAAGCACTAATAAAGGGGTGTGCCTTTACCAGCACTAGCTAAAAGCACTGATAAAGTTAAACTTTATCAGTTCTAAAGAAAGCACTGATAAATGCATACCCTTTATGAGTGTTTTTTAGCACGGATCATGGGTATATTTATCAGTTCTATTATTAGCACTGATAAAAGTTTTTATTATTAATTTATATAAAATTATTATATTTATATTCAGAATTAATGTTTATTTGTATACATTAAATAAAAAACAATTGTTTATATTTAATATTTTTTTAATAATTAATATATATATATATATAATGTTTAAATTGAAAAAGTATTTCTAAGATTATAATTAAATATATATATATATATATATATATAATTAAATAATTATAAGATTATAATAAATTACATTAAATAATAAATATATTTATTAGATTTATTAGATTTATTAGATTTATTATATATTTATTAGATTAATTAATTTTATTTATTATATTCGTTATATTTAATATATTTATTTTATTTATTTTATTTTTAAATATATAATACTTTTTAATATATATATTTATAATTAAAATTATTGAATATATATGTGTTTTCCAATGAATTTGGTCAACAAATATATGTGCATATGTTATGTATGCATGAATGTTCATTTGTATATTACATGATGTGGTATATATTGATTAATTCATAATGATACCCATATGAACTATATATGTTATAAAAAATGTACTTATAAAATTAAATTAAATATATTTAAATAATAAATATATTTTATTATATTTTTAATGATATCTATAAATACTTTTCAAATACATTTTTAATTATAATTTTATTAATATATATTAACAATTATATACCAATATTTATAAATATATACTATTTATAGTTGTAATTATTAAAAAATAAATATATATTTATCCAATATATCATTTTAAATAAATATATAAGAATACAAATAAATTATTAAAATTATACTTTTATAAAATAAATATTTATCAGCGCTATAATTTTAGAGCTGATAAATAGCTGTTTTATCAGCTCTTTTTTAGCGCAGATAAAGATCGTCCTTTATCAGCACTAAAAAGAGCTCATAAAACAACTATTTATCAGCACTACAATTTTAGCGCCGATAAATAAGATCTTTATCAGTGCTTTTTTAGCACTGATAAAGGTCTATCTTTATCAGTGCTAAAAAAGAGCTGATAAAGGTATGTTTTATCAGCACTTTTATTTTAGTAATGATAAAACATACCTTTCTCAGCACTTTTAACTAGTGCTGATAAAGCTTCCAATGGTTTTTTTAAAATAACTCTAACAGGACCCTCCTCTCAAAACCATTCAATCCTTCATGAAAGTTGAACCCGACCCCTCCTCCGCCGCGACCCCTCCTCCTCCTCCTCCTCTGCCACCGCTGCCTTTTCCTCCTCCTTCGCCATGACTATCCTCCTCCTCCTCCTCTGCCATCGCTACGTCCACCATCGCTACCTCTTCCGCGATCCCTCCTCCACTACAATCCCTTCTGTGCCACAATCCCTCCTACTTGGTAACCCTTAATGGTTTATAAGGACATATTGTGGCTTGGTTTACTAGTTTTCATTGAAGGAAGAATCATCCATCTTGTTTATATGTATGTGCCATATGATAGAATAATGTTTATTTCTGGGAGGTTTTTAATCCTTATTATGGAATAGCTTAAGTACCAATTGTATAGAAAAACTCCCAAGTGGCCTTCAAAGCATGAAAATATTTTTAAAATTCAAATTCAGTACTATATAAAGGTTTTTAAATGGGAGTTTTACACCTATTGATTTCTAAATAATGTGTTTGGGGTGTGTAATGTTCTGGAAGTGTCCTAAAGGGGTTTTTATATTTTACAAGGGTGTGTTAACCCATATGAGTTATATTGTAAACATTGTGATAGAATTTCACTATTAAAAATGTTATTATTTTGGATTTTTGGATCCCATGTGGTTTTATAAAATTATATTCCTAATATTGGTCTTAAGATTTGATTTAGAATATATTTTAAATCATTTTATTTCGATTCGCACACTTAAAATGTTTCTTTGTTCATTTGGGACATTATGAGAAATGGTTTTTTATAAAATCTTTATGATCAAATTATTCCCATTTTTGTTTTGTTCTAACTAATGGGTGGTTATCTATACAGGTGGTGTTCTTGTGATAGAGAAAGATGATTTTTCATTCTAGGTAATTTGAGATCGGGTGATCTTTTATTTATAAATGTATTCAATTTGGATGATTCTTGATGAATTTAATTTAGTGATTTCTAACCACCTTGTTTGATGTCTTAGGAATCTTAGGAGACTATGTATTGATCTGAATATGTGTAAACCATTGTATAGGATGTCTATAATATTTAGAGGGTGGCCCACTGTACTTAGTGAGATAATATATTAGAGAGTGATCATTAGATCATGGAAGGTAAGGAGATATAATCTTATGTAACATGTTATTTGTGTTCTCATAATATATTTATCCCTCAACCATTCGATTGGGGGGATGCCTTGGTGGGTACTAGTGATGGAATACATGGTTTGTATTGATTGTCCCATAAAAAATATTTATCATGGCTATATGAAATTGTGAAATCTCCCTTAGAACCCTTATAGGTACAGTACATGGAGTGGGGTTGATTATGATGTTAGTGTAAATGATAATGTGGATTCCTTATGACCTTAAGGGTAGGGAAATCCACACATGGGATTGTGAAGGTTGGTGACTAAATATGAATAAAGAGATTTCTTGTTGATATATTGTGCCTATAGGTCTTGGGATTATCATGATATATTTTTTAACTATAGGATATGCTAATGATGGATATGTTTAGTGAGGCTGCTTAGGATGTGTCTTGTATGAGTTTCTTATGAAATAGCCTCTTGCTCGATGTTAGGTACCAATCATTGGCTAGATAAGATCTAGGATGAGGCTTATCTTCCATGCTTTTTCATTATATCTTAATCATTATTATATATCTATGATGAGGATGATGCCTAAAGACCTTGGGATTGAAATGTAGAGATACTCCACCAAGGTGAACATTCTTTCAATTTTTTAAAAGTTTATGTTTGGCAATACATCATGGGTTATATGCAGTGTTCCACAAGAAATAAATTATTTCAGTGGTTTGGATTGTGTTGAAGGTAAGATTGGTTATTCCTATTTAGGTCCTCATTTCTGTATGTGAGTTTATCCAAGGGACCTGCCTTATGTTAATGGTTTGGATCATGTGGGAGGTTGGCTGTGTTATACCCTCCATTCTATTATTTGGGGGATGGATGTTATTCCATGAGGCATATAGTCATATCCTAATTCATGATCAAGATTTAATGGTTCTTCCTAGGGGATGAGTGTTACAGTGTATACCTTGTGGTAATTCAACAATGTGACATCATAGGGTGCACTATAAAATATACCCTTAGGCTACACCATAATGTACCCTATTCTTGAAATGAAAATAGATTTTTTAGTCTTTTTAATGAGGTTCCACTATTCTATATTTTACACTAGACCCCATCACCCAAACCCCTCTTCCCCATAATTTTTTCCTCTCATAATTCACTCTTTAGGATCCCTAATTGTCATTTCATAGTGGACAAGCCACCCCCCTAGACAGCCCCCACCCCCTCCCCCACACCCCTGTAGCCCCCCACCCACCCCACCTTGGTAGCCCCCCCCCTCTAGATAACCCACACCCCGTCCCCCACACCCCTGCAGCCCCCCTACCCCCCCCCCCCCCCCCCCCGGACAGGCCACCCCCTTCCCATTTAAAACTTTTATGTTTTACTGGATTTTTTCCCTTTTCTCATCAAGAACCCCTCTGCCCTACGCCACCCTCCACTTCCTCTACTCTTGGGTGGTTCTACCTCACCCGATGTATGTTTCATCTTTCATCACATGTATTGGAGAGACTATAATAATTTTTACCACTCTAAATCCTTCTATATATTAGTGTCTTCCCCCTAATTCTATATTTAAATAGAAAAGGGTCAATTACAACTGGAAATGTAATGATACGACCCAGGCTAGTATCATAACCAACAACTGACCTGACTTTCCACTAACCTAAGAGGCATTCATGATCCCTATGAGATAACAACGATATCCTAGGAAAAAGATACAATTAATGTAGAATATTTTACCCCTAAGTCAGAGTAAATTTAAAATTATCTTTCTCCTAAAAACCAGTCATGTCCCATTTATAAGTTGAACATCAAGAAAAATAGTAGATACACAAAAACTAAATAAACAGGAATCATATATCATATATGAAAAATAAAATCCCACTATTGACCAATAATTTTTTTAACCAAACTTGTCCCATTCCTAAATCTAATTGGACATATTTTGGATAGGTATAACAAATGAGTTATCATTTTATGTTTTCTTTTCAGTTGGAAATATCTTCTGCCGTGCACCTCTCCTCTACCGCGAATGCACCTCTACCATGTGCTGAATGACACCTTCAAAATGAGTTTTCTTATTTTACTCATTGTTTTCCTCTTTTTCTAATGTTATTAATATTTGATATTGATGGTTATAATGTGAAATGTATGGAATAAAGGCCCCACTGAAAATTGTGGACGTTGGTTGTCCTTGTTTGCGCACTAAATGAATTGCATGTTGGTTGGTTCCTGATGAACATTTGAATATAAAAATTATTAATTTATGTATACTTTACTAATGAATGAATACGCTAGGATGATAAAACTTATGTGATAACCCCTGAATTTACAAACGGAATTGAATAGGGGATGCTTTGTAAAATCTGAAACTGAGATTGTTTGGTTTGTATGGTGTTGTGATTGTGAGAATGATTGTGTGTTTGTATGGCATTGTGGTTGTTGGCATGATTGGTATGCCATTTTTTCCATTTTGTAGTTTTTACACTATTGAATATCAATCTAAACTTTACCCATTTCAATGGCACCACCACTTTGTTACTAGTGTGATTCCACTGAATCCTAGAAAACCATTTCAATAGAAGAATCTACAAGACACTTTATGGACCCCCAAGTCAAATAACCATAACAACACATGTAATGAACCCTTCCACCTACAAGCACTCAGTTAAAAATCATACCATCTATTAGTTTTGTACCATAGTTATTAACTAGAGACATTATGTTTCTAGAGAAATACTAAAAAACCGGTTTACAACAATTCATATAGATCACATTTGGGATACAAAAAAATTCTAGTGAAAGAGATTCTCATAGCTTGTTGAACATATTTTGTGTAATTATGTTGTTAAATATTAATATTACTGTGTAAAATAGGATGAATATGAATAAATAATGGATGAATTCCAGTCGGTTGACAAAAGAGTATGAAGATGGCGTGAAAGAGCTTATCATCTTTGCAAAAGATCATGCATGTGACCCTTCTCAAATCCTTTGTTAGTGTTTATGTTGTTTTTATTCAAGACAAATTAGTCTAGAGGATTTGGAAGAATACATTATCTATCACAGAATAGATCAACGTTATACATGTTGTAATAAACACATGGAAAAAACGAATGTAGGTAGTTGCTTGGATAACACAGTGTTTTATAGATCATCTGACATGATTACAAGGATGAACAATGAAGACGATTGTATGGAAGATGTGATTATAGATGTGAATGATGTTGAATATTATATTGAGGAAATGACAAGGATAGTTGAAGATGAACTTTGTGATTTCCCAAAATTGTTTGAGAAGTTAAAGAGTTGTGAAAAATGTCATTGTATGCTGGTTTCACTAAATATACAGCATTGTCAGCCATACTGAAGCTGTATAATTTTAAAGCAGGTAATAGGTGGAGTGACACTAGCTTTATGAGACAACTTGATATCCTGAATGAATAGCTCCCATAACATAATGAGTTCTCAAGCCGAACAAATGATGTCAAAAAAATTCTACGCTCGATGGGTATGATCTCTGAAAGAATACACGCCTACCCAAATGACTGTATATTGTTTCTCAAGGACCACAAATCACTTAAAAATTTCACAAAGTGTGGTTCTTATCAATACAAGAAAGATGATTCCAGCCCTATGAAAGTTTTTATTATACCTTCCAATCATTCCAAGTTTTAGGCGCCTATATGGAAGTGAAAATACTGTAGGACAATTGACATGGCATGCAGATACAAGAATTAAAGATGGAAAACTACGTCACCCGACAGACTCTCATCAGTGGAAGAGAATTGATCATGAGTATCTTGAATTTGGAAATGAGCTGAGAAACCTTTGTCTTGTGTTATCTATAGATGGGGTGAATCCTTTTGGTTTTCAAAGAAACAATCACAGTACATGGCTGGTTAAGTTGGTAAATTTTAACTTACCACTGTGGTTATGCATGAAACGAAAATACATCATGTTATCTATGCTTATATCAGGACCAGAACAATCGGGTAATGATATTGATGTTTATTTAGCTCCATTGATCGAGGATTTAAAATTATTGTGGGATACATGTGTTACGTTATATGATGCTTATAGAAATGAAGATTTCACTTTGAAAACCATGTTTTATGGGATGATAAATGAATTTCTTGACTATGGAAATTTGTCAGGATATATAATTAAAGGAACTCAAGGGTGTCCCGTTTGCGAACTAGGTACACAGTTAATTAGGTTGAAATATTCATCAAAAACCATGTTTCTAGGACATCACAGATTTATACCCCGACGGTATAAGTACTCATCTTGGATGACATCATTCGATGGAAGTTTAGAAGAACGTACAACACCATATCCACTAACAGGTGATCAATTGTTTGAGAAAGTAATAGATGTGGACACTAATTTTGGTAAGCCATTTTCAAAAAACCTTATGAAAACCAATTGGAAAAATAATTCAGTTTTTTTGAATTACCATTTTGGAATTTTCTGTATGTTAGAAATGTTCTTGATGTTATGCATGTTGAAAAAATGTATGTGATAGTTTCATCGGCATGTTGTTAAATTCACCTAGCAAAACAAAGGATGGAATTAAGGCTATATTAGACATGGTTGAGATGGGAATACGAGAAGAGTTTACACCAGTGAAGGGTGAAAAATGAACATGTCTTTCTCCTGCTGCTTACACTCTTTCCTGGCAGAAGAAATATCAGTTTTGCAACTTCTTGAATGGTGAAATGTTTCTAGAGGGGTATTCATCAAATATCAAGAACATCGTTTCAATGAGTGATTTAAAATTAAAGGGTCTGAAATCACATGACTGCCATGTTTTGATGCAAGATCTAATTCTTATAGCTTTACATTGGGTATTTCCCAAGAATTTCTGCCATACATTAACGAAGCTATGTTTTTCTTCAAAGCTGTATGAAGAAAAGTTATAGACCCGACGAAATTGCCAACTATGGAAAGAGAAATTTACGTCATATTATGTGAATTGGAAATGTGATTCCTGCCAACATTATTTTATATGATGGTTCATTTGGTGATATAGATTCAACTATGTGGTCCTGTAGATTATAGATGGATGTACCCCATTGAACAATATATGATTATTTTGAAAGGGTATGTCAAAAATTGAATTCAGATAGAGGGTTGTATTGCGGAGAAATATATTGTTGAGGAAGCTGTTGAATTCTGTATTGAATACCTGTCTGGTTTGGAAAATTTTAGCCTACTAAAATCTCATCACACTGGGTGTCTTGAGGGTGAAGTAATTTCTGGAAGATAGGTTGTCACAATCAATATTACAGATCGGGAGCAGAGCCACCTTTACATTTTGCTTAATAGTTTCGACGTTGAATCATACGTTCAAACCCACAAAGAAATTCTTAGTCATTTGGATCCATCTAGGGCTGAAAATGGATATTAGATACACATAATTGAAATTTTATAGGATGGTTTTGGGACCATATTTTTAAGAAGTTAGATGAAAATCCAAACTCAATTGCGGAACGACTTCGATGGCTAGCCAAAGGTGAAAGTGTGTATGTATTATCTTACAATGATTATGTAGTTAATGGTTATACATTCTATACTAATTAACATGATAAAGATAGTACCATGAAGAATAATGGGGTTACACTTCTGGATGAAGTGATGCCTATTTTCGGTGCTAAGGAAAAAAATCCAATTTATGTGAATTTGTCATACTTTTTCTTCATCAAACAAATATGGGAGTTGGATTATATAGAATTCCAAGTGCCAATTTTTCAATGCAAGTGGGTTGATAATAGGAGTGTTGTTAAAATAGATGAATTTGGATTCATGAAAGTTGATTTTAGTAAGTAATGGGATAAAGAAGAACCGTTTATAATGGAATAATAGGCTATACAAGTATTTTATGTTCTGGACCCCACAAACCGAAACTGGTCAATTTTTCTATTATCGACTAAAACAACTGAAGGGTCAGATTAAAGTTCAATAGAGGATGACCATTTTATTGGGACTTTGCAATCATTTCGTAGTGGTCCCAATGATGATGAAGTTTTGTATGTTAGAGGAGACCACAATGAAGGGATTTACATAGTCGATAGAGGGGTCAAATATCTTTAGCCTTCAATAAAAAGAGTTCAATAATCAAGTTATTTGTTTATTGTATTATAAATTATGTTACATTATATTATTATCGATTTTCTACTACTTTTATGTAATATAAATTAAATGATAAATCACTTTAGAAAATAACGACTTCTGCACTTGCTGATACACCCCATCCTGAGGCACAATAGGTCTCTCAACCTACTGCTGCTTGTCCCAATGTAGAGCAACAACAGGTTTCTCAACCTATTGTTGCTGGTCCCAGTGATGAGGTACAACATATTTCTCAACCTATTGTTGTTGGTCCCAGTTCTTATGGTAGCACTCTGGAAGAACATAATGATGATGCTTGTCAAGAGATGGTAAGAAATGAAACCATAACGGCGCAAAAAAACAAGAGTGTTGTAGTTTGAAAGGGTTAGCCAAAATCTTTAAGGAAAAAGAAAAAGGCATCAAATTTGAAGTGGGAAGGAAAAAGTGAGGCCAACATGTTAACCCCAATAAATCCATCTTTAGTAGCTACATTGGAATTGTCACTTGGAAACGTGTGCCGATTGATTTACAATCATGGAACCATGTTTTCATAGGGCGTAAGACACTAATGTGGGTAGAGATTATGATAACATTATGATGTCATTTTTTTTAATTTATTAAAATAAAATAAAATGATAAAAAATTGACTTACGCTTCATCATCCATTGAAGAGTGCATTTATAGTAGATTCCTCACACAAGAAATATGTATTAAGAGTTTCAGGAAGGATTCATAGAGGCTTCCACATAATTTTAATGAAATATAATCTTATAGATGTTGAAGGGAAAATAAATCCTCACCCACCTCCTCTTTATGCACACTTGATATCCCAAGGAGTGTGGGATGTATTTAGAAACCATCATGCGGAGTAGAATTTTCATGTACATTGTCCGTGGTAATACGTTGTTTGACATTTCTTGTTTTTATCACTTTGATTGACAATTTTTTATTTATGAAACAAAAAATGAGTGCTAAAAATAAAGAACATGAAACAAAATAAGTGTACCCCTACCGTAAAGTAAGGATGGGGTATGATTCACTTGAGAAAAAATTGGTACATCTTTTAACTCTACTGTAATACTTTTATATGACATAAAACAACACCATAACCATGTTTCTTTATTTATATGTTGATTGATGAATCGAAATTGAAATCCATATACATCCCATTCTATATGCCATGGAAGGAGGCTTGTGTAAATAAAGATGGTATACTGATAGTTGAAAACATACAAAAAGTGTGGGAAACATGTGTAAGTATGATATAATATAAATTTGATTTTCTTTAAATCTCTATTACATAAAAATGAATACTTATTTTCCTATTTTTTCTATCTAACATAGTCATAGGAATCAAAAACACCCTCACTAGATACATACATACTTTTAGCAGGCTTTAAGCAGCCAGAATAGTATAGCTGTGTCAGAGGTGCGGGTTTTGGGGTGACACCCAGAACATATTTTCATAAACAAAAACAAACAGAGGATCAAACTGAGAAAATGAAAAAGATGTAAGAAACATTAGATATTTTTCAAGATGAATTAAAATATGCGAGAGATGGTAGTATGTTTTATTGGGGAGAGGAAAAGAGAAGAAATAACTCAACAACAACACATGCATGAAGATCCCGTCCCAGCCCTCTCTAGCTTGGAGGCGAGCCATTCCCCAAAAAAACCTGACTTAGCTGAGGTAATCAATGTTCTAATAATTGTTTCTATGAAATTTGAATCACATAGACACTGACACATTTCCTATACAAATATTATATAGGGTGAAAATGATTGTGATGTATATATATCAACTCCAACCTATCGCCTTGTAACGAGGGCTATGATGTTCTATATGCAGAACGACATGTAACACAAAAAACAACTTCCGACAGATCATTTTAGAGTGTCAATTAACATAGCTAATGAGACAAGTGCCGAGATACCTATTCCAAATGATGATGAATACATTCATATAGTTGAACAAGCTGTTGGAACATTCATCGCATGGCCGTAAATTCTTGTAAAAAAACATGTCGATAAGGAGGTATCTGTTTCCAATTTATTTTTCAAGAAGGAACTTTAACATTTAATTATAAAAGGTTTGAACCGATGAATGTTATTACATAACGAAAAATAGAAGGGTTGAAATGAAATATCAGCTCAAAACTATCTCAAGGATCAACCAACCAATTGAAATGGTCTACTGAGAACACCTTCACCCTGCCCGTTCTATATCCATAGTTAATATCATTGCAGGCTCATGTGGATACAAAGTTGATATAAAACAATACTCACACAGTTGATTTTGAAAAAAATATTTACAGAGATGAAAAATCAGATTTCATTGGTGCTAAAAATTTAAATGAAATCCTCAAGTATTAATGTTTAGGTGCCTCAGTTGTAAATTTATACATGAGGTATGTTTTCATGATTTGATTTTACAAAAGTTGATATACTATGATAATTATGAATAAATAGATTTCATATTTTTTTCAGGCATATATATATGAAAAAAATTGATGGGATTTCCCCATGAACAAAAATTTGGACTCATTAGTCCTCACATCACCTCTTCAAAAGAAGAAATAGATTCTTATAAAAAGGCTATAATAATGTTATCCCTTCTCAAATCGTTTGAAAACAGAATTACAGATGACTGGCTCTTTTTAATACCAAGGATTTAGGGGTAACACTCTACAATTTAATCATATAAACTATATTTTCATTTATTTTATTACTTATTCCTTTTTGTGTTTTTAGGAAGCATTGGATTCTAATTGCAGTCAATTTGGATACTCCAAATATTTATTTTCTGGATTCGATGCATGGATATGAAACAAACCAACCACGCATGACAGAATTTGTTAATTTGTAATAAAATAGATCCAAAATTTTATAACTAAACATCTAGTTATATAATTTATATTATCTTTTAATGATGATTGTGTTATGATAGAGCGGTGTATCAATATCATCTACTTTTATGGAATGAATCCAGGGCCTAAGGATAAGAACGCCTACAAGATATATAAATGGAAAAGTATCATGGTATATATAATAACATAGCACTATCCAAACACATATCAAAACAAATTACTTATTTTTCTTGATGTTTATGCAGTTTCCAAAAAAAGAAAGGATTTTGGTTATTATGTTTGTAAATTTATGAAAGAGATCATATAATATAAAAAAATAGCATCCCTAAAGAGGTATTTTCAAAAATAATTACAAGTTAATTTAAAATATTTATTATTCCTTTGTGTATTTATATTTTATTAGTACTACCATGACTGTTGCAAAAACTCATATTCACAAGATGATATAGATGTGTTTAGAAATTAATGTGCAGCATACCTGATGAATGATTGTACACAAATAGGATGAAGTTGAATTCCTACTACTTATTTTATCCTTATATGATCATTGATATATCACTTATTTACACTTATTGACCATATATGATCACCCTTTATTATGTTTTATATGCTTAGGTTAATAAGAATGGTTTTAAAAATGATTTGCCTTTCTAGTAATACATAACATAATGATAGAATCTTATGAACTATTTATTTATGTTTCAATGTTTCCAAAATCAATAGACCTAAACTATTATGGAATGGATAATTTATATTCTGTATTTTGGTCATTTATGAAGCTTTTTCTACTCATGTAGTGTGTTGGAAGAATATTGGTTGTGCTACACTCACAAATTTAATAACAAAACTAAGGATTCTTCACTACTGTTGGTTAACTACCGCTTAGCATAACTCTTGATCTGAACTTCCGATCTGACATCCCCTTGATGATCTCATCTAACACCATCTCTATGATATCATCATTCAGTATTCACTTTTTATTATATTCCTTCTCTTCTGATCTGGTGTCCCCTTTATTATTTATTTTTTGAATAAAACCACTTTATCTGGTTCAGTGGTCACCATTACAAACTGTCCAATGAAAAAGTCACCACTAACCAAATCATCCAAACACCACATTATAAATTCCACTAAATAAAAATCTGAAATTGGAAATTACATGAAACATAAAACCCAAACAAAAACACTATAAACTAGAACGAATCTCCAGAAAACATGGGATTCTAACTGTACTATAACATACCATTCCAAAAACTTCACAGCGGGACCCCTAACACTTGTAGGTCATATCTAATTACTTCTAACCCATAAAAACACAAAGATATCCAATGAAACAGTAAATCTCTTGTAGCTATGTTTGGTGGGAAAAAACCCCTACAAAAAATCCATCAACTGAGCTCTATTTCAAGCAATAATTAAGTAGTGGTCAAACATTTTCTCCATACCCAATCACCACTTGAAATTCAGACTTTAGAAAAAAACTAAATTAGTGAACCCATCTAGGTTAACTAGTACCATCTTCCTATCCGTTCTCCTTGAAAAAAGGGGGATCATAATTATCTAAGTTAAAGTCACTTAACTTAATTATTCCATAAAAAATATTTCTTGGAAAAATATCCTCCACCCAAATCACTTTGTGTGCTGTAAAGTTCCATGATAGATTTAATCATAGGTTAGTTGTTCTGAGATCTCATATCTCTTTTACTCTACAACTGATAAGGGAAAAAACAAGAAATAGGTACCAGCCCTACTTTAGATAGTACCGCTTCATCATGACCATCTTTGGGAAGGGAAAATTCTAATTCTTGACTTCCTTCCACAGTAGAGGGAAAAATAATCTTCATCAACTAACAGTTGTGTGTACTTGATCACTGGTGAGTGTGGGGGAGCCTTTTTTGTTGGATAAAACACTAGAAGAACCTGTGAGGGGCAAATATGACTAGCCCCCTACTTAGAAAATGAGCATAAGGCACCTCAGGAAGGTGAAGACCGTACTAATTTTGTTGGGAGGAACCACTAGACTCCTCCATAAATCCCCCTCCACACTCTGTTCCATGAGACCAGGGAGAGCTTATTTTCTTTATTGGTGAGTTTGAAGTAGAATCAACCTCTATAATTTTAGAATGAGGTAAGATTCCATAGGAATCCCAATCATTCTTCAAATCCTGGGAAGATAGGTTATCTGAGAAGACCTTGTGCAGGCTCAAGGCCTACTTTTCATCTACCGCATGTACCATGAGGTTCAGATTAGCCTCTGAGATCAAAACAGAAGGCTACTTTTTCCTTGATCCTTGAAAAATAACCTGATATCTATCCTAGAATTTCATTTCCTCTTGTAAAACCACTGAGTCATGGAAAGGGGATGAGGGCCCCGTGTGTAGAAAATCCCGAGAACCTAAAGCCTTTTGCTTTCCTTTTTATAGAGGCCATCTATCATGAATGGTGTATATGAGGGCAGCTAGGGGAAGATCTTTAAAATGTACATACTTATCCTCATGATGATTCCAGTGAGGATCTAGGTTCCTTAGGATAGACCAAGCTATTAATGAGTCTATAAACCAGGACGAGTAGAAATAGGAGGAATAACATATGAGCAGTTGCAGGCGTGCATCTTGGACTTTGGAATATCATGGGCACAACACATTCCCTTGGTTGAGTTTTATTATAATAATAAATATCACTCATCTATTGGTATGTCCCCATTTGAGGTTTTTTATAGGTGGCCATATCATTCTCCTTTATGTTGGAAAGAGGTTGGGGAGTCAACAATTATTGGACCTGATGTGGTGCAGAGCACGACCAAGAAGGTTTCTTTGATTCAAGAGATGATGAAAGCAACACAATATTGAAAAATGTTTTATGCCAATCACATGAATAGGTCCTTGTATTTTGATCTTGGGGACTACATGCTCTTGAAGGTTTCCCATTGATGTGGGAAGCAGAGGTTCAATAAAGGGAGTAAGCTCTCGCCTCAATTTTTTGGGCTCTTTGAGGTGTTGGAAACATTGGAAAGGTGGATTACTGATTGGAACTTCCTCCTCAACTATACTGGATCCATGATGTTTTCCACATATCTCAACTCCATCAGTATCTTCGTGATGACACTCATGTCATTGACTAGGGAGAGTTGGATATCAAGGATGATGCAACATTCATGGAGCAGCTAGTGAAGATCCAAGACCATCGAGAGAAGGTGCTTCAAGGATGAACCATTCCACAGATTCATGTGTTATAGAGACATAGTGGCCTAGAGGAGAGTACTTGGGAGCATGATACGTAGATGCGTTCCCAGTACCCG
This sequence comes from Viscum album, assembly GCA_963277665.1. Classification (NCBI taxonomy): domain Eukaryota; kingdom Viridiplantae; phylum Streptophyta; class Magnoliopsida; order Santalales; family Viscaceae; genus Viscum; species Viscum album. The sequence goes on along the minus strand of OY728121.1, from coordinate 845,508,183 downwards.
GAGTTGTTTTGAGTTTTTTATTTTCTTTATTTTGCTTTGTGATGTACTGTTTGGAACTTGGTGTTTTATAGGATATTTTATTTTCCCATTGATATGATGTGTGATGTGTGATGTGTGATGTGTGATGTGTGATGTGTTATAGAGTTATGACATGTGAAAAGGGAATACCTGACACTAAATTGAGATGCATTATACTATGATGTTATTAAACCCATACAGGAGATTCAGTGACTCCCAGAGCGGATAATATAATGACATGGAGGATGGAATTCCCTAATTCCTATGTTTGAGGCAGTGTGATTTTGTTTACCTATTGTGTGTATTTGGGTTAGTGGGTTCAATTTCAATTGGTGGCAGTGATTTAGATGTAATGAGATCCTTAAGAGGTATATCGAGGGATGTTTTTTCAGACCCTTTCTCTCCTTCCTTCTAGGTTGGTTTTGAATTATCAAGGGTGATAATAGTTTGATAGGTATATGATGTAACGGTATGGACCTTCTGACTTGTTACTTTGTAAGAAATATTTAGGTTGAGATGTATAAGGAAAGTCCAAAGGTGTTAATATAATGTATGAGTTTTCAAGTGTTCTAGAGTAAAAGGGGAGTTTTAGGGGATGATGGAAAATTATGATGGTAAGTCATTCAGGCATTAGTTCATTTTTGGTGGTAGGTCATTTCTAGAAGGAGGTCATTCTGGCAGTAGATCATTTTTCATGGTGGGTCATTCTTGCATTGAGTCATTCTGGTAGTTGGTCAATTTGGGAAATATGTCATTTCTAGGTGATAGGTCACCCTAATAGTGGCATTGAATAGAGTTTCTAGTTTTTTCAAAATTTACATCTTTTTCATTTTTACGGCTTTATGATGAAAAATTGGTTTAAAGACTTAATTAATGGGTTTTAAATTCATTTAAAAGATGATTAATAATATTTTCAATTTCTGAAAATTATAGAGAACTTTTAAATTTTTAAAACATGTGGATTTGATGATATTCTCTTTTAATGGTCAACATAAACCGTATCTAATTCCATGGGTCTCAGATCTATTCTTTCAAAAACAAATAACTTTCATACGTTCTTTCAGTCTTTATTTCTCTTGAGATAGGTGGTTCTAAATACTTCTTCCCTCAGAGTGGTGGAGTCTTATTGCTACAGTTGTATTGAGCTTCCTCGAAGAGGTTTCCTCCTGTACATGCACCCCATGTTTTGGAGCAATAACTTTGGGAAAAGCTTCTTCTTCTAGATATAAATTCATTCATTTCTCTTTATGTGTATCATATAGGATGGGTTATTATTGTTATCTCTTGTGAAAATGGTTTCATCTAAATTAAGAAAGATAAATTAACTGGATTAAATTAAATAAAAAGGGGAAGGGGAATATGAAGTATGATCTTATAGATTTATTGTTATTTTGATATTGTGAATTGTATGAGATTAATGCCAACTGAAAATCATGATCATTGGGGGTCCCTTTTGGCACTGTTATGATGTGAATTTTGGGATGCATGTTGTGTGATTGTTGAAAAAACATAAACCATAATTAGATAATCATATACATTTGGGTAATGAATTGGATGCCCTGGGATCTTATGGCCTATGTGATAATGCTCATAAATAAATAAGTTTAATTGAATCAATGCCCTTATCCCAATATTGAAAAAGTTATTTGTGTACTGTAATATGTTTGTGGATGGTGTTGTGTTGTGGTTTGGCTATAATGATGCGGTGCATGGGCGGTGGATATGTTGTGATGGGTGTGGGGGAAGTGGATGTGATATGCAGGGGGGCTGTGATGGTGATGTGGTTGTGCAATAAGGTTGTTATTGTAGTGGTGGAGCGTTTGTGAAGTAGGTATGCCATGGTGGTTGGTTACACTAGTTTCTCAGGTAGTGATGGAATTAAATGCATAATGATGATATAAGATGGGATTCTAATGAATTTTGAATACATAAATTAAAGGTAATTGTATCAATGAAATGGGTTGGTAACAGAAAATCTAGAAAATGACTTAATGAGAATTAAAAATTGAAATATGAATTGGGGCATGTGTTTTTCTTATGGGGGTTGTGATTTTAGTTTCTAAAGTGGAAATGGAGGTTCCTTTGAGATGTTTTGTGCCTTTTGAACCCTTAGTATTGGTATTGTGTGTTGTAACTCTATATGTATATACCATGTATATTCTTGTGATTTCTATAAATACCTCACCCTCCTCGAGTATTATGTGTCGACAACCGCATAGTCATGAGAGGGGTGTTTTTCCAACATCCCAGTGGGAGGATGGATGGATGACTACCCGCACTTCCCCATATGTGGTGAGATTTCTTATGGTGGGGGTCATGCATGGTAGGAGAGCACAAGGTTGATTTCATTCACATTTACAATACCCTACTACCCTGGTTATGAAATTTTATGTGATGTGATGACCTAGGTGTCTATGGACAGGATGTGTTGTGATGTCCTATGATGTTATTCAGAAGAGGTGGGAGTGTCCTGACGTATGAAGTTGGGGAGTGAGAGTGTAAAATCAATGGGGAAGTGGTGTAGGGTACCCTTTATCGATATGATTCATATTATATTATTATTATTGGATGCGTTATTTGGTGAGAAATCCTTGGTGAGGTTGGGGTTTTTGTTAGTATACTTGTATAGGTGTTGTTTGGTTCGGTTGTTTTTCTCATGAGTGAATTAATATGCTCTTTTCACATGTCCATGAGAGAATTTAGTTTTCTTACTGAGTATACCTATATGGTCACACTATGTATATAAAATTGTTTTCTGGTTTCCCAGAGGACTTCATGAATCATGTTGGAGATTACAATCTTGGACATTCAGATAGTTTATTTGTCGCTACTCTAGCTTTGTTTCTTCAGGTATTTACTTTGAAAACTTTTGTATATATCAGTTTTATTATTCATGCATTGTGGTATGGTTTGGTTTTATTTTATATTATGTCATGGAGTTTGTTTTGGATGATTTATCTTATCTCCCGATCTTGCATTATTATAGAGGGTAATGCCTCTCATACATGATATTTTTATACCCTCAGTGCTAGTATCCAACCTGAGGCCTACTCGAGACAGGAATTGAGAGGTCATTATCTCTCCCGCCTCATTGTGGTATCTTTGGAGGGAGGGGTCATGATAGAGAGGTATGACAGTTGATCATTGGGAGATGGGATGGAGTTTGGTGTTAGGCATAATGAGGATTTCATGGGTTAGTATAGAAACATTGTCTATTAACCTTGGTACTTGACATGGTCTAGGGAGACCATATAGGACATGAGAATTTCGGGCCCCTTGTAACCTAGTGCAGAGACTATGAACTTATTGAATGACCAATTGATGTGGATATGTTTTCAAGGTAGAGACCTAGGAGAGGTGCATTCATCATGATGAATTTTATTCTTGTTTTAATTGGGTTGTTTTAGGAATTTTATGATAAATAAAGTAAAATAAATTTAATCGTAACAAAATTATATACAATCGGCCTTAGGAAATACTTGTTTATCCTTTAGATATGGCTCCTAGTCATTGTCTATATGTAGCTCAGGCAGTGGAGGTTCAGCAGGATATCCTATTTGATCACCAAAGGGTTGATCCAGCTAAGGATGATGATCAATGGAAGAGGACATTGTGAGCTTTTCAGAATTAATCTTTGGGGAAGAATGAGGAAAGTATTTTTGATGTGGAGACAAAGGGATAGCTAGAGGAGTTGGAGATCACTTTCAGTTTGATTCGGGCCCTGACAGAGTATTTGGTCCCCTTGGCATTTAGTCAGATGCGAGGAGTTTTGCATCAAGGGTGGACATTGTTCCTTGGGGAGCAGAAGGAGAAGATGTTTCATGGGTCGAATTCTTGAAGGAGTTCTGGGTGGAGTTCCATTCATCGACCATGAAGACTATAAATAGGAAGGAGTTAATCTCCCTTCAGTAAGGGAGGATGTCTATGTGAGATCTTGGGATCAAGTTTAAGGACCTTCTATGAATTTCATCGAATATTTTCCAAGATGAGGAGTCTCGGGTGAGGTGTCTCGAGGAGGCACTCCATCCTTCGATCCAGTATGCAGTTACTCATTTTACATTGTCAACATATCAAGAGGTTTAAGAGAAGGAAGAGGTGATTGAGAGGATGCACTCATGAAAAGGCTTAACACGACAGGAGAACCAACAGGGTTCCTCAAGGAGTAGAGTTGTTAGTGGTAGGTCTCAAGTTCTAGGGCCTTCGAGGTTTCGACCAGTTGGGAGTCAACCCCATCAGCTTCCCTTCTGACCATCTAGGGTTAGTGGTTTTTGTACTCTTTCAAGGGAATCCAAACTAGTGTTTTTTGTCTATGGGGTCCATAATCATTATTTTTATTAGTTTCCATTGGCATCTCAAGATCAGTTTAGTAGAGGTGGATAGGTTCAGTGTCACCCTCAGTAGCAGTTACTAGTGAGGTTATTCCAATAACAGGGGCAACATGCTTATACTCTGCCGAGAGCAGATGCGGTAGGCAGAGGTCGACCTCAGGATGTACCTCATCCTTAGGGACCTCAACCCAAGCATGTTCATGGTGGTTGTTATCAATAGAGTGACATAGTAGTTTAAAGATAATTTGAGGTTCGCTCAGTTTATCATATACCCTTGTTTGTGACTTATTTGATTCATGAGATTCTCACTACTCTATTTTACCCTCTCTAGTCCATGCTCTGGGACTAAATATAGAGAGGCTTCCCGTTCCCCTAGTGATGAGTACGCCAGTCAGAAGGTAGACCAACTTGTTTGATGTATGCCGGGGATGTGTAATGATGATGAGGAAATATAAGTCATGTGTGGAAATTTTATTACTTCAGTTGTATTCATACGATGTCATCCTCGACATTGACTGGTTGTATTATGTGTGTGTTTTCATTGATTGTTTTCATAAAAGATTCATGTTCTTAGATGTAGATGGCCAGTGTGTGGTTTTTGTTGGTGAGAGGGGTTTCTAGGTGGGTAGTGAGTATTTGAAGACCCTTCTTTCTTTGGTGTCTATGTTGTCTATGGAATCAGTAGACACATGGGCAGAGGAGGCTCCCAATATTTTTAGGGAGTTCCTGAATGTTTTCCACAAGGAGGTTGTGACTCTACCCCCTCGATGTGACGTTGATTTTAGGATAGACTTACAGCCTAGTGGTTATTCGATTTATATGGATCCCTATTGGATGGAACCTTCTAAGTTGTAGGAGTTTAGTATTTAAATATATAATTAGGTGTAGAGGGGTTTCATCCAAACTAGTGTATCACCATGGGGTGATCTAGTGTTATTCTCTAAGAAGAAGGATGGTAGTTTGGGGTTGTGCATAAACTACCAGAGGTTGAACTATATGAAAATCAATAGTTTCTATCCTCTTTCAAGGATCGATGATCTTTTCGACCAGTTGAGGGGATAATGTTTTTTCTCCAAGATTGATATTCAGTCTGGATATTATCAGTCATGGGTGAAGGATGGAGATATCCAGAAGTCTGCCTTCAAATGTAGGTATGGGCACTTTGAGTTCGTGGTTATGACTTTTAGTGTTACGAATGCACTAGTCATGTTAATGGGGATTTTTAACTCTGTATTACGTGTGTTCCTAGACTGGTTCATCATCGTATTCATCGATGACATCTTGATCCACTCAATGTCATAGAATGATGATGTTGGGCATCTCATAGTTGTTTTACAAGTTCTTTTCACCACCTACTCTATGGAAATTTTTCCAAGTGTAAGTTTTGGGCATGATAGGTGTATTTCCTCATTCATGTGGTGCCTCAGAAGGGTACAGTAATGGAATCATCGAAGTTTGAGATAGTTGTTTCTTGAAAAAAACCCAAGAATATGGCATTGGTTCATATCTTATTTGGTATCTTGTGCTATTATCGTAGGTTTGTGCATGATTTATCTCGAGTTTTAGCCTCATTGACAACATTGACTAGGAAGGACCAACTTTTTTGTGGACTGATCAGTGCCAGGAGCATTCAGTTACCTGAAGGGGTAGTTAGTCAGTGCTCCAATGATTCTATTTTTTGAGGAGGGTGTGATGTTAAAGGTTTTCTATGATGCATCTCATCTAGGCTTAGTATACATCATAATGCATCATAAGGCTATAATCTCTCACAGGTCTAAGAAGTTACACCCTCACAAGTGTAATTATGCTACCCATGATCTAGAGCTACAAGCAGTTGTTTTTTCACTGGAGTGGTGGAGACATTACCTCATTGGGGTTGTTTTTTGGTCTTCACGAATCACAATAGTTTGAGGTATGTCTTTTATCAGCATGATCTAAATCTACGGAAGTGAAGGTGGATGAAGTTTCTTTTGGAATATGGTTTTGAGATCTCCTACACCTTCAGAAAGGGGAATGTCATGGCAGATTCTATGAGTAGAAAGTCACATAATGATGTTTTTCGGGAGTCTGAAGATGCTTTGAGAGAGATGGAGGAGTTGGTAACCCTGCACTAAGATACAATGATGGGTGATGGTAGAAGCTATTTGTTTTAGATGACAATCCAAACTTCTCTGATGCAGTAGGTGGAGGAGTCTCAATGGGGAGACTCAGAGGTAGAGGTGATGTGTGATCGTGTTGGCCATAGGGATGCTCTGGAGGGATGGTCAGAGGATGGTCAGAACCAGATGGTGTTTTGGGGGAGGATGTTTGTTCTGATAGCGATTCATGAGTGAGTCTTTCATTAGTTTCATAGATCACTTTTAGTAGTACACCCAGAAGTTCCCAAGATGTACCATGTCTTGAGGATACAGTTTTGGTGGCCCGAGATGAAATGGACAGTGGTAGATTTTGTGGCTCGGTGTCTGGTTTTCTAGCAGGTAAAGGTTGAGTATTATGTTTCTCAAGGTTTTATGCATCAATTGGATGTTCTCGAGTGAAAATGGGATTAAATATAAATGGATTTCATCATAGGTTTACCCCAATATCAGGGGGGCAACGATGCTATCTAGGTAATTGTGGATCAGTTGATGAAACCGACACACTTCTTAGCGATCAAGGAGTAGGGAATAGTGCATGATTAGGCAAAAAGGTATGTGGATGATGTGGTGTTGTTGCACAAAGTCTAGAGGTCTATTGTATTATATTAGAATGCATTTTTACCGCACGAGTCTGGGGTGGATTGCATCATGATTTTGGCACTCTGTGCAACAACACCATTTTCCACCCTCAAATGGACAAGCAGACAAAGAGAACTATCCAAGCGTTGGAGGATATTTTGTGAGCATGCGTCTTGGACATTGAAAAATAATGGGCATGAAAGCTACCATTGGTTGAGTTTTCTTATAATAACAACTATCACTCCTCCATTATCATGGCCTCATTTGAGGCTTTGTACGAGTAGCCATGTCATTATCCTTTATGTTCGACAAAGGTTGGGGAGTCATGAGTAATTGGACTCGATGTGGTGTAGAACATGAAAAATAAGGTTATGTTGGTTCAAGAGAGGATGAAAGTATAAAAGGACAAAAAAAGTCTTATGTTGGTCATAGGAAGAGGTCCTTAAAGTTTGAGGTTGGGGACTACATGTTCTTGAAGGTTTCCCCTCAACATGGTCACCTCGACTAGACCAAATCCATGATGTCTTCCACGTCTCTCAGCTTCGTCAGCATCTTCATGACGACTCTCATGTCATTGACTGGGGAGAGTTAAATATCAAGGATGATGGGGCATTCGTGAAGTAGCTCGTGGAGATCCAAGACTGTCAAGAGAAGGTGCTGTAAGGATGAACCATTCCCCTAGTTCATGTGTTGTGGAGGCATGGTGGCCTGGAGGAGAGTACTTGGGAGCATGAGACACAGATGCGATCCCAGTACCCAGAGTTGTTTTGAGTTTTTCCTTTCTCTGTTTTTTCTTTGTAATGTGTTGTTTGGACCTTGGTATTTTATAAGATATGTTATGTGATGTGTGATTTATGATGTGTGATAGAGTTCTGACATGTGAAAAGGGAAGACCTGACTCCTAATCAAGACATATTATACTACAATATGATTAAACCTTTTTTGGCTAGTCAGTTCCACCCAAAGCGGATAATATAATGATATAGAGGATGGAATTATCTGATTCCTATGTTTGGGGCAGTATGATTTTTTTTAGTTATTGTGGGAGTTTGGGTTAGCTGGTTTGGTTGGTGGAAGTGCTTTATATGTAATGATATCCTTGAGAGGTATCTTCAGAGATGGTTTTTCGAACCATTTCTATCCTTCCTTCCATATTGGTTTTAAATTCTCAAGGGTGGTAATAGTTTGAGAGGTATCTGATGTAACAGCCCAAACCTTCCACCTCGGTCTTTGTGGGAAATCTGGTGGTTGAGATATTTGGGGAAAGTCCACAGGAGTTGGGAGAAAGGAGGATTTTATATGTGTTCTAGAGGAATAATTGGAGTTTTAGAGGATGATAGAAAATTATAGCGGTGAGTCATTCGAGAGGTATGTCATTTCTAGCGGAAGGTCATTTTTGGTGGGAGGTCATTCTGGCGGTGGGTCATTCTAGCGGTAGATTATTATGATGATGGTTCATTTCTAGTGTTGTGTCATTTCTGGCAGTGGGTCATTATGGTAGTGGGTCATTTTTGGAAATATGTCAGTTCTGGGTGATAGGTCACTCTAGCGGTGGCATTGAATAGAGTTTCTAGTTTTTTCAAAATTTATAGATTTTGAAATTTTTCATGATGAAAAATGGGTTTAATGCCTTAATTAATGGGTTTTTAAATCCATTTCAAAGAGTATTAATCATATCATCAATTTCTAAAAAGTATGGAGACCATTTAATTGTTTAAAACTTGTGGTTTTGATGAGATTCGCCTTTAATGGTCAATCTAAACAGTATCTAATTCCATGGGGATCAGATCTAATCTTTCAAAAGTAGAGAACTTTATTTCGTTCTTTCGGTCTTGATTTCTCTTGGGATTGGTAGTTCTAAATCCTTATTCCATTAGAGCCATGGATCTCTATTTATGTATTTTTATTGAGCTTCCCTGAAGAGGTTTCCTCCTGTACCGCACCCCCTATTTTGGTGCAGTAAGTTTGGGAAAAACTTCTTCCAAGTAAAAATTGTTTTTTTCTCTTTATGTGTATCATGCGAGATGGGATTATTACTGTATTGTATTGTGAATATGGTTACATCCAGATTAAGAAATATAAATGAACTTTTTTAAATTAAATCAAAAGGGTCAGGGGAATGTGAAGCATGATCTTACAGCTTTGTTTTGTTTTGATATTATGAATTGAATAGGCTTAATGTCAAATGAAAATCAAGATTGTTGGGGGTCCTTACATGCATTGTTATGATGTGAATTGTCGAATGCATGTTGTGTTATTATTGAAAACATTTAAACCATAATTAGCTAATCATGTGCATTCGGGTAATGAATTGGATGCTCTCGGATCTTATGGCCTGTGTGATAATGCATATAAATAAATTAGTGGAATTGAATCAAAGCCCCGATGCCCAATATGGAAAACGTTATGTGTGTTGTAATATGTTCATGGATGGTGTTGTGTGTTGTGGTTTGGCTATGATGATGTAGTTAATGGGTGGTGGCTATGTTGTGATGGGTGTGGGGGTAGTGGATGCGATATGCAATGGGGCTGTGATGGTGGTGCGGTTGTGCAGTGGGGCCATGATTGTAGTGGTGGTGTGGTTGTGCAGTAGGGTTGCGATGGTGGTTGGTTATGCTAATTTCCCAGGTAGTAATGGAATTAAATGCATGATAATAATATAATATGGGATTCTAAGTAATATTTAATACATAAATTAAAGGCGATTGTCTCACTGAAATGGGTTGGTAATTAGAAATTCGAAAAATGGCATAAAGAGAATTAAAAATTGAAATATGAATTATGGATTTTTTTTGCATATGGGGGGTTGTGCATTTAGTTTCAGCAGTAGAAATGGAGGTTATTGTAAGATGTTTTATGTCTTGTAAACCATTAGTATGGGGCTTGTGTGTTGTAACTCTATATGTATATACCATGTATATTCTTGTGATTTATATACACAACACACTCACATCAATCATTTTTTTTGACAACCGCATAGTCACGTAGGGGTGTTTTTCCTAACTTTTTAGTGGGAGGATGGATGGATGACTACTGGAACTTCCCCGCTTCCTCTTCCAGGAGATGAGAAGGACATACATGAGTTATGATGACCATAAGTCAAATGTGTCATTTCCGAGTTGTGAAGTGATGAGATGTGATGACTCATGTGTGTTTGGGTGAGATGTGGTGGGATGTCATCATGTCGGTCAGCCTAATGTGTTTATGTGATGCATTGAGGATGATGGCCCATGTCAGGAAGGTGCATATTTGTGATGGATGGGCATGTTTCTTCACTAGACTTGCTACCACATGGATAGTGCAAGGATATTTTGAAGTTACAGGGGCAGTGAAGTAGTAAGGAGAGAGTTTGGGGGAGGGGAAAACAATCTTCATCAACTGACAGTTGTGTGTACTTAATCACTAGGAGACAGTGTGGGACAGGGAACCTTTTCTATTGGAAAAACCACTATAAGAACCTGTAAGGGGAAAATACGACTAACCCCCCTGCTTAGAAGGGGAGCATAAGGCGCCTCAGGAAGGTGAATACCACACTACTTTTGTGGTGAGGAACCACTTGACTCCTCCATAAATCCCCCTTGAGTAACTGTCCCATGAGACTAGGGAGAGATTCTTTTCTTTATTGGTGAGTTTGCAATAGAATCACCCTCTGTTTTTTAATGTATTTCCAATTCTAAATTTTTTACAATAATGGCTTTTATAGATCATTTTTACACAAATAATGGAACTCACCATGATTTAATGGTGAAAATTTCTGGAAATACATTGAATAACATTTCTCGAAATATATTCAAAAACATGGGAAGGGTTACTTAGGTTTTCTAGGCCTTGGTTGGGTGTTATTGATCTTCATGTTAGTCAGAACAAATCATTTTCTCCACATTCGATTTTAGGCATTAGCAGATATTCCCAGTACAGAGTGTCGTCATTGGGACACATCCCCATATTCTGTCTCTGCACATTCTCCCTCAGAGCCTCCAAGGATGCACAATATTGCTCCAACTCCTCCACTCTCATCCCCTCTATCTAACAATCCCACCACGACGGTTTCAAAACATCCACTTTGTCCACGGAACCTAGTGCATCTATCTAGAACGACATGATAGAAGGAGACATGGGTTGGGAGGAAGAGGTGGTTGTCGAGTCATCTTCTAAGTAGCAGTCTATGACAGACTTGGTATCAGGGATGCCAAAGGTGAAGAATCGGCCATCGGGTAAGGAGAGAATGAGGGAAACCTACGTCCCGAAGGGAGTGGAGAAGTTGTTGGTGCTTTGGAAGAGGGTTTTCTTTCATTTGGAGAAGGTGACTTGGCGATGAGTCCTAGACTAAATACGCTTCATTTCAATCATCCTACGCCCCGTAGTCTTCTTTTTCTTTTCCTCTGGAGATGTCGTCATCCTATTCTTCCAAATAACATCTTAAACCCATGACCCCAGAAGGATCAATTCATGAGCAAAAAATAAATCATTTCTAGGGAATATTTGAAAAATCAAGATTGGGATCACTATCAACCTCCATTTCAATCAGAGACATCATTTGTTCTCTAATTTAAAGGTAGTAATCTACACTTGAAATGGAAACAAATGTAAGAATTAATAATAGTTGATACAAAATAAAAATTAGATAACAAATAAATAGTTGAAAAAGTAATTGAATTTTGATAAGTCAATTCATTTTTTTCTTTTTCATTATGAACTTATGTTCATCGAACTTCTTTTTTAGATCATCTGTAGTTGATCCATCTCTACTGCATATAGTGGTGTCATCATATCATGTATCAAATATTTCTTAATTGAATTAATTTTCTAAATGTCTCTCCAAATAATATTATAAGTAATATGTGAGACAAACTTCATGTACTAAAATGAGATATAATTGAAAGTATTGAAAATGAACATGTATTTTTGTAAAGCATTGTCATATAAGTTGTTTATAGTCAGAAAAATTGAAAGATGTGGAATCTTGAATACTGTCTGAGGGTGGGAATTTTCTATAAAAGTAATTCAATGGAAGATCAATGGTCTTTTGGTGTAGAATTAGGTTCGATGAGGTGGAAGATGCATCGGGATTGTACACGGGGAATCCTATAGGTACACATACATTGTGCTGGTGATATGAGAATTATGGATGTCATTTAGTTCCCTCAGGGTTTAAGAGTGGTATGGTGTATGGGGAATCCTACAGGTTTGTTGCTTAGAATAATCTATGTAATTTGAAATCCATACCAAAATCAAAGGGCTTCTTATTACATGAGAAATTAGGAATATATTTTTTACAATTTACTTTTGGGATTTTACATACAATCATTGAATTAAACATATCACAATACACATAACACTATTTTAAAACCCAAAAAAATCATTGGTAATAACTATATAGACCCAAAATACTAATTATTATCAAATAATCATAACTGATTGAACCTGAAATTGTAGAAATCATTGAAACAGACAAAACCCCCAATGGGGTAAAAACTAAAAATATATTAAAAAACAATGAGTAAACCTAAAATTTGAGTGGAGAGGTATGTTATACCTATCCAAAGGAGTCTATCGATAAAAAATACACTTTGATCTATCCATTAATGAATTATAACCACTAATTATAAGGGAAAACAGAGGGGGTGAGGAAGATGCACAATTGTGTTGGGGAATTCTAATGAGGAATTTTTATGTCATTTATATTTCATAATTAAATGTAAAACTAAAAAACACAAATAATTATTCAAATCATGGACACAATGGTCATAGTGAAACACCCATACCAAGGTTAAAAAGGTGACATGTCTCAAATAATATTGGCATAGTGTGCAGGTCTAATATAGAACATGAGGGAGATAATGAATGTTATAGAAACTAGCCAATTATAGAAGTATTAATCCAGTGTTGGATTATATTTGTTTTGAAGGAACTTGGATTCTTTTAGGTATGTTTTAAACAATTTGGCCCACTGAACACAAATGGAAATAGAAACTATAATTAATCATATTATCACTATTTCTAAGAAAAATCATAATTATTCACAAAGCCTATCGATATTTGTCATGAAATTGTTAGGGACATAGAAAGGGGAGATACATACCACTTTTTCTATTTGTGGTATTCCATTGAATACTTGATCTCTGAGGAGGTCATAACTGATTTGGTTGGTGGTGTTCAATGCAACAAGAACAACCAAACTAATGTTTTTGGGTAATTTTTGAATAATATTGATGTCCTACGGGAATCATTTGATTGAGAATAACAACCAAGTGAAAAATACATTATTATCACTATTGTTGAAACATAATAAATTATGATTTTAGTGAGTATTAATATAATTTACCTTTCAATATAATATGTTATGATCTCTTTTTCCTCTGGCATACCATAAAAATCATATATATCATCAGTCATGGTTATAAAACATCCTTGTTTAGACGCTACCTCTCTGAATTTTCTATATTATGGTTAAAAAGGCACGACATAACTCCACATGAGGTTTTGTATCAACACGATTCTAAGAAAATAATTTCTGTACAAATCGAGTTCCACCCACCACCTGTATATAAAAATATAGATGAAGAATATCACCTTTTAAAGAGTTGTGTGATAAAATTGAAATTTTAAGGAGGGAGTCTTGCATACTTTTCTATGTTTTCAAGATTTTTTTGGTGAATAGATTTCATCATGTTAAATTCCATCTTTGAAAGCCTCAATAAGGTGGGGTTCTGGTTCTCATGTTTCTCATACTCCCCAATGAACCACCTTTCCTTGAACCTAGCAGTCGACCAGTGCAATGGAGAATCCAAGGCTTGGTCCACCAGTCTCTTCATGGCACATGGGGGAATCTTCTCCTTGATGCCGATGAGATGTGAAGTGGTGAAGGTCATAAGGACTTTGGTTGGTGGTGTTGAATGCAACAAGAACAACCAAACTAAGGTTTTTAGGTAATTTTTGAATAGTGTTGATGTCCCACATGAATCATTTGATTGAGAATAAAAACCAAGATAAAATCCATTATTAGAATTGTTTGTTAATCAAAATAAATTATGAGTGTAGTGATTATTAAAATAATTTACAAATCAATAGCATTTGTGATGATCTCTTGTTCCTCAAGCGTACCATAAAAATCATATATATCATCAATCATGGTTACAAAAAATCCTTGTTTAGCCACTACCTCTCTATATATTCTATATTGTGGCTCAGAAGGCATGGTATAAACCCATATTAAAGTCAAAATTTGAAAGCCTCGACAAGGTGGGGTTCTAGTTCTCATGATTCTCATACTCCCCGATGAACCACCTTGCCTTGAACCTAGCAGCCAACCAGTGCAACAGTGAATCCACAAAATGCTCCACCAGTCTCTTCATGGCACATAGGGGAATATTCTCCTTGATGCTAGTGAGATGTGCAGTGGAGAAGGCCTTTTCCTCTTCCATCACCCACTCACCTTCCCACCCTTGGGAAGATGCCTCATATAGGCTCAACACTCCCCAAACGTCATTCACCACCTCATCCCGGAACCAGCAATTATCATCTCAGAACCCTTCAAACCCATCTATTTATGAAAAAAATTAATTATCATGATAGTTGCGGACCACAAATTGTTTTTAATGGGGTTCACCTAATACCATACATACCATGGGGAACGAATATGAGGTTTTGGTGAAGGAACCTAAAGTGAAGGGCCATGGTATGCAGGCTGTAGAGCCACCATGCATTGTTTCCATCCTTGTAAAGCCAGAACATATTTTACAATGGGGTTTGAGTGAGTTCAATGTTTCATATCACTATTTTAAGATTTTCATTAGAAGGCACAATGATGTATTAAAGGCTCCTCTTGAATAGTAAATTTGAGAAGTTTTAAAAAAATATCATGAGGAGGGGATCAGTTTCTAAATCATCACCAAAGAAAGGAGTTGTGTGGGTTGGTTTGACATACCTAGTCCCCAAAATAATTGGGAATAACTACATAGACCCAAAATGCTCATTATTATCAAATACCATGAACTGATTGAACCTGGAATGGTAGAAATCATTGAAACATGGAAATCCCCCCAATGAGGTATAAACTGATAATACATGAAAATTAATGAGATAACTTCAAATTTTAGGGGAGAGGTATGCTATACATATCCAAAGGAGTTTATCTACAAAAAAAACTCTTTTATATATCCATTAATGAATGATTACCACTCCTTGTAAGGTAAGATAGAGAGATAGAGAGAGACAAAGAGAAGAAGATGTATAGTTTTGTTGTAGAAGTATAATGAGGAATTTAACTTTTATTTATATTTCATAATTCAATGTAAAACCAAAAAATTAAAATATTTAATTAAAGAATGAACACAATGGTCACAGTGCAACACCCATACTGAGATTACAAAGGCAACATATCCCAACTGATCTTGACATAGTGAGTAGATCTAGTAAAAAACATGAGGGAGATGATGAATGTTATGGAAACAAGACCATTATCCAAGTATTCAGCCAGTGTTGGATTATATTTGTTTTAAATAAACTTGGATTATCTAAGTTATTTAATGCAAAATGTATCCCACTAAAGACAAATGTAAATAGAAACTATAATTAATAATATTATCACTATGTCTAAGAAAAATCCTAATTAATCACAAAGCCTATTGTTATTTGTCTGGAAATTGTCATGGACATAGGGTGGGGAGAGAATAACCACTTTTACTATGTGTGGTATTCCATTGAATCCCTGATCTATGAGGAGGTCATAACCACTTTGGTTGGTGTCATTGAATGTAGCAAGAACAACCAAACTAGTATTTTTCTGTAATTTTTGAATAACATCGATGTCCCAGATGAATCATTTGATTAAGAATAACAACCTATAGAAATCCATTATTATCACTATATTTAAATCAAAATAAATTATGATTTCAGGGATTATTCATATAATTTACTTGTCAATAGCATATGTGATGACATCTTGTTTCTCCAGCATACCATAAAAATAATATATATCCTCAATCATGGTTACAAAACATCCTTTTTTAGCCACTACCTCTCTTAATTTGCTATATTTTGGATCAAAAGGCATGGTACAACCCCATGTCAATGTCTAAATTTAAAAGCCCCTATAAGGTGGGGTTATAGTTCTAATGTTTCTTGTACTCCTTGATGAACCACCTTGCCTTGAACCGGGTATCCAACTAGTGCAATATTGAATCCAAGGCAAGCTCCACCACTCTCTTCATGGTGCATGGGGGAATATTCTCCTTGATTCTGTTGAGATGCACAGTGGGGAAGACCTTCACCTCATACATCACCCAATCAACTTCCCACTCTAAGAAAGACACCTCATACATGCTCAACACTCCCCAAATGTCCTTCACCACCTCATCCCTGAACCCTCCATTGCCATCTCAGAACCCTTCAGACACATATATTTATGAAAAAAAATTAATCAACTTGATGGTTTCAGACCACAAATTGTTTTTAATTGGGGTATCGTAATACCGTACATACCACGGGGAATGAATATGAGGTTTTGGTGAAGGATCCTGAAGTGAAGAGCCCTGGAATGTAGGCTGCAAAGCCACCATGCATTGTTTCCATCCTTGTAAAGATGTAACATATTTTACCATGGGATTTGAGTGAGTTTAGTGTTGTATATCACTATTTTAGGATTTTCATTTGAAGGAGAAATGATAAATTTGAGGATCCTCTCAAATAGTGAATTTGAGAAGTTTTAAAAAAAATCACGAAGAGGGGATCGGTTTCTGAATCCTCACCAAAGGAGTCACATGGGTTGGTTTGACATACCCATCCCCCAAAATCATGAGTAATAACTACATAGACCCAAAAACTCATTATTATCATATAAATCTAACCAATTGAACCTATAATGGTAGAAATCATTGAAACAGAACCACCCAATGAGGTATAAACTGAAAATACACGAAAAAACGATGAGAGAAATTAAAATTTGAGGGGATAGGTATGTTATCCCTATCCAAAGGATATTATATATAAAAAATTACACTTTAATCTATCCATTAATGAATGATAACCACTCCTTGTAAGGGAAAATATAGAGAGAGAGAGAGAGTAAGATGTAATGTTGTGTTGGATAAGTATAATGATAAATTTAAATTTTATTTATATTTCATAATTCAATGTAAAAACAAAAAATAGAAATAATGAATTAAATCCCGAACACAATGGTCATGGTGAAATACCTATATCGAGGTTACAAAGGCGAGATGTCCCAACTGATCATGACTTAGTGTGCAGGTCTAGTACAGAACGTGAGGGAGATAATGAATGTTATGGAAACCAACCCATTATCCAAGAATTCATCTAGTGTTGGATTGTATTTTTTTTAAGAAACATGGATTTTATTAGGTATTTATTTCACAATGTGTCCCATTAAATACAACTATAAATAGAAAATATAATTAACCATATTATCACTATGTTTAAGAAAAATCATAATTAATCACAAAGCTTTTTGTTATTTGTCTGGAAATTATCATGGACATAGGGCGGGGAGATACTAACTGCCTTTTCTATGTGTGGTATGACATTGAATCCTTAATCTCTAAGGAGGTCATAGATGCTTTGGTTGGTGGTGTTGAATGCAAAAAGAACAACCAAACTAATGTTTTTGGGTAATTTTCTAATAGAGTTGATGTCCCACCTGAATCATTTGATTGAGAATAATAAACAAGAAAAAATCCATTATTAACACTATTATTGAATCACAATAAATTATGAGCCTAGTGTTTATTCGTATAATTTACCTATCAATAGCATATGTGATGATCTCTTATTCCTCTGGTGTACCATAAAAATCATATATATCATCAATCATGGTTACAAAACATCCTTGTTTAGTTGTTTCCTCTATGAATATTCTATATTCTAGCTCAAAAGGCATGGAACAACCCCACATGAGGTTTTCTATTAGCGCACTTTTAATAAAATCATTTTTTGTTAACCTAGTTCCACTTAACACATGTGCATAAGAATATAGATAAAGAATATCACCTTTTAAAGAGTTGTGTGAGAAAATTCAAAATTTAATGTGGGAGTCCTGCATACTTTGCTATGTTTCTGACATCTTTTTCATGAATGGATTTCACCATGTTAAATTATAGATTTTAAATCTTAAACATTTTTCTCATACACCACGATGAAACACCTTGCTTTAAACTCGGAAGTCGACCAGTGCAACGGTGAATCAAAGGCATGTTCCACCAGTCTCTTCATGGAACATGGGGGAATCTTCTCCTTGATGTTGGTGAGATGTGTAGTGGCAAAGGGCTTCGTCTTGTCTAGTACCCACTCACCTTCCCACCCTAGGAAAGAAGCCTCATACAGGATCAACACTCCCTGAACTTCCTTCACCACATTATCCCTGAACCCACCATTATCACCTAAGAACCATTCAAACACATCAGTTTATGACAACAAATTAATCAAAAAGATGGTGGCAGAACAAAAATTGTTTGTAATGGGGATCATGTAATACCGTACATACCACGAGGAATGAATATGAGGGTTTGGTGAAGGAGTATGAAGTGAAGGTCCATGGAATGCAGGATGTAGAGCCACCATTCATTGTTTCCATCCTTGTAAATCCAGAACATGGACTCATTCATCTCCAACTCAAACTGATACTTGATTCCCAATCGGTGGGGCGTGTTGATGAGCCCAATCCTATCCAAGGTATTCATGATCCCTCCCATGATCATGGACCTCACCAACCCCTTTAGCTTCTTTTCCTCCCTCACATTCCTTTCCTCTAGAGCATTGTGGTGGGATGTGAGTTACTGAAGGGATTGGTAGTCCCAGGTTGTGGGTTTTTATACATCGATGGGTGAAGAAGGGGAAGGAAGGGATGGTATTCCTAGAAAAGGGTTTTCAGGGAGGAGACGTTGATTCATGTAAGTAATGAGTGAGTTGAATGGGTGAAGCTATTGGGTAGATTCCTTGTTGATGTCATATTTATAGGACTTAGGGGAGGTGGCTATGAGACGATGGGGGTCTCCGCACACCATTCTACCAAACCCATCAACAGTTTAGGAGATTCAAAGTCTATCTTCAATTATATTACTGATGATGCTAGATCACCAAAAAATGATGTTTTTTTAATACTTTTATTTTTTTGGGTTCTAATTTAAATAATTTTGGGGGATGTGTATGTCAAACCAACCCACACGACTCGTTTCTTTGGTGAGGATTCAGAAACTGATCCCCTCCCCATGATATATTTTTTGAAACTTCTCAAATTTCATATTCAAGAGAAGCCTAAAAATAATCATTGTACCTTCTAATGAAAATCATAAAATAGTGTTATGAAACATTTATAACATATTGAAAATATTAAAACATGGGCTTATAATTTAAAGGTTTTTTTGATTATCAGGTGCTTTGATAGTACTTCACCAGGCTTATAGAATGTGATCAATTTGAATTGCAAGAAAAAGTTAATTAAATAATTCTTAAAATGCTTAAAGTCATATATATAAATCAATATCATAATTCTATGTCATACTTAATTTTAAAGATCTAAAATTTATAACAAAATGCACCGAAATAAAAAAAAATTAATTTTATTATGTGTTTCTGGTTTAAAATTGAGGAAAAATAGTATACACATAGATAGAAGGTAAATTTTGAAGCCGAGATGGGTAACTATAGAATTTGGATGATAGATTGGGAACTCGAAACTCCTATAAGGGAAGGATTGGGAATGCATTGAATAACCCCCTACTGCACTCATTACTCGTGTATTTAAATGATATAAGTGGATCAAAAAAATTGTATGCTTTCAATTTAATTCTTGGAAATTAGATGACTGGTTAGAGGAAATAATATGAGTAATTAATGGAGCAAAATAAATTAGAAGAGATTAAAAGGTTAAGGGAAAGATAAATATAAGGGAAAAAGTATCTTGAAATTGAAATAAATGTTATATCATTGGTAAAATCTATGTACCATGGGTAATCTTTAGTTTGAGAATGACTAATTAAAATTCAAATTTGATACATTAAAAGAATATATAAATTAAGAGAATCATTAAAATAAATAATGAAAATGCATACCATTAGTATCCAAATAGAATTATTCATTAATAGAGAAGTAGGAAAATCACTACCTCTTTCATGACATAATAATACCTCAAAATTTCAAAAATACCTATAGTAAGAAATAATAATACATAATAAAAAAATAAGGGAAAAAATGATAGAATACATATTAAATAAATAAAATTTAAAAGAATGAAAAATTAATAGATAATATATGGAAGAGTCAATACCTAAATTGGTTTACTATTTTTCAGACCTTTTGTCCTTACTTATAATTTTTACATCCAAATTTATTTTTTTTACTTCTAAAATTTCATTCTCAACATACAAGGGAACATGTTTGGTGAGCAAAAACATGAAACCATAAAGAATAACATCATGAAAACGAAATAGGGTTTCAACTACAAATTTTAGACTAATAAAAAGATGATGGTCTCAATTTTAACTATTAGCTCATCCAGTTTAATAACAAATGAATTATTTATAAATTTAGTTATTAAAGGATGAAGCAGTTCCAAATTTGATGATCTCCTAAGATATCTAAACAATTATATTCATTTTAATTCTAAATATGAAGCCCTTGTAAGGACCTTAATTTATGAACATAGAGGAGACTTCATTGAATTAATTAATCCTTTAATGTTCTAAAAAGATTATATTTCATTAACTCATGTAAGGGAACTAACTAATAAGTATTGATATTATTTAATACATAAAATTTAATTGACACAATGAATGTGTGGTCCTACTTAGAAACTTGGATCATCAATTAAATACACTGAATTTTTTAGTAGTATTATTCTCACTGATTTTTAATTTAATGTGAAATACAGCATCAATGGACTACTTAGTGATGGGTTCCCTAAATTAATATTTAGTTATGTTATATGGAGTTATAAGAACAACATCAATGCATCCATAATTATAATGGTGATCTATAAAAATTATATAACTGGTTCTAAAATACAAATTATAATTAGATGAAAAGGATTTATTCAAAATCATAAAAAGTTTGATTCACACACTAAAAAAAGTTTACATAAATTTTAATTCAATATAATAATGATTAAATAATAACTTCTTGATGAATAACTAAAAAATTAGACATAACTAATATACACATAAATAACAGATTATGAGACACATAAATACAATATTAGCAGACACATAAATAACAGATTATAGTAATTAAAAAATAGATGATAAATAACATATTATGTTTTTGAATGAAAAAAATGATAATAAATAAATTATTAGCATATTCTAAATAAAATATTAGTAGTAATTTAAATAAATAATAACCAAATTATTTAATGTAGGACAGATAGATATTCTAGATGATAATTGGATTATTATCATAAGAATATTATAATTCCCAAATAATTTTATTATAATGGAATATTAATAGTAAGAAAATTATAAGATAGTTGTTATATTACTAATATGTGAAGAATCCATTTAAACATTGATTTAGAAAAAACTAAATTATCTATAAACATTTATGTAGACTTAACTAAACAGTTATGTAAAAATTGATGATTTTAATTAAAATAATCCTTTATAGGTAAATTATAATTCCCAAATCATTTCATCATTATTGAAAATTTTTAATAAGAAAATTAAAAAACAGATGTTGTATTAATAAGATGTGAAGAAAATACTGAAACATCGATGCAGACCGAATCAAATTACCTGTGAACAATGATGAAGTATAACCCCTTGAATAAATCTTGCTTAATTTGATGATGAATTAAAAAAATAATAGAATAATAGGATCATAATGTAATTACTATAATTGGAGAACAACATATTTATATGAGTTTAGGTAATTGGAGATCATAATTGGGAGATCATTTTTAGTAGTTCTTTAAAATAGTGATATACCTTCTATAGTAGTGGCGGCATTTACCTACCACCATGATAGAAGAATAAGAATAAATGTTTTCCTGTAATATAGTTACAGTACAAAACTTTATATGATAATTAATCAAGAATGGTGTAAAGGAAAATAAAATATTTAATGGAAACTAATGTACAATAGTTGTGATAGATTAAAAAATTTAATTATAGGTACTTAATAAAATAAAATGAATAGATCAAATTAAAAAACCTGAAGGGTACTGGTATATTGAAAGTGGAACTGCTAGGTTCATGTAAATATTTCTAAGTAATAATTAAAACACCATCAAACTGTAAACCCAAAATCTAATGATTCATGTAAAACTTTTTGCAAGTAAAATAGGATGACATCAAGAAATAAGATGGTGTAGTAGGATCTAGACTCACCTGTATCGGTTGTAGAGGGAATCACTTCCATGGGATGCATAGTTTTTCCTATTTTAGTGGTGGTCCTGGCAATGAAGAAGAAGAATAATAATATTAAAATGATTGATATAAAGGGAAATAGAGTGGAAAAATTTGTACATGGTATATGTTTATAAAAAAATATACATATAGGTAATAGAAATGATTAAATATTTAAACATAAACTCAGAGAGATTAAATATGTGAACAAAAAAATAGAAGTGAAAAAATGCATATGTGAAATTTGAGAGAATATATATTCAAAAAATATTTATAAAAGAATAATGAAACACACATATAGTCCATATTTATACAAATTCTGAATCAAATAGGATAGTAGGAATATAAAATTAATTAAATCACCCTGGTTTACCGAAAACCATCTATGTGCATCTTCATAACCTGCATCTCCAAAACTTGAATTAAAAAAACCAACAATATAAATTATATCATCCATAACCTACATCCCCACAACCCAAATTAAATCAGATATGGGAACCTCCTCAACCTACATATGAAACTATCCAACTGATTAGCGATTCAATAATTCAAAATAAAAATCAATTATTCCAACATCGGATGAACAATGAAATTATTCTAGAACACAAAACAATATTCTAGAACCCCAATAAATATTTGTGATGAAACTAGAATAATGCTAAAGAGACATGATGTTAATAAACATCACTAAAATGTTTTAATCAACACTATAAATATTTTCAATTGAAATCAAGAAGTACCGACTATTGAATTTCATTTGTGAGACAAGATTTCTAGAAAGAGGTACAATAATGACCTTCCACTTCTTCTTATTCCACTTTGACTCCCTTGATAAAATACATAATTCATATAGGTAAAAAAACATCAAAATATAACAAAAACAAAGATCAAGCCATTAATCGTAGCCTACCAAAGGGAAATATACTTGAGAATATATGAAGAAAAATGAACATGAATACATTATATTACCTTTATTATGGGCTTATGATTTATATTTTTCCTATATTATAGAGTCTAATATTAATAACATAGAGAATGAATTTGCTAGAAAGAGATTTTTTCTTCAGAAGATTGACACTACAAAAGAGTGATTGTATTTGCAAGAAGAACAAACCTAATGGAAGCCAAAATAATATAATCTCCTAAAGTTTCATAGGTCTGTTGTGAAGGAGAGTACATCTAGGCATAGTGCTTCAAAGAATTAAATCTGAGAATGAGAGCTCATCTGAGTGAGAAGAATAATATTTAATGAAGCTGGAAGAAGAAAAGAACATAGTGTTTCACAGGTGTGAGTCGAAGTAGAAGAAAAATATTCATTTTCACAAGAGATTCTCTGATCATCATGGATAGATACAGATGGATTGAAAGTTAGGGTATGATGTAGAACAAGGAAGGGGGAGTTGGGAATGATGAATCCATGTGGTGGATGGTGTAATCAGGATAATATTGGAGGATAAGGAGAGGAAAATGTGCAGGAAAATACCAAGGTCAAGGAGGATACCGAGGTGGAGTCAGAGGTAGAGGAGGACATGAGGTATAGGCAAAAGCAGAGGTAGAGTTGGAGCCATAAGTGGAGTCGGAGTTAGAGGCATAGGTGGAGAGAGATGAGTTTGGAGGAGAAGAAATCAAAGAGAGAAGACTAGAATAGTATTGAGGATGGAAAGAAGGTTTATGGAGACAGAATTTTTGGAGAGAAGAGTACATCATGAAAATCCATATGGTATCGACACATGTACAAAAATGCATAGTCTTTAGTATATATAATAAATACTATTTTTATGTAAAATTGTCATTTATTTTGATAAATTAACTTATTTAAAATTATAATTATCATTCTAATTTGACTATTAGTAAAATATGTATTTTTTACTTATATTTAATTCAATTAACTACATTTAAATCATTATTATACCAGATTTAAATACAAGTTTAATTTTAGTTTTTAAAACACATTTTTCTGAAGACTATTTTAAAAAGCAAAATGTTTCTCCATTATAATTAATTAAAATAACCCCTAATGAAAAATTATCTAAATTAAATTTTTATATTATATATATATATATCTTTATGAATTAAAATTCCTATAATGAATATTACAATTCATATATTTAAAGTAAAATCATCTTTTCAGTAAAAATGTATTTTTCATAAAATAGTTTTCCATCACGCTTGTGGATATTATATTAAATTAAACTCTTCCACCTATGTGAATTGATTTTGATGAAATGTATTATATATTTTTAATCATCATAATTAATATTAGGTAATATGGTCAAATTAATTTTCGAACAATCTGAATAGTAACTCTAATAAATATTAATTACCATGGTAAAAGGAAAATAGGTTAATTATGGGTAAAAAATAATATAAAAAATACCAGAAAAAAGTAACTGTAATATAATTAATTTTATATTTCATTTTCATTGAAATGGTATTTATGTTTATTCTTTATTTTATTTACTTTATAAATTATTAAGTAATCAATTAGAGTAAAATTATATTTTGATACGATAAAACACAAATTGTATTTTTATGTAATATGCAATTTCAATTAAGAAATTATTTTTTATCAATTAATTTATATTTTAAATAGATAATTTTTGTTATTAAAATATTATTATTACATAAGTTTTATTAAATAAAAATGGTTATATAATTTTTATGAATTCAAATGTAATTTTTATAAGGGTTCGAAAACTATTATTGTAAAAAAAAACCAGCATATCTCAATAAATATAAATTGTTATTTTATAATACAAAATTAACATATTTAGAAAATTATTGAGATAAAATTAATATTATATTTGGAATCATAATGTAGAAAATAACCAATGGTAAATTTTTTATAATTTTCTGAGATAGTCGAATTTTTGATTAAAAAATTAATACTGTATAAATATACGGTGTGTATTATGACATCATAATGAACTAAAAGTGATGTAAAAAATACTATAATGGGTATCCAAAAACAAATTTATGTTTTAAATTTAACATAGTGTAATATTATTTTTATTTTAGTAATTTTATAAAGCCTTTATGAATCCTCCAAAACCATTAATATATTTTGAGGTTTCAAAATCATTTCTTTAAGAGTATGACTCACTCCCACATAAGCAAGGGTGTTATTTTATTATTTTATACTCTTGGACTTATAAAATAATAAAAAATACATTCATTTGGATGAAACCATGAAAAAAATCGTAGAATTTTTTGTGTTTTTGGTTATTTTATTATATAGAATCCAAAATCTAAGTGTGAGAAATATTAAAGAAATCCCTACTCTTTTCTGATATAAACCCACCCAATCACCCATTTCACATCACTAAGAATTCTTGTATCATGTAATTACCCTTACCTATACTCTCTAGAGTCCTCTAATGGTTCCCCAATCTCCTAAGAATCTCCTCCTAATCATTTGGAGACACCCACTCAAGTAAAGGATTTCTCTATTCTCATTTCCATTCAAGCACCTATTTTATGTTATTCTACTTATTTTTGACATGTGGATTTTTGGGTATGTATTACTAAATTCCAATTACTATAAATTTTATTTAATAATTCTGATAAAATATTTTAAATCTCATTAATACACCCCACAAACTTTTATGTACACCTATTACCATGCCGAAATTTAGTAAGGGATCCTCACCTTTTCGCCTTATTTTCAAGTGTCTTTACTACCTTTTGCCTTCTATTTACAATTCCTAATGTTTGAAAATAACTTTAAATGTAACTATTACTGAACATTATAAGTAAAAATTATGATATAACCCTTTCACCATCATCAAACCATTTTATAAATTTTTAAGTGACATCATTATGCTGCGGAAATTTCACCGCAATTTTCCATAACAAAACCATTATGTAGTGAATACCATACCCATTTAATATAAAGGGTGTTAATATTTATATAATTATAATTATTTTATTATGTAATTATATGTATTTATTCCACACTCATTTATCATGGAATAAAATATAATTATTTATGAATTAATGATGTATAATCTATGTGGCACACTTAAGCATGAAAATTAAATGAATGTGACAGGTGTGCCCAGAATTATATAGTGATCCAATGAATTGGGTAATTTTTAGTCTCATGAGACATCATGTTGGGATGAGGAATGAACCTGATTCCTTTATGGGACTTCATCCATCATCATGTCTTAGTAGTTATCCTTGACCATTGTTTATGATGCAATGTTTTAAGTTGTTGCCACATTTCCCATGTTTCCTTTATGATTATGATGTTATATAATGTATCATTGTTCATGTTTATTATTCTCACTCCTTTATGACTATTTTCTAACAAGTATTAATTTCATCAGGATATGGATTTTTTATTCCATCACCAGGATTTATAGCTCACCCCTTTCTTATGCATGTCCCCAGGTTATCCCATGCAGTGCTATGTACAATGGAATATTATGATTATGTTAAATAATTTTTCAATAAAGATGTTGTATTTCCTATTTTAATTTGTTATATAATGTACCTAATTCTAAAATACAATATTCTTCTCAATATTCCAGGTTTTATTAAGTGTAATATTATGTAATATATCATGTATTAATATGAAATAAATAGCGGAGCTATTATAGTTGGTATCAAAAGAAAGGTGTAGTTATTTTTTGGATTAGGATTAGAAAAATCTAGTGAAATACTTAGGGATAAAACTAAGTATATGAAAACATTCCTAAATTTTGGTAATTATAGAGTAAGTGGATTATCAAAAAAATACATCCATGTCTAGATACTAGAAGTGGATATTGCTCTCACACAGATGTACATAAGGTTAAATACCAAAAACACCATGTTGAGCTATACTCGACTGGGAAATGGTGCATGAAAATGGTCCTTACTGCAAACCTAGTTTGAAACTCCTAGGGGATATGCTTTGGTAAATTCATAATCTCACTAAGAACCATTATTAAGGGAACAAAAAATGATCATGACAGTATATGTTAGGAAATAGATCATGAATAACATATATTGAGGCTCATAAATTCATAAGTTAAGGAAATATATGTAATTTATATGTTATAACTTTAATGTTCTTGGATTCACATTTACGCCTTTAGTAGTTTAAAATTACTCACCCCTTATTTTTCCTTTATTCTAGTCAGTGGATGGAAATAGGATGAATCGAGTTCAATTTTAAATTGCGAGGATGAAATTTATTAAAGGGGGAAGAATGGAATACTTTGAGCTTTTAAAAGATAAAACTATGTTTGATGGCATATGTGACACACCACATCGAACCCAAACAAAAAGTGATTGTTTAAATATGAACATTTTAACCTTTCTATTAAATTTGCATACATGATTAGGGTTAAATATTTTTTTGATATATATATATATATGATCTAAAAATATTGATCAATTATTAGTAAATAATAAATCAATGTTCTATAATGTATTTTTATTATTCAAAATATATTTTCTTCCAAAAATTATTTTTATTTCTTTTTATAAATAATATTATAATTATTTTATATAAAATTTATAAAATGTATTTTATAAAATGAACTCCATTTTTTATATAATCATATAAATATTAACATAGGTTGAAAGTTTGGGATTTTTCAGAAAATATATATTTTTTAGTGAATAGTGAATAATTCCTTTTTTATATAAAATTGTAATTTATTTTGATAAATTAATTAATTTAAAAGTATAATTATTATTTCAATTTTATTTATTGTTAAAAATAAGTATTTTTTAATTATATTTAATTCAATTAACTACATGTAAATCATTATTTTACGGGACTTTAATACAATTTTTTTAGGATTTAAAGTGCATTTTCATGAAACTGTTTTAAAATGCATAATGTTTCTCTATTTTAATTAATTAAAATAAAACCTAATAAAAAATTATCTAAATAAATTTTTTAGATTATATATCTATATTTATGAATTTAAATTCATATAAGGAATATTAATATTCATAGATTTAAAGTAAAATCGTCTTTTTCCTTAAAAAAATGTATTTTTTTGGAAAACCGCTTTCCCTCATGAATATGGGTTTTATATTTAATTAAACTCTTCCACCTCAGTGAATTGGTTTTGATAAAATTTATTTTATATTTTGAATCATCATAACTAATATTATTTTATAGGTTGAATTTAATTTCTAAATATTATGAATAGTAATTGTAGTAATTATAAATTACTATGGTAAATGAAAATAAATTAATTAAGGGTAAAAATAATATAAAAAATACGATAAACAAAGTAACCATAAAAAATTATTTTTATAATTATTTTTCATTTAAATGGTGATTATATTTATACATTATTTTCTTTACTTTATAAATGATTAAGTAATCAATTTGATTGAAATTATATTTTGATATGATAAAATACAAGTTATATTTTTAAGTAATATGTAATTTCAATTAAGAAATTATTTTTTATGAATTAATGGATTTTTTAAATATATAATTTTTTTATTAAAATATTATTTTTAAATATTTTTAATTAATTAAAAACGATCATATAATTTTTTTGAACTCCAATGATGTTTTTATAAGGGTTCAAAAATTGTTATTGTCGAAAAAAACCATCAATTATCAATAAATATCAATTATTATTTTAAAATAGTAAATTAAAATAGTTATAAAATTATTTAGATAAAATTAATTTTATTTTTGAAATCAGAATTTACAAATTATCCAATGGTGATTTTTTCCATAATTTTCCGAGACAGTCGAATTTATGGGTAAAAATTAAATACCTTATAAACATACTGTGTGGATTGTGACATCATAATGACTAATAAATGATGTAATAAATACTATAATGGGTACCCAAGAACAAATCTATGTTTCCCCTCTAAAATAATGTAATATTAAGATTATTTGAGTAATTTTATAAATCCTTTATGAATCCTCCAAAACCATTAATATATTTTAAGGTTTTACAATCATTTCTTTAAGAGTATGACTCATAACAGCATAAGAAAGGGTATTATTTTATTAATTTCAGACCATTAACTTATAAAAAAATTAAAACCAACCCCATTTGATAGAAAAAATGATAAAAACCATGGGAAGGTTGGTGATTTTGGTTATTTTACATTATATAGTCCAAAACCTATGTTTGAAAAACATTAATGAAATACCCACTCTTTTACTATATAAAACATCCCAATCACCCATTTATATTACTGAAATACCCACTCTTTATGATGTTGTGTTTTAAGTTGTTTCCACATTTCTAATGTTGGATTTATGATTATCATGATATATCATGCCTCATTGTTCATGTTTATTATTCTCACTCCTTTATGCCTATTTTATAACATGTATTAATTTCGTCATGTTATGCCTTGTTTATTACCTTAATGGTTTTATAGCTCACCCCTTTATTATGTACGTCCCCAGGTTATCCCATGTAGTGTTAAGTATGAAATAATGTTATAATCACATTAAAGATAATTTCACTAAAGATATTGCATTCCCTATTTTAAGTTGTTATGTAATGTACCTAATTCCCTATGAAACTAGACTTTTCGATCTTTTGGGTTTTATTAGGTGTAATATTATGTAATAAATCATGTATTAATGTGAAATAAAGAGCATGGTTTTTATATTCTCCATGATACATGCTTATTATCCTCCCAAAATTCATGGAAAAGTATTCCAGCCATTGATTCAGTCCCTTCGATAGCCAAAAATTAGATCCAGATCTCCTGCGGTGGACCACCACACATCCGTCACAACTCCCATGTCACTTCCATTTCTACTTTAAATCCTGGATCCATGAATCTATCAGTCCTACTCTTAGTCCTCTTTGATTCATACTCAAAACACTAATATGGTCTTTTTTTAAACATCTAATGTGAATATGGGGGTTTGATTATGCTTGTATCAACTCCACAATTGATGAATCGTGACCCTATGGTCCAACAATTAAGAACAAAAATAAAGGTAGTGGTAAATACATAATAAAAATGATGGAATTGTTAAAGAACAAGCATTCATGACCAATGATCACAAAATCAGAGATTTTCAGGGGTGATTTCATTGAATATAAGATAAAATTAAATCAACCATTTAATTTATCAGTAGTGGTCTCATGAAAAGGTTAGAAAAATCATAGATCAAAATTAGATTAATAAAATCCATGATAAAAAATTTAATCAAGGTTGGAAGCTGCACATTACAAGACCTAATTCGATTTTTGACCAATCATTGGTGAAGAACACATTCTCCAGTGATGGGGAAGATCCATTGCAATCACTATTTGTCGATCCATCTTGATCTGATTATCATTCATCATCTGATTCCCATTCACTAATAGAGAACACTTTGAGTACCCTCTCAAAGATCAAAATAATAGGAGGATAACCCTGTATAATTTTCATAACTTTTATTTAATGAGGAAATTTGATTATGGGTATTAATGGAAATAATTAAAAAAATTAATTAATCAATCCACTAAACATACCCACCAACTACTCCCTTATATAAAAGTTTGATGTTAGCCAAATTTAGGTATCATATAGGGTAAAAACCTAGTTCCAAATTCAACCATGGTCTCATATTTCTGATCCGAGACATAATATAAGAGATATAAATTTATTTATTAAAAATTTCATTTGGGTGATACTAATATAATTAATATTTTTCAAATATCCATTCTGGTCTCACTAGGTCTCGAAATCACACATCGTCTCAATTCCCGACTCAAAAAATATTTATTAATATAAATAAAATGATTTCAAGTGATAAAAAGATTATCTACATTATTACCCACTTCGATTATTTTTTTCCCCTGACATACAAAAATGAAAAAATGTGGGGATACTGAGCCTGCATCTAGATCTCATTCTCTGAGGATCTCTCTTGTATTTTCTTATTCCACCATAGCACATGAACCAAATTAATTGTCCATCCTCCTGGGATCCACTCTTGCCAAACCTCGATCTCTACCTAGTACTTTGTGAAGGTCGGTCCATCCTTGATTCCCAACTCACCCCTATAAATAACATGTGTCATACATGTATCTCCTTAGTTGTGACACATGGAAGACACCATGAAACCGCTCCAATAATGTGGGAATGTCTAAGTGGTAAAAAACTCACCAAACCAATGTAAGATCTCAAAAATCCAGATAGAAATTGGGGATATCATGCCTCCCTGCCTGAATCTCTGTAATCCTCATCGTGGTGATATTATCTGGAAAACATGGTCTCCCATCTCAATCTCCAAGTGACTGTGATATTTATCATAATAAGATTTATTCTTTCTATCAGCTATCCTCATCTGTTCAAGGATAACCTAAACATTTTCTATCATTTCCTGCACCATCCATGTCATAAAAAGAGATGCCTCAATGATATTCATCCAACAAAAGGGTGACCTATAGGGTATCCTATATAGGGACTTGAATGGTTCAATGAAAATTGTACATTGATTATTATTATTATTATTATAAATAATCTATACTATATGTAAGTGATCCTACCATCTCTGGAAAAAGTCTAACATGAAGGAACTTATCATATCATCCAACACATGGATAGTGTGTTTAGTCAGCCCATCTTCCTGGGGGTGAAAAGATGTACTCATCCTCTAATGGGTCTGGAATGAATCTTGTAGGACTTTCCACAACAAAAATATTAACAGCACATCTTGGTTGGATATAATCATAGAGGATACCTCATGGAGGAACATAATATCATGCACATACAACTGCCACAAACTCTCCACCAAACTCTTCACCAAGGTTGAAAGGTAGTGTTCTAACTTGTCAAGTCATTAAACTATTACCTAGATGGAATCAAATCCTCCTTATATACCCAAAATTTATATAAAAACTTCCAACAATATTCCATCCCATTTCCACTCCAGGATATCAAGAGGCTGTAACAAAACTATTTGAACCTGGTTCTTAGCCTTCACCAGAAAAAAAAATGAGAAACTGAGATACTAATTTAATAATGTTCTGCCTCACGGTATCCCCCAAAAGATGACTCTAAATGACCATTTACATCTTTTCTACAATGGGATGTACAACTAAAGAAGAAGTGTGAAACTCCCTCATCACCTCCTCATGTAATGTTACCTAAACCATCATCCATCCTTTGAATAGGATGATGTGATTACCTCTTTCATAGAATCCATATGGTGGATCTCTTGAGGATATATGCTCACCTAGTACCTTAAAGTAAATATCTCCTAAATGATACACCCTCAAATGTTGAATAAGAAGAGGTTTAAACACCATAGACTAAAGACAAACTTGACCCCTCTCCTCCACTAGGGTTAGATATAGAGAATCCAATAGCACATATTCCTCCTCCACCAGACGAGAAAGAGACTTCCTACTAATGGAAACTATCACCACATTTCCCTTCACAGAAGTATAGACTATCTCAAAGTCATAGTTTTGCAAGACCTCCAACCATAACCTTTATCTTAGGTTTAGATATTTCTACGTGAAGACATGCCTGAGACTCTTATGGTTTGACTAAACAATAATGCACTCTCCAAGAATATAATGCCACTACATCCTCAGAGTGAAGACTACTACTATCTAAATTTAGACATTAGTCACACCATTATTTTTTTGGGGTATTAACTTCCATGAGCCATATGTGATCAATGCATTCCTCTTCATCAGCATGTAGCCAAGCCTAGCTCTAGAGTCATCTCAATACACTATGTACTTCACACCCTCCTCTAATACTCTAAAAAAAGGAGCACCAGTCAACCTCATGCTCAATAACTCAAAGGCTCTCTGATACTACACAGTATAAGTAAACATAAACCCTTTCAACATTAGGGTAGTAAAATATGATACAATATTAGAGAAGTATTCAATGAACCACATGAAGTACACCTCCAATATATGAAAACTCCAAATCTCTAACACACTCTTGGGTGGCTCCCAAGAAATAACTACATCAATATTAATTAGGTCCATAGATAATCCATTATAAAAAAGAACATACCCTATAATTTAAACCTCATGGATCTAGAAGTATCACTTCAAGATCATACCAAAAGTATGATGATCTTAAATAAAGTCTACAATCATCCCCAAGTTCCCAACATGATCCTCCTATAATGTAGAGAAGTTGAGTATGTAATCAATTAAGAAAACCACAAAACCATCCATGTATGGCTAGAAGATATATTTCATCAATGCTATAAACATATATGGGAAATTAATCACACTAAAATACATCACCATAAACTCACAGTATCTATAGTGACATCAGAATGTCAGCATCGGTATATAATCCTTGTGAACCCTCAATTGGTGGTAGATGGACTTGATATTGATCTTTGAGAACAATATCATGACTTATAAATAACCAATGTGTTTATAAATTCTTGAAAAGTGGTACTTTTCTTTATCATGTGATGGTTAAGGTGATAATAATCAACACACAACTGTAAGATCCAATATTCCTTTTCACGAACAAAACTAGGGCTGCCTAGGGGGACATAATTGATTAGATAAAAACCTTCTCTTAATGGTTAAAAAAATAAACCCTAAAAATAAAAATCTTGGTAGGTTATATATGATATGTTTCAAAAGTTATCAGAGTGGTCATGTGGTTCAAGTTGATGCAATACTACATCAGTCACCTCATAGGTACTCCCGACATGTCCTTATAGAAGATGTCTATATAATACTACATGACTGATGGAACCCATATGCTTAATGATCTTATTATACCAAGGGATAAAAATTACAACTGATGGGTGATGGGTCTCAGCATACTTCTAAAAAAACCCACTCACTCCTCCATGATATATCTCTCTCCCCTAAAGGATAATCTCATCCTATATATCTGAAGGCATCTGACACATCTGTGGTCGAATTTAATGTTGGATTGGATAATGGAAAACTAGTACATACACAATATAAAAATATAAGGTCTCATCTTGGAGATCATAAAGGTCTCATATTGGAGACTATAAGGTCTCATAAGAAACTCTCTCCACCAATCAATAGCTCACACTACTGAGAGATATGTTATAACTAAGATGCATTCCCCGTAAAAACCTTATTATAATGATACTATGATAAAGTATCAACCAGGAGCTCTAGATCTCACACTATGAGAAAGATGATTAAGTAATAACTCACACCTGTGTCTACTAGTACTGAAGAAAGAGTAAAATAAACACATATCATACCTTTAATCATCTTGTGAGTTGATAGGTTAGAAGCCTCTAAAGCCTTTATCTACCTGTGGCCTCGACCAACAGCTCCTTGAGCCTGAAGTGGGCCACCTAGTGGTGTTGGTGAAAGTATCTTGTAAAGTTATCCAACACCATAAGATCCTCATTCAGTAACCCCACCTTCTTTTCTTTTAGCATCGCCTCCCTGGGGACCACCCTGGCCCCACCTAAGAGAACACATATCAAGGCACTGCCTCAAGCATGGTGGTCCATCCCTGGTCTGCCTTCCCTGACTATTGTATCTATTTGGGTAATCATTTTCCTTGTGAAATCACCCCTCACATTCATATAGTCTTCCAATTTTGGGATTCCCTAGTCCTCTACGTGATACCTTAGCTGCATGACCACATTCCTAAGTCAAAGAATGGGTTTGACTCATATAAATCGACACCTATAATCTTCTATCCTCTATGGATGACTCATCCCTACGATGACTATTGATAGAAATAGTCACATGGAATCTTACACATAGCAATATCTCCATCACCAGCACCCACTCCAATACTCCAGCATATGTCAGAATGCATAGGGGTACCACACTAGCATAGATGCATCTTTGAAGACCCTAATAAAACTTTTATTCCTAGAAGTATCCATCTTGAATCATTTTTATGGAGTAAAGAATAAGGTATGTTAATCTTATAGTATACTCCAAAATTTTCATCCCACCCTACTGAAGATCCAAAATCTCTTGAATTTGAATGGATCACATGAATGAGCTGTATTACTCCTTATGAATCAAATTCAAAAATTCGGACCATGATAGTGTCGAATCATTATATTTCTATGTGACAAGACTCTATTAGATCCCTACCACTCTATAGAATAAACTAGATACCAGCACAACCATATGATAAGTCGGGGTCCACACAAGCGTAATGACTTGAATCACCCACTAAATCCAATCCTCCACTGCATGGGGATATGGCTCACCATGCGACCTCAGTGGCCTCTAGTAATGGAACAAGATGATTGCACTAATACTGTGTGTAACTTCATCATACTCTACTATTATAATCTGCTACTCACAGGCTGGGGTGATATTACATACCTTTCTGGAGGAATGATCTCTCAAGATGGCCCCTAAACTAAGTCATCATCACTCATATGATGTTTATCATGATCCTAAATCAGTAACCTAGTTGGGTGTCTTCAATGATACATCCTAAAATTAATCAAGATGTAAAATGGTTATATTGGCAGATATATATGTCTAGTTGACTGATGAAAGAAAATTAGAAGTCACAATCCTATATGATGCATGTACCATTGTTCCCTATAACCAATTTCTCAGTATGATGAGTCTACATGTATCTAATCAACTTCCTGGTGAATGGATTTTCCATCTTTCACACCCACACTATTTTACCTAGACTGTATTTTTCAATTGAGAAACATTGACACCATTTACTTAATTTCCCAACCAATCCTTATATGGGGACAAAACATCAAACACCTTCCCAAGGTTGAACTACATTTGATATCAATCTATTACCACATAAACCATCGAGTCACTCCTAGCTAGAATAAGGCATTCTCAAAACAACCTCATACCCTCCTCTGTAAGTGAGGGGATGCAGACAAGTTCCTAGAATGCCTAGCTAAAATGGGAGTCCTTTTCCTAAAGTACGTATACAAACACACCCAACCATATACATGCATAAGTATAGATTAATAATATTCATAAAATATAGTAACATATAGAGTAATGAAAATTAATCTAATAAAAAATAGGGAAAAAAAGTGTATAGAATCATAATATGAGAAGAAAAGAGGGAAAATATACTATCAACCATAAATAATTTTCCAACAAGACAACAACTGGAAAGAAAGAAATATGAGAGAGCCAGTCTCATAATCTCCAACCATGAAAATATTATGCATTATATGCACTATATTATCCTTATAATCCTCTGAAATGAAGTTTTATCTATCATTCATCTTTATAAGACATGAAATGTGTGGGAAATAACCATGAAAGTGTGAGTATATAGATACCCAATAAGATTCCATGAAAACTAAATATAGAGAAACTGAGGACATAATGGAAGTATTCATCTCAACCCAAATAAAGATGTAACAAAAACCAAAATCATGGATATGTTATAATATAAGAATCCTAGATGAGGGAGAAATGGAATCACCATCTCACACCCAACCTAGGATGACGATTCTTCCTATAGCTCTAATGGTCATTCATTGTTTCCCAAAATCTCATGTGTTTGTTTAAAGAAGTCATGAGGAGGTCCATCACCTCTCCAATACTCTATATACCAAGTTAGTGAAATCCTATAAAGATAGGGGACCCATTACCGGGTAAATTAGGCTGATACCACTCTATATATAAAAGAACCTCACTCATATAGTGTAGTTCAGTCTCTATATTTTTGAACAAAATATAGAGGACCTACACCATTGGGCGACATGGGAGTGTCATCCTTAACGATAGAGGAATCACTCCCTGGTGTGATAAGGAAGTACCTCCTCTGCCTATAAAAATGATTATGGAGGACCTGCACCCTATTACGACAAAGGGTTACTATCTCCATGGATGAGGGCTCGCGCCCTAGTACAATAGGGGAGTACAACCTTTACCTAGAATAAGGTGTATGGGGTACCCATACCCTGGTGTGACAGGGTAGTACCACCCACATGTATATAAGACCCATACCCTTGTATAATAGGGGAGTAATACATTTACCTAAATAAATAATATGGAGGATTCACACCATGGTATAATAGAGGAGTACCGTCTCCATCTAAACTCTCTGAATATCATACCCGATCACTGCCATCATTGAACTTATCCTAATGAATCAACACATTCAAAACATATCACATTATATGTAAAGGTCCACTATAATGGAAAATATCTCATTCTATATGAAAAAACACTCTAGGTAGGCTACTCGAGGGCCATAATATGATTAATTATGAAGGTGATACGAGAGGTAGATGTTGTATATGGAAGTACATGGCATGTATGGGGGTCTAAATGGTGTGTGAACCCATCTCATTATCTATAAATATCTCCCATGAACATGGATAAGTGGCTATGTCACCATACCTGGTGTGTATGGGGACCACATAGGTGTCTCAGTCACCCAGGGTGTACCCATGTGCTCCTATTCATGCTCGTGTCTATTAGGCCATGTCGTGTACCTGGTAGTGTACCTAGCTATGCTCAGTTACAAGAAAAATACCACGTCTTCATAGTGATTTTTTGTACCTAGTTGTGTATCTAGAAATGTACCTATCTATTCTAGGGTACCAAAATAAACCCATGTACTCCCAGAGTACACGGTGTGTACTCCTACATAGGGCCCCTTCCTTGCATAGCTAGAACATAGAGTAGCCACCCTAGGAGGGTCGCACAACATGTGTCCCAACCACATGTATTGTGGCCATTATCTTTTCCCCAAATCCATTTCCACTGCTGTTGGGTGACTTCACGGTCTGTGTTCATCCCAGTACCCACCATGTAGTTAGGTTTTTTTCATAGAGATAGAACTATCACATATCTAACATATCCACAACCTCCAATATGTTTCTCACCTATTAACCACCCAAAACTGGTGGTAAAATCCTATAATAGTTGATTATGGACCTTCGTTAGTAGGAAATAGGATCTAGATCTCCCGTTGTGGTCTTTCGCCTATCCTTCTTTCTTCATGTGTCACTTCCATTGCTAATTTGGATCCTAGATGCATGACGATATCACCACTACATGTAATCCTCTCGAATTCATCTAAAAAACTCCAATTTGGTTGATTTTCACACATAAACAATGAATTTATTTGGTTTTTCATTCATTAATACACCCAAAAAGAGTTGAATAAGGACCGCATAGTCCAATGATGAAGAACGCGAAGAACATGTGAGTGAAAGGCATAAGAACATAGATGGTATCATCATTTTCCATGTGTTATTGGCCTACATTTTCCGAATAAGGTATTTCTCGGGGTGATTTTATGGTGTAGAAGATAAAAAAACCAACCATTTAATTTATCATAAATGGGATAATGTTAAGGGATGATAAATAATAGATTAAAAGTAGAGTAGTAAAATCCATGATAAAAAATTTAATCAAAGGTGGAAACCACAATTGATGAGCCCTAACTCAATTTTGGATCAATCATTGGTAAATAAAATATTTTATTACGATGTGGATTATTTGCAGTATTTTCTATCTATCAATTCACCTCGATCTGATTTATATTTATCCTCTGATTCTGATTCACCAAAGAAAAATTCTTATAATCTCCTCTCAAACTCCCAGGGTTATGCAGCTAGCCCTGTAGAATTCCCATAACATACTATTTAAAGAGGAATTTTGGTAATGGTTATTAAATGAATTAAATAAATAAACTATTTATTTAATCCACTTAACTTACCTACCAATGGTTGCCTTATCTGAACATCTGGTGCCAAACAACATTATTCCATGCCTATGGTAAACCCAAAGTTCTATATTCATCCATTATCACATATTTCTAATGTGATACTCCTTTAAAGAGTTATTCCATCATTTATGAATAAAAGTGTGTGTGTGATATTAATCTATTTATTATTTTTAAAATATATATTCTAAGATCACTAGGGATCATAATCACACACTGTCTCAATACATACCTCTAAAAATATGTCATAATATATTTCAATGTCTTAAAATGAAAAAATAGATTCTCTAAATAATTACCATTATTTTTAAATAGTAATATTAATATTTTTTTCGTTGTTCATTAAAATCGGTGTTGTGTGTAATGAAAGATGTCAAATAATTTTACATTATGAAAAAATATTTCATAAAATCTATGGGTGTTATATTCTAACCCCATTAAAAATAATTTCTCCTAGGAAATTACATCCCACCAATACAAAAATATGAGGATTATTATGCCACATCATTTCCTCAAGTCCCTATATAGATTTCTATAAAAAAAACCCTTCCTCAAATCTTATATAGATGGAAGACATACATAGTTCAAGAACCTTATCATTCCATCATGATCAAGGTTAAACTTTAGAAAATTTCTCACCATATTTCACATCTTTACATATTCCTTATACTCCTATTTAATATTAAACTGTATAGATGATTGAACATTCAATAGAGAAAGATATTAATTCTCTCCTTCCACCAGGATTTGAATATCCATGATTTGTAATTTAAGAAATATTTGATCTTTTATAATCCTTGTCATGGATAATATAACATGATCTATTCAACTCAAATCATCATCCGCCTTATTCTCTTTCCCATTGTAGTTATTTATTGAGAAATCATAATCATTAATCACCTATAAACATATTCTTTGATGCGTATTAAACTCCTTCTATGTGAATATATACTATAAAAAAATTTATCAGTATATATTTCACACATTTCTCTATAAAGATAATTCCTACATATCTGTAATGGAAAAATTACTACATCTATTTATAAATCCTAATTTACATAATTTTTCTCATGAACCTTCAATTTTTGTTAGACATAATATATGATAAATTCATTATCCATAAGAACACATCCTGGTCACTTCATGGATTCATAACTATAAATTACAAACCCTTATCCACTACATGTTAATATGAGCACAAGTGAGATGACTAATATTCCCTTTAGTTCCTTGAAATATCCCTCACATTATTCTATCTAGAGGAACTTATAAGCCTTCTAAGTTAATTTGGTAATTGTATTAAATAGTCATGTGAAAATTTCAACAATTTTTTATAATATATAGCTAATCCATGAAAACTATGGATCTTAGTCATTGTGGTTGGTTTAGGAGAACATTCAATACACTTCGTCCATGAAGAATATTTCAATATACCCTCTATTGGGATTATATGACCTAAAAAATAAATCCTTTTGCAGCCAAAATTCATATTTTGTAATGCTTTCATATAGGTTCTCACTTATCATGGAATTTATTATAATTATCAAGTGATATTCATGCTCTTACTTTCTCTTTTAATATGTAGGAATATCATCTGTAAAGACTACCACAAACTGATCAAGGTAATCTATAATGAGTCTATTCATTAAATCCATGAAGATAGAAGGGGAATTGGTAAGATTGAATTGCATGACTATATATTCATAGTTTTGATTCCATTTATGAAATGGTGTCTTGGGTATATCCTCATTCATGAACCTCAGATGATGATATACAAAAAGAAGGTCAATAATGGATCTGAATTGATATTTATGTAGTTGATAAAAAATTTCATCATTATAGGGTAGAGGATACTTGTTCTTATTTTTTATTTTTTCAGCACCCATTAATCATTGAAAAGTCACATTGATCCATTATTCATTAAAAATAGAATAGGTGCACTCCATGTTGACATAATTGGACAAATTAATTTCTTCCTTAATTCATTCAACCTAATTGGGACCATTGAAAAAGAAGTCAATATAATTATTGTGGAAAAAGGTATGTGTTCTATTGAAAACTCAACTTCATGATTCGGTGTAATACATAGGAAATTATTCCATAATTACATCAAAAAATTATCGTAAAATAGATATATAATTGATGTCAATTTTTACCCTAACCATCTAAGATAAAAACCCCTTCTAAATGGGAATTAAGACCCGTAAAATTGATTCGATCTCCACCAGATGTTCATATTTATAATCACATTGATAGAAGATCATATGTTAGATTATAGTATCAATAATTACTTTCCATCCTTGAAAATTATTATGGGATTTATGTAGAATTTGAAAATACCTTCCAAAGATAATATCAAATTCCACTACAGGAAGAAGGATTTTTTTTCAGGAATCACATTACCATAAACATAAACCGGTTATAAATCATATATATGAGTTGCAATAATCATACCATTATGGGTTTTAAATGATAATTATTTATCTAATAAGTTGTTTGGGATCATGATACCCTTATAAAATCTTAAAATATGAATTAATAGGTAGATACAAATTCAAATAAGACATTTCTATGTCTAGAGTTGATGGTATGTGTACCTTTCTTGAATTTTTTGTCACACCCTCATCATAAATAGTGATCACATGGGATCTCACCTTTTCCCTTATCTTAAGAGTTTACTAACATAAATCATCATAATTAACCTTAAATTTTGGGAACTAGTTATCATAGTTCCCATGATCCTTGCATTTGAAACATAGGATTGTGGGTGGTTCATTCTATGAAGCTTTCTCTCAATTCTCATTTTTAGATAACTTCTTCCCATCACTTGAGAAATAAATTTCTCAATGGACTTCATTCCAACACAATTTTTTTTACTAGTACCCTTAATAAAAATTTCTCCTTATTTCATTCCACACATTGATCATGATTGAAAGATATTATTATTATCTCAATGGTATTTATAGTTTCCATTGAACTCCATATACCTTTTCTTGTCAAACTCATGAGATTTAAGGGTAAAAAAAATCTCCATTTCCAACATGATAGAAAATAAAATGATTTCTTCATAGATAATGAAGTACCTTTTAGTGAATTCATTTCT
Source organism: Viscum album (assembly GCA_963277665.1). Lineage (NCBI taxonomy): Eukaryota > Viridiplantae > Streptophyta > Magnoliopsida > Santalales > Viscaceae > Viscum > Viscum album. The sequence goes on along the minus strand of OY728121.1, from coordinate 845,466,053 downwards.
TATAATTAGTTTTAATCTATGAAATAATAGATCAATATTACATTCATTGTAGAGACCCGAATCTTAACGTACATGGACATTACATTACTTTTGCGGAATACTTATTACATAACAAAAACACACACACAAGGACCGTAATAGTTTAGTGTCTTTGGAAACTTGGAATATAATCTTCTAATCGTGGTGAAAGATCTTCAAAATATCCCATAAAGATATTCCTTTTTTTACCTAAAACCTTTCTTTATATCCTGGGGAAAAGAAAACATAAAAGGGTGAGCTCAAATTCTCAGTAAGGATAAAAAAAGAAATATCAATCACATCATATACATAAGCACATAACTTTTGGAAATCTTAACCTGTAAAAGAGATCATAATTTCATAACCTGGGGTAACTCATGGCAGTGAAATGTAATCACAATAATCATAACTTAAAACATGAAACTTTGTGTCATTCACACATAATCATATAGAATCATTTCTTGTTAGTCAAGACTCATTGCCAAGACTATCTTAGTGGACAAAGTCCCTTTCTGAACCGAGTCACCCTCGTTTCAGTCTTGTTTCACTGAACCGGTATAACCTACCATTCCAGCCATGTCTATCTCATGAGATATAAAATATTTACCCAATGCATTGGAGGGAGATATAGGTCCCACCCATCTCATAATGATATCATTCTTATGTGTGCCACAAAATCATAAATCATACATCATTGCATAACCCATGTAATAAAATGGGATTCTTAGACATCATGCCATCATAATCCATAAACAATTGATATCATTTCATCATAAGAAAATTGAAACCATTTAAATCATAGAGACATTTTACTTGAAACATACATATCAAATAATGTCATCTTAGATGGAAAATAGTTTTGAGAAAAACACTTGAAATGAATTCTTGAGGAAAATATCCTTTCTTCTTTAAAATCATTTTCTTTTCACAAAATTCCAGGCAATTTTAAAAGATAAGGGTTTTGTTGAAAATAATCATGAAATCCTGTAGAGGGAGCTTCTTGAAAATGAGGTGTTATGAATCCATAAAAATCCTTTCACGCCGTATAAGTTAAAAATAACATTCTCCTCGTACTTTTGTCGGAAAAGTAAAAAAGTACCTTATATGGTAACCAAAGGGAAGATTCCATTCATACAATGTGGTAAAAAGTCAATAAAGGGTAAAAATGACTTTAAAAATTCATGGAAGAATGGTAAACATTTTATAAAAACATTTTTAGAAAACATGGTCATGGATGATAAACATAACCCTAGAAAATACGTACGTATAAGCAATCTCGGATAAAAATGAGATTGAAAATTTATCCCTTACCTTAGGTCCGATTTGCTTTGTACGTGTCTGAATCTCCTGTATAATGGTTTAAATAATGTTATTGACTTATTCCAGAATCATACATATTGATATGATATCATATATTGTCATATTCTTAGCTTCTTATTAGTAATATTTCATTGTTACTTGTTACTCGGGTCTTTATTGCCTTTTGTTCTTATGCGTGTTTTGCCGAATAAATTCTTATTCTTCTTTTAAGGTTATAGATACCTTATATACAGAATGGTATTAGTGTAGTATATATCATATTCATTCATTCAATTCATTTATATAATCATTATGAAATTAAGATCATGTAGAATGAGTCGCATCACATCGTGGAGACGGTATTCCGTACGTACGCACGAGTGATGATATCGTTCCTATGATCGTGGAATTGTATTGGAGTAAATGTATACTATTTCAGAATCAATATAAATTTATAATAATCATATATAGTTACTCATTACACCATTATACCCATCCTTGTAAGGTGATGGTGGAAAATAGATTACACCAAAGCGTGGAGACGGTATTCCGTACGTACGCACGCGCGGTGATTTCATTTTTCCGTAGGATGGATAGAAGGTGAATTAGGGTTGTTTCATGTGTATAATAACATATCAGTATGTAAGTAATACTTATGTTATTACGTTATCATGAAACAACTAAAAAGAAGAAGTTGAAGAAGAAATAAATTGAAAAGATCGGTAATGGATATTACCTCTTCTTGGAAACGCCTCTTTGAATCCTCCACTTAGGGAACTAAGATTGGTCTTTGAAGAAGACCAGGACCTCTAGGATTATTCTAGGGAAGTGGAGAAGGGATTTTGGCAGGGTTTTTCCGAGCTTGAAGGCTCAAAGTTGTGTGAGGAAGAGAGGGAGGAGGTTCCCTTTTATAAGGGAGGATAGGGGCACCTTAGGAATATCTCAAAATATTATTTTATATTAAAGTCAAAATCAGTTTATAATGGTTCCAAAGGGTCTTATTTCGAAGGTAAAGTGGAGATGGGTCTAAATCCTATAAACCAATAGGATTTAGACAAGTTTAGGTTATTATTTTAACCTTATCAATTAGATTTAACTCTAAGTTAAATAATTTAACTTTTACCGTGACTTTTTGTTTTCTTACACTATATGGTTAATACACTTACTATAACATGTCAAACGAACCCCAAGTTGTTTATTATTAATATATATATCCTTATCTAAGACATTTGGCCAAAACTTAGATTTTTATGAATAAAATAACAATTAATAATATAATATTTGTTTTAAAAACTATTTTATGTCAATTTTGACACTATTTGGTACATGATTTATATGAAATTCAAAACAGAATGATAAGTTCGAACAAAGTTACTTAAATAAACAATAACATGTCATAGTAACCTAGAAAATTAGTGTAAGTCATAAAAAGTCTCAAATTACATTTATTTGGGCATATATAACATCAATTATGTCAATATTTCATTAATAAGACAATTACTGCATCATCTTTGTGTCATAATAAATGATAATTATTTAATCCCTATAAATTCTAAATAAATTCCTATGTTGTGGATAATTGTATTATCGTTCTGGATATTATTCATGTTCTAAGTTTCATGAAGTTTATCACTAGATTAAAATTATTATACTTATAAGATTTAAGAAAGTGACATGTTGTCACATTCTTTGGTTTTAATAATAATTAAATTATTTTCATTGCAAAAATTTAATTAAATGAATCTAATCCGACCCTTAGGTGATATGGGTCGACTTTTAGTCATCCAATAGGATTTTTACATTTGTTAGGGTAATTTTAAAATATTATATTTACCCTTAATTACCCGATTTACCTTTAACTATGGTAAATAAAATTTACCGTAGTTACTATTCATAATTCCCAAAAATAATAAGTAGCTTATTAACATAATTTGGACCCACTGATTCCAAATATGGAATCCATTTTTTAAAATTCAATACACAAAAGATGCAGAAATTAAATTAAAATTAATCCTGTTGTCGAAAGAAAACGGGTTTTTCTTTAAAACATTGCAAAAGATTGAATTGATTTAACTTACGAATTCAAGGTAAAATCAATGCTAATGACATAAATTATATTAAATGGTAAAAATATATTCTATTTATACTTTAAAACCATTCAATATTATAATTTAACCACATAAGATATTACGATGAAAAAAGTTGTTTTTAATTAAAATATAGCGTGTTTTTACTATTCATTAAAATATCAAAGTCATCAGAAAAATATCAAAACTTTATCTAATGTAAATTTTTATATCCTGATTCAAAAAAAGAATTTTATTTTTTCAAATTGAACATATAAACATGTCAAAAACTATATTTAAAGTGGGTGCGCCATCAAAAGGCGGCAAAACTGCATTTTTTGAAAAATAGTTATTTTACCCTGAAAAATTTATTTTGTTCTTATACCATGTTCTAAAAATGTGTAAGGTGAATAATAATGTTATAAAATTCAAAATTTAGTTAACACTATTCATAACGGCTAGTTCATGACAATATTATAATAATATATCGTTGTTTATTAAAACCCAGTATTGTGTACAACACACGCTATCGAGGAAGGTCGTGATTGCGTGTAATGCAAGCCAAGTCAGGGTTGCGTGTTGTGAAAGAATCTTCGTTGTTTCTTATAACAGAATCCAACCATATTTCATTTATACATTTAATATATATATATACTCAGTTTTGCGTAGAATAACTATTATCAAAATTGTGTGTAACATGATCCAAGAATAGTGTTGCGTATACTGCAGGCTAATACGGTGTTGTGTATAGTGCAAGGTAATCTTGGTGTAGAATACAACACAATACATTAATGAAATTAAAATAATTTTTTTCATAAAATCTCGGGGTGTTACATTCTACCCCCCTTAAAATGAATTTCTCCTTCGAAATTCGTCGGGGTTATAAATGGTTTACTACTTGAAAGTTTCTTTAATAGAAACCCACATCGTAAAAAGGAATACCAAAACCAATTTTTAAAAACAAATGTATGAAACGTAACGGTTACCCAAATAAACTAATCACTAGGTTTCCACATAGGTGAAAATATGGATATGGAAGAGAAATCTAACCATCATGTTCTGATGGAGAGTGGTAGAGAACATGGCTATGGAAAAGCTAGCAATCAAAAAGCCATAAATTTGTGATGATCTAAGGTACCATCTGATTCATCAGATATAAGAGCACTAAGACAACATTTTTGGGTTTCAAGATCATTTCCCTAATTTTGAAGAATTTGAATTAGAATAAATACTTACATTATTTTGGTATAATCTCACTATTGTTCGTGTCTTGAACAATTTCCACTTCATCTCTTAAATAAATGAAGTTGAATTTGTTATTCATGAAGTGTTAGCAGATCATGTGATAGAATGACGGGTCATTCCATCTGTCTCAAACAAAAGGTTAGCAAAAGTTATTAAATATACATAAGTCATTCTATAGTGAGATTAATCATATATGGTTCCTAAAATGGACTTATACTTCATATATCATAATAAAACTAGTTTCTACTAAACAGGGACTTCTTGTAGGCCGGTGGTAGGCGATAAAGGCCAGTCGCACTTCGGTTGTGGGTTCGATTCCCACAGCCTTGTCCGACGCGATGGGTTATCGCCCGTCCTGCAGTTTGTCCTTTTTCTAAAACTATAACATCCCATCAATAATATCGAAAAAACTTCTATCCTTAAACAATACTAACTTATGTCCAACATAATCCATTTCAATCTTTAGGCTTATCCATAATACTGCAGTCCACTCTCATAACATAGTGAAAACGATTACCAGAGATTTAATACCATCGTTGATCCCCATATATCATAAGATATGTTTTGTTGGTCACATTCCAAACATTCAAAGTCATTAATCTTGTATTCTCTTGAATACCCAATGAGCCTTAGTGAAAACATGAATGTAGTTAAAAGTTAACACTTTCCACATACCAAAATCCTCAAAATTCTATATAATCAAACCATGATATCACTTAGTCCTTATATCAATCATGAGCTCATGAATACAATCAAACATCTCATTATCTTCTTATCCCTTCATTATGCTCATATCATCTGTTTACCAAAAATGTCTCAATCACTTTTCATGGTTACCGGTACCATAAAATTATTGAAATCCAAAACATAAATATTCCAATATTCCATGATACTATATACAAAATTATTTTGGAATCCCATTACATAAACACTTAATCATTCCACCACATCGTTGTCATATTCAACATCGCCAATAGTGATCGCATGTGACTTCCCTTTGTCCTTTGCCTTAAATGGTTGCTCATGTTGATCATCACTAACCCTTGGATTAGGGCATTTATTAGCATAATTCCCCATTTCCTTGCACTTGAAGTATTGATGTGTTGGTGGTGCGTTCTCTGCAGTGTTTGATTTATTCACATCATTAGAAACCCTTTTTCCATTACCTCGACACTCAACTGCTCGATGACCTTCTTTTCCACACTTAAAACATTTTCTAGTCCCTTTAAGACAATCTCCACCATGCTTTTTTCCACACTTTGAGCATAAGGAAACATTCATCTTCTTTTCACCATTATTCTGAGATTTATCCTTGAACTCCATCTTTTTTTTTGTCAAAACCATGAGATGGATATGTAACACCAACTTCCATTTCTACCTTGATAGCACAACGCACAATTTCTTCATAGCTATTGAAATCTCTTATAGCTAATTCCCTTCGAAGACTTGGTTTTAAGCCACTGAAAAATCGATCAACTTTACTTTCAGGTTGGATGATAATGCCAGATGCATACCTTGCAAGTCTTGTAAAATTTGCTTCGTATATACCAACAGATTCATCATCCTTCTGCTTCAGCTCAAGAAACTCCTTTTCCATCTTCGTTCGAAGAATACGAGGGAAGTACTTACTGAAAAACAAGTTCTTGAACTCGTCCCATTCCATGGACTCAATTTCATCTTTTGGCCTCGTATTCTTGATAAGATTCCACCATTGATCAGCTTCACCTTCCAAACGATATACTGCTAAGATGACTTTATCATGTTCAGAACATTGAAGAACTGAAAATATCTTTTCAGTGGTACTGATCCATTGTTCAGCAACAAGTTGATCGGAAGTCCCACTGAAAGAAGGTGGGCGTTGCCTCATGAAGGACTCAATAGAATATTGTTCCCTTCTCTGTTCATTTGGAAGTCCAGAATGATTCATAGCTTGTGTAAGTATAGCAATAAGATTTTGCACTCCATCTCCCATAACATTTGTTTGTTCAGGAGGACAATCATTTCATTTTCCATTGCATTGATCAACACGGTTCCTTCGGGTTCCAGCCATCGTCTAAAACCCAAAAAGAATAGTGTGAGAGGCAAAAATCATGATAGGGAAAACAACATAATAAAGGGGGAGTACCCTCAATATCTAACATCTTAGATTAAATTATAAGATCGTTAGCGCAATTATAGGACTATAACCTATACGTATACTTAACCTTAGAGACATACCTAGACATACCTTAGAAATATCTCTAGGGATCTCACTAAAGTTCTCGCATCCTAGTTTCCAAAGGTTGACTAAACCTTTCCTCTGATACCAATTGTAGATACCCGAAGCTTAACGTACATGGACATTACATTACTTTTGCGGAATACTTATTACATAACAAAAACACACACACAAGGACCGTAATAGTTTAGTGTCTTTGGAAACTCGGAATATAATCTTCTAATCGTGGTGAAAGATCTTCAAAATCTCCCATAAAGATCTTCCTTTTTTTTAACTAAAACCTTTCTTTATATCCTGGGGAAAAGAAAACATAAAAGGGTGAGCTCAAATGCTCAGTAAGGGTAAAAAAAAGAAATATCAATCACATCATATACATAAGCACATAACTTTTGGAAATCTTAACCTGTAAAAGAGATCATAATTTCATAACCTGGGGTAACTCATGGCAGTAAAATTTAATCACAATAATCATAACTTAAAACATGAAACTTTGTGTCATTCACACATATTCATAGAGAATCATTTCTTGTTAGTCAAGACTCATTGCCAAGACTATCTTAGTGGACAAAGTCCCTTTCTGAACCGAGTCACCCTCGTTTCAGTCCTGTTTCACTGAACCGGTATAACCTACCGTTCCAGCCATGTCTATCTCATGAGATATAAAATCTTTACCCAATGCATTGGAGGGAGATATAGGTCCCACCCATCTCATAATGATACCATTCTTATGTGTGCCACAAAATCATAAATCATACATCATTGCATAACCCATGTAATAAAATGGGATTCTTAAACATCATGCCATCATAATCCATAAACAATTGATATCATTTCATCATAAGAAAATTTAAACCATGTAAATCATAGAGACATTTTACTTGAAACATACATATCAAATAATTTCATCTTAGATGGAAAATAGTTTTGAGAAAAACACTTGAAATTAATTCTTGAGGAAAATATCCTTTCTTCTTTAAAATCATTTTCTTTTCACAAAATTCCAGGCAATTTTAAAAGATAAGGGTTTTGTTGAAAATAATCGTGCAATTTTGTAGAGGAAGCTTCTTGAAAATGAGGTGTTATGAAACCGTAAAAATCCTTTCACGCCGTATAAGTTAAAAATAACATTCTCCTCGTACTTTTGTCGGAAAAGTAAAAAAGTACCTTATATGGTAACCAAAGGGAAGATTCCATTCATACAATGTGGTAAAAAGTCAATAAAGGGTAAAAATGACTTTAAACATTCATGGAAGAATGGTAAACATTTTATAAAAACATTTTTAGAAAACATGGTCATGGATGATAAACATAACCCCAGTAAATACGTACGTATAAGCAATCTCGGATAAAAATGAGATTGAAAATTTATCCCTTACCTTAGGTCCGATTTGATTTGTACATGTCCGAAGCTCCTGTATAATGGTTTAAATAATGTTATTGACTTATTACAGAATCATACATATTGATATTATATCATATATTGTCATATTCTTAGCTTCTTATTAGTAATATTTCATTGTTACTTGTTACTCGGGTCTTTATTGCCTTTTGTTATTATGCGTGTTTTGCCGAATAAATTCTTATTCTTCTTTTAAGGTTATAGATACCTTATATCCAGAATGGTATTAGTGTAATATATATCATATTCATTCATTCAATTCATTTATATAATCATTATGAAATGAAGATCATGTAGAACGAGTCGCATCACATCGTGGAGACGGTATTCCGTACGTACGCACGAGTGATGATATCGTTCCTATGATCGTGGAATTGTATTGGAGTATATGTATACTATTTCAGAATCAATATCACTTTATAATAATCATATATAGTTACTCATTACACCATTATACCCATCCTTGTAAGGTGATGGTGGAAAATAGATTACACCACGGCGTGGAGACGGTATTCTGTACGTACGCACGCGCGGTGATTTCATTTTTCCGTAGGATGGATAGAATGTGAATTAGGGTTGTTTCATGTTTATAATAACATAACAGTATGTAATTAATACTGATGTTATTACTTTATCATGAAACAACTAAAGAAGAAGAAGTTGAAGAAGAAATAAATTGAAAATATCGGTAATGGATATTACCTCAACTTTGAAACGCCTCTTTGAATCCTCCACTTAGGGAACTATGATTGGTCTTTGAAGAAGACCAGGACCTCTAGGATTATTCTAGGGAAGTGTAGAAGTTATTTTGGCAGGGTTTGTCCGAGCTTGAAGACTCAAAGTTGTGTGAGGAAGAGAGGGAGGAGGTTCCCTTTTATAAAGGAGGATGGGGGCACATTAGGAATATCTCAAAATATTATTTTATATTGAAGTCAAAATCGGTTTATAATGGTTCCAAAGGGTCTTATTTCGAAGGTAAAGTGGGGATGGGTCGAAATCCTATCAACAAATAGGATTTAGACAAGTTTAGGTTATTATTTTAACCTTATCAATTAGATTTAACTCTAAGTTAAATAATTTAACTTTTACCGTGACTTTTTGTTTTCTTACACTATATGGTTAATACACTTACTATAACATGCCAAACGAACCCCAAGTTGTTTATTATTAATATATATATATCCTTATCTAATTCATTTGGCCAAACCTTAGATTTTTAGGAATAAAATAACAATTAATAATATAATATTTGTTTTAAAAACTATTTTATGTCAATTTGGACACTATTTGGTACATGATTTATATGAAATTCAAAACAGAATGATAAGTTCGAACCAAGTTACTTAAATCAACAATAACATGTCATATTAACCTATAAAATTAGTTTAAGTCATAAAAAGTCTCAAATTACATTTATTTGGGCATTTATAACATCAATTATGTCAATATTTCATTAATAAGACAATTACTGCATCATCTTTGTGTCATAATAAATGATAATTATTTAATCCCTAAAAATTCTAAATAAATTCCTATGTTGTAGATAATTGTATTAGATTTATGGATATTATTCATGTTTGAAGTTTCATAAATTTTATCACTAGATTAAAATTATTATACTTATAAGATTTAAGAAAGTGACATGTTGTCACATTCTTTGGTTTTAATAATAATTAAATTATTTTCATTGACAAAATTTAATTAAATGAATCTAATCCGACCCTTAGGTTATGTGGGTCTACTTTTAGTCATCCAATAGTATTTTGAAATTTGTTAGGGTAATTTTAAAATATTATATTTACCCTTAATTACCCGATTTACCTTTAACTATGGTAAATAAAATTTACCGTAGTTACTATTCATAATTCCCAAAAATAATAAGTAGCTTATTAACATAATTTGGACCCACTGATTCCAAATATGGAATCCATTTTTTCAAATTCAATACACAAAATATGCAGATATTAAATTAAAATTAATCCTGTTGTCGAAAGAAAACGGGTTTTTCTTTAAAACATTGCAAAAGATTGAATTGATTTAACCTACGAATTCAAGGTAAAATCAATGCTAATGACATACATTATATTAAATGGTAAAAATATATTCTATTTATACTTTAAAACCATTCAATATTATAATTTAACCACATAAGATATTACGATGAAAAAAGTTGTTTTTAATTAAAATATAGCGTGTTTTTACTATTCATTAAAATATGAATGTTATCGGAAAAATATCAAAACTTTATCTAATGTAAATTTTTATATACTGATTCAAAATAAGAATTTTATTTTGTCAAATTTAACATATAAACATGTCAAAAACTATATTTAAAGTGGGTGCGCCATCAAAAGGCGGCAAAACTGCATTTTTTTAAAAATACTTATTTTACCCTGAAAATTTTATTTTGTTCTTATACCATGTTCTAGAAATGTGTAAGGTGAATAATAATGTTATAAAATTAAAATTTTAGTTAACACTATTCATAACGGCTAGTTCATGACAATATTATAATAATATATCGTTGTTTATTAAAACCCAGTATTGCGTACAACACACGCTATCGAGGAAGGTCGTGATTGCGTGTAATGCAAGCCAAGTCAGGGTTGCGTGTTGTGAAGGAATCTTCGTTGTTTCGTATAATAGAATCCAACCATATTTCATTTATACATTTAATATATATATATATATATACTCAATGTTGCGTAGAATAACTATTATCAAAATTGTGTGTAACATGATCCAAGAATAGTGTTGCGTATACTGCAAGCTAATACGGTGTTGTGTATAGTGCAAGGTAATCTTGGTGTAGAATACAACACAAGACATTAATGAAATTAAAATAATATTTTTCATAAAATCCCAGGGTTTTACATTCATGTTTGATGATAAAGGCTGAATCATACCTCCCATGTATTGTAAAACTTTCCTCATAGGCACCGACAAATTCATTATCCTTCTTCTTTAACTCAAAGAATTAGTTCTCTATATTTATACAATGTATGTGAGGGAATTACTTACTGAAAAATATGATATTAATTCATCCCACTACTTGGATTTAATTTCATCACATTCTCCAATATTATTGATGACAGTCCACCATTGAACTACTTTACATTATAAACAATAGACAACTAAAATGACTTTTTCATGTTCCAAACACTGGAGAATTGAAAATTTACTCTCAATGGTACTCATCCATTATAAAAAAATTATATAATCAATATAAACACTAAATTTTGGTGGATTTTTTCCTCATTAAGGACTCAACAAAATTTCATTCCCTGCTTTTCTTTTTTGGAGGTTTAAAATAATTCATAGGTTGAGAAAGTTGGGTGAGCATAGAAACATGGTTTTTTATTCCATCTCCCTTAATGTTTGGATGATTAGGAAGACAATAATTCCATTCCCTTTCATACTCAACATTAACATGGTTACTTTGGGTTCCAAACATTAACTAAAACTAAAAATCATAGTGTATGAAAGTATAATAATAGTGGAGAACCACATAATGTAGAAAAATAACTTATAGAACGTATAAATAAATCAACCTTTTTTAATCTATGAAACCTTAGGGTTATCAAATTCCATTAATATTAATCATGTATTTAAAACCTTCATGATGTTTTATAAATTTTTTATGAATTTTCAATGAATATCCTCAGGGAGTGTCAAACCAAGTGTGCGGTATGTCATGTTTTCGTGTACCAGGTCTTGATCAAGTTAAGATAGATGCACCATTTTCAGTGTTATTACACCTATGAATCTCTATGATAGAGCCACATCCAAATTTATTATTCTGATAAGGATTAATTTTCATTGAAACCACTCACTCTATCCTTTTCCAAAACTCTGTAATATTTACCTACACTTTCACTCATCCTTATAATTAACATTTTAAATATCCTTAGAGTTTTCACAAATGTTTTTATATCATAGTTACAATGGTGAACTAAATATATCCTCTATTACAAAATTTAATAACCCAAACTTATCATACATAAATATTATATCTAATTAGATTAATATTCAATACCTGACATAATGATGAAAACCAGAATCTTTTGGGTCGAGTGCCTTTGGAAACATGGACACATAAACAACATGTCCATAATTAAGCTACATCATCTCCCAATATGCTCTTAATAACTAGTAACATTCTTATATATATCATATATAATACCTTTCACTATAAACTAGGTAATGGAAGAATGATAATGGTTGATATAAGATGTTTAGTAATGGTAAAAAGGGAGATATCAACATATGAAGAGAATAAAGGTATGTAAATATGAGAATAACATTTTAGAATAATACCCTACATATCATATATCATAAAAATGTGTAATGGAAAAAATCATGGAATTTCGTAAGATGTGATTTATAACGGAATCAAAGAACTTGAATTTTGAGAACATAAAATTGAAAAAAATCATAGATTTATGGCATACACATGAGCATCAAAAATAATTTCATTAGTAGTTCAAGGTTCATTTCCAAGACTATCATAGTGGAGTGGATTCACTCTAAAAACCACCATATTATTCATGGTTCACTCCCAAGACTATCATAGTGTACATAGTCCTTTACAGAACTAGGTTCACTCCCCATTCTGGTCAGGTTTATATCATGAGATATCAATCATTACCCAATACATTGGAGGGAGATACAGGTCCCACCCGTCACATAATGAAAATAAAAAAAGATGTTCTAAAATATCATAAAACATTAATCAAATATAAAACCATGAATATAAATGGGTTTCAGATACATTAAATCATAACTTAAATTATTTAAAATAAACAGTTTTCATAATCATTTCATCATTTCATCAACACATAAAACATGTAAAAAAAGTAGGTTTCATAATAATTATGTCATCATAATCATAAACTATTAAGAGAGAATACAAAGATTATAATTAGATCATAACCCTAGTAAATAATATGTAAAATTAAAGGATGAAACATTATATTGAAAATTATTTTGAACAAAAAATTACCTGGAATGTTTCTTGAGAAAAATATCCATTCATTGAAAATCATCTTTTAAAAAAATGAAAAAAAAAATTTGGATATAATTTTCAATGAAAATTAACTTGAAAAAATTATAATGTATTATTTATAAAAATAGTTTCCATGGCCTTAGTAAATTTCCATTCATGCCTTACACATTGAAACAATTAATTATTTCACATTTTTTGTAAAGGCTAAATGAGCCTTGTTTGGAAATTTACATTAATATTGTAACGACCCAAAATTTTTAATTATATTTTTTTCCTAATTTTTTGTGTTATTTTATTTTATACTCAACAAAACTATATCCTTTAATTAATGAAGTGGGCATAATTAAAATGATACCATTGGGTTTTGACAGTTATATGACTTTTGATCAATATGACCGTTGTAAACTATAATCTTAACATTGTGTTTTTATAAATATGGTTATATTGGTTAATTAATACAAAAAGAAGATTGAATGACCTCATCTAGTAGACTCGAGCCATTTGAAGCCCATCTGTTAGAGATTGGGAAGGAGGTAGAATCACGGGGCTTTGATCTAGACCAAGCTGAAGTCTAACTTCAACGTTTAAAGCTTGAACGGAATCGCCTAAGGGAGAAGTTCAAGCTGATAGAAATCACCACTCATGCAATGTTGTCCGAGCCACCCCAAGATTATATCACCATATCACATCTTACACTTAGGTCATTTTTTGGTGTTATAAGGGGCTATGTGACGAGACCTTAGCTGCTTTGAGTAATCCATTTATATAAATAAAATTTTTATATTTTATTATAGAAAAGTTTGTGAATTTCAAATATCTGAATAAATATTGGATGTGTATTATCGATGAATTTAGGAAAAAAAGGGTATTTTAAAATATTTTTTTTATTCATTAAATAATTAATAATGTGAAATTATTTTAAAAAAATGGATTTCTACAGTTGTGATCAGTGAGAATTTTAGAGTCTAATAAGATAAACTTGGTTTTTAGTGAATAGTAAAGTAGGAATAGTAACATAACCATATAAATAGTAATGAATAATAAATTAACCAAAATAATAATAACTTCAACCATGAAATTATAAATACATTTTAGAATTCTTAAAAGTGAAAAAACAATCATAGTTTAAATTTTGGTATTTTTGAATGCCATAAATATTTTCTGAAAATTTTATAATTAATTTAATAATTTAAAATTGAAATTTATTTTCCTAAAATTTAATCATAAATTATTACTTTATTTTTTTATGGTTATGCGATAATTTTATGGGACCCTGATTACTTTTTTAAGGTGTTAGAAAATGAGTTAATGTTTTAAAGTTATATTTTTGGAATAAATAATGTTTTTATTTAGAAATTAAATTTAAAATATTTATAAAATTATTTTCATAAAATGGAATTTATTTTTTAATTCAGAGCATCGATATTAGGTTAGGGTGAATTTTTGGGATTTTTCTGAAACAGTTGAATTATCGGTGAATAGTAAAAATACAGTTTTGAGTTTCGAGTGTTTAATGACATCATTAATGATGTAATAATAAAGTAATATTTCTGGTGGACATATGAATATTGAGATATTATATTAGGTTTCCCAAGTGGCGAATACCATAGGCAAATACCATGGGCAAGCCCATGGTTTTTCAAATACCACCGATGAGGTGTCCCTTGGAAATTAATAATTTATTCACTCACTTTTCCTATAAATACCGAACCATTTCCCTATTTAATTTCATTCAAAAACCATCCTAAACGAATTTCTGGTCTCCTTAACTCCCATGGAGTCCTCCCAAGTTAACCTAAAGCCTCCCAAGGTCCCGTCCTTCAAGCTTTCGAAGTAACTCTTCAAGGTAAGGGATTCTTTCACCCTCCTCTTTAAAGCCATGACTTCCTTTTTGTTGTGTCTTCTTGTTTCCATCTCTTTATGTTGAGGGTATGTTCTTATATGTTCTAATTATTGTACATTTAATTTCTAATTGTTGAGATACCCTTTTCTTTCTCATCAATTTGTTTTCTGAATTTTTAAATGACGTCGTTAGGTTGCCGAATTTCATGTAAAAGAATCACATATTCCCTTTCCTTTCAAGTTTCCTTTTCTTGTGGTATGTCATTAAAATATCCATACCATGTTATTATCTAAATTTTATTATGTATTTATATTTTAATATGATTTATTTATGAGTGGGTTACCCTTGTACCCTCTCTTTTTATTATTTTCTAAAATTATGTTATATAGTCGTTATGCTGCAGAAATTTCGTCTCAAAATTTCTCTCTCTTTCTCTCAATAAATTCTCTTATTTTATATATGTGAATACCCATACCTATTTGGTTTATATTGGAGTTCATATTAATACAAAAATTATATATTTTATTCAGTAATTTACATACATGTAACCCTCACTCCCTTTCCATGGGTTATAAATGACATAACAATCTTATTTTTAAGAACTTTTAAAGCGTCACAATTTTGAAATAAACCCATTTCTTTTATTATCTATGGGTTATTTATGGAATTTTTGAGTATGATCTATGTGGATCACATTAAATTAAATACATATTAAGGGTGCACCCTGATAGTTCTCCAATGCATTAGGTAAAGAATTAATCTCTAGAGATGACAAGTTTCACGATATCTTGGTGAATAACCTTGGTAATTTTTATGACACCTTGGGGATCGACCTTGGGGATATGTTCACAAATGTCTAAATGAAATGTTATAGCCATATATTCAAGTTATGTTTCAAGTTTTGTTTCATTATTATATGCCTATAATTCCATTGCTCATGTTCTTATATTTTTATTCAAGTTCTTATTGATATCACAAGTAAATCGATTCCCTTGTTTCCTCTTACTAGGCCTTCTGCTCACCCTTTCCTTTGATGTATGTCTCCAGGATATGAGATTCAATAATTTTACATAGGATGAACATATGATGAATCCTTAAAATTGGATTAAAATAATTGTTTATGTTATTTTCATGTATTATGTTCCTAATTTCCAAGACACTAGACTTTAAAGATCCTCTCTTTATAAAATGTAATGAAAAGTAATGTAATAAAAAGGCGGGATGCCAAAAAGATTCAATTAAAATAATTTTGAAAAAAAATTCAATCATAGGTAAAATTTTCATTTATAATCATCTTTACAATATTTTAAAATAATTAAAAACTTTTTTAGAAAACAAGGTTATGTGGAAGAAAAAGTGTTTTCGATCGAAGAGATAAAAAGATGAATTTTCTTAAAAAAATAATTTTAAAATATTGAGTACATAAAAAGATGAAAATGAAGGTAAAAACTTTATTATCTATGAATAACAATAGGAGATGAAAATTAATGAGTTTCTTGAGGGATATCTCATAATATATCATAATTAGAAACATATTCATGAGAAATCCTGATAAACGATGAGAATGTGTCATAAAACCCATAAAACATTGGTAACATTGAATCCTGAACCACATTAAAGAATAATGTTAATTGAATATTAAAATATCATGAGAAAAAATAATTTCATTATATTACATGGAAAATATGCTTTATGTAAACCTCATAAAAGAAGATATGTGCATAACATGACATATGTCTCAAAGAGAGAAAATTGAGACAAAATTCCCTTACCATAAGACTTAAATTCCTTAGAACACGTTCGTACCACATGTATAATAAATATAATTTTATTATAAATCTATTAAATAACCATAATTATATATATCATACCATATATGTTTTACTTATGACCCTTTATTAATAATTCCTTGTAAAAGTTATGTTTCACGCAATAACTGCTTTGTTTTTCTTATATGTTTTGTTTTTTTATTTTTTTCCTTTTACTTTGATCATGGTTATGTAATACATAAAATATTAAACTTGATATAAATATCACATATCGTAATTATATATTTATTTAGACCAATCCATAATATTTATATATATATAATTAAATACACCTTTAATGGAGACTGTAGGCCTTATGTACTCATTAACTTAGTTTCCATTTTTTCGAATGATAGAATAAAATTAAAGAAAATAATATATTATCATTAAATAATAATTTTTATTCCATATATATTATAAAATTTTGTTAAATCCATCTTTATTACTGTTCAAGTAAAGTGTAGAAGAATAACATTGCTTCATGTGGCTATAGTCCACCGTTCACATGAGCGAAGTTATTGTATTCCCACAGAATTGAAAGTAATATGATATATGTTATATAATAATTAATGAAGTATAATAATATCCTACATATCATATATAAATAATTAATATTTCATTATATCCAGAATTTTGAGGTGGTTATGAACAATTAATAACATTGTTTCATGAGGAGTAAGTTTGTCGTACACATGAATGATGATTTTATATCACATTTGATTGAAGTGGACATGGTTATAGGTCATTCACTTAATATAAAAACATATCAGCATATAGAATATACTAAGGATATTATATCACCATGTTTTAATAATAATTTTTGTAGACGGGGGATGAAATACAATAAAATGGACGGTAATGGATGTTACCTCTTCTTCTGACAACTTCTTTTGGTTTGTACCAAAATCCTTACTAAGATAGATTTATTAAAAAATAAGTCTTCTAGTATGATAGGAGATAGTTAGGGAAGATATTTGATGTATAAATGGATGAATTTTTTTTTATGAAATAGTGAAGTGGATAGGAGAATGGTCGTCCTTTTATAAGTGAGGCGAGTGCACTACTGAAAATTAAATTATTTACAACGGGGTCCAGTCGCAAAAGGTCATTTGCGATGAGACCCCATCGCAAATAACCCATTACAGAAAAGAGCATCACACAAAAATACTATTTGTGACAGGACGTAGACTCATTGTAAATAGTTTCCCCAAGATTATTTGAAAAAATAGTATTTACGATGGGCCATCGCAAAAGGGCCCCTCGAAAATATCTTAAAAAATATAAAATATAAAATTGAATAAAATAATAATATCAATAAAAAATATTAAAAAATAATACTAAAATAATTTTGGAAAATAATAATAATAATAATAATAATACAAATATTAAAAATATAAAAAAATTAATATAATAAAAAATATTAATATTATTAATAATAATGAAATAATAATATTAATATTAGTAAAATAAAAAAAATAAAAAAAATAAAAAAAATAAAAATAAAAATAATATAATAATAATAATAATAAAATAATATTAATAATATAATAATATCATTATTATTAATATTAATGAAATAATAATATTAATATTAGTAAAATAATAAAAAATTATAAAATAATAAAAACCTCAATATTTTTTAAAATATAAAAAAATAATAAACACAAAATAATAAAATAATAAAATAATAAAAAAAATTAAATAATTAAATGAAGTAATAAAATAATAAAAAGTAAATAAATTATAAAAAACTAAATAAATAATAAAAAATGAAATATTAACAATAATATAAAAAACATACTATATAGAATTGTAAAGAGTTAATATTACAAAAAAAATGCATTCCAAATTTTTATCATAAAAAATTTCACTGAGGAGGGGGGTGGTCCTCTAGAGGAGATGGAGGAGATTGTGGAGGGAACTCCATCTCTAAACCATGAGTCAGACATCGAATGTATTCCATTTACTCGTGTTGCTACTGCTGCTGCCATCGAACCATCTCCTCCTCCTCCTGTTGTCATTGTAGCTCTTCCTACTACTACGGCTGCCATTGGTGCATCTCCTACTGCTGCCATTGACGCATCTCCTCCTCCTCCCTACGCATACTCTCTATAAGCTCACTCTGACCTCACAACTACTTTTGATACTGTGTAGCAGATGATGAGGAATCTCCATAGGATCCTATCGAGCTGCACAATGACATCACAACAATACCATAATAACTTGCAGGCATCAATCAATATTTGATACTAACAAGTCGGCCTTTATCAAAGGCATAATGGGTTGCCTACATCCATGTAGCCTCATCAAATCAGTGGGAACTGGTCTGACCATCAGTCTCAGCCTAACTGTCATTCTATTTCTAACACGTCACATCCTCATATGACTCCTTTAATTGCAATTTAAAACCAAAATAGTTAAAATATTTTTTTTAGTTAATTTTAAAGTTCAAAAAGAAATTATACTAACCACAATATGAAGTTGGTGATCACCTCTAATCTCTCCAGTGACTGGATAGTTGTACATCTTCCTATAAATGTCAAAATCTGTAACATCGGGCTATTTGAATGCCTATTGGAATATAATATTAACCATTACATTTAAAGTTATCTAAACGATTTAAGAAAATCACTTACCATATGTTCCACGTATGTACTGAATGTAAGACTACCGTCTTGATGTGTCACCTCATGTCTCCCCCAATTTGTCGACCTACCAATGATCTTCTCTGAAAACATCCACCCAATTAGTGTGACCATAATCCATACCAAATCTGAGATGAAATTTAATCAGTTCAGTGGACACAACAAGACTCATCAAACTTCGTCACTCCTGCTGTTTTCATTGATTTCCTTCTCAAATTGCGTAAAAACTGATGGAAATGATCACACATAAACCCCTCACACGCCTTCCAGATAGCGTCATGCATGCTCTCATCAATGTGATACTATAAACCCTACAAATAATTTATAATATCATGTTATTAATTAAATAAATTTCAAAATAAATATTATTTATTTATATTCCAGCCAAAGATAGAACATATGGTGTTGAACATCAATGGGAATCTCATCCCATGTAACCTATTGTCACGACCCACCTTCACAAAGATGAGGGAAGGGCTAGCACACTACTAGACCCTTCCTTATTCAAGTTTAAGGAGAGATAATGACCCTCAAGTCGCACCTTCAATAGGCCCCGAATTGGCGACTAGCACCAAGGGTATAAGATCACACATAATATGGAAGGCATCACCCATTTTATAGAAAAAGATCAGAAGATAAGATGGTAAATCTCAAAAAACTCCAAACTAAAAGTAAGAGTAAATACAGAAATCCATTCTCACATACATGTTCAAAGTAAAATGATACAAAATACAAGAAGACTCCAAAGTAATGTACCAAAATAAATGAAAGAAACAATAGAAATTGTCCCAACATCCGAGCTAATACGGTCCTGCATGATCCCCAAAGTCCTCCTGGAAACCTGAAAGTAGTTTTATATACGTAGGGTGAGTATATAGGTATACTTAGTAGGTAAAAGCAAAAGCTCTTTTGCACAAGTGGGGAGGCATTCTAATGCCCCATGAGAAAGTAGAGGTAACCAAAACACCTAGCAAGGAAACTATCCACCCATCCTCACCAAGGAACACTCACCAAATAACACCTGCCAGGTAAAGTAAAAGTAATAGCACATCAATATTTGGGTACCCTACACCACTTTCCTACTAGTTGATGAATACATCCTACACTTCAGACCTCCCTCGCCATTTTTACTGTAGTCCCACTACCACCCAAACAAAAACCTTTTGGGCCACCACAACCATGCATCCCACTTGTAGACACCTGGTCCACCACAACCACACATCCCACCTGCAGACACCCGGGCAACTACAACCATATGAAATCACGCCCGTAGACACCTGGTCCAGAACAACTACCACCACGCCCGAAGACACCTAGGCCTCTTCCCGAAGACACTTGGGAAAAAAACTTCCCACACACACCTGGGCCAACCACCACAACAAAACCTTACTGAAGATTCATGGGCTATAATGGACCTCATTCCATCACAACCTGCTCGAAGATTCTTGGGAAACCTGGGAGAGGGAGGAGAAAAAGATATAATAACCATCCACTCATAAGAATGTTGGAAAAAACACCATCCCCCATGAAATGGGGGTGTTTGGAATAATGTGATCAACGTGGGTTAGGTTCATATAAGAAACAAAAAAACTAATTTATACATAAAGTTGAACAAGAACTCATCCCAACCTAAGGGTTCCAAAACTAGCCTATACCCAAAAACCCTTGTTACTATTCATTCATGCACAAAAGAGCAACAACCAAAAATAGAGCACAACCCATTATTATTATCAAGTTCAAGTGGTTTCGTTATAAATTAATTCTTCACTACCAGGAAACTAGCATGGACTTCCACAATCCAAAACAATAACTAAAGGAAAATATCCAAGCAACAATTTAAGCTTTCACATCCAGTTCTCTTGTGAAGTCACAACAACAAAAAAGATCTCTGTGATCCCAAAATGTACATGAACAAAAAAATCCCCAAAATATAGGCACAAATCCACAATCGAACGAGTATAACATGGGATCCCATCCCCATACACGGCACCCCACAAGCATCAAGCAAAAAAACCATTCTTATTAGTATAACTAAGCAAGGGAGTTTTTAGATTTAACCACATCATTTATCAAGTTCCTTCTTTCCATTTGGTTAATCGAGATGATCAAACATGGATTCTTATTCATTGGGAATCCATTTAGTCAACCTATTTTATGTGATTAACCAGTTTCCATGTGACGACCATTCGATCACAAGATTGTCCAGAAAAATAGAGTGCATCCGTGCGCAAGAAAGGACCACCAAATGCCACAATTTTCAGGGGGAATAATCCCATATAGTTCACAACATATGAATGAAAATAAAATAATACAACAACATCATCATCAAACACACCCCTTCATTCTTTAGAAATCATTTATTATCTTCGTTAAGGTTTATTTTCAACCACGCCCTGAGGAAACATTATCATACCCACCCCGCATGATACACAATAAAGAGAGTCAGATGAAAACCCTACTTGGATGATCAACGATCAAATTTTTCTTCTCGCACCAAGAATTGGGGATGCACCACTTGCAGGAAACTCCAAGGCTCCAAGGGTGAGTAGAAAGGGATCTACCATGGAATATGATTTGTCCATGGAAGAGGGACTCAAAATGCACCAAGATAAAGAGAAAAGAAAAGAAGAGATGATCTTGGCTTAGGAAAAATTTCAGATCCTAAAATTAGGGAGACGATTTCGATGTACTTAAAATTCAGATCATTGATTGACCATGTGGTTGGGCAATTTTACGCATTAGGATTAATTGTAATTTAAAAATTATCCTCAGAGATGGTGGAGATAACAGATGGGAGTTAAAAGAGTTTCCTTTAAATGAAGGAAAATGTGTAACAGGATCGAAATTGTAAAACAAGACAAGGTGTGACACCAATAAAAAATGACACATGTTTTGACAACCCAAGGGTCGCCCAATTAATGGGGGTTTAAAACATCTTTCACTGACTATAAATGTCTTTGAAAGTGTTATTAAAATGCTTTTACATCAAAATATACATCACTGGGGAAAATTGGATGGTCCTTGAAAAACAGGGAAAGACTAACCATTTGGTGAGTCACAATCACCCTGACACCAATGACGATTGGTGCTATGGATGACCCATTGGTGCCACCGATGTGACTCGGTGCCACTGAAGATGATCAGTTCCACCAATGCTCATTGGTTCTACTGTTCGTCAAATCCTGAAATTATAAAAACTCTTTAATGAGTCACCGATGGTCCCCAGGACCCCCCAAACACCAGTACTTGGAAAAGTAGTGGACTAGGAAGGTCCATTTCATTATATCAGATACCTCTCAAACTATTCTCTTCTTTGATAATTTAAGAATAAACCTTATGAAAGGATAGGGGTCCAAACAACCCCCTCGCAAGATACCTCTCAGGGATGACCCACCCTAGAGTTTTTCAAAATCTGGAACAAGCCTTGATATTTAGGAACACCTCTCCCTCATCTATCTACTGAACAAATACAGAAACACCACCGCTCTTCTCCCCCAATTAACCACACAAACATTTAAAGGTCACACTATCCAGACATATGTATTAGGGAGTCCCTTCCCCCATGTCAAGATACTATCCACTTTGGGTGGCACTAACTTGCTTGCATGGGTTTAATCGCATCCACCTTAATGTGTCTCGATTAGGGATCAATTCCTCCCCTCCCCATGGTCATGACATTTCACACACACTAAGAGAAAAGGGGAAATGACCCATCTCATAGTTAACAAGGTCAAGCACTACATCACAGTCAAGTACAAAACAACAGAGAACAAAACTTAGAATAGATCTAGGTACTGGGAATGAATTTGTGCCTCCCGTTCCTAGGTACTCTTCCAGAGGCCACCATGCCTCCATAACACATGAACTAAGGGAATGGTTCATCCATGAAGCGCCTTCTCCTCACAATCCTCGATCCTCAATGGTTGCTCCAAGAACATCACATCGCCATCAATATACACCTCTCCCCAATATAGGATGTGGGAATCATCATGTAGATACCGATAGAGATAAGATATATGGAAGACATCATGCACCCTCAGTAGCGGAAGTGGTAGCGCTGGCTGATAATCCACTTCATCGATCCACTACAACACCTCAAAGGGTCTTACAAAGCTTGGATAGTGATTACTCCCCCAACCAAACCTCTATTTCCCATATAGAGGGGAGACCTTCAAGAACATGTGGTCCCTAACCTTGAAATCCAATGGTCTCCTCCTATGATTGGAATTTGACTTATGTCGGTCCTAGGCCACTTTCATCCTCTCTCTCACTAGCTGGACCTTCTTTTTCGTGCTCTGCACCACCTCTGGGCCAAGAACATCTGCTTCCCCAGCCTCTGTCCAGCATACGGTTGAACAACACCGTCTTCCATACAAGGCTTTGAATGGAGCCATGTCTATGGTAAAGTGATAAATATTGTTGTAGGAAAACTTCACCAGAGGTTAATGTTATACCCACACTCCTTTGAAGTCCAAAACGCATGCCCGACTCATATCTTCCAATGAATGGATGGTCTTCTATGTCTTCCTTTTTGTCTGGTGGTGGAAAGTAGTGATGAGGAATAGTTGGGTGCCAAAAGCATGTTGAAATACTTTTCAGACTCATGAGGTAAACCGTGTATCCTGATCCGAGACTATGGTCCTCAGAATCCCATGTAACCACACCACCTCATCCATGTAATTCTGCACTAAGGCATCCACCGTACTCAACTCCTTGATTTCTATGAAGTGAGCTAATTTCTTCAGTTGGTCCACCACCACCCAGATAGCATAGCAGCCTCCTTGAACCCTAGGTAGTCCCGTGACGAAATCCATCTAGATGTCATCCCAATTCCACTCTAATACATCTAAGGGCTGCAACAGACCTCCCAGTGATCAGCCTTTACCTACTGGCACATGAGGCACTTTTCCCCAAACTCTACCACTACTCGTTTCATCCCAGCCCACCAAAACTGACTCCTCAAGCCTTGGTACATCTTGGAAACTCTAGGGTGTACCGCTAGGGGTGAGTTATGGAACTCACTAGGAACTTGATCACACATCATCTTTGGGAAAAAAAACTTCCCACAGAAAAGCATATGATTCTAACCATCTTTCAACCATCCTTCCGGTGCATTGTCTTGGATAACATGACCATGTATCACTTCATCCTCTAAGTCCCCCCCCCCCACTAAGATTCCTACAGTTGATGTACCAAATAATACTGCACCGTCATCTGAAATAGGAATCCTCTACCACCATCCACTTTTTCATCCAGGTGTAATCCAACCAACTCCTCCATTTCCTTCCAAGAATCTACTAATTCTCAAACCACATCCTTCTACGACTTCCTGCTCAAGGCACTAACCACCACATTCCCCTTTCGTGAGGTGTAGGAGATCTCGAATTCTTAGTCCGGAATAAACTCCATCCACCTCAGCTTCTGCAAGTTCAGGTCATGATGGGAGAAGATATACCTCAATCTCTTGTGATCTATGAAGACCACGAAGTATTCCCCGATAAGGTAATACCGCCACCACTTCAGTGCGAATAAAACCGATGCAAGTTCCAGGTCGTGGGTAGCATAGTTACGTTCATGAGGATGTAACTTCCTAGATCCATAAGAGATCTCTCCTTGTTTTTGAATCAACACACACCCCATGCCTAGGCCTAAAGCATCACAGAACACTTCAAATGTTACCCCTTCCTCTAGCAGCCTCATCACTGGGGCACTGACCAGCTTCACCTTTAGATAACGAAATACTGTCTGGAACATCTCACTTTATAAAAAATCCTGGCCTTTCTTGGTCAAGGCTATCAAAGGTGATGCAACTCAAGATAATTTGGGAACAAAACTTAGTTAGTAACCATATAGACCTAGGAAACTACAAATTTCTACCATGTTTTAAGGTGACACCCAAGAAACAACCGCTTCGACCTTCGATAGGTCCACTACTATTCCCTGTTAGGACACCACGTGTCGAAGGAAGTGCACCACTCATGTACAGAACTTACACTTGGACAACTTCACATAGAACTGGTGCTGTCATAGGACCTCTAAAACTATCCTCAGATGCTTGGTGTGATCCTCCTATGATCTTGAGTAGATCCGGATTTCATCGATAAAAATGACTACGAATAGGTCCAAATACTCATGGAATTCGGAGTTCATGAGCCCCATGAACATGGATGGTTCATTCGTAGTTCCGAACGACATGATCACAACTCAAAGTGCCCATATCTGAACCTAAAACAAGTCTTATATATTTCACCCTCCATCACCCTCAACTGGTGATATCCACACTGCAGGTTGATCTTAGAGTACCAACCTACTCCCTTCTACTGGTCAATAAGGTCATCGATCCTCGGGAGGGGGTAACAGTTCTTAACCATCACCCGATTCAGCCTTAGGTAGTCTATACATAGCCTGAGACCACTGTCTTCCTTCATTGCTAATAAGACTGGAGAAACCCCTAGTGACGTTTTCAGTTGGATAAAAACCTTCTTCATCAAGTCACAAACCTGAATCTGTAACTCCTGCAACTTATAATGCGCCATCTGATAGGGATCCATTGAAACCAGGTGGGAACTAGGTTGTAATTATATTCTGAGCTCAACATCACATCGAGGGGGTAGAGTCACAACCTCTTTAAGGAAGACTTCAAGGAACTCACTGACAATAATCAGAACTTCCACCATCTTTGTGTCTTCTGATTTCAATAATAGATCGACTAATAAGGAAAGAAGGGGATCCACTCACCAACTACCCTCCCGGAAACCCCACACGCTGAAAAAAGATACACATTGGCCACCTATATCTAACAACATCACCCTTCCCTGGAAGCATTCGATAACACCGTGCATAGAAAACAGCCATTCGACACCCAGGATGATATTGTGTGGCTGAATTTTCAGTAGAAAGAGATCTCCACTAGACTGATTCCACCCTAAAATCAATTTGCATCCTCTACAAACATCAAACAGGATAGTCTAACCTCCAACTGGCTTACTCCGCACTAGAGGTATAGATATTCTCTTTATGTCTAAAACGAAGGTATGGGCTAGTCCAAGTACAAAAAAGGAGTGAAAAGCTCTTGAATCAAACAAGCAATAAACAAGAGTACTAAACAAGATGATCATACCACAAATGACCTCTGGCCCAGCTGGAACTGCAGACTTTGCAGCATGAAACCACCCACGTCTAGCTTCTCTTCCCCTCGAAAGTTGGTTTCCTCCCCAACTATGCCCTGGTTGATGTCCCTGAGGAGCTCCCTAAGGTCATCCTTCTCCCCCAACATCTACTCTTCGAGGTGCAGTATCTTGTTGTCTCTATTGTGGTTGCTAAAAAGGCCTGGCTGGAAACTACTATTTATAAGGTGGGCACTAAACCTTATCTCCTCCACTATACTGTACTCAGTATAAGAACTGATTCCTAAGGTGCCCATGGCTACCACATATGAATCATCTCAGTCCTGGACCCATAGAGAAAGGGCGAGGACTGGGATATCGAAACTAGAACTATTGGGGCCTTCTCCCCACTAGTCGAAACCTCGAAGGCCCTGAGGTTGGAGGTCTGATACTGATATCCTTCCCCTTCTACAAGCTCAACTGTATACCCTCTCGCAACACACCTCCCAACAATTCCATCCTCTCCAACACTTCATCCTTCTTCTAGACCTCCAAGTATGTTGGTATAGTGAAAGGAGTAACATCATACTGAAGAGAAGGTCAGAGTGCCTTCTTTAAATGTCTCACTCGAGACTCCTCATCTGAAAAGAGGTTCAAAGAAAAATGAAGGAGATCCTTGAACTTGATCCCTAACTCCCTCACCATCATACTCCCTTGCTGGAGGGAGATAATCTCTTGCCACTTCTCATCCTTCATCGTGGAAGAAAGGAATTCCACCCAGAACTCCTTCTCGAAGTCAGTCCACAAAACCTCAACTTCCCTATTCTCCCTGAGGTCAAGAGTCCACCCCTGAAGTGCCGCTCCCCATAAATGGATCATAGCCAGATGAAACTATTACTCATCTGGAGCCTGAATAAAGCCTAAATATATCACCAAATCCTTGATAAAACTTTATGACTCCATGTCTAAGATGGTTCCCTCGTACTTCCTGAGGGTCTGCCGCTGAAAGGCACAAAGCATCTTCTTCCACTGGTCGTCCTCCTCCTCTCGATCATCCATCTTATAATTATCCTAATTATCCTACTAGGCCTCGATCTCTCACACTACTCGTGGTCATCGTCTGGGTGCCATAGCTACAATGTAAACAAAGAATTCCTAAGCCTGAGTAGTGTAGAGGAATTATTTTAAATTTTTCTTAAATTTGTTATTTATTTGAAATTCCTAAAACACCCAAAAAACACATGAAAACAAGTCATTATGATGCATTTACCTTTCTTAGGGTCTCTACCCTGCAATCATTATATCCTCACCTGGTCGTTCAGTAGGCCCTGAGTCCTTGCATCGGATCATAGGGGCCCCTAAAATCCCGTGTCCAAGCCGGTCTTCCCTGACCTACTCCATGCACCAAGATTTTCTAACACTATTTCCCTACCATCCCATTTAATCATCACTATGCCTAACTATGAACTTCATCCTATCTCTCAATCGTCATCCTTTGATACCATTTTGTCACGACCCACCTTCACCAAGATGAGGTAAGGGCCAGCAAACTACCAAACCCTTCCTTTTCCAAGTTGAAGGAGAGATAATGACCCCGAGTCCCACCTTCAATTGGTCCCGGAGTGGCGACTAGAACCAAGGGTATAGGATCACATGTAATATGGAAGGAATTGCCCTTTTTATAGAAAAATGTCAAGATATAAGATGGATAATCTCAAACAACTTAAAACTAAAAGTAAGAGTAAAGCCAAAAATCCATTCCCACATGCATGTTCAAAGTAAAATGCTACAAAATACAAGAAAACTCCAAATGAAAGTTATAAATAAATGAAAATAGAAACAAAAACTTTCCCAACATCCAAGTTAATATAGACCCACATGGTCTTTAGAGTCCTTCTGGAAACATGAAAGCAGTTTTATATTCATAGGGTGAGTATACAGGTATACTCAGTAGGGAAAATTAAAATCTCTCATGCACAAGTGGGGAGGAATTCTAATGCCATGTGAGAAAGTATAGGTAACCAAAACACTATCAAAGAAACTAACCACCCGACCTCACCAAGGGAAAATCCCCAAATAATGCAATTTAGGTAAAGTAATAGTAATAGAACATCAATATTTGGGTACCCCGCACTACTTTCCCACTAGTTATTGAAGACATCCTATGTGCCAGACCTCCCCCGCCATTTTCACTGTAGTCCCAATGCCACCCCAACAACAACCTTATGGTCCACCACAACCATGGATCCCACCCACAGACACCTAGGACACCACAACCACGCATCCTGCCTATAGACACCTGGGCCACCACAACCATATGAAATCACACCTGCAGACACCTAGGCCGGAACAACTACCGCCACACCTGAAGACACCTATGCCTCTTCCCAAAGACACTTGGGAAAAAAACCTACCTGCACAAACCTGGGAAAACCAACACAACATACCCTACTTGAAGAGCCTTGGGATATAATGGACCTCAGGCTATCACAGCCTGCCCGAAGAGTCTTGGGATACCTGGGAGAGGGAGAAAAAAGGAGCTAACAACCAGCCACTCATAGGAATGTTGGGAGAAACACCCTCCCCTATGAAATGGGGGTGTTCTTCATGAATTTCTAAACGTGGATGGATGCATTTAAGAAACAAAAAGGCTAATTTATACATATAGTTGAACAAGAACTCATCCCAACCTAAGGGTTCCAAAACTAGCCTATACACAAACACCCTTGTTACTATTCATTCTTGCACAAAAGAACAACAAACACAACTAGAGCACCACACATTATTGTTATCATGTTCAATTGGTTTTATTAGAAATTAATTCTTCACTACCAGAAAACTAACATGCACATCCACAAGCCAAAACAACAACTGAAAGAAAACAACCAAGCAATAATTTAAGCATTCACACCCTGTTCTCTTGTAAATTCACAATAATAAAATGGATATGTGAAATACCTCAATGTACTAGAACCAAACCAAGCCCCAACATAGGGGCACAGATCCACAAGCCAACCAGAAGAACATGGGATCCCATCCCCATCCCCATCACCCCATAAGCATCAAGCATAACAACCATGCTTATTAGAAGAATATAGCAAGGGATTTTCAAATTTAACCACATCATTTATCATGTTACTTCTTTCTATTTGGTTAAATAGTGTGATCAAACAAGGATTCTTATTCATTGGTAATATATTTAATGAATTGTGTTTACATTATTAACCAGTTTCCATGTTATGACCATTCGATCATAAGATTGTCCAGAAAAACAGAGGTGCATCAGTGCACAAGAAAGGACCACCAATATCCATGATTTTTAGTGGGTGTAAGCCCATAAACTTCACAACATATGAATGAAAATAAAAGAGTATATTAGCATCATCATAAAACAAACCCCTTCATTCTTTAGCAACCATTCATTATCTTCGTTAAGGATCAGTTTCATCCACGCCCTGAGGAAACATTATCATACCCACCCTGCATGATACACAGTAAAGAGAGATGGAGGAAAACCCTACTTGGATGATAAAAGATCAAAGTTTTCTCCTTGCACCAAGAACAAGGGATGCGCCACTTACAGGAAACTCTAAGGCTCCAAGGGTGAGCAGAAAGGGATCTAGCATGGTGCATGATTATAATGTGGAAGAGGGACTCCAAATGCACCAAGATAAAGTGAAAATAAAAGAAGAGATGATCTTGTCTTAAAAAAAGGTCAAATCTTAAAATCCGGGAGACGATTTTGAAGTACTTAAAAGTTGGATTGTGTCTCGACCATGCAGTTGGGCAGTTTAATATGTAGGGATTAATTAGAATTTAATAATTATCCTAATAGATTGTGGAGATAACAATTGGGAGTTAAAAGGATTTCCTTTAAATGGAGGAAAATTCTTAATAGGGTTGAAACTGTAATACATGACATGGTGTGACACCGAGGAAAAAGGCCACGTGTTTTAATAACACAAGGGTTGCTCAATTAATGGGGGTTAAAAACATATTTCACTATATTTAAATAGATTTTAAAGGGTTATTAAAATGATTTTACATCAAAAGATACTTCACTGGTGAAAAACTAGAAGTTTCTATAAAAAGAGGGAAGGACTCACCATTAGATGATTCACCGTCTCCCTGGCACTGTCACCCTAGCACCGTCGCCCTGGCACCGATGCCGATTGGTGCTATGGATGACCCATCGGTGCCACCGATCACCATTGGTGCCACCGTTCGTCAAATCCTGAAATTTGGAAAACTCATTAATGAGTCACTGATGGTCCCCAAGACACCCCAAACACCAGAACCTAGAAAATTAATGGACTAGGAGCTATGATTCAGAAAAATAATTGTGCAATACAGCACTCTCCTATCCAACAACTATATACGAAAATGTATGAAAAAAAAAAGAACAAATAATCAAATAATTAATATATAAATAAATTAATGAAAGCTAACTAAAATACATAGGTAAGCATAGCTCGGTATGTGTGGATTGAATCTAAGACGTGGAAGTCGCTCGAGGATAGGGTAAAAAATCATCAATTGCACAAGACCAGGCCCCCTTCAAGTACTACCTAGACTGCCATCCATCTAAGGGTCATATGATCCAACATCCTACTCATCCAAAGGTAGATCGGCCTCTTGCAACTGATGAAACAAATCCTCGTCCATCTGAAACACAAAATGACTGTTTTTAGCAAAAAGTTGAAGACAACTATTATATATAGATATATATTATATATGATTATAATCAGTATTTAACTGTTTCAATGTTCATCTTCATCCTCATATTTGTATCTGATGATTTCAATATCTTCATATTCCTCTTCAGCATGATCAATTTTCATACAAGTTTCAGTTTCATCATCTATCTTCATTTTAAATTCATTTGTAATATAATTTGAAGGTTTCAGGTGCAGTGGAAGCGTGGTTGGGACGACACCCAAATTTAATTTTTACCATGATCAATGATTATTCTGGGATCAATATGACAATGAATTCCAGTCTCCACAGAATAGAATCAAAGATTTAGATAAAGAAGTAAGAGGCCCAAAACCTTTAGATGGGATCTTTCACATCATGTTTATAATTAATTTAATTAATTTCAAAAAGACAAGAATACCTAGATATTTGGTATTTTTTTTTTTGATGTTGATCATTCGGAATGACCCTTCCGGATTATCTCGTTGCACTTACGAGGATCCAAACTAGAATCCCTCTAGCGGTGATCCACACATGCTCTGATGGCCTCCGATCGACACCACTCATTCTCTGGGTGTTAGAGCGGTGAAGCAAGTGTCATGTGTCAATCATTCTTGGTCAGTTTTTCTTCATCCTTGAAGAACATCTCTCGTTCTTGAGAGGGGTGGAAAGAGGATTCGAGAGAGAAATTGTTCAGCTCCACAATTCTCAATTCACCAAGTGTGCGGTGTGTTTTCTATATCACAATAGACGTACTTGTATATTTATATGCATGTAACTTCAGTTAAAATATTTAATTGTAGAGTAGTAATTAAATACATTCATGAACATAGAGAAAAATCATGATCATAATTATAATACCACGTCATTATTTATGGTGCCCCAACTTGTGCAAATTGGAATTATGAATAAAATTCCACATCACAAAATAAGAGTAGCATCATTATTATTTTTACTTGTGCCAACTAATAATTATTTACCATCCTGAAAATAATTATTTTACTACCAGACCAGCCTTGGTCTGCTCGAATTCCACATCCATTTATTGAACACCCGAATAAATAAATAAATAATTTATTCTCTTAAATAAATATTAAATTTACAAACTAGTAAATAAATATTTATTAAATGTTCAATAAAATAAATAAATAAATTTTAATTAATTTATGCAATCATCTTAAATTGAATAAAATTATTCCACGGTCTTGAGAATAATATTTATTTCATTAATTAAATTTAAATATAATTTAACCAAGACCACCAAAAAAACTTTGTGTGTGACCCTCTAGGATTCTTTCTCATTGTCATTAGGCGGGCTTGCCAAAAGTCCAAGAGTACTATCTAGTAACGTGTCAAGTCACCCAATAGAAATAACATAAAGTGGAAATGATGAAATCCACATACGAACACTCATTATGTAATATAATCCCTTTGTCTCAATATCTCATCAAACTGGTTTCATGATAGTGTCATCAACCATTATACTTGATATGTCGTTATTTGACTTCCTAAAATAAACTTGTCATTACACCATGGCCATGGAATTTGGTGTGAAGGTTCTTTTTCAATAAAAGGGCCGAGATATCAACTTACATAAATGGAAGGGCCAAATCCTTCCTCGACTTATCCATTAATATCTTGTCACTCATGACGCACCCTACTTCTCGCCAACTTTCTGTATGACGGTTTTCATCTTTAAATCAAAGTGCATGAGTCGTGACACATATTAATGATAAACTTAAAGTCTAAGGTTCATTACACACGCTCACATATAGAAATATCTGATGATAACAAAACATGAGGAATTATTACTGGAGGGTCTGTTCTCATAATATCATGTCTTAGAGATTACCAAGTGAGAACTTCATGAGAGGAAGTCTCATCTTCTTTCGAGTACTCGCACTTGACGGTCTGCATGCTATCTGTCACTTCATAGTATGTCATCCAACTGTAGAACTATATTTAAGAGTATTTATTATATCATTTCAAGGATATCATCATAGTGGGGAACTTCCATGACTTTATCAATGCAACAAATACTCTAGGACATTATTACATCATAGTCAGATAAAATAATGAAAAATATGTAATAAGATGTTTAATATTTAAATAAATTAAATATCCATGTAATCAAAGTACAACCAGTTGGTTCTAGGACACCAACTCTTACAAACTCCCACATAGACTAGAGCCAACTACCTACGACTTTTAGTCCGCTAGTCCTCACATGCTGATCATGTTTCTACTGAGTCAAGGATTTAGTCAAGGGGTCCACCACGTTGTCTTCCATAGAAATACTGCTCATTGCAAATTCACCTCTCTTAGAAAATTCCCTCAAGAGATGATACTTCCAAAGTATGTGCTTCGTCTGATGATGTGACCTTGAGTCTTTTGCGAGAGTCACCGCTGTAGTATTATCATAGTGCATTGTGATGGGATCTTTTCTACTAGGTATCACATCCAACTACAAGACAAAGATTCACATAAAAACTGCTTTTTTAGCTGCCTCTGAAGCTGCGATATACTGGGAATCTGCTATAGAATCTGCGACCACACTCTGATTTGAGCTCTTTCAGCTCAATGCACCTCCATTCAAAGTGAAGATGTATCCCGTTTGCGACTTTGTGTCATATTGATCAGTCTAAAAACTAGAATCTGCATATCATATGATAACTAGTTCTTTATATCCTCTATAAACTATGAACATATCCTTAGTATGCCTTAGATACTTTAGGATAGTATTGACTTCCATCCAATGGCGGTCACCTAGGTCAGCTTGATATCTTCCTACCACACTTAATGTGTAGGCAACATTCATCCTAGTACATATCATGACATATATGAATAACCCAATCGATGATGTGTATGAAGTCCTTGCCATTATCATTCATTTTTAATGTGTTTGAGGACACATTTTCTTGGAAAGGTGAATGCCATGTGATGTTGGAAATAATCCCCTCTTTGATTGTTACATACTGAATCTCTTCAGTATCTTATCAATGTTTGTACTTTGACTTAGTCCCAATAATCTCTTGGATATATCACGATAAATCTTGATCCCAAGAATATATATTGCCTCACCCAAGTCCTTTATGAAGAAGCATTTATTCAACCATTCCTTAACAGACTGTAAGATTGTTATCTAATTTCTAATAAGTAATATGTCATCAAAATATACTATTAGAAAAATGATTGCACTCTCACTAAACCTTTTCTAGACACAAGGCTCACATTCCATTTTAATGAAACCAAATTCTATTATGGATTCATCAAAACGAATGTTCCATGACCTGGATTCTTGCTTTAATCCATAAATGGATTTATGAAACTTTCATACCTTATTGACATCCTTTAGAGTCACAAACCATTCAGGTTGTGTCATGTAGACATATTCCTGAAGGTTCCCGTTAAGGAAGGCTGTTTTGACATCAATTTTCCAAATCTCATAGTCATGGTAATATGAAATGGAAAGTATAATTCTGATGGATTTCAGCATTGCAACTGGTGAAAAGGTTTCATCGTAGTCATTTACTTGACACTGTTTAAACCCTTTTGTAATAAGTCATGCCTTATAGGTACTGACTTGTCCTTCCATGTCCAGTTTCTTCTTGATTACCAATTTTCAAC
This sequence comes from Viscum album, assembly GCA_963277665.1. Taxonomy (NCBI): domain Eukaryota; kingdom Viridiplantae; phylum Streptophyta; class Magnoliopsida; order Santalales; family Viscaceae; genus Viscum; species Viscum album. Next base: position 845,431,079 of record OY728121.1, on the reverse strand, counting down.
CAACATTATTTACATCACCTGGAGGATCTACTAAGATCAAAACCTGGTTTTGATACATGGAATCCATTTCAGAATTCATGGATTCTTGCCACTTGGAAATGTCTTTACCACTTACTGCTTCCTTGTAGGTTAGAGGATCATTATTATCAACTAATAATGAGTCACTATCCTAAAAAACTAGAAAACTGTACCATTCCAGTTCTCTAACCTCTATTGTACTCCTACATAGTACTTGTGTCTCTGGAATAGATTCTTTATCCATGAGGCTTTTTGGAATCTTTTCTTGTACCAACTCTTGTGTACCTTGAGCCTCGACTTCATCAGAGTCTATCACTCTCCCACTATCCCTTTTGGATATGTGCTCCCTCTCAAGAAATACGGGCTTTCTTTCCACAATAACCTTTTTTCTGAGGGGTTATATAGGTAATATCCCATTGTTTCCTTGGGGTATCATATAAAGGTACACTTTGTGCCTTGGGGTGCGAGTTTGTTACCTGAAGAGGCCTTAACAAATGATTCGCTACCCCACACATGTAAATTATATAACATGGATTTTCTTCCACTCTAGAACTCGTATGGAATACCATTTATTGATTTAGTTGGTAATTGGTTTAGTATGTGTGCCAATTTTTGTAAATCATATCCCCAAAAGGATAATGGAAGACTCACATGACTCATCATTGATCTCACCATGTATAATATGGTGTGGTTCCTCCTTTCCCTCACACCATTCCACTGGGGTGTGTCTAGGGAGTGAGTTGGGATAGGATCCCAAACTCCCATAAGTAATCCATGAAGTATTGATTAAGATATTCTCCACCTCGGTCTGAGAAAAGTTTCTTAATCTTCTTACCAAGCCGGTTCTTGACTTCATTCTTGTATTCTTTGAACTTATCAAAAGAATCTGACTTATACCTCATTAAGTATATATATCTATATCTACTAAAATCATCAGTTAAAGTTATGAAGTATGAGTACCCTCCCCTTGATTCAACTGGAAATGGTCCTAACACATTGGTATGAACCAATTCAATAAGTTATTTATCCCTTTCACCTTTCCCACTAAATGGGGCTTTGGTAATTTTTCCTTGCAAACAATCATGACATACGCCAAGTGGTTTTAGTTTAAAAGAATCTAAATATCCATCTTGATGTAACTTTGTCAAGAGTTTCTTGTTTACATGACCTAGCCAATGATGCCAAAGTTGGGTGTGGTATGAGTCATGTGAAGTATATTTGTTATCGATTTCCATTACTTGGTTTGTGTAATCAATCATGTAAAGTACGTTGTATTAATGTTCCCTACCCAAAAAAATGCTATCTTTGTAAAAGAAGCAACATTCATTTACAAACATGAAAACAAATCCATCTCTATCTAATCTGGATACAGAAAAAATGTTTTTAGTAACAGAAGGCACATAATAACAACTCTTTAACACTAATATCACCCCAGTTGGAAATGTGGGGTGGTAGTCCCCAACAGCTACAACAACAAGTATGGCTCTGTTGGATACTCGTAGATCTACCTCCCCTCAGTCAATATTCCTGAATCTACTTGGTTCTTATATTTGGATACATATGTGATAACCACAAGTTGCATGTAATACCAAATTTGTAGAAACCAATAGATTGCATTCAATAACAAACTCACCTGAAGCTTCCATTTTCTTCTTAGGCTGGGTCCAGTTCTTCATCCAGTGGCCCTTCTTGCCACATATGAAGAAAACAACCTCCTATTCCTTTGCCTCCTGTTTGATCTTCCTTTCCATAGAAGGCCGTAAAAAAGCTTTGGGCTTATATCTCTTGGCCTTTCATTTCCAATTATTCAACATAAGGACAGAAGGATTTTCAGGATTCATATCTTTTTCCTCTTGGTGAATAAGGATAAGAAGATCAGATAGATACTTATCAATGTTTTTCATATTGAAATTGACAAAAAAGTTAGAGAAGCTCTGAGGGAGTGATGTGAGAATGAGATTGGTGCCTAGTTCTTCAGGAAGTTTAAACCCTAGAACCACCAGGCGCTCAATGTTTCCAATGATCTTGACTACATGATGCCCAGCTGGGGCCCTTCTCCAAGCTTACTCTGAAAGAGTACCTTAGAGATCTCAAACATTTCCTATATTTCTCTTTCTTAGTAAAGACCACATAGGTGATTGATCATGCTATAAGCATCCATGTTTTCATGAGACTTCATGAGCTCACTAGACATTGATGATAACATAAAACATTGAATGTTGACCACATCGTTCATATGTTTCTCATCGACCCGAAAATCCTTATCACTCGCCTATTTGGTAGGAGGATCAGGTAATTATAACTCTAGCACATAATACTTCTGTTCATGGTGCAGGATAACCTGAAGACGTCTAAACCATTCCTGGAATTTACTGCTGGTGAGGATGTTCTCATTATCCAGAATTGATCATAGGGATAATGTGGTTGATGAGCTTTTCATTTTTATTCTACTATTAAAATAGCATATCATTAGTACTTTTTTATTACATTTTATAAGAAATAATAAATTTTATTAAGTCTCCCACTATTTTATCAAGTCCCAATGGCCCTCACCATTGCACTTAGAATGTACAGTTTCCATGACATTCTAGTGGAAAGGATCCATATTCCTCTTCTCATAAACCCAACAAGGGTTGGTCAAGATTTTAGAAGGTATTTAGGTAGGAAGGTATTTGCTAACTATGGGATTGCAGCTCCTTGATCTGTTGAGTGGACTCCCCAATACTGAAATCACGACTTTTGGATTTCCTCAACTCTTTCCTCCAATATTACACCAAGTTTATCAAGGGATACTCCTCTTGATGTAATACAGTTAAGTCAACCTGAAACCTTTCATAAGGGCTTCCTGTATAAAAGTATGTGTCCCAACAAGGGTTAGTCAAACACATAGTTTTGTTGATTTTTTCCCTTAAGAAAGTAACAGAAGGCTTGGTCTGACTTAATATTTTATTTGAGGGATTTTTATATCTTATGCAAGAATTGCTTATTATCATTATCACATGCCTGTTAAAATTAAGAGGAACTTACTTAAGTGATTAACCATGTCTTGTTAATATTTACGCGTAAGTCTTGTTTAGTTTAGTTCTATCTTGCATGTTTGTTTAATTCATTAATTATGTGATCGTGACAACACATTCATAATGATAAACCATGAAACTGATAGAAATAAAATAATGAGAATGATCATGAGATTTTCTAATGGTTAGTTTATCTATAGGTTGATAAAATAACCCTGACCTTGGGGAGAAACATATTGAACCTTTTGGGTTCGTGTTTATAGCTTTCCACTGGTCCACCTCTATATATTCTGGGATTGGTTTCATCTCAGCTCTAGCTTGAACCGCCTCCACTAGCTTAGAAATTCCATCCATTACATATGCCTTTTTTTAACTCACATGTAGGTGAGGGGTAAAAAGGGTTTTTACATAAAATAAACCTTGGACACGTAGGCCCTACATATTAATGATGAGAAGGCTCACAGACCAAAAAAAATTGAATTTAAATAAATAAATTAAAATAAACCATTCAGATACAAAGGTCTTGGTATAGATCAGGATCATCCATACATGTAACAATATTTACGCATAAATAAACAAGAATTCAATTCTTTAATCGTTATTGTTTAAGACAAATCATAGTCAAATCAATTAATTATCATCTTTAATTAATCAATCCTTTTATCTTAAACCCTTTTATAAATTTCCTTGAGATTCTCATCCATCATAATTTTAAACAAATAAATTCATTTAAAAACATCTTTTTACATAACTTATACCTTGGAGGCAACCTAGTGAATTCCTATTCATAACTACCTAATGAGAAGAAATGAACATTACACAGATGTTAAATTAAACACACATATATAAAAAACCTATCATGTGTTGTGTCTCATCTTTACACATGCACGATGGTATAAATCTCAAGGGTTTGTATAATACAATAATAAATTTTAATAAATCTTTGTAATTTGGATGAGTACATGACATGTATTTCCAACTAAACAATGTGTACTATTTTTCACCGTCCATCTGAAGTACACGCCCAGGGAAAAGGCATGTGAGTGTACTTTGGAAATATTCAGAGTACACAGTGTGTGCAGTAGGCCACACGTTGTGTAGTTCCTCATTACATGGTTTCCCATCGGGAAAGCTGTGTATGGGGTACACAATCCAACCCTAACTTGAAGGGACTACACATCATGTCCAGTGGGACAAATGACATGTAATATAGAAAATGCATGCCACCTATTCCTGGTTAATACATAGAGTAATTAAGACTTAGAAAAACTTCAATGACATGACTTGATTTTGTAGACTAGACTCGGTGCATTGAACCTTGGCTACACTATGTGTGATGCCGAGTGCACGTCGTGTGTTCTTGTGTTGCACGCCCATGAACCTTTGGCACCTCTGGATGAGATCCTCTATTTCATTTTAATCAAAATTAAAAGACAATATCGTTTATGTAAGGTGATCAAGAAATGAAAGATGAGGAACAAATCTTGAGATTTAGATTTGCATAATGATTAACTTGAATTGAAACAACTGAATTATTAAATTCATAAATCATAAAAAAGATATTTAAATAATTGTAAACTAGGATGTAACCCCTCTAATACCACTTGAAGGTTCCGGGCGCAGCAGTAGCGTGGTTGGGACAATATCAAAATTTAATTTTTACCATGATCAATGATTATTTTGGGATCAATAAAATGATGAACACTAGTCTCCACATAATAGAATAAAAGATTTAGATAAATAAAGAAGAGGCCCAAAACCTTTAGAGATGATCTTACACATCATGTTAATAAATAATTTAATGAATTTCATAAACAAAAACATACCTGGATCTTCGGTATTTTATTTATTGATGATATTGATTATTCAGAATGAGTCTTTCGGATTATCTCACTGCACTTGTGAGGATCCAATCTAGAATCCCTCTAGTGGTGATCTACACGTGCTCTGATGGCCTCTGATCAATACCACATGTTCTTCAGGTGCGAGCGCGGTGAAGTGAGTGTCTTGTGTTGGTCGTTCTTGATCGCTTGTTCTTCGGCCTTGAAGAATGTGTCTCATTCTTGAGAGGGGCGAGAAGAGGATTCGAGAGAGAAATTTTTTATCTCAAAAATTCTCAATTCACCAAGCATGTGGTGTGTTATCTATGACACAATAGACGTACTTGTGTATTTATATGCATGGAAATTAAATTAAAATATTTAATTGCATAACAGTAACTAAATACATTCAAGAACATAGAGAAAACTCTGGCTCATAATAATAATATTGCGTCATTATTTGTGGTGCGCCAACTTGCACAAAACAGAATTTTGAATAAAATTCCATGACACAAAATAATAGCAGCATAATTATTATTTTGACTTGTGCAACTAATAATTATTTACCATATTTCAAATAATTATTTAACTACCATACCGGCCTTGGTCCTCTCAAACTCCACTTCTATTTATTTAACACCTAAATAAATAAATAAATAATTTATAATCTTAAAACAATAATTTATTCTCTTAAATAAATATTTTATATACAAACTAGTAAATAAATATTTATTAAATGTTCAATAAAATAAATAAATTAATTTAATTTAATTTATACAATCATCTTAACATCAATAAAATTATTCCACGATCTTGAGAATAATATATATTTCATTAATTAAATTCAAATAGAATTTAACCGAGACCACCAAAAACACTTAGTGTGTGACCCTCTAGGATTCTTTCTCATTGGCATTAGGTGGGCTTGACTAATGTCCAAGAGTATTGTCTAGCAGCGGGTCAAGACACCCAAGAGAAATAATATAAAGTCGCAACAACGACATCCACATACGAATTCTCACTGTGTAATATAATCCCTTTGTCTCAATATCTCATCAAGTAGGTTTCATGATAATGTCATCAAACATTATACTTGATATTTCGTTCTTTGACTATCTAAAATAAACTTGTAGTTACACCATAGCCATTGAATTTCATGTGACGGTTCTATTTCAATCGAAGGGATAAGATATCAACTTCCATAAATAGAAGGGACAAATCCTTCCTTGACTTATCCATTAATATAATGTCACTCGAGATGCACCCAATGTACCCTACTTCCCACCAACTGTCGGCGTGACAGTTTTCTTCAGTAAATCAAAGTGCGTGAGTCGTGACACATATTAATGATAATCTTAAAGTCTAAGGATCATTACACATGCTTGGAGATAGAAATATATGATGACACCAAAACATGCAGAATTTATACTGGCGGGTCTGTTCTCATAATCTATTGTCTTAGAGATTACCAAGTGAGAACTTCATGAGAGGAAGTCTCATCTGCTTATGAGTACTCGCACCTAACGGTCTACATGCTATGTGTCATTTCACAGTATGTCATCCAACCATAGAATTATAATTAAGAATATTGTTATATCATTTAAAGGTTCTAATCATAGAGGGTTACTTCCATGACCTTATCAATGAAACAAATACTCTAGGACATTATTACATCATAATCATGAAAAACAATGAACAATATGTAATAAGATGTTTAATATTTAAATACATTAAATATCCATGTAATCAAAGTACAACCAGTTGGTTTTAGGACACCAAATCTTACATAATTAACATCATTGTCACCATAAAACTTTAATTATGGGGTGTCATCACTAATATTCATGTCTCTTCATGAAAAAGATGGATTTGGGGAAGTCTCTTTAAAATTTTATATTCCTTGCACTTCAGCAGAACTACATTCAATTTGAGTAAACTGATTTTCCCGATATTTAATTTTTATTATGCTCCACAATCACCCAACTCTTTTGATGTAGCATAGTAATTTGAATAACAAATTTGATCTACCTCATGATCCAGTAAAAATGGTTCATTTAATACAATAAGACTTTTATATTTAATATCAACGATTCTATGGGTTAGATGAACACAAAATCCTCTCTCAGTATCCAACCACTGACATTTAAACATCATTATGTTATTCTATCTCAGATAACACAATTCAATAGTTTTTCCAACATTTCATAAAATTCAATTTATGTTTCTCCATGATGATATCCTATCAAGAAGACACCACTATTCTTTTTTTTTTGATTCCCTGCATCCACGTTTATTAAATCAAAAACCATTCACAACATATGCATTATAAGATTTAACCATTTTGGATGATGGAATGTTCAAGACATACAATTGATTATCAATTTTATCAACATGTTTAGATACCTATTTTTTAAAAAAAATTATCAATATAATAAGTAATAAATTAATTTTATATGTTTGACCCCAAATAATTTGTGTCACTAGTTTTAGAAACCAGTAAGAAAAATTATTTTGCAAATGTTCTTCAAAAGAAACTACTATAATTTGTGGAAGATGTTTCTTGATATGATTATCATATAACCTACAAAAAATTAATTTAATGTAAAAAATATTATATAATAAGTGATAGGATCACTCATATTACAAATGATATCATTTCTCTACAGTTGAGCTGAACATATGTATAAGCTCTATGATGTTCATCATCTGAAAGCCATCATTCATGAACTCCACCCAAGCCAAGTTCGGTCTGATTAAAAATTGGTAATTTATTTCTCATTTCATCATCAACATTTACCTCATTATAGATCATATGGCTTTTTAGGGATATTCAGATTCCAAATAATGAGAGTAGAAAAATTAAATTTCTTCTTGTAAATAAGCTTCTGCAATTGAGCCTTCAACTGATGCTTTGTTACGTACTTTTTTCTTCAATTTCTACATGCATATATGGAATAGGTAAATCCATCAAAACTGTACCAAAGCTTCACATTTTTATTCATGTAGAAAATGTAATATAATATGTTTCATTAAGTCAAAGAAATCCAATAGAAATATTTTTCCCAGTTTACATAAAATTAAAACAATATCTTCTTGTAGTCTATCTAGTGCATTGTAGTCTATTTTTACTACAAAAATGTCCCGGAAAAAAATATGATATGTCTGTTATCACATCCCAAATAATATAATTCAACAAACCTCTAAATCCAATCAGTATAAGTCTTTCCATTATAACATTACAGTCATGGATTTTTAATCCAGTAATATAACCATTTCTAACGCATCTGCCCAAATTAGAAGCATAAACATCTAAAAGTCTCAAATCTGAAATCCACTGAAAAATTAAAAATTTATTTTATTTGGAAAGTATATAAGTTTTTTTTGGATTCATTAACTTATGTGATCTGACATTTTCAAATCATTGAAGTTCAGGTCACTTGTAAATTTGGGTAAGATCTAATCGTGCCTTTACATTACCTTTAGTATTACCTGGTGTATCCAAAACCGTATGAAATAAATTATCAAAAAAATTCTTCTCAATATCAATGATATATAACATGAGATGAACCAAAAACTCAGACCAATATTATAGATCCTAAAAAATTATCTATTTTATCCAATTGTGTTCTTTCCCAAAGTTATCAATTTTCTGTTGGTTTATTTTTGGTCCAAATGTGATGGGAGGTAATGAAGAGATAATTTATTTTACCTCTATACCTAAGATCATTGTTGGACGTTCATCACTTTCAATTATACCTTTTCTGAAATGATATTTTTTCTTATGAAAAGGTTGTTTGGTAGAAGGAGTCTGTGATGACAGTAGAAAAAAAGGTTTTTTTCCATTAATGAGCATAAATACTTTGTTGTATCTCATATAGCACAGACAAGATTTTGGACCATGTGTACTCAAACTAGATAACATACAATATGCTGGTAAGTCACTAATTTTCCACATCAATACATCTTTTAGTATGAAATTCTATTTCGCAGCAATATCATATGTACTGACATTATTACTCCCCAATGAATTTAACTCATTAATCAATAGTTTCAAATAAACATCAATATTATTTTTTAGATGTCCTAGAATTAATATTGCCAGAATGATATATGGCTCATTCATCAACATCCCAAGAGGTAAATTATATGGAGTAATAAATACAGGCCAACATTAATACTAACTACCGTAAGAACCAAATGGATAAAAACTATCAGTAAAAGACCTAATCGCACTTTTTGGGATTCTAAAGCAAAAGATGGATGCACTTTGTCAAAAAATTTCCATGAATCACTATTTGTGGGATGATTTAATCTTTTATCAGTTGAAATATTAGATTTGTGCCATGACATTAATTCCACTATGTTATTAGACATAAATAAACACTATAATCTGGGTGTAAGTAGAAAATATCTCAATTGTTTTAAAGAAATAAATCCAGAGTTCCCTAGTTGAGAAACTTTATACCTCGATTTTTCACATGTTGGACAACTATCCAACGACTCATTTTCACCATAATATAAGATTCAATCCTTTGAACATGCATAAATTTTCTTATAACCATGACCTACATTACAAACCAGCCTCTTTTTCTTATAGAAATTTTTAGGCAACACATTTCCTTCTGGTAACATTGTTTTAACCAAAGAGAACATCTGGTCAAAAAAAGCTATTTGATATTCCATTATCTGATTTAATAGCCATAAATTTTCCAACCACTTCAAATTTTTTATCTTGCATCCAGGATATAAGGATTCCTCAGTGGACCTCAATAACTAACAAAATTGAGATGGTTCTAACTCAAGAATTAAATCAATGTCATCCAGAGTTTTAGTTTTTTGAAAAGATGAACCTGTCACATCATGTACTAAATTTTGAAACCATGATGGATCAAGAACCAAATTATTAGTATCTTTTCTAGAACTGCGCTCACCATGTTGATACCAAGAAACATAATATAGTTGAAAACCAAAATGAAATAGATTACCTCGAACATTGTCAAATGTGTGAAACGTCCTCAGAGAACTTTTTTATAAGACACTTAATTTTCCATTCTCAAACAAATTCTGTTTTTGATGATGCAAATTCAAAGAATTATTTAACACCCTTAATATATACAGAAATTAAATCAGAACCTTTTGGATTCCTGTACTGATTTATCCAAGTGCGATTATCTAATAATGAATTTTTTCAACTCTATTATTCTAAATTTTTTTCTAAAAAATATAAAATATTTGGCGATTCTGAATAATTCGATATAAGACAAACACTATCAAAAAAAGAGAATAAATTTAAATTCACTTTTCTAGCAATTTGTAATAATTTCTATTATTTCATAGTTATTTATAGTTTTTAAATTTATAATAATATACATTAATTTAAAATAATTTATACTAATTACCTCTAATTATTAGTAATTACAACTAATTTGTACTAATTAACGCTAATTATGAGCGACACAATTTCTAGTGAATTGGAGAAAACTCTTTTTCCCGATGGCTCATCTCCTTGCAGCTTTCTCTGAAAGAAATAACTATGAAAAATATGCTCTGATCTATGAATATCCATATTCATATGCACGAGAATGGAGAGTAGGGAGGCCTCACCATGTTGTTCTCTATTCTCATGCATAAAAAAATGAATATCCGTACATTGGAGCATATTTTTCTTAGTGATTTCAGTTGGAGAAATTTTCAAAAAGATGATTCATTAGGAAAAGGAGCCTCTTTTTCTGAAATTCTCATCTCCTTGCAACTTTCTCTCACTGAAATCACTATAAAAAAACAACTTCTACATATGCATATCAATTATCTTGAATAATGTAATGCCCCGACCCTTGTTACCAAGAGTCAGTGAATTATTACATTACATTGGCATGATCACAAGGAAATCATGTCTCGAAAGACCGATAAATTTAGTATAATTAGAAACAATTTTCCTACATAAGTTCTACTTTACAACTTGAAAAGAAATACAACATGAATTTATTCCATTGTAAATATCCAAGCCTCCTAGATAATGTCTGCAAGTCACTCATAACTAACTTCTTCATATCCTGCGAAAATAAAACATACAAAAGGGGTGAGCTCAAATGCTCAGTAAGGGTAAGCAATACAGTGGAATATAACATAAATATTAAGCATGGCGAATAATTGAAACCTCATACCTTTACCAATAATAAACAAGAATACTTTTATTCCAGGAATATGAGTTGAGTAAATAATGGCATAATAAAACATAATCATGGGTATTCTACTATTCTAATGATCACATGAACCATCAATATTATTTTCATAACGAGGGAATGTATAATGTTGGACATTCTGAAACATTTTGTCAAGGCCTTGACCAGGAAGTCTAAAAATGATTGAGGCCTCGGCCAAAACCATATATCAAATTGGGAAAGGCCTCGGCCAATTCAACGTCTAGTTGTCTCATGATACCTACTGATGCATCGAGGAGCTATAGAGGGCTCCACCCATCACTTACTAAGTCCAATACATTCCTCATATTAAAAGGTTGAAATATAACATAAAAATTCGTATTAAAACTAGCATACGAAATGTCAATACACTTAACTATAAACCATAAATGGTATAAAAATAGAACATCCACAGTCAAACATAACCCAAAACGTTCAATACAATAGGGAAGTTTTGTATCATAATAAATCAACTTCAAATAAACTTAAAATCCATTAAAGGTTGTTGACATAGATGAAATCAAAACCTTGTTTAGAGAAATATCTCTTTATATTTTTAAATCATTTAAGAGTCACATAATTATAAAGAAAAAATTTATTTTGAAAATATTATTATAAGCTTGTAAGGGAAGCATTGACGATGTTATAATGACGTAATATAGTCGCACCCACTGTATAAGTTAAAAAAAACATTCTTATCTTAATTTTGTCGAAATGGTTAAAAAGGACCTTGTTTGGAAAACGATGGAAAGATTCCTATATAAACATATTATAAAAAGTCAAAAAATGGTATAAATGACTTTAACCCATGGTCTATTAAATAGTAAAATTGTTTTTAAATATATTTTTAAGAAACATGGATGCAGATGATAAAGAGGTCCCAATAGATAATTACGTATAAACAACCTTGGATAATGAAAAGATTGTGAAATAAACCCTTACCTTGTACATTTCCTTGGTAAAAGGTAGGTTAAACTCCTGTATAATGGTGAAATAATTGTTATTAAATTATACAAGAATCTCATACATTAATATGATATCATATATGATATTTTATCATTTCTTTATTAATAATATCTTAGTATTATCATCGTTTTGGGTGTTAACTGATTTGTTTTACTTTATATGCTTTGTTATGTAAGTCATATTTTTATGGATGGAATGTATATTATTAATATCCATAATGATATCAAGTATTTAAACATTATTTTTAATCATCTAATGAAAATTAGTCTTGAATGGATACGATGGGGAATGAATCTCATCGCGTTCGTGGAGACGGTAATCTGTACGTACGCACGAGCGACAATATCATTATTTTGATATTAAAATAATATATAATTGGATTTTATATCATATATAAAGAATAATTATCATGTTATATTTATTATTTACATCAATTACACATCATTATTATACCCTTCCAAATAATGTATTGAATAACAATTACACCACGATGTGGAGACGGTAAGCTGTACGTACGCACGTATGGTGACATGTCATTAAAAGGATGGATAGAATAGTGAATATGGTTGTACCATATTTATAATAACATCATAGTATATATAATATAATTGATTTATTATTTTATAATGGAAACAACAAAGAAAGAGGAAGTGAAAGAAAAAAGGAACTTGAAAGAGGTGATGAAATATTTACCTCTTCTTCGGGTTCTTCATTTTTATTTGATCAAAATAGATCCTTAGGTTGCCATTATGACTAAATTAAGGTCCATAGTATTAAGGTAGGACAGTTGAAAGGATTTTATGGTAGGGGTTGGCCGATCCAAAAGGCATTTAAGGTCTGAATTAGAGAGAAGGGGGACTTCCCTTCTATAAGAGGAGTGAGGGGCACCTTAAGAAAAGCTAGAAATATTATTTTATAATAAAATTATTTTCCTTTTATAATGGATAAAAAGTAAATTATTTAAAGGATAATGTTGGTATGGTTCTAAAAAAACTCAAACAATAGGTTTTAGATAGGTTTGGGTCACTATATTAACTTTATCTTTTAGATTTAAATCTCAATTAAATAGTTTGAAATTTACCATGTCTCTTTGTGTTTTTATATTATATGGTTAATAAATTCACTCTAAATATCCAAGAGAACCCCAAGTGGTTCATTAATGATACACCTAGAATTATATAAGTCATTTGGCCAAACCTTATATTTTTAGGAATATTATATCAATTAATAATATAATATTTTTTTTAAAAACTCCTTTTTGTCAAATTTGACACTATTTAATAATTGATTTTTGATAAAGTATTAAAAACTTTATTAATTAGAAATAAATTAATTTAATAAATACTAACATGTCATATTAACCTATAAAATTAGTTAATGGAATCAAAATTTCAAATTATATTTATTTTAACATTTATAATACCATTTATTTGATTCTCTCATTAATAAGGAAAATATTGAATCATCATTGTGTCATAAATAAATTTAATTATTCAATGTCTAAAAATTATAAATAAAATACCATTATGTATGAAATATTTTTATCTTTATAATTAATATTTATAGTCGAAGAGATAACATGTATAACTCTATGTAAAAATTGTTTTACTAGAAGATCTATTCTTATGTCATTTTTGTATTTACTTTAACTTAATTAATATAAAGTGTCATTATCACTTACAAGTGGCTCCATGGGATCCCAAAATCGACCCAAAAATGTCCATGGTCAGAAATTTATCATAAAAAAGTTTTAGGACATGTGTTAGTGTAATTTAATATTATTATACTATTATTTTTTACCCTTATTTACCGGATTTACCCTTTAACCATGGTAAATAAAATATTTATCGAAGTAATTATACAAAATGTTTAAAAATAAAAGTAACCTATTTAAACAATTTGGACCTCCTGATTCTAAATATGGAATCCATTTTTCTATATTCAAAACACATAAGAGGCAGAAATTAATTTAAAATTAATTTCCGTTGTCAAAATGAAAAGCGTGTTTTTAAGAAGTAATAACTATCAAAAGATTAAAACTAGCTTATGTCCAGTTTAAACGTGAAATTACATCTAATGAAAAAAATTGTATTAAATGGTAAAAAAAATCTAATTATACTTTAAAACCAATTAATATTATAATTTATCACTATAAATTGTTTTAATTAAAAACGTTGTTTTTAATTACAATTTAGAATTTTTCACTACTCATCAAAGACTGAATGTTTTCAGAAAAATACCAATAATTCATCTTAAGATAATTACGATACTCCAAATCCAAAAATAATGTCTATTTTTAAAGATAAAATTTATAAAATTTCAAAAAGTGGGTATTACTATTCATAATGGCTAGTTTGATTGGTTGTGGTGTGTTAGAACTTGAAGTTGTGTACAACACACGCTAATTCATTATTCAATGTATTATTCAATGAGAAGTGTACCGTGGAAGCTTGGGGTGTTACATTCAACCCTCCTTCAAATAAATTTGTCCTCAAAATTTCTATATTATTACTACGTAAAAAGACTCGGGTGGTTCTTCATCATAAGTTCCTCGGGTTTCCACGTTGCCTCTTCCATCTTATAGTTTCTCCATAGAAATTTTACCAAACGAGTCGTCCGGTTTCTCAACACTTGTTCTCTTGTATCAAGAACCTTGACAGGCTCTTCGCAATAAGACAAATCGGGTTCCAGCTCAAATTCCTCATATGTGAGTACATGCATTGGGTCAGGCATGTATTTTCTCAACAGTTATACATGGAATACATCGTGAACTTTGGAAAGACTTGGTGAAATTTCCAGACGGTACGATACAACCCCAATTATCTCTAGAATTTCGAAAGGCCGATGTACCTGGGACTTAATTTTCCCTTCTTACCGGAACGTATAACACCCTTCCATGGAGATACCTTCAAGAAAACATGATCTCCTGCATGAAATTTCAAATCCTTCCTTTAGTTATCAGCATAACTATTCTGTCTATTTTGATCTTCTTTGATGTGGATTTGGATTACCTTAACCTTTTTTGTATCATTTCCTCCATAAGTTCTGGGCCTACGAGTTTTCTTTCGCCAACATCATCCCAACAGGTTGGTGTGTGACATCTCTTTTTGTATAACACTTCATATGGTGCCATATAAATACTTGAATGGAAGCTATTGTTATAGGAAAATTCTACCAGAGGTAAATATTGACCCCGCATACCCTGTCAGTCAAGTGAGAATGATCTCAACATGTCTTATAAGGTTTGAATAGTCCGTTCTGATTTTCCATCAGTTTGAGGGTGGTAGGCAGTGCTCAAACAAAGTTCAGTATCCAGGGATTTCTGAAGACTTTTCCAAAATCTTGATGTGAAATGTGGATCGCGACCAGAAATAATCGATAGTGGTACTCCATGAAGTCTCACAACATCATTAATATATAATCTTGCTAGAAGTTCAAGTGGTAAATCTTCTCTTATAGTAAGAAAATGTGATGACTTGGTAAGACGATCAACAATGACCCATATTACATCATTCTTTCTAGGATTATTTTGTAGCCCCATGAAAAATTCCATCGTAATATTATCCCATTTCCACTCAGGTAAAGGAATAGGTTGCAAGACTCCTCCAGGCTATTTCCTTCCTGTTTTCACTTGTTGAAAAACCATACATCTTGACAAAAAATCATAAATCTCACTCTTTATATTATCCCACCAAAAAATTTCTTTCAATTCTCTATACATTTTGGTGCTACCAGGGTGTATAGAGAAATTGGAACTATGAGCATCATCTAACAATTCCATTTTTAGATCAGGTATATCGGGAACACAATGTCTCTTCCCAAATTTCAAAATTCCATCTTGACACACAAAGTCACTCAATCTCCCATCATTCATAGCTTTAATCTTCTTTTGAAACTCTTCATCACCAGTCTGAGAACTCTTTATCCTTTCTAGTAAAGATGGTTTGGTAACCATTTAAAAAAGTATTAATGTTTCACATTCCATGTTTATTCCCATATCCATCTTTATTGGATCCACGTATACAGGATCCTTTTCAACTCTCATCTTTTTCAAATCTCTATGATCCTTTCTACTCAAATAATCTGCCACCTTATTTGTCTTCCCTGGGTGGTAGTGTATCGTGCAATCATAATCCTTGAGTACTTCAAGCCATCGCCTTTTCCTCATGTTGAGTTCTTTTTGTGAGAAAATATACTTCAAACTCTTGTGATTAGTATAAATCTCACATTTTTCACTATAGAGATAATTTCTCCATATCTTCAAAGCAAAGATTATAGATTCTAACTCAAGATCATGAGTAGTATAATTTTTCCCATGAATTTTTAGCTGTCGTGATGCATAGGCAATAACCCTATCATTCTGCATAAGGACACAACCAAGTCCTTTCTTTAAAGCATCACTATAAATAACAAACCCATCATTCCCCGATGGTAGTGTCAAGATAGGAGAATTTAATAATTTTATCTTTAGTTATTCAAAACATTCTTCACACTCTTTTGTCCAAATGAATTTAACCCCTTTTCATGTGAGCTTTGTCAATGGGTTTACCAATCGGGCAAAATTATGGACGAAACGTCGATAATAACCTACTAAACTAATAAAATTGCATACCTCAGTTATACTCATCGATGATGGCCATTCTTAGATTGCTATTTTCTTAGAAGGATCAATATAGATTCCATCCTTAGAGACAATATGGCCAAGAAAAGAAATCTCTTGAAGCCAGAACTCACACTTACTAAACTTCCCGTATAATTCATGTCTTCTAAGAGTATTTAGAATAATGCACTAGTTATTTTCATGATCTTTGTAGTTTTTTTATTATACCAATATATCATCAATAAATACCACTACAAAGTCATCAATATATTCCTTGAAAACTCGGTTCATTAGATCCATCAAAACAGATGGTGCATTAGTCAGCCCAAAAGGTATTACTGTAAACTCATAATGCCTGTGCCTAGTTCAAAATATTGTTTTCCGAATATCTTCCTTCTTCACACACAACTGATGATATCCAGATCAAAGGTAAATATTTGAAAAGTATTTAGATAAATGAAGTTGGTCGAATAAATCATCAATGTGAGGTAGGGGATACTTTTTCTTTATTATTATAGCATTGATCTCCTTGTAGTCAATGCACAGACTCAAAGATCCATTTTTCTTCTTAACAAAAAGCACAGGGGCTCCCCATAGAGAAACACTAGTGAGAATAAATATCTTGTTACTAAATTCCTCTAGTTGTTTCTTTAGTTCATATAATTCTATAGTGGCTATTCTATAAGGGTTCTTCAATATGGTCCTTGATCTAAGAATTAAATCAATAGAAAACTCAATTTCTTGTTCTAGAGGATGTACAGGTAAATACTCTATAAATACATCAACATACTCTTGAAAAATAGGTACATCCTATATATGAACATTCTTTTCCTCACCCAAAGTTATTTCATTCTCTTCCTCCCCAATAATTGATTTTATTTGAGCTACTGTGGGTGGATCTAGATAAGAATTAGGTATTGACGATTCTGCTCTAAAGATAAGGTGTTCCTTATCATCGTCATAAAAAATAGTAACCTCCTTCTTTTTACAATAAATTTTTGCATCATGGTCTGAAAGCCAATCCATACCTAGGATTATATCAAATTCAATCATGGTTATGATGATGAGATCAGAAGATAAAGGACATTTATACACCCTAATGGGAACTTATTCATAGAACTTTTTAGCAATGATACTTCCCTTAGGAGTCTTAACTGAAAACTCCTTTGTAAAATCAAATTGGAAATATCTAATTTTCTTGGAAAAATGGGAAGATATGAAACAACGTGATGATCCAGAATCAAATAAAGCATTGGCTAAACTTGAGGAAGTGATTAAATTACCTGCCACCACGTCTTTTGAAGCTTCAAACTCAGTAGTAGTGATCGTATAAGCTTGTCCTTGATACCTTGGCCATTTCTAAGGTATGTTTCCCTGATGATTAGGAAATTCATTTACATAATTTCCCATCTCCCTGCAATTGTATCATTGAACATTGGTAGCATCTTTCTTTACTTTAAAATCACCAGCAAGATGGCCTTTCTGTCCACATTTGTAGCATACTCCATTTCCTTTTAGATAGGCACCAGGGTGCTTCCTTCCATAATAATCACGTGGTGAAAATTTAACTCTTCCCTTTATCCATGTTTCCTTATTTCCTTTCCCAAAGTGTACAGCAGATCTCTTCTTCTATTGCGTTGCTTTAAAGTCAAGACTTAGAGAATTCCTTTTCTGTCTTGATAGCACATGATACAATATCTTCATACGACGAGAAGGATTACGATACTAAATCTCGATAGAGAAATGGTTTTAACCCATCAAATAAATGATCAATCTTACTTCCTGGGTTATGTATATAATTTGTCGCATGCCTTGCTAACCTTGTAAATTTAGCCTCATACTTAGCAACATTCTCATCCTCCTTTTGCCTCAGACTGAGAAATTTTCTCTCCCTATCTGCTCAATGGTCATGAGAAAATTATTTCTCTTATAAAATCTCTTTAAACATCATCCATTCCATACTTGATACTTCTTCATTCTCCTTTCTGTTTTGAATCAATGACCACCATTGATCAGCATCTCCAGTGAGGCGATAAACTGCCATGACAAATTTTTCCGTTTCACTAATCCCCAAAGCCTGAAATATTTTCTCTAGGGAACTTATCCATTGCTCAGATACTAATTTATTTGTATTCCCATTGAATGTTGTTGGTTTTTTCCTCATGAAATGTTCTAACATTAATCCTCCATGCTGCGGATCTGGGTGCTCCATACGGGTAGGTTATTATTCATAACCTGAGGGAGTTGTCCCAGTATAGTGAGAAGCTGATCAGCACCAGTTGCATCACCAGCTCCACTATAATTATCTTGAGTAGGAGGTAAATCCCTACATAGAGTGTGTGAATTGATACAGTTTACATTCCTTCCACTAGGATCCATTTATAAACAATGTCATAAACTAGATTAGTTTCTGAATCGAAATACATAATTCCAAACATGTAAAACACTTAACATAAATTGAAAATTTTATGGATATAATCCATAATCATAAAAAAAAATTCTTTGAGGATGTATATACTCATAAACCATTCATAATGGTTTTAAAAAAAATGAGAATTATCCTAAGAATATCCCCCAGGAGTGTCGTAACCAAGCGTTCAGCAAGGCCCATTGTCGAGCACCAGTTCTCATTCAAGTATAGCTGAAAGTTGTTTTTTTGGGTTTTACCCCTAGGTACATTTGTGCCAGAGCTGCCTCTACCTACTAATATCCAGACAGGAATGTATTTCTTGGAAAACTCACAAAATTTCTACAGTACCAAAATTCTAGGAAGTTCTTCTATACTAATCCTCAAAGTCTATCTTAGGGCTATGTTCTCTAATCAGAGTTTATCTAAATCTAGCTTCCAACGTTTGTACTAAAATTCATCTAATACCAACTGTAACGCCCCAACCCTAGTTACCCAGAGTCGGTGCATTATTACATAACATTGGCATGATCATAAGGAAATCATATCTCGAAATCCTGATCAGTTTAGTATTATTGGAAACAAGATTCATACATAAGTTCAACTTTATAACATGAAAAGAAATACAACACAAATTTATTCCATTGGAAACATCCAAGTCTCCTAGATAATTCCTACAAGTCACTCATTACTAACTTCTTCATATACTGGGAAAATGAAACATACAAAATGGGTGAGCTCAAACGCTCAGTAAGGGTAAGTAATACAGCGGAAGATAACATAAATATTAAGCATGATGAATAATTGAAACCTCGTGACTTTACCAATAATAAACATTAATACTTTTATGGAAGGAATATAAGATGAGTAAATAATGCCATAATAAAACATAATCATTGGTATTCTCTATTCAAATGACCACATGAAGCATCAATATTATTTCCATAATGAGGGAATGTATAATGTCGGACATTCTGTAACGTTTTGTCAAGGCCTCAGCCAAAACCATATATCAAATTGGGAAAGGCCTCGGCCAATTCCATGTCTAGTTGTCTCATGAGACCTACCGATGCATCGAGGAGCTATAACAGGCCCCACCTATTACTTACTATGTCCAATACATTCCTCATATGAAAAGGTTGAAATATAACATAAACATTCGTATTAAGACTATCATATGAAATGTCAATACTTTAACCATAAACCATGAATGGTATAAAAATAGCACATCGACAGTCAAACATAACCCCAAACTTCCAATACAATAGGGAAGTTTTTTATCATAATAAATCAACTTCAAATAAACTTAAAATCCATCAAAGGATATTGGCATAGATGAAATCAAAAAGTTTTTTAGAGAAATATCTCTTTATATTTTGAAATAATTTAATAGTAACATAATTATAAAGAAAAAATTTATTTTGAAAATATTCTTATAAGATTTTAAGGGAAGCTTCGATGATGTTATAATGACGTAATATAGCCTCACCCACTGTATAAGTTAAAAAAACATTCTTACCTTAATTTTGTCGAAAAGGTTAAAAATGACCTTGTTTGGAAAATGACAGAATGATTCCTTTATAAACATATTATAAAAAGTAAAAAAATGGTATAAATGACTTTAACCCACTGTCTATTAAATAGTAAAAATGTTTTAAAATATATTTTTTAAGAAACATGGATGTGCATGATAAATAGGTCACAGTAGATAATTACGTATAAACATCTCTGATAATGAAGAGATTGTAAAATAAACACCTACCTTGTACTTTTCCTTGGTCGAGGGTAGGTTAAACTCTTGTATAATGGTGAAATAATTGTTATTAAACTATAAAATAATCATATACATTAATATGATATCATATATGATCTTTTATCATTGCTTTGTTAATAATATCTTAGTATTATCGTCGTTTTGGGTGTTAACTAATTTTTTTTTCCATTATATTCTTTGTTATGTAAGTAGTATTTATTATGGATGGAATGTATCTTATTCATATGCAGAATGATATCAAGTCTTTAAACATTATTTTTAATCATCTAATGAAAATTAGTCTTGAATGGATACGATGAAGAATGAATCTCATCACGTTCATGGAGACGGTAATCCGTACGTACGCACGAGCGACAATATCATTATTTTGATATTAAAATAATATATAATTTGATGGTATATTATATATACAGAATAATTACCATGTTATATTTATTATTTACATCAATTACAAATCATTATTATACCCATCCAAATAATTTATTGAATAGAAATTACACCACAACGTGGAGACAGTAAGTCGTACGTACACACGTATGGTGACATGTCATTCAAAGGATGGATAGAATAGTGAATATGGTTGTAACATATTTATAATAACATAACATTATATAGAAGATACTGGAGTTATTATTTTATAATAGAAACAACAAAGAAATAGTAATTGAAAGAAGAAAGGAACTTGAAAGAGGTGATGAAATATTTACCTCTTCTTCGGGTTCTTCCTTTTGATTTGATCAGAAGGGCTCATTAAGTTGCCTTTATGAGTAAATTAAGGTCACTTAGATTAAGGTAGGATAGTTGGGATTAAATTAGGGTAGTTTTTGGCTGAGTAAAAATGCTTTTAAGGTCTGAATTAGACAGAAGTGGGAGTTCCATTTTATAAGAGGAGCGAGGGGCACCTTAAGAAAAACTAGAAATATTATTTTAAAATAAAACAATTTTCAGTTTTTAATGGATCCAAATTGTATTATTTAAAATATAATGTGGTTATGGGTCTAAAAACACTCAACCAATAGGTTTTAAATTGGTTTAGATCAGTATATTAACTTTATCTTTTAGATTTAAATCTTAGTTAAATAGTTTGACATTTACCATGTTTCTTTGTATTTTTATATTATATTATTAATAAACTTACTATAAACTTCCAATATAACCCCAAGTGGTTCATTAATGATACACCTATCATTATATAAGTCATTTGTCCAAAACTTATATTTTTAGGAATATTATATCAATTAATAATACAATATTTGTTTTAAAAACTCCTTTTTGTGAATTTTGACACTATTTAATAATTGATTTTTGTTATAGTCTTAAAAAAATTATTAATTCTAAATAAATTCATTTAATCAATACTAACATGTCATATTAACCTATAAAATTAGTGTATGGAATCAAAACTTTCAAATTATTTTTAGTTTAACATCTATAATACCAATTATTTGATTCTTTCATTAATAAGAAAAATACTACATCATCATTTTGTCATGAATAAATTTAATTAATCAATGTATAAAAATTATAAATAAAATATAATTATCTAGTAAATCGTTTTATCTTTCTAATTAATATTTATAGTCGAAGATATAACATGTATAACTCTATGTAAAAATTGTTTTACTAGAAGATATTTGCTTATGTAATTTTTGTATTTACTATAACTTAATTAATATAAAGTGTCATTATCACTTACAAGTGGCTCCATGGGGTCCCAAAATCGACCCAAAGATGTCCATGGTCGGACATGTATCATCAAATAGGGTGAGGACACATTATAGGGTAATTTAATGTTATTATAATATTAGTTTGTACCCTTATTCACTAGATTTACCCTTTAACCATAGTAAATAAAATATTTACCGAAGTAATTATTCAAAAAGTCTAAAAATAAATGTTACTTACTTACACAATTTTTACCTCTTGATTATAAATATGGAATCCATTTTTCTATATTCAAAACACAAAAGTGGTAGAAATTAAGTTGAAATTAATTCTCATTGTCAAAACAAAAAGCGTGTTTTTAAGAAGTAATAACTATCAAAAGATTGACACATGCTTATGTTCAGTTTAAATGTGAAAGTACGTCCAATGACCAAAATTTTATTAAATGTAAAAAATATAATATAATTATACATTAAAACCACTCAATAGTATAATTTAGAACTATAAAATATTTTGAATAAAAAATTTGTTTTTAATTAAAGTTTAGTATTTTTCACTATTCATCAAAAACATAATGTTTTCAGAAAAATACCAAAAATTTACCCTAAGATAATTTTGATACTCTGAATCCAAAAATGAAGTTCATTTTGAAATATAAAATTTATAAAATTTCAAAAAGTGGGTTTTACTATTCATAACGGCTAGTTTGATTGGTTGTGGTGTGTTAGAATTCGAAGTTGCGTACAACACACGCTATTGCATTATTCAATGTATTATTCAAAGAGAAGCGTAACATGGAAGCTTGGGGTGTTACAAATATGAAAATGGATATTTGTACGTTGGAGCAGATTTTATATAGTGGTTTCTGTGAGAGGAAGTTACAAGGAGATGATCCGTCATGCCAATAGAATTCCACTAATTCGTTGGAAATTGTGCCAATTTATTATAAATTATGTTTAATTATTACTAATTATTACATATTATTTCTATTTATTGATAATTATTGCTAGTTATTACTATTTATTGCTATTTATTTCTATTTATTACTAATTAGTGATAATTATTTACAATTATTGTTAATTATTTCCAATTATTGCTAATTATTGACAATTATTACTAATTATAACCAATTATTGCTAATTATAGCTAATTATTTCCAATTATTATGAATTATAGCTAATTATTGCTAATTATTGCTAATTATTGCTAATTATTGCTATTTATTTCTAACTATTAATATTTATTACTAATTATTTCTAATTATTACTAATTATTACTAATTACTACAAATTATTACTATTTATTACCTTTAATTACTATTCATTACTAATTATTACTAATTATTACTAATTATTACTAATTATTTATTATTATTACTAATTATATTTAATTAATACTAATTAATACTAATTATTACTAATTATTACTAATTATTACTAATTACTCCTAATTATTACTAAATATCTTAATTATTACTAATTAATCGTAATTATTGCCAATTATTACTAATTATTGCTAATTATTCCTAATTATTACTATTTATTCCTAATTATTACTAATTAATACTAATTAATCCTAATTATTACTAATTAATCCTAATTATTACTAATTAATCGTAATTATTACTAATTTATCCGAATTATTACTAATTAACCATAATTATTACCATTTAATCCTAATTATTACTAATTATTGCTATTTATTACTATTTATTACTAATTATTACTATTAATACTAATTATTACTATTTCTTACTAATTATTAGTAATTATTACTAATTATTACCAATTATTACCAATTATTTCTAATTATTACTATTTATTGTTAGTTAATCATAATTATTACTAATTAATCCTAATTATTACTAATTAAACCTAATTATTTATAGTTATTACTAATTATTACTAATTATTCATAATTATTACTAATTATTACAAATTATTTCTAATTATTACTAATAATTACTAATTAATCCTAATTATTACTAATTAATCTTAATTACTACTAAATATTACTAATTCTTACTTACTATTTCTATTTATTACTAATTATTTCTAATTATTCATATTTATTGCTAATTATTACTAATTATTCCTAATTATTACTAATTATTCCTGAATATTGCTAAATATTACTAATTAATCCTACTTATTCCTAATTATTAATAATTAATCCTAATTATTACCAATTAATCTTAGTTATTACTAATTAATCCTAATTATTACTAATTAACACTAATTATTACTAATTAAAACTAATTATTACAAATTAATCCTATTTATTTTTAATTAATCATAATTATTACTAATTATTTCTAATTAATCATAATTATAACTAATTAATCCAAATTATTACTATTTATTACTAATTATTACTAATTATTACTAATTATTACTAATTATTAATAATTATTACTAAGTATTACTAATTATTACTAATTATTACTAATTATTACTAATTATTACTAATTATTACTAACTATTACTAATTATTGGTAATTATTCCTAATTCTTGCTAATTATTACTAATTATTCCTAATTATTTCTAAATATTATTAATTAATCCTATTTATTCCAAATTATTACTAATTGATCCTAATTATTACTAATTAATCCTAATTATTACTAACTAGTCCTAATTATTACTAATTAATCCTAATTATTAGTAATTAATCCTAATTATTGCTAATTAATCCTAATTATTACTAATTAATCCTAATTATTACTAATTATTCCTAATTATTACTATTTATTACTATTTATTACTATTTGTTACTAATTATTCCTCATTTTTACTAATTATTCCTCATTATTGCTAATTATTACTATTTATTACTATTTATTCTAAATTATTATTTAATTATTACTAATTAAACCTAATTATTACTAATTACTCCTAGTTATTTATAATTAGTACTAATTAATCCGAAATATTACTAATTATTCCTAATTATTATTAATTAATCATATTTATTACTAATTAGTCACATTTATTACTAATTATTACTAATTATTACTAATTATTTTTAATTATCACTAATTATTAACAATTATGACTAATCATTACTATTTATTATTATTTGTAAATATTTATTTCAATTTTCTACTTATTAACGCTAATTTTTACTAACTATGGCTCATTATTACTAATTATGACTAATTATTAATAATTATTAATAATTTTTTTAATTAATACTAATGACTTATAATTAATAATAATTAATATAACTATTAATTTGTAACACCCCAAGATTTCATAGTGTGTTATTTCTTCAAAATAATTCAATAACTTGCACTACACGCAACACCGAGTTCAATCACACCATGACATACCAAAGGAAAAAGCCATTCAAAAGAGGTTAATAATATTATTGACTAAATTTTAAACTTTATATAATCCTTATAATTTTAGATTCCATATTATGAGTTTCTTAGATATAATGCAAGAACAAATTCATTTTCAGTATTGCACTTTTATCAACTTTTAATAGTGAACCCCTTTTAAATACAATATATTAAACTTTTTGACTAAATGGGGACATCAAAAATTTAAAATGAAACATCCCAAGCTTCCACGGTACGCTTTCTTTGAATAATACAGTAGCGTGTGTTGTACGCAACCTTGAGTTTTAACACACACCACAACTAATCAAACTAGCCGTTATGAATAGTAATACCTACTTTTTGAAATTATATATATTTTATATTTGAAAATGGACTTCATTTTTGGATTCGGAATATCGAATTTAGCCTAAGGTGAAATTTTGGTACATTTCGGATAACTTTCATATTTTGATGAATAGTGAAAATTACTAAATTTTAATTAAAAACAACTTTTTTAATCAAAATAATTAATAGTGTAAAATTATGAATTTGAGTGTTTTTAAAGTATATTTAGAATATATTTTTACTGTTTAATATAATGTTGGTCATTGGACATAATTTTACAATTAAACCGAACATAAACAAGTGTCAATCTTTTGATAGTTATTACCTTTTAAAAACACGCTTTTTGTTTTGACAGCGGGAATTAATTTTAAATTAATTTCTGCCACTTATGTGTTTTGAATTTAGAAAAATGGATTCCATATTTGGAATCAGGATGTCCAAATTGTGTAAATAGGTAACTTTTATTTTTAGACATTTTGAATAATTACTGTGGTAAATATTTTATTTACCATGGTTAAGGGTAAATCCGGTAAATAAGGGTTAAAAAAATAATATTATAATAATACTAAATTACCCTAAAAACGTGTCTTAACCCTATTGGTTGATAGATGGTCGACCATGGACATCTTTGTGTCAATTTTGGGACCCCATGGATCCACTTGTAAGTGATAATGACACTTTATTTTAATTAAGTTAAAATGAATACAAAAATGACACAAGCATATATCTTTTAGAAGAACAATTTTTACATAGGGTTATACATGTTGGATTTTCGATTATAAATATTAATTAGAAAGATAAAAAGATTTCCTACATAATGATATTTTATTTATAATTTTTAGACAATAAATAAGTTATTTTATTTATGACACAATGATGATGCAGTAATTACTATAATAGTGAAAAATTAAAATAATTGATATTATAAATACCCAAATAAATATAATATGAAACTTTTAATGAATTAAACTAATTTTCTAGGCTAATATGATATATTAGGATTGATTTAATGGACTTTTTTCGAAGTAATCAATCTGTTATGAGTTTCACAAAAATCAACTATTGAATAGTGTCAAAATTGACATAAAAGAGTTCTTAAAACAAATATTATATTATTAATTGATATTAAATTCCTAAAAATCTAAGGTTCGGCCAAGAGACTTATATTATGATAGGTTAATCATTAATGGACCACTTGGGGGTCGCTTGGATGTATATAGTAAGTTTATTAACCATATTATATAAAAATACAAAGAGACATTGTAAAAGTGAAACTAATTAACTTAGAGTTAATACTTAAAGATAAGGTTAATATAAGTACCCAAACCTGTCTAAATTCTATTGGATGAGTTGTTTTCGACCTATCCCCACCTCATCCTTTGAATAGTCAACTTTGGAGCCTTTAGAAACCGAATATGAATTTATTATAAATTAATATTTCTAGCTTTTCCAAAGGTGCCCCTCACCCCTCTTATAAAAGGGCACTCCTCCTTCTCATTTCTTCACACCTCTAAAGCCTTTTGGTTCGGCCAAACTCTGCCCAAATACTCTCCCAACATCCCTCAATACAACCTAGAGGCCTTAGTTTGATCAGAAAGCCAACCTAAGGAGCCCTTTTGATCAAATCAAAAGGAAGAACCCGAAGAAGAGGTAATGATCTCACCACCCTTTTCTAAGTTCATTTCTTCTTCCACTTCTTCTTCCTTTGTTCTTACCATTCTGAAATAATAACTCCAGTATCTCACATATACTGTGATGTTATTATAAATATGGTACAATCATATTCAGTATTCTATCCACCCTTTGAATAACATGTCACCATACGTGCGTACGTACGGCTTACCGTCTCCACGTCGTGGTGTAATTGTTATTCAATATAATATTATTTGGATGGGTATAATAATGATGTGTAACTCATGTAAATAATAAATATAACATGTTAATGATTCTGTATATATGATATACCATCCATTTATATATTATTTTAATATCAAAAGAATGATATTGTCGCTCGTGCGTACGTACGGACTACCGTCTCCACGAACGCGATGAGATTCATTCTCCATCGTAACCATTAAAGCGTAATTATCATTTTATGATTTAAAAATGATGTTTAAGGACTTGATATCATTCTGGATATGAATAATATACAACCTATCCTTTACAAACATGTCTTACGTAACAAAACATATGAAAGAAAACAAGTAAGTTAACACCCGAAACAACGATAATACTAAGATATTATTATCAAATCAATATTAAAAGATCATATATGATATCATATTAATGTATATGATTCTTGTATAATTTAATAACAATTATTTCACCATTATACAGGAGGTTAACCTACCACAACCAAGGAAAAGTACAAGGTAAGAGTTATTTCACAATCTCTTCATTATCCGAGGTTGTATTATACGTAATAATCTACTGGGATCTCTTTATCATCCACATCCATGTTTCTTTGAAATGCATTTCAAAACATTTTTACTATTTACAAGAATATGGGTTAAAGTCATTTATACCCTTGTTTGACTTTTTATAAGAGGTTTATAAAGGAATCTTTCCGTCATTTTCAAAACAAGGTCCTTTTTAACCTTTTCGACAGAATTGAGGTAAGAATGTTTTTTTTAACTTATACGGCGGGTGCGGTTATTTTACGCCGTTATAAAATCTTCAAAGCTTTCCTTACAAGCTTATAAGAATATTTTCAAAGAAAATGTTTTATTTTATGGATCTTAAATGATTTCAAAATAAAAGGAGATACTTCTTTAAAAAGAATTTTGATTTCATCTATGTCAACATCCTTTGATGGATTTTAAGATTATTTGAAGTTGATTTATTATGATACAAAACTTCTATATTGTATTGAAGGTTTTGTGATATGTTTGACTGTGGATGTGCTATTTTTATACCATTCATAGTTTATGGTGAAATTATTGACATTTCGTATGCTATTTTTAATACGAATGTTTATGTTATGTTTAAACCTTTTCATATGGGAATGCATTGGACTTAATAAGTGACGGGTGGAGCCCGCTATAGCTCCTCGATGCATCGGTAGGTCTCATGAGACAAACTAGTGTCTTGGCACAAGGCCTTGACAAAATCTTATTTGTAGCCTTGGCACGAGGCCTTGGCTATGTGGTTATGATAGTCTGGCATTATGCATTCCAACATTATGAAAGTGGTTATTGATTTTTGCATGTGATTATTCGATTAGTAGAATATCCATGTGAATAAGTAAATGGCATTATTTCATTTTACTTTTGCCATACCATGTTGAAGTTCAATTTTAAAAGGCTTTTGTTTTAGTAATGCATTGCCTTAAATGTTTATTCTTATTTATGAAAGTTTCCGCTATATTGTTATCCTTACTGGGCATTTGAGCTCACCCCTTTTCTATGTTTTATTTTTCCCCAGGATGTGAAGAAGTAAATTATGAATGACCTGCAGGGATTTTATGAGGGGATAGTAGTGTGGATTATGGAGACATTATGTTGTTGTAGTAGTTTTTCATTTTATGATGTAATGTAAAACTTATGAATATATCTAGTGTTTCCAAGGCTACTAAACCAATCGGTCTTTCGAGATTTGATCTTCTTGTGATCATGCCAATGTTACGAAGTAATGCACCGACTCCGGGTAGCTGGGGTCGGGGCGTTACAGTTGGTATCAGAGGAAGTTTAGTACAAACCTTGGAAGCTAGATTTAGATAAACTCTGATTAGAGCACGTAGACCTAAGATGAACTTTGAGGATTAGTATAGAAAAACTTCCTAGAATTTTGGTATTGTAGAGATTTTGTGAGTTTTCCGAGCAATACATCCCTCTCTGGATACGAGCAGGTAGAGGCGGCTCTGGCACAGATGTACCTAGGGGTAAAACCCGAAAACACCGCTTTGAGCTAGACTCGAACGGGAACTGGTGCACGACAACGGGCCTTGCTGCACTCTTGGTTACGACACTCCCGGGGGATATGCTTAGGATAACTCTCATTTTCTTTACAAATCATTATGAAGGGTTTATGAGTATATACTTCCTCAAAGAAAACATTCTTATGATTATGGATTATATCCATAAATAGTTCAATTTATGTTAAGTGTTTTATAAGTATGGGATTATATATTTTGATTCATAAACTGATCTAGTGTATGCCATTGTTTAGAAATGGCGCCCAGTAGAAGGAATGAGAACTCTAGCAATGCACATGATGCAAAGAGAAAGAAGGATCATATATTTCATGGTCTTAAGCCAGAAATTTTAAGAGAAATAGTCTCGCATGTATTATCATCGTATAAAGAAATAATATCATGTGTTGATAAGATAAGTAAAGAGTTTACTGAGTCCTATGGCTTTGAAGGGAAGCAGGAGAAGAAAAGGATGGAAGAGAGAAAAATGGATAAAGGGAAGAGGGAAAAGAAGAATTTTCCCATATGTGGTAACTGTGGGAAGAAACACCCTGGAACTTGCCTGAAAGGAATGGGAGTTTGTTATAAGTGTGGAGGAAAAGGGCACAAAGTACGTGACTGCAAGGGTGAGAAAATGGTTTCAAATGTACAATGCTTCATTTGCAAGGAGTTTGGACACTACGCGAACCTATGCCCCAGTCATCAGACTATGCCGCAAATGATGCTATTGGATAATAATCAAGTTATGATACTACCACAGATGAAGAGGAATGATTAGAGTTCTTATGTTGATTATGTCAATTGAGTGTTGTATCAACAATGTACTTGTTATAATAATTATGGAGTATATAAGGATTGTACTGCAGTACTATTTCATTAAGGACTTGAGATTGTGTGGAACAAAGAAAAGTGACTCAATAGCAGGATAAATTTTTGGAAAATATATGGTTGAGAGAAATATAAACCATAATATGGTTCTGATACCGAGTTAGTGATTTTAGAATAATACATGATTGATTTGGATAAATTATGTTGGATATTCTTGACTACCTTGAAACTGATTAATGATTTGTATATTCCATCATTTTTTTGGGGTTTAAAACATTTTTGGATTGATGAAGTATATACAGCATTCTATATGGAATAAGGGAGCATGAATATAATCAATAAGGAATATGGTAATTCAAGATGTTTCAGTTTATTAAAAGAATACAAGATGAAGGTATTCATATGCTATTACGGGGTAAAAAGGATCTATATTATGTTTACCTTCCTTATAAATGTTAGACTGTGAGTTTGGACAGAAGTATTTTGGATAGTTCTAGTTTGGATTATTTTGGATTGCCATAAAAGGACAACCCGGAGGTCGGGCGGCAACCCGTCGCGTCCGGCAAGGCTGCGAGACTTGAACCCGCAACCGAAGGGCGACAAGGGTGTATCACCTACCACTGGACCATGAGATGTCCTGGATTAAATAATGTAGTTTTTATTAAAAGATCATGTAGATGAATTATAAATTCGTTTATTTTGGAACCCTATACGAATAGTGTAAATAGAATTTTTTTTTACATTCTATTATCTTTTAGAGTGAAAGATGAGTTTGTGGTAGAAATTTATTAATGGATAAAACTCTAAAGTATTTCTACCTCCTTATGTTCTTAGCCAATCTCATAAATAAATTCCACAACATTAAGAAAAGGAACTTAGAACAAAAATGTTGTCCTAGATGGTACCTTAAATCATCACTAATTTATGGCTTTGGGATTGTTGGCCTTTTCATAGCCATGTTCTCTACCACTCTCCATCAGATAATTGATGGTTAGATTTCTCCTCCATATCCATATTTTCCTACATGGATCCCTAGTATGTGTTATTTTCGGTAATCTTCATACTTTCCACTCTTTAGTTTAAATAGAGGCCTCATTAATTCATTTTTCGATGTGGGATTTCAACTAGGATACTTTGAAACGTCAAAAATGTGTTATCCTAATACCCTATGTTTTGTTGAACCGATGGTATTTCAATTCATCATAGATTGATGAATTTAAGGACCTCAATTTTATACTTGTTTGTGATTGATGACCTCAATCACTACCTATAAATATTTACGTTTTTCCTCCGATTATATGTCTCCAATTTCCACCAATGTTCTCCTAATCGAGATCATAATTTGGTGGTGACCCTTTGATTTATCTTTTCCTCATATTAAGACTAAATTTTAGTAACCCAATTTCCGATGTGGGTTTTCCCACAAATATATTTTCTACTTTCAACCTTTTATTTTCGAAGAACAATTTCAAATTGCGAGGACGCAATTTATTGAAGGAGGGGAGAATGTAACACCCCAAGATTTCATAGTGTGTTATTTCTTCAAAATAATTCAATAACTTGCACTACACGCAACACCGAGTTCAATCACACCATGACATACCAAAGGAAAAAGCCATTCAAAAGAGGTTAATAATATTATTGACTAAATTTTAAACTTTATATAATCCTTATAATTTTAGATTCCATATTATGAGTTTCTTAGATATAATGCAAGAACAAATTCATTTTCAGTATTGCACTTTTATCAACTTTTAATAGTGAACCCCTTTTAAATACAATATATTAAACTTTTTGACTAAATGGGGACATCAAAAATTTAAAATGAAACATCCCAAGCTTCCACGGTACGCTTTCTTTGAATAATACAGTAGCGTGTGTTGTACGCAACCTTGAGTTTTAACACACACCACAACTAATCAAACTAGCCGTTATGAATAGTAATACCTACTTTTTGAAATTATATATATTTTATATTTGAAAATGGACTTCATTTTTGGATTCGGAATATCGAATTTAGCCTAAGGTGAAATTTTGGTACATTTCGGATAACTTTCATATTTTGATGAATAGTGAAAATTACTAAATTTTAATTAAAAACAACTTTTTTAATCAAAATAATTAATAGTGTAAAATTATGAATTTGAGTGTTTTTAAAGTATATTTAGAATATATTTTTACTTTTTAATATAATGTTGGTCATTGGACATAATTTTACAATTAAACCGAACATAAACAAGTGTCAATCTTTTGATAGTTATTACCTTTTAAAAACACGCTTTTTGTTTTGACAGCGGGAATTAATTTTAAATTAATTTCTGCCACTTCTGTGTTTTGAATTTAGAAAAATGGATTCCATATTTGGAATCAGGATGTCCAAATTGTGTAAATAGGTAACTTTTATTTTTAGACATTTTGAATAATTACTGTGGTAAATATTTTATTTACCATGGTTAAGGGTAAATCCGGTAAATAAGGGTTAAAAAAATAATATTATAATAATACTAAATTACCCTAAAAACGTGTCTTAACCCTATTGGTTGATAGATGGTCGACCATGGACATCTTTTTGTCAATTTTGGGACCCCATGGATCCACTTGTAAGTGATAATGACACTTTATTTTAATTAAGTTAAAATGAATACAAAAATGACACAAGCATATATCTTTTAGAAGAACAATTTTTACATAGGGTTATACATGTTGGATTTTCGATTATAAATATTCATTAGAAAGATAAAAAGATTTCCTACATAATGATATTTTATTTATAATTTTTAGACAATAAATAAGTTATTTTATTTATGACACAATGATGATGCAGTAATTACTATAATAGTGAAAAATTAAAATAATTGATATTATAAATACCCAAATAAATATAATATGAAACTTTTAATGAATTAAACTAATTTTCTAGGCTAATATGATATATTAGGATTGATTTAATGGACTTTGTTCGAAGTAATCAATCTGTTATGAGTTTCACAAAAATCAACTATTGAATAGTGTCAAAATTGACATAAAAGAGTTCTTAAAACAAATATTATATTATTAATTGATATTAAATTCCTAAAAATCTAAGGTTCGGCCAAGAGACTTATATTATGATAGGTTAATCATTAATGGACCACTTGGGGGTCGCTTGGATGTATATAGTAAGTTTATTAACCATATTATATAAAAATACAAAGAGACATTGTAAAAGTGAAACTAATTAACTTAGAGTTAATACTTAAAGATAAGGTTAATATAAGTACCCAAACCTGTCTAAATTCTATTGGATGAGTTGTTTTCGACCTATCCCCACCTCATCCTTTGAATAGTAAACTTGGGAGCCTTTAGAAACCGAATATGAATTTATTATAAATTAATATTTCTAGCTTTTCCAAAGGTGCCCCTCACCCCTCTTATAAAAGGGCACTCCTCCTTCTCATTTCTTCACACCTCTAAAGCCTTTTGGTTTGGCCAAACTCTGCCCAAATACTCTCCCAACATCCCTCAATACAACCTAGAGGCCTTAGTTTGATCATAAAGCCAACCTAAGGAGCCCTTTTGATCAAATCAAAAGGAAGAACCCGAAGAAGAGGTAATGATCTCACCACCCTTTTCTAAGTTCATTTCTTCTTCCACTTCTTCTTCCTTTGTTCTTACCATTCTGAAATAATAACTCCAGTATCTCACATATACTGTGATGTTATTATAAATATGGTACAATCATATTCAGTATTCTATCCACCCTTTGAATAACATGTCACCATACGTGCGTACGTACGGCTTACCGTCTCCACGTCGTGGTGTAATTGTTATTCAATATAATATTATTTGGATGGGTATAATAATGATGTGTAACTCATGTAAATAATAAATATAACATGTTAATGATTCTGTATATATGATATACCATCCATTTATATATTATTTTAATATCAAAAGAATGATATTGTCGCTCGTGCGTACGTACGGACTACCGTCTCCACGAACGCGATGAGATTCATTCTCCATCGTAACCATTAAAGCGTAATTATCATTTTATGATTTAAAAATGATGTTTAAGGACTTGATATCATTCTGGATATGAATAATATACAACCTATCCTTTACAAACATGTCTTACGTAACAAAACATATGAAAGAAAACAAGTAAGTTAACACCCGAAACAACGATAATACTAAGATATTATTATCAAATCAATATTAAAAGATAATATATGATATCATATTAATGTATATGATTCTTGTATAATTTAATAACAATTATTTCACCATTATACAGGAGGTTAACCTACCACAACCAAGGAAAAGTACAAGGTAAGGGTTATTTCACAATCTCTTCATTATCCGAGGTTGTATTATACGTAATAATCTACTGGGATCTCTTTATCATCCACATCCATGTTTCTTTGAAATGCATTTCAAAACATTTTTACTATTTACAAGAATATGGGTTAAAGTCATTTATACCCTTGTTTGACTTTTTATAAGAGGTTTATAAAGGAATCTTTCCGTCGTTTTCAAAACAAGGTCCTTTTTAACCTTTTCGACAGAATTGAGGTAAGAATGTTTTTTTTAACTTATACGGCGGGTGCGGTTATTTTACGCCGTTATAAAATCTTCAAAGCTTTCCTTACAAGCTTATAAGAATATTTTCAAAGAAAATGTTTTATTTTATGGATCTTAAATGATTTCAAAATAAAAGGAGATACTTCTTTAAAAAGAATTTTGATTTCATCTATGTCAACATCCTTTGATGGATTTTAAGATTATTTGAAGTTGATTTATTATGATACAAAACTTCTATATTGTATTGAAGGTTTTGTGATATGTTTGACTGTGGATGTGCTATTTTTATACCATTCATAGTTTATGGTGAAATTATTGACATTTCGTATGCTATTTTTAATACGAATGTTTATGTTATGTTTAAACCTTTTCATATGGGAATGCATTGGACTTAATAAGTGACGGGTGGAGCCCGCTATAGCTCCTAGATGCATCGGTAGGTCTCATGAGACAAACTAGTGTCTTGGAACAAGGCCTTGACAAAATCTTATTTGTATCCTTGGCACGAGGCCTTGGCTATGTGGTTATGATAGTCTGGCATTATGCATTCCAACATTATGAAAGTGGTTATTGATTTTTGCATGTGATTATTCGATTAGTAGAATATCCATGTGAATAAGTAAATGGCATTATTTCATTTTACTTTTGCCATACCATGTTGAAGTTCAATTTTAAAAGGCTTTTGTTTTAGTAATGCATTGCCTTAAATGTTTATTCTTATTTATGAAAGTTTCCGCTATATTGTTATCCTTACTGGGCATTTGAGCTCACCCCTTTTCTATGTTTTATTTTTCCCCAGGATGTGAAGAAGTAAATTATGAATGACCTGCAGGGATTTTATGAGGGGATAGTAGTGTGGATTATGGAGACATTATGTTGTTGTAGTAGTTTTTCATTTTATGATGTAATGTAAAACTTATGAATATATCTAGTGTTTCCAAGGCTACTAAACCAATCGGTCTTTCGAGATTTGATCTTCTTGTGATCATGCCAATGTTACGAAGTAATGCACCGACTCCGGGTAGCTGGGGTCGGGGCGTTACATAATTACTATTAATCACACATATTTGTAAAAAAAATGCATAATAAAACGATCTAATTCTAATTCTAATTTAATTGTAGCTAATTAACAATAATTATAATTAATATCAAATAAAATGAATTAACTAAAAAATAAAATAAATAGATAAATACCTTAAAACTGAATCTTTATGAGGATTTAAGCAGCGAATATTGCTCCGATTTAAAATTTTTAACTTAGAAAAATTTTGATAGAGAAAATGTAAATAGAGAGGGAGGGAGGAGTAGATAAATGAGTGGAATGAGAGGAAAAATGGGTGCTGGTATATGTAGGTTAGATTAGTTGTGATGGGTCCCATCGCAAATACCAATCCGCCGACTTATTATTTACGATGGGAGAAAAATCTTGTCTCAAATACTAAAAAACACCATCGGGTATTTGCGACGGGTAGATGGTCCCATCGCAAATAGTCCCTCCCGATGGACTATTTGCGATGCGACCCTTGCCCATCACAAATACCCATTCTTTCATAGTGGGGACACACTAGTAATTTTTGGAAACAAAAATGGTGTACCCACAATTTTCACATTAAAAAAATCTCCAAAATAGGCCATTATCTAGACTATGACATAATAAGGTCGAAATATGTCCATAAAATTAGTGTTTTATATGTGTTGGTTCATTTTTAACCCATATCTTTATAGTTTAACCCCTTAGTAAACCAAATTTTACCTTAACTATGGTTAATAATTTTTACTGTTTTTACAATTCATTATGGTAGAAAATTTAGTTAGCCTTATTAGATAATGTAAATTATTTTGATTCAAAATATGGAATCAATTTTTCCAAATTTTATTCAACAAATTGGAAATTTATAAATTTAAAATTAAACTCATAGACGCGATGAGAAAGTGCTTTTGCAAAGATAAAATGTTCAAAAGTTTAAAAAGTTTTTATATAATAATTCAACATTAAAATGATTCAAATGATCTAAATTGTAGTAATTGTTATATATATGAACTAATTTTACCTTTAAACCCATTTTAATACAAAAAATAACATTATAATTTCTTAAAATGAAAATACAGTTTTCAACAAAAAACTATATGTTTTAGTGTTGATCAAAAAATTAATCTTTTCTGAAAAATGCATAAGTTATCTTAAACTAATATTGAAATGAGGATTTAAAAAATTAAGTTTTTTTTCAAATTCATTTTCAAGAAGTGTCAAAAAATTAACTTTATTATTCTTTATAATAGAAATAAACAAACAATTTTTTTTTGAGAAAATAGTTTTTTCGAAACATATAATGTCTTTACATAAAATTATGTAATTTTTTCCTTATGTTTTATTTATAAAGAACCATTATATGTAATATTTAAATTTTTATTCATATTTATTCCTCCATGATTAATGGCCATGTAATAAAGGTTGTGATTAAATAATATTTGTAATAATTTTTACGGTTCGTTAAAACTTGTGTGTAATGCAAGCTATCAAAGAAATTTAATTTATTTGAAAAACATATTTCATAAAATCTATAGGTATTTCAAGATTAATATTAATTTAATTATACAAAACATGCATGAGGAACATAAATGAATATTGTATTTGGAAACATGGATACATAAAAAACTGGTTCATAAGTGTATTATATCATCTCCAACTAGGTTATTCATTACTAGCACCCTTCTTAGACATATCATAAATAATACCTTTAATTATAATATGGGGAAAAGAAATATAAGAAATAGTGATATTAGATGCTCAATAAGGGTTAAAAATGAAGATATTAATGATCACATAAGCATGAAATGAACATAAGTTTATCGGAACACGAGCATAACATTTGGAAACCATACCATGTATAAGATAGATCATAATCATGTGCCCTTAAATAAACTATGGTATTTCATAATACATGAATCATAAAAAAATCAATGAACATGATCCAATATATGATATCATTATCATAAGGCCAAGATTGGCGGCATACCCATAATCATATAGAATCATTTCCTTAGTATTCAAAGATCACTTCCCAAACAATAATAGTAGATTGGTTTCACTCAAAAAACCATCGTTATAGTAAAGGTTCACCCCCAAGATTTTCATGGGGGATAAAATCACTTAATAATATAGGTTTACTCCCCATTCTAGTCGGGTTTATCTCTTAAGATATCAATCATTACCCAATGTCTTGGAAATATATATAAGTCCAGGATCACACATCACAGATTGAAAAGCACACATATATAAGCCATAACATCAGGAAACATTCATCATATAATAAATCATTAAATGAAATGGGTTTCATAATATTTTATTAATTGAATAAACCATCGAAAAGAAATAGGTTCCATAAATATTTCATCAATTCCTCATAGTATAACTCATGTAAAAGTAATAGATTTCGTAAAAATCTTGTAATCATAATCTTAAACCATCTAGAGAAAGAATAAGGATGGTTCCCTTGGATCATTTCCCAAGAAAATAATAATTAATATAAAGGGATGTTATCATTGATTAGTATATATTCCATTATAGGATTATTAACAAATTCATGAAGAAAATACCCATTCCACATTAAAAATCAATTTTTAAAAACTATAAAATATAAAAAATAGTGTGAAAATCTATTTCATTTAAAATATCCATAGAACCATATAATGGATTCTTTATTGATTGGGTGGTCATTATTGAAGAGAATTCATTTCATTTTGTATAAGTTAAAAAAAAATTCTATCACACTTTTGAAAAAAATACATCATTTTGAAAATTACATGATGATTCCTCTTATTTTTTTTTCAAAAAAAGTCAAACATGGGTAAAAATTACTTTAAACAATCATTTGTGTAACATTTCTCTACCTTCATTCATGTAAATCTTGACTTTTTTCTTCATTCCCTTTGGTTTGGGTGTTCATGAGGACTCTTAATTATAGAGATATTTTTTATGTAAAATGAAAAAATATCTGATGATGTGTGATTTTTTGAATTAATAGAGTCTGAGTATAAATATGTCGAAGGTATTGGAGATTACTCTTTGATTCAAGGTTGGGTTTTGGTATTTTTTAGGTTTTCATGCATGAAACTGGCTATGTGATATTAGTGAGATAGATTCACATCGTGTATGTAATGTAAAACATGATTTTTTCACTTGTAATAATCCTTGAAACGATTTCTTAACATGAATGTTCGTAATCCATGAATTGGGACCACAACATGAAATGGTTGGGATTCAGAATTTATACAGAAGGCAATGCATTTTTCTGTATATATACCGCTCTAGATGTTCGAATCATTAATCAAGGATTCACATCATGAATTCCTTATGTCCAATGAGTGAATATATTCTAAAGCCTAAAAATTATTTCATTCTTTGTGAATCCTCTACTCTCGAACCTCATGCTACTATAGGTAATTTTTGGGAGTTTTCTACCTTTTTTAATGTCACTGAATGGCATTTGATTCCTATTGAGTTTTTCAACATAGATTTTCTTCCTCTCTACACTACCCCTCTTTGATAGTGGTATTATCACATATATTTCAATGTAATTGAAGTTTATCTTTATTATTTTTGATATAGGATTTCCTTATTGGCATTTTTTCCATCATTATTCGTTGGAATTTCCCATTACAGGTGTTGATTATATCATTGATTAAAGGTATGTGGTTCAATATGATTTAGCCCTACAATTTAGACCTTAATTTTAATGATTGATTTTATATAAGTTTTTAAATGATTTAAAAATCCATATTTGAGATGATTTATGGTTAAATTTGGAAAGGTTTAGGATATTGTGAACCCCCCCCCCCCTAATTTTAATGCCATTAAAATTTTAGTGTTGATTTGAGATTAACTAAGTGATTTATTTGGAAATTCATTATTAGTAAAATGTATTAAATTTAAATAGTATTTGAAAACTAATTAATTTATAAAAACCTATGTATGGGTTTTGAAATGAAAAATGAATGTTTAAAATACAATGCACAAAATTTTATTTTGAATTGATTTTGAATGATTAAATTTCCCATGATTGATTGACTGAAACACATGTGTTTCATGGTTATTAGTTGGTAATTTGGAAATGAACTCTAGGATATGCCCCCTAGAATTATTTTGAAAATTAAAACTCTGACATAAACATATGGCAACATGACTTTATACTATGGGAGGTTGAGTCCTGATGGGTTGATTTGTGGGACGTGTGCACACATTGAGCCAAGATCACTAATTGAGTAGTGTGAGGACCCCTTTACCAAAAAACTAACATACTTCATGGATTATTACATGGTGATATGATATTATTGATTAGATGATTACATTCTATTTAATATTGAACTATATTATTATTGTCACCTTCTTTATATAATATTTTTAGGTAATATGTTCATTTAACCATATTTTGATATATCTTCCATCATTTGACTACGAAAGCATTTTTTTTAATAAGTAAATTCCAAGACATTCCATTTAATATTTAAATTCAATGAATAGTTGGTTTAATTGTTATGAAATTGATTATGGAACACTTGGTGATACCTTACTTGGATTTATAGCTCACACACTACATTTTCCTTTGG
The DNA here is from genome assembly GCA_963277665.1 of Viscum album. Classification (NCBI taxonomy): domain Eukaryota; kingdom Viridiplantae; phylum Streptophyta; class Magnoliopsida; order Santalales; family Viscaceae; genus Viscum; species Viscum album. Next base: position 845,390,036 of record OY728121.1, on the reverse strand, counting down.
TCATTTATATATTACCTTACCATGGGTCCATGAAAAGGAAAATCTCCAATTAAAGGTGCTAGATGTTCTTATTCCATGGGACCTAGAGTGGTGGAGGTGACCAGTGGAGATGTTATTCACTTTTTTCATGGGATATTTATAATCATTTTTCTTGGATAATGTTTTGTCTTTTGATGCGTCACTATTTGGTTTTTTGTTTTACCTTTCAGATTCTATTATATTTTTCCATTGGAATGTTGAGCATAATGACATATATATCATTTTCCCACTTTTTGGCATAATTATTTCCCTTCTGATTAATGTACGATACCGGGTTCTTGTTACCAATACATGGGGATTAGGGACACCCATTGGTCCATGTTAGATTCAACTCAGGTATTATGGTACCAGAGTATCCAAGCTGGTCTTTGAAAATTTTGTTACAAGGGTGCATGTTATGTATATTTCTTTGATGTTGGTATGTAGTTTGGGTTGTCCTAGTAGAAAAGAGGTAGGTATAATTGGACTTAGGAGGCAGTTGGGAGTGTGTTCTTGGCCATCCCTCATATAAATGATCCTTAAGCAACCATAGATGATTGGGAAATATGACATGAGGAATGATTTTATTGGAATATAGTTTTCTCCCATATTTTTATCCTATTATGTTGGAATCACAATCAAAATTTATGGTTGATGGAATTGATATTTTGGTATCTCTTATTTGACATGTTTTATTGTGTATCATTGATGACATATTCAGTATTGTTTTTTGATGTTGTGTAACATCATGCCCCTGAGAATACTTTTGAATAAGACACATGAGGAAGCTATTGTTGATCCATAGTAGGAGAATACTTCAATGGACTAGAATCATGAAGAGATTGAGGTGGGTGGTATCCATTCTTTTTCATAGGTTCCTGCAACCATTTCCATTTAGACTCTGGTAGTGGAACCTCAAAGGGATGAATCTAGAGATTGTGATCAAGAGTTTGTTCATCAGAAACCACTAGCTTTTTATGGCACTTATAATCCATAAGAGGCATAAGATTGGTTTAAAAAGTTAGAGTTTGTTTTTCAATTCATCAAAATGCCTAATTTGATTAAGGTGTAATGTGTAACCTTAATTCTTGAGGTACCTAGAATGGAATGGATAGATTCTATGGTTATGGTGAATAATAATGAGGTTCTACAGTATAATTAACTTACATTTACTTTCACTGAACACATATATCTATAATATATGGTCTTGGAAAAATAACTAGTGTTTCTTAACCTCCAGTAGAGTGATAGGACCATGACACAATATGTGAACTATTTTGTGGAACATGTTCAGACTTCACTTGAGGCTATATCCAATGAGAATATGATGGTTCAATAGTTCTATATGGATCTATTCCCTGATATCCAATAAAAGTTTTTATTGAATAATCTCACTTCATGTTATGATTTGATGGATATATCACTGATGGTTGATCTCGACCTTAATGGAATTTCAGGGTTGACTGGTGTTCCATTTTATCCAAGAGGAAGTTTTTTGAGTTCCCATAAAGGAAATAGAATTTCGGATGAGTCTCATAGTGGTTATAGACAACATGCATCATCCATAACTCTATTATTTCCTAGAAGAGGCCCTTTCACTTTCTTCTTGTGTGGAACATATGGGCATTCGAAAAGGGTTTTCACTAACCACCAAATATATGTAGTTATTGTGGTCGGATAAGACATCTAAAAAAGTTCTTCCATTTTTTTATGCTCCATATAGTTTCATAAGAACATTTTCACCACAAAAATATTATGGTGAAATGGGATGTTTTGAGATAAATAGTTTCCCAGACATTGGAATCTAGAACAAAGCATCTTCAAACAGTGGATGAGTCTTCAGAGAAAGATGATGCGAGTTAAGCGACTGTGAGATGTACCATCTCAATAGATTCATATTTGGTCACATATTTATTTGATATTGGATGATATTATTCATTTATATCAAATCATATTTTTATCCTACTAAATCTTCATTTAGATATTTTTCGTATGTGATTGATAACACTACACCCATAAGAATGAAGAGATAGTAGGGTCTTTAATGTCCTTCTTTTTTTCTATTTATTAGAGATTTATATTAGATATAACATTCGGGTTCATGACTTAAAACCCATAAAAATAATTTTCTAGATGGATTGGTTGATTTTTCATAAGTCTTGGACTGACTATTATCTTTGTCGGGTCTCCATTACTGCGCCCTATGTAGTGGTTTGTGCCTTTCATATAGAATCGAACCTGAGGCGAGGTAAATTCAGACCTCCCTATCCAGATTAGGAAAGTATATTATTGGTGTTTTCTATTGACATGGAGTGAGTATGATTGAGTTTTTATAAACCTGTAGTTTCATCAAGTTTCACAATGTTTTCCTTCTGATTTCTCTAGTTTTCCACCTGTAAGAGTGGTGGATTTTTCTATTGATTTATTGCCTGGTACTTATCCAGTTTCTATTCATTCTTACCATATAGTAGAAGAAAATTTTAATGATTTAATATATCATTTTGGATGATCTTCTAAGGATTTTTTTATATTCCCAAATGTTTCACCTTGGGTGGTTCTAGTACTCCTTATGAATAATGGTGACGCAGCACTTCATTTATATGTTGATTATCAAAAAACAATCAAGTCATGGTAAATAATAAAAACATTTTCCCACTAAACCATGATTTTTTGGATAAATTTAAAGGGTAAAAGTGGTTCCCAAATATTTATATTTAATATAGTTATCACAAGTTAATAGTTAATGAAATTTGCATTTTGAAAACATACATCACGAGAAGGTATGTCCATTATTATTATCTTGTAATTCCATATTTTCTGACCAATTTTCATTAATTTTTTATGGATTTGATGAACATGATATTTCATGAGTACCTTGACTCATTTGAAATGGTATTTATAGATGAAATCCTAGTTTACTATCAAACTGATAAATATTGTGTGCTTCATTTGATACAATTCTATAAATCATGAGAAGTCATTGACATTACACAAAGTTTTCAAAATTTAATTTTTGGATTTGAGAAGTTATGTTCTTGGGAAAAATGTTATTAGAATAGGTTATTTTAGATAATATTGATAAGTTGTAAGCTGATATGGCTTGGGAGAAACTAAGTAATGTTCTCAGAATTTTGAAATTCATGGGTTTTACATGATATTACCAATGATTTTTCAGATATTTCTTGAGTTTGGATTCTCCAATGATCACTCTCACTATGAAAGTAGTTATGTTTATTTGGGATTGAAAATTTCAAAGTTATTTTTATGATATTAAATATCTTTTCACTTATTTACTGGTTTTGACTATTCTAGAGGATAGGAAGGACTTTGTGGTATTCTATGATGCATCTATTTTGTATTTAGGTTATTTAATTATGAAGGGTGATCACATGGTAGCCAATTGTTCTAAATAGCTTATTCCACATGAGAAGAATTATCTGATCCATGATCTAAATCTCATATCTATGATTCATTATCTTATAAGTTGGAGGAATTAATTTTTTTGTGGAAAATTTGATATATTTTTTACTATAAAATATTATGTTATATATTCTCTCTAAAAATATTTAATCTCTGATAGAGGCTCTAGGTGGAGTACATTTAGTACATTTATTTCAAAATTTACTACACCCCTAGAAAGGGTAATTTCATTCATTATTCATTTAGTCGGAATAATCTATCCCATGATGGTAAAAAATCATCCGAAGAGTAGAATATAAGGGTTCTTTATGCTTTATTTCATTTGGTGCCCATAATAATGAGTTTGAGGTTGTTTTTTGATGATTGTGATGTTTACCACCTCTCTTCTTGAGGTGATCCTTTGGGATCAGTAGCTAGATGATGTATTATATTGAATTAGGGACTCTCCTAATAGTGGGTAGACCATTTTTGAGTGGTTTTTCTCTTTTGAGGGTATCATATGTTTCTTGAACTGATATTTTGTGCATTTAAATATGATAAAGTAATTGATATGGGATTTCAATAGCTCTTAGTGAGAGGTGAACCCTAGAAGTGTGATGATGCTATATGATATGCAGTGATGGTTCTGATATCCTTGTATGATACGAGACAATTATGACTTTGTTTCTTGTTTTTATACCTACCAACATGTCAATGATAATCACTAGATACCTTTAGGATTACCTCATCCAAATCTAGCGATGACTTGGAAGAGAGATGATACTTCTATTGAATTTTTTTGGGTTGTTAAACACCCCTCAAGAGAATAATTTTATATGGGTTATAATCGATAGTGTAACAAAATTGGATCACTTTACACCCATTTTAGATAAAAGAAAATTTGAGGACTTTAGACATCTCTATGTGTATGATATTATCAGGTTTTCTAGAGTTCCATCTACAATAGTCACTGATGGGAATTCCAATTTCACATCTACCTTCTAGAGAGGACTCTAGGAGGCCATGGGATCCTAGGTATGTTTGGTAACAACATATCATCCATAGAATAATTTCTATAGAGAACAAGATATAATAATTTTTTAGGATATTATATGTTGTTCTATTAATGACATTATTTTATCATGGGATGATGATTTGGGATAATTTGAGTTTTCTTACTACAACAGTTACTAATCCTATATCAAAATGGATACTTTTATGGCCTTTTATCGCTGAACATGTAGATATCTATTTTTTTGGTCGAAGATTAGTGAATATTCCTTGGTTGGACTAAATTTTTTCCAAAAGATGATGATAAAAATTCGATATATTAATCAAAGAATGTTGAAAACATAGATGTATTATAAATACTATATTGATCATCATCGATGAATATTTTATTTTTTAGTGGGAAGCAAGTGATTATTTATATTTTCACCTCGGTTGGATCACTACATCTATGAAATAGGGAATTCTTAAATTGAGGATTATGGAAACATTAGTGATTATTGTGAGAGTGAGAAAAGTGTCCTACCACATGGAACTTACAACATAGATGAAGTAGATCCACAATGTGTTTTTTGTATTGTAGCTTCGAATGTATCATACCAAACCACCTATTTTTTCATCAAGGAAAACATTGATGTTGATCCTGATTTATCCCTGACTTAGAATCTAGTTAGGATTTATTGATTTTGATATAAGTCTTCTTCATGGGAATATGTTACATTTGTTCCTTATGATATATCAGTGTGGTCCTGATTTTCATGATTCTTTAGTGATTGAGAAACTATTTCAAGAGCAGTGGCCTCATCTATTTGATATAGAGTCATCCTGACAAGATTTATAGAGAGAGATAGTGATTATAGTGGGAAGTTTGTAACAGCTCATTACATTATTTATGGTACTTCTTGAATATTGTTTTAATACATATTTGTTTGGGTGTGTTAGGGGCCTCCCAATGATGTATATTTTTTTAAGGGAAATGATATAATGTTTGGGAAAGTATGTTTGTTTAAATAAAGTAGTTTGGCTATAATTTTTCAATGGATTTAGAGATTAATCCTTGGGTATGGGATAAGTGGGAGGCATTTTAGTTTTTTTGTGTATGAAATTGGTTGTGTTATATCTACATGACATATTCATGTCATGTATTTAATTCATAAAGTGAATCTTTCACTTGGTAAGATCCATTAAATTGTTTCATGAAATTATTTTTTTATAATCCATGAATTGGTTTCACAAAGTGAAATGGTTGGGATTGAGATTTTTAAACAAAAGCGGAGCATATTTGGGTTTATACACCACTCAATATATTTAATTCATGAATAGAGGATTCAAGTAGTGAATTCCATGGGTCCGTTGAGTTTTTTATGATAAAGCCTAAAAATTATTTTATTCTTTGTGTAGTCTCTTATCTTGAACCTATGTCTACTTTGGGAGATTTTTGGGTGATTTATACCTTTTTGGATTTTTTATGTTAGTGTATGATCCCCAATGAGTTTCTTATATTTGATTTTATACCTCACTCTATAAAAACTCCCTGAAAGTGGTATGATATCATTTTTTTTATGGAATATGAGTTGATATTTATTATTTGTGATCAAGGTTTCCCATGTTGGTCTACTTTTCCTTCATTATTCACTAGTGTTTTGAATTATGAATATTGATTTTATTGTTAATTAATGTTAGATGGTTCTATATGATTTTCTTTAATATTGAAATCATATATTTCATGATTAATTTTAAATGAGTTTTTGAATGATTTAAAATCTTGTGTTTATGTTGATTGATTGTAAATTTTGGAAAATTCATGGAGATTGTGTAAAAAACCAATTTCAATGGAATTAACATTATTGGGAATATTTGAGATTGATCAATGGATTGATTTTGAAATTTATTTTGAGTTAAATGGATTAAATTTAAGGATGATTTGAAAAGTCATGAATTGATGTGAACCTATGATTTTTTTTTGAAATGTGAAAGGAATGTCAAAAACTCAATGTGGGAAATTGTATATTGAATTTATTTTAAATTATTGATTTCCCCAAGATTTATTGAATGATTGAATTATAAACATGTGATCCTGGGGAGTTAGTGGGTATATAGGGACAACCACAATATGGTACGACCCCATGCACTATAATGATGATGATAAATATAAAATTAACACACTATCACATTATATTACCCTATGGGGATTGGAGTCTAGATAGCCTGAGTCATGGGACGTCTGCACACATTGAGCTAAAATAACTGATTGAGTAGATTGAAGGTTATTTTATCAAAAACTATTGTACCACATGGAATATTACATAGTTTTCTCATATGTTTTATTTGATGATTTCATTACTTTTATTATTGAACTATTTTTTCATTAAAACTTATTTATATAAGAGTTTTTTATAAAATTTTCTTTTATACTTTTTTTTGATATATCTACCATATTTTTATTATGAAATATTTTTTTTGAAAATATGTAAATCTTATTCCATGAATTGTTTTATTTAAATTGAAATCATATTTTCTTTAATTATTATCAAATTTTTTATGGAACACTTGCTTATAACCTACTAGGATTTATAGAAATTACACTACCTTTACATTTGGAGGGAATTTGTAGATTACGATATGTTAGGCCCCAAAAAAGGGAATGTTTCACCTAGATGTGTTGTATGTGGTAGAACCTTGGGACCTGGAGTGATGGAGTTGACTAGTGGATATGTTCTCCACTTATTATATGTGATATGTCTAATTTTATACATTGGTAGATGTAACGTCATTTTATATTGTATTATTTGGGTTTTTCATTTTCTATTTGATACTTGAAATTTCTCTATTTGGAGTGTAGATATTACTGACTTATATCTTTTTTCTCATACTGTTTTGTGTCATAAATCACTCCCTATTGATTCTTGTATTATTGGAGGTGCTAATATCAATCCCTTGGGGACTGATAATGCCCTTCAATAAATGTTAGATTCAGATTAGGTATTAGGGTACCACGGTATCTAGGATGGTTAAATAAAATTAGAGAATAGTAAAAAAAAATTGAAAACATTTTAAAAAAAATTTATATGTAAGAGAAAGGATTTTCGATTGAAGTGAGACATAAAGTTGTTTTTTTAGAAAATCATTCCTTCATACACATGAGTTAATAAAGAAAATAAAATGAAAGTAAAGCATTTATTCATAAGAAATAATTATAGGATAAGAAAATTCATGGGATTATTGAGATATATTCCATAATATTTCATCAATATAACTTAATAATAAACAATCCTGATTAAATAATGATATTGTGACATAAATTTTTTACTACATATGTAACTTTTGAATCATGAGACACATAAAAGAAACAACCATGGATATAAATTTTTATCTGATTGTTTCTATAATAAGAATCATAAAATACATTCATGCAAATTATATAAATTACATAAATGAAACAAGTAGTGAACATGGCATGTGTCTCATATAGGTAAATGTGAGACGAAAATCCCTTACCTCAAGTTCGAATTTCATTAAAATAATAGTAACCTATTATAAAATAAATTTAAATTTATTATAAATTTATAAAAGAATCTGGTACATACTTATAATATCATATATGATATATTTATAACACTCTAACACAAATTTATCAATAAATATTTAATAATATCATTGTTTTTATGTGTTAATATTTCCATTTATCATGAATATTTTATTTCAGTAGTTCCCATACTTTTACATTGATCATGGTTTCATAATCACCAAAGTATTAATAATGATTTAAATATAATATATATTCATTATATATATATTAATTATATATATATATATATTCAATATATATATATATATTTATAGTTATTTATAAAATTTAGATATATAAAAAATGAATTACCTCATTTATGCAAACGGTAGGTTGTATGTATGAATTTTGCTATGAAAAGATGGGAAAAATAAAAGTAAATATTCATTCACCTTTCCCAAATAATTATTATATAAAATATGTATTATATAAGCATTATATCTATACTTATTACCATCAATGTAAAATTGGAACAAAAACCCAATCACATAATCTCACAGAGGTGGTAGTCCACACGTACCAATGAGTGATATTATTTTTCTCTAATGGAAATGATGGTAATAAGGTAGATGTGAACATTTGATTACAAATGTATAATTATGTCATAATTATAATATATAAACATTGAACCCACTATAATAAGATTCCAAGAAATATTTTGTACTAAAATGAAGTGTATCACTATGTGGAGGTAGTAAGATGTATATATGCACGAGTGATACATTCACTTACAATTTGATGGGAAAGTGGGATCATAATCATAATTTCATAATCAAAATAATATTTAAAAATATTTAGGATACTAATTATATTATTTTAATTAAAATACCATTGATATGTAAGAGGTGTAGTAGAAGTAAAAAAATATTGATTGGTTAAGGGGATTACGTATTCTTTGAAAGAAATCCTTTTGATCTCCTAATAAAGATTACAGGGTTGGTCTTTTGGGAAGAAAAAAACTATATAATGTGAATAACAATGTTAATAATGTATTTATTAATTGTATGGCTGAGATAGATGGGTCATGGTGTTGTAAGGAAGATAAAGGAGGGGTTTACTTTTATAATGGATGGAGAACACACAGTTTGAATTTATTAAAAATTAAATATAATAAAGTAATTATTAAAAAAAATACTTTAAAATGATACAAAATTAAAAAAATGTTTCTAGTGTTAAAATAACATCATACAATGAAATCTACACAGGTTTTTGTGTCCTTTTAAACCTTATCATTTTGATTAATCTCTTGGTCAATTATTTTTGACTTTAATCACAGTAACAATTATTTTAACAATAAAGGGTAAATAATGTTATCATAAAAGAAAAATTGACTAATAAATGGGCCACAAATTATTTTTTTTAATAATATTCTATAAAAATGGAGAAGATAATATTTTAATGAATTTAAAATCATTTAATAAAATATTTTTTCCAATTAAATATCATTAATGCATATTTTGGAACTATTTATTTAATTTAACATTAATTACACTAATAAAATTATGAGATTTGAATATAATCCCTTTACACATAAATAATTTTTTATATTTATCTAAAAAAATTTGTGGAACTCTATAAGTCACTCAAATTATATTAGTTTTTATATTATTAATATAATTTATTTATTTTTCTATTAATTGGATAAAGATTGTATTTGTGTTACACATGCATTTAAGGAAAATATTTAATCACTAAAAAATATTAATACTTTTCCATCATGAATATAACTTAATTATTAAGATAATTTCTATTAATATTCATTCATATCATGCCTTTTCCACTACGTGAACACATTAGAGATATTTTAAACGAGGTGAGTGACACTTTGTTACATTCATTGTATTAAATATTATATATGTCATTTTTAGGGACATAGGTCACTTGAGAAATTAAATTTCAACCCTAATATGATAATAGTCTAATTCCATTAATCTAATTGGAATTTATATTAAATATGGGGACTATAAAACATTGTTTTAACCAAGATTAACCTGATTAACCCTTTAGTGAGGTGATAAATTTTACCAACATTACTATTAATAATACCTAAAAATAAAAGGAACCTATTTACCAAACCATAACCTACTGATTATAAATATTTAATCCATTTAATTAAATTTAATACCTATAAGTGGATATTTTTTTAATATATGTTCACAAAATGCGGCGAACACCACTTTTGGAAAAATGTTGTTCTTATGCTTAAAAATGAATTTATTCTTATTTTATGCATAGTAAAAAAATTATATGAATGTCAAAAAAATTTGTTTGAATATATAATAGATTTATTTATTTAAAATAATTTGAAAATAGTGATTAATTTAATTCAATATGATAAAAACACATTGCAAACATAAAAACATTTTTTTATAAAAACATATTATTTAATTTTAAAATAGATTTTTTTTCATTTATAATTAATTGATAACCAAATAATTCTCATTAAACATATATAAACCATATTTTATTAATAATTTATACATACATATTAATAACCTCCAATCCAATGGCTAGGTGATGACTATCACATAATAATATTTTTATAGTATATCTTGGTTCATTTAAACTCATTATTGCATGTAAGACAATATTTCAAAGGAATCAATTTATATAAAGAGAAATATATTCTTAAAACTCTAGGTTTTATAGTATTTCTTGCGCATTACTCCTTTTCAATAGTCATTTTTTATAACTATCATGCTGCTGAAATCATTCCTTGATTTTCCATATAATACTTCATTTTGTAATGTGTTTTTCTTAACTCAAATGTTTTCTTGATTCATAGTCACACCACTTTGATTTTATTAATTCCTGATTGAACTATCCTACCTTGTGATGTTACTATTCATTATTTTTATATTAATTTATAATGAATTTTTTTCTCATAGAAGTCTTCTTCCTTGATGAATATATTTCTTCCTAAAAAATTAATTTTGATATGAATAATTCCAATCTCATTTAATAGATTTTTCTTCTGTGTACATACATTCCTTCTCACCAATTTTATACGCTCATTATTAGGAAGATAATATTTATTATTTTACAATATTCTCATAATTCTATTTACCCAAATTAAATTTGAAAAATTTAATACTCTTTTTATGACATGGGTTCTCAAACAATGATACTTCCAAATATTAAAAATGTGTTTCCATTCATTCAAAATCAAATGATTTATCTTTAACTCCATATTATTTTGATAAAAATTATGTAATTTGAAGGATATTTTCTTGTTATAGAAAATATACTCTTCCACTTCATGAAATTGTTTTCTCAAATTAATTTATACTTCATCATTTATATTAATTTTTAAAATGTTTTGTGATGAATTTTGTATTTTTGACAATTATTTTTCATCCAAGTATTATCTCATATGAAGTGTTATATTAATTACCATATACATGTTTTTATTATATGATAAATTTTTAGAAAATTATTCTTTTAATGTCTTATTATTTCGTATGTTCATATTTTGTGATGTTTTTGAAACATTTTAGAAACTCTTTATTTTTCCATGGGTTACTTAAGATATGATTATGGTTGTTTTTAAGTCTCACACATATGTATGGTTGATTACTTTTAGATTCCACTACCTCCCTTTAATGGACTGGTTTAATCTTATATTTTATAAAATAGTCATCCATGGAAAAATTGAGTTTGTTCACATAGGCATGGGCATTATGGTTTTGATAAAAAATTAGGCATAGAAAAAATATTATATTTATATAGGTGTAGAAATAGTGGGTTTTATCATAAATGGTGTCACATGGTTAGGGTTGTTCCACATTTCCACATTACATATCACATTCTATCAAATTTTTAAGATACATTTCATTTCCATAAAATGGAACCATTTTAATATTACACAATATTTTTAAAGTATTTCCCACTTTTATGTCATGATCATGTGTTATATGATTTTTGAGAAGTGTTTTGATCCATATAGTATATTTTATTATTCACTAATGATCTCATTATAATCTTATGATACACTATAATGTTTTATTATTATCATCTAAGGTATTTAGATATTTTATTAGGATATTTTTATCTTCCTCATGATCCCCTTAATATTTATGATCTAACACATTATTAGATGTTTTACCTCTATGAGTGTATGAGCTCACCCATTTCTTAAATTTCCATTATCTATTTTATAACAGAGATTATATCTTAGGATATGGGTAGAAATGTTCTAGAGGTTCAATATTGTAATGTCCCAGACCCAGATGACACTTAAAGGTTCCCTGAGCCCGGTGGGTCATACGGACTCAAGCGTATCTCCCAAAAAAACAAAAGTTTATAACTAGCAACGAGAGTCTGGGTCAGTCTGTGAGGAGATTATACCCTCATTAGTAGAGTGTATCATAGTGGAATATCAATATCAGATATAAATAGTTGAAGCAGAAAACCGTGCAATAGAAGTATATAATGGAATAATGATAGTGTAAACAAGATATAAATCATTTCATATATAGGATGATGATATAAGTAACATGTTTTTAATAAAAAAACCAAAATAGGAATACAAGGAATATGTATAATCCATATAACAAAATTAAAAAAGGGACCAAAATAATGCTAGTAACTCTGCAAGAATCATCTTGGTCTTATGCTCTTCTGCTCCTAAGCACCATATCAAATACTTATTGGAGGGAAATTTCTCTTATCAACACATGAAATAATATAATATATTTGGGTCCAAAAAATGACCCAAATAGGTAGTGAGACTAAATACCAGTAGGTAACCACCCAAGGTCTGTGCCAATAAGTCGGTGAGTATATATAGAAAGCAGCATGCAATAAGAAAATTAGTAAGTAAGGAAGAACTCAAAAGTAACATCTTACATACTCTGGTTTTCATTTACATTCATTTAATTTATTAATTAAATTAAATTAAATATATATATCTAGATATTTGGCTCAAACCCATCATCCCCCTTATATCTAGTAGGACAAAATATGTCTCAAAAGGTCATCTAAACATGTACAAGTGAAGACTAAATCCAAGATTGTTCTTTGAATTGGAAGATGTGTCATAAGTCATTCGATTTATAATTTAATTCAGAACCTCATCCCATCACTGAAATTCTGAAGTTGGAATTAAAGTATCATTCTAGGAGAAATATCAATCAACACCCTACAAGCCTATCCCTGGTGAACCTCTCAGGAACCCAGTATCACTCTAGGTGTGATATACATTCCATGTCATCTGAGTCCATCCTTGGTGGTCCTATAAGGAAGCCCCAAGTATCCCCCAAGACATATAATCAAATGATCCTTGATTCCATCCTTGGAATACCTCAATTGGATCCATGTATCACTCAACATATAAGTCCATCATCAATGATTTTGTCCATGGCATCCCTCAATTGATCCATGTATCACCCATGGCATAATCAAGTTTAACCATTAAGTCAATACATGTCATCCTAAGGTGGATCCATGTATCACTCAAGGTATAAAGGTAAATAGTCACATGATTCTATCCATGTAATTATAAAGTGATTCCATGTGTCGCTCAATTCTATTATCATTTAACCATTTCAATTCCATTTAAACATTTCATTTGACATTCCAAGGTCAAAACCAAGAGCATCTATTATCAAACTCACCTCAAGGGGGTGACTTAAGCATTGGCCAACCTAATAAGGCTTGGCCTTTCATTAAATCAAGTTTGAATATCTCATATAACAAGAAATACATGTATAACAAACTAATACAAGGATTTAACATCATTTAACTCACATGGGAATATCATAATATCGTTTTTCCCATGATTTATCAATCCATTTCATGGAAAGGTCTCAATTAACTCACAAGGGATAAAAATTCAAAGGAAAATCAAATACTTTAATGGCTATTTTTAATATAACAAGACTAACTAGACTATCAAGCTATCACATGTATTCTTTATAATATAACTCACATCGGAAAATCCATAATTAGAGTAATTCAATCCATAACGTTCACATTACTCACATGGGAAAGGTATTACAAATCCAATATGCTTAAACAAGTAATGACATGCAATGGTCTAGAGGGAATCCAACCATCCCATACCCTTTAACTTATTCAATTAAAATCTATCAACATTTAAATTCCATTAATAATAAATTCCATTTTTAACCACCCATGATAAGGATAAATACATGACTCATGGGCATCCAAGGCCAAAATCCATAAAGGGTCATTCAAGGAAACTCACCCACGGTGTGGTTCTTTATAAGGGTATAAAATCTATATCAATCATAATCATTCATATTCAATTAACAAAACCATGATATGAAATAATAGGGTTCAATTCCAATTTAAGGAGATGCCCCATAAATGGGTGCACGATACTCCAAAAAATATAAACGATCCGACTTTCAACAAAAAATAACATCCCCACCTACTTTAGGTTTATGCAAGATATCTCATCTAGTATCAAACTATGATTCATCCTTATTTGGATAAAATTTTAAGAATGGACAAAAAATAGGAAATTAGGGCATACAATCCGAAATCCAAATAGCATAGTCAATAACCAGAAGAATCAAGAAAGGATAAAAATGAATCAAGGCATTACCACTGTGGATCCAAGGAGATGAACCACATTCGAATTAGAGATTGGATGATGAGTAGAACTGAAATACTACCTTAGGACAATAGGTGAGATTTTCCACATGAAGGAGCTACATTATGTTTGAATAAAACCTAAAAATGGGTTAATATAATTTTTTTAGAAATTTAAAATATTAAAAAACCGACAGAGTAAGGATCTCAAGATTTATTTTCATGGTTTGAAAAAACCATTCAGAAAACGTGAACATATTCTTGTAGCCTTAGGGAATATTGCACGGTTATCCCGCATGGCTTATAAGCCATGAACAAATCATGATAAGACCCTCTGTCAAAATCTTATGAAATTGAAAACCAGGTCGTACAATCATGCGACTCCTCCTAAAAGGTTTCCTCAAACTGTTTGGCATGTAAGCCCCCACTGTTTAGCCTCACATGGTTTAGTCAAGATGTGTGACCTACCGCAAATGGTTTTCACTAACCATACACTAGGCTTAAAACACCCAAACTTTGGTTTCCAAACTCTAAAATAGCCCTAGACCCCCCTAAGACCACTGTGACCTAAATAAGCACTAAATTTATTCCATACATAAGAATTTAAACTGATAATTAACAAATAACTCAAGATCCATACCTCAAATAAGAACTAGGTTCTTAAAAATATTATAGAGAAATGTTTACATGTTTTATAAAATAATATTTTTATGAAGATAATCTAAAAATACTAATCATTTATTTACTTGGGTTGTGCGACTGATTATGACATGTATTACATAAATCATGAGTTTAATTTATAATCTATTTCATGATTTATTTTTTCATGATTATTGTGGATCTCTTTAGTTTGTATCAAAGAAGTGTTTGGTTTTTTATGAGATCAATTTTGTTCCCTTTGGTATTTGGGTTAGATAACCTTAGTGAAAATTAACGTGATGAGTCTATTTATAAGATGATATCCATAGATGTTGTTAATGGATGATGTTTTTTTATTTTCATAGAATAACATCAATGTCAATATTCTATAAGTTGATAGAAGATCTGTAATATTTATATATTTGAATAATAAACCCTAATAGGGAGCATTGGGTATTAACTCAACTATAACTTAGTGCATAAAAAATAGGACTAACTAAACACATGGACTGAAACTCCCATGATATAGTATTTAGTTAGTTATATAATCCTTAAAAACCATTACAATTGATTTTAATATATAAATAACTTTTTTACTCATAAATCCAACCTGGTATAACCCTGATTAAAACATAGTGTTTCATAGGCTACTGTAGTAACAACAATTATGAAATCCCCCTTATGATTTTATATATTCTTTTTATGTACATTAATTCATTTAATTACACTTATTACCAGTCAAAATTTACTCAATAAAATATAGGGAACATGAAATAACTAAGATAAAAATGGGTGAAATTGGCAATGTGGAGATTTTCCCAATGGGTAACCTAATTAAAATGGGGAATAAATAATAATTTTTATGGAATATACCACCACAATTTCTCATATTATGGGAATAAACCATGATTATGTTGAGATCCTAAACTCTTAAAAATAGAATAAACTCACTCTTGAGTCAATTATGACAAATTATCCACCTTATTTTAGCATATATTCAAATCCAATAATTTCTATATTATGGTAAATTTATTGGAAAATATATTTTTCATTAGTGTTATGACCATGAGGAGGATTTTTTGGTTTTCTAATTTTTTGAAAATGAATCTTACTAGTGGTGGAGGCTCATTAATAATACAAAAGAAAAAGCGTACATAGAATCTATGGAATGAGAAGATTTCAAGAATAAATTTATCACTTGGTATTTTCAAATGATTATTTAAAAAAATAAAGGATTAATTATTGAAATTGAAAAAAGGGGATGAATGTATTGGATAATATAAATAAATTTTCACAAGACTCTTGATTTATTCCTCTAGTTTCATATCTGATACCTAGAGAAAAATTGATATCTTTTTCACTGATATATAGTTTATTTTTTGAATAGTGTTATCCATAAGTGATATAAGTAGAAAAATAGATATTTATTGATGAATTATTAAGTTAGATATATAAAATTTAACCTCTTAATATTTTGGTTAAAATAAATAGAATACATAGTATCATGGAATCATTGATGATAAGACACATTGTGGGAATAAAGGAAAATTTCCTATATGAAATAAAGTTTGGGGAAAGCTCCTAGGTAATTGTCTCAATGGATAAATAATGTGTTTTATGTGTGGTAATGTAGGGAAAAATCCTAAAATTATAAATCTAGGGATAAGGGTCCAATTAATGCAACTCTAGAGAGGAAGGTCCATGAAAATGATCCACCCACAATACAATGCTTCAAGTGTAAGGATTAATGAAATGATGTGAATCAATTTCTGAACCCTCCAGCCAATAAATAAAATAATCCCCAATAACCTCCCAAACTTAGGAAACATGGGATGGTATTCTAAATCACTACAACAAAGTAAGATCATCATAATTAAGTGATCATAAGTCCACATGATCTCTTTTATAGATCTTCTAATTCCTTATTTGGTTCTATTTTATCAAATTATTTAATATAAAATATGTTTTATAAGAATTTGAAATCACCACCCACAAACAATGGATATTTAATTATTAAGAAAATACCTAGTGTAATATTGATCTTGTATTTGATTTACTAATATGAATCTATTGAGAATTATGGGAGGATATTTTCTTCATATGTAATTATTAATCCTTTGGTTGAATTTATTATATCATTAGGGTTGGATTGGATTTCCATGCATATAAAACATATCAAATATTAGGATAAAAAAGTATCATTTCATATACCAATTCATCCAATAGTAATTTATCAAGACAAGGTTGATTATGAACTCCCTATGGAAGGAAATTCTATAATATGACAGATAATACCGAACAAATAGGTAATATTTTCTCAAATTATTGTGAAGGAAGTCAATTATAATTAAATTCCTATTGTATGGGAATATACTATTTCTAGATGAAATTAACAATCTTACCCAAGTGAGTGAGGTTGAGTTATTGATTTAATATATACATGGATCTATTACAATAATAAACAAATTCTATATAATAGATCCCATTAAATTAGGGAAGTTAAAGAATCAACTACAATACAATTTTATACAAGTGTTTTATATGCATCATCCTTCGCCATGGGGTACAATGATCCTCTATGTTAAAAATAATGATGTGTTGATAGGTCTATTCATTGATTAAAGCGAGCTTAATAATATCATGATCATGAACATTAACCTATACCATATATTGATGATATATTTTATCAACCTATATGATATTGATACTTATTGAAAATTGATCTTAAATATGGATATCATCATTTAATGGATAAAAGGGAGGATATTTACCCGAAATCTTTATGAACAAGGTAAAAATACTTGGAATTAATCATAATTCCCATTCTAATTACATATACCACTATCATAATTAATCTAATTAATAATTCCCTTATATATTAGAATTATTAATTTGTGTTTTTATTTGTAGATGATATTCTGATTTATTCAAAGTGTAAGGAAGAGCTTGTAAATTATTTTAAAATTATGTTTATAGATTTCAGAAAGGAGAAACCATATGATTTTTTTGAAAATGTGATTTCTAGATGTAGAAAGTTTCATTATTAGGTCATGGAAATAAAATATAATTCACATTAATAGATCGATTAATGTTGGTTGTTATTGAGTAAAGGCCTAGAATGAACACTATGACTGAGATCCATAATTTTCATGGGTTAGTAGGATATTACTGACGTATTTTGAGAAATTTCTCAAGACTATGAAATACAATATCTATATTAATATGGAATTTAATCAAGTTCCTTTTGATATAGAAATGTGAATAAAGTTTCAAATAACTACAGAATATATTTGTTATTTCCTATTTACATACATTGCCCTATAGTGGAAAAGGGTTTTTAATATACAATGATGCTTTGAAAAAGGTTTTGGGTTTATACTAATATTTAATGTTAAATTAATTCCATATTCATCACATCAATTAATGACTAGTGAGATAAATTAATTAATGTACAATTTAGTGAAAGTAATAGTGAACCATTTATTGAATATTTATAGACATCATATCCATAGGGAAAAATATGATATATATATATATATATACTTATCACAATATATTGAAATATATTCACATGGATGGAAGTGAATATGAGAAAAAGGAAATAGTTTTAATTCATAGGATATTATAACTTACAAGTTATATGACTGGTGAGATGTGATTTAATCTACATAATATATTTTATGCTTATATAATGACCAATTTATGATCTTATGTTACTCTAACTTGTTGAATGGTTATAATATAATTTCATTTGATCTTTAATTATGATATTTTGTGTTCCTCATAAACTCATTCATGTTTTTGATCTGAAACATCATGATATGTTTTCACTTACTGAGTGTCAGAGGTCACGCCATTATTAGGAGTCTATTCCCCTTGTTATGAAGAATATTATATATTGTGATATTTCTATGAAGGGTCTAGAGGATCCTGATTATGGATAATTTATTGCAAGTGTTGTAAAATAATATGTTTAGGTACCTATTCTTCATAACTATAACCCTTTAAGTCCTTTGGTTGGTTGACTATTTATGATATTAAATACTTAAATAACGAGGATAATGTATTATTTATGTCATGATTATCATGGGATTATATACTCCCAAAGGATAGGGCATATATAGGTCATGATTTTGAGATGTTTTAACTAGTAAAACCACATTTTTGTATGTTTTCGTTTTCTTCCCCTCATCAAGGATCTAGATCTGGGTGGCCAAATATTCTATACATGGGGTCTTGATAATTTATCAATCATTAGAAATATGGGTTTTTTTATTGGAAAATAATTTTTTAGTAAGTTTCTTTAGTTTTTTATATTATTATGTATAGTTTTTCTTTGGGATTGTGTCATTATTTAGTTTGAATTGGTTCACTTGGGTGTGTCATCTTTTTCTCCCTTATCTGAAGGATATGGGTTTTTTAAGATGGTCTTAGTTTTTTTGGGGACCCTATTTTCATCTATATTGAGAATATAAAGTTGATTTTGGGATTCAAGTTTATTCATGTATTATATTATAACATTGATGGTGAACATTGATAATTTATTGCTCACATTTTTTCATCCCTTGATGCTGGTTTGGGGTAATTTAATTAGATTATTGTGATTGGTTTCATTAATGGGGTTCAATTGAAGCTCCCTTGAAACTCTTCAATGGTTTTTTTGGCATTTGTTGAAGGTCCATGTTCTTATAATGGTAACATTGTGTAAAAGACTATTAGTGACTATGTTATTTATGATGTGTGGTTTTCGGAAAGTTATCAAAAATTATGGTAGGCCAACTGGGTGGTAACAACATAAGTAATGACAGAATAATTTATTTTCATATTTATCAGTGGTCTTGAATTAAATAGAAAAATTCATTACAAATATGTTTTCATATTCTTAAAATCAAAAAGTAAATAATTTTAATAAACTGATTTCCAATTTTCAAATATATAATTTTAATTTGAAAAAAATTCTTTCATATTTTAATTTAGCATGTCAAAATAATTGTAGTATGACTTTATTGATAATTTTCAAAAAATATTGACTTTTATGTTAATATTCAAAAATAACAATTTTTATTTGAAAATTGTTTTTTATAATAAATTATTTATAAGGTAAAATTATGTTTTGGTTTTGTATTATGTTTTAATTATTTCAGTTTAACTTTATTATAAATAAATTATGGTTTTCAAAAAGGATTTTATGTTAGGAAAAAATAATACAAAGATATACAAGAGACGGTTGAATTGTTTCTTTTCAATAATCTTAGATAGATTCTGACTTTTATCCTTATTTGTGATTTATGCTCATATGCAGTGTTATCTTATTTAAATAAGTTGAGAAGAAGATAATTAGATAAAAATAAAACATCAATTATTATAGTGGCTTAGGGCATAGAATCACATAGTCCACTCCACCAACTCTATCTCCATGAGATATATTATTTTCACTCAAACATGTCCTCTTATAATAATACCTTAACAACTGAGTACAGGTAGTCAACACTGTTACAATAAGAATTTTACAGTCCTTCTAGTTCATTTACAAGGAACTATAAATCCACAGTTTATTTTTAGAATCTTATAGTTCTTCACCAACATGAATAATTCTGACCATCCAATACTCTAATAAATCAAAAGAGATTGATTTTATTTAATAAAAAGATTCTTTTTTACCATTTTAGCAAAAAATGGAAAAAAGTGGATCTTCTTCTTCAAATATAAATTTCTTCAAGAATGAATAACTTTGAATATATCCAATTAAATATTATCTTCTAATAAAGATATCAACATACAGGTAGTAACAGTAATAATTAATTAAATACTTCACTCAACATAATATTGAAACATGTAATACTCCAAAGTGGTGCTTTATTAGAATAACAAAGATAGTAAATCTTTTTTATTTTTTATAAAATCTATATTAAAAAAGATATCACCCCAAACCCTTGAAAACAAAAATAATCTTTCTATTTTATAAGAAAAACATGGATTTCTTTCAGTTGATTAGATCCAAGAATAACCCATGATAAATCACTATGATTTTAATCATTCAAGAGAGTCATAAATTCCCTTAGAAATAAGAATGATTTAGTCCATTGAATACAAGCCTTTGAATTAGTCACAAAATATCTTTAAATATGTATTTACTTTTGGGGATACCATTGTAGGAAACATGAATAATACCTTTAATTTAAATCTCCATCATTGACCATTCATACATAGGGTTCTGTTGCGTAGTAATAAAATCAAAATGTGGGGTTGACAATATACAACTGTTTACAAAATTATGGTTGATGTATCATAATTTCTCTTCCTCAAATGAAGGGTTCTTTCCAAATGTAGGGTTGTTGATCCAATCCTTTCCATCATAGTAGGTTACATGATCCATAATTTTTATTCCAAACATAGGGTTTCCAAATAATAAGTTACGATTACATTATTCGGGTATGAACTAGGATTCTATAATACTTTCAAACAAACCAAAAATTCTTAAACAAATATTTTATTCCATAAATAATCTACACTTATCATGTAGTATATTTCTAAAAAATGCTTAAATTAATTTAATCATTAAAACAAAAAAGGTTATTTTTTATCATCAAAATAATTAATATTCATTGATTATTGTGGAAACAATACATTCCCAAAAAATATCACCTTTTTAATGACCAAAAAACTCATAAAACACAACTTATAGAGAATATAATATTTGTAAAAATAAAATAAATAATATATTGGAAGAGATATAAAAATATATAGTTAGAATTTAAAGTTTATTTGTATATAAATATTTAAAATCTCATTCTATTTAGTTAAAAAAATTAATATAAAATTAATATTGTTGTGTTTACCCAATTTCCCCCCCCCTATTTTTTAATATAAAAAAGAAGGCAATAGAAAATGATTTAAAACACATTCAATATAGAACATAACAGTAAATGAATGTTATAATAGTCAAAGAAAAAATTAGTATGGTGTATGGAAATAGAAATGGATTGAAATATTAAGAAAATAATAGATACAAACATCATATAAAAAATAATTTCATTTAAATGATTTTCTTATCATAACTAACATTTTCTTAAAAAAATTCAAAAAGAATTACAGAATGAGGGTGAAGGTTATTATTCAGAAGATGTGTCAGAATCTTGAGAAGATTGGACCTCTAAATGAACATATTTTAGCTATTTCATTAGTCCTATGAAACATTCATTAAGGTTATTATCCCACTCTCTTATCAAAAAATTTGAATATTGTCGAAATTTATAAATTTCAAATAAATTAAAATTCAACAACTCATGAACATTCTCTTCATACTAAACACACTATGAGATAATTTCCCTTAATTGATTGAGAAGATGTCTTAGACCAAGTTTTCAAGATGTTAATTTATAAACTAAATTTATTTTATTTTCAAACAAAACAATTATATGTGAAATATTACAATGAATTTAACAAAGTGTGTCACTAATCGTAGACAAGACTTTAGTAATCGATTGAAACCTTATGATTGAATCTAAAGAATTTTGAAGAGAAAAAGTTGGTTCTATGGACTAAATAGTACAAATACTTAATTATTAAAATTTACATCCCAAATATTTCACTAAATATTCAAAATATTTTTTTGAGACTAGAACTACTTTCATTTTTCCAAACTAATATTCCATTTCTATTTGAAATGCATCAAAATATCTTCTGGAATTTGAACTATCTATGAGTGTTTCGTGTTTAAATTGTATTGATTCTAATTTATATCTTATAATAGTTTAACTTCTCAAATCTAATAAATTTTTCTTTGTAGTCTCCAACTCACTTTTCAATTTTGAATTCTCATCCTTCATCTTGCAGAACTTGTGTGCTAACTAATCAACTTGATTACCAAGAGAATCATATGATTCTTCTTCTTGATTTCTAGATTTTTATCCCCTTTAATCCATAATTAAGGATTTAATTTTATCTTTCTAACTCGAAGTGGATGAGATATTGTCAAGAACATCCTTCTTATAACTAGTTTTTTGAATTCCTGATTTGCTGCATCTTGAACTTTTTGACTATGATCTATAGGTTTCTTTATTTTTCTAGGCCAGGTGATAGGGGCCTCATTGTCTGGTATATCCGAATATTCTTAAAGAAATTTATGAGAATCTATTTCATATTATTTATTAGAGACATCATATATAATTTTGAATCTATTTCTTTTAACAGAATCCTCTACTCTAGATTCTACAACTTCTCTACACATACATATAATGATCTAGTTGATTTCAAATTTCCATACCCCCCAAATAAATGAGAAGAGCTTCTTGTGGGTCATCATCACTAATTGTTAACAACATCCCTTTTATAGTACTCCAATGTAAACATATATTTCTCAAGGTTCCATCATTGATAATACAATGATGAAACCTAATGATTACTTCAATATATGGATTTTTGTTCTTTTAATAAAAAATAAGATAAAAAATCCGTCTATATAGATAAAAAGGTATCATTTCTCCTATCTAACAACAGTTATCCATATACCAGAGAATATATCTAGTAAAATGAAACTTGATATCCCCCATCATAAAAAAAATTACAAAAATATCAGTATAAATAATATTTTCTAACTCAGTAATTCTTAGTAGTATTTCTAAATGAACGAATTTAACTAGTACCTTTTTTTCATCCTCAAGATCCTTTACAAACATTTTTAGAATCTAGGTAAAGCTAAAATGAAAAAACATAATACCTTCATATTTATGATTTTTTATTCAATAGATATAACATTTAAGTGAAAAACTTCATCATGGTGACATTGTTTTTTTAATATTTATAGATGAAACATAAAATTCCTTATAATTTTCCCATGAAACAACTATTTCCTCTATATCTACTAAACTAAAATGATCATTTTTATAAAACTCCATTACATATCTATCAGAATCATTTCTATATTTTATTTATTGAAAAGGAATTATTACCATTCAAAGGATAGAGAATTATTTATTAGAAGATCTATCTATTATATCCATTCAAAATCTACTACTTTTTCTTAAAGAATTTTTCTAAAGGTTATGCATTGATGCATCAATTATCATTTTTTACTTTATCTAACTTCTTATACTTTATCATTCTTGAGAAACTTTGGGTTTGTGGTTTAGATTATATGGTTCTAAAGAGAAAATGAGTGTTATGGATATTGAAATCATTTGAATACTGAGGGTATAAGTGAGAGGGGGGGTGACGATTTTGGGTGATGTTGGTTCTTGTTTATCTAGCCAAACAATCATAGTAATTATTATTTAGATTTGGAAAAGGTTGGATTTCAAAAAAAATCTCATTTTAGTAAACAACTATAAAAAATAGAATAAAATAAATAAAATCATTAATAAAAAATTAATGAAACAAATTAAAAAAAATATTTAATTTTTTTTATATATAACCCTTCTTCATAAATTCAAAACTATAAATGGGATGTGGTTCATTAAAAATATCAAATTTTTTATATGTAGTATTGAAAATATATATGAAATATCATTTTTAGAACATAATATCTTAGAAAATAATGTCTTATATCAATATTCATAGTTCTAGAGTGACTTACATGATTTTTGGAAATATTTATTATACCAATATTTTCATGTATAATAGGAATATTGTTGAAATTAAGTCAAAAGTATTGTAATATGTGTTTCATCCACAAAACTTATACACATAATCTTCTAGAAAATATATATTCTCTATAAACTATCAACAGAGTGACTGAATGTTGTTTCTTACTTGACCATAAAACTAAGGACTTCCCTAAATAATGACTGGTTCCTAATATACTTTTTCTATCTAATCTATGACCTCCAAAATCAACATCTAAATATTAAATTAAATTAAAATAATTTATTTTTTTGGATAAACTAGAGATTGAAAACTAGTTACTTATAAATATCTAAAAATTATTGTAAGAGGAGTAATATGAGATTCATTTGGGTTTGATTGAAATATAACACAAATACAAGCATAGAGCATAATTTATGGTCTATTAGTAGTAATATATTGTGATCTTTGAGTCATACCTCTATATAACTTATTATCAAGCGGTTTTATAGCTTCATCCAAATCATGTTTTACATTTGTAAACATTGGAGTAATATACATCTTACTATTTTTATGTCCAAACATTTTCAATAAATCAATAATATATTTTATTTAATTTAATTCATTTTCATAATCATTTTGATAGCTCTTAAATCCAAGTAAGAAATTTGTTTCTTCCATCATACTCATTTCCAATTATTTTTCATAAGATTATAAAAAATCATTACTAATATTTTTATTTGTTCAACCAAAAATAAGATCATATATATAAATTTTTAATAATAATATTTTATATTTTTTTATGAAGGGTAGGATCTTCTAAACCTAAGGAAAACCCATTTTCTAATAGAAAATAACATAATAATTTTTACCATGTTATAGGTGATTTTTTAAGGAAATTAAGAGATTTACTAAGTTTGAAAATTGAATTTTTTAGATGAGGATTTTAAAAACCTGGTGTTTGTTCAATATAAACTTCCTTGATTCAATATCCATATAGAAAAGATGATTTTACATCCATCTAATATAATTAAACATTCATTGAGATGTACAAGCTATAAGTATTATAATAGATTCCAATATAGAAACTAGTGCAAAGGTTTCATCATAATAAATTCGTTCTTTTTGGTGGTTTCATTTAGCTATTAATATAGCATTATTTATAGTAATATCAATTGGAAATATTGTTTATTTCTAAAAAATGCATTTCATTCTTATTACTAGATCATTGGCTAGTCTTGCAACTAATTCCCTAAATTTGTTTCTACTAAATTTGTTATATTTTCCTTGCATATCCATTATCCAACATTCATCTTTAAATGATTCTTCTATAATATTAGGTTCTAATTGAGATAGTAAGGCAGATAATTCAGCTATGATTCCTATATTGCTTCTAGTTCTTACTCAAGTATCTATACCTTCTATAATATTTTAAAAAGGGTGATACTTTAAGGTTCTAGGTTGTCTAGATAAGGCACATTCAGTTTCATCCATTTCATGTTATTTTGAACTAGAATAAATATCATCTATTTTATTTTCAAAATCAATATTAGGTGAATCAAGTCTCATGTTTTCTAAGGAGTCAACATATTCATCTATTTTAATTTTCCTTTAATTAAAAGGACCACATTAATCAAACATCACATTTATATATTCTTTATCAATCCTTGAATTTTTATTAAAAACTATATAAGATTTAGAGATAGCATAATATCCTAAAAATATTACTTCATTAGCCTTTGGATCAATTTTTTCAAGGTTTTACATACTATTCAGGACATATACCTTGCATCCAAACACTTAAAATTACATGACATTAGGTTTTATATTATTCCATAGTTCAAAGGGTGTTATTTTAAGGAGTATTATTAAATCTCTATTTATTAAATGGAAAGTAGTTTTTATATCTTCTTCCAAAAAAATATATAGGAAGAAAATATTCATTTAACATAGTTCTTACAATATCTTGAATAGTTATATTTAATCATTTTACAATTCCATTCTTTAGAGGTGTTCATGGTTTATATAAGGTTTGTTTAATATCTAACTCTGATAAAAAATAATTAATCTCTTGATTCTAAAATTCACCACCATGATCACTTTTAAATAGATTATTTTAAAATATTTTTCATTTTTAAATAATTTTGAAAACCCATAAAAAAAGAGAAAAACTAACTTTTAAGTTTTATAAAATAAACCCATGTACATCATGTAAGTTCACCAACAAAAACAAAAACAAATAATATTCCATGAAATCATTCTATTCTCTATTATGAAATCAAATCCATATGGATAAGTTTAAGTGGTTTGGATTTTAAAACATTATTAATTGATTTGAAGGCTGATCTTTCTTGTTTTCAAAATTGACATGCATCACAAAATATATAATTATCCAATTTATGATTATGAAAATAAGAAACTAAATGCTTCTTAGATAATTTATATAATGTAAATATATTGTAGTGTCCAAGTATCCTATGGAATATCTACGATTAATTTGTCTTAATTTAAATCATGACTATGGGATTAGAATAATAAAACATCCACCACAATTTTTTGATGAATGATCACCAAATGGAAATCCAAAAATTATTAACAAAACAATGACATTGAACTATATATATATATCAAAAACCCTAAATCATGACAAAAAATTAAGATTCTTCGATTATAGAAAGAGAGAAGAATAGGAGAAGAATTGGAAGACAATTGAGATGAGATCCTCTTACCAGGAGGGGTGCAGATCATAGATCTCAGCTTTGAACCACGAATATAGAATATTGATACATATTTTAATCTATAAGGGAGGCTTTGAAATCATGATGGGATTATTTTATCTGAGTTTGGGTCAAATAGGGTGTGTTTCAGGGGTTCGAGGAATTTAAAATTTAATTTTTAGGTGAATTAAAAAGTTGTGTGTGGTTAGTTGGGTAGGGGCATATGTTTTTCTCTTACTGCACACCTTAATAATGTGCTAGTTATAGGGAGTGGGTGGTTTATCCTTTTAGGGTACATATTTTGACAAAACAAGTGCCATCCATGCAAAAACTCTACGTCTAGGGTTGCACGGTTATATTGGTTAGGGCGCATGACTAGGGAATACCATGCACCACTCGTGCATTGTCCTCCTCCTTTCAATTTTTCTCAATTTTTCACCCAAACACACCAAAAAGTAAAACCTAAATGAAAATTTTTTAACAAAAGGAAAATGAGTACCTATAAATGAGCACATTAAATCTCTAGAAAATATTGGGATCTTTCAATCAACCCACCTTATAATAGCTCATCATCGAGTTGTAATCCCAAGAATATCTAAGATTCTGAGTAAAAAATATATGGTCACTGAGACCTCATATTCTCCTTTGTTTCCCATTTTTACTCCTACGCATGTCTATGTTTCTACAATACAAAAACTATCATCACTATATTTACTCATAAGACTTTCTCACTGCAATCCAATACACGTATCAGATTCTCTTCAAAGGATGCATCTGTCTCAAGCTCAACACCATCAACATAAATCACATGATAAGGGTTGTGGTGATACTGCTGAAGTTGTAACATATAGAAAACATCATTCATATCACTGTATCTGTGTGTAAGAGCCAATTGGTATGCCAACAGCCTGATCCTCTCTACATTATCAAATGGTCCAACAAAAATGGGTACCATGTTTCTTTGTTTTCATATCCTGTGGTGAACCAACCTAGGTCACACCCAAAGGAATACAAGATCACCCTCTATAAACTCTTGGGGTCATTTTTTTCCATCAACATACAACATCTGTCTACTCTGATCCATAGCCATATACTTCTAAATCAGCTAAACCTATTCTAACTTATCCTGCATGAGACTTGGTCCCAACAACTATAACTAACCCGCCTTCATCCAGCATAGATGTGATCTACATTGCCTACTATAAGGTGACCCATATTGATCCATCTAAGTAGTTTACTCAAAGTTGTTATTATAAGAGAAATCTATTAAATCTAAGTTCTTCTTCCAAGACCCACCAATGTCGATAACATAAGATCACATCATATCCTCAAGAACCTATATAGTACACTTTTACTTCCCATATCTATGAGGGTGGAAAGCCATACTCAATAGAACTTATATATAAAGAGCCTTATGTAATCACTTCCAGAAGCATGAAGTAAAATGAGAGTCATGATTGAAAACAATAGTCCGTGGCACCCCATATAGATGGAATATCACCCGAACATACTATTTTCCCAACTGCTCCAATGAGAAAGTATCCCATATAGGCTTGAAATGTGATACCTTTGTCATTCTATCCACAATAACCCAAATATCATCATTCTTATGAGGAATATTTGAGAGACCCACCACAAGATCCATTGTCACATTGTCCCACTTCCATTCTGGAATAGGAAATGGGTGTATAAAACAACCAGGTTGATGATGCTCATCCTTCACCTATTGATATATGTAGTATCTTGTCACAAACCCTGTTATCTCATTTTTAATGACCATCCACCAAAAAAATATTTGTAGGTCACGGTACTTTTTTTTCACACCTATATGTATTTCCCACTTCAAGGAATGAAATTCACACATCAGCTCCTACCACATGATGGTAGGCACAACAAACGGATTTCTGACATAGATGATCTCATCCTCATATATGGTCTAATTTGAAGGTGTATCCCCACCATTAAGTCTATCCCTCATGGTTAAAAATTCCAGATCCTCATACTCCATATCCCTAATCCATTTCAAAAAGTTTATACTCTACTAAAACTGATATAAGATTCATCTCCTCCTGACTCTCCTAAACCACCACATGCCTCTCAGCTAGTAGAGTCATCATCTTTCACATAGCACTAGACTCTTGAATAGCTTGAGTCTGAGTTTTTATGCTTAACGCCTCAATAACAATATTTCCTTTCCTAGGAATATATTCTAATTCAAAGTCAAATGAATTCAAATACTCAACCCATCTCCACTACTAGAGATTTAAATCTTAATGGGATAAGATATAACTTAAGCTCTTATAATCGGTAAACACAGTAAACGTCTCACACAGTAGATACTGCCGCCAACACTTTAGAGCATAAACCATTGTGACCAAATAAAGGTCATGAATAGGGTAATTCCATTCATGTGGACTCAACCTCCATGGTCCATATGCCACAACTCTATCTCCCTGCATTAATACTACTCCAAGCCCTATCCCATAAGAATCACAAAAAAAAATTTACTCCTCACCTTGCTCAGTTAGGATCAAGATTGGTGCTAATGTCAAACACTTATTCAACCCCTAGAAAGTATCCTCACATAATAAAAACCATTTTAAATTTATCCCTTTGTTTTTCAAGCCCAAATGTGGTTCTTTCATTTAGGAAAATTCTTGAATGAACCTCTGATAATATCAAGATAATCCCAAAAATCTATATATATAAAATGTGTTCTTAAGATGCTCCTAAGAAATAACTACTTAAACCTTATTAGGTCTATAGACATACCTTCCTCTGAGATGATGTGACCCAAGAAGTGTACCTGATCAATCCAAAACATACACTTAGATAGCTTAGAATATAGTCATTTATCTCTCAGTGTACTAAAGATAATGTCATGATTTTGGGAATGAAAGTCAAGAGTCATGGAGTACATCAAGATGTAATCCAAAAACACTACCAAAAACTGATCTTGGTATGCATGTAAGATTCTTCTCATCAAGTCCATAAACATTTTTGGTGTGTTCATCAACCCAAATAGTATCATAAAGAACTCATATAGGCTATATCTACTTCTAAATGTAGTCCTAGGTATATCAAAAGTTCTAACTCTCAACTGATGATACCCAAATATCAAGTCAATATTGAAAATAAAAAAATATACCATCAACTAGTAAAAAAGATCATCCATTCATAGAAGAGGATATCAATTCTTCATTATCATCCAGTTCAACTTTCAGTAATTGATAAATTAGCATAAACTCCTGTTATCCTTCTTTTCAAACAATAGAGGTGATCCCCAAGGCAATGTACTCAGATGGATAAACCCCTTATCCGTAATCTCCTCTAAATGATTATTTAGATATTAAAGCTCTATCAATTCCATTCTTTTTGGTTAAATAGAAACTAGTTTATCTCCTAGCATGATCACAATAGTAAACTTTACATCTCTCTTAGGTGGCAGCATTGAGAAGTCTTCAGGAAATGCATCCTGAAACTGTTCCACTACTGGTGGAAAGATATCATGTTTCACACCCCTATCATCCAGTATTAGACTAGAAACCTAGGCCATGAGCTCTCCCAGTTTCTAAATAATTATCTCTACTCAGCTAGCTTGGATATCACATTCCCCATGGTGAATATAACTATCACACTGAGGAGACATAAAGGACACTCTCCTTTGGTAATAATCAATGTGGGATTGGAAATCCACTAACCAAACAATACCTAGAATTAGACAAAAAATGACATTTCTAGGATGTAGATATCCCATAGAAAATGATACTCTCTAACTTCAAGATAATATCCATTGCACAAGTAGATGTCCCTAGACCAAATTCCCAATGGTGTGTCTATCATCAACACCCCACTAACAAAATCCACTAACAGGATCAAACCATTTACAAGTTTTATAGAAATAATGGAATGAGAGGCACTGATATCAAATAAATAAATAACTAATGTCGAAGCTACAAGAATAGTACACATCACTATCGATGGTCTAACCTTACTATCTACCATTGTAGGTTTAACTGCATGTAGTTTTCCTACCCCTCTTCCTTGTGATCCTATATAACTCCCATGAGCTACACAATAATTCTTATACACACACTTTTTCCCATAAGTACCACATCCACTGCCTCTACCACCATGTCCAATGGAACTCCAACTACCATTCTAATATAGTGTATAAGACCCCCTTCCAAGACTCATATTATGTCTAGAATCCTCATAACTACCCATCTATCATGTGTTCTTTCAAAACATCAATAGATTCCCCATATTTTCACTATCATTTGGTAATAATCAACATAGTCCATCATGGACATACTCCCCTAAATCAATCTCATGAAATTCTCTAATCCCTCTTACCTTATCATCTCTAGATAGATGTGATCGAAGAACCTCTGAAAGAATTCCTTCTATAACATAACATACATCTATACAGTCAAATAATGAATGTCCCACCAGTGATTTAGTGATCCTCATAGCATATAAGTAGTAAGCTTGACCCTCTTTTTAGAAGTATTCTCCAAGTGGTCTAGTATATTCTGGATAGACTCAATTTAGAACCCAGCTCCCTCAGGTCCACCCTCTCTAAAACAATTCGGAGGATAATGCAACTAAAACTCCCTCTTTAATTCAAACATTCTCTTATTTACCTACCTCGGGTCTCTTACCATAAATTGTATGAACTGAGAAAATTTGTCCCAGAACTTCTCTCCAACTTCCTCACCCAACACTATCAGTGACTCAGGATCCACCAAGAGAGGATCATCCCTATCCATGTCCTCCTATAATCCTCTCAACACACATCATCATGGAGTCATAATTCTATAATACAAACACACACCTTATGATTCTTTTCTCAACATTAATACATTTTAAAGAAAAACACATTATGCCACAAAAAGTATTTTCCCCCAAAACCCTCCACATAGTCAAAACTGAGGTGCTAAAACTACCCTTAACCATCCCATATCTAGGTAAAGGTTAACAAGGATAAGTCATTTTCATTAACCAAGTTTCTCATTTAGACAACCAATTATTCTCACCTTGCATCATTTTATCACTTTAAATTAAATTTAGACCCAATTTTCAATTCAATTTCATAACAAAGTAAAAATATTTCAAGTTCAACAACTTACCCATAACCTGTTTTCCCATGAATTCCTAAAATGATGCATGTCACAATAATCCAGTGTGCCAAGAATGATGCATGAAACTAAACACTTGTTCCATACTGGGTCATGATTCAAATCTCAACAATCCTCTAAAACAATAATAATCACATCACACAAGAAGTGTGTGACCAAAGGTGAAATAATATTAAACTGTAACAGAAAACAATAATAACAAAAATCCCACCCTGGTTACTTGGGTTCTCCCCAATAAATGGGTTAGCTACTCCCATGCATGAGCTCATAACCAAGGCCCGAATATTCCTAGTCTCATGACTACCTTTCTCAAACAGTAAGAAAAAATGAAAAATAAATGAAAACTAGGCTCTGATACCACTTTGTAATGTCCTGACCCAGGTGCCACACACTAGTGCCCAAACCAAAATGCCACATGACCTCAAACAAGCCTTATTGTATGTTAGAGGTTGTCCACTAGTAGTGAAGTTCTAATATCAGTCATGGGGAAACTATACCCTCTTTTTTTCAGAGTAAAAAAATAGCAGAAAATAAATAAACAATAACCCAATATATAACCATAACCATAACTATACCAGTATAACAAGATAACCAAAACTGTAAATGCAATATCAAACTAAAAATTAGATATTCCATCCAAAACCACGTGTTTAGTGTCAAAATTAAACTCAATGTAAAGACACTAATGACTCCCAAGTGGGTCCCTAACCACATTTATTTCCCTCATCCATGCTCCATCCCCCAAATAAGTCGTCTAATATAGGGCATTTTCCATTAATAATCTAAATATTATTAATTAACACAATAATTAATTAATCATTTCACAATCCAATTATCCCATAATTAATTCACAATTAATTACTCAATTCAAAAATCTCAATATCCCCTAATTAACTCCACAATTAATTTCCCAATTCAATAATCTAAATATCCCCTAATTAATTCAACAATTAATTACTCAATCCAACAATCTCAATATCCCTTAATTAATTCCACAATAAATTACTAAATTAAATAATCCCATTATCCCTTAATTAATTCCACAAATAATTACTCAAATCAACAATCCCAATATTCCAATCCTCAAATCAATATTCTAATGATTAACTTGATAATTAATTATTCCCCAAATCCCACAATTTCAATATTCTAATAGTTAATTCAATCAATTAATTATCCCCTAATTCCACAATCCCTTAATTAATTAACTAACCAAATTCATTAATTCAATTAGGAAATTCAATTACTAAAAACCCTAGAAAATTTATAATTACATACAAGTAATTCACCTGAATGGACCGAAGGCCTTCATTTTTATTGATTTTTTATAACCCCCATTTCAAGGGATGAGGGGGAACCCTTACAAGGC
This sequence comes from Viscum album, assembly GCA_963277665.1. Classification (NCBI taxonomy): domain Eukaryota; kingdom Viridiplantae; phylum Streptophyta; class Magnoliopsida; order Santalales; family Viscaceae; genus Viscum; species Viscum album. Next base: position 845,356,058 of record OY728121.1, on the reverse strand, counting down.
CCATAGGCTCATAGATTACAAGGCCCATATGCTTAGGAGATTACATGACCCGAAGGTCTTAGGGAATTCAACCAGACTATCTACAAGGAACTGCCCCTCCCTAGCATCTGCGTCATGATAGTAGCTCTCCACCTTTGCATGCCTGTCTGGCTAGGCTTCCTGTGCAAGCACAGGCTAGTACCGATGGCATAGACATACCCTCTCATTCTGACAATCCATTTGGCTATTCTATGGTGAGTGCACTTGCTCTAAATCCTCTTCTTTTGATGCTCCTTTTTTGTAGTGTGTCTGGGGAAACTGCCTATGGCCCAAAGGCCTTGAGGTGGCTCGAGGGCCTTAAAGGTGGCCCGAAAGCCCTACTGACCCAAAGGCCTTGGTGGCCCAAAAGCCTTAAGGACTCCAAGCCCAAACTGGTGGCCCAAGGTGAATAGTTCTAGCTGCTATTCTACTGAATAGTACCTACTACAGTAACTGATACAGGTCTTTCTACAGTACCACACAATGTACAGTTCTTCTATAGTACCTGTACAGTGCACAATTTTTTAATTTCTCATATTTCTCCATATTTTATTTTTAATATTATATAGGAATTCTTTCAAGACAAGACTTTGAGACGACGTGCAGTTCCGAGGCCCCATGAGCCTGAGACAAATGTTTGAATTTAATTAAATAATTAAATAATGTGTGCATATGGTTTTTTAAAAAAAGTGTAATAACTCTTGATTAGGTTCTCGGATCAGAAATATGAGGGCACTGTTGCGTTCAGAGTAGTGATTTTACCCTAGCCGAGGCCTAACATCAGGTGGCGCAGGTCGGTGGTGAAATCTATTTTTTGGACGTAATAGTAATAAAATATTTAATAAAAATATATTATTAAATCTGGTTGCAGTGGATATCTATTATATTTTTAAACAAATGTTTGCACAGGGTTCCAAGGTTACAGACCTCATAACCACGAAACCCTTGGAAGCTCTGGAGGCTCTGGAGGAAACCCCCAATGCGGCGATGACTTTCTTGACGAATTTCACCGGCGACGACAACATGACAACCGGGTCTTCACCAACAAACGCTGAAGATCCAGGTAGGGAATTTGATCTCTTTATGATTCCTTCCCCATTCTTGATTCCTACGACTAACATGGACTAATCTGCAAACCGATTAGCCCACGGATCGATCGTTTTGCGGGTGGGTGTGATTGGGGTTTTATCGGGAGATCTACTGCTCGTAATTATAATCTGTCAATTATTTTGGTTTTGATCTAATGAAGATGAACCTAGATCATCAGGAACAATGATCTAGGTTTATCCCTCTTGTTCGATTTTGCGATTATTTCCTCGCGTTCTTCATGTGCGTTCTACGCATTTTTCATGGAGGTATGAACGACAGATCGGTGCGCATCCATTGGGCGACAGAACGATCCCAAATTGAAGATCTAGCATCGGAACAACCCCACGGAGGTGCGACAATAGTTTCAAAGGACAGATCGAAGTGGATAAGAATATATCGTTCTTCGAACGATTCCTGCACGGGTGACCAGAATCGGATTTCAGAGCCGATTGAAGGCCCAAAACCCACAGATTCATCATCATGATGACGAGATAACCCCTGATCTTGAGTTTCACGAAAAACAGACCATGAAAATGAAAACTGAAAGATCTTCTGAGGCGCGGGGTGGAAGACGATGGTTTTAGAAATTTTCTGACTACACAGTGTGTAGTATGGGCTACACAGCATGTGTTCATCGGTGGGCCACCTGGCGTGTACTCTAGGAGTACACAGACATAGGTTGGGTACACGGCCAAGTACACGACGTGTATACCCTTCCCCGACCAGATACATGGGGTACCTCATGTACCGGTACACATGCAGGTGACAGGATAGAGACTGTGTACGGGCCCATGTACAGCGTACATGGAGCGAAACCCAGGTGCTCAGACACGGCATGTAATCCTACTACACGTCGTGTAGTTTCTTTTTATATAGCAAGCCTAATGACACAGGCCATTTACATGGGTAGTATCTGGAGTCAAGGAACATGGCGTGTTATCCTTCTACATGCCGTGTAGTTGAGTTTTACACACCTTGGACGAATGACATGGTCTATTTACACGGGCAGTACCCAGAGTCAAGGAACATGGTGTGTAACTATACTACACGCCGTGTAACCTGTTTTACAAGGCATAATCCTTTTGTCTTCCGTGACTTGGACTATCTTTCTTAGGGTTCGTACCCCTGGTCTTTCCCCTGAAGGTTCTGGTATCATTTCCTATGTATAGGAATATAATCCCTTCAGCAGGACTTCCTCAATATATTTTTTGGAATATCCTCTGTGAGACATAGATCCAGATCCTCTATTCATTCCTAGAACCCTAAGTAGAGTTCTTGGTATCGACGTCACCTACTTTACCTGGGCACCGATCCTCTGGTTAGCGGATTATCTTAGACTGAGTTGTCGGAATCACCCCTTGTCTATTGGTTGTGATCCTCATCTGAGCATCATATTCTCAAGTACTTGTGCAGTGTGTTCTCCCTGAACGAGTACTTATTATCCCTCTCTTCAGACCTAGGAGTGTGTTCTCCTTGTTAAGTGCTTAGTGGAATCTTCGAGCTGGATCCTAGTGGTGGTTTCGCGATGGTCGATCGTGTATGAGTATATCTGGATATTCTTGTTATATGTTCTGTAAACAAATACTGTGTAGAGATGACTGTGTCTTTCCTTTGTGGTATTTACCTTATTTTATTCCTTTTTGGTATTTACCATGTTTTATTCCTTTCTAGTTTCGGAGTGTCCTACTGGGTATTGTTATACTCACCCTTGCACGGGCTTTGCCTGCATGTGTCATGTATTTTGTAGATGAGTGAGACTTTGATAGGATTCTAGGCGGACCAGGACTGGATGTTTCTCAGTGAGATCCAACAGGCCGAGGTGTGTTCCTACAGCTACGAATTGCAGTCCCAATACCTTTATTTACTGGTTGGATTTTGTTACAGACTCTCTTTTGGTGGGATTGTACTTTTGGCCCAGGGTTTTACATTACTATACTTTACTTTCTTATCATACTCTATTGGTTGGGATTTTAGTGTATGCATGCATTTCCATTTTAAGTAGTTTTTACTTTTCATCTTTGTGGGCTTGGAGATGTGTGTGCGTGTGTACAGGTTTATAGGCAATGCCTCCCATGTTAGTAGCATGCCTACTCGGTGCTAGTCACCAGCCCCTGGCCTATTGGAGGCAGGCTTGGGGAGTTGCAGCTCGGGCCCCACTGGGACGGGTCGTGACAAGTTCTACTACAGTACCCGCATAGTGTATAGTACCTGCTACAGTAACTGCTACAGTACCCCCCCCCCCCGAAAATATGCCTCTACCTGATTTTGAACTTGTGTCTTGTGGATGCACTTAAGGATACCTCACCAACTCGGCTGAGGCTCTTGTGATACATACAAGTAATTTAAATAATGACTATGAGATTTGAATAATAGACCACCTACCTCAATTTTTTGACAAACAATCATCCAAAAAAATCCCCAAAATTTGAGTGGCACAACAATGTAGAATGAGATACAGATATAAAACTCTAAATCAAGATAAAAAAAATCAAGATCCTTCAATTTTAGATCTATATTCACAATCCAATATCTAGATCTAATAAAAATATGGAATTAGTTCCCTTAAAGAAAGAAAGAATAATGAGATAAGAACGGGAAGACAACCGGGATAAGATCTGCTTACCATTTATGGTGCAGATCTTCTATTTGGGCTTCAAATAAATAAATAATGAGGCTATAAAAGCTCAAAATCTGTCTTTGAGGCTCTAAAATCATGATGGGATAATTCGGTTTGAATTTGGGTCGAATAGGGTGAGTTTCAGTGGTTTAGGGAATTTAAAATCTAATTTTCTGGTGAATTAAAATGTCACGTACGGTTATTTGGGCAGGGGTGCACAGTTTTTTATAAATGTTAACCTTAACCATGTGATAGTTCTATGGGTGCACAATTTCTCTTTTTAGGGTATATGGTTTGAATAATTGTGCACAATTCATGAAAAACCTCTCTCTCTAGGGTTGCACAGTTTGCTAGGTCCGGGTACACTGTTAGGGAAAACCATGTGCCACCATTGCACTACCCTATTTCTTTCAATTTTTCTCAAATTTTCACCAAAACACACCCCAAAGTAAAACCCAAATGAAAATTAGTCAACACAAGGAAATGGAGTACTTGTAAACTATCTCAATACATCTCTAAAAAAGGTTGAGATCTTACATCAAAATACCCTTTCCCTTTAAAAACACATTTTAAAAATATAAATTACACAGAATAAGGGAATGAGAGTTTTTAATTTAATAAAACATATAATTTCATAAATTTTTCCACATATTAAATTATGGTTATGTTAGTGGGAAAATTCTTTGTCTTCATATATGTTAAAATAGAACATTCTTTTTTCCTTTTGAAAGAAAGTTAAAACATTCCATTAAAAAATTCCATTTAAAATCCTTTTGAAGAAAGTAAATATTGACATAAAATATACTTTATAATTCCTATATTTCCAAATAAATACATCCATAAACAATTTTATGAACAAGGACATGAAATAAAAAGAGTTAGAAGGAAAACACCAAAATAGTATTTTTAAAAGAAACTCACTTACCTTGAGTCTGAATCATCACGTACGCTCTTTATCTTCATGAATAATTAAATTATGTTAATTATTTATTTGTTTAAAAAAAAATTAAATTTTATTAATATTTTTATCATATTTATTACCATTTAAAATTCAACTAATCAATCATTTGAGTTTATGTCAAACGTTTTGATGATATTCGGATCATATGTCCAAAATGACTTTGGTGGGTCGACTATTGTAAAAGGGGTCATTATTCCATCAAATCCAAAATAATATTCATAAAATAATTATGATTTTTATACATAAATTATAATTTTAAAATCATCTATGACATATGGTTATAAAAAATGAACTGTGTTACAATCATGGTGATGATAGGTTGAACGTATGCATGAGTAACATTTCCCATTTTTCAATGATCACTATAGAAAGAATATAAGTATTATTTTATATTTCCAGAATGATAATTATATATTTAATAACATATATTTTCTTAAAATATACATATATGTAAATCATATGTGTGATGTGGTGATAAAAAAAGAATCACAACGTTTTATGGAGGTGGTTGTTCACATGTATGCACGAATGTCATTTTATTTTTCAGTGAATGAAAAGGTAAGAAAGTAAATGATATATTATATTTTTAGAATGATAAAATTTTCATGAATATCATATATATACATTAAATACATAATTATAACTAGTCATTATATGTAGTGATGGAAAATAAATTGCATCAGTTTGCAAGGCGATAATCCATCAAAAACAAGAATGACGATTTCATTTCCAATCTAATTTAGGAGGAGATAAATATATGTTATTAAATTAAAATATTAATATCTAAGTATATTTAATATACTTATTTTATTTTTTTATAATGGTTTAATAATTTTTTAATGAGGTATAAGAATAAATAATATAAAAACACCTGGTTAGGAATTATACCTCTTCTTTAGACAACCTCTTAAGGTTTACACCAAAAGCTTCCCTATGATGGTTATTTTATCAGATAAAGGATTATAGTAAATGGTTAGGTATGTAAGGAATCTATTTTTTCAGTTCGTGGATGCAAAAATGTTTTTTAAGTGTGAAGAAAAGAGAAAATCATATTTCATTTATAAGTAAGGGGAGGGGCGCTATTGAAATTACATAAAGTATTTAATTAATATAAATTAATTTTCATGTAGAAATGGATCCTATTTGATTTATTTAAAAAATAATATAATTATGGGTTGAAATTATATCATCCAATAAAATTTTAATAAATTTAGGTGATGGTTTCACCCTTATCCTTTTATTTTAACCCCTTGTTAACCTTTTTTACTATTACTGTGATAACAAAGTTTTTTTACACTTTACAGGTCAATATAGTTACTATAAAAGAAAAATGGACCATAAATGGACCATTGCTGATATTTTCAATCATATAATCATAAATTTTATGAATATAGTATTTTTAGGAATTTTAAATAATTTAATAAAATATCATATATTATATTTTTGTCATTTTGGCACTATTCATTTAATTTGAATTTAAAAAGATCAATAAAAATATTGAAATATAATATAAACCATTAAAACACCCCAAATATGTTATAATTATCTAAAAAATTCATGTTACATTATAAATTACTCAAATAAAATTATTTTCAAATTTTAAGATCATTTTATTGATTTTTTTAACTTCTTACACAAGCAATGTGTTAGTGTTTCATGATCGTTTAAGGTAATTATTTCATAACTAAAAATTAGAAATAAAATAAAATTATAAAAAATATATTTTTTTTAAATAATATTTATAACTAAAAATATCCTCTGTTTATCCCTATATAAAAAATTTAGAGATAATAAAACAAAGAGAATGACATTTTTAACTTTTCTTTATATAAAATAATATAAAGGTCAAAACCATGGACAAATGGAAACAAAAGACCATATATTATACTTTTCAATGATTATATATAATATATAATAATACAATAAAATTAATATGTGTTTTATGTTCATTTTGGAGTCCTTATCATATTATTTTAAAACTAAATTACTTGATTTACCCTTACCGTGGTGGCATAAATTTACTAAGGTTACTCTTCATAATAAACAAAAAAATGTAATTATTTACCAAATTTGGAACTAATAATTCCAAACATGTAAACCAATTTTTATAATTTAATCAAAAAAAGTGAAAGAATTTAATTTAAAATTAAACCCACAAAACGCGATGAAAATGATTTTTCAAAAAAATGCATTTTAAGTATAATAATGTTTTTATACTAAAATCAAGTATAAAATTAATTATAAAGACCATAATTGGAATATCTTTAATAAAAATAAATAAATTTTAAAAATAAAACAAAATAAAATTTTACTTTGTAAATAATTTAAAATAAAATACAATTTTCAATAAAAATCAGTATTTTTCACTATTCACTGAAGAATACAACTTTTTAGAAAATTCTAAAAAATTTCCTTAAGATATTTTTGATATGATTATTTCAAAATGAATTTAATTTTATCAAATTTATTTTAAAAAAATTCTATAAATTAGTTATAATCTTTTTTCACAAGAAGTAATAAAAATCATTTTTGAAGAAAATGTATTTTTGAAGCATACATTGTCATTAATAAATGATGAGTTCTTATTTAATAAGAATTAATCAAAAAATTTATTTTTATTAGGACCTTTATATGTATTTAATAAATTATTTAATCATATTCATACCCGCTAATTCAATTGCTACGTTATAATGCTAATTTTTAAATAATAATATTTCATGGTTTGTTTAAACTCAGTGTTGTGTATCTTGTATACTATAAAATATAGTATTTTTTTAATCTTATGATAGTAAATTATCCCCCATTTAATAAATTTAATTCTTTAAATTTTAATGTTTTCATGGTAATCATGGGTTTGACATTTGAAAATTCCTTTACGGAAATCCACATCGTAAAAATAGTTAATATAACTTCCCCTTAAAAAGAGGGAAAGTGAATTAGTAACTCATCTGAAATAACCCAAAACTTGGTTTTTGAAAAGTATAACATTGGTGGGAAGTGAGAATATGTAAATGGAAGATAAAACTAATTCACAAGTACTGATAGGGAGTGATAGAGAACATGGTCAGGAGAAAGTTAATGACCACAAAATAATAAATCATTGATGGGTGAAGAGATCATTTATTAATCTAAAATGAAGGTAATAGAGTAAATTTTTTGTATTAAGATCCTTTTCCATATATTTGAGGAATTCCTTTACCATATAGACTAAAATAATAAAAAATGTCCTTACTTTCAATGTAAAATTTCATCCTTTAATCAATTTACTTCATAATCTTGTCTTTTAATCCAAACGATGAGTATTCAAGATGAATGTTTCATTCCTAAAACAATAAAATTAACTTCTAATGAATCAAATAATACAAAAAAGGATAGAAATATATTATTCCTATATTTATACATTATGAAAAACTAAAATAGTTAGAACAAGATAATATAATTCCCAAAATAAAAAAACCATCATATGAAGGAATAAAATATTGATATTTAAATCCTCAACAATAATACCCAAAGTTCAACTAGGATCATTTGATAAATAACTAACTTCCAAATTATTTAAAATATTCCTGACTAATTTTCAATCTCAAAATAACAATTATTGGATCACATATTATTTTGTGATTAATTTAAAATTTATCTCTAATCTACATGAGTCACTCATAAAATCTTATACCCATAAATACATATTTCCTAATCATATAATTTCAAAAATATGGAAATCATTTACATATATAACCTGTATCACCATAAATTCACATTAAAATCATATATTCTTCAAAACTATTATTCATCCTTTATTCCTCAAATAAAATCCCACAATATTATATTCACCTTAATCATAAAGGTTCTCAAAATAGTAAAAATCTTACGAAATAACATTAATCACTTAATCACCAAATCACTTTTTAATCCCATGATAATCTACATGATAAAACATATAATCAAAAAATAAACTTAATAATTACCTATAGAATAATTTGTGAAAATTAATTTCATACTAAATAGGAAATTATATAGGCCAGTGGTAGGTGATGCACCATTATTTCCCTTTGGTTGTGGGTTCGATCCCCACATCCTTTCCGGATGTGTCAGGTTGTCGCCCTACATCCGTGATGTCCTTTTTCTAAAAAAATATTAATATAATTCTATTAAAATTACCATACATATGATGAACATCCTAAAAACTAAACATAATCCAAAAATATTATATAAACCCTAAGGTTTATCAATATATTTAAACATTTGTGCACAAAATGACAAGATAATTATTCCTCAAATAACTTTTTCACATGTTAAACTTAAGTGTTTCACATACCTCAAACATATATTAAAACTCAATAAATGTCTCCGAAATTAATCCCATCACATAAAACATCAAAAGAGTATTAATTTTTTGTAAACTTAAGATCATCCATAAATATAACACTACATCATGACTCTTGAATACCAATATGTAATTGCCTTAATCATTAAACATTATTCATAATCTATTATCCATGTTTTTCCATATTATTACCTAACATATCAATCCTACAAAAAATATGAATAATATCTAAGAGACCTGAGTTCAAAATTTGGCAGATACATACTTCTGGGTTACTGTAGAAGTACTGTAGTAGGTACTAGAGCAGAAACTTTAGCAGGCACTGTTCGGTACTGTAGCAGTCTGAACTATTCATCTGTTTGGGCTTTCGGGCCACCGGTTTTGGCCCCAGGTCCTTTAAAGCCTTCAGGACAACCAAGGCCTTCAGTATAGTAAGGATTTTGTACGACCTCAAGGCCTTCGGGCCACCTTAAGTCCTTTGAGCCACTTCAAGGACTTCGGGCCACCTGAAATTGTGCTAAAATGATCAGACACACTCTACAATGAGCAGACTCCAAATGGGGATTCGAAACAAGCACATTCACCAGAGCTGAAGTTAAGAGGATTTTTCAAAAAGAGAGGTTATTTCATTTCCATCAGGACCAGACTTTGATTCCATGGGAATCCTAGTCAAACAACCATGTGAAGGTGGAGAGTTGATATCACAATGAAGAAGCTGTGAGGAGGAGTTCCAAGTATAGTCTGTATATTTCCTAAGACCTATGGGTCATGTAATATCTAAGCTTACTAGCCTTGTAAGGGTTCCCACTAATTCATTGAAAGGGGGGTTATCAAAAATCAATAAAAATAATGCCTTCGTGCCATTTGGGCTCATCATTACTAATAATGAAATTATGAATTGCAAAACTGTCATTTGTACGGTCTTATTGATCCCGTTCTTGATCATTCCCCCAAGGACATTGATTTTCATAATTCTTATACTCCCCAAATTTAAAACATTAAATTTATACTTTGTTAATAAATTTATTCCCCTTGATGGTGTTCACTGGACACTTATTTTTTCCTTGGAAGATTATTGATTTATCCCTTCCATTACAACATACAAATCATCTTCTTATTCATTAAAGAAAATTTACTTTGTTCTTATTCCTACATTCTTATCACACAAGTCATTGAATATTTTTACCTTTATGATATATATCGCATGAAATTACATGGAGAATAATTTCTCTCTTATTTGATTCATTTGTAAACTCACCTAGTTTCAAGTTATTAATCACAACTCGTGATAGCTGGTTAACCACAAGAGTTTTAATTATAGATCCCATTTTTTTGACTTCTCACCCATAATACCACCAAATTTTCCTTCAAATCCACTTTTAATTTGGTGCCTCCTATATCCATCCATTTATTAAAACAAAAAATGTTACTATTTTTATATCAATAAAATCATAATAAACCATCTTATGAGGAGGGTAAACACTAAGATATCCTTAACCAAGTTATCTTCAACTCTTTCGATTTATAGAAAATAACTATAATTCTCCCTAATAAACTAACCATTGGGATCATAGAGTAATTTTAACTTATACTCAAATAACATCTTATCATCTAAAGTTATCTAAACATTTCCTCAGATACCAACTATAAGGACCCAATATTAAATCATTCTATATATTGAATCTCTAGAAGAGAATTAATGCTCTTTTATTTTGAGGAGATTTTCAGGTTTAGAGTTTTAGATATTTAATTCATAACTCATACATAACAAAAATATTTCTTGAAAAGTGTACACTTCTGATTAGTTTTAATTTTTCCCAAAATATAACACTTTTAAAAAATAAACATGTTTTCTTTTCATGATAAATTTTCCTGACTTTAAAATTGATTTTTTTGCTCTTACCCATCTTTAAACCCTATTAGAAACATTTTAGCACATGGGATGAGAATAAAAATTGTATTAAGGGGAATAAAAATAAAAAAGAAACATGTTAGTCTATTTTAAAACAATGAGATCAAAATGGGAGTTTTCCTTTATCATAATGAACCTTGAGCTCAAATAATCATTTACATACAAATGAAAATATCTTTTCTATCCAGAGTTTTTCATAAAATAAATTATAAGAAAATATAATGGAAAAATCATAATCCTAAGGGTTTCTTAGATAACATGAGAAATCATGAAATCATTTTTCTTAAAAACATACCATTTTACTCTGAAAATGAATAATCCTTCCTTTTAAAAAAGGTTATTATCTTACATTTTGAAATCAAAAAAATTCCATAAAAACCCATTAGAATTTATAGAAAAGTCATATAGGTTCCTTGGGACATCATATTTATAGAACCCTTACTGAACCAACAGAGAATGGAATAATAATGGGGTTGAATTCTAATATAATTACCCAATGTATTGGAACACTATCTAGACACACCCATTTTATAAGATATATCAGGATCACCATTCATCATGAGATATATCAGTCTCAACCACTATCATAATCAATTTATAAGGATCATATCATGAATAAAACCCTTCAAAAACACTTTTAAACCTGCATGTAATACACTTTTGGATATTTAAGAACCCTTTCCTTTTAAAAACCCATTTTCAAAACATAAATTATATAGAATAAGAGAATGAGAGTTTTTCTTTGAATAAAACATGTAAGATTATAAATGGATCCAAATATCAAATAATGGTTATGGTTTTTGGGAAAATTTGTTGTCACCATATATGTTAAAATAGAATATTCCTTTTTTTTTCTTTTGTAATGAAAGTTAAAAAAATTCAAAAAAAAGATTCCTTTTGAAAAACTTTTAAAGAAAGTAAAAATAGAGATAAAATTTAATTTATAATTTCTTTATGTCTATATAAATACATCCATAAAACAATTATAAGAATATTTACATGGAATAAAATGAGTTGGAAGTGAATTTTAAAAGACTATTTTTAAAAGAAAGTCTCATACCTTGGGTCGGACTAATTACATATGTTCCTTATCTTCCAGAAAAATAAAATTATATTAATTATTTAGTTTATTAATTAACCTTTTCAATTTTATTATTCATGTAATATCTTATTTATTACCATGTTATATTCAAATATATTATCATTTGAGTTTATGTCAAATGTTTTGATGATATTCAGCTCATATATCCAAAATGACTTCATTGGGTTGACTATGGTCAAAGGGAAAATTATGCAATCATCTGCAAGATAATAATACATAAATAATTATAATTTTTATACATAAATTATAATTTTAAAACCAACCATGAAATATAGTTATGAAACATTAAGTACATTACAATCACGAAGACGGTAGGTCGTACGTACAATTGAGAAATGTTTCCATTTTTCAACGATCATTATAGAAAGATGGTATGTATTATTTTATCTTTTTATAATGATCATTATATTATTAATACTATATTTTTTATTTAAATACACATATATATATCAAATGTGTCATGTGGTGATGAGAAAATGAATCATAACGTTTCGTAGAGGTGGTAGTCCACACGTATGCATAAACGACATTATCATTTTTAGTGAATGGAAAGGTAAGATATTAAATGATATATTATCTTTTAGTAATGATAAAGATGTTATGAATATAATATATATACATTAAATCCATAACTAAAACTTTTTTGAAGATACGGTGGTGAAAAACAAATTATATCAGTTTTTGAGGCGGTAGTCCATCGTACACATAAAAGAGGGTTTCATTTCCCATTTTAGGGAAGACGAAATTGATATAGGTTATGAATTTAACATAATAACATCTAAATATATGTAATATAATTTTTTTTATTTTTTTATAATTTTTTAATAATATTTTATTGGGTTATAAAAAGAAATAAAAAAACACTTGGTTAAGAACTATACCTCTTCTTTAGACAGCCTCTTAAGATTTACCCTAAAAGATTCCTTATGGTGGTTTTATGATAAAACTAAGGAATATAAGATATGGGGAGGGATTTAAGTAAATTATTTTGGTAGGTCATTTCTAAACCAAAATTCTTTTGAAGTGTTAAAAAAAGATGATATGAGGTTCCCTTTTATAAGTGAGGGGAGAGGCACTCTTGGAATTACTTAAATAATTAAATTAATATAAATTTATGTTCATGTAAAAATATGTCCAAACTGATTTATTTAAAATAAAAAGTGATTATGGATCTAAATAAACTAATAAAATAATATTTTTACAAGTTTAGATGATGGTTTCACCTTATCTTTTTGTTTTAACCCCCTCTTAACCCTTTTGACGATTACCTTGATAAATAAGTTTTTTACTTTTTAGGGGTCAGTATAGTTACTAAAAAAGGAAAAACAAACCATAAATGGACCATTCTTGATATTTTAAACCATATACTATTCACTTGTATGAATATAGTATTTCAATTATTTTTAAATTATTTAATAAAATATTATTTATTAGAAATTAGATTTAATGTTATTTTTGACACTATTCATTTAATTTGAAATTAAAAACATCAATAAAATGATTAAAATAAAATATAAACCTTTAAAAAACCCAAATATGTTATGATTATCTAAAAATTTCCTGTTAATCATTAAATCACTCAAATAATATTATTTTTCGTGTTTTTTAAATCATTTTATTGATTTCTTTACTACTTGCACAAGCACTGCGTCAGTATTGTATAAGCATGTAAAGTAATTATGTAATCACTAAAAATTAGAAATAAATTATCATTGTCAAAAAAATAATTTATATTTAAATATAACATTCCTAACTGAATATGTCAAAAATATAAAGATAATAAAACAAAGAGAATGAATTTTTTTCCTTTTCATTATATAAAATAATATAAAGGTCAAAATCATTGCCAAAATGGAAAGAAAATACCATATATTCGACTTTTGGATATCTATGGATGATATATACTCATACAATAAAATTAATTCAAGTGTTATTGTCATTTTTTGTGTCCTTATCATAGTATTTTTATCCTTAATTATCTGATTTAGCCTTACTGGGGTGACATAAATTTACTAAGGTTACTATTCATAATGATCAACAATTAAAATGGAACTATTTAAAAAAATTGGCCCTAGTAATTCCAAATATTTAAAAAAATTAAAATTTTAATCTATATAAGTGGCATAATTTAATTTAAAATTAAACCAGTAAAATGCAATAAAAACTGTTTTTTAGAAAAATGTCTTTTTTAGGTATAAAAATGTTTTTATACCAAATTCAAGTATAAAATTAATTAAAAAGAATATAATTGGATTATATTTTTAAAAAATAAAATAATTAAATTTTAAAACTAATCCAAAATAGAATTTTACTTTTTAAATATATTAAAAGAAAATATAGTTTTCAACAAAAAACAGTATTTTCACTATTCTCTTAAAAATCAAACTTTAATATAATTTTAAAAGCATAAAATTAAAATAATTTTTTATGATGATTTAAAAAATTAAGTTCATTTTATCAAATACTTTTAATTAAATTTATATAAATTAATTGGAATATTTTCTTAAAAGAAGTAATAGAAATCATTTTTGAAGAAAACATATTTTTGAAACATAAAATGACTACAATAAAAACTGGGGGCTTATTTACTAGGAATTAATCAATAAATTTATTTTGTTTAGGAACTTTATATGTATTTCATAAATTATTTAATATTATTCATGCCCACTAATTCAACGGATAGGTTATAACAGTCATATTTATATAATAATATTATGAGGTTTGTTTAAGCTCAGTGTTGTGTATCTTGTACTCTGTTAGACATAGTATTCTTTTAATCTCAGGATATTACTATGGGTATTAAAATTTTATTATAGATCATGTAGAATAGGTTCATTTTAAAACAACTATATAATCATAAAATTTTTAATTTACCTAAATATTTTGAAAAAATGGTTGAGAGATAAGCATGAAATGGTTGACACACATACACAAGAGGAATTAGTGGCATAGTAGAGTCATAACTTATTTAACCTTAATTAATGTCATTAATCTCACTATAAATAATTTAGAAAATATTTATGAGGTAATTAATTTCAAATTTATTGAGATTCGCTTCCTCAGGTTATTCTTATTTTTCTCATATTGTTATCATGAATTGTGAACTGCTAACATGTGTATCTTCTCATTATTTTTGGGAATAAATGACATGTGAATATTCCCATGAGGTTAAAAGGGTAAGTGTGAGGAAGTTTATCAAACATGTTATTATTAAATATTTTATTTATAATAATTGATATAATTTACCTACATTGAGCTATATTTTAATATTTAATGTAAAATTGTATTTGGTCCTAGAATTAATAAATTCAATAAAAATTCTCTATTCTCCCCTACATGTTAACTCTAGTTATTTTATCATAAAAATGTTAGAATAATTTTTAATGGTAAATTTATAAAATAACTGAAAACTAATTTAGATATATTTTTCCTTTGGACTATTCAAGATAGATCTCATGTTTAACGGGTGAAAAGTGTCTATGAAGATAAGTCTATAATGGACTTGATTGAATGGGATAAATATCACTAATTATGATATAAATTTTTCACCTATTTTTATAATGGGATGAAATTATTTTAAATCCTAAAGGAATAAATTTAAGAATATTTATTTCCCTATAAGGGCTATGAGTTCGGGTGTTATGTTTGTCAAAAAGGCAATGCCAAAAGGAGAGACTATTAGAGGTAGAATTTCACAAGTACCCCTATGGAAATTTCAAACCTTTTTCCATACCCACTCTATTTATTTGATATTTTCACACAAGGGAATGGTGGTTAATGTATTTAATAGGTTTTACCCAAAGATTATGGTCTCCTTCCACTTATCTATTTATTTCTAAGGATGAATTCTTATAGTAAGGATCTCTTTCAAGAAGTCTCTCCTATTCTTCTTTTACATATTATTTCATTATTTTTATGTTTATAATTTAATTTAATTATCAATAAAACATATTTATTCTTAAATTTACTATATTTTTATTTTTTGGGTTGGAATCTAGGAGTGTAAATGAGATTGTGTTCTACCCTTTTAATCCTTTATTGATGTAAATCATCTCTATGATGATAACTCTGCACATGGAAAATTAGTTTTTGTTTATAATTGATCTAATACCTACTCCCTTTAATTATTTTCTCTGAATCTATAGAGACTCTATAATTCAAAAAATTATGGTCAATTAATAGGGTTTGAATTTATATGCAACTTGATAAATATCTACATAGACCGTGAGTCTGATCATGTGTGAATCATTAAAGAAAAACTTTAATCACAAAATCTGATAAACTTGAGACTTAATTTTAGGGTTCGAATCTAATAAAAAAACTCAAATAATTATCATTTATAGGGTGAATATTATTCTCTATGTGTCTACTAGCCATAATTTTTTTGGGGATCATAATGAGGACAAGGTTCCATAATTGGATATCCTAAAGTTAGATTAGGGCTCACTTCTTCCTATCTTTTTGTCCATGTTAATTTTTATAGGATTTAAGGGTTGAAAATATTATATAATCATAATTAAAAAGATTTAAAAAAGAGGTAAATTGGTGAATTTTTTTTGAATTAGTATATTAGATTGATTATTTCATGTCATATTGGTGTTTTAAAAGAAATTTTTTTCTTATGGCCTTATTTTATTTTGAAATTACTCAACAAACCCATCATTTTTTATTCCCTATTTAATTTATTTGCATTGATTCTTCAAAAATATTAAGTTGTGTTTGATTCAATTACTCCTCCGGAGAACAACCTAGCTCACCCCCTATTCTTTATTTAGTAAAAAATTATAAATATTTTGATAGAGAATAGGAAAAGACTCAATAAGTCTCTCCACCAACCACCTAGTGGCAGTCTAGTGTCTTTATCCCCACTAGATTGATCACTATGTACTCAATGGGAAGTTATCAGGTACTTAGTTTCCACCTTCAATTGCCATTATAAAACATAGGATCTAAAAAGAACAAAACAACAACTTTGGTTTATCTCATCATCTCTCCATATCCAAAATACTCACTTTTAACTTCTTATAGACACCAAAAATGATCACTCTCACAATGAAAATTCAAAAATTCTAATCAATATAAATTTTCACCATTAAATTCCTAAATAAAATTTAAAATTATATCATTATTAATTAACTAAAATTATGGGGCCCTATAAGTCCCCACCAAAACATATTTCATCCCTAAAAATACCAAAGTAAACACTAAATCAAATTTCACTATCCCTACTAACCATCAATTGAAAGTTAACATACTAAATTCATATCCCAATATTATCAAAAAAATTCTAGTGATAAAATGAAAAAAATACTTCACACTTCTCTCCTAAATAAAATATTACAATCAGAAACTAGAAATTCACAAAAATACTCCCACATATAAATTTTATACTATAATAATTACTTAAATTTTAGCAGTTTTTTCTAACACAAGATTTTCAAACATACTAGATTCACTTTAATTATTTAATTAGAAAAATTCAAACATAATAACATAAAACCAAATAAATTATTATCTCACAAATCATTAACCATTATTTTAAAATTACATCCTATTCTTAGTTTTTAGACCTTCCTGTTTAAACATTAAACTTCACTTTTAAATCCCAGTTTAGAAAACCAAATTTGACTGTTTGATTTCAAAGAAACCTTAATTTTCCTAAAATTAAATTAATTTTAAAAATATATTTCATTTTATAAACAATATTATAAAATATTTTATTTCAAATTTTGAAACATCAAAACATCATCACCCATTTTTAATGTTTCTAGATACCACTAATAGTACATGAAATAAAAAACATTTAATATATAAAAAATAATTAAACTACCATGTTTCTAACTTCTATTAATTAATTAATCCCTTATAAAGTATTAAAAAATCACTAATTAATTTATTAATTGTTTTTAATTAATATATGTCACTAATTATCATTTCCCAGATTGCTGATAGGTGAACTCCTCAAGCCCACTTCTACTAGGTCAGAGGCTAGCGACTAGTTCTCAGGTATCTACTTTATCATGGGATGTATTTCCTCAAATCAACCTATCATCTATTATCATATATCCATATCCCCCATAACTTGCATGAAATATAAACTAAAAAATAAAAACCAAAGTATATATATAACAAAACCTCCTATATACAAATTGAAATAATACAAATGTGACCACTAGGTAAAACCATCACATACCAAATAATCACTATCCTAAATACCAACGACATGAGAATAAAAATCAATATAATCATCTCTAATCCACCATCTATCCAATTAAACTATCATCCATCACTAGGATCCATGATCATATATCCTATACACCTTCTAATTTTCATAGACACAATGCGTGCAATGTGAAAGTGCACATGCATGGGTGAGTATAATAACACATGGTATAACTACCTTAAGAAGTGTGTCAACCCCACAAACATCATGTAAATATTTGTTTCAATAGGAAATAAAGTGTAGATAATATGATGTCACCCAACATCATCAATGGGCATAACCATTACCCATATTAATCAATCAACCCAAAGCACACGTGATCACTCTCTCCAAATTGCAATGTTTCTTCACAAAGATATAAAAACCATTACTCACAACCCACCAAATATTCCTCACCCAATAATTCACCCTACATGAACTATTCATGAGATGGTGGAGGAAATACAAATCTACACCTATATTAATATAACCAAAGGAACTACACACCTTTAACTTTTTTAGTAATGTAGTAGGAAATACACTTCTATACTGGTGAAAATACACATCTCCATAGCTATAAACATATGCATGTATATACACTAGAGGAAATACACATCCCTTGAGATAAAATTGTATATTGGTATTCGAGAGAAAATACACAACTTGAGGGATGTCATTAAATAACTGGTACTCTCAATCCCAGAGTAGTGATTAAGGATTATAGATGGTATCTGGTGTATCCTAATCCATCTCAACCATAGGGTTTTGGGTGAGGAAGAGTTTCACCACTCCATTGAATTAGAATATAGAATATTCTTATATAAGGTATATTGGATGAATTTTTAACCTCTACCTATCCTTCCCATTGTGTCCACATATATATGATACTGGAGGTATTACCCATCAAATACTTTCATAAATCAATTTTTTAGAGTAATTTCTCATCCCCAAATATTTATTAGAAATATCATATCAGTCTCATCCCAGAGCAGTGGGTGAGTGGTGGAAGATACATGAAAGTCATCATCATTATATACCCATATCATTGGGTGAGACAAGTTATAGTAAATGTTATCAAACTCTAACCCTAGTTAAAGGTTGATTGTAATGAAGATCCACCTCTATATCATGTCTCCATTAATATCCACTCATCAAAAGTGGTATCACATCTCATAGTGATGAATGCAGAAAACAATCATTTACCTCACATCCATGAATCCTCCTATATCTCTTCTAAGAATATTATATATAAATTTCTAGTTTTTGCATCATCCTTATCAGACTCCCACCGACCAATATCTTAGAAATATAATGATAATTCAATTACAAATTAATGTTAGTTATTAATTATACTTATAATAATAGTATAACTCAATCGATATTACTTTCTACCAGATCATATTTGAATTCCACAACATACCCACTAGGCTTCCACATACACATCTTGATACATTTTATTGATAATAAAACAATAACTATAATGACCTAGCCTTATTACATTACATAATCTTGAATTTTAGTCAAGAATTAACTTCCTTTCATATTGAGGATCTTTTAAGGTTTAGAGATTTAGATAATTGGGATATAACCCATACATAACATTCCACATTCATATAGTATAAATACCACAAAAACAGTATCCATTTCATTCAAAATATAAAACTTTTCATATAAAACATGATTTCTTTGACAAATCTTCATATATTTTTACATGGATTCCTTCTTTGTCTTACAGATCCTATAACATGGGAAAATCAATTAAAAACTTTTTATGAGCACAAAAAGCACAATAATGGATATAAAAAGAATGAAATAAAATATTAGTCCATGAATACTTGTAATGTATGAAATAATTTTAAAAAACAAACTTTATACCCATATAAACATAATTTTTGAAACAAGATATTTCCATGAAATTTAAAAAAACATATAGAAAATAAATATAACCATAAATTTATCTTAGGTAATTATGTATATAATATTTTAACCCTCCCAACTACCTTATAATTTGTAACCCTCACGACTACCTTACAGTTTATGTAACCATCGCAGTTACACATGGAGTAACCATATGGCTAACCTCCAACTTATACATACCCAATGAATTTTAGAGAGACATAGATCCCACACTTCCTCATAAATAATTCTCAAGAACCAGAACATAATCATTCAACATGAAAAATTTCATAAAACCATTGCTTTTGAATTTTGATAAACAGAATTTTAAAAGAGGATTTTAAAAAGAAAAACCCATTAAAAATATCTTATAATTGAAGTGATACTTAATAGAGTGGATGGAAAGTGTATATACACTATAAATACACATAATTAAAAATAATATAAACAAAATTAATCACACAAACAATTTTAATACCACATAAATAATGAATTAGAATGTTGACCCAAAGAATGACAATCGGGTTATGAATTCCCCTACCTCATGCTTATCTTAATTAAGACTTATATAAAACTCATTTTTAATGGTAAAAAGAGTGTTATTAATATCTTAAATAAAAATATTCATTTTTATAACACCTTATAAGATAATTTCATAACATCATTTCACCCTTTAATTATTAGTATTTTGTTCTATCCATTGTTTTGGGTGCCTTCTGTACATGATTTCCGTGGCCGATTTGTATTTGATTTTGATTGTTTTATGTAAATGAAAATATAGAAGAGGAATGAAATGGTACTAATATGTTTTTATAATATATAATGATGCCATAAATAAATTTTTATCATATATGATGATGGATAATTAGATAAAACATTAATGATGATTGTCTAGATCATTTTTAGCGGTTCCTCGATAATCATGAACTTGTTTCGTTATATAATTTAATGTCATGCATATAAGTTCAATAAAGAACATGAAATATGTTAAAAAATAAAAATTAAATTATTTTTCAACAATTAAAATGGTTTTATGATCAGCTTTTAAATATGTAATGGATATTGCAAACACATCGTCCATGATTTTGGTAAATCGGCACATTATGGACGGTGTTTTTATTTTTAGAACAAGAGGATGAGCAGAGGAAGGAAGATGATGAATATTTTACCCAAAAACGGTAACATAAAGAATATATAATATTATTTATATCTAATACCTCTTGGATAAATTGAGGTAAATATAGTATAATAAAATAAAGGAATTAGAAAGAAAACACATGAAAAAGGAAGAGGATTCTTACCTCTTGATCTCTTCTCATTGAGATCCTCCTTAAGGCATTTGGTTTTGGACTTTTGGTGAGACTAGTAGCTTTAGGACGTGGGGAAGAGAGTTGGAGAGGGAATTTGGTAGAACTTAGACAATGATCAAGGATTGATAGGTGTGAGAGGAAGAGGGGAATGAGGGTGGTATTTTTAGTGGAGGAGAGGAGGGATTTTACATTATTTTAATCATTATATTAATATTTTTTCTCAAGACTATGAAGAATCTTGATTCATGTGACCCAAAATTGTAAAAATTACATTTAAGTTCAAAAAAAGTGTGCTTACATCATCCTTTCATCGCCAATTTTGTAGTAAAACAAGTATTTAGCATTTATCATAATTTATCGTTTTTTACTATTCATCAAAAATTCAAGAATTTCAGAAAAATCCAAAAATTTCACCCTAACCATTTTTTGAGGTGTATAATTATAAAATGAACTCCATTTTTTGAAAATAATTTTATAAATATTATTAATTTAATTTTAAAATGAAATCATAACTTATTCAAAAATAAAAATTTTAAATATATAACGCATTTTTTAACACCTTGAAAAATTAATCAAGTTTTCATTATAAAAAAACCTTAAGAAAATTAAATAATAATACAATTTACTATTAATTGGGGTCATATTACTATTAATATTACTATTCATAAGAGTATTTTACTATTCAAAAAAATCGTGTTGGTTCCATTAGACTCTAAACTACATACTAATCATAATTGTAGATGACCATTTTATGAAATTTAAAATATAGAAGGAGATATATTATATTTAAATGCTAGTTATAAATATCTACATAAAATAAAGTTTCCTTAATTTCAATTCATTTTTAAAAACTTGGGCTGTTAAAATAACAATAAATGTTTTTATATAATTATTCAACCTATCACATTAGAAGTAGGTCGATACCACATTCTTCACATAGAGTTCCAGCTACACCATCCTATATAAATAGATTTTCTATACCATATTATTTAACTATACTCATATATTAATGAATATATGTCCTAAATATTCTAAAACCATCGTTTTGAAGGTTTATGTTTCCATTCATTATTAAATTTCATTGATTGCAAGTCATTAATTATGTATTCTCCACCTCTTTTTAAATTATGTAACATCATCTAAGGGGAACCCCATATATAGTGTTATATCATTAGTTCATTCTTGTTTTTGAATTGTCCCATTAATCATCACCATACACCTTTATATCACAATATGTTTATCTACATTTAAGTTTGAAATAATTATATTTTATCTTCACAATTACATATAATAACTTTTTTACTTCATTACTATATTATCATTAATTTAGATCATATATGATTACAATATAGAATTCATTATTTAATAATTAATTCACAATCTCTATAAAAAATACAATCATATTGAAGAGATGAATTTATTAAGTTATATGATTCTCTTTCCTTTACATTACCTTTGATAAAATCACTAAGCTTCCAACAAGAACCATTCACCACCTCCCATGGTTGAGGAACATATCTGAGTAAACAATTCAGGTTCTTTTTTCATGTTTAAAAATAATTACTTTAAATAATATTATTTCAAGAAAAAAAAATATATTATGTGATAATCCTGAACAACCATTATATTATAGTCTAATAATCCATTGAACATATTTTTGACAATAAGAATAATTCACCACCTTCTATGGTTAATAACCCCATCCATTAGGGTAATTCAAGATCTTTGTCTCATCCATAATCAATATTCCTTAAAATATTATATTTATTCCATAATAAAAAAATTTACATGATCTTTAAAGAAAAAATAACATCCTCATGTAGTATTCTGAATTTCAGCAACTCTGTTCCACTTACAAAACTCATATTCAGTTTCTCATTGAAACACTTCATGATAATTATTTACATAAACAATTTCCAATTATTATTATTAAATGTTAAAAAATTTCATAACTATGTGATCATCATTAAATTAAATCACTTACCAAATGATCTCCAAAATCTGTTAACAATGGTTCCAATATAATAACCCATATTTTTCCAAGCCTTTTCCCTTGTGAAAATCCATGTTTAGGGTGTTCTAGGAGGAAATGGTGGCTCATTTCAAGAGTTTTCCAAATTTCCATTTTTTGCGTTGGCATGTCAGTGCATCGGCATGTCAGTGTGTTGGAATTAGTGAGTTAGGGGCATTGACATCGGTGAGTCAAAAGGTTTCAGTGTGGATGAGTCAAAGGCATCAGTGTCGATAGGTTAGGGTGTTGGTAGGTCGTGGAATCGGTAAGTTAGGGTTTCGGTAGGTCGGGATGTCGGTAGCTTATTATGTCGGTAGCTCAGCATTGGTAGGTCACACTGGTAGCTCACCCGTCAGTGGCTGAGCGTTGGTGACTCACCCATCAGTGACTCATTTCTTGTTTTTCCAGTTTCGACCCGGTTACGTGTTTATCTCCATGAAATGGTATCTTATCAACTCACAATGGTGTGCTAGTCTATATCCACTATTTCTAAAGGGAATTATCAATTTCCCTGTATCTTGTAACATCCCACCAGCCTTGTAACTGCTCAACCATGTGTTCAAACCAGGATCTGATTTTCAAGCACTTTGAAATCGTCTCCCTAATTTTTAGGATCGCCCCCTTTCATAATTTGATATCACTTATTTCCTTATTCCTTTTCATTTCTCATGGTGTGCCTAGAGACTTACTTCATAGGTGAGTTATTCACCTATACAAGATCTCTCCTACTCGTTTTTTAAGAACTTTCCTACCACTTGCACAATCCCCTGTTCTTGGCGCAAGGAGGAACTTCGATCCTTTCATCATCCAAGTATGGATTTCTCTTGATTATTTTTTATTTTTGTGCATCATGTGGGGTGTGTATGATAATGAAAACTTGTGAGGAATGGTTCATAACTTTTTAAAATCAATAAATGGATAAGAATTGAGTTTTTTTAAAAGATAACATGGGTAAATAATATAATGGGCAGTGAGTAGTTTGATGTTGACCACCTATTTTATATGTTATCCTTGATTCTTTTATGGTTTTTGTGGCTATATGAATTCTGAAAATCATGATCATTGGTGGTATTTGATTGCTCACTAGTTTTCTGTTTTGGTTTTGATTCTCTGATAAATGGATTTAACATGAAAATTGTTTAATAACATATACTAAGTTAATTTAAATGGACTCCCCATGAGGAAAACACTTGTGTGATCACCCCTATTTATCAAGTGGACCTAAAGAATAGTTTTTATCAAATCTGAATATGTCATGTTGATGGGTGTGACTGAGTTATGTGTTCTATTGAGTTTTTTAACCTTGCATGAGTTGTGTGGTGCTGCTATTGGGAGCACAATTGTGGGTTAATAGTAGTTTCCATGGGCTTAGTGTGTGGGGAAGTACAGGGGGTGTGTTGGTATCTCAATCCAAGAGATTGATTAATTTTGAAATGGATGGACTTTTAGGAAGCTAAACTACCTTTTTTGTGTTCTGGTTGGGAAGAGACATCAAACAGTGGGATTGCGGTGTGGTTATGGACTTGTTCTGTAGTGGGACTACATTGGGGAATTGTTTGGGTAGTGGGGATGTCGTTCTGGTTTTGATCATTGTTTTGATATGGTTATGGTTGGTAGTTTCCCGGTAGTGCTGGAATAGATTACAGTGAACCCAATTTACTTAATAAATGGAATGTTGTTAAATAAAAAAGGGGTTGAGCTCGTGTTCTATTGTGGATGGTTGTGCATTTAGGGGTGGAATCAAAGGTGGTCTGTGTGGGTTGGTTGTTTTTCGGAAACTCATAGGTTGGGATGAGTGTTTACTTACCTATATATACACACTTGTAGTTTTTTGTGATATTTATACACACCCCACCCTTATTTAGTAGTATGTGCTGAATACATCCATTTCAAGGGGGAGGGTGTATTTCCCAACATCCTGGTGGGAGGATGGATAGCTGGTTACTGACTTTCTTCCTCACACCCTCTTCTAGAACTTGCCTCTTGGGCATATCTAGGCTGACCGAAAAATCTTCAGGCTTAACATAGTCCTGAATTATTCGAGAAAGGGTTTGTTTTGGATGAGGGGCCTAGGTGTTTGTGGGGTGGGTTTGTTTTCCCAAGTATCTTCGAGATGAGGCCCAGGTGTCTTCAGGCGAGTGGTGTGGTTGTTTTTCCCCATGTGTATGCAGGAAGGATTTTGTGTGGTTGATGCCCAGGTGTATGCAGGCGAGATTTTGTGTGGTTGAGGCCCAGGTGTGTGTGGGTAGGTTGTGGTAGTGGGGCTACATATGGGATGAGTGGTAGCATCAAGACATTAGACACTTGGGACAAGCAGTCAACTAATGGGAAAGTGGTGTAGGGTACCCAAATATCAATGTGCTTGTACTATTTCTTTACTTGAATTGTGATATTTTGAAAGTGTTCCTTAGTGAGGCTGGGCTGGTTAGTATTCCTTGGAAGGTGCTTTAGGATCTACTATTTTCTCATAGGGGCATTTGTATGTTCTCCCACTTGTGCATGGGTAGTTTTATTTTTCCTACTTATTATACTTGTGTGCTCACCGTACGTATATAAAACTGTTTTCAAGTTTTTGGGAGGACATAGATAACCATACTAGACTTTACTAGCTCAGGCATCAGGATTTTTTTACTATTGCTACTTAGACTCTTTTCTTTTGGTACTTTCCTTTGTATTTTTAATCAAACTTTGTATCAACTTCTCTTTTGAACATGCACGTGGGAATGTATTTTGGCTTTACTTTCACTTTTAGTTCTTTGAGTTGTTTGGGACATACCATGTCATCTCATGATATTGTTCTATAAAATGGGTAATTCCTTCCATTTATATGTGAGATTATATACCCTTGATGATAGTCTCCACTTTGGAGCCTATTGAAGGTGGAAATCAGGGGTCATTATCTCTCCTTCATCTTGAAGAAGGAAGGGTCTGTCAGTTTGTTGTTCCTTCCCTCATCTTGAAAAAGGCAGGTCATGGAAAAATGGTATCAGAGGGTCATGATTTTGGGAGTTTGAGAGATATTATGGAGTTTGGAGATAGGTATAGTGAGGATTTCATGGGATGGTATGGAAATAGTGTTAGGCAACCTTGGTGGGTGAGATATGTTAGGGAGGACTGGCTAGGACATGAGATTTTAGGGGGCCCTGTGATCCGATGTAAGGAATTTCGACCTTCTGAATGACTAAGTGAGGCTACACCAATTGCAGGGTAGAGACCCTAGGAAAGGTACATGCATCATAATGACTTGTGTTCTTGTGTTTCTTGGGTGTTTTGGGAATTTAAAATAAATAAATATTTAAAATAAAATTCCCACACTACTCGGGCTAAGGAGTTCCTTATTTCCCTTTTTTCCATTTATGGAACCCGAATGTCATCCCCATGTGGTATGAGAAGTTGAGGCCCAATAGGTTTGACCTGGATGATCAGCAGAGGGCCGATCAAGGAGGTGAGGATGACTAGTGGAAAAATAAAATTTGTTCCTTCTAGCGGTAGACTCTGGGAAAGTATGAGGGTAATGTCTCATAAATGGAGACAGAGAGTTGGATCGAGGAGCTGGTTATTTCTTTCAGCTTGATCTAAGCTCCAACAGAGTACTGGGATCCTCCGAAGAAGATCCACGATGTCTTTCATGTCTCTCATCTCCATTGATATCTACACGATGACTCCCACATCCTTGACTGTGGAGAGTTGGATATCGATAATGATGTGAGGTTCGTTGATAGACCAATAACAATTGTGGGTTGTGAGGACAAGGTACTATGCGGGAAAAACATTCCTTTGGTTCATGTGTTATGGAGTAATGGTGTCCTTGAAGAGAGTACCTGGGAATGAGAAGCACAGATGCGTGCCCAGAACCCAGAGTTGTTCTGAGTTTTTCTCTTGTATTTTTTGTACTTCGCTTATGATCAAATTCTTGACCCTAATTGTTGTATGATAATTTATTTCCATGTTCTCTAATTTTGTGTGAAAGTACTAACTATGGGGAGGTAAGAACCTAATCCCTAATCAAGACTCATTAATTTGGATGCGATTAAACCTATGTGGGAAAGTCAGTGCCGCCCAAAGAGGATAACATCTTGACATGGAGAAAGTAGCTCCCTTATCTGTATGTTTGAACCCCATGACCTTGGTGTATTTGGGATTATTTGGGGTAGTGTCGAGCCTTAGTGTTGCGTGTTTTTTAGGAGATATATGTCAAGGAGGTGTCTTGTGGTGTTGAGGTCTTCACTCCAACTTTAAGACAACATAAGATGGTTTACTCCTGAGAGGTATCTTAAAGGATAGTTTTT
Organism: Viscum album; assembly: GCA_963277665.1. Lineage (NCBI taxonomy): Eukaryota > Viridiplantae > Streptophyta > Magnoliopsida > Santalales > Viscaceae > Viscum > Viscum album. The sequence continues at coordinate 845,328,327 of OY728121.1, read as the reverse complement.
TGGACCTCTTTTATTTTGGGTTAGTTTAAATTATCGAGGATGAGAATAATTTTAGTGGTTTCTGATGTAATAACCCAGATTTTCCCAGGACATTTCCCTTGAGAAAATCCATGTTTAGGGTGATCTAGGAGGCAATAGTGGCTCATTTCAAGAGTTTTCCAAATTTCCATTTTTTGTGTCGGCATGTCAGTACACCGGCATGTCAGTGTGTCAGCATGTCAGTGCATCAACATTGATTATTCAAGGGAGTCAACATAGGTGAGTCAAAGGGTGTAGGTGTCGGTGATTCAAAGGTGTTGGTGTCAATAGGTCAAGGCGTCGGTATGTTGTGGAGTCAGTTGGTCAGGGTGTCGGTGGGTCAGGGCATCGGTAGGTCTGGATGTTGGTAAGTCGTTGCGTTAGTAGCTCAGCATTGATATGTCACGTCAATAGCTTAACCGTCGATGGCTCAGCGTCAGGGACTCACCCATCAATGACTCATTTCTATTTTTTCCAGTTTCTCCCATTTTCCGTGTTTATCTCTGTGAAATGGTAACTTATCAACTCACTGTCCTGCGCTGGTTTGTATGCACCATTTCTAAAGGGAATTATCAAATTTTCCATTTCTTATAACATCCCACAAGCCTTGTAACCTCCCAGTCGCATGGTCAAACCATGATCTGATATTCTAGTAATTTTAAATCATCTCCCTAATTTTTAGGATCTCTCCCTTTCATAAATCGATATCTCCTCTTTCCTTATTCCTTTTCATTTTATATAGTGCAACTAGAGACTTCCTCATAAGCCGAGTAGTGTGCCAATACTAGATCTCTCTTGCTCAGTTTTATTGGTGATATTTCCTACGACTCACACAAACTCATGTTCTTGGAACAATGAGGAACATTGATCCTTAGATCATCCAAGTAGGGATTTCTCTTGCTTCTCTTTATTTTTGTGCATCATGCAGGGTGGGTATGCTAATGAACCCTTGTGAGGAATGGTTGATAACTTCTTAAAAATACTAATTGGATAAGAATTGGATTTTATTAAAAGATAACACAAGTAAATAATATAACGGGTGGAGAGTATTTTGATGTTGATCTCCTATTTTATTTGTTTCCTTGATTCTGTTATGGTTTACATGGATATGTGACTTCTAAAAATCATGATTGTTGGTGGTCTTCTCTTGTACACTGATATTCTATTTTGGTTGTGATGCTTTGATAAATGGTTGTAACATGAAAACTTTTTAATCACTTATACGTGACTAATTTAAATGGATTCCCTAGGATGAACACCCTTGTGTGATCACACCTATTTAGAAAGTAGACTTAAATAATAGTATCTATCAAATTTGAATATGTCTTGTTGATGGGTGTGGTTGAGTACTGTGTTTTGTTTAGTTTTGTAACCTTGTGTGAGTTGTGTGGTGCAGCTATTAGGAGCACGATTGTGGGTTAATAGTAGTTTCCAAGGACTTTGTGTGTGGGTACGTATAGGGTGTGTTTTTTTATCTTAGTCTGAGAGATTGATTGATTGTGGAATAGATGAACTTATTGGTAGTTTAACTACCTTTTGTTATGTTGTGGTCATGAAGCGACATCGATCAGTGGGACTGCAGTGTGGTTATGGAATCATTCTGCAGTAGGACTGCATTGGGGAATTGTTCAAGTAGTGGGACTATAGGTCTGGTTTTGATCTCTATTCTGATATGGTTATGGTTGGGAGTCACCCGGTAATGCTGGAATAGATTAAAGTGACCCCCCATACTTAATAAATGGAAATTGGTTAAATAAAATAGGGTTGGGATCATGTTTTTTATGGATAATTATGCATTTAGGGGTGGCAGTAAAAATGGTTTGTGTGGGTTAGTTGTTGTTCGTAAAATCGTAGGTTAGGTTGAGTGTTTTCTTACCTATATGTATACACTTGTAGTTTATTGTGATTTTTATACACACCCCACCCTTTTTTAGCACTGTGTTCCAAACAACTCCATTTTACGAGGGAGGGTGTATTTCCCAACATCCCAGTGGGAGGATGGATGGATGGTTACTGACTTTCTTCCTCACACCATCTTCTGGATCTTGCTGCTCGGGCATATCCGGGAAGGTTGTAATTGCTTCAGGCTTACCATAGTATAGGATTCTTCAGGAAAGGGTTTGTTTTGGATGAGGGGCCTAGGTGTTTGTGTTTCAGGTTTTTTTTTACAAGTTTCTTCGGGATGAGGCCTAGGTGTCTTCAAGTGAGTGGTGTCATTTTTGGGGCCTAGGTGTATGCGATCAAGATTTTGTGTGGTTGAGGCCCAGGCGTATGATAGTGGGATTTTGTGTGGTTGAGGACCAAGTGTGGGTAGGAAGGTTTTTCCAGTGGGACTTCATATGATATATATACATATATTTATCCCAATATATTTAAATATATTCACATGGAAGGAACTGAATATGAGAAGAAGGAAATAGTTTGAATTTATAAGATATTATAACTTACAAGTTATATGACTAGTGAGATGTGCTTTGATCTTTATAATATATTGTATGCCTATTTAATGACCAATTTATGATCTTATGTTACTCTAACATGTCTAATGGTTATCATCTAATTTCATTTGATATTTAATTATGATATTTATGTGTTCCTCATAAACTCATTCATGTTTATGATCTGAAAAATTATGATATGTTTTCCCTTACTGCGTGTTAGAGGTCACACCATTATTAGGATTACATTCCCCTTGTTATGAAGAATATTAAATATTGTGATATTTCTATGAAGGGTCTAGAGGATCCTGATTATGGATAATTTATTACAAGTGTTGTAAAATAATATGTTTAGGTACATATTCTTCATAACTGTAAACCTTTAGGTCCTTTTGTAGGTTGACTATTTATGATATTAAATACTTAAATAAGGAGGATAATGTATTATTTATGTCATGATTATCATGGGATTATATACTCACAGAGGATAGGGTATAGATAGTTCATTCTTTGGAGATGTTTTAACTAGTAAAACCACATTTTTGTATGTTTGTGTTGTCTTCCCCTCATCCAGGATCTAGATCTGGGTGGATAAATCTTTTATACATGGGGTCTTGATAATTTATCAATCATTACCAACATGGGTTTTTTGTGATTGGAATATAATTATTTTGTAAGTTTCTTTAGTTTTTGATATTATTATGTATAGTTTTTTTTTGGATTGTGTTATTATTTAGTTTGAATTACTTCACTTGGGTGTGTCATCTTTTTCTTTGTTATCAAGAGGATATGGGTTTTTTAATATGGTCTTATTTTTTTTGGGAATCCTGTTTTCATTTATATTGAGAATATAAATTTGATGTCGGGATTCAAGTTTATTTATGTATTATAGTTTAACATTGATTATGAACATTGATAATTCATTGATCACATTTTTTTATCCCTTGATGCTGGTTGGGGGTAATTTAATTAGATTGTTGTGGTTGGTTTCATTTATGGGGTTCAATTGAAGCTATCATGAAACTCTTCATTGATTTTTTTTGGCTTTTGTTGAAGGTCCATGTTCTTTTAATGATAACATTGGGTCATATACTATTAGTGACTATGTTATTTACGGTGTGCGGTTTTTAGAATGTTATCAAAAAGTATAGTAGGCCTACCAGGTTGTAACAACATAAGTAATGATAGAATAATTTGTTTTAATATTTATTAGTGGTGTAGAATTAAATAGAAAAATTCATTATAAATATGTTTTGACATTCTTAAAATAAAAAAAGTAAATAATTTTAATAAACTGATTTACAATTTTCATATATATAATTTTAATTTGAAAAACAATTATTTTATATTTTAATTTAGCATGTCAAAATAATCATAGTATGAATTTTTTGATAATTTTCAAAAAATATTGACCTTTATGTTAATAATAAAAAATAATTATTTTTATTTGAAAATAGTTTTTTATATTAAATTATTTATAATGTAAAATTATTTTTTGGTTTAGTATTGAGTTTTAATTAATTTAGATTAATTTATTATAAATAAATTATGGTTTTTAAAATGGATTTTATGTTAGGAAAAAATAATACAAAGATATACAAGAGATGGTTGAATTGTTTATTTTTAATAATCTTAGATAGATTCTGACTTTTGTCCTTATTTTTTATTTATGCTCATATGCAGCATTATATTATTTAAGTAAGTTGAGAAGAAGATAATTAGATAAGAAGAAAACATCAATTATTATGGTGGTTTAGGGCATATAATCCCCTTGTCCACTCCACTAACTCTATATCCATGAGCTAGTTGATTTTCACTCAAACATGTCCACTTATAATAAGACCTTAACAACTGAGTACAGGTAGTCAACACTATTAAAATAAGGATTTTACAAGCCTTATAGTTCATTTACAAGGAACTATAAATCCACAGTTTATTTTGAGAAGCCAATTCTTCTTCACCAACATGAATAATTATGAACATCCAATACTCTAATTAATCAAAAGAGTTTGATTTGATTGAATAAATAGATTCTTTTTCACCATTTCAGCAACAACTCGAAAAAAGTGGATCTTATTCTTCAAATTTAAATTTCATCAAGAATGAAAAACTTTGAAGATATCCCAATTGAAAATTATCTTCTAATAAAGATATCAACAGACAAGTAGTAACAATAATAATTAATTAACTAATTCACTCAGCATAATATTGAAACATGTAAGACTCAAAAGTGGTGCTTTATTAGAATTACAAATACATTCAATCTTTTATATTTTTTAGAAAATCTATATTCAAAAAGTTATCACACCACACCCTTGAAAACAAAAATGCCCTTGGTATTTTATAAGAGAAAAATTGATTGCTTTCGGTTGAATAGATCGAAGAATAACCCCAGATAAATAACTATCATTTTAATCATTCAAGAGAGTTGTAACTTCCCTTTACAATAGGAATGATTTAGTCCATTGAATATAAGCCTTTGAATTATTCATAAAATATCTTTAAATATATATTTACTTTTGGGGAGACCATTATAGGAAACATTAATAATACCTTTAATTTAAAACTCCATCATTGACCATTCATAAATAGGGTTCCATCGCGTATAAATAAACTCAAAAAGTGGGGTTGACAACATATAGTTGTTTATGAAATTAAGGTTGATGTATCCTACTTTTTCTTCCTCAAACATAGGGTTCTTTCCAAATGTAGGGTTGTTGATCCAAACCTTTCCATAATAGTAGGGTACATGATCCATAATCTTTATTCTAGACGTACGGTTTCTAAATCATACATTATGCTTACATTATTAGGGTATGAATAGTGTTTTCATAAAAATTTCAAACACACCAAAAATTATTAAACAAATATTTTATTCCATAAATAATATATACTTATCATGTAGTATATTTCTAAAAAATACTTAAATTAATTTCATCTGTCAAACAAACAAGGTTATTTTTTATCATCAAAATAATTAATATTCATAGAGTATTATAGAAACAATACATTCCCCAAAAATATCCCCCTTTTTAAAGACCAAAAAACTCATAAAACACAACTTATAGAGAATATAATATTTGTAAAAACAAAAGAAATAATATCTTGGAAGAGATATAAATAGATATAGTTTGAATTTAATGTTTATTTGTACATTAAATATTTAAATTCTCATTCAATTTAGTTAAAAAATTAATATAAAATTAATAATTTTGTGTTTACCCAATTTTCTACCCTCGTTTATTATATAAAAAATAAATCAATAGAAAATGATTTAAAATACAATCACTTTAGAACATAACTCTAAATGAATTTTATAATAGTCAACGAAAAAATTAGTATGGGGTATGGAAATTGAAATTGTAGAGACCCAAAGCTTGACGTACACAGACATTACATTACTCTTGCGGAATATCTAATACATAAAAAAATTAGACACCAAAGGACCGTAATAGTTTAGTGTCTTTGGAAACATGGAATATAAACTTCTAATCATGTTGAAAGATCTTGAACATCTCCCATAACGATCTTCCCCTTTTTGTTTCCTTACCTAAAACCTTTCTTTAAATCCAGCGGGAAAATAAAACATAAAAATTGTGAGCTAAAATGCTCAGTAAGGGTAAGCATGGAGAAAATAAAACAAACCATATATATTTGAACTTAAAAACATGAATATAATGTTTAAACATCAAGATCTTGAGAAATGACATAAAACATGGAAGTACGTAAGGCATAGATCATAATAAAACATTAGTAATGATAAAATAGCATGGGAATAAAACTTTTAATTGTGGAAAAAAATTAATCACATGATACGATTTCCATAGTAGCCAAAGAATTGCGGCCAAGACCATCCTAGTGGACAAAGTCCCTTACTGAACCAGGTTTACTTGCCATTCCAGCCCTGTATTACAGAACCAGATTTACTTGCCGTTTCATCCATGTATATCTCAGGAGATATAAATCTTTACCCAATTCATTGGAGTTAGATATAGGTCTCACCCATCTCATAATGAAATCATTCTTTCGTGTGCCACAAAATCATAAATCATTCATCATAGCATAACCCATGTAATAGAATGGGATTCTTAAACATCATGCCATCATAAAATAATCCATATAAAAAATGGATATTATTTCATCATAAGAAAAATAAAACCATTTAAATAATGGATACATTATACATGAAACATAAACATATTAAATAATGTCATTTTACATGGAAAACAGTTTTGAGAAAACACTTGAAATGAATTCTTGAGGAAAATATCCTTTCTTCTTCAAAATCATTTTCTTTTCACAAAATGCCATGAAATTTTAAAAGAAGTGGATTTTGTTGAAAATAGTCATGAAATATTGTAGAGTAAGCTTCATGAAAATAAGGTGTTAGAAACCATAAAAATCTGTTCGTGTCGTATAAGTTAAAAAAACATTCTCCTCATACTTTTGTCGGAAAAGTCAAAAAGTACCTCGTATGGTAAAAAAAGAAATATTCCTTCCAAATCTTATGGTAAAAGTCATAAAAGCGTAAAAATTACTTTAAACACACATGTAATAATACTAAACATTTTATGAAAACATTTTTAGAAAACATGGACATGGATGATAAACATAACCCCAGTAAATACTTACAAATAAACAATCTCGGATAAGAATGAGATTGGAATAATTATCCCTTACCTTAAGTACGATATGATTCGTACGTATCCGAACCTCCTGTATAATGATTTAAGTAATGTCATTGAATTATTACAGAATCATCTTCATTGTTATGATATCATATATTGTTCACTTATGACTTTATATTACCCGTTCTTTTGTAAATTCATGTTAAAGTAGCGTTTTGGGTAAAATCGTTTCATTTATCATCCGTGTTTTGACTTGTAATTATTAATATGATTACTTAGAGATCATGATTACCTAATTCCATAATATAAAACATTATTTATATATAATATATATTCAGAAGATACATATATATAATAGATCAATAAATGGAATGAAATACATCGTTCATGGAGACGGTAGGTCGTACATACGCATGAACGTTGTTTTAGTTTCCTTATTGAATTAAATGGAATTAAGTAGATGACCTAAATATATATATAAATAAATATAGTAGCATTATTATTTCATATATTTAATTATTACTTATTATATATACTTTATAATCATTCTTGAATTGTTAACATATAAAATGAATCTCATCACGTCGTGGAGACGGTAATCCGTACGTATGCACGAGCGATGATATCATCCCCATATTTATTGAATGGAATTGGAGAGAATGATATAATATCTTAGAATCAGTATGATGTTATAATAATCATATGTATTATTTCTTTACACCATTATACCCATACAAGTAAGGTGGTGGTGGAAAAACAGATTACACCACGGCGTGGAGATGGTATTCCGTACGTATGCACGCGCGGTGATTTCATTTTCCTTAGGACGGATAGAAGGTGAAATAGGGTTGTTTATTATTTATAATAACATATCAGTATATTATTGATAATTATGTTATTAATTCATAGTGAAACAACTAAATAAGAATAATTAGAAGAAGAAATAAATTTGAAAGAATCGGTAACAGATATTACCTATTCTTCGACACGACTCTTTGAAACCTCCACTTAGGGAACTAAAATTGGTATTTGAAGAATTCCAGAACCTCTAGTATGTTGATAAGGAGGTTGAGAAGGGAAATGGGCAGGGGTTGTCGAAGCTTGAAGGCTCAAAAAGGCGTGAGGAGAAGAGGGAGGAGGTGCCCTTTTATAAGGGAGGAGAGGGGCACCTTTGGAATTATAAGAAATATTAATTTATAATAAATTCCAACCCCACATAAAAACTTAAAAAATATCTAAAATACAAATATTAGATGAGATATGGTTGTAATATCATCAACCAATAAAATTTAGACAAGTTGGAAATTTATTTTAAACATTATCAACATGATTTATCATTATATAATCTCTTTAATTTTATTTGTGGTAATAATATTCTAAATTTTAAATCATTATAAATAATTACTTATATGTTTTTAATTGTCCATAATTGTATTATTTATTACATTTTATACCATATAAATTTTAATTTATAATTTTTAAATATTTTTTTTTATTTTTAAACAATTTTATAATATGTAATTTTTATAAAATAACAACAGTGTCAATTTTGACACTATTCATTTATTTGAATATAAATAAAATATATACAGAGGATATGTTCGAACGAAAAGATTTAATATATTAATAACATGTCATATTTGTCTAGAAAATTAGTGGAGAACATTAAATAGTTCATATAATATTTATTTTAATACTTTTAATATCATTTATTTGATATTTCAATCAATAAAATAATTTCAGCATCACTATTATGTCATAATTAATGATAATTATTTAATCCCTAAAAATTATAAATAAATTCATATGATGTATATAATTTTATTATATTTATAGGGACTATTTATATCAAAATTTATATGATGTTTATCACTAAATTAAAATTATTACACTTATAAGATTTAAGAGAGTGACATGTTGTCACTTTCTTTGGTTTTAATAATAATTATATTATTTCATGATCAAAAGTCCATGAAATGAATCTAGTCTGACCCTTAGGTGATATGGTTCGACTTTTATTCATCCAATAAAATTTTGGCAAGTGTTAGGGTAATTTTATAATCTTATTTTTACCCTTAATTACCAAATTTACCTTTAACTGTAGTAAATAAAAATTACCGTAGCTACTATTCATAATATCAAAAAAATAAAAGTAACCTATTAACATAATTTGGACCCACTGAATTCAAATATGGAATCCATTTTTAAAATTAAAAACACATAATTTGCAATAATTAATTTAAAATTAATCCTGTTGTTAAGAAAATGGGTTTTAAAAGTTAAAACCTTGCAAAAGATTGAAATGATTTTACCTTTTAATTCAATGTAAAATCAATGATAATGACATAAATTATATTAAATGGTAAATATATATTCTATTTATACTTTAAAATCATTCAATACTATAATTTAACTATATAAATTATTATGATGAAAAAAGTTGTTTTTAATTAAAATATAGCGTGTTTTTACTATTCATTAAAATATGAAAGTTATCAGAATAATATGAAAATTTTATCCAAAGTAAATTTTTAAATACTGATTCCAAAGAAGAATTTTATTTTCTCAAATTTAACTTATAAACATTTCAAAAACTATATTTAATGTGGGTGCGCCATCAAAAGGCGGCAAAACTGCATTTTTTTTAAAATACTTATTTTACCCGAAAATTTTTTTTGTTCACATACCATGTTTTAGAAAATGAGTAAGATGAATAATAATGATATAAAATTAAAAATTTAGTTAATACTATTCATAGCGGCTAGTCTATAATAATATTATAACAATATATCGTTGTTTAGTGAAACCCGGTATTGCGTACTACACACGCTATCGAGGAAGGTCGCGATTGCGCGTAACACATGCCAAGTCAGGGTTGTGTGTAGTGAAAGACTCCTTTGTTGTTGAATATAATAGAATCCAACCATATTTCATTTATACATTGAATATATATATATATTTATATATATATATACACGCTCAATGTTGCGTAGAATAACTACTATCAAACGAACTTGAAATTGTGCGTAACACAATCCAAGAATAGTGTTGCATATACTGCAAACTAATATGGTGTTGCGTATAAAGAAAGAAAGAAACTAAAATCACGGGATGTTACAACAGAAGATATGAAAGAAATTAAAAAGAATATATCTCATAAAATCACGGGATGTTACATTCTACCCCCCTTAAAATGAATTCCACCCTCGAAATTCGTCGGGGTTATAAATGGTTTATTACATAAGAGTTTATTTCATAGAAACCCTTATTGTAAAAAGGAATAATAAAAATTTTCATTAAAAACTAAATTATGAAACTTAATGGTTACCCAAATTAACTAATCACTGGGTTTCCACATAGGATAACATAGGTGAAAATATGGATATGGAAGAGAAATCTAAGCATCAAGTTATGATGGTGAGTGGTTGAGGACATGGTTATGATAAAGCCAACAATTAAAAATCCATAAATTTGTGATGATCTAAGGTACCATATCATTAATCAGATATAAGATCACTAGGACAACATTTTTGGTTTTCAAGATCATTTCCCTAAAGTTGATGAATTAAAATAAATACTTACATGATTTTGGTACAATCTCACTGTTGTTCATGTATTGAACAATTTCCACTTCATCTTTTAAAGAAATGATGTTGAATTTGTTATTCGTGAATTGTTAGTTGATCATGTGATAGAACAATGGGTCATTCCAACTATTTCAAACAAAAGGTTAGCAAAAGTTATCAAATATACATAAGTCCATATATGGTGAGGTTAATCTTATATGATTCCAAATATGAACTTATAATTCATCTATCATACCACTTAATAAAATTAAACTAGTTTCTACTAACCAGGGACTTCCTGTAGGCCAGTGGTTGGCACTAAAGGCCTGTCGCACTTTGGTTGTGGATTCGATTCCCGCAACCTTGTCCGACGCGACGGGTTGTCTCCCATCCTACGGGTTGTTATTTTTTGTAAAACTAAATTATTATAACATCCCTTCAAATAATATAGAAAAAAGTTCTATCCTTATAAAATACTAACTTATGTCCAACATAATCCATTCCAATCTTTAGGATTATCCAAAATACTTCTTTCCAAACTCATAGTATAAATAGAACGATTAATAAAAAGGTTATATAACAAGAATGTGAATACCATCATTTATCCCTCATATATCTTGTTGGTCACATTCCAATCATGTGAATACCTTAATCATGTATTCTTTTGAAAAATGAATACCCATTGAACCTTAGTGAAAACATGAATGTTGTCAAAAGTGAACTCTTTCCACAGACCAAAATCCAAAAATTCTATATACTCAAACAATGATATAACCTTGTCCTTATATCAGTCATGAGCTGATGAATACTATCAAACATTTAATTTTCTCCTTATCCCTTCATTATGCACATATCATCTGATTTCCAAAATATTTTAATCACTTTTCATGGTTACCGGTACCATATAATTATTGAAAACCACAATAAAACATTACGTAGATATTCTAATGTTCCACAATACTATAAATGAGATTCCACAACATTATTTTGGAATCCCTTTACATAAAAACATAATCATTCCACCACGTCGTTGTCATACTCAACATTGCTAATAGTGATCACATGTGACCTCCCTTTTTCTTTTTCCTTAAGAGGTTGCTAACGTTGATCATCATTAACCCTTGGATTAGGGCATTGATTATCATAATGCCTCATTTCCTTGCACTTGAAGCATTGAAGTGTTGGTGGTGCGTTCTCTGTAGTATTTTCTTTATTCACATCATTAGAAACCCTTTTTCCATTACTTAGACACTCAACTGCTCAATGACCTTCTTTTCCACACATAAAACATTTTCTAGTCCCTTTAATACAATCTCCACCATGCTTCTTTCCACACTTTGACCATAAAGAAACATTTATCTTCTTTTCAGAATTATTCTGAGATTTATCCTTGAACTCCATATTTCGTTTCTTGTCAAAACCATTAGATGGATATGTAACACCAACTTCTAGTTCTACCTTGATAACACAATGCAAAATTTCTTCATAGCTACTGAAGTCTCTTATAGATAATTCCCTTCGAAGACTTGGTTTTAATCCACTAAAGAATAGATCAACTTTACTTTCAGGTTGGATGATAAAGCCAGATGCATACCTTGCAAGCCTTGTAAAATTCGCTTCATATATACCAATAGATTCATCATCCTTTTTCTTAAGCTCAAGGAAACCCTTTTCCATATTTTTTCGAAGGATACGAGGGAAGTACTTATTGAAAAATAATGTCTTGAACTCATCCAATTCCATGGATTCAATTTCATCTCAGGGCCTCATATTCTTAATTATATTCCACCATTGATCTGATTTACCTTATAAACATTAAATAGCCAGAATTAGTTTTTCTTTTTCTGAACAGCGAAATATGGAAAATATCTTTTCAATTGTACTGATCCATTGTTCAGCAATAAGTGGATCAGAATACCCACTGAAAGAAGGTGTACATTGCCTCATGAAGGACTCAATAGAATATTTTTCCCTTCTCTGCTCATTTGGAAGTCTAGAATGATTCATAGCTTGTGTAAGTATAGCAATAAGATTTTGCACTCCATCTTCCATAACGTTGGTTTGTTCAGGAGGAAAATCATTGCATCTTCCATTACATTAATCAACATGGTTCCTTTGGGTTCCAGCCATCGTCTAAAACCCAAAAAGAATAGTGTGAGAGGCAAAAATCATGCTAGGGAAAACAACATAATAATGGGGGAGTACCTTCAATATATAACATCTTAGAGTTAATTCTAAGATCGTTAGCCTAATTCTAGGAATATAACCTATACTTATACTTAACCTTAGGGACATCCCTAGACATACCTTAGAAATATCTATAGGTATCCCACTATAGTTTTTGCATCCTAGTTTCCAAAGGTTAACTAAACATTTCCTCTGATACCAACTATAGAGACCCAAAGCTTGACGTACATAGATATTACATTACTCTTGTAGAATATCTAATACATAACAAAAATAGACACCAAAGGAACATAATAGTTTAGTGTCTTTTGAAACTTGGAATATAAACTTCTAATCATGTTGAAAGATCTTCAACATCTCCCATAACGATCTTCTTCTTTTTGTTTCCTTACATAAAACCTTTCTTTTAATCCTGGGGGAAAATAAAACATAAAAAGGGTGAGCTCAAATGCTCAATAAGGGTAAGCATATAGAAAATAAAACAAAGCATATATATTTGAACTTAAAAACAAGAACATAATGTTTAAACATAAAGATCTTGATAAATGACATAAAACATGGCAGTACGTAAGGCATAGATCATAATGGAACATCAATCATGATAAAATAGCATGGGTATAAAACTTGTAATTGTGTAAAAACATTAATCACATTATATTATTTCCATATTATCCAAGGCATTGCTACCAAAACCATCTTAGTGGATAAAGTCCTTTACTGAACCAGGTTTACTTGTCGTTCCAGCATTGTATTACTGAACCATATTTACTTGTCGTTTCAGCCATGTCTATATCATGAGATATAAATCTTTACCCAATGAATTGTAGGGATATATAGGTCCCACCCATCTCATAATTAAATCATTCTTTCTTGTGCCACAAAATCATAAATCATTCATCATAGCATAACCCATGTAATAGAATGGGATTCTTAAACATCATGCCATTATAACATAATCCATATAAAAAATGGATATTATTTCATCATAAGAAAAATAAAACCATGTAAATAATGGATACATTATACATGAAACATAAACATATTAAATATTGTCATTTTAGATGGAAAACAATTTTGAGAAAACACTTGAAATGAATTCTTGAGGAAAATATCCTTTCTTCTTCAAAATCATTTTCTTTTCAAAAAATGACATGAAATTTTAAAAGATGTGGATTTTTTTGAAAATAGTCATGAAATAATGAAGATTAAGCTTCATGAAAATAAGGTGTTATGAAACCATAAAAATCCGCTAATGCTCTATAAGTTTAAAAAAAACATTCTCCTCGTACTTTTGTCGGAAAAGTCAAAAAGTACCTCATATGGTAAACAAAAGAAAGATTCCTTCCAAACCTTGTGGTAAAAGTCATAAAAGGGTAAAAATGACTTTAAACATACATGGAAGAATACTAAACATTTTAGGAAAACATTTTTATAATTCATGGACATTTATAATAAACATAACCCCCGTAAATACTTAGGAATAAACAATCTCGGATAAGAATGAGATTGGAATAATTATCCCTTACCATAAGTTCGATATTCTTCATACATATCCGAACCTCCTATATAATGATTTAAATAATGTCATTTAATTATAATATAATCATATTAATTTTTATGATATCATATATGGTTCACTTATGACTTTATATTAGCCGTTCTTTTGTAAATTCATGTTAAAGTGGCATTTTGGGTAAAATCATTTCAGTTAGCATCGGTGTTTTGAGTTGTAATTATTAATATGATTACTTAGATCATGATTACTTAATTCCAGAATATAAAACATGATTTATATATAATATAAATTCATAATATAAATATATATAATAGATCGATAAATGGAAAGAAATGCACCGTTCATGGAGACGGTAGGTCGTACGTACGCATGAACGCTGTTTTTGTTTCCTTATTGAATTGAATGGAATTAATTAGATGACATAAATATATATATACATAAATACAATAGAATTATTATGTCATATATTTCATGATTACTTATTATATATACTTTATAATCATTCTTGTATTGTTAGCATGGAAAATGAATCTCATCGCGTCGTGGAAACGGTAATCCGTACGTACGTACGAGCGATGATATCATTCCCATATTTATTGAATGGAATTGGAGTGAATTATATAATATCTTAGAATTAGTATGATGTTATAATAATAATATGTAGTTATTCTTTACACCATTATACCCATCCATGTAAGGTGGTGGTGGAAAAACATATTACACCACGGCGTGGAGACGGTATTCCATAGGTACGCACGCGTGGTGATTTCATTTTCCTTAGGACGGATAGAAGGTTAAATAGGGTTGTTTTATATTTATAATAACATATCAATTTATAATTGATATTGATTTTATTAATTCAAAGTGAGACAACTAAAGAAGAAGAAGTAGAAGAAGAAATAAATTTGAAATAATCGGTAACAGATATTACCTCTTCTTCGACTCGCCTCTTTGAAACCTCCTCTTAGGCCACTAA
Source organism: Viscum album (assembly GCA_963277665.1). Lineage (NCBI taxonomy): Eukaryota > Viridiplantae > Streptophyta > Magnoliopsida > Santalales > Viscaceae > Viscum > Viscum album. Next base: position 845,312,998 of record OY728121.1, on the reverse strand, counting down.
AATTGGTCTTTGAAGAAGACCAAGACCTCTAGTATGTTGCTAAGGAGGTTGAGAAGGGAAATGGGTATGGGTTTTCTATAATTTCCTGGACCTCTCCGGCCCATTCCTTTGTCAAAAAAGAAGGTCATGAAGTGTTCTGGAGGGTAAAATGGAATTTTCCCACACATTCTAGAAATTTGTAACTACACGCCGTGTAGTGTGAGTACATGTCATGTACCCCCTCTCCGGTTATACCATGTGTTGGACAAGTGTCCTTTCCGTGTGAAATAAATGAGTACACACCGTGTATCTTATACTACACGTCGTGCAGTCCCTCCCCATGTACGTGTTTCCCTCAAACCATGTGTTGACCAGTCAATGGTCGTGTGCCATGTTGGAGCCGTGTCCTTGCCATGTGAAATAAATGAGTACACACTATGTATCCTATACTACACGTCATGTAGTATTTCCCCACGTCCACAATACCCTCAAACCGTGTGTTGACCAGTCAACGACCGTGTGGCGCGTTGAAGGCCATGTTGGAAGCCGCGTAGTGACTATGTAAAATCGTTGAGTACACGCCGTGTAATATGAATTACATGTCGTGTACTTTATTTTTTCTGGCCTATAAAAGGATGGCGCCTCTCCTACTTTTCAAATCACTCCTCTCCTCCCCATTCCCTCAATCGGAGCTCTCCCAAGAGAGTCGAAGGCTCTTTTCTTCCATAATATCTTCATCTGAGTTCTGGTTTACGATCCGTCAGCGGCCATGGGATCGTAATAATGAGGCGAAACTTCTAAGCTTGGATCTGTTGTCTTCCCTTCGTCCATTACTTAACAACTTCCACCCAAGTAGGTTTTTCTGGGATTTGACAGAAGCGACGGACGCCGACAAACGTCTTCTAAAGTTGATCTGGGGGAGCATTGTGATCAGAACCTATGGAGGTAGGGATCTTACCTTCGTCTCTCTAAATTGTGCATCATGCGGGGTGGGTTTCCTCTTGTTTATGTGAAACACATTTGAACATGTTTAATAAAAATAATAACTGGTTTATATAATGGGGATGGGAAGTTTGTGAATGCAGTTACCTTTTTTATATCATGTGATATTATGTTGTGAATTGAATAGGCTTATGCCTACTAAAAATCACGGTCGTTGGGGGCCTTTTCTTGTGCAATTAAATGTTGCCCTATATTTCTAGACCGTTTATGGACGGAAACTTGTGGAATGTGGGAATTGGTTAATCACGTAAATTTGGCTGATTAAATGAATAACCGGAACCCTTGTGTGATCACCCCGGTTGAAAAAAAATGAAATAATAAACATGTGGGTGCTGGTTAGGGTTTATTTATTTGAAGGGAGTGTTTTGAGGGTTGTTGTGGATTGGGTGAGCAGTGGGGTTGCGATTGGCTTGGTTGTGGATTGGTGTGAATGCTATGTTGGTGATGGGAAGAGGGTCTGTGATAAATGGTATCAAGGGATGAAAATGTACGGGTTTCGATGTTTTTGTGGTGATGGTGGTTGGTAGCGGGGCTGTAGGGATGGGTTGAATGTGAACAAACTATGGGTTGTGAATAATAAATAAAATTGGAAGAGTTAATGAATGGTGGGGAATGGTAATGGGACATGAATAATAATCAATGGGACTGGTTGGTTAATAAGAAGGGACTTGTTTGTGTTGCTTGTGTTTTCCTAACTTGATTTGTGGATGGCAGGGATATGTTTTAAAAACTATTGATATGGTTGGTTGTGGATAATTTCCCAGTAGTTAAGGAACTAATAAACAAATTTTTTTGACACATGAAAACCTAAATGGGGTTGTGGTTGTTTGTAGTATGCATGCTTCAACATATCAGTGCCGAGGCACGTGCTCAGTTTCTCTATTTGGAATCCATAGGTTGGGTTGTGTGTTTGGTATACATATATATATCTGTATCTTTGTGTTTTGTCGCACCCCACCCATGTTGAGCACTTAGTGTCGAACACTTCCATTTCATGGGAGAGGGTTTTTTCCCCTTAGTTACTAGCTCCTTCCTGGTCCTTCTTCTATAGGTTGTGATGTCTTGAGGTGACCTTACACCTAAGACTCTTCAGGTAAGTTTCAGTTGGGGTGGTATTATCCCATGACTCTCCGGGAAGGTTTACTTTTTCCCAAGAATCTTCGGGATAAGGCCCAGGTGTGTGCGGGTGGGATATGTGGTTGTGAGGCCCAGGTGTGTGCGGGCGGGAAGAGTGTAGTAGCATCAGGACGTTCACTATTAGGAAGAGCAGCTAACTAGTGGGAAATTGTGTGGGGTACCCAATACTCTTGTTCTTATATACTACTACTACCTTTTGTTTTGTGTTTTGGTGATCATGGCTGGTGAGGTTAGGTGGATATAATTCCTTGATAGGTTTTGGTTTCTTCTGTTGTTCTCATAGAACATTAGGATGTTTCCCTACTTGTGCACGAGAGCTTTAGGTTTCCCTACTGAGTATACTTGTATTCTCACCCTACATTTAATTTCAGGTTTCCAGGAGGACTACCAGGGCTGTGCGGGACTCTACTAGTCGGGACAGTTGGAGTTGTTGCAGTTTTTTGTACTCTTGTTTCTTTTGGTATTGTACTTTTGTGATTTCTTGTACTTGTACCTTGTTTCATAACTATTTAAACATGCATGTGGGATTGGTTTGGGTTTATTTACATGTATTTCCTTTCTTTTTCTTTTGGTGTTTGACTCATCCAATTTCCCGATCTTAAATAAATAAAAAGGGTAATGCCTTTAATATTGTAAAAAACTCATACCCTTGGTGCTAGTCACCACTCCAGGGCCTACTAGAGGCGGGACACGGGGGTTATTATCTCCCTTCCACCATTACCAGCTTAGGAGGGGCATCTTTGGTGGGAGGGGGTCGTCATAGAATGGTATCAGAGGAGGTTGAGAGATAGGATGGAGTCTGGAATTAGGCATAGTGAGGATTTCATGGGATAGTAGTATGACAGTGTTGGCTGATCTTGGTGCATGACATTGGCCAGGGAAGACCGGCTAGGACACGGGACTTTAGTCCCCCTTGTGATACGATGCAAGGACTATGAGCTTACCAGACGACCAAGTGAGACTACATTTATTGCATGGTAGAGACCCTAGGGAAGTTATATGCATCATCATGATTGTATTTTACTTGATTTGGGTGTTTTGGGAAAGAAATTAAAATAAATGATAAAATAAAACCTTGAGAAATTCCTTACGACTTGGGCTTAGGCGATCTTTGTTTACCATACAGTTATGGAACCTGGACGTCATCCCCAGGTGGCTTCGACAGCCAAGACCCAGCAGATTCAGGCGATCGATCAGTTGAGGGTTGACCGAGAGGAGGAAGATAACCAGTGGCAGAAGACTCTTCGTTCTTTCCAACAACAAACCCTCAAGAAGTACGAGGGTAGTACTTCGGATATGGAGACGGAGGGGTGTCTTGAAGAGCTAGGGATAACTTTTACTTTTATCTGTTCTCCAAGGGAGTATTGGGTTCCCCTAGTAGTCAGTCAGCTGAGAGGTGCGGCACGTCAGTGGTGGATGCTCTACCTCGGAGAGAGGACAGAGACAGAGGTTCCAGGGGCTAACTTTGAGAAGGAATTTCGAGAGGAATTCCTTTCTTCCATGATCAAGGCAGAGAAGAGGTAGGAGTTACTCTCCATTCAGTAGGGGAGTATGTCAGTATGAGAGTTGGGGATCATGTTTAAGGATCTCCTACGATTTTCTCCAGATCTCTTTCCGTATGAGGAGTCTCAGGCTAGACGTTTAGAGGAGGCGCTTCGTCCTTCGATCTAGTATTCTGTCACCCCCTTCACTCTTCCGATGTACTTGGAAGTATAGAAGAAGGCAGAGGTTTTAGAGAGGATGCACTCGCAGTGAAGTGCACCATGAGAGGGGATCCCACCAGGTTCGTCGAAGGGGAAACAGTCAGCAGCAGGTCTCCTGTGACAGGACCTTCCATATTCAGGCCAGTAGGGAGTAGACCTCAGCAGTTCCAGTTCATATCTTTGGGTAATCGTACCTTTTTCACGATCCCAGGACTGAAGTGTTTCTCTTTTGGAGGTTTTAGGCACATTCAGAGTCAGTGCCCGACCTGAGCTTAGTACGGTGGAGGTGGGCAGGTTCAGCGCCCGCCTCAATAGCACCAGTTTCTAGTGAGGCCCTTCCAGCAGCAGCAAGACCCAGCTTCTCTGAGGGCAGACATTGCAGGAGGAGGTCGACCTCAGGGTGCTCCTCAGGGACCTCGACCCGAACATGGTCGGGGAGGAGGTCGACATCAGAGAGGCAGAGGATATGGGCGTGGACAGTTGCACGCAGAAGAGTTGACAGCTCCAGCAGGACCAGAGGTGGTGCAAGGTACGATTTGTTTGTTCATCACTCTCGTTTCTACTTTGTTCGATTCAGGAGCTTCACACTCCTTTGTTCCACCCAGTCTAGCCCATTCTTTGGGTCTAGATGTAGAGATACTTTTCGTACCTCTGGTGCTGAGTACACCTGTTGGAAGACAGACCAGCATATCTTGTGTTTTCTAGGGATGTGGGATGACGTTGGGACTGCATCGATCTAGTGGGGACCTTCTTTTGCTACAGATGTAGCCATATGATGTCATCCTAGGCATCTACTGGTCGTTTTCTATTAGTTTCATTATCGATAGATTCTGAAAAAGGGTCATGTTCTCAGACGTGGATGGGAAGAATTTATCTTCTGTTGGCAAGAGGAGCTATCTGGTGGGAAGCCAGAATATGAAGCCTCTCTTTTCCTTGTTAGGCAGGTTATTAGTGGGTTCAGCTGATACAAAGATGATGGATGTCCCAGTGGTTGTTGGGGAGTTCCTAGATGTTTTTCCCAAGGAGGTTGTGACTCTACCCCCCCGATGTGACATTGAGTTTGAGATAGACTTACAGCCTGGTGCCTGTCCGATTTCGATGGCCCCTTATTGGATGGCACCTTCAATGTTGCGGGAGTTGTGAATTCAGATTGACAATCTGATGGAGAAGGGTTTTGTTCGACCCAGCGTGTCGCCATGGGGTTCTCCAGTTTTGTTCGTGAAGAAGGCAGATGGTGGTCTCATGCTATACATAGACTACTAAAGGTTGAATCAGGTAACGGTCAAGAACCGTTACCCCCTTCCAAGGATAGATGATCTCTTCGATCAGTTGAGGGTAAAGGACAGTGACATCTCGAAGATAGCTTTTAGTTGCAAGTATGGACACTTCGAGTCTGTAGTGATTCTTTTTGGAGTTACAAATTCACCATTTGTGTTCATGGGACTTATGAACCTTGTCTTCCGAGAGTTTCTGGACCGGTTCATCATTGTGTTTATCGATGACATCCTGATCTACTCAAGATCATAGGAGGAGCACGTTGAACATCTCAGGGCAGTCTTGGAAGTCCTTCGACACCACCAGCTTTATGGGAAATTTTCGAAGTGTAAGTTCTTAACACAAGAATTACACTTCCTTGGCCACGTAGTGTCTCAGCATTGAGTGTCAGTGGACCCGTCGAAGGTAGAGGAAGTTTTTTCTTGGGAGGCACCCAAGAGTGTGGCAGAAGTTCGTAGTTTCCTAGGGTTGGCAGGTTATTATCGGAGGTTCGTTTCGGACTTCTCTCGAGTTGCTGCTCGATTGACGGCTTTGAGTAGGAAGAACCAGGTCTTCCTATGGAGCGAGCAGTGTTAGAAAGCTTTCGACTACCTGAAGGAGAAGTTGGTCAGTGCTCCCATACACAGGTTTCCAGAGGAAGGGTTTTTGTACGAGGTGCTTTGTGATGCTTCTAGCCTTGGCTTGGGGTGTGTACTGATGCAGAAGAAGGGTGTGATCTGTTATGGGTCTAGGAAGTTGCACCCTCACGAGCGTAACTATGCCACCCATGACCTAGAGCTTACAGCAGTAGTATTCACACTGAACTTGTGGTGACATTACCTCTTTGGGGAGCACTTTGTGGTCTTCTCAGATCACAAGAGCTTACGTTATATCTTCTCCCAGCGTGACCTGAACTTACAGCAGTGGATATGGGTCGAGTTTCTCCAAGACTATGACTTCGAGATCTCTTACACTGAAGGTAAGGGCAACGTTGTGTCCGATGCCCGGAGCAGGAAGTCAGATAAGGAAGTGGTTCGGGAATCCGCTGATGCTTGGAGGGAGATGGGAGAGTTGGATACCTTTCACTTGGATGCAAGGGTAGAGGGTGTTAGAGGTTGTTTGTTACAGATGACGGTATAATCCTCCTTATTGCAGCAGGTGGAAGAGTCTCAGTGGGGAGACTCCGAGGCAGAAGTAATGTGGGATCGTATTGATTAGGGAAATGCTCCAGAAGGATGGTTAGAGGACATCTGACATCGGATGTTTTTTCATGTAAGGATGTTTGTTCTAGAGGCGATGCGTGAGGGAGTTCTCCGTGAGTTCCATAGCTCATCCTTGGAGGTACATCTACGGGTTTCAAAAATGTACCGAGGCCTGAGGAAGCAGTTTTGGTGTTCGGGGGTGAAACGGGCAGTGGCGGAGTTTGTGGCTAATTTCCTAGTGTGTCAGCAAGTGAAGGTTGAACACCGTGTTCCCATTGGTTTTTTGCATCCTTTAGATGTCCCCGAGTGGAAATGGGATGACATCTCAATGGACATCGTCACCGGACTACCCAGAGCTCAGGGTGTTTATGATGCTATCTGGGTAGTGGTGGATCGACTGACGAAATCAGCTCACTTCTTAGCAATTAAGGAGTCAGTCCCGGTGAGTACCTTAGCATAGAGGTATGTAGAAGAGGTGGTGCGGTTGCATGGAGTTCCGAAGACTATCATATATGATCAGGATACTTGGTTTACCTCGTGATTCTAGAGGGGGTTACAGCATGATTTTGGAACCCAGCTATGCCTTAACACTACTTTCCACCCCCAGACCGATGGGCAGACAGAGCGGACTATCCAGACGTTGGAGGATATGTTGCAAGCATGCGTTCTGGATTTCAGAGGGTCATGGGTGTGACACTTGCCTTTAGTAGAATTTTCCTACAGCAATATCTTCCACTCTACTGTTAGCATGGATCCATTTGAGGCTTTGTATGGAAGACCATGTCGTTCACCCATTTGCTGGGCAGAGGTTGGTGAGACAAGTGCTCTTGGGCCAGAGGTAGTACAGAGCACCACAGAGAAAGTCCATCTTGTGCATGAGAGGATGAAAGCGGCTCAGGACCGACATAAGTCTTATGATGATCATCTGAGGAGGCCCTTGGAGTTTGAGGTGGGAGATCAAGTGTTCTTGATGGTTTCCCCTCTACAGGGGTAGCAGAGGTTTGGGAAAGGGAGTAAGCTCTCCCCTAGATTCATTGGACCTTTTGATGTGATGAGGTGAGTCGGCGAGGTGGCATATCAGCTAGCCCTGCCACCTCATTTGGAGAAGGTTCATGACATCTTCCACGTCTCCCAGCTTTGTCGGTACTTACATGATGACTCTCATGTTATCGACTGTGGACAGTTAGATATGGGAGACAACGGGACCTTCAAAGAGCAACCAGTCAGAATCAAGTATCGTAAAGAGAATGTGCTCCATGGACGAACCATTCCCTTGGTTCATGTGTTGTGGAGGCATGGCGACCTCGAGGAGAGCACTTGGGAGTGGGAGGCTCAGATGCACGCTCAGTACCCGGAGTTTTTTTGACTTGTGTTTTTCTTTTTCCTTCTGAGCTTTGTTTTCATGTTATAATATGTACCATTGATATATGGAATTCTTGGCTTGTCTGTTTGAGACTTTTGTTTCCTTGTTCTATGGAAGTGTGTAGCATGTCCGGATGTGTGGGGAAATGGAAAAACCTAATCCTTAATCGAGACGCATTAATGAGAATGCGATTGAACCCGTGCGGGCAAGTCAGTGTCGCCTAAAGCAGATAATATCTTGACATAGGAGAAGGAATTTCCCCAAACCACATGTTCGGATAGTGTGTTGGTTGTACAGTGTTGGGGGTTGTGCTAGTTGAAAAAAAATCCTAATGTATGGAAGTGGGAATACCCAATTCTTAACCGAGACGCATTAATGAGGATTTGATTAAATTTGTGCGGTGAGTTAGTGCAGCCTAAAGCGGATAATATCTCGATATAGGAGAAGGAATTCCTAACACATATGATTAGGGTTTTTGGATGGGTTCCTGTTATAACAAGAGCCCAAAGAGGTATCTTTTGGGTTCCTTTGGGTTGGATTTTGAATTCTCAAGGATGAGAATGTTTTAAAACATATCTGAAGTAATGGCCCGGAACTCTCCGGCCCATTCCTTTGTCAAAAAAGAAGGTCATGAAGTGTTCTGGAGGGTAAAATGGACTTTTCCCACACTTTCCAGAATTTTGTAACTACACGCCATGTAGTGTGAGTACACACCGTGTACCCTCTCACCGGGTATACCCCATGTTAGAGTCGTGTCCTTGCCATGTGAAATAAATGAGTACACGTCGTGTATCCTATACTACACGCCGGGTAGTCCCTCCCCGCGTATGCATTACCCTCAAACCATTTGTTGACCAGTCAATGGTCGTGTGCCGTATTGGAACCAAGTCATTGTCGTGTGAAATAAATGAGTACACGCTGTGTATCCTATATTACACACCATGTAGGCTTTCCCCGCGTACGCGTTACCCTCAAACCGTGTGTTGACCAGTCAACGATAGTGTGTCGCATCGAAGGCTGTGTTGGAAGCTGCGTGGTGACCGTGTGAAATGGCCGAGTACACACCGTGTACTAGGAAGTACATGACCTGTACTTTAGTTTTTCTCACCTATAAAAGGAGGGGGCCTCTCCTCCTTTTTAAATCACTCCTCTCCTCCCCATTCCCTCGAGAAGAGCTCTCTCAAGAGACTCAAAGGATCTTTTCTTCCATAACTTATTCGTCTGATCTCCGATTTACGATCCGTTAGCGGCCACGAGATCGTAACAACGAGGAAGAACTTCTGATCTTGGATTTTTTGTCTTTCCTTCAGCCTTTACTTACGAGATTCCACTCAAGGAGGTTTTTCCAGGATTTGATAGAAGCGACGGACCCTGACGAACTTCTTCTGAAGTTGATCCGGGGGAGCGTTGTGATCAGAACCTGTGGAGGTAGGGATCTTACCTTCGTCTCTCTAAATTGTGCATCATGGAGGATGGGTTTCCTCTTGTTAACATGAAACACATTTTAACTGATTTAATAAATATAATAACTAGCTTATATAACGGGGATGGGATGTTTGTGAATGTAGTTACCATTTTTATATCTTGTGGTATTATGTTGTGAATTGAATAGGCTTATGCCTACTAAAAATCATGGTCATTGGGGGCCTTTGCTTGCGCAATTAAATGCTGACCTATCTTTCTAGATTGTTTATGGATGGAAACTTGTGGAATGTGGGAATTGGTTAATAACATAAAGTTGGATGATTAAATGAATAACCAGAACCCTTGTTTGATCACCCCAGTTGAACAAAACTGAAATAATAAACATGTGGCTACTGGTTAGGGTTTATTTATGTGAAGGGAGTGTTTTGAGGGTTATTGTGGATCGGGTGAGCAGCGGGGCTGCGGTTGGCTTGGTTGTGGGTTGGTGTGAATGCTATGTTGGTGATGGGTAGTGGGGCTATGATAAATGGTATCAAGGGATGATGATGTACGGGTTTCGGTGTGTTTGTGGTGATGGTGGTTGGTAGCGGGGCTGTAGGGATGGGTTGAATGTGAATGAACTATGAGTTTTTAATAATAAATAAAAGTTGAAGAGTTAATTAATGGTGGGGCATGGTAATGGGATGAGAATAATAATCAATGGGGCTGGTTGGTTAATAATAAGGGACTTGTTTGTGTTGCTTGTGTTTTCCTAACTTGATTTGTGGATGGCAGGGATATGTTTTACGAACAATTGATATGGTTGGTTGGGGATAATTTCCCAGTAGTTAAGGAAGTAATAAACAAATTCTATTGAAACATGAAAACCTAAATGGGGTTGGGGGTTTTTTGTTGTATGCATGCTTCGACATAGCAGTGCCGAGGCACGTGCTCAGTTTATCTGTTTAGAAGCCATAGGTTGGGCTGTGTGTTTGGTAGAAAAATATATATCTATATCTTGGTGTTTTGTCGCACCCCACCCATGTTGAGCACTTAGTGCCAAACACTCCCATTTCACAGGAGAGGGTGTTTTCCCCTTAGTTACTAGCTCCTTACTACTCCTTCTTCCATAGGCTGTGATGACTTGAGGCGACCTTACACCTAAGACTCTTCAGGTAGGTTTTAGTTGGGGTGGTATTAGCCCAAGACTCTTCAGGCAGGTTTACTTTTTCCCAAGAATCTTTGGGATGAGTCCCAGGTGTGTGTGGGTGGGATATGTGGTTGTGAGTCCCAGGTGTGTGCGAGCGAGATATGTGGTTGTGAGACCCAGGTGTGTGCTGGCGGGATATGTGGTTGTGAGGCCCAGGTGTGTGTGGGCGGGAAGAGTGTAGTAGCGTCAGGATATTCGCCGTTAGGAAGAGCAGCTAACTAGTGGGAAATGGTGTGGGGTACCCAATACTATTGTTCTTATATACTACTACTACTACTTGTTGTTTTTTGTTTTGGTGAGCGTGGATGGTGAGGTCAGGTGGATAGAATTCCCTGATAGGTTTTGGTTTGTTCTGTTGTTCTCACAGGACATTAGGATGTTTCCCCACTTGTGCCTGAGAGCTTTAGGTTTCCCTATTGAGTATACTTGTATGCTCACCCTAATTTTACCTTCAGGTTTCCAAGAGGACTACCAGGGCTGTGCGAGACCCTACTAGTCGGGACAGTTGGAGTTGTTGTAGTTTGTTGTACTCTTGTTTCTTTTGGTATTGTACTTTTGAGCTTTCTTTTACTTGTACCTTGTTTCAGAACTATTTAAACGTGCATCTGGGATTGGTTTGGGTTTATTTACTTGTCTTTCATTTCTTTTTATTTTGTTTTTTGACTCATCCTATTTCCTGATCTTAAATAAATAAAAATGTTAATGCCTCCCATATTGTGAAAAACTCATACCCTTGGTGCTAGTCGCCACTCTGGGGCCTACTGAAGGCGGGACTCGGGGGTCATTATCTCCCTTCCACCATTGCCAGCTCCAGAGGGGAATCTTTTTCCAGAGTAGTTCGTGACATTTTCCGAGCTTGAAGGCTCAAAAAGGTGTGAGGATGAGAGGGAGGAGGTGCCCTTTTATAAGGGAGGAGAGGGGCACCTTTGGAATTATAGAAAATATTAATTTATAATAAATTTCAAACCCACTTAAAAACCTAAAAAATAACTCAAATCTGAAGATTAGATGATATAGGGTTCTAATCTCATTGTCCAATAAAATTTAGACAAGTTAGGAATTCATTTTAAACATTATCAACTTGATTTATCCTTATATAATCTATTTAATTTTATTTGGGGTAATAATATTCTAAATTTTAAATCATTATAAATAATTACTTATATGTTGTGAATTGTCCATAATTGTATGCTTTATTACATTTTCGACCATATAAATTTTAATTTATAATTTTTAAATGTTTTTTTTATTTTGAAACAATTTTATAATATGTAATTTTTATAAAATAACAATAGTGTCAATTTTGACACTATTCATTTATTTGAATTTAAATAAAATATATACAGAAGATATATTCAAAATAAAAGATTTAATAGATTAATAACATGTCATATTTATCTGGAAAATTAGTGGATCACATTAAATAGTTCATATAATATTTATTTTAGTACTTTTAAAATCATTTATTTGATATTTCAATCAATTAAATAATTTCAACATCCCTATTGTGTCATAATTAATGATAATTATTTAATCCATAAAAATTATAAATAAATTCATATGATTTAGATAATTTTATTATATTTATAGGGACTATTTATATCTGATGTTATATGATGATTATCACTAAATTAAAATTATTACACTTATAAGATTTAAGAGAGTGACATGTTGTCACTTTCTTTGGTTTTAATAATAATTATATTATTTAATGGTCAAAAGTCCATGAAATGAATCTAGTCTAACCCTTAGGTGATATGGTTAGACTTTTATTCACCCAATAGTATTTGTTCAAGTGTTAGGATAATTTTATAATCTTATTTTTACCCTTAATTACAAGATTTACCTTTAACTGTAGTAAATAAAAATTACCGTAGTTACTATTCATAATATCAAAAAAATAAAAGTAACATATTAACATAATTTGGACCCACTAAATTAAAATATGGAATCCATTTTTAAAATTCAAAACACAGAAGTTGTGGTAATTAATTTAAAATTAATCCCGTTGTTAAGAAAACGAGTTTTAAAAGTTAAAACATTGGAAAAGATTGAAATGATTTTACCTATGAATTCAATGTAAAATCAATGCTAATGACATAAATTATATTAAATGGCAAAAATATATTCTATTTATACTATAAATTCATTCAATATTTTAATTTAACCATATAAATTATTACGATGAAAAATGTTGTTTTTAATTAAAATATAGCGTGTTTTTACTATTCATTAAAATATGAAAGTTATCAGAATAATATGAAAAATTTATCCAAAGTAAATTTTTATATCCTGATTCCAAAGAAGAATTTTACTTTGTCAAATTGAATTTATAAACGTTTCAAAATTTAGATTTAATGTGGGTGCGCCATCAAAAGGCGGCAAAACTGCATTTTTTGAAAAATACTTATTTTACCTGAAAATTTTATTTTGTTCACACCATGTTTTAGAAAATGTGTAAGATGAATAATAATGTTATAAAATTAAAAATGTATTTAATACTATTCATAGTGGCTAGTCCATAATAATATTATAACAATATATCGTTGTTTAGTGAAACCCGGTATTGCGTACTACACACGCTATCGAGGAAGGTCGTGATTGCGTGTAATGCAAGCCAAGTCAGGGTTGTGTGTAGTCAAAGACTCCTTTGTTGTTTCATATAATAGAATCCAACCATATTCTATTTATACATTGAATATATATATATATATATATATATACACACTCAATTTTGCGTAGAATAACTACTATCAAACGAACTTGAAATTATGTGTAACACAATCCAAGAACAGTGTTGCGCATACTGCAAGCTAATATGGTGTTATGTATAGCGCAAGATAATCTTGGTGTAGCGTACAACAAAAAATATGAAAGAAATTAAAAAAATATATCTCATAAAATCTCAGGGTGTTACAGAAATAGACAAAAATATTAAGAAAATAACATATACAAACATCATATATAAAATAATTTCATTTAAATGATTTTTTATCACAATTTACAGTTTCATAATAAATTTCAAAAAGTATGATTGGATGAAGGTGAAGGTTATTATTCAGAAGATGTGTTAGAATATTGAGAATATTAGACCTCTTGATGAACATTTTTTAGATATTTCATTAGTCCAATGAAACATTCATTAATGTTATCATCCCACTCTCTTATCAAAATATTTGAATCTTGTCATAATTTAAAACTTTCAAATAAATTGAAATTCAAAAACTCATGAACATTCTCTTAGGACTGAACACACTATGAGATAACATCACCTAATTAATTGATAATATGTCTTAGACCAGGTTTTCAAGATGGTAATTTTAAACTAAATTTATTTTACCTTCAAACAAAACAGTCATAAGTGAAATATTACACTGAGTTTAACAAAGTGTGTCATTGAATGTAGACAAGACTTCTGTAATCGATTGAAACATTATGATTAAATCATGAGATGTTTGTAGAGAAAAAGTAGGTTCTATGGAATAAATAGTACAAATAATTAATGATTTAAATACATACCAAATATTTCATTAAATATTCAAAATATTTTTTTGAGACTAGAAATACTTTCATTTTTACAAACTAATATTCCAGTTCTCTTTGAAATGAATCAAAATATCTTCTGAAAATTGAACTATCTCTGAGTGTTTCATGTTGAATTTGTATTGATTCCAATTTATATCTTCTAATAGTTTAACTTCTAAAATATACTAAAATTTTCTTTGTAGTATCCAACTCACTATTCAATTTTGAATTCTCTTATTTCATCTTTTTGAACATGAGTACTAACTTTTCAACCTAATTACCAAGAGAATCATATGATTATTCTTCTAGATTTCTAGATTTTTATCCTCTTTAATCCATAACAAAGGATTTAATTTTATCTTTATAAATCGAATAGGATGAGATATTTTCAAGAACATCCTTTTTATCACCGGTTTTTTGAATTCCTGATTTGCTGCATCTTGAACTTTTGGACTCTGATCTGCAGGTTCCTTTATTTTTCTAGGTCAGGTGACAAGGGACACATTTTCTGGTATATCCAAATTTTCTTCAATAGATTTATGAGAATCTATTTTATATTCATTATTTGAGATATCATATATGATTGTGCATCTATTTCTTTCAATAGAATCCTCTACTCTATATTCTACAGCTTCTTCTACACTTACATGTACTAATCTAGATGATTTCAAATTTCCCTACCCCCCAAACCAATGAGAATATCCTCTTGTGGGTCATCATCACTAATTGTTAACAACATCACTTTTATATTACTCCAATGGAAACATATCTTTCTCAATGTTCCATAATTGATAATACTATGATGACACCTAATTATTACTTAAACATATGGATTTTTTTTCTTTCAATAAAAAAGATGATAAAAATCCTTCCATATAGCTAAAAATGCATCCTTGTCTCTATTTGACAACAGTGATGAATATACCAAAGAATATATCTAGAAAATAAAACTTGATATCACCCATCATAAAAAAACACTACCTAAATATCAGTATAAATAATCATTTCTAACTCAGTAATTCTCAGTACTATTTCTAAATGAACGAATTTAACTAGTACCTTTTGGTCATCCTCAAGATCCTTTATAATCATTTTTAGAATATGGGTTAATATGAAATGAAAAAACATAATATCTTCAGATTTATGATTTTGTATTCTATATATGTAGTATTTAAGTGAAAAAATCCATCATGGTGACATTTTTTTTAATCTCTGCAGAAGAAACCTAAAATTCCTTATCATTTACCCATGAAACAATGATATCTTCTATACCTACTAAACTAAAATGATCGTTTTTAAAAAACTCCATTACTTATCTATCAAAATCATTTCTATATTTTATTTATTAAAAATTTATTCTAACAATTAAAAGGATAGAGAATTATTTATCGAAAGATCTGTCTGATACATCCATCCAGAATCTACAACTTTTTCTTAAAGAATTTTTCTAAAGGTTATGCATTGATGCATCAATTCTCATGGTTTTCCTTCATCTAACTTCTTCTTCTTCATAATTCTTGAGAAAATAAGGGTTTTAGGTTTAGGTTATATGGTTCTAAAGATAAATAAGTGCTATGGTAGTCGAAATAATTTGAATACTGAGGGTTTAAGTGGGGGGGGGGTGATGATTTTGGGTGATGTTGATTCTGGTTTCTCTAGCCAAACAATCATAGTAATTAATATTTAGTTTTTTAAAAGGTTATCTTTCAAAAAAAATATAATTTTAGTAAACAACTAGAAAAAATAGAATAAAATAAATAAAATCATTAATGAAAATTTAAAGAAACAAATTAAAAAAAATTATTTAAAATTAATTATATATAACCTCCCTTATTAAATTCAAAACTATAAATGGGATGTGGTTCTGTAAAAATATCAGAATGTATATATTTAGTATTGAGAATATATAAGAAATATCATTTTTAGATCATAATATCTTAGAAAATAATGTCTTATATCAATATTCCTAGATCTAGAGAGACTTACATGATTTTTTGAAATATTTATTATATTAGTAGTTTCACATATAATAGGAATATTGTTGAAATTAAGTCAAAAGTATTGTAATGTGTGTTTCATCCACAACACTTATACACATAATCTTCTAGGAAATATATATTCACTCTCATCTATTAACAGAGAAACTGAATATTGTTTCGTACTTGAACATGAAACAAAGGACTTCCCTAAATAGTGACTAGTTCCGGATATAATTTTTTTATCTAATCTACAACCTCCAAAATAAATATCTAAATATTAAATTAAATTAAAATAATATGTTTTTTGGATAATCTAGAGATTGAAAAATACTTCCTTTTAAATTTCCAAAAATTAATTTAAGAGGAGTAATACGAGATTCGTTTGGATTTGGTTTAAATATTACACATAGATAAACACAGAACATAATTTATGATCTGTTAGTAGTAATATATATTGATCTTTGAGTCATACCTCTATATAACTTATTATCAAGTGGTTTTATAGATTCATCCAAATCATGTTTTACATTTGTAAACATGGGAGTAATATATATCTTACTATTTTTAAGTCCAAATATTTCAAACAAATCAATAATACATTTTATTTACTTTAATTCATTTTCATAATCATTTTGATATCTTTTAAATCGAAGACAGGAATTTATTTCTTCAATCATACTCATTTCCAATTATTTTTTCATAAGATTATAAAAATCATTACTAAGATTTTTATTTGTTCAACCAAAAATAAGATCATCTATATAAATTTGTAATAATTATATATTAGATTTTTTTCTTAGGAAGGGTAGGATCTTCTAAACCTAAAGAAAAACCATTTTCTAATTGAAAATAACATTATAATTTATACCATGTTATAGGTGATTTTTAAGGAAATTAAGAGTTTTACTATGTTTGAAGGCTGAATTTTTTAGATGAGGATTTTATAAACATGGTGTTTGTTCAGTATAAACTTCCTTGATTCAATATCTATATAGAAAATATGATTTTACATCCATCTGATATAATTAAAAATTCATATGAGATGTATAAGCTAGAAGGATTCTAAAAGATTCCAATATAGAAACTATTGTAACGGTTTCATCATAATAAATTCCTTCTTCCTGATGGTTTCATTTAGTTATTAATCTAGAATTATTTATAATAATATTATTTGGAAATATTGTTTATTTCTAAAAATACATTTCATTCTTATTACTAGATGATTGACTGGTATTTCAACTAATTCCCAAAATTTGTTTCTACTAAATTGGTTATTTTCTCCTTACATATCCATTATCCAAAATTCATATTCTAATGCTTCTTCTATAGTATTAGGTTCTAATTGAGATAGTAAGGTAGATAATTCATCTATGTTTCCTATATTGCTTCCAGTTCTTACTCAAGTATCTATATCTTCTATAATATTTTAAAAAGGGTGATACATTAAGGTTCTAGGTTTTCTAGATAAGACACATTCAGTTTCATCTGTTTCATGTTATTTCAAACTATAACAAATATCATTTATTTTATTTTCAAAATCAATATTAGGTGAATCAAGTATTATGTTTTCTAAGGAGTCAACATGTTCATCTATTTTATTTTATCTTTTATTAAAAGGATCACATTCATCAAACACCACATTAATATATTCTTCATCAATCCATGAATTTTTATTAAACATTTTATAAGATTTAGAGTTAGCATAATATCTAAAAAATATTACTTCCTCAGCCTTTGGATCAATGTTTTCAAGGTTTTCCATACTGTTCAGGATATAAACCTTGCAACCAAACACTTAAAATTACATGACAGTATGTTTTCTGTTACTCCATAGTTCAAAGGGTGTTATTTTAATAAGGGGCCTTATTAAATCTCTATTTATGAAATGACAAGTAGTTTTTATATCTTCTTCCAAAAAATTGGTAGGAAGACTATATTCATTTAACATAGTTCTTACAATATCTTGAATAGTTCTATTTAATCATTTTAAAATTCCATTATTTAGAGGTGTTAATGGTTCAGAGAAAGATTTTTTAATACCTAAGTCTGATAAAAAAATAATTAATCTCTTGATTCTAATATTCACCACCATGATCACTTTTAAATATATTATTTTAAAATATTTTTCATTTTTGAATAATTTTAAAAACCCATCAAAATAAGAGAAAACCTCACTTTTATGTTTTATAAAATAAACCCATGTATATCATGAAAATTCATCAATAAAACAAACAAATAATCTTTCCTGAAATCATTCTACTCTGTATTTTGAAAATAAATACATGGGGATAAGTTTAAGTGGTTTGGATTTTAAAACATTGTTAATTGATTTAAAGGATGATCTTTCTTGTTTTCAAAATTAACATGCATCACAGAATATATCATTATCAAATTTATGATTATGAAAATAAGAAACTAAGTATTTATTAGATAATTTATATAATGTAAATATATTGTAGTGTCCAAGTCTCTTATGAAATATCGATGATTCATTTGTCTTAATTTAAATCATAACTATGGGATTGGAATAATAGAACACCTACCTCAATTTTTTTATGAATGATCACCAAATGGAAATCCCAAAATTTTGAACTAAATAATTACATTGAATGATATCTAGATCTAAAACCATAAATCAATATCAAAAAAATTACAATCATTTGATTCAAGAAAGAGAGAAGATCAAGAGAAGAACTGGAAGACAGTCGAGATGAGATCCTCTTACCAGGAGGGGTACATATCTTAGAACTAGGCATCGAATCATGAATAAAGAAGGATGATAAGGATTTAAATCTATATTGGAGGCTCCTAAATCATGATGGGATGATTTGATCCGAGTTTGGGTCGAATAGGGTGAGTTTCAGGGGTTCGGAGAATTTAAAATCTAATTTTCAGGTGAATTAAAAAGTCGTGTATGGTTAGTTGGGTAGGGGAACATGTTTTTCTCTAACTGCACACCTTAAAAATGTGATAGTTATAGGGGGTGGATGTTTTATCCTTTTTGGGTACATAGTTTGACAAACCATGTGCCAGCCATGCAAAAAATCTATGTCCAGGGTTGCACGGTTTGCTAGGTCAGGGCGCATGACTAGGAAAAACCATGCGCCACTCGTGCATTGTCCTCCTTCATTCAATTTTTTTAAATTTTTCTCCCAAACACACCCCAAATTAAAACCTAAATGAAAATTCCTTAACAAAAGGAAAATGAGTGCCTGTAAATGAGCACACGAAATCACTAGAAAAGATTGGGATCTTTCAATATCCCCACCTTATAACAGCTCATCCTCCAGTTGTAATCCCAAGAATCTCTAAGATTCTGAGTCAAAAATATTGGGCCACTAAGACCTCATATTCTCTTCCATTTCCCATTTTTACTCCTACACATGTCTATGTTTCCACAATACTAAAACTATCATCACTATATTTCCTTGCAATAATTTCTCACTGAAATCCAATACACGTATTAGATGCTCCTCAAAGGACACATCTGTCTCAAGCTCAACACCATCCACATCAATCACATGATAAAGGTTGTAGTGATACTGCTGAAGTTGTAACATTTGTAAAACATCATGAATATCACTGTATCTCTGTGTATGATCCAATTGGTATGACAATGACCTGATCCTCTCCACAACATCAAATGGTCCAACAAAAATGGGTACCAGATTTCCTTGTTTTCATATCCTATGGTGAACTAACCTAGGTGACACCTGAAGGAATACATGATCACCCTCTATAAACTCTAGGGTAGTTTTTGTCCATCAATATACAACTTCCATCTACTCTGATCCATATCCCTATACTTCTGAATTAGATAAACCTGTTCTAACTTATCCTGCATGAGACTCGGTCCCAAAAACTCTAACTCACCCGCCTTCGTCTAGCATAGATGCGATCTACATTTCCTACCATAAAGTGACTCATATAGATCCATCTGAGTATTTTTATGGAAGTTGTTATAAGAGAACTATATTAAATCTAAGTGATTCTTCCAAGACCCACCAATGTTGAGAACACAAGCTCACATCATATCCTCAAGCACCTATATAGTACACCTTGACTACCCATATCTATGAGGTTGGAAAGCCATACTCAATAGAACCTATGTACAAAGAGACTTCTATAAGCCCTTCCAGAAGTATGAAGTAAAATGAGAGTCATGATCTAAAACAATAGTCTATGGCACCACAAGTAGATGGACTATCACGTGAACATACAGTTCTCCCAACTGCTCCATTGAGAAAGTATCCCGTATAGGCAAGAAATGTGTTACCTTTGTCATTCTATCCACAATAACCCAAATATCATAATTCTTATAAGGAATCCTTGGTAGAACCACCACAATATCCTTTTCCACATTATCCCATTTCCATTATAGAATAAGAAATGGGTGTATAAAACCACCAGGTTGTTGTTCTCATCCTTCACCTATTGATATGTTTAGTATCATGTCATGAACCCTTATATCTTCTTTTTCATGCCCATCGACCAAAACAATCATTCTAGGTCATGGTACATTTTTGTCACACCTATATGTATTTCCCACATCAACAAGTGAAATTCACACATCAGATCCTACACATGTTGGTAGGAACAACAACCAGATTCCTGACATAGATGATCTCATCCTCATATATTGGCCAATCTGAAGGTGTATCCCCACCATTAAGCCTTTCCCTCAAGGTTAAAAATTCTGTATCCTCATACTTAATATCCCTGATCCATATCAAAAAGTTTATATTCTACTAAAAATGATATGATATTAATCTAATCCTGAATCTCCTAAACAACCACATGCCTCTTAGCTAGCAGATTCATCATCTTCTACTCAGCACTAGACTCTTAAATAGCCTATGTCTGAGTTTTTATGATTAAGGCCTCAAAAAAACTATTTCCTTTCCTATGAATATATGGAAATTCAAAGTCAAATAAATTCATATAATCAACCCATCTCCACTATTGGAGATTCAAATCCTACTATGAGAAGATATACCATAAGCTCTTATGAACAGTAAAAACAGTAAACTTCACACACAATAGATAATTCCGCCAACACTTCAGAGCATAAAAAACTGCGACCAAATAAAGGTCATGAATAGGGTAATTCCATTCATGTGGACTTAAATTCCATGACCCATATGCCACAACTTGATCTCCCTGCATCAATTCTACTCCAAGCCCTATCCTATATTAATCACCAAACACTATTTACTCCTCACCTTGCACAGGTAGGATCAAGATTGGTGCTAATGTCAAGCGCTTCTTTAATACCTAGAAAGTATCCTCACATGCTAAAAATAATTTGAACTTTATACCTTTATTTTTAAATCCAAAAAGTGGTTCTTATAATCGAGAAAAGTATGGAATGAACCTCTGATAATATCCAGCTAACCCCAAAAAGCTACAGATATAAATTTTTTTCTTAAGATGCTCCTAATAAATAACTACCTAAACCATCTTTGGGTCTATATACACACCTTCCTCTAAGATGATGTGACCCAAGAAGTGTAACTGATCAATCCAAAACTAACACTTAGATAGCTTATAATATAGTCAATTCTATCTCAGTGTACTAAAGACAACTTCAAGATGTTAGGAATGACTGTCATCAGTCTTGGAGTACGTCAATATTTCATCCAAAAACACTACCCCAAACTGATCTAGGTACAGGTGGAAGATTCTTCTCATCAAGGCTATAAACATTTCTTGTGTGTTCATCAACCCAAATAGCAATAGAAAGAACTCATATAGGCTATATCTAATTCTGAAATTAGTCCTCATTATATCAGATGTTCTAACTCTCAACTGGTGATACCCGGATCTCAGGTCAATCTTGCAAAAGAAAAAATATCCTCTCAACTGGTAAAAAAGATCATCCATTCATAGAATAGGATATCGGTTCTTCACTATCATCTTGTTCAACATCTAGTAATTGATACATAATCATAAACTCCTGTTACCCTTAATTTCAAACAATATAGGTGATCCCCAAGGAAACATACTTAGATGGGTAAACCCCTTATCCATGAACTTCTCCTAATGATTCTTTAGATCTTAAAGCTCTGTCAGCGCCATTCTGTCTGGTGGAATAGAAACTAGTTCATCTCCTTGAATGATCTCAATAGTAAACTCCACATCTCTCTCAGATGGTAGAATTGACAAGTATTCAGGAAACGTATCCTAAAACTATTCCACTACTGGTGGAAATATATAATGTTTCACACCCCTATCATCCATTATTAGAGTAGAAACCTAGGTAGTGATCTCTCCCAGTTGCTAAATAATTAGCTCTCCTCAGCCTACTTGGATATCACATTCCCCATGGTGAATATAACTATCTCCCTGAAAATAAGTAAAGGTCACTCTCCTTTGGTAATAATCAATGTGGGATTGGAAATCCACTAACTAGACCATAACTAAAATTAGATTAAAAATGACATTTCTAGGATGTAGAGATCCCATAGAAAATGATACTCTCCAACTTCAAGAGAATATACCTTGCAAAAGTAGGTGTCCCTAGACCAAATTCCCAATGGTGTGTCTATCATCAACACCCCACTCACAAAATCCACTACCCGGATCAAACCATTTACAAGTTGTATAGAAATAAAGGAATGAGAGGTACGAATATCAAATAAATAAATAACTAATGAAGAAGCTAAAAGAATAGTACACATCACTATCGATGGTCTAGCCTTACTATCCACCAGTGTAGGTTTAACTACATGTAGTTGTCCTACCCTTCTTCCTTGTGATCCTATCTAACTCCCATGAGCTTCAAAAAAATTCTTGTATATGCACTTTTTCCCAGAAGTACCACATCCACTACCTCTACCACCATGTCCAATAGAACTCCAACTGCCAGTCTAATATACTGTATAAGACCTCGTTCTTACACTCATATCATGTCTAGATTCCCCATAACTACCCATCTATTGTGGGTTCCTACAAAACATCTACAGATGCCCCAAATTGTCACAATAGTGTCACTCCATTGGTGGTCTGGGATAGTGTATATGATAGTAGAATGACTTACTACACTAGTAGAAAATCACTAGATAAAGGTCTTATGAAACTATATTTTCCCCATGGCCACTCTATTTTCTAATGATTTGGATAAAGTTCTCATAATGATGCTTCCTTATCCCATAAGACATACCTCTTTATCATCCAATAGAAACCATCCATTCTATACTGACTGAATGGCCTGAAGGCTGATATTTTTATTGTTTTTGGATAAAAACATTTTAAGGATAAAGGGGTAAACCAAGACTTCAGAGACATCAGGACTTAAACAAGATACGAAAAATAAAGGGTTGCAACCCAAGATAATACTACATGAAAGTGCCTCCACCAAACATCAATATAGTTAAGGTATGTCTCCACCAAAGTGTGGCTGATCAGTAAGCTTTCCCATGCAAGGATGCACAGGTTCGGAACCGATGGCTACGCCATACCCTCTCAATCGTCCAAATCCGAAGAGCCATACATGATAGATATGGCCAGCTCTATCCACATCTAAAGAAAAAACCATGTATAATATCTGGATTCTTTAACATACATCCATTTCACCTCCAATAATGGTTAAACAGCATGTAACCAGCCGATTCGCAGCCAACCACATCAAAAGCACCACCACAATACCACCAATTTCACATCCAATCAAACAAGAACTCATCTTAACTAGATAAAAACCAGGAAAAACTTTCATGACTACCAAAATGAAGGACCTCTCCCCTCTACAACCTTAGAGACGACCCCGATCACACCATCACTTGCTAGAGCTGAAGTCAAACTGGAACGAGGCCGCGTTGAGATCACGGAGTTGGAAAGCATGACAAGGACAAAGTTGAGCACACCGTAGCCCATGCTTAGCACACCACAACCATAATGGAATCTCGAGCAGACTGTGACTAGAAAAGGGGAGATGACGATGAGAAGCCCACCTTTACGACAAGGACCTAAAGCCAAAGGCACGACCAGGCCAACACTGAGCATACCGAAGTCGACACCAAACACCTGTAGCTGCAAAGGGATCCATGAGCTTGAAGGATCTTTGCCACCACCCAAATCCAGACCACTCTGAGTCGAATCCTGCCTATGCCGAGCAGATCTGAATCCAGAAGTGACAAAGCTGTCACTGAACGAGCCGGTGCCAGCACCGAGAACACTGGAAGCAAAACGAGATCCTGAAGCCGAGAGGCGCAATGAAGCCACCGATGAGCCAAGAATGAAACCGGACCACACGGATCCACCACCCATTGAAGTCGATCTGAGATGAGAAGGTTTCTGCCATCTCCAGACCAAGCTAGAAGAGGGGAGGAAAAATATTAGAGGAGAAACCCTAGGTGCACTCAGATGGGGGGATAAGCTGCCGCTCAGAGGTAAAACTGTTTTTGTATGTGGATGATTGAAATCACATATACTTTGATCCATCCTATATTGGAAGCATCCTTTTGGTTCCCATCAACTATGAGATCCCGATTTACTGCTTTTTAAAACTTTTTCATACTAATGATATTCACCAGTGACTTAATTTCATGCTTATATCCTTCCCAAAATCATTTTTTTGAAATAGATTAATCTACTTCCAATACTGGGTGAAAATGCTGGAAATTTGTAAAGCGTTCAATGTAGTCCATCATGAACATATTCCCATAAATCAATCTCATGAGATTATATAATCCCTCATACCTTAGAAACTCTAGATAGATGTGCTGGAAGAACCTCTTTAAGAATTCCTTCCATAACATACCATATGTCTATCCATTCAAATCATGAATGTCCCACCAGTGCTTTAGTGATCCTCATAGAATATATGTTGCTAGCTTGACCCTCTTTTCAGAAGGATTCTCAAGTGTTCTAGTATATTCTGGATAGATTCAATTCAACAATCTCAATATCCCCTAATTAATTCCACAATTAATTTCCTAATTCAACAATTTCAATATCCCCTAATTAATTCAATAATTAATTACTCAATTCAACAATCTCTATATCCCCTAATTAATTCAAAAATAAATTACTCAATTCAATAATCCCATTATCCCCTAATTAATTCAACAAATAATTACTCAAATCAACAATACCAATATTCCAATCCCCAAATCAATATTCCAATAATTAACTTTATAATTAATTATTCCCCAAATCCCACAATTTCATTATTCTGATAATTAATTAAATCAATTAATTATCCCCAAATTCCAAAATCCCTTAATTAATTAATTAACCAAATTTATTAATTCAATTATGAAATTAAATTTCTAAAAACCCTATAAATTCTACAGCTATATACAATTAATTGAAATCATGACTATGATATTTGAATAATAGGCTACCTACCTCAATTTTTTGATGAACAGTTTCCCAACAAAAATCCCAAAACTTTGATTGGCACAACAACGTAGAACAAGATACAGATCTAAAATTCTAAATCAATATCAAAAAAATCAAGATCCTTTAATTTTAGATCTATATTCACAATCCTATATCTAGATCTAATCAAAATATAGAATTAGTTTCCTTAAAGAAAGAGAGAATTGGGAGATAAGAACAGGAAGACAACTAGGATAAGATCCTCTTACCATTTGGGGGGCATATCTTCGATCTGGGCTTCAAGTCATGAAAAAAGGAGGTTATAAAGGCTCTAAATCTATCTTTGAGGCTCTAAAATCATGAGGGGATAATTCAGTTCGAGTTTGGGTCAAATAGGGTGAGTTTTAGTGGTTTATGGAATTTAAAATCTAATTTTATGGTGAATTAATATGTCATGTATGGTTATTTGGTCAGGGGTGCACAGTTTTCTATAAATGTGCACCTTGACCATGTGCTAGTTCTAGGGGTGCACAGTTTCTTCTTTTAGGGCATATGGATTGAAAAAAATTGCACAATCCATGCAAAACCTCTCTGTCTAGGGTTGCCCAGTTTTCTAGGCTAGGGTACACGGTTAGGGATAAATGTGTTCCACCCATGCACTACCCTTTTTCTTTCAATTTTTCTCAATTCTTCACCAAAACACACCGCAATGTAAAACCCAACTGAAAATTAATCAACACAAGGAAAATGAGTACTTGTAAACAATCTCAATACATCTCCAAAAGAGGTTGAGATCTTACATCAAAATACCCTTTCCCTTTAAAAAACATTTCAAAAACATAAATTACACAGAATAAGGGAATGAGTGTTTTTATCTTAATAAAAAATAGAATATTATAAATTGTTCCAAATACTAAATTATGGTTATGGTAACTGGAAAATTCTTTGTCTCTATATAAGTTAAAATAGATAATTCATTTTTCCTTTTGTAAGAAAGTTAAAACATTCCATTAAAAATTCCATTTAAAATCATTTGGAAGAAAGTAAAAATTAAAATAAAATATACTCTATAATTCCTATATTTCCAAATAAATACATCCATAAAACAATTTGATGAACATAGACATGAAATAAAAAGAGTTGGAAGGGAAACACCAAAAGAGTATTTTTTTTAAAAACTCACTTACCTTGAGTATAAATCATCATGTACGCTCTTAATATTGATGAATAATAAAATTATGTTAATTATTTATTTGTTTAATAACATTTTTAAAGTTTATTAATCTTTTTTTATCTTATTTATTACCATTTAATATTCAAATACTCAATACTTTGAGTTTATGTCATACATTTTGATGATATTTGGATCATATGTCCAAAATGACTTTGCTGGGTTGACAATTGTAAAAGGGGTCATTATTCCATAATCATAAAAATAATATTCATAAAATAATTATCATTTTTATACATAAATTATACTTTTAAAATCATCGATGAAATATGGTTATAAAAAATTAATTGTGTTGCAATCATGGTGATGATAGGTTGAACATACACATGAGTAACATTCCCCATTTTTCAGTAATCATTATAGAAAGAATATAATAATTATTTCATATTTCTATAATGATAATTATATATTTAATAACATATATTTTCTTAAAATATACTTATATATAAATCATATGTGTGATGTGGTGATAAAAAAATGAATCACAACATTTTATGGAGGTTGTAGTTCACATGTATGCACGAATGTCATTTTATTTTTCAGTGAATAAAAAGGTAAGAATATAAATGATATATTATATTTTTAGAATGATAAATTTTTCCTGAATATCATATATATACATTAAATGCATCATTATAACAAGTCAAGATATGTAGTGATGGAAAATGAATTACATCAGTTCGCGAGGCGATAGTCCATCATAAACAAGAATGATGATTTCATTTCATATTTGATTAAGGAGGAGATAAATATATATTATTAAATTAAAATACTAAAATCTAAGTAGATTTAATATAATTCTTTTATTATTTAATAATGGTTTAATAACCTTTTAATGAGGTACAATAATAAATAATATAAAAACACCCGGTTAAGAACTATACCTCTTCTTTAGACAACCTTTTAAGGTTTACACCAGAAGCTTCGCTATGATGGTTTTTTATCAGATAATGGATTATAAGAAATGTTTAGGTATGTAAGGAATCTATTTTTATAGTTCATGGCTGAAAAAATGTTTTTTTTAAGTGTGAAGAAAAGAGGAAAGCAGGTTTAGTTTTATTAGTGAGGGGAGGGGCGCTATTGAAATTATATAAATTATTAAATTAATATAAATTAATTTTTACGTAAAAATGGATCCTATTTTATTTATTTAAAAAATAATATAATTATGTGTTGAAATTATATCATCCAATAAAATTTGGATAAATTTAGGTGATGGTTTCACCCTTATCTTTTTATTTTAACCCCTTGTTAACCTTTTTGACTATTACCTTGATAACAAACTTTTTTACACTTTATGGGTCAATATAGTTTGTATAAAAGGAAAAATGTAACATAAATGGACCATTACTGATATTTTCAACCATATCCTCATAAATTTTCTAAATATAGTATTTTTATGAATTTTAAATCATTTAATAAAATATCATTTATTATATTAATGTCATTTGGACACTATTCATTTAATTTGAATTTAAAAACATCAATAAAAAGATTAAAATAAAATATAAACCCTTAAAACACCCCAAATATGTTATAATTATCTAAAAAATTCATGTTAAATTATAACTTACTCAAATAATATTATTTTCAGATTTTAAGACCATTTTATTGATTTTTTTAACTTCTTACACTAGCACTGTAATAGTGTTTCATATGTATTTAAGGTAATTATTTCATCACTAAAAATTATAAATAAATTAAAATTATGAAAAAATAATAAAATATATTTTAAAATAATAATTATAGCAGAAAATATCCTCTTTTTATCCCTATGTAAAAAATTTAGAGATAATAAAACAAAGAGAATGACATTTTTAACTTTTCTTTATATAAAATAATATAAAAGTCAAAACCATGGCCAAATGGAAAAAGGCCATATATTATACATTTCAATGTTTATATATGATATATAATCATAAAATAAAATTAATCTATGTTTTATGGTCATTTTGGAATCCTTATTATATTATTTTTAAACTAAATTACCTGATTTACCCATACTGTGGTGGCATAAATTTACTAAGGTTACTAATCATAATAAACAAAAAAATAAAATTGAATTATTTAAAAAATTTAGAACTAATAATTACAAACATGAAAACCATTTTTTATAATTTAATCCAAATAAGTGGAAGAATTTAATTTAAAATTAAACCCACAAAACACGATGAAAACAGTTTTTCAGAAGAATGCATTTTTAAGTATAATAATGTTTTTATACCAAAATAAAGTATGAAATTCATTATAAAGACCATATTTGTATTATGTTTAATAAAAAAATAAATTTTAAAACTAAAACAAAATAAAATTTTACTTTGTAATCAATTTAAAATAAAATAAAATTTTTAATAAAAATTAGTATTTTTTCCTATTCAATGAAGAATAAAACTTCTCAAAATATTCTAAAAAATTTCCTTAAGATATTTTTGATATGATTCTCTCAAGTTTTAACTTAATTTTATCAAATAAATTTTAAAAATATATATAAATTAATTATAATCTTTTCTCACAAGAATTAATGAAAATTATTTTTGAAGAAAACATATTTTCGAAGCAGAAAATGTATTTAATAAAAGATGAGTTCTTATTTAATAAGTATTAATGAAAAAATTTATTTTTATCAGGACCTTTATATGTATTTTATAAATAATTTAATCATATTCATGCACGTTAATTCAATATATATGTTATAATAGTCATTTTTAAATAATATTATTTCATGGTTCGTTTAAAATCAGTGTTGTGTATCTTGTATACTATAGAATATAGTCATTTTTTTAATCTTAGGATATTAAATTATCCCACATTTAATAAATTTATTTCTTTTAATTTTAACTTTTTCATGGTAATCATGGGTTTGATATTAGAAAATTCCTTTATGGAAATCCACATCGTAAAAATAGTTAATATAGCTTCCCCTTAAAAAGAGGGAAATTTAATTATGTAACTCATTTGAAATAACCCAAAACTTTGGTTTTTTTATAGGATAACATTAGTGGGAAGTGAGAATATATCAATGGAAGAGAAAACTAATTCCCATGTACTAATAATGTGTGGTATATAACATGGTCAAGAGAAGGTTAATGACCACAAAATCATAAATCGGTGATGGGTGAAGAGACCATTTATTAATCTAAAATGAAGGTAATAGGATAATTGTTTTGTTTTAAGATCCTTTTCCATATATTTGAGGAATTATTTTACCATATGTACTAAAATAATAAGGAAATGTCCTTACTTTCTATGTAAAATTTCATCCTTTAATCAATTTACTCTGTAATCTCGTCTTTCAATCCAAACGATGAGTATTCAAGATGAAATTTTCACGCCTAAAGTAATAAAATTAACTTCAAATGAATCAAATATTCCAGAAAAGGATAAAAATATATTATTCCTATATTTATACATTATGAAAAACTAATATATTTAGAACAAGATAAGATAATTCCAAAAATAAATAAACCATCTTATAAAGAAATACAATATTGATATTTAAATCCTCAATAATAATACCCAAATTTCAACTTAGATAATTTGATAAATAACTAACCTCTAAATTATTAAAAATATTCTTGAATAATTTTAAAACTCAAAATTATAAAGATTGGATCACATATTATTTTGAGATTAATTTAAAATTTATCCCTAATCAACATGAGTCGATCATAAAATCTTATACCCATAAATACATATTCCCTAATCATATAATCTCCCAAATATGATAATTATTTCCATATATAACCTGTATCACCATAAAGTCACATTAAAATCATATATTATTCAAAAATATAATTCATCCTTTATTCTCCAAAAAAAATCTCATAATATTATATTCACCTTAATAATAAAGGTTCCCAAAATAGTAAAATTCTTATGAAATAACATTAATCACTTAATCACGAAATCACCTTTTAACCCCATGATAATCTACACGATAAAAAATATGATCCAAAAATAAACTTAATAGTTACCTATAGAATAATTTGTCTAGAAATATAATTTCATACTAAATAAGAAATCATATAGGTTAATGCTAGGTGATTCACCATTATTTCCCTTCGGTTGTGGGTTCAATCCCCACATCCTTTCTAGATGCGTCGGGTTGTCGCCAAACATATTGGATGTCCTTTTTCTAAAACTATATTAATATAATTCTAATAAAATTACCATAAATATGATGAACATCCTAATTAATAACCATAATCCTCAAATATTATATAAACCCTAAGGTTTATCAATATATTTAAGCTTTTGTACACAAAATGACAAGATAATTATTCCTCAAATAACTTATTCACATGTTAAACTTAAGTGTTTCATTTACCTCAAACATATATTAAAACTCAATAAATTTCTCCCAAATTAATCTCATCACATAAAACATAAAAATATTATTTATTCTTTTAAACTTATGGTCATCCTTAAATCTAACACTACATCATAACTCTTGAATACCAATATGTAAACACCTTAATCATTAAACATTATTCATAATCCATTATCCATGTTTTTCCATCTTATTAAATAAAATATCATTCCTACAAACAAAAATATGAATAATATCTAAGAGACCCAAGTTCAATATCAGGAAGATACATATTTCTGGGTTACTGTAGCAGCATTGTAGCAGGTACTATAGAAGACACTTTAGCAGGCACTGTTCGGTACTGTAGCAGTCATAACTATTCATATTTTTGGGCTTTCGGGCCATCGGTTTGGGACTCGGGTCCTTGAAGGCCTTCAGGCCAACCAAGGATTTTGGGACAGTAAGGATTTAAGACCATCTCAAGGCCTTCGAGCGACCTCAAGGCTTTAGGGCCACCTGAAATTATGCTTAAATGATCCGAAAAACTCTACAAGGAGCAGACTCCAGATGGGGATTCAGATTAAGCGCATTCACCAGATTTGAAGCTAAGAAGATTTGTTATAAAGAGAGGGTATGTCATTGCCATCAGGACTAGCCTATGATTTCATGGGAAGCCTAGCCAAACATTCATGAAAAGGTGGAGTGATGATATCACAATGAAGAAGCTTGGAGGAGGAGTTCCAAGTATAGTCTGTATATTTCCTAAGACCTACGGGTCATGTAATATTTGAGCCTACATTCCTTGTAATGGTTCCCCCTCATCCTTTGAAAGGGGGGTTATCAAAAATCAATAAAAAAGGCCTTCATTCCATTTGGTCTCAATGTTAATAATAATGGAATTAGGCATTGCAAAATAGTCATTTGTATGGTCTTTTTGATCCCTCTCTTGAGCATTCCCCCAAGGACATTGATTTTCATAATTCCTATACTCCCCAAATTTAAAACATTCAATTTATACTTTGGTAATAAATTTATTCCCCTCGATGGTGTTAACTGACCACTTCTTTTTTCCTTAGAAGATTATTTCTTTATCCCTTCCTTTAAAACATACAAATCACCTTCTTCTTCTTTAAAGATAATTTACTGGGTTCTTATTCCTGTATTCTTGACACATAGGTCATTGAATATTTTTACCTTTATGATATCTATCTTTTGAACTTCCATGGAGAATAATTTCTATCTTTTTTGATTCATTTGTAAACTCACTTAATTTCAAGTTATTAGTCATTGCTCGTGATAGCTGGTTAACCACAAGAGTTTTCATTATAGATACCATTTTTTTGACTTCTCACTCATAATACCACCACATTTTCCTTCACATACAATATTAATTTGGTGCCTCTTATATCCATCCATTTACTAAAACAAAAAATGTTACTATTTGTGTATCAATAAAATCATAATAAACTATATTATGAAGAGGATAAATACTAAGATATCCTTAACCATGTTATCTTTAACTCTTTCAATTTATCCAAAATTACTAAAATTCACCCTAATATATTAACCATTGGGATTGTAGAGTAATTTTACCTTATACTCAAATAACATCATATCGTCTAAAGTTATTTAAACCTTTCCTCTCATACCAACTATAAGGACCCAATATTAAATAATTTTATAATTTGAATCTCTAGATGAGTATTTGTATTCCTTTATTTCGGGGATCTTTTCATGTTTATAGTTTTAGATAAATAATTCATAACTCATACATAACAAAAAAAATTCTTAGAAAGTTGGCACTTCTGATTAGTTTTTATTTTTCCAACAATATATCACTTTAAAAAACGAAACATGTTTTCATTTCATGATAAATTTTCATGAATTTAAAATTTATTTTTTTGTTCTTACCCATCTTTAAACCCTATTAAAAACATTTTAAAACACGATATGAGCATAAAAAATTTTATTAAGAGGAATAAAAATAAAAATGAAACAGGATAGTCTAATTTAAAACAATGAGATCAAAATGGGAGTTTTCCTATATCATAGTGAATCTTGAGCTCAAATAATCATTTACATAAAAATGAAAATATATTTTCTATCCAATGTTTTACATAAAATACTTTATAAGAAAATATAATGGAAAATTCATAATCATGAGGGTTTCTTAGATAACATGAGAAACCATGAAAAACATTTTTCTTAATAACATACCTTCTTACTATGAAAATGAATAATAATTCCTTTAAAAAAGGTTATTATCTTACCTTTTGAAATCAAAAAAATTCCATAAAACCCCATTAGAATGTATAGAAAAGACATATAGGTTCCCTGGGACATCAAATTTATAGAAACATTACTGAACCAATAGAGAATGAAATAACAATGCGGTTGACTTCCAATAAAACTACCCAATGAATTATAACACTATCTCGACACACCCATTTTATAAGATCTATCTGGATCACCATTCATCATGAGATATATCAGTATCACCCATTATCATAATCAATTTATAATGATAATATCATGAATAAAACCCTTTAAAAACTCTTTTAAGTCTGTATGTAAAACAATTTTGGATATTGAAGCACCCTTTCCTTTTAAAAACCCTTTTTCAAAACATAAATTACCCAGAATAAGGAAATGAGAGATTTTATTTGAATAAAACTTGTAAGATTATAAATGGATCCAAATATAAAATAGAGTTTATGGTTTAGGGAAAAAAATTCACCTTATTTATAAAAATAGAATATTCTTTTTTTCTTTTGTAAAGAAAGTCAAAAATTTCAAAAAAAAGATTCATTTTGAAAACATTTTAATGAAAGTAAAAATAGAGATAAAATTTCATTTATAATTCCTTTATGACTATATAAATACATCCATAAATTATTTTAAGAAAATTTAAATGGAAAAAAAGAGTTGGAAGTAAATTCTAAAAGAGGATTTATAAAAGAAAGTCGCATACCTTGAGTCTGACTCATTACATATGTTCCTTATCTTCTAGAATAATAAAATTATGTTTATTATTTAGTTTATTAATAACCCTTTTCAAGTTTATTATTCATGTTATGTATTATTTATTACCATGTTATATTCAACTACATTATCATTTGATTTTATGTCAGATGTTTTGATGATATTCAGCTCATATATCCAAAATGACTTCGTTGGGATGACTATGGTCAAAGGGATAATAATTCCATAATCTCCACGATAATAATACTTACATAATTATATTTTTTATACATCAATTATACTTTTAAAACAAACCTTGAAATATGGTTTTGAAAAATGAATTACATTAAAATCATGGAGACGGTAGGTTGTATGTATACATGAGTAACGTTTCCATTTTTCAACGATCATTATAAAAAGAAGGTAAGTATTATTTTATCTTTTTATAATGATAATTATATTATTAATACTATATATTTTATTTAAATACACTTATATATATCATAAGTGTTATGTGGTGATGAAAAAACGAATCACAACGTTTCGTGGAGGTGGTAGTCCACACGTATGCATGAACAACATTATCATTTTTAGTGAATGGAAATGTAAGAAATTAAATGATACATTATATTAAATTAATGATAAATATGTTATGAATATAATATATATACATTAAATCCATAATTAAAAATTTCATTAGATACAGTGATGAAAAACAAATTATATCGGTTTGTGAGGCGGTAGTCCACCGTACACATGAATGAGGGTTTCATTTCCCATTTTAGGGAAGAGGAAATGGATATAGGTTATGAATTTAACATAATCACATCTCAATATATGTAATATATATTTTTTATTATTTTATAATTTTTTAATAATATTTTATTTATTTATAGAATGAAATAAAATAAAAAAACATGGTTAAGAACTATACCTCTTCTTTAGACAGCCTCTTAAGATTTACCCTAAAAGATTCCTTGTGATGGTTTTATGATCAAACCAAGGAATATAAGATGGGGGGAGGGATTTAAGTAAATTATTTTGGTAGGTATTTTCTGAACCAAAATTATTTTGAAGTGTCAAAAAAATAGGAGATGAGTTTCCCTTTTATAAGTTAAGGGAGGGGCACTCTTGGAATTACTTAAATAATTAAATTAATATAAATTTATTTTCATGTAAAAATAGATCAAAATCATTTATTTAAAATATAAAGTGTTTATGGGTCTAAATACACTAATTAAATAATATTTTAACCCCCTATTAACCCTTTTGACGATTACCTTGATAAATGT
The DNA here is from genome assembly GCA_963277665.1 of Viscum album. Lineage (NCBI taxonomy): Eukaryota > Viridiplantae > Streptophyta > Magnoliopsida > Santalales > Viscaceae > Viscum > Viscum album. The sequence goes on along the minus strand of OY728121.1, from coordinate 845,278,126 downwards.
TTTTTACTTTTAAGGGTTAGTATAGTTACTATAAAAGGAAAAAAACCATAAATGGACCATTATTGATATTTCAAACCATATACTATTAAATTGTATGAATATAGTATTTTTATTAATTTTAAATTATTTAATAAAATATTATTTATTAGAAATTATCATTAATGTCATTTTTGACACTATTCATTTAATTTGAAATTAGAAACATCAATACAATATTGGAAATATAATATAAACCATTATAAAACCCAAAATATGTTATAATTATCTAAAAAATTCCTATTACTCTATAAATCACTCAAATAATATTATTTTTAGAGTTTTTAAAATCATTTTATTGATTTTTTTCTGCTTGCACAAGCACTACGTCAGTATTGCATAAGCATTTAAAGTAATTATGTAATCACTAAAAATTAGAAATTAATTATCAATATAAAAATAATAATTTATATTTAAATAGAATATTAATAACTGAATATGTCAAAAATATAGAGATAATAAAAAAAGAGAATGAAAATTTTTCTTTTTATTTATATAAAATAATATAAAGTTCAAAATCATTGCCAAAATGGAAACAAAATGCCATATATTTGAATTTTGGATATCTATGGATGAAATATAATCATCCAATAAAATTAATTAAAGTGTTATAGTCATTTTATGTGTCCTTATTATAGTATTTTTTCCCCTAAATTACCCGATTTAGCCTTACTGAGGTGGCATAAATTTACTAAGGTTACTATTCATAATGACCAAAAATTAAAATGGAACTATTTAAAAAAATTAGACCTACTAATTCCAAATATTTAAAACATTTTTCTAAATTCAATATATATAAGTGGCAGAATTTAATTTAAAATTAAACCAGCAAAACGGGGTAAAAACTGTTTTTTATAAAAATGTATTTTTGGGTATAAAAATGTTTTTAAACCAAATTCAAGTATAAAATTAATTAAAAATACTATAATTGGATTATTTTTAATAAAAATAAATATATTTAAATTTTAAAACTAATCCAAACTAGAATTTTACTTTTTTAAATACATTAAAAGAAAATCTATTTTTCAAAAAAAAATATTTTCACTATTCTCTTAAAAATCAAACATTTAAGATAATTTTAAAAGAATCGCCTTAAAATAATTTTTTATGATGATTTAAAAAATGAAGTAAATTTTATCAAATACATTTAATAAAATTTTAATAAATTAATTATAATATTTTCTTAAAAGAAGTAATAAAAATCATTTTTGAAGAAAACATATTTTTAAAGAATAAAATAACTTTAATAAAAACTGAGGGCTATTTCATAGGAATTAATAAATAAATTTATATTGTTTAGGAACTTTATATGTATTTCATAAATTATTTAATATTATTAATGTCCAATAATTCAAAGGCTAGGTTATAACAGTCATATTTTAATAATAATATTATGAGGTTTGTTTAAGCTCAATGTTGCGTATCTTATACTCTATTAGACATAGTCTTTTTTTTTAATCTCATGATATTACTGTGGGTATTAAAATTTTATTGTAGACCATGTAGAATAGGTTCATTTTAAAACAACTATATAATCATAAAATTTTTAATTTACCTAAATATTCTGGAAAAATGGTTGAGAGATAAGCATGAAATGGTTGACACACATACACATGAAGAATTAGTGGCAAAGTAGAGTCATAAATGATTTAACCTTAATTATTGTCATTAATCTCACTATAAATAATTTAGATAAAATTTATGAGGGAATTAATTTCAAAATTATTGATATTGACTTCCTCATGTTATTCTTATTTTTCTCATATTGTTATCATGGATTGTGAACAGCCAATATGTGTATCTTCTCACTATTTTCTAAGATACATGACATGTGAATTTTCCCATGAGGTTAAAAGGGTATGTGGGAGGAAGTTTATAAAACATGTTTTTATAAAATATTTTATTGATAATAATTGATATAATTTCCCTACATTGAGCTTTATTTTAATATTTAATGTAAAATTAAATTTGGTCCTAGAATTCATAAATTCAATAAAAATTATGTATTTTCCACTACATGTTAACTCTAGTGATTTTATCATAAAAAATTTAGAAAAACTATTAATGGAAAATTTATAAAACAATTAAAAACTAATTTAGATATATTTTTCATTTGGACCATTCAAGATAAATCCCATGTTTGAAGGGTGTATTGTGTCTATGAAGATAAACCAAGAATGGACTCGATTGAATGGAATAAATATCAATAATTGGGATATAAAATTTTCATCTCTTCTTATAATGGGATAAAATTGTTATAAATCGTAATGGAATAAATTTAAAAATATTTATTTCCCGGTAAGGGCTACTAGTCCAGGTGTTATGTTTGTCAAAAAGGCAATGCGAATTGGAGAAACTATTTGAGGGAGAATTTTGTAGGTACCCTTATGGAAATTTCAAACATTTTCCCTAACCCACTCTATTTATTTTATTTTTTCACACATGGCAATGGTGGGTCGTGTATTTAATAGGTTTTAACCAAATAGTATGGTCTGCTTCCACTTATCTATTCATTTCTAAGGATGAATTCTTGTAGTAAGGATCTCTTTCAAGAAGTCTCTCCTATTCTTCTTTTAATTCTTATTTCATAATTTTTATGTTTATAATCTAATTTAATCATCAATAAAACATATTTATTCTTCAATTTACTATATTTTTATTTTTTGGGTTGGAACCTAGGAGTGTAAATGAGATTTTGTTTTACCCTTTCAATCCTTCATTGATGCAAATCATATTTATGATGATAACTCTGCACATGGAAAATTAGTTTTTTTATATAGTCAATTTAATACCTACTCCCTTTAATTATTTGTTCTGAATCCATAGAGACACTATAATTAATAAATTATGATCAATTAATTGTGTTTGAATTTATATGCAACTCGATCAATATCTACATATACCGCGAGTCCGGTCATGTGTGAATCATTAAAGAAAAACTTTAATCATAAAATCTGATAAACTTGGGATTTAATTTTAGGGTTCGAATCTAATCACAAAACTCAAATAATTCTCATTTCTGGGGTGAATATTATTCTCTAGTTGTCCACTAGCCATAATTTTTTTGGGATCATAATAAAGACAAGGTTTTAGAATTGGATATCCTGAAGTTAGCTTAGGGCTCACTTCTTCCTATCTTTGGGTCCATGTTAATTTCTACAGGATTTAAGGGTTGAAAATATTATATAATCATAATTAAATATATTTAAACAAAATTTAAATTTAGGAAATAATATTTAATTGGTATATTATATTGATTATTTCATGTCATATTGGTGTTTTAAAATAAATTTTTTTCTTATGGCCTTATTTTATTTTGAAATTACTCAACAAACCCATCATTTTTTGTTCTATATTTCATTTATTTTCATTGATTATTCAAAAATATTAAGGGGTGTTTGATTCAATTACTCCTCAGGAGAATAACCTATCTCATCCCCTATGCTTTATTTAGTAAAAAATCATAAATATTTTGAGAGAGAATAAGAAAACACTCAATATGTCTCTCCACCAACCACCTTGTGGCAGTCTAGTGTGTTTATCCCTACTAGATTGATCACTATGTACTCAATAAGAAGCTATATTGTACTGGGTTTCCACCTGAAAATACCATTATAAAAAATATCATCTACAAATAATAAAACCTCAACTTTTGGTTATCTCGTCATCTATCCATATCCAAAATACTCACTTTTAACTTCTTATAGACACCAAAAATGATCACTCTCACAATGAAAATTCAAAAATTCCAATCAACATAAATTTTCACCATTAAATTCCTAAATAAAATTTAAAATTATATCATTATTAATTAACTAAAATTATGGGTCCCTATAAGTACCCACCAAAACATATTTCATCCCTAAAAATACCAATGTAAACATTAAATCAAATTTCACTATCCCTACTAACCATCAATTCAAATTTAACATATTAAATTCACATACCATGATTATCACCATATTTATGGTTATCAAATTCCAAAACTACTTCACACTTCTCTCCAATATAAAATATTACAATCAAAAACTAAAAATTCACAAAAATACTCCCACATATAAATTTTATACTACAATAATTACATAAATTTGAGCAGTTTTTTCTAACACAAGATTTTCAAACATACTAGATTCACTTTAATTATTTAATCAGAACAATTAAAACAAAATAACATAATACAAAATAAATTATTATCTCACACATCATTAACAATTATTTTAAAATTTCTACATATTCTTAGTTTTTAAACCTTCCTGTTTAAAAATTAAAATTCACTTTTAAATCCCAATTTAGAAAACAAAATTTATCTATTTGATTTTAAAGAAACCTTAATTTTTTTAAAATTCAATTACATTTAAAAGTATATTTCATTTTATAAACAATATTATAAAATATATTTTTTTCTAATTTGGAAACATCAAAACATCATCACCCATTTTTAATGGTTCTAGATACCACTAGTAGAACAGAAAATATAAAAAAAATATAAAAAGTAATTAAACTACCATGTGTCTAACTTCTATTAATTAATTCACTCCTTATAAAGTATTAAAAAAATAACTAATTAATTTATTAATTGTATTTCATTAATTATTATGTCCTAGATTGCTGATAGGTGAACTCCCCAAGCCCACTTCTACTAGGCCAGAGGCTAGTGACTAGTGCTCAGGTATCTACTTTATCATGGGAGGTATTTCCTCTAATCAACCTATCATCTATTATCATATATCCATATCCCCCATAACTTGAATGAAATATAAACTGAACAATAAAAATAAATGCATATATATAACAAAACCTCCTATATACAAAGAGAAATAATACAAATGTGATCACTAGGTAAAACCATCACAACCCAAATAATCACTATCCAAAATACGAATGACATGAGCATAAAAATCATTATGATCATCTCTAATCCAACATCTATTCGATTCAAATATCATCCATAACTAGGATCTATGATCATATATCCTATACACCTTCTAATTTTCATATACACAATGTGTACAATTTGCAAGTGCACATTCATGGGTGAGTATAATAACACATGGTATAGTTACCTTAAGAAGTGTTCCAACCACCTAAACATCATGTATTTATGTGTTTTAATAAGAAATAAAGTGTTGATAATATGATGTCACCCAACATCATCAATGGGCATAACCATTACCCATCTTAATAAATCAACCCAAATCACACTTGATCACTCTCTCCAAATTTTAATGTTACTTCACAAAGAAATAACAACCATTCCTCACAACCCACCAAAGATTCCTCACCCTATAATTCACCCTAGATGAACTATCCATGAGATGATAGAGGAAATACAAATCTTCACCTATCTTAATAGAACCAAAGGAAATACACACCTCTAACTATTTTAGTAATACAAGAGTAAATAAACATCTCTACTGGTGGAAATACAAATCTCCATAGCTATAAACATATACATGTATAGACCCCAGAGGAAATACACATCCCTTGAGATAAAATTTTATATTGGTATTCTAGAGGAAATACACAACTTGAGGGATGTCATTAAATAACTAGCACTCTCAATCCCAGAGTAGTGATTGAAGATTAGAGATGGTATCTAGTGTATCATAATACACCTCAACCATAGAGTTTTGGGTGAGGAAGAGTTTCACCACTCCATTAAATTACCACACATCATATTCTTATATAATGTATATTAGATGAATTTTACACCTCTACCTATCCTTCCCATTGTGTCCACAAATATATGATACTGGAGGTATTACCCATCAACATCTTTCCTAAATCAATTTTTTAGAGGAATTTCTCATCCCCAACTATTTATTAGAAATATTATATCAGTCTCATCCCAGATTAGTGGGTGAGTGGTGGAATATACATGAAATTCATCATCATTCTATACCCATATCTTTTGGTGAGACAAGGTATAGTAAATATTATCCAACTCTAACCCTAGATAAAGGTTGAGTGTAATGAATATCCAACTCTATATCATGTCTCCATTAATATCCACTCATCAAAAGTTGTATCACATATCATAGTGATGAATTCACAAAACAATCATTTACTTCATAGCCATAAATCCTCATATATCTCTTCCAAGAATATTATATATAAATTTATAGTTTTTCCATCATCCCCATCTGACTCCCACTGACCAATATCTTAGAAATATAATGATAATTCAATTATAGCTGAATGTTAGTTATTAATTATCCTTATAATCATAGTATACCTCAATCTATATTACTTTCTACCAGATCATATTTTAATTCTGCAACATACCCACTAGGCTTCCACATACACATCTTGGTACATTTTATTGATAATAAAACAATAACTATAAGGACCTAGCCTTATTACATTACATAATCTTGAATTTTAGTCAAGAATTAACTTCTTTAATATTGAGGATCTTTTAAGGTTTTGAGTTTGGTATATTTGGGATATAACACGTACATGACCTTCCACAATCATATAGTTCAGATTCCATGAAAATAGTATCCAATTCTTTCAAAATATAAAAATTTTCAAATAAAACATGATTTCTTTGAAAAATATTCATATATTTTAACATGGATTATTTCTTTGTCTTACACATCCTTATAACCTGTGAAAACCAATTAAAAACATTGGATGAGCACAAAAATCTTAGTAATGGATATAAAAATAAGGAAATAAAACATTAGTCCATGAATACTTGTAACGTATGATATCATTTAAAAAAACATACTTTATACCCATATAAAATTACTTTTTGAAACAATATATTTCCATGAGATTTAAAAAAAATATAGAACATAAATATAACCATAAAGTTATCTTGGGTAATTATTTACATAATATTTTAACCCTCTTGACAACATTATAATTTGTAACCCTCACGACTACCTTACAATTTGTGTAACCATCGCAGTTACACTTTGAGTAACCATACGACTGACCTCCAACTCACACATACCAAATGAATTTTAGGGAGATATATGTCCCACCATTCATCATAAACAATTATAAAGAACCAGAACATAATCATTCAACATGAAAAATTTCATAAAAACAATACTTTTGAATTTTGTAAAATAGAATTTTAAAAGAGGATTTTAAAAGAAATCCCCTTAAAAATATCATATAATTGAAGTGATACTTAATAGAGTGGATGGAAAATGTATATACACTATATTAAAACATAATAAAAAATAATATAAACAAAATTCATCACACAAACAATTTTAATACCACATAAATAATGAAGTAGAATGTTGACCCAAAGAATGACAATCGGGTTATGAATTCCCTTACCTTGAGTTTATCTTACTTAAAGATTGTATAAAACCCTTGTATAAGGGTTAAAATAGCGTTATTAATATCATAAATAAAAATATTAATGTTTATAACACCTTATATGATAATTTAATAAAATCATTTCACCCTTTAATTATTAGTATTTTGTTCTATCCATTGTTCTGGGTGCGTTCTGTACATGATTTCCGTGGCCGGTTTGTATTTTATTTTGATGGTTGTGTGTAAATGAAATTTCAGAAGTGGAATAAAATTGTATTAATATGTTTACATAATATATAATGATACGATAAACAATTTTTTATCATATATGATGATAGATCATTAGATAAAACATTAATGATGATTGTTTAGATCATTTTTAATGGTTCCTCAATAATCATGAACTTGTTTCGTTATATAATATAATTTCATGCATAGAAGTTAATTATAGAACATAAAATAGGATAACAAATACTCATTAAATTCTTTTTCAACCATTAAAATGTTTTTATGATCATCTTTGATGGATGTAATGGATATTGCAAACACATCGTCCACGATTTTGGTAAATCGGCACATTGTCGACGGTGTTTTTACTTTCAAAACAAGAGGGAGAGGAGAGGAAGAATGATGATGAATATTTTACATGATCATGGTAAAAAATATATATAATATTATTAGATTTCATAACTCTTGGATAAGTTTAGGGAAATATATTATAATAAAAGAAATGAATTGGAAATAAAACACATGAAAAAGGAAGAGAATTTTTACCTCTTGATATATTCTCCTTGAGATCCTCCTTAAGGCCATTGGTTTTGGACTTTGGTGATACCAGTAGCTTTAGGACGTGGGGAAGAGACTTGGGGAGGGAATTTTGATGAACTTAGACAATTATCAAGGCTTTATAGGTGTGAGAGGAATAGGGGAATGAGGGTGGTATTTATAGTGGAGGAGAGGAGGGATTTTACATTATTTTAATCATTATATTAATATTTTTTCTCACGACTATGAATAATCTTGATTCATATGACCCAAAAATAGTAAAAATTACATGTAAGTTCAAAAAAAGTGTGCTTAAATCATCCTTTAATCTCCAAAAATGTAGTAAAATAAGTATTTAGCATTTATCATAATTTATCGTATTTTACTATTCATCAAAAATTCAATAATTTCAGAAAAATCCCAAAAATACTTCATATACATTTTTCAATCTGAAGAATTCAAAAATGAACCCCATTTTTTGAAAATAATTTTCTAAATATTATTAATTTAATTTTAAAAGAAAATCATAATTTATTCAAAAATAACAATTTTAAATCTATAACTCATTTTTTAACACATTGAAAAATTAATCAAGTTGTCATTATCATAAAACCATAAGAAAATAAAATAATAATACAATTTACTATTCATTAGGGTCATATTAATATTCATAATACTATTCATAAGAGTATTTTACTATTCACAAAAATCGAGTTGGTTCCAATAGACTTCGAATATCTTACTAATCATAATTGCAGATGACCATTTTTCAAAATTCAAAATATAAAAGGAGAAATTTTTTTTAAAGTATAGTTATAAATATCTACTTAAAATAAAGTTTCATGAATTTCAATTCATTTTTAAAACCTTGTGGCGTTATAATAACAATAAAGGTTTTTATTGAATTATTGAACCGATCACATTAGAACTAGGTCGATACCACTTTCTTCGCATTGAGTTTGAGCTACAAAATCCAATGTAACTAGAGTTTCTATACCATATTATTTAACCATACTAATAGATTAATGAATATATATCATAAATATTTTAAAAACATAGTTTTGAAGGTTTATTTTTCCATTCATTATTAAATTTCTTTGATTGAAAGTCGTTCATTATGTATTCTCCAACACTTTTTAAATTATGCAACATCATATAAGGGGAACCCCATATATAGTGTTATATCCTTATTTCATTCTCGTTTTTGAATTGTCCCATTAATCATCACCATACACCTTTATATTATAATATGTTTATCCACATTTAGGTTTGAAATATTTATCTTTTATCTTCACAATCACATATAATCACTTTTTTACTTCATTACTATATTCTCATTCATTTTGATCATATATGATTAAAATATAGAATTCATTATTTAATAATTAATTCATAATCTCTATAAAAATTACAATCATACTGAAGAGATGAATTTATTAAGTTATATGATTCTCTTTCCTTTACATAACCTTTGATAACATCACTAAGCTTCCAACAAGAACCATTCACCACCTCCCATGGATGAGGAACATATCTGAGTAAATAGTTCAGGTTCCTTTTTCATGTTTAAAAATATTTACTTTAAAATATTTCAAGAAAAAATAATATATTATGTGATAATCCTGGACTACCAAGATATTATAGTCTAATAATCCATTGAACATAGTGTTGGGAATAAGAACCATTCACCACCTCATGTGGTTAATAACCTCATCCATTAGGGTAATTCAAGATCTTTATCTCATTCATAACCAATATTCCTTAAAAAATATTATTATTATTCCATAATAAAAATATTAACATGATATTTAAAGAAAAAATAACATCCACATATAACATTCTGAATTTTAGCATGTCTGTTCCACTTACCAAACTCATATTTTTTTTCTCATTGAAATACTTCATGCTAATTATTTATGTAAACAATTTTCAATTATTATTATTAAATGTTAATATTTTTATTAACTATGTGATCATCATTAAATTAAATCACTCACAAAATTATCTCCAAAATCTGTTAAAAATGGTTCCAATATAATAACCAAAAATTTTCCAAGCCTTTTCCCATGTGAAAATCCATGTTTAGGGTGTTCTGGGTGGCAATAGTGGCTCATTTCAAGAGTTTTTCAAATTTACAGTTTTTGCATCGGCATGTCAGTGCATCAGCATGTTAGTGTGTTGGAATCAGTGAGTTAGGGGCATCGAAACCGATGAGTCAAAAGGTTTTGGTGTTGGTGATTCAAAGGCGTCGATGTCGGTAGGTCGAGGCATCGGTAGGTCATTGAGTCAATAGCTCAGCATTGATAGGTCGTGTCGGTTGCTCACCCGTCAGTGGTTCAGCGTTGGAGACTCACCCATTGGTGACTCATTTCCCATTTTTCTAGTTTCGACCCTGTTACATGTTTATCTCCATGAAATGGTAACTTATCAACTCACAACAGTGTGTCGGTCTGTATCCAATCTTTCCAAAGGGAATTAAAAATTTCCACGTATATTGTAACATCTCACCAGCCTTGTAACTGCTCAACCATGTGGTCAAATCATGATCTAATTTTCAAGAACTTTGAAATCATCTCCTTGATTTTTAGGATCACTCCCTTTCATAAACTAAGATCTCTTATTTCCTTATTCCTTTTCTTTTCTCATGGTGCTCCTAGAGCCTTACTTTCTAGGTGAGTTGTAAACCTATAAAAGATCTCTTCTTCTCATTTTTTTGAAGATCTTTCCTGTGACTTGCACAATCCTCTGTTTTTGGAGCACGGAGGAACTTCAATCCTTTGATCATCCAAGTATGGATTTCTCTTGCTTCTCTTTATTTTTATGCAACATGCCAGGTGGTTATGATAATGAAACCTTGTGAGGAACGATTGATAACTTCTTAAAAACAAGAATTGGATAAGAATTGGATTTTATTAAAATATAAAATGGGTAAATAATATAACAGTTAGAGAGTAGTTTGATTTTGATAGTCTATTTTATCTATTATCCTTGATTCTGTTATGGTTTTTTTGGCCATATGAATTCTGAAAATCATGATCATTTTTGGTCTTTGATTGCACAGCAGTATTCTATTTTGGTTGCGATGCTCTAATAAATGGATGTAAAATGAAAGCTGTTTAATAACTTATACTCAGATAATTTAAATGGATTACCCATGATGAAAGCACTTGTGTGATCACCATATTTATCAAGTGGAATTAAAGAATAGTGTTTATCAAATATGAATATGTCATGTTGATGGGTGTGACTGAGTTCTGTGTTCTATTGAGTTTTTTAACCTTGCGTGAGTTGTGTGGTGCTGCTTTTGGGAGCACAATTGTGGGTTAATAGTAGCTGCCATGGGCTTTGTGTGTGGGGAAATATTGGGGGTGTGTTGGTATCTCAATCCAAGAGATTGATTCATTTTTAAATGGATGAACTTGTAGGAAGCTAAACTACCTTTTGTTGTGTTGTGGTTTTGAAGAGATGTCTAGCAGTGGGACTGCGGTGTGGTTATGGACTCGTTCTATAGCAGGAATGCATTGGGGAATTTTTTGGGCAGTGGGGTTGCAGGTATGGTTTTGATATTTGTTTTGATATGTATATGGTTGGTATTTTCCCGACAGTGCTGGAAAAGATTACAGTGAACCCCCTTAATTAATAAATAGAAAGTGGTTAAATAAAAAGGGGCCTAGATTGTGTTCTGTTGTGGCTGAATGTGCATTTAGGGGTGGCAGCAAAGGTGGTTTGTGTGGGTTGGTTGTTTTTTGGAAACTCGTAGGTTGGGATTAGTGTTTTCTTACCAATATATACACACTTTTAGTTTCTTGTGATTTTAATATGCACCCCACCCTTATTGAGCACTATGTTCCGAACACCTCCATTTCATGGAGGAGGGTGTATTTCTCAACATCCGGGTGGGATGATGGTTGGCTGGTTACTGACTTTCTTCCTCACACCCTCTTCTGTAATTTTCCACTCGGGCGTATATAAGCCAGCTATAATGGCTTGAGGCTTAACATTGTCCTAGATTCTTTGGGAAAGGTTTTGTTTTGGATTAGGCTCCTAGGTGTTTGTGGGCTGGGATTGTTTTCCCAAGTATCTTTGGGATGAGGCCCAGGTGTCTCCAGGAAAATGGTGTGGTTGTTGTGGCGCATGTGTATGCCGGTGGGATTTTGTGTTGTTGATGCCCAGGTGTATGCAGGTGGGATTTTGTGAGGTTGAGGCCTAGGTGTGTGCGGGCAAGTTGTGGGAGTGGGACTGCGTATGGGAAGAGGGGTAGCATCAAGACATTAGCCATCAGGGACAAGCAGTCAACCAGTGGGAAAGTGTTGCAGGGTACCAAAATATCAATGTGCTTATACCATTTCTTTACTTGACTTTTGATATTTGTAAAGTGTGCCTTAGAGATGTTGGGCTGGTTAGTATTCCTTGGTAGGTGCTTTAGGTTCTACTATTTTCTTATAGTGGCATTAGTATGTTCCCCAACTTGTGCATGGGTAGTTTTAGTTTTCCAACTGAGTATACTTCATTGCTCACCCTACGTATATAAAATTGTTTTCAAGTTTCTGGGTGGACATAGAGGAAATTATTGGACTTTACTAGAAAAGTCATTAGAATTTGTTACTATTTCTACTTAGACTCTTTTCTTTTGGTACTTTCCTTTGGCGTTTTAATAGCACTTTGTATCAACTTCACTTTTGAACATGCATGTGGGAATGGATTTTGGATTTACTTTTACTTTTAGTACTTGGAGTTGTTTGGGACTTACCATGTCATCTCCAGATCTTTTTCTATAAAAAGGGTAATACCTTCCATTTATATGTGAGATTATATACCCTTGGTTCAAGTCTCCACTCTGGGTCCTATTGAAGGCAGGAATCAGGATTCATTATCTCTCCTTCATCTTTTAGAAGGAAGGTTCTGGCATTTTTTTGTTCCTTCCCTCATCTTGAAAAAGGATGGTCGTGATGAAATGGTATCAGAGGGGAAAGCTTTTGAGAGTCTGAGAGATAGGATGAAGTTTGGAGATAGTCATAGTGAGGATTTCATGGGATGGCAGGGAAAAGGTGTTAGGCAACCTTGGTGGGTGAGATAGGCTAGGGAGGACTGGCTAGGGCACGAGATTTTAGGGGGCCTGTGATCCGATGCAAGGACTCTGGACCTACTGAATGACCAAGTGAGGCTATGCCAATTATTGGGTAGATACCCTAGGGTAGGTAAATTCATCATAATTCCATGATTTCTTGTGTGTCTTGGGTGTTTTGGGAATTATAAATAAATAAAGAGTTAAAAGAAAATTGAAAAGAAATTTTCCACACTACTCGGTCTTAAGAGTTCCTTGTTTCCCTTTTTTCCAGTTATGGAACCCGGAAGCCTTTCCCATGTGGTATGAGAAGTTGACTCCCAACAGGTTGACCCAGATGGTCATCATAGGACCGATCAATAAGAGGAGGATGACTAGTGAAAAAATACGTTATGTGCCTTCCAACGGCAGACTCTGGGAACGTATGAGGGTAATGTCTCAGACATGGAGACATAGAGTTGGATTGAGGAGCTAGTTATTTCTTTTAGCTTGATCCAAGCTTCAGCAGAGTACTGGGTTCCTCTAGAGAAGATACACAATGTCTTTCATGTCTCTCATCTCCATCAGTATCTACATGATGACTCCCACATCCTTGAATGGAGAGAGTTGGATATTGAGGACGATGCGACGTTTGTGGAGAGACCATTAATAATTGAGCATTGTGAGGACAAGGTACTGAGTGGGAAAACCATTCCTTTTGTAATTTTGTTATGTATGAATGGTGTCCTTGATTAGTCACTTAAAGTGGCTAATATTCATTGTTAAGTTCTTAATATTAATGTGCTTAAAAGTCTATAAACATCAATTTTAGTCCAATTCAGAAATTGAACTTCATTTCCCATCATTGTGCAATTCATGCTTAAAATGTCAATTTGGGCCCACTCAATAATTTGCTTGTGGAAATTACAATATTAATAATTTTAATTTGAAATTTTGGGATATTATTGATCACTTTGTTTGAAACATTTTATCTTTTAGGTCCGATGGATTAATCCCAAAGGAAGATGGAGAATTTTGCGCATGAAGTCAGAAACTTGCTGGAAAAAGCATAATGGGCCTAAGGCCCATCAAACAAATGTGGGGCCCAGACACCAAGCCCAATGAAGCTCAAATTTATACAGTAGAAAGATAAAAATATGAGGATCATTTTATTCAACTGTGTCTGGAGCTAATTATGAAGTTATCATGATGATAAATGGATCTGAAGTTGAGATTTAAATGGTGGAGTCGTCATTAATACATAGAAATCCGTCCCACCATTTCGACTATAACTTCCAAACGGAAGGGCGAAATTTCCTGAAATTGTTACAGCTCATAGAGGACAGATGGACGAAGATATTTCTCTTCTACAGCCCCTCCTGATTCGGCCTTCTTCAATTTCGAATTCACACGTCAATGTGGTGGACGAATCTGGACAGTTTTCCGGGTCAAATTCGAAACATCAATTTCCTTTTGATTATTCACCCTCCATTTGACTCTATTAATTGTTGAGGGGTGAATTAATTGTTGTGGGATGTACCTAAGGCTCCTAATATGCCTATATAAGGAGCTATTGGTGAAGGGAATGGGGGTGGAAATTTTTCTTATCATCTTGGATACTTTGTTTCATTGTAATGTTTTGCTTCCAAATTTCCTTTGTAATGTTTTCCATTTCCATGTAAGTTTTTCTTTTTGTTCTTAATCAACTTCTTCTCTTATATATTTTCCATTTCATTTATTAAAACTTTATAATCACAAATCACAGTGATATCTCTGTGTTGTTTTGAATTAGTTCACACATAGGTGTGAATTTCATTCACACACACGGAGGAGTGCTCGTTATTTCCGCGGTTTTAATTTCTTCAATCCAATTCTTGTTAGCCATCTTCCGCCCACCATTGAGAGTATACCATCAATGGAGGGCTAAACCCTTAATGGGTTGATCTTAGGAGGATGCAAAGGCTGGATTGAATGTTATTTTATGAACTAATTGTTGTTAAATGGATAATTAATTTAAGACATCCATTCTTCAGTTATTTCTACTCTTCATCTTTACTGTGTTTGAGAAAAATAAATTCAATTACTAAATGACCATATACCTCGGAGAGATCATGAATTTGATTCTCTAAGTGTATAGGGGATTAGTAGTTGTGTTTAGTAATCACCAAACCAGAAAATGATGAAGGTAGTGTTATTTTTGAAGAATGGATTCATCAAGAATTAATAAAACCAAAATTGTTTAAAGAAGTAAAATTCATTCAATCCACCCCGAGCATAATCCTAGATCAACCCATTTTCATTAAATTGAATTCACGTAGGTGTCTTAGTGTTATTTAAAACCATCCAAAATCAAAACCAAAGTTGGCTACTTCATAGCCCATCCTTCACCAAATCATAGCGTCTCAAGGTTACTTCTTCGGTCCCTGTGGACTCGACCCCTACATGTACTACATCGATCGCTTTTACCCGTAGGGTAAATTTGGGCGCAACCAAATTTTGGCGCCGTTACCGGGGACCAAGTAAGTTCCTTATACCAAAAACCTTCTTTTCTTAACCCCATTCTTCTATTCTCATCCCAATTCTCTTATCTTTTCCCTTTCTCGCTTTTTTTTTCTTTTGGCGCATGTCCGCCTACACCCGCGATAACTCAAACAGATTAGTTAGGGTGGATACTCCTAGGGCTGGGGAGTCAAGCACTAAAAGAGGTCTATTTCCTTTAGATCCAAATCTTCCTAATACTCCAAATTCAGACGTTGAGTTCGATACAATGGAGAATATCCCACAAAACCAAATCATAAACCGGGGAGGGAACCAAAATAACGGGCAGGACCCTAACTTGGGAATTGTTGCAGACCCGACCATGAATGACTACCTCACACCAACCTGGACCAATGCACCCTCATGCATTAGGCATGATAACATAGGATATGCCCAATATGTTTTCAAACCCCATGTCCTGAACCACCTTCCAACCTTTCATGGGATGGAGTCTGAGATGCCTTACCTTCATGTTAAAGAATTTAATGACATTGTCGAAACCATGTGCCCACCAAATCAAATTGAATCTGCTAAAATGAGACTTTTCCCTTTTTCCCTTAAGGACCGAGCAAATAATTGGTTAAACAATTTGAGACCAGCATCCATTCACTCTTGGGACCAACTTCAACGAGAATTTTATAAAAAATACTTCCCCCATCACAAAACAATTGCACTTAAAAAGAGCATACAAAACTTTTTTGAAAGAGAGGGAGAAACATTCTACGAAACATGGGAAAGGTTCAAGGACACATTAAACATGGTACCGCACCATGGTTTCTTAATCCCAGAACAAGTGAGAATTTTCTATGAAGGGTTGGGTCCCGGAAACAAACAATTCATTGATATGATGTGTAATGGAACCTTCAAAAACAAAGCCCCAAATGATGCTTACGAGTATCTAGAAAATCTTGCTGAACAAAACCAAACATGGGGAACATCACCATACTATGAGAAGCCACCCAAATCTGGTGGAATGTACAATCTTGGAGAAGAAGAAAACCTTCGAGCAAAACTTGCTACACTCACGAGGAAAGTTGAGGAGATTGATCTTAGGAAGGTCCACAAAACCCAAACTGTTGAGCTTGTTTGTACAATTTGTGACAAGAATGACCACAAGACTGATAATTGTCCAACCATTCCTTCCATCAAGGATGTTCTTTTAGGAGGACCACCAGAAGAAGTTAATGCAATGAACTTTGAAAATCAACAATTCACGAACACCTTCAATCCAAGGTATAACGACCATCCGGGCTTTCGTTGGAAGGACAATCAACAACCAACACAACAAAAATGTATCAACCCATACCCTCAACAAAACTTTCAACCTCATAATCAGTTCCAACCACAACCGGTCCAATTCCAAAATCCTCATGTCCAATATCAACAACCTATCCAACAACCAAAGTATCCTCCTGGAATAAACCCACAAGCTCAAGCACCAACCCAAAATGTTCCACAAAGCCTACTAGAACAACTGTGTAAACAAATGGACAAAATGAACTCAGAATTCTCATCCATTAAACAAGAACTTCAAACCATAAAAACTGGAAAGTCACCCATGCCTACACAAGCCATTCCACAACAAACATCAAGGGGAGAGACAAGTTTCACTCAAACAACTCACGAACAACTAAAGGCTGTGACAGTTTTAAGAAGTGGGAAATCAATTGAAAAACCTGAACAGATAAGTCAGAAACCTTGTGAAGCTTCAAAATCTAATGAAAATTCAAATGAAATACAAGATCAAACTGAAGAAGCTGATAATAATGTGAATGAAACAACACTTCATCAAACGACTCCACAATCTGCACCATTTCCTCAACGCATGAGGGGGAAAACCAAGCCTGAATTGAGTGAAACATTGAGGGAAATCTTCTCACAAGTCAAGTTGAACATTCCCCTTCTCGATGCCATCCAAACCATACCTTCCTACTCAAAATATCTTAAGGACTTGTGCACTTTTAAAAGAAAATTTTCACATAAAAACCAAGTCCTTTTGGCTGCTAATGTGAGTACCACCATTCAAGGGACCATTCCTCCTAAGATGAAAGACCCAGGATGCCCTTACATAAATGTTGAACTAGGAGAGAACAAAGTTGTCAAAGCCTTGTGTGATCTAGGTGCTAGTGTGAACCTCATTCCTTATGCCATGTACTGTCAGTTAGGGCTCGAAGAACTCCAACCCACATCTGTCACTCTTCAACTTGCTGATCGTAGTGTTCGAGTTCCAAAGGGGATCTTAAAAGATGTTTTGGTGAAGGTTGAAAATTTCATTTACCCAGCTGACTTCATTGTTTTGGACAATCACCCAAGCTTAGGTCCTAGGGAGCAAACCCCAATCATACTTGGTCGTCCCTTCCTTGCAACAATCAACTCTGTAATCCGAGTTCGAAATGGGAACATGACCATCACCTTTGGGAACATGAGCTTAGACTTGAACATCTACAATGCAAACTCTCAAATTGGGGATGATGAAGAGATCCATGAGGTTAATTGGATTGGTAGTGTTGATAATGAACTCAATGAACATCAAGGAGTTACCGAAGGATGGTTAAGTCAAGAAGAGATTGATTTTCTTTATTCACATGAGGGAAATTTGCCTCCTTGGATTGAATCTATTTCAGACAACTCTATTGATGAATTTCTAGAATCACCAATCAATGATACCATGGTTGAAATCAATAACATTGAGTCCATAGCCATTCATGACACTACTCTGGAAAATTTAGTGGATGAAAATTCTGTTCACAAGGAACCAATTTTGTCAAGAAATCTGAACAAAGAAACTAAGTTCAATACAAAGTCTCATCCATTCATGGAAAGTCATGACCAATCTGATCTTGAATTTAAAGTCTTACCTTCATCACTAAAGTATGCTTTCTTAGGGGACAATCAATCCTTTCCTGTTGTCATTTCTTCCTCCCTTGAATCCGATCATGAGAGGATGCTTCTAGATGTTCTTAGGAGACACAAGAAAGCCATTGGATGGACCCTATCTGATATCCCTGGGATTAGCCCACTTATCGGGACTCATAGAATTATTCTTGAATCTGAGTCAAAACCATGTCGTCAATCTCAGAGGCGACTCAACCCTAATCTCATGGAAGTAGTGAGAAAAGAACTTTTGAAATTGTTAAAAGCTGATATCATCTATCCTATAGCTGAGAGTGAGTGGGTTATCCCAATCCATGTGGTTCCAAAGAAGGCTGGAATCACAGTAATAACCAACAAGGATGGAGAGATGCTTCCAACAAGGGTCAGTAGTGGATGGAGAGTTTGTATTGACTATAGGAAGCTCAACTCTTGTACCAAGAAAGACCATTTCCCCTTACCCTTTATTGATCAAGTCCTCGAGCGAGTGGCAGGTCATCAATTCTATTGCTTCCTAGATGGATTCTCAGGGTATAATCAAATCGAAGTCTCCTTAGAGGATCAAGGAAAAACAACCTTCACTTGTCCATTTGGCACTTTTGCCTTCAAACGCATGCCCTTTGGGTTATGTAATGCCCCTGGTACCTTCCAGCGGTGCATGATGGGAATATTCTCGGATATGGTGGGGGATTTTTTAGAGGTCTTCATGGATGACTTCTCCATCTTTGGGGATACTTTTGAGGGATGCCTTATAAATGTTGAAAAGGTTTTGTCAAGGTGCGAGGATAAGAATCTCATACTAAATTGGGAAAAATGCCATTTCATGGTAAGGGAAGGACTTGTTCTAGGTCATCTGGTATCTGGTAGAGGGATTGAAGTTGATAAAGCTAAGGTTGACATCATTCGTCACCTTCCCTCTCCTAAAACTGTTAAGGAAGTGAGGTCCTTCTTAGGACATGCTGGTTTTTATAGAAGGTTCATTAGGAATTTCAGCTCTATTTCTCGACCACTTTGTGCTCTATTGGTAAAAGATGCTCCATTTTTATGGACAGAAAGCTGTGAGGAATCATTCTCTACACTCAAGTCAACTCTTATATCTCCACCTATCATGCAATCTCCAAATTGGAAACTTCCTTTTGAGCTCATGTGTGATGCAAGTGATTTCGCTGTAGGAGCAGTCTTAGGACAACGGTGTGAGAAAACTCCACATGTAATTTCTTATGCAAGCAAATCTTTAAATGATGCACAAATAAACTACACCACCACTGAGAAAGAGTTGCTTGCTGTTGTCTTTGCCTTAGAGAAATTCAGGTCTTATCTCTTAGGATCACCCATCATTGTCTTCACTGATCATCCAGCCCTAAAATACCTTTTCCAAAAACAAGATGCCAAGGCTAGATTGATTAGGTGGGTCCTTCTTCTTCAAGAGTTCAATTTAACCATTAAGGATAAAAAGGGTGTTGAAAATATTGTAGCTGATCACCTCTCTAGGATGGAATTCAAAGACAACTCACACCACCTCTCTGTGTCTGATTCATTTCCCGATGAGCACCTCTATTCAGTGAGTGATTGCCCTTGGTATGCTGACATAGCAAACCATTTGGTGACGGGTGACATTCCAAAATTCATGGGGACCCAAGCTAAGAGGAAATTCCTTTCTGACGTAAAACACTATGTGTTTGATTATCCTTACCTCTTCAAGTTCTGTCCTGATCAAATCATCAGGAGATGTATTCCTGAGTCTGAGCAAGAGTCCATTCTAAAATTTTGTCATGGAGAGGCATGTGGAGGCCACTTTTCTACAAAGAAAACCACTGCAAAGATCCTCCAAAGTGGTTTCTACTGGCCGAAACTCACTAAGGATTCCTTCCAATTCTGCAAAAGTTGTCCTCAGTGTCAGAAATTAGGATCCATTACCAAAAGGAATCAAATGCCCCCCACTCCCATTCTAGTCGTTGAAATCTTTGATTGTTGGGGAATTGATTTCATGGGGCCTTTTCCAAACTCTAAGGGATACCTCTACATCCTCTTAGCTATTGATTATGTCTCAAAATGGGTTGAAGCCATTCCCACCAAGTCCAATGACCACCATGTTGTGATCCGATTTCTAAAAGAGCATATATTTTCTCGATTTGGAATTCCTAGGGCTATAATTAGTGATCGTGGAACCCATTTCTGCAACCGCCCATTCGCTTCACTCATGTCTAAGTATGGTATTACTCATAAAGTTTCCACTGCATACCATCCTCAATCCAACGGTCAAGCTGAGTTGGAAAATAGAGAAATTAAACAAATTCTTGAAAAAACTGTCAATCCCTCTAGGAAAGATTGGACTGAGAAACTCTTAGATGCCCTTTGGGCATATCTAACTGCTTTCAAAACTATCCTAGGCATGTCACCGTATAGATTGGTTTATGGAAAAGCATGTCATTTACCTGTTGAAATTGAACATAAGGCCTTTTGGGCAATAAAAAAATGAACTTTGACATTTCTTTGGCTGAAACAAAAAGGAAATTAGATCTTAATGAACTCTAGGAACTTAGGATGGAGGCTTATGAAAATTCAAGGATCAATAAATCTAAAGTTCAAGCCTACCAATCTAGGAATCTCAAAGTCAAACACTTTGAGCTTGGAAAATTTGTGCTCTTGTATAGTTCAAAACTTCATCTACACCCAGGAAAGATAAGGTCCAGATGGTCTGGTCCATACCTAGTTCATCATGTGTACCCTCATGGGGCAATAGAGATTCAGGATCCCACAAGTGGTCATGTCTTCAAAGTCAATGGTCATAGGTTAAAACCATTCATTGAATCATTCAATAAACAAGAAACCAAGGAGGAGTTAACTGAGCCAACATATGAACCAGAGAAAAATTGATAGATTTAGGGTACAAGTCGGGCTAACGACGTTAAACAAAAGCGCTGCACGGGAGGCAACCCGTGGTTTTCATGTTTCCAATCACTGGGAATCATCTTTTGTTTCCTTCTGCTTAATTTTGTTACTTTTTTTTATATATAGACTGTTGACCTGTTCTTCTTTTATGAGTAAGTATGGGTATGAAAAGGGAGCACCGTATTCATTCGTGTCACGCGGTGTGATCCTTGAGTAATACCTTACCCAGAAATTTAAAGAAGACAATGTATCATCAGTTTATTTTATTTATGTTTTTGTAGGTTTAAAAAAAATTATTAGACTCTTGACCTGTTCTTCTTTTATGAGTATGGATGGGTATGAAAGGGGAGCACCGTATTCATCCGTGTCACGCGGTGTGATCCCTGAGTAATACCTTACCCAGAAATTTAAAAGAAGACAATGTATCATTAGTTTGATTTTTAAAAAAAACATGAAAATGATGGTACTTGGAATTAAATAAATCATTGTGTTGTTTGTTTTGTCTGCTTTGTCCTTCTTTTTATGGTTCAGGAACTATTTTGGCTGATACATGTTCAATCAAGGAGGTGCTTATATCCCCAAAGAGATCAAAGGAGTAATTTGGAGCATCATGAACCTCAACTTTAAAAACCAGGTGAATTTGTTCCATGTTTTTCATTCTCAATTTTATCTTTGAACTCCTCTCCTACCCCCTTCTAAGTTTTTTTTCTTTAAACACTGGGGACAGTGTTATTCTAAGTTGGGGGGGGAATAAAAAAATGATTTTTATTTTGAACATGCATGAAAAAAAATTCCATTAACCATAAACATGATAAAGACACATTGCAAACTCTAAAATTGGATATCAAATAAATTTTGCATGCCTTGATTCTGATTTTAATGCAAGTTTAAGTTCATGAGCATAGTTTTTGGAAAGTGCGGTTGTCCGATGTGATTTTTCAAAGTTTACATTTTCATCCTCTTAATAAAAATGCCACAATGCACGTCTTTTGGATTGTGGGTGTAAATTTGAGTTCTTGGGTCCCTTTCATTATAGCATAGGGTTCTGGGGTCACTTTTAGTTTAATTTGAGTATCCAAAAAAAACAAAAAAAAACAAAAAAAAACAAAAAAAAAAAAACAACAAAAAAAAGACCACATAGAGCAATGTTTTGTCCAAATGCGTGGCGTCCGGCACTTGGGGATCGTGACTCCATAGTTGTCTTGCCCAGAGTTAGGCTTTATATCTCTATTGTAGAGCATGAAATTGAAAAAATGTGTGGCGTCCGGCACTTGGGGATCGTGACTCCATAGTTGTCTTGCCCAGAGTTAGTCTTTTCATATCTATTGTGGTTAAAAAAAATAAAAAAAATAAAAATGGATACTCATCTTAAGGTTTAATGTGATTCCCACCTAGCGCTTCCATTTTTTCCCCTTGAACAATAAAATGGGCCCCATATCTTTTATGATGCACAACACTTTATCATGCTTAATTGGAATTGGATGAAATGTGGCGAGGAATTTGAACAAAGGAATGGGCTTGGGCTTGGGATATGCTTATGGACCTAGCTTGTTTTAAATGATTTTGATGGGTTTTCATAATTTTTTTGGTATTAGATATTTGGGTGAGCAATGTGTATTTAAAATGTTTTTGGAAAAGGGGATTTCAATTTCATATTTGTAATTTATTTTGCTCGGGACTAGCAAAACTCAAGTTGGGGGGTGTGATTAGTCACTTAAAGTGGCTAATATTCATTGTTAAGTTCTTAATATTAATGTTCTTAAAAGTTTATAAACATCAATTTTAGTCCAATTCAAAAATTGAACTTCATTTCCCATCATTGTGCAATTCATGCTTAAAATGTCAATTTGGGCCCACTCAATAATTTGCTTGTGGAAATTACAATATTAATCATTTTAATTTGAAATTTTGGGATATTATTTATCACTTTTTTTGGAACATTTTATCTTTTAGGTCCGATGGATTAATCCCAAAGGAAGATGGAGAATTTTGCGCATGAAGTCAGAAACTTGCTGGAAAAAGCATAATGGGCCTAAGGCCCATCAAACAAATGTGGGGCCCAGACACCAAGCCCAATGAAGCTCAAATTTATACACTAGAAAGATAAAAATATGAGAATCATTTTATTCAACTGTGTCTAGAGCTAATTCTGAAGTTATCATGATGATAAATGGATCTGAAGTTGAGATTTAAATGGTGGAGTCGTCATTAATACATAGAAATACGTCCCACCATTTCGACTATAACTTCCAAACGGCTGGGCTAAATTTCCTGAAATTTTTACAGCTCATAGAGGACAGATGGACTAAGATATTTCTCTTCTACAGCCCCTCCGGATTCATCCTTCTTCAATTTCTAATTCACACGTCAATGTGGTGGACGAATCTGGACAGTTTTCCGGGTCAAATTCGAAACATCAATTTCCTTTTGATTATTCACCCTCCATTTGACTCTATTAATTGTTGAGGGGTGAATTAATTGTTGTGGGATGTACCTAAGGCTCCTAATATGCCTATATAAGGAGCTATTGGTGAAGGTAATGGGGGTGGAAATTTTTCTTATCATCTTGGATGCTTTGTTTCATTGTAATGTTTTGCTTCCAAATTTCCTTTGTAATGTTTTCCATTTCCATGTAAGTTTTTCTTTTTGTTCTTAATCAACTTCTTCTCTTATATATTTTCCATTTCATTTATTAAAACTTTATAATCACAAAGCACAGTGATATCTCTGTGTTGTTTTGAATTAGTTCACACATAGGTGTGAATTTCATTCACACACACGGAGTAGTGCTCGTTATTTCCGCGGTTTTAATTTCTTCAATCCAATTCTTGTTAGCCATCTTCCGCCCACCATTGAGAGTATACCATCAATGGAGGGCTAAACCCTTAATGGGTTGATCTTAGGAGGATGCAAAGGCTGGATTGAATGTTATTTTATGAAGGAATTGTTGTTAAATGGATAATTAATTTAAGACATCCATTCTTCAGTTATTTCTACTCTTCATCTTTACTGTGTTTGAGAAAAATAAATTCAATTACTAAATGACCATATACCTCGGAGAGATCATGAATTTGATTCTCTAAGTGTATAGGGGATTAGTAGTTGTGTTTAGTAAGCACCAAACCAGAAAATGATGAAGGTAGTGTTATTTTTGAAGAATGGATTCATCAAGAATTAATAAAACCAAAATTGTTTAAAGAAGTAAAATTCATTCAATCCACCCCGAGAATAATCCTAGATCAACCCATTTTCATTAAATTGAATTCACGTAGGTGTCTTAGTGTTATTTAAAACCATCCAAAATCAAAACCAAAGTTGGCTACTTCATAGCCCATCCTTCACCAAATCCTAGCGTCTCAAGGTTACTTCTTCGGTCCCTGTGGACTCGACCCCTACATGTACTACATCGATCGCTTTTACCCGTAGGGTAAATTTGGGCGCAACCAAATTTTGGCGCCGGGGACCAAGTAAGTTCCTTATACCAAAAACCTTCTTTTCTTAACCCCATTCTTCTATTCTCATCCCAATTCTCTTATCTTTTCCCTTTCTCGCTTTTTTTTTCTTTTGGCGCATGTCCGCCTACACCCGCGATAACTCAAACAGATTAGTTAGGGTGGATACTCCTAGGGCTGGGGAGTCAAGCACTAAAAGAGGTCTATTTCCTTTAGATCCAAATCTTCCTAATACTCTAAATTCAGACGTTGAGTTCGATACAATGGAGAATATCCCACAAAACCAAATCATAAACCGGGGAGGGAACCAAAATAACGGGCAGGACCCTAACTTGGGAATTGTTGCAGACCCGACCATGAATGACTACCTCACACCAACCTGGACCAATGCACCCTCATGCATTAGGCATGATAACATAGGATATGCCCAATATGTTTTCAAACCCCATGTCCTGAACCACCTTCCAACCTTTCATGGGATGGAGTCTGAGATGCCTTACCTTCATGTTAAAGAATTTAATGAAATTGTCGAAACCATGTGCCCACCAAATCAAATTGAATCTGCTAAAATGAGACTTTTCCCTTTTTCCCTTAAGGACCGAGCAAAGAATTGGTTAAACAATTTGAGACCAGCATCCATTCACTCTTGGGACCAACTTCAACGAGAATTTTATAAAAAATACTTCCCCCATCACAAAACAATTGCACTTAAAAAGAGCATACAAAACTTTTTTGAAAGAGAGGGAGAAACATTCTACGAAACATGGGAAAGGTTCAAGGACACATTAAACATGGTACCGCACCATGGTTTCTTAATCCCAGAACAAGTGAGAATTTTCTATGAAGGGTTGGGTCCCGGAAACAAACAATTCATTGATATGATGTGTAATGGAACCTTCAAAAACAAAGCCCCAAATGATGCTTACGAGTATCTAGAAAATCTTGCTGAACAAAACCAAACATGGGGAACATCACCATACTATGAGAAGCCACCCAAATCTGGTGGAATGTACAATCTTGGAGAAGAAGAAAACCTTCGAGCAAAACTTGCTACACTCACGAGGAAAGTTGAGGAGATTGATCTTAGGAAGGTCCACAAAACCCAAACTGTTGAGCTTGTTTGTACAATTTGTGACAAGAATGACCACAAGACTGATAATTGTCCAACCATTCCTTCCATCAAGGATGTTCTTTTAGGAGGACCACCAGAAGAAGTTAATGCAATGAACTTTGAAAATCAACAATTCACGAACACCTTCAATCCAAGGTATAACGACCATCCGGGCTTTCGTTGGAAGGACAATCAACAACCAACACAACAAAAATGTATCAACCCATACCCTCAACAAAACTTTCAACCTCATAATCAGTTCCAACCACAACCGGTCCAATTCCAAAATCCTCATGTCCAATATCAACAACCTATCCAACAACCAAAGTATCCTCCTGGAATAAACCCACAAGCTCAAGCACCAACCCAAAATGTTCCACAAAGCCTACTAGAACAACTGTGTAAACAAATGGACAAAATGAACTCAGAATTCTCATCCATTAAACAAGAACTTCAAACCATAAAAACTGGAAAGTCACCCATGCCTACACAAGCCATTCCACAACAAACATCAAGGGGAGAGACAAGTTTCACTCAAACAACTCACGAACAACTAAAGGCTGTGACAGTTTTAAGAAGTGGGAAATCAATTGAAAAACCTGAACAGATAAGTCAGAAACCTTGTGAAGCTTCAAAATCTAATGAAAATTCAAATGAAATACAAGATCAAACTGAAGAAGCTGATAATAATGTGAATGAAACAACACTTCATCAAACGACTCCACAATCTGCACCATTTCCTCAACGCATGAGGGGGAAAACCAAGCCTGAATTGAGTGAAACATTGAGGGAAATCTTCTCACAAGTCAAGTTGAACATTCCCCTTATCGATGCCATCCAAACCATACCTTCCTACTCAAAATATCTTAAGGACTTGTGCACTTTTAAAAGAAAATTTTCACATAAAAACCAAGTCCTTTTGGCTGCTAATGTGAGTACCACCATTCAAGGGACCATTCCTCCTAAGATGAAAGACCCAGGATGCCCTTACATAAATGTTGAACTAGGAGAGAACAAAGTTGTCAAAGCCTTGTGTGATCTAGGTGCTAGTGTGAACCTCATTCCTTATGCCATGTACTGTCAGTTAGGGCTCGAAGAACTCCAACCCACATCTGTCACTCTTCAACTTGCTGATCGTAGTGTTCGAGTTCCAAAGGGGATCTTAAAAGATGTTTTGGTGAAGGTTGAAAATTTCATTTACCCAGCTGACTTCATTGTTTTGGACAATCACCCAAGCTTAGGTCCTAGGGAGCAAACCCCAATCATACTTGGTCGTCCCTTCCTTGCAACAATCAACTCTGTAATCCGAGTTCGAAATGGGAACATGACCATCACCTTTGGGAACATGAGCTTAGACTTGAACATCTACAATGCAAACTCTCAAATTGGGGATGATGAAGAGATCCATGAGGTTAATTGGATTGGTAGTGTTGATAATGAACTCAATGAACATCAAGGAGTTACCGAAGGATGGTTAAGTCAAGAAGAGATTGATTTTCTTTATTCACATGAGGGAAATTTGCCTCCTTGGATTGAATCTATTTCAGACAACTCTATTGATGAATTTCTAGAATCACCAATCAATGATACCATGGTTGAAATCAATAACATTGAGTCCATAGCCATTCATGACACTACTCTGGAAAATTTAGTGGATGAAAATTCTGTTCACAAGGAACCAATTTTGT
This sequence comes from Viscum album, assembly GCA_963277665.1. Taxonomy (NCBI): domain Eukaryota; kingdom Viridiplantae; phylum Streptophyta; class Magnoliopsida; order Santalales; family Viscaceae; genus Viscum; species Viscum album. Next base: position 845,250,448 of record OY728121.1, on the reverse strand, counting down.
CAAGAAATCTGAACAAAGAAACTAAGTTCAATACAAAGTCTCATCCATTCATGGAAAGTCATGACCAATCTGATCTTGAATTTAAAGTCTTACCTTCATCACTAAAGTATGCTTTCTTAGGGGACAATCAATCCTTTCCTGTTGTCATTTCTTCCTCCCTTGAATCCGATCATGAGAGGATGCTTCTAGATGTTCTTAGGAGACACAAGAAAGCCATTGGATGGACCCTATCTGATATCCCTGGGATTAGCCCACTTATCGGGACTCATAGAATTATTCTTGAATCTGAGTCAAAACCATGTCGTCAATCTCAGAGGCGACTCAACCCTAATCTCATGGAAGTAGTGAGAAAAGAACTTTTGAAATTGTTAAAAGCTGATATCATCTATCCTATAGCTGAGAGTGAGTGGGTTATCCCAATCCATGTGGTTCCAAAGAAGGCTGGAATCACAGTAATAACCAACAAGGATGGAGAGATGCTTCCAACAAGGGTCAGTAGTGGATGGAGAGTTTGTATTGACTATAGGAAGCTCAACTCTTGTACCAAGAAAGACCATTTCCCCTTACCCTTTATTGATCAAGTCCTCGAGCGAGTGGCAGGTCATCAATTCTATTGCTTCCTAGATGGATTCTCAGGGTATAATCAAATCGAAGTCTCCTTAGAGGATCAAGGAAAAACAACCTTCACTTGTCCATTTGGCACTTTTGCCTTCAAACGCATGCCCTTTGGGTTATGTAATGCCCCTGGTACCTTCCAGCGGTGCATGATGGGAATATTCTCGGATATGGTGGGGGATTTTTTAGAGGTCTTCATGGATGACTTCTCCATCTTTGGGGATACTTTTGAGGGATGCCTTATAAATGTTGAAAAGGTTTTGTCAAGGTGCGAGGATAAGAATCTCATACTAAATTGGGAAAAATGCCATTTCATGGTAAGGGAAGGACTTGTTCTAGGTCATCTGGTATCTGGTAGAGGGATTGAAGTTGATAAAGCTAAGGTTGACATCATTCGTCACCTTCCCTCTCCTAAAACTGTTAAGGAAGTGAGGTCCTTCTTAGGACATGCTGGTTTTTATAGAAGGTTCATTAGGAATTTCAGCTCTATTTCTCGACCACTTTGTGCTCTATTGGTAAAAGATGCTCCATTTTTATGGACAGAAAGCTGTGAGGAATCATTCTCTACACTCAAGTCAACTCTTATATCTCCACCTATCATGCAATCTCCAAATTGGAAACTTCCTTTTGAGCTCATGTGTGATGCAAGTGATTTCGCTGTAGGAGCAGTCTTAGGACAACGGTGTGAGAAAACTCCACATGTAATTTCTTATGCAAGCAAATCAATAAATGATGCACAAATAAACTACACCACCACTGAGAAAGAGTTGCTTGCTGTTGTCTTTGCCTTAGAGAAATTCAGGTCTTATCTCTTAGGATCACCCATCATTGTCTTCACTGATCATTCAGCCCTAAAATACCTTTTCCAAAAACAAGATGCCAAGGCTAGATTGATTAGGTGGGTCCTTCTTCTTCAAGAGTTCAATTTAACCATTAAGGATAAAAAGGGTGTTGAAAATATTGTAGCTGATCACCTCTCTAGGATGGAATTCAAAGACAACTCACACCACCTCTCTGTGTCTGATTCATTTCCCGATGAGCACCTCTATTCAGTGAGTGATTGCCCTTGGTATGCTGACATAGAAAACCATTTGGTGACGGGTGACATTCCAAAATTCATGGGGACCCAAGCTAAGAGGAAATTCCTTTCTGACGTAAAACACTATGTGTTTGATTATCCTTACCTCTTCAAGTTCTGTCCTGATCAAATCATCAGGAGATGTATTCCTGAGTCTGAGCAAGAGTCCATTCTAAAATTTTGTCATGGAGAGGCATGTGGAGGCCACTTTTCTACAAAGAAAACCACTGCAAAGATCCTCCAAAGTGGTTTCTACTGGCCGAAACTCACTAAGGATTCCTTCCAATTCTGCAAAAGTTGTCCTCAGTGTCAGAAATTAGGATCCATTACCAAAAGGAATCAAATGCCCCCCACTCCCATTCTAGTCGTTGAAATCTTTGATTGTTGGGGAATTGATTTCATGGGGCCTTTTCCAAACTCTAAGGGATACCTCTACATCCTCTTAGCTATTGATTATGTCTCAAAATGGGTTGAAGCCATTCCCACCAAGTCCAATGACCACCATGTTGTGATCCGATTTCTAAAAGAGCATATATTTTCTCGATTTGGAATTCCTAGGGCTATAATTAGTGATCGTGGAACCCATTTCTGCAACCGCCCATTCGCTTCACTCATGTCTAAGTATGGTATTACTCATAAAGTTTCCGCTGCATACCATCCTCAATCCAACGGTCAAGCTGAGTTGGAAAATAGAGAAATTAAACAAATTCTTGAAAAAACTGTCAATCCCTCTAGGAAAGATTGGACTGAGAAACTCTTAGATGCCCTTTGGGCATATCGAACTGCTTTCAAAACTATCCTAGGCATGTCACCGTATAGATTGGTTTATGGAAAAGCATGTCATTTACCTGTTGAAATTGAACATAAGGCCTTTTGGGCAATAAAAAAAATGAACTTTGACATTTCTTTGGCTGAAACAAAAAGGAAATTAGATCTTAATGAACTCTAGGAACTTAGGATGGAGGCTTATGAAAATTCAAGGATCAATAAATCTAAAGTTCAAGCCTACCAATCTAGGAATCTCAAAGTCAAACACTTTGAGCTTGGAAAATTTGTGCTCTTGTATAGTTCAAAACTTCATCTACACCCAGGAAAGATAAGGTCCAGATGGTCTGGTCCATACCTAGTGCATCATGTGTACCCTCATGGGGCAATAGAGATTCAGGATCCCACAAGTGGTCATGTCTTCAAAGTCAATGGTCATAGGTTAAAACCATTCATTGAATCATTCAATAAACAAGAAACCAAGGAGGAGTTAACTGAGCCAACATATGAACCAGAGAAAAATTGATAGATTTAGGGTACAAGTCGGGCTAACGACGTTAAACAAAAGCGCTGCACGGGAGGAAACCCGTGGTTTTCATGTTTCCAATCACTGGGAATCATCTTTTGTTTCCTTCTGCTTAATTTTGTTACTTTTTTTTATATATAGACTGTTGACATGTTCTTCTTTTATGAGTAAGTATGGGTATGAAAAGGGAGCACCGTATTCATCCGTGTCACGCGGTGTGATCCTTGAGTAATACCTTACCCAGAAATTTAAAGAAGACAATGTATCATCAGTTTATTTTATTTATGTTTTTGTAGGTTTAAAAAAAATTATTAGACTCTTGACCTGTTCTTCTTTTATGAGTATGGATGGGTATGAAAGGGGAGCACCGTATTCATCCGTGTCACGCGGTGTGATCCCTGAGTAATACCTTACCCAGAAATTTAAAAGAAGACAATGTATCATTAGTTTGATTTTAAAAAAAAACATGAAAATGATGGTACTTGGAATTAAATAAATCATTGTGTTGTTTGTTTTGTCTGCTTTGTCCTTCTTTTTATGGTTCAGGAACTATTTTGGCTGATACATGTTCAATCAAGGAGGTGCTTATATCCCCAAAGAGATCAAAGGAGTAATTTGGAGCATCATGAACCTCAACTTTAAAAACCAGGTGAATTTGTTCCATGTTTTTCATTCTCAATTTTATCTTTGAACTCCTCTCCTACCCCCTTCTATGTTTTTTTTCTTTAAACACTGGGGACAGTGTTATTCTAAGTTGGGGGGGGGAATAAAAAAATGATTTTTATTTTGAACATGCATGAAAAAAAATTCCATTAACCATAAACATGATAAAGACACATTGAAAACTCTAAAATTGGATATCAAATAAATTTTGCATGCCTTGATTCTGATTTTAATGCAAGTTTAAGTTCATGAGCATAGTTTTTGGAAAGTGCGGTTGTCCGATGTGATTTTTCAAAGTTTACATTTTCATCCTCTTAATAAAAATGCCACAATGCACGTCTTTTGGATTGTGGGTGTAAATTTGAGTTCTTGGGTCCCTTTCATTATAGCATTGGGTTCTGGGGTCACTTTTAGTTTAATTTGAGTATCCAAAAAAAAACAAAAAAAAACAAAAAAAAACAAAAAACAAAAAAAAAACAACAAAAAAAAGACCACATAGAGCAATGTTTTGTCCAAATGCGTGGCGTCCGGCACTTGGGGATCGTGACTCCATAGTTGTCTTGCCCAGAGTTAGGCTTTATATCTCTATTGTAGAGCATGAAATTGAAAAAATGTGTGGCGTCCGGCACTTGGGGATCGTGACTCCATAGTTGTCTTGCCCAGAGTTAGTCTTTTTATATCTATTGTGGTTAAAAAAAAATAAAAAAAATAAAAATGGATACTCATCTTAAGGTTTAATGTGATTCCCACCTAGCGCTTCCATTTTTTCCCCTTGAACAATAAAATGGGCCCCATATCTTTTATGATGCACAACACTTTATCATGCTTAATTGGAATTGGATGAAATGTGGCGAGGAATTTGAACAAAGGAATGGGCTTGGGCTTGGGATATGCTTATGGACCTAGCTTGTTTTAAATGATTTTGATGGGTTTTCATAATTTTTTTGGTATTAGATATTTGGGTGAGCAATGTGTATTTAAAATGTTTTTGGAAAAGGGGATTTCAATTTCATATTTGTAATTTATTTTGCTCGGGACTAGCAAAACTCAAGTTGGGGGGTGTGATTAGTCACTTAAAGTGGCTAATATTCATTGTTAAGTTCTTAATATTAATGTTCTTAAAAGTTTATAAACATCAATTTTAGTCCAATTCAGAAATTGAACTTCATTTCCCATCATTGTGCAATTCATGCTTAAAATGTCAATTTGGGCCCACTCAATAATTTGCTTGTGGAAATTACAATATTAATCATTTTAATTTGAAATTTTGGGATATTATTGATCACTTTGTTTGGAACATTTTATCTTTTAGGTCCGATGGATGAATCCCAAAGGAAGATGGAGAATTTTGCGCATGAAGTCAGAAACTTGCTGGAAAAAGCATAATGGGCCTAAGGCCCATCAAACAAATGTGGGGCCCAGACACCAAGCCCAATGAAGCTCAAATTTATACAATAGAAAGATAAAAATATGAGGATCATTTTATTCAACTGTGGCTAGAGATAATTCTGAAGTTATCATGATGATAAATGGATCTGAAGTTGAGATTTAAATGGTGGAGTCGTCATTAATACAGAGAAATCCGTCCCACCATTTCGACTATAACTTCCAAACGGCTGGGCTAAATTTCCTGAAATTTTTATAGCTCATAGAGGACAGATGGGCGAAGATATTTCTCTTCTACAGCCCCTCCGGATTCGGCCTTCTTCAATTTCTAATTCACACGTCAATGTGGTGGACGAATCTGGACAGTTTTCCGGGTCAAATTCGAAACATCAATTTCCTTTTGATTATTCACCCTCCATTTGACTCTATTAATTGTTGAGGGGTGAATTAATTGTTGTGGGATGTACCTAAGGCTCCTAATATGCCTATATAAGGAGCTATTGGTGAAGGGAATGGGGGTGGAAATTTTTCTTATCATCTTGGATGCTTTGTTTCATTGTAATGTTTTGCTTCCAAATTTCCTTTGTAATGTTTTCCATTTCCATGTAAGTTTTTCTTTTTGTTCTTAATCAACTTCTTCTCTTATATATTTTCCATTTCATTTATTAAAACTTTATAATCACAAAGCACAGTGATATCTCTGTGTTGTTTTGAATTAGTTCACACATAGGTGTGAATTTCATTCACACACACGGAGTAGTGCTCGTTATTTCCGCGGTTTTAATTTCTTCAATCCAATTCTTGTTAGCCATCTTCCGCCCACCATTGAGAGTATACCATCAATGGAGGGCTAAACCCTTAATGGGTTGATCTTAGGAGGATGCAAAGGCTGGATTGAATGTTATTTTATGAACGAATTGTTGTTAAATGGATAATTAATTTAAGACATCCATTCTTCAGTTATTTCTACTCTTCATCTTTACTGTGTTTGAGCAAAATAAATTCAATTACTAAATGACCATATACCTCGGAGAGATCATGAATTTGATTCTCTAAGTGTATAGGGGATTAGTAGTTGTGTTTATTAAGCACCAAACCAGAAAATGATGAAGTTAGTGTTATTTTTGAAGAATGGATTCATCAAGAATTAATAAAACCAAAATTGTTTAAAGAAGTAAAATTCATTCAATCCACCCCGAGCATAATCCTAGATCAAACCATTTTCATTAAATTGAATTCACGTAGGTGTCTTAGTGTTATTTAAAACCATCCAAAATCAAAACCAAAGTTGGCTACTTCATAGCCTATCCTTCACCAAATCATAGCATCTCAAGGTTACTTCTTCGGTCCCTGTGGACTCGACCCCTACATATACTACATCGATCGCTTTTACCCGTAGGGTAAATTTGGGCGCAACCAGTCCTCGAGGAGAGTTACTGGGAATGATAAGAACAGATGTGTTCCCAATACCGAGAGCTGTTTTGAGTTTTTCTCTTGTGTTTTCTATGTGCCTTTCTTATGATGAAATGTTTCACCCTATTTGTTGTATGATAATTCATTTCCATGATATATGATTTTTTGTGAATGTACTAACTATGGGGAGGGGATAACCTGATCCCTAATCGAGACTCATTAATGTGGATGTGATTAAATATGTGCGGTCAAGTCAATGCCACCCAAAGCGGATAATATGTTGACATGGAGGAAGTAGCTCCCTCATCTGTATGTCTGAACACCATGACCTTAGTGTATATGTGATTATTTGGGGGTAGTTTGGGGCATTAGTGTTTAATAGTTTTTAGGAGATATATGTCAAGGAGTTTTCCTTGGGTGGTGAGGTCTTCACTCCAGCTTTAAGATAACACAAGGTGGTTTACTCCTGAGAGGTATCTTAAAGGATGGTTGTTCGGACCTCTTTTTTTGGGTTAGTTTAAATTCTAAATGATGATAATGATTTAAGAGGTATCTGATGTAATAACCTGGATTTTCCCAGGACCTTTACCTTGTGAAAATCAATGTTTAGGGTGTTCTGGGAGGCAATAATGGCTCATTTCAAGATTTTCCCAAATTTACATTTTTTTGTGTCGGCATGTCAGTGCATCGACATTGTTTATTCAAGGGAGTTGACATCGGTGAGTCAAAGGGTGTCGGTGTTGGTGATTCAAAGGTGTTAGTGTCAGTATGTTAGGGCGTCAGTAGGTTGTAGCGTCGGTAGATCAGGGCGTCAGTAGGTCAGGGCATCGGTAGGTCAGGATGTTGGTAGGTTGTTGCGTCAGTAGCTCAGCGTCGATAGGTTGTGGAAATAGCTCAACCATCGATGGATCAGCATTGGTGACTCACCCATCAGTGACTCATTTCTAGTTTTTCCAGTTTCGCCCCTTTTACGCTTTTATCTCTATGAAATGGTAACTTATCAAATCACAGTCCTGTGCTGGTTTGTATCCACCATTTCTGAATGGAATTATCAATTTCCCCATATATTGTAACGTCCCACAAGCCTTGTAACTTCCCAGTCATGTGGTCAAACCATGATCTGATTTTCAAGTAAATTGAAACTGTCTCCTTGATTTTTAGGATGTATCCCTTTTATAAACCGATATCTCCTCTTTCCTTCTTACTTTTCATTTCCTGTGGTGATCCAAGAGCCTTCCTCCCTAGATGAGTAGTGCGCCTATACCAGATCTCTCCTAATTAGTTTTATTGGAGATCCTTCCTATGACTCACACAAACCCCTGTTCTTGGAACAAGGAGGAATTTTGATCCTTTGATCATCCAAGTAGGGATTTCTCTTGCTTCTCTTTATTTATGTGCATCATACAGGGTGGGTATTCTAATGAACCCTTGTGAGGAACGGTTGAGAAATTTTTAAAAATAATAATTGGATAAGAATTGGATTTGATTAAAAGAAAACACAAGTAAATAATATAATTATTAGAGAGGAGTTTGATGTTGATAGCCAGTTTTATTTGTTTCCATGATTCTGTTATGGTTGACGTGGCTATATGACTTATAAAAATCATGATCATTGGTGGTCTTCGCTTGCACACTAATATTCTATTTTGGTTGTGATGCTTTGATAAATGGCTGTAAACTGAAAACTATTTAATCACTTATACTTGGCTAATTTAAATGGATTCCCCCGGATGAAAACCCTTATGTGATCACCCCTATTTATAAAGTGGACTTAAATAATAGTATCTATAAAATTTGAATATTTCCTGTTAATGGGTGTGGTTGAGTGTTGTGTTTTGTTTAGTTTTGTAACCTTGGGTGAATTGTGTGGTGTTACTATTGGGAGCATAGTTGTGGGTTAATAGTAGTTTCCATGGACTTTGTGTGTGGGTAACTAGAAGGGGTGTGTTGGTATCTCAGTCTGAGAGTTTTATTTATTTTGGAATGGATAAACTTATAGGTAGTTGAACTACCTTTTTATGTTGTGGCTGCAAAGTGACATCGAGCAGTGGGACTGTAGTGTGGTTATAGAATCATTCTATAGTGGTAATTTATTAGGTAATTGTTCAGGTAGTGGGAATCTGGTCTGGTCTTGATCTATGTTTTGATATGGTTATTGTTGGTAGTCACCCGGTAATGCTGGAATAGATTACAGTGGCCCCCCTTAATAAGTGGAAAGTGGTTAAATAAAAGGGTGTTGGGATCATGTTTTATTGTGGGTAATTATGAATTTAGTGGTTTCAACAAAGGTGGTTTCTATGGGTTGGTTATTGTTCATAATATTCTAGGTTAGGATGAGTGTTTTCTTACCTATATATATGCACTTGTAGTTTATTGTGATTTCTATACGCACCCCATCCTTGTTGAGAACTATGTGCCGAAAACCTCCATTTTATGGGGGAGGGTGTCTTTCACAACATCTCGATGGGAGTATGGATATATGGTTACCAAATTTCTTCCTCACACCATCTTCCTAATCTTGCTGCTTGGGTGTATCCAGGTGGGCTATAATCACTTTAGTCTTACCATAATACCGGATTCTTCGAGAAAAGGGTTTGTTTTGGATGAGGGGCCTAGGTGTTTTTGGGTCGGTTTTGTTTTCACAATTTTCCTCAGGATGAGGCCTATGTGTTTTTGATTGAGTGGTTTGGTCATTGTGGCCTAGGTTTATGCGATGAAGATTTTGTGTGGTTGAGGCCCAGGCGTATGATGGTGGGATTTTCTATGGTTGAGGCCCAGGTGTGTGCGGGCAGGTTGTGGCAGTCAGACTTCATATGAGAAGAGTGGTAGCATCATTATGTTTGCCGTTAAGGATAAGTAGTAAAACATTGGGAAAGTGGTGCGGGGTACCCAAATATCGATGTTCTTATACCATTAATTTACCTGACTTGCGCTATTTGGTGATTGTGCCTTAGTGAGGCTAGGCTGGTTAGTATTCCTTGGTATGTGTTTGAGGTTCTGCTATTTTCTCACAGGGGTGTTAGTATGTTCCCCCACTTGTGCATGGGTAGATTTAGTTTTTCTACTAAGTATACTTGTATTCTCATCCTACATATATAAAAAAAATTTCAGGTTTACGGGAGGACTTAGAGGACCATGATGGACTTTACTAGCTCAGGAGTTAGGATTTGTTTTTGTTTCTTCTTAGACTCTTTTATTTTGGTACTTTCCTTGGGAGTTTTCATTGTAATTTTTATTATCTTCACTTTTGAACATGCATGTGGGAATGGATTTTGGATTTACTTTTACTTTTAGTACTTGGAGTTGTTTGAGACTTTCCATCTCATCTCCTGATCTTATTCTATAAAAAGGGTAATTCCTTCCATTTTTGTGTGAGGTTATATACCCTTGGTGCTAGTCACCACTCTGAGGCCTATTAAAGGCGGGACTCGGGGGGTCATTATCTCTCCTTCATCTTGAAGAAGGAAGGGTTTGGCAGTTTTTTGTTCCTTCCCTCATCTTGAAGAAAGCAGGTTGTGAAATCCAATGTCTCTAGGTTGTTGACATCAGTCCAATACAATTTTTAGTGTCAAATTTGAGTGTATAATTTTTTCCCATATACCTCATTTACTTAAATCTAATTAAGGGTTCAATGTGGTACCACCACACACTATCACAAATGCCTACATCCTCAAACACCCTTAGGTTACTTCTTGGCCATTTGATCAGCACACATCCATGATTATAGTTCTATGGGTGATCCACACCATGTATAAACCCCATCTATTTATTTAGGTTGATTAAAAAACCCCAATTAGGTCACACCAAAATTCTGAACCATAACCCCTCTTAGTTCTCATAGTTTTCCAATCATCTAATTGAATGGACATTGTTATTCAAGACAATGTAGTCCTAGGTTTCCTTCCTTGGTCTATGGAACACCTAGATTTCTATCTGATCTGAATTATTCGATGGATGGAATCCCCACAAACCACATTTCATTCCTCATAATATGGTATAAATTGCATAATGTGTTAAATATAATTAATAATATAACATTCTAGGATTTACTATCACTCCATTCATGGAAATCCCATTAACATCACTGCAACACTGCCACCCCTGATGGTTGACTAGGGTCAACTGTGTAAACAATTTACAAACTTTCATACATAGGTAACATTGAACCACTATATTGTAGATCTAGCCTTGATTTTTCATTATTTGGTTTCTAAATCACTTAAAACATAGGTTGATGTTGAAGAAGACAAAAAAAAATCGCTATAATATATCTCACTCTACTTGTCTGATTGGATTGATTATAAAGTAGTTAGAATAATATTAAAAAGATATTATCAATGATGTATCATTGGTTTAGTGATTCATTCAAACAAAAATGATATAAAATGATTTATTATTATGCACTTAGAACTTCTCTATTAAAAATTATAAAATTAGTTTTTCATATTATGCATATTAAAAAGGAAGTAGACTCACTTTGAAAAAATGTTCAATAAACATAAATTTCTTTCTAGGATTCAATATATAATGATAGAAACTAAAACTGATAAGTTCTAGCTAAAATATACATACATGAATAAACAAACTTCAACTAATTTTTATGCTCTAAAAATACATCGACCAATCTCCCTTGCATTCTGGTGATCCATATGATTTCTCTACCAAAAATCACCTCTCTCCCCAATATTTCCTATACAATGATATTAAGGAAGGTTAAGGCTAGGTTAAAATAAAAATAAATGATCTATTAAATAAGTAATATTTTATAAAAAAATCCCTTCACCTTCAATGTACACAACTTTAACTATGACCAATAATTACATAACTCCAACCCTAGGATAAACACCCATTTTTGAACTCAATGATATAGCCTAATTCTCAATCCTATATATCCTTAATGGTGAATTTACTATTTCAATTTTTTTAATCAAAAAATAATTTTTTCATTTGAAAATCACATTTTGAGGTCAGTAAATGATATTAAGGCTCATCATATAATTACAACCAGATATAATAAACCAATTGAAACTGAGATGAGTCTTTCATTCAAAGCATAAAAAAAGAGTGAAAACTGAGTTTATTATATTCACATATAATATAGGCTTCCAACATAATTAGATTGATTAAGACTAATTATGGGTTACTTATATTTTCCAAACGATTCCATCTATAATTTATAAAATACTAGAAAAACATCACTCTAACACCACATTGTAATAACCTAACCAAGTTCTTCGACTGAAATAGACCAGACAACCAAATACCTCAAACATGGTCTATGATCACCATAGATTATAGCCTTCTGTTGAGGGTATGAGTTAATGGACGGGGAACTATTTACCCACTAATAAAAATATTATGGTTCAATGAATGATTCCAATAATAATATGGAATGACTCATATGTAGATCGAAAATTCCTAAAAATAGAAAACTTGGAAAACATAGGAAAGAAAACTTACATATATGTATGAAAATGAAAAACTACCATTTATATGTATGAAAACAGTACACTAAAATAGTTCATTATTAAAACCATATAAAATGTCCGTATAAAAAATACACCAATGAAAAAAAATCTAAAATAATAAAACTAGACAGGCTTAGCAATGTTCAAAATACTCCACTTGTCATTCTTGTCCTCCCTCACTCTATCACCCAGTTGAGACCTAACCTTCTAATGTGTCACCAAAACCTATCTAATCCATAAATAATTTATGTGTTTAATATACTTTTTGTTTGTGTTTTATTTGTTTTCAGTAAGTATCAAAGGAATTAAGGGAAGTTTCATGATGTCATTATGTTTATGTGGAGTCGATTACATGTAGTTTAAAGTTCCCAAGTAATTTAGAGAACTTATTAGAGGTGATTAAGAAATAAAAAGATCCATTATCTTGTTGATATATCAAGATTTAAGTAAAGAAATTTATAGTTTATATATATTTCTTGGATAAGGTTGAGTTAGATTAAAATTATAATAAAACATTTCTATAAAAGGAATTGTTTTGTTTAATTAATTTAATGTATTATTTGAGGATTTATATTTTTTCTTAAGGATTAGAAATTGGAAATTCAAGATCTTTTCACTTATTTGGTAAAAGTTTAACATGATCAATTTACTGACAAGAATTATTTTTAATGAAGAGTTATAGAGAATACTAGAATGAATGATAATCTTAAAAGGATGAATATTTTCTTATTATTTTCTAAGAAATATACCTATAAAATAATTAGTTAGGTCTCTAAGACATCACCTTACCCAAGAAGTAAGGGACCGTGAAGAAACCTGACCAAGCTCAAAGGCTATTCACTAGCTGAGACAAGTATGTCTGAAGAAGAGAATTGATAGCCTGCATGGGTCGATGTAGGTTTGAGTGTGTGAGTGGAGTATGAAGGAGGGTGAATTATTCTTGGCCTCCTAAACATGTAGTTTGGAATGATGGGCTATGTGTGAGAATCAAATCCCAAAAGGACTTCATTTGTAGTTGAAATAATCACAATTTTATATAAAGAAGTTCCATCCTAAAGAAAACATCAATGTGGGATCATGAAAAACATAAATACTATTCACATTTTAAAAAAATGATTATAGTATTGGGCTCAAATATATCTCATGTAATCTATATTCCTGAAACATCGGTAATACATTTCATGCAAGCATTTTACAAGACATTTTATTCCATTCATAAAGTTTAATAACTAAATATTTGACACTCCAGTTCGTCTGATAATTCATTAAGGACCATATTGACTTCATGCATGTATAATGGAGAATTTAAAAAGCTTGTTAGAAGATCATTCGTACAGTCATCATCATCATAAAAATGAAAAATGAAGACATTTTATTGTGAAGATTAATTTAAATAGAATATGATGATTCACTATCAAGTTTTGAATTTCAAGATACCATGATAATCATGTGAGTTTTTATTAGTTCAAGAAAAATAGAATTATATGTTAATTAAATGAGTCGGATGATTTGTGATGATGATTAATAGTACTAGAGTAAAACCACTATTATAATTGAAGAAGGTATTGAATAGGAATCTCGTACTAATGCTCAACATATTTTGAATATCAAAGGCATGAAATCATATGATCATCGCATAAATTTGGGCTCCAACATAATTACTTTGAGATCATAAGAAATTTTCATCATTGAACTTTGAACAGAATCCCATGACTTCTATTTATAATCCTTTTAAAAGGCTTATGATATATATCCTGATGATTCTTTTTTCATGTTATTAAATTCAAATATAAAAGTTCCATGGATTCTGCTATGATTTGGGAATGTGAAAAAGAGAGAGGATCCATAAAGTATGAAATTTAAAAATATCATAGTGAAGGAAAGAAAATAATTAATCAAATATACAGAAAAATTAAAATGAAATTTAAATAAAGAACAAAGAATCCAAGTTTAATGCTTGATATTTCATTAATTATTGAAGTACTGAGAATTATTATAGAAAATTAATTCTAAGTCTACAGTAAATAAAAAATGAAACACATGTGATGCATAATATTGAAGATGTTGAGGATTAAATAAATATTTAAGGAAGACTCATGTGTGATATTTATGAAAGAATTACAACTATGTTATTCCAATATATAAAAATGTTCTATATGTAAAATGAAGTTATAATAATGAAATATGATACAAAACCTATTACATACTCATGGTATTAAAGAGAGAGAAGAAAAACCAGTTTTTCTTTCCTTACACACTAAATAAGAATAAGGGTAAGGAGAGATGAATCTACCCATGTTCAAAAACCTATCACGATTAAGATGAAGTTTTGAGATGTTTTGGCCCTGAATTGAGAGATTTTTTTCATGATAAAGAATAATAATTGGAAGAGGGGAGATAATATATTGAATGTACTTACTATAAATCACATCCAAGTTAAATATAATGAGTGACCCTTCCTTTTGCATCTATACAGTGTAGGAATCTAAATAATTGTTTAAGGTATCCATTTTGAATGTTGCAAGATTTAGACATACCTATGATTGTTGTGAATAGTTCACCCACTTGATTTCGATATATTGAGAAAGATATCAGAATTAATCTATCCATGGTAGACACAAATCAATTCATTTCATGGTCTACATTAAGTTTCTACAAGACTACTCTAGTATTTAGATAAGAAAGTTGTTGCTTCTATGGAACTGGTTGGTTCCAGTGTTGTACGATCTGATGGTCATACCATTTCTCGATCCAATTTTGTTAATAAATAAGATTTTTTTCATGTGGAATAATAACCATGTGCTCATGGGGACATAAGGAGGTGAACATCATTAACCAACACTGGTGTTACGTAGTGTGTTTTACTTTTAGTCATTCCTACATTCCAACCAATAAAAAATAGGGTAATGTAAAAGTGAGAGATCTAATCACTATATAAGTGAGGAGGTGAATTTGGGATAATGTATTAATTGGTAAAAATTCATTCCATGTTGATTCACACCCCCCAGTGTGGGAATATCCTAAAGTTATCCTAACAATTGGAATTCTAGATGGTTACATGACTATTGGATTCTTATATTAAAGTATTATTTTTTTATCAACCAAAGGATAAATGAAGTAAAAATTTAGATGATTCGTATAAAAAAGCTCCAATATATTCAAAAACTCAAAAATATAGATGGGAGAAGGTGTTAAGAAGGAAAAAAGGGAAGATTTATCTCTTGTGAAAAGAAGAATAAAAACCAACTTCAACATGATTCTATCAAGATGATGTTAAACTAAGCATCATGATTAAATAATTGGTTGAGAATTATAGTGAAATGATGCTAGATAAGGCTTCTACATCAATTAAATCATATTTAATCTAGGAATATGATGTGATTATAAATTCGATCATGATAGTTCACTACAAAAAAAAACTGGTTTTAGCGGCGGTTTTGTGGCGGCGGTTCACAAAACCGCCGCTAAACATTTTCGGTGAAGGTTTCATGGCAGTTTTAATAAACCGCTGCGAAACCCAAATTTTTTCAGAAACACCGTGACCCTTTCCCCCTCCCCGACCGCGTTCCCCAAACCCTCCCTGATCCCCCCCGGCCTCGGCGACCACTGCGCCCCCCGCACCCTCCGGCGACCCCCGCACTCCCCTTGCCCTCCGGCGAAGCCCTCCGGCGAAACCCGCACTCCCTGCGCCCTCCGGCGAAACCCGCACCCCCCTGTGCCCCCCTCGACCACCGGTGACCCCTCGAATATATATTATTGTTTTTAGTTTAATTCTTAACCATTGATCTAGTTTCCCTATATATTCATCATGCTTAATTAGGTACTGCATATTTGTTTTTTTTTGTCTCATTCCACGGAAACATGGACCTCTGATTTATTGAGTGGTTATTTTATATTTTTGTGTGGAAGTCTTAAGTCTTAATTTTATTTATTTTGAAAACCAATTCCCATGAGTTCCTATATGATTCCTTAGAACTAGTATCTAGACTAATGATATTAAGAGTGTGCCTTGGGTATGTCATGGGCCAACTCTAGTGCCCAGGTCATTGGTGACCCAAAGTTGGTTCAAGAAAAAAATAATATTACAGCCTAGGTAATTAAGAGATATTATGTACCAAGATCCCATTTGATATTTGTATAGTAATTATAGATTATATATATAGATGTAATAAAATTATAGGAAGGTGTGGGGGGATCCCCATGAGATCTTTCTCATTCACTTGGGATATACTTCTTTATACCCCCCTGATTTTTCCATTATATGTTTTTATTATTTTATTTTCATAAAAAGTTGTATTTATAGATTTCTATGAAGTTTTATATGGTTGATAATATTGATGTGATGATTTTGGGTGAGGTCTTAGACATTATTTAAGATTCAAACTTTAGTGTGGGATCCTTATTTGGTTAGACTAGGATGGCATAAATCTAGATTAACCATTGGTGCGTCATCTCATTTGGTAGGGTTTATAGAAATGGTTGGGTAGTTGGTCTACTAAAGGGTAAGAAGTACTCATGGTTGAAATCATTTTATAAGGGATCCCTTAGTCTTTTTTAAAAATAGAAGGGTTTTTATGGTGTTTTTTTATAAAAATGGAAATGTTTATATATTTGGAAACAGTTAATGGAAAATATTAATTATTTATTTAATTTTTAATATCTATATTTTGTTTTAGGAAAATGACATGGGTTTAGGTAATGTTTTATAAAATGAATTTAATGTTTTTGGTTTATCATTTATATGGGGTACATGATATTTTTGAGGGATATCCTACTTTTTTCCTTTAATATCCACTATATTCCCATATTGGTCAACATTTAGATTATATACAACACAAAAATGTAAATAAAATACCTCCTTCTTTACATGTTGTGAATCATAGTCTCATATGTGGAGCTATAAAGGAGGTGTAGCTATCCGTTGGTTGGTTGGATCTTGGATTTTTTAGGGGAAACATGGAGGTTCTATTTGGGTGATTTATTAGATAGATAAATATTTAGTTGGGATATCTTTAATCCAATGGATTTATTAATCTGAGTGTGTCTACATAGGGTTATCCATTTCTTTTTACCAATATTGCAAGAGTGAGTTATTGATTTTATATTATCTATTATAAATTAAATCATGTTACTCTTAATAATTGGTATCCTTTTATATGAATTTATGATTTATTCAATCAGTTTAGAGATTCTTTATGGATTTTTAAGATTGTTCATCGATTAGGTTATCAGCGGTTAAAGGTTTGAGCTAAAGGTGTGTCCAAGATAGAATTTCAAACACTATATAGTAATTTTGTGTTTTTGGTAATTCTATTTAGGGTAATGGAGAAACCATATGTATTTATAACTTTGATAAACCATTTTTTATCCTTTTTTTCATTTGGGACTACATTTATCAATGATATATCGGTATGATCATGATCCTATGAGGAGCATGAAGAATAATTGGTTATGTTCTTAGACACATTGAGATATCATCATTTATATGCCAATATATTGAAATGTTATTTCTATAATCAATAGGTGACATTTTTTGGTCGTGAGTTCTCTAAATCTATGATATTAGGGGATATTGAGAAAGTAGAATCTATAATTTCTTAATAGATTCATAATAATATTGTTGAGATTCATATTTTCATTGGTCATGTGGTTTCTTATTCTTGCATTATCTTGGAGTTTTCTCACATATTCATTAAAAATATAGTATTGACTTGGAATGGAGTGAATTTTTAGTGGGATGATAAATAAAAAGATTCATTTTATGAGCTAAAAAATATATTGACATCTACACCTATTCTTATTTGACCAAAGCCAAGGATGCATTATAAGGTCAATAATGAGGCCTCCAATGTGATGTTAAGATTTATGTTGATATGGAGGAATGAGTTTTAGTAAATGGGTCTTGAAACTTATAATAAAGGTCATGTCATTATAGAAACCTTGACCATCACTTTATCTTTATTTTTTTATTTAAAGAAGGTATGATTTCATATTATGTGTATTGGGTTTTCCATGAATGGTTTTATAGTATGGATTTCATACCTAGGTATATGCTTAGTGAGAATTCTCTATTGTATTTTCATGGGTGTAATTTTTTTATTGACCCCGACACCCCCCACGCCCCCCGTGGCCTCCGGCGACCCCCGCACCCCCCGGCGCCCCCCGCGACCCCTTTCGACTTTGGTAATTTTTATTTCTTCCTTGATTCTTTGATTGCTTCTCATAAACGATGGATAAGTCATGCATAGTAATTGTGGATTATTTATTTTTGTGGTTTATATATTTCTCCTACATTTATTCATGCATTCATTACTAAAAGTGAGAATATCCATCCACAATTTGAGTAATTTCTTGGAATTTATATTGAGCAGTTGGTTCCTTTGGGATATCACTTAATATTATTTACACCTCAACTCTTTCCAAGAATATAGATATGTTCAATAGATTAAATCCCATCCTATAGACCAATTTCAATTCCAATGGTTTATTTTACAAAAATCCATGTGACTTCTCTCCTGTGTAAATTTGGTCCATAACGACATGTCTTATCATGGATAATGAATTAATTAGGTGCTTCATGTTCTGTAAACATATCCCATTGGAAACCATAAAAAATAGTTGGGTAGATAGTGTTATGATAAGTGTGTAACCCGATATTCTTATTTCTCCTCAATGAGGTGTTGACGCTGTCTCTTATGGACCAGACTTGTTCGGTTGGTCTGAAGTGGTAAATGTGATCAATGAACCATCTTTATTATATTATGCACACTTTATGATCAATGGTTCATCTTTATTATATTATGTTTCTGTAATCTTACACTATCGTATATTTTGTGTAGGCACATTGTGATATACATGGATAAAAGCTGGATCACATTACCGAGGAACACACCTCAATATCTTAAGGGTTTGAATGAGTTTTTAGATTTTTCAATTTCTAATCGATCCGTTGAAGGGAGAATAATATGTCCATGTCCTAAATGTAAATTTAGAACATGGTTGAAGAGAGATGAAGTTTATGAACATTTAATTCTGAAGCAATTCCCTGATCAATATTTGTGTTGGATTTGGAATGGAGAATCAAACAATACAGAAAGATTGAGGACTGATTTTAATCCACAGAATGAGGTCCCAAGTTTGTCGCCAATGGAAAATGAAATGAAAAACCTCATAAATGATGCATTCGGCACTGCAAGACACCACTATGAGCATCAAAACATATCAGAACAACCAGAAGAGAGTGGTACAAATTTCAACGTGACAAGTGATGTTTTTGAGACTGTAACACAAGCAGATCAAGATTGTAACATATCATTGGATCCTCCTCTTGATTCTATGGAGCCAAATGTAAGGGAAAACTTCAGTGAGGAAAATGCATTTCATGATTTATTTGACGATGGAAATCAAGAGTTGTATAGTGGGTGTTTGAAATATTCAAAGCTTTCATTTCTGCTGAAGTTGTACCATATCAAATGTCTATGTGGAATTACAAATAAGGCAATGTCCATGTTATTGGAATTGATTCGTGATGCATTTCCTAAAGCAAAAATCCCAGAATCGTTTTATGAGATGAAAAAAGTTGTAAACAAGCTTGGTCTGAATTATACAAAAATACATGTGTGTCCCAATGATTGTATGCTTTACTGGGGAGAGGATTCAAGTAGACAGAATTGTAAGAAATGTTCTTCTTCTAGATGGCAGTAAAAAGGTGATGTTGGAAGTATGACTGAACATAATTTCATGGAGAAGAAGAAAAGGACCACACCTGAAAAAGTTTTGCGTTACTTTCCTTTGAAGCCTCGATTGCAAAGATTATTCAGGTCATCAAAAACCGCCGAACACATGAAGTGGAATTCTGTAGATAATAACAATGATGGGTTAATGAGACATCCACGAGATTCCCAATCGTGGAAGAAATTTGATTCATTACATCCAGATTTCTCAGCTGATCCTAGGAATGTTCGATTGGGATTGGCTGCCGATGGATTCAACCCATTTGGGACTTTGAGTACGAGTTATAGAATTTGTCCAGTTGTTTTGATCCCTTATAATCTGCCTCCGTAGATGTGTATGCAACAAACATATTTTATCATTTCGATGATTATTCCTGGAAAACAAATGCCTAGAAATGATATTGATGTATACCTGCAGCCTTTGATTGAAGAATTGCAGGAGTTATGGAGCAATGGTGTTGAGACATTTGATGTTTCTTCTAAAACAATGTTCAAAATGCATGCTGCTTTAATGTGGACCATTAGTGACTTCCTTGGGCTTGGGAATTTATCTGGTTGGAACACTTATACGGGTTTGGCTTGTCCTGTTTGTAACTTTGATTTCGAGCCCAAACGGCTACCTCACAGTAGAAAATGGTGCTTCTTGTGTCATCGAAGATTTCTTGATGCATCTCATAGATTTCGGTTGAACAAATCAAAATTTAATGGTTCCATTGATCGTAGACCACCTCTAAAGTTGTTAACCGGTTCTGAAATATTGACACAGCTTGAAAATGTTAAAACAGAATTTGGGAAGGTTCATCATTTGACTGATAACGGAAAACGAGTGCGAAGTGCATCGTCAAGTGAAATCAGAACGCAACAATGGAAGAAAAAAAGTATATTCTTCAAAATTCCGTATTGGGAATTTAATTCTTTGTGCCACAATCTTGATGTGATACATATTGAGAAGAATTTATGTGATAATTTGATTTTCACATTACTTAATGAGCATGGAAAGTCGAAGGATCATCTCAATGCTCGCAAATACTTACAAGTAATGAACATAAAACGTGATCTCTGGCCAGATGAGAATGAAAAGTATGCTCCTGCCATTTTTTCAATGAAAAATAGGGATAAAGATGCGTTCCTTCGAATTTTAAAGAATGTGAAAGTATCTGATGGGTATTCGAGTAACATCTCGAGGTGTGTTGATTTGAATAATCATAAGTTATATGGATTGAAAAGTCACGATTCACATGTTTTGTTACAACAGTTACTACCATTGGCATTGCGTACATTATTACCTCAAAAAGTTACTGCTGTTGTACTGCAATTCTGCACATTTTTCAGGCAATTATGTGAGAAAACTCTACATCCTTTACAGCTTGACAACCTATAGGAGAGGTTTGTATTGACCCTTTGTGCAATGGAGATGATCTTTCCTCCATCGTTTTTTACTGTCATGATGCATTTAACTGTGCATTTGGTTGACAAAGCTAAATTAGGAGGCCCCGTTCATTATCGATGGATGTATCCAATTGAGAGGTATTTTATTTATATTTTTCCAGTTAAGTAAACAATATTTGGAATTTAAATAAATGCATAATATTATTATTATTTTTCACAGATATCTTGGTCATTTGAAAGCATACGTGAGAAATAAAGCTCAACCAGAAGGCTATATTGCTGAAGGCTATTTGGCCGAGGAGTGTCTCACCTTTTATTCCAGATATTTGGATGATATTGAGACAAGATTTAATCGAGTTTTACATGTTGACGACACATCAACTCAATCTCAAATGCATCAGAAATCAAAAATATTTCCTGCTATTGGCCGATCAGTTGGGAGGACCTCATACGCGACACTGACAGAATTGGAGTTATTACAGGCACATAGATATGTGATACTGAATAGTGAAATTGCAGATCCATTTATTGAAGAGTTGAGGATACAAACAAAGAGACGAATGAGAGGCCGAGCACGAAATGAAAAAGATATAATGAAAGCTGTGAATAAAGAGCTGGTAGAATGGTTTGCACGACGTGTAAGTTTATAAATATTTCAATAAATACGAATATTAGTTTGACACATACAATTTGCAAATCTATTAAATTATATTTTTATTCTTCAGATCATGAATACTGATACTCGAGAAGACTTGTCAGAAGATTTGAAGTTTCTTGCTAGAGGTCCTATAAAACAAGTTAGAAAGTTCAACGCTTATAATGTGAATGGTTTTAGATTTCGTACAGTCGATCGAGAAATGGGTTTGAAAACACAGAATAGTGGTATATTTACATTTGCTGAAGTGGAATACTATGGAAAGTTGCATGATATTATTGAATTAAACTACCATGGGAATTTTTATGTTGTTTTATTCAAATTCAAATGGGTCGATATTATCAGAGGTGTTAAAAGAGATTCCTTGCAATTTACTTCTGTAAACTTCTCTCGCTTGATGGATGTTGGTGATCGTGAACTGCATGATCCATATAACTTAGCATCGCAGGAAAAAATGGTATATTATGTGAATGATGTTGTGGATGAATGGTGGAGTGTAGTTACTCACGTAATACAAAGAGATTTGTATGATATGGGTGATGAAGTGGAAGATTTGACCTCTGCAATTGAATTTCATCAACAACAGGAAGCAGAATTATTTGTCCATCATGATATTCAAAATATTAGTCTAGCAAGGATGAATGAAGTGGATGAATCAATGGAGTAGGAAACCGACATGATTGAAGGGGAAAATGATTGTATGTACAATTATGTATTCATTCAGCAACCACTTGTTTCATTTCTGTGGTCATTCATTATCATTGTTATATATATTTTGTTTGTTAGTACTGGGCATCTATTATCATTTTTAATTTTTTTTCTGCATAAATTTTTTGAAATATATATTTTGAACTTAATTTTATTTGATTAAATGACAGGAATGCCAAGGAAGAAGCGGTACACCATTTCATCTACTTCTGCGACAGATGACGATCCGTCTGTCCCCACGGCATCTGAGGCAGCAGCTGCCTACATCCCTGCATCATCTCCCCCTGCACCATCTCTGACACCGTCAGTGGATGTCTCATTAGAGGATGATTCATCGCCTCCCCCTACAGGAGCCTCAGCAGCGGGGCAGCGACACGCCCCTTCCAGTTCATCACGGACATTCTGGAGGGTCACAGTCATAGGTATAAATTTTAATTAAATTAATTTATTGCATTTTGTTTATAGTAATTGTTTGCTAATTGCATATGAAAAAAATGCAACCGTGGAAAAACGATTAAAAATTTCTAATGTTTGGAACATGAATTGCAAGAATATAGTGGTGCCATTTGATTCTTATGGGGTCCTGACGGATGACGCCGCAGGTTTACTTGGTCAGATTATAGGTCAGCTGGCAGCGGAGCCCATTTCCCTGCCTATTTCATATGCTGATTGGAGGAATATGCCTCCAAACTGGAAAAATGAAGTTTTTGATTATCAGATAAAGGTAATTTTATTACTTTATGGTTTAATTGAATGTCATGTTACTAATATATTAAAAATGAATTTTTGTATACAGATGTTCTTCCACTTTACCGTTGCTGATGTGATAGCACGGAAGTGGACATTGAAAAATCTTGGAAAAAAATGGAAAGATTTCAAATGGAGGTTGTGGTGTGATGCCAATGACACTTTGTTGACCGTGCAGCAGATGTATGAGAAGCTACCCAGTGGGGTACCGAAAGAACAGTGGAAAGTTTTTGTCGATAGCCATCGTGATGAGAAGCGGATGGTATTGAAATATATATTATTATATTATCCTCATTTTACATTTATACATGTACATGAATAGGAGATAGACATTGAATACATTACTGTTATATTGAATTTTATTTATTTCAGGATCTCTCAAGACAGAATGCATCAAACCGGACAAAACAAGTCATCCCGCACACTGCGGGCTCAAAAAGCTTTTCTAGAAGCCGAATGTCATTGGTAATATTTTAATTAGTTTAAATATTTATAAGAAAATATTATCTATTTAACATATTTAATTGTTGATTTATCTTTTTTTAATGCAGTCACAGATTTTAGGGCATGAAGCATCCCGAACAGAACTGTGGCTGGATGTTCATAAAAAAACAGATGGAAGTTTTATTAATGAACCTGCCAGAGAAGTTGGGGTATGAAGTCAATTATTTATTATAATAACTTATTATCAGTTTTTACTGTGTTAATATATATTGATATTTGATTTATAGGTAAAAATTAAAGAAATATGGGATGTCAATCCTGAGCAATCCTACTCAGTCTCCCAGGATGACCCGGTTGGTAAAGTCCTTGGGAAGGAGCATCCTGGTAGAATGCACGGGATGGGTTTTGGACCCGTACCATCTGAGGTATTTGGCAGGCCATCAGGGATTTCAGCTACATCTACTCCTGGTTCTGATCATTTCATACCTGAAGATACTCAGAGGGAGATGTATTCTCTACGAAACACAGTTCACCAGCAGGGGGATCAGATATCTGCTTTGCAGAAAAAGTTGCTTGAAATACGTCAGCATATGAGCAGATATGCCCCCGGTGGTAGTGCATCGGCTAGTGGTGAGCAGGTAAATCACAAAAAAAATCAAAATCATTTAGTTTGCACACTTTTATTTGTTTTAAGTTTAATTATAAATATGCAACAATATTTAATTTTCAATATAATGTTCTTATAAGTGGCAGCAGGTAGTGGAGATGAAGGTGGAGAGGGTGACGATGCAGCATCAGATGATGAGTAGTAGTGTTGTTGATGTGTTGAACAAGTATGAGAATGGTTGGTTTGTATATGTAACATGTATATGGCACATAGTTTCCACTAAACATTTCCATTTCCTAACATTTTTTTGATTTCTCATGTTTACTTCTATGAATTTTATTTATTTATGATGTTTCATTTTATGTCTTGATTTCTCGAGTGTGGTATACATCATTCCATTTAGTCATGTGTTTGAATTGGTACCACATCCAATGAGAATACCATATATGTAACCCATATTCATACCATTTCTACCATATAGCAGCATTCGGGTAGCCCCATTGTGTAAGCTCGATTCATACCATAACTGATTCATAGAAGTACCTAGGCAGTCCAACTATGTAAGTCCCATTCATATCATTGTTTCTCCATAGCAGCACCTGGGTATCCTAGCTGTGTAAGCCCAATTCATACCATCACTATCAAGGCCCAATGAGCCACAACACATTACACAGGCATGAAGAAATTCCCACCTGACAGGCTAATCTTAGACTATACAACCAACATACCAATTATGCTGATAAAGAACTCACGCTCTTACTGACATGGAAAGAGTGTATCTTGGAAGCCTCCCACAATACCTAACTTTAACCGTTATCAGTATAACATGAATCTAAGCATGTATACACTCTATTAGAACACCTAATATGCATCATTACAATAACATCCAAATAATCATATTTTAACTTAACTTATCCCCCAAATAACCATGTCAATTATTCATGTTAGACTTAACAAAACACAAGCACTACCCATGCTTTTACATTAACAATACCAAATACAATGATATTACTAACTGAATACCAAACCACAATCCACCTATATACCATCACTATATAACAAACTGTCTAAACTTACTTTCATTTTTTTAATGAACTCATAGACCTAGGATAAGTCCTCTCTTGGATTACATACATAGAAGAAAACCCTCATCAGGTGGAAATGAGAATAGCTATTTCACTTGATTAGAACACTCCAATCACCAATATCCCAAGATACATCTCAATATTACTAGTCTCTCTCAACCCTAGTTCACATGTTACATCCTATATAGGATACAACTCATGGAGAAGCATCTATGAACCCATCTCAAATATCACGAGGAAAATCATAGGCCAATATACCCACTCGAGGGTTCTCATGCATATCACAAATCCCATACCCAATCCAACTATGAAATCTAGGTTACTAATCCTAACTAGAAATCGACACACCATACTTCCCTTGAAGGATAAAGATCACATACATGCACATATATATTAATGAAATTATCTTATGATAATAACTATTGTGAAAAATCAATATCATTTGGTTTGGTTAAGTATAATTCCACCAATAAGGTATTTAGGAAAACATTATATAAGTTGTTTAAATTTTAAAAAACTCAAACCTATTTTCTTTAACGAAGTCAATAACAACTATATCATGATGCATCCCATCCAACCTACAACATGATGACCATCTTGGGATGTATACATGAAACTCTTATCTCATATCCAATGACATAACTCAAATCCTCAATAGGAATCATGTATAACCTACAAGATCATAAACCATACTCTCTCAAGCACCATGCACGGTTAGCGTGTTGTCCAACCTAAAACACACGCCAATTCACAAGTTACCCATTTTCTATAGTAGGCATTAACAACCAACCCAAAATACACAACAAACCATACCATAACATACATTCTATAACTACTCAAACATCCATCTTTGGAACAAATTCTATACCCATATAAACATAATTTGTTCTATCCCATAACACAAATCCATTGTTAAAAAAAAACTCAACCCATATCACAATCCACCCATGAATGTTATATCGGCCAACTTAGAGCATAACCAATTACATATCATTACACATCACCATGGTTAGCATGATCACATAAATTGTATCAAAATTCATAACCATTTATTATATAGAGTATTAGTATCCATATAATATAAATCAACCCTTCTTAAAACAATAAGAAATTAAAGAAGCTAAAAACACATATACATCTTGGGGGTCACATGGATTGGTTACTCACCAAATTGTGATACATACCTTTCCTTAGGTTGGACTCCACAACATGCAACATTTTCTCATATCCTATTTTTCAATGAATACTACCATGTTATTTGTTTGTATGGTGTCTCCTATTCAATATTCTGGTTTGATTTGTTTTTCAGGGCAGTGGTGTGGTAGGAGCAGAATTATTTTTTTTTCCAGGTCAACATTTCGCGGCGGTTTTAACCACCGCTAATGCCTTACTGGTCAGCATTTAGCGGCGATTATAACCGCCGCTAATGCATTATTGGTTAGTATTTAGCGGCGGTTATAACCGCCGCTAAATGTATTATGTTTAAATTTAGCAGCGGTTTTCACCGCCGCGACATAGGTGCATCAAAGGCCAGAATATAGCGGCGGTTAAAACCGCCGCGAAAAAAAAGTATCATCTACGCATAAAACTGCCGCTAAATGGTCAAAAACCGTCGCGAAAAGAGGCATCTACGACGCTTTTCTTAAACCGCCACGAAATAGTAAAAACCGCCGCTAATAGATTGCTGACGCCCAATTTCGCGGCGGTTTTTGTAAACCTCCGCCACACCTTATAGCGGCGGTTTAAACCGCCGCCAAATGAAAAAAAAAACCGCCGCTAGGGGCCGGTTTTGTTGTAGTGGTTCCTCTAATAAATCAATCATATGAGGTATGGACCATATTTACAAGGATATATTTGATAAGGCATATATTGATTCACATTCTTTGGAAAAATCATGTGAGGGTTTCCCAGAGTTTTTTTTATTTTAGTTTTGGCTCTAATAAAAGAATATAAGAGGAATTAAATCACCATGAAAAGGAATCAGAGAAGAAGAAGAATCCCTTGGCTAAAAAAGAGCTTGAATGCGAATATATTACTAATCAAATAGTGG
This sequence comes from Viscum album, assembly GCA_963277665.1. NCBI lineage: Eukaryota > Viridiplantae > Streptophyta > Magnoliopsida > Santalales > Viscaceae > Viscum > Viscum album. The sequence continues at coordinate 845,223,116 of OY728121.1, read as the reverse complement.
TCAAAAGAGTAAGGAATTTGGATTTTGGAGGAAAAATCTTGATAATTGAGTTGAATTTTCTAAAACCAAACAAAGAGAAAGAAAAATCCATGAAAATACTACAAGAAGAGTACCATTCACTGGAAGAACAAAAAATATCAATCATTAATTTCAAACTTTCTCAATTTTAAGTCAAGGAAAACAATGTAAAGAACTGACCCCAATTACCCAGAGTTAGTGCCTTATTTCATTACATTGGCATGATTACCAGAAATTCATATACCAAAGGAATGAATAGTTTAGTAGTATTTGAAAACTAAATACATACATAATTTCCACATTACAACTTTAAGGAAATATAATATATATATATATATATATATTCCATTAGAAACATCCATGACTCCTAGATTATCCCTACCAGTCATTCATAATTTACTTCTTCATATCCTGGGAGAATAAAACAAAAGAAATTGGTGATATCAGATTATCAGTAAGGGTAATAAATACAACAGAATATATCATAAACATAAACATTAGGCATGTTGAATAACTAAAAACATATTAGTTTAAAAAATATACTTGAACACAATATGGTATAAATAAGAGATGAATAAATAATTCCACAATAAAAAAAAATCATGGGTATTATACCATTCAAATAACCACATGAACTATCAATTACTATATTCATAATGATGTAATTCATAATTTCATACATCACAACCATATTGTTAAGGCCTCATACCAAGACCATAAATAACCATAATGTTAAGGCCTTGTGCCAAGACTCTAGTTTGTCTAATGAGACCTACCGATGCATCGAGGGAATATAGAGTGCCCCAAAATTCATGTAATAAGTCCAATTAATTACTTTTATGAATGGGGATAAATATAAACAACATATACATTCATATTGAAACTAACATATGAAATTTAAATAACTTTCCCCAATCATTAAATATTAACACTAACCATTTGGAGTAATATAGTGAATGGTATCAAGATAGAACATCTGGAGTCACAATAATTATAAAAAATTAAATAAAATATTTTATATGATATCATAAAATATTAATCCCAAATGGACATAAGAATCAACAAGAGTTTTGAAATATATGAAAATACTCGTATAAAATCATCGAGTAATTCTTGAGATAAATACTATTTTACTTTGAAAAAGAAGTGTTCATTTGGGAAAATATTTTTATAATACCAGAAGTGAATTAATTTAGTTTTTCATAATAAAATGTTTGATTTTATAAAAATAATGGTTGATAAAAAGATATTACAAATTTCCCTTGAAATAGGTAAGAATTCAAGAAATTCCCATGAATCGGGCTTGTATTTTGGGAAGAATTTTTTAAAGATCATTTTAAAACATGTATCTCCCCATAAAATAGAGATGGATTATAGTTGGTACACATATATAAAACATTAAAATAGAATTTATTATGAGTATATAATAATAAATAATAATTTAATTGGGATTAAGAGATAGAAAGAGTAACCTGAAAGAAAATGGAGGTTCAGGTAGAAAACCCTTACCGTATGTATGAATATGTTCTGCTCTTGAACTTAAGGTCCTGGAATATAAAATTAGACTTATTAATAACTTAATTAAGAACCTATTATACATTTATTTAGTTTATCATAATTTTATTAAGTTTTTTTATGTTCTTCTTGATAGGTTATAAGATTTAATTTTCTCATTCTGGAGTGTTCGTTTCCTTGGTTTTCATAATTTGTATACTTGTATATGAGTATGGATGTTCATGTGGAATGGATATAATTCTCTAGAATTGAATTTATATATTATTAGTGAAAATATAGAGGTTATAATGGTTATATATATCATTTTTTTACATGTTATTAGGACGAATCATTAGATGGAATATTAATGACAATCACATAGATTATTTTGGCAGTATTTTGATTATTACGAACTAATTTTGTCGTATGAATTAATATTATGTAAATATACTGGTTCATGAATATTAAATAGGTTATAATAAATATATTATAGTTTGTTTCAACCAAACAAATGGTTTTATAAGCAGTATTGAAGGATAAATTGAACAAAGATACTTCCTCGTCCACGAAGGTTGTAAATTGGCACCTCACGGACGATGATTTCATTTATAAAATAAGAGAGAGAGAGAGAGAGAGAGAGTAAGAATATTGATAATGGTTATTAAATTAACATGATATAATTTCATTATATCTTTTATACTGGAGTAATCAATATAATTTTGATAGAGGAGGTGTGTATAGGATAATAAAATAAAGGAACTTGTAATTAAATTAAAAGAAAGAAGATCTGGATTTACCTCTTGAATACACCTCCTTAAGAATCTCTTTAAGGGAAGGGATTTTGGTGTTTTGGAAATACCAAGAACTCATAGATGTGGGGGGGGACTAGGGAATATTATTTTGGTAGAACCTTTTGGAGCATCAAAGCATAGAGGAGTGAGGATAAGAGGAAGTGATGTGTGGCTTTTAAAGTGGAGGAGAGGAGTTATTTCTCATTATTTTATTATTTTTGCACAAGACTATGAATATTCTTGATTAATTTGAATCAAAATTGTAATAAATGCATGTTATTTTGAACCAATTTCCATTTAAATCATCCATGACTCAAGCATGATGCATAAATTAATTTATTTAGCATATTTCGTAAATTAATGAATTTCGCTATTCACAAAAAATTCAAGCATTTTAGAAAAATCTCAAAATTCACCTTAACCAGTTTTTGACATGTAGAATTTAAAAGTTAACACCATTTTATAAAAATAATTTTCTAAATAAGATAAATTTAATTTTTAAATAAAATCATTATTTACATGAAAAATGCATATTTTAAATTTAAAACTGATTTTATAATACTTTCAGAAATTAACTAAGGTCTCCTAAAATTATTTGAAAATCATAGGAAAAAAAATATTTATTTTGGAATAAATTTTATGAAAATGAATTTTATTATTTTATTAATTTAAAATTTTAATTAAATATTTATTACTCACAAAAATACCAATACTTAATTATTAATTATAAACATATTCTATTTTATTTATAAGGTGCCTAAATTTTATTTATACCTACATGGGTAAGGTTACTATTAGTAAGGGTATATTTCTATTCATAAGGGTAAGTTACTATTCACCAGTAATGTATGTTGATCATATCAGACTCTAAATATCTTACTGATCGCAACCATGTATATCAATTTTTCAAAATTCAAATCACAGAAGTGACAAAAATTATTTTTACTAGCTAGGTTATAACAAAGTGGTGTTTTGTAGAGACTCAATGTTTCATATATTCAATATTAAATTTATTTGTAAATATTTGGGGTGTTACAACAAGATTAGATAGCTTGAATATCTATTATAGGAAAAGATCAATGTTCATGAGAAACATATTGAATGAATCAATAATAATTGTGAAGGGAAAAAAATATAGTAGAAAATGAAAATTACACTCTTAATATGAAATTCATTGTATTTAAAGTCAAATTAGTATATTTGAAAATTTCTTAAGCTAAGTCATCACAAGATGATTAAATAAAAACTAATATTTACACACAATGATTAGAGAATAGTTTTTTATATAAAAATAATAAATTATATGGAAATAAGACATTAGGAGCATCTCATTATCAATTATCAATGGTATTGAAAAAGGTGATACCATCCAACTTTAATTTTATTGTTTCTTCTAAATATATCACTATAAATAGTGCAGTATTAAATGAATAATCTATAAAAAAGTGAATGAGGTAAAGTGATGATAATTCTAGCACTATTTTATGGGTGGATAGAAGTATTATGACAACTGGTTCCCCTAGATGATCCCAAATAGTGATGGAAAATCCCCAAAACAACATGCCCCTAAATTTGGAAATTCTGGATAGTGGGATTTACATGGAAGAAAAACTAGGTTTCATGGTAAATTTTGGTGACTCAAAAAAGTTGGGCATAATCCATTTAATTTTTAGTATTATCCATCAAGTTTTTATATTTTGAGAAAGTCTTTGGTAAGGGGAAGTATGGTTGCGAAGCTGCAATATCCACAGATTGATAAGAATATATCTAACTCGAATAGATTTAAAGCGTGTGATATATTATATGGAATGTGAAATGTTGTCACAAAGAATATGTTTGTTCATCTCATAATTTATTATATTCATATGACATTATAATTCCATATATGTTGAGAATGAAACAATAAACAGCCTTGGGATGGAAGTAAAAGAAAGCTAGAAATTAGAATAATCCCATGAAGTATGGGAAAAAATGTGATACAAATATGGAAAATAAACAGAGGGTGAAACAAGTACAAATTAGGTATAACAAGTATAAATGAAGTTCCATATCCAAGAAGTTTATAAAGTTCACTCACAACATTCCATGTGGAGACTCCAAGAAGGTTTCTCATGTACCTAATGAATGTCTTGTTATTTTTATTTTAGATTTGTAGAGGGAAAGTAAAATGGAAGAAGAAACACAAGAAAAATATGTTATTAAAGGAAAATAAAAGATTCCACATAACGATCCTGAATTTTAGGGTATTTTATCAATAAATTATATCCCAAGTAGAAAATAAGTTCTTTGTGGGAGATGTAGCTAGGTTTGACATATATATGATGGTTTTTTAACAATTCATCGAGCATAAGAAGAATCCTTAATTAGGATGAAGACTACCTTGGGAATGATGAAAACCCAAGTATAAAATAAGATCTTTGTGGGATATATAACAATGATAGACATACATCTGATGGTTTTTTAATGATTAATCCAGCACAATAATTATTCTTAAAGAGGACAAATACAACCTTGGGAATAATAACTATTGAAAATAAAAATTCTCCACACAAAGAAGTTAAAGATGATAATAGTTACATGTTTCCTAAGATAAATACATATCTGAAACCTAGATGTGAAATCATAAAGGCTGGAGAAAATGAAGCAACTTGGTTGACTAAAAAATCTCATCTATACTGTTTAAATTGATAAGTAATTATATCCACTTTTCCCCTATATTGTGTGTCATATTTATGCTTAAAATGTTGGGAATTAAAGGGGAATCATACTCTCAGTGGGAAAGCCTGAGAAGGATTTAAATCTATCAAAGCTATACATCATAAATGGATTGATCTATTCTGGTGAATTCTCAACATGGAACAACTTGTAATTTATCTATAAAAGAGATTCACCATGATGAAGGTTGTTTGGAGTGTCTCCTTGAGTGGGAGACAAGATGATAAAATTATTGAGAAGCTTCTAGATTCATGAAATTCATATAAACCTAAAATTTCTAGATAGTGCATCACATTTATTCAATAATAAGGTATGAATGCTCATTATCTCATCCTTGGAATTTAAAAATGTTATACCTAGTTAATTTTATTTCTAGGTTAAGTGTATTTCTGATTCCTACATCGGATTATTCTAACTTGTAATTATTTTCCTCAATCTATAAAATAATTTATCGACCTCTCCATGAGGTAGGGAATTTTTACCATAATATATGGTATCAAAGGGGTTCATAACCCTAACCCTCCCACCATCTCTCTCTCTCTCCCATTATTTTTTGAGAGACTCTCAGGTGGAGCCCCCCTACTACGCCTCTCATGTGTGATACCCACCCCATGTGCAGCATGATTTCCCTTTTCCCCCAACCTCATTGTGCACATGATGTCCCCCTACAGCCCCCTCCTTGCACATGACGTCCCTCTACGGCCCCCCTATGTGTGTGACAACCCCCTGGGCCCCCCTCCTTATGAATGATTGTCCTCTACGCCCCACCCATCAATTGTACAACTGCTCCCCAAACCCCATCATCGACCTGTCTTCCACCCACTATGCAACATATCCTACTTCCCGGATCAACCTCCTCCTGTGGGGATGACCACTGTTGCACACAAATTCAGCATCCTTCCGTCGAGTCGTCATTCAACTAGATACATCCCATATAACTTTTCCATCACCGACTCAACATATTCTATACCCATTGGGTTCCCATCCTCTATCGTCTGACAGCCCTAATGAAACCCCTAGTGCCCCCTATCACCATCCTAATAGCATGAAATCCCTAATGCTCTATTATCGGCCCACCTGCACGGAAACCCCCGCGCCCCATCACTATCCTTATTATGTAGATACTCCTATGTGACAACCTTACCTATCCATTGTGATCTAGAAACTATGATTCTTCTCTACTTCCTTCCAATCAGTAACCACAACAGCAGTGAAAACGGTAGGAGACAGCCTCTACTACCAAAAATAGTCACTCAGAGAATCCTTCAGCGTCTCCCAGAAAATACTTCTTCCTATGGCCCAATTCTATAATTTCTTATACGCAATTAACTCCATGAACCTATAGCTTAGGTGAATCCTGACACCACTTCTAATGACGGTCTATCCTACAGACATCTTCCAATGCTGATTGTAATGCACCACCTATTCCTGTGCACCCCTGTTGTTGCTTTGCCACATAATTGATATACTATGGATGTTTCTGTTAGACATTTGATTAGTATCCTAATGTGTCATATTCCTTCACACATTTATATTACTGATTATACACATTTGTCTCGATCAAAACATGTTTAATGATAAATAGATATTTCTGATCGAACAGTGGAGGCTGACACGTCTTCTTTTTCATAATCGTGTGAGGGAATAGTTTTCAGTTGTGCAGCACAGATGCAAGAGGGAAATGTATTAGCTATATTTTTTAAATAATTACTAGAGAAAACTCGGTCTCTGCTGGAGATGTGAACATCGTTGAATAAGACTCGGCCAAGTGGAATACTTCATGTTACAGGGTGCACATCTTGGGAGTTGGCGCGTAGCAGAGTGGTGGTCTCACTCCATTTATCTATTTCATGACAGAAGCAGTCAAAGGAAATAAGAGACGCATTGCAAGGGTAGTAGTAAGTGCATGAGATATGTGGTCGACCTCCGTAAGGGTTTTTTTCATAAGGAACAACTGTTAAAAGATATATTGAGTGAGAAAATTAGGAAGGTCGTATGTGACTGGGAGAACATTTTGGCCACAGTACATGTTTGACGTTTGATCTATAGATGAACGAGCCAAATTATTTAAATGAATTAGTGAGGTTCACATCATGGGGGAAGAGGCACAGTTTGAAGTTTCCATAGAGGAATTCCAATACAGTTGAAAAAATAGGGGGGGTCACATAGTTTCTTATGTAGATAGGATTATGGAAGGAATATCCACCGAGGGAAATGTACAAACATCATTTTCATAAGAATTCACTAAGACACAAATGAATATTGAGAAGATATTTAGTGAGATAAATATCTACCTTAAGGAATAAAATCTTGTTTCCTAATGTTCATGCAGGGTGACTGATTATTTATGAATAATTGAGGCGTATGTTGTGGGAACAGACATAGGATTTGCAATCATAGGAGGGAAATTTCTCCGAGTCCAAGAAACAGATCTAGTCAGCTATAGTATGCTCCCTTGGGAGTGACTTTAGAGATATGGAGTTTGAAAGTAAATAGGAGGAGAGACCTATACTTTTTGGATTTATTCCTTTACATAAAAGGATTAGTATTGTAAAAAGAGTTGAGTTGCCAATTTTTTCAGGTGAGGAATCACTTGTTTGGATCAAAAAAGTAGAGGTGTATTTCTTGGAAAATCATATAGTAGCAGAAATGAAGTTAAACTATGCACAGTTAAGTTTGGAGTACATGGGTTTTCTTAGGTTTTTGTATTATCTAAACAAAAATCCCGAATCATAATGGGAGTAGCTGAATCCGGTGCTGTTATAAATGTATGAGTCCGACAAGGAGGAGGAGGAGTTTTTCCAATGACAGCGTGATAAGAAGCAGTCCACACAGGAACATGAAGACATTATGGAGGTGGATATACCAACTATTTAGTGATTAGGACAAGATAAAATTGATTTAATTTAGACTCACCAAAGCATGGACTAGTTGGGTTTTGGTAAAAAGATAAATAAGTAGTCAAACACTTTGCAAAGGAAGAACTAGAAACACAATTGAGGTAATTCCAGACTAGATAGGAAGGGGATGATAAGAAGCATTTGGTTCTAACTAAACTAGTGTGTTAGGGAATAGAAAACAACACTTCATCTACTTTCCTTGGTGAAAAGCTAAGTTACATCAATTTTACTAGCTCTAACAGTGAAGATCGCCATGAGGTAAAGGTATTTTTGGCTCAAGATGCTCATTTATTCAGAGTTCATAGTGATTCAAGTGTAGTGAGTAGATTCCATAGCACATGTAAAGGAATTTCAACTGAAAAGTAAATTTGAGATTCTAAACACATAGTGGGACCGATCAGGGAGGAAGTGTAGTAGAGGGATGAACAAAATTTTAAGAAAACTGAAAAAATTCTCTATAATATAGTGTGACTATTGGGATAGTTCCACCTGTACTAGTTTCACAGTGCATGGTCAAACTGACTGAAGGAAATTTTACTTTTGGGATGTTTAAGTTTTCCATCGTTCCTAAATCTAAGTTGTTTATTTTCTTTGATATTGGTACCTTATCAGTGGAGTATGTTTCAGTTAGTAGTGGTTTGGATATTTGGAGCGGAATTCCTATTGATATCACTCTTGAATCACTCAATATTCTAAAGATTGCTACAAACATTTCTAATGATGGTTTTAAGGCATTTAAGAGCTCTACTTCTACTTCTTAATGGGAATTATAAACACACTTTGGGATGGTTGGGGCATGAATAAAGGTAGGTATGTTTGGTAGTGATCTCTATAACCTCTTTAAATTAGGCAAAAAAATTGAACCATGTTTGGAACCTCTTCCAATTGGTGACAATATTGTTTTTCATTAAACCTGAACTACTAGAAGTGAGATATTATATTAAGTAACCCAAATAAATAAACCTATTACCTTTTAGATACATTATGAATTTAAATAACTGATTCCTCTTGAGCGTGGGAATATATGGGAGATAGAGTGGGTTCTGGAGACTTATACAGGAAGGTTTAATGAAATTTCTTAAAAGGAATTACTAAACAGAGAAAAATGAAAAGTATGGGATCCTGGGAAAAGGGTAAAGCAAAGATATTTTCTGGAGAGAGTGGCTAGGTAAAGGAATGAATTTCACCCATTTCTTACCATACCTGAAGTTATGAGAATTCTTAAAGTTGAAGATGTTTTTTGGGTAAGGCCACCACCAAAAATGCCTCCAGGTGTTTTCATTCCAGTATTAAGAGGTTGAACCTTGCTTTAGAATTACACCTTGAGGAAAATGTGGTTTTTTATCATGGGGTAAATTGTTAGGAACGTGGTGGTGTTAGTACTTATTGAGTATAGGGGAAGCATAGGAATGTGGTCCTGTTAGTACTACTTGAGTATAGTGTAAGTGTAGTCATTTTCATCTTTTATTATGGAGGATGTTAGGGTTTGTTGGGACACTCATAAATAGGGGAGAAATAAGTGGGGGTGGGGATACAAATTATTTTATATTTACTTGTCAGTAGGTTCACCATTAGTCTCGGCTAGGCCCTTGGGAGGGTGTTCTTCTCCTTAGGGCTTCCTGTTTCTCTTTCCCTATCTATTCTTTCTCATACCTTTGTAAAAATTCTACTGATTCTGTTCAGCAGCTAATATATAGTGTAGGTGCCTATTTTAATTATCTCTATCTCTCTCGTTATAATTTCTACTAACAACATTCATCAAACTAAACATATAAAAACACAAAAATAACGAATCTATGTTTTCTAATATTTTCTCCATCTCAAAATATGCTCTTTGAAACTACTAAGGAGAGAGAAAATGAGCACTTTCTTGATCAAACAAATATAAATTTTCATTTTTAAATTACTAAATTAAATTCAAGAAAAATATCTTAGTTAATTTAATAAGATAATAGGTCATTTCACATGATGTTGGAAAAAACATAGGGATGTTACCTCCTTCCTAAGATAAGTTAAATATATTTTACACAATATTTTCATTCTAGTTTAAGTTGAGGATACTCCCTTTAGTAACAATTAACCCATGTCATTACCTGTATTAATATACACTAATTATAATGGTTAATTGATAATGTCTATATTACCAATTGTTGTAATACCCAATGGTCGAAATTTACATTAGTCATATAAAATATATATAGCATATTTACTTCCTTTTAATTCACTTAATACCTATCTATAAAATAATAATATAATTATTAAGATTAGTTTTCTTAACATGTTTGTTTTTTGGTTTATAGTATTATTTTTTTATAATATTCTTATTATAAAAATGATAATTATTATTGAATTTGAGTTGAGAGATTTCAATTTATCCTTATGTTTTTCATCATTGTATATTTTCCATTGTTAACTATAGTAGTTTTAGAAAATAAATATTTTGATTTTGTAATATATCATTATGCATTAATAAAAAAACTTATTTAATAGATAAATTTTCTAAAGCATTTCATTCTCCCCCCTTAAAATAATTTCATCCTTGAGATTATAAATTAGATTCATGTATAAATGTAAATGATTCTTTATCAAATCATCATCAGGTTCCCAAACCACCTCCTCTAATTATAGATTCCTCCTAAGAAACTTCGCAATTCAAGTCATCAAATTTATCAACACTTTCCCTTCTATATCAAGAATATAAAAAATCTTATCATTATATTTTATGTCAAGACACAATTTTACTTAATAAATCAAAAGATAATGTCAATGGCATGGAATGTACATCCTTAAATATGATATATAGAATATTCCATGCACATGAGAAAGCTTGGGTGTCCTGACTAGATGACATTCTATAACTCCTATCTACTATAATATTTTAAAAGCCTTAATTTACCTTAAAATAAGTTTCCATTTCTATCTAAATCTCAAAAACTATTTACATAGTGACATATTTATGAAGACATGGTCCCACACTTAATTCAAAATCCTTTATTACATGGTTAGCATATCATTTCTATTTACTTTTTATTACCTTGATTTTTCAAGATGGATTTTACTTTATTTGATATCTATTCAATAATCATTAAATCCCATAAATTCATTTCTCCAACAACATCCCAACATGATATATTCATATATACTTTCCCATAAAATGCTTCAAGAGTTTCCATTTTTATACTATCATGTAAAATGTGATTTTATAAAATTATAATTGAGATAAATAATGATACCAAATTCCTTGGATATCAAGTGGTAATGACCTTATCATGTCCTCTAATATTTGGAAATTTCTTCTAGATAACTTATCCATTTTTGGATAAATTATTTTTCTATGATTAACCAATGTATTTACATCATTTTCAAAGATCCTCTAAAAATTTAATGTGAACCTTAGAATATAATTTGGTTTTTTTAATAAAGGTGTATCATAGAGCCTCAAAAAATATTTTATATATAACATAGCATAAAGATCAAGATAAAAATATTCTCAAATTTCTATAAAATGAACTGGCTTTGTAAGAGTATCCATAATAACCCATATTTCAATTTTTCCTTTAGATTTTTATTAATTCTAGTAATGGATTCTATAATAATATTATCCCAATTTCACTCTTATACAGGTTACTTTTACAAAAACCCCTTTGTTTAGATGTCTTTAAACCTTCTCTTATTAGCATACCAAACACATTTATTATAGTTTATAATCACCCACTTTATATTTTCCCACTATAATGATCTTATATATCTCTCTACATTTTATTTATACTAGGATATATATAATGAAATTCATGATATAATTTTCAACCAATAACTCTTTTTTTACAATTGGTTCATATAGAATTCATAACCACTTACCATACATTAAAGATATATCTTTAAACATATTAAACTTTTTAAGCTTTTTGTTTCTCCCAAATTACATCTTCTATAGGGCCATTTCATCTTTTTGAGATTTTTTAATCTTCATTGGTAAAGATGGTTGGGTAAATACATAAAATTGGTATGATTTCACTCCATCAATTATAATGCCTAGGTTTATCCTCACTAAATCCTTGATAATTTAATCATTCTCTACCCTCATCTTATATAAGAAACCATGGTCATTTTTGTTCAATAAATATGCTACATTGTTTCATTTTATAGGGTGATAATATATAACAAAATCATAATACTTAAGAAGTAACAACCATATCCTTTTCATTAGGATCATATCATTATAAATAAATATATATTTTAGGCTATTTTTTTGTGGATATATCACATTTCTATCCATAGAGTTAAAGTATCTATATTTTTAGTGATAATATTAGAAAAACCAATGTTATTTTATGAGTTGGATAATTTATATTAGGGGGTACTGGCTACTGAGATTCATAAACCACCACACTGCCATTTTTCATTATAACATATCCAATCTCTTTATTTGATGCATTATAAAAAAATGATAATACCATCATTTCATAATATTAGATTTAATGTAGGTGTATCCACTAATCATTAATTCAATTTCTCAAAGTTATCTACACATTCCTTTATTTTCATAAATTTGACCACCTTGTTATAATTTTAAAAGAATTAGTTAATCAAGACTAGTTTTCAAAAATGTATTGGTAGTATCCAGTTAAGCCAAGGAAAATGGGAATTTTAATTATATTGTTGGGTCTTGGAAAATCTATGGCAACAATTGTTTATTCATTTTTATTGATTTTGTTAATTCTATCCATGGACACAATATGTCTAGGGAAAGAAATTTTTTAATGAAAAAATTTAGATTTATTGAATTTTCCATGTGACACCTATTTCCTCAAAGTGTCAAGAATAATTCACAAATTAGTTCCATGATTATAATAACTATTAGTGAATATGTAAATATCATTAATAACTACCAAAAAATATTTATAAATATAATCCTTTAATACACTATCAATAAAGATCCAAATCTCTATTAATATCATATAATTTCATCAAGATCTTATGGATTCAACATCCAATTCCTTAATCAAGATATATCTAATAATAAATTGGTGATCAAGATCACAAGATAGAAGAGAATCTAAAGAAAATTGAGGCATTAAAGGATCTTAAGACAACAACATACCCAGATGATCATCCACGATGAAAGGAACAATGATCCTTCACCACACAAGGAATTAGGAGGCCAAGATAAAATAATATTTGAAGGATCACACCCTAATTCATCATCATTCTGAGTCAAGACCAAAACCAAATCAATGAGAGATCTTGGTGGGAGGAAGCGAGGAGAAAATGTCCCAATTGATCTCTAAAATTCAATCCAATGGGTTAAATCCTGAGTGGTTCTTGGTGTGAAAATGGACCAAAAGTACCTTAATTAAACACCACCCAGCACACCCCACCAGCAATCTGGGGGATCATCGACTAGCTGGTGATACCTACTGGGAATTATTCTAATTGTCTGCTTCACCATATAGCATGTGAAAGATCACCTATTAGCCAATGAGTCTTATTGTGAGGCAGTGACTTCTTATAACCCCAACAACTAGCCAGTAGTCCCCACTGTCTAGTCGGTGTTGCTGATGTTTCCCAACTACCATGGACAAGCCTCTACCCTTCTACTGAGTTTTGAGTATCCCACCAAGCTTCCTTTGAAATCTAAAAACACCTCTTAATGATATCCATACATGAATCATCTTTTTTTGACACTCGATTCTATGAATTATCCATACACAAAGAAAAAATTTCACATTTCCTATGAAAAAAAATAACCCATTAAGGCATGGGCCATTAAAATCTCTCCACCATAGCACTTATCATCTTAGATAAGTTGTAGTAGCATGTTAATAATGCCTCTTGATCTTCCTATATCATCATTCACAAGAATTTCTCCATATCCCATCCTCAAATTCTAACTCATCGCCTCATGCCTACATTCATTCCTAAACACCGATCACTCTACCACTTCATGACTCCAAAGATAGACACTAGAAGTTGATCCAAAATCTTACAAACATCCAACATTGAGATTTTGATCACCACAATCATTGAAGTCAATAGACTGGTGTCTTCCACTAATTCCTCTAGAAGCATAAAGGTTCTCCCCACTATAGGAATCATCTTAAAAAATGATTTTTATAGTCCAATGACTTGTCCAATGCGATTTAGTTCTATCATTATTGATTCAATGAAAGATAAGGGTTAAATGTCGATACCAACATATAGTTCTATATTCCAAAATGAACCAATGATTCTCCATCAACTAATGTAACCCGACCATACTAACATTTCTAGAAAATCGCCAACCAATTATGAAACACTTTAGTAGTACCCAATATGATAATCTCAATGTGGTTCCATCCCACCACATTCTAGTTCACATAGAAATAGTAGTCAATATACATACATCCATCTACCTAAAAAGGTACATAGACTAAACAACTGACACTCCACATTCAAAAAACCATGATTCTTTAATCCTTGGAGGAATCATTAAATTTATTAGTCATCCTAACTGATGTTTGAACAAATTAAAGGGATCTTCAATTGGTTGGATCACCGACCGGTTGCATCAGCCACAAGGCTTCCACCCATGTGTCAATGCACCAATGATCAGCTTCTGTCTAGTTTGTATCGATTTCATAAGGAGTCTAAAACCCACATATAGTCTCCATATAGCACCACATATGAATCAAACATAAAGATTTAATCATGGATATAGATACTCTTAGGTCCAATGCATCTCAGTCTCCTAGATTCATCATGTTCATTCAATGGTTATTCCTACACAAGACCGCAAACCTTCCCACAAGAGTGGTTATTTCACACATGACTTTATTGATGCTCCCCCCCCCCATAGAAGTATCCTTATAATCACGAGTAATACATACACTGGTATACCCAATAAAAAAATATTAATCACCGAACATGATGACTAATTATGATCTTATATTCAATTGATTATTATAGAAAGCACCAATAACTACACACACATGGATTCATCAAACTATGATGCACTAAATTAAATGGTCCATTCTCGATGAGAATAATGTTCTCTAGTAGCCTAGGAATAGGCTATGTCCAAAAGATAAAATGTTCCTCTTCCCCTTATGCAAGTTTCTATCAAGAACAAAGACATTTCCATCAAGTAAAAACTCAAGTTGACTGCACAACAATACCCTGATCCATTCCCAATGTCATATTTCACCCCATATACAACTACATAAGCATTAAATTCTGGTACTCTAAACCCTTCAAGCTTCATGCTAAAAATGTAGTTTCATAATAGAAAGGTGAATCTAAATATAAATATCCATAACTTAACATCACTATATCCTCTAGATTTATCTATAGAATCAAGAACATTCTCTACAGTCATCTCACCACCCTTCTTCAAATGGTTAAACCGACCCTGCACATAACCAGCACATTAATGATCAATCATTAAGGCTTTCCCTAGAAAGGCATAAAAGCCCCACTCTTACTTCAAATAATTGTGGTTATTACCCCTGAGTCATGAACCTATGTACAGGAATCATGCTATTTTTTATTTTCCATGCCCCACAAGGCACAAACTCAACTAAACAGAGCACTCACAATGCCCCTCTTTAAAAAATGAAACTCCTTACTACTAAGTTTCACCATGCACCAACCATCCCATGGGTATTATCTCATGCTTCTATGTGTCCACTACACTCTAAAACCCAACATGGTATCCTGATCACTATTACTCAAGGTGATATATAATCCATGGCTACAAGAAAACTTAAAAGAGAACCCTTTAATACTTTCATAGGTTACTCACATATACATGGAATTTTCGTGATTGAAAACCACCCTTAAAGAATTAACAATAACTATTACATTACAAGGAATATCCTCAACCATGTTACTCTAAAGTTTCTTATTTCTAGGCCACAAGGTCTTCCATAGAACCAACACAAGGTTACTAGGGGTCACACTCCATATAACTGCATCTAGGAACATATCCAAAGACATTTACTAATGGATTGACTTTTACACTAACCACATCAAGGCCAAAGATTCCTATTTTTATTGAAAACAATGCCACTAGGTGTTAAATGGATCACTCCACATTGGATATATTTGGTACCTTAATCAACTAGAAATATCCAAAGGCTACTCCCATAAGGTTCTTTACTAAGGATGTTAACAATAGAAAATGACCTAAAAAAGGTACATTGCATCGCCCATGTATAGAGGGACAACATCAATTCCATTTTCATCATCATCATCATCATCATCATTGTCCAGGTGCACCACATCCTAGTCTCACATGACCTGCTATTAGAAGTAGACATGCATAGGGGTTCAACTGAAATAATGTCATCAAGAACTCATGTGAAACACAATACAGGTCATTAAAACCTAAGTAGTTGAGTCTTACTCATCAATATAATAACCCAAAAATATTCTATATGTCATGTGAAATCTATATGTCAAACATGATGCATGTGACGACTTTTGATGATATATCCAAGATTCAAAACCATATGAAATCACAACCTTCAAAATCCATGTGCATGATACTCAGTGAAAATAGATGATCATAATAGTGAAAACCAAATCAATCTCATGCCCTTATAACGAAGACTTCTCTTGATAATGGTGTTCATGATGCACTAGACCAAGTTCAATCACAAGATGTGACACATTCCAATATCACCTACCTACCAACTCCCTATAAATGAAAAACAAGACAGGCACTGATAAAATTTTATAACATCCTGACCTGAATCATCAAGCCCAAGTCAGAATTCCACATGACCTCAGATATACCTCCCTGTATGCTAGAGGATACTGAATAACAACAAGGGTCTCAAGTGGAATTGTGGGGGGACTATACCCTCCATCAGATTGAATAATAACCAATAAATAACAAAACATATAACAATATACAATCAGAGTACATAGATACCAATAACATACCAATTGTATGAATGAATGTTAAAACAACATATTCAACAGCCAAACAATGATACATAGTCGATCATCCATTAGGTCGATCATGTATACAAAAATATAAAAGAAAAAAATTATAGGAGGCTCTAAAAATCCAAGACCAACCTCATCCTAATTTCTAGAATCATTGAAATCTATCACACTTGGTTATCAAACCCATACCACATCCCAATCTATACCTATAACAAGTTATCATTGTTCGGGAACCCGAGTGTCATGGTCTCCCAAGTAGAGTGTGAGTACAACTTAGTAGGACACCACCAACGTAGTCTAATACCCAACTGGGGATATACAATGTACATTAATGTGATAATATTCGCATATTGTAAATATAAAATACATAACTACACAAGAATATCATATATATATATATATCATCAAATCACTCGTAAGAAATATAAAACCATGTTCTGAGAGGTCGTGTGCTTACCAAGCTACCACAAACCTTGTCTGTCCCTACATTGGCTATATGCTGGAAGGATATAAAAGTCGTTAACCACATTTCATGATATATGCCTCAAGTCCTAAAATCGATTGGCACTTTATGCCTACCATAACAAGTTCCACATTTAAGGAAACATCACATGCCCCACACTAATGGTGTCCATTATTAGGACCACCACATGCCCCACCCTAATTATGGTCATTATCCTCAGATGATGATAAGTCCCACCTAACATGGTTGACATAATTGGATAATCACATCACCCTTTCATGGAATTCTCCTACTACAGCCCATGGCCGGTAGATTCTCAATTTCCATGCATGTTCCACTCCCAATCCAACAATATTTCTATGATCTGACCTATAAGATTAAATGAGCCATAGTCTATAGTCATCATCATGTCATAATTCTCCCCATCCATGGGGTCATCTAATCGGAATTAAGAAACCTAATCATCCTGATACCTGAAGAAAGTTTACACAGGCTATGAAATATCATAAGGAATACATATTATCACAAGGAATAATAAGGAATATCAAGAATAGTGCTCAAGAGGCTATATAAAAAACACAAGATCACATATCAACATGTATCTCAAGGGTTTCATAATCACCCACATGCAAACACATATCAAGCATGGGTTATTAGGAATCAAACATGTCTCATGGAATACACATGTAATCAAAGCATCAAACATAGTCCCATAGATCTAGGTCTCATGGAGTAAAACCACACATTAAAGAGGTTACATGTAATCTAAGTCACACATTAGTGATCAAGCCTTTACCATAAATTTCCAATATCAATCCAATGCACAAGGGTTCATTGTAGCCCTTGGAACTTTGTCCAATTACATTAGGCATGGTTCCTTTAATTAATTAAGACTTAAGGATCAATTAATTAATTAATAATTACTTTTTGTTCATAACACATTATGAATTTAAATTTTTTTTCACCCAATTTTGTAAACCACTTATCACATTATAATAAAATATTCATAAACCATAGGATATATTACATGGGACCACCTACCTCAAATGGATTTAACTTCATGCCATGAAAAGGATAATGGAATTTCAAGTCCATCTAATTCAATTTGGCCTATAATTAATTTCATAATTTTCTAACTCATTCCAAAGCATTCCAATTTAATTAATTATAACTAAATTGTAGTTAATTAATTAATTAGAAGGTAACAAAAAAATTAATCCAAAAGAAATACATGCTGAGAGACTTACCAGATTTCATTTCTTAGTCGAAACCATGACCTACCATCCTTGGAAGGCATGTCCTGCACTTCCGAATTCATTTCAAAAAAAATCCCCATTGCGAAACTACATGGAAAAGTCTAATTTAATATAATTAAATTAGAAAATTTCTATGAAACCAACCAGATGATGTACCTTCATTGAAACATCCTCCAATAGAGTTTGAGAGACTCCAGACACACTATAGGTTCTAATATATGAAAAATCCTCAAATTAATTTCATATTTTAATGTCCAATTTGACACAATTTGACTGAAACCCTATAAATAATTATCATGGAATATACCTTCTCAAAAATACCTACAAATGGTATGTGTTAATTATCATAAAACATCCTCTAGCCATCTTGATCCAAGTCTCTATCAATATAAGATAATTCCATCAAGATTTGATGGATTATTCATCTAATTCCTTAGTCAAGATCTATCCAATTATAAATTAGTGGTCAAGATCACATGAGAGAAGTGGATCTGAGGAAAATTGAGACATTCAAGGATTAAAATAAAATAACTTACCATGTGGATCATTCATGATGAATGGAATAGAGTTCTTCCACCACACATAGAAGGAGGATGCCATGATTGAATAACATTCAAAGGATATCACCGAAATTCATCATCAGTTTGATCCAAGATACTCCCTAGATCAAGAAGATATCTTATAGGGAGGAAGATAGGATGACATGTCCAAGTATATCAAGAAAATTAAAGAAAAGGTTTTAAATCCCAAGTGGGTCTTTGTGTGAAAAAAGGACTAAAGTTCCCTTAATTAATCACCACCCAATGCACCCCACTAGAAAGCTGACATAGGCTCACCAGCTGGCTCGCACAGGCTCACTGGTTGTCCAGTGTGACCTATTTGGTAGCAAGAACACTTTCGACATCAACATAGAGATTGTGTAGGTGCACTGGAAAACTTATGAGTCCTTCTGGGAAGTAGGGGGTTTTTACTATCCTACAGGTAAGCTGGTGCGGCTGTAGCAGCTCGACTTCCCCGACCATTCCTCCAACCTATTTTTGAGTTCCAAGTCACTAATAAACCTTCCTATTAATTCTAAAAATAAATATTAATGATTTCTAGATGTGAAACATCTCTGGTCAACACCCGGTTCTCTAAACGAGCCATCCAATAAATGAAAAATTAAAATTTCCTTTGAAAAAAGAAACCCATAATGGGATGGCCTATTATAGTATCTTAGTTGATCCTAAAAACGTAATGGTTGTCATGTAATTAGAAGAGATACATAATTTATTTGATATTTTAATATTTCTAGGTTTGATAGGATATTATTAGTTGTTTTTTATGGATTTATCAAAGATTTCCTCACTATTGACTACCCTCACCCTGAAGGGGGTGAAGTGATTGTGGGATTCAAAGTGTCAATCATCCTTCGATGAACTAAAGCGCTGTTTGACCTAATTTAGGATTATGGAACTATTTGAGGCCAGATAGGGCTACATGGTTTATTGTGATGCTATAGGTGTAGGTCTAGTTTGTGTGCTTATGTAGGAATATTAAGTGGTGTATTATGGCTCATGTAAACTTTGAGCTCATGAGTGAGAATTATCCCACTCATGATTTTGAACACATAGTTGTTGTCCATTACCTTAAAAGTTGGTTTCACTATCTTTTCATGGATAAGTTTATCATTTATTATAATCATAAAATATGGGTTATATCTTTAATCAAAAAATATTTAAACCTCAGGTAGAGACTATGGTTGGAATTCCTGTATTCATTCAACTTTGACATTTCCTATACTTCAAAATAGGGAAATGTGGTTGTTGAAACTCATAGAAAGAAGTTACATTCTTAGACTGTGAAGGAAGCATAGAATGAATGGAATTTTATGGGAATATTTTCTCATATGAACTTTGGAGTTAGAGAGGAAGGGTATAGTTATTTCTAGGAAAATTTTCATTTGATATCCTCTCTCATTTAGATGATTATCCAAGAGTTTCAATAAGATATTAAGTTATAAAATATCAGATATTATTTATATAGTGGAGAGACCATCTACGAGTGGCCTCTCTCCTTAGAAGGTACTATTTACTTTAGGAACTAATATGTTCTTCCATCGACTATGAGGAAGGTCATGTTGGGAGATTTCCATCACACATTTTTGGTAGTATACCCTACCACAAAAAAGATGTTTGATGACATGCATCAGTTCTAGTGGCCTAGTATGAAATAATAAATTGCCGACATTGTATCTTGATGATAGAAAAAGCCAGAAGACTAAGGAATAGAATAAAAATTCATTTATTATTCTTTATACTCTTACCATTCCAACATGGAAGTAGAATGAGATCAATGGATTTCATTATTGTCTTGACTCAGACCCCCCATGGTAATAACTCCATTTGGGTGGTGATTGATTGGTTGACCAAGTCAGCTAGTTTCATAATAATTCATGACACCACTAAAGTATAATAATTGGGGAAGTTGTATATAAAATAAATAGTAAGATTTTATGGATCTCTAATGACCATTGTCTTTGAAAGGGACCCTCACTTTACCCCTTGTTTTTAGAAGGTCCTTCAAGAGGTGATGGGAACTCACTTCAAGTTCAGCACAACATATCATCCTTAGATGGATAGGAAGACAGAAAGGGCTATTGAAATTCGAGATTATATATTGTCTGCCTATGTTTTGGACTTCATAATTGTTTGATAATTTGGTGATGGTTGTGTTTTCTTATAAAAACATTCACCAACCATACATCAGCATGACACCTTTTGAAACATTTTATGGCTGACCCTACAACTCACCTCTCTATTGGTCTAAGATTTGTGAATATTCCTTGATAGGACCATTATTAGTTTAGGTAATAATAAAAAATGTTTAGATGATTCATCATCATTTTTTATGGATCAAATATTGTATAAGTATTATTTGGATCATCGTTTTCATATTTTGGAGTTCTTAGTTTGTGACTTGGTGTTTCTAAATTATCACCCTGATTAGGTCACTAACGGCTCAAAAAATAAAGGAAGCTTTCTCCTATATATGTGGGACCTTTTTAAATCATTGAAAAACATGGAAAGGTGTATTATCTCTTGGATTTACCACTTAAGTTGGATTCAATCTACAATTACATGTCAACTCAAGAAATATTAGCCTGGCCCATCTCATGTTCTGAATTGGAAATACCTCTACCTAAAACCAGATATGTCTATGACTGAGAAACTTTTCAAATATTATATTCTCAAATGAAGGTTCCAAAAGGGAATTTGGTTCCATTGGTCATAATTATGTGGAAACATGGATCTTATTCTCATGAGACTTGAGAGAGTGAGTATATGACAAGTGATTAATGGCCTCGTCTCTTTTTGGAACAACCTTCTTCAACATGACTTTCTATGGATAAAAATGATATGGTGGGAATATTTTCACATCCTGGTTTTTGTATGTTATTTTTTGAGATTTGGAATATTTTTTGGGGGTTCAGGGTGCATTGGTTGGTTCTCATTGAATTAAAAGGTGTTTTTATCATTTCTTGGTGAAAAAACGAGATAGACTACACTATGGTCCTTGTTTTTCGAGATTGGGATTCACCTGTGAACCATGATGTGGACCAATATTCCTAGTGTAGTGCATGGATTTTGGCATGGGGAATGGGTCATGGGGCCTGGGAAGTCTTTATGTGCACCACAACGAGTCTGGCCTCCACCATGTTATGGTGTGGAGAATGGTGAGTCAAAAAAATTCAAAGTTTCTTCACCTCACCATGGCCATTGGTTCACGCCCAAATTTACCCAAGAGAAGAAGGGTAGAACGGTCCTTGTAGTGTAGCTTGGGTTGTCGATTCCACAGAGACCTAAGAAGATACCTAAGATACAAAACCTAAGGGATGGATTTTTGGCTATGAAGTGGCCAACTTGGATTGATTTTGGATGGGTTTTAATGATATCTAAAAGATTTAAGTGGATTCAATTTAAAAGAATGAGTTGATCCTAGGTTATCACTCGGGGTGGATTGGATGTATTTTCTTTTTAATGATTTCAATTTCTTAAATTTGAGATGGGTTCATTTAAGGAGATAAAACAACATCATCACTTACTGGTTTAATGCCTACACCCTCTAATACTAATCACTTATACACTTGAAGGATCAAAGTTTTGAGCACTTCAAGGTAAAGGATCGTATTAGTACTTGAAGTGTGTGGCCTTAAATTCAACAAGGACGATGGAGTTTAAAAATCATCAAATAAAAATCCCAATTAAAGAAGTGATTATACATTAATTAGGTGATAAATAACATCCAATCCAGCCCCTTGCTACTCCCTTGGATCAACCCATAAGTGGGTTATCCCTCCATTGATCCCATGGTTTCAATGGAAGCGGAAAGTAGACTCATAAGGGAGGAATGGAGAAGTAAAGAAAACAACAAAAATAAAATGATCACTCCACCGTTGTGTGAATAATTTCACAAGGGTTGGTGTGAATAAATTCACACCTTAATCCAACGGTATCAAAGTGATATTAAGAACAACAGAATAAGAGTAGAAGAAGAACTTTTATTAAGAAACTAAAGTGAATTGAACAACTTACATGTGAAAGACAAAATTGAGGCAACAAAAATGCAGCATAACATTACAAGTAAACAAAGCATCCAAGATCCTCAACTCCTTCACCACCACTGCCTTAAATAGGCATTTTGGGAGCCTTGGGTCGAGCCTTCAACAGTACAAGTCATCCCACTTGAGTATGGTAGGGCTAGGGTGGTGGAAAGTTTGTGGAATTTGGAATTTTCCACATTTGACCCGAGGTGGCAGCCAGATTTCATCTACCGAACAGACGCGTTTGGATGACCTTCTAGATGGCCGAATCAGGGTGGGCCATAGAAGAAGAAAATGGAGCTCCGGATGTCTGCTAACCGCCTGTAAAATTTGGGCCCATTTGGAGTTGTGTATTCCGAGATATGATCAAAATGGTGGACTGTTTTTCTGGGCCGCAGAATCTGGCCCATAATTTTATCTCTAACTTGGGCCGCCTAAATGACCAACATGGAGGCCGAATTAGCATTAACTCCTGAAGAGTGATTTGTTCCTGTACATGTCTTCTATCATCCCACGAAATTTGGGATTAATTGGGCCTGTATGTTGGGCCCCACAGTCTCATCAGTGGGCTGGTGTCCAATCTGCCTTCTCCAGAATTGCTTCCTTTCATTGCCAAATATCTCCATCATCCTCCATGAATTCTCCATTGATCCCTGAATCAAACATGTTCATATTTAAGTGTAGATCAATTTCCAAAAATATCAAATTAAAATATGTAAAATTCAATTCCTTACAATCAGATGAATCATTGGGTACTTTAAATGATGTTCAAAAATGTACCACATAGTAGTGCATTTTAAGAAGGTATTACAAACATAATGTGAAATGATGTTCAAAGTGTAAAATGCACTAAAATGGTGTTTATGAATAACAAAGAACATGAAAATTATGTATATTAACAATGAATATTAGCCTCATTTAGTGGCTAATCACACCCCCCAACTTGAGTTTTGCTAGTCCCGAGCAAAATATATCTCATCAAAAATGAAATTCAAATTCCCTTTTCTAAAAACATTTTAATACAAAATGATCACCAAAAAACCTTATACCAAACAATCATGAAACCCATCAAAATATTTTAATACGAGATAGTTTCATAAGCAGATCCCAATCCCAAGCCCATTCCTTTGATCAAATCCATCATCATACTTCATCCAACTCAATTAGGTGTAATGATGTGTTGTGAATCACAATAGATATGGGGTTCATTTTCATTCAAGGGGGAAATCATGGAAGCGCTAGGTGGAATCACATTTAATCCTAATATGAGCATTCTTCATCCCTATTTTTTTTTTTTTTGATTTTTTTTGCAATATTGCTATAGTAATTGAGATTGCAATTAATCAAATTAACCCATGTAGCAAGACTTTGCCGATGACTCCCAGACTCAAAGGCCTTAGGGCACCAAGTGAAGCCCACATACTCGGGCATCGTCTCGAGTTAACTTAATCAAAAACAAAGTCATATTACCATAAATAGTGATAGATTGAAAAACTCAGGGCTAGACAACTCTGGAGTCACAATCCCCAAGTGCCGAAAGCCTCGCATTTTATCAATCCATTGCTCTACACGCAAATTTTTATTTTTATTTTTTATTTTTTATTTTTTAATAATTTTTTTTTTTAATAATTTTTTTTTTTTTTTTTTTTTTGAGTACTCATATTATTCATAAAAATAAAACCATCCTATGCTATTTATTATGGGACCCCAAAAATTCAAATTAGTACCCCACAGTCTAGAGGACGTGCATTGTGGCATTTTTTTTATTTGGATGAAAATATAAATGATGACATATCACATTGGACAGCCACACTTTCCAAAATCTATGCTCATGAAATTATACAAGGATTAAAATCAGAATCAGGGCATGTTAAATTATTTGATATTCAGTTTCAAAGTGTGCAATGTGTATTACCATGTTCGAAGTTAAAGGAATTTTTCCTTCCATTTACTTTTTTTTTTTCAAATCATTCAATTTTTGTTTTTGACACAAAAGCATTTTTTTTATTTTATCTCCCCCCCAACTTAAAACAACACTGTCCCCAGTGTTTAAAGAAAAGAAAATTTATAAGGGGGTAGAGGTAGAGAATTAAAGTTCAAAAATGAAATTGAAAATGAGGGTTATGGAATGAAGTCACCTGGTGGTTGAAGTTGGAAGTTCTTGCAGCTTGAATTTGTTCCTTTGATATCCATGTCTCTTGCAAAGTTCCCTAGTGGAAAAAGGAAAAAAAAAACAAAACAAACAAAACAAACAATATATATATATATATATTTATATAATAAAGGAAGTAAAATATAAGAATATATATAAAAATTATAGAATAAGGTAGCACAAGAAGCCGCAGGTCAGTGGTAAGCGCGCGCCCCTGTCTCCCTTCGGTCCCGGGTTCGAGTCCCCGCGGCTTCGCCGGTTATGATGGGGTTTGCCCCACGGCCTATGGCGTGGACTTTTTTTTTTGTATTATTATATATTTTTTTTAACCCATTGAATAATAAAAACAAAATAAACTGATGATACATTGTCTTCTTTTTAAATTTCTGGGTAAGGTATTACTCAAGGATCACACCACGTGACACGGATGAATATGGTGCTCCTCTTTCATACCCATCCATACTCATAATAGAAGAACAGGTCAAAAGTCTATATTTTTTTTTATTTTAAATATAAACATGATTAAGTAATCTTATTTGAAAAATAAAGATGATTCAGAAATATTAGAAACATAAAAACCACGGGTTGCCTCCCGTGCAGCGCTTTGTTTAACGTCGTTAGCTCGACTTAAACCCCTTATTGATTAATTGTTGTTTTTTTTTCATCAAAGGTAGGTTCACTCAGGTCTTCATCAACTTCATGTTTTTGGAATGGTTCTATGAATGGTTTGACTCTATGACCATTAACTTTAAATATTTGACCATTGGTGGGATCTTGAATTTCAACAGCCCCATGGGGGTACACCTTATGCACTATGTATGGACCGGACCATCTAGACCTCAACTTTCCCGGGTGCAAATGAAGTTTAGAACTATACAAAAGCACAGGTTTCCCTGGTTCAATGTGTTTAGTTTTAAGATTCCTAGACTGGTAGGCTTGAACTCTAGCTTTATTGATCCTTGAATTTTCATAAGCCTCCATCCTAAGTTCCTCAAGCTCGTTTAGATCCAATTTCCTCTTTATTCCGGCCAAAGAAATGTCAAAGTTCATTTTTTTGATTGCCCAAAAGGCCTTATGCTCAATCTCCACTGGCAAATGGCATGCTTTACCATAAACCAACCTATATGGGGACATTCCTAGGATAGTTTTAAATGCTGTTCGATATGCCCAAAGAGCATCTAAGAGTTTGCTCGACCAATCTTTCCTAGATGGATTGACAGTTTTCTCAAGAATTTGTTTGATTTCTCGATTGGCTAACTCAGCTTGACCATTGGTTTGTGGGTGGTAAGCGGTGGACACTTTGTGAGAAATTCCATACTTCTCCATGAGCGATGAGAATGGGCGATTGCAGAAATGAGTTCCACGATCACTAATGATTGCCCTAGGAATCCCAAATCTAGAGAAGATGTTTTCTTTAAGGAATCTAATCACAGTTTGATGGTCATTGGATTTTGTAGGAATGGCCTCGACCCATTTTGAGACATAATCGACAGCCAAGAGAATGTAAAGATATCCCCTAGAGTTTGGGAAGGGACCCATGAAATCAATTCCCCAACAGTCAAAGATTTCAACCACTAATATTGGAGTGAGAGGCATTTGATTCCTTTTTGTGATGGACCCTACTTGTTGACACCTAGGACAGCTTTGACAAAATGTGTAGGAGTCCCTTGAGAGGGTGGGCCAAAAGAGACCACATTGAAGAACCTTTGCAGAAGTTTTCTTAGAGGAAAAGTGACCTCCACATGCCTCATTGTGACAGAATTTAAGGATGGACTCTTGTTCGGATTATGGCACACACCTCCTAATGACTAGGTCAGGACAAAACTTATATAGGTATGGATCATCAAACACATAATGCTTGACATCAGAAAGAAATTTTCTTCTAGCTTGGGTCCCTAAGAATTTTGGAATGACCCCTGAAACTAAGAAGTTGGCTATGTCAGCATACCAAGGGCAGTCACTCACAGAATAGAGGTTCTCATCGGGAAATGAATCAGACACAGAAAGGTGATGTGATTTGTCCTTGAATTCCAACCTAGAGAGGTGATCAGCTACAACATTCTCGACACCCTTTTTATCCTTAATGGTTAAATCGAACTCTTGAAGAAGAAGGACCCACCTAATCAATCTAGCCTTTGCATCTTGTTTTTGGAAGAGATATTTTAGGGCTGAATGGTCGGTGAATACAATGATGGGTGATCCTAAGAGGTAGGACCTGAATTTCTCTAAGGCAAACACAACAGCAAGTAACTCCTTTTCAGTGGTGGTGTAATTGATTTGGGAATCATTTAAGGATTTGCTTGCATAAGAAATGACATATGGAGTTTTATCACACCGTTGTCCTAATACAGCTCCTACAGCAAAGTCACTGGCATCACACATGAGTTCGAAAGGAAGGTCCCAGTTTGGAGATTTCATAATGGGAGGAGAGGTGAGAGCGGATTTAAGGGTTGAAAATGAACCCTCACAGCTTTCTGTCCAAACAAATGGAGCATCCTTTACTAGGAGAGCACAAAGAGGGCGAGAGATTGAACTAAAGTCCTTAATGAATCTTCTATAGAAACCAGCATGTCCTAAGAAGGACCTCACTTCCTTAACAGTTCTGGGTGATGGAAGGTGACGAATGATGTCAACCTTTGCTTTATCAACTTCAATCCCCCTACTCGAGACCAGATGGCCTAGAACAAGTCCCTCTTTAACCATGAAATGGCATTTTTCCCAGTTTAGGACCAGATTTTTTTCTTCACATCTTGACAAGAATCTATCCACATTCTGCAGACATCCCTCAAAGGTATCCCCAAACACAGAGAAGTCATCCATGAAGACCTCAAGAAAATCCCCTACCATGTCTGAGAAGATTCCCATCATGCACCGCTGGAAGGTTCCAGGGGCATTGCATAACCCGAACGGCATGCGTTTAAAGGCAAAGGTACCGAAAGGACATGTGAATGTAGTCTTCCCTTGATCCTCTAGGGAGACCTCAATTTGATTGTAACCTGAGTACCCATCTAGGAAGCAATAGAATTGATGACCCGCCACTCGCTCGAGGACTTGATCAATAAAGGGCAAGGGAAAATGGTCCTTCTTGGTACAAGAGTTGAGCTTCCTATAGTCAATACAGACTCTCCAGCCACTACTCACCCTAGTTGGAAGAATTTCCCCATCCTTATTAGTGATCACAGTGATTCCAGCTTTCTTTGGGACAACTTGAATTGGGCTTACCCACTCACTCTCAGCTATGGGGTAGATGATACCAGCTTTCAACAACTTAAGAAGTTCTTTCCTTACCACATCCATAAGATTTGGATTGAGTCTCCTCTGAGGTTGACGACATGGTTTGGATTCAGATTCAAGAGTAATCCTATGAGTTCCAATAAGTGGGCTAATCCCAGGAATATCAGACAGGGTCCAACCAATGGCTTTCTTGTGTTTCCTAAGGACATCTAGAAGCATCCCCTCCTGATTGGCTTCAAGAGAAGAAGATATGACTATAGGATGTGTTTGATTTTCCCCTAGGAAGGCATACTTGAGGGAGGTAGGAAGTTCCTTCAATTCAAGATCTGGTTGGTTCAGAATTACAGCAGAATATTGGGGCATTGGATCAAGATCAAATTTGTTTCCTAGATTTTCAGATTGAATTGATTCCCCATGTGTAGAAGTTTCAGCCACAAGATTGTATTGACCTGGGTTAGGGAAGGGAGTTTGAGTTGTCTCCATGAATGTGTTTTCCTGAAAGGTTTCACTGATTGTTGGTCCTAAGACATCATTATAGGAGCAATTTGAAAATGATTTGAGCCAAGGAGATAAACTTCCTTCATGTGAACAAAGGAAATCAATCTCATTCTGACTTAAACATTCATCAAATATTCCTTGATGTTCCATGGATTCATTATCAATGCTTCCTATCATGTTTACTTCATGAATATCCTCGTCATCCCCTATTTGTGAGCTGGCATTGTAGATGTTCAAGTCTAGACTCATGTTCCCAAAGGTGATGGTCATGTTCCCATTTCGGACTCGGATAACAGAGTTGATTGTTGCAAGGAAAGGACGACCAAGGATGATTGGGGTTTGCTCCCTAGGACCTAAGCTTGGATGATTGTCAAGGACAATGAAGTCAGCAGGGTAGATGAAGTTTTCAACCTTTACCAGAACATCCTTTAAAATCCCCTTTGGAACCCTAATGCTACGATCAGCAAGTTGAAGTGTGACAGATGTGGGTTGGAGTTCTTCTAGGCCTAACTGGCAGTACACAGCATATGGGATGAGATTGACACTAGCACCTAGGTCACACAAGGCTTTGACAACTTTGCTTTCTCCTAGTTCAACATTGATGTAAGGGAAACCTGGGTCTTTCAACTTAGGAGGAATTGTACCTTGAATGGTGGTACTCACATTAGCAGCCAAAAGGACTTGGTTTTTATGTGAAAATTTTCTTTTAAAAGTGCACAAGTCCTTAAGGTACTTTGAGTAGGCAGGTATAGTTTGGATGGCATCGAGAAGGGGTATGTTCAACTTGACTTGTGAGAATATTTCCCTCAATGTTTCACTCAGTTCAGGCTTGGGTTTCCCCCTCATGCGTTGAGGAAATGGTGCAGGTTGTGGGGTTGTTTGTTGAAGAGTTGTTTCTTTCACATTGTTATCAATTTCCTCAGTTTGATCTTGTGGTTCATTTAAATTTTCATCCAAGTTTGAATCTTCAGGTGGGTTCTGAATTAGTTGTTCAGGTTTCTCAATTGATTTCCCACTTCTTAAAACAGTCACAGCCTTTAGTTGTTCATGAGTTGTTTGAGCACAACTTGACTCTCCCCTTGAAGTTGAGGACGGCACCGCCTGAGTAGGCATGGGTGCCTTTCCTGTTTTGATGGTTTGAAGTTCTTGTTTTAGGGAAGAGACTTCTGAGTTCATCCTCTCCATTTGTTTGCATAGTTGTTCTAGTAGGCTTTGTGGAACAGTTTGGGTTGGTGCTTGAGTAGGTTGGTTTATCCCAGGGGGATATTTTGGAGGTGGGATGGTTTGTTGAAAATGGACCGGTGGTTGTTGGTATTGGATAGGTTGGGTTTGGAACTGGTTATGGTTTTGGTAGTTCTGATGGGGGTAAGGATTTTGTCCCTGTGGTTGGCTAGGTTGTTGGTTATCTTTCCAGCGGAAGCCTGGGTGGTCATTGTACCTTGGATTGAAGGTGTTTTGGTATTGGGGCTTTTGAAAGTTTAGGGCATTGACTTCCGCTGGGGGTCCTCCTAGAAGAACATCCTTGATGGATGGAATGGTTGGGCAGTTGTCTGTTTTATGGTCATGTTTGTCACAAATTGTGCAAACAAGGTCTACATTTTGGATTTCATGGACTTTCCTAAGGTCTATCTCTTCAACCTTCCTAGAGAGTGCTGCGAGTTTAGCCCTAAGGCTTTCCTCTTCTCTAAGTGTATGAATTCCTGTGGTTCTTTGTGGCTTTTCAGAATAAGGTGAAGTTCCCCAAGTTTGGTTTTGTTCAGCCAGACTTTCCAGATACTCGTAAGCATCATTTGGGGCTTTGTTTTTAAAGGTTCCATTACACATCATGTCAATGAACTGTTTGTTCCCCGGACCCAACCCTTCATAGAAAATTCTCACTTGTTCAGGTATGGAAAACCCATGGTGTGGAACCATGTTTAGGGTGTCTTTGAACCTCTCCCATGTTTCATAAAATGACTCTCCCTCTTTTTCAAAAAAGTTTTGGATGCTCTTTTTAAGTGCAATTGTTTTGTGATGAGGGAAGTATTTTTTGTAGAATTCTCTTTGCAGTTGGTCCCAAGAGTGGATTGATGCAGGTCTCAAGTTGTTTAGCCAATTTTTAGCTCGATCCTTTAATGAAAAAGGAAATAGCCTCATCTTAGCAGATTCTAGTTGATGTGGGGGACACATGGTTTCAACAATGTCGTTGAACTCTTTGACATGAAGGTATGGCATTTCTGACTCCATCCCATGAAAGGTTGGAAGGTGGTTTAGGACATGGGGTTTGAATATGTAGTTGGTGTCTCCTATGGAATTGTGTCTAATGCATGAGGGGGCATTGGTCCAAGCTGGAGTGAGGTAGTCGTTCATGGTTTGATCAACTACATTCCCTAAGTTTGGAGCTTCTTGGTTTTGGTTTCCCATTTGATTCCCCCCAGGGTTTACAATTTGATTTTGTGGATGACCCTCCATTGGACTTGTTTCAAGTTCTGACTTTGGGGTTTCAAGAATATTTGAATCTGATTTAAACAATCCCTTAGGTTCACTTGACTCCCCTATCCTAGAACTTTCCACCCTAACTAGTCTGTTTGAGAAATCGCGGGTGTAGGCGGACATGCGCCCAAAAAAAAAGCGAGAAAGGGACAAGATAAGAGATCTTGGGTGAGAGTAGAAGAATGGAGGTGAGGAAAGAAGGTTTTTTTTTTTTTTGGATCTAAGGTACTTACTTGGTCCCCGGCAACGGTGCCAAAATTTGGTTCACGCCCAAATTTACCCAAGAGAAGAAGGGTAGAACGGTCCTTGTAGTGTAGCTTGGGTTGTCGATTCCACAGAGACCTAAGAAGATACCTAAGATACAAAACCTAAGGGATGGATTTTTGGCTATGAAGTGGCCAACTTGGATTGATTTTGGATGGGTTTTAATGATATCTAAAAGATTTAAGTGGATTCAATTTAAAAGAATGAGTTGATCCTAGGTTATCACTCGGGGTGGATTGGATGTATTTTCTTTTTAATGATTTCAATTTCTTAAATTTGAGATGGGTTCATTTAAGGAGATAAAACAACATCATCACTTACTGGTTTAATGCCTACACCCTCTAATACTAATCACCTATACACTTGAAGGATCAAAGTTTTGAGCACTTCAAGGTAAAGGATCGTATTAGTACTTGAAGTGTGTGGCCTTAAATTCAACAAGGACGATGGAGTTTAAAAATCATCAAATAAAAATCCCAATTAAAGAAGTGATTATACATTAATTAGGTGATAAATAACATCCAATCCAGCCCCTTGCTACTCCCTTGGATCAACCCATAAGTGGGTTAGCCCTCCATTGATCCCATGGTTTCAATGGAAGCGGAAAGTAGACTCATAAGGGAGGAATGGAGAAGTAAAGAAAACAACAAAAATAAAATGATCACTCCACCGTTGTGTGAATAATTTCACAAGGGTT
This sequence comes from Viscum album, assembly GCA_963277665.1. Lineage (NCBI taxonomy): Eukaryota > Viridiplantae > Streptophyta > Magnoliopsida > Santalales > Viscaceae > Viscum > Viscum album. Next base: position 845,190,649 of record OY728121.1, on the reverse strand, counting down.
GGTGTGAATAAATTCACACCTTAATCCAACGGTATCAAAGTGATATTAAGAACAACAGAATAAGAGTAGAAGAAGAACTTTTATTAAGAAACTAAAGTGAATTGAACAACTTACATGTGAAAGACAAAATTGAGGCAACAAAAATGCAGCATAACATTACAAGTAAACAAAGCATCCAAGATCCTCAACTCCTTCACCACCACTGCCTTAAATAGGCATTTTGGGAGCCTTGGGTCGAGCCTTCAACAGTACAAGTCATCCCACTTGAGTATGGTAGGCCTAGGGTGGTGGAAAGTTTGTGGAATTTGGAATTTTCCACATTTGACCCGAGGTGGCAGCCAGATTTCATCTACCGAACAGACGCGTTTGGATGACCTTCTAGATGGCCGAATCAGGGTGGGCCATAGAAGAAGAAAATGGAGCTCCGGATGTCTGATAACCGCCTGTAAAATTTGGGCCCATTTGGAGTTGTGTATTCCGAGATATGATCAAAATGGTGGACTGTTTTTCTGGGCCGCAGAATCTGGCCCAGAATTTTATCTCTAACTTGGGCCGCCTAAATGACCAACATGGAGGCCGAATTAGCATTAACTCCTGAAGAGTGATTTGTTCCTGTACATGTCTTCTATCATCCCACGAAATTTGGGATTAATTGGGCCTGTATGTTGGGCCCCACAGTCTCATCAGTGGGCTGGTGTCCAATCTGCCTTCTCCAGAATTGCTTCCTTTCATTGCCAAATATCTCCATCATCCTCCATGAATTCTCCATTGATCCCTGAATCAAACATGTTCATATTTAAGTGTAGATCAATTTCCAAAAATATCAAATTAAAATATGTAAAATTCAATTCCTTACAATCAGATGAATCATTGGGTACTTTAAATGATGTTCAAAAATGTACCACATAGTAGTGCATTTTAAGAAGGTATTACAAACATAATGTGAAATGATGTTCAAAGTGTAAAATGCACTAAAATGGTGTTTATGAATAACAAAGAACATGAAAATTATGTATATTAACAATGAATATTAGCCTCATTTAGTGGCTAATCAGCCATTGATTCTCGCTCAAATTTACCCAAGAGAAGAAGGTAGGACGGTCCTTGTAGTTTAGCTTGGGTTGTCGAATCCTCAAAGACCTAAGAAGTAACCTATAGACACATAGATTCTATGGACTGTTTTTGGTTATGAAGTTTCCAACTTGGGTTGATTTTATATGGGTTTAAAGGAACTCTAAGAGACTTAAGTGAATTCAATTTAAAAGAATGATTTGATTCTAGGTTATCGCTCAGGGTGGATTGGACGTATTTCCTTTTTAATGATTTCAATTTCTTATATTTGAGATTGGTTCATTTAAGGAGATAAAACAACATCATCACTTACTAGTTTAATTCCTACACCCTTTAATACTAATCACCTATACACTTGAAGGATTAATGTTTTGAGCACTTCAAGGTAAAGGTTCGTATTAGCACTTGAAGTGTGTGGCCTTAAATTCAACAAGGATGATGGAGTTTAAAAATCATCAAATAAAAATCTCAATTAAAAAAGTGATTATACATTAATGGGGTGATAAATAACATCCAATCCAGCCCCTTGATACTCCCTTGGATCAACCCATAAGTTGGTTAGCCCTCCATTGATCCCATGGTTTCAATGGAAGCGGAAAGTAGACTCATGAGGGAGGAAATGGATAAGTAAAGAGAACAAGAAAAATAAATTGATCACTCCACTGTTGTGTGAATAATTTCACAAGGTTTGGTGTGAATAAATTCACACCTTGATCCAAAGGTATCAAATTGATATGAAGAACAATATAATAAGATTAGAAGAAGAACTTTTATTAAGAAAATGAAGTGAATTGAACAACTTACATGTGAAAGACAAATTTGAGACAACAAAATTGTAGCATAACATTACAATTGAAAAAAGCACCAAAAGATTCTTTAATACTCCAACACCACTGCCTTAAATAGGAATTTTTGATCCCTTGGGTCGATCCTCCAATAGTCCAAGTCTTCTCAATTAATTTTGGTAGGCCATAGGTGGGTGGAAAGTAAGGGAGAGAAGACTTTCCACCCTTGACCCGAAAAGGCATCCATCTTGCATCCACCAAACAGAGGTGCATGAAAAAACTTCTATATGACCTAATATTGGTGGGACATGTAAGACTTAAATTAATATCCAGATGTCCCCTAACATCCTGTAAAATATCATCCCAAAAGGAGTTATGGTTTTCGAGATATGGTTTAATTTGTGGTCTATTTTTCTAGGCCGTAGAATCTGGCCCAGAATTTTATCTCTAACTTAAGCTGACTAAATGGACACTATGGAGGCAGAATTAGCATTAGATCCTGAATAGTTATTTTTTTCTATACATGTCTTCTAGAATCCCACGAAATTTGGGATTCATTGGGCCTGTATGTTGGGCCCCACCGTCTCATCAGTGGGATGGTGTCCAATCTGCCTTCTCTAGAATTGCTTCCTTTCATCAAAAAATATCCCCATCTTTTTCCATGAATTCTCCATTGATCTCTGAATGAAACATGTTCATATTGGAGTGTAGATAAATTTCCAAAAATATAAAATTAAAATATGTATAATAAGATGAATCATTGGTTACTTCAAATGATATTCAAAAATGTACCACATAATAGTGCATTTTAAGAAGGTATTACAATCATAATGTGAAATGATGTTCAAAGTGTAAAATGAACTAAAATGGTGTTTATGAATAATAAAGAACATGAATATCATGTATATTAACAATGAATATTAGCCTCATTTAGTGGCTAATCACACCCCCCAACTTGAGTTTTGATAGTCCCGAGCAAAATATATCTCAACAATATGAAATTTGAATTCCCTTTTCCAAAAACATTTTAATACACAGTGATCACCAGAAACCCTTATATCAAAAAATCATGAAACCCATCAAAATATTTTAATACAAGATACTTTCATAAGCAGATCCCAATCCCAAGCTCATTCCTTTGTTTAAATTCATTGCCATATTTCATCCAATATCAATTAAGTATGAGGATGTGTTGTGCATCACAATAGACATGGGGGGTTCATTTTTATTCAAGGGGGGTGGGAATGATGGAAGCGTAGGTGGAATCCCATTTCAATATTAATATGAGTATTCATTTTTTTATTGTAATTTTTTTTGTTTTTTTTTTTGTTTTTTTTTTGCAATTTTGCCATGGTAATTGAAGTTGCACTCAAAAGAGTCAACCCCTATAGCGAGACTTTGACACTGACTCCCAGGCTCAAAGACATTAGGGAACCAAGTGAAGCCCACATACTCGGGCATCATCTTGAGTTAACTCAGTCAAAAACAAATTTAAATTACCAAAAATAGAGATAAAATTACTAACTCTAGGCCAGACAACTATGGAGTCACGATCCCCAAGTGCCGAAAGCTACACATTAGGTCATTTTATTGCTCTACGCGCAATTTTTTTTAATAATTTTGTTTTGAATACTCATATTAAACAAAAATGATCACCAAACCTATGCTATTTATTTAGGGGACCCCATGAACTTAAACTAATACCCCACTATCCAAAATACGTGCATTGTGATTTTTTTTATTTGGATGAAAATATAAACAATGAAATATCACATTGGACAGCCACACTTTCAAAAATATATGCTCATGAAATTATACAAGGATTAAAATCAGAATCAGGGTATTCTAAATTATTTGATATTCAGTTTCAAAGTGTACAATTTGTATTACCATGATCAAAGTTAAAGGAATTTTTCCTTCCATTTACACATTTTTTTTTCAAATCATTCATTTTTTTTGACACAAAAGCATTTTTTTTTATTTTATCTCCCCCCCCCCCAACTTAAAACAACACTGTCCCCAGTGTTTGAAGAAATGAAAATTTAGAAGGAGTAGAGGTAGATAATGGATGTTCAAAAAGGAAATTGAAAATGAGGATCATGGAATAAATTCACCTGGTGGTTGAAGTTGAAAATCTTGCTGCTCCCTTTTAATCCTTTGATATCCATGTCACTTATAGAGTTCCCTAGTAGAGAAAGGAAAAACAAAACAAACAAAACAAAACAATACAATATATATATATATATTTATATAATAAAGAAAGTAAAATATAAGTATATATATATATAAATTATAGAATAAGGAAGCACAAAAATCCATAGGTCAGTGGTAAGTGCGCGCCCCTGTCTCCCTTCGGTCCCAGGTTCGAATCCCCGCGGCTTCGCCGGCTGTGACGGGGTTTGCCCCATGACCTACGATGTGGACTTTTTTTATTATTATATTTTTATTATTATTATTTTGTATTTTGTTTAACCTACAAAAACATTAAAATAAAACAAACTAATGATACATTGTCTTCTTTTTAAATTTCTGGGTAAGGCATTACTCAAGGATCACACCATGTGACACGGATGAATATGGTGCTCCCCTTTCATACCCATCCATACTCATAATAGAAGAACATGTCAATAGTATATTTTTTTTTAAATATAAAAATGATTAATTAAAATATAAATTTTATTAAAACAATAAAATGATAGGAAACTTGAAAACCATGGGTTGCCTCCCATGCAGCGCTTTGTTTAATGTCGTTATCCCAATATGGATCCTAAATCTATCAATTTTTTCCTGGTTCATAGGTTGGCTCAGTTAACTCAACCTCTATTTCCTGTTTATTGAATGATTCAATGAATGGTTTTAACCTTTGACCATTGACCTTGAAAATGTAACCACTTGTGGGATCTTGAATCTCTACTACCCCATGGGGGTACACATAATGCACTATGAAAGGTCCTGACCATCTAGACCTTAACTTTCCCGGGTGTAAATGAAGTTTTGAACTATACAAGAGCACAAGTTTTCCCGGTTCAAAATGTTTGACCTTGATATTCCTAGATTGGTAGTCTTGAAATCTAGCTTTTTTTATCCTTGAATTTTCATAAGCCTCCATCCTTAGTTCCTCCAGTTCATTGAGATCTAATTTTCTTTTTGTTCCGGCCAATGAGAGGTCATAATCTATTTTCTTAATTGCCCAAAAGGCCTTATGCTCAATTTCAACAGGTAAATGGCATGCTTTTCCATAAACCAACCTATATGGTGACATTCCTAGGATGGTTTTGATTGTTGTACGATATGCCCAAAGGGCATCTAAGAGTTTCTCAGACCAATCATTCCTAGAAGGATTGAATGTTTTCTCAAGAATTTGTTTAATCTCCCTATTTGCTAACTCAGCTTGACCATTTGTTTGAGGATGGTATAAAGTGGACACTTTATGAGAAATACCATACTTAGACATGAGTGAAGAGAATGGGAAGTTGTATAAATGGGTTCCTCGATCACTGATTATAGCCATAGGAATTCCAAATCGAGAAAATATGTTCTCTTTCATAAATTGAATCACAACTTTATGATCATTGGACTTATTAGGAATGGCCTCAACCCATTTTGAGACATAATCAACAGCTAAGAGTATATAGAGGTATCCCCTAGAGTTTGGGAAGGGACCCATGAAATCAATTCCCCAACAGTCAAGGATTTCAACCACTAAGATGGGAGTGAGTGGCATTTGATTCCTTTTTGTGATGGACCCTACTTGTTGACACCTAGGACAGCTTTGAAAAAATGTGTAAGAGTCCCTTGAGAGGGTGGGCCAGAAAAGACCACATTGAAGAATCTTAGAAGATTTTTTCTTAGAGGAAAAGTGACCTCCACATGCCTCACTATGACAGAATTTAAGGATGGACTCTTGTTCATATTCTGGAACACACCTCTTAATGACTTGGTCAGGGTAGAACTTATAGAGGTATGGATCATCAAACACATAGTGTCTAACATTAGAAAGAAATTTCCTTCGAGCTTGAGTCCCTAAGAATTTTGGAATGACTCCTGTAACTAAGAAATTGGCTATGTCAGCATACCAAGGGAAGTCACTCACAGAGTATAGGTGTTCATCAGGAAATGAATCAGACACAGAAAGGTGATTTGAGTTGTCTTTGAATTCCATCCTAGAGAGGTGATCAGTTACAAAATTTTCAACTCCCTTTTTATCCTTGATTGTGAGGTCAAATTATTGTAAGAGAATAACCCACCTAATCAGTCTAGCCTTAGCATCTTGTTTTTGGAAGAGGTATTTTAGTGCAGAATGGTCAGTGAACACAGTGATGGGGTTTCCTAAGAGGTAGGACTTAAACTTATCTAAGGAAAACACAATAGCAAGCAACTCTTTCTCAGTAGTGGTGTAGTTTATTTGGGCATCATTTAAGGATTTTCTTGCATAAGAAATGACATAAGGAGTTTTATCACAGCGTTGTCCTAACACAACTCCAACGGCAAAGTCACTGACATCACACATAAGTTCAAAAGGAAGGTTCCAAATTGAAGATTTCATAATGGGAGGAGAGGTGAGAGAGGATTTGAGGGTTGAGAATGAACCCTCATAGCTTTCTGTCCAAACAAATAGAGAATCCTTTACTAGGAGAGCACAAAGGGGACGGGAGATTGAACTAAAGTCCTTGATGAATATTCTATATAAACCAGTATGTCCTAAGAAAGAACTCACTTCCTTGACAGTTTTGGGTGATGGAAGGTGAAGAATGATGTCAACCTTGGCTTTATCAACTTCAATACCCCTACCTGAGACCAGATGGCCTAGAACTAGTCCCTCTTTAACCATGAAATGGCATTTTGTCTAGTTTAGGACCAGATTTTTTTCTTCACATCTTGACAAGACTCTCTCGACATTCCGTAGACATCCCTCAAAAGTATCCCCAAACACAGAGAAGTCATCCATGAAGACCTCAAGAAAATCCTCTACCATGTCTGAGAAGATTCCCATCATGCACCGCTGGAAGGTTCCAGGAGAATTGCATAAACCAAAGGGCATGCATTTGAAGGCAAAGGTACTGAATGCACATGTGAATGTAGTCTTCCCTTGATCCTCTAGGGAGACCTAAATTTTATTATACCCCGAGTACCCATCTAAGAAATAGTAGAACACATGACCTGCCACTCTCTCAAGGACTTGGTTAACGAATGGTAAGGGGAAAGGGTCCTTCTTAGTGAATGAGTTTAACTTCCTATAGTCAATGCAGACCCTCCATCCACTACTCACCCTTGTTGTAAGAATCTCTCCATACTCATTGGTTATCACTGTGATTCTAGCCTTTTTTTGGAACCACTTGGAATGGGCTCACCCATTCACTCTCAGCTATGGGATATATAATACCAACTTTTAACAATTTTAGAAGTTCTTTACTTACTACCTCCATGAGATTAGGATTGAGTCGCCATTGAGGTTGACGAAATGGCTTTGAATCAAATTCCAGAACAATCCTATGAGTCCCGATAAGTGGGCTAATCCCAGGAATATCAGAAAGGGTCCAACCAATGGATTTCTTATGCTTCCTAAGGAAATCTAGAAGAATCCTTTCATGATTGTCTTCAAGAGAAGAATAAATGACAATAGGATGTGTTTGATTGTCCCCTAGGAATGCATACTTGAGTGTAGCGGGAAGTTCCTTCAATTCCAGATCAGGTTGGTTCGGAATTTCAACAGAAGATTGGGAAATTGGATCAAGTTCAATTTCTTTTTTTATAGTTTTAGATAGGATTGATTCCCCACATGTAGAAGTTTCAGCTACTATATTGGCTTGATCATATTTAGGGAAGGGAATTGGAGTGGTCTCCATAAAAGTGGTTTCTTGAAAGGTTTCACTGATTGTTGGACCTAAGAATTCATCATAAGAGCAATTTGAAAATGATTCAAGCCAAGGAGATAAACTTCCTTCATATGAACAAAGGAAATCAATCTCATCCTGACTTAAACATTCATCAAATATTCCTTGATGTTCTATAGATTCATTATCAATGCTTCCTATCATGTTTACTTCATGAATGTCCTCATCATCCCTTATTTGTGAGCTTGCATTATATATGTTCAATTCTAGACTCATGTTCCTAAAGATGATGGTCATGTTCCCATTTCAAACTCGGATAACAGAGTTGATTGTTGCAAGGAAAGGACGACCAAGGATGATTGGGGTTTGTTCCTTATTTCCTAAGTTTGGATGGTTTTCAAGGACAATGAAGTCAGCAGGGTAGATGAAGTTTTCAACCTTTACCAGAACGTCCTTTAAAATCCCCTTTAGAACCCTAATGCTACGATCAGCAAGTTGAAGTGTGACAGATGTGGGTTGGAGCTCTTCTAGGCCTAACTGGAAGTACACAACATATGGTATGAGATTGACACTAGCACCTAGGTCACACAAGGCCTTGAAAACTTTGCTTTCTCCTAGTTCAACATTGATGTAAGGGAAACCTGGGTCTTTCAAATTAGGAGGAATGGTCCCTTGAATGGTGGTACTCACATTATCAGCCAAAAGGACTTGGTTTTTATGTGAAAATTTTCTTTTAAAAGTGCATAAGTCCTTAAGGTACTTTGAGTAGGCAGGTATGGTTTGCATAGCATCGAGAAGGGGAATGTTCAGCTTGACTTGTGAGAATATTTCCCTCAATGTTTCATTCAGTTCAGGCTTGGGTTTCCCCCTCATGCGTTGAGGAAATGGTGCAGGTTGTGGGGTTGTTTGTTGAAGAGTTGTTTCTTTCACATTGTTATCAGTTTCCTCAGTTTGATCTTGTGGTTCATTTGAATTTTCATCCAAGTTTGGATCTTCAGGTGGGTTCTGAATTAGTTGTTCAGGTTTCTCAATTGATTTCCCACTTCTTAAAACAGTCACATCCTTTAGTTGTTCATGAGCTATTTGAGCACAACTTGACTCTCCCCTTGAAGTTGAGGATGGCACCGCCTGAGTAGGCATGGGTGCCTTTCCAGTTTTGATGGTTTGAAGTTATTGTTTTAGGGAAGAGACTTCTGAGTTCATCCTCTCCATTTTTTTTCACAGTTGTTCTAGTAGGATTGTGGAACAGTTTGGGTGGGTTCTTGAGTAGGTTGGTTTATCCCAGGGGGATATTTTGGAGGTGAAATGGTTTGTTGAAAATGGACCGGTGGCTGTTGGTATTGGATAGGTTGGGTTTGGAACTAGTTATGGGATTGGTAGTTCTGATGGGGGTAAGGATTTTGTCCCTATGGTTAGCTAGGTTATTGGTTATCTTCCCAGCAGAAGCCTGGGTGGCCATTATACCTTGGATTGAAGTTGTTTTGGTATTGAGGCTTTTGAAAGTTCAAGGAATTTACTTCCGCTGGGGGTCCTCCTAAAATAACATCCTTAATGGATGGAATGGTTGGGAAGTTGTTTTTCTTATGGTCATGTTTGTCACAAATTGTGCAAACAGGGTCACGGTTTGGATTTCATGGACTTTCCTAAGGTCTATCTCTTCAACCATCTGAGAGAGTGTTGCGAGTTTAGCCCTAAGGCTTTCCTCTTCTCTAAGTGTATGAATTCCAGTAGTTCTTTGTGGCTTTTCAGAATAAGTTGAAGTTCCCCATGTTTGGTTTTGTTCAGAAAGGATTTCTAGATACTCGTAAGCATCATTTGGGGCTTTGTTTTTAAAGGTTCCATTACACATCATGTCAATGAATTGTTTGTTCCCCAGACCCAACCCTTAATAGAAAATTCTCACTTATTCAAGAATAGAAAAACCATGGTGTGGAACTATGTTTAGAGTGTCTTTCAACCTCTCCCATGTTTCATAGAATGACTCTCCCTCTTTTTCAAAAAAGGTTTGGATACTCTTTTTAAGTGTAATTTTTTTGTGGTGGGGAAAGTATTTTTTCTAGAATTCTCTTTGTAGTTGGTCCCAAGAGTTTATGGATGATAGTCTCAAATTTTTTAGCCAATTTTTAGCTCGATCCTTTAAAGAAAAAGGAAATAGCCTCATCTTAGCTGATTCTAGTTGATGTGGGGGACACATGGTTTCTACAATGTCATTGAACTCCTTAATGTGAAGGTAGGGCATCTCAGACTCCATTCCATGGAATGTGGGATGATGGTTTAGGACATGGGGTTTAAAGATGTAGTTGGAATATCCTAGGGAATTTTGTCTAATTCATGAGGGTGCATTGGTCCAATAATGTGTGAGGTAGTCATTCATGGTTTGATCGACTGCATTCCCCAAGTTTGGGGCTGCCTCATTTGGGTTTCCATTTTGGTTCCCACCCGGGTTTATGAGTTGGTTTCTTTGAAGAACTTCCATTGAAATGGGCTCAATTTTTGACTCAGGGGTGTTAGGAATATTAGGATATAATGGAAAGATTTATATTGGTGTACTTGACTCCCCAACCCCAGGACTATCCACCCTAACAAGACGGTTTGATTGATCGCGGTTGTAGGAAGACATGCGCCAAAAGAAAAAAAATGAGAAAGGGACAAGATAAGAGAATTTAGATGAGAAAAGAAGAAATGGGGGAGAATAGAATGGGTTTTTAGATGAATTACTTGGGTCCTAGGAAATGGCGCCAAAATTTGATTTTCTCTCAAATTTACCCTAGAGAAGAAGGTAGGACAGTCCTTTTAGTTTAGCTTGGGTTGTCGAATCCTCAGAGACCTAAGAAGTAACCTATAGACACGTACATTATATCGACTGTTTTTGGATATGAAGTGGCCAACATGGGTTGATTTTATATGGGTTTAAAGGAACTATAAGAGACTTAAGTGAATTCAATTTAAAATAATTAGTTGATCCTAGGTTATCGCTCGGGGTGGATTGGACGTATTTCCTTTTTAATGATTTCAATTTCTTATATTTGAGATGGGTTCATTTAAGGAGATAAAACAACATCATCACTTACTGGTTTAATGCCTACACCCTTTAATACTAAACTCATATACACTTGAAGGATCAATGTTTTGAGCACTTCAAGGTAAAGGTTTGTATTAGCACTTGAAGTGTGTGGCCTTAAATTCAACAAGGATGATGGAGTTTAAAAATCATCAAATAAAAATCTCAATTAAAGAAGTGATTATACATTAATGGGGTGATAAATAACATCCAATACATCCCCTTGCTACTCCCTTGGATCAACCCATAAGTCGGTTAGCCCTCCATTGATCCCATGGTTTCAATGGAAGCGGAAAGTAGACTCATGAGGGAGGAAATGGAGAAGTAAAGAGAACAACAAAAATAAAATGATCACTCCATCATTGTGTGAATAATTTCACAATGTTTGGTGTGAATAAATTCACACCATGATCCAACGGTATCAAAGTGATATGAAGAACAATAGAATAAGAGTATAAGAAGAACTTTTATTAAGAAACTCAAGTGAATTGAACAACTTACATGTGAAAGACAAATTTGAGACAACAAAGTTGCAGCATAACATTACAATTGAACAAATCACCAAAAGATTATTTAATCCTCCAACACCACTGCCTTAAATAGGAATTTTTGAGCCCTTGTGTCGATCCTCCAAATTTCCAAGTCTCCTCAATTAATTTTGGTTTGCCATAGGTGGGTGGAAAGTAAGGGAGAGAAGACTTTCCACCCTTGACCCGAAAAGGCATCCAGCTTGCATCCACCAAATAGGGGCGCATGAAACACCTTCTAGATGACCGAACTTTTGTGGTTAATAGAATACTTAAATTAATATCCGGATGTCCCCTAATAGCCTGTAAAATATCAGTGCAAAATAAGTTATTTTGTTTTCGAGATATGGTTTAATTGGTGGGTTTTTTTCTGGGCCACAGAATCTTGCCCATAATTTTATCTCTAACTTGGGCCGCCTAAATGGACACCATGGATGCCGAATTAGCATTGGATCCTGAAGATTTATTTTTTACTCTACATGTCTTATAGAATCCCAAAATATTTGGGATTCATTGGGCCTGTATGTTGGGCCCCACTGTCTCATCAGTGGGCTGGTGTCCAATCTGCCTTCTCTAGAATTGCTTCCTTTCATCAAAAAATATCCCCATCTTCTTCCATGAATTATCCATTGATCCCTGAATGAAACATGTTCATATTGGAGTGTAGATAAATTTCCAAAAATATCAAATTAAAATATGTATAATAATATGAATCATTGGGTACTTCAAATTATGTTCAAAAATTTACCACATAATTGTGCATTTTAAGAAGGTATTACAATCATAATGTGAAATGATGTTCAAAGAGTAAAATGCACTAAAATGGTGTTTATGAATAATAAAGAACATGAATATTATGTATATTAACAATGAATATTTGCCTCATTTAGTGGATAATCAGCCATTTAGTGTATTGTGCCCCTTAGTGTGGTGTGAGTGAGACCACCATGGGTGTGGTGATCACCCACCTCATTGTGGTGTTGCCGGTTTCACTAATTTTGGCCGGATGAACTAGATGCTCAGCCTTCCGGAGGGGTTTACACCCATTTATGGGGGAACATTTGGTCATTAAGGGAAGATGATTAATTTATTTAGGAATGGATATCTCTCTATAAAATCTCTTTTATTCATTTCTAGGATGATCAACTTAGCTCTTTCTAGGGGGAGCATTGAACTGCCTTTCTTACCTTGGGTTACATTCAAAGGCAATCTCATCCTTCCTTGGATTACTTACATTGGAGTTCTTGCTATGTGATTGTTCTATAGGTATATTTTTTTATTTCCCTCGGTCAATATAGAGATCATTGAAGTAGAGATTCATTAATTTGGGATTGTGGTTCTAGGGATCTCCTCCTTGATTATTCGATCCTCTCCTCTATTCGGATTATGAATACCTTCTAGTAGTTAGTTTTTCTTGTGATTCAAGGTAGGTGGTTTCATAAAATAAATTTATTTTATGAACCTATCTTTATTTCTCATTGAAATTGGGTTAAAAATAGTTAGAAAATAATATTTATGGATTTATCTTGAAAATAGAATTTGAAATGGTTTTAAATGAAGGTTTTGAGAAATATGGTGGTTTTGGTGAATTTTATGAAAATGGATTTTCACCCTTGGTTTTATTAATGGAAATGATTTTAAAGTATGTTTTTAATAGTTTTAACAGTTTTGTTAATTCCTATATAAGTAATTACATTTAAATGATTTTGATATGGTAAACCAGATTTTGATCATCGATGAGGCAAGAATCCATCCTTGGGGATTATCTCTTACCCCCTATGCCTATTCTACTAGGGTAATGTGTGCACCGGGTTTCCTAATTTGTGGTAAGGATCAATACTCAAGAGTGAAATATTACCCTCTAAGAAAGTTATACTAGGGTGATGTGCACACCAGGTGGCCTATTGATCATGTGAATTCAATTGGGATCCTCACTATCATGTTATTAATGTTACCCCAAGGGATAAATTTCCTTATTTATAATATTTGAAATGTTTTTTTGGAATGTTATGGGAATGGTTTGATAACTGGGATTATTGGTGTCATGACCTAACCCACTGAGGCCAGCCTGGCTAACGGTAAGCTGATTGTGACACTCCAAGGCCACCTCCAATAGGCCAGGGCTAGAAAGAAGCACCGGATAGACATATCACACACTTGGGAGGTCTTAGAGTAAGGTACCTACACACACACACACATCTCCAAATACCCACACCATTCTAGAAAGTAAAATACAACTAATACCCAAATGCATGTGTACATCTGTGTCCCACATCAGAGCATGAAAAAATTATTGGAAATAATAAAGTGCCAAATATAATCCCAAAAAAACTGTGAAAGAGTTCAACTTTTATGAAGGATGGGAATGCTACCAAATGAAATGTATGGTATAGACCACAATATATCTATCCCAACTATGATTCACCAGCTCCTGATCCACCTAGTACTTAATTGAAAAGTATATCATTTTCATAAGACACAATATGTATGGGAAGATCCCATGCAAGGGTGAGTATAATAATATATAGTAGGAAAGCATAAAATCACCAATTATAAAGCATCAATAGAGTAGACAGACCACCATCAAGAAGACATGTCAATCCGAATATGATAAATAACAAGAATAAAAACTCATATATACTCATGATGGACACCAAGTCTCAAAGAGGTCTCAACCATAATATCATCCATAGGATTATGCTCAAGGATTCAAGGTAACACTCATCTAGTATAATTCACTCCAAGAGCATGATAACACAGATGGTTCTCATCCAAGAGGTCATACTCATCAGGACTCTCCATGAAGACGTACTCACCAGAACTCAGACGATATCAATTCATAAATAGTGGATCTATCATAAGACTTATTGTGTATACTTCACCCTACCTAGAATAACCTTCTAATTATTGGATTGTATTCCCATATATGTTGGTCATGATGATTCCTCAAAACCCACCTTGAAATGAAGAATAAAGGAGGGATCCCACCCTAATCCACATTTATTGATTCCTAAAACTCTATCCAAGACTAATCCCATATAGGGGATCATATCATATGCTCAGGATGTGATGTTAAGTTGTACCCTCTTAGGGAAGGTCTAAGGGAACACAATCAACTGATACTGGACCACACTGAAGTGAATAGGCTCCTCAAACATCCCTAGATAAAGTACATGATTTGTATTGGGAGTACATGGTGTGTCAGACTATGTACAAACCTGCATGTTTCCATTCTTGTTTTCAAATGTCATGCTAGTGTACTCCAGTCATGACTATGTACACCGGTTGTTCCTATGTACCTGTTCATGTCTAAGTATCCTAGTCATGTCTGAGTAAATGGTTGTGCTCGTGTACTATGTTCGTGCATGTGCTCCTGACTGTGTCCATGCATGTGTTCCACTAGGGTACATGATGGGCTTCCAACACCGGGTCACAAGACATGTGGTATTTCCCACATGACATGTGATATTTTTCATCATGCACAAACCCTTTCCACCATATCCAGGGTCAACACGATGTGTGTTCATCGGACTACACACCATGTAACATGGGATTTTTCAAAAACCATTGGTTCTGCACATAGTGCTGCTCACATTATTTTTACTACTGAATCTGCCAAAAAACATGCCATAAAATCCAGATCAAAGTTGACCGAACTACGATCTTCAATAATGTCTGGATTTTGACCGCATCCTCTACTCTGGAAATAACCCAACATCGCGTCGTCTCACTGGAATGCTACAACCCACAAACATGAATCTCTTGATCTGATCCCAAAAATTCACCATCACTGCACACCAAAATACTCCCTCAATCTCAAAACCAAATAGGTTGTATCGATCCCTTGATCCAAACAACAGTTTTGCAATGATCGATTATCAGGTATTGATCAAACCTCCGACCAAAGAAAATACTGGTGATGAACATGCGAAGAATAGTGGAACAAATTCATAAAACAGAACAAGATGAACAAACCTTATCCATTTTTTGGGTTGTACTTAATCAATTTCTATTATAATGATGAAGTAATAACAAATCATTGAATAATATCAATCCCTAAATCCTAGGAAGATAAATCAACACTTAAAAAATATGATCATCCCACAAATCAATCTATTAGAGGAATTGATTCGTATTCATCATGAGAGAAAAAGTAGGGATTAAACCAATGAGAAAAATTCCCTAACTCGAGTTGGATCAATCATTGATTAAGAATGGTCACACATCACTGTTGTTGGTGAGATTCGTGAGTTCCATTGGCAAATCAATTGTTAATCCATGATCCCTCGTTAATTATCCAAGAATCCTCCTCCAGAATCCCTCTCTCAATCCCTAGGGTTATGAGGATAACCCTAGGGATTTTCCATATGCAGGATTTTGTAGGATATGATTAGGCCACATCATTAAAATAACAAATAAATTTATTAATTTTATTACATTATTATTTGTGCTCATGACTAAACTTTAACAAAACATCTGACGTCATTAGAGGCTGTATTGCATGTAGGGTAAAACCCACATTTCAAATTTAATGGTGGTGTCATATTTCTAATATGAGACTCTATTCATAATTTATTCCACTATTTTAGAAAAACTACATGAGAGTGATAAAATATATATAATTTTTTTATTATATCAATACCTCCCCAAGCCCCAGAATCCCATGCCTAGCTCTGAAATTATTATTTGAAATATTCAAAAGTTTTAAATGGAAAAAAATTAATTGAATTATCCCCACCTCAATTATTTTCATCCCAAAAGGAAAAATAGCTTACCCAAAAAGATAAGAGTGTTGGGATTGCATCTAGTTCTCACACTCTCAAATGTTCTCTTGAAGAATATCATATTTTCACTGGACACACACAAAAGGAATCACTCACCCTTAAAATATCTTGTCATATCGATTCTAGATATCTAATAGGTACTCTAGAATGGTATCTCCATCCTCAATGTCCATCTCTCCTCAATCAATAACAAGTGATAGGTCATGCACATACCTCCTTAGTTGTGATACATTGAATACATCATGTACCCAGTAGACCTACGGTGGTAGGGTCATGTGGTATGCCACCTCACTAACCCTACATAGTATTTGGAAATATCCAATGAATATCAAAGACAAATTCCCACCCCCAGCCTAATATTCGCAATCCTCACCAAGGTGAGACCTTCCAAAACACATAGTCTCTCTTTTCAAAGTCCAAAGGCCTCCATTTTCAGCCCGGATATAAATTATGATAGCTATGGGAAGTCCTAATCCTATCCTCTATGGTCTGCACATTCTCTATCATCGCTCTCACAAACTCTAAGACAATCAATCCTGAATCCCCTAGGTTAGTCCAACACAGTAGTGACCTGTAGGGTCTCCTATATATGGCTTAAAATAGTGTCATACCGATGGTGGAATGTTAGTTGTAGTTGTATGAAAACTGCACCAAAGGTAATTGATCATCTCAACTATGGTAAAATTCCAACATACAAGCCCTCAACATGTCCTCCATATCCTGAATAGTCCACTCAGTTTGACCATATTTATGGGGGTGAAACGCTTCTCTCAAACTCAACTGATTCCCAAAGGCCTCCTGTAATCCTCTACATAAGGATGACATGAAGTGAGAATCTTGGTTTGAAATTATCTTTGAGGAAACTCCATGAATCTGGACTATCTACTACATGTAAATGAGTCTCAATCTCTCTAACAAACACTACTCTCAGATAGATAGGAAGTAGGACAACTTCATGAGTCGGTCTACAAACACCAAGATGTAATCGTGTCCTCTAAATGATCATGGGATCCCTATCATGAATTATATAGATATATCATCCCACTTATACTTTGTCACCTAAAGGTGTTGAGACAAACCCACTGAAACCTGGTGCTCATCCTTTACTTATTAAAAATTGAAGCACCAAGAGAAAACTCTGATACACACTTCTTTATCCTTGACCACCAGAACTGATGCTGAAGGTCTTGGTATATCTTCTCCACACTTGGATGTACTGTAAATGGGGATTTATGAAGCCCCATCATAACCTCCTCTCACAACAGCACTAGTACCATCATCCATCCTCTTAAAAGGATAATTTGCTCTCCGCTTTTAGAAAATTCATCAGGAGTGCATCTAGTGGATATTTGAATACACAAGGTCTCGTAGTCGGTATCTCTAAGATGAGCCTCCATAAAAAAAATTTAATAGTTGTGGGGTAACAACCATCGACTGGATATGTTTCACCATCCTCATCCACTAAGGACAACTCTAATTAGGTCAACTACTCTGACGTCTCACTCAAAAACTACGAACAAGATCTAATATTGTGATAATCCTCCACTACGTTCCCCTTCTTGGGAGTATAGACCATCTTGAAGTCATAATTATAGAGGTACTATAGCCATCAAGGAGAATACCATTGCTGGGTGTTCTAGATCATGGGTTGAATATTTATTCTCATGAGGTATCAATTGGTGAAACCCATAAGTAATCACTACATGTATATGCATCAAAACACATCCAATCCTAGTCTCGTAGGCATCGCAGAACACCACGTACTCAACACCATCCTCTGAAAGTCTCAATATGGGGTCACTAATTAACCTCTTATAAAACTCCTTAAAAACATGTTGGATACTCTCTGTCCAAAAGAAAGGCTTCCCCTTCCAGGTAAAATAATTCAAGGGTGTGAATATACTGTGGAAATAAGGCACAAATATCCTATAGTAGCCAGCCTATCCAAGGAATCTTTTCAACTCCAACATGCTCTTGGGTGGCTCCCATGCTAACATTGCCTCAACCTTCGCTAGGTCCACTACCACAACCTTTTTTGAGATGACATGTCCTAGAATGTGGACCTCTATAATCAAAAAATGAAACCTTAAGAGCTTCCTATAAATTCATTGCTCTCAGATTATATCCAGGACCATCCTCAAATGTCTCGTATGCTCCTCCTCTAACACCAAATACAGTAGGATGTCATCAATGAAGACTACCATGAACTAATCTAAGAAAGGATGAGAGATCTAATTAATGAGTCCCATGAATACTATTATGGAATTCATCATACTTAAATTCATCAAAAATTACTCATAGTGATCATAGAAACATCAAAATTCCATCTTCGGTGTATCCCCATCTCAAACTCAGAGATGGTGATGGTCTGACCAGAGGTCAATACTTAAGAACCATATTTTCCATCTCAAATGGTCAAAGAGGTATTCAATACTCATTAGTGAATAACTATTATTAATGTAAACCTAGTTTAGGTAGTTATAATCCACACATAACCTCAAAATCTCATCAACCTTATTGGCGAACAAAACTGTAACGACCCGAAATTTTGAATAAATCTTGTTTCCTAATTTTGTGTGTTATTTTATTTTTGATACTCAACAAAAATGTTTCATTTGATAACATGAGTATAATTAAAATGAGACCATTGGTTTTTGACTGTTATATGACCATTGGTCAATATGACCACTAGAAACTAACCGTTTTGATTATTGTCTCTAAATACAAGTAATCTTGGTTAATTAATATAGAAAGAAGATTTGATGGCCTCACCCAGTAGTCTTGGACCGATCGAAGCTCATCTAACAGAACTTGGGAAGGAGGTAGCACCACTGGGCTTTGCTCTGGACCAAACCCAAGCCGAACTTCATCGTGTGAAGCTAGAACGGAATCGCCTTTGCGAGAAGTTCAAACGGATAGAAATTACTACTCGTGCGATGTTGGCCGAGCCTCCCTCGGATTCTCTCACCTTAGCACACCTTACACTTAGGTCCTATGCTGGTGTGATAAGGGGCTATGTAAGGAGACCGTAACTGCCTTGTGTAATCCTTTGTTTTAAATAAAAATTTTGATTTCTTCTTATGACGAAGTTTATGAATTTTCAAATGTCCGGATAAATATAGTATGCATATTTTTGATGAATTTTAGAAAAAGGATATTTTAAAAATGTTTAGGTAAACCTTAAATAATTAAAAATGTGTAATGATTTTCAAAAAATGTTCTTTTACAATTATGTTCAGTGCGAAATTTAGAGTCTAATAAGATCAACTTGATTTTTGATGAATAGTAAATTATGAATAGTGATTTTATTATTAGGATTAGTAATGTGTCCAAGTGGATTAGTAATCTCACTTAATGAAAGTATTAAAATAATCTAGGAACCTTGATTAAGTAATGTGATTCAATAAAATGGTTAAATAACAGTTTCATAAATTATTATTCAAGTATTAGTTTTTTCGGGTGAATAGTGTTTTTTAATTAAAAATTTAATTAAAAATAATTATAAAATTATTTTTATAAAATGGACTTTATTTTTGAACTCAGAGCATCGATATTATGTTATGGTAATTTTTGGGGATTTTTCTGAAAAAATGAATTTTCGGTGAATAGTGTATTTATTTAAAAATTAAATTAAAAATATTTAGAAATTTTTTTTTATAAAATGGATTTCATTTTTGTAATTATAGCATCGATATTTGGTTATGGTGAAATTTTGGGATTTTTCTGAGAAAGTTGAATTTTCAGTGAATAGTAAAAATACAGTTTTAGGGTTTCGGTATGTTTAATGACATCATAACTGTGTCATGATGATTTCATGGGATATTTTAAGTGTTGGCCGGCCAAAGGTGATGAATTATTGTATTGTGGGCCCCATGTTTCCTAAATCCATGGTAAATTCCATGGAAGAGCACATGGTTTTGAGAAAAGCACTTTTGAGGTGTCCCTTGGCCATTAATGCATTGTCCCCTCACTTTCCCTATAAATACCCACCCTTTCCTCCTTTATTTTTCACTCCCAACTCTCCCCCAATGAAGTTCTGGTCTCCTTACCTCTCAAGGAGTCCTCCCAAGGTTCCCCCAAGCCCTCAAGGTCCCAACCATTGAGTTTTAAGAGTTACGTTTTAAAGGTAAGGGATTTGATCTCTCTCTTTCTTTTCAAGAAATATATTTTATGTAATTTCTTTTATGCTCCATGTTCTTATGTTAAAGGGTGTTCTTTTATACTCCTATTACTTCCCTTTTCATGTTCACATAATTAGAGATCCCCTCTTACTCTCATTATTTCGTTTTATGAAGTTTTAAGTGGCGCCGTTAGGCTGCCGAAATTTTTGTAACGGATTCTTTCTCCCTTCTCTTTTTTCAAGATCTATTTTCATGTAAAGTATTTCAAGTTCCTTTTTATTATGTTGGGTTATGATCTCTAAATTTATCATACTGATCTTTTATGATAATATGATGAGAGACCCCATTTGATCTCTTCAATTCAGTATTTTGAAGTTTTAAGTGGCGTCGTTAGGCTGCTGAATTTTTAAGTGGTTATTCACCCTTCTCGTTTTGAAGTTCTACTTTCATGTCAATTATTTCAAGTTCCTTTTTGTTATGTTGGTGTATTATCTCTATATCTATCATACTGATATTTTATGACCATATGATGAGAGACCCCATTTGATCTCTTCAATTCAGTATTTTGAAGTTTTAAGTGGCGTCGTTAGGCCGCCAAATTTTTAAGTGGTTCTTCACCCTTCTCGTTTTGAAGTTATACTTTCATGTCAATTATTTCAAGTTACTTTTTGTTATGTTGGGGTATGATATCTATATCTATCATACTGATATTTTATGACCATACGATGAGAGACCCCATTTTATCTCTTCAATTCAGTATTTTGAAGTTTAAGTGGCGTCATTAGGCTGCTGAATTTTTAAGTGGTCCTTGCACCTTTCTCCCTTTTCAAAGTTCTAATTCCATTTCAAGTCTTGTAAGTTCATTTTTATTATATTGGGGTATGATCTCTATATCTATCATACAGATATTTTATGTTAATATGATGAGAGACCCTATTTGATCTCATCAATTCATTTTTGGTTGAAGTTTATGTAACGCTGTTAGGCTATTGAATTTTCATAAGAGAAATCTTATTTTTGTCTTCCTTTCATGTTCTTCATTTCATATGGTATATTTTAAAATGTCATTACCATTTTCTTAAATCCCTTATATTCTGTCCCTCTACTGTTTTATGGGTCATTTATGAATGTTTGACCCATGTCCCCTCTCTTTTCAATGTTTTCTAAAAACCTTGTAACATAGCTGTTATGCTGCAGAATTTTCGTCTCAAAATGTATCTCTCTTTTTTCTAAAGACATTTTATTTTATTAAGTGAATACTCAAAGCTCTTATTTCTATAGAGGTATTCACATATATATCAAAATGTTCTATTTTAAATTCTGGGATTTACATACGTGAAACCTGTTTTCCCTTTCTGTGGGTTTAAAGTGACATAAAGATCATGTCTTTAAAGCAGTTTTTAAAACATTGTGATTATGAAATAAAACCCATTTATTTTATGCTATATGGGTTTCTTATGAAATTATTGATGATGATATATGTGGCTCACATTATAATAAAGGCAAATTTAAGGGTGCGCCCTGATAGCGCTCCAATGCATTGGGTAATGATGTAACCACTAGAGATTACAATTTTCACGATACCTTGGTGAATAACCTTGGTAATTTTCAAATGACACCTTGGGGATGGACCTTGGTGATATGTTCATGATTGTCTATGTTAAATTATGTAGCCACATATTCAAGTTATGAAAAATGTTATTTTTATTATGAAATGCATCATGATTCCTTTCTCATGCCTTAAAGTTCTTTTCTTGACCTTATTGAAGTATCTCAAGTTCATATGTAAAATGTTTCTCTTATTTCCCTTACTGGGACTTCTGCTCACCCCTTCTTTTGATGTATGTCCCCAGGTTATGAGATGCAGTAATGAACCTATGATGAACTTAAGGAGAAGCCTTTCAAGTGTTTAAGAAGAATGTTTTATGTTGTTTTGACGTATTATGTTCCTGGTTTCCAAGACACTAAACCTTAAAGATCCTCAGTTTTGTGTAATGTAATGAATGTTTAGGTTATAAAAAGGTAGGATTCTATAAAAATTATGGCTACCCAAGGGAAACATTGGGTCTGACAAAGTCCTTCCTTTTCAAATCCTCCAACATCACATTCATCTTAAAAATCTCTGAGGAAGCCATTAGATATGTTAGCATTGATATTGGGGTGGTCCTCAGGTATAATTTTATGGCAAATTTTATCTATCGGTGGGAAGGTAAGCTTGGAACGTCATCAGAAATGGTGTCCTCATACTCTGCCACCACTGCAGGAAGCTAAAATCCCATAACATTCACTACTCCAAGGTTCGTACTAGTTAACTAGTGAGTAAACAACTATATCCTTCTGTGAATGAGATTATCCTAATCTTCTTAGGTTTCCTCCTCACCAATGAAGAAAAACCTCATCTTATCTATCTAGACACACCGCATCCTACACCTGAAATATTCAATCTTGGAATAAAAGAGGATAGTCAATCCATACATAAGATAACATCATAAGGCCTCATCACTACTATAAATATATACCACAATGAGATATATCCTACAAGATTCATATCACACTATCGGTAGTAGTGTGTGATCTCTAAATATAAAAAATACTTCAGTTTTAAATGAATAAACCAATGTTGATTATATTGGGAGTTATAGTACATGGAAGTGAGTCAAAATCTATTATAAGAGTAATCATTCTTGATCCTCTCGTGGTTGATTTCAATTCTATCTTCTTTATCAATATCATTTTATGTAATATATATTATGATATTTGAATGTATGTTATTCCAATTTTATTTTCCTTTTTTTGGTAATTACATGAAATTTCATCATTCTCTCTTTGATTGACTTAGATATTATAATTGGAATCTTTCTCAAACTCATTTCATGGATCTAAGTCGAATATTAAATATTATCCATATTATATTTTATATATATATCAACTCATGTAATTCTTTTATTATATTTTAACCTTTTTAAATAATCTTTTATTTCCCCCTATCATTATTTTTTCACAAGTTATGCACTTTTTAAGGGCACTTTTGTCCTCTTTTTAGTGTTCTATCCCTTTATATAATATTAATTTGGAATATTTTTTATAAATTTATCATTATAATTCTATTATATATTCTCTTATGGTTTTTATGAGTGTTTAAATACCTATCCATTTTTCTTCCAATTATTACTTCTTAATTTATGCTTTTCAATGTTGGTAATGGATTTTCCTCTTGGTCACTCTATCTTCTTCAAATCCTCTTTTAATGATTTAATATTTATTTTATATTTTGTAAATAAAATGCTCTCAACATCCTATATTTACTTTTTTACTAATTATTTCTATTAATATTTCATT
The DNA here is from genome assembly GCA_963277665.1 of Viscum album. Taxonomy (NCBI): domain Eukaryota; kingdom Viridiplantae; phylum Streptophyta; class Magnoliopsida; order Santalales; family Viscaceae; genus Viscum; species Viscum album. Next base: position 845,167,127 of record OY728121.1, on the reverse strand, counting down.
ATTCTATTTTAACTTTTTTATGTTTACTTCTCACATTAGAGAGGTGATAATATAATTTTTTCTTGATTTTTTAATAATATCTTCTCTTCCTATTTATGATTCATTTTATTTGTTTATGATATTTTTTCTTTTATATATCTAATAAAATAAACTTCACTTATGATATTTTACCTTTATTATGGGTATTTATATACTCTCTTCCTTCCACTCTCTTTGATTGAATCTTATGTGATACATAAATTTTTATCCAACCCTTGTTCTATAACATGTTCCTTTTTATGGGTTAATAATGTTGTGTCTTATGATTAATATATAGTCATTTTAATTATTTTATTTCTATATGGTGAGCATATATACATATTATAATTTCATGGGTAGACAATAAATTATATATCACTCCAATTGATTGGGTAAATCATATATCTCACAAGTTTCTATGTATGGGACATGGACAGTGAATATAGTCCACTATTTTATGATGTCTTAGAGGAGAAACTTAACATATTCCTATAATATCTTATTATTATGTATATTTCACATTCTTATTCCATTTTTATTATTATGTTTTTATATTACATGTTTCTCATGTGATAATTCTGGTAGGATATACAACATAATCTCTTATATATCTCTTTTTGATATCATATATGTTTTCCTCTTGCTGAATTTGTATCTTAGACTTTCTTTTATTTATATATTTCCTTAGGATTTTCTATGCAGTGAGATGTACATATGAGTTCATAGGAGGATTATGATGGATGCTTAAAAAAAATTTATGTAGTTTCATGTAATTAAGTTTAATATGTAGATAATCTCCAAAGACATGAAAAAATTGGGTTTTGGGCATGTTTTTTATTTATGTTACTAGATATTTTTATGATAGAATAATGAAAACAATGTGTATGTGAGTTTTTGATTCATCGTATTTATGTCATAGAAATTAATTACTTTTCTCTTTGATTTATTATTATATAATACCAACTCTATAATATGTTATTCTGTATATGTATAAGAATTTATAAATAATGTAAATGTTAATGGAAATATTTTGAAATTTGTGTTTTAATAATATAGAAAGAGTTTCTACAATAGAGTAAATAAAAACATAGAAAACATTAGATCTAGGGATTATAGAATTTTAAATCATGATATGTTTGTTGAATTTATATTTCATTAAGTGGACAAATGATATCCATTATGTGAGGAATTTTTTTTCCTTATAGAATTTAAATGACTAAGGTTGATAAATATGATTGATTATTTATTCAATTTTATAACATATTAATTAAAGAAATATACAGATTAAACTATTATGAAATTTGGTTGATATCAAAATGAATATACATTATTCACATGTTAAAGTGTTATATATTTTAAATCATTTTAATTTTATTGCACTAGTTATAAATTACATACATCATAACAACATCACATGATATGTGAATTTAAATAAATTTATTATAAATTTCAAAATGTAATTTAATGGTTATTTAATTTGGTTCATAGTAATGTGAAATGAGTGGATCGGTGTGGGGTGGGCCAAGCCCATGTTGGTTTAAGCCTGTGCTGATTTGAGCCCATGTGGGTTTAACTACAAATGTAATGTCCCAAACCATCCAACATGTTACTTTGTGGGGAATATTTGTATTGAGAGGTTTGGGGAAAGTCCAAAATTTTTGGGAGAAGTAAGGGAGGATATTTCTAGTGTTCTGAAGGAAAAAGGGTATTTCTAGAGGATGGTGAAAAATTTTGGCGGTGAGTCATTCTGGTGGTGGGTAATTTTAGGTGGTGGGTCATTCTAGAGGTAGGTCATTCTGGCAGTCTGTCATTTGTGATGGTGGGTTATTCTGGTAGTAGGTCATTTCTGAAGGTAGGTCATTTCTGGCTCTAGGTCACCCTAGCGATGGTAGTGAACATTTTTTTTACTTTTTCCAAAATTTACAGATTTGTCATTTTGATGCCTTTTATGATGAAAAGTGGGTTTAATGCCTAAATTAATGGTTTTTAAATTAATTTCAAAGGGGATTAATCTTATCTTCAATTTGTAAAAATTCTAGAGACCTTTTAAATGTTTAAAACATGTGTTTTTGATGATATCCATTGTTAATGATCAATCTAAATTGTGTTTAATTCCACGGGTCTTAGATCTAATCTTTCCAAAGTGAAGAACATTCCTTCATTCTTTTGGTCATTCATTCTCTTGAGACTAGTGGTCCAAATCCATATTCCCTTGGAGTTGTGGAGCTCTATTGCTGCAGTTGGATCGAGCTTCCCCAAATAGGTTTCATCCTGTATGTGCACCCAATTTTTTGGTGTAGCAAGTTTTGGAAACACTTATTTTTTCCATGTAGGAATTATTTTGTTTCTATTTATGTGTATCATGCGGTATGGGATTATTATTGTTACCTCTTGTGAATATGGTTGCATTCGGATTAAGAAATATAAATAAATTAATTTAAATTAAATCAAAAGGGTTAGGGGAATGTGAAGTATGATCGTACAGCTTTTTTGTTATTTTTTTAATATTGTAAATTGTATGCACTTAATGTTGGATGATAATCATGGTCATTGGGGGTCCTTGTTTGTGATGTTATGATGTGAATTGTGGATTCCATGTTGTGTGATTTTTCAAAACACTTAAACCATAATTTTCTAATAATGTACATTTGGGTAATGAGTTGGATTCCCCATGATCTTATGGCTTCTGTGATAATTCCCATAAATAAATAAGTGTAATTGAATCAAATCCCCAATGCCCAATATGGAAAATGCAATGTGTGTGTGTTTTAATATGTTTGTGGATGGTGTTGTGTTTTGTGGTTTGGCTATGATGACGCGGTTTATGGGTGGTGTCTATGTTGTGATGGGTGTGGGGGCAGTGGATGTGATATGAACCAGCGCAGTGATGGTGGTATGGTTTTGCAGTAGGGCTGCGATGGAATTGGTGGTGTAGTTGTGCAGCAGGGCTGTGATGGTGGTTGTTTATGCTTGTTTTATGGGTAGTAATGGAATTAATTGCATGATAATGATATAATATGGGATTCTAATTAATATTGAATACATAAATTAATGGTGATTTTCTTAAAGAAATGGGTTGGTAAAGGAAAATCTAGAAAATGGATTAATGAGAATTAAAAATTGAAATATGAACTGTGGATTGTGTTTTTCTTATTGGGGGGTTGTGCTTTTAGTTTTGGAAGTGAAAATAGAGGTTCTTATGAGATGTTGTGTGCCTTGTAAACCCTTAGGATGGGGATTGTGTGCTGTAAATCTATAAGTATCTATATATTCTTGTGATTTCTATATGCACCCCACCCACGTCGAGCACTACATGTCAACACCCACATAGTCACACGAAGGTTGTTTTTCCCAACATCCATGTGGGAGTATGGATGGGTGGTTACTCACTCTTCCCTGCTCCATCTTCAAAGAGATGAGAAGGATATGCATGGGTTGTGATGGTCAGAATTCAAAAGTACCATTTTCGAGTTATGATGTGATGAGATGTGATGGCAAAGGTGTGTTAGGATGAGATGGAATATAGTGGGCATCGTGCGTGGTAGGAGGAGGGCATGAGGTTTATGTCCTTCACATTCATGATACCCTACTACCCTGGTTATGAGATATGATGTGATGTGATGTACCAAGTGTCTACCAGAAAGATGTGATGTGATGTACTGTGATGTTATTCAGAAGAGGTGGGAGCGTCAAGACATACAACGTTTGGGGTGTGAGAGTAGAAAATCAATGGGAAAGTAGTACATGGTACCCTTAATCAATATGCTTCATATTATATTATTATAATTGGATGCAATATTTAGTGAGTGATCCTTGGTGAGGTGGGGTTTTAGTTAGTATACCTGTATAGGTGCTGTTTGGTTCAATTGTTTTTCTCACAAGTGCATTAATATTCTCTTTTCACATGTGCATGAGAGACTTTGGTTTTCCTACTGAGTATACATGTATGATCACCCTATGTATATAAAATTGTTTTCAGGTTTCCAGGAAAAATTCATGAACCGTGGTGGACATTACTAGCTCGAACCTTTAGAGAGTTTTTGTGTCACTTCTCTAATTATGTTTCATTGGGTATTTAACCTAGAAAATTTTTGATGTATCAGTTTTATTTATACATGCATTGTGGGATAGTTTGGTTTTAATATTTATTATGTCATGGATTTTATTGTGGATGATTCATATTATATCTTGATATTTCATTATTATAGAGGGTAATGTCTCCCATACATGAGATTTTTATACCCTCGGTGCTAGTTGCTAACCTGGGTCTTACTAGAGGAAGGACTCGGGTGGTCATTATCCAAATCCACTCATTGCGGTATCTTTGGAGGGAGGGTGTAAAGACCCGTAAAATTCAAGGGAAATTTTTTCTTAATTTTCTTTAGAATTTTACAAGAGCGCGGTTTCTGACGGCACCTGATTCCGAGGCCCGGTGTGCCCGGAATCAATTTCTAAAGTTTGGCTCGGGTACGTTCAGTGAACGAACGAGCGGGATTTTCTAACTTTTGAACCGGTGCCCGGAATCAAATTCCGAGGGCACCGATGAACTCGCAGCGCCTGTAATTGCTTAGGAACTCTTGTTCCGGAGTTGCGTTTACACGAGTGTTGATAATAAAAATTGTGGAAGTTTTTTATATAATGACACTACAATTTTTATTATTTTACTCTAAGTGTAAACTCTTGATGGAAGTTGGGTAACCACCCAACCTCCCTTGGGAGTTTATGAGGGTGGTGGGGCCCACACGAACCCCACCCCTTCATATCCTCTAAAACCCCCTCAACTCCCACTTAAATTATGTTAACTTAAGTTATAAACCTATGACTTAAATGTAATGAGTTAATGAGGTGAGTTGTGTGTGGTTATTGAATTTCAAACCTTTGAAATTCAAAGAGGTTGGGTTGTGTGAATAAAATAAGAAAGAGTCTTATTTTATTTTGTTAGAATTTTATCTCCTTGAGAGAGTTGGGAAGTCTTCTTCATCTTCTTCAAACTCAACGAAGAACGCGAAGAACGCCGTTCTTCAACGAAGAACTTCTCCGCCGAAGAACACGGTCCTTCCGCGACGCCGTATCCGCGACGCGACGTACTTCTTCCGCGTCGTCTCTTCCGCGAAGGATTTCCGCGACGAAATCATCGTCAAAGAACTTTGAATCCTAGCTTCACGACGTCGACGTCCTTTTCCCATGATGCCCGACCTCCGCGACGCTCGTCTTCCGTGGGTTGTTGACGAACACCGCTCTTGAAGCCGAGGTAGGGGTTTGTCCTTTTAAAATTACGTGTTTTCTTTCCCTCGAGCATGAAATAAAATCCATTGGGCATAGTTCCAAATTTTTAATAAAAATTTGTGAAACGTTCGTTGATGTGTTTATACAATTGGCCAACTGATATCGTTATAACGGGAGGAGACCGGACCGCACGAACACGGCCGATTCTCCTCCCCCTTCTATTCTTTCGTGTTAATTTAGCGGAGTCAGCGCGATGTCGTTGCAACCGCGCAGGATCAAAAGAATTAATGGCCGGAGAGAGCTGCGACGAAGAAACGCGGTGCCGACGCACCGCGTCGTTGTTTACGAAAGAGACCGCGGCCGGAGACGGGCCGCGGCGGAACAAGGAGGCGACCGGCGGCCAGCCGGGTCGCCGGCGCCGGAGATCATGGAAGGCCGCGGCCCTTTGGCCGCGGCGGAGTAGCCAGGGGCGCCGGCCTCGCCGGCGCCGGAGTTCAGGAAGGCCGCGGCCCTACGGCCGCGGCGGAGCAGCCAGGGCGGCCGGCCTCGCCGGTCGCCGGAGAAGGGAAGAGCCGCGGCGCTAGCCGCGGTGGGGATGTAGAAGGCGGCCGGCCGCGCCGGTCGCCGGCTCGGTCAGAAGGCGGGACCCGCGGGTCCCGTGGGTCAATTGAAATGGCCGGCAAAAGCCGGCCGAGATCCGGAAAAGGGGGGGGTTTCACCCCCCCGCGTGCGGCACATGCGCGGCACGCTGGCCGCGCCGCCGCTGGCCGGACCGCGCCGCCGCGCCGCCACCGGCCGGGCCGGGTCCAGCGGACCGGGTCGGTCCGACCCGGTTTGGGTCGGATCCGGGTCGGGTCGACCCGATTCGGGTCGCCCCGGTTCGGGCCGACCCAGGGGGGGTCGGGCCGGGTCGGCCCGGACCCGGACCCCCCGTTTCGAACCAGATTCGGTCTTTTGGCCATAACTTGAGCCACGGACTTCCGATTGACGAACCGTCTGCGGAAACGCGATCCTTGGATCGAGACGGTCGTTTTGGTATATCGTACTCAAGGTTTCGGATTACTTTGAGTTCGGCCGGGTTGGTTCGTTCACGAAACCAACCGGGCCTTCGGAGCGGAAACACTCATATCTTGAGCTACGGACGTCCGATTGACGTGCCGTCAGCTGTGTTGTGTTCCTCTTAGTGAGACGGATCTTTTGGAATACTCCGCCCGAGGTTTGGACGCAGGTGGAGTATGGTCGGGTTGGTTTTACCTTAAAAACCAACCGGGCCCCGGGGACGAAAATGCCAATAACTCTCAGACCGGGCGTCCGATCGACGCGCCGTCTGTTGCGTTGAGTTCCTGTTGTCGATACGGAACTTTTGGATACATCAACTCTGGACTTTGTGACAGTTGATGTATCAGCCTCTCGGCTCGTGGAGCGGACCCTCCGAACGAGCTTGCTGTGTGCGGAAACCCTAGTGCTGGCTGCGACTGTTACTGTGACTACTACTGCTACAGGTCCTGTGTGGGCCCGATCCTGTGTGGATTCGACGACGACGACTACAGCACTCAGCGATCCTACGTGGATCAGTGCTACAGGTCATGTGTGGGCCGATCCTGTGTGGGTCCGATCCTGTGTGGGTCCTTGTGCTCAGCGGTCCTGTGTGAACCAGCGCCTACAGGTCCTGTGTGGGCCTGATCCTGTGTGGGTCTTTTGCGGGGGTTAGTTACCTATCGATCCTTCGTGGGTCCGACGACTTAGATGGATCAGTGATCATCTTTATCGTCTTTTGAAGAAGTATACCTGTGTGAGCTGAAACCTATTGCTTTCCTGTGTGGATTGTGTTGTGCAATCCTGTGTGGATTACGTTTTTCTTTCCTGTGTGGATTGTGTTGTGCAATCCTGTGTGGATTACGTTTTTCTTTCCTGTGTGGATTGTGTTGTGCAATCCTGTGTGGATTACGTTTTGCTTACCTGTGTGGATTGTGTTGTGCAATCCTGTGTGGATTACGTTTTGCTTTCCTGTGTGGAATACGTTTACTTTCCTGTGTGGACTGAGTTGTACTTGGGCTCGGAGGTTGGAGCGTATTTGAAATTCATGACTTAGGTATATGTATGGGCATATACCTAAGCAGTGTCGGTTGTTACTTCGTGATTATACCTTTCTTCATGGTTTATCCTTTGTGGATTTGAGAGACCTTCAGGGGTCTCAGGGTCCCTACTGAGTAGCTTATACTCACCCCTGCACGGGCTTTGCCCGCACTACGTTGTGTTGGTTGCAGACGACGGACAGCGTTGACCTTAGATGAGGCTTGCAGAGCGGGACGGTAACCGGAGGTGGACCACTAGGCAGGACGTGCTCGGAGCGGACGACGGGACCCGTGGAGCAGAGGAGCTATCTGTACCCACCCTTCAGGTGGGATTTCCAGTGGACAGCTCGGTGTAGCGGCTTTTACCTTTCAGTTGTTGTTTTCCCTTTCGAGTTGTACTTTACTTTCAGTTTGGGTTTGTATACTGGCCCATTTTCTTTTCCGAACTTTCAGTTGTACTCTGCTTTTGCTTAGTGTTTACTTTCCGCTTGCTTACTCTGTGGTGTTTGTTTACTTTACAAAGGCAATGCCTTCCCTTTTTACCGGGATTTACGCCTTGGTGCTAGTCGCCAGCCCCTGGCCTATGGAAGGCGGGCTTGGGGTAGTCACGGCACGGACCCTGAGGGTGGGTCGTGACAAATTGGTATCAGAGGAGTTCGGTTCTACCGCGAACTCTGATCTTTTCTATGTGAAGCAATAATGTTTAGTGTATTGAGTGTGGTTATCAGTCCAGGGAGTCCAGTGTTGGTGCGGCGGCCGACGTATCCGTACACCAGGACCCTGACTTCTGATTTCCGACTTAATGCACGAAAAAATTGATTGCGTGTGTGTTTCAAGTTTTCTTTGTGATTTCCTTGTGTCAGCTCACCAGGTATACTATTGACCGTGGCGCACCTGTTTCCTATTCAGGATGGCCCCACGACGGCAGCCAGCTAGGGTTCCGAGAGTCGAGCGTGACGACAGCCCACCGAGCGACGAGGCCTCGGTGCAGGGCCCTTTGTCAGCAGTAGCACCGGCGGTAGCTCTACCCGCCGAGCCCCCGATGCTTCCAGCAGCAGCCGCTGATGATGCACGCCGCCTCAGCGCACTGCATGAGTTTCAGCGCCAGCGACCGCCCAGGTTTCGCGGGGAGATGGATCCCCAGGCACCAGAGGACTGGATGGAGGCAGTGGTACGAGTGTTTAGGCTAGTGAGGACACCAGCAGACCTCATGGTGATCCTCACTGCGAGCCTACTACACGCAGCAGCAGGACGATGGTGGAGCCTGATGCTCCAGGTGCACGATGAGGCATCTCTTCTTTGGACGGACTTTGAGGGCCTCTTCCGCTCGGAGTTCGTCCCAGCCACCCTTCGTGCGGTGTGTATCCAGGAGCTTCTTCAGCTGCGGCAGGGCAGCATGACGGTCGCTCAGTACTCAGCGAGATTTACTGATCTCTCGCGCTACTCGACCGACATGGTACGGGACCCATTCTTCCGGGCCCGGACCTTCGAGCAGGGTTTGAGACACGAGATCAGGGCATCGCTGATCTCCCTCAGCATACCGACTCAGACAGGAGTACTGGAGCGGGCCCTTCTGATCGAGAGCTTCCTTGCTGAGTCTACTCCAGCACAGCGACCCACCGCAGGGCGGCACGTTGTAGAGTCATCTGCAGCAGGCAATCGACGGATGACTCAGGGGTCCAGACAGACCAGACCTTCGGGCAGACGACCTCAGGACACTAGCTCAGCAGTGCGGGGCACACAGCGCGGAGCCAGTCTTTCAAGTGGAAGACAGTGCTACGCATGCGGCGGGCAAGGCCACATGGCTCGTGACTGCCCGACCCGCCATGCAGAGGAGCAGCAGACGGTTGAGGAACCACCTAGGCAGAGGCAGAGGTTCGACCGTGGTGGTCCGCAGGGAGGAGGCGGACGAGGCAGAGGAGCTGGACGAGCAGCCGGTGGTGGGCGACGCTTTGAGGCTCTTTCACCACCACCACCAGGAGGTCCACCCCGACCACAGGGAGTAGGTGAACATGCGAGAGCTCAACTTCAGGCAACCGAGGCCTTCGATCATGGAGCTCTGGGAGCCGATGGACAGGAGCAGAACTAGTGGATACATCCTTTGTAATTCTGGTTCCTTGTTGCATTTGTGTAGCGTCTTGTATTATGAGCTGCAATAATAAAAGACGCATACCCTTGTGATATTTTCGTTCCTGTCCTCTTTCGTGATGTTACTAAGAGGTTCCAGTTTGACTGTTGACTTGACCCTCACTTGTGAGACATCTACTGGAGAAGACCCAGTTACCACACACTGATGCCGACAGTGTGACTCAACCCTTGGAGGCGAGAGTAACGGTTGAATCACTTAGTAGTAGCGTCGAGGCCTTACGACGTCATCCATGCCATGAATTAACTAATCATGATGGGATTGACTGTTTTAGGCAAGGAACGTGGTTCATCCTGGGGATGAGACCGGATTTCTCTTATCGGCAAAGAAGAAATCTTGCAGCTCTTGTGGGACCTGAGATGGTCCAGGTTATCCAGGGGCGGATGAGTACAGCTCAGAGCCGGCAGAAGCCTTATGCTTACAGGAGGCGGAGGCCACTGGAGTTCGAGGATGGCGACCACGTCTTCTTGCGGGTCTCACCTCGACGTGGTATTCGGAGATTTGGCCAAGGTGGCAAGTTATCTCCGCGCTTCATCGGACCCTTCCAGATTCTCAGCAGGATTGGTGAGGTGGCTTATCGCCTGGCTCTACCACCTCAGTTGCACCGGGTGCATGACGTCTTCCACGTGTCTCAGCTGAGGAGATACGTGCACGACCCGACGCACATCATTGACCATGGGGAGCTTGACGTTGACGATGGGGCGACTTTTACGGAGGTCCCGGTGGAGATCGAGGATCGACAGGAGCGGGTCCTACGTGGACGGTCGATTCCTCTAGTGCGCATCAGATGGCAGTATGGGAATCTCCAGGAGAGCACTTGGGAGCGGGAGGCTCAGATGCGTGCTCAGTACCCTCATTGGTTTCCCTAGTTTTGATGTATCTTTACGGGGACGTAAATCCCTGAGGTGGAAGTAATGTAAAGACCCGTAAAATTCAAGGGAAATTTTTTCTTAATTTTCTTTAGAATTTTACAAGAGCGCGGTTTCTGACGGCACCTGATTCCGAGGCCCGGTGTGCCCGGAATCAATTTCCGAAGTTTGGCTTGGGTACGTTCAGTGAAGGAACGAGCGGGATTTTCTAACTTTTGAACTGGTGCCCGGAATCAAATTCCGAGGGCACCGATGAACTCGCAGCGCCTGTAATTGCTTAGGAACTCTTGTTCCGAAGTTGCGTTTACACGAGTGTTGATAATAAAAATTGTGGAAGTTTTTTATATAATGACACTACAATTTTTATTATTTTACTCTAAGTGTAAACTCTTGATGGAAGTTGGGTAACCACCCAACCTCCCTTGGGATTTTATGAGGGTGGTGGGGCCCACACGAACCCCACCCCTTCATATCCTCTAAAACCCCCTCAACTCCCACTTAAATTATGTTAACTTAAGTTATAAACCTATGACTTAAATGTAATGAGTTAATGAGGTGAGTTGTGTGTGGTTATTGAATTTCAAACCTTTGAAATTCAAAGAGGTTGGGTTGTGTGAATAAAATAAGAAAGAGTCTTATTTTATTTTGTTAGAATTTTATCTCCTTGAGAGAGTTGGGAAGTCTTCTTCATCTTCTTCAAACTCAACGAAGAATGCGAAGAACGCCATTCTTCAACGAAGAACTTCTCCGCCGAAGAACACGGTCCTTCCGCGACGCCGTATCCGCGACGCGACGTACTTCTTCCGCGTCGTCTCTTCCGCGACGGATTTCCGCGACGAAATCATCATCAAAGAACTTCGAATCCAAGCTTCACGACGTCGACGTCCTTTTCCCACGACGCCCGACCTCCGCGACGCTCGTCTTCAACGGGTTGTTGACGAACACCGCTCTTGAAGCCGAGGTAGGGGTTTGTCCTTTTAAAATTACGTGTTTTCTTTCCCTCGAGCATGAAATAAAATCCGTTGGGCATAGTTCCAAATTTTTAATAAAAATTTGTGAAACGTTCGTTGATGTGTTTATACAATTGGCCAACTGATATCGTTATAACGGGAGGAGACCGGACCGCACGAACACGGCCGATTCTCCTCCCCCTTCTATTCTTTCGTGTTAATTTAGCGGAGTCAGCGCGATGTCGTTGCAACCGCGCGGGATCAAAAGAATTAATGGTCGGAGCGAGCTGCGACGAAGAAACGCAGTGCCGACGCACCGCGTCGTTGTTTACGAAAGAGACCGCGGCCGGAGACGGGCCGCGGCGGAACAAGGAGGCGACCGGCGGCCAGCCGGGTCGCCGGCGCCGGAGATCATGGAAGGTCGCGGCCCTTTGGCCGCGGAGGAGTAGCCAGGGGCGCCGGCCTCACCGGCGCCGGAGTTCAGGAAGGTCGCGGCCCTACGGCCGCGGCGGAGCAGCCAGGGTGGCCGGCCTCGCCGGTCGCCGGAGAAGGGAAGAGCCGCGGCGCTAGCCGCGGCGGGGATGTAGAAGGCGGCCGGCCGCGCCGGCTGCCGGCTCGGTCAGAAGGCGGGACCCGCGGGTCCCGTGAGTCAATTGAAACGGCCGGAAAAAGCCGGCCGAGATCCGGAAAAGGGGGGGTTTCACCCCCCCGCGTGCGACACATGCGCGGCACGCTGGCCGCGCCGCCGCTGGCCGGACCGCGCCGCCGCTGGCCGGGCCGCGCCGCCGCGCCGCCACCGGCCGGGCCGGGTCCAGCGGACCGGGTCGATCCGACCCGGTTCGGGTCGGATCCGGTTCGGGTCGACCCGATTCGGGTCGCCCCGGTTCGGGCCGACCCAGGGGGGGTCGGGCCGGGTCGGCCCGGACCCGGACCCCCCGTTTCGAACCAGATTCGGTCTTTTGGACATAACTTGAGCCACGGACTTCCGATTGACGAACCGTCTGCGGCAACGTGATCCTTGGATCGAGATGGTCGTTTTGGTATATCGCACTCAAGGTTTTGGATTACTTTGAGTTCGGACGGGTTGGTTCGTTCACGAAACCAACCAGGCCTTCGGAGCGGAAACACTCATATCTTGAGCTACGGACGTCCGATTGACGTGCCGTCAGTTGTGTTGTGTTCCTCTTAGTGAGATGGATCTTTTGGCATACTCCGACCGAGGTTTGGACGCAGGTGGAGTACGGTCGGGTTGGTTTTACCTTAAAAACCAACCGGGCCCCGGGGACGAAAATGCCAATAACTCTCAGACCGGGCGTCCGATCGACGCGCCGTCTGTTGCGTTGAGTTCCTGTTGTCGATACGGAACTTTTGGATACATCAACTCTGGACTTTGTGACAGTTGATGTATCAGCCTCTCGGCTCGTGGAGCGGACCCTCCGAACGAGCTTGCTGTGTGCGGGAACCCTAGTGCTGGCTGCGACTGTTACTGTGACTACTACTGCTACAGGTCCTGTGTGGGCCCGATCCTGTGTGGATTCGACGACGACGACTACAGCACTCAGCGATCCTACGTGGATCAGTGCTACAGGTCCTGTGTGGGCCGATCCTGTGTGGGTCCGATCCTGTGTGGGTCCTTGCGCTCAGCGGTCCTGTGTGAACCAGCGCCTACAGGTCCTGTGTGGGCCCGATCCTGTGTGGGTCTTTTGCGGGGGTTAGTTACCTATCGATCCTTCGTGGGTCCGACGACTTAGATGGATCAGTGATCATCTTTATCGTCTTTTGAAGAAGTATACCTGTGTGAGCTGAAACCTATTGCTTTCCTGTGTGGATTGTGTTGTGCAATCCTGTGTGGATTACGTTTTGCTTTCCTGTGTGGATTGTGTTGTGCAATCCTGTGTGGATTACGTTTTTCTTTCCTGTGTGGATTGTGTTGTGCAATCCTGTGTGGATTACGTTTTGCTTCCCTGTGTGGATTGTGTTGTGCAATCCTGTGTGGATTACGTTTTGCTTTCCTGTGTGGAATACGTTTACTTTCCTGTGTGGACTGAGTTGTACTTGGGCTCGGAGGTTGGAGCGTATTTGAAATTCATGACTTAGGTATATGTATGGGCATATACCTAAGCAGTGTCGGTTGTTACTTCGTGATTATACCTTTCTTCATGGTTTATCCTTTGTGGATTTGAGAGACCTTCAGGGGTCTCGGGGTCCCTACTGAGTAGCTTATACTCACCCATGCACGGGCTTTGCCCGCACTACGTTGTGTTGGTTGCAGACGACGGACAGCGTTGACCTTAGCTGAGGCTTGCAGAGCGGGACGGTACCCGGAGGTGGACCACTAGGCAGGACGTGCTCGGAGCGGACGGCGGGACCCGTGGAGCAGAGGAGCTATCTGTACACACCCTTCAGGTGGGATTTCCAGTGGACAGCTCGGTGTAGCGGCTTTTACCTTTCAGTTGCTGTTTTCCCTTTCGAGTTGTACTTTACTTTCAGTTTGGTTTTGTATACTGGCCCATTTTCTTTTCCGCACTTTCAGTTGTACTCTTCTTTTGCTTAGTGTTTACTTTCCGCTTGCTTACTCTGTGGTGTTTGTTTACTTTACAAAGGCAATGCCTTCCCTTTTTACCGGGATTTACGCCTTGGTGCTAGTCGCCAGCCCCTGGCCTATGGAAGGCGGGCTTGGGGTAGTCACGGCACGGACCCCGAGGGCGGGTCGTGACAGAGGGGTCTTGATAGAGTGGTATCACAGTTGATAGTTGAGAGATATGATGGATTTCAGAGTTAGATACAGTGAGTAATTCATGGGTTAGTATGGTAACAGTGTCAATTAACCTTAGTGTGTGACATAGGCCAGGGATACTGGATAGGACATTGGATTTTAGGGCCCCCCATGATCTAGTTCGCAGACTTTAAACATATTGAACAACCAAGTTATGTGGAAATGTTTATAGGGTAGAGACCTAAGAGAGGTATATGCATCATGAGGACTCGTATTGTTATTTTAATTATGTTTTTTTGGGAAGGTTATAATGAATAAAATGAATTAAAATAAATCATAATAAAATTTCATACTAATGGCCTTAGGAAATCATTGATTCTCTTTTAGCTATGGCTCATGGTCATCTTCCTCATGTGGCTTAGGCAGTGGAGGTACAGTAGGCTAACCCAGTTGATCGCCGGAGGGTTGATCTGGTTGAGGATTATTATCAATGGCAGAGAACATTGTGATATTTTTAGAATCCTCATTTGGTGAAGTTTAAGGGAAGTGTTTCTGATGTGGAGATAGGGGGATAGCTAGAGGAGATGGAGATCAATTTTGGTTAGATTCAGGCCCTGAAAGAGTATTGGGTCCCCTTGGAAGTTATTCAGATGTGAGGAGTTGCACGTCAGCGGTGGATGTTGTACCTTGGTGATCAGAAGGAGGCAGATGTTTCATGGGTATAATTTCAGAAGGAGTTCTTACGTGGTTTTATTTTATCCACCGTGAAGGCTATAAAGAGGTAGGAGATACGCACCCCTCGACAAGGGAGTATGTCTATGCAATAGCTTATAATCAAGTTCAAGGACCTTCTATGATTTTCCCCAGATATTTTCCCAGATGAGGAGTCTCGAGGGAGGTGTCTTGAGGAGGCACTTCATCCTTCAATCCAGTATGCAATTACTCCTTTTACATTGTCAACATATCTGGAGGTTTAAAATAAGGCAGATGTGATTGAGTGGATGCACTCATGAGGTGGCTTACTGTGAGAGGGGAACCAGCTGGGTTCCATGAGGATTAGAGTTTTTAGTGGTAGTTCTCAGGCGCTAGGGCTTTCAAGGTTTCGACCAGTAGGGGTTCATCCTTGTCAAATTCCCTTTTGACCATCTGGGGCCATTTGTTTTCTTACTCTTCTTGGGGAATTTAGACCAGTGTGTTTTGTCTATGGGTTTGTAGTTATCATTGGGATTAGTGTCTAGTGGATTCTTGAGCTTAGTTTGATAGATGGTGACAAGTTTAGTGTCATCCTCAGTAATAGTTACCAATGAGGTCATTCCAGTGACATAGGAAACAGACTTACACTCTATTGAGAGTAGATGTGGTAGGTGGAGGTCAACCTCAGGATGTACCTCTCCCTCAGGGACCTCAACCCGAGTGTGGTCGGGGGGGGGGGGTAGTTAGAAGAGAGGTAGAGGAGTTTGATATGGATAGTTGTAGGTAGTGGAGGTAGTAGCTCCAGAGGGGCCATAGATTGTTCATGGTTTGCTTAGTTTTTCATGTACCCTTGTTTGTGACTTGTTTGATTCAAGAGATTTTCACTCCTTTGTTGGACCCTCTCGAGTCAATGCTCTGGGACTAAACATATAGAGTCTTCTCATTCCCCTAGTGTTGACTACGCCAGTCAGAAGCCATGCCATCTTGTTTGATTTATGCCAAGGATGTGCCCTGATGATGGGGATACATCAGTCGGGTGTAGATCGTTTCTTACTTCAGGTGCATCAATATGATTCCATCTTCATCATCTAATGGTTTATTCCATGTGTTCTATTATCACATTCTTCCATAGAAGAGTCATTTTATTATATGTAGATGGTTAACATGTGGTTTTCATCTGTGAGAGGGGTTTTTAGGTGAGCAGTCTGCATTTGGAGCCCCTTCTTTCATTGGTGTCTAATTTTTCTATGGAATCAGTAGAAATAGGGACATAGGAGGCTCCCAAGGTTGTTAGGTAGGTCTTAAATGTTTTCTATGAGGAGGTTATGGCACTACCCCTCGACGCAATGTTGACTTTGGGATAGACTTACACTCTGGTTCTTATCTGATTTTGATGGATCCCTATCAGATGACACCTTATGAGTTGTGGGAATTGAGGATTCAAATAGATGATCATATGTGTAGGGGTTTTATCTGACTTAATTTATCATAGTGGGGTGCTCCAGTGTTTTTCTCTAAGAAGTTGGATAGAAGTTTGAGGTTGTGCATACACTACCTGGGGTTGAACCATGTGACAATCAATAATCGCTATCCTCTTTCAAGGATTGATGATCTTTTCTACCAATTGAGGGGAGATAGTTGGTTCTCTAAGATTGATATGCACTCTTGATATCACCAATTAAGGGTAAATAATTGAGATATCCAAAAGATCGTATTCAGATGCTAGTATGGACACTTTGAGTTCATGGTCATGTCTTTTAGTGTTACGTATGCACTAGTCGTGTTCATGGGGCTTATGAACTCTGTGTTCCATGAGTTCCTAGAACAATTCATTGTCGTATTCATCGATGACATATTGATCTATTCAAGGTTAGAAGAGGATCATGTTGAAAATATCATACCTATTTTACATGTTCTTCTTCACCACCAACTCTATAGAATATGGTCAAAGTGTAAGTTTAGGACACGAGAGGTGCATTTCCTCAGTAATGTGGCGTCTCAGTAGGGTGTGACAGTGGACCCGTCGAAGGTCGAAGCAGTTGTTTCTTGGGAAGCACCCAAGAATGTGTTAATGGTTTTTAGCTTCCTTGGTCTCGTAGGATATTATCATAGTTTTGTGTATGATTTCTCTTGAGTTACAGCCCCATTGAAATCATTGACTAGGAAGGACCAAACTTTTGTGTGTACTAATCAATATCAGGAAGCGTCCGGTTACCTGAAGGGAAATTTGGTCAATGCTCTAGTGCTTCTGGTGCCTAAGGAGGGTGTGATGTTCAAGGTTTTCTACAACGCATCCTATATAGGATTGGGATGCCTCTTAATGTAGCAGAAGTTAGTGATCTATTATGGGTCTAAGCAGTTACACCCTCACGAGCGTAACTATGACACCCATGATCTCAAGATAGCATCAATTATGCTGGTGTTGAAGTTGTGGCAGCATTACCTCATTGGGTGGGGGTGTTTTGTGGTCTTCACATATCAAAAGAGTATGAGGTATGTCTTTTCTCAGCATGATCTGAATCTGTGACAGTGGAGGTGGATGAAGTTTCTTCAGGATTATGATTTTGAGATCCTATACACCTTAGGAAAGGGGAATTTTGAGGCCTATTCTTTGAGCAGAAAGTCACATAATGATGTTGTTCAGGAGTCAGTGGATGATTGGAGAGCGATGGAGGAGTTGGAATCCCTACAATTAGATGCAACGATGGATGAAGATAGTGGTTGTTTGTTTCAGATGATGGTGAAGACTTCTCTGATGCAGCAGGTGGAGAAGTCTCAGTGGGTAGACTCAGAGGTAGAGGTTATGAGCAATCGTGTTGGCCATGGTGATGCTCCGAAGAGATGGTTTGAGAATGGTCGGAACTAAATGGACTTTCAGGGGAGGTTATTTGTTCCAATATCAATTTGTGATGGATTCCTTCATGAGTTTCATTCACTACTAGAAAAACAGGTATTTGCGACGGGACATTTGCGACGGGATCCCGTCGCAAATGGCTTTTTGCGACAGGGGCCCGTCGCAAATAGCCCGTTGCTGAAAACGCCGTCGCAACAACACTTATTTGCGACGGGCCCGTCGCTAAAGCCTTTTTTTGCGACGGTCATTCTCCCTGTCGCAAATAGTATTCCGTTTTTTTGTAAAAAACTTTTAAAATGGTTTTTGCGACGGTACCGTCGCAAAAGGTATTTGCGACGGTACCGTCGCAAAAACCATTTTTTAAAAAAAATAAAAAACTATTAATAATACTAGTATTTGCGACGGGCATAGTATCCCGTCGCAAATACGATTTATAGTATTTGCGACGGGTCCCGTCGCAAATACTATAAAAAAAATAAAAAAAATAAATTATTAATAAATTATTTTAATTAATATAATAATAGAATTATAATTCACAAATAAAAATAATTAATTATTTTAATTAATATAATAATAATAGAATTATAATTCAAAAATAAAAAATAATAGAATATTAATAAATGATTTAATTAATATAATAATATTAGAATTATAATTCATAAATAAAAAAATATTAATAAGTTATTTTAATTAATATAAAAATAATAAATTATTTTACATTCAAATATTAAAATAATTCAAGTATTATAAAAAATATAATTAAATTATAATATTATAAAATTTTAATATATATATATATTTTAATATTATAAAATATAAATAATATTATTATTCATATTAATATTGTTATTTAAAAATATAATATTATTAATATTTTATAATGAGACAAAAACTAAGAATAGAAAAAAAAATTGATTTCCCAAATTTTATAACATAAATACGAACTCTAATCTGAAGGAGGGGGGGAGGGGGGAGGTGGGGGATCTGCAGATGGTGGGGAATCGAAATCCATTCACCACATATGCATTATAAGTTTTAACAAGTTTGGAAGGTGGGTTACTCAATACACACAGCCGTTTGTCAATTTTATCAGCATGTCGAGACACCTGAAAATTTGTGAAATAATTATCAATATAGTAAACTATATATTGAATGAGTTCCTAAAAGATAAAGAATTTATGTTACCAGTTTTTGAAACCACTGAGAGAAATTTTTCAGTCGACGTTCTTCGAGAGTAGCTGCTGTAATTTGTGGAATTTGTTTCTTGATATGATTATCATACAACCTATAAAAACCAAAGTTATTTACTGTAACATAAATGATAGAATAAGTGATATAAACACTTATAGTACAACTGATGTCATCTCTTCACAGTTGAGCAGAACATACGTATGAGCTCTCTGATGTTCATCATCTGAAAGCCAGCATTCATAAACTCCACCAAAACCAAGCTCTGACTGGTTGAAAATAGATAATTGACTGTCGATTTCATCAATATTCCTCTCGTTCCGTCCCATTCGGTTGTGTTTTGAAGGATACTCAGATTCAAAATAATGGGAGCAGAAAAAAGATATTTCCTCTTGCAAATAAGCTTCTGCAATAGATCCTTCAACAGATGCTTTGTTACGTACTTTTCTTTTCAATTTTTGCATGCATCTTTCAAATGGGTACATCCATCGAAACTGTACCGGACCTCCACATTTGGCTTCATAGGGCAAATGTAACATCAAATGTTCCATTGAGTCGAAGAAAGACGGCGGAAATATTTTTTCCAGTTTACATATAATTACAACAACATCTTTTTCAAGTTTGCCTAGAGCATCATAATCTGTCGTAGCCGCACAAATTTCCCGAAAAAAATGAGACATGTCTGTTATGGAATCCCAAATCACAGAATTCAACAGACCTCTTAATCCAATGGGTAGAAGTCTCTCCATTATAACATGACAATCATGACTTTTTAATCCAGTAATATGACCATTCTTTACACATCTACCCAAATTAGAAGCACAGCCATCTGGAAGTCTCAAATCTGCAATCCACTGACAAAATAATAAACGGTTTTCTTTAGACAGTGTATAAGCTGCTTTTGGTTTCAGTAACCTTTCTGTTCTGACATTCTCAAATAGTTCCAATTCTGGACGCCTGCAAATTTGGGCAAGATCTAAACGTGCATTTACATTGTCTTTGCTCTTTCCTGGCGTATCCAAAACTGTATGAAACAAATTATCAAAATAGTTCTTCTCAATATGCATGACATCTAACATGTGTTGGACCAACAGATCAGACCAATATGGCAAATCCCAAAATATGCTACGTTTAATCCAATTGTGTTCTTTCCCAAAACCAGAAATTTTCTGTTGGTTTATTGTGGGACCAAAAGTGATGGGAGGTAATGAAAATACAACTGATTTTAACTCCGAACCTGATAGCATTTTTGGAGGTCCATCCCTTTCAACTGTTCCTTTTCTGAAATGTGATCTGTTTCTGCGAAAAGGATGATCAGCTGGAAGAAATCTGCGATGACAGTCAAAATAACAAGGTTTCTTTCCATGAATGATCATAAATGCTTTGTTCTCTCCCATACAGTAAGGTCATGATTTCTGACCATGTGTACTCCAGCCAAATAACATCCCATAAGCCGGGAAGTCACTTATTGTCCACATCAATGCTGCTCTCAGTATGAAATTTTGTTTCGTTGCAACATCATATGTACTGACACCAGTGCTCCACAATAAATTTAATTCATCAATCAATGGCTTCAAATAAACATCAATATTTTTCTTCGGATGTCCTGGAATTAGTAAAGTCAAAAAGATATATGGCTCCTTCATCAACATCCATGGAGGTAAATTGTACGGAGTTAAAAAAACAGGCCAACATGAATATTGACTACCATAAGATCCAAACGGACAGAAACCATCAGTGGAAAGGCCCAGTCGAACATTTCTAGCTTCTAAAGCAAAGGATGGATCCACTCTATCAAAATGTTTCCATGAATCACCATCGGCTGGATGATTCAAGCTTTTATCAGTTGAAATATTCTATTTATGCCATGACATCATTTTCGTTGTATTCTTAGACATGAATAAATGCTGAAGTCTGGATGTAAGCAGAAAATATCTCAACTGTTTTATAGGAATCAAACCAGACTTCTCGTGTTGTCCTTCTTTATATCTCAGTTGCCCACATGTAGGACAACTATCCAACGACTCATTTTCCTCAGAATATAAAATGCAGTCATTTGAACATGCATGAATCTTCTGACAAGTAAGTCCCAAATTTCGAACCAGCCTCTTACTCTCATAGTAATTTGCAGGTAAAACATTTCCTTCGGGTAACAGTGTTTTCAGCAAAGAAAATATCTGGTCAAAACAGGTGTTTGAAATTCCGTTATCTGATTTGATAGCCATAAATTTTGCAACTGCTTCTAATTTTCTCATCTTGCAGCCAGGATATAATGCATCCTCAGCAGATTTCAACAACTCATAAAATTCAGACGGTGCCAACTCAGGATTTGAAGCTATATCAGCCGGAGTTTCTGTATGTTGAACAGATGAACCTGCAACATCATGTACTAAATCTTGAAACCGGGATGGATCCGGAATCAAGTTGGTATCACCTGCTCTGGAACTGCGTTCACCGTGTTGATACCAAAAAACATAATCTGGTTGAAAACCAAAACGCAAGAGATGTTCTCCCACTTTTTCAAACGTGTCAAACGTTCTCAATGCACATTTTCTACAAGGGCATTTTATTTTTCCTTCTGAAACAAATTCTGAATTTGATTCCGCAAATGATAAAAAAGTCTCCACACCCTCAACATATACTGGATTTAAACCAGAACCGTTTGGATTTCTACGTTGATTTATCCATATGCGGTCACCTAATAATGATTGTTGACGACCTCATTGTTCCATATTTCTCTATAAAATATAAAAGCATTACTGGTTTTGAATAATTTGTTAGAAAAAACACTCAAGTAAAGATTGAATATATTGAGAATAAAGCAAAACATGTTACAAATATTGATAATTTTAATATTATATTGATTTTTTATTATTTTAATAATACTAATATAATTTTTTCATAAACATTAATTATATAATAATAACATTATTACATTATTAGTATATTTTTTTATTAATATTAAAATAACATAATTTTTTATATTATATACAATTCTCCTTTCATCTGTGTGTTTAACATTCTGTCTCCACATGTAATATTTGCATTCACTTTCACCTCTCCATTGGCGAGTAAGTTGATAATTTTGAAAAAGAATGCGAATATTACATGTGGAGACAGAAAACACACAGATGAAAAGAGAATTGTATATAATATATAAAATTATATTATTTTAATATTAATAATAAAATATACAAATAATGTACTAATTATTGGTAATTAATAATAATTATTGGTAATTAATACTAATTATTGGTAATTAATACTAATTATTGGTAATTATTACTAATTATTCCTAATTATTGGTAATTATTAATAATTATTGGTAATTATTACTAATTATTGGTAATTACTGGTAATTATTACTAATTACTGGTAATTATTACTAATTACTGGTAATTATTACTAATTACTGGTAATTATTACTAATTACTGGTAATTATTACTAATTACTGGTAATTATTACTAATTACTGTTAATTAATACTAATTACTGGTAATTAATACTAATTATTGGTAATTAATACTAATTACTGGTAATTAATACTAATTATTGGTAATTAATACTAATTATTGGTAATTAATACTAATTATTACTAATTATTGGTAATTACTGGTAATTATTACTAATTACTGGTAATTATTATTAATTACTGGTAATTATTACTAATTACTGGTAATTATAACTAATTATTGGTAATTATAACTAATTATTGGTAGTTATTACTAATTATTGGTAGTTATTACTAATTATTGTTAATTATTGGTAATTATTACTAATTATTGCTAATTATTGCTAATTATTGCTAATTATTACTAATTATTGCTAATTATTGCTAATTATTGATAATTATTGCTAATTAATACTAATTATTGCTAATTATTGCTAATTATTGGTAATTAATACTAATTATTGGTAATTAATACTAATTATTACTAATTATTGGTAATTACTGGTAATTATTACTAATTACTGGTAATTATTACTAATTATTGGTAATTATTACTAATTATTGGTAATTATTACTAATTATTACTAATTACTGGTAATTATTACTAATTATTGGTAATTATTACTAATTATTGGTAATTATTACTAATTATTACTAATTACTGGTAATTATTACTAATTATTGGTAATTATTCCTAATTATTACTAATTATTACTATTTATTACTATTTACCGGTAATTATTCCTAATTATTGGTAATTATTACTAATTATTGGTAATTATTACTAATTATTGGTAATTATTAATAATTATTGGTAATTAATACTAATTATTGGTAATTAATACTAATTATTGGTAATTAATACTAATTATTGGTAATTAATACTAATTATTGGTAATTAATACTAATTATTGGTAATTAATACTAATTATTACTAATTATTGGTAATTACTGGTAATTATTACTAATTACTGGTAATTAATACTAATTATTGGTAATTAATACTAATTATTGGTAATTAATACTAATTATTGGTAATTAATACTAATTATTACTAATTATTGGTAATTACTGGTAATTATTACTAATTACTGGTAATTATTACTAATTATTGGTAATTAATACTAATTAGTGGTAATTAATACTAATTATTGGTAATTAATACTAATTATTGGTAATTAATACTAATTATTGGTAATTAATACTAATTATTGGTCATTAATACTAATTATTACTAATTATTGGTAATTACTGGTAATTATTACTAATTACTGGTAATTAATACTAATTATTGGTAATTAATACTAATTATTGGTAATTAATACTAATTATTGGTAATTAATACTAATTATTACTAATTATTGGTAATTACTGGTAATTATTACTAATTACTGGTAATTATTACTAATTATTGGTAATTAATACTAATTAGTGGTAATTAATACTAATTATTGGTAATTAATACTAATTATTGGTAATTAATACTAATTATTGGTAATTAATACTAATTATTGGTCATTAATACTAATTATTACTAATTATTGGTAATTACAAGTAATTATTACTAATTACTGGTAATTATTACAAATTACTGGTAATTATTACTAATTACTGATAATTATTACTAATTACTGGTAATTATTACTAATTACTAGTAATTATTACTAATTATTGGTAATTATTACTAATTATTGGTAATTATTACTAATTATTACTAATTACTGGTAATTATTACTAATTATTGGTAATTATTCCTAATTATTACTAATTATTACTATTTATTACTATTTATCGGTAATTATTACTAATTATTGGTAATTATTGCTAATTATTGCTAATTATTGCTAATTATTGCTAATTATTGATAATTATTGCTAATTAATACTAATTATTGCTAATTATTGCTAATTATTGGTAATTAATACTAATTATTGGTAATTAATACTAATTATTACTAATTATTGGTAATTACTGGTAATTATTACTAATTACTGGTAATTATTACTAATTATTGGTAATTATTACTAATTATTGGTAATTGTTACTAATTATTACTAATTACTGGTAATTATTACTAATTATTGGTAATTATTACTAATTATTGGTAATTATTACTAATTATTACTAATTACTGGTAATTATTACTAATTATTGGTAATTATTCCTAATTATTACTAATTATTACTATTTATTACTATTTACCGGTAATTATTCCTAATTATTGGTAATTATTACTAATTATTGGTAATTATTACTAATTATTGGTAATTATTAATAATTATTGGTAATTAATACTAATTATTGGTAATTAATACTAATTATTGGTAATTAATACTAATTATTGGTAATTAATACTAATTATTGGTAATTAATACTAATTATTACTAATTATTGGTAATTACTGGTAATTATAACTAATTACTGGTAATTAATACTAATTATTGGTAATTAATACTAATTATTGGTAATTAATACTAATTATTGGTAATTAATACTAATTATTACTAATTATTGGTAATTACTGGTAATTATTACTAATTACTGGTAATTATTACTAATTATTGGTAATTAATACTAATTAGTGGTAATTAATACTAATTATTGGTAATTAATACTAATTATTGGTAATTAATACTAATTATTGGTAATTAATTCTAATTATTGGTCATTAATACTAATTATTACTAATTATTGGTAATTACTAGTAATTATTACTAATTACTGGTAATTAATACTAATTATTGGTAATTAATACTAATTATTGGTAATTAATACTAATTATTGGTAATTAATACTAATTATTACTAATTATTGGTAATTACTGGTAATTATTACTAATTACTGGAAATTATTACTAATTATTGGTAATTAATACTAATTAGTGGTAATTAATACTAATTATTGGTAATTAATACTAATTATTGGTAATTAATACTAATTATTGGTAATTAATACTAATTATTGGTCATTAATACTAATTATTACTAATTATTGGTAATTACGGGTAATTATTACTAATTACTGGTAATTATTACTAATTACTGGTAATTATTACTAATTACTGGTAATTATTACTAATTACTGATAATTATTACTAATTACTGTTAATTATTACTAATTACGAGTAATTATTACTAATTATTGGTAATTATTACTAATTATTGGTAATTATTACTAATTACTGGTAATTATTACTAATTATTGGTAATTATTCCTAATTATTACTAATTATTACTATTTATTACTATTTACCGGTAATTATTCCTAATTATTGGTAATTATTACTAATTATTGGTAATTATTACTAATTATTGGTAATTATTACTAATTATTGGTAATTATTACGAATTATTGGTAATTATTACTAATTATTGGTAATTATTAATAATTATTGGTAATTAATACTAATTATTGGTAATTAATACTAATTATTGGTAATTAATACTAATTATTGGTAATTAATACTAATTATTGGTAATTAATACTAATTATTGGTAATTAATACTAATTATTACTAATTATTGGTAATTACTGGTAATTATTACTAATTACTGGTAATTATTACTAATTATTGGTAATTAATACTAATTATTGGTAATTAATACTAATTATTGGTAATTAATACTAATTATTACTAATTATTGGTAATTACTGGTAATTATTACTAATTATTGGTAATTAATACTAATTAGTGGTAATTAATACTAATTATTGGTAATTAATACTAATTATTGGTAATTAATACTAATTATTGGTAATTAATACTAATTATTGGTAATTAATACTAATTATTGGTAATTAATACTAATTATTGGTCATTAATACTAATTATTACTAATTATTACTAATTACTGGTAATTATTACTAATTACTGGTAATTATTACTAATTACTGGTAATTATTATTAATTAGTGGTAATTATTACTAATTATTGGTAATTAGTACTAATTATTACTAATTACGGGTAATTATTACTAATTATTGGTAATTATTCCTAATTATTACTAATTATTACTATTTACCGGTAATTATTCCTAATTATTGGTAATTATTACTAATTATTGGTAATTATTACTAATTATTGGTAATTATTACTAATTATTGGTAATTATTACTAATTATTGGTAATTATTACTAATTATTCTTAATTATTACTAATTATTGGTAATTATTACTAATTATTGGTAATTAATACTAATTATTGGTAATTAATACTAATTATTACTAATTATTGGTAATTATTGGTAATTATTACTAATTATTGGTAATTATTCCAAATTATTGGTAAGTATTACTAATTATTTGTAATTATTACTACTTATTGTTAATTATTAATAATTATTGGTAATTATTACTAATTATTGATAATTATTACTAATTATTGGTAATTATTACTAATTATTACTAATTATTCTTAGTTATTGATAATTATTGATAATTGTTCCTAATTATTTGTAATTAAATGAATAATTATCAATAATTAGGAATAATTACCAATAATTACAAATAATAACATTATTAATATATTTTATTATTAATATTAAAATAATATAATTTTCTAATTTATATACAATTCTCCTTTCATCTGTGCGTTTTCTATCTCCACATACAAATAATACATGTGAAGACAGCAAACACACAGATGAAAAGAGAATTGTATATATATAAAAAATTATATTATTTTAATATTAATAATAAAATAGACTAATAATGTAATAATGTTATTATTCCTAATTATTGGTATTTATTACTAATTATTAGTATTTATTCTTAATTATTAAAAATTATTACTAATTATTCCTAATTACCATTAACTATGAACAATACTAATAATTTAAATTTATTAAGTAATAAAACAATGTAAACATAATTAAATTACAACTAATTAAGAATAATTGAAACTAATAAAAAATTAAAAATAAATATTAAATTAAAATGAACATAAATACCTTGAAAATTGATCTGCTCTGATCGTTCTTCACAACTTTAATATCACCTCCGGAGAAAAAAATTAAACTAGAGAAAAACTGAACTGTAGAAATATAATTTTGAGAGAAGGATAAGATAGAGAATGAGAATGAAATGAAAAAAACGGATGGGGGTATTTATAGGTTAGATTATTTGCGACGGGTCCATTTGCGACAGGATTCCCGTCGCAACTAGTATTATTTGCGACGGGACCCGTCGCAAATACCTTAGCCGACATTTATTACGGTCAACGGGTAAATAGTTATTTGCTACGGGACCCGTCGCAAATAACCACCTGCCGACATACTATTTGCGACGGGGGAATATTCCCGTCGCAAATACCTTTTACCGCCGCCGGTTATTTGCGACGGGAATATTCCCCCGTCGCAAATAGTTTTCCCGCGATTTGGCGCGCAACGCGCGCCAGTTCTTTTGCGACGGGGAAAGCAATCCCGTCACAAAAGCCCTATTATTTGCGACGGGGAAATACCCCCGTCGCAAATAAGTTTTTAACAGGACTATTTGCGACGGGATTTATTCCCATCGCAAATAACCCGTCGCAATTGTTCATTTTTCCCGTAGTGATTGCTCACCTTTATCAGTACACCTCGGAGTTTCCAAGATGTACCATGGCTTGAGGATGCAGTTTTGGCGGCCTGGGATGAAATGGGATGTGGCAGATTTTGTGGTTCGGTGTCTAGTTTTCCATCTAGTAAAGGTTGAGCATCGTGTTCCTAGAGATTTGATGTAGCCCTTGGATGTTCCCAAGTGAAAATGGGATGGATTTCTTCATAGGGTTATCCTTATCTTAGGGATGTTGTGATGTTATCTGGATAATTATGGATCGGTTGATGAAATCGTCTCACTTCCTCACGATCAAGGAGTCAGACGCATTGGATGGTTTGGAAAAAAAGAATGTGGATGATGTGGTGTAGTTGCATGGAGTCTCGAGGTCAATTTTCTAGGATCGGGATGCACATTTTACCTCACGAGTCTGGAGGGGATTACAACGTGCATTGGGAACTCAGGTATGCCTCAACATCACTTTCCACCCTTAGACGGATGGGTAAACTGAGCAGACCAACCAGACATTGGAGAATATGTTGTGGGCATGCATCTTGGACTTCAGTGGATCATGGGCACAACACCTGCCCTTGGTTGAGTTTGCTTATAATAATAACTATCACTCATCCATTGGAATGGCCCCATTTGAGGCTTTGTACAAACAGCCATGTCATTCTCCTTTATGTTGGGAAGAGGTTGGGGAGTCAGTATTTATTAGACTCAATGTGGTACAGAGCACTATTGATAAGGTTCTGTTGGTTCAATAGATGATGAAATCAGCACAAGATTGAAAAAAGTCTTATGACAATCACAGGAAGAGGTCCTTGGATTTTGAGGTTGGGGACTACATGCTCTTGAAGGTTTCCCCTCAACGTGGGCAGTAGAGGTTTGGTAAAGTGAGTAAGCTCTCACCTTGATTTTTTGGGCCCTTTGAGGTGCTGGGCACATTGGAGAGGTGGATTACCAGTTGTCACTTCCTCCTCGACTGGAATGAATACGTGCTATCTTCCACAATTCTCAGCTCTATTAGTATCTTCAGGATGATTCTCATGTCATTGAATTGGGAGAGTTGGATATTGAGGATGATGCAACATTCGTGGACCAGCCAGTGGAGATCCAAGACTATCGAGAGAAGGTGCTGCAAGGATGAACCATTCCCCTAGTTCATGTTTTGTGGAGTCATGGTGGTTTGGGGGAGAGTATTTGGGATCATGAGACATAGATGTGTGCCCAGTACCCATAGTTTTTTTTTTGAGTTTTTTCTTTCTCTCTTTTTCTTTATGATGTGATGTTTGGACCTTGGTGTTCTATAATATATGTTTTTTCCCCTTAATGTGATGTGTGATGTGTGATGTGTGATAGAGTTCCGACATGTGAATAGGGAAGACCTAACTTTAAATCGAGTCACATTATACTACGATGTGATTAAACCCGTGCGGGTGAGTCAGTACCTCCCAGAGTAGATAGTATATTGACATGGAGGATGGAATTCCCTAATTCCTATATTCAGGGAAGTATGCTTTTGTTCAACTGTTTTGGGGGTTTGGGTTAGTAGGTTCATGTTCGGTTGGTGGTAGTGCTTTAGATGTAATGAGATCCTTGAGAGGTATCTCAAGGGATGCGTTTTTAGACCCTTTCTATCCTTCCAGCCAGATTAGTTTTGAATTGTCAAAGGTGAGAATAGTTTGGAGGTAAATGATGTAACGACAAGTTCATTAATTTTTGGGAAATCTGGTGGTTGAGGTTTCCAAGTAAAGTCTAGATGTGTTAGGATAAGGGAAGAGTTTTCAGGTATTCTAGAGGAAAAAGAGGAGTTTTAGGGGATGACAGAAAATTCTAACGGCATGTCAATTGGGCGGTAGGACATTTCAAGTGGTAAGTCAAATCTGGAAGGTCATTCTATAAATAGGTCATTTTTGGGTGATAGGTCACCCTGACAGCGACATTGAATAGAGTTTATAGTTTTTTCAAAATTTACAAATTTGTCATTTTGACATCTTTTAGGACGGAAAATGGGTTAAAAGCCATAAATATTGGTTTTTAAAAGCATTTCAAAGGGGATTACTCATATTTAAAATTTATAAAAAGTCTGGAGACCATTTAAATGTTTAAAACATGTAGTTTTGATGAGATTCACCTTTAATGTTCAATCTAAACCCTATCTAATCCCACAGGTCTTAAATCTAATCATTCAAAAACATAGAACTTGCATTCGTTCTTTTAGTCTTGCTTTCTCTTGAGATGGGTGGTTCCACATCCTTCTACCCTTGGAGTCATGCAACCTTATTTATATAGTTGGATTGAGCTTCCCCGAAGAGGTTTCTTGATGTACACGCACCCCATGTTTTGGTGCAGTAAGTTTGGGAAAAATTTATTCTTCTAGGTATATATTTATTCATTTCTCATTATGTGTATCATGTGGGATGGGATTTTTATTGTTATCTCTTGTGAAGATGGTTGCATCTGAATTAATAAAGATAAATGAAATGGTTTAAATAAAATCAAAATTGGTAGGGTAATATGAAGCATGATATTACAACTTTGTTGTTGTTTTGATATTGTGAATTGTATGGGCTTAATGATGGCTGAAATTCGTGATCATTGGGGATCCTTGTTTGCACTGCTATGTTGTGAATTGTGGGATTCATGTTGTGTGATTGTTGAAAAAATTTAAACCATAATTTTATAATCATGTACATTTGGGTAATGAATTGGATGCCCCAGGATCTTATGGCTTGTGTGATAAGACTCATAAATAAATAAGTAGAATTGAATCAAAGCCCTTATGATCAATCTGGAAAATGTTATGTGTGTGTTGTAATATGTTCGTGGATAGTGTTGTGTTGTGGTTTGGCTATGATGATGTGGTGCAAGGGTGGTGGCTATGTTGTGATGGGTGTGGGAGAAGTGGATGTGATATGCAGCGGGGATGTGATGGTGGTGTGGTTTTGCAGCCGGGTTGGGATTATAGTGGTGGTGCGGTTGTGCATCGGGGTTGCGATGGTGGTTGGTTACAATAGTTGCCCGTGTAGTGATGGAATTAAATAAATGATGATGATATAAGATGGGATACTAAT
Source organism: Viscum album (assembly GCA_963277665.1). NCBI lineage: Eukaryota > Viridiplantae > Streptophyta > Magnoliopsida > Santalales > Viscaceae > Viscum > Viscum album. The sequence continues at coordinate 845,136,332 of OY728121.1, read as the reverse complement.
TAATGTTCAATATGTAAATTAAAGGTGATTGTCTCAATGAAATGGGTTGGTAATAAAAAATCTGTAAAATGACTTAATGAGAATTAAAAATTGAAATATGAATTGAGGCTTGTGTTTTGCTTATGGGGGGTTGTGCTTTTAGTTTCAGTAGAAGAAATGGAGGTTCTTGTGAGATGTTTTGTGCCTTTTGAACCCTAGGAATGGGGATTGTGTGTTGTAACTCTCTATATATATACCATGTATATTCTTATGATTTCTTTAAGCACCTCACCCTTGTTGAGTATTATGTGCTGACACTCGCATAATCACACAGGGGTGTTTTTCCTAACATCTCAGTGGGAGGATGGATGGCTGACTACCCGCGCTTCCCCACTTCCTCTTTCAGGAGATGAGAAATACATGCATGGGTTGGGATGACCAAAAGTCAAAAGTATCATTGTCGAGTTGTGATGTGATGAGATATGATGGCTCGGGTGTGTCCGGGCGATATGTGGTGAGATGAATTACAAAGGGGGTTGTACGTAGTGGGAGGGCATGATGTTGATGTCTTTCACATTAATGATACTCTACTACCCAGGTTATTAGATGTGATGTGATGACACAGGTGTCTGCGGGAAGGATGTGATGTGATGTGATATTATTCAGAAGAGGTGGGAGCGTCGGGACGCACGATGTTGGGGTGTGAGAGTATAAAATCAATGGGAAAGTGGTGCGGGGTACCCTTCATCAATATAATTCATATTATATTATTATAATTGGATGCGTAATTTGGTGAGAAAGTCTTCATGAGGTTGGGGTTTTGATTAGTATACCAGCATATGTGTTTTTTGGTTCAACTGTTTTTCTCACGGGTGCATTAGTATTATATTTTCACATGTGTACGAGAGACTTTAGTTTTCCTACTGAGTATACTTGTATGATCACCCTATGTATATAAAATTGTTTTCAGGTTTTCAAGAGTACTTCGTGAACCGTGTTGGACACTACTAGCTCAGACCTTTGGATAGTTATGAAGTTTCTCTAGCTTTGTTTCTTTGGGTATTTACTTTTTTATGTATCATTTTTATTTAAACATGCATTGTGGGATGGTTTGGTTTTATTTTATATAATGTTAGGAAGTTTATTGTAAATGATTCATCCCGATCCTACATTATTATAGAGGGTAATGTCTCCCATATATGAGATTTTAATACCCTCAGTGATAGTCGTCCATCCGGAGCCTACTGGAGGCGAGACTCAAGGGGGAATTATCTCTCTCATCTCATTGTAGTATCTTTGTAAGGAGGGGGTCGTGACATCAAAAGCTCACCTAAAATGCGAAAAAAGATATTCCGTTCACCCGCCCCGCATTATCCTGTGGGTAGCATACGGACTTACCCGCATTTTAAAAAATTAAAATTTTTAATTATAGTCATTTAAATATTTTATTTTTTTATGCTTTCATAGGACATCTTCGCTGCACATACACATGCATCCAAGGATTGATTGGGACTTACCCATATTTGCACAGGCTCAAAAAACATAGGACCACACTCTAAATAGTTAAAATGTTTAGGTCTACCCTGCCCCGTATCCACCACATATCCACAAACTTTGTGGGTCACAGGCTCATTTTGCATCACTATTGGTGCCCAAAGTGAATCTATCTTAGAATAAGATATTTTGGGGAATATATTTTCTAAGAGACCGATGGTAGTAAAACTGAACTTTTGAAATTTCAAAAATCAAAAAATAAATTGATAAAGAAAATTCATCTTTCATTGTATCAATTTAATTAATGTAAAAGTCACTAGGAATATTTGTTGGAACTTCAGAATGGTTTAGGGTGCATTGGTAAAATAAATATCACAATAAGAGTTACAATGATGTTTGTTTCTAAGTTAATTGATCACAAAGAAAGTTTGTATTGGTTAACTGGAATGGATCCAAAGGTTCATTAAAAGGATAAATTCATAGAAAAGTGCAATATATTTACAATTTTAGAAAAATAGAAATTTAAATACCTAAAATTATTGGATATTATGAATTAAAGTTGTTTAGATAGAAAGTTCAAGTGTGGAACTTAACGATTGATAATCTCAATCTCACCATTACCCAAATACTATGTTATTTCACTAGTTTAGTGGGAGGGTTGATTTTCAAAATGGTTACATGGTGGTGTACTGGGTGGAAACAAAACCCTACAAAAAATCCATCAACTGAGCTCTATTTCAAGCAATAATGAAGCAGTGATCAAAGATTTTCTCCATACCCAATCACCACTTGAGATTCAGACCGTAGAAAATAACTAAATTAGTGAACCCATCTGGCGAACATTTTTGGAAATACATTGAATAACATTTCTGAAAATACATTGAATAACATTGAATAATATTTTTCGAAATACATTGAATAACATTTCTACACAAATAATCCAACTCACCATGATTGAATGGGGAACATTTTTTGAAATACATTGAATAACATTTCTGAAAATACATTCAAAAACAGGGGAAGGGTTGCTTACGTTTTCCAGGCCTTCGTTGGGTTTTCTTGATCTTCACGTTAGGCGGAACAAATCATCTTCTCCGCCTTCGATTTCAGACATCAGCAGATCTGCCCAGAACAGAGTGTCGTCGTCGGGATACATCCCCATCTCCCGTCTCTGCACGTCCTCCCTCAGAGCCTCTAAGGATGCGCAATATTGCTCCAGCTCCTCCACTCCCATCCCCTCTATCGAACAATCCCACCATGACGGCGCCGGAACATCCGCGCTCTCCACCGAACCCGGCGCGGCTGTCTGGCACGGCGGGACACAAGGAGACATGGGTTGGGAGGAAGAGGCGGCGGCGGAGTCGTCTGCGAGGTAGCGGTCCACGACGGAATCCGCATCGGGGACGCCGAAGGTGAAGAATCGGCCACCGGGTGAGGAGAGAATGACGGCGACCTGCGTCCCGAAGAGGGTGGAGAAGCTGCTGGCGCTCTGGAAGAGGGTTTTCTTGCGTTTGGCGAAGGTGACTTGGCGGTGAGTCCTGGACTCGATACGCTTCATTTCAATCTTCCTGCGCCCCGCGGTCTTCTTTTGCTTTTCCTCCGGGGACGCCGTCATCCTCTTCCTCCAACACGCGCAGCGCCTGATCTTCGCTTCCACAGCGGTGGCAATTCACGACAGCACAGGCGGTGCCTTCTCCCGCGCCACAACACCTCAACGGCGGCACACTCATTTTTTCTCTTATACCCCTTCCCTCGCTTTTCTAACGGATACTTTTCAAAATTAATACGCATCTTTAATTCAAAATTTAAACCATAAACCAAAAACACCTTCAAACCTTACGGGGCATCGCCCTTACGCACGAAACTCGGCCTCTGTAGATCATAATCGAACTCAGACAACATCAAACCTCTTCTCCGCCCACCTTCAAACCTCAGTTGAAGCTTTTTCAATAACGGCTCCTATCAGTCGTCATCTTCACAAGGATTCGTCTGGTTCTGGCGGCACAAGCTCGACATCAGTGGCTTGGGCGGCGTCAAGGACACCTGGTTCTAGATTTGTCTTCACTTTAGTTCTCACAAGCAATAGGTCGAACACCTAATGAGCGCCTCTCTTCGATGCAGAAATCGCAACCCTGTGGTTGACCGAGGCCCCCTCCATCTTCATACCTGCGAATCAAGAAACCAGCAGACAAAGTTTCGATTTCGAATTCCCAACCACAAACCAGATTCATCCCTGGTCGAACCTCTTCACTTGGGCTAAGTTAGATCGTCAGCTTCGAGACACAAAATGGTGAATCTCGGGTTCGCACGGCTGGGATTGGTCAAGCTCTGTTGTCAGCGGTTTATCATTTTAGAATAAATTTGAGATGCGCAAAACCCATCCACATGAAAAAAAAAGGATTTTATATACATTTCATTAAATAAATTTAATTGAATACAATATAGTGGAATCCCAATTCACACTCCCCAAAATTTATTAAAAGAAAAACGGGGTACAATGGTGCAATGAAAGTTCATGAACTTAAAATTCATTGAAAACAAAAATCCATTATTATCATTGTGGAGGGAGTCTTGCATACTTTTCTAAGTTTTGGAGCTTTTTTTGGTGAATGGATTACACCATGTTAAAGTCCTTTGAAAGCCTCAGTAAGGTGGGGTTCCAGTTCTCATGTTTCTCGTACTCCCCAATGAACCACCTTGCCTTGAACCTGGCAGTCGATCAATGCAACGACGAATCCAAGTCTTGCTCCACCAGTCTCTTCATGGTGCATGTGAGAATCTTCTCCTTGATGATGGTGAGATGTGCAGTGGTGAAGGTCATAACCGCTTTGGTTGGTGGTGTTGAATGCAGCAAGAACAACCAAACTAAGGTTTTTGGGTAATTTTTTAATAGCGTTGATGTCCCACATGAATCATTTGATTGAGAATAAAAACTAAGAGAAAATCCATTATTAGCACTGTTGTTGAAACAAAATAAATTATGAGTGTAGTGATTATTCATATAATTTACCTGTCAATAGCATCTGTGATGATCTCTTATTCCTCCAGCGTACCATAAAAGTTTATTTTTTGCGCAACAACCTAATTCCTCCCTTTTAAATACCTTCTTATGGAAAGTTCATAGGGTTAGCCTCATAACCCTACGAATTGAGAGAGAGCCTCTAGGAGCTTTGGAGGAGAACCCATTGGCGGATGATGACGATGCGATCGATCGACGCATCTCAGATTTGAAGAACCCCACCAACGAACGCGACATGACGATCGTTCTTCAACCGGATCAAGGTAGGGGTTGTTATTTCAATTTTTCTCTTCCCCATTCTTGGATTAAACGATGAACGCAGATCAACCCACCAACAGGGTGATCCGCGGATTGGGCGTTCTTGCGGGAGGGTGTCAATTTCCTTTTCTTTTGCGGTTTTTGATTCAGGAATTTATTTTATGATGATTTTTTGTTTGACTTTTTGATTTTCATGTTAAACCTATTAATGAGAGTAGATCGACTCCGTGACAAACGATGGCAGAGGTGCATTCCTCTTTTGTTATTGATTTCTTCCTCCTTTTCGACCTTGAATTCTTCACATTCTTCATGGGGTTATGAACAACAGATCGTTGCGCATCCATTTCGTAACACAACAATCCCAAATTGGAGACCTGACATCGTGACAACTCAACGGAGGTGAGACAGCGATGGCGACAGACGAATTGACCCGGTTTGGGAGAAAATGTTCTTCTACTGTTCTTCGTGTGAATGATCGAAACGAGTTTTCAGGGTCGATTGAATGCCCGAAACCTCCCGAAGCATCGATGGCATGGCAGGGTAGCCTTGGATCTTGAGTATCACGATGATCGGACAGACGAATTGAGGATCAGAGGAGCCTCGAGGCGCGAAGATGAAGAACGAAGGTTCTAGAAATTTATGAAGAACACGGTGTGTATCTCGAAGAACACGCCGTGTAGGAACGAATCAACGGTGGCTAGGATTCTGCGATGAGCAAAGCGATGAAACGACATGTTCTCCGAAGAACACGACATGTGGGTCATTATGCGGGACTCGGCGTGTATCCAGGGGATGCACAGACACGGGGGGGGGGGGGTACATGGTCGTGTACTCCACCACATGGCCAGACCAGGACGGCTGCATGGGTTACCCCGTGTTCCAATTATACGGGTTGTAACACACAGGTTGAAGCCGTGTACGGGCACATGGACAACATACACAGATTCCTCCCTGAATAGAGGAACACGACATGCTACTCCCTTACACGCAGGGTATACCTTCTTCCACGCGACAAGCCTTGCGACACGGGACGTTGTACACGGGAAGTACCCAATGCCAGAGGACAGAGCGTGCGACCATTCTACACATAGTGTACTTTCCAGTACATGGCTTGATCTTCTTGTCCACCGTATATTGGACATGTTTCGTTTGGGTTAGTTCCCCTTTTTCTCGTTCCCCTGAAGGTCAGGTATCGTTTCCTCCTACAGGAGTATGATCCCTTCAACAGGACTTTTCGAGATAGAGTTAGGTATCCCTCCGAGAGGCCCGGAGAAAGATCCTCTATCCATTCTTGACCCTAGGTAGAGTCAGGTATCGACATGAATACTTCCACAGGGCGCTGATCCTCTACCTAGCAAGTGAATCCAGATGAGTCGTAGTATCCTCCAAGGCCCTAGCAGTGATCCTCATCTGTGTATCGTGATCTATCCCCACTAAGGAGTGTGTTCTCCTGGAATGAGTGTATCTATCTCTTGTGAATTTTCCCGATGGACAGTACTTCTCGGATGGATGTCATCAGAGCTATCAAACTCATGGAGTGAGTTCTCCCAGACGAGTGCTTTGTGGAATCTTTGAACTGAATCCCTAGCGGTGGTATGCTGTTGTGTGACTTGTCACTGGACTGTAGGTCTGGGGTTTTAGTATATCTAGATTGTGTTATCCTATTATATGTTTAGTAGGCATATACTATGTAGAGCTGACTGTACCTTTCCTTTGTGCATTTCTTTGTGGTTTTTAGGGTCCTCTACAGAGTATTGTTATACTCACCCCTGCACGGGCTTTGCCCACACATGTCGTGTCTTGTGCAGACGAGTGACCTTTTGATGGAGTCCAGGGCGGACCTGGGCAGGACCGGGCTTTCTAAGCTCCCTACAGGCTGAGGTGTTCCTACGGCTACGAGCAGTAGTCCCAGTACCTCTTTGTGCTTACATGTTGGACTTTGTAGTTTTCATTATCTTGTTTTTGGTGGGATTGTATTCTAGCCCAGTTTACTTTTAGTACTTACCTTCCATCGTACTCGGTTTGGTTGGGTTTAGTTGTATGCATGCATTTTTGTTCCTTAGTGTTTTTTTCCATTTCAGCATTTGTGGGCTTGGAGATGTGTGTGTGTGTACATGTACTTAGGAAATGCCTCCCATGTTAGTAATATTCCTACACAGTGCTTGTCACCATACTCTGGCCTATTGGGAGCGGGCTTGGGGAGTCGCGGTGTGGGCCCCACTGGGACGGTTCATAAAAGAGTGGTATCAGAGCTGGCCAGTTCTATCTTAGAACCAAGTGTCTGTGAGATTGGTTTGGGGAAATAGTGTTAAGTGTTTCAAGCTTGGCTTTCAAGCTAGAGACTCCAGTGTTGGTGCGGGTGGATGACGTATCCATACACTAGGACTCTGATAACATGATTTTAGACTCAATATATGAAAACACTAGTTGTGGGGGAATAATAGATTGGTACATGCATCATATAGGAATGGGTTGTGTTTTCCATGTCCTTTGTGTCAGCTATCCAAATATACTCTTTGACCACGATACATCTTGTTACTTACAAGATTCCTCCGCAATGTATACCCGTTAGGATTCAGCAACACGATCATGAAGATGACCCCCTCAGTGACGAGGTTTCAATACAGGGACCAGTTCCCCAAGCGCCACCTCCAGGTGGTGCACCTGCTATGCCACCACCAGTGGACCAGCCCGTGGTACCTGTAGTACCGGAAGATGAGGGGTGCAGCCTGAGTGTGCTCCATGAGTTCCAGAGATAGAGACCCCTCAGGTTCCGAGGTGAGACCAACCCTCAGGTGGCTGAGGAATGGCTTGAGGTGGTGACCAGAGTTTTTCGTCTCATGAGGACATCAGCGGACCAGATGGTGATCCTAGGAGCGAGCCTTCTTTAGGGTTTGGCGGGATGATGGTGGAGTCTAACCACACAAACTCACGACGAGGAGACTCTTTTATGGATGGAGTTTGAGCGACTCTTTAGGGAGGAGTTCTCACCGGTTACGCTGAGAGCAGTGCGTATCCAGGAGCTTCTTCAGCTCCAGAAAGGTAGTTTGATGGTGTATGACTATTCATCGAGGTTCACCAACCTTGCCAGGTACTCGATGGATATGTTCATGGATTATTACTTTAGAGCTCGAACCTTCAAGCGAGGTCTACGATGGGGCATCTGAGCTAGTGTCGTGCCTCTTTGCATTCCAACTTATGCCAGAGTGCTCAAGCGGGCCTTGGTGATTGAGAGCTTCTTGGCGGAGCAGAGACAACAGACGGTAGTTAACAGTAGATAGACAGGTGCAGAGACCTCGACAGCAAGGATCCAACATCAGGCACAGATATTAGGACGTGGGAGACGTCATAGGAGGACCCAAGACCAGGGTTTGGCAGTCCATGGCTCTCAGGCTAGATCCAGTTAGCCTAGGGAGAGGCGATGCTACTCGTGCGACGGTAGGGGACATCTCAATAGAGATTGTCTGACCCGTCGAGCTGCCGATAGGGAGGTGGTGGATGGACCATCGAGGTAGAGGCAGAGAGTGGAGAAGACAAACCCGCCTGGTGGCGGATGTGGAAGAGGAGCAGGGAGAGCTGTAGGTGGTGGCAGACACTTCGATCTACTCCCACTACCACCCCTAGGAGGTCTGCACTAGGCTCAGTGAGCTGGGGGACAGGGTCAAGGACAACTGCATGTGGTCGAGGCGTCTGACCCAGGGACTCTAGGGATGATCCAAGATATGATCTGTGTATTTATCTACCTTAGCTACCATACTTTTAGACACAGGTGTCAGTCCTTCCTTCCCCACCACATGTCTTGTGCGAAACCTTGAGATTCTGGTAGAGCCGTTGACTCGATCCTTATGCTTGAAGACACCTACGGGAGGAGACTCAATGATCACGCACCTTTGAAGACAATGTGATCTCACCCTTGGAGGCAAGAGTTTTAGTTGGAACCTCTTGGTGGTAGCATCAAGGCCTTACAAGGTCATTCTCAGTATGGATTGGTTATCCTCAGTCCATGCCTAGATTGACTGCTTTAGGCGAAGAGTGCGGTGTGTTCGCAGCGATCAGACAAGGTTTTCCTTTGTCGGTGAAAGGGAGACTCAGGCATCATAGAATGGGTTCATGCATAGGAGGGTGTAGCCGATCACTCATGAGTTGGCTAGCATTACTCTCAGAGCATTAGATGTTTTGAGCTTCCAGTTCATAGAAGTAGTGGTGGAATACAAGGACGTCTTTCCCAAATATGTTCCAGGACTACCTCCCCGCCGAGAAATTGACTTCTGCATCGACTTACACCCTGTGATAGAATCTATTTACTCATCATCATATCATATGGATCCTGTAGAGCTTTGAGAGCTGAGGGTGCAGTTGAAGGATTTACATAGTAAGGGTTTCGTGAGACCCAGTGTCTCACCCTGGGCGCCCCCCGTTTTGTTTTCCAAGAAGGCATATTAGAGTTTGAGGTTGTGCGTGGATTACCGGTGCCTGAACTAGGTGACGGTGAAGAACAAGTATCCATTACCGAGGATCAACGACCTCTTCAACCAGCTGAGAGGGGCACAATGGTTCTCGAAGGTTGACCTTCAGCCAGGTTACCACCAGTTATGAGTATGGGATGAGGGTATACCGAAGATGACTTTCAGATACCGCTACGGTCACTATGAGTACTTGGTGATACCTTTCGGCGTGATGAATGCCCCCGCAGTGTTCATGGGAATTATGAACCAGATATTTTAGCCATACTTGGACCGGTTCTTAGTGGTCTTCATCGACGACATCCTTGTGTACTTGGTGTCAGAGGGGGAGCACGCGAGACACCTACGGATGGTTCTGGACATACTCTGAGAGCACCAACTTTATGGGAAGCTCTTGAAGTTCCAGTTCTGGATTTGGGAGGTCCACTTTCTGGGACATGTCATTTCAGAAAATGGGGTGGCTATGGACCCAGCCAAGGTGGAGGCAGTGTTAGCATGGGAGACACCTCAGAGCGTGATGGAGGTGCGGATCTTCCTTGGGTTGGCATGATATTACGAGAGATTCACTCCTGATTTCTCCTAAATATTAGCACTGATGACAGCCTTGATCAGGAAGGGGCAACCCTTCATGTGGATGGAGAAGTGCCAACAGGATTTCGAACAGTTGAGGTAGATTTTGAAGAGTTCCCGGATCTTGAGATCACCTGAAGAGGGTGTCGAGTACGTAGTTTTCTGCGATGCATCAGGGACTGGGCTTTGCTATGTCCTGATGTAGAGATAGGCAGTGATTGCTTATGGTTCTTGCTAGCTTAGGCCAAATGAGAAGAACTCTGCAACCCATGATTTCTATTTGGCAGTAGTAGTCTTCGCATTGAAGATGTGGTGACACTACCTTATGGGCGAGCGGTTAATCGTATACTCTGACCACAAGAGCCTCAAGTACATCTTCTCGCATAAGGATTTGAATCTGAGATAGAGGTGATGTCTAGAGTTCCTCCAGGACTATGATTTTGAGATCATCTATACTCCTGGAAAGGGGAACAAGGTGGAAGATGATCTTATCAAGAGATCGAGCTCACAACTGCCAAGTGAGGTGGCAGAACAGTTGGCCTCATTATAGTTATCCTACGTAGACAGAGAGGATGTAGCTTACCTTCAATCAATGGTTGTCACCCCTCCACTCTCACAATGAGTTAGGGAGGAACAACTTGGGGATGTTGACTGTGAGGATTTATGTTCTCAGTTATCCTCAGGGCATGCCCCTAATGGATATTCTCAATGTGGGTAGCACGAAGTTCTTTTCAGAGGACGCACAATTGTACCAGTGGAATTGCAGGAGGAGGTCTTAAGGGAGTTTCATACATACACCTTAGTGGTACATCCTAGAGTGGTGAAGATGTACCAGGATCTCCGATGACAGTTCTGGTGGTCAGGCATGAAGAAGGAAGTAGCAGAGTTTGTTTCTCGATGCCTTAAGTGGCAGTGGGTGAAGGCTGAGCACCAGGTTCCAGTGGGATTAGCTCACCCCCTAAAAGTTCCAGAGTGGGAGTGGGATAAAATATCTATGGACTTCGTGATGGGCTTACCACGAATGTACAAGGGGCACGATTCCATCTAGGTGATCGTTGACTGACTCACCAAGTCGGCCCACTTCATAGCTATCAGAGAGCAAAGTTCCATAGAGAGCTTGGGATGCCTCTACGTGCAAGAGATAGTTCAGATTCATGGAGTCCCTTCGACAATAGTCTCGAATCTAGATGACCACTTCACATGCCGATTGTGGAAGGTATTGTAGGAGGCTTTCAGAACTCAACTACGCTTGAGCACAACATTCCATCCCCAGAAAGATGGTCAGACAAAGAGGACCATTCATGTTCTGGAGGATATGTTGCGGGCCTGTATCTTGGACTTTGGTCATAGTTGGGAGGGCCACCTACCATTGGTGTAGTTTACGTACAATAATAGCTACCACTCCACCATTAGTATGGTACCATTTGAGGCTTTATATGGGAGACCCTGCTGGTCACCGCTTTGTTGGACCAACCCTGGAGAGCCAGCACTCATGGGTCCAGAGTTGGTGCGAGATACCACCGAGAAGGTACAGATCATCTAGGAGTGGATGAAGATTGCATAGAGCCAGAATAAGTCTTATGCTGATAGAAGAATGAGACCTCTGGAGTTTGAGGAAGGGGACCATGTATTCCTTAGGGTCTCACCTCAGCGAGGTTTGTAGAGATATGGTCGGGGCAACTAGCTATCTCTGAGGTTCATCAGAAATTTTCAGATACTGCGCAGAGTTGGAGAGGTGGCGTACTACCTAGCTCTACCACCATAGTTTCACCGAGTACATGATGTCTTCTACATGTCACAGTTGAGGAGGTACATGCATGACCCATCACACATCATCGAATGGGGTGAGCTGGACATCGAGGATGGAGAAACCATTTTTGAGTACCTGGTGGTGATCAAGGATCGGCAGGAGAGGATCCTTTGTGGGTGATCGATTCCCTTGGTTCTCATTCAGTGGCATCACGAAAATCTTTAGGAGATCACATGGGAGAAGGAGACTCAAATCAGTGCCCAATACCCACATCTTTTTAAGTAGATCTTGTTTTGGATTTTTAGGGACGCAAATCCCCAAGGTGGGGATAATGTAATGTCTCGTATTTTACATTTATTATTTTTAAATATTATATAGAATTATTTCGAGACCATACCTTTTGATGGCGTGCGATTCCTAGGCCTGGAGTGCCTGGAATAAATGTTTGAATTAAATTAAACTTTAAACAGCGCGAATGAGCAGTTTTCCTAAAAAAGTGGAATAACTTTTCAATGGGTGCTTGGATTAGAAATATGAGGGCACCGTTGCATTCAGAGTAGCGAATTTACCTTAGGTGGGGCCTAACATCAACTAATGCAAGTAAGCTACGAGAGTTAGTTTTTGAACATTTTAATGGAAATAAAATAAATTAATAATTTATTTTATTTAAAAGTTTCCTTTTTGTGCAATGACCTAATTGCTCCCTTTAAAATACCTTCTTATGGAAAGTTCACAAGGTTAGCCTCATAAACATGCGAATTGAGAGAGAGACTCTTGGAGCTTTAGAGGAGAACCCGTTGGTGGACGATGATGACACGATCGATCGACGCATCTCAGATTCGACGAACCCTGCCAACGAACATGACATGATGATTGTTATTCAACTGGATCAAGGTAGGGGTTGTTATTTTAATTCTTCTCTTCCCCATTACTGGATTAAATGGTGAACTTGGATCAACCCACCAACAGGGTGATCTGCGGATCAGGCGTTCTTGCGGGAGGGTGTCAATTTCCTTTTCTTTTGGGGTTTTTGATTCAAGAATTGATTTTATGATGATTTTTGGTTTGCCTTTTTTATTTTCCTGTTAAACCTATTAACGTGAGAGGATCTATGCCGTGAAAAATGACAGTGGAGGTGTGTTCCTATTTTTTTATTGACTTCTTCCTCCTTTTCAAACTTACGTTCTTCGCGTTCTTCGCAGGGTTATGAACAATGGATCGTTGCGCATTCATTTCACAATGAAATGATCCCAAATTGGAGACCTGACATCATGAAGACTCAACAGAGGTGATATGGAGATGGTGGAAGATGAATCGAACCAGTTTGGGAGAAAATGTTCTTCAACCGTTCTTCACGTGGATGATCAAAACGAGTTTTTGGGGCCGATCAAATGCCCAAAACCTCCCGAAGCATCGATGACATGGAGGGGCGACCTTGAATCTTGAGTATCATGACGATTGGATGGCCGGATCGAGGATCGAAGGAGCCCTGAGGTGCGGTGACGAATAATGATAGTTCTGAAAATTTCCGAAGAACACAACATGTATCTCGAAGAACACACAGTGTGGGACCGACTCAGCGGTGGCTAGGGTTCCGCAATGCGCAAAGTGATGACACGACATGTTCTCCGAAGAACACGGTGTGTGGGTCCTTACTCGGGACTCGGTGTGTATCCAAAGGATGTACGAACACAGGGTGGAGTACATGGTCGTGTACTCCACCACAAGGCTAGACCAGGCCGACTATATGGGTTAACCCGTGTGCCAATTACATGGGTTGTAACACACGGGTTGAAGCCGTGTATGGGCACATGACCAATGTACACTGAGTCCTCCTCGGACAGAGGAACATGGCGTGCCACTCCCTTACACGCCATGTATACCTTCTTCCACACGACAAGCCTTGTGACACGGGCCGTTGTACATGGGCAGTACCCAGGGTCTGAGGACACTAAGTGTGACCATTCTACATGCCGTGTACTTTTCAGTACAAGGATTGATCTTCTTGTCCACCGTATCTTGGACATGTTTCGTTTGGGTTAGTTCCCCTTTTCTCATTCCCCTAAAGGTCATGTATCGTTTCCTTCTATAAGAGTATGATCCCTTCAGCACGACTTTCCAAGATAGAGTCAGGTATCCCTCCGAGAGGCCCGAAGTGAGATACTCTATCCATTATCGACCCTTGGTAGAGCCAGGTATCGATGTGACTACTTCTACAGGGCACCAATACTCTTCCTAGAAGGTGAATTCAGATGAGTTGTGGTATTCTCTAAGGCCATGGTAGTGATCCTCATCTGTGTATCATGATCTTTCCCCACTCAGAAGTGTGTTCTCCCAGAATGAGTGTATCTATCTCTCGTGACTTTTCCTGACAGACAGTACTTCTCAGACAGAAGTCATCAGAGATATCTAACTTGTGGAGTGTGTTCTCTCATATGAGTGCTTCGTGGAATCTTCAAACTAAATCCCTAGTGGTGGTATGCGGTTGTGTGACTTGTCTCTAGACCACAGTTTTGGGTTTTGAGTATATCTATATTGTTTTCTTCTATTATATGTTCAGTAGTCATATACTGTGTAGAGCTGACTGTACATTTCTTTTGTGTATTGCCTTTTGGTTTTCAGGATCCTCTACTGAGTATTGTTATACTCACCCCTATACAGGCTTTTCCTGCACATGTCATGTCTTGTGCAGACAAGTGGCCTTTTGATGGAGTCCACGATGGACCAGGGTAGGATCGGGCTTTCTGAGTTCCCTACAGACCGAGGTGTTCCTATGGCTACGAGCAACAGTCTCAGTACCTATTTGTGCTTACAGGTTGGAATTTTTAGTTTACAATCTCTTGTTTTTTGTGGGATTGTATTCTGGCCCAGTTTACTTTCAATACATACCTTCCGTCGTACTCTGTTTGGTTGGGTTTAGTTGTATGCATGCATTTTTGTTCCTTGGTGTTTTTTTACATTTCAACATTTGTGGGAATGGAGATGTGTGCGTGTGTACAGGTACTTAGGCAATGCCTCCCATGTTAGTAATATGCCTACACAGTGCTAGTCACTAGCCCCTAGCCTATTGGGGGCGAGCTTAGGGAGTCACGACGTGGGCCCTAATGGGACTGGTCGTGACACTACCTCTCTGAATTTTATATATTGTGACTCAAAAGGCATGGTACAACCCCTTTCTAAAGTCCAACTTTGAAAGCCTTAGTAAGGTGGGGTTCCAGTTCTCATGTTTCTCATACTCCCTGATGAACCACCTTGCCTTGAACCTGGCAGCTTACCAGTGCAATATTGAATCCAAGGCATGCTCCACCAGTCTCTTCATGGTGCATGGGGGAATTTTCTCCTTGATGCTAGTGAGATGTGAAGTGGTTAAGGCCTTCACCTCATCCATCACCCACTCACCTTCCCACCCTAGGAAAGATGCTTTATACGGGCTCAACACTCCCCAACTGTCCTTCACCACCTCATCCCTGAACCCACCATTGCCATCTGAGAACCCTTCAGACACATCTGTTTATGAAAAAAAATTAATCAACATGATGTTTGAGAACCACAAATTGTTTTTAATTGGGGTCTCATAATACCGTACATACCACATGGAATGAATATGAGGTTTTGGTGAAGAAGCCTGAAGTGAAGGGCCATGGCATGCAGGCTGCAAAGCCACCATGCATTGTTTCCATCCTTATAAAGATAGAACATATTTTACCATGGGGTTTGAGTGAGTTTAGTGTTGCATATAACTATTTTAGGATTTTCATTGTAAGGTGCAATGATGAATTTTAGGCTCCTCTCGAACAAGAAATTTGAGAAGTTTCAAAAAAATATCACAAGGAGGGGATCAATTTCTGAATCCTTGCCAATGAAAGGAGTCACATGGGTTGTTTTGACATACCCATCCTCCAAAATCATTATGAATAACTACATAGACACAAAAAACTCATTTTTATCAAATAAATCTAACCGATTAAACCTAGAATGGTAGAAATCATTGAAATAGACAAAACCCCCAATGATGTATAAACTGATAATACATGAAAAAACAACAAGTGAACTTAAAATTTGAGGGGATAGGTATGATATCCCTATCCAAAGGAGTTATATATAAAAAATACACTTTAATCTATGCATTAATGAATTATAACCACTCCTTGTAAGGGAAGAAAGAGAGAGAGAGAGGGAGATAGAAAGATGTATAGTTGTGTTGGGGAAGTATAATGAGGAATTTAAGTTTTATTTATATTTCATAATTCAATGTAAAACCAAAAAATAGAAATAATTAATTAAAGCATAAACACGATGGTCATGGTGAAACACCCATACTAAGGTTACAAAGACGAAATGTCCCAACTGATCTTGACATAGTGTGCAGGACTAGTACAGAACATGAGGGAGATGATGAATGTTATGGAAACCAACCCATTATCCAAGTATTCATCTAGTGTTGGATTGTATTTGTTTTGAAACAACATGGATTATATTAGTTATTTATTTCACAATTTGTCCCACTAAAGACAAATGGAAATAGAAAATATAATTAACCATATTATCACTATGTCTATGAAAAATCATAATTAATCACAAAGTCTATTTTTATTTGTCCAAAAATTCTCATAGACATAGGGTGGGGAGAGACTAACTGATTTTACTATGTGTGGTATGCCATTGAATCCTTGATATTTGAGGAGGTAATATATGCTTTGGTAGGTGGTGTTGAATATAGTAAGAATAACCAAACTAATGTTTTTGGATAATTTTTGAATAGCGTTGATGTCCCGCCTGAATCATTTGATTGAGAATAATAAGCAAGAAAAAATCCATTATTAACACTATTATTGAATCACAATAAATTATGAGTGTAGTTATTATTAATATAATTTACCTATCAATAGCATATATGATGATCTCTTGTTCCTCTGGTGTACCATAAAAATCATATATATCATCAATCATGGTTACAAAACATCCTTTTTTAGTTACTGCCTCTATGAATTTTATATATTATGGATCAAAAGGCATGGAAAAACCCCACATCAGGTTTTATATTTGTACACTTCTAATAAAATAAATTTTTTCCGAATCGAGTTCCACCCACCACCTATATGTAAAAAAATAGATGAAGAATATCACCTTTTAAAGAGTTATGTGAGAAAATTGAAAATTTAATGTAGGAGTCCTGCATACTTTGCTATATTTCTGAGCTCTTTTGGTGAATAGATTGCACCATGTTAAAGTCTAGAATTGAAATCCTTATCATTTTTCTCATACTCCTTGATGAACCACCTTGCTTTGAACTTGGCAGTCGACCAGTGCAATGGTTAATCCAAGGCATACTCCACCAGTCTCGTCATGGAACATGTGGGGATATTCTCCTTGATGCTGGTGAGATGTTTAGTGGTGAAGGGCTTCACCTCATTTAGTAACCACTCACCTTACCACCCTAGGAAAGAAGTCTCGTATAGGCTCAACAATCCCAGAACTTCCTTCACCACCTCAGCCCTGAACCCACCATTGTTATCTCAGAACCCTTCAAACACATCTGTTTACAAAAACAAATAATCAACAAGATGGTGACAGACCAAAAATTGTTTGTAATGGGGATTGAGTAATACCGTACATACCACGAGGAATGAATATGAGGTTTTGGTGAAGGATCCTGAAGTGAAGGGCCATGGAATGTAGGTTTTAGAGCCACCATGCATTGTTTTCATCCTTGTAAACCCAGAACATGGCCTCCTTTATCTCCAAATCAAACTGATACTTGATTCCAAGATGATGGAGCGTTTTGATGAGCCCAATCCTATCCAAGGTCTTTATGGTCCCTCCCATGATCATAGACCTCACCAAACCCTTCAGCTCCTTTACCTCCCTCACATGCCTTTCCTTTGGAGAATTATGGTGGGATGTGAGTTGCTGAAGAAATTGGTAGTCCCAGGTTGTGGATTTTTATACATCAATGGGTGAGGAAGGGGGAGGCAGTGACGATATCCATGGAAAAGGGTTTTTAGGGAGGAAAATGTGATTCAGTGAAGTGATGAGTGAGTTGAATGGGTGAATTTGTTGGGTAGATTCCCTGTCGATGTCATGTTTATAGGCCTTGGGGGAGGTGGCTGTGAGATGATGGGTGTCTCTGCACATCATTATCCCAAACCCGTCAACTGGTCATAAGATTCAAAGTTTGTCTTCAATTATATGACCGTCGATGCTGGATCACCTAAAAAATGAGGTTTTTTTAATACTTTTATTTTTTTTTGGTTCAGTTTTAAACAATTTTGGGGGATGGGTATGTCAAACCAACCCACACGACTCCTTTCTTTGGTGAGGATTTAGAAACTGATCCCCTCCCTGTGATATTTTTATGAAACTTCTCAAATTTACTATTCAAGAGGAGCCTCAAATTCATCATTGTGCCTTCCAATGAAAATCCTAAAATAGTGATATGCAACATTGAAAACATAATGAAAATCTTAAAACATGGGCTTATAATTTAAAGGTTTTTTTGATTATTAGGTGATTCGATAGTACTGCACCAGGATTATGGAATGTGATCAGTTTGAATTGTAACCAAAAGTTAATTAAACAATTATTAAAATGATTAAAGTCATATCTATAAATCATTATCATAATTCTATGGAATACTTCATTTGAATGAACTAAAATTCATAACAAAATGAACCCAAATAAAAAATCAATTGTATTATGTGTTACAAGTTTAAAATTAAGGAAAAATAGTATACAAACAGATGGAAAGTTGAATTTGGAGCTGAGATGTGTAACTCTAGTAGTTGGATGATAGATTGGGAACTCGAGGCTCCTGTAAGGGAAGGATTGGGAATGCATTGAATAACCCCCTACTGCACTCATTCCTGATGTCTTTATATGATATAAATTGATAAAAAAAACTACATGCTTGCAATTTGATTCTTGGAAATTATATGACTGATTAGAGGAAATAATACGAGTTATTAGGGGATGAAAATAAATTATAATAGATTGAAAGGTTAAGGGAAAAATAAATATAAAGGAAAAAGTATCCTAAAATTGAAATAAATGTTATATCATTGGTAATATCCATGTACCATGGGTAATTTTCAGTTTGATAATGACTAAATACAATTCACATTTGATACTTTAAAAGAATATAAAAATTAAGAGAAATATTAAAATAAACAAGTAAATTGCATACCATTAGTATCCAAATAGAATTATTCATTAATAGAGAAGTAGGAAAATATCTACCTCTTTCATGAAATACTAATACCTCATAATTTCAAAAATCCCTACAGTAAGAAATAATTATAAATTTCATTGATTAATGAATTCCATGTGTTTGGTATTTCAACGCTTAAAAGGAAGAAATGAAAACATATATTTAAAATTACTCATCATTGTGGGGAAGAGGGCCCCGCGTGTAGAAAATCCCGAGAACCTAAAGCCTTTTGCTTGCCCTTTTATAGAGGCCATCTATCATGAATGGTCTACATGAGGGCAGCTGGGGGAAGATCTATACTAGGGCCATACCTATCCTCCTGATGATGCCAGTGAGGATCTAACAGATGAGCAGTTGTGGCCAAAACGCTTGCAGCGAGAACAAAATAGTAAAAGGTCCTAATAGAAAACCGGTTGAAGGAAGATAGCGGAACCATTTCAGATCTAAATTTTTCACAGAGTCATGGCTTTGATAGATCATTTTCTACACAAATAATCCAACTCACCATGATTGAATGGCGAACATTTCTGGAAATACATTGAATAACATTTCTGGAGATACATTGAATAACATTTCTGGAAATACATTGAATAATATTGAATAACATTTTTGGAAATACATTGAATAACATTGAATAACATTTCTACACAAATAATCCAACCCACCATGATTGAATGACGAACATTTTTGGAAATACATTGAATAACATTTCTTTTCTGGAAATACATTAAAAAACAGGGGAAGGGTTGCTTACGTTTTCCAGGCCTTCGTTGGGTTTTCTTGATCTTCACGTTAGGCGGAACAAATCATCTTCTCCGCCTTCGATTTCAGACATCAGCAGATCTGCCCAGAACAGAGTGTCGTCGTCGGGATACATCCCCATCTCCCGTCTCTGCACGTCCTCCCTCAGAGCCTCTAAGGATGCGCAATATTGCTCCAGCTCCTCCACTCCCATCCCCTCTATCGAACAATCCCACCATGACGGCGCCGGAACATCCGCGCTGTCCACCGAACCCGGCGCGGCTGTCTGGCACGGCGGGACACAAGGAGACATGGGTTGGGAGGAAGAGGCGGCGGCGGAGTCGTCTGCGAGGTAGCGGTCCACGACGGAATCCGCATCGGGGACGCCGAAGGAGAAGAATCGGCCACCGGGTGAGGAGAGAATGACGGCGACCTGCGTCCCGAAGAGGGTGGAGAAGCTGCTGGCGCTGTGGAAGAGGGTTTTCTTGCGTTTGGCGAAGGTGACTTGGCGGTGAGTCCTGGACTCGATACGCTTCATTTCAATCTTCCTGCGCCCCGCGGTCTTCTTTTGCTTTTCCTCCGGGGACGCCGTCATCCTCTTCCTCCAACACGCGCAGCGCCTGATCTTCGCTTCGACAGCGGTGCCAATTCACGACAGCACAGGCGGTGCCTTCTCCCGCGCCACAACACCTCAACGGCGTTACGGCGGCACACTCATTTTTTCTCTTATACCCCTTCCCTCGCTTTTCTAACGGATACTTCTCAAAATTAATACGCATCTTTAATTCAAAATTTAAACCATAAACCAAAAACACCTTCAAACCTTATGCCGCATCGCCCTTACGCACGAAACTCGGCCTCTGTAGATCATAATCGAACTCAGACAACATCAAACATCTTCTCGGCCCACCTTCAAACCTCAGTTGAAGCTTTTTCAATAACGGCTCCTATCGGTCGTCATCTTCACAAGGATTCGTTTGGTTCTGGCGGCACAAGCTCGACATCAGTGGCTTGGGCGGCGTCAAGGACACCTGGTTCTAGATTTGTCTTCACTTTAGTTCTCACAAGCAATAGGTCGAACACCTAATGAGCGCCTCTCTTCGATGCAGAAATCGAGACCCTGTGGTTGACCGAGGCCCCCTTCATCTTCTTTGGTGAATATGGAAATGGGTCTTGAATCTTTAATCGTCCGACTCATCTGCCTCATTGAAAGCTTCAGGCCCTTCGGAAATTTGTCACTTACTCTTCATCAGCGGTTTATCATTTTAGAATAAATTTGTGATCTGCAAAACCCATCCACATAAAAGAAAAAGATGGATTTTATATACATTCCTTTAAATAAATTTAATTGGATACAATATAGTGGAAGCCCAATTCCCACTCCCCAAAATTTATTAAAAGAAAACGGGGTACAATGGTGCAATGAAAGTTCATGAATATAAAATTCATTAAAAAAAATACACTTCAAGGAAATTTAACTCTAGAAGATCAGTACTTCTTAATCCTAAAATTCCATGCTATAATTGTCCACTAAAAGAATAGAAAAGATTCTCATTATCAATGAAAATATTTCACAATTCAATGTAAAACTGAAAAAACAGAAATAATTAATTAAAGGATGACCACAATGGTCATGGCTCAACACCCATACCAAGGTTACAAAGGTGACATGTCCAAACTAATCTTGGCACAATGTGAATGTCTAATACAGAACATGGGGGAGATAATGAATGTTATAGAAACTAGCCCATTCTCAAATTTTTCGTACAGTGTTGGATTATATTTGTTTTGAAGCAACTTGGATTCTTTTAGGTTTGTCTTAAACAATGTGGCCCACTGAACAAAAATGGAAATAGAAACTATAATTAATCATATTATCACTATTTATAAGAAAAATTATAATTAATCATAATGGCTATTGTTATTTGTCATGAAATTGTCAGGAATATAGGGAGGGGAGAGACTAACCAATTTTGCTATGTGTGGTATGCCATTGAATCCTTGATCTCTGAAGAGGTCATAGAAGATTTGGTTGATGGTTTTAAATGCCTCAAGAACAACCAAATTAATGTTTTTGGGTAATTTTTTAGTAGCGTTGATGTCCTATGGGAATCATTTGATTGAGAATAACAACCAAGTGAAAATCCATTATTAGCACTATTGTTAAATCACAATAAATTATAATTGTAGTGATTATTCATATAATTTAACTGTCAATAGAATCGTTGATGATCTCTTATTCCTCTGGTGTACCATAAAAATCATATATATCATCAATCATTGTTATAAAACATCCTTGTTTAGACGTTGCCTCTCTGAATTTTATATATTGCGACTCAAAAGGCATGGAACAAACCCACATGAGGTTTTTATCAGAGCAATTATATGAAAATCATGTTTGTACAAATCAAGTTCCTCCCACCACTTATACATAAAAATATAGATGAAGAATATCACTATTTAAAGGGTTGTGTAAGAAAATTGAAACTTTAAGGAGGGAATATTGCATAATTTTCTAAGTTTTCGAGATTTTTTGGTGAATGAATTACACCATGTAAAAGTCCTTCTTTAAAAGCCTCAGTAAGGCAGGGTTCCAGTTCTCATGTTTCTCATACTCCCTAATGAACCACATTGCCTTGAACCTGGCAGCCAACCAGTGCAACAACAAATCCAAGTCTTACTCCACCGGTCACTTCATGGTTCATGTGGGAATATTCTCCTTGATGCTGGTGATATGGGAAATAGTTAAGGTCATAGCTGCTTTGGTTGGTGGTGTTGAATGCAGTAAGAACAACCAAACTTTGGTTTTTGGGTAATTTTTGAATAACGTTGATTTCCCACATGAATCATTTGATTGAGAATAAAAACCAAGAGAAAATCCATTATTGGAACTATTGTTGAAACAAAATAAATTTTGAGTGTAGTGATTATTCATATAATTTACCTGTCAATAGAATCTTTGATGATCTCTTCTTCCTCTAGCGTACCATAAAAATCATATATATCGTCAATCATGGTTACAAAACATCCTTGTTTAGCCACTGCCACTTTATATTTTATATATTGTGGCTCAGAAGTCATGGTACAATCCCATGTTAAAGTCCAACTTTGAAAGCCTATGTAAGGTGGGGTTCCGTTTCTCATGTTTCTCATACTCCCTGATGAACCACCTTGCCTTGAACCTCGCAGCTGACCAGTGCAATGATGAATCCAAGGCATGATCCGCCAGTCTCTTCATGGAACATGGGGGAATCTTCTCCTTAATTCTAATGAGATGTGCAGTGGTGAAGGAATTCACCTCGTCTATCACCCACTCACTTTCCCACCCCAGGAAAGATGCCTCGTACATGCTCAACACTCCCCAAACGTCCTTCAACACCTCATCCCTGAACCGCCCATTGTCATCTTAGAACCCATAAAACACATGTCTTTATGACAAAAAATTAATCAAAATGATGGCTGTGAACCACAATTTTTAAGGGGGGTTACATAATACCATACATACCACAGGGAACAAATATGAGGTTTTGGTGAAGTAGCCTAAAGTTAAGGGCCATGGCATGCAGGTTGCAGAGCCACCATGCATTGTTTCCATCCTTATAAATCTAGAACATATTTTACCATGGGGTTTGAGTGAGTTCAATTTTTCATATCACTATTTTATGATTTTCATTGTAAGGTGAAATGATGAATTCAAGGCTCATCTCGAATAGGAAATTTGAGAAGCTTCAAAAAAATATCATGAGGAGGGGATCCGTTTATGAATCCTCACCAAATAAAGGAGATGTGTGGGTTGGTTTGACATAACCAACCCCCAAAATCATTGGGAATGACTACATAGACCCAAAATACTCATTATTATCGAATACCGCCAACTGATTAAACCTGGAATGGTATAAATCATTGAAACAGACAAAACCCCCAAAGAGGTATAAATTGATAACACATGAAAAAAATGAGCGAACTTCAAATTTGAGGGGAGAGGTATGCTATCCCTATCCAAATTAGTTTATCTATAAAAAATACGCTTGATATATCCATTAATGAATGATAACCACTGCATGTAAGGGATGCAAGAGAGAGAGAGAGTGGAAGATGCACAGTTGTGTTGGGGAAGTATAATGAGGAATTTAACTT
The DNA here is from genome assembly GCA_963277665.1 of Viscum album. Classification (NCBI taxonomy): domain Eukaryota; kingdom Viridiplantae; phylum Streptophyta; class Magnoliopsida; order Santalales; family Viscaceae; genus Viscum; species Viscum album. The sequence goes on along the minus strand of OY728121.1, from coordinate 845,112,714 downwards.
TATTTATATTTCATAATTCAATGTAAAACCAAAAAAATAGAAATAATGAATTAACGCACGACCACAATGTTCATGGTGCAATACCCATACCGAGGTTACAAAGGAAACATGTCCCAACTGATATTGACAGAGTGTGCAGGTCTAGTACAGAACATGAGAGAGATAATGAATGTTTCGGTAACCAACCCATTATCTAAGTACTCATCTAGTGTTTGATTGTATTTGTTTTAAATAAACTTGGATTTTATTAGGTATTTCATTCACAGTGTGTCCCACTAAATAAAAATGGAAATAGAAACTATAATTAATCATATTATCACTATGTTTAAGCAAAATTATAATTAATCCCAAAGCCTATTGTTATTTTTCTGGAAATTGTCATGGACATAGGGCGGGGCTAGACTAACTGATTTTACTATGTGTGGTATTCCATTGAATCCTTGATCTATGAGGTTTTCATAGCCTCTTTGGTTGGTGGTGTTGAATGCAGCAAGAACAACCAAACTAACATTTTTGGGAAATTTTTGAATAACATTGATGTCCAACTTGAATAATTTGATTGATAATAACAACCAAGAAAAAATTTATTATTATCATTGTTTTTGAATCAAAATAAATTATGATTGAAGTTATTATTTATATAATTTACCTATCAATATCATATGAGATCATCTCTTGTTTCTCTGAAAAACCATAAAAATAATATATATCATCAATCATGGTTACAAAACATCCTTTTTTATCCACTGCCTGCAATGTCTTGGATTTTCTGTGTATTATTTTTAAATATTATATGGAATTATTTTGAGACTAGACCTTTCGACGTTATGCGATTCTGAGGCCCAGAGTGCCCGAAATAAATTTTTGAATTAAATTAAACATTAAATAGCGCGCACGAGCAGTTTTCTAAAAAAGTGGAATAACATATAAATGGGTGCTCGGATTAGAAATATAAGGGCACCGTTGTGTTTAGAGTAGTGATTTTACCTTAGGTGGGGCCTAACATCAACCAGCTCAGGTCAGCTGTGAGAGTTAGTTTTTGAACGTTTTAATGGAAATAAAATAAATTTATTTAAAAGTTTCCTTTTTGCACAGCGACATAATTCATCCCTTTTAAATACCTGCTTATGGAAAGTTCGTAGGGTTAGCCTTATAACCCTATGAAGTGAGAGAGAGCCTCTAGGAGCTTTGGAGGAGAACCCATTGGCGGACGACGATGACGTGATCGATCGACACATCTTGAATTCGATGAACCCTGCCAACGAACGCGACGTGATGATCGTTCTTCAATTGGATCAAGGTAGGGATTGTTATTTTAATTCTTCTCTTCCCCATTCTTGTATTAAAAATGAACGCGGATCAATCCACCAACAGGGTGATCCACGGATCGGGCGTTCTTGCGGGAGGGTGTCAATTTCTTTTTCTTTTGTGGTTTTTGATTCAGGAATTGATTTTATGATGATTTTTTGATTGAATTTTTGATTTTTTTACTAAACCTATTAATGGGAGTGGATCGAATCCATGATGAACAATGGTAGAGGTGCATTCCTATTTTGTTATTGATTTCTTCCTCCTTTTCAACCTTGCGTTCTTCACATTCATCACGAGGTTATGAACAAAAAATCATTGCACATTCATTTAGAAACGCAATGATCCCAAATTAGTGACCTGATATTGCAATGACTCAATAGAGGTGCGACGGCGATGACGGCAGACGAATTGACCTAGTTCGATAAAAAACGATCTTCTACCGTTTTTCATGCAGATGATCGAAACGAGTTTTCAGGGCCGATCGAACGCCCAAAACCTCTCGAAGCATTGATGGCATATCAAGGAGACCATAGATCATGAGTATTGTGATGACCAGATAGACGAATCAGGGATAGAAGGAGCCCCAAGGCACGGCGATGAAGAATGACAGTTTTAGAAATTTCCAAAGAACACGACATGTATCTCGAAGAACACACCACGTGGGACTGGATCAGTGGCGGCTAGGGTTTCGTGATGCGCAAAGCGATGACACAACATGTTCTCCAAAGAACATGGCATGTGGATCCTTACGTGGGAATCGATGTGTATCCAGGGGATGCACAGACACGGGGTGGAGTACATGGGTGTGTACTCCACCACACGGTCAGACAAGGTCGGCTACATGGGTTACCCCATGTGCCGATTACATGGGTTGTAACACACAGGTTAAATCCATGTATGGGAACATAGAAAATGTACATAGAGTCCTCCCAGGATTAGAGGAACACAGAGTGATACTACCTTACACACCATGTATACCTTCTTCCACACAACAATCCTTGCGACACGGGCCGTTGTACATGACCAATACCCAGGGTTAGAGGACACAACGTGTGACTATTCTACACACCATTTACAATTTAGTACATGGCTTGATCTTCTTGTCCACCGTATATTGGACATGTTTCATTTGGGTTAGTGCCCCTTTTTCTCATTCCCCTGAAGGTCAGGTATTATTTCCTTCTACATGAGTATGATCCCTTCAGTAGGGATTTCTGAGATAGAGTCAGGTATCCCTCTAAGAGGCCTGGAGAGCGACCCTCTATCCATTCTTGACCCTAGGTAGAGTCAGGTATCGACATGAATACTTCCACAGGGCGCCAATCCTCTACCTAGTTGGTGAATCTGGATGAGTCGCGAAATCTGCCAAGGCCATAACAGTGATCCTCATATATGTATCATGATATTTCCCCATTCAGGAGTGTGTTCTCCCGGAATGAGTGTACACTACTGGAAATCGGATCTTTCCCAACACTTATATACACCCTTTCCCAACGGTTCTCCCAAACCGTTGGGAAAGGGGGGGGGGGGGTCTTTCCCAACGGTGTGGGAGAACCGTTGGGAAAGGGGCCTCAAAACCCCCCTTTCCCAACGGTTCTCCCAAACCGTTGGGAAAGGGGGGGAGGGGGTATTTCCCAACGGTTTGGGAGAACCGTTGGGAGGGGGGGGGGGGGTCTTTCCCAACGGTGTGGGAGAACCGTTGGGAAAGGGGCCTCAAAACCCCCCTTTCCCAACGGTTCTCCCAAACCGTTGGGAAAGGGGGGGAGGGGGTATTTCCCAACGGTTTGGGAGAACCGTTGGGAAAGGGGGGTTTTGAGGCCCCTTTCCCAACGGTTCTCCCAAACCATTGGGAAAGACCCCCCCCTTTCCCAACGGTTCTCCCAAACCGTTGGGAAAGACCCCCCCTTTCCCAACGGTTTGAGAGAACCGTTGGGAAAACTCACCCCCAAAACCAACATTCACCCCCTGGAAATTTCCACCTATCCCAACAGTTTTGAGAACCGTTGGGATAGATTCTTTCATTTCTTCCAGGTCTGCTACCCGAGAACATTATATAAATCTAAATTTTAAATAATTATGATAATACATATATATATTTATGAAATTATGTTTACAAAAGTGATGTTAGCTTAGTGGTTAAGTCGTTCGATTATAAACAAGGGGTCGTGGGATCAAATCCCAGCACATGTTTTTTTTTTGAAATACATTTACCAACGGTTTTATATCCGTTGGAATAGATTTTCATATTACTTATACCAACAGTTTTGTAAACCGTTGGGATAGGTCTATACCAACGGTTTTGGGAAAACCGTTGGTATAGACCTATCCCAACGGCTTACTTCGCAACGGTTCTCCAAACCGTTGGTATAGGCTATACCAACGGTTTGGAGGCCTATACCAACGGTTCCAAACCGTTGGTATAGGTTAGTATTCTACTAGTGGTACCTATCTCTCATTACTTTTCCCAAAGGACAGTACTTCTCAGACGAACACTATCAGAGCTATCAAACTCGTGGAGTGAGTAATCCCAGATGAGTGCTTAATGGAATCTTTGAACTAAATCCCTAGCGACGGTATGTAGTTGTGTGACTTGTCTCTAGACTGAAGGCCTGGGTTTTGAGTATATCTTGATTGTGTTATCCTATTATATGTTTAGTAGGAATATAATGTGTAGAGATGACTGTACCTTTACTTTGTGTATTGCTTTGTGGTTTTTGGGGTCCTCTACTGAGTATTGTTATACTCACCCCTTCAGGGGGCTTTTCCCACACATGTCGTGTCTTGTACAGACGACCAGCCTTTTGACGGAGTCCAGAGTGGACCTAGGAAGGACCAGGCTTTCTGAGCTCCCTACAGGTTGAGGTGTTCCTACGGCTATGAGTAGTAGTCCCAGTACCTCTTTGTTCTTACAGGTTGGAATTTGTAGTTTTACGTCTCTTATTTTTGGTGGGCTTGTATTCTGGCCCAGTTTACTTTCAATACTTAGCATCTGTCATACTCTGTTTGGTTGGTTTTATTTGTATGCATAAATTTTTGTTTCTTATTGTTTTCTTCCATGTCATAATTTGTGGGATTGGAGATGTGTGCGTGTGTACAGGTACATAGGAAATGCCTCCCATGTTATTAATATGCCTACATGGTGCTAGTCACCAGCCCTTGTCCTATAGGGGGTGGGCTTGGGGAGTTTCAGTGTGTTCCCCACTGGGACGGGTCGTGATAGAGTGGTATCAGAGCTGGTCAGTTCTACCTTAGAACCAAGAGTCTATGATATTGGTTTGGGGGAACAATGTTAAGTGTTTCGAGCTCAGATTTCAGGCCAGAGACTCCAGTGTTGGTGCGGGCGGCCGACATATCCATACACCAGGACTCTAATAACCTACTTTTCGACTCGGTACATGAAAACACTAGTTGCATGGAAATAAGTGATTGGTACATGAATCATATAGGAATGGTTTTTTTTCATGCTCTTTGTGTTAGCTATCCAGATATACTCTTTGACAGTGGTACATCTTGTTCCTTACAAGATGCCTCCGCAATGCATACCCTCTAGGATTCAGCAGCGCGATCACAAGGATGACCCCCTCAGTGATGAGGCTTCGATACAAGGACCAGTTCCCGAGGCGTCACCTCCAGGTGGTGCACCTATTATTCCACAACCAGTGGAGAAGCCTGTGATACCTGTAGTACCGGCAGATGAGGGGCGCAGGCTGAGTGCGCTCCATGAGTTACAGAGACAGAGACCCCTCAGGTTCCAAGGTGAGACCGACCCTCAGGCGGTTTCAGAATGGCTTGAGGCGGTGACCAGAGTTTTCCATCTCGTGAGGACACCGGCGGACCAGATAGTGATCCTAGGAGCAATCCTTCTTCAGGGTTCAACAGGATGATGGTGGAGTCTGACCACACAAACTCATGATGAGGAGACTCTTTTGTGAATGGAGTTTGAGAAACTCTTTAGGGAGGAGTTCTCACTAATTATGCTGAGATCAGTGCATATCTAGGAGCTTCTTCATATCTAGTAGGGCAATTTGATGGTGGGTGACTATTCATCAAGGTTCACCAACCACACCAGGTACTCGATGGATATGGTCATGGATCAATACTTTAGAGCTTGGAACTTCGAGTGAGTCTATGACGGGACATCTAAGACAGTGTCTCTCCTCTTTGCATTTCAACTTATGCTGGAGTGCTCGAGCAGGCCTTGGTGATCGAGAGCTTCATGGAAGAGCAGAGACAACCAATGATAGTTAGCAGCAGACACAAAGGTGCGGAGACCTTGGCAGTAGGGAGCCAACGTCAGGCATAGGGATCAGGATGTGAGAGATGTCACAGGAGGACCCAGGATGGGGGTTTGGTAGTCCAGGGCTCTCAGGTTGGATCCAGTCAGCCTAGAGAGAGGCAATGCTACTCGTGCGATGGTAGGAGAAATCTCACTAGAGATTTTATAACCCATCAAGTTATTGACAGGGAGGCGGTGGATGGACCACCGAGGTAGAGACATAGAGTGGAGCAGACACACCCGCCAGGTGGAGGATGTGGCAGAGGAGCAGGGATAGATGCAGGTGGTGGAAGATTCTTTGATCAGCTCCCACCACCACCCCCAGGAGGTCTGCACTAGGCTCAGTGAGCTGGGGGATAGGGGCAGGGACAACTGTATGTGGTCGAGGCTTACGACCTAGGGGCTACAGGGATGTTCCAAGGTACAATCTATGTCTTTTCTGCCTTAGATTCCGTACTTATTGACACAAGTGATAGTCATTCCTTCCTCTCCACATGTCTTGTGTGAAACCTTGAGATTCTGGTAGAGCTGTTGACTCGACCCTTACACTTGGAGACACCTACGGGAGGAGAATCACTGATCACACACCTTTGCAGACAATGTCATCTCACCCTTGGAGTCGAGAGTTTTAGTTGAAACCTCTTGGTGGCAATGTCAAGGAATTATGAGGTCATTCTCAGTATGGATTGGTTATCCTCGGTCCATGCCTAGATTGACTACTTAAGGTGAAGAATGTGGTGTGTTTGCAACAATAGGACGAGGTTTTACCTTGTCAGTGAAAGGGAGACTCAAGCGTCACAGAATGGGCTCATGAATAGGAGGTTACAACTAATCACTCATGAGTTGGCTAGCCTTACCCTCAGAGTAGTAGATGTTTTCAGCTTCCAGTTCCCAGAAGTAGTGGTGGAATACAAGGACGTCTTTCCCGAAGATGTTCTGGGACTACCTTCCCATCCGGAAATTGACTTCTGCATAGACTTACACCCCAGGACAACATCGATTTCTTCATTAGCCTATCGGATGGCTCCCACAAAGCTTTGAGAGATGAGGGTGAAATTGGAGGATTTGCAGAGCAAGGGTTTTGTGAGACCCAGCGTCTTGCCTTGGGCGGCCCTAGTTTTTTTTTCCAAGAAGGCAGATAGGAGTTTGAGGTTTTGTGTGGATTACCGATGCCTGAACCAGGTGATGGTGAAGAACAAGTATCCACTACCAAGGATCAACAACCACTTCAACCAACTAAGAGGGGCACAATGGTTCTCAAAGGTTGACCTTCAGTCAGGTTACCACCATTTATGAGTACGGTATGAGGGTATACCGAAGACGACTTTCAGATTCCGCTATGGTCACTATGAGTACTTAGTGATGACTTTCGGCATGACGAATGCCCCTGTAGTGTTCATGGGACTTATAAACCATATATTCTATCCATACTTGGACCGTTTCATAGTGGTCTTCATCGACGACATCATTGTGTACTCAGTTTCAAAGGAGGATCACACAAGACACTAATGAATGGTTCTGGACGTACTCTGAGAGCACCAACTTTATGGGAAGCTCTTGAAGTGCCGGTTCCAGATTTGGGAGGTCCACATTCTAGGAAATTTTATTTCAGCAGATGGAGTAGCTGTGGACCCAACCAAGGTGGAGGCAATGTTAGCATGGGAGCCACCTCAGAGCGTGATGGAGGTTCGGAGCTTCCTTGGGTAGGTAGGATATTATTAGAGATTTATTCCCGATTTCTCCCTAATATTAGCATCGACGATAGCCTTGACTAGGAAGGGGAAACCCTTCATGTTGATGGAGAAGTGCCAACAGGATTTCGAGCAGTTGAGGTAGAGTTTGAAAAGCGCCCTAATCTTGAGATTACTAGAATAGGGTGTCGAGTATGTAGTTTTCTACGACACATTAGGGATCGGGTGTTGTTGTGTCTTGATGCAGAGAAAGGCAATTATTGCTTATGGTTCATTCCATCTTAGGCCACATGATTAGAACTATGCAACCCATGATCTTGAGTTGGCAGTGGTAGTCTTCGCATTGAAGAGGCGGTGACACTACCTTATGGGTCGACGGTTCATTGTCTACTCTGACCACAAGAGCCTCAAGTACATCTTCTCAGAGAAGGATATGAATGTGAGATAGTGGTGTTGGATAGATTTTCTCCAAGACTATGATTTTGAGATCATCTACACTCCTGGTAAGGGGAAAAAGGTGGAAGATTCTCATATCAAGAGATCGAGCTCACAGCTGCTGAGTGAGGTGATAGAATAGTTGGCCTCATTACAGTTATCCTTCGTGGGTAGAGAGGATGTAGCTTACCTTCAGTCGATGGTTGTCACCCCTCCACTCTTACAGCGAGTTAGGGAGGCACACCTTGGGGATGTTGATTATGATGCTTTACATTCTCAGTTATCCTCAGGGCATGCCCCTGTTGGATATTCTCAAGGTGGGGAGCATGAAGTTCTTTTCAGAGGATGCACTGTTGTACCAGTGGTATTGCAGGAGGAGGTCCTAAGGGAGTTTAATACTTCCCCCTTAGTGTTACATCTTGGAGAGGAGAAGATGTAACAGGATCTCTGATGATAGTTCTGGTGGTCATTCATGAAGAAGGTAGTAGCATAGTTCGTTTCTCAATGCCTTACGTGCCAGCAGGTGAAGACTAAGCACCAAATTCCAACGGGATTAGATCACCCCTTGAAATTTCCAGAGTGGAAGTGGTATGGAATATCGATGGAATTCGTGAAGGGATTACCATGGACGTACAAGGGGCACGATTCCATCTAGGTGACCATTTAACGACTCACCAAGTCATCCCACTTAATAGATATTAGAGAGAAGAGTTCCGTAGAGAGCTTGGGACGCATCTACATACAGAAGATAGTTCGGTTCCATGGTGTCCCTTCGACAATAGTCTCAGATAGAGATTCCTACTTCACATCCTGATTGTGGAAGGTATTACAGGAGGCTTTCAGAACTCAACTATGCTTGAGAACAACATTCCATCCCCAGAAAAATGGTCAAATGAAGAGGACCATTCAAGTTCTAGAGGATATGTTGTGGGCCTATATCTTGGACTTTGGTCACAGTTGGGAGGACCACCTACCACTGGTGTAGTTTGCGTACAATAATAGCTACCACTCCACCATTAGTATGGAACCATTTGAGGCTTTATATGGGAGACCCTATTGGTCACTTCTTTGCTGGACCCACCCTAGAGAGTCAACACTCATGGGTTCATAGTTGGTGTGAGCTACCACTGAGAAGGTGCAGATCATCCAAGAGTAGATGAAGACTTCCCAGAGCTGGAAGAAGTCTTATGCTGACAGACAACAGAGACCTCTGGAGTTCGAGGAAGGGGACCATGTCTTCCTTAGGGTCTCACCTCAATGATGGTTGCAGAGATATGGTCGGGGTGATAAGCTATCTCTGAGGTTCATCGGACCTTCTCAGATATTGCACAGAGTTGGAAAGGTGGCATACCGCCTATCTCTACCACCATAGTTGCACCAAGTACATGATATCTTCCACGTGTCACAGCTGAGGAGGTACGTGCATGACCCATCTCACGTCATCAACCGGGGCAAGCTGGACATCGAGGATGGAGCGGCCATTGCTGAGTACCTAGTGGAGATTGAGGATCAGTAGGAGAGTATCCTTCATGGGTGATAGATTTCCTTGGTGCACGTTCGGTGGCAGCACAAAAATCTTCAGGATAGCATGTGGGAGCGGGAGACTCAGATCTGTGCCTAGCACCAACAACTTTTTGAGTAACTCTTGTTTTATATTTTTGGGGATGAAAATACCCAAGTTGGGGAGAATTTAATGTATCAGATTTTCCATGTACTATTTTTAAACATTATATGGAATTATTTTGAGACCATACCTTTCAACGGCATGCAGTTCTGAGGCTCAGAGTTCCCAGAATAAATGTTTGAATTAAATTAAACTTTATTAAATGCAAGAGTGATTTTCCTGAAAAAGTGGAATAACTTTTAAACGGGTGCTCAGATAAGAAATATGAGGGTATCGTTGAATTTAGAGTAGTGACATTACCTTAGGCGGGGCCTAACATCAACCAGTGCAGGTTAGCTGTGAGAGTTAGTAGTTGAACATTTTAATGGAAATAAAATAAATTAATAATTTATTTTATTTAAAAGTTTCCTTTCTGTGAAACAACCTAATTCCTCCCTTTTAAATACCTTCTTATTGAAAGTTTTTAGGTTTATCCCCATAATCATGCAAATTGAGAGAGTGCCTCTTGGAGCTTTGGAGGAGAACCCATTGGTGAACAATGATGACACGATCGATCGATGCATCTCGGATTCGATGAAACCCTCCAATGAACATTACACAATGAAAATTCTTTAACCAGATCAAGGTATGGGTTGTTATTTAAATTCTTCTCTTCCCCATTCTTGGATTAAATGATGAACACAGATCATCCCACCAACAGGGTGATCTGCGGAATGAGCATTCTTATGGGAGGGTGTCAATTTCCTTTTCTTTTGGGATTTTTGATTCGAGAATTGATTTTATGATAATTTTTTGTTTGAATTTTTTATTTCCCTATTAAAAATATTAACATGAGTGGATCGACACCATGACAAATGATAGCAAAGGTTTTGTGATGACCCAGACCCCCCTTGGTCCCTTTGCCAAAATCCGGATCCTTAAGGGGTGCCGATCGGTGAGACCGATCGGTGAGACCGATCGGCGGAACCGGCCAACGTCACCCGGCCTTTCCAAGTTGTTCCAGTGACGCTCCTTTTTCGCAAATAGGGTTTTAAACCCTATTCTGCCTCGTTTAAAAGAAAAGAAAATGTCTTAAAGACCCGAAACGCGCACAAAAGTTTTAATTAGATACTGAATCGACTCATGAGTCAGTTTAAACCACCCATCACCTTTAATGATGAGTCAAGCCGCGTGGTCAACCCACGACTTCCACGTCTTACGCGGTTTCGCGTTTTCACCTCAACCGTCCCCGACTCTTATAAATTAAGGGTTAGGCCGTGGTTTCCCCCTTCCTCGATCGTGGCTCTTCTGGTGCATCGGGCCCGCCGCATCGTTATCCGTAAAGTTCCGCACCCCCGGCCTAAACATCGATCATCTATCAACAGGTAGGGAATTTCTCTCGTCTCTCACTTTTGTGTATCATGCGGGGTGGACGTTATTTTGTTCCTATGGAATTGGTTGAACCGAACCTTAATGAAGATAATAAACGAAGTTCTACAGAAAGAAGGGGAAGGGGTTGTGATCGTTGTTTATGTTTTATCTTGTGATCATCCTTTTTAGTTGTGCTGGTTTATGTTTTCTGAAAATTGAGGCCGTTGGTGGTCGTTGTATGTGCACTGATGAATCCCCTCGTGATGTTTTAAATGGGTTGCTGAAACTGTGAACTCCTGCTGTGAAATTGGTTAATCACGTATGCCCGGCTGAATAAGTTGAAAGCACCAGGATCAACCCTTCTGTGATAACTCCCGGTTAGAACACACGGAATTTGAAATCATGGAGTGTGTTAAGTCGTTTAAATATGAAAATCCCTGACTCGTGTTGGTAGTAGTAGTTGGTTGTTTTCCTTTCGGGCCGATTTCTGGAAATGTGGGAAGGGATGGGATCCCCTGTTTATTTATACTCTCAGTGGTTGTGTGAATTTGGGGGATGGGATCTCCTGTTGGTATGGTTTCGGTGGTTGTGAGTTTAAATCTGAGTGGTTACTCGTTCATATCACAAATTGGGGAGAGATCCTCTGTTGACAAAACCGGGTGTGAGTGTTTTGGTTGATCCATGCTTTTGACGCTTTCCTTGGTTATGCTTATGGTAGTTGCCCAGTAGTGCTTAAAATTAATTGAACATTTTAACTGAACGTGAAACAAGAATGGGACAAATGGTTTTTGTGGGCAAGGGTCGTGAACTGTGACTCGGACGCAGTGGTGTTGTGTTCTGTAGGTTGGCAAGGAAAACCTAAGCTTTGGGTGAGTGTTTGTTACCTATATCTATACTCGTAGCTTGTGTTTCTTATTCTCGCCCCACCCAAGTTGAGCACTCAGTGCCGAACACCCCCATTTATGGGGGAAGGGTGTTTTTCCCAACACTATCCTTAGTGGCTGGTTATTAGCTCCTTTTCTGCTCCCTTTCCCGGATAGCCCAAGTACCTTCGGGCAGGCTGTGATGGCCTGAAGTCCATTATTAGCCCAAGAACCATCGAGCGGGGCGTTGTGGTGGTTGGCCAGGTGTGTGCGGCAGGTGGTTTCCCAAGTGTCTTCAGGATGAGGCCCAGGTGTCTTCGGGCGTGGCAGTGGATCCTTTAGCCCAGGTGTCTTCGGGCGTGGCGGTGGTTGTTCTGGCCTAGGTGTTTGCAGACATGGTTACATGTGACAGTTGTGGCCCAGGTGTGTGCGGGAAGGATTCAGCAGTGGGACTGCGTGCGGTTGAGGCCCAGGTGTGTGCGGGCAGGATTTCGGCAGTGGGACTGCATGTGGTTGTGGCCCAGGTGTGTGCGGGCGGGTGTGGCAGTGGGACTGCGGTGAGAATGGCGGGATTGGTCCGATGCGTAGGATGTCTCAATAACCAGTGGGAAAGTGGCGCGGGGTACCCAAACATCGATGTGATCTTATTATATATATTACTTGACTTGTGTTATTTGGGGAGTGAGCCTTGGTGAGGCCTGGGATGGATAGTTTGCCTTGTTAGGTGTTTGGTTTACTCTTTTTCTCACAGGACTTTAGTACGTTCCCCTACTTATGCACGAGAGTCTTGGTTTTCCCTACTGAGTGTACTTGTATACTCACCCTACGTATATAAAACTGCTTTCAGGTTTCCAGGAGGACTTCGGGGATCACACAGGACCTTACTAGCTCGGACTTTTGGAGCAGTTGCAGTTGTTTTTCTTTTTCTTTTTGGTACTTACCTTGTAGTCACCTTTTTGCACTTTGTGGCTTTCACTTTTGAGACATGCATGTGGGAATGGTTTACTTTTGGCTTTACTTTTCTTTCTACCTTGGTGCTGTTGGGTTTTTCTTCTCCTTATCTTTCGATCCTATAAAATAAAAAGGGTAATGCCTTCCATTTGCGATAATTTTCTATACCCTTGGCGCTAGTCGCCACTCCGGGACCTATTGAAGGCGGGTTTCGGGGGTCATTATCTCTCCTTCAACTTAAAGAAAGAAGGGCCTGACAATCTGCTGACCCTTCCCTCCTTTTGGTGAAGGCGGGTCATGACAGAATGGTATCAGAGGTGATGGTTGAGAGATAGGACGGAGTCTGGAGTTAGGCACAGTGAGGATTGCATGGGATGGTAAGGCGACGGTGTTGGGTGACCTTGGAGCGTGAATTAGGCTAGGGAAGACCGGCTAGGACACGGGATTTTAGGGCCCCCCGTGATCCGATGCAAGGACTCTGGACCTACCGAACGACCAAGTGAGGCCACAATGATTGTAGGGTAGAGACCCTAGGAAAGGTACATGCATCATAATGACTTGTGTTCTTGTGTTTCTGGGATGTCTTGGGAATTAAGAATAAATTAAATCTTAAGAAGTTTTAAGAACGATATTCTGCACTACTTGGGCTTAGGCATTCCTTGTTTACCTTGCAGCTATGGCACCTGGAAGGCGACCACGTGTGGTACAGGCGATCGAGGCCCCTGAGACTACTTTGGCCAATCGGCAGAGAGCTGATCGAGAGGAAGAGGACGACCAGTGGCAGAAGACTCTTCGAGCCTTCCAGCGACAGGCCCTCGAGAAGTATGAGGGCAGCACCTCCGATATGAAGACGGAAGGCTGGCTAGAGGAGCTAGTTATAGCCTTCGGCCTGATTCGGGCCCCGACCGAGTACTGGGTTCCTCTGGCTATTAGCCAGATGCGCGGAGCAGCACTTCAGTGGTGGATGCTTCACCTGGGGAATAGGAAAGAGTCTGAGGTTGCTTGGGCAGATTTCGAGAAGGAGTTCCGGGCAGAGTTCCTCTCCTCGACAATGAAGGCGGAGAAGAGGCAGGAGCTACTCTCCCTCCAGCAGGGGAGCATGTCCGTGAGGGAACTTGGAATCAAGTTCAAGGACCTCCTACGTTTTGCTCCGGACCTCTTTCCCGATGAGGAGTCTCGGGCAAGACGTTTGGAGGAGGCGCTCCGACCCTCCCTCCAGTATGCTGTTACCCCCTTTACCCTTCTGACTTACTTAGAGGTCCAGAAGAAGGCCGAAGTGGTGGAAAGGATGCATGCTCTGGGCGGAGTGTCACGAGAAGGGATCCAGCTGGGACCATCGAAGGGGAAGGCCGTCAGCACCAGGCCTCCAGCATCGGGACCCTCCAGGTTCCGACCCACAGGGAGCAGACCGCAGTAGTTTCAGTTTCGATCCCTCGACCCACGTTCTTTCCCTTCAGGCTCGGGACCACGATGCTTCATCTGCGGGAGCCCTGGACATCTCCGGAGACAGTGCCCCGATCGGGTGCAGTACAGCAGTGGCAGTCATCCCCAGCATCCGCCGCAGCAGCAGTTTCCAGCCAGACCCTTCCGGCAGCAGCAGCAGGGACAGCGAGCTCCCGCTCCTCCGCAGGCAGACATAGGAGGAGGAGGCCGACCTCAGGGCGCTCCCCAGGGACCTCGACCAGGGCGTGGTCGGGGAGGTGGCCGACAGCTGAGGGGCAGGGGAGCTGGGCGTGGACAGTTACATGCCGCAGAGGCAACAGTTCCAACAGGGCTAGAGGTTGTTCGAGGTACGATCAATGTGTTTAGCACTCTTGCTTATGCTTTGTTCGATACCGGAGCTTCGCACTCCTTTGTTGCACCCAGTCTAGCCCGTGACTTGGGTCTAGATGCCGAGAGACTTCCAGTGCCCCTGGTGTTGAGCACACCAGTTGGAGGTCAGACCGACTTGCTGTTCGTTTGTCGGGGATGTAGACTGATGTTAGGGCCACATCAGTCGGTTAGGGATCTCCTTCTGCTACAGATTCAGCCGTACGATGTCATCCTAGGCATCGACTGACTATTTTCTGTGTGCGCCGTCATCGACTGTTTCCAAAGAAGGGTGGTGTTCTCCGGTTTGGACGGCCAGCGTGTTACCTTCACCGGCGAGCGGAGCTGTCCGAAGGGAAACGGGAGGGAGGAACCTCTCCTCTCCTTGTTGACCGAACTGACGGTAGAATCAGTAGATGCGGAAATAGTGGAAGTGCCAGAGATCGTCCATGAGTTTATGGACATCTTTCCTGAGGAGGTGATGACTCTACCCCCTCGACGTGATATCGAGTTCGGGATAGACCTGCAGCCCGACTCTCGTCCAATCTCGATGGCTCCTTACCGGATGGCACCTTCGGAGCTACGGGAGTTGCGGATACAGATTGACGATCTGATGAAGAGGGGTTATGTTCGTCCAAGTGCGTCATCGTGGGGTGCTACGGTCTTGTTCGCAAGGAAGGTGGATGGTGGCCTCAGGTTGTGCATCGACTACAGGAGGTTGAATCAGGTGACGATCAAGAATCGCTACCCTCTCCCAAGGATAGATGATCTTTTTGACCAGCTGAAAGGGGCAGGATGGTTCTCGAAGATCGACCTGCGGTCCGGATACCACCAGCTGAGGGTGAAGGATGGCGACGTCCCGAAGACGGCGTTCAGGTGCAGGTATGGGCACTTCGAGTTCGTGGTCATGCCCTTTGGTGTTACGAACGCCCCGGCCGTGTTCATGGGGCTTATGAACTCCATCTTTCGGGAATACCTGGATCAGTTTGTGGTGGTATTCATCGACGATATCCTGATCTATTCAAGGTCAGAAGAGGACCATGCAGAGCACCTGAGGACAGTTTTGGAAGTCCTCCGACAGCACCAACTCTACGGGAAGTTGTCAAAGTGCAAGTTCTGGACACGAGAAGTGCACTTCCTCGGGCACGTAGTGTCTGAGCAGGGGGTAGCAGTCGACCCATCAAAGGTTGAGGCAGTTGTTTCTTGGGCAGCACCCAAGAATGTGGCGGAAGTCCGGAGTTTTCTCGGACTGGCAGGTTACTACCGGAGATTCGTACCCAACTTCTCCCGAGTAGCAGCCCCTTTGACGGCTTTGACCAAGAAGGACCAGGTTTTCGTGTGGAGCGAGCAATGCGAGTCGTCCTTCAGCTACCTAAAAGAAAAGCTGGTTAGTGCCCCAGTGTTGAGATTACCGGAAGAAGGGATGGCCTATGAGGTATTTTTCGATGCTTCAGGACAGGGCCTGGGATGCGTGTTGATGCAGCAACAAGGGGTGATCTCTTACGGGTCCAGGCAGATACGCCCCCATGAGCGTAACTACGCCACCCATGACCTGGAGCTTGCAGCGGTCGTTTTTGCGCTAAAGTTATGGCGGCACTACCTCATCAGGGAATGATTTGTGGTCTTCACGGATCACAAAAGCTTAAAGTATATCTTCTCCCAGCGGGACTTGAACTTGCGACAACGGAGATGGGTGGAGTTCCTCCAGGACTACGACTTTGAAATCTCTTATACTGAGGGCAAGGGCAATGTGGTGGCCGATGCCTTGAGCAGGAGGACGCAGAAGGATGCGGTCCGAGAGTCGGCAAATTCCTGGAAGGCAATGGAGGAGTTGGCTGCCTTACACCTGGATGCGAAGATGGATAGTGGCAGAGGCTGCCTATATCAGATGATAGTGCAGTCATCTCTGTTTCGACAAGTGGAGGAGTCTCAGTGGGGAGACCCCGAGTGCGAAGTGATGCGTGATCGGGTTGACCAGGGAGATGCTCCAAGAGAATGGACAGAGGACGGTCAGCACCAGATGCTTTTCCAGAAAAGGTTGTTTGTTCCAAGAGTGATGCGTGGCAAGGTTCTCAGTGAGTTCCACAACTCGCCCCTAGCAGTGCACCCAGGAGTTACCAAGATGTACCAGGGGCTGAAAAGGCAGTTCTGGTGGCCTGGAGTTAAGCGAGCGGTGGCAGAATTTGTGGCTAAATGCTTAGTATGTCAGCAAGTGAAGGCTGAACACCGGGTTCCAGGCGGCCTATTGCATCCTTTAGCTGTTCCCGAGTGGAAGTGGGACGAAATCTCAATGGATTTCGTCACGGGACTACCCAAGGTCCAAGGAGGGTGTGACGCCATCTGGGTGGTGGTGGACAGGTTGACGAAATCGGCTCACTTTCTGGAAATCAGAGAGTCAAGTACTGTGGATGCTTTGGCACAAAAGTACGTGAATGAGGTGGTGCGGTTTCATGGAGTTCCGAGGTCTATAGTCTCGGATAGGGATGCACGGTTTACCTCGCAAATCTGGAGAGGATTGCAGCATGCGTTTGGCACCCAGTTATGCCTTAGCACTGCTTTCCATCCCCAGACAGATGGACAAACGGAGCGAACCATCCAGACCTTGGAGGATATGCTACGGGCATGTGTTCTGGACTCAGGAGAGTCATGGGTGCAATACTTGCCTCTATTAGAGTTTTCCTACAATAATAGCTACCACTCTACCATCGGTATGGCCCCGTTTGAGGCTTTGTACGGGAGGCCATGCCGTTCACCTGTGTGTTGGACCGAAGTAGGAGAGGCAGGCATCCTTGGCCCGGAGGTGGTGCAGAACACGACAGAGAAAATTCAGCTCATACGGGAAAGGATGAAGGCGGCCCAGGACCGACAGAAGTCGTATGCTGATACCAGGAGAAGGCCCTTGGAGTTTGAGGTTGGAGACCACGTGTTCTTGAAGGTCTCCCCGCGGCGTGGGCAACAGAGGTTCGGCAAGGGGGGTAAGCTTTCCCCCAGATTCGTCGGACCCTTCGAAGTGTTACGGCGGGTCGGCGAAGTGGCTTATCAGCTAGCGTTACCTCCGCCGCTTCTAAGGATACATGATGTCTTTCATGTATCCCAGCTCCTTCGTTATCTGCACGATGATTCACACATCCTTGATTGGGGTGAACTGGACATCGAGGACGACGTAACCTTTGTGGAAAAACCATTGATGATCGAGGATCGCAAGGAGAAGGTGCTTCGTGGGCGAGCCATTCCCTTGGTTCGTGTGTTGTGGAGACATGGCGGGCTCGAAGAGAGTACATGGGAGAGGGAAGCACAAATGCGTGCCCAATACCCCGGGTTGTTTTGAGCTTTGTTCCTTTTTGTACCTGTTGTGGTAGAACGTTTGACTTTTGGCTATGAAATGTACTGGTTTATTTCCTCTATTGTGTGTGAAAGGCCCCAGCTAAAGGGAAGAGGGAACCCGACCCCTAATCAAGATGCATTAAGATGGATGCGATTAAACCCGTGCGGGCGAGTCAGTGCCGCCCAAAGCGGATAATATCTCGACATGGGGGAGGGAAACTCCCCAAACCCACATGACCGGGCGGTTTGGCGTGGTATGTTGCTTGGTTCTTGACAGGGGAGTGTTTTTAGTTAGCAGAGGTTCACTCCTAAGAGGTATCTTTCGAAGATGGTTGTTCGGACCCTCTCTTTCCTTCTGGTTTGTTGTGATTCTCGAGGACGAGAATCGTTTAAGAGGTATCTGATGTGATGACCTAGACCCCCCTTGGTCCCTTCCTTTGCCAAAATCCGGATCCTTAAGGGGTGCCGATCGGTGAGACCGATCGGTGGGACCGATCGGTGAGACCGATCGGCGGAACCGGCCGACGTCACCCGGCCTTGCCAAGTTGTTCCAGTGACGCTCCTTTTTCGCAAATAGGGTTTTAAACCCTATTCTGCCTCGTTTAAAAGAAAAGAAAATGTCTTAAAGACCCGAAACGCGCACAAAAGTTTTAATTAGATACTAAATCGACTCATGAGTCGGTTTAAACCACCCAACACCTTTAATGATGAGTCAAGCCGCGTGGTCAACCCACGACTTCCACGTCTTATGCGGTTTCGCGTTTTCACCTCAACCGTCCCCGACTCTTATAAATTAAGGGTTAGGCCGTGGTTTCCCCCTTCCTCGATCGTGGCTCTTCTGGTGCATCGGGCCCGCCACATCGTTATCCGTAAAGTTCCGCACCCCCGGACTAAACATCGATCATCTATCAACAGGTAGGGAATTTCTCTCGTCTCTCACTTTTGTGTATCATGCGGGGTGGGCGTTATTTTGTTCCTATGGAATTGGTTGAACCGAACCTTAATGAAGATAATAAACGAAGTTATAAAGAAATAAGGGGAAGGGGTTGTGATCGATGTTTATGCTTTATCTTGTGATCATCCTTTTTAGTTGTGCTGGTTTATGTTTTCTGAAAATTGAGGCCGTTGGTGGTCGTTGTATGTGCACTGATGAATCCCCTCGTGATGTTTTAAATGGGTTGCTGAAACTGTGAACTCCTGCTGTGAAATTGGTTAATCACGTATGCCCGGCTGAATAAGTTGAAAGCACCAGGATCAACCCTTCTGTGATAACTCCCAGTTAGAACACACGGAATTTGAAATCATGGAGTGTGTTAAGTCATTTAAATATGAAAATCCCTGACTCGTGTTGGTAGTAGTAGTTGGTTGTTTTCCTTTCGGGCCGATTGCTGGAAATGTGGGAAGGGATGGGATCCCCTGTTCTTTTATACTCTCAGTGGTTGTGTGAATTTGGGGGATGGGATCTCCTGTTGGTATGGTTTCGGTGGTTGTGAGTTTAAATCCGAGTGGTTACTCGTTCATATCACAAATTGGGGAGATATCCTCTGTTGACAAAACCAGGTGTGAGTGTTTTGGTTGATCCATGCTTTTGACGCTTTCCTTGGTTATGCTTATGGTAGTTGCCCAATAGTGCTTAAAATTAATTGAACATTTTAACTGAACGTGAAACAAGAATGGGACAAATGGTTTTTGTGGGCAAGGGTCGTGAACTGTGACTCGGACGCAGTGGTGTTGTGTTCTGTAGGTTGTCTAGGAAAACCTAAGCTTTGGGTGAGTGTTTGTTACCTATATCTATACTCGTAGCTTTGTGTTTCTTATTCGCGCCCCACCCAAGTTGAGCACTCAGTGCCGAACACCCCCATTTATGGGGGAAGGGTGTTTTTTCCAACACTATCCTTAGTGGATGGTTATTAGATCCTTTTCTGCTCCCTTTCCCGGATAGCCCAAGTACCTTCGGGCAGGCTGTGATGGACTGAAGTCCATTATTAGCCAAAGAACCATCAGGCGGGGCGTTGTGGTGGTTGGCCAGGTGTGTGCGGTAGGTGGTTTCCCAAGTGTCTTCGGGATGAGGTCCAGGTGTCTTCGGGCGTGGCAGTGGATCCTTTAGCCCAGGTGTCTTCGGGCGTGGCGGTGGTTGTTCTGGCCTAGGTGTTTGCAGGCATGGTTACATGTGACAGTTGTGGCCCAGGTGTGTGCGGGCGGGATTCAGCAGTGGGACTGCGTGCGGTTGAGGCCCAAGTGTGTGCGGGTGGGATTTCGGCAGTGGGACTGTGTGTGGTTGTGGCCCAGGTGTGTGCGGGCGGGTGTGGCAGTGGGACTGCGGTGAGAATGGCGGGATTGGTCCGATCTGTAGGATGTCTCAATAACCAGTGGGAAAGTGGCGCGGGGTACCCAAACATCGATGTGCTCTTATTATATATATTACTTGACTTGCGTTATTTGGGGAGTGAGCCTTGGTGAGGCCTGGGATGGATAGTTTGCCTTGTTAGGTGTTTGGTTTACTCTTTTTATCACGGGACTTTAGTACGTTCCCCTACTTGTGCACGAGAGTCTTGGTTTTCCCTACTGAGTGTACTTGTATACTCACCCTACGTATATAAAACTGCTTTCAGGTTTCCAGGAGGACTTTGGGGATCACGCAGGACCTTACTAGCTCGGACTTTTGGAGCAATTGCAGTTGTTTTTCTTTTTCTTTTTGGTACTTACCTTGTAGTCACCTTTTTGCACTTTGTGGCTTTCACTTTTGAAACATGCATGTGGGAATGGTTTACTTTTGGATTTACTTTTCTTTCTACCTTGGTGTTGTTGGGTTTTTCTTCTCCTTATCTTTCGATCCTATAAAATAAAAAGGGTAATGCCTTCCATTTGCGAGAATTTTCTATACCCTTGGTGCTAGTCGCCACTCCAGGACCTATTGAAGGCGGGTTTCGGGGGTCATTATCTCTCCTTCAACTTAAAGAAGGAAGGGCCTGGCAATCTTCTGACCCTTCCCTCCTTTTGGTGAAGGCGGGTCGTGACAGGTTTTTTCCTCTTTTGTTATTGATTTCTTCCACCTTTTCAACCTTGTGTTCTTTGTGTTCTTCACGGGGTTATGAACAAAAGATCATTGCACATCTGTTTTGCAATGAAATGATCCCAAATTGGAGACCTAACATCATGAAGACTCAATAGAGGTGAGATAGTGATAGTGGAAAATTAATCGACTCAGTCTGGGATAAAATATTCTTTGACCGTTCTTGGCACGGATGATCGAAACGAGTTTTTGGGGACGACCAAACACCCGAAACCTCCCGAAGCATCGATGGATGGAGGGGTGACCTTGGATATTGAGTATCTCGATGATTAGATAGCTAGATCAAGGATCGGAGGAGTGCCGAGGTGTGGTGATGAAGAACGATGGTTTTTGAAATTTCTGAAGAACACAATGTGTATCTCGAAGAACACGCCGTGTGGGACCAGCTCAGTGGTGGCCAGGGTTCCGCAATGCATAAAGTGATGACATGACATGTTCTCTGAAGAACACGGTGTGTGGGTCCTTATGCAGGACTTAGCGTGTATCCAGGGGATGCAGGGACATGGGGTGGAGTACACGGCCGTGTACTCCACCACACAGCCAGACCAGGCGGCTGCATGGGTTACCCCATGTGCCGATTACATGGTTTGTAACACACGAGTTAAAGTCGTGTACGAGCATATGGACAATGTACACTGAGTCCTCTCCAAATAGAGGAACAAAACCTACCACTCCCTTACACGCTGTGTATATATTCTTCCACATGACATGCCTTGCGACACATGCCATTGTACACCAGCAGTACCCAGGGTATGAGGACACGGCGTGTGACCATTCTACACGCCCTCTACTTTTTAGTACATGGATTGATCTTCTTGTCCACCATATCTTGGACATGTTTTGTTTGAGTTAGTTCCCCCTTTTCTCATTCCCTTGAAGGTCAGGTATCGTTTCCTTCTACAGGAGTATTATCGTTTCAGCCGGACTTTCGGAGATAGAGTCAGGTATCCCTCCGAGAGGCCCTGAGCGAAATCCTCTATCCATTCTTGACCCTAGGTAGAGTCAGGTATCGACATGAATACTTACACAGGGCACCTATCATCTACCTAGAAGTTGAATCTAGATGAGTCGTGGTATCCGCCAAGGCCCTGGCAGTGATCCTCATTTGTGTATCGTGATCTTTCCCCACTCAGGAGTGTGTTCTCCCAGAATGAGTTTATCTATCTCTTGTGAATTTTCCTGAAAGACAATACTTCTTAGATGGACGTCATCAGAGCTATCAAACTCATGGAGTGTGTTGTCCCAGATGAGTGCTTTGTGGAATCTTCAAACTAAATCCCTAGTAGTGGTATGCGGTTGTGTGACTTGTCTTTAGACCGCATGTTTGAGTTTTGAGTATATCTAGATTGTGTTCTTCTATTATATGTTCATTAGGAATATACTATGTAGATATGACTATACATTTCCTTTGTGTATTGATTTTTGGTTTTTAGGGTCCTCTACTGAGTATTGTTATACTCACCCCGGCATGGGCTTTGCCCGCACATGTCGTGTCTTGTGCAGACGAGCGACCCTTTGACGGAGTCCACAGTAGACCAGGACAGGACCGGGCTTTCTGAGTTCCCTACAGATCGAGGTGTTCCTACAGCTACGAGAATCAGTCCCAGTACCTCTTTATGCTTAAAGGTTGGACTTTGTAGTTTGCAGTCTCTTGTTTTTGGTGGGATTGTATTCTGGCCTAGTTTACTTTTAGTACTTACCTTCCGTCATACTCTATTTGGTTGGGTTTAGTTGTATGCATGCATTTTTGTTCCTTAGTGTTTTTTCCATTTCATTATTTGTGGGTATAGAGATGTGTGCGTGTGTACAAGTACTTAGGCAATTCTTCCCATGTTAGTAATATGCCTACATGGTGCTAGTCACCAGCCCCTGGCCTATTGGGGGTGGGCTTGGGGAGTCGCAACACGGGCCCCACTGGGATGTGTTGTGACACTACCTCTCTTAATTTTATATATTGTGACTCAAAAGGCATGGTACAACACCTTTATAAAGTCTAACTTTGAAATCCTTAGTGAGGTGGGGTTCCAGTTCTCATGTTTCTCGTACTCCCTGATGAACCACCTTGCCTTGAACCTGGCAGCCTACTAGTGCAATGGTGAATCCAAGGCATGCTCCACTAGTCTCTTCATGGTGCATGGGGGGATTTTCTCCTTGATGCTGGTGACATGTGTAGTGGTGAAGTACTTCACCTCATCCATCACCCACTCACCTTCCCACCATAGGAAAGATTCCTTATATAGTCTCAACACTCCCCAACTGTCCTTCACCACCTCATCCTTGAACCCGCCATTTCCATCTAAGAACCCTTCAGACACATCTGTTTAGGAAAAAAAATTAATCAACATGATGGTTGCAAACCACAAATTGTTTTTAAAGGGGGTTTCATAATACCTTACATAACAAATGGAATGAATATGAGGTTTTGGTGAAGAATCCTAATGTAAAGGGCCATGGCATGCAGGCTGCAAAGCCACCATGCATTGTTTCCATCCTTGTAAAGATAAAACATATTTTACCATGGGGTTTTAGTGAGTTCAGTGTTGCATATCACTATTTTAGGATTTTCATTTTAAGGTGCAATGATGAATTTTAGGCTCCCCTTGAATAGGAAATTGGAGAAGTTTCAAAAAAATATCACAAGGAAGGGATTCGTTTTTGAATCCTCACTAATGAAAGGAGCCGCATGGTTTGGTTTGACATACCCATCCCACAAAATCATTGGTAATAACTACATAGACACAAAAAACTTATTGTTATCAAATAAATCTAACCGATTGAACCTAGAATGGTAAAAATCATTGAAATAGACAAAACCCTCAATGATGTATAAACCGATAATACATGAAAAAACCATGAGTGAACTTAAAATTTGAGGGTACAGGTATGTTATCCCCATCAAAAGGAGTTATATATAAAAAATAAACTTTAATATATCCATTAATGAATGATAACCACTCCTTTTAAGGGAATAAAGAGAGAGGGAGAGGGAGATAGGAAGATGTACAGTTGTGTTGGGTAAGTATAATGAGGAATTTAAGTTTCATTTATATTTCACAATTCAATGTAAAACCAAAAAATAGAAATAATTAATTAAAGAATGACCACAATGGTCATGGTGCAACACCCATATTGAGGTTACAAAGATGACATGTCCCAACTGATCTTGACACAGTGTGCAGGTCTAGTACAGAACATGAGAGAGATGATGAATGTTATGGAAACCAACCCATTATCCAAGTATTCATCCAGTGTTGGATTGTATTTTTTTTGAAACAACATGGATTATATTAGTTATTTATTTGAAATTTTTTTACACTAAATACAAATGTAAATAGAAAATATAATTAACCATATTATCACTAAGTCTACAAAAAAACATAATTAATCAAAAAGCCTATTGTTATTTGTCCAAAAATTCTCATGGAAATAGGGTGGGGATAGACTAAATTCTTTTACTATGTGTGGTATGAAATTGAATCCTTGATCTATGAGGATGTAATATATTCTTTGGTAGGTGTTTTTGAATACAACAAGAATAACCAAACTAATGTTTTTGGGTAATTATTGAATAACGTTGATGTCCTATCCGAATCATTTGATTGAGAATAATAAACAATAAAAAATCCATTATTAACACTATTATTGAATAACAATAAATTATGAGTGTAGTTATTATTCAAATAATTTACCTATTAATAGCATCTATGATGATATCTTATTCCTCTGGTGTACCATAAAAATCATATATATCATCAATCGTGGTTACAAAACATCATTTTTTAGTTACTTCCTCTCTGAATTTTCAATATTGTGGATTAAAAGGCATGAAAAAACATCACATGAGGTTTTATATTAGCGCAATTCTATGAAAATAATTTTTTTCCGAATCTAGTTCCACCCACCACCTATACGTAAAAAATAGATGAAGAATGTCACCTTTTAAAGAGTTGTGTGAGAAAATTGAAAATTTAATTTAGGAGTCCTGCATACTTTGCTATATTTATAATCTCTTTTTGGTGAATAGATTTCACCATGTTAATGTCTAGATTTTAAATCCTTATCATGTTTCTCGTACTCCTTGATGAACCACCTTGCATTGACCTTGACAGTCGACCAGTCCAATTGAGAATCCAAGGCATGCCCCACCAGTATCTTCATGGAACATGGGGGGATCTTCTCCTTGATGCTGGTGAGTTGTGTAGTGGATAAAGGTTTCACCTCGTCTAGTAACCTCTCACCTTAACACCCTAGGAAATAAGCCTCATATGGGCTTAATAATCACCAAAATTCCTTCTCAACCTCAGCCCTGAACCCACTATTTTTGTCTTAGAACCCTTCAAACACATCTGTTAACAAAAAAACTAATCAACAAGATAGTGGAGGACCAAAAAAATTTGTAATGGGGATCGAGTAATACCATACATACCATGAGGAAATAATATGAGGTTTTGGTAAAGGATCATGAAGTGAAGGGCCATGGAATGTAGGTTGTAGAGGCACCATGCATTGTTTCCATCCTTGTAAAGCCGGAACATGGCCTCATTTATCTCTAAATCGAACTGATACTTGATTCCAACCCGGTGGAGCGTGTTGATGAGCCCAATCCTAGCCAAGGGCTTCATGGTCTCTCCCATGGTCATAGACCTCACCAACCCCTTCATCTCCTTTACCCCCCTCACATGCCTTTCCTTTAGAGAATTATGGTGGGATGTGAGTTGCTGAAGCAATTGGTAGTCCCAAGTTGTGGGTTTTTATACATTAATGGGTGAAGAAGGGGAAGGAAACAACGATATCCATGGAAAATGGATTGTAGGGAGGAGAAGGTGATTCAGTGAAATGATGAGTGAGTTGAATGGGTGAATTTGTTGGGTAGATTCCCTGTTGATGTCATATTTATAGGCCTTAGGGGAGGTGGCTGTGAGATGATTGGTGTCTCTACACATCATTCTCCCAAACCCGTCAACTGTTTAGGAGATTCAAAGTTTGTCTTCAATTATATGACCGTCAATACTGAATCACCTAAAAAATGAGGTTTTTTTAATACTTTTATTTTTTTGGGTTCAATTTTAAACAATTTTGGGGAATGGGTATGTCAAACCAACCCACACGACACCTTTCTTTGGTGAGGATTTAGAAATTGATCCCCTCCCTGTGATATTTTTTTGAAACATCTCTAATTTCCTATTCAAGAGGAGCCTCAAATTCATCATTATGACTTCCAATGAAAATCCTAAAATAGAGATAAGAAACATTGAAAACATAATGAAAATCTTAAAACATGGACTTATAATTTAACGGTTTTTTTTATTATCAGGTGATTCGATAGTACTGCACCGGGATTATGAAATGTGATCAGTTTGAATTTTAACCAAAAGTTAACTAAAAAATTCTTAAAATGATTAAAGTCATATCTATAAATCATTATCATAATTCTATGGCATACTTCCTTTGAATGAACTAAAATTCATAACAAAATGTACCCAAATAAAAAAAAATCAACTGTATTATGTGTTACAGGTTGAAAATTGAGGCAAAATAGTATACACACAGATGGAAGGTCGAATTTGGAGCCGATATGTGTAACTCTAGAAGTTGGATGATATATTGGGAACTTGAAGCTCCTGTAAGGGAAGGATTTGGAATGCATTGAAGAACCCCCTACTTCCCTCATTCCTGATGTCTTTATATGATATAAATATATCCAAAAAACTGTATGCATTCAATTTGATTCCTGGAAGTTATATGGCTGATTAGAGGAAATAATATGAGTTATTATGGGAGGAAAATAAATTAGAATAGATTGAAAGGTTAAGGGAAAGATAAATATAAAGTAAAAAGTATCCTAAAATTGGAATAAATGTTATATCATTGGTAAAATCCATGTACCATGGGTAATTTTCAGTTTGAGAATGACTAAATACAATTCAAATTTGATACATTAAAAGAAGATAAAAATTAAGATAAGCATTAAAATAAATAAGTAAAATGCATACCATTAGTATCCAAATAGAATTATTCATTAATAGAGAAGTAGAAAAATCACTACCTATTTCATGAAATACTACTACCTCATAATTTCAAAAATCCCTACAATAAGAAATAATTATAAATTCGTTGATTAATGAATTCCCAAATGTGTTTGGTATTTCAACACTTAAAAGGATGAAATTAAAACATACATTTAAAATTTCTCATCATTATGGGTTCTGACATATAACATTTTTTTTCAATCTAAAAAAGAAGTAACAAACAATATAAAACAAAAAAGGAGAATATTTTTATAAAAATAATTTATAAAAAAACTCAAAAATAAAAATTATAGTAAAAAAATTCTCTATATTTTCAGGAATAAAATGCACAATGACCCAAACCCTAATTATTTCCCCTTCAACCTTTTTATTATACACATAGGACCACTAAACCCTTAATTATTTCACCTTCAACCATATTTTTATTATAATCATAGGATTATTGAACCCTTAAAAAACATTTACCCCCTCATCTATGACTCACCGCTATCCCTGTATCATTGATTGCTACAAATTCACACTAAGAAATAACTACCATTGTATATTTTTATAAAATGTACACAGTTATAACAAAAAAAATAGCAACCCACTTAATCTTAAAATCTAACTCCTAATACAAATAAAAAATGGACAGTAATACATATTTTGCAATGTATTTTTTTTATAAACTACTAAAAATTAAAAATTAAAGATGGGAAATAAAAAACCCGACCTTAATACTTTTCATTCCACAAAAATTATATCAATGAAATTATATATAATTAAGTAGGATCTACTCATCATGGAGAAAAAAAAGTATTTGGGAAAGAACCTGATGGAAACATTTCACTCCCTATAATAAATAATAATTCATAAGAAAAAATGTAAGGGTAAACAAATGCTAGAATACATATTAAATAAAGAAAATGTAAAATATGGAAAAATCGACAAATAATGTATGGAAGAGTACATACCTAAATTGGTTTACTATCTTTCAGACCTTTTTTTCTTAGTTGGATTTTTTTTATAAATACACACTAATAATGAACTAAAATTGTATCTTTTTATGAACGTTACACAGTGATAACAAAAAAATAATCCCACTTAATCTCAAAATTGAACTCTTAATACATATAAAAAAATGAACAGTAATATATATGCTGCAATGTATTATTTATTTTTATAAACCACTACAAATTAAAAATGAAAGATGGGAAATGAAAACCCTACCTTATTACCTTTCATTACACACAAATTATATCAATGAAATTATATAGAATTTAGTAGGATCTACTCATCATAGAGAGAAAACAAAAGTTATGAGGAAAGAACCTCATGGAAACATTTCACTCCTCCAGAAGAAATAATAATACATAAGAAAACAATAGAATGGGAAAAAATGATAGACTATATATTAAATAAAGAAAATGTAAAAGATAAAAAAATGAACAGATAATGTATGGAAGAGTCCAAACCTAAATTGCTTTACTGTCTTTCATCCCTTTTGTTCTTACTTATAATTTTTGCATCCAAAATGATTTTTTTACTTTTGTAATTTCTTTCTCAATATATGAGGGAACATGTTTGGTGTGAAGCTATGTGAAACCATAAAGAATAACATCATGAAAATGAAATAGGTTTTCAACTACAAATTTTAAACTAATAAAAAGTTGAAGTTATAAATTTTAGCTATTATATTACCTATTATAATAATAAATGAATTATTTATAAATTATGTTATTAAGGTTTGAATAAGTTCCAAATTTGATGATCCACTAAGATATCTAAACCATTATATTCATTTTAATTCTAAATATAAATCCCTTGGAAGGACATTAATATCTAAACATATAGGAGACTTCATGGAATTACTTAATCCTTTCATATTCTCAACAGATTCTATTTCATTAACTCATGTAAGGGAAATAACTAATCAGTATTGATATTAGTTAATACAAAAAATTTAATTGACACAATGCATTTGTTGTCCTACTTGGAAACTAGGATCAACAAGTTAATACACTAAATTTTTTAGAAGTATTATTCTCATTTATTTTCAATTTAATGTCAAATGAAACATCACTGGAATACTTAGTGATAGGTTCACTAAAGTCATATTTATTTATCTTAGATAGAGTTATAATAAGAACATCAATGCATCCATAATTAGAAAAGAGATCTATATAAATTATATAGCCAGTTGTAAATTAAAAATTATAATTAGATGCAAAGGATTGATTCAGACTCATAAACAATTTAATGAACACAATGGAAATATTTTACATAAATTTTAATTCAATATAATAATGGTGAAATAATAACTTCTTGACAAATACCTAAATAATTAGACATAACTAACAAACACATAAATAACAGATTATGAGACACATAAATAACATATTAGAATACACATAAATAACAGATTATAGTAATTGAAAAAATAGATGATAAATAACATATTAAGTTATTTAATTAAATAAATGATAATAAATAAATGATTAAAAGATGATAAATAACATATTATTAGTAATTGAAATAAAAAATAACCATATTATTTAATGTAGAATAGATATATATTCCATATTATAATCGACTGATTATTATAAGAAGATTATAATTCCCAAATCATTTCATTGTAACTGCATATTAATAGTAAGAAAATTATAAAATAGATATTGTATTAATATGATGTGAAGAATCCATTAAAACATTTATTTAGACAAAACCAAATTATCTGTAAACATCTATGTAGACATAACCAAACATTTATGTAAAAACTGATCATTGTAATTAAAAGAATTATCTATAGGTAAATTATAATTCCCAAATCATTTCATCATTATTGAAAATTATTAATAGGAAAATTATAAAACAGATGTTGTATTAATAATATGTGAAGATAATACTGAAACACTGATGTAGACTAAATCAGATTACCTGTGAACAATGATGAAGTATAACCCCTTGAATAAATCTTTCTTAATTTGATGATGAATTAAAAAAATCATAAAATAATAGGATCATAATTTAATTACTATAATTGCAGAACAACATATTTATCAGTGTATAGGGAATTGGAGATCATAATTGGGAGAGCATTTTTTATTAGTTATTTAAAATATAGATATACCTTCTATAGTAGTGGTAGCATGAACCTACCATAATGATAGAGAAATTAGAATAAATTTCTACCTATAATATAGTTACAGTACAAAATTCTATATGATAATTGATCAAGCATGGTGTAAAGGGAAAGAAAATATTTAATGGAAACTAATTTACAATAGTTGTGATAGATTAAAAAATGTAATTAGAGGTACTTAATAAAATAAAATGAATAGATCAAATTAAAAAACATAAAGGGTACTAGTATATGGAATATGGAACTGAAATATTTCTATAAATATTTCTAAGTAATAATTAAAACACCATCAAACTATAAACCAAGAATCTACCGATTCATGTAAAACTTCTTTCAAGATGAATAGGATGACATCAAGAAATAAGATGGTGTAGTAGGATCTAGACTCACCTGTATCGATCGTAGAAGGAATCACTTCTAGGGGATGGATAGTCTTGCATGTTGTAGTGGTGATACTTACATTAAACAAGAATAATAATAATATTAAAATGTTTGATATAAAGGGAAATGTAGTGTAACAATTTGTACATGGGATATGTATATATAAAAAATATACATATAGGTAATAGAAATGATTAAATATTTAAACATCAACTCAGAGAGATTCAATATGTTAACAAAAACATTGAAGAAAAAAAAGGAATATGTGAAATTTGATAGAATTGACATTTAGAGACTATTTATAAAAGAATAATGAAACACACATATAGTCTATATTTAGAAAAATTCCAAATCAAATAAGATGGTTGAAATATGAAATGAATTAAATCACCCTTGTTCACAAAAAACCATTTATGTTCACCTCCATAACCAGAATCTCCATAACTTGAATTAAAAAAAACCAACAATATAGATTAAATCATCCATAAACTATATCTTCACAACCCAAATTAAATCATCCATAGGAACCTCCTCAACCTCTATATGAAATTATCCAATTACTTAAAGATTCAAGAATTTAAAATAAAAATCAATTATTCCAACATATGATGAACAATAGAAATATTCTAGAACACAAACCAATATTCTAGCACCCCAATAAATATTTTTGATGAAACTAGAATAATGTTAAAGATACCTAATGTAAATCAACATCACTAAAATGTTTTATTAAATACTATAAATATTTTCAATTGAAATCAAGAAGCACCGACCATTGAATTTCATTTGTGAGACAAGATTTCTAGAAAGAGGTACAAGAATTACCTTCCACTGCTTCTTATTCCACTTTGTCTCCCTTTATAAAAGTCATAATTCATATAGGATACAAAACATCAAAATCTAACAAAAACATGGATCAAGACATTAAGCGTAGCTTACCAAAAGGGTATATACTTGAGGACATATGAAGAAATATGAACATGAATACATTATATTACCTTCATTATGGCCTTATGATTTATATTTTTCCTACAGTGTAGAGTTTAATATTAATAACATAGAGAACAGATCCGCCAGAAAGATATTTTGTCTTCGGAAGATTGAAACTGCAAAAGAGTGATTGTATGTGCAAGAAGAAAAAACTAATGGAAGCCAAAATAATACAATCTCCTACGGTTTCATGGTTCTATTGTGCAGGAGAGGACATGTAGGCATAGCAGTTCAAAACATTAAATCTACAAAGTAGAACAAAAATATTGATTTTCACAAGAGATTCTCTGATCATCATAGAGAGATACAGATGGATTGAAAGATAGGGTTTGATGTAGAACAAGGAAGGGGGAGTTGGGAATGATGAAACTGTGTGGTGGATGGTGGAATCAGGACAATATTAGAGGATAAGGAGAGTAAAATGTGTAGGAAAAGACCAAGGTCAAGGAGGATACTGAGGTGGAGTCAGAGGCAGAGGAGGACATGACGTAGAGGCAAAAGCAGAGGTGGAGTTGGAGCCATAAGTGGAGTCGGAGTTAGAGGCATAGGCGGAGAGAGATGAGTTTGGAGGAGAAGAAATCACAAAGAGAAGACTAGAATAGTATTGAGGATGGAAAAAAGGTTGATGGAGTCAGAATTTTTTGAGAGAAGAGTACATCATGAAAATGCATATGGTATCGACACATGTACAAAAATACATAGTCTTTAGTATATATAATAAATACTATTTTTATGTAAAATTATCATTTCTTTTGATAAATTAACTTATTTAAAAGTATAATTATCATTTTAATTTTATTATTAGTAAAATTAGTATTTTTTACTTATATTTAATTCAATTAACTAAATTTAAATCATTATTATACCAGATTTAAATACAAGTTTAATTTTAGTATTTAAAACACATTTTTCTGAAGACTATTTTCAAAAGCACAATGTTTCTCCATTATAATTAATTAAAATAACCCCTAATGAAAAATTATCTAAATTAAATTTTTATATTATATATATATATATATTTATTTATGAATTAAAATTCCGATAATGAATATTACAATTAATATATTTAAAGTAAAATCCTCTTTTCGGTAAAAAATGTATTTTTCATAAAATAGTTTTCCATCACGCTTGTGGATATTATATTAAATTAAACTCTTCCACCTATGTGAATTGATTTTGATGAAATGTATTATATATTTTTAATCATCATAATTAATATTAGGTAATATGGTCAACTTAATTTTCAAACAATCTGAATAGTAATTGTAATAAATATTAATTGCCATGGTAAAAGGAAAATAGGTTAATTATGGGTAAAAAATAATATGAAAAACACCAGAAACAAATAACTGTAATATAATTAATTTTATATTTCATTTTCACTGAATTGGTGTTTATGTTTATTCTTTATTGTATTTACTTTATAAATTATTAAGTAATCAATTAGAAAAAAATTATATTTTGATACGATAAAACACAAATTGTATTTTTATGTAATATGCAATTTCAATTAAGAAATTATTTTTTATCAATTAATTGATATTTTAAATAGATAATTTTTTATTAAAATATTATTATTACATAAGTTTTATTAAATAAAAATGGTTATATAATTTTTATGTATTCAAATGTAATTTTTATAAGGGTTCGAAAACTATTATTGTAAAAAAACCCAGCATATCTCAATAAATATCAATTGTTATTTTATAAGATAAAATTAACATATTTATAAAATTATTGAGATAAAATGAATATTATTTTTTGAATCGTAATGTAGAAAATATCCAATGGTAAATTTTTTATAATTTTCTGAGATAGTTGAATTTTTGATTAAAAAATAAATATTGTATAAATATACGGTGTGTATTATGACATCATAATGAACTAAAATTGATGTAACAAATACTATAATGGGTATCCAAAACCAAATTTATGTTTTATATTTAAAATAATTTAATATTAGTTTTATTTGAGTAATTTTATAAAGCCTTTATGAATCCTCCAAAACCATTAATATATTTTAAGGTTTCAAAATCATTTCTTTAAGAGTATGACTCACTCCCACATAAGAAAGGGTGTTATTTTATTATTTTATACTCTTGGACTTATAAAATAATAAAAAATACATTCATTTGGATGAAACCATGATAAAAAACCATATAATTTTTTGTGGTTTTGGTTATTTTATTATATAGAGTCCAAAACCTAAGTGTGAGAAATATTAAAGAAATCCCCACTCTTTTCTGATATAAACCCACCCAATCACCCATTTCACATAACTAAAAATCCTTGTATCATGTAATTACTCTTACATATACTATATAGATTCCTCTAAAGGTCCCCCAAGCTCCCAAGAATCTCCTCCCAATCATTTCTGACACACACTCAAGTAAGGGATTTCTTGATTCTCATTTCCATTCAAGCACCTATTTTATGTTATAATACTTAGTTTCAACTTGTGGATGTATGGGTATATATTACTACATTCCCCTTACTATAAATTTTATATAAGATTTATTTTACACTACTTTAAATCTCATTAATCCCTCCCATGAACTTTTATGTACACCTGTTACCATGCCAAAATTTAGTAAGGGATCCTCACCTTTTTATCTTTATTCAAGTTTCTATATTACCTTATTCCTTATATTTTCAATTCATAATGTTTGGAAATAACTTTAAATGTAACTATTAATGACCATTTTATTTCAAAATTTTGATATAAACCTTTCACCATCATCAAACCATTTTATAAATTTTCAAGTGACGTCGTTATGCTGCCGAAATTTTCCCACAATTTTCCCTAACAAAACCATTATGTAGTGAATACTATACCAATTTCCTATCAAGGGTGTTAAAATTTCTATAATTATACTTATTTTATTAGGGAATTAAATGTATTTATTCCACAATCATTTATCAAGGAATACAATATGATGATTTATCAATCCATGTTGTATGATATATGTGGCACACTTAAGCATGAAAATGAAATGAATGCAATGGGAGTGCCCAGAATTATATAGTGCTCCAATACATTGGGTAATTTTTAGTCTCAAAAAACAAAATTTTGGGATAGGGAGTGAACCAAATTCTTTTATGGGACTTTTTATATCATGGTGTCTTAGTATTTATCCTTGACCTTTGTTTATAATGTAGTGTTTTAAGTTATTTCCACATTTCCCATGTTACCTTTATGATTATCATGCTATATCATGTATCATTGTTCATATTTATTATTCTCACTCCTTTATTACTATTTTATAACATGTATTAATTTCATCATGTTATGGATTTTTTATTCCATTACTAGGATTTATAGCTCACCCCTTTCTTATGCATGTCCCCAGGTTATCCCATGCAATGCTAAGTACGAAGGAATATTATGATCAAGTTAAAGAAGTATTAAATAAAGATGTTGTATTCCCTGTTTTAATTTGTTATGTAATGTACCTAATTAACAAATACAATAGTCTTGTCAATCTTCCAGGATTATTTAATTTTAATCTTATGTAATAAATCATGTATTAATTTGAAATAAAGAGTAGAGCTATTATAGTTGGTATCAAAGGAAAAGTTTAGTATTTTTTTGGATTAGGATTAGAAAACTCTAGTGAAATCCTTAATTATAAGAATATGTATAATAAAACATTCCTAAATTTAGGGAAGTATAGAGTAAGTGTATTATCAAGAAAATACATTCATGTCTAGATAGTACAAGTGGATATGGCTCTCACACATATGTACATAGGGGTAAAACCCAAAAACACTGTGTTGAGATGGACTCGACCAGGAATGGGTGCATGAAAATGGTCATTACTATGAACCTGGTTTGAAACTCATGGGGGATATGCTTTGGTAAATTCATAATCTCATTATGAACCATTATTAAGGGAATAAAAAAAATGCTCATAAGAGTATATGTTAGGAAATATATCATGCATAACATATATTGAGGCTCACAAATTCATAAGTTAAGGAAATACATGTAATTTATATGTTATCCCTTTAACGTTGTTGGATTCCCATTTATTCCTTTAGTAGTTTAAAATTAATCATCCCTCATTTTCACTTTATTCTATTGAGTGGATGGAAAAAGGAAGAATCGATTTCAAGTTTAAATTGAGAGGTTGAAATTTATTAAAGGGGAACAAATGTAATACTCTTAGTTTTTAAAAGATAAAACTATGTTTGATGGCATATGTGATACACAACATCGAACCCAGACAAAAAATTATTTTTTAAATATGACCGTTTTAACCTTTATATTAAATTTTCATACATGATTATGATTAAATATTTTTTGAAGTATATATATATATATATTCATGCCCCAAAAATATTGATAAATTCTTAGTAAATAATCAATTATTGTTTACTAATGTCTTTTTATTCTCCAATATATGTCTTCTTCAAACAATATTTTTTATTTCTTTCTATAAGAAATATTATAATTATTTTATAGAAAATTTATAAAATTTATTCGATAAAATTAAATCCATTTTTTATATCAAAATATCAAGATTAACTTAGGTTGAAAGTTTGGGATTTTTCAGAAAATATATATTTTCCAGTTAAGAGGGAATAATACCATTTTTATTTAAAATTGTTTTTTATTTTGATAAATTAATTTATCTAAAATTAAAATTATTATTTTAATTTTATTTATTATTAAAAAAATTATTGGATACTTATATTTAATTCTATTAAGTACATTTAAATCCTTATTATACCGGATTTTAATATAAGAATTGTTTTAGGATTTAAAATTCATTTTTCAGAGAACTATTTTAAAATGCATAATGTTTCTCCATTATAATTAATCAAAATAACCCCTAATGATAAATTATCTAAATAAAACTTTTAGGTTATATATCTATATTTATGAACTGAAATTCATATAAGTAATATTATTATTCATAGTTTTAAATTAAAATCATCTTTTCCTTAAAAAATGTATTTTTTGGAAAATCACTTTCCATCATGTTTGTGGGTTTTATATTAAATTAAACTCTTCCACCTCATTGAATTGATTTTGATAAAATATATTATGTATTTGGAATCATAGTAATTAATATTAGTTAATAGGGTGAATTTAATTTCTAAACATTCTGAATAGTAACTATTGTAGATACTAATTGCCATAGTAAAAGGAAAATAAGTTAATTAAGGGTAAAAATTAATATAACAAATACTAGAAACAAAGTTACCATAATAATATTAATTTTATACTTATTTTTCATTAAAATGGTGATTATATTTATTGTTTATTGTCTTTACTTTATAAATTATTAAGTAATCAAATTGATAAAAATTATATTTTGATACGATAAAACACAAATTATATTTTTAAGTAATATACAATTTCAATTAAGAAATTATTTTTTTATGAATTAATGTATTCTTTAAATAGTTAATATTTTTATTAAAATATTATCATTACATATTTTTAATTAATTAAAAATTATTATATATTTTTTTGATTTCAATTGTAGTTTTTATTAGGGTTCAAAAACTGTTATTGTCAAAAAAACCATCATTTATCAATAAATATCAATTATTATTTTAAAATATAAAATTAAAATATTTATAAAATTATTTATATTAAATGGATATTATTTTTTAAATCAAAATGTCGAAATTATTCAACAGTGAATTTTTCATAATTTTCTAGAGACAGTCAAATTTTCAGGTAAAAATTAAATACTATATAAATATACCATGTGGATTATGACATCATAACGACCAAAAATGATTTATTAAATACTATAATGGGTGTTTAAGAACAAATATATTTTTTCCCTTTAAAATGATTCAATATTAATATTATTTAAATAATTTTATTAATTCTTTATGAATCCTCCAAAACCATTAATATATTTTAAGGTTTTACAATCATTTCTTTAAGAGTATGACTCACAACCAAATAAGAAAGGGTAGTATTTTAATATGTTAAGACATTTTACTTATAAAATAATTAAAAACACTCTCATTTAGTAGAAAAAAATGAGAAAAAACCATGGGAAGGTTTTTGGTTTTGGTTATTTTATTTTATAGAGTCCAAAACATAAGTTTGAGAAACATTAAAGAAATACCCTCTCTTTTCCTAAATAAACCATCCCAATCACCCATTTATCTTCACTAAAAATAATTATAGACTTCCTTAAACTTACCTTCCCTCTCTAGAGTCCTCCCAAGGTGCCCTCAAGCTCTTAAGAATCTCCTCTTAATCATTTGGAGATGCACACTCAAGTAAGGGATTTATCTCTTCTCATTTCCATTGAAGAACCTATCTTATGTTATGCTTATTAGTTTCAAATTGTATATTTTTGGGTATATCTTACTAAATTCCCCTTTCCATTTGATTTAAAAATTATGATATCCCTCTTTCACTCTCATTTATCCCTACCATGAACATTTATGTACACTCGTTACCATACTGAAATTTAGTAAGGGATCCTCACATTATTTTATTTATTCAAGTTTTCTTATTATCTTATGAATTATATTTCCAATTCATAAAATTATAACATGAAAATTCATTTCCCTATTACTTATAATTTTATTTCCAAATGATTAGAGACCCATTTCTCTCTCATAAACACATTTTATAAATTTTCAACTAATGTCGTCATACTGTTGAAATTTCACCTCGTTTTTCCATGCCAATACCATTGTGTGGTGAATACCATAACCATTTCCTATAAAGGGTGTTCTCTTTTATACACTTATACTTCTTTGATATGGAATTACATTCATTTATTCCCCACTCCTTGATCATGGAATAAAATATGATGATGTATGAATCCATGTTGTATGATATATATGGCACACTTAAGAATGAGAATGAAATGAATATAAAGGGTGCACCCAGAAATATAAATCACTCTTATGAATTGGTTAATGTTTAGTCTCATGATATGTCTTGTTGGAATAGGTAGTGAACCTGATTTCTTTATGGGACTTTTCTCATCATGATTTCTTGGCAGTTATCCGTGACCCATGTTATGATATAGTGTTTTAAGTTGTTTCCACATTTCTAATGTTGGATTTTTTGATTATCATGATATATCATCCCTAATTTTTCATATTTATTATTCCCATTCATTTATGCCTATTTTATTACATTTATTAATTTCATCATGTTATGCCTTGTTTATTCCCTTACTAGTCTTTATAGCTCCCCCCTTTATTATGTATGTCCCCAGGTTATCCCATGCAGTGTTAAGTATGAAGGATTATTATAATCATGTTAAATATGATTTCACTAAAGATATTTCATTCCCTATTCTATGTTTTTATGTAATGTACCTAATTCCCAATTAAACTAGACTTATTAATCTTTCAGGTTATATTATGTTTAATATTATGTAATAAATCATGTATTAATGTGAAATAAAGATTAGGGTTGTTATATACTCCGTGATAAGTTCTTGTTAACCTCCCAAAACTCCTAGAAAAAGCTTCCAAATACTAATTCGGTCCCTCCAATAGTCAGAAATTAGATCCAGATCTCTTGTGGTGGTCCGCTGCACATCCCTCACACCTCCAATGCCACTTTCATTGCTACTTCGTATCCTGGATCCATGAATCTATCACTCCTACCTTCATTACTCTATGATTCATACTCAAAACACTAATATGGTCTTTTTTTACACATCCAATGTGAATATGGGGGTTTGATTATGCTTTTATCAACTCCAAAATTGTCGAATTGTGACCCTATGGTCCAACAATTAAGAACACAAAGAACTATTGGGGTAAAGACATACGAAAAATGGTGACATTATCAATAGAAAAACATTCATGACCAATGATCACATAATCAAGTATTTTTAGGGGTGATTTTATAGAATATAAGATAAAATTAAATCAACCATTTAATTTATCAGAAATGGTCTCATGAAAAGGATAGAAAAATCATATATCAAAATTTGATTAATAAAATCCATGATAAAAAATTTAATCAAGGTTGGAAGCTATAGATTATGAGAACTACCTTGATTTTTGATAAGTCATTGCTGAATAACACATTCTCCAGTGATGGGGAAGATCAATTGCAATCACTATTTGTCGATTCATCTCGATCTGATTATCATTCATCATCTGATTCCCATTCACCAATAAAGAATGCCTTGTGTACCCTTTTAAAGCTGAAGATAATAGGAGGATAACCCTGTATAATTTTCATAACTGCTATTTAATGATGAAATTTGGTTATGGGTATTAATTTAAATAATTAAAAAAATAAAAAAATAATTAATCAATCCACTAAATGTACCCACCAACTACTGCCTTATATGAAATTTTTTGCGTCAGCCATATTTAGGTACCACTTAGGGTAAAAAACATGTTTCAAATTCAACCATGGTCTCATATTTCTGATATGAGACATCATATAAGATATATTCTTTTATTTTTTAAAAGTTTCATGTGGGTGATATTAATATAATTAATATTTTTAAAATAACCTTTTTGGTCTCACTAGGTCTTGGAATCACACATTTTCTAAGTGCCTGACTTAGAAAATATTTATTAATATAAATAAAATGATTTGAAGGGATAAAAATATTCTCTACATTATTCATCACTTCAATTTTTCCCCTCGACATACAGAAATGAAAAAATGTGGGGAAACTGAGCCCACATCTAGATCTCCCTCTCCTAAGAGCTCTCTTGCATTTTCTCATTCCACCACAGCACATAAACCAAAGGAATGGTCCATCCTCATAGGATCCACTCCCACCAAACCTTGATCTCTACCCAATACTCTGTAAAGGTCGGTCAATCCTTGGTGCACAACTCACCCCGGTCAATAACATGTATCTCCTTATTTGTGACACATAGAATACACCATGCACCCACTCCAATAATGTGGGAAATTATAAATGGTAAAAAACTCACCAAACCAATGTAGGATCTTAAACAACCTGATAGAACTTGGGGATATCATTCCTCCCTACCTGAATCTCTACAATCCTCATCATGGTGATATTATCTAGAAAACATGGTCTCCCATATCATACTCCAAGGGCCTATGATGTTGATAATAATAAGATTTATTCTTTTTATGTGCTATCCTCATCCATTCATGGATAACGTAA
Source organism: Viscum album (assembly GCA_963277665.1). Lineage (NCBI taxonomy): Eukaryota > Viridiplantae > Streptophyta > Magnoliopsida > Santalales > Viscaceae > Viscum > Viscum album. The sequence goes on along the minus strand of OY728121.1, from coordinate 845,072,382 downwards.
ACCTTTTCCAGTATTTCATGTACCATGAAAGTCATAAAATAGATGCATCAATGATATTCATCCAATATAAGGGTGACCTACAGGGTATCCAATATAGGTCCATGAATGGTTCAATGAAAATAGTATATTGATAATTATTATTATAAATAATCTATACCATATGTAAGTGATCCTACCATATTTGGACAAAGTCTAACATGAAAGACCTAATCATATCCTCCATCACATGGATTGTGTGTTTAGTCATCCCATCTTCCTGGGGGCGAAAAGCTGTACTCATCCTCTAATAGGTATGTAATGACTCTTTCAGGCCTTTCCATAAAAAACATTAAACCACACATCTTGGTTGGTTATAATCATTTAGAGGACCTCATGGAGGAAGACAATATCATGCACATCAACTACCACAAACTCTCCACTGAACTCTTGACCTAGATAGAAAGGTAGTGTTATAACTTGGTAAGTTATTCCAATATCACATAGATGGAATCATGGACTCCTTATATCCATATAATATCTATCAAAAATTACATGGATATTCCATCCCATTTCCACTCTAGGATCTAAAGAGGTTTTAATAAAACTATCAGAACCTAGTGCTTAGCCTTCCCAAAAAAAAAGTGAGAAAATGGGATACTAATTAAATAATGCTCTACCTTATGGTATTCCACCAAAGATGCCTCTAAATGACTATGGACATCTTCTCTACATTAGGCTGTACAACTAAATGATAATTGTGAAACTCCCGCATCACCTCCTCATGTAAGGTTACCCAAACCATTATCCATCCATTGAATGGGATGATGTGATTACCTCTTTCATAGAATCCATATGGTGGATCTATTGAGGATATATGTTCATGTTGGAACTTAATGTAGATATCTCCTAAATGATACACCCTCAAATGTTGAATAAGAAGAGGGGTCAACACCATCGACTAAAGACAAGCTTGACCCCTCTCCTTCACTAGGGTCAGCTATAGAGAATCTAATAACACATATTCCTCCTCCACTAGATGAGAATGAGACTTCCTATTAATGGAAAATATCACCAAATTTACCTTTAAAAGAGTATAAACTATCTCAAATTCATAGTCCAACAAGACCTTCAACCATCTCCTTTATCTTATATTAATATCCCTCTATGTGAAGACATGCCTGAGACTCTTATTGTCTGACTAAACAATAATGCACTCTCCAAGAATATAGTGCCACCACATCCTCAGAGTGAAGACTACCGCTACCTACATCTAGTCATGAGTCATGTAGTTATTTTCCTGGGGTATCAATTTCCATGAAACATATGTGATTGATGCATTCCTCTTCATCAAAATGTAGCCAAGCCTAGCTCTAGTTGCATCACAATACACTACGAACTCCACGTCCTCCTCTAGTACTCTCAAAAAAGGATCACCGGTCAACCTCATCCTCAATAACTCAAAGGCTCTCTGAAAATGCACAGTATAGGTAGAAAGAAACCCATTCTACTTTAGGGTGGTCAAATAGGATAAAATATTAGAGACATCTTCAACAAACCACATCAAGTACACCTCCAATATATGAAAACTCCATATCTCTAACACACTCTTGGGTGGATCCCAAGAAAGAACTACATCAATATTAATTAGGTCCATAGCTAATATATTATAAAAAATAACATACCCTATAATTTAAAACTCATGGATCTCAAAGTTGAACTTCAAGATCATACCATAAGATTGATGCTCTTAAAGAAATTCTACCACCATCCCCAAGTTCCTAACATGATCCCCCTCTAATGTAGAGTAGTTGAGAATGTTATCAATTAAGAAAACCACACAAATGTACCTGTATGGATAGAAGATATGGTTCATCAATGTTATAAACATAGAGGGGGAATTCATCACACTAAAAAACATCACCAGAAACTCATAGTATCTATAGTGACATCAGAATGTTGGCATCAATATATCAGTCCCGCGTACCCTCAATTGGTGGTAGCTAGACCTGATATCAATCTTTGAGAACAATATCATGACTTAAAAATAATCAGTGTGTTCATAAATTCATGGAAAGTGTTACTTTTCTTTATCATTTAATTGTTCATGGGATAATAATCAACCCACAACCATAAGATCTAATATTCATTTTTCACGAACAGAACTAGGGCTGCCTAGGGGACATAATCGATATGATAAAAACCTTCTCTTAAAGGTTCAAGAAATGAACCCTAAACACCCAAATATTGGTAGGTGACATCTAATATGTTTAAAAAGTTATCAGAGTGGTCATGTGGTGCAAGTTGATGTAATACTCCATTAGTCACTTTAGAGGTACTCCCGATATGTCCTTATGGAATATGTCTATATAATACTACATAACTGAATGAACCCATATGCTTAATTATCCAATTTCACTAGGGGATAAACATTAAAATTGATGGGTGATGGGTTTCAGTATCCTTCTCAAAAAACCCACTCACTCCTCTATGATATATCTCTCTCCCATAAAGGATAATCTCATCCCATATATCTAATGGCATCAGACATATCTATGGTAGAAGTTAATGTAGGATTGGATCTTGGAAAACTAGTATATACCCAATATAAAAATATATGGTCTCATCTTGGAGACCATAAGGTCTCATAATAAAGTCTCTCCACCAATCAATAGTTCACACTACTGAGAGATATCTGATAACAAAGATGTAGTCCCTGAAAAAACCTTATGACAATGCTACTAGGATAAATTATCAACCAGGAGATCCATCTATCACACTAAGAGAAAGGATATGAAGTAATAACTCACACATGTGTCTACTAGTACTGAAGAAAGAGTATAATAAATGCATATCATACCTCTAATCATCTCGTGAGTTTCTGGGATAGAAGCCTTCAAAGCCTGTAGCTTCCCATGGCCTCAACCAATAGCTCCCTGATCCTAAAGTGGGCCGCCTAGTGGTGGTGGTGAAAGTATCTCATAACACCATCCACCACCATAAGACTCTCCTTCAGTAACCCCAGCTACTCCTCTTACAGTATCTCCTCCCTAGGGGCCACCTTGGCCCCATCAGAGAGAACCCATATCAAGGCACTGCATCAAGAATGGTGGCCCATCCCTAGTCTACCTTCCATGAACAGTGTATCTATTTGGGTAATCATGTTCCACGTGAAATCACCCCTCAAATTCATGTAGTCTCCCAATTTTGGGATTCCCTATTCCTCTACAGCATACCTTAGCTGCATGACCACCTTACTAAGTCAAAGAATGGGTTTGCCTTATATAAATAAACACCTATAATATTACAACCTCTATGGATGAATCATCTCTAGGATTCCTATTTATGGAATAAGTCACATGGAATCTTACAGATAGGAAGATTTCCATCACTATCACCCGCTCCAATACTCTATCATATGTCATAAATCATAGCGGTACCACACTAGCACAAATTTCTCTTCAGAGACCCTAATAAAACATCAATTCCTGGAAGTATCCATCTTGAATAATTTTTATGGAGTAATGAATAAGGTATGTGAAGCTCATAGTATACTCCACAATTATCATCCCACCCTACTACAAATCGAAAATATATTGAATTTGAATGGATAACATGAATGAGGTGTATTACTCCTCATGAATCAACTTCAAGAATTCAGACCATGAAAATGTCGAATCATCATACATCTATGTGACTAGACTCTAATAGATCCATACTAGTCCAAAAAATAAACGAGATACCGACACAACCATATGATAAGTTAGGGTCCACACAAGCCAAATGACTTGAATCACCCACTCAAGACAATCCTCTACTGCATGGAGATATGGCTCACCATAAAACCTCAGTGGCCTCTATTTTTGGAACTAGATGAGTGCACTAATCCCATTTTTAACCTCATCACACTCTACTATTATAATCTACTACTCGATAGGCTGGGGTTGTAACAACCCAAACTTTTATTAATGAAAATTACTCTTGATCTAATCAAATGTCTTATTATGTAAAATGGTTATATAAAACATATGAACTTTCTTGGTTTTATGTTTCTGGATTTTAAAATATCATTATGAATTTTTACCATTTCTAATATAGCTGTTGAATAGTGATCACATGATTAGTATAAATATAGGGCTTTACCAAATCTAATTTACTCAGAAAAAGGAAGCGATGGCCTAATCCAGTAGAATTACTCCATACGAATCCCATTTGTTGGAGCTTAGAAAGTAGGTAGCATCACTGGGCTTCTCTCTTGACTAATCCCAAGCTGAGCTTCAATACATTAAGCTTGAATGCAATCACCTACAGGAGAAGTAGAATCTAATTGAGATTACCACTTGAGCGATGTTATCCGAGTCTCCCCAAAGGTCTGTCACCATCGTGCTTCTTACCCTTAGGTCTTATGTGGGTGTTATAAGGGGTTATGTAACAAGACCCTAGCACTATGATTATGTGATTAATTTTTGTATAAATAAAATACACTCATTTTAGTATTGATACTTTGTAAATGGTTTTTAAAGCACAAATAGTTTTTTAGTTAATATTTAAATTCAATTAAGAAATCTATTTTGATGAATTAATGGATTTTTAAATTAAATAATATTTTCATAAAATATTATTACTAAACTAATTTTTATTAAATATAAATGATCGTATAATTTTTATGAATAAAATTGTAATTTTTATAAAGGTTTGAAAGCTGTTTTTGTCAAAACCCATGAATTTTCGATAAATGTTAGTTTTTATTTTAGAAGAAAAAATTACCTTATTTAGAAAATTATTTATATAAAATGAATATTATTTTTGGAATCATGATGTCTAAATTATCCAACCGTGAATTTTTCATAATTTTCTGAGATAGTAAAATTTTTGGGTAAAAATTATATACCATTTAAATATATAAAGTGTTTTATGACATCAAAATGACCCAACAGTGATGTAATAAAATACTATAAAAGGAATTTTCAGAAAATATATATTTTAAATTTAAAATAATGTGATTTTAGATTTGTTTTATTAATTTTACAATGCCTTAGTGGACCCTCCAAGACTTATAAAACATTTTAACATTTTAAAATGATTTCCTTGAGAATGTGACTCACCTTCACATAAGTAAGCCTAATATTTTAATAAGTTCAGAACATGGCCTTATAAAATTTTTTTCCACACCACTTTGGAAAAAACCATGGCATGGTTTGTGGTTTTTATTAGTTTAATGTGTAGTGTCCAACACCTAAATAATAAAGAATTCCCCCTCCTTTCCTATATAAACCCACTCAATCTCCCATTAATCATAACTAAAACCACTTAGAGCTCAATAAAACCCTGACTTAATCTCTCTATAATCCCCCCAAGGTACCCCAAGATCCTAAGAATCCTCTCTAAATCCTCTCCCAATCCTTTGGTATCACACATCCAAGCAAGGGATTTCTTCCTTTATCATTTTTTCCATGTTTCTTTATGTTGTTATTCCCATTAATTTTCAATTAAAAATGTTGGAGTATAATTTATCACCTATCCAATACTTCCCTCATGTTATAATGATGAGATACCTATTTCTCTCTCATTAATCCCTCCCATGTGCACCTGTTACCATGCCGAAATTTCATAAGAGTTATTCCATTTCTCCTCTTTCTTCAAGTTTATTTATTATGTTACACCTTCTATTTCCAAATTAAATATTTTGGGACATGTATATATATGACCATATTACTTTACATTTCATTTAAATATGATGATATACCCATTTCTCTCTCATCAGCCATTTTTTTTGAATTTTTATGTCACGTCGTTATGGTCCCGAAATTGAACCGTGATTTTCCAAGCCAAAATCATTGTGTAGTGGATACCATACCCATGTATCTATAAAGGTTATTCACCATTATGCACTTATAAATATTTAATGGTAATTACATGTATGTATTCCACATTTCTTAATCATATAATAACTTATTATGTTGAAGGATTCCATGTTATATGATTCACGTGGCACACTTATGCGTGAAATGAAATGTTTATAAAGGGTGCGCCCTGATAGCGCTCCAATGCATTGGGTAAAGAATAGTATCATGATACGCCATGTGCGATTAGGGTTTAATCATTATAATTCAAGTGAAATGAGGGTTTACTCATGATAATTCAATTTTAATTAGGTTTTACTCATTCTCCATGTGCAATGATCCTTGGCTCATGCTAATATCATGTTAAAGGTTGTTTCCACATCTCCATGTTATGATAATCATGATATATCATGCCTTTATGTTCATGTTTTTTCTTATGCTTGATTAATATTCCTATTTCCTAAAATGTATTGTATTATTCATGTTATACCTTGTTTACTCCTTTACTGGGATTTATAGCTCACCATTTTTTATGTATATCCTCAGGTTATCCTATGCAATGCTATGTACGAAGGAATGATGTGGTCATGTAAAAAAGGTTTTCAATAAAGATTTTGTATTTTATTTTATAAGTTGTTATATAATGTTTCTATTTTCCCAATACATAAGAAATCTCAATCCTTATAGTTGTATTAAGTGTAAGTTTATGTAATTAATCATGTTTAAGTGTGTAATAAAGAGAGGGGTTATTATAGTTGGTATCAGAGGATAGGTTTAGTTATTTTTGGGATTAGGATTAGAAAACCCTAGTAATAGACTTAGGGATAAGACTAAGTATAATAAAAACATCCCTAAATTTTTATGATTATAGTGTAAGTGTTTTATCAAGAAAATACATCCCTATCTGGATACGAACAAGTAGATATGCCTTTGGAATAGATGTATCTAGGGGTAAAACCCCAAAACACCACTTTGAGATATACTTGAATGGGAACTGGTGCATGAAAATAGACCTTACTGCACTCTGGGTTATAACACTCTCGATGGATATGATTTGGTAAATTCATAAGCTTAGTATGAACCATTATTAAGGGAATCAAAAAATTCCCCTAATAATATATGTTGGGGAGTAGATCATGGATAACATAGATCGAAGCCTATAAATTCATAAGTTAAGGAAATAAATGTAATTTATAAGTTATCCCTTTTTTATTTGGATTAACCTTTAAGTGTTACCCCTAACATTCCTTTTATTCCATCCAATGACCGGTAATAGGAGGACTCGGGCTAACAACTAATGCAATTATCAATTTGATGACTGTTCTAACGAGATTATCAATCTTATGGGATAAGGAATCGCAAACTTTGTCACAATAATCTCTTATTTAACTCACATTTTGAATAGAAACATGGGTCAAGAGGAACATCCAACCCACCTAAGAAATAACAAGCCACAATTGAGAGCTTCACAAGACAAAGTCCTCATACTTTTAATAGATCATATGATCCCTCAATCACCGAAAAATGGATCAACACCATTGAAAAGATTTTCTTCATCCTTTAATGTTCCAAACAAGATAAGGTTCATCTGGCTGCTTATCATATGGATGGTGAAGCTGATCTGTGGTGGACATTGATTAAAAATACAAAGTCTGAAGAAGAGATCAAGGCATTAGAATAGAAGGATTTCTGGAAAATGTTTTCTGATAAATATTTTCCACGCACCCTCCAACTTAAGATGGAAAGGGACTTCCTTTCCCTAAATAAAAAAGATGATGAACCCATTGGAGGATACGAGGAAAATTTTACAAGGCTTTCGTGATACACCTCTGGCTTTGTCGTTACCCTCGAATACAAGGTTGACAGGTTCTTTGGTGGGATAAAACCTAGCTGATAGAAATCTCTACTGATCCTTGACTTTGATAACTATGAGGAAATTGTCCAATGTTCCCTCAAAGTCAAAATAGAGATCGGAGAATCTCAGGGGTATCATGGGGATAAGAAGAAGAAAGTGGACTTTAATTCTGGTTGTCCAATGGATAAATCCAATGGTGTAAATAAATTCAAAAACCCCACTTGTCAAAGGTGTGGAAAGAAACACCCCAAAAATTTCCTAAAGGGGGTGAGGAAATGATTTAAGTGTGGAAGAGAAGGGAAACTGGCTATTAACTAATGACAAGAAAACCCCGCTGTTATGATAGTGGAGAGGAATGCTCTATTCGACTCTCAATGTATTGTTCATTACTTCAACTACAAAGAACCATGGCACTTTTCAAATCAGTGACCTAATCCAAGGGTTTCTTAAGGCAACCAATAAACTCCAAGGAAACAAGGGAAAGCTTTTTCCATCACTGCTACTGAAGAAAACCCTGACAATAAAGTGGGGATATGTACGCTAGTTATTCATTCAAGAATAGTGAACATACTTTTTTATTATGGTTCGAAACATTATTTTATATCCTTAAAGTTTAGTATAATAATCCCAACACCAACAAAAATCATGGAAGTAGATATGTCAATGAAAATGGAAAATGGGTAAATCATTGCATCCCATGAATATAACTCCTCCCTTGACTCAATTTATTGATTGAACTTCCCGGTGAACCTCATCATACTTCTTATGGTGGAATTTGATGCAATTATTGTCATGGATTGGATTTATCTATATAGATACCATATAAATTTTATTGAGAGGGAAATCACTCTCCATATAGCGAAGCAACCCCCGATTCAGTACAAGTTCAAAGAGGAGGATGAATCTTCTTTTTCACCATCATCTCAAGTGTGGATATTACTACCCTATGAGAATGCATATCTTGCTCAGATGATTGAGTCTAAGGAATCAACCATCCTTGAAGACATTCCTATTGTGAGGGAATTATATAAAGTGTTTCTCGAGGAATTTCCTAGTCTTCCTCATAGAAGAGATGTTTAATTCTCGATTGATATTATACCTAGGGTGTTTCCAATATCCAAGACTCCGAATAAAATGGTTGTTTTAGATCTTAAGGAGATAAAGAAACAACTACAGGAGAATATGGATAAAGGGTTTATACAACCATGTGCTTCACCATGGGGTTCACCAGTCATATTCGTGAAAAATAAGGATCGTTCAATGCACCTTTGCATTGATTATCATGAGCCCAAAAAAATCATGATAAAGAACAAGTATCCTCTTCTATGAATTGATGAGTTTTTCGATCATCTAAATGGAGCACAATTCATATCCAATATGGATCTGTTGTTGAGATATTACCATGTAAGGGTGAAGAAGGAGGATATCCCCAAGACTGCTTTTTGTATAAGATACAGGCACTATGAATTAATATTAATTCCTTTAGGACTCATTAATTATCCGTCAATATTCATGGACTTGATGAATAGAGTCTTTAGAGATTACCTCAACAAATTTTTGGTAGTATTTATAGATGATATTATAATATACTAAAATCCCCAGGAGGGGAATGAGGAACATTTATACACTGTACTAGAGAACTTTCAAAAAGAGAAGCTCTATGAAATGTATAGAAAGTGTGAGTTATGGTTTAAGGAGTTCTCATTCTTGGGTCATATCATCAAAAGAAATGGGATATATGTGGATCTCTCCATGAAAAATGCAATTGAGGGATGGAAGAGGCCAACATCTATGGTGGATATCCATAGCTTCCTTGGGTTAGCTGGATATTATTGATGATTTGTGAGAAATTACTCATGACTTTCAAACCCTCTTACCAAGATAACTTGGAAGGGAGTCGATTTTTCCTGGAGTGATGAATGCGAAGAGAGCTTTAAGGAGTTGAAAAGGAGGCTTATCACTACACCCATGATCACACTACCCACAAGTGGAGAAATTTTTATGGTATTTAGTGATACTTCGAAGAAGTTCATGAGTTGTGTGTTGATGAAAAATTAAAAAGTCATTACCTATTCTTTAAGGAAATTGATAGTTCAAGAGAAAAACTATCCAACACATGATCTAGAGTTGGCTACAGTAATCTTCGCTTTAAAAACTTGGCGACAATACCTCTTTAGGGAGTAGTGTGAAATTTACACAGATCACAAATGCCTCAAGTATATATTCAAACAGAAATAGTTGAACATGTGCCAATGAAGATTTTTAGAGCTGATCAAAGACTATGACTGCTCAATCCATTACCAGCCTGGGAAGGCGAATAAGGTGGTGGATGCTCTAAGGAGAATGGACCCTGTGATTCTATCATTGATGAGAATTTAAAAGGATCCAATCTTCTTAGATTTAATGAATATAGACATGGAAATAATAAAGAAGGTAACATTATCAATAATTTCACAAATTATTTCTCAACCTTCTCTTTTGGAGAGGATAAAGGATGATAAAAAAGATGATGTGAGAATTCAGAAGAAAGTGGAAACTATCATAGAAGAGAAATCATTAGAGTTCAATGTTAATGAAGAAGGAATTGTGATATTTGGGTCAAGACTATGTGTTCCATCAAATCCAGAGTTAAAGAAAGAACTTTTGGATTATGTACATAGTTCAAATTTCTCCATTTACCTAGAAAACACAAAGATGTATCAGGATCTATGAGAGAATTATTGGTGGGATAACATGAAGAAGGAGATCGTTGAGTATACATCAAATTACCTAGTATTTCGGAAAGTTAAGGATGATAGGCAGAAGTCTAAGGGGATGATGCAACCATTACCCATACTAACAAGGAAATGGGAGAACATCACAATTGACTTTGTCACTAGACTTCAGAAGACATACAAAGGAAACAATACTATCTGGGTTGTTATGGATGTACCATTGTTACCTATATCCCATGTCTATGTATGATGAGTCAACCTGTATCTAATCAAAGTCTTGGTGAATGGATTTTCCATCTTTCGCACCAACAATATTTTCCATGGCCTGAATTCTACAATTGAGAAACATTGACACGATTTCCTTAATTTTCCAACCAATACTTATAAGGGGGAAAATCTTCAAACACCTTCACAATGTCAAGATACATTTGATACCAGTCTATAACCACCTAAACCATCGAGGCCTTATTGGCTAGAATAAGACATGGTCAAAAAAACCCCATTCCCTTCTCTACAGGACAGGGGGTAGAGACAAGTTCTGAGAAGGCATAACTAAAACGGGAGGCCTTTTCCTAAAGCACCTATACAGACGCACCCAACCATCTATATGCATAATTATAGAGTAATAATAATAATAATATATAGTAACATCTAGAGTAATAATAATGTATCTAATAACAAATACGAAATAAAAAATTGGATGACATCATAATATGAGAAGAAAAGAGGGAAAATATACTATCAACCATAAATAATTTTCCAACAAGACAACAATTGGAAAGAAAGAAAGATGAGAGGGCTAGTCTCATAATCTCCAAACCATGACAATATTATGTGGTCTATGCACTATATTATCCCTATAATCATCTAAAATGAAGGTCGATTTATCAGTCATCTTCATATGACATGTGAGGGAAATGCCCATGAAAGTGTGAGTAGATAGATACCCAATAAGATGCCCTGAAAACCGAATATGGAGCTATTGAGGACAAAATAGAAGTATTCATATCAACCCAAATAAAAAGGGTATAAAAACCCAAAATCATTGATATTTTCTAATATAAGAATCCCATATAAGGGAGAAATGGAATCACCATATCATATCTAACCCAGGATGATGAGTCTTCCTGTAGCTCTAATGGTCATTCGTCGACGCCCAACATCTCATGTGTCTATTTGAAGAAGTCGTGAGGAGGGACCTCACCTCTCCAATACTCTATAGACTAAGGTAGTGAAATCATAAAAATATATAGGACCCATTACCTAGTAAAATAGGCTGATAAAACTATATATATAGAGGACCCTCACTCATACAGGGGAGTACAGTCTCAATATTTTTGTACAGAATATAGAGGACCAAACCATGGGGTGATAGGGGAGTGTCATCCTTAATGATAAAGGAATCACTCCCTCATGTTAATGGGAAGTACCTCCTCTTAATTTATAAATGATTATGTAGGACCCTCACCCTAGTACAACAAGGGGTTACTATCTCCATGTATAAGGACTCGTGACCTAATATGATAGGGGAGTACAACCTCTACCTAGAATAAGGAGTAGGGGTACCCACACCTTGGTGTGATAGGAGATTACCACCAACATGTATATAGGAACCATACCCCTGTACGATAGGGGATTAATACATTTACCTAAATAAATAATATGGAGGATGCACACCACTATGTAATAGGAGAGTACCATCTCCATCTAAACTCTTTGATGATCATACCCGATCACATCCGTCATCGAGCATAGCCTAATGAACCGTCACATTAAAAACATATCACATCATATCTCAAGCTCCAAAATAATGGAAAATGTCTCATTCTATTTGAAAAAACACTCTAAATAGGATACTCTAGGGACATACTATGATTAGTGATGAAGGAGAAACGAGAGGTAGATGTTGTATATGGAGGTACATGGCATGTATGGGGGCCTAAATAGTGTGTGACCCCATATCATTGCCTATACTTATCTCCCATGTACATGGATAAGTGGATATGTCACCATACATGGTGTGTATGGGGAATACACAGGTGTCTCAACCACCTAGGGTCTACCCATGTGCTCCTAGTCAAGCCCGTGTCTACCAGGCCATGTCATGTACCTTGCAGTGTACCTAGTTGTTCTCAGTTACAATAAAATACCATGTATTCATAGTTATTTTGTGTATCTAGTTATGTTTCTATCCATGTACCTATCTATTCTAAGGAACCATAATAGACCCATGTACTCCCAAAGTACACAGTGTGTACTCCTACATGGGGCGGAAGCCATGCGCAGCTGGAGCATGGTGTAGCCACCCTAGAAGGGTCACACAACATGTGTCCCAAAAACATGTATTGTAGCCATTATATTTTTCCCAAAACCATTTCCACCACATTTTGGTGACAATATGGCCGGTGTTTATCCCAATACCCACCATTTAGTTTGGTTTTTTCATAAAGATAGAACTATCATAGAGATTCCATATCTACAGCCTCCATTATGATTCTCACTTTTTAACCACCCAAAACTGGTGGGAAAATCCTCTAATAGTTGATTATTGACCTTCGTTAGCCAGAAATATGATCTAGATCTCCCGTTGTGGTCTTCCACCTATCATGCAAGTCTCATGTTCCACTTTCAATGCTACTTTGGATCCCAGATGCATGAAGATATCACCAATACCTATAATCCTCTGAGATTCATCTGAAAAACCTTGATCTAGTTGATATTCACACATACACAATTAATTTTTTGGTTTTTTCATTCTTCAATACAACCAAAAATAGTTGAATTAGGACCCTATGGTCCAACAATGAAGAACATGAAGAATATGTGGGTGAAAGGTATAAGAACAAAGGTGATATCATCATTTTCCATGTGTTATTGGACAACATTTACAAAATAAGGTATTTACCGGGGTGATTTTATGGTATAGATGATAAAAAAATAAACCATTTAATTTATTATAAATGGGCTAATGTAAAGGGATGATAAATTTTAGATTAAAAGTAGAGTAGTAAAATACATGATAAAAATTTAATCAAGGGTGGAAACCACAATTGATGATCCCTAACTCGATTTTGGACCGATCATTGATAAAGAAAATGTTTTATTATGATGTGGATTATTTGTAGTGTTTGCTATCTATCAATACACCTTGATCTAGTTTACATTTATCCTCTGATTCTGATTTTCCAAAGAAAAATTCTTATAATCTCCTCTCAAACTCCAAGGGTTATGCAACTAGCCCTATATAATTCCCATAACATACTATTTAAAGAGGAAATTTGGTAATGGGTATTAAATGAATTAAATAAATAAACTATTTATGTAATCCACTTAACTTAACTACAAATGGATGCCTTATCCAAACATCCAATTCTGACCAACATTATGCCATGCCTATAGTAAACCCATAGTTATAGATTCATCCACGATCTCATATTTCTGATGTGATACTCCTTTCAAGAGTTATTCCATTATTTATGAATAATAGTGTGTCTGTGATATTAATCTATTTAGTATTTTTAAAATATACATTCCAGGATCACTGGGGATCATAATCACACATCATCTCAATACCTACCTCTAAAAATATTTCATAATATATTTCAATATCATAAAATGAAAAACTAGAGTCTCTATATAATTACCATTATGTTTAAATAGTAATATTAATATTTTTTCATTGTTCATTAAAATCAGTGTTTCATGTAATGAAAGCTATCAAATAACTTTACATTATTAAAAAATATCTCATAAAATCTATGGGTGCTACATTCTAAACCCATTAAAAATAATTTATCCCTTGAAATTACAACACACCAATACAAAAAGATGAGGATTCTTATGCTACATAATTTCCTCAAGTACCTATATATATTTATATAAGAAAAACCTTCCTCAAATATTATATGGTTGGAACATATACATGGTTCAAGAGCCTTATCATTCCATCATGATCAAGGTTAAACTCTGGAAAATTTCTAACCATCTTTCACATATCTACATATTCCTTCTACTCTTATTTAATATTCAACTGGATAGATGATTGAACATTCAATTGAAGAAATATTTTAATTCTCCCCTTTCATCAATATTTTAAGATCCATGATTTTTAATTCTAGAAGTATTTAATATTTTAGGATACTCATAATGGATAAGATAACATGATCCATTCAACTCAAATCATCATCCACCTTGTTCTCTTTCCCATTGTAGTAATTTATTGAGAAATCATAAACATTAATCACCTCTAAACATCTTTTTTGTTTCATATTAAACTCTTTTTATGTGAATATATACTATAAAAAATATTTATCGGTATATATTTCATACTTTTCTCTATAAATATAATTCCTCCATATTTTTAATGGAAAAATTATTACATCTATCTACAAATCCTAATTTACATATTTTTCTCATGAACCTACAATTTTTTTGAGACATAATCTATAATCAATTCATTATCCATAAGAACACATCCTAGTCACTTCATGGATGCATCACTAAAACTTACAAACCCTTATCCACTACATGGTAATATGATCACATGTTAGATGACTAATATCACATTTAGTTCCTTGAAGTATCCCTCACATTATTCTATCTAGAGGAACTTAGAACCCTTCTAAGATAACTTGGTCAATCTATTAGATAGTCGTGATAAATTTTCCACATGTTTTTTATAATATATAGATGATCCATGACAACAATGGATCTTAATAACTATGCTTGGTTTAGGAAAACAATAAATACCCTTCATCTATGAAGAATATTTCGATATACCCTTTCTTGGGATTATATGACCAAAAAAATGAATACTTTTGCAGCCATAATTCAAATTTTGTAAATTTTTCATATAGATTCTCCATTATTATGGTATTTATTATAATTATCAAGTGATATTCATTCTCTTACTTTATCTTTGAATAGATAGGAATATCATCTATAAAGACAACCACAAACTGATCGAGGTAATCTATAATGAGTCTATTCATTAAATCCATGAAGATAAAAGGGTAATTAGTAAGAATGAATTGAATGACTATATATTAACAGTGAATATTCCATTTATGAAATGATGTCTTGGGTATATCCTCATTCATGAACCTCAATTTATGATATAAAAAAGTAAGTTCAATAATGGATATGTATTGAGATTTATGTAGTCAATAAAACATGTCATCATTACAGGGTAGAGGATAATTATTCATATTTTTGATCTTTTTCAGCTACCATGAATCATTGAAAAGTCACATAGATCCATTATTATTTAAAAAAAGAATATATGCACTCCATGTTGACACAATTGGACAAATGAATCTATTCTAAAGGTTTTCAAGGTGTTTCTTATTTAATTTATTCAACCTAATCGGGACCATTGCAAAGGAAGTCATTAAAATTATTGTAGAAAAGGTATTTGTTCTTTTGAAAACTCAACTTCATGATTCAGTTTAATACATGGGAAATTATTCCATAAATACATCAAAAAATTGTTGGAAAATAGATATTTCATTCAGTCAATTTTCTCCCTAACCATCTAAGATAAACACTCTTTATGAATGGTGATCAAGACCCACAAAATTGATTCGATCTCCATCAGATGTTCATCATTATCATCACATTGATAAAAGGTCATAGGTTGTATTAGAATACCAAACATGAATTACCATCCTTAAAAATTATTGTGGGATTTATTTAGAGGGAGAAAATTCATTCCAAAGATAATATCAAATTCAACTACAAAAATAATGAAAAATATTTATTGGAATCACATTACCATAAATTCCAACCGGTGATGAATCATATACATGAGGTGAAATAATAATTCCGTTAGGGGTTTTCAATGATAATTCTTTATCTAATAATTTGGTTTGGATCACGATACCCTTATAAAATTCTTCAAATATGAATTAATGGGTAGATAAAAAGTTAAATAAGAAATTTTCAGGTCCAGAGTTGATGTTATATGTACCTTTCATGAATTTTTTTCCACACCCCTCATCAAAAATTGTGGTAACCTGGGATCTCAACTTTTCCCTTGTATTAAGAGGTTACTAACATAGGACATGATAATTAACCTTCAATTTTGGGAACTGGTTAGCATAGTTCTCATGATCCTTGCATTTTAAACATTATATTGTGGTCGGTTCCTTATGTGAAGATTTCTCTCTATTCTCATTGTTAGATAACTTCTTACAATCACTTTAAAAATCAATTTTCAATGTCCTTACTTCAAACACAAAAAAAAATTACTAGTCCCCTTAAGAAAATATTCTCCTTATTTAATTCCACACATTGATCATGATGGAAAGATATTATTATTATCTACATGGTATTTATAGTTTCCATTGAACTCTGTCTACCTTTTCTTGTTAAACTCATTTGATTTAAGGGTAACATAAATCTCCATTTCCATCATGAGAGAACATAGAACGATTTCTTTATAGATAATGAAGTCCCTATTAGTGAATACCGTTATTATAATTGGTTTTAATCTATGAAATAATAGATCAAAATTACATTAATTTTTTATGATAAAGCTAGAATCATACCTCCAATGTATTGTAAAATTTTCCTCATAGGCACCAACATATTCATCATCCTTCTGCTTTATCTCAAAGAATTCATTCTCTATTTTTATAAAAAGTATGTGAGGGAAGTACTTATTGAAAAATATGATATTAACTCATCCCAATCCATGGATTTAATTTCATAATTTTCCCATATATTCTTGATGACAGTGTACCATTGAACTACTTTACCTTCTAAACAGTAGACAACCAAAATTACTTTTTCATGTTTCGAACACTAGAGAATGGAAGATTTACTTTCATTGGTACTTATATATTATATAAAAAATATAAAATCAATATAACCACTAAATATTGGTGTATTTTTCCTCATGAAGGACTTAGTAGAATTTCATTCCTTGATTTTATTTTTTGGAGGTTTAGAATTATTCATAGGTTGAGAAAGTTGGATGAGCATAGAAACATGATTTTTCATTCCATATCCCTTAACATTTGGATGATCAGGAAGAAAATAATTTAATTCCCTTTCATACTCAACATTTACATGGTTACTTTGGGTTCCAAACATTAACTAAAACTAAAAATCATAGTACATGAAACAATAATAATAGAGGGGAACCACATAATGTAGAAAAATAACTTATAGGATCTATATATAAAGATACCTTGTTTTTAATCTATGAAACCTTAGGGTTATCAAATTTAATTCATAGTAATCATATATTTAAATCCATTGTGATGGTTTGTAATGTTTTTATGAGTTTCCAAATAATATATTTAGGGAGTGTCAAACCAAGTGTGCAGTATGTCATGTTTTCTTGTACCACGTGATGATCGAGTCAATCTTGATGAACCATTTTCAGTGTTATTACACCTAAAAACCTCTATGATAGAGCCATATACACATGTAGTATTTTGATATGGATTAATTATCATTGAAACCGCTCACTCTATCCTTTTCCAAAACTCCGAAATATTTACCTACACTTTCACTCATCATTAGAATTAACATTATAAATATCATTAGATTTTTCACAAATGTTTTTATATACTAGTTCTAATTGTGAACTAAATATATCATCTATTACCAAATGTAATAACCCAAACTTCTCATACATAAATATTATATATAATTATATTAATATTAAATTCCTGACATAATGATCCAAACCAGAATCTTTTGGGTTTAGTGCCTTTGGAAACATGGAAACATAAACAACTGGTCTATAATTGAGCTACGCCATCTCCCACAATGGTCTTCATAACCAGTAACATTCTTATAAATATCATACATAATACCTTTCACTATAACCTAGGGAAAATAATAATGATAATGGTTTATATATGATGTTTTGTAATGGTAAAAAAGGTAGATATCAACATATGAAGAGAATAAAGGTATGAGAATATGAGAATAACATTTTAAAATAATACCCTATATATCATAGATCTAAAAAATGACTAATGGAAAAATCATGGAAGTTCGTAACATGTAATTTATAATGTAATCAAAGAACATAAATTTCGAGAACATAACATTGGAAAAATTCATAGATTTATGGCATATACATGAGCATAAGAAGTCCTTTCATTAGTAGTTTAAGGATCATTTCCAAGACTATCATTGTGGAGTGGATTAAATCTCCAAACCACCATATTATTCATGGTTCAATCCCATGACTATTATAGTGTACATAGTGACTTACAGAACTGGGTTCAATCCCCATTCTAGTCATGTTTATATCATAAGATATCAATCATTACCCAATAAATTGGAGGGAGATACAGGTCCCAACATTCACATAATGAAAATAATAAAAATATGTTCCAAAAGATCATAAAACATTCAAAAAATTTAATCCCATGAATATAAATGAGTTTTATATACATTAAATCATAACTTAAATTATTGAAAAGAAATGGGTTTCATAATCATTTCATCATTTCATCAACACATAAAACATGAAAAAAGGTGGGTTTCATAAGAATTATGTCATCATAATCATAAAACATTAATAGATAGTATGAATGGTATACTTGGATCACATCCCAAGTAAAGAATATGTAAAATTAAAGGATGTAATATTATACTGAAAATTATTTTGAAAGAAAAATTACCTAGAATGTTTCTCGATAAAAATATCCATTCATCAAAAATCATCTTTTAAAAAAATGGAAAAAATATTATGGATATCATTTTCAATAAAAATGAACTTGAAAAAATTATAATTTATGATTAATAAAAATTGTGTCCATGACCTTAGTAAATTTAATTTCATGCCTTACACATTAAAACAAATAATTATTTCATATTTTGAGTAAAGGCCAAACGGGCCTTGTATAGAAATTAACATTAAGATTCAATTAAAATAATTTTGAAAAAATTAAATCTTAGGAAAAATTTTCATTAATAAATCATGTATAAAATATTTAAAAAATGAAAACCTTTTTAGAAAACATGGTTATGGAAGAGAAAGTTTTTTCGATCAAAGAGTGAAAAATATGATTTTTCTTATAAAAAATAATTTTGAAATATTGAGTACATAAAAAGAGGAAAATGAATGGAAAAAATATTATCTATAAATAACCATAGGAAATGAAAATTCATGGGTTTATTGATTGATATCTCATAACATATCATAATTTGAAACATATTCATGAGAAATCTAGATAAATGATGAAAATGTGCCATAAAACCCATACAACATTGGTAACATTGAATTCTAAACCCCATTAAAGAATAATGTTAATTGAATCTTAAAATATCATGAGAGAAAATAATTTCATTATATTACATGGAAAATGTGCTTTATATACACCTCATAAAATAAGATATGTGCATAATATAACATACGTATTAAAGAGAGAAAATTGAGACAAAATTCCCTTACCATAAGTCTCGAATTCATTCGTACACGTTCATACCACATGTATAATAAATATAATTTTTTTATAAATCTATTAAATGACCATAATTATATATATCATACCATATATTTTTTACTTTTTACCTTTTATTAATAATTCCATGTGACAGTCATGTTTCAGGCAATAACTACTTTATTTTTCCTATATGTTTTGATTTGTTATTTTTTTGTCCTCTTACTTTTATCATGGTTATACAATCACTAAAATATTAAACATGATATAAATATCACATATAGTCATTATATATGTATTTAGACCAATCCATAAAATTTATATATATAAAATTATGTACACTTTTCATGGAGACGGTAGGCCTTATGTACTCATTAACTCTGTTTCCATTTTTTCAAAATATTGAATGAAAGTATGGAAAATATTATATTGCCATTAAATAATAATTTTTATGTCATATATATTATATAATTTTTTTAAAGTCATCCTTATTACCTATCATGTAAAGCAAAGAAGAATCACATTGCTTTGTGTGGCTACAGTCCACCATTCACATGAGTGACATTATCATATTCACACAGAATTGAAAGTAAGATGATATATGTTATATAATAATTAATGAAGTATAATACTATCATAAATATCATATATGAAAATTTAATCTGTCATTATATCTAGCATTGGGAGGTGGTTATGGACAACGAATAACATTTCTTCGTGAGGAGGAAGTCTGCCTTACACATGAATAATGATTTCTTATCCCTTTTGATTGAAGTGAACATGGTTATAGGTCATTCTCTTAACATAAAAACATATCAGTATATGGAATATACTAAGGATATTATATCTTCATGTTTAATAATAATTTTTGGAGGTGGGGGATGAAATAAAATAAAATAGATGGTTAGGGATGTTACCTCTTCTTCTAAAAACTTTTTTGGTTTGTACCAAAAGTCTTCCTAAGCCGGATTTATAAAAAACAAGTCTTCTAGTATGACAGGGGACAATTATGGAAGATATTTGGAAAATTAATGGATGAACCAAATTGTTTTAGAATTGTGAAGTGGATAGGAGAAGGGTCATTCTTTTATAAGTGAGGTGAGTGCACTACAAGAAATTGTATTATTTGTGACAGGTTCTAGTCACAAAAGGTCATTTGTGATGGGACCCCATTGCAAATAACCCAATGCAGAAAAGGGTGTCGCAAAAAATACTATTTGTGACGGGATGTGGACCCGTCGTAAATAGTTTCTTATAGATTATTTGAAAAAATAGTATTTGTGATGGGCTGTCGCAAAAGGGCCCATCGCAAATATCTTAAAAAAAATATAAAAAATAAAATTGAATAAAATAATATTATTAATAAAAATAAAATAATATTAGAAAATAATAATAAAATAATATTGGATAATAATAATAATAATATAAATAATATTAATATAACAATAATAATAATAAAATAATATTAATAATATTAATATTAATGGAATAATAATATTAATATTAGTAAAAAAAAATTAATAATAATAATAATATAATAATAATAATAATATATTATTAATAATATAATAATAATAATATTATTATTAATATTAATGAAATAACAATATTAATATTAGTAAAATAAAAAAAAATTATAAAAAAACCTCAATATTCATAAAAATATGAAAAAGTAATAAAAAAAAATAATAAAAAATAATATGATATTAAAATATTAAAAATAATAAAATAATTAAATAAAGTAATAAAATAATAAAATAATAAAAAATTAAATTAATAATGAAAAAATAAATAAATAATAAAAAATTCAATATTCGCAATAATATAAAAAACACACTATATAGAAATGTAAAAAGTTAATATTACAAAAAAAATTGTATTCAAATGTTTTACATTAAAAAAATATCACTATGGGGTCCTCTAGAGGAGATGGAAGAGATTGTGGAGGGAACTCCAACCCTAAACCATGAGCCAGATATCGCATGTGCTCCATATGCTCATGTTGTTGCGGCTGTCATCGATGCATCTCCTCCTCCTCCTACTGTCATCGCAGCTCTTACTATTGTTGTTGCTGCCATTGGTGCATCTCCTGCTACTACCATTGACATATCTCCTCCTGCTCCCTATGCATACTCTCTATAAGCCCACTCTGACATCACAACTTCTCCTAATACTATGCTGTAGATGATGATGACTCTCTACGAGCTCCTCTGGAGCTGGACACTGACATCACAACGGTACCATAATAACCATCAGGCGTCAATCGAGATCTGATGCTAACAAATCATCCTTTATCAAAGGCATAATGGGTCACCTACATCCATACTGCCTCATCAAATCGATGGGCACTGGTCCGAACCTCAGTCTCGGCCTGACTCTCAGTCCGTGTTTGAGATTTCGCGACCTCATATGTATCCTTTAATTGCAATTTAAAATTAAAATAGTTAAAATATTATTTCCCATTAATTTTAAAACTCAAAAAGAAATTATACTAACCACAATCTGACGTTGGTGATCACCTCTAATCTCTCTAGCGACTAGATCAATGTACATCCTCCTATAAACATCAAACTCCACAACATCGAGCTATTCAAAAGCCTATTTGAATATAAAACAAACCATTACATTTAAAGTTATATAAATTATTTAAAAAATTCACTTACCATATGTTCCCTATGTGTACTGAATCTATGACTACCGACTCAATGTGTCACCTCCTGTCTCTCCCAATTTTGTCCACCTACTGATGATCTCCTCTAAAAACGTCCACCCAACCAGTGTCAGCATAATCCATCCCAAACCTGAGATGAAATGTAATCAGGTCGGTCGGGACAACAAGACCCATCAAAAATTTTCACTCCTACTTTTTTTATTTCTTTCCTTCTCAAATTGTGAAAAAAGATGGCAATGCTCACACATACACCCCTCACATGTCTTACAGATAGTGTCATGTATACTCTCATTGATAGGATACTATAAACCCTAAAAATAATTTATAATATCAAGTTATTAATTAAATAAATTTCAAAATAAATATTATTTATTTACGTACCATCCAATGATCGAACATGTAGCACTGAACATCAATGGGAATCTCGTCCCATGTGACCTAAGCTTCAGAAAATTAATTGCACAATATAGAACTCTCCTGTACAACAACTATATGAGAAAACTATAAAAAAATAAAAAATAATCAAACAATTAGTATATAATTAAATTAATGAAAAATAAATAAAATACATAGGTAGTCACACCTCTGCATGCATGGATCGAAGCAAAGTCGTGGACATCGCTCAAGGATAGGATGGGGAATCATCAATTGTGCATGACCATTCCCCCTTCATGTACTCCCTAGACTTCTAGTTGTCTGAGGGTATGATGATCCAACATCCAACATGTCCAAAGGTAGATCAGCCTCCTGAAAATGACGAAATAGGTCCTCGTCCATCTGAAACACAAAATGAATATTATTAGAAAACATTTGAAACCAACTATTATATATAGAGATATATTATATATGATTATAATTAGCATTTAACTATGTCAATGTTCATATTCATCCTCATCTTCATATCTAACAATGTCAATGTCTTAATATTCCTCCTCAGCATCATCAATTTCCATATGAGTTTCAATTTCACCATCTCTTGACATTTTAAATTCATTTTTAATATCATTAAAATCATCATCACCATCAAACCTTAATTTTGAGGTGTTATCATCGATATTTGTGTCTCTTCATGAAAAAGATAGATTTGGAGCAGTCTCTTAAAAAAAATATTCCTTCCACTTCATCAGAACCACATTTAATTTGAGTAAAATGATTTTCCTAATATTTAATCTTTATTATGCTCCACCAATCACCCAAATCATTTAAAGTATAGTAATTTTAATAATAAATTTTATGTGACTCATGATTCAATAAAAATGGTTCATTTACTACAATAAGACTTTTATATTTAATATCAATGATTCAATGGGTCATACGAACATGCAAGCCTCCCTCAGTATCCAACCATTGACATTTAAACATCGTTATGTAATTCTAGCTCAGATAACATAATTTAAAAGTTTTTCCATCATGTTGGGAAATTCAATTTCAGTTTATCTATGATGAGATCCTCTCAAGAAGACACCACTATTCATTGTTTTTTGATTCCCCATATGCACATTTATGAAATCCAAAACCATTCACAACATATTCATTATAAGATTTAACCATTTTGGCTGAAGGATTACTCAAGACATACAATTGATTATCAGTTTTATCAGCATGTTGAGATACCAGATCTTTTTAAAAATATTATCAATATAAGAAGTAATAAATTTATTTTATATGTTAAACCATAAATAATTTATGTTACCAATTTTTGAAACCAATTGGAAAAAATATTTTTTCGAAATAATTCAAGAGCAGCTTCTATAATTTGTAGAAATTGTTTCTTGATATGATTAATATATAACCTAAAAATAAAATAATATTAATTTACAAGAGAAAATATTATAGAATAAGTGATAGGATTACTGATAGTACAAATGGTGTCATTTCTTCACAGTTGAGTAGAAGATATGTATGTTCTCTATGATGTTCATCATCTAAAAGCCATCATTCATGAACTCCACTAAAGCCAAGTTCGGTCTGATTAAAACTGATAATTTATTTCTCATTTCATAATGAAAATTTCCCTCATTATAGCTCATGTGGTTTTTTTTAAAGATATTCATATTCAAAATAACGAGAGTAGAAAAATGAAATTTCCTCTTGGAAATAATCTTCTGCAATTGATTCTTCAACCATTGCTTTGTTACATACTTTTTTCTTCAATTTCGACATGCATATTTGGAATAAGTATATCCATAAGAACTGTACTAGACCTCCACATTTTGTTTCATGTAGAAAATGTAATATCAAATGTTCCATTAAGTCAAAGAAATCTGGTAGGAATATTTTTCCCAATTTACATAAAATTAAAACAACATCTTCTTACAGTCTTATTAGTGCATTGTAGTCTATTTTCACCAAAAAAATGTCTCAAAGGAAATATGATATGTCCATTATCGCATCCCAAATCATAGAATTCAAAAAACCTCTTATTCTAATCAACATAAGTATTTCCATTATAACATGATAGTCATTACTTTTTAATCTAGAAATATGACCATTTCTAACACATCTTCCCAAATTGGAAGCATAATCATCTGGAAGCCTCAAATCTACAATCCACTAAAAAAATAATCATTTTTCTTTGGATGGTGTATAAGTTTCTTTTGGATTTATTAACATCTGCGATCTAATATTTTCAAACCGTTCAAGTTCTGTTCACCTAAAAATTTCGGTAAGATCTAATCATGCCTTTATATTATCTTTGGTCATACCTAGTTTATCCAAAACTATATAAAATAAATTATAAAAAAAATTATTCTCAATATTAATGCCATCCAACATGAGATGGACCAAAAAATCAAACCAATATGATAGATCCCAAAAATTTCTCCATTTTATCCAATTGTAATCTTTCCCAAGGCCATTAATTTTTTATTGGTTTATTGTTGGTCTAAATTGGATAGAAGGTAATTAAGAGACAATTGATTTTACCTATGCACCAGAGATCACTGTTGGAGGTTCATCACTTTTAATTATACCTTTTCAAAAATGATATTTTTTCCTCTGAAAATAATGATTGGTTGGATGGAATCTGCGATGAAAATTGAAAAACAAGGTTTTTTTTATTGAATAGAATAAACATTGTTGTATCTCATACAGTAAAGACATGATTTTGGACCATGCGTACTCTAACCAAATAACATAAAATATGCTAAGAAGTCACTAATTTTCCACATCAATACATATTTCAATAGGAAATTCTATTTCGTAGCAGCATCATATGTACTAACACCATTACTCAATAATGAATTTAACTCATTAATCAATGGTTTAAAAAAACATCAATATTCTTTTTCTGATGTCCTAGAATTAATAAAGTTAGAAAGATATATGGCTCTTTTATCAACATCCAAGGAGATAAATTTTATGGAGTTATAAAGACATTCTAACGCGAATACTAAAAACCGTAAGAACCAAATGGATATAAACTGTTAGTAGAAAGACCCAATCACACTTTTTGGTATTCTAAAGAAAAATACAGATTCACATTGTCAAAAAATTTCCATGAATCACCATCATTAGGATGATTTAAGCTTTTAATAGTTGAAATATTAGTTTTTTTCCATGAAATCAATGTTGTTATGTTCTAATACATAAATAAATGTCTTAATCTAGGTGTAAGTAGAGAAATATCTCAACTGTTTTATAGGAATCAATCCAGACTTCCCCAGTTGAGCCTCTTTATACCTTAATTTTCCACATGTGGGAAAACTATCCAATGAATCATTTTCACTATAATATAAGATTAAATCATTATAACATTAATGAATCTTCTAATAACCAAGTCCCAGATTACGAACCAACCTCTTTCTCTCATAGAAATTTTTAGGCAACACGTTTTCTTTAGGTAACAATGTTTTAACCAAATAGAAAATATGATCAAAAAAGGTATGTGACATTACATTATCTGATTTAATAGCCATAAATTTTTCAACCTCTTCAAATTCTCTTACCTTGCATCCTAGATACAAGGATTCCTTAGTGGACTTCAACAACTAAAAAAATTGGGATGGTTCCAACTCGGGAGTTAAATCAATATCATCCCAACATTTTGTTTTTTGAAAAGATAGACCAGCCAAATCATGTACTAAATTTTGAAATTATGATGGATCCAATACTAAATTATTAGTATCTTCTCTAGAACTGCGTTCATCGTGTTGATACCAAAAAACATATTCTAGTTAAAAACCAAAATGCTATAGATGACCACCAATATTTTCAAATGTGTTAAACGTCATCAGAGTATATTTTTTACAAGTACACTTAATTGTCTCTTCTAAAAAAAAATTCTAGTTTTGATTATTAAAATTCCAAGAAAGCTTCAACATCCTCAATATATATAAGATTTAAACCAAAACCGTTTAGATTCCTTCATTAATTTATCCAAGAACAATCATCTAATAATGGCTGTTTTTGACTTCCTTGTTACTTATTTCTCTAAAAAATATAAAATAATTTGTTGTTTTTTGAACAATTTAATATAAGGAAAACACTATCCAAAAAAAGATAATAAATTTAAATTCACTTTTCTAGAAATTTATAATAATTTCTATTATTTCATAGTTATTTGTAGTATTTTTTTTAAAAAAATTATACTAATCGACACTAACTTATAATAATTTATACTAATTACCTCTAATTATTAGTAATTACAACTAATTTATACTAATTACTACAAATTACGAGCAGCAAAATATCCAGCGAATTGGGGAAAATTATTATTTTTGATGGATCATCTCTTTATAGCTTTCTCCAAATGAAATTACTATGAAAAATCTACTATGATGTATGAATGTACACTTTCTCATGCATGAGAATGGAGAGTAGGGAGGCCTCACCAAGAAATCCACCATTCTCCTGAATACTAAAATGGATATCCATACATCGGAGCCTATTTTTTATAGTGATTTCAGTTTGAGAAAGTTTCAAGAAGATGAGTCCCCAGGAAAAAGAGCCTCTTTTTCCCAACTGCTTATCTCTTTGCAACTTTCTCTCACTAAAATCAGTATGAAAAATCTTTTCTGATATATGCATATCAAATCTCATGAATATGAAAATGGATATGCATACGTTGTAGTAGATTTTCCATAGAGATTTCAGTGAGAGGATGTTACAAAAAGATGATTTGTCGAGAAAAAGGAATGTCGTCAATCCGTTGGAAATTTTGGCAATATTTTTTGAATTATTATGAATTATTTCTAATTATTTCTAATTATTGGTAATTATTACTAATTATTTCTAATTTTTACTAATTATTTCTAATTATTTCTAATTATTTCTATTTATTTCTAATTATTGATAATTATTTCCAATTGTTGCTAATTATTTCCAATTATTACCAATTATCACCAATTATTGCTAATTATTGCTAATTATTGCTAATTATTGATAATTATTGATAATTATTGATAATTATTTAAAATTATTTCTAATTATTTCTAATTATTTCTATTTATTGCTATTTGTTACTAATTATTACTAATTATTACTAATTATTCCTAATTATTACAAATGATGACTATTTATTACTATTTATTACTATTTATTACAATTTATTACTATTTATTACTAATTATTTCTAATTATTATTTATTATTACTAATTATTACTAATTATTACTAATAATTACTAATTAATCCTAATTGTTACTAATTAATCCTAATTATTACTAATTAATCCAAATTAGTACTAATTATTCCCAATTATTACTAATTAATCCTAATTATTACTAATTAATCCTAATTGTTACTGATTAATCCTAATTATTATTAATTAATCCTAATTAATGCTAATTAATCCTAATTAATGCTAATTAATCCTAATTATTATTAATTATTATTATTTACTATGATTTATTACAAATTATTACTAATTATTACTAATTATTAGTATTTTTTAATAACTATTACTTATTATTACTAATTATTACTAATTATTACCGATTATTACCAATTATTACTAATTATTACTAATTATTACTAATTAATCAAAATTATTACTAATTAATCCTAGTTATTACTAATTAATCCTAATTATTTCCAATTATGACTAATTATTCCTAATTATTCCTAATTATTCCTAATTATTCCTAATTATTTCTAACTATTTCTAATTATTACTAATTTTTACTAATTAATCCTAATTATTTCTAGTTAATCCTAATTATTACTAATTAATCCTAATTATTACTAATTATTACTAATTATTTCTAATTATTGCTAATTATTACTAATAATTGCTAATTATTCCTAATTATTGCTAATTTTTCCTAATTATTGCCAATTACTACCAATTATTCCTAATTATTGCTAATTAGTCCTAATTATTGCTAAATATTGCTAAATAATCCTATTTATTACTAATTATTACTAATGAATCCTAATTATTAACAATCAATCTTAATTATTATTAATTAATCCTAATTATTACTAATTAACCCTAATTATTACAAATTAAGCCTAATTATTAGCAACTAATCATAATTATTACTAATTGTTAATAATTAATCCTAATTATTACTAATTATTACTAATTATTACTAATTATTACTAATTATTACTAATTATTGGTAATTATTCCTAATTATTGCTAATTATTACTTATTATTCCTAGTTATTACTAATTATTTGAAATTATTGCTAAATATTACTAACTAATCCTATTTATTCCTAATTATTACTAACTAATCCTAATTATTACAAATTAATCATAATTATTACTAACTAATCCAAATTATTACTAATTAATCCAAATTATTACTAATTAAAACTAATTATTGCTGATTAATCCAAATTATGAGTAATTAATCTTGATTATTACTAATTAATCCTAATTACTACTAATTTATCCTAATTAATCCGAATTATTACTAATTATTCCTAATTATAACTAATTATTACTATTCATTACAAATTATTCGTCATTATTACTAATTATTCCTTGTTATTGCTAATTGTTATTATTTATTACTATTTATTTCTAATTATTATTTAATTTTTACTAATTACTCCAAATTATTCCTATTTAGTACTAATTAATCATAATTATTACGAATTATTCCTAATTATTACTAATTAATCATATTTATTACTAATTATTACTAATTATGACAAATTATTTTTAATTATCACTAATTATTAACAATTATTACTAATCATTACTATTTATTATTATTTATAAATATTTATTTTAATTTACTACTTATTAACTTTAATTTTTACTAATTATCCATCATTATTACTAATTATGAATTATTATTAATAATTATAAATATTTTTTTAATTAATACTAATGACTTCTAATTAATAATAATTAATATAACTATTAATTAATATTAATCACGCATATTTGTAAAAAAATGAAAAATAAAACTATCTAATTCTAATTTATTTTTATTGCAGCTAATTAAAAAATTATAACAAATATCAAATAAAAAGAATTAACTAAAAAATAAAAGAAACAGATAAATACCTTAAAACTGAATCATTTAGAGGATTTAAGCAGCGAATATTGCTCTGATTTCAAATTTTTAACTTAGAAAAAATTTGAGAGAGAAAATATAAGTAGAGAGGGATAGAAGAGTAGATAAATGAGTGGAATGAGAGGAAAAATGGATGTGGGTATATATAGGTTAGATTAGTTGCAACAAATCCCGTCACAAATACCAATCCGCCGACATAATATTTACGATGGTAGATAGATCCCATCACAAACACTAAAAAACATCGTCGGGTATTTGCGACAGGGTAGAGGGTCCCATTGCCAATAGTCCCACCCGATGAACTATTTGTGACGAGACCCTTTCCCATCAGAAATACCCATTTTTTCCGTAGTGGGGGCACACTAGTAATTTTTGGAAACAAAAATGGTGTACCCACATTTTTCAAATTAAAAAAGCTCCAAAATAGGTCATTATCAATACTATGACATGATAAGGTCGAAATATGTCCATAAAATTGGTGTTTTACATGTGTTGGTTCATTTTTAACCCATATCATTATAGTTTAACCCCTCGGTAAACCAAATTTTAACTTAACAATGGTTAATAATTGTTAATATTTTTACTATTAATTGTGGTAGAAAATTTAGTTTGCCTTATTAGATAATGTAAATTATTCTGATTCAAAATATGGAATCCATTTTTCCAAAATTGATTCAACGAATTGGAAATTTTTTAATTTAAAATTAAACTCATAGACACGATGAGAAAATGATTTTGCAAAGAAAAAATGTTCAAAAGTTTAAAAAGTTTTTATATAATAATTCAACATGAAAACGATTCTAATGATCTAAATTTTAATAATTTATATATATATGAACTAATTTTTCCTTTAAACCCATTTTAATACAAAAAATAATATTATAATTTCTTTAAAAGAGAATGCAGTTTTCAACTAAAAAATAGTCTGTTCTAGTATTGATCAAAAAAATAATCTTTTCTGAAAAATACTTAAATTAACTATAAACTAAAATTGGAATGATGATTTAAAAAATTATGTTTTTTTCCAAATTCACTTTCAATAATTGTCAAAAATTAACTTTACTATTCTTCACAATAGAAATAAACAACCATTTTTTTTGAGAAAATTGTGTTTTCGAAACATATAATATCTTTACTGAAAATTATGTAATTTTTATCCTTATGTTTTTTATAAAGAACCATTACGTGTAATATTTAAATTTTTTTATTCATATTCATTCCTCCATGATTAATGGCCATGTAATAAAAGCCGTGATTAAATAATATTAGTAACAATTTTTCAGGGTTCGTTAAAA
The DNA here is from genome assembly GCA_963277665.1 of Viscum album. Classification (NCBI taxonomy): domain Eukaryota; kingdom Viridiplantae; phylum Streptophyta; class Magnoliopsida; order Santalales; family Viscaceae; genus Viscum; species Viscum album. The sequence continues at coordinate 845,041,147 of OY728121.1, read as the reverse complement.
CGTGCGTGTAATGCAAGCTATAAAAAAATTTAATTTATTTGAAACAAATATTTCATAAAATCTCTAGGTATTATAAGATTAATATTAATTTAATTATACAAAACATGTCTGAGGAACGTAAATTATTATTTTTATTTAGATACATGGGTATATAAACAACGGGTTCATAAGTGAACTATATCATCTCCAACTAGGCACTTCATTACTAGCACCCTTCTTAGACATATCATACATAATACCTTTAATTATAACATGGGGAAAAGAAACATAATAAATGGTGAGATTTGATGCTCAATAAGGGTTAAAAATGAAGATATTAATGATCAATTTAGCATTAAATGAACATAAGTTTATGAGAACATGAGCATAACATTTGGAAACCATACCATGTATTAGATAGATAATAATCACAAGTCCTTAAATAAACTATGGTAGTTCATAATACATGAATCATAATGGAATCTATGAACATGATCCAATATATGATAACATTATCATAAGACCAAGATTTGGAGCATACACATAATCATAGACAATCATTTCCATAGTATTCATGGATTACTTCCCAGACTATAATAGTGGATTGGGTTCACTAAAAAAACCATCGTTAAAGTAAAGGTTTACTACTAAGACTATCATAGGGGATAAAATCCCTTAATAAGATAGTTTTACTCCCCATTACAGTTGGGTTTATCTCTTAAGATATCAATCATTACCTAATGTATTAAAAATCTATATAATTCTAGGCTCACACATCATGGATTGAAAAGCACACAGATATAAGCCATAAGATCACGAATCATTCATCATATAATAAATCATGAAATGAAATGTGTTTCATAAGATTTTATTAATTGAATAAACCATGGAAAATAAATAGGTTCCATAAATATTTCACAAATTCCTCATAGTATAACTTGTGGAAAAGTAATAGATTTCATAAAAATATTGAAATCATAATCATAAACTATCTAGAGAAAGAATAAGGATGGTTCCCTTGGATCATATCCCATGAAAATAATAATTTTTATAAAGGGATGTTATCATTGATTAGTGTATATACCATTATAGGATAATTAACACATTCATGAGGAAAATACGCATTCCACATTGAAAATCAATTTTTTAAAACTATAAAATTCATAAAATAGTGTGAAAATACTTTTTATTTAAAATACCCTTAGAACCATGGAATGAATTCATTATTGATTGAGTGGTCATTATGTAAGAAAATTCATTTCATTTTCTATAAGTTAAAAAAACATTTCTATCACACTTCTGAAAAAAATTACATCATTCAGAAAATAAAATTATGATTCCTCTTATTTTTTTTGTAAAAAGTCAAACATGGGTAAAAATTACTTTAAACAATAATTTGTGTAACATTTCTATACCTTCATTCATATAAATATTGAATTTTGATTTGATTCCCTTTGGTTTGGGTATTCACGAGGACTCTTAATTATGGAGATATTTTTTTTCCGGAAAATGGAAAAATATCTGATGATGTATAATTTTTTGAATTAATAAAGTATGGGTATAAATGTGTCGACGATTTTAGAGATTACTCTTTGGTTCAAGGTTGAGTTGGAGTATTTTTTATGTTTTCATGCATAAAACTTGATATGTGATATTATTCAGATAGATTCACATCGTGTATGTAATTAAAAACATGATTTTTTCACATGTAATAATCCATGAAACTATTTATTAACATGAATATCTATAATCCATGAATTGGGACCACTACATGAAATGGTTGGGATTGGGAATTTATACACAAGGCAATACATTTTTCTGTATATATACCACTCTGGATATTCACATCATTAATCAAGGATTCACATCACGAATTTCTTAGGTCAAATGAGTAAATATATTTAGAAGAATGAAAATTATTTCATTCTTTGTGCATCCCCTTCTCTCAAATATAGGGATACTATATGTGATTTTTGGGAGTTTTCTACCTTTTTAAATGTGATAGAATGGTATTTGATCTCCATTGAGTTTTCTAACATTGGTTTTCTACCTCTCTCCACTGCCCCTCTTTGGTAGTGGTATTATCACATATATTTAGATGTAATTGATGTTTATCTTTATTATTTGTGATATATGATTTCATTGTTGGCATTTTTTCCATCATTAATCATTAGAATTTTCCATTGTAGGTGTTGATTAAATCATTGATTAATGGTATGCGGTTCAATATGATTTAGCCCGACAATTTAGACCTTAATTTTATTGATTGATTTTATATGATTTTTTAAATGATTAAAAACCCCGTATTTGAGATGATTTAAGGCTAAATTTGGAAAGGTTTATGAGATTGTGAAGCCCCCCAATTTTAATGCAATTAAAATTATAGGGATTATTTGAGATTAAAAAATGGATTTATTTGGAATTTTATTTTTAGTAATATAGATTAAATTTAACTATTATTTGAAAATTAATGAATTTATAAAAACCAATGTTTTGGTTTTTAAATGAGAAAGGAATGTTTAAAATACAATTTGTGAAATTTTATTTTGAATTGTTTTTAAATGATTAAATTTACAATGATTGATTGATTGAATAACATGTTTTTCAGGGTTATTAGTAGGTAATTAGTAAAATAACTCTAGGATATTCCCCCTAGAATTATTCTAAAAATGAAAACCATGACATAAACATATGGTGATGTGATTTTATATTATGGTAGGTTGAGTCCCGATGGCTTGATTTGGGCGACATGTGCACCCATTAAGCCAAGATCCCTAATTGGGTAGCGTGAGGATCCTTTTACCAAAAGCTAACATACTTCCTGGATTATTACATGGTTCTATGATATGTTTGATTATATGATTACATTACATTTAATATTGAACTATGTTATTCTTTTCAACTTATTTATATAATATTTTTATGTAATATGTTCATTTAACCCTATTTTGATATATCTTCCATAATTTGATTATCAAAGAATGTTTTTTTAATATGTAAATTCCAAGACATACCATGCATTAATTAAATTCAATGAATAGTTGGTTTAATTGTTATGGAATTGATTATGGAACACTTAGTGATACCCTACATGGATTTATAGCTCACACACTACCTTTTACTTTGGACATTTATATATTACCTTACCATGGGTCCCTGAAAAGGAAAAGCTCCAATTGAAGGTGTTATATGTTCTTGATCCTTGGTACCTAGAGTGATAGAGGTGATTAGTGGAGATGTTATTCACTTGTTTCATGGGATATTTATAATAATTTTCCTTGCATAATGTTGTGAATTTTGATTCTTCACTATTTGGTTTTGTTTTACCTTTCAGATTCTTGTACATTTTCCCATTGGAATGTTGAGAAAAATGACATATATCTTTTTTCCACTTTTGGGGCATAATTATTTCCCCCATGATTCATGTATGATACCTGGTGCTATCACAAATACATGGGGATTAGGTACACCCATCAGTCCAAGTTAGATTCAGCACAGGTATTATGGTACTAGGGTACCCGAGCTGGTTTGCGAAAATGTTGTTAAAAAAGTGCATGTTATGCAAATTTCTTTTATGATGGTATGTAGTTTGGGTTGTATTGGTAGAAAAGAGGTAGGACTGATTGGACTTATGAGGTAGTTTGGAGTGTTTTCTTGGCCATACCTCATATAAATGATCCTTAAGTCACCATAGATGATTAGGAAATAAGACATGAGGAATTTTTTTATTGGAATCTAGCATTTTCCCATATTTTTATCTGAGTATATTGAAATCACAATCCTGATTTCAAGTTCATGGAATTGATATTCAAGTATCTCTTGTTTTACATGTTGTATTTTGTATCACAAATGAGATATTTAGTATTGTTTGTTGATGTTGTGTAGCATCATGCCTCAGAGAATACATTTGAATAAGACATGGGAGGAAGCTGCTGGTGATCCATAGTAGGAGAATAATTCAATGGACTCGAATCTTATAGAGATAGATGTGGGTGTTATCCATTATTTTGGATAGGTTCCTGTAACCATTCCCATTTAGACTCTGGTAGTGGAACCTAAAAGGGATGAATCTATAGATTGTGATAAAGAGTTTATTCATTAGAAACCACTAGCTTTTTAAAGATCTTATGATCCATAAAGGGCATATGATTGGTTGAAAAAGTTAGAGTTTCTTTTTCAATTCATCAAAACTCCTTATTTGATTAAGGTGTAATGTGTAACCTTAATGCTTGAGGGACATAGAATGGTATGGAGAGATTCAATAGTTATGGTGAAGAAGCATGAGGTTCTAGAGTGAATTAACTTAGAGTTATTTTCACTGATCATATATATATCTATAATCTATATTCTTGAAAAAATACCTAGAGTTTCTTAACCTCTAGTAGGGTGATAGGACCATGACATATTATGAGAACTATTTTTCATAACATGTTCAGACTTCACTTGAGGTTATATCTAATGAGAATATTAGGGCCCAATAGTTTGATATAGATCTATTCCCTAATATTTGATCAAAATTTTTATTGATGAATCTCACTTCATATGCTAATGTGATGGATAGATCACTAACGGTTGATCTTGACCTTAATGTAATGTCAGGGTTTACTAGTGTTCCATTTTATCAAATAGGTAGTTTTTTGAGTTCCTTTAAAGGAAAGAGAATTCATGAAGAGTCTCATAGTGGTTATAAAAAACATGAAACATCTAGAACTCCAGTATTTTATGTAAGAGGCCCTTTCACTTTATTCAAATGTGGAACAAATTGGCATTCAAAAAGGATATTCACTAAGAACCAAATATATATAGTTATTGTGGTCTGACAAGACAACTACAAAAGTTCTTCCATTTTTTTGCTCCACATAGTTTCATAAGATCATTTTCACCACAAAAATATCATGTTGAAATCCGATGTTTGAGATAGATGGTGTCCCAGCCATAGGAATTAAAAACAAATCTTCTTCATATAGTGGGAGACTCTTTAGAGAAAGCTGATGTGAGTCAAGTGACTATGAGAGGTACCATCTTAATAGATTCATCTTTGGTTACTGCTTTATTTTATATTGGTTCATCTTAGTCATTTATATCAAATCATATTGTGATCCTATTAAATCTTCATTTAGATATTTTTTAAGTGATTGATAACACTACACCCATAATAATGAAGAGAGAGAAGGGACTTTAATGTCATGATTTTGTTTTCCCTTTATTAGAGATTTATAATAGATATAATTTTCCAGTTCATGACTTAAAACCCCTTGAAATCATTTTTTGGATGTATTGGTTGATTTTTCATAAGTCATGGACTGACTATTATCTTTGTTGAGTCTCCATTACTGCACCCTATGCGATTTTTTGTCTTTTTGATAGAATTGTACTTGAGGCGAGGTAGATAAGGACCTCCCTATCTAGATCTGGGAAGGGTAATATTTGTGTTTTCTATTGACATGGAGTGATAATCATTGATTTTTTATGAACCTCTTGTTTTTATAAAGTTTCTCAATGTGTTTCATTTTGATTCCTCTAGCTTTCCACCTGTAAGAGTGGTGGAGTTTTATATTGATTTAATACCTGGTACTTAACCAGTGTCTATTAATTCTTACCATATAGTAAAATAAAATTTTAATGAGTTTATATTTCATTTTGGATGATCTTATAGATAATTGTTTTATATTCCCAAATGTTTCACCATGGGCGGTTCTGGTACTCCTTATGAATAACGGTGATAGAGAACTTCATTTATATGTTGATTATCAAAAAAAATCAAGTCTTGGTAAATAATAGAAATTTTACCACTAAACGATGTTTTTTTTGAAAATTTAAAGGTTAAAAGTGGTTCCCAAAGATTTATATTTAATATAGTTATCACCAGTTGAGAATTAATGAAATTTACATTTAGAAAACATCCATCATGAGAAGGTATGCCCATTATGAGTATCTTATAATTCCATATTTCCTAACCAATTCTCATTTAATTTTTAGGGATTTGATGAAAATGAAATTTCATGAGTACCTTGACTCATTTGACATGGTATTTTTAGATGAAATCCTAGTTTACTATCAAACTGATGAAGACTGTGTGATTTATTTTATTACAATTCTATAAATCATTAGAAGTTATTGACATTACACAAAATTTTCAAAATTTAATTTCTGTATTTGAGAAGTGATTTTGTTAGGACACATAGTATCAGAATAGGGTATTTTAGTTAATACTAATAAGGTGGAATATAATATGACTTGGGAGAAACTGAGTAATGTTTCCATGTTTTTGATATTCTTGGGTTTTATAGGATATTACCGATGATTTTTCAGATATTTCTTGAATATGGATTCTCCAATGATCACTCTCACTTGGAAAAGAGTTAAGTTTATTTGAGATTGAAAATTTAAAAGTTATTTTTTTGATATTAAACATCTTTTCACTTATTTACTGGTTTTTAACTATTCTATAGGCTAGTAAGGGCTATGTGGTCTTCTATGATGCATCTATATTGGATTTAAGTTATTTCCTAATGAAGGGTGATCATATGGTAGCCAATTGTTCTAGACAGCTTAGACCACATGAGAAGAATTATTCAACCCATGATCTAAATCTCGTAGCTATGATTCATTATCTTATGAGTTTGTGGCATTATTTTTTTTGGAAAATTTAATAACTTTTTTACCAAAAAATATTATGTTATATATTCTCTCTAAAAATATTTAATCTCTGATAGAGGCTCTAGGTGGAGTACAGGTAGTAAATTTATTTCAACATTTCCTACACCCTTAGAAAGGGTAATGTAAATGATTATTAATTTAGTGGGAATAATTCAACCCATAATGGAGAAGAATAACATGAAGAGTGGAATATGATGGTTCTTTATGCTCTATTTCATTTGGGTGCCCATAAGAATGAGTCTGAGGTTGTATTTTGATTATTGTGCAGTTGACATCCTCTTTTCTTGAGGTGATCCTTTGGGAGAAGTAGCTAGATGATGTATTATATGGAATTACGGACTCTATTTATAATGGGTATACCATTTTTGAATGGTTTTTCTCTTTAGAGGGTATCCTATGTTTCCTGAAAAAATATGTTGTGCCTTTGACTATGATAAAGGATTTGATACGGGATTGAAATAGTTCTTAGTGAGAGGTGAACTATAAGAACCCATATCTTATTTTTTAGGTATGGATCTTGATTTCTGGTGTTTTTGAGAAAAAGAGTTTTTTCAATAAATTTTAGGATCACACGCCCTGTACTAAGGAGTACACGCCGTGTACTAGGTGGCCACAGATAGCCGTGTACTAGCTGTGTAATGGCCGAGTACATGGCCGTGTGAGGTGACCTAGAGACCGCCTAACGTAGAGCCCGATAAAGTCCTATAAACGCCGTGTATCTTTAGGTAACATGCCATGTATTTTTATTTTTATTTGTTATATCAGATTGAGGTCACGTCTAATTGGAAGAACCGACTTCTTCTAGCTTCGTCTCGTCCAGGAGCGATGAATATATCTGATTCTTCCTGGAGCCACCGATTGGTTATTCTTTCTCTGAATCAATCTCTATCAGTTGCGTTGGAATCACATTGGTGAGTTCTTCCTTCTTCTAGAGTATCATCTCTTGATTCCTCCTCTTTCATAAGATATCCTTATCTGAATGTTTTATACATTTTTGTAGATCTGCCACGTTCTAGGTTGATACAGAGGCTGAGGTTCAACTATATCGATCGTACAATGTCAAGGTAGATGGTTTGTGCCTTTCTATAGTTTTTCTTTTAATTATATGTGCAAAAGTTCTCAATACCCTAGTTTTGGGTATTGCATGTTTAGGGAATTTAACCCTGTTAATTCCTGTTATACCATGTTTTCTTGAATAAGGGTTTTTATTGTAAATAAGGTTGTTTACCTTAAAATGGATGTGTTTTCCCATGTTTGATATGATATTGGCCATTGGGTCTAGAATTGCCTGTTAGGCTTCTCTGTTTTCCATGCCTAGTGCTGTTATAATGGAGTAATATTATCTGACCTACTTGTGTTATTATTTGTAGCTGTTTTGCCATGTAGTATTTGTGATTTTCTTTGGCTGTTGAATATTGTTTGTGCATGATTGCTTTACACAGGGCTGTGGAAACCTGGTGTAGTGAGACCATAGGGGGAATTGACATTGAGGACTTCCCCAAAGTGTCTGTTGTACCTTTCGCAGTGTGAGAATATAAGGGGGATTGACATTGAGTGCTCCCTCAGAGTGTCTATAGTTATCGTTATGAGACTATAGGGGGAGTTGACCTTGATTACTTCCTCAGAGAGTTTTTAGTTTATCATTAAAAGACAATATGGGGAATTGAAGGTGATTTCTTCCTCAAAGAGTCTTTGTTTGCATGATACCAAAGGGGTTAGACTGTGTGAACTATCCCAGGGGGGTCGTTATATCTTTATTGTTGAATGATAAGTTTAACCAGAGGGGTTAGACCATGAGAACTTTCCCATAGGGTTACTTGTGAATGATTGGTTGAATAATTAATAAATGTAAATGAATATAGTTTAAACTATAGGATTTTTTTTCTTTTTATTACTTCCATGTTTATTACTTCATTTTTCATATTGCCTGCTACATATATATTCACTGACAGTTAGGCACAGATCTTTGGGTGGTTTCCTAATGGGATTCATCTCACACTCTGTTTGGGTCATGCTTTTGGGCCCAAACAGATTATATTGTTGCAGGTATAAATAAGGGAAAACACCCTTCTACTTCAGGTACTTGACTGTTGTGGAGTTGGAGAGCACGAGAACAAGATGAGGCTTGCGATGCTGTTAAATTTTTTTACTTGTTTTCTTTTGTACTTTGGCTTAGTACTATATTCCAGAATTGTGAATTGTTTGGATTCTTTCATTGATACTTGTGACATGCATCAATATAAAAATATGTAGTATTTGTTTATTTATTTTTAGTCTTCTAATATTTATTTATTGTATGGTATTACTACTTCCTCTACTTTTATCTATTTGTTTCTAATGTGTTACTCTGCCAATGAGGGAATGTTTCCCCACTATCACACATAGGGCCCTCGCCACTAGTCGGAAGCCTCTAGCGTTCGGGGAAATTCTCTTGAGGCCATGTGACCAACCGGGTATGAGGCACCTCTAGGCAGCACCCAGAACTGGGAAATTACAAATTGGTATCAGAGATATTATTTTCTTCTTGACTTACTTTTTGGAGCCTATATCCAAGTATAGGAAGAAATATGTAGTTGGTAATAAGCTGTACCTAGGAGTAGCTAACCCGTGTAAAAGGAAAATATAATTTACCTCGATTATTCCAATTTTTCTGGTTTTCCAATTTTACAGTTGATTTGATTTCACCATTGGGTGATTCACATGTTTTGTGTTGTTATCATAGACTTTATTAAGGTTCTATTTCGATTTCAACCCGATGAGATGAGGGTATTCCATCTCATGCATCATGTAGGCAATTTCTAGAGATCACAAGTCATGCATTCTTGTCATGTCATTTAGGGTGCATTACCGACTGCATGTTGTTGTGATAGATGTTGTACTAGATATGAATGCTATTGTGATAGACTCCTTGATAGAATACCTTCTATTTTATAGGGTATTGCTAATATGTAAAGTTTATTTTGGATGAATTCCATACTTTGTTCCCTGAGGTATTATGGGCCCTTAGGGATCGGAATTTGGTGGATCATTTGATTTCTTACACTATTATTTCTTGTGATTTACATTTATAAGATACCAATATTTGATTCGCAAGGAGTATGGGCCCCCACAGATCGGAATCTGGCACATTAAATGTTTGTTTCAATGATTTATGGGCTTCCGGAGTAGTTTCTAAGGCTTACTATCCAAAAAAACCCAGAATACATGGTGTGTAATGATGAATACATGCCTTGTATCCTTCTGTTCGGGAAGGAACTATTTTTCTTAAGTACATGTTGTGTACTATATGTACACTCTGTGTATTATTTAACCATGTGACTGACTATGTGGGTAGTGACACAGGGTTGGGAAATGTTTGGTGACACACGCCATGTACTTGTAGTACACACTGTGTTCTAAGATCCGCGTACCCAACCATGTGACCCATGACACAAGTGGATGAAACCTGGGTTGTAAACGCCGTGTTCTCTTCTTACACATCGTGTAGAGTCGATCATGTCACCGACTATGTGACTAATGGCACAGATGTTTATGACTTAAGGGATACATGCCATGTCCATGGTGCTCACACTATGCAGAGTTACCCAGGTAGGAGCTGTGTGTATAGTCGTGCGGAGGAACTCGTGCATGGGGAAAATGATTCAAGTACACGCCATGTCTCAAGGATAACACATCGTGTGTAAGGGTATTACACAACTAGTTTTGGAAGAAGAACATGACTATGTGAATGATTAAGGGAACACACAGTGTATCCATGTTTTCAAAAACCTGAATTCTTTCTTTCTCCAGTTCCCCTCTTGCACTTATAAATTTCAATCCCTGAGAATCTTATTCTAAGGTGTGTGATTGACCTTATAGAGTCATTCCACTGAGACATCCTATGGATGTACACCAGATATAAGGAAATTATCAAACAACAGACACGGTATATCAGGGACTACCAGTGGACCCTCCGGTTGTGCCTTTATTGGCACCATCCATCGTTCCTGATACAGGTTTCAATGCACAATTTCAAGAAGGATTCATGAGGTTTATGCAGACTATCTAGGGAGAACCGCATCCTGCCCCGTCTATGGCAGAGTCGATGCTAGTATTTTAGAAGTGAAATCCTCCCACCTACTCAGGGGATAGAGAAACTTAGGCTGCAGAGTCATGGATATAATCCATGTTGTATATCTTTGACCATCTTGAGACACCTCTGGAGAGGAGGGTGAAGCTTGTTATATACATTCTTTAGTATTCTTCCAAGATATGGTGGGATGAGATATCATAGGCGGGATGCCAGTAAGTTATGGCTTGGGATGAGTTCCAACATAACTTCTATGACTACTTCTATCCAGAGACTTTGAGGGATGATCATGCCCGAGAGTTCATGTGTTTGGAGCAGGGTACTCTCTCGGTCATGGAGTATTCTTCTCACTTCATAGAGCTGTAGCGCTTCACACCCATTCTCAGAGGTGATGAGTTATTCCTAGAAAGGAAGTTTGAGGATGGTATCAATCATGACATTTGATCTCAGGTGGACATCTTCAGGTTCACAACCATATCTTCCATAGTCAAATAGGCACTGATCACAGAACACAACTTAAGGGATTATGGAGTTGTGGTCTAGGGTTGTTCAGCATCCAGAGTTTGTACTTCTCTGGCTGATAGTAGAAAGCACTGCAGGGAGTCTATATGTGGAGATCTAAGTAGGTGAGATACACCTTTAGGTAGCCAGGTGGTATGCTACCAGTGTGGGAAGGGTGTGAATATGAGGCCACATTTCCCAAGAGACCCATTTGAGTGTTGGTCTTGCAGCAAGATGGGCCATCTTCAGCATTTCTATTAGTTTTTCTCACTAAAAGCCAGTGAAGAAGGTTCTTCTATGACTCCTTGTTAAGGAGAAGGACCACCGGTTTCTCATCAGTCTGTGATCTAGAGTTTTTCTAGCTGTTCAGGCCAAGGTGGAGGTTGTGGACATGGTATCCAATCTCGAAGATTTCAGTGACAATGGGGTGGATCAACTCAGGGTGTTCAGGCAGGGTTGTAGGGCCATGATATAGGTCAGACTTTTATATTGGAGAAGAATTAGTAGGAGTAGGATCCAATACCCTCTACAGTTAGAGGTATGATTCTAGTTGCCTCTGTTTTATATTTTTCTCTTTTCGATATAGGGTCTTCCAATAGTTTCATATTTGTTGCCATTTTTGAGAGACTTGGGCTCTGTATCTTTACTTATGTTGATATCATGATGTTGGACACTTCATTATGGACTAGAACAACTAGTGTATGTTAGTGCAAGGAGTTCCCTCTTGTGGTTTGTGGGTGTCACTTCTTATGGGACCTTTATGTCTTAGAGATGACAGGATGTGACATCATTCTTGTAATGGATTGGTTAGTTATCTTTTAGTCTTTTGTTTATTTCTATCATCCTAGGGTGAATATCATGTCACCATAGGGAACTTTGTTTCTACATAAGGGAGAATGGGATGTCCAGGTGAGCAGAGCAGGACCTGAGCATCATGGGTTGGGAGGAGTTATAACCTAGATTGCTAGTCTGTATATGGATGACTAGGGGACTTCACAGATGGAATTTACTTCAATAGTGGAACATTTCAGAGATGTCTTTCCAGAGTAATTTTTAGGTTTTCCTCCAGAGTGAGAGGTTGAATTATCTGTTGACCTTGTGCCTGGAGCGGCACCAGTGTTCATTCATCCTTATAGGATGGATACACCAGAGTTACAAGATTTTAAGAAGCAGTTAGAGGAGTTACATGAAAAGGGTTTAATCTGATCCCATACTTCTCCTTGGGGTTCACCTATCCTGTTTGCAAAGAAGGTGAACGGTACCCTCAAAATTTGTGTGGATTATCAGAAGCTGAACCAGTTGACAGTTAAGAACCGATATCCCTAGCCAAGGATTAATGATCTCTTTGATCATCTTCAAGGAGCCTAGGTATTATCAAATATTTACATGAGGTCCGATTATCATCAGTTGTGTGTTATAAAATTAAATATACCTCTTATAGCCTTGCAGAGTAGGTATAGTCTATATGATTATGTGGTTATATCATTCTGTCTCACGAACTCTCTGGTAGTTTTTATGGAACTGATGAACCGAGTGTTCCATTCATACTTGGATTCTTTCATGGTTGTTTTCGTGGATGATATCTTGGTGTACTCTCACACTTAACATGACCATGCTACCCATCTTGGGATTGTTTTGAGTACATAGAGAGAGCACCAGTAAAATTCTATGATCTCAAAATGCCACTTTTGGATGGATGAGATTCAATTATTGGGTCATGTTATCTCAGAGGAAAGAGTATCAGTAGAACCATATAAAGTAAGAGAAGTATTTTCCTAGGAGAATCCAATGAACATGTTTGAGGTACATAGTTTTTTAGGGTTGTATGGTTACTATAAACATTTTATACAGTACTTTTTACACTTAGCAGCGCTATTGACGGGCCTAACTAAGAAGGGTGCGAAGTACTTATAGACAGATTCTTGTGATTCAGCCTTCTAGGAGCATAAAGGGAGGTTGAATTCAGAACCAATACAAGTTTTTATAGATCCAGACAATAGTTATACTATTTACTATGATTCTTTAGGTATCGAGCTGGGAGCAGTGCTTATGCAGGGGGAAGGAGTTGTTACGTACGAGTCTCGGTAGTTGAGGCCACATCAGAGGAATTACCCAATGCATGATCTTGAGTTGCCTGTGGTTTTTCATGCTTTAATCTGTTGGAGACATTATGTTTAGGGAGAGAATTTTGTGGTTTTCACCAACCATAAAAGTCTCAAGTATATCTTCAGTCAGCGCGATCTGAATTTGAGACAGCAAAGGTGGGTTGAATACCTTTAGTACTTTGATTTTGAGCTTGCCTAAATTCTTGGGAAATGAAACACAGTGGATGATGTATAAAGAAGGGGGACTCAAATACAAGAAGTTCAGGAGGCCAGTAGTGGGTGGAAGCTTATGAACCTGTTCTTTGAGATGCATTTGGAGGTGCATGATAGATAGGGACAGACGTTCCTTTATTATATAGTTTTTACCTCTATTCTTCTGGATTGAGTGCAAATGAGGTAGCTATCAAATTCTTAAGGCCTAGTCCTATGGGTGAGTGTGTTAGGATAGGACCCTATTCCTGGATGGACAGTAGGCGATGATGAGATCTTACATTTTCATGGGCGTGTATGGGTGTCAGCAAACATACGTGAGGAGATGATGCTAGATTTTCATTCTTCATTTTGGGTAGTTCATCCTGGTGTCACCAAGATGTATCTAGATCTACACCATCAGTATTGGTGTCTAGGTATGAAGAGAGAATTTGAAGGTTTTTTCATGAGATGTTTCACCTGTCAATAGGTGAAGGAGGAGCATCAATGACCAGTAGGGATATTGAAGCTGTTACCCATTCCTGAGTGGAAGTGGAATGATGTCACGATGGACTTTGTGACAAGCTTACCAAGGTCGCATTGAGAAAATGATGAATTTTGGGTTGTCATTGACAGACTCATGATGGTTTCACGATTCTTAACAATCAAGTAGAACTTCAGTGTTGATGAGCTGGGAAGTTTGTACATTCAGGAGATTGTACATTTACATGGGGTTCCACACAACAATGTTTCAAAAAGGGATGCCTATTTCACTTATTGGGTTTGGAAGGGATTACAAAGGGCTTTGGGTACACAGGTACTTCGGAGTACAACTTACCATCCCCAGACAAATGGCCAGTCCAAGCATACGATTTAGGTGCTGGAGGACTTACTTCATGCATGAATCCAAGATTTTGGAGGTTCTTGGGAGAAGCACAAACCTCTGGTGGAGTTTTCCTAAAATAATAGATTTCAAGAAACTATTCCTATGGAACCTTACGAGGCTTTGTATGGTAGGACATACCAATCAACCCTATGTTGGATAGAAGTAGGAGAGGTAGCTATACTGGGACCTCGTCTTGTCTAGGAGACCACAGAGCAGGTGGAGGGGATTCAGAAGAGGATGACTACTATATAGTCACGACATAAGTCTTATGCTGATCAATGGAGATGACCTATAGAGTTCGAGGTTGGAGATCAGGTTTTTCTAAGTCTCACACTGAGGTTGGGACACATGAGGATTAGGGGATAGGGTAAGATTTCTACAAGATACGTCAGACCATTTGAGGTTTTGGAGAGAGTCGATCTGGTTTCCTATCGGTTACAGTTACCTCAAAGGTACTGAGCTATGCATGACATCTTTCGCATTTCCAAGATATGGCGTTACATCTCAAACTCGTGCCTTGTTTTTCAACTAGAGTAGGTTGAGTTATTGGTGGACACATCATTCTACAAGAATCCTATCTGGAGTGTTGATCTCAACGTGAAGGTTCTCCATGGCTAGTCTGTTCCTCTGGTATGGGTTCTATGGAAGCATGGGCGAGTACAGGACAAGACCTGGGAGAGGGAGACCGATGTATGACTATAGTGGCCGGAACTTTTTGAGGATTCTTCTTCTTCTTCGCTACCTTGTTAGAGAAATTCAAGGATGAATTTATTTAAGGGGGGAAGTTTGTAAGAACTCAGATCTTCTACTCAGGTATGGATCTTGATTTCTAGTGTTTTTGAGAAAAAAGAGGTTTTTTTGGAAATTGTAGGACTACACGCTGTGTGCTAAGGAGTACACGACGTGTACTGAGGAGTACATGACGTGTACTGAGGAGTACACGACGTGTACTGAGGAGTAAAATACATGTACTGAGGAGTACAATATGTGTACTGAGGAGTACACACCATGTATCGTATGGCCACAGATAGTTGTGTACTGGCCTTGTAATGGCCAAGTATATAGTCGTGTGAGGTGACCTAGAGACCACCTAAAGCGGAGCCTGGTAAAGGCCTATACATGACGTGTATCCTTAGGGAGGACACTGTGTTTTTTTATTTTTATTTGTTATATTGGACCGAGGTCGTGTCTAATTATCAGAACTGACTTATTCTGGCTTCGTATCATCCAGGACCGACAGATATTTCCGATTCTTCATAGAGCCACTGATCGGTTATCCGTTCTCCGAATCAAACTCTGTCAGTTTTGTTGGAATCACATCGGTGAGTTCTTCCTTCTTCTAGATCTTTATCTCTTGATTCCTCCTATTTCATGAGATATCCTTATTTAAACATTTTATAGTTTTCTATAGATCTACAGCGTTCTATGTCAATTCAATGGCTAAGGGTCAACTATATCAATCGTACAATGTTGAGGTATATGGTTGGTGCCTTTCCATAGTTTGTATTTTAATTATATGTGAAAAATTGACCAATACCATAGATTAGGGTATTGCATGTTTAGGTAATTTAACCCTGTTAGTGCCTGCTATGACTTGTTTTATTACATATGGGTTTTTTATTATAAATAGGACTGTTTACCTTGATATAGATGTGTTTTCCCATGTTTGATCTGATATTGGTTGTTGGGTCTAAAATTTCTAGTAAGGTTGCTCTATTTTCCATGCCTAGTGCTGTTAGGATTGAATAATATTATCGGACATGATTGTGTTAGGAATTGTATCCATTAATCCAAGTAGTATTTTTGATTTACTCTGGCTGGTGAATATCATTTTTGCATGATTTCTTTACACAGGGCTATGGGAACCTGGTGTAGTGAGACCATAGGGGGAATTGATGTTAAGGGCTTCCACAGAGTGTCTGTTGTATCTTTCATGCTGTGAGACCATAGGGGGGATTGACGTTGAGTTCTCCCTTAGAGTGTCTATATTTATCGTTACGAGACCATAGGGGTAATTGACATTGAATGATTACTCAGAGAGTCTGTAGTTTATTGTTAAAAGACTATAGGGGGAATTAATGGTGAGTGATTCCTTAGAGAGTCTTTTTTTTTCATGATACCAAAGGGGTTAGACTGTGTGAGCTATCCAAGGGGGTCATTAAATATTTATTATTAAATGATAAGTTGAGCCATAAGGGTTAGGCTATGATAAGTTTCTAAGACGGTTACTTTTGAATGATTGGTTGAATAATTAATAAATGCAAATGAATGTAGTTGAAACTGTAGGATTTTTTACTTTTGAGTTCTTCATTGTTTATTACATCATTTTTCATATTGCGTTCTATGTATATATTCACTGACATTTAGGCACATATCTTTGGGTGGTTGCCTACTGGGATTCTTCTCACACCTTGTTTGGGTCATGATTTTGGGTCCAAATAGATTATATTGATGTAGGTATAGATAAGGGAAAGAGCCCTTCAACTTTAGGTATTTGACTACTATAGATCTGGAGATCATGGGACCAAGCTGAGGCTTGAGATGCTGTTAGAGTTTTTTACTTGTTTTTCTTTGTAATTTGGCTTAGTACTGTATTACATCATTGCGACTTGTTTGAATTCCTACCTAGATACTTGTGAAATGCATCATTATATATATATATATATATTCTATATTTGTTTATTTATTTTTAATCTTCTGATGTTTACTTATTTTATGGTACTACTACTTCCACTACTATTATCTATTTGTTTCTGCTGGGTTACTCAGCCAATGATAGAATAGTTTCCCCACTATCACACCCAAGGCCCTCACTACTAGTCGGCAGCCTCTAGTATTCAGGGAAATGTGCTTGAGACCATGTGACCAACTGGGTACGGGGCACCTCTGGGTGGCACCCAGAACCGAGATGTTACATGAACCATGGAAGTGTGATGATGTTCTATGATATGAAATGATGATTTTGATAGCTAGGTATGATATGAGATATTTATGATTTTTTTGTTGTTTTTATACTGACTGACAGGACAATGATGATCACTAGATACCTTTAGAATTACCTCAGCCACATCCAATGATGAATTAGAAGAGAGATGATATTTTTATTGACTTTGTGTTTGGGTTTTCACACACCCCTCAAGGGAAGAACTCTATATGGGTTATAATCGTTATCTTAACCAAATTGGATAAATTATAACCCATTTTAGATAAAACAAAATTTGAGAAATTTAGAAGTCTCTATGTGTATGATATTATCATGTTTCTTGGAGTTCCATATGCAATAGTCTCTGATGGTAATTTATATTGCACATCTACCTTTTAGAGATGCCTTTAGGAAGCCCTGTGATCCTATGTATGTTTTAGAACAACATATCATCCATAGAATAATTTCCATAGAGAACAATATATAATAATTTATAAGAATATTATATGTTGTTGTATCAATGACATTGGTGGATCATGGGATGATTATTTGGGATAAGTTGAGTTTTTTTATTACAATAGTTACCAACCCTATATCAAAATTGCTACTTTTGTGGCCTTTTATCGCTAAAATTGCAGATATCTATTATAATGGTCAAAGATTGGTGAATATTACTTGGTTGTACTGACATTTGTCCAAGAGATGATGATAAGAATTCAATAGATTCATCAAATAATGTTGATAACTCAGATCTAGTATAAATACTATGTTGATCATCATCTATGAATGTTTTATTTTTTATTGGGAGGTAAGTGGTTATTTAGATTTTCACCTCGATTGGGTCACTGCATCTAGGAAATAGGGAGTTATTAAATTGAGGATTGTGGAAACATTTGAGATTATTGAGAGTGTGAGAAAAGTGGCCTACCACATGGAACTACCACCATATATGAAATATATCCACAATGTGTTTCATTTATTGTAGCTTTGAATGTATCGTATCAACCCACCTATTTTTTCATCTAGGAAAACCTTGATGTTGATCCTGATTTATCCTTGACTTAGAATCTAGTTAAGATTTGTTGATTGTCATATAATTTTTCTCCATGGGAAGATGTTACATTTTTTCCTTGTGATACATCAATGTGGTTTTGATTTCCATGATAATTTAGAGATTGAGAAACTATTGAAGAGCAGTGGCCTCATCTCATTGATATGGAGTCATCCTAAAAATATTTTTAGAGAAAGATAGTGATTATAGTGGGATGGTTGTAACCACTTGTTACATTATTTTAGGTACTTCTTGAATCTTTTTTTAATACACATTTTCTTGGGTGCGTTATGGGCATCCCAATTATAGAGATATGTTTTCAAGTAGAATGACATAATGTTTGGGGATGTATGTTTGTTTAAATAAAGTAGTCTGGCTATAATTTTTTCAATGGATTTAGAGAGTAATCCTTGGGTCTGGGATAATTGGGAGACTTTTTAGAGTTTTTGTGCATGAAATTGGTTGTGTTATATCTACATGACATACTAATGTCATGTATTTAATTCAAAAAGTGAATCAGTTGCTTGGTAAGATCCATTAAATAGTTTCATGAACTGATTTTTTATAATCCATGAATTGGTTATGCAAAGTGAAATGATTGGGATTGGGTTTTTTAAACAAAAGTGGTGCATATTTGGGATTATACATCACTCAATATATTTAAGTAATGAATCAAGGATTCATGTAGTGAATTCCATGGGTCCACTGAGTTTTTTATGCTGAAGCCTAAAAATTATTTTATTCTTTGTGAAGTCTCTTCTCTTAAATATAAGACTACTATGGGTGATTTATAACTTTTTGATTTTTTTGGGTTAATGTATAATCCCTAATGAGTTTTTTCTATTTGATTTTATACCTCACTCTTCTAACACTCAGTGGAAGGGGTAATATATAATTTTTTTTATGGAATAAGAGTTGATATTGATTATTTGTGATCACAATTTTCTCTATTCGTCTACTTTGCCTTCATTATTCACCTGTTTTTCCAATAATGGATGTTGATTTTGTTGATAATTAATGTTATATGGTTCTATATGATAATACCTAATATTGAAATCACATATTTCATGATTACTTTGAAATGAGTTTTGGAATGATTTAAAATCTTGTATTCAAGTTGATTGATGGATAATTTTAGAAAATTCATAGAGACCGTGTAAACCACCAATTTCAATAGAATTTAAATTACTGTGAATATTTGATATTGATTGATGGATTTATTTTGAAATTGATTTTAAGTTAAATGGATTAAATTTAATGATGATTTGAAAAGGCATGAATTGATGGGAACCTATGAATTGTTTTTAAAATGTGAAAGGAATTTCAAAAACTGAATGTGGGAAATTTTATATTGAATTTATTTGAAATGATTTATTTTCCCAAGATTTATTGAACGATTAAATGAAAAACATGTGATCCTAAGGAGTCCGTGGGTATATACGGACAACCACAATATCGTACAACCCTGTGCACTAGAATGATGATGATAAATCTGAAATTAACACAAAATCACTTTATATTACCCTATGGGAATTGGAGTCTTGACAGCCTGAGTCATTGGACGTGTGCGTACATTGAGCCAAAATAACTGATTGAGTAGTGTGAGGGTCATTTTATCAAAAGATAATGTACCACATGAAATATTATATAGTTTTCTCATATGTTTTATTTTATGATTTCATGAAATTTATTATTGAACTATTTTTTCATTCAACCTTCTTTATATAAGCGTTTTTTAAATATTCCTTTAGACCTTTTTTGATATATCTGCCATCTTTTTATTATGAAATCATTTTTTTTTGAAAATATGTAAAAATTATTCCATGACTTGTTTTATTTAAATTGAAACCATATTTTCATTAATTGTTATCAAATTGATTATAGAACACTTGGTGATAACCTACTATGATTTATAGCTATTACACAACCTTTACCTTTGGTGGGAATTTGTAGATTACCATTTTTTAAGACTCAATAAAGGTAATGTTTCACCTAGATGTGTTGTATGTTCTTAAACCTTGGGACCCAAAGTGATGGAGTTGACAAGTGGATATGTGATCCATTTATTATAAGTGATATTTCTGATTTTATACATTGGTAGATGTTACATCATTCTATAATGTACTATTTGGGTTTTTCATTTTCTATTTGATACTGGAAATTTCTCTATTTGGAGTTTAGATATTCTTAACTTGTTTCATTTGTATTATAATATTTTGTGTCATAAATCACTCCCTATTGATTCTTGTATATTGAAGGTTTTAATCTCCAACCCTTGAAGATAGATAATACCCTTCATGAAAAGTTAGATATAGATCAGGTATTAGGGTACTATGGTATCTAGGATGGTTAAATAAAATTAGAGAATAGTAAAAATATTATTGAAAGCATTTTTAAACAAATTGTATATGTAAGAGAAAGGATTTTCGACTAAAGTGAGACATAAATTTGTTTCTTTAGAAAATCATTCCTTCATACACATGAGTTAATAAAGAAAATAAAATGAAAGTAAAAAATTTATTCAAAAGAAATAACTATAGGATAAGAATATTCATGGGATTATTGAAAGATATTCCATAATATTTCATCAATATAACTTAATTATAAACAATCTCGATTAAATAATGAGATTACGACCTAAAATGTGTACTACATAAGTAACTTTTGAATAATAATACACATAAAAGAAACAACCATATATGGAAATTTTTATCCGATTATTTTTATGAGAAGAATCATAAAATACATTCATGGGAAGTATAAAAAATATTATAAATGAAAGAAGTGGTGAACATGGTATGTGTCTCATAGAGGTAAATGAGAGATGAAAATCCCTTACCTTGAGTTCTAATTTCATTAAAATAATAGTAACCTATTATAAAATAAATTTAAATTTATTATACATCTATAAAAGAATTAGGTAAAAACTTATAATATCATATATGATATATTTATAACACTATGACACCCATTTATCAATAATTAATTAAAAAAATCATTGTTTATGTGTGTTAATTATTTCATTTATCATGAATATTTTATTTCAGTAGTTCCCATACTTTGACATTGATCATGGTTTCATAATCACCAAAATATTAATAATTATTTAAATATAATATATATTCATTATATGTATATATATTTATATATTTATATTCATTCATAAAATTTAGAGATATAAAAAATGAATTACCTCATTTATATAGATGGTAGGTTGTATGTACGCATGAACACATTTTTTACTATCAAAATATAGAAAAAAAAGAAAGGTAAATATTCATTCACCTTTCCCAAATAATTAATATATCAAATATGTCCTATATAATCATTATATATATACTTATTACCATTAATGTAAAATTGGAACAAAAACCCAATCACATCATCTCATTGAAGTGGTAGTCCACAATTACCCACGAGCGATATTATTGTTCTCTAATGGAAATGATGGTAATAAGGTCAATGTGACCTTAAGATTCCAAAAGTATAATTATGTCATAATTATCATATATAAACATTGAAACCACTATAATAAGAATCTATGAAATATGTTAGACTAAAATGAATTGTATCACTATGTGGAGGCAGTAAGCTGTACATATGTACGAGTGATACATTCACATACAATTTGATGGGAAGGTGGGTTCATAATAATGATTTCACAATAAAAATAACATTTAGGAATATTTAGGATACTGATTATATTATTTTAATAAAAAAACCATTGATATGTAGGAGGTGTAGAAAAATTAGAAAAATATTGATTGGTTAAGGGGATTACCTATTCTTTGAAAGAACTCCTTTTGATATCCTAATAAGGATCCTAGGGTTGGTCTTTTAAGAAGGAAAAAAACTATATAATATGGATAATAATGTTAATAATGTATTTATTAATTGGGTGGTTGAGCTAGATGGATCATAGTGTTTTATGGAAGATGAAGGAGGGTTTTAATTTTATAATGTACGGAGCGCACACACATTGAATTTATTAATAATTAAATATAAAAAATTAATTATCTAGAAAAATACTTTAAAATGATAAAAAATTAAAAGAAAATTCTAATATTGAAATAACATCAAAAAATTAAATTTACCCCAGTTTTTGTGTCCTTTTAAACCTTGTCATTTTGATTAATATCTTTGTCAATTATTTTTTACTTTAACCACAGTTACAATTATTTTAACAATAAAGGTTAAATAATGTTATCATAAATATAAAATTGACTCATAAATGGACCACATATTATGTTTTAAATAATATTCCATAAACATGGTGATTATAATATTTTAATGAATTTAAAATCATTTATAAAATATTTTTTATTATTAAATATCATTAATGTGTATTTTGGAACTATTTATTTAATTTAACTTTAATTACAGAAATAAAAAGTTGAAATTAGAATATAATCCCATTACACATCACTAATATTTTATATTTAACTAAATTTTTTTGGAACTCTATAACTCACTCAAATTATATTAGTTTTTATATTATTAATATATTTTATTTATTTTTATATAAATTTAATAAAGATACTATTTACATTACACATGCATTTAAGGAAAATATTTAATCACTAAAAAATATAAATAAATTTTCATCATGAATATAACTTCATTATTAAGATAATTAATATTAATATTCATTCCTAGCATGCCTTTTCCACTACGTGAACACATAAGATATATTTTGAACTATGTGAGTGACACTTTGTTACTTTCATTGTTTTAAATATTATAAAGGTAATTTTCAGGGACACAGGTCACATGAACAATTAAATTTCAACCCTAATATGACAACGGTCAAATTCCCTTAATCTAATTGGAATTTATATGAAATATGGGGACTATAACACTTAATTTCAACCAAGATTAATCTGATTAACCCTTTATAGAGGTGATAAATTTTACCAATGTTACTATTAATAATTCTTAAAAATAAAAGGAAACTATTTAAAAAATCAAAACCTACTAATTACAAATATTTAATCCATTTAATCAAATTCAATACCTATAATTGGCTATTTTTTTAATATATGTTCACAAAATGTGACAAACACTACTTTTAGAAAAATGTTGTTCTTATGCTTAAAACTGAATTTATTCTTATTCGATGCACAGTAAAACATTTAAATTAATGTCAAAACATTTGTTCGAATATGTTATAAATAAATTAATTTAAAATCATTCAACAATAGTGATTTATTAAATTCAATATAATAAACACACATTACTAACATAAAAATAATTTTTTAGAAAATCATCCCATTTAATTTTAAATTAGATTTTATTTTCATTTCTAATTAACTAATAACCAAATAATTATATTTAAACCTATATAAACCATGTTTTATTAATTATTTATATAGACATATTAATAACCTCTAATCCAATGGCTAGTAAATGATTATCACATTATAATATTTTATAGTATATTGTGGTTTGTTTAAACTCATTGTTGCATGAAATGAAAGATATAAAAAAATAATATTATTTAAAGATAAATATATTCTCAAAATCTAGGTTTTATAGTATTTATTGCACATTACTTTATTTCAATAGTCCTTTTTTATAACTATCATGATGTTAAAATCACTCCTTGATTTTCTATATAATACTTTCATGTTGTAATGTGTTTTTCTAAACCCAAATGTTTTCTTGATTCATAGTCACACCACTTTGATTTTGTTCATTCATGATTGAACTATCCTTCCTTATGATTTTGTTATTCTTTATTTTTCATCTTAATTTATAGGAAATTTTTTCTCATAGAATTATTCTTCCTTGATAAATCTGTTTCTTCCTAAAAAAGTAATTCT
This sequence comes from Viscum album, assembly GCA_963277665.1. Taxonomy (NCBI): domain Eukaryota; kingdom Viridiplantae; phylum Streptophyta; class Magnoliopsida; order Santalales; family Viscaceae; genus Viscum; species Viscum album. Next base: position 845,016,962 of record OY728121.1, on the reverse strand, counting down.
GATATGAATAATTCCAATCTCATTTAGTGGATTTTTCTTATGTGTACATACATTCCTTCTCACCAATTTTATCCTCTCATTTTGAGGAATATAATATTTATTATTTTACATTATTCTCATAATTCTATTTAAACCAATTAAAATTAAAAAAATTAATACTCTTTTTATGATGTGGGTACTCAAACAATGATATTTCAAAATATTAAAAATGGGTTTCCATATATTCAAAATCAAATGTTTTATCTTTAACTACATATTATTTTTATAAAACTTATGTATTTTTAAGGATATTTTCTTTTTAACTCTTTATTATAATGTTTTCAAAAATATACTCTTTCACTTCATGCAATTTTTTTCTCAAAGTAATTTATACTTCATCATTTATATTAATTTTTAAAAGGTTTTTTGATTAATTATGTATTTTGAAAATTATTTTTCATCCAAGGATTATGTTGTATAAAGTGTTTTATTAATAAAACTATATATGTTTTTATTATATGATACATTTTTGGAAAATTATTCTTATAATGTCTTATGATTTTTTATGTTCATATTTTCTGATATTTTTGAAACATTATAGAAACTATTTATTTTTCCATGGGTTCCTTAAGATATGATTAATGTCATTATTAAGTGTCACACATTTGTATGGTTGATGATTTTTAGGTTCCACTATCTCCCTCTAATGGACCGGTTTAATCTCATATATTATAAAATATTCTTTCATAGAAAAATTGAGTATGTTCACATAGGCATGGGAATTATGGTTTTGATAAAAAATTTAGGCATGGAAAAAATATTATATTCACATAGGTGTGGAAATAGTGGGTTTTATCATAAACATTATCATATGGTTAGGGTTGTTCGACATTTCCACATTATATATCACATTCTATCAAATTTTCAAGTTACATTTCATTTCCAAAAAATGGCACCATTTTAGTATTACACATTATTTTTAAAGCATTTCATATGTTTATGTCATTATCATGTGTTATTTGATTTTTGGTAAGTGTTTTGATCCATGTAAAATATTTTATTCTTCACTAATGATAACATTATAATCTTATTCTACACTATAATGTTTTATTATTATCATCTAATGTATTTAGATATTTTATTAAGATATTTTTATCTTCCTCACGATCCTCTTATTATTTATGATATAACACATAATTATATGTTTTCCCTCTATGAGTGTATGAGCTCTCCCCTTTCTTAAATTTCCATTCCAAATTTTATAATGATGATTATACCTTAGCATATGGGTAGAAATGTTCTTGCGGGTCAATATTGCAACGTCCCAGACCCAGATGCCACTGAAAGGTCTCCCGAGCCTAGTGGGTCACATGGAATCAAGCACATCTCCCCAAATTACAAAGGTTTCTAACTAGAAGCGAGAGCCTAGGTGAGTTTGTGGGGAGACTATGCCCTCATTATTAGAGTGTATCATAGTGGAATATCAATATCATATATAAATAGTGGAAGCAATAAACCATGCAATAGAAGTATATAGTGGAAGAATGATAGTATAAAAAAGCTATAAATCATTTCATATGCAAGATGATGATATAAGTCAGATGTTTCTAATAAAACAATTAAAATAGGAATACAAGGTGGATTTATAATCCATATAACAAAATTAAAAAAATGGACCAAAATAATCCTTATAGCATCACAAGACTCATCTTGGTTCCACGCTCTCCGACTCCTAAGCGTCATATCAAGTACCTGTAGGAGGGTGATTTCCGTTATCGATACATGAAATAATATAATATATTTGGGTCCAAAACATGACCCAAATAGGTTGTGAGACTAAATCCTAGTAGGTATCCACCCAAGGTCTGTGCAAATCATTTAGCAAGTATATATAGTAGACAGTGTACAATAATAAAAGAAGCAAGCAAGGAAGAACTCAAAAGTAACATCCTACATACTCTGGTTTTCATTTACATTTATTTCAATTATTAATTAAATTAAATTGAATATATAAGTATCGAGATCTGGATCGAACCTGTCATCCCCCTTATAACCAGTAGCACAAAAGATGCCTCAAAAGGCTATCTAAACATGTACAAGTGGAGACCAGATCCAAGATTGTGCTCTGACTTGGAATATGTGTCATAAGTCATTCCATTTTTAATTTAATTCAGAATATGAGCCCATCCTTGACATTATTATGTTGAAATTAAAGTATCACTTCAGGTGAAATATCAATCAACGCCCTACAATCTCATTCCGGGTGAACCTCTGAGGAACCCGGTATTTCTCTAGGTGTGATATACATTCCATGTCATCTGATTCCATCCTTGTAGGTCCTATAACGAAGCCCCAAGTATCACCCAAGACATATAATCAAATTCCACTTGATTCCATCCACAACATCCCTCACTTTTATTCATGTATCCTTTGACATATAAGTCCAGCCTTAATGAGACTGTCCATGGCATCCCTCAATGGATCTATGTATCACCCATGGCATAATCATGTTTAACCATTAAGTCTGTCCATGAAATCCTATGGTGGATCCATGTATCACTCAAGTTATAAAGGTTAATAGTCACATAAGTCCATCCATGGAATTATAAAGTGAATCCATGTGTCACTCGAGGCTATTATCATTCAACCATTCCAATTCCATTTAAACATTTCATTTGATATTCCAAGGTCAAAACCAAGAGTATCTATTATTAAAATCACCTCAAGGGGGTGACTTAAGCATTGGATAACCTAATAAGGCTTGGAATTTCATTAACTCATGTGGTCATATCTCATATAATAAGCAAAACATGTATAAAAAACTAATACATGGATTTAACATCATTTAACTCAAATGGGAATATCATAATATCGAACTTCCCATGATTTATCAATCAATTTCATGGAATGGTCTCAATTAACTCATAAGGGATGAGAATTCAAAGGCCATTCAAATACTCTAATGGATGTTTTTAATATAACAAGACTAACTAGACTATCACACTATCACATTTCTTCTCAATAATATAACTCACATGGGAAAATCCATATTTAGAGAAATTCAATCCATAGCCTTCACTTTACTCACATGGGAAAGGCAGTACAAATCCAACATGATTAAACAAGCAATGTAATACAAGGGGAAATGGGCTAGTCAACCATCCCATACCCTTTAACCAATTGAATTACAATCTAACAACATTTCAATTCCATTAATAATCAATTCCATTTTTAACAACCCATGATAGGGATAAAGGCATGCCTCATAGTCATCCAAGGCCAAAATCCATAAATGGTCATTCAAGGAAACTCACCCCCAAGGTGATGCTTTATTAATTTATACGACCTATAACATGCATAATCATGTCTATTAAATTACCTAAACCATGATAGGAAACAATAGTGTTCAATTCCAGTTTATGGTGATGCCCCAAAAATGGGAACTGAACACTCTGAAAAATATAAACAATCCGAATTTCAACAAAAATCACATGACCACCAACCTTAGGTTCATGCAAGATATCTCATCTAGTATCAAGCTCTGATTCATCCTGATTTGGAAGAAATTTTAAGAATGGATGAAGAATGGAAAATTAGGGCATACGATCCTAAATCAAAATACCGCAGTCGATAACCAGAATAATAAAGAGAGGATAAAAAGGAATCAAGGCCTTAACGTTGTGTATCCAAGGATATGAACCACATTTGAATCAGAGATCGGATGATTAGTAGATCTGAAATACTACCTTAGGCCAAGATGTGATCTTTTCCACATAAAGGAACTACTTTTTGTTTGAATAAATCCTAAAAATGGGTTAATATAATTTTTTATTATTTAAAATATTAAAAAAACAACAAAGTAGGGATCTCAAAATTTATCTACATGGTTTGAAAAATGGTTCGGAAACTATGCATAGCTTCTTATATCCTTAGGTAATAGTGCACGGTTATCCCACATGGTTCATAAACCTTGTGTAAATCATGCTAAGAACCTCTATCAAAATATTTTGAAATTGGAAACCAGGTCGCACAATCATTCACCTTCTCCTAAAAGGTTTCTTCAAACCGTTTGGCCTATAATACCCCATTATCTAGCCTCGCATGGTTTATTGAAGTCATGCGGAATATCCTGCATGGTTATCACTAACCATGTTCTAGGATTAAAACATCCATAATTTGGTATTTGGGCCCTAGAATAGCCCCAGACACCTCTAAGACCTCTATGACCTCAACATGCACTCAAATTAGACCATAAATAATCATTTAAACTGAAAATTAATAAAAAAACTCAAGATCCGTACCTTAGAGAATAACCAATTTCTTAAAAATATTATAGAGAAATGTTTATATGTTTTATAACATATTATTTTTATGAAGATAATCTGAAAAACCTAATCATTTAGTTCTATAGGTTGTGTAACTGATTTTGACATGTATTACATAAATCATGAAGTTAATTTATTATCTATTTCATGATTATAATGGGTATCTTTAGTTTTTATCATAGAAGGGTTCAGTTTTTTTATGAGATCAATTTAGTTCCCTTTTGTATTTGGGTTAGATATCCTTAGTGAGAATTAAAGTGATGATTATATTTATAAGATGATGTCAATAGATATTGGTAATGTCTATAGATAGTGATTTTCATATAAAAACATCCATTTTAATATTCTATAAGTTGATACAAGCTCTAGAATAGTTAAATCTTGGAATAATAAACCCTAAGTGGCTGCGTTGGGTATTAAATCAACTATGAATTAGTGCATTAAAAATAATACTAACTAAATAAATGGATTGAAACTCCCTTGATATATTATTTAGTTAATCATATTAACCTTAAAAACCATTAAAAATGATTTTAATATATAATTAACTTGTTTACTTATAAATCCGACCATGTATATCCATGAATAAAACATAGTGTTTCATAGGCTAATGTAGGCACACCAATTATGAAATCCACCATATGAGTTTATAGATTCTTTTTACATACATTTATTAATTTACGAACACTTATTCCCAATCAACATTTAATCAAGATAATAGAGGGAACATAAAATAAATAGAATAACAATGGGTGAAATTGGCAATGTGTAGATTTTCCCAATGGGTAACCTAATGACAATGGGGAATAAATAATAATTTTTATGGAATATCCTACCAAAATTTCTCATGTTATGGGAAGTAACCACAATTTTTTTGAGCTCTTAAACTCTCATAAGTAGAAGAAACTCACTCTTGAGTCAATTAATACAAAATATCCAACTTATTTTAGTAGATCTTCAAATCCAATAATTTCTATGTTGTGGTTAAATGCATTGGTAAATATTTTTTTCTCTAGTTCTATAACCATGAGAAGGTTGTTTTTGTTGTCCAATATTTTGAAAATTACTCTTACTAGTGGTGGAGTCTCATTAATAATACGATATAAAAGGAGTACATAGAATCAATGGAATAAAAAGATTTCGATAATAAATTTATCACTTGGTATTTTTAAATGATTCATTTCAAAAAACAGAGCATTAATTATTGGAATTGAATAAAAAAGGGGATGAATGTATTGGATAATATAAATAAATTTTCATAAGACTCTTGATGTATTCCTCTGGTTTCATCTCTGATACCTAATGAAAAATTTATCTCTTTTTCACTAGTATATAGTTTAATTTTTGAAGGGTATTATCCATAAGTGATATAAGTAGAAACATAGGGATTTATTGATGCATTATTAAGGTACAGATATAACATGTAACCTATCAATATTTTGGATAAAATAAAAATAATATAGAGTATCATGGAATCATTGATGATAAGGCACATGGTGGGAATAAAGGAAAATCTCTTATAGTAAATAAATGTTGGAGAAGTCTCCTAGGTAATTGTCTCAATGGATCAAGAATGTGTTTCATGTGTGGTAATGTAGGAAACTAATCCTAACATTATCAAACAAGGGATAAAGGTCCAATTCATGCAACTCTAGAGAAGAAGGTCCATGAAAATGATCCAACCACAATACAATTCTTCAAGTGTAAGGATTTAAGAAATGATGTGAATCAATTTTTGAACCCTCTAGCCAATAAATGAAACAATCCACAACAACCTCCGAAACTTAAGGAACATGTGATGGAATTATAAGTCACCAAAATTAAGTAAGATAATGATAATGAAGCAATCATAGGAACACATGATCTCTTTTATATATCTTCTAATACCTTACTTGATTCTATTTTATCAAATTCTTTAATATAAAATATGTTTTATAAGAATTTGGAATCACCAACCACAAACAATAGATATTAAACTATTAGGAAAATACCTAGTGGAATATTGATCATGTATTGGATTTACTAATATGATTTGATTGATAATTATGGGAGGATTATTTCTTCATATGTAATTATTAATCATTTTGTTGAATTTATTATATCATTGGATTTGGATTAGCTTTCCATGCATATAAAACATATCAAATATGAGGATAAGAAAGTCTAATTTAATATACCAATTCATCCAATAGTAATGTATCAACACAAGGTTGATTATAAACTCCCTATGGATGTAAATTATATAATATGTCTAATAATACCCAAGAAAGAGGTAATATTTTCTCAAATTATAGGGGAGGAAGTCAATACTGATGAAATTTTTATTGTATGGGAATATACTAGTGTAAGTCTAGATGAAATTCATGGTCTTCCCAAAGTGATTTAGGTTGAGTTCTCGATTTAACATATACCTATATCTATTACAATCACAAATAACTTCTATATAATGGATCCCATTATATTTGGAAATATAAAGAAGAATCTACAATACAATTTTATATAAGGATTTTATATGCCTCATCCTTCACCATGGGGTGCGATGATCCTCTATGTGAAAAGGATGGATGTGTTGATGAGTCCATTAATTGATTGTTTTGTTATTAATAATATCATTATCATGAACATGTAACCTCTACCACATATTGATGATATATTCTATGAAAATAGATGATCTTGATACTTCTTGAAAATTGATCTTAAATATGGATATCATTAGTTAATGGATAAAAGGGAGGGTATTTACCTGAAATCATTATGAATGAGGTACAAACACTTGTAATTAATCATAATTACCATTGTAATTACATATACCACTATCATAATTAATCTAATTAATATTTCCCTTAGAGATTACAATGATTAATTTCTTTTTTTATTTGTAGAGGATATTCTTATTTATTCAAAGTGTAAGGAAGAACATTTAAATTATTTAAAAATCGTGTTTATGAAATTGTGAAAGGAGAAACCATATGATTTTTTTTAAAATGTTATTTCTAGATGTAGAAAGTATCATTATTGGGTCATGGAAATAAAATATAATTCATATTAATAGATCAATCAAAGTTGGATGTTATCGAGTAAGGTCCTAGAATTAACACTATGACTGAGATCGATAATTTTAATGGGTTAGTTGGGTATTACTGACATATTTTGAGAAATTTATCATGAATATGAAATACACTATCTATATTAATATGGAATTTAATCAAGTTTATTTTGATAGAGTAATGTGAATAAAGTGTTATAGAACTATAAAAAATGTTGGTCATTTCCCATTTACATACATTACCCTATAGTGGAAAAGGGTTTTTAATATACAATGATGCTTTGAAAAAGGTTTTGGGTTTATCCTCATATTGAATGTTAAAGTAATTCCCTATTCATCACATCAATTAATCACTAATGTGATAAATTAATTGATGTACAATTTAGTTAAAGAAATAGCGAATCTTTCATTGAATATTTAGAGACATCATATCTATGGGGAAAACTATGATACACACATATATATACTAATCACAATAGATTGAAATATATTCACATGGAAGGAAATGAATATGAGAAAAAGGATATAGTTCAAATTCATAATATATTATGACTTACATATACATTACCATCTGAGGAAGGAAAATAAGGTGGCAGAATCTTTGAGGAGGAAATTCCTGGATACTCTCTCTATGGTGAGGATGGAAAAAGTCTCAATACTCATAGATTTATAAAGGATGAATCCTGAAGTCATTATGGGAGGAGATTAATACTATCTTTACTAATTGACTTCTCAACCTTAAATTCACATAATGATAAAATAATACTATAATGATGATGTAGGGATATAGAGAAAGGTGATGAATATTCTGTTGAACAAATTTGTTAAAGATGAATTTATAAAGTTTGTAACCCAGATATGTGTCCCATAAAACCCAGAATTGATGATGGAGATTTTTAATAGTGAAAATTTATCATCATTATCCATACTTACAAGAAGTATAAAGACATATAGATATCTAAAACAAAACATCTAGTGGGATAACGTGAAGAGAGAAATCAGAGAATATGTATCTCAATTCCTAGTATGATAGCAAGATAATGATGAATGAAAAAATTATAAGTGTATGTTTCAAACATCACCTATTTTATTATGGAATTTGGAAAAAATCTCCATGGACTTCATCATAGGGCTCCCAAAAAAATCTATTAGACAAAATTAAATTTCACTTGTAGTCAATATACTTTTAAATCTATGCATTTTATTTACATCAAATAAGATTATTCCCTTGACCAATTCCTCAAGATATACATAAGTGATGTAGTAAGGTTACATGGAGTACCATTATCTATTTTATCTGATCAGGATCCAAGGGTTACCTTATGTTTATATGAAATTATTCATAAATAATTGGAGGAAGGTATAAGTTTTAGAAGTGAATATCATCCTCAGATAGATTATATATCAGAGTGGAAAATTCAAGCTCTAGAGGTTTGGATGAAATATTATTCAGTGTATTTTAAAGGATATTTTGATCCACACCACCCCAGGTATAGTCATAAAATAAAAAAAACTACATTATATCATTTATATGACACCATATGAGGATTTTTTATAGGAAGAGGTTTAGGAATCCAACATGTTGAGATGATATTTGAGAGATGGAATTTATAGGTCCTGGCCTAGTCTAAGAAATGACAGAGAAGGTTCGAATTATTCCTCAAAATAATAAAGTATCATAAGTTTGATAGAATAGTTATAAATATAATCATCAATGTGATGTTGAGTTTTATGTTAGTGATAAATTATCCCTTTAAATATCCCTGTATAAGTGGGTTATGAGATTTGGGATGAATGGGAATATGAGACCTAGATACATCAATCCCTTTGAGATCCTTGATCACATCTAGGTTATACACAATAACTTAATAGTCCCTCCACACCTCTCTCAAATGTACAATCTGTTCCACGTAACACTTTTTTTTGAAATACATATAGATCCATCACATGAATAAAACATAAAATTTGTATAACTAGAAAATGGAATTTCATTTTAATAATAACCTGTGGAAATATTGAATCAAAGAGACACAAATATGGGGAACAAGACACCCATATAATAAAAGATATATGGTGAAATCATAAGTTTTATTAGGCTATATGGGATCTACCAGTTGTTTTGAGAGAAAATCACCATCACTTATTTTACTCATTATATTAAATTTTAATGATGAAATTATTTTTATGGGTGGCGGTAAATGTAAAGATACATGTTTTTAATTATTAATTTTTCATAATTAAATACCATTTGAGATGCTTGTCTTTCATTCAACACTAAACTATGAATAAAATTCATATCGCCTTAATTAAATTAATATATATTACCATTATTTATTAGACATTATGTTGGAAGATGTCAATAGAAGTAATCACTTTATAAAACCCATATAAAAGGTTATAAGAAGACAAATGCCATTTTATTCTTAGAATATACATGTTTCTTAATTTTTTTTATGTGTTATGTGTTCTTACATTAAAATAAATTTTCATAACTTTTATAAATTGAATTAGATAAATTATTTTCATATTTTTAATCAGTATGATAAAATTATGTAATTTAGTCAATTAATTTTTAGACATAAAATTAATTTTCCATTGTCAATATTAGTTATAATGGTAAAAGTAATATTTTTATTAGAATAATAAATTTCTAAATATTTCACATATTTTTTTAAATTAAATAATTTTGTATCAAATTAATACTGTTACATGTTGTTTAGGAATATATAAAAATTAATTAACACTCATTTCATTTTTATACCAATTTTAAATAATATTAGTAACACATCATAATTAAAATGTAATTTTTTAACAAAAATAGTTTTCTACACATTATATATTTTAACATAGATGTTTTTCATCTCAAAATTATAAATATAATTTTGATAAATGGACCAAAAAATTAGATTCATCGTATTTAAAATTGATACAAAGGGTCTGTCCATAATTTTAGTAATAAAAATAATTACCATGTATAATTTTTTAGTCATGGTTAATGAGTGTAAAAGTGGGTAAATATTGAATCCTAAATTTTTAATAATTAAAATTACACATAGACCTTCTTGAAATCTATTTTAAGGTATTGGATTAATTCCTTCATGTATCACCTATAATTTCATTATCTAGTTAACCAATCTCACTTAACCCACCTAACACCCATGTGATACCATTATACCCCTCACGTATGGTTAGCTTCCATAAGCTGCCCCCTTTTTCACCTATAAAAAGAGATCATTCCCACCCATTATACCAAACCTCTATACCCTAAAGGAATTTATCACAAATTTACCTTTTCAGTCTATATGTACATCCCTCCTAAAAAGTTCCTTTGGTTTTACAGTGTCCTCCCATTCCTTAGGAATATGTGTAGTAATGTAAGTTCTTCCTTCATCATCTTATTTTTTATTCAAGTACTAATTTTCTTGAATCCCTATTTATATCCATGTGAATATGATTTCATGTTTTCAAAATAAACCACATACTCTTGAAATGATTCCATACTGATTTTTGGTTATCATTCTCTCTCATTAAACCCATTTCATGATCCCTTTTGTATAACCATTATACTATCAAAATCACTCCTATATTCTCTCAAACATTATTTCAATTCAAGAAATTTAGTTGTTATTTGGATCATGATTTCAATTTCATTATTATTGGAAATATTCATAATAAATCCTTTACTATTATAATGATTCTATATTGATAACAGATTATCTTTCTCTCTCATTATTCCATTTCAATAATCCCTTTGGATAGTCGTCATGTTGAAAAAATCCCTCCTTTATTTTCCAAGTAATATTTTCATGTTGTAAGAGATTTTTTATTGAACCAAATATTTATACTGAGTATAACAACAAAACAACAATTTTAATATTTCAATATTGAATTATCCTACTATATGATGATTTTATGTTGTATTTTCATCTTCTTTTTTAGGTAAATTGTCTTTCACCCAAAAGTATTCTTCCTTTATCAATACATTATTTCTAACAAATGTAATATTGTCATGAATGATTCCCATATCATTTAATATATTTTTCTTCCATTTCCATATTTTCTATGTAATGACCCATAAATTTCAAGGATTTTTTTTTCATAAATTCTTTGGGATTTTACGAGTACGCAGTTTCTGACGGCACCTAATTCCAAGGCCCGGTGTGCCCGGAAACAATTTCCGAAGTTTATCTCGGGTACGTTCAGTGAATGGATGAGCAGGTTTTTCTATCTTTTTAACTGGTCCTCAGTATTGAAATCTGAGGGCACCGATGAAACCACAACGTCGGTAATTGCATAAGATGACTTTTCCCGAAGGTGCATTTGCTCGGGAGGAGTTGTTAAAAATTGGGGATTAAATGTGAAGTAAATAAAAATGTGGTACAATTTTATTTTCTTTATCTAATGGTTATATCCTACATGGGGTAGTTGGGGTGGGACCCGCAAGCCCCTAACTACCCATGTTAGGATATTTGTGAGTTGGGATCCACACAAGCCCCACCCCTCTACATTCCTTTAACTCCTCTAACCCCCCTCTTAAAGATGGAAACTCTTCTTAACATGTTTAACTCTCCCATTAAGTGGGTGACTTCTCCTCTCCTCACCTTCCCCTCATTAAATTATGCCAACACATACTTATTCAATTAATTGAATTAAGTATTTTAATTTTTTAATTTGAACCCACGACATGTTTTAATAAAATAAGAGGAGCTTATTTTATTTTGGGGTTAGTTTTGTTGTGTGGGAAATTGGGGAAGGGAGAGCTTTGTTTCTTTTGAAGAACTTCATCCTCCTACGAAGAACATCATCTCTTCAATGAAGAATGACTCAGCGACTCCGGATTTTCCATCCCCTTCCTCCTCCGTGACAAGGGAAGAAACACCGACGCGGGAGTTCCCCAATTACGCGCAATCATCTTCTTCTCTTCGTGATAAAAGAGAAGACAATGTTTCCTCGGGTGCACACCATTGATGACGGAAACGACACCATATTTTGTGGTGCTTGAAAACCACAAATTACGTTGAGAGGTAGGGGTTATTTAAGTTCATGATTAATTTAACATTATTCGTTAATTAATTTGGCCGATTGTTATCAACATAACGGGAGGAGATCGGACCGCACAAACACGGCCGATCCTCCTCCTATTTTTATTTGTTGACGCTCATTGAACTTTACGGTGAAGGCGGCACGGTGCCGGTGCACCAAGTGGAAACAAAAAGGGGTCGCAGCTGAAGCGGGCCACGATGATGGTGCGCAGCACCGCCGCGCCACGCCGGTGAGGCCGAAGGAGGCCGCGGCCAGGAGCGGGCTGCGGCGGAGGGGCACGGCGCCGCCGCGCCGCGCCGTTCAAACAGGAGCCGCAGCCAAAGGATGTGGCAGTTCTTCAATGGGGCGGCCAGCAGAGCCGACCGCTTGTGCCACCTGGTGGAATACCCCCTCGGGTCCCACGTTTACAAAAGGCCGGCCTTAATGGATGGCCGTTTCGGAAACAGGGGGCGGCGCCCCCCCTTTTTACCCTGCTCGGCCGCGAGCTGAGCCGCGACCGACCTCCGAGCCAGGCCGCAGGCCGCACCCAGCTGTGGGCTGGGCCGCACCCGGCCTGTCTGGGCTACGCCAGCTGGTCCGGGCCGACCCAGGGGGTATCGGGCCGGGTCGGACCGGGCCCGAACCCCTATTCTCGGATAGATTCATTTAAACGCCCATATCTTGGGATAAGGACCTCCAATCGACACACCGTCAGTTGCGTTGGGATCATTGGATCGATACGGTCATTTCAGTATATTATAATCAAGCTTTAGGTAAAGTTTGGGTATGGACGGGTTGGTTTTTACACGAAACCAACCGGGCCCTCAGAGCGGAAACACATATAACTTAACGACCGGACGTACAAATGATGTGCCATCAATCAAGTTATTTTCATATTAGTGAGAAATTTCTTTTGGATTACTCTTCTCGAGGTTTGGACATAGCTAGATTCTGGTCAGGTTGGTTTTAACTTAAAAACCAACAGGGACCTTAGGACGAAAAAGCCAACAACTCTCAGACCGGGCGTCTGATTGACGCGCCGTCTGTCGCATTGAGTTCCTATTGACAAGAAGGAACTTTGGGATACATCAACTCTGGACTTCGTGAATGTTTATGTATCGAACCCTTGGCTCATGGAGCGGACCCTCCCGGAATTGAGCGTGCTGTGTGCGGGAACCCTAGAGCTGGCTGCGACTGCGACGACGATGGCGACTGTACTTGGATCCTACATGGGTTCGGCAGCGAGGACGACTATACATGGATCCTATGTGGGTTCGGCAGCGAGGACGACTGTACTTGGATCGTACGTGGGTTTGGTAGCGATGGTTACTATACTAGGATGCTACGTGGGTTTGGCAGCGATGACTTCTGTACTTGGATCCTACATGGGTTCGGCAGGGGAGATGATTCAGAGACTACATCTACCATCTCCACCCCTCTTCATTAGTAGTATAACTATGTGAGATGAGTCTTGATTTTCAATCATTATCTTCGATATGATTTACTTTCTTTCCTGTGTGGACTGGGTTGTGCTTTTCTGTGTCGACTGGGTTGTGCTTTCCTGTTTGGACTGGGTTGTACTTGGGCTCGTGAGTTGGAGCCAAACTGGAATTGTTAACTTAGGTATATGTATGGGCATATACCTAAGTAGAGTTGGTTGATACTTAATGTTTGAATCTTTCCTTGTGATTTATCCTTTTTGGATTATGGGAGACCTTCGGGGGTCTGAGGGTCCCTACTGAGTATCGTATAGTCACCCCTGCACGGGATATGCCCGCACTACGTTGTGTTGGTTGAAGACGATGGACAACACTGAACGTGGTTTAGGTTTGTGGAGTAGGATGATACCCGGAGGTGGACTAACAGGTGAGACGTACACAGAGAGGATGACCGGACCCGAGGAGCTGAGGAGACCATATGTACCCACCCTTCAGGTGGGATAACCAGAGGAAGACTCGGTGGTTGCTGATTTACTTTACTACTGCTGTACTTTCTTTCAGTTGTACTGTGATTTCAGTTGGGTTTTTATTCTGGCCCATTTACTTTCAGCACTTGTTTTTGTACTCTATGGTGATTTTTTTCTTATATAAAGGCAATCCCTTCCCTTTTATCAGGATTTATGCCTTTGGTGCAAGTCTCCAGTCCCTGGCCTATGGGAGGCGGGCTTGGGGTAGTCAAGGCACGGGCCCCGAGGACGGGTCGTGACAAATTGGTATCAGAGGAGTCAGTTCTACCGTAGAACTCAGGACTCTAATAATTTCTTCCATGTGAAGCAATAGTGTTTAGGGTATTGAGTGTGGTTATCAGTCCATGGAGTCCAGTGTTGGTGCGGCATCCGACATATCCATACACCAGGACCCTGACTTCTTGATTTCCGACTCAGTGCACGAAAACATTGATTGCATGTGTGTTTCAAAAGTTTTCTTTGTGAATGAAATTTATATTTTTATTTGATTTTTTTAAAGTCTGGTTAAAGGAAGCAGCAACCACACAGGCGGGATCCAAGACAAAAAACAAGATGAAAATTGAAATTCAAAGAACATCACCACTACCGAGGTGGCCCGAACCACGAGGAACTGAGTCAGCCCGACATGCCTTCAGCCATCCACCAACATCATAAAACTGCGTCATTGTCTTCTTCCCTCCCTGACAGAGCCACACCACCGGAGATCATACCCAAAAAGTGACCATCACAGAAAAACCCAAACCGTCTTCACTCACCCTTGTCTACCATCGATGCCGATATCCGTCACTATAGCAGACCAAATCACCAAAACCAAAATGAAAGAAGATATTAATCATCTTCAAAAGAAAAACTACAGTCGACATCGTAGATGAAAGCAGATAGCAGCCCCGTACGGCCTCTGTTTCACCAGATCGGTATGCTGCAAACCTAGCAAGCCGCCAAGAGCACAAAGAGAGAAAGAGGATGTCGTCGGTGTCGAGATTTCCATAGGACTGCACCTATGAACTTGTACTGAACCGGGAGAAGACGACGAACCTTCCTAACCCAAAAAAGAATAAAATGGGGGGGCGCCATCAGCGGTTGAGGCTGTCGTGGATGCAGGGAATAAACCTGAAAATCTGAATCGTCGTAGGAGGTTGAATGATGATCTTCGTCGACAGAGCTCCAAGGTCCTTTCCAGTCTGCGAAACCAGAGAGCGGTCGACCAACTGAGCCATGAAAAACCCAACCAACGACCGCACTGAGCCCAGTAACTATCACAATTCTACCGAGAATCCTTCGAACTTGACATTGGGAAGAATACCAAAACACCATCGGGCCAGACTGGTGATCCGTGCGCCCACGTCTAACCCAAAGAAAACAACAGAAAATCGACAAAACAACCTGAAACTAAAAAATAGAAAAGGGACCGCCGTATTCCCCGAGAGTTCCCGAGGTCACCCTCTGCGACCTCATAGTTACTCGGGAGGAAGACGATGTGCTTGGGGCTAGAACAGGAGAGGGGGAGACAACGGAGAAGGCCCTTGCGGGAGCGGACCTACAAACCAGATTTGTTGTCGGAGGTTGAAAAACTCCAGATCCACAAAACCATGGGGCGATTGACACCATTATGCCATCACCGCACGCCCAACCCTCGATCGAATCGTGCCCAACAGAGTAAGATAAGGGGGGAGGGGGAAGATGGTGGTGGGGAAACCCTAATCCCTGAAGGAGCTCCCACGACGTCGCCCCTCCAAAAGTTTTCTTGTTCATTACTTTGTGTTAGCTCACCATGTATACTGTATTAACCGTGGTGCACCTGTTTCTTTTTAGGATGTCCCCATGATGGCAGCCAGCTAGGGTTCCGTGTTTTGTGTGAGACGGCAGCCCACCGAGTAAAGAGGCCTCAGTGCAGGGCCCCATTTCAGCGGAGGCACCGGCGGTACCTCTACCCGCCGAGCCACCGATGCCACCATCCCCAACAGCTGAGGGTGCATGTCGCATGAGTGTACTGCAAGAGTTTCAGCATCAGAGACTGCCTAGGTTCCGCGGGGAGACGGACCCTCGGGCAGCTGAGGACCGGCTGGAGGCTGTTGTCTGAGTCTTTAGATTAGTAGGGACACCAGCTGACCTCATGGTGATCCTTGCAGTGGGTCTCCTGCACACGGCAGCAGGTAGATGGTGGGGCCTGAATATCTAGGTGCACAATGAGGCATCTCTTCTTCTGACAGACATCGAGATCCTCTTCCGCTCAGAGTTCATTCCAGATACCCTCCATGCGGTGCACATTCAGGAGTTACTACAGCTGCGGCAGGGCAACATGATATTAGCCCAGTACTCGGCGAGATTTACTGATCTCTCTCCCTACTCCATGGACATGGTACGAGACCCATTCTTCCGGGTCCAGACCTTCGAGCAGGGACTGAGGCATGAGATCGGGGATTCGATGATCTCCCTTAGCATTCCAACTCAAGTAGGAGTACTGAAGCGAGCCATTCTTGTGGAGAGATTTCTTGCTGAGCCTTCACCAGCAGCGAGACCTACTGCAGGGTGGCACGTAGCGGAGTCTTATGCAGCTGGCAGTAGAAAGATGTCGCCGAGGTCCAAGAGGACTAGACCATTAGGTGGATGACCTCAGGAAATTGGTTCGGAGGTGAGAGGAACACGCATCAGAGCCAGTAATATGAGAGGCAGACAGTGCTATGCATGCGGCGGGAAGGGCCACATGGCTTGTGATTTCCCAACCTGCCATGCAGAGGAGAAGCAAACGGTTGAGGGACCACCCAGGCAGAGGTAGAGGTTCAACCATGGTGGTCCGTAGGGAGCAGGCGGAAGAGGCAGAGAAGCTGGCCGGGAAGCAGGTGGTGAGCGATGCTTTGAGGCTCTACCACCACCACCACCACCAGGAGGTCCACCCCGACCGCATGGAGCTGGAGGACGGGGACAGGCTCAGCTTCAGGTAGTGGAGACCTATGACCATGGTGCACCTGAGATGATTCGAGGTACTATCTATGCCTAATCCACCATTGCTATAGTTCTTATAGACATAGGAGTGAGTCATTCTTTTATTGTCACTGCCCTTTTTCGGAGCTCGGAGATTCCGACGGAGCTTTTGGCTCGATCATTATGGATAGAGACTCCTACGGGAGCAGAATCGATGATTACACACTGGTGATGGAAGTGTGAGATTACTCTAGGAGGTGAGAGCTTCAGCTATGATCTTTTTTTAGTGGCGTTGAGGCCTTACGACATCATCTTGGGCATGGATTGGTTATCTACGATCCATGATCCGATCGATTGTATTAGGCGCAAGGTGCAGTGTGTCCGCACTGATGGGAGCAGGTTCACCTTCACCAGTGAGAAGGGAGCCTTTACAGCGCAGGATGAACTCATGCAGAGGAGAGGATAGCTGATCACTCATCAGTTGTCTAGTATCATCTTGAGAGCAGTTGATGTGAGGAGTCAAATTTTTCCTGTTGTGGTGGATCAGTATGCGGATGTTTTTCCTGACGACGTTCTAGGACTACATCCTTGTAGAGAGGTAGACTTCTATATTGACCTGTACCCCGGTACAACCCCGATATCTACTCCAGCATATCGGATGGCTCTCGCTGAGCTTAGAGAGCTACGGGTACATCTGGGGGACTTGCAGGGCAAGGGATTCATCCAAACCAGTGTTTCACCCTGGGCATCCCTGATTTTGTTTGCCAAGAAGGTGGATGGGAGCTTGTGACTGTGTGTCGATTACCGTCGCCTGAATCAGGTGACTGTAAAGAACAATTATCCACTTCTGAGGATTGATGACCTTTTAGATCAGCTCAAGGGAGCATGATGGTTCTCGAAGATATACCTCAGGTCAGGCTATCATCAGCTCAGAGTTCGAGACAAGGATGTGCAGAAGATGAACTTCAGGTGTCATTACGACCACTATGAGTTCTTGGTTATGCCTTTCGGAATAACCAATGCTCTAGCAGTGTTCATGAGTCTCATGAACAGGATCTTCTAGCCTTATCTCGCTCGATTTTTTGTAGTCTTCATCGACGATATATTAATTTACTCGACTACTGAGGAGGAGCACTCCTACCACTTACGGGTTGTACTAGATACACTCCGAGAGCACCAACTTTATGGTAAGAACTCGAAGTGTCAGTTCTATATTTGAGAGGTCCACTTCTTGGGGCATGTCATCTCTGAGGTGGGAGTTGCGGTGGATCCTGAAAAGATCAAGGCAATGCTAGATTGGGAGCCACCCAGGAGCGTAATGGAGGTGCGAAGTTTCCTAGGTCTGGCTGGGTACTATCAGAGATTTGTGCCAGACTTCTCCAGAGTTGTAGCACCACTTTTGGCTTTGATGAAGAAGGGGAAACCCTTCGTATGGTTAGATAGATGTCAGCAGAGCTTCTAGGAGCAGAGGCAGAAATTGACCAGTGCACCCATCTTGAGGCTACCGGAGGAGGGAGTAGGGTACGTAGTTTACTACGATGCATGAGGGACCGGACTCGGGTGTGTCCTGATGCAGGCGTGGGCAGTGATCACCTATGGATCATGAAAGTTGAGGTAGCACGAGCAGAAATACGCTACCCATGACCTGGAGTTAGCATCAGTGGTCTTCGCCCTGAAGATGTGGCTACACTATCTGATGGCCGAGTGCTTTACAGTCTACTCTGACCACGGGAGTCTCAGGTACATCTTCTCATAGAAGGACCTGAACCTGAAATAGCGGCGATGACTTGAGTTCCTCTAGGACTATGACTTTGAGATAGTCTATACTCATGGGAAGGGGAACATAGTATCTGATGATCTCAACAGGAGGTCGGGCATCCAGCTACTTGGAGAGGTGACAGAGCCGCTAGCCGTGTTGCAGATATCCTTCGTGGATAGAGATGGGGCAACCTTCCTACAGTCGCTCACAGTCACTCCTCCAATACTTCAATGGGTCAGAGAGGCACAGTGTGGGGATGTTGACTGTGAGATGCGACGTGCTTAGATTTCCACAGGGCAGACACCTAATGGATTTATATAGGTAGTGAGCACGTCATCCTTTTCAGGGGATGTACCATGGTACCAGTTGCATTATGGGAGGAGGTGCTGAGGGAGTTTCACACTTCCCCTCTAGTGGTAAAACCTGGAGTAGCGAAGATGCACCAGGACCTCAAACGACAAAACTGGTGGTTGGGTATGATGAAGGCTGTGGCAGAGTTCATTTCATGATGCCTCACCTGCCAGTAGGTGAAGGTGGAGCACCAGGTACCATAATTCTTGGTACAAACCTTGGAGGTCCTGGAGTGGAAGTGGGATGGGATATCTATGGATTTCTTGACAGGGCTTCCATGTACTTCTAGAGGACACAACTCCATCTGGGTGATCGTAGACCGACTCACCAAGTCGGCACACTTCTTACCCCTCAGAGAGTAGGGCTCAGTGGAGATCTTGGGACGCCTCTACGTTCAGAAGATCATACGACTTCATGGTGTGCCATCGACTATCATCTCCGATAGAGATTCTCACTTTACTTATCGGCTTTGGAAGGGGTTGCAAGAGGCATTTGGGATGCAGCTACGCCTGAGCACCGCCTTTAACCCACATACGGATGGTCAGACAGACAGGACCATTCCGACTCTGGAGGACATGATCCGTGCATGTGTCCTCGACTTTGGTCGCAGCTAGGAGGATCACCTACCCTTGGTGGAATTTTCATACAACAACAGCTACCACTCCACCATCGGGATGGAACCATACGAGGAATTGTACGACCGACCTTGCAGATCACCTCTATGCTGGACATACCCTGGGGAGTTAGCACTTGTAGGACCAAAGATGGTCCATGCCATGATGGAGAAGGTACAGATCATCCAGGAGCGGATGAGGACTGCTCAGAGCTGATAGAAGTCCTATGCTGATAGGAGGCGGAGACCACTAGAGTTCGATGATGGAGACCATGTTTTCTTGGGGGTCTCACCTCGACATGGATTACAGAGATTTGTCCGGGGTGACAAGTTGTCTCCATGCTTCATCAAACCATTCCAGGTTCTCAGCAGGATAGGTGAGGTGGATTATCACCTGGCTCTTCCACCTTAGTTGCACCAGGTGCATGACGTCTTCCACGTATCTTAGCTGAGGAGATACATGCATGACCCGACACATATCATCGATCATGGGGAGCTGGACATCGATGACGTGGTGACTTTTGTGGAGGTCCCAATGGAGATCGAGGATTGACAGGAGTGGGTCCTATGTGGATGGTCGATTCCTCTCGTGTGCATGGGGTGGCAGCACGAGAACCTCCAGGAGAGCACATGGGAGCAGGAGGCTCAGATGCGTTCTCAGTACCCTCATTTGTTCCCCTAGTTTGTGATATATCTTTACGGGGATGTAAATAACTGAGGTGGGAGTAATGTAAAGACCCGTAAATTTCAAGGAAAATTTTTTCTTAAATTATTTGGGATTTTAAGAGTACGTAGTTTCTGACATCACCTAATTCCGAGGCCAGGTGTGCCCGGAAACAATTTCTGAAGTTTAGCTTGGGTACTTTCAGTGAACGGACGAGCGGGTTTTTCTATCATTTGAAGCGGTGCTCGGTATTGAAATCTGAGGGCACCGATGAAACCACAGCGCTGGTAAATGCATATGATGACCTTTCCTGAAGGTGCGTTTGCTTGAGAGGAGTTGTTAAAAATTGAGGATTAAATGTGAAGTAAATAAAATTGTGGTACAATTTTATTTTCTTTATCTAATGGTTATATCCTACATGGGTTCATTGGGGTGGGACCCACAAGCCCCTAACATCCCATGTTAGGATATTTGTGAGGTTGGGCCCACACGAGCCCCACCCGTCCACATTCCTTTAACTCCTCTAACCCCCTCTTAAAGATGGTAACTCTTCTTAACATGTTTAAATCTCCCATTAAGTGGGTGAATTCTCCTCTCCTCACCTTCCCCTCATTAAATTATGCCAATACACACTTATTCAATTAATTGAATTAAGTATTTGAATTCTGTAATTTGAACCCAAGGCATGTTTTAATAAAATAAGAGGAGCTTATTTTATTTTGGGGTTAGTTTTGTTGTGTGGGAAATTGGGGAAGGGAGAGCTCTGTTTCTTTTCAAGAACTTCATCCTCCGGTGAAGAACATTATCTCTTCAACGAAGAACGACTCAGCAACTCTAGATTCTCCATCCCCTTCCTCCTCCGCGACAAGGGAAGATACAACGATGCGAGAGTTATCCAACGACGCGCAATCATCTTCTTCTCTCCGTGATAAAAGAGAAGATGTCATTTCCTCAGGTGAACACCATTGACGACGGAAACGACGCCATATTTGGTGGTGCTTGACAATCACAAATTACTTTGTGAGGTAGGGGTTATTTACGTTCATGATTAATTTAACGTTCTTCGTTAATTAATTTGGCCGATTGTAAAAAACATAATGGGAGGATATCGGACCGTACAAACACAGACGATCCTCCTCCTCTCTTTATTTGTTGATCCTCGTTGAACATTGCAGTGAAGGCGGCGTGGTGCCGTTGCACCATGTAGAAATGAAAAGGGGCCACGATCGAAGCGGGCCGCAGTGATGGGGCGCAGCGCCATCGCGCCGCGCCGAAGATTCAAGGGGGCTGCGGCCAAATGCCGCGGCGGTTGCTGGATGCTGGAACCACCTGGAGGCGGGACCCCTTCAAGCCCTGCGGTTAAAAAAGGCCAGCCTTAATGGCCGGCCATTTCAGAAACAGGGGGGTGGCGCCCCCCCTTCGTACACCGCTCGACCGAGAGCTGAGCCGCGGCCGGACTCCGAGCTGGGCCGTGCCCCGCCGGGCCGGGCCGCGCCAGCTGGATCGGGCCGCGCCCTATCGGGCCGGGCCATGCCCAAATGGGCCGGACCCAGACCCGGGGGGTATTGGGCCGGGTTGGACCGGGCCCGAACCCCCAATTTTCGGACAGATTCATTCAAATGTCCATATCTTGGGCTACAGACCTCCGATCGACGCACTGTCAGTTGTGTTGGGATCCTTGGATCGATAAGGTTGTTTAGGTATATTAAACTCAAGCTTTAGGTAAAGTTTGG
Source organism: Viscum album (assembly GCA_963277665.1). Classification (NCBI taxonomy): domain Eukaryota; kingdom Viridiplantae; phylum Streptophyta; class Magnoliopsida; order Santalales; family Viscaceae; genus Viscum; species Viscum album. The sequence goes on along the minus strand of OY728121.1, from coordinate 844,994,582 downwards.
GTACATCCGGGTTGGTTCGTACACGAAACCAACCGGGCCCTCGGAGCAGAAACACTTACAACTTAACGACCGGACGTTCGAATGATGTGTTGTCAATCACGTTGTTTTCCTCTTAGTGAGACAGTTCTTTCGGATTACTACACTCGAGGTTTGGACACAGCTGGAGTATGTTCGGGTTGGTTTTAACATAAAAACCAACGAGGCCCCTAGGACGAAAAAGCCAATAAATCTCAGACCGGGGGTCCGATTGACGCGCCGTCTGTCGCATTGAGTTCATATTGACGAGACAGAACTTTAGGATACATCAACTTTGGACTTTGTGACAGTTGATGTATCGACCCCTTGGCTCGTGGAGTGGACCCTCCTGGAATTGAGCGTGCTGTGTGGGGGAACCCTAGAGCTGGCTGCGACTGCAATGACGATGACGACTGTACTTGGATCCTACGTGGGTTCGGTAGAGAGGACAACTATAATTGGATCCTACGTGGTTTCGGCAGTGAGGAATACTGTACTTGGATCCTATGTGGGTTCGACAATGATGGTTACTGTACTAGTATCTTACGTGGGTTTGGCAACGATGACTTCTGTACTTGGATCCTATGTGGGTTCAACAGGGGAGATGATTCAGAGACTACATCTATCATCTCCACCCCTCTTCATGAGTAATATACTTGTGTAGATTGGGTTGTGCTTTCCTGTGTGGACTCATTTGTGCTTTCCTGTGTGGACTGGGTTGTACTTGGGATCATGAGTTGGAGCCGAACTGGAGTTGTTAACTTAAGTATATGTATGGGCATATACCTAAGTAGATTTGTTTGATACTTCGTGTTTGTATCTTTCCTTATGATATATTCTTTGTGGATTTTGGGAGACCTTCGGGGGTCTCGGGGTCCCTACTGAGTATTATATACTCACCCCTGCATGGGCTATGCCCGCACTACGTTGTGTTGGTTGCAGTTGACGGACAACACTGATCGTGGTTTAGGTTTGTGGAGCGGGATGGTACGCGGAGGTGGAATAATAGGCGGGACGTACACGGAGTGGATGACCGGACCTGAGGAGCTGAGGAGACCATCTGTACCCACCCTTCAGGTGGGATAGCCAGAGGACGACTCGGTGGTTTCTGATTTACTTTACTGCTGCTGTACTTTCTTTCAGTTGTAATGTACTTTCAGTTGGGTTTGTATTCTGGCCCATTTACATTCAGCACTTACTTGTGTACTCCGTGGTGTTTGTTTTCTTATATAAAGGCAATTCCTTCCCTTTTATCGGGATTTACGCCTTTGGTGCTAGTCGCCAGCCCCTGGCTTATGGGAGGCGGGCTTGGGGTAGTCATGGCACGGGCCCCGAGGACGGGTCGTGACATTCCATCTCACAAAATTACTCCTATAATTTTGAGAAAAATAATATGGATTATTTTTTAGGAATACCATAATTATCTATACCCATTTTAAAAACAAAAATTTAACACACTTTTTATGTTTTTGGTTTTTAAACAACAGTATTTCAAAATATTAAAAAATGGGTTTCTATCCATTCAAAATAAAATGTGTCAACTTTCAGTCCTCATTTTTTTATAACCTTTATTTCATTATATAAATAATTTATTTAGAACTCTTATTAAGAAGGTTTTAAAAAGTTTAATATTTTCCTTAAAGAATTTTTTTTCATTAATGTAATTAATAAATCATCTTTCATATCAATGTTAGAGTGAGTTTGTGAAAACTTCTGTATTTTCAATTTTATTTTTTCTACATGGTTTGTATCTCAGGGAGTGATTTTTTTATTGTCATATATATGTTATAATTAAATGATTAATTTTGGAAAATGATACTTTTGATAACTTATGATTCCTTAAGTTAATGTTATGTATTATGTTATAAATTTTTAGAAAAACTAGTTATTTTTACACAGGTTCCTAAGATATTATCATGGTTTATTTTAAGTAGTACACATATGTATGAATGAAGATGTGTGGGGACCTATATCATCCACCAATGTGTTGTTTTATTATTATATATCATGAGATAGTAATTTGTGTACATAATGATTTTTTTTCACAATGGTGTAGGCTTGATGGGATTGGTAACATTTTTAGGCATGTAGATAATAGTTTGTTCTCATAGGTATAGGATAATGGGTTTCCTACCATTTTTTTTCATATTATTACTGTTTTGAAACATTTACAATTTTTTAATAAAATTATAAAAAAAATTCATGATGCATTTTATTTCCATGAAATTCCATGTTTTCTTAGATTTTCCTTTTTTAAATGTATTCTGCACTTTTATGGTGTACTAACAAGTTATATGACTGGTGAGATGTGATTTGATCTATATATTATATTTTATTCTTATATAATGAAAAATTTATGATCTTATGTTACTCTAACTTGTTTAATGATTATCATATAATGTCATTTGATCTTTAATTTTGATATTTGTGTGTTCCTCCTAAACTCCTTCATGTTTATGATCTAAAAAATTTTGATATATTTTTACCTTACCAGGTGTCAGAGGTCATGCTGTTATTAGGAGTCCATTACCCTTGTTATGAAGATTATTATATATTTTGATATTTCTATGAAGGGTCTATAGGATCTTGATTATGGAGAATTTATTACAAGTGATGTAAAATTATATGTTTAGGTACCTATTCTCCAAAACTATAAACCTTTAGGTCATTCGGTTGGTTGACTATTTATGATATTAAATACTAAAATAACAAGTATAATGTATTATTTAGGTCATGATTATGATGGTCTTATTTAATCCCTAAGGATTGGGTGTAGATAGGTCATGTTTTGGAGATGTTTTAACTAGTAAAACAACATTTTTGAATGTTTGTGTTGTCTTCCCCTCATCCAGGATCTAGATCTAGGTGGCCAAATCTTTTGTACATTGGGTCTTGATAATTTATTAATCATTAAAAATATGGTTTTTTTCTTTTATCATAATTATTTTTTATGTTTCTTTAGTTTTTGATCTTATTATGTCAATTTTTTCTTTGTAATTGTGTTATTATTTAGTTTGAATTGGTTCACTTGGATGTGTCATCTTTTTCTCTTTTATCAAGAGGATATGGATTTCTTAAGATGGTCCTAGTTTTTTGGGACCCTGTTTGAATCTATATTTAGAATATAAGGTTGATGTTGGTGTTCTCACCCAAATTTACCCAAGTTTTTAGGGTTAAGCGGTCAACTGTAGGGTAACTTAGGTTGTCGATTTCTCAGAGACCTAAAAAGAAACCTATAGACACGCACATTCTATGGAATGATTTGGGCTATTAAGCGGAACAATTTTGGTTTATTTTAGATAGGTTTAAGCAAACACTACATTACTTAAGTGAAACCAAATTATGAGAATGGTTGATCCAAGGTTATTAGAAGGGGTGTATTGGATGAAATTCTTTTTCAACGATTTCAATTTCTTATATTCGAGATGGGTTTATTAAAGAAGATCAAAAAACATCATCACTTACTGGTTTTATACCAACACACCATAATACTTAAAACCTATAAACTTGTAGGAACAAATTTATGAGCACTCCAAGGTAAATATTTTTATTATCACTTGAAGTATGTGGCCTTAAAATTCAAATAGGACGAAGAATTTTTAAAATCATCAAATAAAATCTCAATTAAAAGAAGTGACTAGACATTAATGGGGTGATAAATAAAATCTAATCCAAACCCTTTATAATCCATTGGATCAACCCATACATGGTTTATCCCTCTATTTATTCAATGGTTTCAATGGAAGTGGGAAGTAGACTCATGAGGGAGGAATTGAAGAAGTAAAAAACAATAAAAAGAAAACAATCACTCCCCCGTTGTGTGAATAATTTCACAAGGTTTGTTATGAAAAAACTCACATCATAAATAAACGGTATCAATGTGATAATAATAAGAAAAAATAAGGGAATATGAATAATTTTTATTTAAAATTAAGGTGATTCGAACAACTTACAAATAAAGAAGATCATTACAAAGGAAAAGTGGCATCATAACACTACAATGAAAGAAAGCATCCAAGATGATCAGACCCTCAAACAACACTTCATTTAATAGGAATTTATAAATCTTTGTGTTGAGTCACCAACAGTCCAAGTCTCCTCAATTAACTGTGGTAGGCCATGGTGGGTGTAAAGTTAAGGGGGAGTGGACTTTTCCACCGTTGACAATCAATCCGAGGAAACTAGCATCCACTAAATAGAGGCGGAAAAAGTAGCATCTATATGGAAGAATTTTGGTGGTCCATAGAAGAACAAAATGGATATTAATATGTCCCCTTAATGTATATAAAATTTCATCTGAAATGAATATTTCTTTCATGAGAAATGTGTAAAATGGTGGGATGTTTTTCTGAGTCGCAGAAACTAGCCCAGAATTTTATCTCCAAATTGGGATGCATGAAACTCCATTTAACACCCCGAATTAGCTCTTGTCACTGTATGATTAAATGTTATCCATGATTTCCTCTATCTTAATTTAATGTTTTAGAATAATTGGTCTTGGAACGTGGCCGATACAATCTCTTTATTGGTCTGTTCTTTAGTTTAGTTTTCCCAGAATGTTGTTGATTGAAGGACAAATTTGGTGGTCATCATTGTGAATCTTAAAGTGATAAAAAAATGAATTTTTCCTTATGGAATGAGATATATTAAAATAAAATATTAAAATATAATAATGTTTTTTTTGTTTTAGGAGGTGTTTAAATATGTACCAAGTAAGAGTGCACTTTAATAAAGAATTACAATCATAATGTGAAATGATGCCCAAAGTGTAAAATAAACTAAAATGGTGTTTATGAATAATGAATCACATGAATATTATATATATTAACAATGAATATTTTCTTCATTTAGTGTCTAATCACACCCCCAACTTGATTTTTTCTAGTCCCAAGAAAAATGTAACTAAAAAATATGAAATTCGAATTCCCTTTTCCAAATCATTTTAATACACAATGATCACTAAGAACCCATATACCAAGAAATCATGAAAACCATAAAAATATTTTAATAAAAGATAGTTTCATAAGCATATACCAAGACCAAGACCATCCTTTTGTTAAAATTCATTGCTATATTTCATCCAATATCTATTAAGCATGAAGATGTCTTGTGTATCATAATAGACATGGGGGTTCATTTTTATTCAAGGGAGGAAATGATGGAAGAGCTAGCTGGAATAACATTTCAATATTAAGATGAGTATTATTATTTTTTGTTATTTTTAGTTATTTTTTGAAATTTTTCCAGGGTAATTGAAATTACACTCAATAGAGTCAACCCATGTAGCGAGACTTTTCCAATGACTCCTAGGGTCAAAGACCTTAGGGGACCAAGTGAAGTCCACATACCTGGGAATCATCTTGAGTTAACTTAGTAAAAAACAAAGTCAAATTACCACAAATAGAGATAAAATTACTAACTCTAGGCCAGAAAGCTATGAAGTTACGATCTCCAAGTACCAAAATCCACACATTAGGTCATTTCATTTCTCTACACGTAAATTTATTATTTTTTGTTGTCGAATACTCATGTTAAAAATAAAATGATCACCAAACCTATTTTTTTATTTGGGGTACCCCATGAACTCAAAATAATACCTCACTATCCAAAGGATGTACGTTGTGATTTTTTTATTTGGATGAAAATATAAATGATGATATTTCACATTAGACAGCCACACATTCCAAAATCTATGCACAAGAAATTATACATGGATTAAAATCAGAATCAGGGCATGATAAATTATTTGATATTCAATTTCGAGATGTGAAATGTGTATTATCTTGTACAAGGTTAAAGTGAATTTTCCTTCCATTAAGGCACACTTTTGTTTCAAATCATATTTTTTCACACAAATGATTTTTTTTCTTTAATATCCCCCCAACTTAAAATAACATTATCCCCAGTGTTTGAAGAAAAGAAAATTTAGAATGGGGTAGAGGCAGAGAAGGGGAGTTCATAAATGGAATTGAAAATAAGGATCATGGAATGAAGTCACTTGGTGGTTAAAGTTGAAGTTCGTGTTACTCCAATTTAGTCCTTTGATCTTCATGTCATTCAGAGAGTTCCCGAGTGGAAGAAGGGAAAAACAAAAAAACAAAAAAACAATATATATATATATTCATATAATAAAAAAAATAAAATATAATTATATATACAAAAATTATAGAATAAGGAAGCAGTATAAGCTGTAGGTCAGTGGTAAGCGCGTTCCCCTATCTACCTTCGGTCCCGATTTGAATTCCCCACGGCTTCACCGGTTGTTATGGGGTTTACCCCACAACCTACGACATGTCTTTTCAATTTTTTTAAATTATTATCATTATTATTTTGTATTTTTATTTTTACCTAAAAACACATAAAAATTAAATGAACTGATGATACATTGTCTTCTTTTTAGATTTTTTGGTAAAGTATTACTCAAGGATCACACCACGTGACACGAATGAATATGGCGCTCCCCTTTCATATCCTACCATACTCATAATAGAAGAACATGTCAGCAGTCTATTTTTTTTAAATATCAAAATGATTCAATAATACTATTTGAAAAATAAATATTATTTACAATGATTTGGAACATGGAAACCACAGGTTGACTCATGTGCAGTGCTTTTGTTTAACATCGTTATCCCGACATGGATCCTAAATCTATCAATTTTTTCCTAGTTTGTAGGTTGGGTCAATTAACTCAACCTGTCTTTCCGGTTTATTGAATAATTTAATGAATATTTTTAATCTATGACCATTGACCCTGAAAATGTGACCACCTGTGGGATCCTAAATCTCTACTTCCCCATGGGGGTACACATGATGCACAATGAATGGACCAGACCATCTATACATTAACTTTCTTAGGCGAAAATGAAGTTTCGAACTATACAAGAGAAAAAATTTTCCCAGTTCAATGTTTTTAACTTTGAGATTCTTAGATTGGTAGGATTTAACTCTAGATTTATTTATCCTTAAATTTTTATAAACCTTCATCCTAAGTTCCTCAAGTTCATTATGATCTAATTTCCTCTTTGATTCGGCCAAAGAAATGTTGAAATTCATTTTTTTGATTGCCCAAAATGCCTTATGCTCAATTTAAACAGGTAAATGGCATTATTTTACATTAACCAACCTATATGGTGAAATTCATAGGATGGTTTTGTATGCTGTATGATATTACCAAAGAGAATCCAAGAGTTTCTCGGACCAATATTTCCTAGAGGGATTGACAAATTTTTCATAAATTTTCTTAATCTCCCTATTCACTAACTCAGCATGACCATTTTTTTTGAGAATGGAAGGTAGTGGAAACTTTATGAGAAATAAAATATATAAAAATGAGTGAATAGAATGGGAGATTGAAGAAATGGGTTCCTCGATCCCTGATTATATCCCTAGGAATTTGAAATCGAGAAAATATGTTCTCTTTCAAAAATCAAATCACAACATGATAGTCATTGAACTTGATGTGATTGGACTCAACCCATTTTGAGACATAATAAATAGCTAAGAGGATTTAGAGGTATCACTTGGTGTTTTGGAAGGGTCCCATGAAATTAATTACCCAGCAATCAAAGATTTTGATGACCAGAATGGGACTGAGAGGCATTTGATTCCTTTTGGTAATGGATCCTAATTGATGACCCTGAGGACAAATTTTGCAGAATTAAAAGGAATCCTCCGTGAGGTTAGGCTAGTAGAAACCGCTTTGGAGGAACTTTTTAGGGGTTTTCTTTGTAGAAAAGTGGCCTCCTCATTCCTCTCCATGACAAAATTTTAGAATGGACTCTTGCTCAGACTTAAGAACACATCTTCTAATGATTTGATCTGGACAGAACTTGAAGAGCTAAGGATCATCAAACACATTGTGTTTAACATCGGAAAAGAATTTCCTCTTAGCCTGGGTCCCTAGGAATTTTGGAATGTCACCCATCACCAAATCGTATGCTATGTCAGTATACCATGAACAATCACTCACTGAACAAAGGTGCTCATCAGGAAATGAATCAGTCACAGAAAGGTGATGTGAGTTGTCTTTGAATTCCATCCTATAGAGGTGATAAAGTAAAATATTTTTAACACCCTTTTTATCCTTAATTGTTAAATCAAACTCTTGAAGAAGAAGGACCCACCTAATCAATCTAGCCTTGGCATCTTATTTTTGGAAAAGGTATTTTAGGGCTGAATGGTCGGTGAAGACAATGATGGGTGATCCTGAAAGATAAGACCTGAATTTATCTAAGGAAAAGACAACAACAAGCAACTCTTTCTCATTGGTGGTGTAGTTGATTTTTTCATCATTTAATGATTTTCTTGCATAAGCAATGACACACAGAGTTTTCTCACACCATTGTCCTAAGACTGATCCTACATCGAAGTCACTCGCATCACACATGATCTCAAAAGGAAGTTTCAAATTTGGAGATTTCATGATAGGTGGATAGATAAGAGCTGAATTGAGTATAGAAAATGATTCCTCACAACTTTATGTCAATAAAAATGGAGTATATTTCACCAATAAAGCACAAAGTGGTCCAGAAATAGATCTGAAATTCCTTGTAAAACATCTACAGAAACCAACATGTCCTAAGAAGGATCTCACTTCCTTAACAGATTTAGGAGATGTAAGGTGAAGAATGATGTCGAACTTAGCTTTATCAACTTCTATTCCTCTACCAAATTCCAGATTTCCTAGAACAAGTCTTTCCTTTACTATGAAATGGAATTTTTTCCAATTTAGGATCGTATTCTTAACCTCACATCTTGAAAAATCCCTTTCAGCATTCAAAAGGAATCCCTAAAAAGTATCTCCAAAGATGGAGAAGTCATCCATGAAGACCTCTAAATAATCCCCCATCATGTTCGAGAAGATTTCCATCATGCACCGTTGGAAGGTATTAGGGGCATTACATAACCCAAAGTGCATGCACTTGAAGGAAAAAGTGTTGAATGGACAGGTGAAGGTTGTTTTACCTTGATCCTATAAGGAGACCTTGATTTGATTATACCCTGAGGATACATCTAGGAAGCAATAGAATTAATAACCTTCCACTATCTTAAGGACTTTATCAATAAAGGTAATGGGGAAATGCTCTTTCTTGGTACAAGATTTGTGCTTCCTATAGTCAACACAGACTCTCCATCCACTACTAACCCTTTTGAGGGGAAGGTCACCATCCTCATTGGTGATCAAAGTAATTCCATCTTTCTTTGGGACAACTTGAATTGGGATTACCCACTCACTCTCAGCTATGGGGTAGATGATACCCGCTTTCAATAACTTAAGAAGTTATTTCCTTACCACATCCATAAGATTTGGATTGAGTCTCCACTGAGGTTGATGACATTGTTTGGATTCAGATTCAAGAAAAATCCTATGAGTTCCAATGAGTGGGATAATCCCAGGAATATCAGAAAGGGTCCGTCCAATTGCTTTATTATGATTTATGAGGACATCCAGAATAATCATCTATTTATTGGCTTTAAAATAGGAAGAAATGAGAACAGGAAAGGATCGATTGTCCCCTAAGAATGGATACTTGAGTGATAAAGTTAGGAACTCAAATTCGAGATCATATTGGTTAACACTTTCCATGAAAGGATGGGACTTTGAATTGAACTCAATTTATTTATTTATATTTATCAATAGAAATGGCTCCTTGTGAACATAATTTCCTTCCACTAAATTGGTGAGATCAGTTTCATGAATGGGTATGGACTTAATGTTATTGATTTCACCTATGGTATCATTGATTGGTGATTCTAGAAAATCATCAATAGAGCTATCTGAAAAAGATTCAACCCAAGGAGACAAATTTCCCTCATGTGAATGAAGAAAATCAATCTCTTCTTGACATAAACAGTATTCAGTAATCCCTTGATGTTTCTCTAGTTCACTATCAACATTACCAATCCAATTAACCACATGGATCTCTTCATCATCCCTAGTTTGAGAGTTTCCATTGTATATGTTCAATTCTAAACTCATGTTTCCAAAGGTAATGGCCATGTTCCCATTTCGGACTCAGATAACAGTGTTGATTTTTTCAAGGAAGGGATGACTAATGAGGATTGGGGTTTGCTCCTTAGGACTTAAGATTGGGTTATTTTCAAGGAAAATGAAGTTAGGTGGGTAAATGAAATTTTCATCTTTCACCGAAACATCCTTTAAGACCTCCTTAGGAACTCGAACACTACGATTAGCAAGTTGAAGAGTGACAGATGTGGGTTGGAGTTCTTTGAGCCCTAACTAACAATATATGGCATAAGGAATGAGTTTTACACTGGCTCCCAGATCAAAAAGGGCTTTGATAACTTTGTTCTCTCCTATCCCAACATTTATGTATGGACATCATGGACCTTTCATCTTTGGAGGAATGGTCCCTTGAATGGTGGTACTCACATTATCATCCAAAATGACTTGGTTTTTATATGAAAATTTCATTTTAAAAGTTCACAAGTCCTTAATGTACATTTAGTAGGCAAGAATGGTTTTGATTGAATCAAGAAGGGGGATGTTGAACTTAACCTGAGAGAAGTTTTTCCTCAAAGTTTCATTCAGTTATGGTTTAGATTTTCCTCTCATGTGTTGGGGGAAGAGAGAAGGTTGTTTGATTTTTTGGTGTGGTTGTAGTTCCTTCACATTATCATTGGTTTTTTTAGAATCTATGGGTGGTTATTCATCATTTTGATGCATTTTTTTATGATTTTAATGGTTTTGTAATGGCTTGTTCAAGTTTCTCAATGGATTTCCCACTTCTTAAAATAGTCACTGATTTGAGTTGTTCATGATAGGTTTGTGTGAAACTGGATTCTCCCTTTAAAGTTGAGGATGGTACCTCTTGAGTATACATGGGTGCCTTCCAAGTTTTAATGGTTTGTAGTTCATGTTTAATGTATGAGACTTCTAAGTTCATTTTTTCCATTTTTTTACACAACTTCTCAAGGATTCGAAGAGGGACAAATTGAGTATGGGCTTGTGCTGTTTAGTTTATCCCAAGAGGATACTTTGGTTGTTGGATTTATTGCTGCATGGGTTTCTAGATGGTTTGTTGGTATTAGATATGAGGTTGTTGATATTGGTCTGGTTGTGGTTGGAATTGGTTATGGTTTTTTATATTTTGTGTAGGTTATGGGTTTGGTCCTTGTGGTTGGATAGGTTGTTGGTTATCTTTACAATGGAAGCATGGGTCGTCATTATACCTTAGGTTGAATCTGTTTTGGTATTGGGGCTTTTGGAAGTTTAGGGAATTGACATCAGAAGGTGGTACTACTAGAAGAACATCCTTTATGGAAGGGATGGTTGGGTAGTTGTCGGTATTGTGGTCATGTTTGTCACAAATTGTGCAAACAGGGTCAACCGTTTGAATTTCATAGACCTTCCTAAGATCGATCTCCTAGACCTTCCTAGTGAGTATAGTAAGTTTCTCCATAAGGCATTCCTCCTCCCTAAGTGTGTGAATTCCACTAAATTTGGGTGTATTATCATAGAAAGGTGTTGTCCCCCCATGTTGGATTTTTTACTAGTCCTTCTAGATACTCATAAGCATCATTTGGGGATTTGTTTTTAAAGGTCCCATTGCACATCATGTCAATGAATTGTTTGTTCCCTAGGCCCAAACCATCATAGAATATTTGAACTTGTTCTGGGATTGAAAATCTATAGCGAGGTACCATGTTGAGTGTGTCTTTGAACCATTCCTAGGTTTCATAAAATGACTCCCCTTATTTTTCAAAAAAGTTTTGGATGCTCTTTTTAAGTGAATTTTTTTTGTGATATGGGACATATTTTTTGTAAAATTATCTTTTTAATTGGTCCCAGGAGTGGATTGATGTAGGTATCAGACTATTTAACCAATTCTTTTCTCGATAATTTAGTTAGAAAAGAAGGAGACTCATCTTAGCTGACTCAAGTTGATGTAGTGGGCACATGGTTTCAATAATGTCCTTGAACTCTTTGACATGAAGGTATGGAATTTCCCACTCCATACCATGGAAGGTAGGAAGGTGGTTTAGGAAATGAGGTTTTAAAACATAGTGGTATTATCCTAGGGAATCATTCCTAATGCAAGAGGGTACATTGGTCCAGGTAGGTGTGAGGTAGTCATTCATGGTTTGATCGACTGCATTCCCCAAGTTTAGGGCTGCCTCATTTGGATTTCCATTTTTGTTCCCACCTGAGTTTATGAGTTGGTTTATTTGAATACCATACATTGAAACGGGATCAATTTTTGACTCTGGAGTATTATTAAGGTTAGTATATAATTAAAATAGTTCCATTGGTGTACATGACTCCCTATCCCTAGGACTATCCACCCCAACTAGATGGTTTGATTGGTCACGATTGTAGGAAGACATGCACCAAAATAAAAAAAAGAGATTAGGAAAAGATAATAGAATTTGGATTATAATAGAATAAATGGAGATGAATAGAATGGGTGTTGATATGAATTACTTGTTTCCACAACAAGGGTGCTAAAATTTGGTCTCACCCAAATTTACCCGAGTTTTTAGGGTGAAGCGTTCAATTGTATAGTAGCTCGGGTTGTCGATTACTCAGAGACCTAATAGGAAATCAATAGACATGCACATTCTATGGACTGATTTTGGATATTAAGTGGAAAAATTTTGGTTGATTTTAGATAGTTTTAAGATAACACAACATTATTTAATTTAAATCAAATTATGAGAAGGGTTGATCCTAGGTTATTACAAGGGGTGGATTGGATGAAATTATTTTTTAACGATTTCAATTTATTATATTCAAGATGGGTTTATTCAAGAAGATCAAACAACATCATCCATTAATGGTTTTATACCAAAACAACATAATACTAACAGACTATAAACTTGGAGGATCAAATTTATGAGCACTCCAAGGTAAAGGTTTGTATTATACTTGATGTATGTGGCCTTAACATTAAACAAGGATGACAAAGTTTGAAAATCAACAAATAAAAATATCAATTAAAAGAAGTGATTAGAAATTAATGGGGTGATAAATATCATCCAATCCAGTCCCTTACTACTCCCTTGGATCAAACCATAAGTGGGTTAGCCCTCCATTGATGCTATGGTTTCAATGGAAGCAGGAAGTAGACTCATGAGGGAGGAATTAAATAAGTAAGAAAACAATAACTCCACCGTTGTGTGAATATTTTCACAATGATTGGTATGAATAAATTCACACCATAAAGAAATTTTATCAATGTGATAATAAGAAGTAAATAATAAGATAATATGAAGAATTTTTATTGAGAACTAAGGTGATTCAAACAACTTACAAATGAAGAAGAACATTACAAATGAAAAGTGGCGGCATAACAATACAATGAAAGAAAGCATCCAAGATGATAAACCCCTCCACCACCACTACTTCAAATAGTAATTTAGGAAGTTTTTGGTAGATTCACCAACAGTACAAGTCTCCTAAATTAATGGTGGTAGGCCAAGGTGGGTGGAAAGTTAAGGGAGAGTGGACTTTTCCACCCTTAACAATAAATATGAGCCAACTAGAATCCACTAAACAGAGGCACCAAAAAAAGCATCTAGATGACCTAATTTAGGTGGGACATAGAATAAAAAATGTTTATTCATATGTCCCATGATTTTATGAAAAATTTCATCCAAAATGAATATTTTTTTCGAAAGATATGTGTAAAATAGTGGAAAGTTTTTTTGGTCTGAAGAATCTGGCCTATAATTTTATCTCCAAATTAGGCCACATGAAACTACCTTTAACACTCTAAATTAGCTCTTGTAACTATTTGGATGAAATGTTACCCACGATAGCTTCTATATTTAGATAAATTTTCAGAATAAAAGGGCTTGGATCATGGCCTCTATAGACTCTTTATTGGGTTTTTCTTCAGTTTACTTTTCCCAGAATGTTGTTGGTTCATGGGAAACTTTGGTGGTCTTCAATGTGAATCTTCAAGTGATCCAAAAAAATGAATTATTCCTTATATAATGGGAGACATAAAAATAAAATATTAAAAAATAATCAAGAACATTTTGTGTTTTTGGAGGTGTTTAAATATGTACCAAGTAATAGTGCACTTTAACAATTAATATTAGCCTCATTCAGTGGCTAATCCTAATGTGAAATGATGTTCAAAGTGTATAATGCACTAAAATGGTTTTTATGAATAATGAATCACATGAATATTATATATATTAACAATTAATATTATCCTAATTCAATGGATAATCATTTGGGATTCAAGTTTATTCATGTAGTACAATCTAACATTGATGACGAACATTGATAATTTCATCGCTCACATTTTTTCATCCCTTGATGCTGTTTGGGGTTAATTTAATTATATTATTGTGTTTGGTTTCATTGATGGGTTTCAATTGAAGCTCCCTTGAAACTCTTCATTGATTTTTTTGGCATTTGTTGAAGGTCATGTTCTTATAACGGTAACATTGGGTAAAAGAATATTAGTGACGATGTTATTTATGGTTTGTGGTTTTTGGAAAGTTATAAAAATATATGGTAGGACAACCGGGATGTAACAACACAAGTAATGATAGAATAATTTGTTTTCATATTTATTAATGGTCTATAATTAAATAGATAAATTCATTATAAATATGTTTTGTAATTCTTAAAATAAAAAAGTAAATAATTTTAACAAACTAATTTTTAGTTTTCAAATTATATAATTTTAATTTGAGAAAATTTAATTAATATTTTAAGTTAGCATGTCCAAATAATCATAGTATAACTATTTTGATATTTTTTAGGAAATATTGAATTTTATGTTAATATTCAAATCTAACAATTTTATTTGAATTTTTTTTATATTAAATTATTTACAAGGTAAAATTATGTTTTGGTTTAGTTTTAAATTTTATTTAATTCAATTTAATTTATTATCAATCAATTATGGTCTTCAAAATAGATTTTATGTTAAGTCATAATAATACAAAGATATACAAGATACATGTGAATTGTTTCTTTTTCAATAATCTTAGATAGATTCTTACTTTTATCCTTTTTGTGATCTATGCTCATATGCAAAATTATCTTATTTAAGTATGTTGAGTATCAGATAATCAAAGAAGAATAAAACATCAATTATTATAGTGGTTTAGGGCATATAATCCCCAATTCCACTCCACCAACTCTATCTCCATGAGCTTGGTGATTTTCAATCAAACATTTCCAATTATAATAAGACCTTAGCAACTGAGTATAGATAGTCAACACCATTACAATAAGTATTTTACAAGATATATAGTTCATTTACAAGGATCTATATATCCATAGTTTAATCTGAGAAGCTAATACTTCTTCACCAACATGAATAATTCTGACCATCCAATACTCTAATAAATCAAAAGAGTTTTATTTGATTGAATAAATATATTCTTATTCACCATTTCAGCAACAACTGGAAAAAAGTGGATCTTATTCCTCAAAGATAAATGTCTTCAAGAATGAACAAATTTGAAGAGATCCAGATGGAAAATTATCTTATAATAAAGATATCAACAAACACGTAGTAATAGTAACAATTAATTAACGACTCCACTCAGCATAATATTGAAACATGTAAGACTCTAAAGTGGTGCTTCATTATAATAATAGAGATGTTCAATCTTTTTTATTTTTTAGAAAATATGTATTAAAAAAGATATCACACAACACCCTTGAAAACAAAAATACTATTTCTATTTTATAAGAGAAATGTGGATTAATTTTGGTTGAATAGATCCAAGAATAACCCCAGATAAATCACTATCATTTTAATCATTAAAGAGACTTTGTAAATTTCCTTAGTAATAGGAATGATTTAGTACATTGAATACAAGCCTTTGAATTCATCATAAAATAGCTTTAAATATATATTTACTTTTGGGGAGACCATTATAGGAAACATGAATAATAACTTTAATTTTATTCTCCATAGTTGACCATTTATACATAGGGTTTCTTTACGTAGCAATAAAATCAAATAGTGGGTAGACAAAATACAGTTGTTTATAAAATTAGGGTTGATGTATCGTACTTTTTATTCCTCAAATGTAAGGTTCTTTCTAAATATAGGGTTTTTCATCCAAACCAATCCATCAGAGTAGGGTACATGATCCATAATTTTTATTCCAAATGTAGGGTTTCCAAACTATAAGTTACACTTACATTTTTAGGATAGGAACAATTTTTCCATAGTACTTTCAAACACACAAAAAATTCTTAAACAAATATTTTATTCCATAAATTATATATACTTATCATGTAGTATATTTCTAAAAAATACTTAAATTAATTTCATTAGTAAAACAAACAAGGTTATTTTTTATCATCAAAACAATTAACATTCATATAGTATTGTGGAAACAATACATTCCCAAAAAATAACCCCCTTTTTAAATATCACAAAAATCATAAAACACAACTTATAGAGAATATAATATTTCTAAAAACAAAAGAAATAATATCTTGGAAGAGATAAAAAATATTGTTGGAATTAAAAGTTTATTTATATAGTAAATATTTAAATTCTCATTCTCTTAGGTTATTTTTTTAATATCAAATTAATAATGTTTTTTACACAGTTTTCTCCCCCCGTTTTTTGATATAAGAAAGAAAGAAATAGAAATTGATTAAAAACACAATCACTGTAGAATATAACTGTAAATGAAGGTTATAATTTTCAAAGAAAAAATTAGTATGGGGGTATGGAAATAGAAATAGATAGAAATATTAAGAAACTAATAGATAAAAACACCATAAATAAAATAATTCCATTTAAATGATGATTTTTATCACAAAAAAAATTTTATTGAGAAATTTCAAAAAGTAGGATTGGTTGAGTGTGAAGGTTCTTGTTCAAAAGATGGGTCAGAATCTTGAGAAGATTGGAACTCCTGATGAACATACTTTTTCTATTTCATTAGTCCTATGAAACATTCATTAATGTTAGCATCCAACTCTATCATCAAAAATTTTAATCTTGTAGTAATTTAAAACTTTCAAATAAATTGAATTTCAATAATTCATTAACATTTTCTTCAGAATGAACACACTTTGAGAGAATTTCGCCTAATTGATTGAGAATACGTCTTAGACCAAGTTCACATGATGTTAATTTATAAACTAAATTTCTTTTATTGTCCAACAAAACATTCATAGGTTAAATATAAAAATAAATTTAACAAAGTGTGTCATTCAAAGTAGAAAAAAAATCAGTAATTTATTGAAACCTTACGATTAAATCGTGAGAATTTTGAGGAGAAAAAGCGAGTTCAATGGACTGAATAGTACAAATACTTAATGATTCAAATTTACAACTCATATATTTCATTAAATATTCAAAATATTTTTTTAAGACTAACTCTGATTTTAGTTTTCCAAACTAATCTTCTATTTCTCTTTGAAATACATCAAAATATCTTCTGGAAATAGAACTGTCTCTGAGTGTTTCATGTTGAATTTGTATTGATTCCAATTTATATCTTCTAATTGTTTAACTTCTAAAATATACAAGAATTTTAATTTTATTCTCCAACTCACTTTTCTATTTTGAATTCTCCTCCTTCATCTTGATGAACTTTAGTACTAACTTTTCAACTTGATTACCAAGAGAATCATATGATTATTCTTCTTGATTTATGTATTATTATCTTCTTTCATCCACAACTATGGATTTACATTTATCTTTATAACTCAAAGAGGAAGAGATATTTTCAATAACATTGTTCTTATCACTAGTTTTTTGAATTCTTTATTCTATGCATCTTGAACTTTTGGACTCTGATCTACTGGTTCCTCTATTTTTCTAGGTCGGGTGATAGGAACCTCAATGTTTGGTACATCAAAATGTTATTCAAGAGATTTATGAGAATCTATTTCATTTTATGTATTAGAGAAATAATATCTGATTGTGCATCTATTTTTTTAATATAATCCTCTAATCAAGATTCTACAAATTCTTATACAGTTATATGTTCTAATCCAGCTGATTTTAAATTTTCATACCCCCCAAATCAATGAGAATAGCTTCTTTTGGGTCATTATCACTAACTGTTTACAACATCCCTTATACAGTACTCTAATAGAATCATATCTTTGTCAAAGTTCCATCATTGATAATACTATGATGACACCTAATACTTACTTCAACATAGGGATTTTTTTTCTTTTAATAAAATAGAAGATAAACAATACCTCCATATTTCTAAAAATTCATCCTTGCCTCTCTCTAACAATAGTGACGAATATTCAAAAAAATATATCTCGT
Organism: Viscum album; assembly: GCA_963277665.1. Taxonomy (NCBI): domain Eukaryota; kingdom Viridiplantae; phylum Streptophyta; class Magnoliopsida; order Santalales; family Viscaceae; genus Viscum; species Viscum album. The sequence continues at coordinate 844,976,322 of OY728121.1, read as the reverse complement.
AAAATGAAACTTCATATCACCCATTATAAACAAAAAATTACATAAATATCAGTATTAATAATATTTTCGAACTTATCAATTATCAGCAATATTTCTGAATGAAAAAATTTAACTAGTACCTTTTGGTCAACCTCAAGATAATTTACAATAATTTTTAGAATATGGGTTAATCTGAAATGAAAAAACATAATACCTTTAGATTTATTATTTTTTATTCAATAGATGTAACATTTAAGTGAAAAAACTACTTCTTGGTGACATTGTTTTTTTTCAATTTTTATTAAAGAAACATAAAATTCCTTATCATTGACCCATTAAATAATGGTATCCTCTATATCTACTAAACTAAAATGATAATTTTTATAAAAATCCATTACTTATATATAAAACTTATTTCTATATTTTAGTCATTGGAAAAGAATTCTAACACATAAAAGGTTGGAGAATTATTTAGTAAATGATCTGTCTGATACATCTATTCAAAATCTACAAATATTTCTTAAAGAATTTTTCTAAAGGTTTTGAATTGACGGTTCAATTATCATGGTTTTCCTTAATATTCCTTCTAATTATTCATCATTCTTGAGAATACGAGGGTTTGAGGTTTAGATTCTATGGTTATAAAGAGAAAATGAGTGCCCTAGAAGTCATAATCATTTGAATACTATGGGTTTAAGTGAGAGGGGGGATAATAATTTTGGGTGATGTTGGTTTTGGTTTCTCTATTCAAATAATCATAGTAATTATTATTTAGTTTTTGAAAAGGAGGGATTTTAGAAAAAAATTATGATATTAGTAAACAACTAGAAAAAAATAGAATAAAATAAATAAAATTATTAATGAAAAATTAAAGAAACAAATTTAAAAAATTTATATAAAATTAATTATATATAACCCCACTTAATAAATTCAAAACTATAAATAGGATGTGGTTTAGTATCAATATCATAATGTTTATATTCAGTATTAAAAATTTATAAATAAATATCATTTTTTAGAACATAATATCTAAGAAAATAATGTCTTATAACATTATTCATAGTCCTAGAGTGACTTACATAATTTTTTGAAATATTTATTATACTAGTATTGTTACATATAATAGGGATATTGTTTAAACTAAGTCAAAATTACGCTAATTTTTGTTTCATCCACAACACTTATGCACAAAATATTCCAGGAAATATATATTATCCCTCAACTATTAATAGAGAAACTAAATGTTGTTTCTTACTTGACCATGAAACTAAGGACATCCCTAAACAATGACTGGTTCTGGATATACATTTTCTATCTAATCTACAACATCTAAAATAAGCATCAAAATATTAAATTAAATTAAAATAATATGTTTTTGGATAAACTAGAGATTGAAAAATAGTTCCTTTTAAATATATAAAAATTCATTTAACAAAAGTAATATGAGATTCATTTTGGTTTGATTGAAATATAAAACATAGAAAAAACCGAAACATAATTTATGGTTTGTTAGTAGTAAGATATAATGATATTTGGTTCGTGCCTCTATATAACTTATTGTCAAGTGGTTCTATAGCTTTATCCAAATCATGTTTTACATTTGTAAACATGGTAGTAGAATAAATCTTACTATTTTTTAGCCCAAAAATTTTCCATAAATCAATAATATATTTTCTTTAATTTATTTCATTTTCATAATCATTTTGATAGATTTTAAATATAGGAATGAAATTTATTTCTTACATCATACTAATTTCTGATTATTTTTCATAAGATTATAAAAATCACTACTAAGATTTTTATTTATTCAACCGAAAATAAGATCATCTATATAAATTTGTAACTATAATTTATTAGATTTTTTTCTTAGGAAGGGTAGGATCTTAAAATCCTAAAGAAAAACCATTTTTTAATTGAAAATAACATAATCATTCATACCATGTTCTAGGTTCTTTTCTAAGTTTATTAATAGATATAGTAAGTTTGAAAACTAAATTTTTTAGATGTGGATTTTAAAAACATGGTGGTTTTTCGATATAAACTTATTTTATTAAATATGAATCTAGAAAAGATGAATTTACATACATATCATATAATTAAAAATTCATAAGAGATGTATAATCTAAAAGGATTATAATAGATTCCAATATAGAAACAGGTACAAAGGTTTCATCATAATAAATTCCTTCTTCCGGATGGTTTCATTTATCTATTAATCTATCATTATTTCTAGTAATTATTACATGTAAATCTTGTTTATTTCTGAAAATACATTTCATTATTATTACAAGATTATTGGTTGGTCTGTCAAATAATTCCAAAAATTTGTTTCTACTAAATTTTTTATCTTCTCTCCTTGCATATCCATTAGCCAAAATTCATCTTCTAATGCTTCTTTTATAGTATTATGTTCTAATTGAGATTTTAAGGTAGAGAATTATGCTACGTTTCCTATATTGCTTCTATTTCTTACTCAATTATCTAGATATTCTATAATATTTTAAAAAGGGTGATACTTTAAGGTTCTATGTTGTCTATATAAGACACATTCAGGTTCATCTGTTTCATGTTCATTTGAACTAGACTAAATATCATTTATTTTATTTTCAAAATCAATATCAGGTGAATCAAGTCTCATGTTTTATAAGGAGTCAACATATTCATATATTTTATTTTTCCTTTTATTAAAAGGATTTCATTCATCAAACTACACATGAATATATTCTTCATCAATCCTTGAATTTTTATGATACATTGTATAAGATTTTGAGGTAGCATAATATCTTAAAAATATTACTTCATCAGACTTTGGATCAAATATTTCAAGGATTTCCATACTATTCGGAATATATACATTGCATCCAAACACTTAAAATTAAATGGAATTAGGTTTTCTATTATTCCATAGTTCAAAGGGTGTTATTTTAAGAAGGGTTCTTATTAAATCTCTATTCATGATATGACAAGTAGTTTTTATATCTTCGTCCAAAAAACTGGTAGGAATACTACATTCATTTAACATAGTTTTTAAAATATCTTGAATGGTTTTATTCAATCATTTTACAATTCTATTATTTATAGGTGTTCATGGTTCAGAGAAGGTTTGTTTAATACCTAAGTTTGATAAAAAATAATTAATCTCTTGATTCTAAAATTCATCACCATGATCACATTTAATTATATTATTTTAAAATATTTTTAATTTTTGAATAATTTAAAAAAACTATCAAAAAAAATAGAAAACCTCACTTTTATTTTTTAGAAAATAAACCCATGTATATCAGGAAAATTCATCAATAAAAACAAATAATCTTCCTGGCAATCATTCGACTCTCGATTATGAAAACAAATCTATAGGGAAAAGTTAAAGTGGTTTGGATTTTGAAACATTGTTAATTGATTTGAAGGTGATATTTGTTGTTTTTAAAATTTACGTGCTTCATAGAATCTTTCATTATCAAATTTATGATTATGAAAATAAGAAGCTAAGTGTTTATTAGATAATTTATATAATGTAAATATATTGTAGTGTATAATTCTCCTATGAAATATCCATAATTTATTTATCTTAATCGAAATCATGACTATGGGATTGGAATAATAGAACACCTACCTCAAATTGTTGATGAACGTTAACCAAATGGAAATCCCAAAATTTATAATGGAATAATGACATAGAATGAGATATAGATATAAAACCCTAAACCAAGATAAAAAAAAATCAAGATCCTTCAATTCTAGAAAGTGATAAGAATGAGAAGGCAACTGAGATGAGATCCTCTTACCAGTAGGGGTGCAGACCTTCGATCTAGGATTCAAATCATGAATAAAGGTTGATAAGGCTTTTCATATATATGGGAGACTTTGAAATCACAAGGGGATTATTTGGTCTAAGTTTAGGTTGAATAAGGTGAGTTTCAGGGGTTTGGGGAATTTAAAATCTAATTTTTAGGTGAATTTAAAAGTTGTGTATGGTTAATTGGGCAAGGGCGCATGTTTTGCTCTAACTGCAAACCTTAACCATGATCTAGTTCTATGGGGTGCAAGGTTTACCCATTTAGGGCACATATTTTGACAAATCATGTGCCAGACATGCAAAATATCCATGTCTACGGTTGCACAGTTTGCTGGGCCTGGGCGCACGGTTAGGGAAAATCTTACGCCACCCATGCACTGCCCTCATTCATTCATTTTTTCTCATTTTTTCACCCAAAACACCCCAAAGTAAAACCCAAATGAAAATTCATTAACAAAAGGAAAATAAGTTCCTATAAAAGAGCCCAATAAATCTATAGAAAAGACTAGGATATTTCAATCTCCTCACCTTATAACATCTCATCCTCGAGTTATACACCCAAGCATCTCTAAGATTTTGAGTCAAAAATATTGGGCCATTGAAACCTCATATTTGCATACATTTACTATTTTCCTCCTACACATGTACATGTTTCCACAATACACAAACTATCTGTACTATCTCTCATCGCAACACTTTCTCACTGCGATCCAATACACGTATCAGATGCTCCTCAAAGGAGGCATCTATCTCAAGATCAACACCATCCACATAAATCACATGATAAGGTTCTTGGTGATACTTATAAATTTGTAACATATGGAAAACATCATTCATATAACTGTATATTTGTGGAAGAGCCAATTGGAATGCCAGCAGCCTGATCCTCTCCACAACATCAAATTGTCCAACAAAACTGGTCACCAACGTTCCTTGTCTTCATATCCTGTGGTGAACCAACCTAGGTGATACCAAAAGAATACATGATCACCCTCTATAAACATTAGGGGTTGTTGTTGTCCATCATCATACACATTTTTCTACTGTGATCCATTTCCATATACTTATGAATTAGATGAACCTGTTCTATCTTCTCCTACATGATACTCGGTCCCAACAACTCCAAATCACCCACCTGCATCTAGCATAGAGGTTATCTACATGGCCTACAATAAAGTGACTCATATAGATCCATATGATTATTTTTCTGATAGTTTTTGTAATACAAGAACTCCACTAAATTTAAGTGATTCTCCCAATACCCACCAAAGTCAAGAACACAAGCTCTCATCATATCCTCAGGAACCTATATAGTACAATCTGACTACCCATATATATGAGGGTGGAAATCCATACTCAATAGAACCTATATACAAAGTGACTTCTATAAGACCATCTAGAAGTGTGAAGTGAAATGAGATTCATTGTCTAAAACAATAGTCTATGGAACCCCATGTAGATGGACTATCACCCAAACATATAGTTCTCCCAACTTCTCCACTGGAAATGTCTCATGTATAGGCGAGAAATGTGATACATTTTTCATTCTATCCACAATAACCCAAATAGCATCATTATTCTGAGGAATATTTGGGAGACCCACCACAAGATCCATTTTCACATTATCCTAATTCCATTCCAGAATAGGAAATGGCTGTAGAAAACCACCAGGTTATTGACGCTCAGCCTTCACCTGTTGACATGTGTAGTATCATGTCATGAACCTTTCTATCTCCTTTTTCATTCCCATCCATAAAAACTATCATTGTAGGTCACGGTACATTTTTGTCACACCTAAATGTATTTCCCACTTCAAGGAATTAAATTCACGAATCATCCCCTCCTACATGTTAGTAAGCACAACAACTGGATTCCTAACATAGGTGATCTCATACTTATCTATGGTCCTATATGAAGATGTATCCCCACCATTAAGTCTTTTCCTCAAGGTTAAAAATTCTAGATCCTCATACTTAATATCCAAAATCCATCTTAAAAAGTGTATACTCTATTAAAAATGATACAAGAGTTATCTACTTATGAGTCTCCTAAACCACCACATGCCTCTCATCTAGCAGAGTCATTATCTTCCACTTAGTACTAGACTCAATAATAGCTGAAGTCCGAGTTTTTCTGCTTAAGGAATCAGCCACACTATTTCCTTTCCCAAATATATATGCTAATTCAAAATCAAATTAATTCATATACTCAACCCATCTACAATACTAAAGATTCAAATCCCACTGTGAGAAGATATACCTTAAGATCTTATGATCGGTAAAATCGTAAACTTCTCACACAATAAATAATGCCGCCAACACTTCAGAGCATAAATCACTATAACTAAATCAAGGCCATGCATAGGGTATTTCTGTTCATGTAAACCCAAATTCCAAGACCCATATTCCATAACTTGATCTCCCTGCATCAACAATACTCCAAGACCTATTCTAGAAGCATTACAAAACACCGTTTACTCCTCACATGGATCAGGTAGAATCAAGATTGGTGCTAATGTCAAGCGCTTCTTCAACCCCTATAAAGTATACTCACATACTAAAACCCATTTTAACTTTATCCCATTATTTTTTATGCCCAAAAGTGGTTCTGAAAAATCATGAAAAGTCCTGAATGAACCTCTGATAATATCCAGCTAACCACAAAAAGCTATAGATGTCAAATATATTCTTAGGATTCTCCTAAGAAATAACTACCTTAACCTTCATTGAGTCTACAAACACACCTTCCTCTAAGATGATGTGACCCAAGAATTGTACCTAATCAATCTAAAACTAACACTTAGATATATTAGCATATTGTCGATGCTATCTTAGTGTACTCAAGATGATGTTAAGATGTTGAGAGTGATAGACACGAGTCTTGAAGTTCACCAATATGTCATCCAAAAACACTACCACAAAATGATCTAGGTATGGATGGAATATTCTACTCATCAAGTCCATAAACACTAATGGTGTGTTCATCAACCCAAACAGCATCACAAATAATTCTTATAGGCTATATCTACTTCTAAAATTATTCCTTGGTATATCATAAGTTCTAACTCTCAACTAATGATACCCAGATCTTAGGATAATCTTGGGAAAGACACAATCTCCTCTCAACTAGTAAAAAAGACCATCCATTCACAAAATAGGGTACCTGTTATTCACTATAATTGGGTTCAACTTCTGTTAATAAATACATAAACACAAACTCTTGTTACCCTTGTTTTCAAAAAACACAGGTGATCCCCAAGGCAACATACTCGTATGGATAAACCCTTTATCCATAAACTTCTCTAGCTGATTCTTGAGATCTTACAGCTCTTTCAACACCATTATGTCCAGTGGAATAGAAAATGGTTTATCTCCTGGTATGATCTCAATGGTAAACTCCACACCTCTCTGAGGTGGTAGCATTGAGAAGTCTTCCGGAAACCCATCATGAAAATATTCCACTTCTAGTAGAAAGATATCATGTTTCAAACCCCCATTATCTAGTATTAGACTAGAAACTTGGGCTATGAGCTATCCTAATTGGTGAATAATTATCTCTTCTTAACCTGGTTAGATATCTCATTCCCCATGGTGAATATAACTGTCACCCTGAGCAGACTTATAGGTCACTCTCCTTCAGTTACAATCAATGTGGTCTTAGAAATCCACTAACCAGTCCATACCTAGAATTAGATCAAAACATGACATTTCTAGGATGTATAAATCCTACAAAAATGACTCTCTAACTTCAAGAGAAAATCCCTTTCACAAGTAGATGTCCATAGATTGAATTCCCAATGGTGTGTCTATCATCAATACCCCACTCACAAACTCAACCGCTAGGCTCAAACCAATTATAAGTTGTAGAGAAATAAAGTAATGAGAGGCAACAACATAAAATAAGGAACTAGCTAATATAGAAGCTACAAGAATAGTACATATGACTATTTATGGTCTATCCTCACTATCCACCAGTGTAGATTGAACTGCATGTAGTTTTTCTACCCCTCTTCCTTTTGATCCTGTCTAACTCCCCTAAGATGCACCACAATTCATGTATGAGCTCTTTTTCCTAGAAGTACCACATCCACTACCTCTACCACCATGGCCAATGAAACTCCAACTGCTAGCCTGATATAGTGTATAAGACCCCCTTCCTACACTCATATTCTATCTAGCTTCCCCATCATTACCCGTATATCATGGGTTCCTCCAAAACATCTATAGATGCCCTATATTTACACATGATTGGAACTCTATTGGTGGTATGGGATTGTGTCTATGATATTGGCATATCCTACTACACTAGTGGAAAATCACTAGAGAAAGGTCCTATGTAACTATATTTTCCCCATAACCACCTTGTTTTCACTTTGGCTAAAGTTCTCATAATGAAGCTTCCTGCTCTTGAAAGAAATACCTCTTGATCATTCAGCAACAACCATATATCCTTCACTGGAAGCCTCCTTCTGGTTCCCATCAACAATGAGATCCTGATTCACCACTTCTAGAAAATTTTTCAGCCTAAAGATATTCACCTGTGACTTAATTTTGTGCTTAAGTCCTTCCTAAAATTGTTTTGCTGTAGTAGATTCATCTACTTCCAATGCTAGGAAAAAATGATAGAAATACATAAATTGTTCAACATATTCCATAATAGACATACTCCCCTAAATGAATCTCATGAACACAGCTACTCCCTCCTACCATAGCATCTCTGGATAGAAGTGCTCCAAGAACCTCACTAAGAATTCCTTCCATAACATACCATACATCTGCCCAGTCAAATCATGATTGTCCCACCAGTGCTTCAGTGATCCTCATAGCATATAAGTTGCTTGCTTGACCCTCTTCTTAATAGGATTCTCCAAGTGTTCTAGTATATTCTAGATAGACTCAATCCAGAACCTATCTCCCTCAGGTCCACCCTCTATAGAAAATTTTGGAAGATGATGAAACTAAAACTCCATCATCAATTTAGACATGATCTTCTTGACCTACCCTGGGTCTCTTTCCATAAATTGCATGAACTGAGAAAATTTCTCTCATAAATTCTCTCCAACTTCCTCACCTGACACTATTGGTGTCTTATGTTCCACCATTGGAGGATCATCTTTATCCATGTCCTTCTATCATCCTCTCAACATGCATCATCCTGGAGTCCTAACTCTACAATCCAAACACAAACCTTATGAAAGTTTTCCAAATATTAACACATTTACAGTAGAAACACATAATGCCACAAAAAGTATATTTTCACACTTATCCTTTTATATTAACCCCTTGTTAACCTTTTAGACTATTACCATGATAACAAAGTTTTTTACACTTTATGGGTCAATATAGTTACTATAAAAGGAAAAGTAGACCATAAATGGAAAATTACTGATATTTTCAACCATATCATCAAATTTTTTATAAATATAGTATTTATAGGAATTTAAATTAATTTAATAAAATATCACTTATTATATTTATGTTATTTGACACTATTCGTTTAATTTGAATTTAAAAACATAAATAAAAAAGATTAAAATAGAATATAAACCATTAAAACACCCTAAATATTTTATAATTATCTAAAAAATTCCTGATACATTATAACTTACTCAAATAATATTATTTTTAGAGTTTAAGATCATTTTATTGATTTTTTTAACTTCTTATATAGGCTCTATATCAGTGTTTCATAAGCATTTGAGGTAATTATTTCATCACTAAAAATTAGAAATAAATTAAAATTATAAAAAAAAATAATCTAAATTTCAAAATAATATTTATAATGGAACATATTCTCTTTTTACCCCTTTGTAAACAATTCAAAGATAATAAAACAAACAGAATGACATTTTTAACTTTTCATTATATAAAATAATATAAAGGTTAAAAATATGTCCAAATGGAAACAAAATGCCATATATTAGACTTTTTAATGTTTATATATGAGATATAATCATACAATAAAATTAATATAATTTTTACGGTCATTTTTGAGTCTTTATCGTATTATTTTTAAACTAAATTACCTAATTTACCCTTATCAAGGTGGCATAAATTTACTATGATTACTATTCATAATAAACAAAAATATAAAATGGAATTATTTACCAAATTTGGAACTACTGATTACAAATATGTAAACCATTTTTTAAAATTTAATCCAAAAATTGGAAGAATTTAATTTAAAATTAAACCCAAAAAACCCGATGAATACGGTTTTTCAGAAAAATGCCTTTTAAGAACAATAATATTTTTATACCAAACTCAAGTACAAAATTCATTATCAAGACTATAATTATATTTTTTTTAATAAAAAAACTAAATTTTATAACTAAGACAACATAAAATTTTACTTTCTATATAATATAAAAGAAAATACAGTTTTAAATAAAAATCAGTATTTTTCACTATTCACTGAAAAATCAAACTTTTTAGAAAATTCTAAAAAAGATACTTAAGATAATTTTGATATGATGATTTGAACATTAAATTTAATTATATCAAATAATTTTTAAAAAATTTCTAAAAATTAATTATGATCTTTTCTCACAAGAAGTAATAAAAATCATTTTTGATGAAAACATATTTTTGAAGCATAAAATTTCCTTAATAAAAGATGAGTTATTATTTACTAAGAATTAATCAAAAAATTTATTTTTATTAGGACCTTTATAATTATTTAATAAATTATTTAATAGTATTCATACCCACTAATTTAATAGCTAGGTTATAATTGTCATTTTTAAATAATAATATTTCATGGTTCATTTATACTCAATGTTGTGTATCTTGTAAGCTATAGAATATAGTATTTTTTTAATATTAGGATATTAAATTATCCACCATTTAATAAATTTCACCCTTTAAATTTTAATTTTTTCATATTAATCATGGGTTTGAAATTAGAAATTTCCTTTATTGAAATCCACATCCTAAAAATAGTTAATACAACTTCCTCTTAAAAAGAGGGAATGTGAATTATGTAACTCATATGAAATAACCCAAAACATGGTTTTGAATAAGATAACATTATTGGGAAGTGTTAATAAGTAAATGGAAAGGAAAACTAATGCCCAATTACTGATAAAGAGTGATGGAGAACATGGTTAGAAGAAAGTTAATGACCAGAAAATCATAAATTGGTGATGGGTGAAGAGACCATTTATTAATCTGAAATAAAGGTAATAGGATAGAATTTTTATTTTAATATAATTTTCTATAGATTTGTGGAATTAAATTAGCATATAGACTAAAATAATAATTAAATATCCTTAATTTCTAAGTAGAATTTCATATTTTAATCAATTTACTCCATAATATCATCTTTTAATTCAAATAATGAGTATCCAAGATGAATTTTTCATGCCTAAAGTACTAAAATTAACTTCTAATGAATCAAATACTCGAAAAAATTATAAAAATATATTATTACTATATTTATACATACCAAAATGGTTAGAAAAAGATAAGATAATTACCAAAATGAATAAACCATCATATGAAGAAATACAATATTGATATTTAAATCCTCAATAAAAATACCCAAAGTTCAACTTAGATCATTTGATAAATAACTTACCTCCAAATTATTCAAAATATTCCTAACTAATCTCAAAACTCAAAATTAGAAGGATTGGATCTCATATTATTTTGAGATTAATTGAGAATTTATCTCCAATCAGCATGAGTTACTCATAAAATCTTATACATATAAATACATATACCCTAATCATATATTCTCAAAAATATGATAATAATTTCCATATATGAACTGTATTATCATAAAAACACATTAAAATCATATATGCCTCAAAAATATAATTCATCCTTTATTCCTCAAATAAAATCCCATAATATTATATTCACCTTAATCATAAAAGGTTCCCAAAATAGTAAAATTCTTACAAAATAACATTAATCACTTACTCACCAAATCACTTTTCAATCCCTTGATAATCTACACGATAAAACATATGATCCCAAAATAATGTTAATCATTACCTATAGAATAATTTGCGTAGAAAAGTAATTTCATACTAAATAGAACATCATGCAGGTCAGTGGTAGGCGATGCACCTTTGTTTCCCTTTGGTTGTGGGTTCAATCCCTACATCCTTTCCAGATGTGTCAGGTTATTACCCAACATGAAAGTAGTACTTTTTCTAAAACTATATTAATATAATTCCAATAAAATTCCCATTTATATGATGAAAATCCCAAAAAATAACTTTAATCCTTAAGGATTATATAAACCCTATGGTTTATCAAAATATTTAAACTTATGTACATAAAATGACAAGATAATTATTCCTCAAATAAATTTTTCACATGTTAAACTTAAGTGTTATATATACCTCAAAAATATATTAAAACTCAATAAATAACTCCCAAATTAACCCCATCATATAAAACCCCTAAATATTATTAATTATTTTAAGCATATGATCATCCATAAATCTAAAACTGCATAATGGCTCTTGAATCCCTATATGTAAACTCATTCAACATTATCCATAATCCTTTAACCATGTTTTTCCATATTATTACTTAATATATCATTTCTACAAACAAAAATATGAATCATCTTCAAATATTCAACAATATCAAAATATAATCCAAGATATAATCGATACATTTCATATGTAACTTGTAGTTTCCTCATCTTTAATAATAATTTAATTAGGCACTAAAAAACTATCATTTGTATGGTCTTGTTGATCTCATTCTTTATCTTTCCCAAAAGTACATTTAGTTTCATAATTCCCATACTCCCCACATTTAAAACTTTCAATTGATAATTTGTTAAGAAACTTATTCCCCTTCATGAGGTTAACTGACCACTTCATTTTTCCATGGATGATTATTGCTTTATACCTTCCTTTACAACATACAAAACATCTTCCTTTTCTTCAAATACAATTTCTTGGGTGCTTATTCCTACATTCTTGACACATAGGTCATTGAATATTTTTACCTTTACGATATCTATCGCCTTAACTTCCATGGAGAATAATTCATCTCTTATTTGATTCATTTTTAAACTAACCTAGTTTCAAGTTATTATTCATAACTCACGATAGCTGGTTAAGAATAACCATAAGAGTTTTAGTTATTTCTTCCATTTTGTTTGATTTCTCATTTATAATTCCACCACATTTTCCTACACATCCACTGTTACTTTGGTGCCTCCTGGATCCATCCATTTACTAAAACAAAAAATGTTACTATTTCTATATCAATAAAATCATAATAAACCATCTTATGAGGATGATAAACACTAAGATACCCTTATCTAAGTTATATTCAACTCTTTTGATTTATCCAAAATAACTATAATTATCTCTAACATACTAACCATTGGGATCATATAGAAATTTCAACTTATACTCAAATAACATCTTATCCTCTAAAGTTATCTAAACCTTTACTCTAATACCAACTATAAGGGCCCTATCTTAAATCATTCTATAAATTTAACCTCTAGAATAGAATTCATGTTCCTTTATTTTGAGGTGATTTTCAATTTTAGAGTTTTAGATAACTAATTCATAACTCATACATAACAAAAACACGTTTTACAAAGTGGAAACTTCTAATTAGTATTCATTTTTTCCACAATATAACAATTTTGAAAAGAAACACATTTTCTTTTCATGATAAATTTTCATGACTTTAAAATTGATTTTTTTGTTATTTACCATCTTTAAAAATTATGAAAAACATTTTAAAATATGGTATTAGCATAAAAAATTCTAGTAAGGGGAATAAAAAAAATAAACATGCTAGTATATTTTAAAACCATGAGATCAAAATGGGTGTTTTCCTTTATCATAATGAACCTTGAGCTCAAATAATCATTTACATTCAAATGAAAAAATATTTTATATACAAAGTCTTTCTTAAAATACATTAGAAGAAAATATAATGGAAAAATCATAATCATGATGGTTTCTTAGATAACACGAGAATCCATGAAAAACATTTTTCTTAAAAACTAACCTTTTTACTCCAAAAATGAATAATCATTCCTTTAAAAATGATATTAGATTGACTTTTAAAATAAAAAAATTTCTATAAAAAACCCATTAGAATGTATATAAAAGTCATGTAGGTTCCTTAGGACATCATCCTTATATAACCCTTACAGAACCAATACAGAATGGAATAACCATGTGGTCGACTTCCAATATAATTACTCAATGCATTGGAGCACTATCTCGAAACACCCATTTTATAAGATATATCAGTATCACCATTCATCATGAGCTATATCAGTCTCACCCATTATCATAATCAATTTATAAGGATCATATCATAAATAAAACCCTTTAAAACTCTTTTAAACCTTTATGTCAAATACTTTTGGATATTGAAGCACCCTTTCCTTTTAAAACCCCATTTTCAAAACATAAATTACCTAGAATAAGGGAATGAGAGTTTTTATTTGAATAAAATATGAAATATTATAAATGGATCTAAATATAAAATTATGGTTATGATATAGGGAATTTTTTTTTCACCGTATATGTTAAAGTATAATATTTCTTTTTTATTTTTTAAAGAAAGGAAAACAATTTAAAAAAAAGATTCCATTTAAAAAACTTTTAAAGATAGTAAAAATATAGATAAAATTTCATTTATAATTCTTTTATGTCTATATAAATATATCCATAAAACAATTTTAAGAATATTTAAATGGATTAAAATGAGTTGGAAGTGAATTTTAAAAGATGATTTTTAAAATGAAGTCTCATACGTTGAGTCTGACTCGTCACATACGTTCCTTATCTTCAAAAATAATGAAATTATGTTAATTATTTACATTATTAAAAAACTTTTTCAGGTTTATTATTCCTATTCTATCTTATTTATTACCATGTTATATTAAACTACATTATCATTTGATTTTATATTAGATATTTTGATGATACTAAGTTCATATATCCAAAATGACTTTGGTGGGTTAAATATGGTCAAAAGGATAATTATTACATCATCTCCAGGATAATATACAATATATAATTATAATATTTTTACATCAATTATACTTTTGAAACAAACCATGAAATATGGTTATGAAAAATGAAGTACATTACAATCATGGAGACGGTAGGTCGTACGTACACATGAGCAACATTTCCATTTTCAGCAGTCATTATAGAAACGAAAGTAAGTATTATTTTATCTTTTTATAATGATAATTATATTATTAAAACTATATATTTTCATTAAATACACTTATATATATCATATGTGTTATGTGGTGATGAAAAAACGAATCGCATTGTTTCGTGGAGGTGGTAGTCCACACGTATGCATGAATGACGTTATCATTTTTAGTGAATGGAAAGGTAAGAAAGTAAATGATATATTATATTTTAGGAATGATAAATATGTATGAATATAATATATATACATTAAATCCATAATTAAAATTTTTCATGAGAGACAGTGATGAAAAAAAATTACATCGGTTTGTGAGTCAGTAGTCCACCATACACATGAACGAGGGTTTCATTTCCCATTTCATTGAAGAAAAAATTGATATTGGTTATAAATTTAACATAATAACTTCTAAAATTAAGGAATATACTTGTTTTATTATTTAATCATTGTTTAATAATATTTTATTGAGTTATAAAAAGAAATTAAATAAAAACACTTGGTTAAGAACCATACCTCTTCTTTAGATAGCCTCTTAAGGTTTACCCTAAAAGATTCCTTGTGATGATTTTATGATCAAACCAAGGAGTATAAGATGTGGGATGGATTGAAGTAAATTATTTTGGTAGGTCTTTTTTGAACAAAAATTCTTTTGAAGTGTGAAAAAAGAGGACATGAGGTTCCCTTTTATAAGTGAGGGGATGGGCACTCTTGGAATTACTTAAATAATTAAACTAATATAAATTTATTTTTGTGTAAAAATGGATCCAAAATTATTTAATTTAAAAATAGGCTGAGTATGGGTCTAAATATACTAATAAAATAATAGTTTTACAATTTTAGATGATGGTTTCGCCTTTTCTTTTTGTTTTAACACCCTTTTAACCCTTTTGACGATTACTATGATAAAAAAGTTTTTTACTTTTTAGGGGTCAGTATAGTTACTATAAAAGGGAAAAAGAACCATAAATTGACCATTTTTGATATTTTAAACCATATAATATTCACTTGAATGAATATAGGATTTCTATTAATTTTAAATTATTTAATAAAATATTATTTCTTAGAAATTTTCATTAAAGTCATTTTTGAAACTATTTATTTAATTTGACATTAAAAACATCAAGACAAAGATTGAAATAGAATATAAACCTTACACACACCCCAAATATGATATAATTATCTAAGAAATTCATTGTATACTATAAATCACTCAAATAATATTATTTTTAGAGTTTTTAAAATCATTTTATTGATTTTTTACTACTAGAATAAACACTATGTCAATATTGCATAAAATTTAAAGTAACTATTTAATCACTAAAAATTAGAAATAAAATATCATTATGAAAAAAAATTATATTTAAATATAATATTCATAAGTGAATATGTCAAAAATATAGAGATAATAAAATAAAAAGAATGAAATTTTTTCCTTTTCTTTATATAAAATAATATAATGGTCAAAATGATTGCCAAATGGAAAAAAATACCATATATTGGACTTTTGGATATATATTAATTATATATAATCATCCAATAAAATTAATTTGAAGTGCTATAGTCATTTTTTGTGTCCTTATCATAGTATTTTTAAGCTAAATTACCTGATTTAGCCTTACTGGGGTGATATAAATTTACTAAAGATACTATTCATAATGAGAAAAAAAATAAAATGGACCTATTTACAAAATTTGTACCTACTGATTCCAAATATTTAAACCTTTTTTCAAAATTCAGTCTATATAAGTGGAAGAATTTAATTTAAAATTAAACCAGCAAAAGGAGATGAAAAACTGTTTTTTAGAAAAATGTCTTTTTTAGGTATACAAATGTTTTTATAACAAATTCAAGTATAAAATTAATTAAAAAGACTATAATTTGATTATATTTAATAAAAAAAATTAAATTTTAAAACTAATCCAAAATATAATTTTACTTTTTAAATACATAATAAGAAAATCTAGTTTTCAACAAAATACAGTATTTTCACTATTCTCATAAAAATCAAACATTTAAGAAAATTTTAAAATCTTCACATTAAGATAATTTTTTATGACGATTCAAAAAATTAAGTTAATTTTATCAAATACATTTAAAAAATTTTCTATAAATTAATTATTATATTTTTTCAAAAGAATTCATAAAAATCAATTTGGAAGAAAATGTATTTTTAAATCATAAAATGACATTAAAAAAAATTGAGGTCTTATTTCTTTATAATTAATCAATAAATTTAAATTGATTAGTAAATTTATATGTATTTCCTAAATTATTTAATCTTATTCATGGAAACTAATTAAACATTTAGGTTATAACGGTCATATTTAAATAATAATATTGTGTGGTTTGTTTAAGATCAGTGTTGCATATCTTGAACGTTATTGGATATAGTATTTTTTTAATATTAGTATATTATTGTGGGTATTGAAATTTGATTATAGACCGTATAGAGTAAGTTCATTTAAAAAAACTATATAATCATAAAATTTTTAATTTACCTAAATATTCTGGAAAAATTGTTGAGAGATAAGCAAGAAATGATTGACACATGTACACATGAGGAATTAGTGGCATAGTAAAGTCATAAATTATTTCAACTTAATTGGTGTCATTAATCTCACTAGAATTAATTTAGATAAAATTTATGGGGGAATTAATTTTAAATTTATTGAGATTTACTTCCTCATGTTATTCTTATTTTTCTCATATTGTTATCATGAATTATGAACTGCCAATATGTGTATCTTCTAATTATTTTATAGAATTCATGACTTGTGAAATTTTTCGTGAGGTTAAAAGGGTAAGTGTTGGGACCACTTTTTGTATAAGGTTGTATTTTTTGTCAATAGTTATCAATGAATATCAAAATTAAGGAGATGAAGAAGAAGAGAATGAAATGGAGGAATGAGGAGGTATCATCCATCTGAGGGTGATTGAAGAAGAATGAGGATTTGATGAAAAACATGAAATTCTTCATGATTTTAGGATAAATATGAAATATATTACTTGAATAATAGAATCATATGATTTTCAGGAAGTAGAGAATGATGTTTGAAGAAGAATAGAGAGTGTGGAAGGGCTTGGCATTCTAAGATGGCCATGCATTTCACATTTTATATAAATCAGATGATACTTTGCTGATTTGTATTTCAAAAATATCATAAGTCAAGAGAAATTATGATTCAATAGTTATGAAGTAAAATGGGAGTAAAGGTACTGCCATTCATATGCAATTTTTATTAGAAGGAAATATGTTGGTGGAAGATAGAGAAGCTATAGTACTTTCCTTGGAAACTCTGATAATGCTAAAGCTAATCTACCAAAAGATATATATCACTATAGTGGAGTATGTGATGAAAGAAGAAGAGTTTTTGAAGAAGACAAATCACAGAAAATAAGCATGAAGGTTATGGATAAATCATATATTGAAGGTGTCATTGTTTTCCTTTGTTTTGACAAATTTTTGGTCCTAAAAATCAGAAGATTAAGACATGTGTTTTTGGTAGATAAAGTTATGTGATAAATTCAAGGGGGTTTTAATAGTTTCATGAAATTGATGTTTTAAGATCAGAACATTGAAATTTGGAAAAGGCATGGAGTGCGCAAAAAATTAGGCATAGTGCACTAAAAATGAGGTTGCATGAAAGATTGGTTTTGAACACAATATGGAACTTTGTTTACAATTTTACATGCAATTGATGTTTTGAGATCAGAATAGAGAAAAATGGAAAAGGCATGAAGTGTGTGAAAAACTCAAGAAAGTGCGTGAAATATGATGTTGCATGAAGGAGTTTTCACGCACACGAAGAGGGGTTTACGCATGGATTAATGTTTTTCGTGCAGGGTCAAAAATGCCTATAAATAGGAGGTGACCCCTCTCATTTAGAAAAGGATTGACACTTAGAGATATATTGAGATCTGACACGTGGAAAAATTTATGTATATAGTGGTGCACAAAAAAATGAAGCGTTTCACGGAAAGAGAATGTGTTGCACGGAAAGGGGAAGTTCTGCGCGAAAAAGAAGAGTTGCATGTAATGGATTTTTCACACCAAAAGGTGTTTTCACATGCAATGTTTAATTTTATGCGCAAGATACCTAGAAGGGTGCATAACAAATTTTGGGATCCCACAAGACTTTTCTAGGTGATTATCACTCTCAAAGCAGATTGGCGAATAAGTACCGTGAACCATTCAGTTTTACAAAGAGAAGTAGTACCACACACACACAACTGGTGTTTAACACCCTCATTATGCTTTACTAAGAGAAGAAGAACGTTATGTGCAACTAAATTCTAATCTTCACTAATAGAATGAAGTATACTGATACACTTAGGTTTTTGTATTGGAAATTAAAGAAAGGGAAGAAGAAGAGGAACATAGTGTGCCCAACTGAATATTGTGAATTATTTACAGTAGTACAATTGTGATGATGCTTGGAGTATCTGGTTTGTGTGTTTAGTGATTTCAAGTGCATCAACATAGGACTTTGATGTAAGTAGTGTCTCATACTGGACTGAGACAAAGACTTCAATGAAAAT
Source organism: Viscum album (assembly GCA_963277665.1). Lineage (NCBI taxonomy): Eukaryota > Viridiplantae > Streptophyta > Magnoliopsida > Santalales > Viscaceae > Viscum > Viscum album. The sequence goes on along the minus strand of OY728121.1, from coordinate 844,956,843 downwards.
CTGTTGAAGAGACCTTCATGTCTATAAACTGAGTGGGACATCACCCAAGGAAGTGGGCTAGGGGGAGTCAACAGGAGTGACCTGAGGGATGTAGTGATCTATCCCTAAAACCTTTTAAATGCAGTGAGTCTGGGACATAGTGACTATTCCCAAACCTTTGTAATCTATAGCTAGTTAAGATTAGTGGAATTTGGTACGAATCACAACCTATTAGCGTATGCTCCTTGGATGTAGCCATTAGTGATGAACCATGTAAAAAAGTGATGTGTTGTCCTTATTCATGTTTTAATTACTATACATATCTATCATACAGATTTAAAAAAGCTCCTACCAATGTGGGAACAAGATCCAGAAATGAAGAGAAAAATTTAACACCCTGATTCACCCCCCCTCAGGGTGGTCTAGGGTCCATCAATTAGTATCAGAGGACAAAGGTTTTTCATATGTTGGATACTCTACATTAATTATATTCAAAAGTTTATTTGAGTTTCTTTCCTAAAGTCAACAATGAGGTGTAGTCTTGATGAAGATTCATCCATTCCTGAGTATAAGTCTACATCCAACAAGACCATGAAAAATATGAAAAACAAAGAGAAGAAGAAGTGGAATAAATCCCTCATGTCCAAAGAAGATGGAGTGTCGGGTTCTCCCTGACTTTCCAATAATGGATAAATATCAGGCTTTGAAAGTAAAGAGAAGGAAAATCAGGTTTCTACTGGAGGAAAGGAAGACACTTCTATACAATTTTCAAGTGTCAAGAAAAATTATGAACTTATCTATATGATATTCCCGAATAAAGGGTTGCTACTATTATTATGATGTTTCAATGTATGTTGGCTGAGATCACCTGACTTGGAAGAGAAGTTGAAAATATATAGAAAGTCTTAGTAATGAAAGTATCAGAATACTATAAGCCCTCCAAACAGATTGAATCACTTGAAGAAACAATGAGGAAAAATGAAATAAATACATCAAGATGGTTCAAAGAAGTTAATGAGGAATAAAGAGTCAGAAAGTCTCTTGAAGAAAATATCCATGTTCTTAAAGGGAAACTGAAAAATTGAACTCATGTCAAGGGTCTATAATAGAAAGGGACATCCAGGAAGATCAAGGAACATGACTCTTTGATTTAGAAAAAAAATGATGCTACATGAGAAATAATTTGTTAGAATAAAGAAGACTTGTGAAGGGAAGATTACTATGATTGAATATCAAAAGGTCATTCTCAATAGGAAATTTCTAGAATTGGATGCTCAGTTGAAAAGTCTTGGGAAGTCACATATTGAGACTTCACAAAATAATGAATTAGTTCCTGATGGTACTTAATGCTCACTTGAGGATTTTACTGTCAAAATACCTCCAACATGTTATAAGAAGATAATGAATTCACTCACTAGTCTATAACAAGCATCTAAGAAAGTAAAGGTACCATCCATACCAGATTTTAATATTGTTTCTAAATATGTTTCTACAAAAAGTGCATTTTTAATGAAAAATTATAAACAAGTATGGATGAGTAAAGGAAAGGATAAAAAACTTACCACTATGGCTAGAGTGGATAGGAAGAAAAATCTAGAAGATGGTTCCCCAGATAAAGAAAAATATATTTAGAAGAATTCCCAACTACCTTATACAGAAGATATAAAGAAGGAAAGATTTTTGGGTAAATGTTGGTGTTACAATAGATTTGGGCATTGTGCACTGGGTTTTTGTTACAATTCCTTAAATGAAATAGCACAGAGAAAGCCTATATCAAAGGGAAAAAAGCCTGAGAAGAAGAAGAAACATCTTCAGGTCCAGAAGCATCTATTTATCGCAAACAAATTTAGAATTCTTGATAACATCAACAATGTATGCAATAGAAGTGTTTACAAGGTAGGTACATGCCCATCTAAACAAGGATTCACTATTGATAAGAAAAGAATACCTCTGATTCCGGCTAATTATGAAGAAACTACCTTGGGAAGAAATCAGAAGAATGTTTTGAACACAAACTTCCCCAAGAAGATCTCAAGTAGGGAAGCTGAGAAGTCCCTGGATTTTAGATCCATGAAATTAAAAGTAAATTCATCCAAAATAGAAACTATGAGGGATGAAACTCCGATGAACCCATGCGAAAGATCCAAACCTACTGCAGCATTTCAAAATGACATGTTGGTCATCTTGCCAAGAGATATAGAAATAATGAGGAAACATGAAAATGAATAGGCCAGGGATAGTGGTAAAGGAAAAGAAAAACTTTCACGTGATGATGAAAAAGGGCCTGAGAGATGGAAAACCAAGAGAAACACACATGTCAAAGAAGTTTTGTGTGAGAGATGTAAGAAATATGGCCACATTGCAAAAGGTTGTCGAACATTAATACCAGAGCAAGAAGCAGTCCTTAACAGGAGTAATAATGTGTCATTCATGATGGTTGTTAAGAAGAACAACTCTCCACGCAAATTAGAAGATAATGTGAAGATAGCCATGCCACATCAACATAGATCAGAATATATGTTCATATGTGTAGGCATGAAGACTGGAGCAAATGGAGGAACATGGTTGTGAAAAACATCTAAAACACCCAGCTCATATTAATGAAGCAAGGAGGAACCAACTTATTCCCTTAATCATTTGTGTATTTTATTTGTTCTAATAATACTGGGAATTGAAGGTGATTCATGCCCTTAAGGGGATAACATGGGAAGTAATGAATGCAATCAACTCTTGATAGCTAAGTTAAATAAGTTTCTATCCTTTTAAGGTTATTCAATTGATATTCAAAGATTAAGATGATAAAGGATAACCCTTGATGAAGATGAGGATGAGTGTTTCTCTTGAGGGGGAGACAAATGAAGAAGCTTCCAGAAATATTGTTTCAATCAGTATCAAATTAATTGGTATTAAGTGCAATTACTATGGAAATTTATTGAAGAACATGTCATTGGAAAAGGTATGTCATTTCTTAATCTCTTGTCCATGGTTACTCAGAATGAAGATCATTTTAAAAAGGGGGTGTAACTGAATTAATCAATGACATAAGAAGAATGGAAGTGCCCCAAAGCCACTTATATTTCCAATTTCACTTGAATGTTTTTTTATCTATATATTGATCTGAGTGTAGGAGTTTCATGCTGATTATTTTCTATCACATTAAATTTATTCATCCTAGAATGAAAGTGGAAAACCCTTGAAGACAAATTACATGACTTCTCATCTAATGTGGTATCATGACCAGTGAATAATTGATATCCTTGTTGTCTAAATCAAATCATCCTTTTTTCTACACCTAGAATTGATCAAGTAGAATTATAGTGAAATGATTTATGGAACATTTCATAAGTATATATTGATACCCTCTCTACCATTAACTTTGTATTTCTTATTAATAAGGGGGAGATAAAGTGAAATGAAAGTTTTAAAAGTAAAGACGAGAGAAAATATTCTAATTTTGTCATTGACATATTCATTTCATAAAATTTTTAAGGAATTGAAAACAAAATACAAAGGGGATATTTTTTGGACCAATTTGTGTATAAGGTTGTATTTTTTTTCAATAGTTGTCAATGAATATCAAAATGTAGGATATGAAGAAGAAGAAGAGACTCAAATGGAGGAATGTTGAGGTATCATCCATCTGAGGATGATTGAATAAGAATGAGGATTTGATGAAGACCATGAAATATTTCATGATTGTATGAGAACAATGCAAGATATTACTTGAAGAATAAATTCATATGATTTTCATGAAGTAGAGAATTATGGTTGAGGAAGAAGAGAGAGTGTGGAAGGGCTTGGCATTCTGAGATGGCCATGTATTTCACATTGAGTCCAAATCAGATGATGCTTTGCTTATTTTTATTTCAAAAATATCATAAGCCAAGAAAATTTATGATTCAAGTGTTATGAAGGAAAAGGGGAGTAAAGTTGATGCCATTCATATATAGTTTTTAGTGGAAGGAAATATACTGGTGGAAGATAGGGAAGTTATAGTACTTTCCATGGAAACTCTAACAATGATAAATCTGATCTATTGAAGGATATATATCATGACTGTGGAGTATGTGACGAAAGGAGAATAGTTTTTGAGGAATCCAAATCATAAAAAAGAAGCATTAAGGTTATGGACGAAGTATATATTGAAGGTGGAACTATTCTCCAATGTTTGCCAATTTTTTGGGCCTGAAAATCGGAAGATTAAGACATGTGTTTTTTGTAGAGAAAGTTATGGAGTAAATTCAAGTGGGTTTGAATAGTTGCGCAAAATTTATGTCTCAAGACCAGAACATTGAAATTTGGAAAAGGCATGGAGTGCGTGGAAAATTAGGCAAAGTGCGTGAAAAATGAGGTTGTGCAAAATATTGGTTTTGTGTGAAAAATGGAACATTGTTTACAATTTTTCACGCAAGTGGTGTTTTGAGATCAAAATAGAGAAAAATGTAAAAGTCTTGAAGTGCGAAAAAAACTCAAGAAAGTGCGCAAAATATAATGTTGTGTTAATGAGTTTTTACGTGCATGAAGAGGTGTTTATGCACGGATTAGTGTTTTTCATGAAGGGTCAAAAATTCCTATAAATATGAGGTGACCCCCTCTCATTTGGAAAAGGATCAAAACTTAGATAGATCTTGAGGTCTAACGCTTTGAAAAACTTTTGTATAGAGTGGTGCATGGAAAAAGGAAGTTTTGTGCGGAAAAAAAATGTTGCACAGAAAGGGGAAGTTCTGCGCGAAAAAGAAGAGTTGCGCACAAAGTCTTTTTTGGGCCAAAAGGTGTTTTTACGCACAAGGTTTGAATTTTATGTGCAAGATACCTAGAAGGGTGCACGAAAAATTTAGGGATCCCACAGTCCTTTTTCAGGTGCTTAGCACTCTGAAAGTGAGTTTGCAAATAAGGATGTACCGTGAACCATTCAGTTTTACGAAGAGAGGTTGTACAACACACACACATTTGGTGTTTAACACCCTCTTTGTGCTTTACGAAGAGAATAATATTGATACATGCAACTAAACTCTGATCTGTACTGAAATAAGGAAGTATGCCAATACACTTAGGTGTTGGTATTGGAAATTAGAGGAAGAGAAGAAGAAGAAGAACAAAGTGTGCCCAACTAACAATTGTGAATTATTAAGGGTAGTACAATTATGATGATACTTTGAGTATCCAGTTTGTGTGTTCAGTGCTTTCAAGTGCATCAATCTAGAACTTCGATGCAAGGACTGTATCATGTTGGACTGAGACAAAGACTTCAATGAAAATATGTTGAAGAGACCTTCACATCTATAAACTGAGTGGGGCTTCACCCAAGGCAATGATCTAGGGGGAGTGAACTGGAGTGACCTGAGGGACGCAGTGAGATATCCCTAAACCTTTGTAAAGTTAGTGAGCCTGTGATAGAGTGACTGTTCCTGAACCTTTGTAATCCACAACTAGTTAAGATTAGCGGAATTTGGTACAACTGAAAACCTGTCAGTGTATGCTCTATGGACGTAGCCATTAGTGTTGAACCAAGTAAAAAGAGATGTTTTTTCCTTTTTCATGTTTTAATTACTGCACATATCCATCATACAGGTTTAAACAAGTTCCTACCAACGTGGGAACAAGATCCATAAATGAAGATAAAAAGTTAACACCCTAATTCACCCCCCTCTCAGGGTGGTCTAGGGTCCTTCAGTTAGTGTGAAGAAGTTTATAAACCATGTTTTTATTAAATATTTTATTGACATAATTGATATAATTTCCCTACATTGAGATTTATTTTAATATTTAATGTAAAATTTTATTTGGACCTAGAATTCATAAATTCAATACAAATTATGTATTTTCCCCTACATGTTAACTCTTTTGATTTTACCATAAAAAATTAGAAGAATTTTTAATATAAACTTTATAAAATAATTGAAATCTAATTTAGATATATTTTTAATTTTAACTATTCGTGATAGATCCCATGTTTGATGGGTGAAAAGTGCCCATGAAGATAAACCTAGAATGGACTCGATTGAATGGGATAAATATCACTAAATGGGATATAAATTTTTTAACTATTATTATAATGGGATAAAATTATTATAAATAATAAATTAATAAATTTAAAAGTATTTATTTCCCTATAAGGGGTGCTAGTTCGGGTGTTATGTTTGTGAAAAAGGCAATAAAAATAGGAGAAAATATTTGAGGCAGAATTTCACAAGTACCCCTATTGAAATTTAAAACCTTTTCCGTAACCCACTCTATTTATTTGAGTTTTTCACACATTGTAATGTTTGGTCATGTATTAAGAGGTTATACCCCAATATTGTGGTCTCCTTCCACTTATCTATTCATTTCTAAGAAGGAATTCTTGTAGTAAGGATCTCTTTCAAGAAGTCTCTCTTTTTCTTCTTTTACTTATTATTTTATTGGTTTTATGTTTATAATCTAATTTAATCATCAGTAAAACTTATTTATTCTTTAATTTACCATATTTTTATTTTTTTTGGTGGAATATAAGAGTGTAAATGAGATTGTGTTTTACCCTTTCAATCATTCATTGATGAAAATCATCTCTATGATCATAACTCTACACATGGAAAATTAGTTTTTGTTTATCGTTGATCTAATCCCTAATCCCTTTAATTATTTGTTTTGAATCCATAGAGACACTATAATTAAAAAATTATGATCATTTAATTGGGTTTGAATTTATATAGAACTCGATAAATATCTACATTGTCTGTGAGTCCGATCATGTGTGAATCATTAAAGAAAAACATTAATCACAAAATCTGATCAACATGAGATTGAATTTTAGGGTTCGAATCTAATCCCAAAAATCAAATAATTCTCATTTATAGGGTGAATATTATTCTCTAGTTTTCCACTAGATATAATTTTCATTGGTATCATAATAAATACAAGGTTCTATAATTAGATATCTTGAAGTTAGCTTAGGGTTCACTTATTCCTATCTTAGTGGCCATGTTAATTTCTATAGGATTTGAGGGTGGAAAATATTATAGAATTATAATTAAATGTATTTAAACAAAAATTAAATTGAGGAAATAATATTTAAGTGGCATATTAGATTGATAATGTCATGTAATATTGGTGTTTTAAATGAAAATGTTTTCTTATGGCCTTATTTTATTTTGAAATTACTCAACCAACCCATCATTTTGTGTTCCCTATTTCATTTATTTTCATTAATTCTTCAAAACTATTAAGGGGTGTTTAATTCACTTACTAATAAGGAGAACAAAATAGGTCACCCCTGTGATTTATTTAGTAAAAAATCATAAATATTTTGATAGAGAACATGAAAATACTCAATATGTCTCTCCACTAACCACCTATTGGCAGTATAGTGTGTTTATCCCCACTAGATTGATCACTATGTACTCAAATGGAAGTTATCAGGTACTTGGTTTCCACATGTAGCTACCATTATATAACTTAGCATCCAGAAAGAACAAAACATCAACTTCGGGTTATCTCATCATCTCTACATATCCAAAATACTCACTTTTAACTTCTTATAGACACCAAAAAAACGATCACTCTCACAATCAAAATTTAAAAATTCTAACCAATCTAAATTTTCGCCATTAAATTCCTAAATAACATTTAAAATTATATCATTATTAATTAACTACAATTATTGGTCTCTATAAGTCCCCACCAAAACATTTTTCATCCTTAAAAATACCAAAGTAAACCTTAAATCAAATTTCACTATCCCTACTAACCATCAATTCATAGTTAATATAATAAATCCATTTCCCAATATTTTCACCACAATTATGGTGATCAAATTCCAAAACTAATCCATACTTTTCTCTTATATAAAATATTACAATCAAAAACTACAAATTCAAAAAAAAATACTCCCCCATATAAATTTTATAAGATAATAATTACTTAAATTTTACCAGTTTTCCCTACCACAAGATTTTAAAACAAAATAGATTCACTTTAATTATTTAATCGAAATAATTCAAACATAATCACACAGAACCAAATAAATCATTATCTCACACATCATTAACCATTATTTTAAAATTACATAATATTATTAGTTTTTAATCCTTCCTGTTGAAAAATTAAACTTCACTTTTAAATCCCAATTTAGAAGGCCAAATTTATCGGTTTTATTTTAAAGAAACCATAATTGTTATAAAATTAAATTACATTTAAAATATATTTCATTTTATAAGAATTATTATAAAATATTTTTTCTAATTCTGAAACATTGAAACATCATCACCCACATTTAATGTTTCTAGATACCCCTACTAGTACTGAAAATAACGAAAATTTCATATATCAAAAGTAATTAAACTACCCTGTTTCTAACTTCTATTAATTAATTAATCCATAATAAAGTATTAAAAAATAACTAATTAATTTATTAATTATTTTTAATTAATGTATTTCATTAATTATCATGTCATATATTGCCGATAGGTGAACTACCTAAGCCCACTTATACTAAGATAGAGGATAGCGACTAGTGCTCAGGTATCTACATTATCATGAGAGGTATTTACTCTAATCAACATATCATCTATTATCATATATCCATATCCCCCATAACATGCATTAAATATAAACTGAACAATAAAAACCAATGCATATATATAAAAAAACCTCTTATATTCAAAGTGAAATAATACAAATGCCATCACTAGGTAAAACCATCTCATCCCAAATAGAAACTATCCTAAATACTAATGACATGAGAATCAAAATCATAGTGATCATATCTAATCCAATAGCTATCCAATTCAACTATCATCCATTATTAGGATCCATGATCATATATCCTATACACCTTCTAATTTTCATAGACACAATTTGTACAATGTGAAAGTGCACATGCATGGGTGAGTATAATAACACCTAATATAGTTACCTTAAGAATTGTGCCAAACCCATAAAAATCATGTATCTATGTGTTTTAATAGGAAATAAAGTGTAGATAATATGATATCACCCAACATCATCAATGGGAATAACCATGACCCATCTTAATCAATCAACCCAAAGAACACATAATTACTCTCTCCAAATTGCAATGTTTCTTCCCAAAAAAATAACAACCATTCCCCACAAGCCACCAAATATTACTCACCTTATAATTCACCCTAGATGCACTAGTCATGAGATTTTGGTGGAAATATAAATCTCCACAAATCTTATTAGAACCAAAGGAAATACAAACCTCTAACTATTTCAGTAATACATTAGGAATTACACATATCTACTGGTGGAAATACACATCTCCATAGTTGGAAGCATATACATGTATAGACACTAGAGGAAATAAACATCCCTTGAGCTAAAATAGTATATTGTTATTTTATAGGAAATACACAACTCCAAGGATATCGTTAAATAATTGGTACTCTCAATCCCAGAGTAGTGGTTGAGGATTAGAGATGGTATCTTGTGTATCAAAATCCACCTCAACCCTAGATTTTTGGGTGAGAAAGAGTGTCACCACTCCATTGAATTACTATCCATCACATTCTTATATCAGGGATATTGGATGAATTTTCCACCTCTACCTATCCTTCCCATTATGTCCACATATCTAGGATACTGGAGGTATTACCCATCAACATCTTTCCTAAATTAATTTTTTTAAGGAATTTCTCATCCCCAACTATTTATTAGAAATATCATATCAGTCTCATTCCAGAGTAGTGGGTGAGTGGTGGAAGATACATGGAAGTAATCATCAGTATATACTCATATCATTGGTGAGACAAGGTATAATAAATTTTATCCAACTCTAACCCTAGATAAAGGTTGAGTGTAAATAATATCCACCTCTATATCATGTCTCCATCAATATCCACTCATCAAAAGTTGTATCACATCTCATAGTGATGAATGCACAAAACAATCATTTACCTCATAGTCATGAATCCTCATATCTCTCTTAAAAGAATATTTTATACAAATTTTGAGTTTTTCATCATCAGCATCAGACTCCCACTGGCCAATATCATATAAATATAATGATAATTCAATTACAGTTGAATGTTAGTTATTAATTATCCTTATTATCACAGTATACCTCAATCAATATTACTTTCTACCAGATCATCTCTGTATTCCACAACATACCCACAATGATTACACATACACATCTTGATACATGTTATTGATTATAATACAACAATAATAAAGGTTTTTATTGAATTATTCAACTGATCACATTAAAATTTGGTCGATACCACTTTCTTCACATATAGTTCCAGCTACATCATCCTATGTAACTAGAGTTTCAATACTGTATTATCTAACCATCCTCATAGATCAATGAATATATATCGTAAATATTCTACAACCATAGTGTTGAAGTTTTATGTTTCCATTAATTATTAAATTTCATTGACTGAAAGTCATTAATTATGTATTCTCCAACTCCTTTTAAATTATGCAACATCATCTGAGGGGAACCCCATCTATAGTGCTATATCATTATTTCATTCTCGTTGTTGAATTTTCCAATTAATCGTCACTATAACCCTTTTATATCACAATATGTTTATCCACATTTAAGGTTGAAATAATTATCTTTTATCTACACAGTCACATATAATCACTTTTTTACTTCACTATTATATTCTCATTAATTTTGATCATATATGATTACCATATAAATTTCATTATTAAATAATAAATTCATAATCTCCATAAAAATTACGAACATATTAAAGAGATGAATTTATTAAGTTATATGATTCTCTTTCCATTATATTACCTTGGATAACAGCATTGAGCTTCCAACACGGACCATTCACCACCTCCCATGGTTGAGGAACATATCTGAGTAAACAGTTCATGTTCCTTTTTCATGTCTAAAAATATTTACTTTAAATAATATTATTTCAAGAAAAAATAATATATTATGTGATTATCCTGAACAACCATGATTTTATAGTCTAATAATCCACTTAACATATTATTGACAATAAGATTCATTCACCACCTCCTGTGGTTAATAACCACATACAATAGGGAAATTCAAGATCTTTATCTCAGCCCCATCAACATTCCTTCAAATATTATTATTATTATTCCATAATAATAATATTTACGTGATCCTTAATGAAAAAATAACATCTTGGTATAGCATTCTGAATTTTAGTAAGTTTTTTCCACTTAACAAAGTAATATTAGGTTTCTAATTGCAATAATTCATGATAATTATTTATGTAAACAATTTATAATTATTATTATTAAATTTTAATAATTTTCTTAAACCTGTGATCATACTTAAATTAAATCACTCACCAAATGATCTCCAAAATGTGTTAAAAATGTTTCCAATGTCTCTATGATGTTAAATGGGTGAAATACAATTTTTAGTTTCAAATTTGAGTGTATAATGTGTCCCCATATACCTAGTTTACTTCAATCTTATTAGGGGTTCCATTTGGTACCCCCACAGACCACCACGAATGCCTACATCCTCAAACACCCTCAAGTTAATTCTAAGCTAGTGGATCAACACACATCCATGATTAGAGTTCCATGGGTGATCAACACCATGTATAAACCCCATCCATTTAGTTAGGATGATTAAACAAACCTTGATTAGGCCATATAAACGTTATAAACCATGACCTCTCCTAGTACTCATAGGTTTCCAATCAACTGATTGAATGGCCATAGTTATTCCCAACAATGTTGACCTAGGTTTCTCTCTTTGGGCTATGGAACACTTGGATTACTATCTGATGTGAATGATTGGATGGATGGAATCCCCACAAACCATATTTCATTCCACATAATAGGAGATAAATGATGAAAGGTGTTACATATAATTAATAATCTAATAGTCTATTCCTTCTTATCACTCCATTCATTGAAATCCCATTGGCATTGCTACAACACTTCCACCCCTGATGGTTTACCAGGGTCAAATACATAAAAAATTCAAACAATTTCATTCATAGGTAACTTTTAACCATGAGATTGTAGATTTAGCCTTGATTTTTCATGATTTGGTTTCTAAATCACTTAAAACATAGATTGATTTTGGATAAGACATAAACTTTTCTCTATAATATATCTCACTCTACTAGTCTGATTGGGTGATTCAAAAGTAGTTATATTAATCTTAAAAATATAGTAGCAATTATGTATCATTGGTTTAGTTATTCATTCAAACAAAAAAGATATAAAATTATTTATGATTATGCACCTAGAACTTCTCTATTCAAAATTATAAAATTATTTTTCCATATTATGAATATTAAAAATCCAGTGGATTCAATTTGAAAAAATGTTTAACATACATAAATTTCATGCCAGGATTCAATATATAATGATAGAAACTAAAAGTGATAATTTCTATCTAAAATATAAATACATGAATAAACAAACTACAACAAATTTTTATGCTCCAAAAATCTTCTGACCAAGATCCCTTACATTCTAGTGATCCATATTATTTCTCTACCAAAAATCACCTCCCTCCCCAATATTTCTGCTACAATTATATCAAGAAAGGTTAAGGCTAGGTTAAAAGAAAAATAATTGATCTCTTAAATAAGTAATATTTCATTAAAAAATCCTTTCCCCTTCAATGCACACAACATTAACTATTCCCAATAATTACAAAAATCCTACCCTAGGATAAACACCCATTTTCAAAATCAATGTTAAAACATAATTACATATCCTACATATCCTTAATGGTGAATTTACTATTTCACCTTTTTAATCAAAAAACAATTTTTTCATTGAAAGTCACATTTTGAAATGAGTAAAATCCATTAAGGCTCATAATCTAATTCAAACAATATATAATCAACCAACTGAAACTATGATGAGTTTCTCTTTCTAAGCCAAGGAAAATGAGTGAAAACCTAGTTTATTACATTCACATATAATATAGGCTTCCAACGTAATTTAGTTGATTACGACTATTTATTGGTTACTTATCTCTTCCAAACCATTATATCTCTAATTTATAAAATCATAGAAAACTAAAACATCACCACATTGTAATAACCTAACCAAATTCTTTCATTAAACTAGACCAGACAACCAAATACCCCAAACATTCTCCATGATCATCATATATTAGAGCCTTGTGTTGAGGGTTTGAGTTAATAGATAGGGAATGATTTATCCCATTATAAAAATAATATGGGTTAATGAACGATTCCAACAATAATATGGAATGACTCATCCATAGATTAAAAAATTCTTAAAAATATAAAACTTGTACAACAGAGGAAAGAAACCTTCCACATATGTATGAAAATGAAAAACTACCATTTATATGTATGAAAATAGTACACTAAAATAGTCCATGCTTAAAATCATATAAAATGTCCATAGAAAAAATAAAATAATGCACAAACTTTAAAATAATAAAACTATATAGGCTTAGTAATGTTCAAAACACTCCACTTTCCAGTGTTGTCCTCCCTTTCTCTATCACCCGGTTGAGACCTAACCAGGAAATGTGTCACCAACACCTATATAATCTATAAATATTTGATTTGTTCAACATGATTTGTGTTTTTGTTGTATTTGTTTTCAATAAGTATCAAAGGCATTAAGGGAAGTTTCATGATGTCAATATATTGATGCGTAGGTTATTGGATTTAGTTTGAAGTTTCCAAGTAATTTGGGGAAATTTTTAGAGGGGATTAAGAAAGAAAATGATAAATTCTCTTGTTGATATTTCATGATTGAAGAGAATAAATTTAGAGTTTATATATATTTCTTCGATAAGGTTGAATTAGATTAAAATAATAAGAAGATGTTTCTATGAAAGGAATTTTTTTGTTTAATGAATTGAATGTATTATTTGAGGAATGGTATTTTTTATTAAGGCTTAGAAATTGGAACTTTAAGAGCTATTAACTGATTTTGTAAAATTTTAACATGATGAAGTTACTGACAAACATTATTTTGAATGAATAGTTATAGAGAATACTATAATGGATGATAATCTAGAAAGGATGGATATTTTCTGAGTATTTATTCATGGAAGAAATAGACTTAACAAAAAATTAGTCAGGTCTCTAAGACATCACCTTACTCAAGAAGTAAGGGATCGTGAATAAACCTGGCCAAGTTCAAAGGCCATTCACTAGCTGAGATAGGAATGTGTGAAGAAGAGAATTCACAGCCTGCATGGGTCGATATAGGTTTGAGTGTGTGAGTGGAGTAGGAAGGAGGGTGAGGTATTATTGGCCTCCAACACATGCAGTTTGGATTTATGGGACATGTGTAAGAATCAACTGCCAAATATACTACATTTCTAGTTGAAGGAAGCACACTTGTATATAAATAAGTTCCACCATAAAGTAAACATCAATGTGGGATCATGAAAAACATGCATAATATTCACATTTTAAAAAAATTCTTATGGTATTGGGCTCAAATATATCTCATATAATCTATATTCTGGACACAATAGTAATACATTCCATGCATGCATTTCACAAGCCATGTTATTCAATTCATAAAGTTGAATAACTAAATATTTGACACTCTGGTTTATCTGATAATTTTTTAAGTACCATATATACTTCATGCATGTAGAATGGTGAATATACAAATCTTGTCAAAATATCATTACTACAGTCATGATCATAAAAAAATTAATAATGAAGACATTTGATTGATAAGATTCATTTAGATAAAATATGATGATGCAATATAATGCTTTGAATATCAAAATACCATAATGATCATGTGGGTTTTTCTTGGTTCAAGAAAAAGAGAATTATATGATAAAGAAATGATTAAAATGATTTGTGATGATGATTAATAATAATGGAGTAAAACCACTATCAAAAGAGAAGAAGAAAGTGAATAGGAATTTCATACTGATTCTCAACATATTTTGAATATCAAAGGCATGAATTCATATGATCTTCGTGTCACAACCCGTCCTCGGGGCCCGTGATGTGACTACCCCAATCCCGCCTTCCATAGGCCAGGGGATGGTGACTAGCACCAAAGGCGTAATCCTAATAAAGAGGGAAGACATTTAATTTTAACCTGTAACACACACACACATTCTGAACACAAGCAGTAGAGACAACAAGTACTAAAATAGGAAGGTATGGTGTGATGAAAGTAAGTGGGCTATTATACAAACCCAACTGAAAAACAAGTATGAGTAAAAAGGGAAAAAAAGATCCTGGATCATCCACCGGAAAATCCTACCTGAAGGGTAGGTATAAAACTCGAACAACTCGTCCCTTCAGCACATCCTGTCTAGTCCAGCTCTGAGTAGCCTCCCATCCGTCACCCTCAGCCTCAATCACTGATGTTTTTCATCTGCACAGAACAAAATAAGGTACGGGTGAAGCCTGTGTATGGGTGAGTATAACAATACTCAGTAGGGGACCCGAGACCCCTGAAGGTCTCCCAGAATCCACAAAGGATAAACCACAGAAGAAATATACAATCAAAAAGTATCAACCAACCCTAATTAGGTATAGGAACATACATATACCTATGTTATCAATCACAGACCAGATCCAACTCTCGAGCCCAAGAACAAAACATTCCACAAAGGAAGTAAAGTCAATCACCAAGATGATAATGGTTGAAAGACATGAATCAGATCACCCTGGTTTACATATTTTTTATGGAGATAGAGATGATCAGATGTAGTCACTGATTCATCTAAGCTGTCAGACCCACACAGGATACAGGACCAACTAAGCTGTCGGACCAACACAGGATACAGGAACAACTATCTCATCTAAGCAGTTGGACCCACACAGGACATAAGACCAGTTATGTTTTAGATGAGTTGTCGGATCCACAAAGGATACAGGACCAGCTAAGATGTCAAACCCACACAGGATACAATAACATTTATTTTGTTGGACCAACACAGGATCAAGGAACAGAAGTCAGAACTGTCGAACCCACGGATGATCTAGGTATAGTAGTCATCATTGTCGAACCCACGGAGGATTCCAGTATAGTAGTCATCATTGTCGAACCCACGTAGGATTCCGGTACAGTAGCAATCATAGCTAGATCTAGTGTTCCCACACACAGCACGCTCGATTCTGGGAGGGTCCGCTTCTCGAGCCAAGTGTCGATACATCAACTATCACGAAGTCCCGATTTGATGTATCCTGTAGTTCCATCTCATCAAAAGAAACCCAACGCGACATATGTCACATCAATTGGACACCCAGTCTGAGAGTTATTGGCAATTCTGTTCCAGGGGCCCAGTTGGATTTACGCTCAATCCAAATCCAGAAATTTTTCAAATTTGTCTGAAACTCAATTAGAGTATCGAAAAATGACTGCCTCGTCGCGAGGGTCCTAGTGCCACAGATGGCGGGTCAATCAGACGCGCGGTCTAGGAGATATTTGCAATTAATGAAGACGGTCCCGACCCGTCAAACCTAGTGGGCTGGTGGGTCGGCCCGACCCGGCATGGTGGGTCCAACCCAGCTGGGGGTCAGCCCGGCCCGGTGAAGCGTGGCCCACCTATAGACTCGGCCCACACTGCCGGCCAGTCCGGTTTGCCTAGCGTGGCCAAGCGGCGCCGCCTCCTCCTCTGCCCGGCCGGCCGTAGCCGGCCGGTTCGACCCGGTGCACACGGCCCGCATTGCGGGCCACAGTTATCCCCACATGGCACCTACATGCACCGTGGTTCTCCAGCCTGGCCGACAATCAGCCGACCAGTTCGCCCAACCGAGTGGCCCGCGGATGCGGACTGCGTCCTCCTCCGCGCGGCACCACGGTTCTCTAGCCCGACCGGCAGGCAGACCACCAGTTCCTCTAACCGAGCAGCCCGCGGATGCGGGCCGCGATCTCCCTCCACGTGGCGCCTTCATGCACCACAGCTCCTCCACGTGGACTGGCTGGATTGGCCAGCCGGTTTCCCCACGGTCCGGGCGGCCTGAGTAACTGTCAGTCTCCCTCCATGTGGTCGGCGCGTGGCCGCCGCTGCCGCCACCACCTCTGGTCGCTGACGTCGCCACCTCTTCTGTCCCATGGTTCTTCTCCAACATGGTGTGATGGAACCACGCCCTTTTGGCTTCGCATCCGACAAAAATGAAAAAAAACCAACAGAGGGGCGTCGGGCTGTGTTAGTTCGGCCCGCACCCTCTGCATTAGGTGATAACAAGTGTCCATCATCGATCCCAAACAAACAATGAGGAACGAGGGTACAATTTATAAATTAAAATAATCAAAACCCCCTACCTCGTATTTGACATTGTACGTTGATGAGTTGGGAAGACAAACGTCATGGAAAACGGATGTCGATCCATCAACGTCAGAGGAGGTAGAGCTCGGTGAAGTCAAGTCGAGTCGACACCGTCGGTGTACTCCGAAGACGGCGATGCTTCCCTTCCTTGCTCCAAGTGAAGAAGGAAGAACTCGATGCTCATTGTTCTTCGAAGATGAGAGGCGTTATTTTGTTGGAATAGAATGGTGTTCTTCCAAGAGTTATCCAACAAAAGTTAAGCCAAAATAATAAAGATAGTTCTCTATTATTTTTATGGCACAACAACTCAAAAGTTGTCCTTCATTAATTGTGACAACACATTTGATTAATTGTGGAGGGATGGATTCAAAATTCAAACAAGGGAGGTGGAGAGTTTCAACATTAAATTGGGAGAGTTAGAAGTTTAAGAGACTCTCCATAATTAAATGTGAGTTACAGGGGGGGTGAAAGGGGGTTCAAGGGGAGTTGAGGAGTTTGATGCTTGTGTGAGCCCCACCACATAATATCCTCCCATGGGAGGTTATGTGGGGGTGGGCCCCACCTCCAACTTCCCCTTGGAGGATTAAACCACCACTTAAATAAAATTATGTCACACATAATTTTTATTTAATTTAATAAGAATCCCCAAAAGATTAACTTCCAGCCTCGATAAAACGAAACTACTGTAAGGGTCTCCTTAAGCGATTACAGGAACTGTAAAGTTCAACGGTGCCCTCAGATTTCAATTATGAGCACCGGTTCAATAGATATAAAAACCTGCACGTACTTTTACTGAACGTACCTGAACAAAACTTCAGAAATTGATTCCAGGCACACTGGGCCTCGGAATCAAGCGCCGTCATAAAATGCGGACTCATAAAATTCCCATGTGTTTAAGAAAAAAAATTCAACAGAACTTCCAGGTCTTTAAATTCTCCCCACCTCAAGGATTTACACCCCTGTAAGCTACAACACACACTAAGGGAACAAATGGGGGGTACTGAGCACACATCTGAGCCTCCCACTCCCATGTTCTCTTCTGGAGGTTCCCATGCTGCCAGCGAATGTGCACCAGAGGAATCGACCATCCACGTAGGACCCACTCCTGTCGATCCTCAATATCCACAAGAACCTCCATGAATGTCACCCCGTCTTCTATGTTCATCTCCCCATGGTCGATGATATGGGACGGGTCGTGCACTTATCTCCTCAGCTGAGATACGTGGAAGACATCGTGCACCCGGTGCAACTGAAGTGGAAGGGCCAGGCGGTAAGCCACCTCACCTACTCTGATAAGGACCTGGAATGGTCCAATGAATTGTGGAGATAACTTGATACCTCGGTCAAATCTCCGTATACCTCGTCGAGGCGAGACCCATATAAAGACGTGGTCACCATCCTTGAAATCCAGTGGTCTTTGTCTTCTATCAGCATAGGACTTCTGCCTGCTTTGTGCAGTCTTCATCTGCTCCTGGATGATCTGCACCTTTTCCGTTGTAGCTTGCACCATCTATATTCCTACATGTACTGACTCACTTGAGTCAGTCCAGCACAGAGGTGATCTGTAAGGTCGGCCGTAAAGTGCCTCGTAAGGTTCCATCCCGATGGTAGAGTGGTAGCTATTGTTATAAGAACTCTACAAAGGGAAAGTAATCCTCCCAACTATGACCAAAGTCAAGGATGTATGCACGAAGCATGTTCTCGAGGGTCTGAATGGTCCTCTCAGTCTGGCTATCTATCTGAGGATGGAAGGTGGTGCTAAAGCGAAGCTACGTACCGAAAGCCTCCTTCAACCCCTTCCATAGCTGAGAAGTAAAACGAACATCTCGATCAGGGACGATCATCAATGGAACACCATGAAGTCATAATATCTCCTGTACGTAGAGGCATCCCAGGCTCTCTACTGATCCCTGCTCTCTGATCGATAGAAAGTGGGCCGACATGGTGAGTTGGTCAAGAATTACCTAGATTGAGTGATGTCCTCTAGATGTACGTGGAAGTCCTGTCACGAAATCCATGGATATCCTGTCCCACTTCCACTCTGGAACCTCTAAGGGGTGAACCAAGCCTTCTGGAACCTAGTGCTCCACCATCACTTGCAGAAAAGTGAAGCATCGCGAGACAAACTCTGCTACCGCCTTCTTCATACCCGGCCACCAATGCTGTCGTCTGAGATCCTGATACATCTTCGCCACTCCCAAATGTACCGCTAGAGAGGAAGTGTGGAACTCCATCAACAACTACTCATGTAGTGCAACTGGTACCATGGTACGTCCTCTGAAGAGGATGACATGATCCCCACCTTCAGAAAATCTATCAGGTGCCTACCCTAAGGATATATGAGCACGTCACATCTCACAGTCTACATCCCCACGCTGTGCCTCTTTGACTCGCTGAAGAAGTCGAGAAGTAACTGTAAGAGACTGCAGAAAGGCTTCTCCATCTCTGTCCACAAAGGATATCTACAACATGGCTAGCTACTCCATTGCCTCTCCTAGCAGCTGAATGCATGATCTCCTGCTGAGAGCATCTGCTACAATGTTCCCCTTTCCAGGAGTATAGACTATCTCTAAGTCATTGTCCTGGAAGAACTTGATCCATCACCACTGTCTCAGGTTCAGGTCCTTCTCTGAGAAGATTTACCTGAGACTTTGGTGGTCTGAGTATACTGTAAAACGCTTGCCCATCAGATAGTGCTGCCAAATCTTCTAGGTGAAGACAACTGCTGCTAAATCTAGGTCATGGGTAGCGTAGTTATGATCATGCTGTCTCAATTGCCGAGATCCATATGCGATAACTACTCACTCTTTCATCAGGACACACCCATGTCTGGTGCCTGATGAATCACAGTAAACTACATACCCCATTCCCTCCTCTGGAAGCCTCAAGATGGGAACAGTAGTCAACCTCTGACTCAGCTCCTGAAAGCTCTGCTGGCATCTCTCTGACCACATGAAGGGTTTCCCCTTCTTTGTCAAAGCTAAAAGCATTGTTGCAACTCTAGAGAAGTCTGGAACAAATCTACGATAGTACCCAGCCAGTCCCAGAAAACTCTATACCTCTGTCACACACCTGGGTGGCTCCTATGAAAGTACTGCCTTGATCTTCACTGGATCCACTGTAACTCCAGCCTCTGAGATGACGTTTCCCAAGAAGTGAACCTCTCGAATCCAAAATTGGCACTTCGAGAGCTTAACATAAAGATGGTGCTCTCAGAGTGTGTCCAGTACTACCTATAAATGATAGGCATGATCCTTCTTAGTAGTGGAGTAGATCAGTATGTCATCGATGAAGACTACGACAAAGAGATCAAGGTAAGGCTGGAAGATTATGTAAATGAGACTCATAAAAACTACTAGAGCATTGGTTACGCCAAAGGGATTAACCAAGAACTCATAGTGTCCATACCGACACCTGAAGTCTGTCTTCTACACATCCTCATCTCAAACTATGAGCTTGTGATAGCCTGACCTATGGTCTATCTTCGAGAACCATCATGCTCCATTGAGCTGATCAAAGAGGTCGTCAGTCCTCGGGAGTGGGTACTTGTTCTTCACGGTCACCTGAATCAGGCGACGGTAGTCAACACACAATCGCAAGCTCCCATCCGCCTTCTTGGAGAACAAAATCGGTGATGCCCAGGGTAAAACACTGGGTTGGATAAATCTCTTCCCCTACAAGTACTCCATCTGTACCCGAAACTCACGAAGCTCGGTGGGATCCATCCGATATGTTGTAGTAGATATTGGTGTCATCCCGGGGTACATGCCAATGTAGAAGTATACCTCTCTATGGGGAGGTAGTCCTAGAACGTCGTCAGGGAAAACATTCGTGTACTGATCCACCACAACAAGAAAACTTGGACTCCGCACATCAACCGCTCCGAGGATGAGACTAGCCAACTGATGTGTGATTGGTTTCCCCCTCTGTGTAAGTCCATCCTGCACTGCAAAGGCTCCATTCTTGGTGGTGAAGGTGAAACTGGGCCCATTCGTGTGGTACACCACAATTTTCAC
Organism: Viscum album; assembly: GCA_963277665.1. NCBI lineage: Eukaryota > Viridiplantae > Streptophyta > Magnoliopsida > Santalales > Viscaceae > Viscum > Viscum album. The sequence goes on along the minus strand of OY728121.1, from coordinate 844,935,645 downwards.
CTAATACAATCAATCTAAGCATGAACGGTGGTTAACCAGTTAATACCCAAGATGACGTCGTAAGGCCTCGACGCCGCTAAGATGAGATCCCAGCTAAAGCTCTCACCTCCTAGAGTAAGCTCACACAGCCAGCACCAGAGTGTAATCGTCGAGTCTACTCCCATAGGAGTCTTTATCATTAAGGATCAAGCCAATGGCTCTGTAGGAATATCCGAGCTCCGAACGAGGGAAGTGGAAATAAAAGAATGACTCGCACCTGTGTCTATAAGTACAACAAAAAGGGTGGAGTAGACAAAGATAGTACCTCAAATCATCTCAGGTGCGTCGTGGTCGTAGGCCTCGACTACCTGGAGCTGAGCCTGACTCTATCTGCCAGCTCCCTGTGGTTGGGGTGGACCTCCTGGTGGTGGTGGTGGTAGAGCCTCGAAACAACATCCACCACACGCTGCTCGGCCAACTCCTCTTCCACGTCTGCCTGATCTCGAAGAACCTCCACGGTCGAACCACTACATTTTCCTGGGAGGTCCCTATACTGTCTGCTGCTCATCTTCATGGTGGGTCGGGCAGTCTTGAGCCATGTGACCCTGCCCGCTGCATGCATAGGACTGCCTGCTCCTCGAATAGATGACTTTGTCTCGTGTGCCCTGCACAACCGAACCTGATGTCACGACCCATCCTCGGGGCTCGTTCCATGATGACCCCAAGCCTGCCTTCCATAGGCTAGGGGCTGGCGACTAGCACCAAAGGCGTAATTCTCGATAAAAAGGGAAGGAATTTCCTTTATATTGTAAACAAACACCTCAGAGTATGCAAGTTGAAGTAAACACTAAGTAAACTGAGTACAAAAGTAAGTGCTGGAAAGTAAATGGGCAAGAATATAAACCCAACTGAAAGTAAAGTACAACTGAAAAGAAAATAAAGTAGTAGAAAAGTAAAACAGCAACTCCGAGCCGTCCTTTGGAAATCCCAACTGAAGGGTTGGAACAGATAGTCTCCTCAGCTCCTCGGGTCCAACCGTCCGCTCTGTGTACGTCATGTCCAGTGATCCACCTCCTGGTACCGTCCAGCTCCATGAGCCTCCACCTCGATCAGCGTTGTCTATCGTCTGCATCCAACACAACGTAGTGCGGGAATATCCCATGCAGGGGTGAGTATACGATACTCAGTAGGGACCCCGAGACCCCCGAAGGACTCCCAGAATCCACAAAGGATAAACCACAAAGGAAAGATACAATCACGAAGTATAAACCAAATCTACTTAGGTATATTCCCATACATATACCTAAGTCATCAATTCCAGCTCGACTCCAACACACGAGCCCAAGTACAACCCAGTCCACACAGGAAAGCATAACCCAATCCACACAGGAAAGCACAACCAAATCCACACAGGATAGAAAGTCAATCATATCAAAGATAATGATTGAAAGTCAAGAATCAGCTCACACAGGTATACTACTTCCGAAGAGAGGTGGAGTTGATTATATGTAACCACTTAATCATCTCCTATGCCGAAACCATGTAGGATCCAAATATAGAAGTCATCGCTGCTGAACCCACATAGGATCCAAGTACAGTAACCATCGCTGCCGAACCCACGTAGGATCCAAGTACAGTCGTCATCGCTGCCGAACCCACGGAGGATCCAAGAACAGTCATCATCGCTGTCGAACCCATGAAGGATCCAAGTCCAGTCATCCTCACTGACAAACCCACATAGGATCCAAGTACAGTCTTCATCGCTGCCACAGTCGTAGCCAGCTCTAGGGTTCCTGCACACAGCATACTCGATTCCGGGAGGGTCCACTCCTCGAGTCAAAGGGGTGGTTACATCAACCGTCATGAAGACCAGTGATGATGTATCCCAACGTTCCATCCCAAATCATAGAGGAAAACCAAGCAAAACATTCCCAAGTCATGGAGAACAAGACAACCAATCCATTTTCCTAAAGTACACGACGTGTAGGTAAGCGATACACGCCGTGTCTTCAGACACCGGGTACTACCCGTGTGAAACGGCCCATGTCGCAGGGCTGGTTGTGTAAAAAGTAAATACACGGCGTTTGGTACAGTTACACGCCGTGTCTTTAGTCCACGGGTATTGTCCATGTACTACAACCCGTGTCGAAGGGCTGTTCATGTAAAAAGTATGTACACGGCAGGTGGTATGGTTACACGCCGTGTCCAAACTTCTAGGGTCAACTCTGTGTACGCTGGCCATGCATGGACGTGTGATGGAGTACATTCCCGTATACTCCACCCTGTGTCCTTGTATTCCTAGAATACATGTCGAGTCATCACGAATCCACTTCTGCCATGGTGGTGGTAGTACACGCCGTGCCTCGTGGCCGTGTGGTTCTGCTCATGTCCATGTATCTCCCGGATTACACACCATGTCCATCGAAGTATCCTCTATCAAATTGTGTGGATAGTACACACCGTGTGACCGGTGTCAAACGCCATGTGTCACTTATTATGATGTCCGTTTCTTCTACCACTGAACGCTTGTACTACACGGTATGTGCTTTGGAAGTACACGCCATGTATTCTGGAATTTTCCAGAAACGACGCCTCTGTCCAGCACGCCTCCCTAGGAATCCGTCCTTTGTTCTGATGATCCATTTACTACAAAACTCCCATTCCTAGGTTATCCCAATGTTCCGAGGCCATTTCTGATGTTTTCGGGCCTCCGATCAGCTCTGAAAACTTGCTTTGATTAACCACTCAAGAACGGTTGGAGAACACCATACAACAGGAAAGGCGGAGGAATCAGACCGTGTTAGTTTGGTCTGGTTCCTTCCACATTAGTTTGATAGAAAAAGGTTTATAGAGAACCAATAACATGTAAGGGAAAACAACGTTTCTCATTCATAAACACACCCCTAACTCCAAGAAAGTTCACGGTTTCCGGCGACGCGGAAGATGGCATCGCAGGGTATGATTTTAAAGACAGCATTGGCGTGCGTCCAAGGAGGGGACAACATCTCACCCTAGCTGCAAAGAGACAAAGGAATGGCACGTTGTCTCTCCTTGTGGTGGCAACATTCTTCGTCAAAGGGTGTTGTTCTTCGTGGAAGGATGAAGTTCTTCCAAAGAGAAAAGAACTCTCTCCCCCAAATTCCTCACACAACAAAACTAACCAGATAAAATAAGGCCTTCCCTTATTTTATTATTTTTCCAAGCATTTCAAATTTTAAAAATTCAATCATAGAATTCAATTAATTTAAGAGGTTCAATTAATTAAATTAATGTGTGTTGGAATTATTAAAGTGGAAGAGGAGAAGTCACATAATTAAATACAAGGGGTTTAATAGGGGGTTTTAGGGAATGTGAAGGGTTGGGTCTCGTGAGGGCCCCACCTCACATTTATCCTCACATAGTTAGTTAGGATGTTAGTGGGTCCCACCCCAACTCCCCCATGTAGGATAAAACCACCTTAGTTAGGAATAAAATTGTACCACAAATTTTATTCACCTTTTTATTTAATACACTTTTTAAAACAACTCCTCCCAAGAAAATGAAACCACGGTAAAGGTCCCCTTAAGCAATTACTGGCGCTGCGGTTTCATTGGTGCCCTCAGATTTCAATTCTAAGCACCGATTCAAGAGATAGAAAAACCAGCTTGTTCGTTCTCTGAACGTACCCGAGCTAAAATTCGGAAATTGATTCCGGGCACACCGGGCCTCAGAATCAAGTGTTGTAAGAAACTGAGAACTCGTAAAAACCCAAAGAATTTAAGAAAAAAATTTCATTGAAATTTATGGGTATTTACATTACTCCCTCCTCAGGGCTTTACGTCCTCTTAATGTTACATCATAAACTAGGGAAATAAATGAGGGTACTGAGCATGCATCTAAGCCTCCCGCTCCCATGTGCTCTCTTGGAGGTTCCCGTGCTTCCACCTGATGCACACTAGAGGAATCGATTGTCCAAGTATGACCCGCTCCTGTCAATCCTTGAACTCCATCGGGACCTCTGAAAAAGTCGCCCAGTCATCGATGTCCAGCTCCCCATGATCAATGGTATGTGTCGGGTCATGCATGTATCTCCTCAGCTGAGATACGTTGAAAACGTCGTGCACCCGGTGTAACTGAGGTGGAAGAGCCAGGTGATAAGCCACCTCGCCTATCCTGCTGAGAACCTGGAATGGTCCGATGAAGCACAGAGATAACTTTCCACCCTGACCAAATCTCCGTAATCCATGTTGAGGCGAGACCCGTAAGAAAATGTGGTCTCCATCCTCGAACTCTAGTGGTCTCCAGCTCCTATCAGCATAGGACTTATGTCGGCTCTGTGAAGTCCTCATCCTCTCCTAGATGATCTGCACCTTCTCTGTCTTATCCTGGACCATCTCTGGTCCTACAAGTGCTGACTCCCTAGGGTATGTCCATCACAGAGGTGATCTGCAAGGTCGGCCGTACAATGCCTCGTATGGTGCCATCCCGATGGGGGAGTGGTAGCTGTTGTTGTACGCAAACTCCACCAAGGGTAGTTGATCCTCCCAGCTGTGACCAAAGTCAAGGACACATGCACAGAGTATGTCCTCAAGAGTGTAAATGGTCCTCTCCGTCTGACCATCCATCTATGGGTGAAAGGCGGTGCTCAGGCGTAGATGCATCCCAAATGCCTCCTCCAACCCCTTCCAAAGATGGGAAGTAAAGTGAGAGTCACAATCGGAGATGATAGGAAATGTTACGCCATGAAGCCGTACAATATCCTGAATGTAGAGGCATCCCAAGCTCTCCACTAAGCCCTGCTCTCTGATAGGTAAGAAGTGGGCCGACTTGGTGAGTCGGTCAACAATCACCCAAATGGAGTCGTGTCCTCTGGAAGTACGTGGAAGTCCTGTAACGAAATACAAGGATATCCCATACCACTTCCACTCTGGGACCTCTAAGGCTGTACCAAGCCTGCTGGTACCTGGTGCTCCGCTTTCACCTGCTGGTAGATGAGGCGTCGTGAAACGAACTCTGCCACAACCTTCTTCATACCCGACCACCAGTGTTGTCGTCTGAGGTCCTGGTACATCTTCACTACTCCAAGATGTACCGCTAGAGGGGAAGTGTGAAACTCCCTCAGAACCTCCTCCCGTAATGCAGATGGTACCATGGTACATCCCCTGATAAGGATGACGTGCTCTCCTCCTACAGAGAATCCATCAGGTGCCTATCCTGAGGATATCTGTGCACGTCGCGTCTCACAGTCAACATCCCCACGTTGTGCCTCTCTGACCCGCTGATGTAGTGTAGGAGTGACTATGAGCAATTATAGAAAGGCTTCCCCATCTCTATCCATGAAGTATATCTGCAATGCAGCTAGCTGGTCCGTCACCTCTCCAAGTAGCTGAATGCCTGACCTCCTGCGGAGAGCATCAGCTACTACGTTCCCTTTTCCAGGAGTATAGACTATCTCAAAGTCATAGTCCTGGAGGAACTCGATCCATCGTCGCTGTCTTAGGTTCAGGTCCTTCTGTGAGAAGATGTACCTGAGACTCTGGTGGTCAGAGTAGACTATAAAGTGCTCTCCCATCAGATAGTGCCACCACATTTTTAGGGAAAAGACCAGTGCTGATAACTCTAGGTCATGGGTAGCGTAGTTCTACTCGTGCTGCCTCAACTATCGTCATCCATAGGCGATCACTTCATTCTCCTACATCAGGACGCACCCGAGTCTGGTCCTTGATGTAGAGACCCAAAGCTTGATGTACATTGACATTACATTACTTTTTCGGAATACTTAGTACATAACAAAAACACACACACAAGGACTGTAATAGTTTAGTGTCTTTGGAAACTCAGAATATAATCTTCTAATCGTGGTGAAAGATCTTCAACATCTCCCATAAAGATCTTCTTTTTTTTAAACCTAAATCCTTTCTTTATGTCCTGGGGAAAAGAAAACATAAAAGAGTGAGCTCAAATGCTCAGTAAGGGTAAACAAAAGAAATATCAATCACGTCATATTCATAAGAACATATCTTTTGGAAATCTTAACCTGCAAAAGAGATCATAATTTCATAAGATGAGATAAATCATAGTAGTGAAATGTAATCCCAATAATCATAACTTAAAACATGAAACTTTGTGGCATAAACACATAATCACAAAGAATCATTTCTTATTAGTCAATACTCATTGCCAAGACTATCTTAGTGGACAAAGTCCATTTCGGAACCGAGTTCACTCCTCGTTTCAGTCCTGTTTCACTGAACCGGTATAACCTACCGTTCCAGCCATGTCTATCTCATGAGATATAAAATCTTTACCCAAAGAACTGGAGGGAGATATAGGTCCCACCCATCTCATAATGATACCATTCTTATGTGTGCCACAAAATCATAAATCATACATCATTGCATAACCCATGTAATAAAAATGGGAATCTTAAACATCATGACATCATAAAACAATTCATATAAGATAAAGGAATTCATAAAAATAATTCCATCACAACATAATCAAATCAATTTAATAATAGGGATAGAAACATAACCCTTTATTATCTTAGATGGAAAATAATTTTGATAAAACAATTGAACTCCATTCTTGAGGAAAATTTCCTTTCTACTTCAAAAACACTTTTCCTTTATTAACATGTCATACAATTCTAAACTAAAAGAAGTTGATTAAAAATAAACTTGAAAACTTGTAAGTAAAGCTTCTTGGAAATAATGTTTTAAAAATCTATTCATGCCATATAAGTTAAAAAAAAACACTCTTCCCGCACTTTTGTCGGAAAAGTCAAAAAGTACCTCATATGAAAAACGACAAAATATTCCTTTCATATCTTTTACTAAAAACTCACCGAAGGGTAAAATTGAATATAAAATATTGTATAAGGATCTAAATATTACATATTGAGGAAACATTGATGTGGATGATAAAATACACCCCAGTAAATACCAAAGTATAAACAATCTCGGATAAAAATGAGATTGAGATATTTCCCTTACCTTAGGTCCGATTTGATTTGTAAGTGTCTGAACCTCATGTATAATGATTTAAATAATGTTATTGACTTATTACTGAATCATAAGTATTTTTATGATATCATATATGGTCATATTCTTAGCTTCTTATTAGTAATATTTCATTACTACTTGTTATTCGGGTGTTTATTACTTTCTGTTCTTATGCGTGTTTTGTCGAATAAATTCTTATTCTTCTTTTTAGGTTATAGATACCTTATTTCCAGAATGGTATTAGTGTAATATATATCATATTCATTCATTCAATTCATTTATATAATCATTATTCAATGAAGATCATGTAGAAAGAGTCGCATCACATCGTGGAGACGGTATTCCGTACGTACGCACGAGCGATGATATCGTTCTCAGGATTGTGGAATTGTATTGGGGTATATGTATACTATTTCAGAATCAATATCACTTTACAATAATCATATATAGTTATTATGTACACCATTATACCCATCCAAGTAAGGTGGTGGTGGAAAATAGATTACACCACGGCGTGGAGACGGTATTCTGTACGTACGCACGCGCGGTGATTTCGTTTTCCGTAGGATGGATAGATAGTGAAATAGGGTTGTTTCATACTTATAATAACATATCTGTATATGAGTGATACTTATTTTATTACTTCATAATGAAACAACTAAATAATAAGAAGTGGAAGAAGAAATAAAGTTGAAAGAATTGGTAATCGGACATTACCTCTTCTTTGAAGCGCCTCTTTGAGATCTCATTTTAGGGCACTAAAATTGGTCTTTAAAGAAGACCAGGACCTCTAGGATGTCTCTAGGGAAGTGTAGAGGAGAAATTGGCAGGGGTTGGACGATATTGAAGACTCAAAGTGGTGTGAGGAAGAGGAGGAGGAGATGCCCTTTTATAAGGGAGGAGAGGGGCACCTTTGGAATAACAAAAAATATTATTTTATTATAAAATCAAATTCGGTTTTTAATAGCTCCAAATTAATTTATTTCTAAGCTAAGGTGGGGATGGGTCGAAATCCTATCATACAATAGAATTTGGATAAGTTTAGTTTACTATTTGAACCTTATCATTTAGTTTTAACTTTTAGTTAGATAATTTTACTTTTACCGTGTCTTTTTGTGTTCTTACACTATAAGGTTAATAAAATTACTATAACAAGCCAAACGAACCCCAAGTTGTTTATTATTAATATATATAACCTTATATAAGTCATTTTTCCAAACCTTATATTTTTAAGAATATAATAACAATTAATAATATAATATTTGTTTTAAAAACTATTTTATGTCAATTTTGACACTATTTGGTAATTGATTTTTTTAAAAATCATAACAGAATTATTAGTTATAAAAAAGTTAATTAAATCAACAATAACATGTCATATTAACATATAAATTTTTTTTAATTCATAAAAAGTCTAAAATTACATTTATTTGGGTATTTATAACATCAATTATGTCAATATTTCATTAATAAGATATTTACTGCATCATCATTGTGTCATAAATAAATTAAATTATTTAAAGTCTAAAAATTACAAATAAAATATCATTATTTAGGAAAGCTTTTTATCTTTCTAATGAATATTTATAGTCGAATTTATCTTATGTATAACCCTATATTAAAAATAATTTACTTATTAAACATTGATTTTAACTATTTTAACCCTTCTTTAAATAAATTAATAATAAATGTCCTAATCTAATCCAAGTGGGCTTAAATAGTCATATTTTATTCCTAAGGCTGTTTTTGGTCGAATTACACTTATCCAATAGAATTAGGACATGTGTTAGGGTAATAATAATATCAATTTTACCCTTAATGACCCTATTTACTTTTAACCATGGTAAAAAAAAGTAAAAAGTTACTATTCACCAAAAATTATTTTCATCTCATTGAACCACATTTTAGTCCTTGATATTAACCGTGTGTCTCGGATTTTCGAAATTCCACTCACAGAAGCGGTAAAATTAAGTTTTATGAAAAATTCAGTTTTTTAACTACCACTTAGTGGTTTCACTATTCATCAAAAAAATGAAAGTTTCCAGAAAAATACCAAAAATTAGGCCTAAGCTACATTTGATATTATGAATTCAAAAATGATGTCTCTTTTATCAAATTCAAAACATATCAGTTACATTAACTAATTTAAAAATTAATTCTCTTCGTCAAAACAAATAGCGTGTTTTTAAGAGATAATAACTATCAAAAGATTGACACTTGTTTATATCTGGTTTAAATGTGAAATTACATCCAATGAGCAACATTGTATTAAATTGTAAAAATATATTTTAAATATACTTTAAAACCACTCAAATTTATAATTTATCACTATTAATTATTTTGATTAAAAAATTTATTTTTAATTAAAATTTAGTAATTTTCACTATTCATCAGAATATGAAAGTTATCCGAAACGTACCAAAATTTCACCCTAAGATAATTTTGATATTCCGAATCCAAAAATGAGGTCCATTTTAAAAAATAAAATTTAAAAAATTTCAAAAAGTGGTTATTACTATTCATAACGGCTAATTTTAATAATATTATAATAGCATATCATTGTTTAGTGAAACTCCGTATTGCGTACGACGCAAGCTATCGAGGAAGGCCTCGATTGCGTGTAATGCAAGGCAAGTCAATGATGCGTGTTGTGCAATCTCCTTTTGGTTTAGTGTACAACACAAGACATTAATGAAATTAAAAAGAATATTTTTCATAAAATCTCGGGGTGTTACATTCTACCCCCCTTAAAATGAATTTCGCCCTCGAAATTCGTCGGGGTTATAAATGGTTTACTATTAGAAAGTTTCTTTGATAGAAACCCACATCGTAAAAAGGAATACCAAAACCAATCTTTAAAAACAAAAGTATGAAACGTAATGGTTACCCAGATAAACTAATCACTGGGTTTCCACATAGGTGAAAATATGGATATGGAAGATAAATCTAACCATCATGTTCTGATGGAGAGTGGTAGAGAACATGGCTATGGAAAATCCAGCAATCACAAAGCCATAAATTTGTGACGATCTAAGGTACCATCTGATTCATCAGATATAAGAGCACTAGGACAACATTTTTGGTTTTCAAGATCATTTCCCTAAAGTTGATGAAATTGGAATTAAAAGAAATACTTTCGTGATTTCGGTATAGTATCACCGTTGGTCGTTCTTTGGACAATTTCCACTTCATCTCTTAAAGAAATGAAGTTGAATTTGTCATTCGTGATTCGTTAGAGGATCATGTGATAGAATGATGGGTCATTCCATCTGTCTCAAAAAAAAGGTTAGAAAAAGTTATCAAAAAATACATAAGTCCATATATAGTGAGATTAATGATATATGGTTCCTAAAATGGACTTATACTTCATATATCATACTGCTTAATATAATAAAACTAGTTTCTACTAAATAGAGACTTCCTGTAGGCCAGTGGTAGGCGATAAAGGCTAGTCGCACTTCGGTTGTGGGTTCGATTCCCACAGCCTTGTCCGACGCGATGGGTTGTCACCCGTCCTGCAGGTTGTCCTTTTTCTGAAACTACATTACTATAACATCCCATAAATAATATCAAAAAAAAGTTCTATCCTTAAATAATACTAACTTATGTCCAACATAATCCGTTTCAATATTTAGGCTTATCTAAAATACTTCGGTCCAAGATCATAGTATAAAGAAAACGATTACTTGAAATATCATCAACCAAGCATGTGAATACCATCATTTATCCCCCATATATCTTGTTGGTCAAATTCCAATCATGTGAATACCTTAATCATGTATTCTCTTGAAAAATGAATACCCATTAAACCTTAGTGAAAACTTGAATGCTGTCAAAAGTTAACTCTTTCCACATACCAAAATCCAAAAATTCTATATACTCAAACCATGATATAACTTTCTCCTTATATCAGTCATGAGCTCATGAATACTATGAAACATTTAATTTTCTCCTTATCCCTTCATTATGCGCATATCATCTACATTCCAAAAATATATGAATAACCTTTCATGGATACTGGTACCATTAATCATACACTTTTAAAACTTAAGGAAAGACAACAGTGTAACAATCCTTATATGTCTCTTTATTCCACAGTACCATAAGATTACTTATACAACATTACACATGATAAACATGTAATCATTCCACTACATTCTTAAACTATTGACCGAGCTTCAACAATTCTTTCATCTCACATATCATTTGTAGTCTCTTAATCATCATCAACATAAATACTACCCATACGACCATACTGATTCTCTTTATGAGACTTTCCCTTAGGGAATTGGTTTGCATAATACCAGTACATTCCACATTTAAAACATTTAACCATTGTTGATGTCGTAGCAATACCATTATCCTCATCCCTGGTGTTAACTGAACCTTTTCCTTTGCACTTACTGGATTTGTGTCCTTCTTTTCCACACCCAAAGCATCTTCCAGTTCCTTTGAAACATTCTCCTTGATGCCTCTTCCCACATGATTTACATAGGGGAAATTGAACTTTATTTCCTCTATGATCATCATGAAACTCCATCTCTCTCTTATTAGCCGAGTCAGGAAACTTAAAAAATTTTACTTTATTGATCATATTATGAGATTTCTGATTCGGCATAATAATGATATTTGGACTTCCAAATCCCATTTCATTTGGTTTCTCATGAAGAATATCATTCCATTATCCATCATATCCTCCATTATCGTGAATCATCTTGTTTCCAGCCATTTTCTAAAACCCAAAAAGAATAGTGTGAGAGGAAAAAATCATAATAAAGGGGGAGTAACTTAAATATATAACATCTTTGGTTTAATCTAATATCATTTCCATATTTCTAGGACTATATCCTATACGTATACTTATACTTAGGGACATCCCTAGACATAACTTAGAAATATCTCTAGGGATCTCACTAACGATTTCGCATCCTAGTTTCCAAAGGTTGACTAAACTTTTCCTCTGATACCAAATGTAGAGACCCTAATCTTGACGTACATTGATATTATATTACTTTTTCGGAATACTTAGTACATAACAAAAACACACACACAAGGACCGTAATAGTTTAGTGTCTTTGGAAACTCGGAATATAATCTTCTAATCGTGGTGAAAGATCTTCAACATCTCCCATAAAGATCTTCTTTTTTTTAAAACCTAAATCCTTTCTTTATGTCCTGGGGAAAAGAAAACATAAAAGGGTGAGCTCAAATGCTCAGTAAGGGTAAACAAAAGAAATATCAATCACGTCATATTCATAAGAACATATCGTTTGGAAATCTTAACCTGCAAAAGAGATCATAATTTCATAACATGGGATAAATCATAGTAGTGAAATGTAATCCCAATAATCATAACATAAAACATGAAACTTTGTGGCATACACACATAATCATAGATAATCATTTCTTATTAGTCAAGACTCATTACCAAGACTATCTTAGTGGACAAAGTCCATTTCTAAACCGAGTTCAGTCCTCGTTTCAGTCCTGTTTCAGTGAACCGGTATAACCTACCGTTCCAGCCATGTCTATCTCATGAGATATAAAATCTTTACCCAATGAATTGGAGGGAGATATAGGTCCCACCCATCTCATAATGATACCATTCTTATGTGTGCCACAAAATCATAAATCATACATCATTGCATAACCCATGTAATAAAAATGGGAATCTTAAACATCGTGACATCATAAAACAATTCATATAAGATAAAGGAATTCATAAAAATAATTCCATCACAACATAATCAAATCAATGTAATAATAGGGATAGAAACAGAACCCTTTATTATCTTAGATGGAAAATAATTTTGATAAAACACTTGAACTCCATTCTTGAAGAAAATATCCTTTCTACTTCAAAAACACTTTTCCTTTCTTAACATGTCATACAATTCTAAACTAAAAGAAGTTGATTAAAAATAAACTTGAAAACTTTTAAGGTAAGCTTCTTGGAAATAATGTTTTAAAAATCTATTCATGCCGTATAAGTTAAAAAAAACATTCTTCCCGCACTTTTGTCGGAAAAGTCAAAAAGTACCTCATACGAAAAATGACAAAAGATTCCTTTCATATCTATTACTAAAAACTCACCGAAGGGTAAAATTGAATATAAAATATTGTAAAAGGATATAAATATTAAATATTCAGGAAACATTGATGTGGATGATAAAATACACCCCAACAAATACCAAAGTATAAACAATCTCGGATAAAAATGAGATTGTGATATTTCCCTTACCTTAGGTCCGATTTGCTTCGTAAGTGTCCGAACCTCCTCTATAATGATTTAAATAATGTTATTGACTTATTCCAGAATCATAATTATTTTTATGATATCATAAATGGTCATATTATTAGCTTCTTATTAGTAATATTTCATTACTACTTGTTATTCGAGTGTTTGTTACTTTTTGTTCTTATGCGTGTTTTGTCGAATAAATTCTTATTCTTATTTTGAGGTTATATATACCTTATATCCAGAATGGTATTAGTGTAATATATATCATATTCATTCATTCAATTCATTTATATAATCATTATTCAATGAATATCATGTAGAACGAGTCGCATCACATCATGGAGACGGTATTCCGTATGCACGCACGAGCGATGATATCGTTCCCATGATTTTAGAATTGTATTGGAGTATATGTATACTATTTCAGAATCAATATCACTTTACAATAATCATATATAGTTATTATGTACACCATTATACCCATCCAAGTAAGGTGGTGGTGGAAAATAGATTACACCACGACGTGGAGACGGTATTCCGTACGAACGCACGCGCTGTGATTTCGTTTTCCGTAGGATGGATAGATGGTGAAATAGGGTTGTTTCATACTTATAATAACATATCAGTATATGAGTGATACTTATGTTATTACTTAATAATGAAACAACTAAAGAATAATAAGTGGAAGAAGAAATAAAGTTGAAAGAATTGGTAATCGGACATTACCTCTTCTTTAAAGCGCCTCTTTGAGATCTCCTTTTAGGGAACTAAAATTGGTCTTTAAAGAAGACCAGGACCTCTAGGATGTCTCTAGGGAAGTGGATAGGAGAAATTGGCATGGTTTGGACGAGCTTGAAGGCTCAAAGTGGTGTGAGGAAGAGGACGAAGAGATGCCCTTTTATAAGGGAGGAGAGGGGCACCTTTGGAATAACTAAAAATATTATTTTATTATAAAATAAAATTCGGTTTTTAATAGCTCCAAATTTATTTATTTCTAAGCTAAGGTGGGTATGGGTAGAAATCCTATCATCCAATAGAATTTGGACAAGTTTAGTTTACTATTTTAACCTTATCATTTAGTTTTAACTTTTAGTTAGATAATTTTACCTTTACCGTGTCTTTTTGTGTTCTTACAATATAAGGTTAATAAACTTACTATAACAAGTCAAACGAACCCCAAGTTGTTTATTATTAATATATATAACCTTATCTAAGTCATTTGGCCAAACCTTATATTTTTAGGAATATAATAACAATTAATAATATAATATTTGTTTTAAAAACTATTTTATGTCAATTTTGACACTATTTGGTAATTGATTTTTGTAAAAATCATAACAGAAAGATTAGTTCAAAAAAAGTTAATTAAATAAACAATAACATGTCATATTAACATATAAATGTTTTTTAATTCATAAAAAGTGTCAAATTACATTTATTTGGGTATTTATAACATAAATTATGTCAATATTTCATTAATAAGATATTCACTACATCATCATTGTGTCATAAATAAATTAAATTATTTAAAGTCTAAAAATTAAAAATAAAATATCATTATGTAGGAAATATTTTTATCTTTATAATTAATATTTATAGTCGAATTTATCTTATGTATAACTCTATATTAAAAATGATTTACTTATTAAACATTGATTTTAACTATTTTAACCCTTCTTTAAATAAATTAATAATAAATGTCCTAATCTAATCCAAGTGGGCTTAAATGGTCATATTTTATTCCTAAGGTTTTTTTGGTCGAATTACACTTATCCAATAGAATTAGGACATGTGTTAGGGTAATAATAATATCATTTTTACCCTTAATGACCATATTACTTTTAACCGTGGTAAGAAAAAGTAAAAAGTTACTATTCACCAAAAATTATTTTCATCTCATTGAACCACATTTTAGTCCTTGATATTAACCGCGTCTCTCGGATTTTCAAAATTCCACTCACAGAAGCGGTAAAATTAAGTTTTATGAAAAATTCAGTTTTTTAACTACCACTTAGTGGTTTCACTATTCATCAAAAAATGAAAGTTTCCAGAAAAATACCAAAAATTAGGCCTAAGCTATATTTGATATTATGAATTCAAAAATGATGTCTATTTTAAAAAATTAAAAACATATCAGTTACATTAACTAATTTAAAAATTAATTCTCGTCGTCAAAACAAATAGCGTGTTTTTAAGAGATAATAACTATCAAAAGATTGACACTTGTTTATATCTGGTTTAAATGTGAAATTACATCCAATGAGAAACATTGTATTAAATTGTAAAAATATATTCGAAATATACTTTAAAACCACTCAAATTAATAATTTATCACTATTAATTATTTTGATTAAAAAAGTTGTTTTTAATTAAAATTTAGTAATTTTCACTATTCATCAGAATATGAAAGTTATCCGAAACGTACCAAAATTTCACCCTAAGCTAATTTTGATATTCCGAATCCAAAAATGAGGTCCATTTTGAAAAATAAAATTTAAAAAATTTCAAAAAGTGGTTATTACTATTCATAACGGCTAATTTTAATAATATTTTAATAGCATATCATTATTTAGTGAAACTCTGTATTGTGTACGACACAAGTTATCGAGGAAGGCCTCGATTGCGTGTAATTCAAGGCAATTCAAGGATGCGTGTTGTGCAATCTCCTTTTGGTGTAGTGTACAACACAAGACATTAATGAAATTAAGAAGAATATTTTTCATAAAATCTCGGGGTGTTACATTCTACCCCCCTTAAAATGAATTTCGTCCTCAAAATTCGTCGGGGTTATAAATAGTTTACTATTCGAAAGTTTCTTTGATAGAAACCCACATCGTAAAAAGGAATACCAAAACCAATCTTTAAAAACAAAAGTATGAAACGTAACGGTTACCCAGATAAACTAATCACTGGGTTTCCACATAGGTGAAAATATGGATATGGAAGAGAAATCTAACCATCATGTTCTGATGGAGAGTGGTAGAGAACATGGATATGGAAAATCCAGCAATCACAAAGCCATAAATTTGTGACGATCTAAGGTACCATCTGATTCATCAGATATAAGAGCACTAGGACAACATTTTTGGTTTTCAAGATCATTTCCCTAAAGTTGATGAAATTGGAATTAAAAGAAATACTTTCGTGATTTCGATATAGTCTCACCGTTGGTCGTTCTTTGGACAATTTCCACTTCATATCTTATGGAAATTAAGTTGAATTTGTCATTCGTGATGCGTTATAGGATCATGTGATAGAATTATGGGTCATTTCATCTGTCTCAAAAAAAAGGTTAGAAAAAGTTATCAAAAAATACATAAGTCCATATATAGTGAGATTAATGATATATGGTTCCTAAAATGGACTTATACTTCATATATCATACTGCTTAATATAATAAAACTAGTTTCTACTAAATAGAGACTTTCTATAGGCCAGTGGTAGGCGATAAAGGCTAGTCGCACTTTGGTTGTGGGTTCGATTCCCACAGCCTTGTCTGACGCGATGGGTTGTCGCCTGTCCTGCAGGTTGTCCATTTTCTAAAACTACATTACTATAACATCCCATAAATAATATAAAAAAAAGTTCTATCCTTAAACAATACTAACTTATGTCCAACATAATCCGTTCCAATCTTTAGGCTTATCTGAAATACTTCCGTCCAAGCTCATAGTATAAAGAAAACGATTACTTGAAATATCATCAACCAAGCATGTGAATACCATCATTTATCCCCCATATATCTTGTTGGTCAAATTCCAATCATGTGAATACCTTAATCATGCATTCTCTTGAAAAATGATTACCCATTAAACCTTAGTGAAAACCTGAATGCTGTCAAAAGTTAACTCTTTCCACATACCAAAATCCAAAAATTCTATATACTCAAACCATGATATAGCTTTCTCCTTATATCAGTCATGAGCTCATGAATACTATCAAACATTTAATTTTCTCCTTATCCCTTCATTATGCGCATATCATCTACATTCCAAAAATATCTGAATAACCTTTCATGGATACTGGTACCATTAATCATACACTTTCAAAACTCAAGGAAAGACAACAGTGTAACAATCCTTAGATGTCTCTTTATTCCATAGTACCATGAGATTACTTATACAACATTACACATGATAAACATGTAATCATTCCACTACATTCTTAAACTATTGACCGAGCTTCAACAATTCTTTCATCTCACATATCATTTGTAGTCTCTTCATCATCATCAACATAAATACTACCCATACGACCATACTGATTCTCTTCATGAGACTTTCCCTTAGGGAATTGGTTTGCATAATGCCCGTACATTCCACATTTAAAACATTTAACCATTGTTGATGTCGTAGCAATACCATTATCCTCATCCCTGATGTTAACTGAACCTTTTCCTTTGCACTTACTGGCTTTGTGTCCTTCTTTTCCACACCCAAAGCATCTTCCAGTTCCTTTGAAACATTCTCCTTGATGCCTCTTCCCACATGATTTACATAGGGGAAATTGAACTTTATTTCCTCTATGATCATCATGAAACTCCGTCTTTCTCTTATTAGCCGAGTCAGGAAACTTAACAAATTTTACTTTATATATCATATTATGAGATTTCTGATTCGGAATAATAATGATATTTGGACTTCCAAATCCCATTTCATTTGGTTTCTCATGAAGAATATCATTCCATTATCCATCATATCCTCCATTATCGTGAATCATCTTGTTTCCATCCATTTTCTAAAACCCAAAAAGAATAGTGTGAGGGGAAAAAATCATAATAAAGGGGGAGTAACTTAAATATATAACATCTTTGGTTTAATATAATATCGTTTCCATAGTTCTAGGACTATATCCTTTACGTATACTTATCCTTAGGGACATCCCTAGACATAACTTAGAAATATCTCTAGGGATCTCACTAACATTTTCACATCCTAGTTTCCAAAGGTTGACTAAACTTTTCCTCTAATACCAACTGTAGATACCCGAATCTTGACGTACATTGAAATTACATTACTTTTGCAGAATACTTAGTACATAACAAAAACACACACAAAAGGACCGTAATAGTTTATTGTCTTTGGAAACTCGGAATATAATATTCTAATCGTGGTGAAAGATCTTCAACATCTCCCATAAAGATATTCTTTTTTTATAACCTAAATCCTTTATTTATGTCCTGGGGAAAAGAAAACATAAAAGGGTGAGATCAAATGCTCAATAAGGGTAAACAAAAGAAATATCAATCACGTCATATTCATAAGAACATATCTTTTGGAAATCTTAACCTGCAAAAGAGATCAGAATTTCATAACATGGGATAAATCATAGTAGTGAAATGTAATCCCAATAATCATAACTTAAAACATTAAACTTTGTGGCATACACACATAATCATAGAGAATCATTTCTTATTAGTCAAGACTCATTACCAAGACTATCTTAGTGGACAAAGTCCATTTCTAAACCGAGTTTAGTCCTCGTTTCAGTCCAGTTTCAGTGAACCGGTATAACCTACCATTCCAGCCATGTCTATATCATGAGATATAAAATCTTTACCCAATGCATTAGAGGGAGATATAGGTCCCACCCATCTCATAATGATACCATTCTTATGTGTGCCACAAAATCATAAATCATACATCATTGCATAACCCATGTAATAAAAATGGGAATCTTAAACATCGTGACATCATAAAACAATTCATATAAGAAAAAGGAATTCATAAAAATAATTCCATCACAACATAATCAAATCAATGTAATAATAGGGATAGAAACAAAACCCTTTATTATCTTAGATGGAAAATAATTTTGATAAAACACTTGAACTCCATTCTTGAAGAAAATATCCTTTCTACTTCAAAAACACTTTTCCTTTCTTAATATGTCATACAATTCTAAACTAAAAGAAGTTGATTAAAAATAAACTTGAAAAATTTTAAGGGAATCTTCTTGGAAATAATGTTTTAAAAATCTATTCATGCCATATAAGTTAAAAACAACATTCTTCCCGCACTTTTGTCAGAAAAGTCAAAAAGTACCTCGTATGAAAAACGACAAAAGATTCCTTTCATATCTATTACTAAAAACTCACCGAAGGGTAAAATTGAATATAAAATATTGTAGAAGGATATAAATATTACATATTCAGGAAACATTGATGTGGATGATAAAATACACCCCAGTAAATACCAAAGTATAAACAATCTCGGATAAAAATGAGATTGTGATATTTCCCTTACCTTAGGTCCGATTTGCTTCGTAAGTGTCCGAACCTCCTGTATAATGATTTAAATAATGTTATTGAATTATTCCAGAATCATAAGTATTTTTATGATATCATATATGGTCATATTCTTAGCTTCTTATTAGTAATATTTCATTACTACTTGTTATTCGGGTGTTTATTACTTTTTGTTCTTATGCGTGTTTTGTTGAATAAATTCTTATTCTTCTTTTGAGGTTATAGATACCTTATTTACAGAATGGTATTAGTGTAATATATATCATATTCATTCATTCAATTCATTTATATAATCATTATGCAATGAAGATCATGTAGAACGAGTTGCATCACATCATGGAGACGGTATTCCGTACGTACGCACGAGCGATGATATCGTTCCCATGATTGTGGAATTGTATTGGAGTATATGTATACTATTTCAGAATCAATATCACTTTACAATAATCATATATAGTTATTATGTACACCATTATACCCATCCAAGTAATGTGGTGGTGGAAAATAGATTACACCACGGCGTGGAGACGGTATTCCGTACGTACGCACGCGCTGTGATTTCGTTTTCCGTAGGATGGATAGATGGTGAAATAGGGTTGTTTCATAATTATAATGACATATCAGTATATGAGTGATACTGATGTTATTACTTCATAATGAAACAACTAAATAATAATAAGTGGAAGAAGAAATAAAGTTGAAAGAATTGGTAATCGGACATTACCTCTTCTTTGAAGCGCCTCTTTGAGATCTCCTTTTAGGGCACTAAAATTGGTCTTTAAATAAGACCAGGACCTCTAGGATGTCTCTAGAGAAGTGGAGAGGAGAAATTGGCATGGTTTGGCCGAGCTTGAAGGCTCAAAGTGGTGTGAGGAAGAGGAGGAGGAGATGCCCTTTTATAAGGGAGGAGAGGGGCACCTTTGGAATAACTAAAAATATTATTTTATTATAAAATCAAATTCGGTTTTTAATAGCTCCAAATTGATTTATTTCGAAGCTAAGGTGGGGATGGGTCGAAATCCTATCATCCAATAGAATTTGGACAAGTTTAGTTTACTATTTTAACCTTATCATTTAGTTTTAACTTTTAGTTAGATAATTTTACTTTTACCGTGTCTTTTTGTGTTCTTACACTATAAGGTTAATAAACTTACTATAACAAGCCAAACGAACCCCAAGTTGTTTATTATTAATATATATAACCTTATCTAAGTCATTTGGCCGAACCTTATATTTTTAGGAATATAATAACAATTAATAATATAATATTTATTTTAAAAACTATTTTATGTCAATTTTGACACTATTTGGTAATTGATTTTTGTAAAAATCATAACAGAATGATTAGTTCGAAAAAAGTTAATTAAATCAACGCTAACATGTCATATTAACATATTTTTTTTTAATTCATAAAAAGTGTCAAATTACATTTATTTGGGTATTTATAACATCAATTATGTCAATATTTCATTAATAAGATATTTACTGCATCATCATTGTGTCATAAATAAATTAAATTATTTAAAGTCTAAAAATTAAAAATAAAATATAATTATGTAGGAAATCTTTTTATCTTTCTAATTAATATTTATAGTTGAATTTATCTTATGTATAACCCTATATTAAAAATGATTTATTTATTAAACATTGATTTTAACTATTTTAACCCTTCTTTAAATAAATTAATAATAAATGTCCTAATCTAATCCAAGTGGGCTTAAATGGTCATATTTTATTCCTAAGGTTGTTTTTGGTCGAATTACACTTATCCAATAGAATTAGGACATGCGTTAGGGTAATAATAATATCATTTTTACCCTTAATGAACTTATTTACTTTTAACCGTGGTAAGAAAAAGTAAAAAGTTACTATTCACCAAAAATTATTTTCATCTCATTGAACCAAATTTTAGTCCTTGATATTAACCGTGTCTCTCGGATTTTGAAAATTCCACTCACAGAAGCGGTAAAATTAAGTTTTATGAAAAATTCAGTTTTTTAACTACCACTTAGTGGTTTCACTATTCATCAAAAAAATGAAAGTTTTCAGAAAAATACCAAAAATTAGGCCTAAGCTATATTTGATATTATGAATTCAAAAATTATGTCTATTTTATCAAATTCAAAACATATCAGTTACATTAACTAATTTAAAAATTAATTCTCGTCGTCAAAACAAATAGCGTGTTTTTAAGAGATAATAACTATCAAAAGATTGACACTTGTTTATATCTGGTTGAAATGTGAAATTACATCCGTTGAGCAACATTGTATTAAATTGTAAAAATATATTCGAAATATACTTTATAACCACTCAAATTAATAATTTATCACTATTAATTATTTTGATTAAAAAAGTTGTTTTTAATTAAAATTTAGTAAGTTTCACTATTCATCAGAATATGAAAGTTATCCGAAACGTACCAAAATTTCACCCTAAGCTTATTTCGATATTCCGAATCCAAAAATTAGGTCCATTTTGAAAAATAAAATTTAAAAAATTTCAAAAAGTGGTTATTACTATTCATAACGGCCAATTTTAATAATATTTTAATAGCATATCATTGTTTAGTGAAACTCGGTATTGCGTACGACACAAGCTATCGAGGAAGGCCTCGATTGCGTGTAATGCAAGGCAAGTCAAGGATGCGTGTTGTGCAAGCTACTTTTGGTGTAGCGTACAACACAAGACATTAATGAAATTAAAAAGAACATTTTTCATAAAATCTCGAGGTATTACACTTGATGCATCGCAGTAAACTACGTACCGTACTCCCTCCTCCGATAGCCTCAAGATGGGCGCACTGGTCAATCTCTATATCAACTCTTGGAAGCTCTACTGACATCTATCTAACCACACAAAGGGGTTCCCCTTCTTCGTCAAAGATGAAAGTGGTGATGTAACTCTGGAGAAGTCTGGCACAAATCTCCGATAGTACCCAGCAAGACCTAGTAAACTCCACACCTCCGTCACGCTCCTGGGCAGCTCCCAACCTAGCACTACCTCAATCTTCATAAGGTCCACTACAACTCCCGCCTCAGAGATAACATGTCCCAAGAAGTAGACCTCTCAAATCCAGAACTAACATTTCGAGATCTTACCATAAAGATGGTGCTCTCGGAGTGTGTCCAGTACAACCCGCATGTGATAGGCGTGCTCCTCCTCAATAGTCAAGTAAATCAAAATTTCGTCGATGAAAACTATGAAAAATCGATCGAGGTAAGGCTGGAAGATCTTGTTCATGAGACTCATGAACACTGCTGGAGTATTGGTTATGCAGAATGGCATAACCAAGAACTCATAATGGCCATACCGACACCTGAAGGCCGTCTTCTACACATCCTCATCTCGAACTCTGAGCTGATGATAGCCTGACCTGAGGTCTATCTTCGAGAAGAATCTTGCTCCCTTGAGCTGATCGAAGAGGTCGTCAATCCTCAGAAGTGGATACTTGTTCTTCCCAGTCACATGATTCAGGTGACGGTAGTCGACACACAGTCTCAAGCTCCCGTCCGCCTTCTTGACGAACAAAATCGGGGAAGCCCAGTGTGAAACACTGGGTTGGATGAATCCCTTGCCCTGGAAGTCCTCCTGCTGTACCCGTAGCTCTCGAAGCTCAGCGGTAGCCATCTGATATGCTGGAGTAGATATCAGGGCTATCCCGAGGAACATGTCAATATAGAAGTCTACCTCTCTGTGAGGAGGTAGTCCTGGAACGTCGTCAGGAAAAACGTCCGCATACTGATCCACCACTACAGGAAAAATCGGACTCCGCACATCAATTTCCCCTAGGATGAGACTAGCCAATTGATGAGTGATCGACTGTCCTCTCCTCTGTGTGAGTCCATCCTGTGCTGCAAAGGCTCCCTTCTCGCCGGTGAAGGTGAACCTACTCCCATCAGTGCGGACACACCACACCTTGTGGATAATATAGTCGATCTGGGCATGAACTGTAGATAACTAGTCCATACCCAAGATGACATCGTAAGGCCTCAACGCCACTACAAGAAGATCCCAGCCGAAGATCTCACCTCCTAGAGTAATCTCACACTGCCGACACCAGTGCGTAATCGTCGAGTCTGCTCCCGTAGGAGTATCTAGCCATAAGGATCGAGCCAACGACTCAATCAGAATCTCTGAGCTCCGAACAAGGGCAGCTTTAATGAAATAATGACTCGCTCCTGTGTCTATAAGAACTGCAACAAGGATGGAGTAGACACAGATAGTACCTAAAATCATCTTAGGTGCGTCGTGGTCGTAGGCCTCCGCTGACTGAAGCTGAGCCTATCTCTGTCCGCCAGCTCCTTGTGGTCGGGGTGGACCTCCTCGTGGTGGTGGTGGTAGAGCCTCAAAGCGTCACCCACCACCTGTTTCTCAGCCAGCTCCTCTACCTCGTCCACCTTCTCCCTACAGACCGCCATGGTCGAACCTCTGCCTCTACCTGGGTGGTCCCTCAACCATCTACTACTCCTCTTCATTGCGGGTCGGACAGTCCTGAGCCATGTGGCCCTGTCCATCGCATGCATAGCACTGTCTGCCTCTCGTATGACTGGCTCTACTGCGTGTTCCCTGCACATCTGAACCAGTGTCCTGAGGTTTCCCACCTGATGGTCTGGTCCGCTTGGACCTCTACGATGTATGTCTAGTGCTGGCTACAGAAGACTCCACTATGTGCCGCCCTGTGGTAGGTCTTGCTGCTGTTGAAGGATCAACTAGAAAGCTCTCCACATGAAGGGCTCGATCCAGTACTCCTGCCTGCGACGGAATACTGAGTGAGATCATCGATGCCCTGATCTTATGCCTCAGTCCCTGCTTGGAGGTCTAGGCCCAGAAGAACAGGTCATGTACCATGCCCGTGGAGTAGCGTGAGAGATCGGTAAACCTCGATTAGTACTGGGCTACTGACATGCTGCCCTGCCGTAGCTGTAGTAACTCCTGAATGTGCACCGCACAGAGGGTGGCTGGAACAAACTCCGAGCGGAAAAGGCTCTCGAAGTCCGACTAAAGAAGAAATGCCTCGTCGTGCACCTGGAGCATCAGGCTCCACCATCTACCTGCTGCTGTGTGCAGGAGACTCGCTGCAAGGATCACCATGAGGTCAGCTGGTGTTCCCACTAATATGAAAACTCAAACAATAGCCTCCAGCCAGTCCTCGGCTGGCTGAGGGTCGGTCTCCCCACGGAACCTGGGTGGCCTCTAACGTTGAAACTCGTGTAGTGCACTCAGGTGACATGCACTCTCATCTGCTGGGGCTGGTGGCATCGGTGGCTCGGTGGGTAGAGGTACCGCTGGTGCCTCCGCTATAATGGGGCCCTGCACCGAGGCCTCATCGCTCGGTGGACTGTCATCTCACACAAAACTCATAACCCTAGCTGGATACCATCATGGGGCCATCCTGAAAAGAAACAAGTGCACCATGGTTAATACAGTATACCTGGTGAGCTGACACAAAGTAATCACAAAGAAATTTTTTGAAACACACATGCAATCAATGTTTTCTTGCATTGAGTCGGAAATCAGAAGTCAGGGTCCTGGTGTATGGATACGTCGGCCGCCGTACCAACATGGGACTCCCTGGACTGTTAACCACACTCAATACACTAAACACTATTGCTTCATATAGAAGAAATTATCAGAGTCCAGAATTCTGTGGTAGAACCGACTCCTCTGATACCAATTTGTCCCGACCCGTCCTCAGGGCCCGTGCCGTGACTACCCCAAGCCCGCCTTCTATAGGCCAAGGGCTGGAGACTAGCACCAAAGGCGTAAGTCCCTATAAAAAGGGAAGGCATTGCCTTTATATAGTAAACAAACACCTCAGAGTATGCAAGATGAAGTAAACACTAAGTAAACTGAGTACAAATGTAAGTGCTGGAAAGTAAATGGGCCAGAATACAAACCTAACTGAAAGTAAAGTACAATTGAAAATAAAATATAGTAGCAGAAAAGTAAAACAGCAACTCTGAGCCATCCTCTGGAAATACCACCTGAAGGGTGGGTACAGATAGTCTCCTTAGCTCCTCGGGTCCAGCCGTCCACTCCGTGTACGTCCCGTCCAGTGATCCACCTCCTGGTACCATCCATCTCCATGAGCCTCCACCTCGATCAGTGCTGTCCATCGTCAGCATCCAACACAACATAGTGCAGGCATAGCCTATGCAGGGGTAAGTATACGATACCCAATAGGGACCCCGAGACCCCCGAAGGTCTCCCAGAATCCACAATGGATAAACCACAAAGGAAAGATAAAATCACGAAGTATCAACCAACTCTACTTAGGTATATTCCCATACATATACCTAATTCATCAATTCCAGCTTGGATCCAACACACGAGCCCATGTACAACCCATTCCACATAGGAAAGCATAACCCAATCCACACAGGAAATTACAACCCAATCCAAACAGGATAGAAAGTCAATCATATTGAAGATAATGATTGAAAGTCAAGACTCAGTTCACATAGGTATACTACTTCTGAAGAGAGGTGGAGTTGATTAGATGTAACCACTTAATCATCTCCTCTGCCGAACCCACA
The DNA here is from genome assembly GCA_963277665.1 of Viscum album. Lineage (NCBI taxonomy): Eukaryota > Viridiplantae > Streptophyta > Magnoliopsida > Santalales > Viscaceae > Viscum > Viscum album. Next base: position 844,909,656 of record OY728121.1, on the reverse strand, counting down.
TAGGATCCAAATATAGAAGTCGCCGCTACCGAACCCACATAGGAACCAAGTACAGTAACCATCGCTACTAAACCCACGTAGGATCCAAGTACAGTCGTCATCACTGCCGAACCCACAGAGGATCCAAGTACAGTCGTCATCGCTACTGAACCCACGGAGGATCCAAGTATAGTCATCCTTGATGCCGAACCCACATAGGATCCAAGTACAGTCGTCATCGCTGCCGCAGTCGCAGCCAGCTCTAGGGTTCCCACACACAACATACTCAATTCCAGGAGGGTCCGCACCTTGAGTCAAAGGGTTGGATACATCCATCGTCAAAAAGACCAAAGACGATGTATTCCAACGTTCTATCCCACGTCATAGGGGAAAACCAAGAAAAACATGCCCATGTCACGGAGAACAAGACAACCAAGCCATTTTCCTAAAGTACATGGCGTGTAGGTAAGCGATACACGCCGTGTCATCAGACACCGGGTACTGCCCATGTGAAACGGCCCGTGTCGCAGGGCTGGTCATGTAAAAAGTAAATATACGGCGTGTGGTATGGTTACACGTCATGTCTTCAGTCCATGGGTACTATCAGTGTACCACAACCCATGTGGAAGGGATGTTCATGTAAAAAGTATGTACACGGTGTGTGGTATGGTTACACGCCGTGTCCAAACTTCTAGGGTCGGCTCCATGTACGCTGTCCATGCCTAGTCGTGTGATGGAGTACATGCCCATGTACTCCACCCCGTGTCTGTGTATTCCCAGAATACACGCCGATTCATCACGAAGCCGCTTCTGCCATAGTGGTGGTAGTACACGTCGTGCCTCGTGGCCGTGTGGTTCTTCCCATGTCCGTTTATCTCATGGATTACACGCCATGTCCATCGAAGTCTCCACTGTCAAAATGTGTGGACAGTAAATGCCATGTGACTGGTGTCACACTCTGTGTGTCACTTCTTCTGATGTCTATTTCTTATGCTTCTGAACGCTTGTACTACACGGCGTGTGCTTTGGAAGTACACACCGTGTATTCTGGAATTTTTCAGAAATGACGCCTCTGGCCAGCATGCCTCCCGAGGCATCCGTCCTTTGTTCCGATGATCCGTTTTCTACAAAACTCCCATTCGTAGGTCGTCCCGATGTTCTGAGGCCATTTACGATGTTTTTGGGCATCCGATCGGCTCCAAAAACTTTCCTTGATTCACCGATCAAGAACGGTTGGAGAACACCATTAAATAGGAATGGTGGAGGAATCAGACCGTGTTATTTTTGTCCAGTTCCTTCCACATTAGTTCGATAGAAAAAGGTTTAGATAGAACCAATAACATGGAAGGGAAAACAACATTTCTCATTCATAAACACACCCCTAACTCGAAGAAAGTTCATGGTTGTTGGTGACGCGGAAGATGGCGTCGCGGGGTAAGGTTTCGAAGACGGCGTTGGCATGTTTCCAAGGAGGGGACGACGTCTCACCCTAGCTACAAAGAGATGAAGAAATGGCACGCCGTCTCTCTTTATGGTGACGACATTCTTCGTCAAAGGGTGTTATTATTTGTGGAAGGATGAAGTTCTTCCAAGGATAAAATAACTCTCTCCCCCAAATTCCTCACACAACAAAACTAACCAAATAAAATAAGGCCTTCCCTTATTTTATTATTTTTCCAAGCATTTAAAATTTCAAAAATTCAAACACATATTTCAATTAATTTAAGAGGTTCAATTAATTAAATTAATGTGTGTTGGAATTATTAAAGTGGAAGAGGAGAAGTCACATAATTAAATACAAGGGGTTTAATGGGGGGTTTTAGGGAATGTGAAGTGTTGGGGATTGTGCGGGACCCACCTAAAATTTATCCTCACATGGGTAGTTAGGATGTTAGTGGGTCCCACCCCAACTCCCCCATGTAGGATAAAACCACCTTAGTTATGAATAAAATTGTACCACACATTTTATTAACCTTTTTATTTAATCCACTTTTTTTAAAAAACTCCTCCCAAGAAAACCCAACCGCGGTAAAGGTCCTATTAAACAATTATTGGTGCTACGGTTTCATCAGTGCCCTCAGATTTCAATTCCGAGCAGCGGTTAAAGAGATAGAAAAACCCGATCGTTCATTCATTGAACGTACCCGAGCTAAACTTCGGAAATTGATTCCGGACACACCGGGCCTCGGAATCAAGTGCCGTCAAAAACCGCGTACTCGTAAAAACCCAAAGAATTTAAGAAAAAATTTCCCTTGAAATTTATGGGTCTTTACACTTGAATCCTAGGGTTTCCCACCTGATGGACTATTCTGCTTAGACCTCTGTGACATCTATCTACTGCCAGCTGCATAAGACTCTGCTATGTGTCACCTTGTGGTGGGTCTCACTGCTGGTGTCTTCTTATCAAGGAAACTCTCCACTAGAAGGGCTCGCTCTAGCACCCCCGCCTACATGAGGATACTGAGGGGGTTTATTGAACCCCCAATCTCATTCCTGAGTCCCTACTAGAAGGTTCGGGCCCTGAAGAATGCGTCTCATACCATATCTATGGAGTAGCATGAGAGGTTGGTGAACCTCACTTAGTACTGAGCTACTGTCATGCTACAGATGAAGTAACTCCTGAATCCGCACAACACGAAGGGTGGCTGGAACAAACTCTGAGTGAAAGAGACTCTTGAAGTTTGTCCAGAGTAATGATACCTCATCATGCGCCTAGAGCATTAGGCTCCACCATCTACCTGCTATTGCATGCAGGAGACTCGCGACAAGGATCACCATGAGATCGGATGGTGTCCCTACCAATCTGAAAACCCTTACGACAGCCTCCATCCAATCCTCAGATGCCTGTGGGTCCGTCTCTCCCCGGAACCTGGGCGGCCTCTCGCACTGGAACTCGTGCAACGCACTCAGATGGCATGTAGTCTCTACTACTAGAGCTGGTGGTATCGGTGGACCAGTGGGTAGTGGTACTGCTGGTACCTCCGCAGTGATGGGGCACTACACTGAGGCCTCATCACTCAGTGGGATACCATCTCATACGTAACTCGGAACCCTAACTGGCTTCCTTCATGGGGCCATCCTAAAAAGAAACATGTGCACCATGATTAAAACAGTATACATGGTGAGCTGACAGAAAGTAATCACAAAGAAATGTTTTTAAAGGAAACACACACGCAATCAGTGTTTTCATGCACTGAGTCGGAGATCAGATATCAGAGTCCTAGTGTATGGATACGTCGGCCACCGCACCAACATCGGTTTCCCTAAACTGATAACCACACCCAAAACACTTAACACTATTACTGTTAAAAGAATCAGAGTCCATGTTCTGCAGTAGAACTGACTCCTTTGATACCATTCAGATGTCACCGCCTCTTCCATCCTATGGTTCTTCTCTTGCGCGGTGCGACGACACTTCACCCTTTCGGCTTTGCCTCCAACGTCAATCAACAAAAACCAACATAGGGGAGTCGATCTGTGTTGTTTCATCCAACACCCTCCGCATTAGGTGATAAAAAGTGTCCATCATCGATCCCAAACAAAAAATGAGGAATGAGGGTACAATTTATACATTAAAATAATCAAAACCCCCTACCTCGTATTTTTCATTATACGTTGATGAGTTGAGGAAGACGAACGTCATGAAAAATAGACGTTGTTCCGTCAACATCGGAGGAGGTAGAGCTCGGTGAAGTCGATTCGAGTTGACACCGTCATTGTACTCTGAAGACGACGATGCTTCCCTTCCTTACTCCAGGAGAAGAAGGAATAACTTGATTCTCGTTGTTCTTTGGAGATGATAGGCATTATTTTTTGGAATAGAACGGTGTTCTTCCATGAGTTCTCCAACAAAAGTTAAGCCAAAATAATAGAGATAGTTCTCTATTATTTTTATGCCACAAAAACTCAAGATTTTTCCTTCATTAATTGTGACAACACATTTGATTAATTGTGGAGGGATGGATCTAAATTCAAACAAGGGAGGTGGAGAGTTTCAACATTAAATTGGGAGAGTTAGAAGTTTAAGAGACTCTCCACAATTAAATGTGAGTTACATGGGGGTTCAAGGGGGTTCAAGGGGAGTTGAGGAGTTTGATGATCGTGTGGTCCCCACCACATAATATCCTCCCATGGGAGGTTATGTGGGGATGGGACCCACCTCCAACTTCCCCTTGGAGGATTAAACCACCACTTAAATAAAATTATGTCACACATATATTTTATTTAATTTAATAAGAATCCCCCAAAAATTAACTTCCATCCTCGATAAAACGCAACTATGGTAATGGTCTCCTTAATCAAATACCGGTGCTGCGAGTTCAACGGTGCCCTCAGATTTTAATTCCGAGCACCAGTTCAAAAGATATAAAAACCCGTACATACGTTTACTGAACGTACCCGAACAAAACATCAGAAATTGATTATGGGCACACGGGGCCTCTGAATCAAGCTCCGTCCGAAACTACGGACTCATAAAATTACCATGTATTTAAGAAAAAAGATTTCCACACCATTTCAGGGTCTTTACACTTTGCATGAATTTGGGCTCCAACATAAGTATTTTGAGATCATAATCCATTTTCATCATAGAACTTTTAGTAGAATCACATGAATTTTGTTTATATTCCTTTTAAAAGACTTATGATATCTAACCTGATGATGTTCTTTCCATGTTATTAAATACAAATATCATGGTTCCATGGATTCTAATATGATTTGGGAAAGTGAAGAAGATAAGGGATCCATAAAGTATGAAATTTACAAATATCACAGTGAAGGAAAGAAAAGAATAAATCATATCTACAACCAAATTAAAATGAAATTTAAATAAATACAAAAGATGAAAAGTTTAATGTTTGATATTTAATGAATTGTTGAAATAATATGAATTATTATGGAAAATTAATTATGAGTCTACAATAAATAAAAAATTAAACACATGTGATGCATAATATTAAAGATGTTTAGGTTTAAAAAAATATTTAAGGAAGGATCATGTGTGGGATTTACAAAAGAAGCACAATGATGTTATTATAATATATAAAAATGTTCTATAGGTCAAATGAAGTTATAAGAATGACATCTGATAAAAAACCTATTACATACTCTTGGTATCAAAGTGAGAGAAGAAAAACCATTTTTTCTTTCCTTACATACTGAATAAGAATAAGGGTAAGTAGAGATGAATCTATCCATGTTCAAAAACCTATCATGTTTAAGATGACGTTTTGAGATGTTTTGGAACTGAATCAAGATATTTTTTTTCATTCTAAAGAATAATAAGTGGAAGAGATGAGATAATATGTAACGTCCCAGTTCCGGGTGCCACACAACGGGTGCCCTGAGCCCGGTTCAACACGTGACCTCAAGCACATTTCCCCAAATGCCAGAGGCTGCCGACTAGCAGCAAAGACCCAGGTTTGATAGTGGGGAAATTATGCCCTCGTTTGTCAAAGTGTAGCGTAGTGGAATACAAAATAAAACATACAAAGAATAGTGGAAGCAGTAAACCATACAAAACTGAAGTAAACAACTGCAGTGGATACAAAAAACTGTATATAAGTAATGATGCTACATGTATCAAGTTCTAAGAAAAAAGTCATAACATGTTATACATCAATATAGTACAACAAAAGTAGAGTACAACAAAACAAAGGAAATCAGTTGGCAGTGGCATCACGAGCCTAGGCTCGGTCCCATGCCCTCCTACTTCTCAGCAACAGTCAAGTACCTGTATAGGCACTATTGCCCCTATCCACACCTGAAGAAATGTAATCTGTTTGGGCCGAAAAGAATGACCCAAATAGGGTGTGAGAAATATATCTCAGTAGGCACCCACCAAAGGCTCGTGCTCAACTGTGTGTAAAACATGCAACAAGTGTGCAGTAGTAAAATGCAATAATGTAGGCAGTACTGAAAATTAACTAACTTAACGGTTAAATTTCCATTTTACTACTCATTTAATCCATTAAATGTTAAAAATCACCACATTGCATTTCTAAGAAAATAATCCACGTCCTGAGATAAGTAAACCCCTTACCCTTAGGTAAGGAGTATCCAACATAAGAATCAGTCCTCAGGTATAACAGAATTTTCCCTCAGGCATAGGTAGTGTCGCCCTCAGGCACAGAGTCTATCGCCCTTAGGCACGGAAGAAGTTTCCCTCAGGCCGAAATAACTACTGCCCTCAGGCTAAATAGTGCAGCGCCCACATGCTAATCACAACAACGCCCTCAGGCTAAAAAGGTAATCTGGCCATGCGTGACATGTCATTATGTAGTAAACAAGTAATTCCTCTCAAGGCAATTATACAATTACTACTTTAAAGGCATACCCTCGGGTATCCTGGCCAAACGACTACACAGTGGAACCCACCCCTGGGGTGGTTCTGGATCCAAGAAACGATCCCAACCAGAATTTTAATATCACAATTAATCACTTATTCAATTCTAGGTGTTTATTATAGAAATGGGCTCAGCCACATGACACCCCAACATGGGTTCGTGGCACAAAATGCACAAAACACAAGACAGTTGGAAAGATTAACACCAAGCCACCTACCTTTATCGCCAAAGAATGTTATACGTGAACGTCGATTTTAGAAACTCCCAATAATGATGTAGATCTGACAAAGAAGAAAACCCATTCAGACGTAAATAACTTTCCATTGGGAAAGAATTGGTAAGAACGACTTAAGGAGAGAAGAGGGCTTACCCGCGCGGTTCCAATGAGATCGTCCGATATGGAAACTAATTCCTGATGATCACTCGACAAATCTTCAAAGGCTCGTCCATCCCCTCCCACTTCTTCCTCTAGTTATAAGCCTTCCTTGTGAATAGGGGAGGCTACTGCCCATTTTATGCGAAAAAAACAAAGTACATGGCGTGTACTTCCAAGTACATGACGTGTACTTCCCATTTTTTAATTTGTTCCTCTGGAGGCTTCCTACCAGCGCGGCATTGTTCACTTGCCGACATGAGTACACAACATGTACTCTTGACTACACGGTGTGTACTGTCACCCAGCTAGAGGCTGCTCCACCGCCTTACTGTTCTGGCCTGCCGACTAACTACACGACGTGTAAAGGACCACTACACGGTGTGTATTTGGTTCCTACACCCTTCATCCCCAGCATGGCCACACGCCCCTTGTACCCATCACACACGGCGAAAAGTATACGACGTGTGGACAAAGTACACGACGTGTACTTTCCAAAATGGGGAATTTCCCGATTTTGCCATATTTCCTCCAAAAACACTTAAGGAAAAGAGAAAAGAAGAAGCCCATACCTCAGAAATAAGAACTGAGTTCTTACAAACTCCCCCTTATAGCAATTCGTCCCTGAATTTACCTTCCAAGGGTGGAAAAGATATAGCCATGATCAAATCCGGCCAATGAGCACATACATCGGTCTCTCGCTCCCAGGTTTCATCCTGCACTTGGCCATGCTGCCATAGCACCCGTACGAGAGGAACTGACCGGCCTCGGAGAACCTCCGTTCTCCTATCAACGATACGAATCAGATGCTCCTAGAAGGACGCATCTAACTCGAGCTCAACCTCCTTGGGCTGAAAGACGTGATATGAGTGTGAATGATAGCGGTGCAACTGAGTTACATGGAAGACGTCGTGCATGGCCCGGTACCTCTGAGGTAACTGCAACTGATAAGCAACCGGCCCGACTCTGTCCAGAATCTCAAATGGCCCCACATACCTCGGTGAGGGTTTACCCTATCTCCTGATCCTCTTGTGTCCCAGCCTCGACGAAACACGCAAGAAAACCTGATCCCTGACCACGAACTCCAAAGGTCATCTACGGCGATCAACATAATATTTTTGACGAGATTGCGCGATATCCATCAGCTTCTGAATCAGCTAGACCTTCTCAGAAGTCTCCGGCACGAGATGTGGTCCTAGCAAAGCTACCTCACCTACCTCTAACCAGCACAAAGGTGATCAGCACGACCTACTGTATAAAGCCTCATATGGTGCCATCTCGATAGTCGTCTGGAAACTATTATTATAGGAAAACTCGACTAAGGGTATATGATTCTCCTAAGAGCCCCAAAAGTCCCAGATTCATGAACGCAACATCTCCTCAAGCACCTGTATAGTACGCTTTGACTAGCCATCGGTCTGAGGGTGGTAAGTTGTGCTCAGAAGCACCTGCGTACCCAGTTCCCTCTCAAAACTCTGCCAAAAACGAGACGTAAAACGGGCATCCATATCTGAAACGATAGAACGAGGGACCCCATTAAGATGTACGATATCTCGAATATACAACCTTCCAAGATCGTCAACACCAAAGGTCTCCTTGATTGGAAAAAAGTGAGCTACCTTCATGAGTCTGTCCACAACAACCCACACGACATCATTGCCTATAGGTGACCTCGGAAACCCCATCATGATATCCATCGCGACATCATTACATTTCCCCTCCGGAATGGGTAACTGCTGTAACAGTCTAGCTGGTCTCTGATTCTCGGCCTTCACTTGCTGACAGGTGGAACACCTCATAAAAAAACAGATACTTCTCTCTTCATACCCGACCACCAGTACTGACTTCTCAAGTCACGGTACATCTTGGTATCCCCAGGATGAACTGCCCAAGATGAATCATGAAACTCCCGCTTCAGCTCCTTGTGTATATCCCCTGGAACCCAAACTCGTCCATAGAAATGAAATACCTCATCATCGCCTATCGTCCACTCAGGAGGAGGGTCCTCACTTGCCACCGACTCCCGTAGAACTAGGCCTTCTGAATCAGATAGTTGTATAATCCTCACTCTATCCTAGAGGGTAGAAGTAACCGCTAAAGAGGAAAGATAAGTCTTCCCCTGACTGTCGTTCACCTCCGAATGCATCTCAGTGAACAAAGCCATGAGCTACCACTCGCCACTGGCCTCCTGCACTGCCTGTATCCGAGTCTTCCTACTTAGTGCATCAACTACTTCATTACTTTTACCAGGTGTATAGGCAAGCTCAAAATTGAAGGACTGAAGGTATTTGACCAACCTTCGCTACCTCAGATTCAAGTCATGCTGAGTAAATATGTACTTGAGACTTTTGTGGTCTGTGAAAACCACAAAATTCTCTCCCAAAAGATAATGTATCTAACAACGCAATGCATGAACCACTACAGCCAACTCGAGATCATGCGTCGGGTAATTCCTCTCATGTGGCCTCAACTGCTAAGACCCATACACAACTACTCGATCGCCCTGCATCAACACTGCTCCCAGCCTAATACCTGATGCATCACAATAAACTGTATAGATTTTCCCCTGCTCTGGGAGTATCAGGATCAGTGCTGATGTCAACCTTCCTTTCAAGTATAGAAAGGCTGTCTCACAAGCTTCCGACCAAATTAACTTCATAACCTTCTTAGTCAAACCCATCAATTGTGTTGCTAAGCAGGGGAAGTCCTGTATAAAGCGTCTGTAGTAACCAGCCAGCCCTAAGAATCTTCGTATCTCAAACACGTTCTTATGCTACTCCCAAGAAACTACTGATCTTACCTTCTCTGGGTCTACTACAACTCCTGCCTATGAGATGATATAACCCAGGAAGTGAATCTGGTCCATCCAAAAGTGTCACTTGGAGAGCTTAGCATATAGCTGATGCTCTCTCAGTGTACTCAATACGATCTCAGGATGGGTGGCATGGTTGTGTTGAGTGTGAGAGTACACCAATATGTCATCCATGAATACTACCACAAAAGAGTCTAGATAAGGATGGAACACACGATTCATCAGAGCCATGAAAACCGCTGGCGCGTTCGTGAGTCTAAACGGCATAACTGTATACTCGTATAGACCATAGCTGCTCCTGAAAGCTGTGAGAGTTATATCTGATGGTGTCACACGCAACTGATGATATCCTGATCTCAAGTCAATATTCAAGAACACTAGTGCTCCAAAAAGTTGGTCAAAAATATCATCAATCCTTGGCAAGGGATATTGGTTCTTAACTGTCAACTGGTTCATCTTCCGATAATCCACACAAAGTCTGAGGGTATCATCTGCCTTCTTCGCAAAGAGAACCGGTGAACCCCACAGAGAAGTACTGGGTCAGATAAAACCCATTTCCTGTAACTCCTCTAACTGCCTCTTGAGCTCCTGCAACTCAAGTGTAGCCATCCTATAAGGAGGAAGGGACACTGGCACTGCTCCTGGAATAAGCTCAATAGAGAAATCCATCTCACGCTCTAGAGGTAGACCTGGAAATTCGTCCGGAAAGACATCCCTGAAATGATCAACCACTAGAGGGAAATCCGTCTAACAAGTCCCCTAGTCGTCCAGATATAAACTCGCAATCTAGGCTGTGACTCCACATCACCCATGATGCTCTGGTCCAGCTCGATTCGCCTGAACATCCCATTCACCCTTGTATAGAAACTCTCTGCCATCTCGTGATGTGAAACTCACCCTGCGACGGTTGTAGTCTACAAAGGCACGAAAGGGAACCAACAAGTCCTTCCCGAGAATGACGTCATAAGCTATCATCTTCAAGACATAGAGGTCCCAAAGAAAGTGACACCCACCAACCTCAATGGGGAACTCCTTCCACTGACGCACATCAACCGTCCTAGTCCCCAACGGAGTGTCTAGCTTCATGATATCAGAAGAAGAAGAAACATCGATCCCAAGGCTCTCCACAATGGGAATAGATATAAAACTATCTGTAGCACCCGTATCGAAAAGTACTGACGATAAAACAGATGCTACTAGGATAGTACCTCTGACTGTAGAAGGTCCAGGATCCTGCTCCGGCTGGGTCTGTTGCACTGCATAAGCCTGCCCAATGCTGCGACCCTGCGACACAGCCTGGCTACCCTGAGCTGTCCCACCCTGCTGCCTCTGAGATCCGGGTGTCTGGCTACCATGACTATGACCACCATCTCAGCATGTACGCCCTGACGTATTCCAGTTCCCCGACTGGTAAGAAGCTGCTGGTCCTGCTCCCGTATGCGGAGTCTGCACAGAACCCCTCTCACTAGCCATCGGTGGAAACACCCTACAAAAGGACTGCAGATGACCCATCTTACTACAATCTCGGCACTCCACTTGGTCTCATGGACACCGTGGTCTCTTTTTCCCCTATCTACCACACTGGTAGCACCTGACCAGGCCACCTGAAGAAGCTGTCTGGCTGGTACTGCCACCCAGAGAGAAGTTCATCTGTCTCTTCCTCTTGCCAGCAGAAATAGTACCAGTAACTGGTGCTGAACCGCCCTGGCCCACACCACTAGATTCCCACAGGTTCCTCTCAGTAATAAGTTCTTGATTCACAATAGCATTTATAATAGGCAACCTGAAAACATTCAACAATGCCCGAATTTCATAACAAAGACCATCCCCAAAACGTCTGGCCCTCAACGTCTCATCACCCACCAGCACAGGTGTAAAACGTTGAAGCTCGGTAAAGTGAGCAGAATAGTCCATCACTGACATAACACCCTGCTACATATTTATGAACTCTCGAGCTCTATCTTCCCTCAGCATCTCTGGGAAGGAGAAGTCATAGAAGAATGCCTGAAAATATTCTCATGCCATGTCTCTGTGATGTTCTGACTAGGTGGTAACATCCCACCACCTCTTGGTGGAATCACACAACATATACGTCGTGAGCTTGACCCTCCACCCTGGAGGCATCTCAAGATGCTTGAAAATAGTCTGCATCAACCCCAACCAAGACTCTGTAGCCTGTGGTCTGCCATCCCCTGAAAAATTCGGTGGATGCAGCTGCTGGAAGATACGAGTAAGATCTTCCATGGATGTGGCAGCATTCGGTGCTCCCTGAAAGGTCTGCATGAACCACATAAAGCCTTCATAGAACTGTGCCTCTGTGCCTGTTTCCGGTATAGTAGCTGGTGCCGCATCTGGCTCTGCTGGAGGATCAACTAGTAGCCCATGACCCACCATTTCTGCAGTATTCTCGTTGCTGCTCTCCTGGAGAACAACGCGCGGTCGTCTAGGTGGCATGACACCACAAAGTCAAAAACACGCCTTAGATTCAAGATTATCTAAGACCGAAAATGAAGGAACCAAAAGGGAACAAGAGGAAGATGGCATTTAAAGATTTTCAAAACAAGACTACACGACGTGTAAAATGGCTACACGGCGTGTACTTGACTTCCCTTCCCCTACCCAGGTCCTTCGACAGGGATAAGCCACATGGTTCTCATTGAAAAAAACTACATGGCATGTTTAATACCTACACGGCATGTATGTTGTTATTTTCCATCTTCCCGTGTGGTTTGTGACATGGCCAACTACTCAGCTTGACACTACACGGCGTGTTACACCCGCACACGGCGTGTACACTACCCTGTTTCCCAGTCACACGGCTAACGCCACACGGTCTTTCCTTGGACAAGACTACACGGCATGTCCCATAGGTACACAGAGTGTTCAAGGAGAGGTGACACCAACCCATGTTGTTAGTTACATGGACGAGTCCCCAGGTCATACTACACGACATGTTCATCATCGACACAACATGTTCTATAAAGGAGTTCACCAAACCGTGTTGTTAGTTACACGGCTGGACTCCAGGTCAACACTACACGACATGTACAGTTGGTACACACCGTGTTTTACCCAATCCTTCCCTTAACCCGTGTTGCCGCCTACACAGTTTGTGACATGAAAAGAGACTACACGGCGTGTACTTGGGGTACACGACGTGTACTCAAAAAGTTTATTTTCCTTCCCAAACAGAAGGCCATACACGACGTGTGTAAAAATACTACACGGCATGTATACTGGGTTTCCAGACAGTATTCCTCAGAAACATCCCCCAGAACCCAGAAAACACTGAAAAAAACACCTAAGTGCCAAATTCTGATCCGTGAGGGTCCATACTCCCCACGAATCAAAGTTTGTCATCTTATCTGTGTTATAACAAAATAAACAGTCAATGATCCACCAAATTCCGGTCAATGGGGGCCCTTACTCCCCAAAATCCAAAGTTTGGCATCCATTCTAGAAACAGGATCACACAAGAAAATACCCTATTGCAAAGAAGGGATTTATCAAGCAGCTATCACAACAACATGTTTTTTCTAGCACAATAACTATCACAACAACATGAAATTCCTAATGCGCCTACATGGCATGGAAAACTATGCATGGCATGTGATATCTAGCATGTGCCTATATGATGCATGAGATGGAATACCCTCATCTCATCAGGTTGCAACTAAATAGAACCCATAAATAAATTATAACATCAAAATCTCAAGTGCGTCACCAAATAGTGAAAACATATCAATAATAAATTGAAAATTTAGTAAAATTACAATACGAGGTAAATTGGATTTCCCCTATACATGGGTTAGCTATGCCCGATCATAGCTTATTACCAACTACCGGTCGTCCTATCCCTGACTACGGCTCCAAATAGTAAGTCAAAGAAAATAAATGCCCTTAGATACCTCTTTGTAACATCCTGGTTCCGGGTGCCACACAACGGGTGCCCCAAAATCGGTTTGCCACGTGACTTAATTGCATTTCCCCAAACGCCAGAGGCTGCCGACTAGCAGTGAGGGCCCAAGTTTGATAGTGGGGAAACTATTCCATCATTTTTCAAAGTGTAGCGCAATGGAATACAAAATAAAACATACAACGAACAACGGAAGCAGTAAACCATACACAACTGAAGTAAACAACTGCAGTGGATACAACCAACTGTATATAAGTAATGATTCTACATGTCTCAAGTTCTAAGAAAATAGTCAGAACATGTTATACATCAATATAGTACAAAAAAAGCAGAGTACAACAAAATAAAGAAAATCAGCTGGCAGTGGCATCGCGAGCCTAGGCTCGGTCCCATGACCTCTTACTTCTCAGCAACTGTCTAGTACCTGTATAGGGACTCTTTCCCCTATCCACACCTGCAAAAACGTAATCTGTTTGGGCTGAAAAGCATGACCCAAACAGGGTGTGAGAAATATATCTCAATAGGAACCCACCCAAGGCCCGTGCTCAACTGTGTGTAAAACATGCAACAAGTGTGTAGTAGTAAAATGCAATAGAGTAGGCAGTACTGAAAAGTAACTAACTTAATTGTTAAATTTCCATTTTAGTACTCATTTAATCCATTAAATGTTAGAAATCACCATAGTGCATTTATAAGAAAACAATCCACGTTCTCAGACAAGTAAACCCCTTACCCTCAGGTAAGGAGTATCCAATACAAGAATCTGCCCTCAGACATAACATAATTTTCCCTCAGGCGTAGGTAGTGTCTCCCTCAGGCACAGAGTCTATCGCCCTCAGGCACAGAAGAAGTTTCCCTCAGGCCGAAATAACTACTGCCCTCATGCTAAATAGTGCAGCACCCACATGCTAATCACAACAATTCCCTCAGGCTAAACAGGTAACCGGGCCATGCCCAACATGTCATTATGCAGTAAATAAGCAATTCCTCTCGAGGCAATTCTACAATTACTACTTTAAAGGCATACCCTTGGGTATCCTGGCCAAATGGCTACACAGTGGAACCCAACCCTAGGGTGGTTCCGGATCTAACCAATGATCCCAACTAGCATTTTAATATCACAATTAATCACCTATTCAATTATAGGTGGTTATTATAGCAATGACCTCAGCCACACGGCACCCCAACATGGGTTCGTGGCACAAAACGCACAAAACACACAACAGTTGGAAACATTAACACCAACCCACCTACCTTTATCGCCAACGAACGTTATACGTGAATGTCGATTGCAGAAATGCCCAAGAACGACATAGATTTGACAAAGAAGAAACCTCATTCAAATGTAAATAACTTTCACTTGAGAAAGAATTGGTAAGAACGACTTAAGGAGAGTGGAGGGCTTACCCGCACGGTTCCAACTAGATCGTCCGAGGCGGAAACCGATTCTATACGATCTCTCGGTGGATCTTCAAAGGCTCAGCCATCCCCTCCCGCTTCTTCCTCTGGTTCTAAGCCTTCCTTGTGAATAGGGGAGGCTACATCCCATTTTAGGCAAAAAAAAAAAAAAACAAAGTACACGACATGTACTTCCATGTACACGGTGTGTACTTCCCATTTTTTAAAATGTTCCTCTGGCGGCTTCCTGCCAGCGTGGCACTATTCACTTTCCGACATGAGTACACATCATGTACTCTTGACTACACAGCGTGTACTGTCGCCCAGCTAGCGGCTGCTCCACTGCCTTACTGTTCTGGCCTGGAGACTGACTACATGGCGTGTAAAGGACCACTACACGGTGTGTATTTGATTCCTACACCCTTCATCCCTGGAATGGCCACATGCCCCGTGTACCCATCCCACATGGCCAAAAGTACATGGCGTGTGGACAAAGTACACGGTGTGTACTTTCCAAAATTGGGATTTTCCCCATTTTTCCATATTTCCTCCAAAAACACTTAAGGAAAATAGAAAAGAAGAAACCCATACCTCAGAAATAAGAACCGGGTTCTTACATAATATATCGAATGTACTTACTAAAAATCACATCCAAGTGAAATATAATGAATGATCCTTCAAATTGCATCCATATAGTGTAGGAATCTAAAGAATTTTTTGAGGTATCCCTTTTGAATGATGCCAGATTTAGACATCCCTATGATTTTTGTGAAGATTCCACCCACTTGATTTCAATATATTGAGGAAGATATCAGAATACCTCTATCCATGGTAGACACAAATAAATTCATTTCATGGTCTACTTAAAGTTTCTTCAATCCTACTCTTGTATTTATAGAATAAATCTATTACTTCTATTGAACTGTTTGGTTCTAGTGTTGTATGAGTCCAAGGGTCATACCATTTCTTAATATGCTTTTGATAATAAATAAGATGTTGTGAATGTGGGATAATAACCATGTTTCCTTGGGTATATAAGGAGGTGAACCTCATTAACCTACACTGGTGTTACGTAGTGTGTTTTCCTTTTAGTCATTCGTGCATTCCAACCAATGAAAAATACGGTGCAGTAAAATTTAGAGATCGACTAACTATATAAGTGAGGAGGTGAATTTGGGATAAGGTTTTAATTGGAAAAAATTCATTATATGTTGATTCACCCCCTAGTGTGGTAATATCCAAAATTTATCCTAATAATTGGAATTCGATAAGGTTACATCATTATTGAATTCGTATATTAAAGTATTATTTTTTTGTTTATCAATCAAAGGATAAATAATGTAATTTTTTTGAGGATTCATATAAAAAAACTCACATATATTCCAAAACTCAAAATGATAGATGGTAGAAGGTGTTGATAAGGAAAAAAGGAACATTTATCTCTTGATAAAAGAAGAATAAAAACCAACTTCAACATTCTACAATCAAGATGATATTTGACTAAACATCAAGATTAAAGAATTGGTTGAGAATTATAGTGAAATGATGTTAGATAAGGATTCTAAATCAATAACATCATATTTATTCCATGAATATGAGGTGATTATAAATTACATCCTGATAGTTCCTCTAATAAATCAAGCATATGAGGTAAGGACAATATATCCAAATATCTATTTGATAAGGCATATATTGATTCATGTTCTTTGAAAAAATCATGCAATGGTTTCCCACAGTTTTTTTGGATTTTATTTTTGGCTCCCATAAAGAAATACATGAGGAATTAAATCACCCCGAAAAAAGAATCATAGATGAAGAAGAATCCCTTGGACCAAAATGAGCTTGAATATAGAAATATTACTATTCGAATAGTGGTAAAAAGAATAAGGAATTTGGATCTTGGATGAAAATGCTTGAGAATCATGTTTTATTTTCTAAAACAAAACCATAATAAATAAAAAACCAGGAAAAGACTACAAGAAGAGTACCATGCACTGGAAGAAATAAAATGAGAAATCATTAAATTCAAACTTTCTCAATTGTATGTCCAGAAAAACATTGTAAAGAACTGACCCTAGTTTCCCGGAGTCAGTGCCTTATTTAATTACATTGGCATGATTACAAGAAAGTCGTATAATGAAGGAATGAATATTTTAGTAGTTTTGGAAAACTAGATACACACATAATTTTAACATTACAACTTGATGTAAATACAATATATATATATATATATATATATATATATATTCCATTAGAAACATCCATGACCCCTAGATTATCCATATAAGTAATTCATAATCTACTTCTTCATATCTTGGGAAAACAAAACATAAGGGGTGATCATAGATTCTCAGTAAGGGTAATAAATACAGTGGAATATATCATAAACATAAATATTAGGCATGGTGAATAACTAAAAACACATCCCTTTAAAAAAATATACTTGAACACAATATGATAGGAATAAGATCTGAATAAATAATTCAAAAAAAAGGGTATTCTAATAGTCAAATAACAACATGAACTATTAATTACTAGCTTGATAATGATGGAATTAATAAATTCAGACATCATAACCATATCTTCAAGGCCTCATGCTAAGACAATAAATAACCATACTGTCATGGCCTTGTGACAAGACTCTAGTTTATCTCATGAGACCTACTGATGCATCAAGGGTACATAGAGGGACCCACTATTCATGTAATAAATCTAATGAATTCCTCATATAAATGGGGATAAATATATATAACATATACATTCATATTGAAACTAAAATATGAAATGTAAATAACATTCACCAATCATTAAATATTTTTTAAGGGTTGGGGCTGAAGCCTCAATTTATTATTTAAAGCAAAGACCTCTTTAGACTAGGTAGAGGGAGACCCATTACATAGCCCAAAGGCCCAAGGCCAGGTGGCCTGAATACAGGGCTTGGAAGCCCATTTTCTAGCCCAAAGGACCCCTCAGTGAATAGTATTTCTATAGTACCCACGCTGCTACAGTACCTGTTATAGTACAAACACCACTACAGTACCTGCTACAGTCCCTCCGACGGTACAGTGCTGCTGCTGCTACAGTACCGGAAAATTGCCCCTGCCCAGATTTGATCCTGGGTCTTTTGGATGCTAAGCAGGAGCATGTACCACTAGGGTACAGGCTTGTTGGCATCATTAAATATGAACACTAACCATTTAGAGTAATATGGTGAATGGTATCAAGATAGAAAATACACAGTCAAACTAATCATAAACCATTCAATAAAATATAGTTGATGATATCAGAAAATATTAATCCCAAATGAACATAATAATCAACAATATTGTTGAAATAGATGAAAATACTCATACAAAATCATAGAGTAATTCTTGAGATAAATACTCTTTTACTTTGAAAAGAAGTGTTATTTTGGAAAAATCTTTTTATAAAAATAGAATTTAATTAATGTAGTTCATTTATAATAAAATGATTGATTTTAGAAAAATAATTTTTTCTAACAAAATATTATAGAGTTCCCTTTAAAATAGGTAATAATTCGAGAAATTCCCTTGAATCGAGATTGTATTTTGGGAATACTTTTTTAATGATATTTTTAAAACATGTATCTATCCATAAAATAAAGATGGATTATTTTTAGTAGACCTATATAGAACATTAAAAAAGAATCTATTATGAGTATATTTTAATAAATAATAATTTAATTTGGATTAAGAGAGACAAAGAGTAACCAGAAAGAAAATGGAGGTTCGGGTAGAAAACCTTTACCATATGTCTGAATATGTTCTATTGTTGAACTTAATGTCCTAGAATATAAAATTATAATTATTGATAACATAATTCAGAACCTATTATACATTTATTTAGATTATCACAATTTTATTAAGTTCATTAATGTCCTTATTGATAGGTTATAAGATTGAATTTCATCATTCTAGAGTGTTCGTTTCCTTGGTTTTCACAATTGGTTTACTTGTATATGAGTATGGATGTTCATGTGGAATGGATATAATTCCCCATAATTAAATTTATATATTATTTATAAATATACATAGGTGATAATGGTTATATATATCATTTTTTACATGTTATTATGATGAATCATTATATGAAATATTAATGACAATCACTTATATTATTTAGGTTGTATTTTGATTATTACAAACTAGTTTTGTAGTATGAATTAATATTATATACATATAATGGTTATTAAATATTAAATAGTATATAATACATATTTTATAGTATTTTTGAATGATAAAAATGGTTTTATAACCATTATTTAAGGATAAGTCGAAGAATGAGACTTCATCTTCCACGAAGGTTGTAAATTGGCACCTCACAAACGATGATTTCATTTATAAAATAAAGAGAGAGAGAGAGAGTAAGAATATTGATGATGGTTATTAAATTAATGTGATATAATTCAAGTATATTGATGATAATAGAGTTATGAAGATCATTTAGACATAGGGTGTGAGTAGAGGATAACCAAAGAAAGGAACATTCAATGAAATTAAAAGAAAGAAGAAATGGATTTACCTCTTGAATACACCTCCTTGAGAATCTCTTTAAGGGAAGGGGTTTTGGTATTTTGGAAATTGTTTCATAGGTCCTTGAAATAATATATTATAAAATTAATAATCCTTGTTTCCAGGTGGTTTCCATTGTATTTATTCATGGAACCAGAAACTTCCAATAGTTCTTTATCCAAAGAGGACCTACATTCCAAATTCAAGAGTTCATTATGTTTTGAACTTTACGATACGTAAGAACATGCATTGGTCGAGAGGATGGGAGGTCGGACTCATCACACCCTTTTGGGGGGAATTATTGTCTACTCTAGGACTCTCTTTGAAATTAAAATATATTCATGAATCCTTATTAATTCACCAAGTATATCATAATTATCCCTTGGAATTTAAAATCACTTATTTAACATGTATAAAATTTTAGAATTATCAGAATGTATTCTAGGTTTTCCATCAACGGAATCCTCTAATATACTGATTAGAGATTCCTTTAATCATCATTTATGATGATACTAGTTTTTAAGCCACTCAGTGGGTCACTCTAGAGCTTATTGTCATCCAGGGAGACGAAGGTTTGTTTTGATCTTGGGATCGTGCTCATAAAATGAGCTACCTACCTATCCTTGTGAAATGAATCAAAAACCTCATAATTCGGTGCCACATAATGGGACACATCATTAATTTTAAGGTCATGTGACAAGGACCTCTAAGTGGAAGGTGCTTTGTTACAACTTAGTGTGGGACTTATGTTAAAATAGCCCAAGGAACTTTGGAAAGGATATAGGTTTCCAAATAGGATCAAACCATTTTGGGAGTATAGACCAAATAGAACATGGTTGATTTGTAGTGTTCAGTTTGAACCTCAAGGATTCTTCCTACGTATCCCATATGG
Organism: Viscum album; assembly: GCA_963277665.1. Lineage (NCBI taxonomy): Eukaryota > Viridiplantae > Streptophyta > Magnoliopsida > Santalales > Viscaceae > Viscum > Viscum album. The sequence continues at coordinate 844,889,410 of OY728121.1, read as the reverse complement.
ATGGTAATCAAATCCCACGTAGTTCTATAAATCTCATAGGAGAATATAGTCCTATGAGAAATATGAGTTTGGGATTACTTCCTGAAAAGGGATGCCTTGATGATTTGAGGATTGTATTTGGGGATTATTTCCCAAAGAGGATGCCCAAAATGGGGGAATTAGGGTTGGATTCCTATGGAGGATATCTAGTGAGCTCGGGCCTTGAAAGGGCTTCCTACGTATCCTGGATTAAACAGGAATCAGAGTTATCGTAGTTCATTCTGTTGAGTATTCAGGAAGATGTTGCAACCATCACATATCTCTAAGCCCACGTGAGTCATGATCAGTGTGAGAAACAAGAGGATATGAAAGATTCAACAATGACATTTACACTTTCAAAATTTTCCTCTATGTTGATGGAAGAGGGTGCATCGACCATGGAAGAGGGCGGGGCGACGAGCCTTCCCTCTTTTCTATTTACATTGGACAAGGGTCCAATGTAAGGAAGAAGGGGTGAAGGTGAGGGGCTTATACCAGGATGGATGCCCTGAAATTGGTTCTGATAGGGGAGGGATACTTCTCATATACTTGCGCGGAATGGAAAGTGTGAAGTGTACCTTCCCTAATGAAGAACTGAGGTCCCACGTAACCTCTTTGAAAAAGGAGAGGCCGGAACCCCACCATCTTCCAAACCGGGAACTTCCCAACACTGTTACTGGGAGAAAGGTCCTTGTGATTGTGGATATAGAAACCCACAAACATCCCATGAATCTTAGACCCATAGTGAAACAAATGTGGGAAACCTCTGATTGCATAAATACAAACCCAAATTGGAGACATGCTGATGTGTCTTACCCAAAGATCTGAGAAGTCCGGAGGTTTTGGGGGAGGCTTCAACTTATCCCCTTTCGAGTAAGGGAACCAAGGAAAGAGATACCCCTCCATCAAAGGCTTGAAAGGGTATTAGAACTAGCTACATAGTTACATCATGCAAATGTGATGCGTAGGTACCCCGTGTTGCCCTATTGCGTAGGTATGGTGTGCAGGTGTGCCGTGTAGGTACAACACGTAGGTATGGATGAGGACTGAAAGAGAATGTGAAGAACATAAAAACATACATATCCCCATTAATTATGCCTTATTTTATAGTTTAGAGAACTACCTGAGACAATTTGAGAGATCTAGGAGAAAGAGGTACACAATGGGATCTTCAGAGAATCTTTAACTTTTTTTTTCAGTCTAAAAATGGGGAGCCCAAGGGTCCTATTTATAGGCACGAAGGGGCCTAGCCGAAGAAACTTTGGTCACTCAGATATTTTAAGTACATCCACCATGTAGGTGCTCCGTGTAGTGGCATCACAAATCTTCTCTCACGTAAGTCTAATACGTACCTACTTCGTGAAGCTCGGCCGTGTCACTTTGTCGCGAAGCTAGGACACAGAGCTTTGTCGCAAAGCATGGTCACATAGCTCACTCATGAAGGTAATGGGTGTTACTATATTGTGTAGAGTTTAGGGGGATTTGTTGATGTTTCCTTTGTACTCTTTGAATCTTTTTAAGGAGTTTCAATAAAATCCCCCCCTCAGGATTGGATCCAAAATATAAAAATAGGGTCATGTCCTGAGGTGAATGTCTGAGAAAAAGATAAGGATTGATTAATTAATAGAACAATTGTTCCGCACAAGAATTTCACGCAGAAATTTCATGCAGATCTATCGCACAGAGATGGTGCGTAGATAATTCATGCATGTATGGCACGTAGATCTTCTATTTTCCTATAAATAGGTCTCAACCTTTCGCATTTTTTTCTTCACCTGCGCATTCCAAAGTTTTGAGCTCTTGTTGCATAGCTCGTTTGTTTATCTGCATCGCGTTGTGCTCTCGTGTAATTCTCTTGAAATTTCTTCAAGGTAATATTATTTACTTGATAGAGCTATGCCGAAAGGACTTCACAGATGGATTTGTGATAAGATTTTTGTCTAAGGACTTACGTGACTGACTTTGTCGAAGGACCTTGTCGAAGGACCTACACGACAAGTGTCCTTTTTCAAATTTATTCCTTTCCTCTTTTAGAATTCTGATTTTTAATTTTGGTCATTATTTTGTAGGAAATAGTGAATCATTTGATGACCCATACCGAGGAAGCTACGACTCACCAAATTGAAATGATGAGGATCTTCGGGCCAGATTATTATGACACTATTGAGTGTACTCTTCCTGGGCTATGGAAGGGTCTAATCCCGTACCAGCGTGACTATCCACAAAGTCCTTACTTACCTCTGTATGGGCATGGGATTTTTCAAGATGCCCATTTTCCATCTATTAATAATTACTTTCCAAAAAATTGGTTTCTTCAGTATTCCAACTGTAATTGAATGAATATTAGTGCAAGGGGGGTTCCAATAAAAGAAGGAACAGTCCCTATCAGTTGCATCCTTCATCACAGTATTGTACTCTAGATATGAAGGATCATGTTGTAGATCCAAGACCAAATTTTTATGATTCCACTTTCTGATCTTCTCAAACAGATCAATCGAATGGTTGTAAAGGATATTGGGACCTTTGTTCTGGAGTGGGTGTGAAACCCGAGTGGATGTGGGAATTCTGGGCACGTCGGACTTGTGCAAAATTCAAAAAAGTATTATCAAACATTCTAATTTATGAAGCTGTCTCGACGGGGAAAACTTATTTTTACAAAAATGAACTCATTCCTGAATTACTGAGCCGATGGATCCCATAAAAAAACACCTTTCATTTGACACACGGTGAAGTTGGTATTAGTCTCTGGGATGTTTACCAAATAGCTGGAATTCCTATTATTGGGGAAATGTATGATGAATTCATCCTGCCTACTTCAACATGGGGTGATGCTATCAAAACACCACCGCTGAACCATGAATTATTTAAGATAGCGAAAAATTTACCCAAGGATAAGAAAGATATTCATGCTAGAGTGTGGATGGAAGCTTTCTTAGAACCAAAAACAGAGAAAGGTCCAACCTATGGACATCCTAATGTTTGTCCTTCCACAGATAACCGAGGTAGTTCAGGCACATATTGAGCTACATTGGAAAGAGGTGATTACAAGTGATGGGGTTATAAAGTAAAACCTGATATAGATGCAAAAGTATTCTTAGATGCCTTCATTTCCATGTGGATAAGTGTTTATTTGCATCCAGTTTATGAATCCGGTGGTGTTGTAAGATTAGGGACTTTTGTAATTGCTACTAAATTGGTAGAGGGGAAGTATATTGGGCTAGAAACCCCTGTTTTAGCAAGAATTTACCATCTCCTACTGCATTTATATAATGGGAAGACTCCATTTATAATTTCGGGGCCATTTCAAGTGTTGTAAGGCTGGATTGCAGCACATTTTTCTTCATACTCAGTATTGAACTCATTCAGAGTTCCTAATGGCCGATTCACCATGTTTTTACAGAAAGTTTCTAGTATTAAGCCTCTGAACTTGAGACCTAACGAGGTACTAACGATATTGAATGTCTCAGGAGAATTCAACTTCTTTCCTTTTGTTAATCCACCAACTAAAACATTTATTGATGATGGTAAAGAAGAGTATGAGATGATATCTTATATGATGTCATTTAGGGATGGTGTACTATAAACCGGGATTGATAGTGAAATTATCTGCAAGTCTTATGTGCCCTATAGGTTTGCTCGTCAGTTCAGGTGTCTTCAACAGTCAACTACATTTCCACCCACACATGTCAGACATGAGAAGCACCCAATGGTAGCATGAAAATTATGGATTCTAAAAGATTTAGAGGTATCCAAAATGTCAATTACATTACCTCCACTAGATGCGTCAATCAGATTGGAAGCTGGATATGCCAAAGCTTGGGTTTCTTCATACCCTCAAGGGGCTCTAACAAAGAAGTATATTGAGTGGCGGATACAATGACTGTTGCATGTGGAAATCATGGCAATAAGTTTAAGGAAAAAGATGATACAGAAATTTCAGAGGTTTCAGAGCCCTCAATGCATCTTCACAGAAAGTACACCAGGAAGACTAAGGCTAAAGAAGAAATACCTCCAACGCTAACGCGATCCAGTTGCCGCCATCAAACAAATATTCATATTCCACCTATCGAATTTTCTGAGGAATAAAGGTCTGAAAATGATCTTCAATCAGAAGATTTATAACCTCTTCCATGGTCAACCAGGCCAAAATCAAATTATGTGGGACCTTCTTCCATTCATTACTAGGAGAGTATAACTCGTGATCTCAGGGATTCCTGGGCATTTCTTCAAAATGGCATTCAAATACCAGATTTTGGTGATATCAAAGCACCTTCTGATTTCAATCTGGAAAATAACTTGGCTGAAGTACAAAAGTATATTGTGGAGTTAAAGACTTTTATATATGAAAATGATGAAAAAATCCTTGATTCTAAATGAGTATCTCATATGCTAGACTTAGGATTCTGTGAAGGGGTAATTATTGACTCTGAGGAGGAGTGGGATATTTATGTTAATACTGAGAATGAATTTCCCTTTTTCTTTCATCTCAACTATGGTTTATCATTTGAAATCATTAATCTTGATGAAAATGTATTTCTGCAGCTTGAATATAGAGAAGGAAGATCTGGACCGACTCTTGAATCGCCTTAGGATAGTCCTGCAGGTTCTCCCATCGACGTAATGAATAATCCTTACAAGTCACCATAAATTTCTCTAGGAGAAAGAATCATGATTTGGGTAATGGTGATAGATAATCCTCAACCATTACCTCAAGTTTCCCCAACTAAGAGAAGTGTTTCAATCTCTCTTCAAGCTTTTGAACAAAAATGAAAAAGAGAAATGAGATTGCTTCGAAGCATTCACCAAAAGAGTAAGTATTTATAAAATATTCAGGGCATACAATTTTCTCAAGATGTTCTGGTAAACATGTTTTATCCTCTTGTAGGATCTATGTCTCTTTCCTCTCTCAAGGGATTCAGAGCTGATGCTTCACAACTAGAAAAATATGTCCCAGGGGAAACCCAGGTTCATGCTGACGTATCTGTACCGTCAAAAGATTCATCTATACCTACTCCTAGCTCTTTTGAGAAAAATGAAGGACATGGTAAGATTAAATACATTCCCCAGTTACTTTTGTTAAAGGATCCTGAAAATAATCAATACTAATATTCCTATTTCTTCAGAAGAAAGGACTGAAGATCCAGGGAAATCTGAAACCAATGCTGAAATCAACCCAAACCCAGAAAGATCTGATGCTGGAATAACAATTGGAGATTCATAAGAACAAAATTTCAGTGGTGCCAATTTGGGCATCAACCAACATTTGTTGGATACCTTAAATGGTGAAGATGCTGTAACATTTCAGGCCGTATACACTGAACTAATGGAAACCCTTAATCTAAATATTGATATTCCAGGTTCCATCAAGGATTTTGGAGATTTCCATGTGGAATTTCAAGGAAGTAAGTTCCTATTACTACTTTTTCCATACATAATTTGTTCTTTAACTTGATTCTTTACATCAAACTTCACCTTATGCTGCTTTATCTGCAGAAAATGTCACAAAGGATCTATAGGAATGGGGTGTTCCACTTTATCCTTCTACTGGGGATGAACAAATACTTACAGAGGATCCTTCATCAGAAGAAGTTCCAAAGTCTCCAAATGTCATATCTAAACAAATTCAAGGGAATATCCCCCCTCAAGAAACACCTGCTCAAAACACCGGAGCTGAAAATACAGGGGATGAATCCAATCAAGTAGTTGACTTATTGTTGGGTAAATATTGTCAGCTATCTGAATCATATTTTTTCCTCCATTCAAAACTATTAATGACCTTGATTTATTATTTAGGGTTATCATCTCCTAGATTAGAGGGTGAAGCTTCTACCATCCCAAGAGAAGCAGAAAAAAACAATTCTCTAAGAAACCTATTTCCAGAGTACATTTTACCTCATGGTAGTGACTCAGATTCAGATTTAGAGATGCAATATGCTCTTGGAATGGCACCTAAGAAGACATGGCGGCAGATCTGGAACATAATTGCTGAAAATCCTTTAGATTAATTATCATCCCATTTTCCAAAACTTCCAACATTATTCTGTGTGTTGGGATTTGGTGGTTTCAATTATCGGTCGGTCTATGATGCCATGAAAGAGAATATCCGCCGACGGGAGTGGGAACATAATCTACGACAAGATTTTGAAGAGGATAAATGACTCATCAATACTAAGGGCTTTCAAGCTGCAGTGGTTGAGGAAGAGGAAAATCATAACAATAAATCACTCGAGATTAGCCAACAAATCAAAGAAGCCATGATGGATTTACTATCTCTTCAACATCAACTCGATGTTGTTTATAACAAGCTTAAGAAACTAAATCAGACATTAGGAGAAACCCAATTGGAGGGGATAAATGTCATTTCAACAGCTAAGGAAGCCCTTCGTCAGGCAAAGGAGGCTGGAGTTGCTCAATTATCTCCACTTCAATAGGCATATGATAGAGCTTATAAAGTGGTTTAGAAAATGAAAAGTCATGTTGAAAGTTTATTTTAAAACATGACAGAGAGGCTCCGACTTGTGGATGGCCCTCAATTTTCACATCAATGAAAGAAATTTTGTTTCCAATCATATACATGACTTCATTATTGTTATTCTTTAATGACTACAATATTAAAGGTAAATGATTATAAGGATTCCTTTCTGTTAAACAATCATCATTATAATAACAAGAATGAGGTGCTTAAAATTTTCTTATTAAGCTGAGGGATTGAATAAGCATAATTTGATTATTTCTAGGGTTACATGGATAAGCCCACAAATTTTGCATCTTTTAACTTTTCATTGCTCAATATTACCTAAATCATACAAAAAATGTATATTTAGTGAGTTGGGACTCGACTTTTGTTTAGAGCAACCTTTTTAGCTTATGAGTATCAAGCCTTTTGTTACTGGCAGTTTAAAGTCATGCATATTAGACTATAAAGTGCTAATATTTAGGGTCAAATAGCTTTGACCATAAATTTTGAATTAGACCCCAAACAAAAATTTATGTCTAAGAATTGATTTAAAATTCTTTAAATATTTCCATGGGGAATCTTGGGCCATGATTTTTTATGGATACCAAATCCTAAAGCCTGCATCACCATAATATGTGACTTTTCCAGGAATGAAGTTACCATTATTTGAAAAAACTGTTATGGGGGATACATTATATTGGTCCAACTAGGGCATATGCTGCACAACCAAATAGTGGCATCTTTTGACTGACAAGCCTGTTATGTAGGCAACTTATGCAAGGTTTCCTAAGGGCAAGTGCTGCATAGTCAGGAAAAAGAGCTCTCAGTAGTTTGACGTTTTATTTCTAAAAAGTCGAAGAAAGTTTATGAAGATTCAGATTTTCCAAATCATAGAGTTTTGTTTATGGAGAAAGGTACCTAAATATGGAAAGGGTATTTATAATCCGGATATCCAAAGAATCAGAGGAATAAGACTTTTACAATGGTCTGACCCAAATGTAAAAGATATGGTGTCTGTAGTTTTAGGTCATACAACTAGGATGAAAAATGGAAACAATGTATAACATGTGGTCAAGTTATTTCAAGATTATTTCATAGTGTATCGAGCACCTGATGAGGGAAATGTGTAAACAATGTTCTTGAAGACTTTCAGATTGTGAGAAAGATAATGGGACACGTATACTTGAATGACTGTTTTAAAATACAAATTCTTGTATATTTTCAACAATGATTAAAGGGGACAAAGATACTATAACCAAGAATGAAGTTACCATTATTCTGCAAACCCGTTATGGGGGCTGTATTATGCAAGGCCAACTAGGGAATATGCTACATAGAAAAATAGTGGAATCTTTTGACTGACAGTCCTGTTATGTAGGAAACTTATGCAAGGCTGCCTAAGGGCACGTGCTACATAGTCAGGCAAAATAGCTCTCAGATATTGAAAACCTTGTTACCAGAAACTGTAAGAAATATTATGAAACTCTGAAAGAAAAAATGAATATTAAGAGTGTGAGATATGAAAGGGGGTTATTCCCAATGTATATGAGAAATATATGAATCAATATTCACCATGAATTTGATGTCCTTTACATAGATCTGACTCATATGTAAAATGGAGGATTTCTTTGTTTCCTTTGAATGAATATGGTACTGTGCAGTTTTAATTCATGTAGCGAGGACATTATACTATGCAGTTTTAATTCATGCAGTAAGGACATTAATAACCACATAAGAAATTGAAAACACCCTATTTATGTAAAGAATCCATTTACAGAATTCCTAAGCCCATGTGAGCTATGTTCCGTTTGAGAAACAAGGAGAAAAAAGGGTTTCTTTTATAATATAAAGGTGATCCAAGTGAGAAATAGGGGTGATAAATTTCCATGCAGTTTAACGTCATACGGTAAGGACGAGAATGAACCAATATGAATGAAAAGACACATTATAACTGGATTAAGGGATAAAATCTAAATGTCATTATGTGTCTTGCTGGATAAATAATCAATTCATGCATAGTTCTTAAAATATTTCTTATGTAGATTTTATTTTCATACAAGAAATAAAGGGGTTTTGTTGTTGTTTTTATCATGGCTAGGCCCAAAATTGGAGATTTAGGCGTCTCTATGTATCTCATTGGAAAAAATGAGAATCAAGCCGTATGTAGTTCATTAAACAATCATTCCTCATGTTAATCAGTTTTGGCATGAAAAATGGGAGATTTGAACACATTCTAAAAGAATGGTAAATTTTAAGACATAAAATGGTATACAGACCAAATCATATATCTTAAGGAAACACTCTGTATATATCTGATTTATATACAGGAGGAGAAAAGAAAATAAGAAAATTTTGTGATTGTGGCTGGGCCCCGAATTGGAGATTCAGGCATCTCTACGTATCTCATTGGAAAATGAGAATCAAGCCATACATAGTTCTTGAAACATGGTCTCTATACAGATCTGACTTTGACATAGGAAAGAGAGGGACTCATGTACTAATAAGGAGTAGTGATGATGTCAATAATGTTTACTTATGAAAAATTCTAATGTATTATAGAGAAAACTTTAGTTGTACAAATGATGTCATGCAGTTTAACATCATGCGATAAGGACGACAATGCTATGCACTTTAACGTCATGCAACATGGACACTTATAGTTGTTATGCAGTTTAATGTCTTACAACTAGGAAATGGGGGCTATGCAATTTAAAGTCTTGCAGTAAGGACGTGGTATCGTGTAATTTAAAGTCTTGCAGTGAGGACAAACTATGAAAAAATATACAAAGCATTTCTTCAAAAATCTTGCATTGGTTGGGGTTTTGATGATCTATCCATCCATTGAGATTAAGGCATATGCTCCATTTGAATAAACCTTATGTATGGAATAAGGTCCTTCCCACTTTGTCTCAATTTTTAGAGGTTTCTTCCCTGGTATCATTGGAGTTCTAAGGACCAATACCAATTCTCGTTGAAGGAATGAACACAGATGAACTTCCTTATTAAAAGCTTGCACAATTCTATTCTGATAGACTTCTAGATGATGAAAAGTATGAAATATTTTCTCATCTAATCATTCCAACTCATTAAACCATTTCTGAGACCTTTCATCTATAGATAATTGATACCATATTGAAACTCTTAGTGAAGGCAATTGGAGTTCAATTGGTAAAACCGCTTCACTTCCATATACTAATGAATAAGGAGTTTCTTGGGTGGTAGTACGAATAGTTGTCCGATAAGACCATAAAGCATTCCAAAGTTTATTAGGCCATGATTTCTTAACTTTATCCACCATCTTATGGAGTATATTTGACAGGGTTTTATTGAAATCCTCTATCTATCCATTGTCTGCCACATGATAGTGAGATGAATGGTAGGATTTGATATTATATTCCTGATATAACTTTTTTACTTCAGTAGAACAAGAATTGGTGCCATTATCCATCAAAATAGTATGAGGGACGCCAAATATGGTGATGATATTAGTTTTGATAAAACTAATGATGTTTTTAGCTCCATCTCCCTTGAGAGGTATTGCCTTAGTCCACTTAGAGAAGAAATCAGTAGCAGTGAGAATATAGTTGAACTGCTTAGTCGTGGATGGAGGATAAGTCCCTACTACATCCATTCCCCATGTGGAAAATGGCTAAGAGTATTTAACTCTATTTAGTTACCCTGAGGGTTGATGAATGAAGTTGGCATGCACTTGACATGGATGACATTTTTTTGTGAAGTCTGTACAATTCTTAGTCATTGAAGGCCAATAGTATCCAAGCCTTCTAATCTGATCGGAGTGTCTGTGCCCAAATTGGTGGGCACCACAAGCTCCTGAATGAACTTCTTTCATGACAGTCACAGTTTCTTCTCCATCAATACATCTGAAGAGAATCCCATCAAATCCCCACTTATAAAGGATATTTTTGTGGTTTGGACCACCATAAAGAGTAAAATTAGCCACTCATCGCCGGATTTGGTCCTTCTTAGCCCTATTTGGTGGAAGTATCCCATTTTGAAGATATTCGATGATGGATTTTCTCCATTCAGTGGTATGAACATATGGTTTAGAAATAGGGAAAATTTCACTGACTTCCTCCCTCATGATTTGAACAAAAGGTGAAACCATGCGACGATGGGCTATTCTGAAAACGGTCTCATCCTGATTTGGATCTGCCAAGGCTGTAGCTACATTATCTAGTGCATATTCTTGGGCATTTCATGATCACGAGATATAGGACAATTTGGTTCTGACGGAAATTCAGCCGTTAATTCTCTGACGTAATCACAAAAAGGTATTAACTCTTCTTTTCTAATAGAGTATTCCCCATTGATTTGTTTGATTACCAATTTTTAATCACCTTTTACCTTTAAATGATCCATTCTCACCTGAAGGGCCACTTCGAAACCTACGATGAGAGCTATATATTTTGCCTCATTGTTGGTACCACCTTCCGATAATAGAAAATGAATAAGGCAATACTGCCTTTTTTGGGGAAATAAACACTATTCCTAATCCAACCTTGTTGAGTTTAGGATTTTCTAGTCTCTTCCCTATTGGACTTCTAGAATCACCATCAAAATACATTTCCCATGTATGAGAAATATCATGAATAGAGAAGACCTCTTCATCAGGAAGTTCAGTATTAAATGATGTATCTTTCACGGATGGATTCTCAGTAAGGAAGTCAGCCAGGGCTTGACCGTTTATTTCCTTTTGAGGCACAAACTGAATATCAAACTGCTACAAAATAACTTCCCACCGTGCTAGACATCCTGTAAGCATAGGAGAACTGAGGATAAATTTGAGTGGGTTATTATGAGATACCAATTAGACCTCATGATGTTGTAGATAATGCCTTAATTTCTGAACTGCAAAGATTAATTCTAGGAAGCACTTTTCAATGTTTGAATACTGAGTTTTTGCATCAATAATAGTGCGGCTGAGATAGTAAAGGTTTTTTTCACTCCCAACATCGTTCTTTTGGGAAAGGAAGGCACCTAGTGATCGCTCTAAAGTTGTCACATAAAGAATAAGTGGTTTTTCTTCAATAGGTGGCATTAATACTGGTGGACTCAAGAGGTATTTCTTAAGGGTATCAAATGACTCTTGGTAATCTTTGGTCCATTGGTAGGTAACTCCCTTCTTCATTAATCTGGTGAAGGGTAAAAAACTTCTTTCCAAATTGGCGATAAAGCACCGAATATAGGCCAAGTGTCCTTGACGTCCTATTAATTCCTTCAAATTTCTTGGAGGTGACATACCAAGGATTGTTTTTTTTTCTCAGGATCAACTTCAATTCCACGATGGCATACAAAAAAACCAAGTAATTTTCCTGAGGTTACCCCGAAAGCACATTTCAAGGGGTTCATCTTCAAACTATGTTGCCGAAGTTTATTGAATATGATTTCCAAATCAGTCAAGTGATTAGAAAGTTGTCTAGATTTGACCACCAAATCATCCACCTAACATTCAAAAAAATTCCCTAAGAAGGGTTTAAGGATATGATGGATGGAACGTTGATATGTTGCACCTGCATTCTTCAAGAGAAATGGAATTAATCGATAGAAAAACACAACTTCAGGGGCTCTGAAGGCTATATATTCTTCATCTTCTAGATCCATTCGTATTTGATTATACCCAGAATATCCATCCATGAAGGAAAGTTCTTCATAGACAGCCATTAAATCAATTAGAAGTTTTGTAATCGGGACTGGAAAATCATCTTTAAGACAATGCCTGTTAAGATCTCAGAAGTCAACGAAAACTCTAATTTGTCCATTCTTCTTTTTCAGAGGGACAATATTAGCTAGCCATTTGGGATATTGGACTTCTATGATGATGTTAGCCTTGATAATCTTATCAAATTCATCTTTAATTTTGGAGGCATAAGTTGGGTGTGTTCTTCTTACTGCTTGCTTGAATCCTCGATGTTCTTCTCGCAAAAACAAATGATGAGTGGAAACATCAGGATCAAGACTCGACATTTATGTATAATTCCAAGAAAATACATCTTCATTTTTCTTTAAAAATGAAGTATACATTTCTTTCTCTCCAAGATTCATGGATACACTAATTAAATTGGGGCGTGGATCTTCTTTTGTACCCATATTTATTTCTCTAAGTTCATCTACAGTAGTAGAGATACCCTCTTCAAATGTTGGAGGAGCATCCGTGAGATCTTCCACTTCTTATTCAATATATTTTACTTCTTCTATTTCTACTTTCATAGTATATGACGAAGAAAAATTTCCATGGTTAGGGGAGAAGTTAAAATTTGAACATCTTGAAGAAGAGGCTGCCATTTCTAACCCTATTAATGATAAAGGGTCTTCCTAGGGTGATAGATAGGAGATGATGGATTGAGAATTGACATCATTGTTTTCCTCTGGTATTGTTATAACTTCTTCTAGCCTGTTTGATGAAGTATAGAATCTCTGGATTTTAGTGTATGAAATAAAGGCATCTCCATTTAAGCTTTCATCACAACTTGGAGAATCAACAATTTCTCCCATGCTATCTGGCTTGGTAGCTGTAATTGACATTACAAAAGTTTCCATAAGCGTGTCTGGATTTAGGTCCATCTAGTCAATTTGACTGATAGGCAACACATAATATGTACTCACATGTATGAATGGGTTTATTGGAATCTTTTCCAAACCACTTGGATCATTAATTTTAGTGACCTTCTTTGTAGTGGATTTTTCCTTTCCCTCCATGTGATACAATTTTGCCTCAATGTATTGAGATTCACACGTTTTGAATGGGGATTTTTCACCATACAGTGTACCAATTTGACCATTGAAACAATATTTGAGACATTGATGGTATGAAGAAGGTATGACCACATGTTGATGTAGCCAAGGTCTTCCAAGAAAAATGTTGAAAGTTGTGTCCTGACAAACAACCATGAAATCTAAATTAGATATAAGGTCTCTAAACTTAATTCTAAGTGTAATTTCATCCAGAGGTTCTTGTCCATTCTTATTGTATCCTTGCAACGTCAAAGTAGAAGGAGATAACTCAGATTCGGTGAGGCTCAATCGATGAAGTGTATGAATATTGACTCCTGATCCATTATCAATGAAAGATTGTCGGATTTTTATATCATTGACTTTTCCAGATAGATACAAAGGTATGATATGTCCATGTACAAAATCATCTTCATATTCATCTGTAAAAGATATCACTACTTGGCATTCTGCCGGATCATTCTCTATATGGCAGTCCTCATCCGAAACAATTTCAGTTTTGAATTCTTGAGGACTTGAAAAAGCCTCAATAAGCGCCTCCTGAAGAACTTTTAATAGATTCAAGGCATCCAGAATTGATAAATTTTCTGATACTTGGGCCAAATGTTTCAAGACATCATACTTTTGGTCCAAAGGTATGCATTTACTATCATGAAAATGTGGTTTTTCAGGTGCCTTGGAAGTTGATGCTTTGGTAGTAGATGCATCCTGTATCAGGGTAGGAGTTGGAAATACTCCAGGCTTTGGTAGATTATAATGACTAGGTCTATCTATTTTCTGGGAGGAAGAAGGTGTGGCCTATAACTGGTCTTCCAAAACAACTACGTCAGGACCGAATCTACCATGTGTGGAAGAACTTTTTTGTTCCTGTTGAGCCCACTAAAGGACTTTTCCATGAGTTCCTTCTACATATATAGTTCTAGAAGGGGTAGGATTGAAATAGTGTCTTCTGGAATATCCATGTATTCCCATGTATCCTAGACTTATGTCTCTTCCTCTAATTCCTCTGTTAGATATAAGAAACTTGGGCTCAACATAATTGAAAATGTCATTGCCATAGGGATCCGTTAAATGAATCATATGAACAAAACCAAAGATCAATTCTTCATTTGATGAAGATTTTTCCTGATGAACTAGTTCAGGCTATGCCATTTGGTGGGGTGGTGCCCATGCTTTGGAAGCAAATGGGCTAAAATTTGCTGGAGTCAAAGAAAACATAGGTTTTTACACGATATCATCTTCTTCTAACTGCTCTTCTTTCTTCAAATAATGCTGCTTCTTTGAGGATTTTCCTTCTGATGAAGGGGGTTTTGCTGTGGCAGAAATAGTAGAAGACAAAATTGTTTGATTCAATTGTGTTCGTAAAATCGAATGAGTTTAGTTAATCGTTTTCCTAACCATTCGATCATCATATTTCTATGCATTTTTACTTTTGAATTTGTGCCACTCTCCCTCTTCCTTGGGATCAATAGCAGTAACACATGCTACATGGGCTGAAGAACCTTTCAGTTTTACTTTTCCAGAGTCTGCCATCTTTTGTAGATAGTCTTTGAAGAAAAAACACTCTTGAATAGGATGCCCTAACATCTGATGAAACAGGAAATAGTTGGGGAGGTCTTCATCTCCTTCCTTGTTCGGCCTTTTGGGCCTTGGAAACTGGACCAGATTGTTTTCCAGAGCCGAGATGAAGTAACCAGGAACTTGTACATTACGAAAAGAATAAACTTTGTTCTTTAAATCCTCAAACTGTTTCCACCTTTGATCTTTTTGATCATCTTGACGAAGCGACCTATTTTTATTGATGCTCTGGAGGTGGATCCCTTTGATATGATGAAGGTTTTGAAGTGGAAGCATGTACAAGTTCTTGTTTAAGTGTAACTATAACAGTTACTGGTTTCCCTATTCTTTTTCCTGGAACTAATGGAATTATATGAGTTTTAGCCTTAGTCTTTATAAAATAATCTTCTATCTGCTGAGCGATTGAAGTAAGGTCTCGAAACCCTCTTGTGTATTTCACAAGAATCAATGGTGTGCGTAATTCATCATGCATATTTGCCACAAATATTGGTATAAACTCTTATTGAGGGAGTTATAACTTAAAGAATATTTTAATCACTTCTAGTGAGCAATGAAATTTGAAACTCTTTCATTATCCCTTTGATTACAACTGGTAAGATCAAAAACTGTCGTCTTTGGTAATGTTGATCTAAATTGAAGACGGAACCTTTGATGGAGATCCTCCCACCCATTAATTGACCGAGATTGCAAACTTGTATACCAGACAAAAGCAGGTCCTTATAATGACTGTACAAAACAACTGAGCTTAAATGCTTCTTGTTGTTGAGGAGTTCCAATCATAGGATCACAACGAGAAACAAAATGTGTTAAGTGTTGTTCTGGATCTCTCATACCATTAAAAATTGAAAATGTGGTATTTTCAAAATTTGATGGGGGAGGAATTGCATCCACCCATTTGGGGTAAGATCTCTTTTCTGGTTGAACTTGTGCACATTATCCTTCCATGGCTTCCTATTGAGTTGTTAAGGACTCAATGATAGTCATTATTTTTTGAGAAACATCTGGTTGAGTTTGGAACTAAGTAGGTTCAATAACTGGAGTTTTGATGGGTGTGATGACCGGTACTGCCACTGATGGTAGTTTTAGTGATTGCTATCGCATATGACCCATTGGATTGGACTTGTGAGGGTGTTCTTGTAAAGTGGGATATTCTTGATCCATCCTAGTAGCTGTATCAAATTCCCTTGATTGATTAACTCCAGCATGCTTAGGAGGAAGAATACATTGAAGTAGTTCTATATTTAACCTCCTTAACTCCTTCATTTATTTTTCTTATTGTGTGAATCTTTCCTCTAATGGGAGTGATTGGCCTTCTCTATAGGTAGGGTGGGATTTAACCTGACTTTTACCCTTTTCTTTGGCATGTGCCTTTCTGGAGTATGGAAGGGCATTACCTGAAGGAATGTATTGCCTCTGGGAAACCCTCTGGCTTTTGGTATGCACACCTCCTTCATTTGTTTCCATGTGTACAACCTCTTGAATAGAAACTTCTTCATCTGATCCCTTTGAGTGAGACTCATGTTCTAGTGTATTAGTGATAATGCCTTTGATGGCATTTATCGATGCATAACGCATTGATGGAATTCTGTCATTTCTTCTACTAGATTGTCACACTTTGTGTCTTCTATGAGACTCTGTTATCCTATATAAAGAATTCCCTAGAACTGTTTGGTGGGTAGTAATCTGAAGGGAATCATTGGATAATTCAGTTATATGCTTTCCTTGTGGATTCTTCCCTAATCGAGAGAAAACTGACTTCTGCTGAGGAGGGGATTGCAAATATAAAAAAGCCCCCAGGCTTGTAGGTTGGGGTTGTTCTTGTTCTTATACATCAAATCTTTGAACATTGTTTAATGAATTCAAAGATTTATTTAGATGGGCCCCCAGACTTGTAAAATGTGGTGATTCTTGAACTGCTATAGATGAAATCCGTGAAACTACTCTTCTGATTTTACAGATTTTGGTTTGGATATTAGTTGGGTGCATTATCCGACCATCATTTACACCACCTGTTTCAGAAGATCATTGTGCTATTTCATACATTTGCATCCTCTGACACCTGAAATTATCTAAACAAGATGTCTTCTCAAGATTCTCAGAGGCTTGATGTAAAAGTAGCTCAATAACTTCTTTTCTTTGGGCCTGATTCTGATGAGAACTGTTTGAGGCCTCTTCTTGAGCATACATTTGATTACATACAAAACTTATTGATTGGGGCCGGTCGTGGGCAATAATATTGCATGAAACCACTTTTGGAAGACTTTGCTGATTTCAAAGTGCAATGAAATGCAATTCTCCTTATGCACCCCATCCTCTGATGCTAACATTAGATAGGGAATCATAAATTAATTGGTGTAGCCTCTTCAGAGCACTGAGACATGCACACTGAAGGGTTCTCTGTTGTTTTTCAACCCTTGGATGTTAAGAAATTGAAAGATATTCCAAGTCAATTTGGAAATTCAACCCTTTTATTACCTTTATATGATTTTGATATTCATCATATGGTAAGACTTTGGTTTTCAAATGACGAATAGTTTTGCATAAGTTGATACGAATGTCATGAATACAATCCTTTGTCATCAATTCTAGAATATCAAACTGAGAATTTTTTGAAGGCCAAAACATGACTGATATTTCTCCTTTAGCTAATTGTTTCATCATGTTCAACACATCTTCATCATCTTCTACTAGAGGTTTCTCCACTTTGTGTAACCAAAGTTGATGCTCTGCATTTGAGGATAAATGACCCAATGGAGGTTTGGAGAATGATCGTTTCCTTAAGATGTCTTCCGACTGAGAAAGTGTTCCACCCGTAAATGACTAGGAATCAGACATGACTGGCCTTGTGTTTGCAAGTGCCTCGAGATAGGAGGTATTTATTATTACTACATCGTCAATTATGGAATTGTTTTGACAATGTGAAATAATACTATGGAGAGGACTTTCACAGTGAAATCCATCATGGGTAGGATCACCATGGTGGATTATAGCAAGGGATAAATCTTCTTTCTCCTTAATCTTCTGGACACACAGAGGTTTGTCATGGCTCTCATCCAAAGATAGGCACTCTGGATTGACCGAATTTTTATGAAGCAAGTTTTCATGATGAAGTATCCGATGAGAAGCTTCATAATTACAACTACCACTCCCAAAATTTGGTAATGGGAGGGTAGGATCTTGAGTAGAAACAGATAAATGTCTGAGGCCTTCAAGAACTCCAGCATTAAGAGGAGCTAAATTACAGCTTGACTCTTTCAACGGTATTTTGTGAGATTTCTTCTTGGATGTTCTCTTATACTTAGTTGGTGCCACTTTCTTGGAAAAGTGGTTATCATGGGAAGGTATATGTGCTTGTCTTATATTAGTTACCAGAATAGACTGGTTACCTCCAATTGGAAAGGGTGTATGTTCCCGAACTTGTTGTCCGTATGATATGGGGGAGTATTCCCTAAGACCCTCTTGGGCTGGAATAGAGGTGTGTATCATCTCTGGGATGGCATGCCATTATGTAATCCCATGTGTGGGGGTAGATCTATGTGTCTGTTCCCCTGATACTGCTGAAGTAGTTATTAAAATATCCTGACATGTTTCCAGAATATGGGCAGGGATATGAGTCTACCCTTTCACCATTGACAATATGTGTTTAGTGACTTTAGCGGCCGGAATGTGAATATATGTCCATTCCATATCTGGAGTAGGTGTATGTGTCTACTCCTATCCTCCTTTTCCTATCAATGGATATTGACAGTACTTATGCATTGGGGTAGAGAGTTGAGTCTGCTCTAAATTTGTCATCAGAGCTTTCCGACTGACTTCTCCGGGAGCTACCAAACGAGACTGTTGGAAGGCTTGATGAACATTGGTAGGTGTATGTCTCTGCTGGATATTCTCCATCAAGTATGGTTGATGTGTTTCCTTAAATACTGGAAGATGAGACTTCTGACAGAAATGGTGATTGTAAACAGGTGTATGTTCCTGCTTACCAGTTCCCACCATATTAGATTGTCGAACTTCTTTGGTTGCAGTCAGACGAGCCTGCTAACTGGATGATAAATTATAAATAGGTGTATGTGCCTGCCTATAGTACTCCACTGGAATTTCCTAGAGGGATTGGTGTGTTACTTCCATATGAGTCTGTTGGGTAGTGAAATCAGGTCGGACAGATGAATATTCCCGCTCGTTGTTTTCCATCAAGTTAGATTGATGGAATTCTCTAGGGGAGGTAGAGGTGAGAACCTGCTTCCTGTTAACTGGACATTGTCCCTGGTGGATTGTCTTGCATGCCTGAGTCTGAGAGACTTGGTCCAAACATCTAGAGGCAACATCCCCATCATGTTGGGGATATACTACAACATGATTATGGCGGTGATTTCTGGTGGGAGTCCTCAAGAAGGACTCATGTATTCTTGAAGTGAGGCCTTCAGTGACGTCTTGATCTACCTCCCTATAGTATGGGAAATATTGATTGTTTTTTTCTAGGGATAAAGACCTGAAATGGTTGGAAATGGTGCTTGGCACCATTTTCTTCTTGATCATTGGTCTTTGTTGGCCAGATGATTGAGGAATATTGTTGACCTGGAGGGCCTATCGAGTAGCCTCCTAAGTCATAATTGTTCCATGTTGGAGATATTATTTTACCAGCACATTTGAGACCCAACGTTGAAGACATTGGGTTGGTGATAACGACCATCCCATGGATGGAGATCCAACTTGAGTAGCAATCAGGAAGTTCAGAGATGCTGTCTTTGAGAAATCCATTCGTTGGATTAAAGGGAATTCTGTGGAAAACTCAGAACAACAACAAGTTATATTAAAGAGACATATTGTCAGATAGATACATGCGTGATTAATTCCTTTATCTAGCCTCCCTTTATCAATTGATAGGGGCCTAACATGTGGGTAACATTATTAACTTGGTTAAGGATTCACGTCGGGTTCAGCATTTTTGTTTCGTAGGTCCTTGAAACATGATATTATATATTTATGAATCCTTGTTTCCAGACAGTTTCCATTGGATTTATTTATGGAACCCTAAAATTCAAACAGTTCTTTATCCAAAGAGGACCTACTTTCCAAAGGCAGGAGTTCATTTAGTTTTGAACTTTATGATACTTAAAAACAGGCATTGGTCGAGATATGGGAGGTCGGACACATCACACCCTTTTGGGGGGGAATTATTGTCTACTCTGGGACTCTCTTTGAAATTAAAATATTTTCATGAATCCTTATTAATTCACCAAGTATATCATAAGTATCCCTTGGAATTTAAAATCACTTATTTAACATGTATAAAATTTTATAATTATCAGTATGTATTCGAGGCTTTACATCAATGGTATCCTCTAATATACTGATTACTGATTCTTTTAATCATCATTTATGATGATACTGGTTTTTAAGCCACTCAGTGGGGCACTCTGGAGCTTATTGTCATCTAGGGAGATGAAGGTTTGTTTTGATCTTGGGATCGTGCTCATAAAATGAGCTACCTACGTATCCTTGTAAAAGGAATTAGAACCCTCATAGTTCGGTGCCACTTAATTGGACACATCATACCTTTTAAGGTCATTTGATACAGACTTCTAACCAGAAGGTGATTTATTACTACATAGTGTGGGACTTATGTTAAAAAAAACCAACGAACTTTGGAAAGGATATAGGTTTCCAAATAGGATCAAACACTATTGGGAGTATGGACCAAAGAGAATAGGGTTGATTTGAATTGTTAGTTTTGAACCACAAGGAGGCTTCCTACGTATCCCATATGGATGGGAATCAAAGCCCACGTAGTTCGATAAATCTCATAGGAGAATATAGTTCTCTGAGAAAGATGAGTTTGGGATAAATTCATGAAAATGGATTCCTTGATGATTTGAGGATTGTATTTTGGGATTATTTCATAAGGATGATTCCCAAATTGGGGGAATTACGGTTGGATTTATAAGGAGGATATCTAGTGAGCTCGGGCCCTGAATGGGATTCCTACGTATCCTGGATTGAACAGGAATCAAAGTTCTCTTAGTTTATTTGGTTGAGTGTTCATGCACGTGTTGCAACCATCACATATCTCTAAGCCCGTGTGAGTCATGCTCGGTGTGAGAAACAAGAGGATGTGAAAGATTCAACAATGAAATTTACACTTTCAAATTTTTCCTCCATGTTGATGGAAGAGGGCGGGTCGACCGTGGAAGAGGGCGGGGTGACGAGCCTTCCCTCTATTCTATTTACATTGGACAAGGGTCCAATGTAAGGAAGAATGGGTGAAGGTGAGGGGATTATAACAGGATGGATGCCCTCAAATTGATTCTGGTAGGGGAGGGAGACTTCTCTTATACTTGCATGGAATGGAAAGTGTGAAGTGTACCTTCCCTACCAGAGAACTGAGGTCCCGGGTCACCTCTTTGAAAAGGGAGAGGTCGGAATCCCACCATCATCCAAACTAGGAACTTCCCAACACTGTTACTGAGAGAAGAGTTAATGTGACTGCAGATGTACAAACCCACAAACATCCCATGATTCTTAACCCCATTGTGAAACAAATGTGGGAAACCTCTGACTGTGGAAATACACACCCAAATTGCAGACACACTAATGTGTCTTACCCAAAGATCTGAGAAGTCAGGAGGTTTTGGGGGAGGCTTCAACTTATCCCCTTTCGAGTAAGGGAACCAAGGAAAGAGATACCCCGCCATCAAAGGCTTCAAATGGTATTAGAATTGGCCGCATAGGTACTTCCCGCAGATGTGTCGCGTATGTACCCCGTGTTGCCCAATTGCACAGGTATGGTGTCCAGGTGTGCCGCGCAGGTACAATGCGTAGGTATGGATGAGGACTGAAAGAGAATTTGAAGAACTTCAAAACATGCATATCCCCTTTAATTATCTCTTCTTTTGTAGTTTATATAACTACCTGGGATAATTTGAAAGATCTAGGTGAAAGAGCTATGAAATGGGAGCTTCAGAGAATCTTTCACTTTTTTTTCAGTCCAAAAATGGGGAGGCTAAGGGTCCTATTTATAGGCACGGAGGGGCCTAGCCGGAGAAACATTGGCCGCTCAGATATGCCGCATAGCTCCACCACGCATGTGCTCCACGTAGAGGCATCCCAAATCTTCTCTTGCCTAGGTCAAACACGTAGCTACTTCACAAAGCTCATCCGATTAGCTCTGTCATGAAGCTGGGTCATGGAGCTCTGTCGTGACGCATGGCCACGTATCTCTCTTGCGAAGGTGTTGAGTGTTACTATATTGCGTAGAGTTTGGGAGGATTTGTTGATGTTTCCTTTGTACTCTTTGAATATTTTTAAGGAGTGTTAACAGAAATACCAAGAGATCATATATGTTGGGAGGTACTAGGGAATATTATTTGGGCAGAACCTTGAGGATATTCAAGTCTCATAGGAGTGAGGACAAGATGGAGTGATGGGTGGATTTTATAGTGGAGGAGAGGAGTTATTTCTCATTATTTTATTATTTTGGCTCAAGACTATGAATAGTATTGATTAATGTGACTAAAAATAGCAATAAATTCATGTGAGTTTAAACCAATGGCCATTTACATCATCCATGACTCAAGCATGATGTAGAAATTCATTTATTTGGCATAATTCATAAATTATCGAATTTCACTATTCACCCAAAATTCATTTATTTTAGAAAAATACCAAAAGTTAACCCTAACCAGTTTTTGACATGTAAAACTTATAAATGAACTCTATATTATCAAAATAATTTTCTAAATAAGTGAAATTTAATTTTTAAATAAAATCATTATTTATTTGAAAAATGTAGATATTAAATTTAAAACTAATTTTATAATACTTTACAAAATTAACTGAGGTCTCCAAAAAGTATCCTAAAATCATAGCACAAAAAAATATTTATTTATGAATACATTTTATGAAAATGAATTTTTTTAATTTATTAATTTAAAATTTTAATTAAATATTTATTACTCAAAAAATACCAACTCTTAATTATTAATTTTTAACATATTCTATTTCATTTATAAGGTGCCAAAATTTTATTTATACTTACATGGGTGAGGTTACTATTTATATGTTTATATTTATATTCATAAGGGTATGTCACTATTCATAATATTAAGTTACTATTCACCATAAATGTAAGTTGATCCTATCAGACACTAAATATCTTATTGATCGCAACTCTGTATGTTAGTTTTTAAAAATTTAAATCACAGAAGTGGAAAAAAATTATGTTTACTCGGTAGGTTATAACAAAGTGGTGTTTTATAGAGACTTAGTATTTCATGCATTCAATATTAAATTTATTTTTAAATCCTTGGGGTGTTACAAACAAGATCATAGAGCTCAACTATCTATAATAAGAAAAGATCAAAATACACGAGAAACATATTGAATGAATCATTAATAATTGTGAAGGGAAAATAATGATAGTAGAAAATGAAAATTACACTATTAATGTGAAATTATTTGGATTTGAAATCAAATTAGTATATATGGAAATTTCTCAATCTAAGTCATCACAAGATTCTTAAATAAAAACTAATATTTCCACACAATTTTTAGAGAATATTTTTTAAAAAAATCATCAATTATATGGAAAAAAGACATTAGGATCATCTCATGATCAATTATCAATGTCATTAAAAAAGGATATACCGTCCAATTTTAATTCTACTTTTTCTTCTAAATATGTCACTATAAATAGTTCAGTTTTAAAAGAAAAATATATAAAAAGTGAATGAGGTAAAGTGATAATAATTATACCACTATTTTATGGGTGGATAGAAGGATTATGACAACTAATTTTCCTAGAAGATCCCAAATAGAGATGGAAAATCTCAAAAACAACATGCCCCTAAATATGGAAATTTTGGATAGTGGGATTTACATGAATGAAAAACCAAGTTTCATGGTAAATTTTTGTGCTTCAAAATATCTAGGCATAATCAATTTAATTTTTTTTATAATATATGAAGTTTTGATGTTTTGAGAAATCTTTCGGTAAGGGGAAGTATGGTTGAGAAGATGCAATATCCACATATTAATAAGAATATATCCAAATCAAATAGACTTAGAGTGTGTGATATCTTATGTGGAATTTGAAATGGTTGTTGTCACCAAGAATATGTTTGTTCGTCTCATAATGTATAAAATTCATATGGGAAGAGAATTCCATAAATGTTGAGAATGAAATAAGAAACAATCTTTGGATGGAAGTAAATGAAAACTAGAAATAAAAATACTCCGATGAAGTATGAGAAGAAATATGATACAAATATGGAAAATAAACTGAAGGTAAAACAAGTTCAGAATAATTATAACAAGTATAAATGAAGTGATTTATCCAAGGGAGAGAAGTTTATAAAGTTCACTCATAATATTCCATGTAGAGACTCCAAAAAGGTTTCTCATGTACATAATGAATGTCTTATTATTTGTCTATTAGATTTGGAGAGGGAAAGAAAAATGGAAGAAGAAACATAAGAACAATCCATTATTAAAGTATAACAAAAGATTCCACATAAATATCCTGAATCTAAAGGGAGTTTATCAATAAATGATAACCTGATTAGAAAATAAGAGCTTTTTTAGAGATGTAGCAAGGTTGGACATACATCTGATGGTTTTTTGACAATTCATCCAGCATAAGAAGGATCTTTAAAAAGGACGAAGACTAACTTGGGAATGAGAAAACCCAAGTCGAAAATAAGATCTTTGTGGGAGATGTAGCAAGGCTGAACATACATCTGATAGTTGTTTAATAATTCATCCAGCACAATAAGGATCCTTAAAGAGGATGAAGACTGCCTTGGGCATGATAACTATTGAAAAGAAAAATTATCCACACAAAGAAGTTAAATATGATGAGAGTTAAATGTTTTCTAAGATAAATACATATCTGAAACCTAGATGTTAAGTCATAAAGGTTGAATAAAATGAAGCATATTGGTTGAGTAAAACATCTCATACCTACTGTTCAAAATGAGAAGCAATGAGATCCCACTTTTCCCTATATTGTGTGTTGTATTTATTCTTAAAAAGTAAGGAATTGAAGGGGAATCATACTTTTAGTGGGACAATCTGAGATGGATTGAAATCTATCAAAGATAGACATCATAAATGTATTAATCTATTCTGTTGAATTCTCAACATGTAACAACTTATAATTTATCTATGAAAGAGATTCACCATGATAAAGGTTGTTTGGAGTGTCTCCTTGTGTGGGAGACAATAATATAAGATTCTTGATAATCTTCTAGATTCATGAAATTCATATAAACCTAAAATTTCTAGAAAGTGAGTCATGGTTATCTAATAATAAGGTATGAATGATCATTCTCTCATCCTTGGAATTTAAGAATGTTATACCCAGTCAATTTTATTTCCAGGTTAAGTGTATTTCTGAGTCCCACATTGGATTCTGATGACTTGTAATTATTTTCCTCAATATATAAAAGAGTATATCCACCTCTTCTTGAGGTAGGTAATTCACACCATTCTATATGGTATCAAAGGGGTTCATAACCCTAACCCTCCCACTCTTCCCCCCACTATTTTTGAGAGTCTATCAAGTGGATCCCCCTACTATGCCCCTTATGTGTGATGCCCATCCCTTATGTAGCATGACAGACCTCTACCCCCACAACCTTGTGCAAATGACATCCCCCTACAACCCCCTCGTTGTGCACAATGACCCTCTACACCCCCCTCCTGTGCATGAAAATCCCCTGAGACCCCCCTCCTTGTGCACAATGGTACTATGCCCCCATCAATCTCACAACCACTCCCCACACCCCATAATCCTATTGTCTTCCTCCCCCTATGCAATGGATCCTCCTTCCTGGATCGGCCTCCTCCACTAGGGTTGACCACTATTGCACACAGATTCAGCGTCCTTCTGTTGAGTTGTCATTCGACCAGCCACATCCTGCCGGCCTTTTCCATCGCCTTCTCAATATGTGCCAGACCCTATGGGTGCCCCACCTCTAACATCTGATAGCCTTAAAGAAACCACTGGTACCCCTATTGCCAGCTCAATATCATAGAAGCCTCGACGCTTCGTCGTCGGCCCGCCAACGTGGTAGCCCCCACACCCCGTCACCAGCCTGCTTGTGTGGCTACTCATGTGAGACCACCTTACCTACACCATTTTGATCTAGGAAATGTAATGATTCCACACTGCCTTCCAAGAAAAATCTACAATAGTAGTGAAAATGGAAGGAGATAGCCTTTACTACTGAAAGTAGTCACTCAGGGACTCCTTCAGCATCTCCCAGGAAAGACTTCTACCTACGGCCCAATGCTAGTGTCTCTTCTGCGTGAGTGTCTCCCTAAACCTCTACCATAGGCACATCCCGACACCCCTTTTGATGATGGTCCATATTGGGTACATATCCCAATGCCACTTTTAATGCACCACCTATTCCCGCACACCGTAGTTGTTTCTTCACCACATCATTGATACACTCTAGATGTTCCTGTCAAAAATTTGATTAGTGTCCTGTTGTGTGTTGTTCATGCATGACTTTATATTACTGATTGTACATATTTGTCTCGATTGACACTTATTGAATGATTAAGTGATATTTCTGATCGAACAGTGGAGGCTGACACGTCTTCTTATTTTTAATTGTGTGAGGGAATAGTTTGCGGTTGTGTAGTGCGGATGTAAGAGAGAATGTGCGAGCTATATTTTTCAAATAATTTATTTAGAAAACTAGGTCTTTGACAGATATGTGGACAACATTGAATAATAATTAGATGAGTGGAATACTCCAGGTTATAGGGTGTGTAATAAGGGTTTTGGTGTGCAGTGGAGTGGAGGTCTCACTCCATTTCTCTATTTCATGACATAAGCAGTCAAAAGCGATAAGAGACGCATCACAGAGGTAGGAAGAAGTGCACAAGATATGTGGTCGATCATCGTAAGAGTGTTTTTCATAAGGAACAATTTCTAAAATAGTGATTGAGTGAGAAAACTAGGAAGGTCATATGTGATAGGGAGAATGTTTTGGTCATGGTACATGTTCGATGATGGAGTTTTATATGGACAAGCCTAATTATTTCAACGCATTGGTGAGGTGTGTGTCATGGGGGAAGAGGCACAAGTTGGAGTTTCTATAGAGTAAGTACAATACAGTTGGAAAAAATAGGGGGGTCACATAGTTTCCTTTGTAGATAGGATTATGGAAGGAAGATATGATGATACACAGGTACAAATATCATTTTTAGAAGAATTTACTGAGAGACAAGTGAAGATTGAGAAGCTGTTTAGTGAGATAAATATCAACCTAAAAGAACAAAAGGTAGTTTGCCAATGTTTCTGTAGGGTGACCGATTGTTTATGAATAGTTGAGGCATATGTCTTGGGAGTGGATTGAGTATTTACAGTCATAAGAGGAACAATGCTCTGAGTCCAAGAAATAGATCCAACCGACTACAACATGATCACTTGGGAGTAACGTTGGATTTGTGGAGTTTGAAAGGAAATAAAAGGCAGGACCTATACTTGTTGGATTGATGCCTTTCGATTGAAGGAGAATTATTGTAAAAAGAGTTGAGCTATCTATTTTTCAGGTGAGGAACCACTTGCTTGGATCAAAATATTATAGGCGTATTTATTAAAAATCGTACTGCAGAGGACATGAAGTTACACTATGCATAATTAGGTTGGGAGAACACGGTTTTTCTTTGGTTTTTGTCTTAGCTGAACAAAAATCCCATATCAGAATGGGAGCAGCTGAAGTCAGTGCTATTATAAAAGTACAGGTCTAACAAGGAACATGAGGAGTTTTCCCAATGATAGTGTGACAAGTAAAAGTCCACACAGGCATAGGAAGCCATTATGGAGGTGGACGTGCCAGCTGTTCAGTAATTAGGACAAGATAACATTGATTCAATTCAGACTCACCAAAGCATGGACTGGTTGGGTTTTGGTAAGAAGATAAAGAGGACGTCAACAATTTTTCAAAGGAAGAACTAACAACATGATTGAGGGAATTCCAAACTAGACTGGAAGGGGATGATAAGCATCAGATAGTTCCAACTGAACTAGTGTGGTAGGGAACAACAAACAACACTTCATCTATTGACCTTAGTGAAAAGGTAACTTTCATCAATTTTCCTATCTCAAATAGTGAAGATCACTATGAGGCAAAGGTATTTTTGGCTCTAGATGCTCATTTTTTTGGAGTTCGTAGTGAGGTGAGTGTAGTGAGTAGCTTCCACAGTGCATGTAAAGGAATTTTGACTTACAAGTCAATAAGAGCTACTAAACACATAGTGGGACCGATCGGGGAGGAAGTGTAGTAGAGGGATGGAATTTTTTTTAGAAAACTGAAAAAAATGCTCTGTAATATTGTGTGACTGCTGGGATAGTTCCACCTACAATATTTGCACAGTGCATGGCTGAACTGCCAAAAAAAATCTACTTTTGGGATGTTGAAGTTTTCCATGGTTCCTAAATATTATTTGTTTATTTTATTTGAGAGTTGTACCTTAGTAGTGGAGTATGTGTTAGTTGGTAGTGGTTAGGCTATTTGGAGCATAATTCCTAATCATATCACTCTTGAATCAATCAATCTTCTACAGATTGTGACAAACATTACTAATGAAGTTTTGAAGGCATTTAAGAGCTCTACTTCTACTTCTAAATAGGAATCATAAACTTACATGGGGATTTTTGGGGTTTGAAGAGTGGTAGGTATGTCTGGTAGTGATCACAATAACCTCTTTAAATTGAGCCAAAAAATTGGAGAATGTTGGGAACTTCTTCCAATTATTGGGAAAGATTGTTTTTCATCAAACCCGAACTGCTGGAAGTGAGATATTGGCTACAACAACCCAAGTGGTTAAACCTATTACCTTGGAGATACTTTATGAATTTAAATAATTGATTACTCTTGAGCCTGGGAATCTATGGGAGATAGAGTGGTTTCTGGAGACTTATGCAGCAAAGTTCTATGAAATTGATAAAAATGAATTACTAAATAGAGAAAAATGACAAGAATGGAATCTTGGGAAAAGGGATAAGAAACAATATTTTTTGAAGAGAGTGGTTGTGTAAAGGAATGATAAGCACCCATTTCTTACCATACCTGAAGTTATGATAATTCTTAAAGTTGAATATGTTTTTTGGCTAAGGCCACCACAAAACTACCTCTAGGTGTTATCATTCTAGTATTAAGAAGTTAAACCTTGCTTTAGAATTCCACCATGAGGAGAAGGTGGTTTTTTAGCATGGGGGACATTGTTAGGAATGTGTTGGTGTTAATACTACATGAGTATAGGGGTAGTATAGGAAAGTGGTCCTGTTAGTACTGCTTGAGTACACGGTCAGTGTAGTCATTCTCATTTTTTATTATTGGGAGGGTGTTTTAGTGTTTCTTAGGACACTCATAAATAGGGGAGCAGGAAGTGGGGGTGGGGATACAAATCATTTTGTATTTTCACGGTAGTAGGTTCATTGGTGGTATTGGTTGATCCCTTGGGAGGGTGTTCTTCTCCTTTAAGCTTCTTGTTCCTCCTTCCCTATCTATTCTTTGTCCTACCTTTGTAACAATTCTACTGATTTTGTTCAGAAGATACTGTATTGTGTATTGACCTATTTTAATTCTCTCTATCTATCTCACTATCATTTGTACTAACAACATTCATAAAACACAACATCTAAAGACACAAAAATAACAAATCTATGTTTTCTAATATTTTATCTACCTCAAAATATGCTCTTTGAACCTATTAAGGATAGAGAAAATGAGCACTTTCTTGATCAAATTTCAAAAATTAAAAAAAATATAAATTTTCATATTTAAATTACAAAATTAAATTCAAGAAAAATATCTTCGTCGATTTAATAAGATAATAGGTCACTTCACCTGATGTTGGAAAAAAATTTGGATCTTACCACCTTCCTAAGATTAGTTAAATATATTTTACACAATATTTTCATTCTAGTTTAAGATGAGGTCACTCCATTAAGTAAAAATTAACCCATGTCATTACCTGTATTAATATAAACCAATTATAATGGTTACTTTATAATTTTTATATTACCAATGGTTGTAATACCCAATGGTCAAAATTCCCATTAGTCATATAAAATATATATAGCATATTTACTTCCTTTAATTCACTCAATACCTATCCATAAAATAGAAATTATCATTCATAAGATTACTTTTCTCATCATGTTTGTTTTTTGGTTTATAATATTATTTTTTATAATATTCTTATTATAATAATGATGATTATTATATAATTTAATTTGAGAGATTTTAATTTATCCTTGTGTTTTCATCATTTTAAATTTTCCATTGTTAACTATAGTTGTTTTAGAAAATCAATATTTAGATTTTATAATATATCTTTATTCATTAATAAAAAATTATTTTATAGATAAATTTTTTCAAGCATTACATTCTCCCCCATTAAAATAATTTCATCCTTGAAATTACAAATTATATTCATATAAAAATGTAAATAAACCTTTATCAAATCATCATCAGGTTCCCAAACCACCTCCTCTAATTGGAAATTCCTCTTAAGAACCATCACAATTCAAGTCATCAAATTTATCAACACTTTCCCTTCCATATCATTAATATAAACAATCTCATCATTATATGATAAGTCAAGCTGCAAATTTACTTAATAAATAAAAAGATAATGTCAAGGGTATGGAATGTGCATCCTTAAATGTGATATATATAATATTCCGTACACATGAGAAATCTTGGGTTTCCTAAATAGATGATATTCTGTAACTCTTATCCACTATAATATTTTAAAAGGATTAATTTACATTAAAATAAGTTCCCATTTCTATCAAAATCTCTAAAACTATTTACATAGTGACATATTCAGGAAGACATGGTCCCAAAAATAGAATTCAATATCTTTTATTATATTGTTATCATATATTTTATATCTACTTTTTATTACCTTTATTTTTTATGATGGATTTTACTTTATTTTATATCAACTCAATAATCGATAAACCCCATAAATTCATTTCTCCAACAACATTCCAACATGATAGATTCAGACATATCTTCCCATAAAATTCTTCATGAGTTTCCATTTTTATACTAGTGTGTAATATGTGATTTTATAAAATTATAATTTAGATAAATAATGATACCAAATTCCTTGGATATCAAGTGGGAATGACCTTATCACATCCTCTAATATTTGGAAATTTCTTTTAAATAACATATCCATTATTGGATGAATGATTTTACTATGATTAACCACTGTATTTACATTATTTATAAGGATCATCTAAAAAGTTAATGTGAACCATAGACTATAATTTGGTTCTATTAAAAAAGGTGTATCATAGAGACTCAAAAAAAATTATATATAACATAGCATGAAGATCAAGAGAAAAATATTCTCAAATTTCTATAAAATGCGCTAACTTTGTAAGAGAATATTTAATAACCCATATATAAATTTTTACTATAGATTTTATTAATCTTATTGATGGATTTGATAATAATATTATCCCAATTCCACTCTCATATAGGTAATGTTTACAAAACCCCCTTGTTTAGTTATCTTTCAACCTTCTCTTATTATTATACCAAAAACCTTTATTATAGTTCATAATCACCCACTTTATATTTTCCCTCTAAAATGATCTTAGATATCTCTCTACATTTTATTGATACTATGATTTATCTAATTAAATTCATGATATGAGTTTCAACCAATAACTCTTTTTTTACAATTGGTTCATATAGAATTCATAACCACTTACCAAACCTTAAATATATATCTTTAAATATATTAAAATTTGCAAGATTTTTTATTTATCACAAATTACATCTTCTATAGGGCCATTTCATTTTTTTATATTTCTTAATCATAATTGGTAATGATGGTTGGGTAAATACATAAAATTGGTATGATTTCATTCATATAATTACAATACCCAGGTTTATCCTTACTAAATCCTTGATAATTTAATCATTATCTACCCTCATCATAGATAAGACACCATGGTCATTTGTTTCAATAAATATACTACATTGTTTCATTTTCCAGGGTTATAATATATAACAAAATCATAATCCATAAGTAGATACAGACATATACTTTTCATTAGGATCATATCATTCTAAATAAATATTTATTTTAGGCCATTTTTGATGGATACGTCACATTTATATCCATAGAGATAATGTATCTATATTATTGGTGATAATATTAGTAAAACCAATGTTTTTTCACGAGTTGGATAATTTATCTTAGGGGGTTTTGGATAATGATATTCATAAACCACCACACTATTATTTTTCATTATAACATATCCAATATCTTTCTTTGATGTGTCACAATAAATTATAATCCCATCATTTCATAATATTAGATTTAATGTAGGTGTATCCACTAATCATTGCTTCAATTTCTCAAAGTTATCTATAAATTACTTTATTTTCATAAATTTGACCGCCTTAGATGTTGTATTTTTTAAAAATATAGTTAATCAAGAATTGTTTTCAAAAATTTATTGGTAGTATCAAGTTAAGCTAAGGAAAATGGGAATTTTACTTATATTGGTGGGTCTTGGAAAATCCATGACAACCATTATTTATTAACGGTAAACCAATATTCTATCCATGGACACAATATGTTTAGGGAAATAAATTTATTAATGAAAAAATTACATTTATTGAATTTTAAATGTAACACCTATTTCCTAAAAATCTCAAGAATAATTCATAAATTAGTTCCATGATTCTAAAAACTATTATAGAATATGTGAATATAATCAATAAATACCAAAAATATTTATAAATATAATACTTAAATACACTATCATTAATGATCTAAAGCTCCATTAATCTCAGATAATTTCATTAAGATCTTATGGACTGAACATCCAATTCTTTAATCATGATCTATCTAACGATAAATCGGTGATCAAGATCACAAGATATAATAGGATCTAAAGAAAGTTTAGGTATTTAAGCATCTAAATACAACAACATACGAAGATGATCATCTATGACGAAAGTCATAGTGATCCTCTACCACACAAGTAAGGATGAGGCCAAGTTAAAAAAATATTTGAAGGATCACACCCTAATTCCTCATTGTTTTGAGTCCAGACCCACAACAAATCAAAGAGAACTCTTGGTGGGAGGAAGAAAGGAGAAAATGTCCCAATTGATATAAAAAATAGATCCAATGGGTCAAATCTTGAGTGGCTCTCGGTGTGAAAATGGACCAAATGGACCTTAATTAAACACCACCCAACAAACCCCACTGGAAATCTAGGGGATCACTGACTGGCTGGTGAGACCTACTGGGTAGTATTCTAATTTTTTCCACACTGTCTAGCATGTGAAAGATCACCTATTAACCAGTGAGTCTATTTGGGAAGTAGTGTCTTCTTCCCACCCCAACAACTAGCCAGTATTCCCCATTTGCTAGCCGGTGTGGCTGATGCTGCCCGGCTACCATGGACATGACTCCAGCCTTCTCTTTAGTTTTGAGTCACCCACAAAGCTTCCTATGAAATCTAAAAACACATCTTAATGATATCCATACATGAATCATCTTGTTTTGACACTATATTCTCCAAATGATCCATCTACAAGGAAAAAAGTTCACATTTCCTCTGAAAAACATAACCCGTTAAGGCATGGGTCATTACAATCTCTCCACCACAACACTTCTCATATTCGTGAAGTTGTGGTAGCATGTGAGTAATTCCTCTTGATCTGCCTCTATCACCATCCAAAAAGAATTCTCCAAATACCATCCTTTAATTCTAACTCATCGCCTCAAGGCTTCATTCATTCCTAAAGACCCATCACTCTACAACTGCATGACTCTAATGATAAACACTAGAAGTTGACCCAAAATCTTTCTGACATCCAAAATTGAGATTCTGATCACCACAATCATTGAACTCAATAGACTGGTGTCTTCCACTAATTCCTTTAGTAGCATAAAAGTTCTCCCCACTATAGGAATCAACTTATAGAACAATATTTTTATGGTCAAAGGATATGTACAATGCAGTTCAGTTTCATCATTCTCAATTCAATGCAAGACAAGGGTTAAAGGTTGATACCAACACATCATCCTACATTCCAAAATGAACCAATGATTCTCCATCAACCGATTTAACCCGACCACAATAAAATTTCTAGAAAATATCAAACCAATTCTGAAACACTTTAGTTGTACCCAATGTAATAAGTTCAATGTGGTTCCATCCCGCCACATTCTGGTTTACATAGAAATAGTAGTTGGTATACATCTAGACAACTTCCTAAAAAGGTACATAGACTAAACAAATAAAACTCCACACACAAAAAACCATGATCCATTAAGACTTGGAAAAATCATTAAGTTTATTATTCATCCTAACTGATGTTTGAACAGATTTAAAAGAACTTCCCTTGGTTGGATCAACAACCAGTTGCATCAACTATAAGGCTTCCACCCATGTGTCAATGCACCAATGATCTAGATTCTGCCTGGTTCGTATCGATTTAATTCTGAGTCTGAAACCCACATCTAGTCTCCATATATCACTACATATGAATCAAACATTAGGTATTCATCATGGATATAGATACTCTCAGATCTAATGCATCTCGGTCTCCTAGATTCATCATGGCCATTCGATGGTTAGTCTTACTCAAGACCACGAACCTTCCCATAAGATTGGTTATTTCTCACGTGGCCTGATCGATGCTCCCCACCATAGGAGTATCCTTATAATCACCAGTAATTCACACATTGGTATACCCAATCCGCAACTTGTCATCATCGAACATGATGACTAAGTATGATCGTCTGTTCAATCGATTTTCATAGAAAACACCAATCAATGCACACAAATGGATTTATCAAACTTTGGTCCACTAAATTCAATGGTCCATTCTCAATGTGAATAATGTTCTCTATTAGCCTAAGAATAGGTTATGTCCCCTAGATCAAATGTTCCTATTCCCTTATTCAAGTCTCTACACATAACCAATATATTTCCATCAAGTAAAAACTTAGGATGATTGTACAATAACCCCGATTCATTCCTAATGTCATATTTCACCCCAAATAAAAGTACATAAGCATTAAATTCTAGTCCTATAAACCCTTCAAGATTCATACAAAAAATGTCACTTGATAATAGAAATGTGACTCTAAACAGAAATATCCATAAATTACTATCATTATCTCATCTAGGTTCATCCATAGAACCAGGAACATTCTCTACATTCAGCTCACCACCCTAATTCCAATGGTTAAGCCAATCCTATACTTAACCACCGCATGAATTCTCAATCATTAAGTATTTCTCTAGAAAGGAATGAAAACACCACTCTTACTAAAAATAAGAGTATTTCTTAACCAATGAGTCATGGAACTCTAAACTGGACTCGCTCTCTTTTTTATTTTCCATGCCTCATAAGGCACTAACTCCACTAAAATTATCACTCACAATGACCCTCTTTAAAAAATGAAACTCCTTACTACTGATTTTCACCTGTGCACTGTCCATCCCATGGGTATTATCTCATGCTGGTGTGAGTCCACCACACTCTGAAACCCAACATGGTATCTTGAGTACTAGTACTCAAGGTGATCTATAATCCATGGCTACAAGAAAACTTCCAAGAGATCCATTTAATCCTTTCATAGGTAAATAACATGTAGAAGGAATTTTTGTGAATGAAAATCACTCCTAAGGAATTAACCACAACTATTTCTTTACAAGGAATATCCTCACCCATGTTACTCTGAAGTAGTGGAGGCACAAAATTTTTAGTAACAAGTGTCTTATTTCTAGGCCACAAGGTCTTCCACAGAACCAACACAAGGTTACTAGGGATCACAGTCCATATAACCTCATCCTGGAACATATACAAAGACATTTCCAAATGGATTCACTTTTACACTAACCACATTGAGGCCAAAGATTCTTATTTTGGATAAAAACAATGCCACTATGTGCTATATTGATCACTTCACATTGGATACATTTGGTACCTTAATCAATCAGACATATCCAAAGGCTACTACTGTAAGGTTATTTATTAAGGAAGTTAATACTCAATAATGACCTAAAATAGGTACACTACATCACCCATGCATTGAGGGACCACATCAATGTCACTGTCATGGTCATAATCATCATCATCGTCATTACCTAGGTATACCACATCATAGTCTCACATGCCATGGTATTAGAATTAGACATTCGTAGGGGTTCAGCTGAAATAATGTCATCAAGAACTCATTTGAAACATAGTACATGTCATTGAAACCTAAGTAGTTAAGTGTTCCTCATCAATATAATCACATTAAAACAGTATATATGTCATGTGAAATCTATATGTAAAACATGATGCATGTGATGAATCTTGATTATATAGTCAAGATTCAAAACCATATGAAATCAAAACCTTCAAAATCCATGTGCATGATACGTAGTGAAAATAGATGATCATAATAGTGAAAACCAAGAACATCAATCTCATGCCTTGATAACAAAGAATTACCTTGAGAAAGGTGTTCATGATGCATTAGACCATGTTCCTTCACAAGATGTGACATATTCAAATATCACATGCCTAACAACTCCCTATAAATGAAAAACAAGATAGGCACTGATAAAATTTTATAACATCCCATCCCAAATCATTGAGTCTGATTTAAAATGCCATATGACCTTATATACAACTCCCTATATGCCAGAGGCTACCAACTAACAACAAGGGTCTCAAGTGGAACCGTGGGGAGACTATACCCTCCATCAGAGTGGATAATAACCAATAAATAACCAAACGTGTAACAATATACAATCAGATTACATAGATACCAATAACATATCAGTTGTATGAATGAATGTGAAAACAACATACTTAATAGTCAAATAAAGATATAACATTCAATCACCCATTGGGTCGATCATGTATACAAATATAGAAAAACAAAAAAGTATAAGAGGCTCATAAACTCAAAAACTAACGTCATCTATATTTCAAAACTCATTAAAATCTATCCCACTCAATAATAAAACCCATGCCACATACCAATCTATACCCATAACAAGTTATGATTGTTCAGGTACCCGAGTGTCATGGTCGCCCAAGTAGGGTGTGAGTAAAACTCAGTAGGACACCACCAACGTAGTCTAGTACCCAACCAGTGATATTCAGTGTACATTCATGTGATAATATTAGAATATTGTAAATATAAAATCTATAACTATAGAGGCATATCAAATATATACCATCAAATAACTCATAAGAAATATACAACCATGTTCTAAGAGGTCATGTTCTTACCAATCCACCCCAAACCTCATCTGTACCTACATTAGCTCTATGCTGGAAGGATGTAAAAGTCTTTAACCACATTTCATGATATATTCCTCAATTACTAACATTGATTGTCAATCTATGCCTGTTAGAACAAGTTCCACCTTTAAGGAAACATCGCATGCCCCACCCTAATAGTGGTCATTATTAGGACCACCACATGCCCCCACCCCAAGAATGATCATTATCCCCAAATGATGGTAAGTCCCACATAACATGGTTAACATAATTGGATAATCACATCACCCCCGTGTGGAATTCTCCCACTACATCCCATAGCTAACAGATTCTCAATTTCCATGCATATTCTACTCCCAATCCAACAATATATCTATGATATGGCCCATGAGATTAAATAAACCATAGTATATAGTCATCATCATGTCATCACACTCCCCATCCATGGGGTCGTCTAATTGGAACTAAGAAACCTAATCATCCTAATACCTGAAGAAAGATTACACAGGATATGCAATATCATAAGGAATATATATTATCACAAGGAATAATAAATAATATCCATAATATTTCTCAATAGGCTACATACAAAACACATTATCACATATCAACATGGGTCTCAAGGGTTTCACACTCACCCACATGAAAACACATATCAATCAGGGGTTCTTAACCAAAAACATGTCTCATGTGATACCCATGTGATCAAATAATCAAACATGGTCTCACAAATCTAGGTCTCATAGAGAAAAACCACACATTAAAGAGGTTCCATGTAATCAGAGTCACGCATTACTGATCAAGCCTCAACCATAAATTTCCAACATCAATCCAATGCACAAGGGTTCATTGTAGCCCTTGGAACTTTGTCCAATTACATTAGGCATGGTTCCATTAATTAATTAAGACTTAAGGATCAATTAATTAATTAAGAATTTCTTTTTATTCACAATACATTATGAATTTAATGTTTCTTCACCCAAGTTGGTGAACATCATATCACATGATATTAAACTATGCATAAACCATAGGGTAGATTTCATGGGAAAAAATACCTCAAATGGAGTTAACTCTATGCAATTAAAAAGAAAATGGCTTTTCAAGTCCATCTAATTCCATTTGGACTCCAATGATTTCCATAAGTTTCTAACTCATGCCCAAGCTTTGAAATTTAATTAATTATAACTAAATTATACGAAATTAATTAATTAAAAGGAAAAAAAATTAATATGAAAGGAATACATGTTGAAAGACTTTCTAGATTTCATTTCCTAATCAAAACCATGACCTACCATACATGGATGGCATGTTATGTTCTTCTGACATCATTTTTGAAAAAAAACCATTATTAAGCAACAAGTCAAAGAACAATTTAATATAATAAAATTGTAAAATTCTCATGAAACCAACTAGATGATGTACCTTCATTTCAATATACTCAAATGGAGTTTGAGAAACTTTTGACACACTTAGAGGTTCTATTATAAGAAAAATCCCCAAATAAATTCCATATTTTAATGTTCAATTTGACACAATTTTACTAAAACCCTAGAAATAATTATCAAGGGACATACCTTCTCCAAAATACATGCAGATGGTACATGTTTGTTATTGTAAAACATCCTCTATCCATCTTGATATAAGTATCTATCAATCTCAGACAATTCCATCAAGACTTGAGGGATTATTAATCTAATTCTTAGTCAATATCTAGCCAATTATAAATTAGTGATCAAGATCACATGAGATAAGTGGATCTTAATAAAATTGAGACATTAAAGGATCAAAAGAAAATAACTTACCAATAGTACCATTCATGATGAATGGAATAGTAGTCTTCCACCACTTGTAGAAGGAGGAGCCCATGATTGAAGAATATTCAAATAATATCACCCAAATTCATCATTAGCTTGAGCCAGGATCCACCCTAGATCAAGAAGATATCTTATAGGGAGGAAGAGAGGATAAAATTTCCAAATATCTCACAAAAATTAAATATAAGGTTTTAAATCCCAAGTGGGTCTTAGTGTAAAAAAGTACTAAAAGTACCTTAATTAAACACCACCCAATGCACCCCACTGGAAAGTCGATATAGGCTCACTGTCTGGCCAGCGCGGGCTCACCAGTTTTCTGGTGAGACCTGTTGGGTAATAGAATCACTATCTACCTCAACGGAGAGCTGATGTAGGCTCACTGGCTATATGATGAGTCATTCTAGGTAGTAGGGGTTTTCTACCACCCTATAGGTAAGTTGGTGCGGTTGTAGCAGCTCGGATTCCACGACTATGCCTCAATCCTGTTTCTAAGTTCTGAGTCACCCATAATGCTTCCTATTAATTCTAAAAATACCTATCAATGATTTCTATATGTGAAACATCTCTTTTCAACACCTTGTTCTTTCAATGAGCCTTCCAAAAGATTAAAAATTAAAATTTCATCTGAAAAACCCAACCCATAATGGGACGGTCTATTACAGTATCTTATTTGATCCTGAAAAGGTAATGGTTGTCATTTAATTGGAAGAGATAAATAATTTATTTGAGATTTGAATATTTCTATGT
The DNA here is from genome assembly GCA_963277665.1 of Viscum album. Taxonomy (NCBI): domain Eukaryota; kingdom Viridiplantae; phylum Streptophyta; class Magnoliopsida; order Santalales; family Viscaceae; genus Viscum; species Viscum album. The sequence goes on along the minus strand of OY728121.1, from coordinate 844,849,754 downwards.
TTTATAGGATATTATCAGTGGTTTTTGAAGTATTTATCAAATATTTTTTCACTATTGATTGCCCTCACCCTATAGGGGGTGAAGTTCTTATGGGATTCGAAGTGTCAAGCATCCTTCGATGAACTAAAGCGGTGTTTGAACTCAACAAGGATTATGACACTATATGATTCTAGATAGGGCTAAATGGTTTATCTTGACGCTTTAAGTGTTGGATTGTATTGTGTGCTTATGTAGGAAGATTAAGTGGTGTCTTATGGCTAAACTTTGAGCTCATGAGTTGAATTATCTCACTCATGATTTTTAACATGCAGTTGTTGTCCATTCCCTTAAAAGTTAGTGTGACTATCTTTTCAAGGATAAGTTTATCATTTATTATAACCATAAAATAGGGGTTATATATTTTATCAAAAATATTTAAACCTCTATAAGAGAGTATGGTTCGAATACCTATATTCATTTAACTTTGACAATGCCTATACTCCAGAAAAGGGAAATGTGGTCACTAAAACTCTTAGAAAGAAGTTATATTCTTATACTGTGAAGGAAGAAAAGAATGAATGTAAATTTATGGGACTCCTTTCTCATATAAACTTGGGATTCAGAGAGGAAGGGTATGGTAATGTCCCAAAAAAATCATTTGACATCCTCTCTCATTTAGATTACTATTCAAGAGTTTTAGTAAGATTGTAAGTTTTAGAATATCAGATATTATTTATATAGTGGGGAGACCATCTGTGAGTGGTCTCTCTCCTTGTAAGGTATAATTTTATTTAGGAATTGACATTTTCTTCCATCAACTATGAGGAATTTTGTGTTGGGAGATTTTTACCACACATTTTGGGTAGTCTACCCTACCACAAAAAAAATTCTTTATAACATGCTTCAGTTCTAGTGGCCTGCTTTGAAATTAGGTATAGACGAATTTGTATATTGATGATAGAAACTTAAAAAGACTAAGGATAAGAATAAAATCAATATATTATTATTTATTCTCTTCCCATTCCAACATAGAAGTGGAATGAGATCAATGTATTTGGTTGTTGTCTTGCCTCAGACTCCCGTGGTAATAACTCCATTTGGGTGGTGATTGATAGGTTGAACAAGTTGGTTAATTTCTTACTAATTCATGACATCACTAAAGTATAATAATTTAGGAGGTGGTATTTAAATGAAATTTTAAGGTTTTATGGATATCTAATGACCATTTTCTTGGAAAGGTACCCTCACTTTACCCCTCATTTTTAGAAGGTCCTTTAGGAGGTGATGGGAACTCAGGTCAAGTTGAGCACAACATATCATCCTTAGATGGATGGGAAGATAGAGAGGACAATTGAAATTTGAGATTATATATTTTCTACCTGCATTTTGGACTTCATAAGTGTTTGACCATTTGGTGACGGTTGTATTTTCTTATAATAACATTCATCAACCATCCATCCACATGGAAACTTTTGAAACATTATATGGATGACCCTACAACTCACCTCTCTGTTGGTCTGAGATTTGTGAATCTTACATGATAGGACCATTATTAGTTTAGGTAATAATGAAAAAATTTTAGATGATTCATCATCAATTTTTTATTGCTCAAAGATGGTATAAGTCTTATGTGGATCATTGTTATTGTCTCTTGGAGTTCTCAGTTTGTAACCGAGTGTTCCTAAATTCTCACCCTGATTGGGTCACTTTCGGCTTGAAAAATAAAGGAAGCTTGATCCTAGATATGTGGGACCTTTTAAGATCATTGAAAAACTTGTAAAGCTGTCTTATATCTTATATTTACATATTTAGTTGGCTTCAATCTAAAATATCTTCCTTGCATGCCAACTCAAGAAGTATTAACCTGACCCATCTTATGTTCTGAATTGGGAATACCTCATCATAGAACCAAATATGATTATGATTGAGAAACTTTTCCAATATTATATTCTCAAATGAAGGTTCCATAAGGGAATTTGGTTCCATTGGTCATAGTTTTTTGGAAACATGGATCTTATTCTCATGAGACTTGGTAGAGGGAGTCTATGATGAGTGAGTAATAACCTCATCTCTTTTTGGAATAACCTTATCCAACATGAAATTCTAGGGGAAAAAATCATACAATGGGAATATTTTCACAAAATTGTTTTAGGTATGTTCTTTTTTGAGATTTGGAATATTTTTTTGGGGTTCGTGGTGTGTTGGTTGGTTCACGATGACGTAAAATGGGTTTGTATCATTTCTTGGTGAAAAATGATATAGACTACAATATAGTCCTAGTCATTTTGAGACTGGGAGTCACCTGTTAACCATGAGGTGGACCAATATTCCAAGTGTAGTTCATGGATTTTGGCATGGGGCATAGGGCATGGTGAATGGGGAGTCTTTATAGTTTGGCCTCCACTTTGTTGTGGTGTAGGGAATGGTGAGTCAAAAATAACCAAATTTTCTTCACCTAACTATGGACATTTAATGTATTGGGACCCTTTGTGTGGTTTGAGAGAGACCACCATGGGTGTGGTGAGCACCCACCTCACCGTGGTATTGCCGGTTTCTGTAATTTTGGTCGAATGAACCAGTTTCTCGGTCTTCTGGAGGGGGTTACACCAATTTATGGGGGCGTGTTTGGTCATTAAGGGAGTATGATTATTTACTTTAGGAATGGTAAACTCTCTCTCAAATATATTTTATTCATTTATAAGGCAATCAACTCAACTCTTTCTAGGGGGTTATTGAACTAATTTTCTTCCATTGGGTTGCTTCCAAAGGAAATCTCATTCTTCCTTGGATTACTTCCATTGGAGTTATTGTTATGTGACTGGTCTAGAGGTATGTTGTTTTTATTTCCCTCAGTCAATATAGAGATCATTGAAATGGAAATTCGTGACTTTGGAATTGTGGTTCTAGGGCTCTCCTTGCTTCTTCGAGCCTATCCTCTCTTGGGATTATGGATCCCTTCTAGTAGTTATTTTTTCATGTGTTTCAAGGTAGGTGGTTTCATGAGATGAATTTATTTTTCAAACCTATGTTTCCTTCTCATTGAAATTGGGTTAAAAAATTGTTAGAAAATTAGATTTATGGATTTCTCTTGAAAATGGAATTTGAAATGGTTTTAAATGAATTATTTGAGAAATATGGTGGTTTTGGTGAAGTTTATGAAAATGGATTTTCTCCCTTGGTTTTATTAATGGAAATGGTTTTAAAGTATGTTTTGAATAGTTTTAATGGTTGTGTTAATAACAATATGAGTAATTACATTTTGAATGATTTTGATATGGTAAACCAGATTGTGATCATCAATGAGGCTAGAAGTCATCCTTGGGAATTAGCTCTTACCCCCTATGCATGTTCTACTAGGGTAATGTATGCACCAGGTGGCCTAATTTGTGGTAAGGATCAAAACATAGGAGTAAAATATTACCCTATAAGAAAGTTATACTAGGTTGATATGCACACCAGGTGTACTATTGATCATGTTAATTCTTTTTGGATCCTAACTATCATGTTATTAATGTTACCCCAAGGGATTGCTTTCCTTATTGACGATATATGAAATGTATGTTTGGAATGTTTTGGGAATGGTTTGATAACTAGGATTATTGGTGTCATGACCCAACCCACTGAGGTCCACCTAGATGATGGTAAGCCGATTGTGACACTCCAAGCCCACCTCCAATAGGTCAGGGCTCTAAAGAAGCACTGCGTAGGCATATCACACACATGGGAGGTCTTAGACTAAGGTACCTATATACACACACATCTCTGAATACCCACACCATGCTAGAAATTAAAATACAACTAATACCCAAATGCATTCGTACGTATATGACCCGCATCAGAGCATGAAAAAAGTAAAGGAAATAATAAAGGGCCAAATAAAGGCCTCAAAAAACTGCAAGAGTCCAACCTACTAAGAAGGATGGGAATGCTGAAAAATGAAATTTCTGGTATAGACAACACTTTTTATATCCCAACTATGCTTCGTCGGCTCCCCATCCACTTAGGACTTCATCAAAAAATCTATCATCTACATAATACACAATATGTATGGGGGGAACCCATGAAAGGGTGAGTATAGGAATACCTAGTAGGAAATCTTAAAATCACCAAATATAAAGCATAAAGAGGGTAGAAAAATCCAAATCAGGATGATATGTCAATCCTAATATGAGATATAAAAATAATAAAATTTCATATATACTCATGATAAACACAAGTCTCAATGAGGTCACAAGCATACTATCATCCATAGGATTATACTCGAGGCTTCAAGGTAATTCTAATCCAGTAGAAGTCACTCTAAGAGCATGATAACACAAATGGTTCTCATCCAAGAGGTCTTTCTCATCAGGACTCTCCATAAAGAAGTACACACTAGAACTCAAAATATCTCAATTCATAGATAGGGGATATCTCTCAGGACCTATTGTGTATACTTCACCCTACCTAGAGTAACCTTCTAAGTAAGGGATCGTATTCCCGTATATGTTGGTCATGATTATTACTAAAACCTCACCTTTAAAAGAATAATAAATGATAATGTAATCCACCCCAATTCATATTTATTTATTCCTGAAACTCTATCCAATACTAATCCCACAAAGGGGATCACATCATATGCTCAGTGTAACACCCCGAGATTTTATGAAAAATATTCTTTTAATTTCATTAATGTCTTGTGTTGTATTCTACACCAAGATTACCTTGCGCTATATGCAACACCGTATTAGCTTGCAGTATACGCAACACTATTCTTGGATCGTGTTACACATAATTTTGATAATAGTTATTCTACGCAACATTGAGTATATATATATATATATTCAATGTATAAATGAAATATGGTTGGATTCTGTTATACAAAACAATGAAGGATTCTTTCACAACACACAACCCTGACTTGGCTTGCATTACACGCAATCACGACCTTCCTCGATAGCGTGTGTTGTACGCAATACCGGGTTTTAATAAACAACGATATATTATTATAATATTGTCATGAACTAGCCGTTATGAATAGTATTAACTAAATGTTTAATTTTATAACATTATTATTCATCTAACACATTTTCTAGAACATGGTATAAGAACAAAATAAATTTTTCGGGTAAAATAAGTATTTTTCAAAAAATGCAGTTTTGACGCCTTTTGATGGCGCACCCACTTTAAATCTAGTTTTTGACATGTTTATATGTTAAATTTGACAAAATAAAATTCTTCTTTTGAATCAGGATATAAAAATTTACATTAGATAAAGTTTTGATATTTTTCCGATAACTTTCATATTTTAATGAATAGTAAAAACACGCTATATTTTAATTAAAAACAACTTTTTTCATCGTAATATATTATGTGGTTAAATTATAATATTGAATGGTTTTAAAGTATAAATAGAATATATTTTTACCATTTAATATAATTTAAGTCATTAGCATTGATTTTACCTTGAATTCGTATGTTAAATCAATTCAATCTTTTGCAATGTTTTAAAGAAAAACCCGTTTTCTTTCGACAACGGGATTAATTTTAATTTAATTTCTGCAACTTTTGTGTATTGAATTTGGGAAAATGGATTCCATATTTGGAATCAGTGGATCCAAATTATGTTAATAAGCTACTTTTTATTTTTGGGAATTATGAATAGTAACTACGGTAAATTTTATTTACCATAGTTAAAGGTAAATCAGGTAATTAAGGGTAAATATAATATTATAAAATTACCCTAACACATGTAAAAATCCTATTGGATGACTAAAAGTTGACCCATATCACCTAAGGGTCAGATTATATTAATTCAATGAACTTTTGTCCATGAAAATAATTTAATTATTATTAAAACCAAAGAATGTGACAACATGTCACATTCTTAAATCTTATAAGTATAATAATTTTAATCTAGTGATAAACTTCATGAAACTTCGAACATGAATAGTATACAGAAATCTAATATAATTATCTACATCATAGGAATTTATTTAGAATTTTTAAGGATTAAATAATTATCATTTATTATGACACAAAGATGATGCAGTAATTGTCTTATTAATGAAATATTGACATAATTGATGTTATAAATGCCCAAATAAATGTAATTTGAGACTTTTTATGAATTAAATTAATTTTCTAGGTTAATATGACATGTTATTGTTGATATAAGTAACTTGTTTAGAACTTATAATTCTGTTATAAATTTCATAAAAATCATGTACCAAATAGTGTCAAAATTGACATAAATTAGTTTTTAAAACAAATATTATATGATTAATTGTTATTTAATTCCTAAAAATATAAGGTTCAGCCAAATGACTTATATAAGAATATATATATTAATAATAAACAACTTGGGGTTATTTTGTCTTGTTATGGTAAGTTTATTAACCATATAGTGTAAGAAAACAAAAAGACACGGTAAAAGTTAAATTATTTAACTTAGAGTTAAATCTAATTGATAAGGTTAAAATAATAACCTAAACTTTTCTAAATTCTATTGTATGAGAGGATTTTGACGCATCCACACTTTAGCTTCGAAATAAGACCCTTTGAAACCATTATAAACAGAATTTTACCTTAATATAAAATAATATTTTGAGATTTTCCTAAGGTGCCCCTCTCCTCCCTTATAAAAGGGCACCTCCTCCCTCTGCTCCTCACACCAATTTGAGCATTCAAGCTCAACCAACCCCTGCCAAAATCTCTTATACACTTCCCTAGTATCATCCTAGAGGTCCTGATATTCTTCAAAGACCATCCTTAGTTCTTTAAGTAGAGGTTAAGTGAAGGTGTGTCAAAAAGAGGTAATATCCATTACCGATCTTTTTCAATTTCTTTCTTCTTCAACTTCTTCTTATTTAGTTGTTTCATGATAAATTAATAACATCAGTATTTATTATATACTGATATGTTATTATAAATATGAAACAACTCTAATTAACCTTCTATTCATCCTACGGAAAAAGGAAATCACCACGCGTGCGTACGTACGGAATACCGTCTCCACGCCGTGGTGTAATCTATTTTCCGCCACCACCTTAATTGGATGGGTATAATGGTGTAATGAGTAACTATATATGATTATTATAGAGTGATATTGAAACTGAAATTGTATACATACACTTCAACACAATTCCACGACCATGGGAACGATATCATCGCTCGTGCGTACGTACGGACTACCGTCTCCACGACGCGATGAGATTCATTATCCATGTTAACCATTCCAGAATGATTATAAAGTATATATAATGAATAATAATGAAATATATGACATGGTAAATCTACTGGATTTATGTATATATATATGTCATCTACTTACTTCCATTCAAGACAATAAGGAAAGGAAAACAACGTTCATGCGTACGTACGGACTACCGTCTCCATGAACGGTGTGTTTCATTTCATTTATCTATATATTATATATATATATACTGAATATATATGATATATAAATCATATTTTATATTCTGGAAGTAAGTAAATCATGATATAAGTAATAATAATGTCAAGAACAACAAGTCCAAACACCTACGATAAATGAAACAATTTTACCCAAAACGCTTCTTTAACATGGAATTTACAAAAGAACGGGTAATATAAAGTCATAAGTGAACCATATATGATATAATAACAATGAATATGATTCTTTAATAAGTTAATGACATTATTTAAATCATTATACAGGAGGTTCAGATACGTACAAAGCATATCAGACATAAGGTAAGGAAAATATCACAATCTCATTTTATCCGAGATTGTTTATAGTTTGGTATTTACTGGGGTGTATTTTATCATCCACATACAAGTTTCCTTAATATGTAATATTGTTTCCATGCACCTACAATTTTTTAAATCCAATTTTACCCTTCGGTGAGTTTTTAGTAACAGATATAAAAGGAATCTTTTGTCGTTTTTCGTACGAGGTACTTTTTGACTTTTCCGACAAAAGTACGGAAAGAATGTTTTTTTAACTTATACGACATGAATGGATTTTTAAAACATTATTTCCAAGAAGCTTAATTTACAAGTTTTCAATTTTATTTTTAATGAACTTCTTTTAGTTTAAAATTGTATGATATATTAAGAAAGGAAAATGTTTTTGAAGTAGAAAGGATATTTTCCTCAAGAATGGAGTTCAAGTGTTTTATCAAAATTATTTTCCATCTAAGATAATAAAGGGTTCTGTTTATATCCATATTTTTACATTTATTTGACTATGTTGTGATGGAATTATTTTTATGAATTCCTTTATCTTATATGAATTGTTTTATGATGTCACGATGTTTAAGAATCCCATTTTTATTACATGGGTTATGCTATGATGTATGATTTACGATTTTGTGGCACACATAAGAATGGTTTCATTATGAGATGGGTGGGACCTATATATCCCTCCAATGCATTGGGTAAAGATTTTATATCTCATGAGATAGACATGGCTGGAATGGCAGGTTATACCGGTTCAGTGAAACAGGACTGAAACGAGGGTGACTCGGTTCAGAAATGGACTTTGTCCACTAAGATAGTCTTGGCAATGAGTCTTGACTAATAAGATATGATTCTATATGATTATGTGTGTATGCCACAAAGTTTCATGTTTTATGTTATGATTATTGGGATCACATTTCACTACTATGATTTATCCCATGTTTTTAAATTATGATCTCTTTTGCAGGTTAAGATTTCCAAAAGTTATGTGCTTATGTATATGATGTGATTGATATTTCTTTTGTTTACCCTTACTCATAATTTGAGCTCACCCTTTTATTTTTTCTTTTCCCCAGGATATAAAGAAAGGTTTTAGGTAAAAAAAGGGGAAGATCTTTATGGGAGATGTTGAAGATCTTTCATCACGATTAGAAAATTATATTCTGAGTTTCCAAAGACACTAAACTATTACGATCCTTGTGTGTGTGTTTTTGTTATGTACTAAGTATTCCACAAAAGTAATGTAATGTCCATGTACGTCAAGCTTCGGGTCTCTACAGTTGGTATCAGTGGAAAGGTTTAGTCAACCTTTGGAAACTAGGATGTGAGAACGTTAGTGAGATCCCTAGAGATATTTCTAAGGTATGTCTAGGGATGTCCCTAAGGATAAGTATACGTATAGGATATAGTACAAGAACTACGGTAATGATATTAGAATTTAACCTAAGATGTTAGATATTGAGGGTGCTCCCCCTTTACTATGTTGTTTCCCTAGCATGATTGTTTCCTCTCACACTATTCTTTTTGGGTTTTAGAAAATGGCTGGAAACAAGAAGATTCATGATAATGGAGGATATGACGGACAATGGAATGATTTTCTTCATGAGAAACCAAATGAAACGGGATCTGGAAGTCCAAACATCATTATTATTCCTAATCAGCAATCTCATAATGTGATCAATAATCTCAACATTGGTAAGATTCCCGACTCAGATAATAAGAGAAAGATGAAGTTTCATGATGATCATAGAGGAAAGAAAGTTCAATTTCCCTCATGTAAATAATGTGGGAAGAGGCATCAGGGAGATTGTTTCAAAGGAACTGGAAGATGCTTTCGGTGTGGAAAAGAAGGACACAAAGCCAGTAAGTTCAAAGGAAAAGGTTTAGTTAACACCATGGACAAGGATAATGGTATTGCTACGACATCAACAATGATTATATGTTTTAAATGTGGAATGTACGGGCATTATGCAAACCAATGCCCTAATGGAAAATATCATGAAGAGAATTAGCATGGTCGTATGGGTAGTAGTTATGTGGATGATGATGAGGAGACTACAAATTATATATGAGCTAAAAGAAGTTTTGAAGCTCAGTCGGTTGTTTTAAAAGATAGTGGACTGATTGTATGCTTATCGAGAGTTATGTTGTATAGTTAATGGTACTATGTAATAAAGAATCATCTAAGGATTGTTACACTATTGTTTTTTTTAAAAGTATTTGAACGTATATGTTGAATGGTACCAGTAGCCATGGAATGTTATTCAGATATTTTTGAAAAGTAAATGATATGCGCATAATGAAGGAATAAGAAGATAATGAGATGTTTGATTATATTCATGAGCTCATGATTGATATAAAGACTAAGTGATATCATGGTTTGAGTATATAATATTTTGAGGATTTAGGTATGTGGAAAGTGTTAACTTTTAACTGCATTCATGTTTTCACTAAGGTTCAATGGGTATTCATTTTTCAAGAGAATACATGATTAAGGCCTTCGAACGTTTGTAATGTGACCAACAAGACATATCTTATGATATATGGGGATCAACGATGGTATTAAACATCTAGTAATAATTTTCACTATATTATGAGAGTGGACTGCAGTATTATGGATAAGCCTAAATATTGGAATGGATTATGTTGGACATAAGTTAGTATTGTTTAAGGATAAATGTTTTTTCGATATTATTAATGGGATGTTATAGTAATATAGTTTTAGAAAAAGGACAACCTGCAGGATGGGCGACAACCCATCGTGTCAGAAAAGGCTGTGGGAATCGATCTCACAACCAAAGTGCGACTGGCCTTTATCGCCTACCACTGACCTACAGGAAGTCCCTGGTTAGTAGAAACTAGTTTTATTTTATTAAGCGGTATGATATATGACGTATAAGTTCATTTTTGGAACCATATACGATTAATCTAACCATAAGATGGACTTATAACTTTTGCTAACCTTTTGTTTGAAAGAGATGGAATTACCCATCATTCTATCACATGATCTTCTAACACATCATGAATAACAAATTCAACTTCATTTCTTTAAGGGATGAAGTGTAAATTGTTCAATTCACGAACAACAATGAGATTGTACCAAAATCATGCAATTATTTCTTTTAATTCATCAACTTTAGGGAAATGATATTCAAAACCAAAAATGTTGTCCTAATTCCCTTATATCCAATGAATAATATGGTACCTTAGATCATCACAAATCAATAACTTTGTGATTGTTGGCTTTTTAAAAGCCATGTTCTCTACCACTCTCCATCAGAACTTGATGGTTAGATTTTTCTTCCATATCCATATTTTCACCTATGTACTTCTACGTGGAAACCCAGTGATGAGTTAATTTGGGTAACCATTACATTTCATAATTTAGTTTTTAAATCCATGTTTTGGTAATCCTTTTTACGATGTGGGTTTCTATTAAACAAACTTTCGAGTAGTAAACCATTTATATCCCGACGAATTTCGAGGGAGAAATTCATTTTAAGGGGGGTAGAATGTAACACCCCGAGATTTTATGAAAAATATTCTTTTAATTTCATTAATGTATTGTGTTTTATTCTACACCAAGATTACCTTGCGCAATACGCAACACCGTATTAGCTTTCAGTATACGCAACACTATTCTTGGATCGTGTTACACACAATTTTGATAATAGTTATTCTGCGCAACATTGAGTATATATATATATATATATATATATATTCAATTAATAAATGAAATATGGTTGGATTCTGTTATACGAAACAACGAAGGATTCTTTCACAACATGCAACCCTGACTTGGCTTGCATTATACGCAATTGCGACCTTCCTCGATAACGTGTGTTGTACGCAATACCAGGTTTTAATACACAATGATATATTATTATAATATTGTCATGAACTAGAAGTTATGAATATTATTAACTAAATTTTGAATTTTATAACATTATTATTATTCATCTTACACATTTTCTAGAACATGGTATAAGAACAAAATAATTTTTTTCGGGTAAAATAAGTATTTTTCAAAAAATGCAGTTTTGCCGCCTTTTGATGGCGCACCCACTTTAAATATAGTTTTTGACATTTTTATATGTTAAATTTTTCAAAATAAAATTCTTCTTTTGAATCAGGATATAAAAATTTACATTAGATAAAGTTTTGATATTTTTCCGATAACTTTCATATTTTAATGAATAGTAAAAACAAGCTATATTTTAATTAAAAACAAATTTTTTCATCGTAATATCTTATGTGGTTAAATTATAATATTTAATGGTTTTAAAGTATAAATAGAATATATTTTTACCATTTAATATAATTTATGTCATTAACATTGATTTTACCTAGAATTCGTAGGTTAAATCAATTCAATCTTTTGCAATGTTTTAAAGAAAAACCCATTTTCTTTCGACAACGGGATTAATTTTAATTTAATTTCTGAAACTTTTGTGTATTGAATTTGGAAAAATGGATTCCATATTTGGAATCAGTGGATCCAAATTATGTTAATAAGCTACTTTTTATTTTTGGGAATTATGAATAGTAACTACGGTAAATTTTATTTACCTTAGTTAAAAGTAAATCGGGTAATTAAGGGTAAATATAATATTATAAAATTACTATAACACATGTCAAAATCCTATTGGATGACTAAAGGTCGACCCATATCACCTAAGGGTCGGATTATATTAATTTAATGGACTTTTGTCCATGAAAATAATTTAATTATTATTAAAACCAAAGAATGTGACAACATGTCACTTTCTTAAATCTTATAAGTATAATAATTTTAATCTAGTGATAAAATTCATGAAACTTAGAAAATTAATAGTCTCCAAAAAGATAATACAATTATCTACATCATAGGAATTTATTTAGAATTTTTAAGGATTAAATAATTATCATTTATTATGACACAAAGACGATGCAGTAATTGTCTTATTAATGAAATATTGACATAATTGATGTTATAAATGCCCAAATAAATGTAATTTGAGACTTTTTATGACTTAAATTAATTTTATAGATTAATATGACATGTTATTGTTGATATACGTAACTTGTTTTGAACTTATCATTCTTTTATGAATTTCATAAAAATCATGTACCAAATAGTGTCAAAATTGACATAAATTAGTTTTTAAAACAAATATTATATTATTAATTGTTATTTAATTCCTAAAAATCTAAGGATCGGCCAAATGACTTAGATAAGAATATATATATTAATAATAAACAACTTGGGGTTATTTTGTATTGTTATGGTAAGTTTATTAACCATATAGTGTAAGAAAACAAAAAGACACGGTAAAAGTTAAATTATTTAACTTAGAGTTAAATCTAATTGATAAGGTTAAATTATAACCTAAACTTGTCTAAATCCAATTGGATGAGAGGATTGCGATGCATCCCCACTTTAGCTTCGAAATAAGACCCTTTGGAACCATTATAAACCAAATTTGACCTTAATATAAAATAATATTTTGAGATTTTCCTAAGGTACCCCTCTCATCCCTTATAAAAGGGCACCTCCTCCCTCTCCTCCTCACACCAATTTGAGCATTCAAGCTCGGCCAAACCCTGCTAAAATAACTTCTCCACTACCCTAGTATCATCCTAGAGGTCCTGGTCTTCTTAAAATACCATCCTTAGTTCTTTAAGTGGAGGTTAAGTGAAGGCGCGTCAAAAAGAGGTAATATCCATTACTGATCTTTTTCAATTTCTTTCTTCTTCAACTTCTTCTTATTTAGTTGTTTCATGATAAAGTAATAACATCAGTATTTATTATATACTTATATGTTATTATAAATATTAAATAACTCTAATTAAGCTTCTATTAATCCTACAGAAAAAGGAAATCACCGCGCGTGCGTACGTACGGAATACCGTCTCCACGCCGTGATGTAATCTATTTTCCGCCACCACCTTAATTGGATATTTATAATGGTGTAATGAGTAAATATATATGATTATTATAGAGTGATATTGATACTGAAATAGTATACATACACTTCAACACAATTCCACGACCATGGGAACGATATCATCGCTCGTGCGTACGTACGGACTACCGTCTCCACGACGCGATGAGATTCATTATCCATGTTAACCATTCTAGAAGGATTATAAAGTATATATAATGAATAATAATGAAATATATGACATGTTAAATCTACTGTATTTATGTATATATATATTTCATCTACTTACTTCCATTCAAGACAATAAGGAAAGGAAAACAGCGTTCATGCGTACGTACAGACTACCGTCTCCATGAACGGTGTGTTTCATTTCATTTATCTATATATTATATATATATATATATACTGAATATATATGATATATAAATCATATTTTATATTCTAGAAGTAAGTAAATCATGATATAAGTAATAATAATGTCAAGAACAACAAGTCCAAACACCTACGATAAATGAAACGATTTTACCCAAAACGCTTCTTTAACATGGAATTTACAAAAGAACGGGTAATATAAAGTCATAAGTGAACCATATATGATATAATAAAAATTAATATGATTATTTAATAAGTTAATGACATTATTTAAATCATTATACAGGAGGTTCGGATACGTACAAATCATATCGGACATAAGGTAAGGAAAATATCACAATCTCATTTTATCCGAGATTGTTTATAGTTTGGTATTTACTGGGGTGTATTTTATCATCCACATCCATGTTTACTTAAAATATAATATTGTTTCCATGCACCTACAATTTTTTAAATCCAATTTTACCCTTCGTTGAGTTTTTAGTAACAGATATAAAAGGAATCTTTTGTCGTTTTTCGTACGAGGTACTTTTTGACTTTTCCGACAAAAGTACGAAAAGAATGTTTTTTTTAACTTATACGGCATGAATGGATTTTTAAAACATTATTTCCAAGAAGCTTACTTTACAAGTTTTCAAGTTTATTTTTAATGAACTTCTTTTAGTTTAAAATTGTATGATATGTTAAGAAAGGAAAATGTTTTTGAAGTAGAAAGGATATTTTCCTCAAGAATGGAGTTCAAGTGTTTTATAAAAATTATTTTCCATCTAAGATAATAAAGGGTTCTTTTTCTATCCCTATTTTTACATTGATTTGACTATGTTGTGATGGAATTATTTTTATGAAATACTTTATCTTATATGAATTGTTTTATGATGTCACGATGTTTAAGAATCCCATTTTTATTACATGGGTTATGCTACGATGTATGATTTACGATTTTGTGGCACACATAATAATGGTTTCATTATGAGATGGGTGGGACCTATATCTCCATCCAATGCATTGAGTAAAGATTTTATATCTCATGAGATAGACATGGATGGAATGGTAGGTTATACCGGTTCAGTGAAACAGGACTGAAACGAGGGTGACTCGGTTCAGAAATGGACTTTGTCCACTAAGATTGTCTTGGAAATGAGTATTAACTAATAAGATATGATTCTATATGATTATGTGTGTATGCCACGAAGTTTCATGTTTTAAGTTATGATTATTGGGATCACATTTCACTACTATGATTTATCCCATGTTTTTAAATTATGATCTCTTTTGCAGGTTAAGATTTACAAAAGTTATGTGCTTATGTATATGATGTGATTGATATTTCTTTTGTTTACCCTTTCTGAGCATTTGAGTTCACCCTTTTATGTTTTCTTTTCCCCAGGATATAAAGAAAGGTTTTAGGTGAAAAAAGGGGAAGATATTTATGGGAGATGTTGAAGATCTTTCATCACGATTAGAAGATTATATTCTGAGTTTCCAAAGACACTAAACTATTACGATCCGTGTGTGTGTGTTTTTGTTATGTACTAAGTATTCCGCAAAAGTAATGTAATTTCCATGTACGTCAAGATACGGGTCTCTAGACTCAAGATGTGATGCTATGTTGTACCCTATTGGGGAAGGTCTAAGGGAACACACCCAATTGATATTGGAAAACACTGAAGTGAACAGGGTCCTCAAACACCCCTGGAGAAAGTACACAATGTGTATTGGGAGTACACGGTGTGTCCTGCTATGTAAAAACCTATATGTGTCCATTCATGTGTTCAACAGTCATGACTGTGTACTCTAGTCATGACTGTGTACACTGGTTATTCTTGTGTACCTGGTCATGTTTGAGTATCCCAGTCATGTTTGAATATATGGTCGTGCCAATATACTCTGGGCGTGCATGTGTTCTTGACCACTTCCATGCCTACGTACCACTAGGGTACATGATGGGCCGCCAACACTGGGTCACAGGACATGTGGTAGTTCCCACATGACGTGTGATATTTTTCATCATGCACAAACCCTGTCTACCATTTCTAGGGTAAACATGATGTGTTTTCATTAGACTACATGCCATGTAATGTTGGATTTTTCAGAAACCATTACTTTTAAACATAGTCTTGATCACATTATTTCCACTACTGAATCTTCCCAAAAACATGCCATAGAATCCGAATCAGAGTTGACCGAACTCCGATCTTCACTGATGGCTAGATTTCGACTGCATCTTCTGCTCATGAAAATTACCCACCATCGCGTTGTCTCACTGGAATACCAAAACCCATTAACGTGCATCTTCCGATATGATCCCAAACATTATCCATCACAACACACTAAGAGCATTCCCTCAATCTCAAAACCAAACATGTGGTATCGATCCCTTTATTCAAAAAACTATTTTGAAATGATTGATTATCAGGTATTGATCAAACTGCCGACCAAAAAAAATACAGGCGATGAACGTACAAAGAATAGTGGAACAAATTCATAAAACATAAAAATATGAATGACCTCACCCATTTGTTGAGTTTTAATTAATCCATTTACATTAAATGATAAATGAATAAAAAATAATTTAATAATATCAATCCACAAATCCTAGGAATATAAATCAACACTAAGAAAATACAATCAGCACACAAATCAATTTGTTAGTGGAATTGATTCTCATTAATCATGGTAGAAAAAGTAGGGATTAAACCAATGAAAAAAACTCCATAAATCAAGTTGAATAAATCATTAATGAAGAATGGTCACACGTCACTATCATTGGTGAGATTCACGAGTTCCATTGGAACATCGATTGTCAATCCATGATCCATTATTAATCATCCAAGAATCCTCCTCCTACATCCATCTCTCAATACCTAGGGTTATTTGTAGTTTTATTAAAACTGTACCAACGGTAAGTGATCCTCTCAACTATGGGAAAATTCCAACATACAGGCCCTCAACATGTCCTCCATATCTTGAATAGTCCACTCAGTTTGACCATATTTCTGGTGGTGAAACGTTGTGCTCAAACACAACAAATTCCCAAAGGCCGCCTACAATCCTCTCCATAAGCATGACAAGAAGCGATCATCTTGTTTTGAAATGATAGTTGAAAAAACTCCATGAATCTATACTATCTACGACATGTAAATGAGTCTCAAGATCTCTATCGAACACTACGCTCAGATATATAGGATGTAGGCCGACTTTGTGAGTCGGTCTATATATACCAATATGGAATCATGTACTTTAAATAATCATGGGATCCTTATCACTAATTCTATAGATATATCAACCCACTTATACTCTAGCACCTCAAGGTGTTGAGAAAAACCCACTAGAACCTGGTGCTCAGCCTTCATCTTCTAAAAAGTGAGGCGTCAAGAGACAAACTCTGATACACACTTCCTCATCCTTGACCACTAGAACTGATGTTCAAGGTCCTGGTATATCTTCTCCACACCAGGATGTACCACCAAGGGGGATGTATGAAACTCCCTCATAAACTTTTCTCGCAACATCACTAGTACCATCATCTTTCCTCTTAAAAGGATGATGTGCTCTCCACCTTTAGAAAATCCATCCAGAGTGCATCTAGTGGATATCGTAATACATAAGTTTTTATAGTAGATATCTCTAATATGAGCCTCCATAACATGTTGTAGAAGAATTTTGGTAACAAACATCGACTGGAGGTAAGTTTCACCATCCTCATACACTAAGGTCAACTGCAATGTGGTCAACTTCTCTGAAATCTCACTCATAAACTATGAACAAGATCTCCTGTTGAGATAATCTTCCACCATGTTCCTCTTCCTAGGATTATAGAATATCTAGATGTCATAATTCTAGAGATTCTCTAGCCATCTCTTTCATCTCAAGTTAATATATTTCTATGAAAATATATACTTGACTCTTTTGTTCATAATATATAAATAATCAGTTACCCATAAGGTTGTGTCACCACATCATCAAGGAGAAGACCACTGCTATGAGTTCTAGATCATGGATTTCATATTTATTCTCAGGAGGTCTAAATTGGTGAGACCCATAAGTAATCACTACATGTATATGCATCATAACACATCCAATCCTAGTCTCGGAGGCATTACAGATCACCACATACTCAACACCCACTTCGAGAAGTCTCAATATGGGGGCACTCATTAACCTCTTACAAAACTCCTTAAAAGAATATTGGATATTTTCTTTCCAAAATAAAGGCTTACCCTTCCAGGTAAAATCATTCAAGGGTTACAATATATGAGAGAAATCAGGCACAAATATCCTATAGTAGTCATCCTATCCAATGAATCTTTGCACATCCAACATGCTTCTGAGTGGCTCCCAAGCTAACACTACCTCAACCTTCACTAGGTGGACTACCACAAAATTTTTGGAGATGAAATGTCCTAGAAATTGGGCCTCTAGAATCCAAAAATGAAAATTCGAGAGATTCCCATAAATTTGGGGCTCTCAGAGTATGTCCAGGACCATCCTCAAGTGTCTCGTATGCTCCTCCTCTAACACAAAATACACTAGGATGTCATCAATGAAGACTATCATGAACTAATCTAAGAAAGGTTGAGAGATATAAATAATGAGTCCCATAAAAATTGTTATCAAATTAATCACACTAAAATTCATCAAAAAGTACTCATAGTAATTGTATAAACATCAAAATGTCATCTTCAGTGTATCCTCATCTCGAAATCAGAGCTGGTGACGGTCTGACTTGAGTTCAATATTTGAGAACCATCATTCCCCTCTTAACTAGTCAAAGTGGTATTCAATACACAATAGTGAATAATTATTTTTCATGGAAACGTAGTTCAAGTAGTGATAATCCACACCCAACCTCAAAATATCATCAACCTTCTCGGATAAACAAACTACAACTACCTAGGGGAAACATTGGGTATGCCGAAGTCCTTCTTTTTCAAATCCTCCAACTTCACATTCATCTCACATAGATCTAAGGAATCCATCTGATCTATTGGCATAGATATTGGGGAGGTCCTAAAATGTAATTTTATGCATAATTTTTTCTCTTGTTGGGGAGGTAATCCTTGAACATCATCAGAAAATGTGTCCTCATACGCCGCTACCACTGCAAGAAACTAAAATCCCATAGCATTCACTGCTCCAAGGGTCATACTAGTCAACTGATGAGTAATCAATTATATCTTTCAGTGAATGAGTTTACCCTACTCTTCTTTGATTTCCTCCTCACCAATGAAGGAAAACCTCATCCCATCTATGTAGACACACCACATCCTACACCTAAAACATTCAATCTAGGAATGAACTGTGGATAATCAATCCGTACATAAGATAACATCATAAGGACTCATCATTACTATAAATATATCCCATAAAAATATCTCTCCTCCAATAGTCATATCAAACTATAGGTAGTAGTGTGTGATATCTAAATCTCCTCTGGTAGGAATCTCCAAACACAATGGTCATGCCAAGGTCTCAACTAGAATCTCTATGTCTCAAACCATAGAAGTGGTAAGAAAATAGTGGCTTCCACATGTGTCTATTAGTACTGTAGCTAAAGTATAAAATACATGGATCATAACTCTAAAAATATATAGAGCCACTATTTCGTAGTCCTTCATTGCCTATATCTATCCTCATCCATGCCCACCGGCTCCCTAAACCTAGCGTGGACCATCTGGGGGTGGTGGTGGAAACAGATCAAACCGTCGACCACCTCCTAGTACTCTCCCTAAAACTCTACCACATTCGCCACCCAACATACCTCCATGATCTAGACACTACCACTGCCTGGATATCCATCGACCATCTCTCTACTAGTTGTATGATGGGTTGAACAATCCTGTGTGAGATGTCCTCAATCGTCATAAGAGAAATAACACCTCTCCCTAGGTTATGTCAAATCATCCTAAAAGCCCTAAACTAAAGACCCTATATCCCGAGATAGTATCCTAGAGAATATTTCATGTTTGGATCCATGAATCTACCATGGACTACTATATAACAAGGTATTTAAACCTTTGTTCCCACTACCAGCACTAAATTTAGGCTCTTCTCAGTCTGAAATTACAAATATAAAAATGGGCTATTTCCATGGTTCAAAACTGTGGCAATAGGGCCCAAAACTATGGACGTATTATACAGCTGTAGTTTTTCCCAACTGTGGGTACTATCTTCATGGTAGCAGGGTCTGACCTATGGCCATGGTTTTAACCGTGGAAATAGGTGGCCTATTTCCACAGTTCTTACTATGGCCATAGCCTTAGAAAACTGTGGAAATAGTCTAAAAATAATCTATGCCTAGCTGGATTTGATCCCTACACCTTCACTTCATGTTTCATCGCCCTAACCACTACACCACTCTATATATAATATGTTTTATATATTTTTAAAAACTATGGAAATATCCTAAAAATCGTGGAAATATTTCTTCTCACCATTTTTTTGCGGGAAATTTTTTCTCCTCCACAAGGGCAGGAGACCTATAGCCACGATTTTCAAAACGTTGCTATAGTCATTTGAAAAAAAGGCCAATATCCATGGTTTTGAAAATGTTCCTATAGGCCACATAACCGTGGTTATAGGTGTGTTCTATAGCCAAATATTTGAAAACTGTGGCTATAGACCATGAAAAAATGACCTATAGCCACAGTTTTAAAGTCGTGGCCATAGACACCTATATCCACAGTTTTAAAACTGTAGTAATAGGTCCATGGAAGTAGCCTATTTTTCTATTTATGAATCTCTCTACTACCAAATCCCACTCAAGCACTCTATCATAGGTAGGAATGAAAATAGATATCACTCTATACTTAATATCTCAGTGTATTCCCCACTTGAAGGTTCTTACTAATAATAATTGATCTCAAACCATATACATAGATTATCATGAGAGGTTTATTAACCTTAATAAATACTCTTTCATAAACATGCTACCCTACTGAAGTTATAGAAGGTCCTAGATACGCACCACTCATAGTGTAACTAGATAGAACTCCTCCCTAAATAAACGCTCAAACTCTATCCAAGATAAGTATGTTACATCATGTGTATGATTCAATAGACTCCACCATCTCCATACAAATTCATGAATAAGACTCGCTGCTAGGACCACCATCTAATCTGAAGGTGCCCTCATAAGGAAAAAAGCATAGATAACTACCTCAAGCTAGTGCTCAAGTGCTTTGGGATCTGGCTCACCCCAAAACCTTAGGGGTCACTGCCTCTGAAACTCATGGAGTGCTCTCAGTCTTTGCACATCCTCATTTGGTACTATCTATACAACATGCTATTCAATGGGTGGTGGAAATTTTGACAAACCACCTGGAGGTACTTCCTCCTATACAGGTCCCTATATTGAAGCCTCATCTCAATACAGATCGTCATCATGATCCTACCATGAAATCCGATCTAGTTTTCATTGTGAAGGCATCCTAAAATAATCAAGAAGTACCAAAATTAATGAGTATATCCGGGGAGCTAACTCAAAAGGACATGGTAACCATAACTCATTCCTATATGATGCATGCGAAAATGTTTTTCTTGCAACTAGTTCCTAAATATACTGAGTCAATAAGAAGGTTACCAGAGTCCTAGTGAATGAATACATTGGCCACTACACCAACACTGGGTCCCCCATCCTGATATGACACCCACTATGATACCACTATGTCACAAAAAATTCATCAATACCCGCTTTTCCAATTGTAATCAAAGTGTGACACCATAATCCTACCTCTAATAGGATAAAGGCCGGTGAAAAGCACCGAGTAGGAATATCACACACATATAAGACCTTAGCATAAGGTATCTATACACACACACACACACATCTACAAATTCCCAAACAATGTTTATTGGTAAAATAAAATTGATACCCAAATGCATGCATACATATATATCCCATATCAAAGTATGAAAAAAGTGTTGGAATGCATAAAGGGTCAAATACAATCCCACTATAACTGTAAAAGAGTCCAACCTACTAAGGAGGAGATGGCCACCAAATGCAACACCTGGTACAGACCATTGTCTATCTAGCCCAATTATGATCTTCATAAACCTACTCCCCTTAGGACTTCTTTGAATGGCATGTCATCTTTACAAAACATGACATGTGTGGGAAGATCCTATACATATGTGAGTGAATCAATACCCAGTAGGACACCCCAAAATCACTAAACATAAAGCTTCAATAGATTAATCAGATCACCATCATGAAGATATGTCAATTAGAATATGAGACATAACAATTAGAAAATCCAGATATACTGATGATAGAAACCAAGTCTCAAGGAGGTCACAACCATATGACCAACCATAGTATTCAGTTCAAGGATTTAAGATAAATCTCATTCGGGATAAATCACTCCATGAGCCTGATAACACTGATGGAACTCATCATATAGTTTGTTGTCATCGAACCTAGAAATGAATAAGTACATTCTAGATCTCATAAGATATTGATGCATGGATATGGGAACTCTCCTAGGACCTATGGGGTATATCGGACCCTACCTGGAATAATCTGCTAAGAATTGGATCGTATGCTCATTTATATTAGTCATGAAGTTTCCTCAAACCCCACCTAGGGAAGAATAAGAAATGATAGAGGATCCCACACTAGGACACACGAAGGGATAACTAAAACTCTATCCAAGACTAATCTCATAGAGGGGATCACATCCTATGTTCAGGACGTGATGTCTCATTGTACCCTCATGGGGAAGGACTGAGGGAATGTTCCCAACTGATACTATTCCACACTAAAGTGAACAAAGACCTAAAATTACCCTATAGAAAGTACACTATGTGTACTGGGAGTACATGGTATGTCCCACTAAGTATGAACCTACCCGTGTCCATTCCCGTGTTCAACAGTCATGCCCGTGTACATTGTTTGTTCATGTGTACCTGTTCGTGTCTGAGTATCTTGACCATGTTCGAGTACATGGTCATGCCTCTGTACTTTGGTCATGCTCATGTGTCTTGTTGTGTTTGTGCCCATGTACCCTTATGGTACACATTGGGCCACCAACACCAGGTCACAGGGCATGTGCAATTTTTCTTCATGCATAAACCATAGTTATCGTAGCTAGGGTTAACCCGGTATGTGTTCTTCAAACTGCACGTCATTTAATGTGCAATTTTATAGAAACTAGTGGTTATTCCTGAATTCTAACTAACTCCAGAACCACCATTTAATACACCATGTAGTCTCTATAGAAGTCAGATCATAGTTGAACAAACTCCGATCTTCACTAATGGTAGGATTCCACCCACATCTTCTACTTAGGAAATCACTGTTCGTCGCTTCATCTCACCAGAATGATAAAACCCATGAACGTGCATCTCCTAATACAATCAAAAACATCTATCAATTACACACACTAGAAACATGACCTCGATATAGAACCTGAACCCACGATATCTATTTGTTTCACTAAATAATGGTTTCTCAATAATCTATTGCCGGGTATTGATTGAACCACTAACCAAAGAAAATACCGGAAATGGATATGTGAAGAACATGGAAAGAAATGCATAAAAATAAACAAGAGGAAAAACCACATCCATTGTTTGGGTTAGCATCAAACTGTTTTCATTATAATGATGAACAAATAACAAATAATCAAATAATATCAATTCCCAAATCCTAAGAAGATAAATCAACACCCACAAAAAATGATTGACCCACGAATAAATATGTTGGTGGAATTGATTCATGTTCAACATGGAATAAACAAATGGGGATTTATTTAATGAAAAATAGATTCCCTTCCTCGAGTTGAATCAATCACTAATGAAAAATGGTTGTGAATCACTATTGTTAGAAAGATCAATGAGTTCCGTTGACACATTGATTGTCAATCCCTGATTCACCATTGATTTTCTAATAATATTCCTCAAACGACCCTCTCTCAATGGCTAGAGTTATGATACTAACCCTATGGATCTCCCAAAAGTAGGATTTTATAGGATAAGATTAAGTTTCAATATTAAAATAACAAATATATATATATAATTTATGCCCACGACTGCACTTTAACAAAACGTCTGATCTTAACAATGTTTATGTCACATCTAGGGTAAAACCAGCATTCCAGATTTAATGAGGGTCCCAGATTTTTGATCTGAGACTCTACATTGGAGTTATTATATTATTTCAAAAAAACTACACACACATGATATAATATATTTAATTTTTTTGTTATATCAATACCAAGTCTCCCCAAGCCCCAAAATCCCATATCGACATAGCACCTAGCTCCGAAAATATTATTGAAATTATTCTAAAGTTTTACATGGAAAAAACAGAGCCGTTACAATTGGTATGTTTTATAAACTATGAAAATCAGTGGTTTATCATGATTTACATTAAATAGTGTAAATATGTATCTCATCCCTTTTCTTTATTTACCCGAGCATATTTGGATTATTTTATAATGTCTTATATTGAAACACTTGGTGAGATCATATTGAGTTTTCTTTTTTCACACACAAAAAATGGATTTGGGTGTATGTTGGTTTATTTTATGGTTTGTTTGTTCATTATTAAAGTGTGAGAGTCTGGATGTGATGAAATTTCACATAGATAAGGGTTTTTTCTATTTTTATGGATTTGGTTTAGTTTGTGGTTTTCAGAACCTGTGTTTTACATAAATTAGAACATTTTTTTGTTGTTGACCTATATTTGCATACCAAAATTCTATTTATTAATGTGATCTTGTTCTATGGTTTGTCATAGAAAAATAATTACCAAAGGTAGTTTTTCTATTCCCAAGAATTTATCATCAACCCATAGGGATTAAGAACACTCTTTGGATCATGTTAGGACCGAGTCAGGTTCTAGATAGTTGGGTAATCTTGGTTGGTTTGTGAAAAATAAAAATAAATAATATACAATAAGTTAAATAAATTTAAAACATACTTTAGTGTTTAATGAATAGACTAATGTTGATTATATTAGGAGTTAGAGTGCATGGAAGTGAGTCAAAATATCTGATAAGGGGAATCATTCTTGATCCCCTCATGTTTGATTTCAATTCTCTATTATTTATCAATCTCATTTTATGTAATATATATTCTGATATATTAATTTTTTTATTCCAATTTTAGTTTCCTTTTTTGATAATTACATATCCTTTAATCATTATCTCTTTGATTGACTTGGATATTATAAGGGGAATCTTTCTCATCTCATTTCATGGATCTCAGTCTAATATTCAATGTTTTCCATATTCTATTTTCTATATATATCAACTTATGGAATTATTTTATTATATTTTAACCTTTCTTATATGGATTAGAATATTATTTTATTTCCCTATATAATTATTTTCTCACAAGTTAGGGACTTTTTAAGGGCACTTTTCTCTTCTTTTTAGTGTTCTCTCCTTTTATATACTGTTACTTTGGAATATTTTTTATGTATTTATAATTACACTTCTATTATATAATCTCTTATGGTTTTATATGAGTGTTTGAATACTTATCCATTTTCTCTCTAATTATTACTTCTTAATTCTAGCTTTTCAATGTTGGTAAGGTATTTTCCCCTTGGTCACTCTATCTTCTTTAAATCCTATTTTTGAGGTTTATTTTTTATTGTATGTTTTGTAAAGAAAATACTCTCAACATAATATATTGAATTTTTTACTAATTATTTCTATTAATATTTCATTCTTCTATTTTAACCTTTTTTGTGTTTATTTCTCACATTATAGAGGTGATAAGAGAATTCTTTCTTTATTTTTTTAACAATTTATTCTCTTCCTATTTATGATTCTTTTTATTTTTTTATGATATTTTAAGTTTTATATATCCAATAAATTAAACGTCACTTTTGATATTTTACCTTTATTATGGGTATTTATATACTCTCTTCCTTCCACTCTCTTTGATTTAATCTTATGTGATACATAAATATTTATGCAACCCTTATTCTATAACATGTTCCTTTTCATGGGTTAATCATGTTGTGTCGTATGATTAATATATAGTCAGTTTAATTATTTTATTTCCATGTGGTGAGCATATATATATATATATATTATGATTTCATGGGTGGAACATAAATTACATATCACTCCAATTCATTGGGTAAATCATATATCTCACAAGATTCTATTTATGGGACATGGATAGTGAATGTAGTCCACTATTTTATGATGTATTAAAAGAGAACCTAAACATATTCCTATAATATCTTATTATTATGTCTATTTCACGTTCTTATTAAATTTTTATTCATATTCTTCTATATTACATGTTTCTCATGTGATCATTCTGGTAGGATATACCACATTATCTCTTATATATCTCTTCTTGATATCATATAGGTTTTCCTCTTATTGAGTTTGTATCTTAGCCTTTATTTTCTTTATATATTTCTTTAGGATTTACTATGTAGTGAGATGTAAATATTAGTTCATAGGAGGATTATGATTGATTCTTACATAAATTTTTATGTACTTTCATGTAGTGAAGTGTAATATGTAGCTAATCTTCAAAGACATAAAACACTTTTTTATTGGGCATGTGTTTCATTTAAGTTACTAGCTATGTTTTTGATAAAATAATGCAAACACTGTGTATGTGAGTTTTTTATTCATCGTATTTATGTCATAGAAATTAATTACTTTTGTTTTTGATTTATTATTATATAATACCAATTTTATAACATGTTATTGTGTATATGTATAAGAATTCAGAAATAATGTAAATGTTAATGAATAGATTTTGAAATTTGTGTTTTAATAGTATAGAAAGAGTTTCTATATTATAGGAAACAAATAGATAGAAGACATTAGATCTAGGTATTATATAATTATAAATCATGATATGTTTGTTGAATGTATATCTCATCAAGTGTATAAATGATATCCATTATGTGAGGAAAAAAGTTTTTTCCTTATAGAATTGAAATGACTAATGGTTGATAAATATGATTTATTATTTATTCCATTTTATAACATAGTAATGAAAGAAATATATGGATGAAACTATTATGAAATGTTTATGATATCAAAATAAATATACATTATTCACATGTGAAAGTGTTATATATTTTAAATCATTTTATGTTTATTTCTCTAGTTATAAATTACATACAACATAAAAACATCATATAATATATGAATTTAAATAAATTTATTAGAAATTTACAAATGTAATTTAAGTGTTATTTTTTGGTGCATAGTAATGTGAAATGACTGTGTTATGGTGGGTTCGTCCAAGCCCGTATGGGTTTAAGCCTGCACTGATTTGATCCCATGCGGGTTTGACTACAAATGTAACGACCCAGACCTTCCGGCCCGTTACATTATGGGAAATATATGTATTGAGATTTTTAGGGAAAGTACAACATTGTTGGGAGAATTAAGGTAGGATATTTCCAGTGTTCTAAAGGAAAAAAGGGGAGTTCTAGAGGATGATTGAAAATTCAGGCAGTGAGTCATTCTAGCGGAGGGTCATTTCTGGTGGTGGGTCATTCTGGAGGTAGGTCATTATGGTGGTAGGTCATTTCTAGTGGTGGATCATTCTGGTGGTGAGTCATTTCTTATGGCAGGTCATTTCTATCTCTAGGTTACCTTGGTGATGGTAGTGAATAGTTTTTCTAGTTTTTTCCAAAATTTAATGATTTGTCATTTTGACACCTTTTATGATGAAAAGTAGGTTTAATGCCTTAATTAATTGTTTTTTAAATTCATTTCAAAGGGTATTAATCATATCTTCAATTTCTAAAAAGTATGGAGACCGTTTTAATGTTTAAAATATGTCATTTCGATGAGATATTCCTTTAATGATCAATCCAAACTGTATTTAATTCCATGGGTCTCAGATCTAATCTTTCAAAACTAGAGAACTTCCATCCATTATTTTGGTCATTCATTCTCTTAATATTTGTGGTTCCTAATATATCTCCCCTTAGAGTCGTGGATCTCCATTGATTCTATTGGATTGAGATTCCCCAAAGAGGTTTCTTCCTATATGTGCACCCCATGTTTTGGTACAACAAGTTTGGGAAACACTTCTTCTTCCATGTAGAAATTCTTTCATTTCTATTTATGTTTATCATGTTGTATGTGATTATTATTATTATCTCTTGTGAAGATGGTTGCATCTGGATTAAGAAAGATAAATAAACTAGTTTAAATTAAATCAAAAGGGTTAGGGATATGTGAAGCATGATCTTAAAGTTTTTTTGTTGTTTTTTTGATATTGTAAATTGTATGGGCTTAATATTGATTGAAAACCATGGTTTATGGGGGTCCTTGCTTACTCTGTTTTATTGAAAATTGTGGAATCCCTATTTTGTGATTTTTGACAACACTTAAACCATAATTTCCTAATCATTTAAATTTGGGAAATGAATTGGATGCCCCAAGATCTTATGGCAAGTGTGATAATTCCCATAAATAAATAAGTGGAATTGAATCAAATCCATTGTGTCCAATCTGGAAAATGATATGTGTGTGTGTTTTAATATGTTTTTGGATGGTGTTGTGTGTTGTGGTTTGGATATGATGATGTGGTTCATGGGTGGTGTTTATGTTGTGATGGGTGTGGGGGTAGTGGATGTGATATGCAGTAGGGCAGTGATGCTGGTATGGTTGTGCAGTGGGGCTGCGATGGTAGTGGTGGTGTATTTGTGCAGTGGGGTTATAATGGTGGTTGGTTATGCTAGTTATCTGGGTAGTAATGGAATTAAATGAATGATAATGATATAATATGGGATTATAATAAATTTTGAATACATAAATTAAAGTTGATTGTCTTAATGAAATGGGTTAGTAATAGAAAATATAGAAAATGTATTTATGATAATTAAAAATTGAAATATGAAATGTGGATTTTGTTTTTCTTATGGGGGTTGTTCTATTAGTTTTGGCAGTGGAAATAGAGGTTCTTGTGAGATGTTTTAAGCCTTGTAAACCCTTAGGATGGGGCTTCTGTGTTGTAAATCTATAAGTATAAGTATATTCTTGTAATTTCTATATGCACCTCACCCTAATTGAGCACTATGTGCTGACACCTACATATTCACGTGAAGGGTGTTTTTCCCAACATCCATGTGGGAGGATGGGTGGTCATTTTATCGCTCTTCCCCACTCCATCTTCTAGGACATGAGAAGGATAAGCATGGGTTGTGATAGTTAGAAGTTAAAATTACCATTATGGAGTTGTTATGTAATGAGATGTGATGGCCCAAGTGTATTTGGATAAGATGGCTTACAGTGGGGGTCGTATGTGGTAGGAGTAGGGAATGAGGTTGATGTTCTTCACATTAATGATACCCTAATACCCTGTTTTTGATATGTGATGTGATGTGATATGACGTCACAGGTTTCTATGGGAAATATGTGATGTGATGTACTATGATGTTATTCAGAAGTGGTGTGAGAGTTGAAAATCAATGGGAAAGCGGTACAGGATACCCTTCATCGATATGCTTCATATTATATTATTATAATTGGATGCATTATTTGGTGAGTGAGCCTTGGTGAGGTTGGGGTTTTGGTTAGTATACATATATAGGTGCTGTTTGGTTCTGTTATTTTTCTCACGAGTGCATTAATATTCTCTTTTAAAAGTTTCATGAGAGACTTTGTTTTTCCTACTGAGTATACCTATATGCTCATCCTATGTATATAAAATTGTCTTCAGGTTTCCAGGATGACTTCATGAATCGTGCTGGACATTACTAGCTCGAACCTTTGGAGAGTTGTTGTGTCACTGCTCAAGTTATGATTTTTTAGGTATTTACTCTGGAGAATTTAGTATGTATCAATTTTATTTATACATGAATTGTGGGATGATTTGGTTTTATTATTTATTATTTCATGGATTTTATTATGGATGATTCATCTTATCTCTCGATACTTCATTATTATAGAGGATAATGTCTCCCATACATGATATTTTTATACCCTCAGTGCTAGTCGCCATCCCGGATCCTACTGGAGGCAGGAATCGGGAGGTCATTATCTATTGTAACACCCCAAGCTTCCATGGTATGCTTCTCTTTGAATAATACAGTAGCGTGTGTTGTATGCAATTTCGAGTTCTAACACACATCACAACCAATCAAACTAGCCATTATGAATATTAATACCCACTTTTTGAAATTTTATACATTTTATCCTTCAAAATGGACTACATTTTTGGATTTGGAATATTGAAATTTGCTTAGGGTGAATTTTTGGTACTTTTCGGATAACTTTCATATTTTGATGAATAGTGAAAATTACTAAATTTTAATTAAAAAAACATTTTTAATCGAAATAATTAATAGTGATAAATTATGAATTTTAGTTATTTTAGAGTATAATTAGATTATAGTTTTACCATTTAATCCAATTTTGGTCATTGGACATAATTTCACATTTAAACTGGACATAATCAAGTGCCAATCTTTTGATAGTTATTATCTCCTAAAAACACGCTTTTTGTTTTAACAACGGGAATTAATTTTAAATTAATTTATGCCACTTCTGTGTTATGAATTTAGAAAAATGGATTCCATATTTGGAATCAGGAGGTCCAAATTGTGTAAATATGTTACTTTTATTTTTATACATTTTGAATAATTACTTCGGTAAATATTTTATTTACCATGGTTAAAAGGTAAATCCGGTAAATAAGGGTAAAAAAATAATATTATAATAATAATAAATTACCCTAAAATGTTTCCTAACCCTATTTGTTGATACATTTCCGACCATGGACATATTTGGGTTGATTTTGGGACCCCATGGATCCAAATTTAAGTGATAATGACACTTTATATTAATAAAGTTAAAGTAAATACAAAAATGACATAAACATATATCTTTTAGACAAACAATTTTTACATAGGGTTATATATGTTATATTTTAGACTATAAGTATTCATTAGAAATATAAAAATATTTCCTACATAATTGTATTTTATTTATAATTTTTAGACATTTAATAATTAAATTTATTTTTGATAGAATAATGATGCTGTATTTTCCTTATTAACGAAACAATCAAATAATTAGTATTATAAATGTTAAAATAAATATAATTTGAAAATTTTGATACCATAAAAGATTTTTATTGGTTAATATGACATGTTAGGATTGCTTAAATTAATTTTTTTTATAATTAATAAAGTTATTAAGACTTTAACAAAAATCAATTATTAAATATTGTCAAAATTGACATAAATGAGTTTTTTTTAAAAAAATATTATATTATTAATTGATATTCTATTCCTAAAAATATAAGTATCGGACAAAGGACTTATATAATGATAGGTGTATTATTAATGGACCACTTGGGGGTCACATGGAAGTATATAGTAATTTCATTAACCATATAATATAAAAATACAAAGTGACATTGTAAATGTCAAACTATTTAACTAATAGTTAAATATAAATGATAAGGTTAATATAGTGACCCAAACCTGTCTAAAATATATTGGATGAAAGTATTTTTACCCATCCCCACATTATTATTTAATAATCCACTTTGGAGCCATTAGAAACCGAATATGAATTTATTATAAATTAATACTCTAAGTTTTTCCTAAAGAGCTCCTCCTCCCCCTTATAAAAGGACACCACTTCTAACCAATTATTCATACCTTCAAAGCCTTTTGGTTCGGAAAAAACCTGCCCAATTATCCTCTAAACTTACCTAAATTCAATCTAGAGGCCTTACTTTAGTCTGAAAGCCAGCCTAAGGAGCCCTTTTGATCAAATCAAATGGAAGAACCCGAAGAAGAGGTAATGTTTTCACCACCCTCTTTCAAGTTCCTTTCTTCTTCAGCTTCTTCATTCTTTGTTATTTCCATTATAAACTAATAACTACAGTATCTTTTATATACTGTAATGATATTATAAATATGGTTCAACCAGATTCATTATTCTATCCATCCTTTGAATGACATGTCACCATACGTGTGTACGTACGGCTCAACGTTTCCACGTCGTGGTGTAATTGTTATTCCAAACATTATTATTTGGATGGGCATGATAATGATGTGTAATTGAAGTAAATAATAAATATAACATTATAATTATTCTTTATATATGATAAACCATCCAATTATATATTATTTTATTATCAAAAGAATGATATTGTCGCTCATGCGTACATACGGACTACCGTCTCCACGAACTCGATGAGAATCATTCCCCATCATATCCATTCAAGTATAATTCTTATTTGATGATTAAAAATAATGTTTAAGGACTTGATATCATTCTGTATATGAATAATATACAACCTATCCATAACAAACAAGGCTTATTTAACAAAATATATAAAATAAAATGAGTAAGTTGACACCCAAAACGACGATAATACTAAGATAATATTAACAAAGCAATGTTAAAAAATCATATATGATATCATATTAATGTATATGATTCTTGTATAATTTAATAACAATTACTTAACCATTATATAGGTGTTTAAACTACCCTCGACCAAGGAAAAATACAAGGTAATGGTTTATTTCACAATCTCTTCATTATCTGAGGTTGTTTATACGTAATTATCTACTAGGACCTCTTTATCATCCACATCCATGTTTCTTAAAAATATATTTCAAATCATTCTTACTATTTTACAGAATATGGGTTAAATTTATTTATACCCTTTTTTTTGACTTTTTATAATATGTTTATAAAGGAATCTTTCTATCGTTTTCCAAACAAGGTCATTTTAACCTCTTCGATAAAATTAAGGTAAGAATGCATTTTTTAACTTATACGTAGGGTGTACCTATTTTCCGCCATTATAAAATTGTCAAAGCTTCCCTTACAAGATTATAAGAATATTTTCAAAGTAAATGTTTTATTTTATAATTATGTGACTTTTAAATGATTTCAAAAAAAGAGATATTTCTCTCAAATAGTCTTGATTTCATTTATGTCAACATCCTTTGATGGATTTTAAGCTTATTTGAAGTTGATTTATTATGATACAAAACTTCAATATTGTATTGAAGGTTTTGTGATATGTTTGACTGTGGATGTGTTATTTTTATACCATTCATGGTTTATAGAGAAAGTATTGACATTTAATATGCTTGTTTTAATACGAATGTTTATGTTATGTTTAAACCTATTCATATGAGGAATGCATTGGACTTAATAAGTGATGGGTGGAGCCCTATATAGCTCCTCGATGCATCGGTAGGTCTCATGAGACAAACTAGTGTCTTGGCACAAGGCCTTGGCAAAATCTTATTTGTATTCTTGGCACAAGGACTTGACTATGAGGTTATGATAGTCTGACATTATGCATTCCATCATTATAAAAGTGGTTATTGATATTGCATGTGATTATTCGACAAGTAGAATATCCATGTGAATAAGTAAATGGAATTATTTCATTTTTTTCTTTTCCATATTATGCTGAAGTTCAAGTTTAAAAGGATTTTTTTACGTATACATTGCCTTAAATGTTTATGCTTATTTATTAAAGTTTTCTCTATATTGTTATCTTTACTGAGCATCTGAGCTCACCCCTTTCAATGTTTTATTTTTCCCAGGATGTGACGAAGTATTTTATGAATGACATGTAGGGATAGTATGAGGGGATATGAGTGTGGTCTATGGAGAAAAGATTTTGTTGTAGTTTTTCACATTATGTTGTAATGTAAACTTTATAAATTTATCTAGTGATTCCAAGGTTACTAAACTAATCGGTCTTTTGATACTTGATATTTTGTGATCATGCCAATGTTATATAATAATGCACCGACTCTGGAAAACTGGGGTCATGGCATTACAGTTGGTATCAGAGGAAGTTTAGTATAAAAAATGGAAGATATATTTAGATAAACTCTTATTAGAGCACATAACCCTAAGATATAATTTGAGGATTAGTATAGAATAATTTCCTAGAATTTTGGTTTTGTAGAGATTTTATGAGTTTTCCAAGAAATACATCCTTGTCTGGATATGAGTAGGTAGAGGTGGCTCTGGCATAGATGTACCTAGAGGTAAAACCCGAAAACACCACTTTGAGCTCGACTCGAACGGGAACAGGTGAACGACAACGGGCCTTGTTGCACTCTTGGTTACGACACTCCTGGGGGATATGCTTAAGATAATTCTAATTTTCTTTACAAACCATTATGAAGGGTTTATGAGTATATACTTCTTCAATGAAAACATTTTTTATGATTATTGATTATATCCATAAACTGTTCAATTTATGTTAAGTGTTTTATAAGTTTGGAATTATATATTTCTATTCATAAAATAATCTAGTTTATGCCTTTGTTTAGATATGGTTCCTAATGGAAGGAATGAGAACCATATAATGCACACACTCCATGTAGGGATTTCCCTCCTACTCAAGATAATTATAGTGGAGATGGTGATTCAACTGGTGCTGATTAGCTAATCACCATACTGGGACAACTCACTCAAGTTATGAATAATAACCTGACCCATATGGAGCACCCTAATCCGCAACATGGAGGATCGATGTTAGATCACTTCATGAGGAAACAACCACCAACATTAAATGGGGGTAAAAATCCACTACTATCTGAGCAATGGATAAATTCTTTTGAGAAAATATTTGATGCCTTGGGGAGTAGTGAAAGGGAAAATGTTATCATGGTAGTTTACTGCCTCACTGGAGATGCTAATCAATGGTGGTCATTGACTCAAAACACGAAGGAATATGATTAAGTATCGAATATGGAATGGATGGAGTTTAAAGGGATTTTCTTAGAAAAATAATTTCCTTGTGACCATCGAGCAGATATGGAAAGGTAATTTATATGTCTGAGACAAAATGAGGATGAGAATGTCGCAATGTATGAGGCTAACATAACAAGGTTAGCGAGGCATGCAGTAGATTATATACGTAACCCAAGGAGTAATATTGATCATTTATTTGGTGGGTTAAAACAATTTCTCCGTCGAGCATTAGTCTCACAATCCTTCTCATCGTACGAAGATATTGTCTCATGTGTTATCAAGACAGAAAAGGAATTTTCTAAGTCTTACGACTTTAAAGAAAATCAATAGAAGAAGAGATCTGCTAATCACTCTGGGAATAGAAATAAGGGGAATAAGGGAATAGTTGAATATCCATCCTATGGTAAATGTGCGAGGAAACACCTTGGTACTTGCTTGAATGGAATGGGAGTCTGTTACAAGTGTGGTGAAAAATGCCACCAAGCGTGTGATTGCAAGGGGAAGAAAGAAGCTACCGATGTTCAATGATACAACTGCAGGGAGATGGGACATTATGAAAATGAATGTCCTAAGCGTTAGGGGAACTTACCTTAGAAAAGGCCAAGGGAACAAGGCCAAGCTTATGTTATCACTATTGTGGAAGTAGAAGCTCCGAAAGACGTGGTGGCAGGAAATTTAATGGTTTCCTCAAGTTTAGAAAATGCATTATTTGATTCTGGATCATCGCATTGTTTCATATCTTCCAAGTTTGCTAAGAAAATTAGATATTTACAATTTGATTTAACAAGGGAGGTGTCAGTTAAAACTCCTAAGGGAAGTATCATTGCAACAAAGTTCTTTGAATCAGTTCCCATTAGAGCATATAAATGTTCTTTATCTACTGATCTCATCATCAAACCTATGATTGAGTTTGATATAATCCTTGGTATGGATTGGCTTTCGGACCATGATGTGAAGATTTATTGTAAGAAGAAGGAGGTTACTATTTTGGATGATGATGATAAGGAACACCTTATCTTTAGAGCAGAATCATCACCACCTAATTCTTATATAGATCCACCCCCAGTAGCTCAAATAAATTCAATTATTGGGGAGGAAGAGAATTAAATAATTGTGGGTGAGGAAAGGAATGTTCAAATAGAGGATGTACCTATTGTGAAAGAATATGTAGATGTGTTTCTGAAATATTTACCTAGACATCCTCTAGAACAAGAAATTGAGTTTTCCATAGATTTAATTCCTGGTTCAAGGCCTATATCAAAGACCCCTTATAGAATCGCCACTGTGGAATTAGTTGAGCTAAAGAATCCACTAGAGGAATTGAGTAATAAGGGATTTATTCTCCCAAGTGCTTCTCCATGGGGAGCCCCTGTCCTTTGTGTTTAGAAGAAAGATGGATCTATGAGGTTATGTATCGACTACAGGGAGATCGATGCTATAACAATAAAAAACAAGTATCCCCTACCTCGCATTGAAGATTTATTTGACCAACTACATGGATCTCAATACTTTTCAATGATTGAAATTTGATCTGGATACCATCAGTTGTTTGTGAAGAAGGAAGACATTCCGAAGACAACATTTCGAACCAGGTACGGGCATTACAAGTTTATAGTAATGCCTTTTGGAATGACTAATTCACCCTCTGTATTCATGGATCTAATGAATAGATTTTTCAAGGAATGTATCGATGATTATTTGGTGGTATTTATTGATGATATATTGGTATACTCCAAAAGCTATGAAGATCATGAAAATCACTTGCACATTATCCTGAAGACTCTTAGAAGACATGAATTATATGGGAAGTTTAGAAAGTGTGAATTATGGCTTTAGGAGATCACTTTTTTTGGCCATA
Source organism: Viscum album (assembly GCA_963277665.1). Taxonomy (NCBI): domain Eukaryota; kingdom Viridiplantae; phylum Streptophyta; class Magnoliopsida; order Santalales; family Viscaceae; genus Viscum; species Viscum album. Next base: position 844,813,224 of record OY728121.1, on the reverse strand, counting down.
TTGTCTCTAAGGATGGAATCTCTATTGATCCTTCTAAGAAAAGAGCAATCCAAGAATGGCTAGCACCAACAAGTATAATTGAGGTACACAGTTTTATTGTCTTAGCAGGTTATTATCGAAATTTCGTCCAGAACTTTTCCCGATTGGTTAACCCATTAATGAAGCTCACACGTAAAGGGGTTAAATTTATTTGGAAAAAATATTGTGAATAATGTTTTGAAGAAATGAAGAGAATATTAGTCAATGCTCTTATAATGACTCCACCATTGGGGAATGATGGGTTCGTTATTTGTAGTGATGCACTGAAGAAATGACTTGGTTGTGTCCTTATACAAAATGATATAGTTATTGACTTTAAATAACTACAGCTAAAAATTCATGAGAAAAACTATCCTATTCATGATCTTGTGTTAGCAGCTGTAATATTTTCTTTGAAGATTTGCAGACACTATCTCAATAGTGATAAATGGGAGATTTATACTGATCCCAAGAGTGTGAAGTATATTTTCTAACAGAAAGAACTCAACACGAGGAAAAGGAGATGGCTTGAACTACTCAAGGATTATGATTGCACGATACACTACCACCTAGGGAAGAAAAATAAGGTGGAAGATGGTTTGAGCAGAAAGGATCATGGAGTTTTGAACAAGATGAGAGTTGAGAGGGATCCTATTTTCATGGATCTAGTAAAGTTGGATATGGGAATAACCATAGAAGGTGAAACATTGAAACTTTTTCAAATGGTTTCCAAACCTTCTTTACAAGAAAGGATAAAGAGTTCTCAGACCAATGATGAAGAATTTGAAAAGAAGATTAAAGCTGTGAATGATGGGAGATTGAACGAATTTGTGTATGAAGATGGAATTTTGAAATTTGGGAAGAGACTTTGTGTTCCCGATATACCCGATCTAAAAAGGAAATTGTTGGACGATGCTCATAGTTCCAAATTCTCTATACACCATGGGATCACCAAAATGTATAGATATTTGAAGGAACATTTTTGGTGGGACAACATGAAGAGGGAGATTTCTGATTTTGTGTCAAGATGTATGGGTTTTCAACAAGTGAAAGCTGGAAGGCAACAACCTGGTGGAGTATTGCAACCTCTTCCCATACCTAAGTGGAAATTGTATAATATCACGATGGACTTTGTCATGGGACTACCATAGAATCGTAGAAGGAACAATGAAATATGGGTAATTGTTGATCGTCTTACCAAGTCTGCACGTTTTCTTGTTATAAGAGAAGATCTACCACAAGAACGTCTAGCAAGACTATATATTAATGAAGTTGTGAGACTTCATGAAGTACCCCTGTCAATTGTTTCGGATCGTGATCCCCGTTTTACTTGAAGATTCTGGAAGAGTCTTTAGAAGGACCTGGATACTGAACTTCGTTTGAGCACTGCCTACCACCCTAAAAAAGATAGACAATCAGAACGGACTAATCAAACCTTAGAAGAAATGTTTAGATCATGCTCACTTGACTTTCAGGGTTTGTGGGATCAATATTTACCTATGGTAAAATTTTCCTATAACAATATCTTCCATTCAAGTATTCAGATGGCACCATATGAAGCATTATATGGAAATGGATGTCGCACACCAACCTGTTGGGATGATGTTGGTGAAAGAAAACTCATAGGACTAGAACTGGTGGAAGAAACGATGGAAAAGGTGAAGGTAATCCAAAACCACATCAAACAGCTCAAAGTAGGTAGAAGAGCTATGCCAATAACCAAAGGAAGGATTTGGAATTTCAGGTAGGAGATCATGTTTTCTTGAAGGTATCTCCATGGAAGGGAGTTATATGTTTCGGTAAGAAGGGTAAATTGAGTCCCAGGTACATAGGACCTTTCAAAATTTTAGAACGAATTGGGGTTGTAGCTTATCGTTTGGAAATGCCTCCAAGTCTCTCCAAAGTTCATGATGTGTACTACGTATCACTGTTGAGAAAATACATGCCTGACCCAACACATGTACTCACCTATGAGAAATTAGAACTAGAACCCGATCTATCTTATTGAAAATAGCCTATCAAGATTCTTGATATGAGAGAACCAGTGCTGAGAAACCGGATGACTCGTCGGGTAAAAATTCTATGGAGAAACCATAAGATGGAAGAGGCAACGTGGGAACCTGAGGAACTTATGATGAAGAACCACCCAAGTCTTTTCATGCAGTAGTATTATAGATATTTCAAGGAAGAAATTATTTGAAGGAGGGGAGAATATAACACCCCAAGATTCCACGGTACACTTCTCTTTGAATAATATAGTAGCCTGTGTGGTACGCAACTTCGAGTTCTAATACACACCACAACTTATCAAACTAGACGTTATGAATAGTAATACCCACTTTTTGAAATTTTATACATTTTATCTTTCATAATGGACTTCATTTTTGGATTCGGAATATCAAAATTATCTTAGGGTAAATTTTTGGTACTTTTCAGATAACTTTCATATTTTGATGAATAGTGAAAATTACTAAATTTTAATTAAAAACAACTTTTTTAATCGAAATAATTAGTAGTAATAAATTATGAATTTGAGTGATTTTAGAGTATAATTATATTATATTTTTACCATTTAATCCAATGTTGGTCATTGGAAAAAATTTCACATTTAAACTGGACATAAGCAAGTGCCAATCTTTTGATAGTTATTATCTCTTAAAACACGCTTTTTGTTTTAACAATGGGAATTGATTTTAAATTAATTTCTTCCACTTCTGTGTTTTGAATTTAGAAAAATGGATTCCATATTTATAATCAGGAGGTCCAAATTGTGTAAATAGGTAACTTTTATTTTTAGACATTTTGAATAATTACTTCGGTAAATATTTTATTTACCATGGTTAAAGGGTAAATCCGGTAAATAAGGGTAAAAAAATAATATTATAATAATAATTAATTACCCTAAAACATGTCCAAACCATATTTTTTGATACATTTCCGACCATTGGCATCATTGGGTCGATTTTGGGATCCCATGGATTCACTTGTAAGTGATAATGACACTTTATATTAATAAAGTTAAAGTAAATACAAAAATGACATAAGCATATATCTTTTAGAATTTTTTTTACATATGGTTATATTTTTTATATTTTTGACTATAAATATTCATTAGAAAGATAAAAATATTTCTTAAATAATGGTATTTTATTTATAATTTTTATACATTGAATAATTAAATTTATTTATGACACAATAATGATGCAGTATTTTCCTTATTAATGAAAGAATCAAATAATTAATATTATAAATGTTAAAATAAATATAATTTGAAAGTTTTGATGCCATCCACAAATTTTATTGGTTAATATGAAATTTTAGTATTTCTGAAATTAATTTTTTTCTAATTAATAACTTTATTAAGACTTTAAAAAAATCAATTATTAAATATTGTCAAAATTGACATAAATGAGTTTTTAAAACAAATATTATATTATTAATTTATATTATATTCCTAAAATTCTAAGGTTCAGAAAAAGAACTTATATAATGATATGTGTATCATTAATGGACCACTTGGGGGTCTCTTGGAAGTATATAGTATGTTTATTAACCATATAATATAGAAATACAAAGTGACATGGTAAATGTCAAACTATTTAACTAAGAGTTAAATATAAATGATAAGGCTAATATAGTGACCCAACCTGTCTAAAATCCATTGGATGGAAGAATTTCGACCCATCCCCACCATAGACTTTTAATAATCCTCTTTTAAGCCATTAGAAACCGAATATGAATTTATTATAAATTAATACTTTAAGTTTTTCCTAAAGAGCCCCTCCTACCCCATAGAAAAGGACACCACTTCTAACCAATTCTACATACCTTCAAAGCCTTTTGGTTCGGAAAAAACCTTCCCAATTATCCTCTCAACTTACCTAACTTAAACCTAGTGGCCTTCCTTTAGTCAGAAATCCAACCTATGGAGCCCTTTTGATCAAATCAAAAGGAAGAACTCGAAGAAGAGGTAATGTCTTCACCACGCTCTTTCAAGTTCCTTTCTTCTTCAACTTCTTATTTCATTTTTATTTCCATTCTAAAATAATAGCTCCAGTATCTTCTATATACTATGATGTTATTATAAATATGGTACAACCATATTCAGTATTCTATACATCCTTTGAATGACATGTCACCATACATGCGTACGTACGACTTACCGTCTCCACGTCGTGGTGTAATTTTTATTCAAAACATTATTATTTGGATGGGTATGATAATGATGTGTAATTGAAGTAAATAATAAATATATCATTATAATGACTTAGTATATTTGATATAACATCAAATTATATATTATTTTAATATCAAAAGAATGACATTATCGATCATGCGTACATATGGACTACCATCTCCATGAACACGATGAGATTCATTCCCCATCGTATCCATTCAAGTATAATTCTCATTTGATGATTAAAAATAATGTTTAAGGACATGAAATCATTCTAAATATGAATAAGATACAACCTATCCATAACAAACAAGTATTATGTAACAAAATATATAAAATAAACTGAGTAAGTTAACACTCGAAACGACGATAATACTAAGATATTATTAACAAAGCAATGTTAAAAGATAATATATGATATCATATTAATGTATATGATTATTGTATAATTTAATAACAATTATTCCACCATTATAAAAGTGGTTAAACTACCCTCGACCAAGTAAAAATACAAGGTAAGGGTTTATTTCACAATCTCTTCATTATCCGAGGCTGTTTATATGTAATTATCTACTAGGACCTCTTTATCATCCACATCCATGTTTCTTAAAAACGTATTTCAAATCATTATTAATATTTTAAAGACTATGGGTTAAATTCTTTTATACCCTTGTTTGAATTTTTATAAGATGTTTATAAAGAAATCTTTCCATCATTTTCCAAACAAGGTCCTTTTAACCTTTTCGATAAAATTAAGGTAAGAATGTCTTTTTTTAACTTATATGATGGGTGCAGATATTTTCCGCTGTTATAAAATTGTCGAAGCTTCCCTTACAATATTATAAGAATATTTTCAAAGTAAATGTTCTATTTTATAATTATGTGACTTTTAAATGATTTAAAAAAAAGAGAGATTTCTCTCAAATAGTTTTGATTTCATTTATGTCAACATCCTTTGATGGATTTTAAGATTATTTGAAGTTGATTTATTATGATACAAAAATTCCATATTGTATTGAAGTTTTTGTGATATGTTTGACTATGGATGTGTTATTTTTATACAATTCATGGTTTATGGAGAAAGTATTGACATTTCTTATGCTAGTTTTAATATGAATGTTTATGTTATGTTTAAACCTATTCATATGAGGAATGCATTGGACTTAATAAGTGATGGGTGGAGCCCGCTATAGCTCCTCGATGCATCGGTAGGTCTCATGAGACAAAATAGTGTCTTGGCACAAGGCCTTGACTGAATCATATTTGTAGTCTTGGCACAAGGTCGTGACTATGTGGTTATGATAGTCTGGCATTATGCATTCCATCATTATGAAAGTGGTTATTGATATTGTATGTGATTATTGAACTAGTAGAATATCCATGCGAATAAGTAAATGGAAATATTTCATTTTATCTTTTCTATATTATTCTGAAGTTCAAGTTTAAAAGGATTTTGTTTTAGTTATACATTGCCTTAAATGTTTATGCTTATTTATGAAAGTTTCTGTTATATTGGTATCCTTACTGAGCATCTGAGCTCACCCCTTTCAATGTTTTATTTTTCCCAGGATGTGAAGAAGTATTTTATGAATGACATGCATGGATAGTATGAGGGAATATGAGTGTGGTCTATAGAGAGAAGATGTTGTTGTAGTTTTTCACTTTATTATGTAATGTAAACTTTATAAATGTATCTAGTGATTCCAAGGCTACTAAACTAATCCGTCTTTAGAGACATGATCTTTTGTGATCATGCCAATGTTATGTAATAATGCACCGACTCTGGGTAACTGGGGTCAGGGCGTTACATATATCTTCAATCATTGTGGTATCTTTAGAGGGAGAGGGTCATGATTGATCGGTATCACAGCTTATAGTTGAGAGATAAGATGGATTTCAGAGTTAGGCACAATTATTATTGCATGGGTTAGTATGGTAATAATGTCAAATGACCTTGGTGCGTGACATAGGCCCAGGAGACCAAATAAGACATGGGATTTTAGGGGCCCCCATGATCCAATGCACAGACTCTGGGCTTATTGAACAACCAAGTGATGTGGACATATTTATAGGGTAGAGACCTATGAGAGGTACATGCATCATGAGAACTTTTTTTCTTATTTTAATTAGGTTGTTTTGGTAAGGTTATAATTAATAAATTTAATTAATTTAAATCAAAAAAAATAATACTACTATCCTTAAGAAATCCTTGTTTCTCTTTCATCTATGGTTTCTAGTCATTGTACTTGTGTGGGTCAGGCAGTGGAGGTTTAGCAAGATGACACAGTTGACCACTAGAGGGTTTATCTAGTTGAGGATGATTATTAATGGCATATGATGTTGTTCTCCATCCTATGGTTCTTCGTAGTTATATAGCATGCAGAGGTCCTTCTCTTTGGATGGTAATGCGATTCGGTCTTTCGGTGTTGGCTCGACCATTTTCGTAGTGCTGGGTTACCGTCGGTCAAGACCAGATCTGGTCATCTTCCATTCGTGAAGGGCTATCACCGCGTTGTTCGACTGCGAGTGAATTGGGTTGGGCGACTCCACGAGTGGTTTTCTATAGCGGCGGCATGATTTGGATCTGGTTGCGGATGATGATTTCTTCGGGTCCTAGGTGGGATCGAAGTACTTCTGTGCAGATGTGCGGTTTTAGATGTGGTGTGAGTAGCGGTCACGTTCTTCAGTTTCAGTCTGCACTGGTGGTGGTTTCTTTGGCTATTGGCTTGGTGGAGACTATGAAAGAAATAACGGATCATGGTGGCCCTTAGCGGCTAGCCCAAATCCATGGCGGAGCCTAGGGTTTACAGTGGTGTTTGTTTTGTTGGTCAATGGCCATTCGTAATTTATTTGCTGGATTTTTTGTTTTGAACTGTGTCTCTTTGGACTTTTGTCCCTCGAAACTATGTCAGTTTGCCTCTGGCCTTTAGGCATGTAATGGGTTACTCTTTCCCAATTAAAAAGGGCTCCTTGCTTTTCTTTTAATAAATAGGGCTCTGCCCAAATCATTTCAAGTAAAAATATGATGTTGTGATATTTTTATCATCAGGCTTTGAGGATGTTTGAGGGAAGCATTTCAAATGTCGATAATGGGGGCTAGATAGAGGAGATAGAGATAACTTTTGGTTTGATTCGGTCTTAACAGAGTATTATGTCCCCTTGGAAGTTAGTCATATGTGAGGATTTTAACGTTAGTGGTGGATTTTGTACCATGGTGAGTAGAATGAAGAAGATGTTTCATGGGTTTACTTCTATAAGGAGTTTTGTCTGGGGTTTCTTTCATTGACTGTGAGTATTATAAAGAGGTAGGAGCTACTCTCCCTTCAACAAGGGAGTATGTTTATGTGGGAGATTGGGATCAAGTTCAAGGGCCTTCTACGATTTGACCCAGATATTTTCCCATATGAGGATTCTTGAGGGAGGTGTCTTGATGAGGTACTCCATTCTTAAATCTAATATATAGTTACTTTTTTTATGTTTTCAATGTATATGGAGGATTAAAAGTAGGTTGACGTGATTGAGTGGAAGCACATGTGAGGAGGTTTACCACGAGTGGGGATCTAGTAGGGTTCCTTGATGTGTAAAGTTGTCTGTGGTAGGTCTCATGCACTAGGGCCTTCGAGGTTTCGACCGGTAGGGATTTTTCCTCATCATCTTCCCTCCCATCTATATGAGGATAGTGGTTTTCTTACTATTCTTGGGGACTTCAAACTAGTGTGTTTTTTCTATGGGGTTTGTAGTTATAATCTTAATTAGTGTCTAGTGGCTTCTGAAGCTCAATTTGATAGAGGTGGACAAGTTCAGTGTCAGCCTCAATAGTAATTACTAGTGATGTTATTTCAGCAATAGAGGAAATGGGATTACACTCTGTTGAGAGAAGATGTGGTAGGCATAGGTCAACCTCAGGATGTACCTCACCCTCAGGGACCTCAACCCGAATGTGGTTGGGGTGGTGGCCATCAGCAGAGAGGTAGAGGATTTGGATGTGGATAGTTATAGGCGGTGGGGGTATTAGCACCAGATGGGGTAGAGATTGTTCAAGGTTTTCTCAATTTATCGTGTACCATTGTTTGTGGCTTGTTTTATTTGGGAGCTTTGAACTCCTTTGTTTGACCCTCTTGAGTCAATGCACTGGGACTAAACGTATAAGGGCTTGTCATTCCCTTGGTGTTGACTATGCCAGTAAGAAGCTAGACCATCTTGTTTGATGTATTCCAAGGATGTACACTGATGATGGGGAAACATAAGCCGTGTGTAGATATTTTCTTACATCAGGTGCAGTCATATGATGCCCTCTTCGGAATATACTAGTTTATTAGATGTGTTTTATTATCGATTTCTTCCATAGAAGAGTCATTTTCTTATATGTAGATGGTCAGTGTGTGGTTTTCATCGGCGAGAGGGGTTTCCAGGTGAACAGTCGGCATTTAGATCCCCTTCTTTATTTGGTGTCTGAGTTGTATATGGAATCAATAGGCATAGGGATATAGGAGGCATCCAAGGTTTTTAGGTAGGTCTTGAATGTTTTCCTTGAGGAGGTTGTGACACTACCCCTCAATGCGACATTGACTTTGGGATAGACTTGCACTCTGATGATTATTTTATTTTGATGGATCCCTATCAGATGGTTCCTTTTGAGTTGTGGGAATTGAGGATTCAGATAGATGATCAGATGTATAGGGGTTTCATTTGACCTAGTGTATCACTGTGGGGCGAACTTGTTTTGTTCTCTAAGAAGGCGTATGGTAGTATGAGGTTGTTCATAGACTAATAGAGGTTTAACCATGTCAGAATCAATAATCTCTATCCTCTTCCAAGGATTTATGATCTTTTCAATTAGTTTAGGGGATCAAGTTAGTTATCCAAGATTGATATGCACTCTGGATATCCCCAATTAAGAGTAAAAGATGGAGATATCCAGAAGATTTCCTTATGAGGAAAGTATGGGAACTTTGAGTTCATGGTCATGTATTTCGGTGTTATGAACACACCAGTCATTTCCATAAGTCTTATGAACTTTGTGTTCCATGAGTTCCTAGACCAGTTCATTGTTGTATTCATCGATGATATCTTGATCCACTCAAGGTTAGAATAGGATCGTGCTAAGTATCTCATACATGTTTTACAAGTTCTCTGTCACCACCAGATATATAAAATGTTGTCCAAGTATAAGTTTTGAACATGAGAGGTGAATTTCCTCAGGCATGTGGTGTCTCATAGGGTGTGAAAATGGGCTCTTCAAAGGTTGAATCAGTTGTTTCTTGGGTATCACCAAAGAATGTGGTAGTGGTTCGTAGATTCCTTGGTCTTGCAGGATATTATTATAGGTTTGTGTATGATTTCTCTCAAGTTATAGCTCCATTTACAACATTGACTAGGGAGGACCAAACATTATTGTGTACTAATTAGTGTCAGTTATCATTTGGTTACCTGAAAGGAAATTTGTTCAGTGCTCTAGTTCTTTTGTTGCCTAATGAGGGTGTGATGTTCAAGGTTTTCTAAGAAACGTCCCGTTTGGGCTTGGGATGAATATTAATGTATCATAAGTCAGTTATCTATTATGGGTCTATGAATTTACACCCTCATGAGCATAACTATTCCACCCATGATTAGAGCTAGCAGCAGTTGTGTTTTTTATGATGTTGTGGTGATTTTAACTCATTGGGGGGGGGTGCTTTGTGGTCTTCACATGTCACAAGAGTTTGAGGTATATCTTTTCTCATCATGATCTGAATCTATGACAGTGGAGGTGGATGAAGTTTTTTTATGAATATGATTTTGAGATCTCCTACACCTCAAGAAAGGTGAATTTTGTCTCCTAGTCGTTGAGAAAAAAGTCACATAATAATGTTGATTATGAGTATGTGGATTCTTAGAGAGTGGTGGAGGATTTGAAATCACTGCACTTAGATGCAACAATGGATGACGGTATAGGCTATTTGTTTCAGATGACTGTGTAGATTTCTCTGATTCAGTAGGTGGATGAGTCTCAATGGGGAGACTCAGAGGTAGAGGTTACATGTGATCATGTTGTCCATGGTGATGCTCCGGAGGGATGGTCGGAGAATGGTTAGAACCAGATAGTCTTTTGGGGGAGGCTGTTTGTTCTGGTAGTGATATATGAGGGATTCCTTTCTGAGTTTCATAGATCACATTTATTGGTACACCCATAAGTTTCCATTATGTACCATGGCATGAGGAAATAGTTTTGGTGGCTTGGGATGAAATGGGAAGTGGAAGATTTTATGGTTCAATGTCTGGTTTTCCAGTAGGTAAAGGCTGAGCATCACATTCTTGGAGGTTTAATACATCCCTTGGATGTTCCTGAGTGAAAATGAGATGACATATCAATGGATTTATTCATAGGGTTTTCCTGAGCTTAGGGAGGTTGTGGTGTTATCTGGATAATTGTGGATCAGTTGACGAAATTGGCTCACTTCCTCATGATCAAGGAGTCATGCGCAGTGGGTTGTTTGGAAAAAAAGGTATGTGGATGATGTGGTGCAGTTTTAAAGAATATTGTGGTAAATTTTCTCAGATCAAGATGCATGTTTTACCTTGTGATACTGGAGGGGATTGCATCATGCATTGGGAACTCAGTTACGCCTCAGCATCACCTTCCACCCTTAGATAAATAGGTAGAGAGAGCAGACTAACTAGACATTGAAGGATATGTTACGACCACGTGTCTAGGTCTTTGCTGGATCGTGGGAACGACACCTACCCTTGGTTGATTTTTATTATAATAATAACTATCACTCATCCATTGGAAAGGACCCATTTGAGGCTTTGTATGGGCAGCCATGTCATTCACCTTTATGTTGGGAAGAGGTTGGGGAGTCAGTTGTTATTGGACCTGATGTGGTGCAGAACACTACAGAGAAGGTTCTTTCAGTTCAAGATGTGATGAAAGAAGAACATGATCGAAAAAAGTATTATGAATATCACATGAATAGGTCCTTGTATTTTGATGTTGGGGATTATATGCTCTTGAAGGTTTCCCCTTGACGTGGGCAGCAGAGGTTCGGTAAAGTGAGTAAGATCTCGCCTCAATTTTTTGGACCCTTTGAGGTGTTGGGAACATTGGAGAGGTGGATTACTGGTTGGCACTTCCACCTCAAATGGACTGAATCCTTGATGTCTTACACATCTATAGGCTCCATCAGTATCTTCATGATGACTCTCATGACATTGACTGGGGAGAGTTAGATATCAAGGATGATGTAACATTCATAGAGAAACTGATGGAGATCCAAGACCATCGAGAGAAGGTGCTGCGAATATAAACCATTCCCCCAGTTCATTTGTTTTGGAGGCATGGTATCCTGGAGGAGAGTACTTAGGATAATGAGATGCATATGTGTTCCCATTACCCATAGTTGTTTTGAGTTTTTCCTTGTTATGTTTTTCTTTTTGATGTTTTTTAGACCTTAGTGTTTTATAAGATATGTTGTTTTCCCCTTGATTTGATGTGTGATATGTGATAGTGTTCTAAGATGTGAAAATTAAAGACTTGACTTGAATCAAGATGCATTATACTATGATGCGTTTAAAACCGTGTAGCCGAGTCAATGTCACCCAGAGCGGATAGTATAATGACATGGAGGATGGAATTCCTTAATTCCTATGTTTAGGGAAGTATGATTTTGTTCTGCTATTGTGGGGGTTAGGGTTATTAGGTTCAGGTTCAGTTGGAGGTAGTGCTTTAAATGTAATGAGATCCTTGAGAGGTATCTCAAGGGATGGGTTTTCATACCCTTTCTCTTCTTCCTTCTAGGTTGGTTATGAATTGTCAAGGGTGAGAATAGATTAAGAGGTATATCATGTAATGGAATGGACCTTATGGATCATTAATTTGTGGTAAATATGGTGGTTGAGGTGTCCAAGGAAAGTCTAGATGTGTTAGTATAAGGGAAGATTTTTCCCGTATTTTGGTGGAAAAAGGGGAGTTTTAAGGGATGGCGGAAAATTCTAACGGAAAGTAATTTGGGTGATAGGTCATTTCAAGCAGTAGGTCATTTCTGGAATGAGGTCATTTTGGTGGTAGTTCATTTCTGGAAATAGTTCTTTTTTGGGTGATAGGTCCCCCAGATGGTGGCATTGAACAGAGTTTTGAGTTTTTTCAAAATTTACAGATTTGTCATTTTGATGTCTTTTATGACATAAAATGGGTTTAAAGCCTTAATTAATGGGTTTTAAAGTTGTTTCAACGGGGATTAATAATATATTTAATTTCTAAAAAGTTTTGAGAACTTTTAAATGTTTAAAACATGTGGTTTTTATGAGATTCTCTTTTAACGATCAATCTAAATGGTATCTAATCCCACGTGTCTAGAATTTGATATTTCAAAAGTAGAGAACTTTCATTTGTTATTATAGTCTTTCTTTCTCTTGAGCTATGTGGTTCCACATCCTTCTACCCTTGGAACATGGATCCTTATTTCTATAGTTGTATTGAGCTTCCCCGAAGAGGCTTCCTCCTATACAGGCACCCCATGTTTTGGTGCAGTAAGTTTGGGAAAATCTTCTTCTTCCAGGTATAAATTTATTCATTTCTCTTTATGTGTATCACGTGGGATGGGATTATTATTCTTATCTCTTGTGAATATGGTTGCATATTAATTAATTAAGATAAATGAACTAGTTTAAATTAAATCAAAAGGGGCAGGGTAATATGAATCATGATATTACAGATTTCTTGTTGTTTTGATATTTTGAATTGTATTGGCTTAATGCTGGCTAAAAATCATGATTGTTGGGGGTCCTTGTTTTCACTGTTATGATGTGAATTATGGTATGCATGTTTTTTGATTGTGGAAAACACTTAAACCATAATTGGATAATCATGTACATTTGGGTAATGAATTGGACACCCCGTGATCTTATGGCTTGTGTGATAACACTCATAAATAAATAAGTGGAATTAAATTAAAACCCTTATGCCTAATCTGGTAAAAATTATGTGTGTGTTGTAATATGTTTATGGATGGTGTTGTGTTGATGTTTGGATATGATGATGTGGTGCATGGGTGGTGTCTATGTTGTGATGGGTGTAGGGGGAGTGGATGTGATATGCGGCAGGCCTGTGATGGTGGTGTGGTTGTGCATCCGAGTTGTGATTGTAGTGGTGGTGTGGTAGTGCATCAGGGCTGCGATAGTTATTGGTTACACTAGTTTCCCAGGTAGTGATGGAATTAAATGAATGATGATGATATAATATGGGATGATAATGAATGTTGAATATATAAATTAGAGTTGAATGTCTCAATGAAATGGTTTGGTAACGGAAAATCTGTAAAATGAGTTAATGAGAATTAAAAATTGAAATATGAATTGGGGCTTGTGTTTTTCTTGGGGGGTTGTGCTTTTAGTTTCAGTAGTAGAAATAGAGGTTCCTATGAGATGTTTTGGGCCTTTTGAACCCTTAGTATGGGGATTGTGTGCTGTAACTCTATATGTATATACTGTGTATATTCTTATGATTTCTATAGGCACCTCACCCTCATCGAGTATTATGTGCTGGCACCCACATAGTCACGTGGGAGTGTTTTTCTCCACATCTTGGTGGGAGGATGGATGGATAACAAACCATACTTATCCACTTTATCTTCTAGAAGATGAGAAAGACATGCATGGTTTCTGATGACCCGAAGTCAAAAGTGTCGTTGTTGAGTTGTGATGTGATGAGATATGATGGATTAGGTGTGTTCGGGTGAGATGTGGTGAGATGGCTTATAGGGGTATCTTACATAGTAGGAGGGCATGGGGTTGATTTCTTTCACAATAATGATACCCTACTACCTTATTTATTAGATGTGATGTGATGGCCCAGGTGTCTGAGGGAAGGATGTGATGTGATGTGATGTTATTCAGAAGAGGTGGGAGTGCCAGGATGTATGAAGTTGGGGCGTGAGAGCGGAAAATCAGTGGGAAAGCAGTGTGAGTTAACCTTCATTGATATACTTAATATTTTATTATTATACTTAGATGTATAATTTCATTATCAAGCCTTGGTGAGGTTGGGGTTTTGATTAGTATGCAAGCATATGTTTTGTTAAGTATAGTCATTTAAATATTTCATTTTTTATGCTTCCTTGGGACATCTTCACTGCACATGTACACACATGCATCCAAGGATTTATTGGGACATATATCATTGGTGTCATTGAGGAGAGGCATGTACATGCACATGTAGGGGGTACCTTCAATTCTTCATGTACATGGATGGTGCATGGATGGAGGATGATTGCCTATGTCAGGAAGGTGTAGATGCGTGACGACTAGGTAGGTTTATTAACAGAGATTACTGCCACCTGGATGGTCCACAGATATTGTGCAGTTGTAGGGGTAGTGAAGCAGCAAGGAAAAATGAAGTGGCACATAGAGAAAAATCAGCACAAACAGAGGGATTTTCAATTGGCATGTAGAGATGGAAACAGCTACGCGAAATAAATGGGATGAATTTGAATCAACACAAGTTCTTTGTGGAATGGCAGGACAAAAAAATCCCATGCGGAATAGATGCACGACATAAATGAATAAATTTTATTTGAGTTAATGAATATATATTTATATATATAATCATATATTGTAAAATATTTTACATTAAAAAACACAGACTAGAGGGATATCTTGCACCCGCGTGGGCTTACCCGCCCCAGCCTGCATCCACACAGGCTTGAAAAACATAGTCCCACACTCTAAATAGTTAAAATGTTTAGATATTACCCTCCCCATATCCGCCACATATCCACAAGCTCTGTGGGCCACGAGCTCATTTTTCATCACTATTGGTGCCTAAAGTTAATCTATCTTAGAAAAAGATATTTTGGGGAATATATTTTCGAAGAGACCGATGGTAGTAAAACTTAACTTTTAGAATTTAAAAATTCAAAAATTAATTTGATAATAAAAATCCATCTTTCATTGTATAACCTGTGGAGATTCCTACCTTTTTTTTATTTTCATGAAATGAAACCTTTTGGATTCCATATTGTCGTTGACATTTCTTCCTCTTCTTTTATCATCAATGTAATCTTATCAAAAAAATATTTATAAGTCAATGAATCATATTGAGACTCTTCTAAAATATTAACTCAATCCAAAGAAATATGGATATGTAAAGGTGGTAACAGTTAATAATTGACATTTTATTAATGTATTCTTTCATATTAATGTTTAATTTATTTCATTATTGTATTAATAACATAATATTTGTTATCATATATAGGTGAAATGTTTTTCCTGAGTTTGAATGCTTTGTTCGGCAACTAATACCCTGGATGAAATTTTTTGAGAGGGTATCATGGATGAAGAAAGGATGAAACATTAACATTTTTAACTTTTTTTTGGATAATTGTAATTGTAACCATATTAAACATTGTTTGAAATGTATATAGCAGTTTGTTTTTTTGTATTCATGATTTCAAGTAAATGTATATAGCATTGTTTGGGAAACTCTTGTGTGTGTTGTTTTTTTCTTCTATGCTTTGTTTGTGTGTAGGTGTTTTTTTTTGTTGTGTGTGTAGGTGTTGTATCAGGTGTGCAAGTGTTGTGTAGGTGTTGGGTTTGATCAAGAAACCTGTTCTTTATCAGCGCTAATTAATCGCTTATAAATGTGTATTATATCAGCACTCAAAACAGAACTGATAAAGGGGGTCTTTATCAGTGTTATTTTGAGCACTGATATATTAAACATTTATCAGTGCTCAAAAATAGCACTGATAAAGATGGCCTTTTATCAGTACTTTTTTTAGCACGGATAAAGGTGACCCTTTATCAGTGCTATTTTGAGCACTGATAAAGGGGACCCCCATTTATCTTCATCGTGATTAACAATGATTTTCTAGCACTGTTAAAGGTTATTTTTAGCACTCTTAAAATCCCTATTTGTAGTAGTGGAAAATGTGTTGTTGGGTAATGAGGTATTGGGGAGGCCTCCCCACCTGCATGCCACACGCCCCCAATGAGGCCCAAGGTGGCCAACCCTTGGGCTCAGGCCAGTTCCAAATGGGGTAGAGGGGCCCACGACATGTTTTCTAGCATATAGTGCATGTTTCTGTGTGAGGACTCGAACCCAGAACCTTGAGGTTAGGACACCACCGCCTTTAACCAACTTACCCACACCCCATGGAAAAACATGTTGTTGGGTAATAAGGTATTGGGGCGGCCTCCCCACCTGTGCGCTACACGTCCCCAGTGAGGCCCAAGGTAGACAACCCTTGGGCTTAGGCCAGTTCCCAAAGGGGTAGAGAGGCCCACGAGAGATTTTCTATCATATTATGTGTGTTTCCTTACAAGGACTCAATCTTGGAAACTCAGGGCCAGGACGCCACTACCTTTAACCAACTCACCCATGCCCCGTGGGAAAACATTTTTTTGGGTAATGAGGTATTGGGGAGGCCTCCCCACCTGTGCGCCACACGTCCCCAATGAGACCTATGGTGGCCAACCCTTTGTCTTAGGCCTGTTCCCAATGGGGTAGAGGGCCCCACGAGAGGTTTTCTAGCATATAGTGTGTGTTAGCTTGTGAGGACTCGAACTTGGAACCTCGGGGTCAGGACGTCACCGCCTTTAACCAACTCACCCATACCCCATGGGCTAGTTCACTTCATTTTATACCAATTGTAATAGTATTTGGTTAAACACATGATTACATTTATTATATTAATTTCTCCTTTCAATTATTCTAGGAGTGGACAAAAAGGTTTAGTACTACTGTTTTCATGGAAATATTCTCTACTAATTTTTATAAGCATGGAAAATCATAAATAGATCATCTCTTACATTATTGGAATATTCCATTAATCAAATTTATAGTGGATAGTCTCTCCCTTTAACAAAACATTTCATGAATATTGTAACTTCCAACTCATTCTCCAATTATTTAACAAAATTCTAAATTTGAGTTTCAAGCTTAAGAAAATTCTTCAAATATTACTGAATACTAAAATATTTTTATGGAGTAATCTTTCCACATAGAATTATACCATCAAAAAATATATTCAATTGTGTCAAAATTTGATATATTCATAAATTTTTTATTTTTTTATTTTTTATTTATGGGGGCCACAACAAGGACCACCAATGACCAACAACCATGATTTTCAGTGGGGCATTTAGCTCATACAATTCACAACATCACCATTAATATCAAACTATAATAAGAGAACCCAATGAGAAAGAGGAAAAAACTAAATGCGGAGGTGTGGTTCAGCACGCAGCGAAGGTGTGTTCATGGTGTAGGAGAGGAGCGACGAAGGAGAGGCCATGGCGAAGGAGATTCACGACGAAGGAGATGCGCGAAATAGGAGAGCCACTGGTGCATGAGAGGCGTGGTGAAGGAGAGCCGCACGACGTAGCTCGGTTCATGGTGGAAGAGGATTCGACAGCTGGGGAGGAGGAGGTAGAAGAGGATGGAGGAGAGGAGGTAGCAGTGGTGGCAGTGGTGGTGGTAGTAGGGATCCGCTTCTATGAGAGCTTGTGAGGTTCAAGGAAGGAGGAGAAAGTTAAGATTTATTTATAAAACCCGGCGACACTTTTATGAGCACCAGATAAAAAGAGTTGATAAAAGTATGTTTTCTCAGTGCTAAAATTGAAAGCGCTGATAAAAGATCATCTTTATTAACACTAAAATAGCACTGATAAAAGTATGTTTTATTAGCACTACAATTGAATGTGATGATAGAACGTGCCCTTATCGGCGCTAAAAAAGTGTAGATAAATGTGGGTTTTATCAATACTCTTTAATTAGTGCTAATAAAACATACCATTTATTCATAATTATAAAATTATAACCAATATATTTATTATATTTATAATTTTATAAATATATATAATTAATATATTTATTATAACTTAATAATTTAAATTATAGTTAAATATATATATATATATATATGTTTGTGTTTGTGTTTGTGTTTGTGTATAAATTATAAATAAATAAATAAATAAATATAAATTTATAATTTAAATTATAATTAAATATATATAAATATAAATTGATATTTTTTTATTTTCATAAGTATTTAAATATATATATATATGTGTGTGTGTGTGTGTGTGTTTTTTTTTGTCTCTGTATATATTCATTAAAGTGTAGTTGGGGTTTGGCTTAGTGGTAAACACCCCATAATCCTACATGAAAATAGGGGTTCAAAACCCATGGGGTACAGGTACTGTAACAGTACTATAGCGGTACTGTAGTAGCGGTGGCACTATAGTTCGGTGGGTACTATAGCGGCAGTAGGATACTATAGCAGGAACATGTTACTGTAGCAGCGGCGGGCACTATAGCAGCCGGGTTACTATTCACAGATTGGGCCTTAGGCCAAAAATTTGGTCCAACGGGCTATGTAATGGGCTACAAGCCCACTGGGACTTCGGGCTATGTAATTGGTCTCCCACTACCCAGTTAAAAAGAGGTCTTCGCTTTTCTTTAATAATAAAATTAGGCTTCAGCCCCATCGTTTTAAAAAAAATTAATGACTTATATTTATAAAGAAATATATTCAAAAGTTATTCATGAATATATATTTATCATTTAAAAATAATATTTTGTAATTTTATAATTATTTAAACATATTTATATTTAATTATTTATATATAATTATAATTATATATAATACATTTAAAAAGTATATAATTATATATAACTAAACATTTATATTTTTAAATATAATAAAAACATTTATTGTTTATTTAAATATATTTATCGTGATTTTAAGTATTTATGAGAAGATGAAGCTTCATATATATAGGAAATGAATGAATACACCAAATATATATAGTACTATAGTATATATGGCCAACATTAGGGTAAACAATAAACATATATTCCTGAGAATATGAGCATACACATCAATTGACACATTCATTTGGAAACATAAATTTATTTAAATATATATATGTTTAATAAGGATTTATATATATATATATATATTAAAAATTATTTATATATAATATTATACACATATAGTATAATAAATATATAATAAAGATATAACGAAAACTGATAAACATAATAAACATAATAAACAAGAATTTTTTATTTAATGTATACATATAAAAATTATTTTTTAATATAATTATAATATTTTTATATAAATTAATAATATTTTATATTAAAAACTTTTATCAGCGCTATTATTTGAATTGATAAAGTCTCCTTTTTATCAGTGATTTTTGTTAGCGCCGATAATGGGTAGATTTATCAATGCTTTTTTCTAGCACTGATAGAAGTCTCTCTTTTATCATCACTTTATGATTAGCGCTGATAAAACCCGAGCGCTTCCCTTTCCCGCATTTGAGGTAGTCAAAAAAACATGGACTGATGGGTTAGTCTACACTTGCATGGGATTACCCGCTCCAGCCCGCATCCGCACAGGCTCAAAAAAACATAGACCGACACTCTAAACAATTAATTTTTTTTGTCTTCTCCACCCCCTAACCACCACATATCCACAATGTATATGGGACACGGGCCCATTTTTCATCACTATTGGTTCCCAAAGTTAATAAATATTAGAATAATATATTTTGGGGGATATATATTCTAAGAGACCGATGGTAGAAACACTGAACATTTAGAATTTCAAAATTCAAAAAATAATTTGATAAAGAAAAATCAACTTTCATTGTATCAATTTAATCCATGTAAAAGTCACTAAGAACATTTTTTGAAACTTAAAAATGGTTTAGGATGCATTGGTAAAATAAATATCATTATAAGAGTTATAATGATATTTGTTTCTAAGTTAATTGGTCACAAATAAAGTTTGTATTTGTTAAATAGAATGGCTCCAAAGGTTAATTAAAACGATAAATTCATATAAAAGTCCAATATATTTAAAATTTTAGAAAAATAGAAATTTAAATACATAAATTTATTGGATATTATGAACTAAACTAATTTGGATAGAAAGTTCAAGTGTGGAACTTAATGATTGGTAATCTCAATCTCACTATTACCCAAATACTCTTTCTCTAGGTATGTTGTTTCAATCTGTCCAATGAAAAAGACACCACTAACCAAATCATCCAAAAACCACATTATAAATTCCACTAAATAAAAATCTGAAAGTAGAAATTAATAGAAACATAAAACCCGAACAAAAAAACTGTAAACTGGAATGACTCTCCAGACAACATGGGATTCTAACAATACTGTAACATAGCATTCCAACAACTTCATAGTGGGACCCATAACACCTGTAGGTCAGATCTAGTTACTTCTAACCAGTAAAAACACAATGATCTCCAATGAAACCGCAAATCTCTTGTAGCTATGTTCAGTGGAAACAAAACCCTACAAAAAATCCATCAACTGAGCTCTATTTCAAGCAATAATGAAACAGTGGTCAAACATTTATCCATACCCAATCACCACTTGAGATTCAGATTGTAGAAAAAAAACTAAATTAGTGAACCCATATGGGTTAGCTTGTAACATCTTCCCAGACCTTCTCCTTGAAAAAAGGGGAATTAGAATTTTTTAAGTTAAGGTCACTTTAATTCATTATTCCACAAACAATATTTCTTGGAAGAAAATTTTCCATCCAAATCACATTGAGTTTTGTAAATTTCCATGATAGATTTCACCATAGGTAAGTCATTCTGAGATCTCATATCTCTTTACCCTACAACAGATGAGAGAAAAAACAATAAACAGGGACCAACCCTACTTTTGATAGGACCGCTTCATCATGACCATCTTTGGGAAGGGGAAATTATAATTCTTGACTTCCTTCTATGGTAGAGGAAAAAACCATCTTCATTAACTAACAGTTGTGTGTAATTAATCACTAGGGAGTATGGGGGAGCCTTTCCTATTGGATAAACCACTAGAAGAACCTGCATGGGGAAAATATGTCTAGACCCCATACTTAGAAGATGAGCATAAGGCACCTCATGAAGGTGAAGACCATACTACTTTTACTTGGAGGAACAACTAGACTCCTCCATAAATACCCCTCTAGACACTATCCCATGAGACCAAGGAGAGCTTATTTTCTTTATTGGTGAGTTTGAAGTAGAATCACCTTCAATAATTTTAGAATGTGGTAAACTTACAAAGGAATCCCAATCATTCTTCAACTCCTGGGAAGCTAGGTTATCTGAGAAGACCATGTGTACGCTCAAGGCCTACCTTTCTCTGCCGCCAGTACCATGAGGTCTGGATTTGCCTCTAAGATCAATATAGAAGGCTAATATTTCCTTGATCTAAGAAAAAGAACATGAAATACATTCTCAAACCGCACTTCCTCTTGGAAAATCACTAAGTCATGGAAAGGGGATGAGGGACCCACGTGTAGAAAATCTAGAGAACCTAAATCCTTTTTATTTCCCTTTTATAGGGGCCATCTATCATGAATGGTCTAGATAAGGGCATATGGGGGAAGATCTTTACAAGGTACATACCTATCCTCTTGATGATTATAGTGAGGATCTAGGTTCCTTATGATATACCAAGATGGTAATGAGTCTAGAACCTAGGATGAGTAGAAATAAGAGGAATAACAGATGAGAAGTTGTGGGCATGCGTCTTGGACTTTGGTGGATCATGGGCACAACACCATCCCTTGGTTGAGTTTTGTTATAATAATAAATATCACTCATCCATCGGTATGTACCTATTTTAGGTTTTTTACAGGTTGTCATATCATTCTCTTTTATGTTGGGAAGAGGTAGGGGAGTCAGTAGTTATTGGACTTGATGTGGTGTAGAGCACGACAGAGAAGGTTGTTTCAGTTCAAGAGAGGGAAAAAGCAACATAAGATCGACAAAAGTCTTATACCAATAACAAGAATAGGTCCTTGTATTTTTAGGATGGGGACTACATGATCTTGAAGGTTTCCCATCAATGTGGGAAGTGGAGGTTGAATAAAGGGAGTAAGATCTTGCCTCGATTTGTTGGGATCTTTGAGGTGTTGGAAACATTGGCAAGGTGGATTACGGGTTGGAACATCCTCCTCAACTAGACCAGATCCATGATGTATTCCATGTCTCTCGGCTCCATCAGTATCTTCATGATAACACTCATTTCATTGACTGGGGAGAGTTGAATATCGAGGATGATGCAACAATCATGGAGCATCTAGTGAAGATCCAAGACCATCAAGAGAAGCTGATTCAAGGATGGACCATTCCCCTGATTCATGTGTTTTAGAGGCATGGTGTCCTAGAGGAGAGTACTTGGGAGAATGAGATGTAGATTCATACCTAGTACCTGGAGTTGTTTTCAGTTTTCCTTGCTTTGTTTTTATTTGTGATGTGCTATTTGGACCTTGGTGTTTTAAAAGATATTTCATTTTCCCCTAGATGTGATGTGTGATGTGTGATGTGTGATAGAGTTCTGACATCTGAAAAGTGAATACCTGACTCTAAATTGAGATGCATTATACTATGATGTGATTAAACCCATGAGGGCGATTTAGTGCCACCCAGAGTGTTGGTTCCGGGCTTAGCGGAAGTACGTTGGTGGGATTGACCAACTTTAATTTCAGCGTTGAACAATGTTCAATCCGAGATCCGTCACAATAAAAAATTCCGGATCTTTGGAATGGAATGAAGAATGAAAAAGAAAAGAAGAGTCCCAAAACCATTGAGATAGAATCATCATATGTTGGTTATAATTAATTTAATTAATTCACAAGACTTACCTTAGTGGAATTATTTCTTCATCTATGTCTCTATTAACGATCCTATGATACATTGTTGCGTTGTAGAATCCATGTATAGGATTACTATAGAGGTGATCCACACGTGCTCCACGTATCTTTGGACGCTGCCGAAGGGATCTCCGGGTGCTAGCGTGGAAGAACGTTCGCCTGCGATGTCCGCCTTCGACCGCCTTGATCCGGTGGAGGATCTCGCTCTCGTAACTTGAGGGCATTCTTGGTGGAAAGGGAATTTTCTGTTGTCTTGAGAGTATTTCCAAATCCGTTGTGCACAACCAAAAAAATTGGATCTTTTAAAGTGTTTGGGTTGTGAGGATATTTATAATCGGTTTTGAGGTTAACAGAGTTATGAAAATAAATAAACGCGTTACGAATTTTATTTATTTTACTAACTCTTATTGAAAACCCCCATGTCGAATCATTAATTCCTTGACATGCACCCACACTAATTATAATAAATATCATTTAATAAAACAATATTATATCCTCAAAATCCCGACTGGAAAACTACACGGTGTGTAATAATTAATACACGGAGTGTACTTGTTTTCCATAAAACTACACGGCATGTATATTTAATATACACGACGTGTACTTTTATTTTAAATTTTTCTCTATTTACTCCACCACATTTATTAGTCCTTGAGTAATGCCTATTTATTTAATAAATAAATGTAACTACATTAATCGCTAATAAATGTATTATTTTCCCACAATATATTATCTCAAATAACTAGTGTCGAAATAAATGCGATCAGGATCCTTAAATAATTATTAAACCATAGTCGGGAATACTATTTATTTAACTTGTTAAATTAATATTTAACTGAGATACATAGACACACTTAGTGTGTGACCCTCTAGGCCTATTTCATAGTGGAATTAGGCGGATCCTGCCTAAAATCCATGGTTAGCGTCTAACAACATTCCAAGGCACCCATAGAGAAAGAATTTAACGCCGCAATGATGTGTCACCTCCTACGAACACTTACCATGTAATATAATCCATTTGTATTAATATCTCTAATCAAGAAGGTTTCATGCTAGTGCCATCAACCCATGTGCTCGATTATTCTTTCTTTGAATTCCTGTAACTGAACTCTCCCATACCTTACCATGGCCGTGGATTTATTTAGGCTATATCAATTCCAACAAAGGGACTGTGATATCTACTTCCATTATGAAACAAAAGGGACAAATCCTTTCTCGCATTATCTATTAATGCAGTATTACTCGTGATGCACCCAACGTATCCTACCTCGTTGCAAACAGTGTGACGTAATAGTTTTCATCAATACGTATAAGTGTGGGAATTTTAATACCCATTAATAATAATCTTAAATTCTAAGGACCAATACACACGTCCGCAGATAAGAACATCCAATGACATTATGAAATGTGGATTTCTTACTGGCGGGTCTCGTTCTCCTAATATACTCCTAGATATTACCAAGGGCACACACCATGAGAAGGTGCTTCAAAGTTTTATGAGTCCTCACCCCTAATAACCTGTATTATTTGTGTCCCTCAAATAACATCATCCGACCATAGAACATATATTCAAGAATAGTGTTATGGCACTTCCGGGTTCTCATCATAGCAGGGATCTGCTATGACCCTTTAATGCAACAGCTGTCCTTAGGACATTATCACATGCATTGTCACACAGAAGAACAAACAAGATGTGGTAAGGCTTTTATTAATGAATAAAGTACAAAGTAGTTGGTTCTTGGACACCAACTCTAACAGACACACACTTGGACTAGAGACAACTGCTGACAACCTTTAACCTGCTATCTCTCACATGATATTCATGCTTCTGCTGAGATAAGACTTTAGTCATGGGGTCTGCCACGTTCTCTTCCATAGACACTCTGCTCACTGCAACTTCACCACTCTGATAGAAATCCCTCAAGAGGTGATACTTCAGGAGTTTGTGCTTTGTCTGTTGACGTGACCTTGGTTATTTTGCAAGAGCCACCACTGCAGTATTATCACAATACAATGTAATGGGATCTTTACTACTAGGCACCACATCAAGCTCCTGGAAAAAGTTTCGAATCCAGACAGCTTCTTTGGCTGCATCAGAAGCCGCTATATACTCAGACTCCACTGTAGAATTAGCGACAACTGGCTGCTTTGAACTCTTCCAGCTCACAGGTCCTCCATTGAGACAGAAAACATATCCAGATTGCGACTTTAGATCATTCTGATCTGTCTAAAAACCAGCATCAGCATATCCTCTAATGACAAGCTCCTAGTATCCTCCATACACCAGTGACATATCCTTAGTTCTTTTCAGATACTTAAGGATAGTCTTAACAGTAGTCCAATGCTATTCCCCTGGATCTACTTGATATCTACCTACCATGCTCAATGCATAGGCAACATCAAGCCTGGTACATAACATGGAATACATGATGGATCCTATAGCCGAGGTGTATGGGATCTTGCTCATCCTATCTTTCTCTTATTGTGTCCGAGGACACATTTTCTTAGAATGATGTAAGCCATGTGAAACTGGAACCAATCCTCTCTTGGATTGTTCCATACTAAATATCTTTATTATCTGGTCAATGTATGTACCATGAATTAGTCCAAGAAGCCTCTTGGATCTATCACGAATGATCTTGATCCCTAGAATGTAGGCTACTTCACCTAAATTCTCCATGGAGAAGCACTAGTTCAACCAGTCCTTGACTGACTGTAAGGCTGGTACATCGTTTCCAATAAGCAATATGTCATCAACATATACTACTAGGATAATGACCACATCCCCATTAAACCGCTTATAAACACATGGCTCACATCCATTCTTAATGAAACCAAAATCCTTTATGGCTTTATCAAATCGAATGTTCCATGACCTGGATTCTTGCTTCAATCCATAAATGGATTTTTGCAACTTGAAAACCCGTTTGGCTTCACCTGGTGTCACAAACCCTTATAGTTGTGTCATATAGTCATCTTCCTGAAGGTTCCTGTTAAGGAATGATGTTTTGACATTCATCTGCCAAATCTCGTAGTCACGGTAAGCTGCTATGGAAAGTATGATTCCTATGGATTTAAACATGGCAACTGGCGATAAGGTTTCATCATTTTCAATTCCTTGACGCTGTCTGAATCCTTTAGCCACTATCCTTGCTTTATAGGTGCTAACTTGACCTTCCATGTCCAGATTTCTCTTGAATTCCCATTTTCATCCAACATGCTTTACATCAACTGACTCATCGACCGGAACCCAAACTTGGTTATGATACATGGAATCCATCTCAGAATTCATAGATTCTAGCCATCTTGCAGCTTCTGATCTTTCTATCGCTTCCTTGTAGGAGAGAGGCTCATCATTGTCCAACAATAATGATTCACCATCCTTGGTGAATAGGAAACCAAATCTCTCTAGTTCCCTTACCTCTCTTGAGCTCCTATGCAGTACTTGTGTTTTTGGAACCTCCTCCAGGGGGACCTATGGAACTTGTTTTTGTACCAAATCTTGTGTATCTTGAGGATCAACTTCATAGAAGTCAATATTTCTCCCACTATCCTTCTTGAGGATGTGCTCCCTCTCAAGAAAGACGGCTTGTCTGGAGACATTCACTTTCTTGTCTTGAGGGTTATATAGGTAATATCCTTTCGTTTCCCTGGGATATCCGATAAAGATACACTTTGTTCCCCGGGGTGCTAGTTTGTTTCCTGAGAAGGCCTTAACAAATGCCTCGCATCCCCATAAATGTGTATGCAACAAAATGGGTTTCTTTCCACTCTATAACTCAGAGGGAATTCCATTTTCTTCCTTATTTGGTACTCGGTATAATGTGTATGCTGTAGTTTGTAATGCATATCCCCAAAAAGATAATGGAAGATCTGCATGACTCATCGTCGACCTCACCATTTCCAATAAGGCGTGGTTCCTCCTTTCAATAACACCAATCCACTATGGTGTATAAGGAGGAGTGAGCTGAGATAGAATCCCAGACTCCCATAGAAGACAGATGAACTCTTTGTTCAGATATTCTCCACCTCAATCCGATCGAAGCTTCTTTATCTTCTTACAAAGCTGATTCTCTACTTCATTCTTGAATTATTTAAATTTCTCTAAGGCTTATCACTTATACCTCATTAAGTAGACAAATCTGTATCTACTCAAATCATCAGTAAAAGTAATTAATTAAGAATATCCACCTCTAGATTCTACTGGAAATCGTCCATATACATCCATATGTACCAATCCTAGAAGCTCTATGGCCCTTTCACCCTATCCACCAAAAGGCGGCTTGGTCATTTTTCCTTGTAAATAAGAATGACATCTATCAAGTGGTTTTAGATCAGTAGAGTCTAAATAGCCATCTTGACAGAGCTTTGTCAAGTGCTTCTCGTTTACATGACCAAGGCGGTGATGCCACAACTAGGTGATGTATGAGTCATGTGAGTTTGTTTCATTATCGATTTCCAATACTTGGTTTTTGTAATTTAATACATACAAACCATTATTCAAATGTGGCATACCATAACATACGTTGTTCTTATAAAAGAGACACCCCTTGTTTCCAAACATGAAAAAAAATCCATCCATATCCAAACAAGATACAGAAATCATGTTCTTGGTAACACTAGGCACAAAATAATAGTTTTGTAAAACCAAAATCATGGCAGTTGGCAATGAGAGGTGATTGTCGCCAATAGCCAATGCAACCAGCCTTGCGCCATTGGCAGCTCGAAGATCCACCTCTCCTCTGGAGATATTTCTAAATATACTTGGTTCCTGCATTTGAATATAGATGTGAGCCCCATAAGATGTATCTAATACCCAATTTGTAGAAATAGAAAGATTTCACTCGATGATAAACGCACCTTTAGCGTCCCCATGCTTCTGGGTGCAGTTCCTCTTCTAGTGGCCCTGCTTGCCACATGAAAAACACACTGCCTCCCATTCCTTGCCCTTCCTCTGGATCTTCCCCTTCTTGGAGGGATGGTGCTCGGGGGCTTCAGACCATTTATAATTCTTTGGCCCTCTTTCCCTTGTCCTTCCTTTTCTTGTTCACCATAAGGACCACGTGTTTTTCACGCCCCATGTCCTTATTTACCTGGAGAATCAAGGCCAGAAGCTCCGATAGACACTTCTCATTGCCTCTCATATTATAGTTGAAAATGAAGCTAGAGAAGGTCTTGGGCAGTGATGATAGGATGAGATCTGTATATAACTAATCTGGGAATTTAATCCCTAAGATGTCCAAGAGTTCAATGTAGCCAATAAGCTTGACTACATGAGGCCCAGCTGTCGCAGACTCTCCAAGCCTAGTTGTAAACAAATCATTGGAGATCTCATACCTCTAATGTCTTTCCTTCTCTTATTATATATCCTTAAGGTGAAACATCATTCTATATGCGTCCATGTTTTCATGTTGCTTCAAGAGCTCATTGGACATGGCCGATAGCATGAAACACTGGACATCTGTAGCATCATCCATGTGTTTCATATAGAGAGATAATTCCTCATCATTGGCCTCTTTCCCAGGAACAACTAGAAAAGGCTCTTCCAGCACATACAATTTCCTTTCGTGGTAAAAGATGACGCATAAACCCCTCTGCCACTCTTGGAAATTGGTGCCGGTGAGAAGGTTTTCATTCTCGAGTATGGTTCGTAATGATATGTTTGAAGTTATTTTCTTGTCGTTTCTACAAATTAAGATGATCAAAGTTTTAATACTTTATTACAAAACTGAGAAAAATAAATAAACTAATACTTATTAGTCTCCCACTATTTTATTGAAATCCAATATCCCTCACCCTTGATTTCTGAATATTCTGTTTCCTGAATATTCTAGTGGAAAGGATCTATATTTCCCTTTGCATTACCCGAACTAGGGTTGGTAATGAAACTCAAAGGGTTTTAGGTAGGCATTCAAAATGCCAACTGCATTAACTCGCAGATCCTTGATTCGCTGAGTGGAATCCCCAATCCTGAAATCCTTTTATTTTGGATTTCCTCAACCTTTGCCTCTTGGTCACACCAAGTCCTGCTGTGGCAGTCAATCCTTGATGTGAACCAAGTAAAGTCAACCCAAAACCTTGAATTAGAATTCCCCGATAATTGAAAGCACTCCAACTAGGGTTGGTCAAGAACTTTGAACTATGGTTCGATTCTAACCAAGATTATGGTAGGCTATACCGACTTAATATTTTTTTGGGATTTTATCCTTATACGTAAATTTACATTTTATTATCTTTGATTACATGATTGTTAATATTAAGTGGGATATAATTATGTGATTAACCATGTATAAGATAATATTTACGTATAAGCCGTTTTTTTATTTTAGTTCCATCTTGCATGCTCGTTTAATACATTAATTGTGTGATCGTGACAACACACCCACAAAACATAAACCATGAAACTGATAGAAATAAAATAAATGGTATGATCATGAGTTTTCTATTGGTTTGTTTATCTAGCGGTTGATAAACTATCCCAAGACCTAGGGGAGACACACCTTGAACCTTTCGGGTTCGTGTTTACAGTTTTCCACCTGTCCACCTTTGTATCTACTTGGATTGGTTTCACCTTGGCTCCTGACTTGAGCTGCCTCCACTAGCTTGGGATCTCCATCCATTACATATGCATTTATCTCACATGCAGGTGAGGGGGTAAAAGGGGTTTTCACATAAATGAATCCTTGGGCAAGCAGGCCCTACATATTAATGAGTAGATGGACCGTAGGCCAACAAATTTTAATGTAAACAAATAAATTAAAAGAAACCATTCACATACAAAGGTCTTGGTCTAGCTAATGATCATCCATACATGCAATGATATTTACGCATAAATAAAACTAGCATTCAATTCTTTAATCATTCTTGTTTAAGGTAAATCACGCTCGAATTAATTAATTATCTTTAATTAATCAATCCTTTTATCTTAAACCCTTTTCTGAACTTCCTTGAGATTCCCATCATAATTTTAAACAAATAAATTCATTTAAAATTATCCTAGTACGTAACTTGTACCTTGGAGGTAACCCGGTGAATTCCCGTTCATTACGCAGATGTTAAATTAAACACATATATATAAAACACCTATCACGTGTTGTGCCTCAGCTTTACGCATGCACTATGGTACACGTCTCAAGGGTTTGTATAATATAAATAATAAATTTTAATAAATCTACGTAACTTGGATGAGTACATGGAATGTAGTTCCTACTACACGGTGTGTACTTTTATTCACCATCCATTTGAAGTACACACCAGGGGACATGGCGTGTAAATGTAATTCAGAAATTTTAGGACTACATGGCGTGTTATTTTGAACACACACCGTGTAGTTTCCGCGTTACACAGTTTCTAGCCAGTCAATTCGTGTACAGGGTTCACGGAACAACCCTAACCTGAAGGGACCACACACAGTTTTCATTGGACCACACGGCGTGTAATCCGGAAACCGTGTTCCACTATTTCTTGTCAACACACGGTGTCTTAAATTCTTAGAAAGAATCCAATACACGGCCTGATTTGACAGATCAGTGAATGCATTGATCCTAGACTACACGTCATGTACTTCTGAATACACGCCATGTATTCTGGTGTTGTACGGGCAGAAATTTTTGGCTCCTACGGATGAGTTCCTATATTTTATTTTAATCAAAATTAAAAGAAAAAATTTGTTTCTGTGAGGTGAACGAGAAACGAGTGAGGAGGAACAGATCTCGACATTCAGATTTCCAGAACAATTAAACATGAATTGAAATAACTAAATTATTAAATGCGTAAATCACCCACAAAAAACTAAATAATTATAATCAACGATATGACCCCTCTGATACCACTTGTAGGTTCCAGGTGCAACGGAAGCTCGTTGGTGGGATTTTCCAACTTTAATTTTAGCATTAAACAACGTTCAATCCAAGATCCGTCAAGATATAAAATTCCGAATCTTTGAAATGGAACAAAGAACAAAAACGAAAAAAAGAGTCCCGAAACCATTGAGATAGGATCATCATATGTTGGTTATAATTAATTTAATTAATTCACAAGAATTACCTTGGTGGAATTATTTCTTCGTCAATGTCTCCGGTCACGATCCTGTGATCCATCGTGCGTCGTAGAATCCAAGTATAGGATTCCTCTGGCGGTGATCCAAATGTGCTCCATGTATCTCTAAGCATCGTCGAAGGGATCTCCTGGTGCTAGTGCGGAAGAACCTTCGCTTGTGATGTCCACCTTCGACCGCCTTGATCCGATGGAGGATCTCGCTCTCGTAACTTGAGGGTGTTTTTGGTGGAAAGGGAATTCTCTATAAGCTTGAGAGTATTTCCAAATCCATTGTGCACAACCAAAAAAATTGGCTCTTTTAAAGTGTTGGGGTTGTGAGGATATTTATAACTAGGTTTGAGGTTAATAGAGTTATGACAATAAATAAATGCGTTATGCGTTTTATTTATTTCATTAACTCTTATTGAAAACCCTCATGTTGAATCATTAATTCCTTGACATGCGCCCATGCTGATTATAATAAATATCATTTCATAAAACAATATTATATCCTCAAAATCCCCACTGGAAAACTACAGAGCGTGTAATAATTAATACACGGTGTGTACTTGTTTTCCATAAAACCACATGGTGTGTATATTTAATATACACGGCATGTACTTTTATTTTCCATGTTCTCTATTTCCTCCACCACATTTATTAGTCCTTGAGTAATGGATATTTTTTTCTTAAATAAATGTAACTGCATTACTCACTAATAAATGTATTATTTTTCCCACAATATATTTTCTCGAATAACTAGTGTCAAAATAAATGTGATCAGGAATCCTTAAATAATTATTAAACCATAGTCGGGAATAATATTTATTCAACTTGTTAAATTAATATTTAACTGAGATACATGTACACACTTAGTGTGTGACCCTCTAGGCCTCTTTCTCAATGGCATTAGGCGGAGCCTTCCTAAAGTCAAAGGTTAGCGTCTAGCAACACACCAAGGCACCCATAGAGAAAGAAGTTAATGTCGCAATGATGTGTCACCTACTACGAACACTTACCATGTAATATAATCCATTTTTATCAATATCTATAATCAAGTGGGTTGCATGCTTGTGCCATCAACCCATGTGCTCGATTATTCTTTCTTTTACTTCCTAGAACTGAACTCTCCCGTACCTTACCATGGACATGGATTTATTTAGGCTATATAAATTCCATAAAAGGGCCTGAGATATCTACTTTCTTTATGGAACAGAAGGGACAAATCCTTTCTCGCATTATCTATTAATGTAGTATTACTCGTGATGCCCCCAACGTATCCTACATCACTGAAAACAGTGTGTCGTCACAGTTTTCATCAACATGTCTATGTGTGCGAGTTGTAATACCAATTAATAATAATCTTAAATTCTAATGACCAATACACACGTCCGCAGATAGGAACATCCAATGACACTATGAAATGTGGATTTCCTACTGGCAGGCCTCGTTATCATAATATCCTCCAGGATATTACCAAGGGTGCACACCATGAGAAGGTGCCTCAACGTTTTCTCTGTCCTCACCCCTAATGACTTGTATTATTTGTGTCCCTCAAATAACATCATTCGGACATAGAACATATATTCAAGAATAGTGTTATGGCACTTTCGGGTTCTCATCATAGCAGGGATCCGCTATTACCCTTTAATGAAACAGCTTTCCTTAGGACATTATCACCTGAATTGTCATGCAGAAGAATAGACAATATGTGATAAGGCTTTTATTAATGAATAAACTACAAAGTAGTTGGTTCTAGGCCACCAACTCCAACACAGAGTGGATAATATAATGACATAGAGGATGTAATTACCTAATTCCTATGTTCGAGGTAGTACAATTTTGTACATATATTTTTGGGGGTTTGGGTTAGTGGGTTCAGGTTCAGTTGGTGGTAGTGATTTAGATGTAATGAGATCTTTAAGAGGTATATCAAGGGATGTTTTTTCAGACCCTTTCTCTCCTTCTTTCTGGGTTGGTTTTGAATTATCAAGGGTGAGAATAGTTTGAGAGGTATATGATGGAATGGCCTGGATCTTCCAGCTTGTTACTTTGTGGGAAATCTTGGGGTTGATATGTCTAAGGAAAGTCCAGAGGTGTTAATAGAAGGTAAGAGTTTTCTGGTGTTTTAGAAGAAAAAAGGGATTTTTAGGGGATGAAGGAAAATTATGATGGAAAGTCATTTAGGCAGTAGGTCATTTTTTTGGTAGGTCATTTCTAGAAGGAGGTCATTCTGCAGGTAGATCATGTTTGGTGGTGGGTCATTCTAGAATTGGGTCATTCTAACGGTAGGTCATTTCGGGCAATATTTCATTTTTGGGTGTTAGGTCACCCTAATATTGGCATTGAACAGAGTTTCCAGTTTTTTCAAAATTTACATATTTTCCATTTTTACAGATTTTAAGAATAAAAGTGGGTTTAAAGACTTAATTAATGTTTTTTAATGTTGTTTCAAAGGGTATTAATCATATCTTCAATTTATAAAAATTCTTGAGACCTTTTAAATGTTCAAAACATTTGGTTTTTATGAGATTCCCCTTTAATGGTAAATCTAAACCGTATCTAATTCCACGAGTCTCACATCTAATATTTCCAAATTAGAGAACTTTCATTCGTTCTTTCAATATTTCTTTCTCTTGAGATGGGTGGTTCCACATACTTCTTCCCTTAGAGTCACAGAGCCCTATTGCGATAGTTGGATCAAGCTTCGCTAAATAGGTTTCCTTCTGTGTGTGCACCCCATGTTTTGGTGAAATAATTTTGGAAAAAGATAATTCTTCTAGATATAAATTCATTCATTTCTCTATTTTTGCATCATGAGGGATGGGTTATTATTGTTATCTCTTATTAATATGGTTGCTTATAAATTGAGAAAGATAAATGAACTAGTATAAATTAAATAAAAAGGTGTTGGGGAATATGAAGCATGATCTTATAGCTTTGTTTTTGTTTTGATATTGTCAATTTTATGGGATTAATTCCGGCTAAAAATCGTGATCATTGGGGGTCCTTTTTGGCACTGTTATGATGTGAATTTTGGGATGCATGTTGTGTGATTGTTGAAAAAACATAAACCATAATTGGATAATAATATACATTTGGGTAATGAATTGGATTCCCTAGGATATTATGGCCTGTGTGATAACACTCATAAATAAATAAGTTGAATTGAATCAAAGCCCTTATCCCAATCTAGAAAATGTTATGGGTGTGATGTCATATGTTTGTGGATGGAGTTGTGTTGGGTTTTGGCTATGATGATGCGGTGCATGGGTGGTGGCTATGTTGTGATGGGTGTGGGAGAAGTGGATTTGATATTCAGTGGGGCTGTGATGGTGGTGTGGTTGTGCAATAAGGTTATGATTGTAGTGGTGGTGTTTTTGTGCAGCGGGGATGCCATGGTGGTTGGTTATGCTAGTTTCTCGGGTAGTGATGGAATTAAATGCATGATGATGATATTATATGGGATTCTAATGAATGTTGAATACATAAATTAAAGGTGATTGTATCAATAAAATGGTTTGGTAATGAAAAATCTGGAAAATGACTTAATGGTAATTAAAAATTGAAATATGAATTGGGGCTTGTGTTTTTCTTATGGGGGGTTGTGATTTTAGTTTCAGAAGTGGAAATGGATGTTCCTGTGAGATTTTTGTGCCTTTTGAACCCTTATTATGGGGATTATGTGTTGTAACCCTATATGTATATACCATGTATATTCTTGTGATTTCTATACGCACCTCACCCTCGTTGAGTATTATTTTTCGACACCCGCAATGTCATACGGGGGTGTTTTTTCCAAAATCCCAATGGGAGGATGGATGGATGACTACCCACACTTCCCTGTATGTGATGAGATTGCTTATGGTGGGGGTCATGCATGGTAGGAGAGCACGAGTTTTATGTCATTCCCATTCACGATACCCTACTACCCTGGTTATGAAATTTTATGTGATGTGATGACCCAGGTGTCTACGGACAGGATGTGATGTGATGTCCTATAATGTTATTCGGAAGAGGTGGGAGTGTCAGGACATACGAAGTTGGGGTGTGATAGAGTAAAATCAATGGGGAAGTGGTGTAGGGTACCCTTCATTTATATGATTCATATTATATTATTATTATTAGATGCATTATTTATTGAGAAAGCCTTGGCGAGGTTGGGGTTTTGGTTAGTATACTTGTATAGGTGTTGTTTGGTTATGTTTTTTTTCTAACGTGTGCATTAATATACTCTTTTCACATGTGCATGAGAGAGTTTAGTTTTCCTACTGAGTATACCGGTATGGTCACACTATGTATATAAAATTGTTTTTAGGTTTCCAAGAGGACTTCATGAATCTTGTTGGACATTACAAGCTCAGACATTTGGATAGTTATTTTGTCACTACTCTAGCTTTGTTTCTTCAGGTATCCACATTGTAAACTTTTGTATGTATCAGTTTTATTATACATGCACTATGGGATGGTTTGGTTTTATTTTAAATTTTGACATGGAGTTTGTTTTGGATGATTCATCTTATCTCCCGATCTTGCATTATTATAGAGGGAAATGTCTCTCATACATGATATTTTTATACCCTTAGTGCTATTTTCCAACCTAAGGCCTACTAGAGATAGGACTCGGGAGGTTATTATTTCTCTCCCCTCATTGTAGTATCGTTGGAGGGAGGGGGTCATGATAGAGTGGTATGACAGTTGATAGTTGGGAGATGGTATGGAGTTCGGAGTTAGGCATAGTGAGGATTTTATGTGTTAGTATGGAAACAATTTCTATTAACCTTTTTGAGTGACACGGTTCAGGGAGACTAGATAGGACACGGGATTTTAGGTCCCCTTGTGACCCAATGTAGAGACTCTGAACTTATTAAATGACCAAGTGATGTGGATATTTTTTCATGGTAGATACCTAGGAGAGGTTCATGCATCATGATGAATTGTATTCTTGTTTGAATTGGGTTATTTTGGGAAGAGTATAATAAATAAAGTGAAATAAAGTTAATGTTCATAAAATTATATACTACTGGCCTTAAGAAATCCTTATTTCTCCTTCAGATATGTCCCCCAGTCATCGTCTGCATGTGGATCAGGTAGTGGAGGTTCAGAAGGATAACCCAGTTGATCACCAAAGGGTTGATCCAAGTAAGGATGATGATCAATGGAAGAGGAATTTGTGATATTTTCAGCATTAGGCTTCGGGGAAGAATGAGGAAATTGTTTTTGATTTGGAGACAGAGGGCTAGCTAGAGGAGTTGGAGATCACTTTCAGTTTGATTCGGGCCCCGACAAAGTATTAGGTCTCTCTTGCAGTTAGTCAAATGTGAGGACTTGTGCGCCAGTGGTTGAAATTGTACCTTGGTGAGCAGAAGGAGGAAGATGTTTCATGGGTTTACTTCTAGAAGGAGTTATGGGTGGAGTTCTGTTCATCAACCATTAAGACTGTAAAGAGGAAGGAGTAAATCTCCCTTCATTAAGGGAGTATGTCTATGTGGGATCTTGGGATCAAGTTTAAGGACCTTCTATACATTGCCCAAAATATTTTCCAAGATGAGGAGTCTCGTGCGAGTTGTCTCAAGGAGGCACTCCATCCTTCGATCCAGTATGCAGTTACTCATTTTACATTGTCAATATATCAAGAGGTTTAAAAGAATATAGAGGTGATGTAGAGGATGAACTCATGAGGAGGCTTACCGTGAGAGGGGACACATCAGGGTTCCTCAAGGAGTAGAGTTGTTAGTGGTAGTTCTCAAGCACTAGGGCCTTCGAGGTTTTGACTAGTAAGGAGTCAACCTCATCAGCTTCCCTTCCGACCATCTGGGGCCAGTGGTTTTTGTACTCTTCCTAGGGAATTCATACCAGTTTTTTTTTGTCTATGGGGTCCATAATCATTGTAGTGATCTGTTTGCATTGGCTTCTCAAGATCAGTTTGGTAGAGATGGATAAGTTCAGTGTCAGCCTTAGTAGCAGTTACTAGTGAGGTTGTTCCAACAAAAGGGGCAACATGTTTATACTCCACCGAGAGCAGATGTGGTAGGTAGAGGTCAACCTCCGGATGTACTTCTTCCTCAGGTAATTTGACCTAAGCATGGTCATGGTGGTATTAGTTAGTAGAGAGGCATAGGAGTTCAGCATGATCATTTTTAGGCAGTGGAGGCAGTAGCACCAGAGGGGCCAAAGATCATTTGAGGTTCGCTCAGTTTATCATGTACCCTTGTTTGTGACTTATTATATTTAATAGATTCACACTCCTCTATTCCAACCTCTCTATTCTATGCTCTAGGACTAAATATAGATAGGCTTCTCGATCCCTTAGTGATTACTATGCTAGTCGGAAGGTAGACTTGCTTGTTTGATGTATGCCGGGGATGTGCACTGATGATGGGGAAACATCAGTCATGTGTGGATCTTTTCTTACATTAGTTGTAGTAATACGATGTCATCCTTGACATTTACTGGTTGTATTCTATGTGTGTTGTCATTGATTGCTTCCATAAGAGAGTCACATTATTAGATGTAGATGTTCAGTGTGTGGTTTTCATAGGTGAGAGGGGTTTCTAGGTGGGTAGTGAGTGTTTGGAGCCCCTTCTTTCTTTGCTGTCTGAGTTGTCTATGGAATCAGTAGACACATGGGAAGAGGAGGCACCCCAAATTTTTAGGGATTTTCTGGATGTTTTCCACGAGGAGGTTGTGACACTACCCCCTTGACGCGACGTTGAGTTTAGGATAGACTTGCAGCCTAGTGATTCTTCAATTTAGATGGATCCCTATGGGATGGAACCTTCTGAGTTGTGGGATTTTAATATTCAAATATATGATGGGAAGTAGAGGTGTTTCATCCAAACTAGTGTATCACCATGGGGTGCTCGAGTGTTATTCTCTAAGAAGGAGGATAGTAGTTTGAGGTTGTGCACAAACTACCAATGTTTGAACCATATGACAATCAAGAATCACTATACTCTTTCAAGGATCGATGATCTTTTTGACTAGTTGAGGGGATATAGTTGGTTCTCTACAATCAATATTCAGTCTGGATATTATTAGTTAAGGGTGAAGGATGGAGATATCCATAATATTGCATTCAAATGTAAGTATGGACACTTTGAGTTCATGGTTATGCCTTTCAGTGCTACGAATGCACCAGTCATGTTCAAGGGGATTCTGAAATCTGTGTTATGTGTGTTCGTGGACTAGTTCGTCATCGTATTCATCGATAAAATCTTGATCTACTCAAGGTCATATGATGATAATGTCGAGCATCCCAAAGTTTTTTTACAAGTTCTTTGTCACCACCTGCTCTATGGAAAGTCGTCCAAGTGTATGTTTTGGGCATGAGGGGTGAATTTCCTCATGAATGTGGTGTCTCAGAAGGGTGTGACAATGGACTCATTGACGTTTGAGATAATTGTTTCTTGGGAAGCACCCAAGAATATGGTAGAGGTTCATATCTTCTTTGGTCTTACATGATATTATCATAGGTTTGTGCATGATTTATGTCAAGTTTCATCTACATTGAAAACATTTACTAGGAAGGACCAAAATTTTGTGTGGAATAATCAGTGCCAAGAAGCGTTCGGTTACCTGAAGGGGAAGTTGGTCAGTGCTCCAATGATTCTATTTTTTGAGGAGGGTTTGATGTTCAAGGTTTTATATGATGCATCTTGTCTGGGCTTAGGATACATCTTAATACAGCAGAAGGTAGTGATCTATTATGTGTCTAGAAATTTATGCTCTCACGAGTGTAATTATGCCACCCATGATCTAGAGATACCAACAGTTGTGTTTGCACTGAATTTGTGGCAACATTACCTCATCGGGGGTGCTTTGTGGTCATCACGGATCACAAGAGTTTGAGGTATGTGTTTTCTCAACGTGATCTAAATCTGTGGTAGTGAAGGTGGAAGATGTTTCTATAGGACTATGGTTTTGAGATCTCCTACACCATTGGAAAAGGGAATGTTGTGGTAAATTATTTGAGTAGAAAGTCACATAACTATGTTGTTTGGGAGTCTAATGAAGCTTGGAGAGCAATGAAGGAGTTGGAATCCCTTCACTTAGATGTAATGATGGGTGATGGTAGAATCTGTTTGTTTTAGATGAAAATCCAAACTTCTCTAATGCAGTAGGTGGAGGATTCTCAGTGGGGAGACTCAATGTTAGAGGTGATGTGCGGTCGTGTTGGCCATAGGGATGCTCCAGAGGGATGGTCAGAGGATGGTCGGAACCAGATGGTGTTTTGGGGGAGGTTGTTTGTTCTGGTAGTGATGCATGAGTGGGTCTTTCATGAGTTTAATTGTTCACTTTTAGCAGTACACCCAAAAGTTACCAAGATGTACCATGGATTGAGGATACAGTTTTGGTGGCCTGGGATGAAATGTAAAGTGGTGGATTTTGTGGTTCGGTGTCTGGTTTTCTAGCAGGTAATGGTCGAGTATCATGTTTATGGAGGTTTGATGCATCCCTTGGATGTTCCCAAGTGAAAATGGGATGAAATATAAATGGATTTCATCATAGGGTTACCCCAAGATCAGGGAGGCTATGATGTTATCTAGGAAATTGTGGATTAGTTAAAAAAATTGGCACACTTCCTAGTGATCAAGGAGTTAGGAATAGTTGATGGTTAGGCAAAAAATGTATGTGGATGATGTGGTGCAACTACACAGAGTCTTGAGGTCCATTATCTCAGATCAGAATTCATTTTTTACCTCATCTGTATCGAGGGTATTGCATCATGATATTGGCACTCTGTTATGCCTCAGCACCATTTTCCACCCTCAGATGGACAGGCAGACAGAGCGAACTATCCAACCGTTGGAGGATATGTTGCGAGCATGCATCTTGGACTTTGAAAAATCATGGGCACGACACCTTCCATTGGTTGAGTTTTCTTATAATAACAACTATCACTCATCCATTGGCATGGCCCCATTTGAGGCTTTGTACGGGTGACCATGTCATTCTCCTTTATGTTGGATAGAGGTTGGGGAGTTAGAAGTTATTGGACTCGATGTGGTACATAACATGACAAAGAAGGTTATGTTGGTTCAAGAGAGGATTAAAGTATAAAAGGACAAAAAAAGTCTTTTGTTGGTCATAGGAAGAGGTCCTTGGAGTTTGAGGTTGGGGACTACATGTTCTTGAAGGTTTCCCCTCTACGTGGTCTCCCCAACTGGACCAAATCCATGATGTCTTCCATGTCTCTCAGCTTCTTCATCGTCTTCATGATGTCTCTCATGTCATTGACTGGGGAGAGTTAAATATCGATCATGATGGGAAATTCGTGAAGCAGCCCATGGAGATCCTATACCATCGAGAGAAGGTGCTGTAAGGTTGATCAATTCCCTTGGTTCATGTGTTTTGGAGGCATGGTGACCTAGAGGAGAGTACTTGGGATCATGAGACACATATGTGTTCCCAGTACCCAGAGTTGTTTTGAGTTTTTCCATGCTCTGTTTTTGCTTTGTAATGCATTGTTTGGACCATGGTATTTTATAATATATATTGTTTCCCCTTGATGTGATGTGTTACATTTGATGTGTGATAGAGTTATGACATGTGAAAAGGGAAGACTTGACTCCT
This sequence comes from Viscum album, assembly GCA_963277665.1. Lineage (NCBI taxonomy): Eukaryota > Viridiplantae > Streptophyta > Magnoliopsida > Santalales > Viscaceae > Viscum > Viscum album. The sequence continues at coordinate 844,772,748 of OY728121.1, read as the reverse complement.
AATCAAGACATATTATACTACGATGCGATTAAATCTGTGTTGTCTAGTCAGTTCCACCCAGAGAAGATAGTATAATGACATAGAGGATGGAATTACCTGATTCCTTATGACAACCCTTCTTTTATTACAAACTTAAACATGATTTATTACATAAACTATTCACTTGATACAACAAGGAAGATCTAGAGGTCTAGTGTATTTGGGGCTTATGATCATTACATAAAAACTTAAAACATGAAATACAACATCTTTATTGAAAACATACTTTACTTGACCACTACATTCCCTCATACTTATCATTGCATGGGATAACCTAAGGACATGCATAAGAAAAGGGGTGATCTATAAAGCCTAGTAAAGGAATACACATGGAATACATTAGGATTACAATACATGTTAGAAAATTTTCATATCAATAGAGCACAAGAGAAACATGAACATAAAGGCATGATAAAGCATGATAATCATAACATGGAAATGTGGCAACTACACTTAACATGGAATTAGCATGAGCCAAGGCTTATTGAACATGGAGCATGAGTAAATAATCATTTCACATGAAGCATGAGTAAACCCTAATTTCACTTGAATAATCAAGAGTCAAAACTCATTGCACATGATGTATCATGATACTATACTTTAGCCAATGCATTGGAGCTCTATAAGGGTGCACCCTTCTTAAACATTTCTGTTCATGCATTACTGTACCACATGGATCATAAAACATGGATTCATAAAACATAATCATTTATTCCACGATAAAGGAATGTGGAATTCATACATTAAACTTTATAATCAATATGTAAATGTGCATAAAGGTGAATACCCTTGATGGATAAATGAGAATGGTATTCACTACACAATGGAATTGTCTTAGAAAATCGGTGCGAATTTGGCAGCGTAACAACGTGACATAAGAATTCATAAAAACGGTTGATGAGAGAGAAAGGGGTTCCTCATAATATTTACATGTAATGGAAAGTAAGTAGGTAATATAGATACATTTCTCAACAATTGTAATGGAATTTAGATTCATGATACAAAAGTATTGCTTGAATGTAAATGAGGAGAGAGAAGTTCCTTTCGGAATTTCGGCATAGTAACGGGTATACATGGGAGGCATTTAATGAGAGAGAAAGGGTCTACCTTAATTCAAACATAAATATGGAAGTATGAGGGAAGTGCCAAACCAAACCCCAAAATTCATAATTGAAATTAAAAGGGCAAAACAAATTAAAAAAAATTGGACAGAAATGAGAAACGAAGAAAAAACCCTTACTTGGAAGTGTGCTTCAAAAGGCTTGAGAGAGGCTTGAGAGTGTCTTCATGGAAGCTTGGGGCACCTTGGGAGGATTCTAGAGAGAGTAGGTCAGAGGTTGGACGAACTAAAAAGGCTTTGAGTGAGGAGGAATTGGGAGCTTGGGTGAGTTTATATAGGAAAGGTGAGTAAATTCTTTATTATTTAGGTTTGGGACCCCTTATATTAAACTAATCCAAACCAGAAATCAGCTCATGGTTTTTGCCCATGGTTTTTGGAATGAGGGATAGGAAAAAAATATTTTATAAGGCCAAATTCTGAACTTCTTAAAATAATGGGGTTGCTTATGTGGAGGTGAGTCACACTCCCATGGAAAATAATTTAAAAAGACATGATGTTTAATAAGTCTTGTGGGGTCCATTAATGCTTATTAAAATATCTCAAAAAAACAAAAAATCACATTATTTTAATGGTAAAACATATATTGTAAGAACAAAAAGCTTATGGTATTTTATTACATCACTATTGGGTCATTATTATGTCATAAAACACATTATATATTTAAACGGTATTTAATTTTTACCCAAAAATTTGACAGTCTCAGAAAATTATGAAAAAATCACTGTTGGATAATTCCGACATCATAATTATAGAAATAACATTTATTTTATCTAAATAATTTTCTAAATATGTTAATTTTCACTTTTAAAATAAAAACTGACATTTATCGAAAATTCACGGGTTTTGAAAAAAATGGCTTTCAAAACTTAATAAAAATTTATAATTGCTTTCATAAAATTATATGATAAATTATATATAATAAAATTAATTTAATAATAATAATAATATTTTATCAAAATATTATTTAATTAAAAAATCCCTTAATTTAATAAAATAGATTTCTTAATTAAATAATAACTAAAAACACTACTTGTACTTTAAAAATTATTTACAATGTATCAATAATGACAAGAAAATATATTCATTATTATATAAAAAATGTACATGAACATAGTACTAAAGATTTGTTACATAACCCCTTAAAACATACTCATAAGACCTAAGGTTAAGGTGTGTGATGGTGACAGACTCTTGGGGTGGCTCGGATAACATCGCTCGAGTGGTAATATCTATAAACATTCACTTTTCCCGTAGAAGGTCCCGTTCGAGCTTGACATGGTGAAGCTTAGCTTGGGTTTGGTCAAGAGAAAATCCAAAAGATTCCAACCCTTTTCCGAGCTCCGACAAATGGGCTTCGTATGGAGTAATTCTACTGGATGAGGCCATCGCTTCTTTTGTCTTAGTAAATTGGGTTCGTTAATGCCTTATATTTATACTAATCATGTGATCACTATTCAATAGCTATAAAAGTAACAGTCATAATTCTTAACATAAAACCAAAGATGTTGACATTTTATATAAACATTTTACATCAAGAGACATTTAACTAGATCAATAGGAATTTCAATTAATGAAACCTTGGGTCGTTACAATATCCCCCCTTAAGAAATTTCACCCACGAAATTTTCTTTTCCCAAACTAAAACAGATGTGGGTAACTAAACTTCATCATTTCCTCTAATTCCCAAGTCGCTTCTTCAGACTTGTGGCTTCTCCACAACACCTTGACAAGGGGAATTGTCTTATTTTGTAGAAATTTTTCTCTACGATCTAAGATCTTCACTAGTTTCTCCTCATAAGAAAGATCATCCTCTAAGTGTACCACCTCAGAAGAGAGTACATGTGAAGGGTCCGATATGTACTTCATTGAGAGGGATACATGAAAGAAATCATGTACTTTGTCCATGTTAGGTGGAAGTGCTAGTCGATAGGCCACATCCCTGACACGATCAAGAATATCGAAGGGGATGATGTACCTTGGACTTAACTTCCCTTTATTTCCAAACCTCATGACCTTCTTCCACGTAGATATGCAAAGAAAAAACATGTCTCCAACTTTAAAATCAAGTTATCTTCAACGATTATCTGCATAACTCTTCTGTCAACACTGGGCTGCCTTGATATGCTGCTGAATGTTTTTCACCTTCTCCACCATTTCTTCGACCATTTCTGGTCTAAGCAGCTTACGTTCACCGACCTCATCCCAACATGCTGGTGTTCTGCACCTTTTCCCATACATGGCTTCCTAAGGTGCCATTTGGATGCTCGAGTGGAAACTTTTATTATAAGAGAACTCAACCAGAGGAAGATGTTGACCCCATCATCCTTTAAAGTCCATTGAGCATGCTCTCAACATGTCCTCAAGTGTTTGGATAGTCCGCTCGGATTGGGCATCAGTTTGAGGATGATAGGTCGTACTAAAGTTCAGTTCAGTATTCAGAGCATGTTGAAGACTCTTCCAAAACATAGAGGTGAATCTTGGATCTCGGTCAGACACAATAGATAGTTGTACTCCATATAGCCTTACCACTTCCCTGATATATATCCGTGTCAGTTGATCCAATGAGAAATTCTACCGAATAGTAATGAAGTGTGCAGTCTTTGTAAGACGATCCACCACAACCCAGATTGCATTATTGCCTTTGGTTTTCCTCGGAAGTCCAGTGACAAATTATATGGTGATGTTCTCCCATTTCCATTATGGTATGGGAAATGGTTGCATCATCCCCTTAGACTTTTGCCTCTCTGCTTTCACTTGATGGAACATCGGGCACTTTGATGTATATTCAGCAATCTCCTTCTTCATATTATCCAACCAAATGTTTTCTTGGAGATCTCGATTCATCTTTGTGCTCTCTGGGTGAATAGAGAAATTTGAACTATGTGCATCATCCAAAAGTTCCTTCTTCAGCTCCGGACTTGATGGAACACATAGTCTTTTCCCAAACCTTACAATTCCTTCTTCATTAACATTAATCTCCGAGGATTTCCATTTTTATATAGCTTCCACTTTTTCCTGAATTCCCACATCATCCTTTTGATCATCCTTTAACCTTTCCAAAAGAGACGGTTAAGAAATCATTTGTGAAAGGATTGATGATGTTCCCTTCTTTATGATTCCCATTCCATTTTCATCAAGTCTAAGAAGATTGGATCCTTCTCAATTATCATCATTGATAGAATCAATGGGTCCTTTCTACTTAGGGCATTTTCCACCTTGTTTTCTTTCCCAGGGTGGTAATGTATTGAACAGTCATAATCCTTAGTGAGATCTATCCATATTCTATGGCGCATATTAAGCTCTTTCTGTGTGAATATATATTTAGGACTCTTTTGGTCAGTATATATCTCACATTTCTCCCCATAGAGATAATGCCACCAGATTTTTAAGGCATAGATCACAGCCACCAACTCCAGATCATGCGTTGGATAGTTTTGCTCATAGATTTTCAACTACCTTAAGGCATAGGATATCACTTTATCATTCTACATCAAAACCCAACCTAAGCCCTTCTTTGAAGCATCACTAAATACCATAAAAAGTTCCCCACTTATGGGTAAAGTGAGCACGGGCGTAGTGATAAGCCTCCTTTTCAACTCCTTGAATCTTTCTTCGCATTCATCACTCTAAGAAAACTTTACTCCCTTCCGAGTTATCTTGGTAAGAGGGTTGGAAAATCGTGAGAAATTTCTCAAAAATCGTCGATAATATCCAACTAACCCCAAGAAGCTATGGATATCCATTACCGATGTTGGCCTCGACCATCCCTCAATTGTATCTATTTTGGAGGGATCCACAGATATCCCATTGCTTGTGACGATGGGGCCCATGAATGAGACCTCCTTCCACCATAACTCACACTTTCTACACTTTGCATAGAGCTTATCATTGCGCAAAGTCTCTAGTACAATTATTAAATGCTCCTCATGATCCTCCTTGGGTTAAGAGTATATTAGAATATTATCTATAAAGACTACCAAAAATTTGTCAAGGTAATATCTAATGACTTTATTCATCAAGTCCCTAAATATTTCTGGAGAATTAGTGAGTCCGAAAGGAATTACTATGAATTCATAGTGCCTATATCTTGTACGAAAAGCAGTCTTGGGGACATCTTCCTTCTTCACCCATACTTGATAATATCCCAACCGCAAATCTACGTTAGAGAAGTATTGTGCTCTGCGCAGCTGATCGAACAATTCATTGATCTGTGGCAGAGGATTCTTTTTATTTATCGTGATTTTGTTAAGTTCATGATAATCGATGCAAATCTGCATTGAACCATCCTTCTTCTTGACGAAGAGGACCGGTGCACCCCATGGTGAAGCACTTGGGCGTATAAACCATTTATCCAGATTCTCTTATAGTTGTCTCTTGAGCTCTTCATGCTCCATGATAGAAATTCTATATGGAGTCTTGGATATTGGTAGCGCCCCTGGTATAAGTTCAATTGAGAATTCAACATCTCTTCTAGGAGGAAGACCAGGCAGTTCCTCGGGAAACACTTCAGCGAATTCCCTCACAATAGGCATTTCTTCAAGGATGGTTTCTTACTTGGACTCAATCATCTGAGCTAGATACGCGTGCTCATAGGGCAGTAATATCCATTCTTGAGATGATGGAGTTAAAGGAGATTCATCTTCCTCCTTACACTTGTAAAGAATCGGGGGCCGATTCTTCATATGGAGTGTGATTTCCCTCTCCTGACAATTTATGTTGGCTCTATATAAAGAAATCCAATACATGCCAAGAATTGCATCAAATTCCACCAAAGGGAGTATGAAGAGGTTCACCGGGAAATTCAATCCACAGATTATAATAGGGGAGGACTTATATTCATGGGATGCAATGATTTCCCCATTTTCCATACTCACTGAAATCTTCACTTCCATGATTTTTGATGGTGCTGGGATTGTTCTACTAAACATTCGAGATATAAAAGAATGCGTAGAACATGAATCAAAAAGTACATTCACTATTATTGAATGAATAACTAGCGTACCTGTCACCACTTCATTGTTGGGGTTTACTTCGGCAGAAGTGATGGAAAAAGTTCTTCCTTGCTGCCTTGGAGGTTGTTGGTTGCCTCATAAAACCCTTGTATTAGGGCACTGATTTACAAAATTCCCCGTTTCTTTGTAGTTGTAGCAATGAACAATGCGTTGAGGTTCTAACGAAGTGTTCCTATTCTCTAGCACAACTTTGGGTCGTTCTTGCTGATAGTTAATAGCTAGGTACCCTTCTCTTCCACACCTAATGCATTTCCTCATCCCCTTGAGGCAATTTCCAGGGTGCTTATTTCCGCACTTTTGGAAAGTGGGTGCTGGATCTTCTTAGCACCATTGGATTTATCCATCAAACCACTAGAATTGAAGTATACCTTATGCTTCTTGTCCCCATGATACCCCTGTGATTCCACGATTTCCATTTCGACCTTGAGGGCACATCAGAAAATTTCTTCATAGCTGTCAAAGTCACGGATCGCTAATGATTTCTGAAGGCTAGGCTTCAACCCACCAAAGAAGTGGTCAACCTTGCATTCAGGGGTAACGACAAAGCCGGAAGCATATCATGCAAGCCTTGTGAAGTTATCCTCGTATGCTCCAACATATTCTTCATATTTTTGCTTGACTGAATGGAAATCCCTTTCCATCTTAAGCCGGAGGGTGGGTGGAAAATATTTATCGAAAAACATATTCCGGAAATCCTTCCATTCCAACGCCTCGATCTCTTCCTCAGGCTTTATATTTTTGATCAAATTCCACCATTGATCAGCATCACCCTCCATACGATAAGCCGCCAGGAGAACCTTCTCTTGTTCAGAACATTTAAGGATGGATAAGATCTTTTCAATGGAGTTGATCCATTGTTCAGTGATTGTGGGATCAGATGATCTATTAAAAGTAGGAGGCCTTTGTCTCATGAAGCTATTGATAGCGACTTGTTCCTTCTTAGGGGGGTTTGTTTGTTCCTCTTGACCCGTGTTTCTATTCAATGCTTGAGTTAACTGAGAGAGAAGCGTGACAAAGTTCGTGATTCCCGCTCCCATTGGGTTGGGTATCTCATTAGTACAATCATCACACCGATCTTCACATCGGTTGTTAGCCCGAGTCCTCCTATTATCGGCCATTGGCTGGAATAAAAGGAAAGTTAGGGGGTAACACATAAAGGGTAATCCAAAAACAAAAGTTGTTGGCTTATAAATAAACATTTATTTCCTTAACTCATGAGTCTATAGGCTTCAATCTAGGCTTTTCATGATCTGCTTTCTAACATAAATTCATAGGGGAATTTTTTTAATTCCCTTAATAATGGTTCATACTAAGCTTGTGAATTTATCGAAACTTATCCACCGGGAGTGTCGTAACCAAGAGTGCATCAAGGCTTGTTGTCATGCACCGGTTCCCGTTCGAGTCTAGCTCAAAGCGGTGTTTTCAGGTTTTACCCCTAGGATACATTTGTGCCAGAGCCGCCTCTACCTACTCGTATCCAGATAGGGATGTATTTGTTTGATAAACCACTAACTCAGTACTTACCAAAACTTAGGGATTTTATTCTTATACTTAGTCTTGTATCTAAGTCTTTAACAGGGTTTTCTAATCCAAATCCCAAAAATAACTAAACATATCCTCTGATACCAACTATGACAACCCTTCTTTTATTACAAACTTAAACATGATTTATTACATAAACTATTCACTTGATACAATAAGGAAGATCGAGAGGTATAGTGTCTTTGGGGCTTAGGATAATTACATAAAAACTTAAAACATGAAATACAACATCTTTATTTAAAACATCCTTTACATGACCACTACATTCCCTCATACTTATCATTGCATGGGATAACCCGAGGACATTCATAAGAAAAGGGGTGAACTATAAAGCCCAGTAAGGGAATAAACATGGAATACATGAGGAGTACAATACATGTTAGAAAATATTCATATCAATAGAGCATAAGAGAAACATGAACATAAAGGCATGATAAAGCATGATAATCATAACATGGAAATGTGGCAACAACACTTAATATGGAATTAGCATGAGACAAGGCTCATTGCAAATGGAGAATGAGTAAATTCTCATTTCACATGAAGTAAGAGTAAACCCTCGTTTCAATTGAATTAGAACGAGTCAACACTCATTGCACATGACGTATCATGATACTATACTTTACCCAATGCATTGGAGCGCTATAAGGGCTCACCCTTCATAAACATTTCATTTCATGCATAAGTGTGCCACACGGATCATAAAACATGGATTTATATAACATAATAAATTATTACACGATAAAGGAATGTGGAATTAATATATGAAACTTTATAATAAATAAGTAAATGTTCATAAAGGTGAATACCTGTGATGGAGAAATGAGCATGGTATTCACTACACAATGGCATTGACTTAGAAAATCGGTGTGATTTCGGCAGCGTAACGACGTGACATAAGAATTCATAAAAACGGTTGATGAGAGCGAAAGGGGTTCCTCATCATATTTACATGTAATGGAAAGTAATGAGGTAATATAGATACATGTACCAACAATTTTTATGTAATTTAGATTCATGATACAAAAGTATTGCTTGAATGTAAATGAGGAGAGAAAAGTTCCTTTCAGAATTTCCGCGTAGTAACGGGTGTACATGGGAGGCATTTAATGAGAGAGAAAGGGTCTCCCATCATTCAATCATAAATAGGGAAATATGATGGAGGTTTGAAATGATACCCCAACATTCATAATTGAAATTAAAATGGAAAACAACTTAAATAAAATTGGACAAAAATGAGAATGGAAGAAAAAACCCTTACTTGGAAGTGTGCTTCCAAAGGCTTGAGAGAGGCCTGAGAGAGGCTTCATGGGAGCCTGGGGAACCTTGAGAGGAGTCTAGAGAGAGTAGGGAAGAGGTTGGACGAACTCCAAAGGCTTTGAGTGAGGAGGAAGTGGGAGATTTTGTGGGTTTATATAGGAAAGGTGAGTGAATTATTTATTATTTAGGTTTGGGACCCCTTATATTAAACTAATGCAAACCAAAAATCAGCTCATGGTTTTTGCCCATGGTTTTTGGAAAGGGGGATAGGAAAAAAATATTTTATAAGGCCAAATTCTGAACTTCTTAAAATAATGGGGTTGCTTATGTGGAGGTGAGTCACACTCCCATGGAAAATAATTAAAAAAGACAAGATGTTTAATAAGTCTTGAGGGGTCCATTAATGCCTTTTAAAATAAGTCAAACAAACCCAAAATCATATTATTTTAATTTTAAAACATATATTGGCCGAACATAAAGCTTATATTATTTTATTACATCACTATTGGGTCATTATTATGTCATAAAACACATTATATATTTAAACGGTATTTAATTTTTACCCAAAAATTTGGCTGTCTTAGAAAATTATGAAAAATTCACTATTAGATAGTTTCGACATCCTAACTCTATAAATAACATTTATTTTACCTAAATAATTTTCTAAATATGTTAATTTTCACTTTTAAAATAAAAACCAACATTTATAGAAAATTCATGGGTTTTGACAAAATATGGCTTTCAAACCTTAATAAAAATTTATAACTGCATTCATAAAATTATATGATCATTTATATATAATAAAATTAATTTAATAATAATAATAATAATATTTTATTAAAATATTATTTAATTCAAAAATCCCTTAATTTAATAAAATATATTTCTTAATTAAATAATAACTAAAAACACTAATTGTACTTTAAAAACTATTTACAATGTATCAATAATGACAAGAAAACATATTCATTATTATATACAAAAAAATGTACATGAACATTGTACTAGATATTTGTTACATAACCCCTTAAAACAACCGCATAAGACCTAACGGTAAGAAGTGTGATGGTGATAGACTCTTGGGGTGGATCAGATAACATCGCTCGAGTGGTAATCTCAATCAACTTCCACTTTTCCCATAGACGGTCTCATTAAAGCTTGACATGGTGAAGCTCAGCTTGGGTTTGGTCAAGAGAAAAGCCCAAAGATGCCACCTCTTTTCTGAGCTCCGAAAAATGGGCTTTGTATGGAGAAATTCTACTGTATGAGGCCATCACTTCTTTTTTCTGAGTAAATTGGGTTCATTAAAGCCTTATATTTATACTAATCATGTGATCATTGTTCAACGGCAATAAAAGTAACAGTCACAATTCTTAACATAAAACCAAAGAAGTTGACATTTTATATAAACATTTTACATAAAGAGACATTTAACAAGATCAAGAGGAATTTCAATTAATAAATCTTTGGGTCGTTAGGATTCCTTTGTTTGGGGCAGTATGATTTTGTTTAGTTATTGTGGGAGTTTGGGATAACAAGTTTGGTTGGTGGCAGTGCTTTAGATGTAATGAGATCCTTGAGAGATATCTCGAGGGATGGTTTTTAGAACCTTTTCTATCCTCCATTCCAAGTTGTATTTGAATTCTCAAGGGTTAGAATAGTTTGAGAGGTATCTGATGTAATGGCCCGGACCTTCCACCTCGTTCTTTGTGGGAAATCTGGTGGTTGAGATGTCTGGGGAAAGTCAAGAGGAGTTGGGAGAGAGGAGGATTTTTCAGGTGTTCTAGAGGAAAAAGGGGATTTTTACTGGGTGATCAAAAATTCCAGCAGTAAGTTATTCAGGTGGTAGGTCATTTCAAGAGGGATTTCATTTTTGGTAGGAGGTTATTCTGGAGGTATGTCATTTCTAGCGGTGGGTCATTCTGGTGGTGGGTTATTCTAACAGTGGTTCATTTCTATAATTGGTTCATTTCTAGCAGTGGGTGATTCTGGCAGTGGGTCATTTCTGGAAATATTTTGTTTCTGGGTGATAGGTCACTATGGCAGTGGCATTGAACATTGTTTCTAGTTTTTTCGAAATTTAAAGATTTTGAAATTTTTAATGATGAAAAATGGGATTAATGCCTTAATTAATGGGTTTAATGCCTTAATTAATGGGGTTTTAAAGCTGTTTCAAAGGGGATTAATCATATATTCAATTTCAAAAAAAAATGGTGACCTTTTAATTTTTTAAAACATGTGGTTTTGATGAGATTTTGATTTAATGGTCAATCTAAACCGTATCTAATTCCATGGGTCTCAGATCTAATCTTTCAAAAGTAGAGAACTTTACTTCATTATTTCTATATTTCTTTCTCTTGAGATTGGTGGTTCTAAATCGTTATATCATTTGAGTCATGGATCTATAATTTTGTAGTTGGATCGATAATCTCGGAAGAGGTTTCCTTCTGTGCGGGCAACCCCTATTTTGGTGTCGCAAGTTTTGGAAAAAACTTCTTCTTCCCGGTAAAAATTATTTAGTTTCTCTTTATGTGCATCATGTGAGATGGGATAATTATGGTATTCTCTTGTAAAGATGGTTTCATCTGAATTAATAAAGATAAATGAACTTGTTTAAATTAAATGAAAATGGGTAGGGGAATATGAAGCATGATCTTACATCTTTGTTGTTGTTTTGATATTTTGAAGTGTATGGGCTTAATGTCGACTGAAAATCGTGATCATTGGGGGTATGTGCTTGAACTGTTATGATGTGAATTATGGAATTCATGTTGTGTAATTGTTGAAAAAATTTAAACCATAATTAGCTAATCATGTGCATTCGGGTAATGAAATGGATGCTCTATGATTTATAGCTTGTGTGATAACGCCTATAAATAAATAAGTGGAATTGAATCAAAGCCCCTATTCCCAATTTGGAAAATAGTATGTGTGTGTTGTAATATGTTCATGGATGGTGTTGTGTGTTTTGGTTTGGATATGATGATGCAGTGAATGGGTGGTGGCTATGTTGTGATTGGTGTGGGGGTAGTGGATGTGATATGCAGTGGGGTTGTGATGGTGGTGCAGTTATGCAGTGGGGATGTGGTTGTAGTGGTGGTGCGGTTGTGCAGTGGGTTGTGATGGTGGTTGGTTACTCTAGTTTCATGGGTAGTAATGGAATTAAATGGATGATAATGATATAATATGGGATGATAATGATTGTTGAATACATAAATTAAAGGCGATTGTCTCAATGAAATGGGTTGGTAAGGGGAAATCTGGAAAATGGATTAATGAGAATAAAAAATTGAAATATAAATTGTGGATTGTGTTTTGCTTAGGGGGGGGGGGGTGGTTGTGCATTTTGTTTCGGCAGCAGAAATGGAGTTTTTTTTAAGATTTTTTATGTATTGTGAAACCTTAGGATGGGGATTGTGTATAGTAACTCTATATGTATATACCATGTATATTCTTGTGATTTCTATACACACCACACTCTCATCGAGCATTTTGTGTTGACAATCGCATAGTCACACAGGGGTTGTTTTTCCCAACTTCCCAGTGGGAGGATGGATGGATGACTACCCGCACATCCCCGCTTCCTCTTCTAGGATATGAGGAGGACATGCACAGACTATGACGACTATAAGTCAAATGTGTCATTGTCGATTTGTGAAGATGAAATGTGATAACTATGGTGTGTTTGGGTGTGATGTGGTGGGATAACTTATGGAGGGGGTCATATGCGGCAGGAGGAGAGCACAAGGTTGATTCCTTTCACATTCACAACACCCTACTACCCTGGTTATTAGACGTGATGTGATGTCCCAGGTGTCTACGGGAAGGATGTGGTGTGATATGATGTTATTAAAAATAGGTGGGAGTGCCATGATGTAGGACGTTGGGGTGTGATAGCAGAAAATTAGTGGGAAAGTGGTGTAGGGTACCCTTCATAGATATAATTCATATTATATTATTATACTTGGATGCGTAATTTGGTGAGCGAGCCTTGGTGAGGTTTGGGTTTTTATTAGTATACCGGCATATGTGTTATTTGGTTCAACTATTTTTCTCATATGTGCATTAGTATTATCTATTCACATGTGCATGAGAGGCTTTAGTTTTCCTACTGAGTATACTTGTATGCTCACCCTACATATATAAAACAATTTTCAGGTTTTCAGGAGGACTTCGTGAACCGTGATGGAAATTACTAGCTCAGAATTTTGGACAATTATTATGTCGCTGATCTAGCTTTTTTTATTTGGGTATTCACTTTTGTTTGTATCATTTTTATTTAAACATGCATTGTGGGATGGTTTGGTTTTATCTACTAAATATACTAAACCTAAGATTTTCCCACTAACACGTGCCCCCATTCGACCATCCACGCTACAATGATCCCTGATTAACACGTACTCCCTTGAAATTCATCGACTCCATCCAGCTTCGACTCCTCCTCCCTGCTACATCCTTATTCGGACAAGAAAACCCTAGCTAGGTTCAGGCTTCCTCACGGTCTACTCCTCCACATCAGAATCTAAAACTGACTCCGACTCCGACTCTGACCCCCCCTCTATCTAAAAACTTCTCTGCCTTGGTCTACTCCTCCACATCAGAATATAAATTCTCATTTATGGTAGGGATTCATTGATTTCATATCAGTCCCTCGAGCTCTGATTTTCCTCCTAACATTTCACGCTCGTCGTCTCCACCTCCTGAGGTAGCTGATTCCAGAGATGGCGTGACTTGATAGTCTCCTCTGTGGAGGGCGGTGTCATTGGGGGCTCTGGGGATTGATTCTTCACAACGATCGATGATGGGATATACACGATGGGGAAATGTGAGTGGTATATGGGGATGGACGATTGTAGATTCTGCATCCAGAGGGTGCATGATGAATGAAGGGACTCTGCCTCTACCTTTACCTCCTTTCACCACTCTTGATCCCTAATTACTTTTCACTTCATCCACGTCCCTTAATTTATTTTATTCCTTCTTCCTACGTCAGGCATCGATGATGATGTTTTATCTTTCCGAACCATTCAACCATTCCAAAGATAGCGCCACTAAGCAGTCTTCATTGTGGAGAATGGTGTTGTCCGGGGCTCCGGGAATTGATTCATCGTGACAAGAGACAGGGGATGTATGTGATGGGGAAATGTGAGTGGGATCTAGGGGTAATGGATTACCGAGACTATATAAAGAGTGTTTTCTAGAGGGCGCATGGAAAATGTAGAAAATGGGGCTCCACCATTATCTCCTTTCACCACTCTTGATCCCTAATTCTTGTTCACTTCACCCATGTCCCTTAATTTACTTTATTCCTTCTTCCAACATCTGGCATCAGTGCTGCTATTTTTTTCTTTCCATCCCATTCAGCAATTCAAGGTCTCATTCACATTAATCTTTTATCTAATAAAGGCTATCAATATTTTTAGTTACAGGGTCCATTTTGTTTAAATGTGTATTAAAATTATGATAAACGGAGTTGAAATTTTTGATGTAGAAATATAATTTTTATTTGTTGTTTATTTCACTACATTACTTTTTCTCTAGGTGCATGTTTTAGGCTAGAGAAGTGTGAGGGATTAATACAGTGGCATTGGGAAAGAAAGAATAGTAAGAAGCCAAGATGAATCACATTTTCGAGGAGGTCTTCAACAAGAGGCATTATTTTAGGCCACATCAGCCTCTGGAAAATGTAGAAAATGGTCCTCCACCATTATCTCCTTTCACCACTCTTGATCCTTAATTCCGGTTCACTTCACCCATGTCCCTTAATTTACTTTATTCATTCTTCCTACATCTAGCATCAGTGCTGCTGTTTTCTTCTTTCCATCCCATTCAAAAATTCCAGGTATGATTCACATTAATCCTATCTCTAATAGAAGATATCAATATTTTTAGTTATAGGATCCATTTTGTTTAAATGTGTATTAAAATTCTGATAAACGAAGTTGAATTTTTTGATGTAGAAATCTCATTTTTATTGGTTTTTTTATTTTACTGCATTAATTTTTCTCCAGGGGCATGTTTTAGGCTGACAAAGTGTGAGAGATTCATACGGTGGTGTTGGGAAAGAAAGGATAGTAATAAGACAAGATGAATCACTTTTTCGAGGAGGTCTTCAACAAGAGGAATTATTTTATACCACATCGCCCTCTAGAAAATGAATATCACCAAAATCTAAAAGCCTCTTTCACAATGTTCCTAAAAACCCTACATGACCCTAATTGCTAGGAACATTAGGAATAATCCATGAATCCTAAAGCTCTACCATAAAAGATACAATATTTATGTATTTATAGATTTTGATACAAATTAGATTTTTATTTATTGTTAGTTTAAAGGTATTTTTCTTTAATGGAAGTTCGTTTTTTGAATCATGATGGTATTTTTTGACGCAATATGCGAAATTGATTATGTTACCAAGGTTTTTGGATTATTTTTCAACATATAATAAATATACTAATATGAGGTTTTTTAACTGTCTCTGCAGACTACAGCTTCCAGGACCTACGCGACCCATTGCACTAGACAACAGAGGAATTCACACTCACCTGTTAATACTTTTATGGTATTAATACACATTGACTGTTTACTTTGTTTTCATATCTATTTTCTAAATTCTTGTATGCAGAAAAATGTGTATTACATCATTCAGAGTACAAAAAAATTATTTGAAATTGTATTTTGGTCATTATTTAGGTGTTGTACATACATGTTTATGGAGAAGACTTGTTTTTTCCTATCCAATAATTGATAAATTTACATTTCCTATTTTCTACCCCTTATTATTACATTTCCTGTTTCTGTATTCTATTCAATCCCATAATTGTCTATTTTATTTCAATGCCATGTTTTATTGATAACTGTTTGTCATACTGTGCAGTGAATAAATAGGTCACAAGTAACTGAAATACTATGTTCAGAATCGTGTACAATACTGGAATAGTCATTTATAATGGAATTCCATCTTTCTATGGTAAATATTTGTTATAATTTGCAATAATGAAATTGGTCACAAGTTATTTCAATGATCTTTTGGGTTATTAGATTTTATCATTTTAAAAAACCCATTTGCCTTCGGTGATCTTCATGCATCAAAGCTAGAAGTAGGCATTCAATTATTCTTCATGAAATATCTCATCATGTAGGCAATTCCTCTTTAAATTTAAATATCTAACTGATCTAGGCACAATTCATTCTTTATATGGATGATGAGATGTTTCATGACATGTTCGGTATACTGTACAATACCAGAATAGTCAATTTTATTGCAATACCAGTGCCTTACTTTTATGTTTATAGAAGAATAATTTTATAGATCATGCTTCAAAAACTCATTGACGGTGGGTTTCATGTTCATGGATCTCAATGTTATCATGATGCATGTATTAAAACATCCACTACCATAAGAATTCACACTCACCTGTTAATTTGAGATTATTATAACCGGTATTTCTCCCCGCATTGATATAGTATACTTTTAAATTTCCTAATACATGACTGTTTTGAAAATACTATTATATTAATCAGTAAAAATGCCATTTGAGTTTCTAGATAGCTTCTACGCTGCAGATTCCAGCTTTCAGGACTTGCATTACCCATGGGTTTGTTTTTAATATTCGATCATTTTTTGAAAAAATTCATACCTTTCAAAGTTCATATAGGTATCAGTTTTTAGAGAATATATCTAGCTAAGGATTACTTGAAAACTACCCATACATATGATAACCTACAACATCTAATTCATGAGAACAACGTAAAGTTGAGAATTGGTAAGTTCATTGACTTATCTATTTGTTAATTTCATACTAGATAAGAACTAATTGTTTTCCATGTAATAATTTCCATTATATATTTCTTTTCTCATATCTAGGCATTTCCATAAGGATAACATAGTAGACAAACTTTGCTGCTGCTATTTTTATAGTGTTTTATATTGAAAACTACATGTATTAGTATGTTTGTATTCATTTTCCAGTATATAGGCACATTATTCCACACCATTTCACTTATTTTTTTTGAATTTGTATAAGTACTTATGTGAAAACATGGTGCTTCAAACCAAACATCGTTTTTATTATTTGATCAGGTTTAAAACAAATTTTTTATTTTAGCACATCGGTCTCTGTTTTTTATTCACTTATATAACAGTTATCTATACTATGTTCTTACTTATTTTCAATAATTTAACAAAAATTTCTATGAATAAATGTATATTCTGTATTTTAATTTTCTAAAAAAAACATTCCTTTCAATCTACACCTGTATTCTGTTAAATTATAGTAAATTGTTAAAGCAATGATATGTGTTTCAATGATTTCAATTGCTACATATTCTAGCTTCAAATATCCTAACAATATTTTCAATGTAGAAAATTATGTCATGTGATTTTGATAATGAGGTTGAACTGCAAGATAATGTCCACATATGTTAAAAAAACAAGGCTACCATTTAAACTGTATGGGTGTGTTGTCATTTTGTAGCATATAGGCAGCTTTGTTAACACCATTTCACTTAAATTTTTATTCTGTATAGGTACATTTGTGAAAACATGGTGCATGCAACCAAAAATATCCTTATGTTAACAAACACGCCTTATTTTTAGAAAAGACAATATATGAAAAATATAAGTAAATTGGAAGTTAAGATATATTGTTTTATTTTACAGATTACTTGTATTGGTATGTTTTTATTCTTTTTCCGGCATATAGGCACATTATTCCACACCATTTCACTTAATTTTTATAAATCTGTATATGTACTTCTGTGAATACATGGTGCATGAAACCAAACATAATTTTTATTATTTGATCATGTTTCAAACAAATTTTTTCTTTTAGCACATTTGTCTCCATTTTTTATTCAATTATATAACCGTTATCTATAATAAATTCTTAATTCATTCCAATATTTTAAAAACAATTGCTAAAAATAAATGTATATTCTGTATTTTAATTTTTTTAATAAACTTTCCTTTCAATCAACACCTGTATACTATTAAATAAAAGTAAACTGTTAAAGCTATGATATGTGTTTCAATGTTTTCAATTTCTGAACATTCTAGCTTCAAATCTTCTAACAATATTTTCTATGTAGAAAATTATGTCACGTGATTTTGATAATGAGGATGAACTACAAGATAATGTCTACATAAGTTGACATAACAAGGCTACAATGATTCAATATACAGAATTACACAGTAGAAAAAAGGGAAATGTAAATAAGAAAACTGAAAAACAGACAGAAATATTATCCTGCAAACATATGGTAAACATATATGTTCACTGTTTAATTTGTTTTCATTACTATTTTTTGAATTCCTAATTTTAGTGAAATTATTATTACATTCTGTACAGTATAAAAACAGTAATTGAAATTTATGTTTCTCCATAGAAAGCATTAAGCCATTTCTTTATCCTGTTATCTATGTGTTCAATCTAAATTGCTTGAATTTTTATACTATACAAAAATGTCATGGTTGTTGACTCGTATCAATAAAATTTCCTGTTTTCATACTGTAAAAAAAACCATCTTGGTATGTAATATATAAACACTAGATTAGTCACTTTTAGTTGAACACCATGTTTCAATGGTAATGGATTGTAAACCTGTGCAGTGATGACATATGTCACACCCTATCTTCCAATCCTATGTTAGGTGAAATTTGAAAATAAAGAACAATCACTATAATTAGACTATGATGGTGTTCATTGTTAGAATGTATCATCTACTGCTTCAATGATCTGTTTAATTTTTTAGAAGTATCAAATACTATTCCACTGACATGTGAGAAAGAATGGTTTCATTGATAGGATGTATTAAATGGAAGACATTTATATTACATGTTTTCTACCTAATCATTTTACAGTACCTATTTGTTCTATTATGTACAGAAACACCATGTTTTAAATCTAGAAGCCCGTCTAATTACCCATTACATGTCTCTATTCAGATGAACTTTAAAACCAACAAAACAACACTCTTGAGCTGCTTCAAAGGCTCAGTTCAGGTTTTCATGCATGATGAATGCTCTGTTTCATTTTTATATTTTTTATCATGAATTGAAAATTAAAATGAATTAGGTTGTCTTCATGTCAACTAATATAAATAGGAAAATGAATTATAAAAGCAGTAGACAAAGTTTCGATTTGGAATTCCCAACCACAAACCAGATTCATCCTTGGTCGAACCCATTCACTTGGGCTAAGTTAGATCATCAGCTTCGAGACAAAAAATACAGGATCTCGGGTTTACATGGCTCGGATTGGTCAAGCTATGTTTTCAGCATCAGGTCATACTTCACCACTATCATCTTCTTTGGTGAATATGAAAATGAGTCTTGAATCTTTAATTTTCTAACTCATCTGCCTCATCGAAAGCTTAAGGACCTTCAGAAATTTTTCACTTGATCTCTTCATCAGTGGTTTATCAGTTTAGAAAAAATTTGAGATGCGCAAAACCCATCCACAGAAAAAATAATATGGATTTTATATAAATTTCATTAAATAAATTTAATTGATTTCAATATATTGGAATCCCAATTCACACTCCCAAGCATTTAATAAAAGAAAAACAGGGTGAAATGGTGCAATGAAAGTTCATGAACTTTAAATTCATTGAAAAAAATACACTTCAAGTGAAAATACATTATTATCACTATTATTGAATCACAATAAATTATGATTGTAGCGATTATTCATATAATTTACTTTTCAATCGAATCAGTAATGATCTCTTGTTCCTCTGGTGTACCATAAAAATCATATATATCATCAATCATTGTTATAAAACATCCTTGTTTAGACGCTGCCTCTATGAATTTTCTATATTGTGTCTCAAAAGGCATAAAACAACCCCACAAGAGGTTTTTTATCAAAGTGATTCTACGAAAATCATGTTTGTACAAATTGAGTTCCACCCACCACCTGTACCTAAAAATATAGATGAAGAATATCACCATTTAAAGAGTTGTGTAAGAAAATTGAAAATTTAAGGAGGGAGTCTTGCATTCTTTTCAATGTTTTCTATCTTTTTGGTGAATGGATTTCACCATGTTAAAGTCCTTCTTTGAAAGCCTCAGTAAGGTGGGGTTCCAGTTCTCATGTTTCTCGTACTCCCCGAGGAACCAACTTGCCTTGAACCTGGAAGTCGATCAGTGCAACGACGAATCCATGTCTTTCTCCACCTGTCTCTTTGTGGTGCATGTGGGAATATTCTCTTTGGTTGATGGTGTTGAATGCAGCAAGACCAACCAAACTATGGTTTTTTGGTAATTTTTGAATAGCGTTGATGTCTCACATGAATCATTTTATTGAGAATAAAAACCAATAGAAAATCCATTATTAGGACTATTATTGAAACAAAATAAATTATTAGTGTAGTGATTATTCATATAATTTACCTATCAATAGCATCTGTGATGATCTCTTATTCCTCTAGCGTACCATAAAAATCATATATATCATCAATCATGGTTACAAAACATCCTTGTTTATCCACTGCCACTCTATATTTTCTATATTGTGGATCAGAAGGCATGGTACAACCCCATGTTAAAATCAAACATTGAAAGCCTCAATAAGGTGGGGTTTTAGTTCTCATGTTACTCATTCTCCCCGATTAACAACCTTTCCTTGAACCTGGAAGCTGACCAGTGCAACGATGAATCCAAGGCATGCTCCGCCAGTCTCTTCATGGCGCATGGGGGAATCTTCTCAGTAATGCTGGTGATATGTGCACTGGCGAAGGCATTAAACTCCGCCATCACCCACTCACTTTCTCACCCTAGTAAATATGCCTCGTACAGGCTCAACACTCCCCAAACGTCCTTCAAAACCTCATCCCTAAACCCACCATTGTCATCTCAGAACCCTTCAAACCCATCTGTTTATGAAAAAAAATTAATCATCATGATGGTGGCGAACCAATTTTTTTTTAATGGGGGTCACATAATACCGTACATACCACAGGGAACAATTATGAGGTTTTGGTGAAGGAGCCTAAAGTTAAGGGCCATGGCATGCAGGCAGCAGGGCCACCATGCATTGTTTCCATCCTTGTAAATCTGGAACATATTTTACCATGGGTTGTGAGTGAGTTTAATGTTTTATATCACTATTTTAGGATTTTCATTGGAAGGTGCAATGATTAATTCAAGGATCCTCTCAAACAAAAAATTTGAGAAGCTTCAAAAAAATATCACGAGGAGGGGATCCGTTTCTGAATCCTCACCAAAGAAAGGAGTTGTGTGGGTTCGTTTGACATACCCAACCCCCAAAATCACTGTCCAAGACTACATAGACCCAAAATACTCATTATTATCAAATACCACCAACTAATTGAACCTATAATGGTATAAATCATTGAAACAGAAAAACCCCCCAATGAGGTATAAACTGATAATACATGAAAAAAATGAGCGAACTTCAAATTTGAAGAGAGATGTATGTTATACCTATCCAAATTAGTTTATCTATAAAAAATACACTTTTATATATCCATTAATGAATGATAACCACTCCATGTAAGGGAAGAGAGAGATAGAGAGAGAAAGGAAGATGCACAGTTGTGTTGGGGAAGTAAAATGAGGAATTTAACTTTTATTTATATTTCATAATTAAATGTAAAACAAAAAAAAATAGAAATAATGAATTAAATCACGACCACAATGGTCATGGTGTAACACCCATACTAAGGTTACAAAGGCAACATGTCCCAACAGATATTGACACAGTGTGCAGGTCTAGTACAGAACATGAGAGAGATGATGAATATGATGGAAACCAACCCATTATCCAAGTATTTATATAGTGTTTGATTGTATTTTTTTTAATGAAAGTTGGATTTTATTAGGTATTTCATTCATAGTATGTCCCAATGAAGAAAAATTGAAATATAAACTATAATTAATCATATTATCACTATGTCTAAGAAAAATTATAATTAATCTGAAAGCCTATTATTAATTTTATGGAAATTTTCATGGAAATAGGGAGAGGCTAGACTAAATGCTTTTACTATGTGTGGTATTCCATTGAATCCTTGATCTATGAGGAGGTCATAACCGCTTTGGTTATAGATTTTGAATGCAACAAGAATAACAAAACTAACATTTTTGGGTAATTTTTGAATAAAATTGTTGTCCCACATGAATCATTTGATTGAGAATAAAAACCAAGAAAAAATGAATTATTATCATTGTTTTAGAATCAAAATAAATTATGATTGCAGTGATTATTCATATAATTTACCTATCAATAACATATGTGATCATCTCTTCTTTATATGGAATACCATAAAAATAATATATATCATCAATCATGGTTACAAAATATCATTGTTTATCCACTACCTTTAATGTCTCGGATTTTCTGTGTATTATTTTTAAATATTATATGGAATTATTTCAAGACCATACCTTTTGACGCTCTATGATTCCGAGGCCTGGAGTGCCCGGAATAAATTTTTGAATTAAATTAAACTTTAAATAGCGCGTGTGTGTAGTTTTTCTGAAAAAGTGGAATAACTTTTAAAAGGGTACTCAGATTTGAAATCTATGCACACCGTTGCATTCAGAGTAGTGAGTTTACCTTAGGCGGGGCCTAACATCAACTAGCGTAGGTTAGCTACAAGATTTAGTTTTTGAAATTTTTAATGGAAATAAAATAAATTAATAATTTATTTTATTTAAAAGTTTCTTTTTTGCACATTGACCTAATTCCTCCCTTTTAAATACCTACTTATGGTATGTTTGTAGGGTTAGCCTCATAACCCTACAAATTGAGATAGATCCTCTAGGAGCTTTGGAGGAGAGCCCATTGGCGGATGACGATGACAAGATTGATCGACGCATCTCGGATTCGACGAACCCCACCAATGAATGCATCACGACAATCTTTCTTCAACTGGATCAGGGTAGGGATTTTTATTTCAATTCTTATCTTCACTATTCAAGGATTAAACAATGAATGAGGATCAACCCACAAACAGGGTGATCTGTGGATCGACCGTTCCTATGGGAGGGTGTCAATTTCCTTTTCTTTTGCGTTTTTTGATTTAGGAATGATTTTATGATGATTTTGGGTTTGACTTTTTGATTTTCCTATTAAACCTATTAACTGGAGTAGATCAACACCATGATGAACGATGGCAGAGGTGGGTTGCTCTTTTGTTATTGATTTCTTCCTCCTTTTCAACCTTGCATTCTTCACATTCTTTGCGGGGTTATGAACAACAGATCATTTCACATCCGTTTCGCAATGCAATAATCCCAAATTGGAGACCTGACATCGCGACGACTCAACGGAGGTGCGAAGACGATGGCAGCAGATGAATCAACCCGGTTTGGGAGAAAACTTTCTTCCACCGTTCTTCATGTGGATTATTGAAACGAGTTTTCGGGGCAGATAGAAGGCCCAAAACCTCCTGAAGAATCAATGGAATGGTAGGGTGACCTTGGATCTTGAGTATCGTGATGATCAGACAGACAAATCAAGGACCAGAGGAGCCTTAAGGAGTGACAATGAAGAATGAAGGTTCTACAAATTTTTGAAAAACACAGCGTGTATATCGAAGAACACGTTGTGTGGGATAAACTCAGCAGAGAATAGGGTTCCACGATGTGCGATGAAATTACACGACGTGTTCTACGAAGAATGCGACATGTGGGTCCTTACGCGGGACTCGGTGTGTATCTTGTGGATGCACAGACATGGGGTGGAGTATACAGCCGTGTACTCCACCACACGACCAGACCCGGCCAGCGGCATGGGTTACCCCGTGTGTCGATTACATGGGTTGTAACACACAGGTTGAAGCCATGTATGGGAATATGGACAACGTACACGGAGTCCTCCCTAGATAGAGGAACACGACATGCAACTCCCTTACATGCCATGTATACTTTCTTCCACATGACAACCTTTACAACACGGGTCGTTGTACACGACAGTACCCAGGGTCAAAGGACACAGCGTGTGACCATTCAACACACTGTGTACTTTTCAGTACATGGATTGATCTTCTTGTCCACCATATCTTGGACATGTTTCTTTTGGGTTAGTGCCCCCTATTCTCATTCCCCTAAAGTTTAGGTATTGTTTCCTTCTATAGGTGTATGATCCATTTAGCAGGACTTTCCAAGATAGAGTCAGGTATCCCTCCGAGAGGCCCTAAGTGAGATCCTCTATCCATTCTGGACCCTAGGTAGAGTCAGGTATATGCATCACTACTTCCACAAGGCACTGATCCTCTACCTAGAAGTTGAATCCAGATGAGTCACGGTATCCTCTAAGGCCCTGACAGTGATCCGCATCAGTGTATCATGATCTTTCCCCACTCAGAAGTGTGTTCTACTAGAATGAGTGTATCTATCTCTCGTGACTTTTACCGACCGACAATACTTCTCGGATGAACGTCATCAGAGCTATCAAACTCATGAAGTGATTTCTCCCAGATGAGTGCTTCGTGGAATCTTTGAACTGAATCACTAGTGACGGTATGCAGTTATGTGACTTGTCTCTAGATTATAGGTCTGGGTTTTGAGTATATCTAGATTGTGTTATCCTATTATATGTTCAGTAGGAATATACTATGTAGAGATAACTGTACCATTCTTTTGTGTATTTTTTTTTGTGGTTTTAGGGGTCTCCTACTTAGTATTGTTATACTCACCCCTGTATGGGATTTTCCGGCACATGTTGTGTCTTGTACAGATGAGTGGCCTTTTGACGGAGTCTAGGGCGGACCTAGGCAGGATCGGGCTTTCTGAGATCCCTATAGGACGAGGTGTTCCTACGGCAACAAGAAACAGTCCCAGTACCTCTTTGTTCTTACAGGTTGAACTTTTTAGTTTTTAGTATTTTGTTTTTGGTGGGATTCTATTCTGGCCCAGTTTACTTTTAGTACTTACCTTCCGTCGTACTCTGTTTGGTTGGGTTATTTGTATGCATGCATTTTTGTTCCTTAGTGTTTTTTTTCATTTTAGAATTTGTGGGCTTGGAGATGTGTGTGTGTGTGTGTACATGTACTTAGAAAATTCCTCCTATGTTTATAATATGCCTACACAGTTCTAGTCACCATCCTCTGGCCAATTGGGGGCGGGCATGGGGAGTCACGGTGTGGGCCCCACTGGGACAGGTCATGACAGAGTGGTATCAGAGCTGGCCAGTTCTACCTTAGAACCAAGAGTCTGTGAGATTGGTTTGGGGAAACAATGTTAAGTGTTTCAAGATCGGATTTCAGGAATGATAATCCAGTGTTGGTGTGGGTGGCCGATGTATCCATACAACATGACTCTCATAACATGATTTTTGACTCGGTACATGAAAACACTAGTTGTGGGGAAATAAGATATTGGTACATTCATCATATAGGAATGGGTTGTGTTTTCCATGTCCTTTGTGTCACCTATCCAAACATACTCTTGGACCACGATACATCTTGTTCCTTACAGGATGCCTCCACGATGCATACCCACTAGGATTCAGTAGCATGATCACGAGGATGACCCCCTCAGTGAAGAGGCTTCGATACAGGGACCAGTTCCCCAGGCGTCACCTCTAGGTGGTGCACCTGCTATGCCACCACCAGTGGAGCAGCCCGTGGTACCTTTAGTACTAGAAGAAAAGGGGCGCAGGTTGAGTGCGCTCCATGAGTTCCAGAGATAGAGACCCCTCAGGTTCCGAGACGAGACCAGCCCTCAAGCAGATATGGAATGGCTTGAGGCGGTGACCAGAGTTTTCCGTCTCTTGAGGACATCGGCAGACCAGATGGTGATCCTAGGAGTGAGACTTATTTAGGGTTTGGCGGGATGAGGGTGGAGTCTAACCACACAAACTCATGAAGAGGAGACTCTTTCATAAATGGAGTTTGAGCGACTCTTTAGGGAGGATTCCTCACTGGTTATGCTGAGAGCAGTGCGTGTCCAGGAGCTTCTTTAGCTCCAACAGGGTAGTTTGACATTGGATGATTATTCATTGAGGTTCACCAACCTCTCCAGGTACTCGATGGATATGTTCATGGATCAGTACTTCAGAGCTCGGACCTTTAAGCGAAGTCTACGATGGGACATCTGAGATAGTGTCATGCCTCTTTCCATTCCAACTTATGTCAGACTGTTTCATCATGCCTTGGTGATCATGAGCATCTTGGCAGAGTAGAGACAACCGATGATAGTTAGCAGTAGACAGACAGGTAAAGAGACCTCAGCATCAAGGAGCCGACATCAGGCACACGGATCAGGATGCGGGAGATGTCATAGGAGGACCCAAGATAGGGGTTTGGCAGTCCATGGCTCTCAGATTAGATCCAGTTATCCTAGGGAGAGGCGATGCTACTCGTGCGACGGTAGGGGACATCTCACTAGATATTTTCTGACCCATTGAGCTGCTGATATAGAGGTGGTGGATGGACCCCCAAGGTAGAGGAAAAGAGTGGAGAAGAAAAACCCTCCAGGTGGTGGATGTGGCAGAAATGCAGGGAGAGATGCAGGTGGTGGAAGACGCGTTGATCTACTCCCACCACTACCCCCAGGAGGTCCGCACTAGGCTAAGTGAGCTGGGGGACTGGGGCAGGGGAAGCTGCATGCGGTTGAGGCGTACGACCCAGGTACTCTAGTGATGATCCAAGATATGATCTACATCTTTTCTACCTTAGCTTTCTTACTTATAGACATAAGTTCCAGTCCTTCCTTCCTCACCACATGTCTTGTGCAAAAACTTGAGATTCTGGTAGAGCTTTTAAATCGATCCTTATGCTACCAAACACCTACGGGAGGATACTCAATGATCACACAACTTTTTAGACAATTTGATATTAGCCTTAGAGGTGATAGTTTCAATTAAAACCTCTTGGTGATAGTGTCAAGGCCTTACGAGGTCATTCTTGGTATGGATTGGTTATCCTCGGTCCATGCATAGATTGACTGCTATAGGTGAAGAGTGTGGTGTGTCTGTAGTGATGGGACAAGGTTTTCCTTTGTCGGTGAAAGGGAGACTCAGACATCACAGAATGGGCTCATGCATAGGAGGGTATAGCTGATCACTCATGAGTTGGCTAGCCTTACCCTCGGAGTAGTAGATGTTTTGAACTTCCAGTTCCCAGAAGTAGTGGTGGAATACAAGGATGTATTTCCCAAAGATGTTCCAAGACTACCTCCCCACCAGGAAATTGACTTCAGCATAAACTTACACCCTGGGATAGCACCGATTTCCTCATCATCATATCAGATGGATCATGCAGAGCTTCAAGATCTGAGGGTGTAGTTGGAGGATTTGGAGAGCAAGGGTTTCGTGGGACCGAGCGTCTCACCCTAGGCGACCCTAGTTTTGTTTTCCAAGAAGGCATATTGGAGTTTGAGGTTCTGCATGGATTACCGGTGCCTGAACTAGGGGACCACAATGGTCACTATGCAACACCCATACCAGGGTTACAAAGGCGACATGTCCCAAATGATTTTGGCACAGTGTGCAGGTTTAGCACAAAACATGAGGGAGATGATGAATGTGTGTTGATTATTAATTAGAATAAGTTTCATGCAGTGTATCACGGTAGTGAATCATAATAAAAACATGAAAAGAACCCAAATATAAATAAAAAAGAGAATCCATATAAAAAAATAAAAACTAGTATGAGTTGAATGCATCATTTCAATGGGGTGGAAACAATGGAAATAAGGTTTGAAAAGGGGGAATAAATGAACTACCACCACATAAGAAAACATGATAGAGAGAGACAAAATGATATACATCAAATCAGCAGAAGCCCACCACATATCACTATAGTTAATAAGACCGAAAATTTATGATGTATTACCACTATATGCATGTCTTCAAACTATAAAATTGTTGGAAAATGAAGTATAATGTGCATCATACCAAGGTTGTATTTGATAACACTTGTTTAAAAGTGAACACATCACTTTCCACTAAAGATAAAATCAATTTTGAAAGTGTTTCAAGTTGCTTATTGAAATATATTCTTTTTTACCAAATTAAATACATCAATCAAATGATATTGAAAAACAAAAACATTGGAGTAATTTTTTAGGAGGATTTTTGGAGTTAATGGTGAATGCAATAAATTTAAACTAAAATTGCATGGGACGTAAAAGAAAACAATGTTTTTTATATACATTTCATTAAATAAATTTAATTGGATACAATATAGTAGAATCCCAATTCACACTCCCCAAAATTTATTAAATGAAAACAGGGTACAATGGTGCAATGAATGTTCATTAACATAAAATTCAATGAAAACAAATAGACTTTAATGAAATTGAACCCTAAAAGATCAATACTTCATTAATCCTAAAATTCCATGCTATAATTGTCCACTGAAAGAATAGAAAAGATTCTCATTATCAATGAAAATATTCAATATTCAAGATCCTAACATAGTTAAATATTGTGTTGTATCACTCAACATCCTACAAAACTAAGGGTTCAAGAGAAGGAAATTCAATGTGAAAATGTAGAGTCAGACATTTAAAGAAAACAATAATGCTTAAAAATTTCCATGTAATGACCCAAAAATCCATGTAATTTTTCTTTAAAATTATATGGAATTATTCCATGTTTTTAGTTTCTATCGACATGTAATTCCAAGGCCCGGAGTGCCCGTAATGTTTTTCCAACGTTTCTGAGTACATTTAGTGAACTTATGAGTGGTTTTTGGTATCTTTAGAACTGGTGCTCGGAATTGAAATCTCAGGGCACCATTGAACTCACTGCGTCGGTGATTGCTTAATGGGACCTTCACCTTAGCTGTGCGTGGTCATGAACAGAAGTTGGTTTTCCAACCTTTCATGGAGGATAACAAAAGGTGGAATAAAATAAAATTTTTTAAACTTAAATTTTATTTTATTCAAATATTTTTGAATTAAAGCGGGGTCCACCCGAACTAAACCCCCACTTTAATTCTTGCCAACTCCCCTTCTTCATTAAATGAAGTGATTAAGGGGAGACTCCTCAAATTGATGTGTTGGTTCCCCTCCTTTGGGAGTTACAAGAATTGGTGTTTTGGATATTGGAGGAAACCTTGGAGTAATAACTCTTCTTCTGCCAATGGAGAACATCTTCTTCTTCTTTGATCTCCTACCAGAACAAGGGAGGAAGTGTCGTCCTTGAAGAACGTCGATGATGTCGTCCTTTAATTCTTCATCTTCTTTTCTGACATCAATGAATCTGAGGTAAGGGTTTGAGCTTGGTTAATTGTTTCCCTTTCTTCATTTCCCTTCGTGGATTATGATTCGAAGTCGCATGATATCACTCTAATGTGGAGGGTGCGGGCCGAATGAACACGACCCGACCCCTCCGCCTTGCTTTTTGGATTTTGACACTAATCGTGGCATGGGTCCAGCTTGAGCAAATTTTCATCAATGATGGTCGTAGATGAAAGGCGATGTCTCGAGTAGTGTGCGGCTACTTCCAAAATGAGAATTAGGGCACGAGAACTCATTTAGTGACCTGTGGAAGGTTCGTCGGTGGTCGGAACCGGAGAACATCACCAGAGACGAAGGGAAGGGCGGATGGTACTCTGGCCGGCCACGTGGACATTGGCGGCACAACCGCACCACCAGAAGGGTGGGCCACAGCTGATGGACTACAACAGTACAGTGGCGGCCGACGCGTGGTCGACCGTAAGGAAAACCAGCAGCTTGGTCCGTAGGGTTGTCGGGGATGGCGCAGCGCAGCACGCTCCATGTGGAGGAGAGAGGGGCTGTGATGAAAGAGGATGGCCGGCAAACAGAGCCGAAATCCAGAGGAGGTGTGGTACAACCGCACCATGTGAGAGGCTGCTGGATGCTCGGCCAGCCGGGAACAACGGGACCCGCCGCATGGGTCCCGCATGACATGGACCGGCGCCACATGGCGTCGGATCTGAACTGCCCAAATGGATAAGCCGTTTGGGACTCCAAGGGGTGTGGCCTCCCCCCTAGACACGGCTAGGGAGGACCCCATGGGGACTGCCAGCCGCGAGCCCTGTGCGGGCCGGACCATGCATGGGTCGGACCCAGCGCGGGCTGGGCCGCCAGCCGCGAGCCTCGAGCGGGCTAGACCTAGCGCGGGTCGGGTCAGATCTGCAGACCGGTTCTGACCCTAGTCTAGACCCAGGTCGGGCTGGGTCGGGCTAGGTCAGTCCGACTGGGCCAGACCAGACCCAGACCCGCTTTGACCTGTTTCCAATATTTTGCCCGTAACTTGAGCTACGGGTGTCTGATTTACGATCTGTCTACGGTAATGAAATCCTTGGATGGAGACGGTTATTTTGGTTTACCCCACTTGAGTTTTGGATGTAGTTGGGGTATGGCCAGTTTAGATCGAACTTAAATCCAACCGGGCCCTTGGAACGGAAATACCAATAACTCTCAGACCGGGCGTCCGATTGACGCGTCGTCCATCGCGTTGTGTTTCTTATGACAAGACAAATCTTCTAGATACATCAACTTGGGACTTCATTGCAGTTGATGTATAGACACTTGGATTGAGGAGCAGACCCACTCGGAATCAAGTGTGCTTTGTGCAAAACCATGTGGCTGGCTGCATTGTAATAAAGTGATCCTACAGGGGTTCGACATGACTGACTACTATTCCAGGATCCTACATGGGTTCGACAACTCCAACTATTGTTCGAATATCCTATGTGGGTTTGAAAGTTTTGATTACTATTCCAGGATCCTATGTGGGTTCTAAAAATCTGATTACTGTACCAGGATCCTACGTGGGTTCGATAGAGTAGAAGATTCAGTGGCTACATCTAATCATCTCTATCTCTCTACATAAGTTGTATAACTTTGTGAGAAGTGCCTTGAATCTGTGTTGTTATTAATGAGTTATCTTTCTTCCTTTGTGGAACAGGTTATTCTTGGGATCAAGAGTTAGAGTCAGCTTGTATTTGATTACTTAGGTATATGTATAAGCATATACCTAAGTAGGGTTGGATAATACCTTGTGATTGTATTCTTACTACTATGGTTTATCCTTAGTGGATTCTGGGAGACCTTCGGGGGTCTTGGGTCCCTACTGAGTATTGTTATACTCACCCCTGCATGGGCTTCACCTGAACCTTGTTGTGTGCTGTGCAGATGACAGACAACAATGATCGAGGTTGAGAGAGATGGATGGGAGGTTTCATAGAGTTGATATTAGATGGGACATATCTTAGGGAAGACTTAGTCAAGATCTATACCTACCCTTTTGGTAGGATTTCCCAGTGGATGATCCATGAGCTGTTTTCCCTTTTTCCTGTACTTGTACTTCAATTGGGTTTGTATAATGGACAATTTACTTCCAGCACTCTTTACATTATTAGTACTTTTTGGTTATCTCTGGTTGTGTACAGTCTGTGTGAGTTGTAGGTTTAAAGGCAATGCCTTCCCTTTTCTCTGGGATATGCCTTTTTGGTGCTAGTCTCCATCCCCTGGCCTAAGGAAGGCAGGCTTGGGGTAGTCACGACACGGGCCCATAGACGGGTTGTGAAAAATTGGTATCAGAGGAGTCGGTTCTACCGTAGAACATTGGACTCTGATATTTTAACGGAAATAGTGTTAGGTGTTTTGGGTGTGGTTATCAGTTTAGGGAAACCGGTGTTGGTGTGGCAACCAAAGTATCCATACACTCGGACTCTGACTTCTGATTTCCGACTTAGTGCACAAAAACACTGATTGCGTGTGTGTTTCATTTGAAAAGTTTTCATTGTGATCTCTTTGGGTCAGCTCACCAGGTATAAATTTTTGACTGCGACACACCTGTTTCTTTTCAGGATGGCCCCACACAAGGAGCTAGCTAGGGTTCCATGATTTGTACAAGATGGAAGCCCACCGAGCGACGGGGCCTCAGTGCAGGGCCCTATCATAGTGGAGGCACTAGAAGTACCACTACCCGTTGGGCCACCGATTCCACCAGCCCAAGCAGTAGAGAGTGATCTCCACCTAAGCACGTTGCACGAGTTCCAACTCTAGAGGCTGCCCAGGTTCAGGGGTGAGATAGAACTGTAGGTAGCTGAGGATTGGCTGGAGGCTGTGGTGAGAGTCTTCAGACTAGTAGAGACACCATCTGAACTTATGGTGATCCTTTCTGTGATTCTCCTTCAGGAAGCAGCAAGCATATGGTGGAGCAGGATTCTCCAGGTACATGATGAGGCAACACTTCTCTGGGTAGATTTTGAGAGCCTATTTTGGGCAGATTTTTCCCCAGCCACCCTATGTGCATTGCAGATTCAAGAGTTTCTTCATCTGCAGCAGGCCAACATGACAGTGGCACAATACTCAACGAGGTTCACTGACCTATCACGCTACTCCCCTGATATGGTGCGAGACCCATTATTTAGGCCCCAGACCTTCGAGTAGGTGATCAGGCAAGAGGTCAGGGCTTCGATGATCTCCCTCAGCATCCCGACGTAGGCAGAGGTGTTGGAGCGATCCCTCTTAGTGGAGAGTTTCCTTGCTGATCTGTCACACCCGAGATTCTTATCGAGGTATGTTTTGAATTTTTATTTGTCTCCCATAATTTTATTTGACATTTTAATAATTTATTTATGGAATGTGGGTCGAGCCTAGTTTGAGTCGTGTTCTTTTTTCGCTAATAAATGAAGTTGTGGCTGACACATGTGGTGCACCTTTTGTGTTGGTAAATAATCCTTGGCTTGGAAATGCCCGACGCACGGGCAGGGCACAGGCGAGCCATGCGGCCTAGCCGGCACACGGGTGGACCCTTTTATTATTAAGATTTATGCATGTATTCTTTATAAATCAATAGTATTTTTATTATTGATAATCCCTTTATTAATATATATTATCAAATTTACTTATTCTCTTTTTTTATTGGTTTAATTTTTATTATTTTTTGGGTTCTTATTTCTTCTTCTTTTTCATTCATTTATTTATCTATTTTTTTATTTTATCCTATCATTTTCTATTGATTTTTATTCTTTGTTTTCTCCCTATTTTTCTCTCTCTCTCCCCGTCGCAGAACTATTCATTCAGCCCCTCACCTAGTCTGCGCAAACCCTAGCAGCTGCATCTGGTTTCCTCCTCTTGTCGGACCGGCTCCAGCACCACCTACTCAGCCAGATCCTATACTGGAAACCCTCCCTCTTCTCTTCTATCCAGCGACCGCGCCACACCCTCCTTTACCTCCTACGTCGCATCGGGCCACCCTCCTCCCTCCTCCGGACAGCCATGCCATGCCGCACCCTCCTCGCCTCTCACTTTACCTCCCGGCGGTCCCTCCTACCTCGCACCACAAGACCGAGCTCGCCCCACTACCTTGTACGCTCGAACCAGCCTCATGCTGAATCCCTTCCCACCACAGCCTTCCGCGGGTGACCCTTTCTTCGCCGCACCTCCTTCCGGTGAGGTTCCAGCTGATGCAACCTCTTCCAGTAGCCTTCATTTACCTCCGGCCAGCCTCTCGGACTCCTCGACATAGGGGCGAAGTACCCTGATTGATCATCCTTCTATTTGGGGTGATTGTTGCAATTAAGATTTGGTTGCGTTTGGTTGATTTTTGACATAGATGTTAATTGATTTGTTTTAGGGTTCGTTAGAGACTCCTCGCGGTGCGTTCGTCATGCGACAAGAGTTTCACACCAATACTATGACATTACGACACATCGGTAGGTGATTTTGCACACAAGTACTAATTTAAAATCACTTGCTTTCTTATCTTATTAATTAAGTGATTTTGTCTATATGTTTACATACTGTGAAATTATCTTTGACTGAGTTTTATTGTGTATTTATTTAGTAAGAGTTATGTTTAAGTGATACTGTTGAATTTCATTGTGAAAACCCATCTGGACTGTTAATCAGAGTTTTGAAAACTACACATCATGTGTGTTAGGAAAATGTGGTTGGTGCAATTATGTTTTGGCATAGTATTAAAAATTTGGTTGTCTTGGAAAATATTTTGAGTGAATTTTTTACCTTTAAATATTTTGCGACATGTTTGGAAACCATTTAATGATTTTGTTTTAGTGGGTTTCCTGATTATAAATTATTTTATAAAACTATGCACCTGGTTTAATTTAATGTGCCAGCAGTGCAAGTTAAGTTCTAAAATGTTTTTGGTGTGCATGTGGTTCTAAAAGAGGATATTAGTGTTCGGGTGAAATGTTCTTGTGTGTAAGCACCTCATTTGGTTTTATGTGTTAAAGTGAAATGTTATGTGAAATTGTTTTAGCTGAGCACAAGGAGGGAAGCCCAGGGTATTATGTTGGGGGACTAGGACTAGTGAGCTAGTGTTCCATAGATGGCTTGGCCTGGTTTCACTGGTAGGATTGACAATTGAAACACTAACTAAACATATGATGACTGAGGGTCATGGACTTCTAAGACACGTTTTCTGAGGGTCGTGGCCTTCTAAGACACATTTTATAAGGGTTGTGGCCTTCTAAGACACATTTCACCGAGACACAACGTTCTAGGATCCCACCTATTTCTAGTACCCATAGGGCCTCTCCCATCCATTGGTGATACCGATTACTTTGCGCACACCAATGATACATGATATGTCACTTGAGTTACTACCCAAATATGTGTTTGATTTAAACTGCTTTTCTTTAAAGTCATTTTATGAAAACCGTTTTCACTAACGTTGTTAATCATTTCTCACTTTCTTTTATTTATCATGGCAAATGTAATTGTCTTTTAATATTTGTGCATGGAATCTTTTCTTGGTGACATCCTATTGGGCGAATGCTCACGCCCTACTTACACCCTTGGGTGTAAGAATATTTGTTTATGTCTGATACAGGTAAGGGTCCAACATTTGGAAGTGGTGGTTCAGGTTGTTAGTAGGCCTCTTGACGTGGCATTGTGGTGGAGACGTGAGGGTGGTGTCCTCTCGACGGGCAATAGTTTTTTGGATTGGTTTTTGGTCACCATACTTTGAGTGTTGATTGGGTTTTAGTTTTTCATGTGACTCAAAAATCTGTTTTTGGTTAAAGGTTTGTTTGGATGCGACTTTTACCTTTGGTTTGGTTTATTTTGTTGGTTTCTTTAAATTTTTTGACTCGGGTAAATTGTTCCCAATGTTTATTTTAATATTTGGGAACTTGTGCCAGCCCGTGGGGATTAGGAACGCCCTTCGGGCCTTATTGAAGGTTGGGTCAGGAGTCGGTTCATATGGAGACTCGAGTTGGTTCGTGACAAAATGGTATCAGAGGAGGTTGGGTTTTGTTGTCTGAGTTATTTTAATTGGGATGAGTCTGGTTAGACAGGAGCTAAGAGTTTCAGGGCTCATAATTCTGGTTGCGAGTAGGGTTCCTGGCCAGCAAACCTCGTGACAGACCTTGAGTTTCCATGGGATGTCAAGATGTTTGTTTGACTTCTCTTCCATGTGGGATGTGCAGGCTGCAGACTGTGCGTGGACATCGGGCTGGGAAGAAGAATTTGGACACAATGTTACTTTTTCATTCTTGGTTTACATATGATTACTTATCTTGCTGGGAATTTTATTTTTTCTTTAGATATGATATATTGATGATGTTCTTTTATGACTGTTGCTCTTTGCCACAAGATGCCTCCCCGGAGAGCTTATACGCACCCACAGGAGGAAGTCAGAGAGAGTTCTCCCTCACCGCTTGATCAAAGATTGGTAGAAGTCGTGGTCTGATTTGTTCATGCTTTAGGACAAGGGGCGAATCCTACCCCTTCCCCTATTCCAACTAGGGGAGTCGAGTCTGGATACAAGAAAGATAAATCTCAGGAATTTCTAAAGAATAAACCTCCTTTATTCCGAGGTAGCTCAGAACCTCAAGAGGCAGAGGAATGGATTGAAAAGATAGAGCATATGTTTGTGTTTCTTGACACACCAGAGGAAGTCAGGGTAAAGTGTACCTCATTCCAGCTAGAGGGTTCCAGTCGCAAGTTGTGGGAATCAGTGATTCAGGCTGGGAAGAATGAGTAGATGAGTTGGAAGGATTTCAAGGCTATCTTTAATGACCGGTACTGTCCTGAGTTCCTAGCCTGCGCTAGATCCTAGGAGTTTATGGATATTTCAAAATGGGATCATACAATTATGGAGTATGAAAACCACTTCTTTGAGCTAGTATGGTACTCACTTGATATTGTTTTAAGTGAATATTTGAAAGCATAAAAGTTCGAGAAAGGCCTTCGACCAGAAATCCACTCTCAATTTTTCCAATTCAAGCTGGGAACTTATGCTGAAGTGGTCGATTGTGATTATATGGTTGATATTGACCAGAGAGGAAAGTTGGGGTTTTCTGGATCAGTTTCGGGGTTTGGAAGTGGTATTTCATCTGAGAAGAAGAGTAAGCGTGATGAGCAATGGAAGAAGAGTGGTGGTAGCTCAGGTCATCCTCCCAGTCAGACCTCATCTGGGGCTTCTGGTGTAGGGTTTGTGGTGTTCCATCAGTGTGGAAGGGTAGGGAACATCTGAACTACATGTCCATACCCTCTCAGACAATGCCATGGGTGTGGAGTTTTGGGACTTCTAGAACGCTTCTGCAGGACTGCACGCCCTTACCAGAGTGGGACTAGATATGTGGCTTCCAGAGGGGTATCAGTTCAGTCAGAGCCAACCAGGACGAAGGGATCTCAGTTCAGTGGTTGTGGTGGATGGACCAGATCGTCTTCGAGTCAGATCTAGATCAGGGTAGAGCCTCAGGTGAGCAGTCGTTCTCAGGTAGGGACCAGACATTTGCATGTTGTGGACAGACACCAGCGTGATCTGATGGAGGACCTTTGACTGTTCGAGGTACCATTATGATTGCATCTTCTATAACTACAATTTTATTTGATACTGGTGCTTCAGTTTCTTTTATATCTTCCCGTATTGTGAACTTGTTGAGCCTTCCAACCGAGCTTTTATATGTTGCAATGGAGTTAGTAACATCACTGGGTAAAAAAAAGGAGCAACGTCTTAGGTGCCCATCATTCACACTCTCTATTTCAGGAGTCGAGATGGAGTGGGATTTCTTGGTCCTTGATATGGACTTATTTGATGTGATCCTTTGAATGGACTAGATTTTTCACTTTCAAGCTTATATTGACTGCTATTGGCACCGATTAAGCTTTATGCCACCAGATGGGAGTCCTCAGTTATTTCAGGGAGAATGGGATCCTTAGTCGGGTTGCGTAGGACCTCCACTCCCTGAGTTGGGGAATCTTTCTTATCAGTTGTTATCGCTTGCAATGGAGGATGATGGTGGTGTCTCTCAGGGCGGGCTACCTCGTGTAGTGGATGAGTCCCAGAGGACTTCCTAGATGATTTTCAGGCTTACCTCCAGAGTGAGACGTGGACTTCTCGATTGATTTTCCACCAAGAACTCAGCCTATATCACTTACCTCATATCGCATGGCCCCCACCAAATTGGGGGAATTAAAGATACAGCTGGATGATTTTTAATCCAAAGCATTCCTTCGCCTGAGCGTCTATCCTTGGGCTGCCCCTATTTAATTCATGAAGAAGGCCAATGGAACCCTCCAGTTTTCCATTGATTACTAGAAATTGAATAAGGTGACCATCAAGAATAAATACCCTTTACCTCGGATTGATGATTTGTTCGACCAGTTGAAGGGGGAAAAGTGGTTCTCCAAAGTCTACTTACGTTCAGGATACCACCAGCTGAGGGTGACAGAAGTAGACATTCCGAATACGACTTTCCAAAGCAGGTATGGCCACTTCGAGTATCTAGTCATGCCTTTCGGATTGATGAATGCTTCGGTAGTTTTCATGGAAATCATGAATAGGGTGTTCCACCAATATCTTGAATCATTTGTTATGGTATTTTTGGACAACATCCTAGTTTATTCTATATTTTATGAGGAACATGAGAATCACCTACTGATTGTTTTGGGCACTTTGCGGGACCACCACTTGTATGCCAAACTTTCAAAGTGCACATTCTGGATCAGGGAAGTGAAGTTTATGGGGAATTTCGTCTCAGAACAAGGGGTTTCATTGTATAATGATAAGATTAGTGCATTTATGTCATGGGAAAAACTAAGGAATGCGTTTGAGATCAGGATTTTTCTTGGTCTGGTGGTTTATTATAGGAGTTTTGTTCAGGAATTTTCACAGCTTTCCTCCTCTATGACCGCACTCACCCGAAAAGAGGTGAAGTTTGAATGGTGGCCACAATTCCAGGAATCCTTTGAGGAGTTGAAGCGGCAGTTGACCACCACACCTATGTTGATCTTACCAGAGTCTGGGAAGGGCTATGTGGTTTATTGTGATGCTTCAGGTATGGGACTTGCGTGTGTACTCATGCAGGATAATCATGTGGTAGATTATGGTTCTCGCGAGCTCCGGCTGCACGAGAAGAATTATCCGACTCATGACTTAGAGTTGGTAGTAGTGATGCACGCCTTAAATACATGGAATCACTACCTCTTTGGGGAGAAATTTGTGGTCTATTCAGACCATAAGAGACTAGCCTACATTTTGTCTCAGAAGGATCTCAATCGGAGGCAATACCGCTAGATCGAGTATCTGAAGGGATTTGACTTTGACATTGTCTATACCCCGGGGAAGGGTAATGTGGTGGCTGACTCTTTGAGCAGAAAGGTACCAGTGTATTCATTGAGGAAGTCCAGCGATGAGTGGACTTTGATGGGGCTCTTTTGCCCAGATGCACATGAAGAGCAAGGAGCACAATGGAAGTTAGATGTCTGATTAGAGGAAATAATATGAATTATCAGGGGAGGAAAATAAATTATAAGAGATTGAAAGGATAAGGGAAAGAAAAATATAAAGGAAAAAGTATCTTGAAATTGAAATAAATGTTATATCATTGGTAAAATCCGTGTACCATGGGTAATTCACAGTTTGATAATGACTAACTACAATTAATATTTGATACATTAAAAGATTATATAAATTAAGAGAATCATTAAAATAAATAAGTAAAATACATACCTTTAGTACCCAAATAGACTTATTCATTAATGGAGAAGTAGGAAAATCATTTCCCCTTTCATGACATACTAATTCCCCATAATTTCTAAAATCCCTATAGTGAGAAATAATTATAAATTTCATTGATTAATGAATTCCTAAATGTGTTTGGTATTTCAAAACATAAAAGAAATAAATGAAAACATACATTTAATATTACTCATCATTGTGGGTTCTAACATAGAACAATTTTTTTCATTCTACAAAAGAAGTAACAAACATTATAAAACAAAAAATGATGAATAATTGTATGAAAAGAATCTGTAGACAAAATAAAAATCAAAATTATAGAGAAAAAATTCATTATTCTTTTAGGAATAAAATGCAGAATTACCCAACCCCTAATTATTTCCCCTTCAACCTTTTTATAATACTCATAGGACCAATTAACCCTTAAATCTTTCCCCTTAAACCATCTCTTTATTATAATCATAGGATTATTAAACCCCTAAAAACATTCACCCCCTCATCTATGACTCACCCCTATCTCTATATCAATCACTATTACAAATTCACACTAATAAATAACTACCATTTAATATTTTTATAAATTATACATAGTTATAAAAAAATAACATCCCACTTAATCTCGAAATTTAACTCCTAATACATATAAAAAAATGGACAGTAATATATATGCCACAATTTATTATTTATTTTATAGACTACTACAAATTAAAAATTCATGATGGTGAATAAAAATCATACCTTATTACCTTTCATTCCACACAAATTTGATCAATGAAATTCTATATAATTAGGTAGTATCTACTCATCATAGAGAGAAAAGAATTTTTTTTGGGAAAGAAACTGATGGAATC
The DNA here is from genome assembly GCA_963277665.1 of Viscum album. Lineage (NCBI taxonomy): Eukaryota > Viridiplantae > Streptophyta > Magnoliopsida > Santalales > Viscaceae > Viscum > Viscum album. The sequence goes on along the minus strand of OY728121.1, from coordinate 844,733,036 downwards.
GTTTCACTCCCCTAGAAGAAATAATAATACATAAGAAAAAAAATAAGGGGAAATAAGTGATAGAATAAAAATTAAATAATGAAAATGTAAAAGAAGAAAAAACAAATAGATAATATATAGAAGAGTCCATACCTAAATAAGTTTACTATATTTCAGCCCTTTTGTTATTACTTAGAATTTATGTATCCAAAATGGTTTTTTTACTTCTGGAATTGCTCTCTCAATATACGAGGGAACATGTTTGGTGTGTAGCTATATGAAACAATGAAGAATAAAGTCAAGAAAATCCCATACTGTTTCAGCTAAAAATATTAGATAAATAAAAAGTTGAAGTTCTCAATTTTAACTATTAGGTCATCCAGTCTAATAATAAATGAATTATTTTTTTAAATTATGTTAGTAAGGGTTAAAGCAGTTACAAAGTTTATGATCCTCTAATAACTCTAAACCATTATATTAATTTTAATGCTAAATATTAAGCCCTTTTAAGGACCTTAATTTCTGAACATAATGAAGAATTCATTGAATTACTTAATCCTTTCATGTGGTCAATATATTCTATTTCATTAGCTTATGTAAAGGAGCTAACTAATCAGTACTGATATTATTTAATATAGAAAATTTAGTTGACACAATGAATGTGTGGTCCTACATGGAAACTAGGATCAGTAAGTTAATACACTAAATTTTTTTGAAGTATTATTCTCACGGATTTGAAATTTAATGTCAAATGCGACATCACTAGACTACTTAGTGATAGGTTCACTAAATTCATATTTCATTTACATAGATGGAGTTACTAGAATAACGTCAATGCATCTATAATTATAATAGTTATCTATAAAAATTATATAGCCAATTGTAAATTACAAATTATAATTAGATGAAAAGGATTGATTCAAAATATTAAACAATTTAATGCACACACTTAAAACAGTTTACATAAATTGTTATTCAATATAATAATTCTGAAATAATAACTTCTTAACTAATACCTAAAGAATTAGACAAAAATAATATACACATAAATAAAATATTATGAGAAACATAAATTAAATATTAACATACACATAAATAGTATATTTTAGTAATTGAAATAAATAAAAAATAATAGAGGACATATTGAGTTATTGAATTAAATAACTGATGATAAATAAAAGATCAGAAGATGCTAGAAAATATATTAGCGGTAATTGAAATAAATAATATCTATATTATTTAATATAGGACATATAGAGATTCTAGATGATAATTGACTTCTTATCATAAGAAGATTATAATTCCCAAATCATGTCATCATAATTGCATATTAATAGTAAGAAAATTATAAAACAGATGTTGTTTTTATAAGATGTGAAGAAGCCACAGAAAAATTGATGTAGAAAAAAATTATCTATAAACATTGATGTAGACTTAACCAAACATTGATGTAAACATTGATCACTTTAATTAAAATAATCATTTATAGGTAGATTATAATTCCTAAATCATGTCATCATTTTTTCAAATTATTAGTAGGAAAATTATAAAACAGATGTTGTATTAATAAGATGTGAAGAAAATATTGAGATATTGACGCAAACTGAATCAGATTACATGTGAAGAATGATGAAGTATAACCCCTTGAATAAATATTTCTTCAATTGATGATGAATTAAAAATATCATAAAAGAATAAGATCATAATGCAATTACTATAATTGTAGAACAACATATTTATCAGAGTTTTGGGAATTTGAGATCATAATTCAGAGTGCGGTATTCAGTAGTCAGCTAAAATAGAGATATACCTTCTATATCATAGGAATCCCGAACCTACCTCCATGAAGGAGAAATAAGAATAAATTTTTACCTTTAATATAGTTATAGTACAAAACACTATGTGTTAATTTATCAAAAAATGTGTAAAAGGAAAGAAAATATTTAATGGAAACTAATTTACAATAGTTGTGATAGATTATAAAATTTAATTAGAGACACTTAATAAAATAAAATGAATGGATAAAATTAAAAAAATGAAGGGTAATGGTACATAGAATTTGGAATTGGTATATTCATGTAAAGTTTTTTAAGGAATAATTAAAACACCTTCAAACATTAAACTCAGAATTGGATGATTCATGTAAACCTTTCTTCAAGTCGAATATGAAGATATCAAGAAATAAGATGGTGTAGTAGGATCTAGAATCACCTGTATCGACTGTAGAAGGAATCACTTACATGGGATGGATATTTTTTCCTATTGTAGTAGTGGTCCCAACATTAAATAAAAATAATGAGAATATTAAAATTTTTGATATAAAGGGAAATGCAGTGAAAATATTTGTGCATGGGATATGAATATACAAAAAATATACATATAGGGGACATACATGATTAAATATTTAAACATCAACTTAGAGAGATTCAATATGATAACAAAAAAATTGAAGTGAGCAAATACATATGTGAAACTTGATAGAATGGAAATTTAGAGACTATTTACATAAGAATAATGAATCACACATAGATTCCATATTTAGACAACTCAAAATCAAATAAGAAAGTAGGGATATGCAATGAATTAAATCACCCTAGTTCACCTAAATCCATCTAAATACACCTCCATAACCTACATCTCCACAACCTGAATTAAATAAACCAAAAATATGAATTAAATCAGCAATAAAATACATATTCACAACCAACATTAAATCATCCATGGGAACCTACCCAACATGTATCTAAATCTATCCAGTTTCTTAAAGATTCATGAATTTAAAATAAAAACCAGTTATTCCAACATAGGATAAACAATGAAAATATTATAGAACACAAACCAATATTTTATAACCCCATTAAATATTCGTGATGAAATTAGAACAATGCTAAAGGTACTAGAGGTCATTCGACATCCCTAAAATGTTTTATTGAACACTATCAATTTTTTCAATTGAAATCAAGCTACACTGACCATTGAATTTCATTTTGGAGACAAGATTTCTAGAAAGAGGTATAATAATGACCTTCCACCTTTTCTTATTCCATTTTGTCTCCCTTCATAAAAGGAATAATTAATATAGGCTGTAAAACATAAAAATCTAACAAAAAACATGGATCAAGCCATTAAACGTATCTTAACAAAGGGACATATACCTGAGGACATATGAAGATACATGAACCTGAATAAATTATATTACCTTTAGTATTGGATTTTGATTTAGATCTATCCTACACTGTATATTCTAATATTAATATCATAGAGAATGAATCCCCCAGAAAGGGATTTTGTCTTAAAAATATTGACACTACAAAAGAGTGATTTTATCTGCAAGAAGAACAAACCTGATAGAATCCAAAATAAGATAATCTCCCATAGCTTCATGGGTCTATTGCGGAGGAGATGTCATGTTGGAATATCACTTCGAAATAATAAATCTATGAATGAGAGCTCTAATGTGTGAGAAGAATAATTTTCAAGGAAGCCGAAATAAGAAAATCTCCTAGGGTTTTGTGGGTATGAGTTCAAGGAGTAAAACATGTATATTTTATTAGGATATTCTATGATCAAAATGGAGAGATATAGATGGATTGAAAGTTAGGGTTTGGATGTAGAGTAGGGAAGGGAGAGTTGGGAATAATGTAATTATGTTGTGAATGGTGGTATCGGGACAATATTGGAGGATAAGGAGATGGAGATGCATAGACAAAGACTGATGACAAGGTAGATTGTCACGAAACAGCCTGAGTCAACCCTGAACTGGTCACCTGAGCTGATCCGCAGCAAGGCCCAAGAGGCATTCCCGATCCTCCCAGGCTGGAGACAAATGCCAGGGCATCAACAGAGTACAATGGGAATGATTTCTCCCAATGAAAATTAACCAAGCAGTATAAATAAAATAGAACAACTCAAAGTAAATTAATGACATGAAAGAGAAAGAACGACCAAAAAAACATACTAACCTGGCCATGAACAAAACTCCTCATGACTCCGAGAGTCGCTCACCAATCCCCAACCAACTATCACCCACACCAAGCAAGCTTGAGTAGAACCTGCAGTAGAAACTAAAAATACAAAAAAGATATAGGTGTGAGTATTAAAACTTAGCAGTCATGCCCAACAATCTATTCCCAAAGCACTACCTTTAAATAGAGAATTTATTAATTCTAGGTTTGAACTAAATTATATAAAATATGGGTTTCCACACACAAACTTTAATTTCTAAAACAAGTAACAATCCATTTCCCTTTTTAATTTAAAAAAAAGAATAAGGTTTGAAGGAAATAGGTGCATTAAATTTTAAAACATTTTTGTGAAAAACATAGAAATCAAAATTTTAGCTGTTAGTCAAGTGGAAAACCAAACAAAACACACAACACACAATAAGGGAAATGATAAAGTAGCAAACATGGACCAAAAATCAAACTAGGCCCCTCAATCGTCCACCACATTCAAACAAGCACTAAAGGAAACATGGGTCGAACCTAGGAGCTTGTGAACAATCCAGAACGTACTATACATGTGACTCATCATGAAGGCATGTCTACTATCGATGAATTCATAACACCTAAACGCTCAGGGTTTCCCTACCTGGCCTAACCGAGGTTCCCAATCCCCTAGTAGAGCAAAGTCCGTACTAAGGGCCACTAGCTAGTGCGTGGTCTAAAATGGTGTAATAATTTTTCTTATAATATTCACTTACTATGCCAAGTTCCCATGTCAAAATGTGTAAAAAAAGGTGAGTCATCAATGTCAAACAAGAAACCAATTCCAGTGTACTAAAATCACGCACAATAACCCACAAAAATGACATGCATAGTTGGGTCACCACCAAGTAACTCCAAATAGGGTTTTCAAAATAATTTATTTTTATTAAAGTGCCAAACAGGACTTAAAAAACTTTAAATAAAACATCATTTCTCAAGAGAAATCAAAAAAATTTCTCCTATTCCAGAAAGAAACATTTATCATCAAACCAGAACCACACTTGAAAATCCTTGAATTATGTTCAAAGGCCAAATGGGCATTCTTTAACTACTATGCATCAATTCATCAATAAAATAATTCAAGTGTTGTGTATAAAATAAAAAGCTTCGTTTACATTAAGAAATTATTCCAAAATTATTTATTCAATACTATTTCTCATTTATTGAAAAATTAATGAAATATCGAGAAATTAATAAATTATAAATTTAAAGGTGAGTGCAGTAGGGGACCTACCTCGACTCACAGCTTGAACACAGCGATGCGACACACCTCATGCAGCCACACAAGAACTCGCAAGTTGATGACCTAAATACAACGGGGTTACCTCGCAAACGCACTTCAACAAATGAACAATAACTAAAATACACAAACATGGACTTAAAACAATAAAAACAAAAAAATAGAGCAAAATAACCACCTTGATTTTTTTTAAAAATACAACTCACACCATCTATATTATTTACTAAACCACTTTAAAAAAATTCATGAAACCATATTCAAAAATAACTCATAGGTCTACACACCCAAAACCCCTTCAAACCCACTTTTATGATCAAATGAAAATCCTCAACATACCCAAATAGAAAAAACATGACTTTCATAGTCGAATAAACTAATTTCACAACCTAATAAAAATACTCCACACATCAAAAATCCATTGTGAAACCATACATGCACCACTTTAACAACTGCAGTCAAAAAGTCTACATGGAAACCCATTTGAGGAAAACTGACCACCATTTTAAATTCAGAATAAATTCATAATGTCCAACTGGGAATTTAGTAAACAATTGGTATTCACAACTTGACAAAAACACAACGCACATTAAAAATTTCATTTAAAAAAATGGTACTTCGTAATGTTTCCAAATCATGATTCGCACCACATATAATATTCAATAAACTAGTTAAAAGTTTATAAAACAATTTTAAATAACACCGCAAGGCTTTTACATCAAAAGTCACCCAAAAACCCTCTCTTTAAGCCCAACCGCAAACCAAGACTTTCAAATTGTGATTTGCTGCAGTTTATTAATTTAACAATTTTTTCAAACTTATAAACTATATGTAGGAAATTTAATGAAGAACATTGCACACACATAATATACCAAATTTGACCTGGAAAACTCATTTCAAACCAATTTCACATAAAATAAATTATTCTAGACATTGAAATTCACCAATTAATTATCACAAACCACAAAAAATACATGAAACATGTCAAACATAAATCAAGAAAAAATGTTCAAGGGGAAACCCACTTCAAACCATGAAAAACTTCCCGAAAATGGTGTGAAACACCATTCGAACCTCAACTGCACCAGGGAGGAAGAAAATCAACCCTAAACATCAACCTCAGACCATTAATTTTGGAATTAAACCCTAGAATCTAATATTTGTATAAAAAAATAAAAAACTCCACCAAATGAGGGAGGGAGACTACCATAGAGGAGGGGGATGTCACCGGAAGGAGGACGCCGATAAGGAGTAGTGCCGGTGAGGGGGTGACGTTAGTAAGGAGCAGCTCACCAGAGGCCATGGTTCAAGGTGGTTCATAGAACAATGGGAGTAGGGGTGTGTCGCAGGTTGACTTGCTGTGCATAGGGAGGGACCGTCAGGAAGGTTGCGTCCGGGGGTGTGGTGACAGGAGGGCGACTGGCCGAGGGCGGTGCGCCGGCGAGGGTAGGAGCGAAGGGGATCTGCTGGTGCTTTGCGTTGACCAGGTCAGAAGAGGGGGGGGGGGGGTTTGTACAGAAGGTAGGGGGAAGGGGTGGGGCACCAAGTATGTTAGAAAAAAAACAAAATAAAAACAAAACAAAAAACAAAAAAAATTAATAATAATACATTAATTACAATAATAATAATAATAGTAATAATAATAAAGCCCTATTAATAAATATTCTATTAATAATATCTATAATTATACCGATAACAATATAAATAATTAAAAATATTGAGTTCACATTAATGTTAAAAATAAAATTATTAACAAACCATAAAATTTTTAAATCACCCAATAAATTACAGAAATTACACATTTTAAATTTCTAAAGGCAAGCAGACTGTGCCATTATCTGGGAGAAGCTGTGAAGGGTTTCCAAAATGCGCCCTGCCCATGCACCCAACAACGTCAACCCAAAAATGTTCTCTTTTTGAAAAAACTCAAAAATATCAATCAGGATTTAACCTGAACCTCGAAAAAAATTTGAAATACAAAGAAAATAATAAAATAAAATAATAGATAGGGAGATGTGTGACAATTCTCCCCACCACAATGCTTTCCACCCTCGAAAGGACACAACAAGATCTAGACCCAATGATAAAACTCATTAGGTGTCACCCACCTCCAAATTTTTAAGCGCCTCGAGTTGATTGATCCAAACAAACACCGAAAATACATGATACACAACTCATCCTTAAAACATGATCACCTTAACCATCACCAAGCAGAACCCAGACCATCGAATTCAACCAAGGAACAAATGAACTTAAACCACCTCTGATACTTATTACCATAATCTTAGTCTAGAAGAACCGTTGGGTGCACTTCAGTCCCAACATTTACTCAATATGAAGAACTTAAAATGGGTGGTTCCACATGAGACCACTTGTCACCAAATGATACCTAAAAAGAGACTCTAATACTAATACAGGGAAACCCAAACGGACTCCCCACTGTAAGGATTGAGCTAAAACTAAATTATTTCAGGTGTAACTCTATGAGACCCACTGTAGGTCTCCCCCCATAAGAACTAACAAGATTAACTGAACTTGGACACTTCCCATGTGGACCAAAAACCCCCCACCACGTGGGGGGAAAAGGGAAGGGCCCAACTGATAGAGAATCAGAACTACCGCCATCACTATATCAACAACATCACATCCCAATAAGAATATAAACCATGCCACACTAAGGAAAATAGGTTAAACCAATTCCCTTTTTCACCAATAGGGTTCACCTGACTACACTCCAGCTTCACTCCGTGACTTATGGCTGGAGAACCGATGATTGAAGCATCTCCTGCCTCATAGTTAGGCTTCAGAAATTCCCAAACTTAACAAACGAACCATAATTTAACCAAGAACACTTCCATTCAAGTAATATTTTCAAGGAGGTTTGGAAAAACCATTCCTACAACTGAAGGAAAAGAACACAACAAGGTGAAAACTTCGAACTGATCCCCAAACATCGATCTACTCTTACTGACGGGCTCAGGTGACCTTCGACAAGCCAGGTCTGGCTTCAACATGCTTCTTGGAAACAACTCAACAGAATCACTGCAAGTCACCCAGAAATCCACAGGTGTGGAAGGGTCTCGGAGCACTCAAGCACATCAGCCTCTTGTGTCCCTGATTTCCACACTCGTGACAGATCAAGGAATTACGTCGTAAAGAAGATGACTGAAGGTCTGAAGGCCTCTTGATTCCTCTATTAAGTCTCCAGCATTAGGTCAATTTCCATTATTCCTATCACCATCCTCTGCACTACTTCCCAATGCTGGGAGAGTATTCACCACCTCAAGTTCTCCTGCTAACTCAGCTTCAACAAGAAAGGATTTCCCCACAACATCTGAGAAGGTGGTTAGGTTGAGCTATGCCACTTTCGACTGCAGTTCAGGTCATAGTCCAGACTCAAATTTCTGATCCTTCCTAGGATCATTTGCAATAAACCATTGGTCATACAGAACTAGGTGCAAGAAACATCGATATAATTCTAGTACCGATTCAACACCCTGGTGAACACAACACAACTCCATCCTATTCCTTAGCTTCGTCAGCATAGAGAAATATTGTTCGATAAACAAAGACTTAAAGAACTCCCATGTGATATCTTCTCAAGGCTTGCTTCGAGACACAGAATTCTACCATTTCTAGGTTGGACCTTCAAGCATAAAGGTAGAAAAATTCACTTTCAATGACTCATGCAACCCAATACAATTGAAGTTCCTCTCAATATTCCACAACCACTCCTCTTCCTCAAGGATCTCTTCTTGTCTATAAAAAAGAAGAGGGTTCAATTTCCGAAAATCGGGGACATAGTCTATGGGCTGATCAACTAGAGGATTTGCTAAGGGTTCACCACCCAAAGCTTCACCCTGGGCATTCATCAAACTTTCATGGGGGTGAACACTAAGGTACAAGGAAACAAATAATTTAATCAAAACATGGTCATCGCCATATTAAATTCAACTTTTCACAATCTCCAAAATAAAACTTTACAAAAATAATTCTTAGAAGTAAAGAAGACCCAAATGATTCACAAGGAGAAACTAGTGTCGATGGCTGACTTAGACATATGGTTGGCGGCCATATGCTAGTCACGCCACCGTTACAAGGAGAAATCTAGGGTAATGTCCCCAGCTCCACATGGCTTGATTGACCATGAATGATCTTAAAGATCAATTTCCTGACTCCCATTTCATTTCCCAATATAAAACAAGTCAATGGAACCAAAAAGATGCTAACATCTTGGACATCCCATGGTAACCCAAGGTTCGTAACGAGTAAGGGTTTATGACATCCTTCCGGTTATTAGGCCTTGAGTCTCAACAATTCTACTCCTTCTACCATGAAATCCCTAAATAATGATGGGCGCTCTGAAAAACAAGGTTTGCTCAAGAGCCGACCTCCTCTGATACAATTTTTTCATGAACCAACCTGGGTCTACCCTGAACCGGTCACCCGACCCATTCCACAACAAGTCCCGAGAGGTGTTCCCTATCCTCCCAGGCTGGAAAAAAGTGCCAGGGTTTCAACAGAGTACAATGGGAATGATTTTTACCAATGAAAATAAACTAAGCAGTATAAATAAAATAGAATAATGAAATGTTAATAAATGACATGAAAGAGAAAGAACGACCAACAACACATACGAACCTGGGCATGACCAAAACTCCTTGAAACCCCAAGAGCCACTCACCAATCCACAACAAACTCTCACCCACAACAAGAAAGCTCATGTCAAACCTTTAATAGAAACTAAAAACAAGAAAAAACTATAGGCGTGAGTATTAAAACTCAGTAGGCATGCTCAACAATCTATTCCCAAAGCACTACATTTAAATATAGAATTTACTAATTCCATGTTTGAACTAAATTATATAAAACATGGGTTTCCAAACACACACTTTCATTTCTAAAACATGTAATAGTCCACTAACCCTTTTAATTTAAAAACAAGGTTAATTTTTGGAGGAAATAAATGCATTATATTTTAAAACATTTTTTTCAAAAAATTTAGAAATCCAAATTTTAGTTGTTAGTCAAGAGGAAAACCACACACAACACACAACACACAATAAGGTTAATGGGAAAGTAGAAAATGGGGACTAACAACCAAACTTGGCCCCTAAAAAGTCTTCCACATTCAAATAAGCAATAAAGGAAACATGGGTTGAACCTAGGAGATCATGAACAATCCAAAATGTATTATACATGTGACTCGTCCTGAAGGCATTCCTACTATCAATGATGTCATAAATCCTAAACACTCAATGTTTCCCTACCTATCCTAATCGAGGGACCCAATCCCCTAGCAGAGAAAAGTCTATATCAAGGGCCACTAGATAGTGCATGGTTTAAACTGGCACACCAGTCATTCTCAGAAGATTCACATACTATGCCAAGTTCCCATGTCAACACGTGTAATTAAAAAAGGTGAGTCAACAATGTCAAACAAGTAACCAATTAAAATGAACAAACATTACACACAACAACCCACAAAAATGATATGCAGAGCAGGGTCACCACATAGTCACTCCAAAGTGGGTTTTCAAAAAAAATTATTTTTTTAAGGTGCCAAACGTGCATTAACAAACATTGAATAAAAACATCATTTCTCAAGAGGAAAAAAACACTTGATCAAACTTCAAAAAGAAAACATTTATCATCAAACCAGTACCACACTTGAAAATCCATGAATTATGTTCAAAGTCCAAATGGGAATTCTTTTACTATTGTGCATCAAATCATCAAGAAAATAATTCAAGTGCTATGTAATAAATAAATAGTTTTTTTTACATAAATCACTTATTCCAAAATTAATTATCCAATACTACTTCTCATTTATTTAAAAATCAATGATATATCAAGAAATTAATAAATTAAAAATTTAAAGGTGAGTGCAATGGGGGACCTACCTCGACTCGTAGCTTGAACACAATGAAGTGACATGCATTGTGCAAGCTGATGACTGCAATACTACGGGGTAACCTCACAAACGCACTGCAAAAAACCCACAATAACTAAAATACAAAAACATAGACTTAAAACAATCAAAACGAACAAACAGAACAAAAGACCTTGACATGTTTTCAAAACACAACTCAGACCATCTACATTATTTACTAAACTACTTTAAAAAAATTCATGAAACCATATTCAAAAATAAGTCACAGGTTTACACACCCAAAACCCCTTGAAAAAATCTTTTGTGATCAAACGTAGATCCCCAACATACCCAAATAGAAAACACACAACTTTCATAGTTGAATAAACTAATTGCACATCCTAATAAAAATACACCACATGTCAAAAATCCATTTTGAAACCATACACGCACCACTTTAAAAAACACAGTCAAAAGACTACTAGGAAACCTATTTGAGGAAAACTGACCACCATTTTAAATTTAGAATAAATTCATAAAGTCGAACTGGGCATTTAGTAAACAATTAGTATGAACGACTTGACAAAAACACACCACATATTAAAATTTACATTCCTTTAAAAAAATTGGTACTTTGAAACGTTTACAAATCATGATTGACAGCACATATAATATTCAATAAACCAATTAAAAGTTTATAATTTTTTTAAATAAAACCGCTCATGTTTAATGTCAAAACTCACCCAAAAACACTCTATTTAATCCCAAACACAATCCAAGACTTCCAAATTGTGATTTATAGTAGTTTCTTAATTTAATAATTTTTTCAAACTTATAAAATACATGTAATAAATACAACGAAAAACATTATACACACATAATATACCAAATTTGACTTGGAAAACTCATTTCCAACCAATTGTACATAAAATAAATTATTATAGACATCGAAAAGTCTCCATTTAATTATCCCAAACCATGTGAAATACATGAAACATGTAAAACATAAATCAATAAAAAACGTGCAAGTGGAAACCCACTTCAACCCATAAAAAACATCCCAAAAATGGTTCCAAACACCATTGACACCTTAACCGCACTAGCGAGGAACCAAATCAACCATAAACATAAACCTCAGACCATTAATTTTATAATTAAAACCTATAATATAAGATTTGAAAAAAAATAAAAACTCAACCAAAAGAGGAAGGGAGACTACTTGAGAGGAGGGGGTTGTCGCCGAAAGGAGGATGCCGCTAAGGAGAGGTGCTGGAGTGGGGGTGACACCGGTAAGGAGCAGCTCACCAAAGGCCATGGGTCAGGGTGGCATGCTAGATAGCGGGAGTAGTGGGGTGTCGCAGGTCGGCTTACTGTGCACAGGGAGGGACTGCCGGGGAGGTTATGTCCGAGGGGGGGGGGGGTAGCGACGGGAGGGCGGCTGGCCGAGGGCGGCATGCCAATGAGGGGAGGAGCAGATTGGCTTCGCGGGTGTTGCACACAGAACAGGTTGGGAGAGGGGGGGGGGGTTCACACAGTAGGTTGGGGGAAGGGGTGGGGTGCCCGAGAAGGTTAGGGAAAACAAAACAAAAAAAGGAAAAAAAACTTAATTATAATAATAATAATAATTAATAATAATAATAAATCCTTATTAATAAATATACTATTAAGAATATTAGCAATTATACCGATAAAAATATAAATAATTAAAAATATTCAGTTCACATTAATGATAATAATAAAATTATTAACAACCATAAAATTTTTAAATCACACAATAAATTACAGAAATTACCCATTTTAAATTTCTGAAGGCAAGAAAACTATGCCATTTCCTAGGAAAATCTATGTGGAGTTTCCAAAATGTGCTCCGCACATGCGCCCATCAACGTCAACTCAAAAACATGCACTTTTTGAAAAAACTGAAAAATGTCATTCCGGATTTAACTCGAACCTAAAAAAATTAAAATCCAATGAAAATAATAAAATAAAATAATAGATTTGTAGGGGTGTTAAATAGATATAGAGGTAGTGTTAGATCCAAAGTCAGAGGCAAAGGAGGAGTTAGAGCCAGAGCTGGAGGCAGAGTCAAAATCGGAGTCGGATTTAAAGTCAGAGACATAAGCGGAGGGAGATGAGTTTGGAGGAGAAGAAATCATGGAGAGGAAACTGGAATAATATTGGGGATGGGAAGGAGGCAGATGGGGTCATAATTCATGGAGAGAAGAGAATTTTAGGCAAATTTAAATGGTGTTGACAACTGTACTAAAAATTCATAGTCTTTAGAGTATATAATAGATACCATTTTTATGTAAAATTTTCATTTCTTTTGATAAATTAATTTATTTAAAAGTACAATTATTTTTTTAATTTGATTTAATGGTAAAATAATTATTCTTTACTTATATTTAATTCAATTAACTACATTTAAATCATTATTATACCAGATTTTAATACAAGTTTATTTTTAGGATTTAAAATGAATTTTTTTGAAAACTATTTTAAAATGCATAATGTTTATCCATTATAATTATTTAAAATATCCCCTAATGAAAAATTATCTAAATTAATTTTTAAAATATATATATGTAAATTTATAAATTAAAATTCATATAATGAATATTATTATTCATATATTTAAAGTAAAATCATATTTTCCTTAAAAAATGTATTTTTTAGAAAACCGCTTTCCATCATGCTTGTGGATTTTATATTAAATTAAACTATTACATCTATGTGAATTTATTTTGATAAAATGTATTCCATATTTTTAATCATCATAATTAATATTAGGTAATAGGTTCATCTTAATTTTTCAACAAAATGAATTGTAACTGTAGTAAATATTAATTACCATGGTAAAAGGTAAATAGGTTAATTAAGGGTAAAATATAATATAAAATATAATAGAAACAAATTAACCATAAAATAATTAATTTTATATTTAATTTTAATTAAAATGGTGATTATTTTTATTCTTCATTATCTTAACTTTATAAATGATTAAGTAATCAATTTGATAAAAATTATATTTTGATACGATAAAATACAAATTGTATTTTTATATATTTTGTAATTTTAATTAAGAAATTATTTTTTATGAATTAATGGATTTTATAAATAGATAATTTATTTTTTAAAATATTATTATTAAATAATTTTTATTAAATTTAAATGATCATATAATTTTTATGAATTCAAATGTAATTTTTATAAGGGTTCGAAAACTGTTATTGTCAAAAAACTCAACATTTTTCAATGAATGTAAATTATTATTTTAAAATATAAAATGAACATATTTAGAAAATTATTTATATAAATGAATATTATTTTTGGAATTAGAACTACAAAATTATCTAATGGTTAATTTTTCATAATTTTCAGAGATAATCAATTTTTCAGTTAAAAATTAAATACTGTATAAATACATGCTTTGTATTATGGCATTATAATGACCCAAAAATGATTTAATAAATAATATAATGTGTATAAACACAAAATATATTTCTTTAATTTAAAATAATGTAACATTAAATTTATTTTAGGAATTTTATAAAGCCTTTATGAATCCTCCAAAACCATTAATATATTTTAAGGTCTCAAAATCATTTCTTTAAGAGTATGACTCACTCCCACATAAGGAAGGGTATTATTTAATTTTGTTCAGAACATTGAATTATAAAATAATGACAAAAACTCCCATTTTATAGAAACCATGAGAAAAAAACCATGGTAAGGTTTGTGTCTTTGGTTATTTTATTTTATAGAGTCCAAACCTAAGTTTGAGAAATATTAAAGAAATCCCCACTCTTTTCTTATCTAAACTAACCCAAGAACCCATTTATATTCACTAAAAATCCTTGTAAAACGTAATTAAACTTCCCTAACCTATATATTGTCCTCCTATGGTTCCCCAAATCTTTTAAGAATCTCCTCATAATCATTTGGAGACACACACTCAACTAATGGATTTCTCTCTTCTCATTTTCATTCAAGCACCTATCTTATGTTATGCTTCTTAGTTTCAACTTGTGGATTTTTGGGTATGTCTTCCTATATTACCCTTACTATAAATTTTATTTAAAAATTATTAGATCCCCATATTACTCTTATTAATCCCTTCCATGAACCTTTATGCACACCCGTTTCCATGATGAAATTCAGTAAGGGATCCTCACCTTCCATTCTTTATTCAAGTTTCTTTATTATCATATGACTTAATTTCAAAATTCATAATGGTAGGACATGAATTTACATGTCACAATTAATTATCATTTTATGTCCAAATGACGAGAGACCACTTTCGATCTCATAAACCCATTTTATAAATTTTCAAGTGACGTCATTAAACTGCTGAAATTTCACCATAATTTTCCATGCCAAAACCATTGTGTAGTGAATACCATCCCTATTTCCTGTCAAGGGTGTTCTTATTTATAAACATATAATTCTTGTATTGGGGACTTAAATGTATTTATTCCCCACTCCTTTATTGTGGAATAAAATATGATGATGTATGAATCCTTGTTTCATGATCTATGAGACACACTTAAGCATGAGAATGAAATTAATATGACAAGTGCACCTAGAATTATATTGCACTCCAATTAATTGGGTAATATTTAGTCTCATGATACATTATTTTTGGATAAGGATTGAACTTAATTAATTTATGGGACCTTTTCTATCATGATGTTTTGATAGTTATCCTTGAACCCATGTTCTATAGTATAGATGATGGGTTTCCTACAAGTGAGTTGATCCTTGATTCCTTTATCATATTTGAAAAAATTAGTCCTGGAAAAAATGTCATCATAGAAAAAAAAAGAAGAAGGTTAAAAATTTCAATTATAAATAATACAAGAAATGATAAATAGTGGAAAAGACCAAAATAATAGTATACATCAAAGAACTAATCATATATTATGTATGTTGGGATTAGTGCATATTTGTGTGGATTATTAATAGGAATCAATTTCATGCAGTGTAGCATGGTAGTGTATCATAATAAAAACATGACAAGAACCCAAAGATAAAGGAAAAATGAAATCCATATAAAAAATAAAAATTAATATGAGTTTAATGTAACATAAAACTGGGGTGGAAACAATTTAAATGTGGTTCAAAAATGGGGAAGAAATGAACTACATCCACATAAGAAAACATGATAGAGAGAGAAAAAATTATGTAGATAAAATCAACAAGAAGCTCACCACATATCACTATTGTTCATAAGAGTGGAAATTTATAATGTATTACCACCATATTCATGTATACAAACTATAAAATTGTTGGACAATGAAGTAGAATGGGTATCATAATAATGTTGTGTTTGATAAAACTTGTTAAAAAGTACACACACCACTTTACACTTAAGATAAAATCCATTTTGCATGTGTTTTAGGATTCTTATTTAAATATTTTCTTTATTTATAAAATTAAATGAATCAATCAAATGATATTGAAAGATATAAACATTAATAGTAATTTTTAGGAGACTTTTTGGAGTTAATGGCGAATGAAATAAATTTAAACTAAAAATTGCACAGGACGTAAAAGAAAAAGATTGATTTTATATACATTTCATTAAATAATGATTATTGAACACAATATAGTGGAATAATAGAAAATATTCACATTATCAATGAAGATATTCCATCTTAAAGATTCTTAAAAACTTAAATACTATGTTGTATCACTCAACATCTTACAAAACTAAGGGATTAAGGGAAGAAAATTTAATGTGAAAATGTAGAGTCATACATTTCAAGAAAACAATAATGATTAGAAATTACCAGCACTAACCCCAACTATTCATTGAATCCATAATATAATAATTAATCATGAATAATTCAGACTACAATTAATCATGAATAATTCAGACCACCAATCTATATTGGTCAGTTTTCATCATAGTTCTTAGAATATATTGGAGAAACTCCCATTAGATATGAGCTTCCACTAAAGCCGAAAATTTACTCTGAACAACTTTCCTTACCCATCCAAATTCAAATAATCAATGAGTTAGGATAAATATCCCCCTATCCCTTATATGTTTCATGGTTTATAAAAGATGGATAATCAACCGCCTACCTTAGAATAGCCAGTAGCATATCAAGATTCACCATCGTACATCCTTGAACACAAAACCAAGAAATAAAATAGAAATAATGAATATAGAGTAGAGCACAAACAATCCAAACAGTAGAGATTCATATCAGTAATTGAAGAGAAAATAGACCAGAGAATATCTTAAACCCATGAAACCATAAGGATCAATGTACGATCCAAAAATAAATCATTTCTAGGGAATATTCTAAAAATCAAGATTGGGATCACTATCAAACTCCATTTAAATCTTAGACATCATTATTTACCTTATTTAAAGGTATTAATCCAAACTTGAAATAGAATGAAATGAAAGAATAAATAATAATTGGTATAAAAAATTCGAATAAAAAATAAATTGTTGAACATAGGAATTGAATTTTGATAAGTCTATTTAATTTTTCTTTTCGTTCTACAATGATGTTCATCAAACTGATATTTAAGATCATTTATAGTTGATTTGTCTCTCCTATATACAATGGTGTCTTCATCTCCTGTATCAAATATTTCTTGATCAGATTCATTTTCTAAATGTCTCTGAAAATAATATTATATGTAAAATGCGGGATAAAATTCAAAGACTAAAATGAGATATAATTGATTGTACTAAAAATGAACAGGTATTTTAGTAAAGCATAGTCATATAAGATGGTTACAGTTAGAAAAATTAAAATATAAGGAATCTTGAATATAGTCAGAGGTTTGGAATTTTTAAAAAAAGTAATTTAGTGGAAGATTAGTGGTCTTTTGGTGCAGAATCATGTGCGATGACGTGGAAGATGCATCAAGAGTTTACTTGAGGAATACTACAGCCACATATACACAGTAAAGGAGATATGGGAATTATATATTTCATTCAGTTTGCTCAGGTTTTATGAGTGGTATGGTGCATGGGAAATCCTATAGGTTTTTATTTTTGAAGTATCTATGTAAGTTAAAATCACCACCAAAATAAAAGGGTTTCTTATTACATGATAAATTATGAATCGAGTTTTTACAATTTACTTTTTGGATTTCACATGAAATTATTGAATCAAACACATAATAATACACATAACACTATTATAAAACCCATAAAAAATCATTGGGAATAACTATATAGACCCAAAATTCTCATTATTATAAACTACCGTGAACTGATTAATCCTGGAATGGTAGAAATCATTGAAACATGCAAAACCCCCAATGAGGTATAAACTGATAATACATGAAAAAACAATGAGTGAACATAAAATTTTAGGGAAAAGCTATGTTATCCCTATACAAATAATTATATCGGTGAAAAATACACTTTTATCTATCCATTAATGATTGATAACCACTCATTGTAAGGGAAAATACAGATAGAGAGAGAGAGAGGAAGGAAGATGTATAGTTGTGTTGGGAAGTTTAATGAGGAATATTTCTTTTGTCTATATTTTATAATTTAATGTAAAACTAAAAAATAGAAATGATTAATTAAATCATGACCACAATGGTCATGGTGCAATACCCATTCAAAGGTTACAAAGGCGACACATCCCAACTGATCTTGGCACAGTGTGCAGGTCTAGTACAGAACATGAAGGAGATAATGAATGTTATGGAAACCAGACCATTCTCAAAGTATTCATACAGTGTTGGATTATATTTGTTTTAAAGTAACTTGGATTCTTTTAGGTATGTCTTGTACAATGTGTCCCATTGAACACAAATGGAAATAGAAATTATAATTAATCATATTATCACTATTTCTAAAAAAATTCACAATTAATCACAAAGACTATTGTTATTTGTCATGTAATTGTCAGGGACATAGGGAGGGGAGATACTAATCACTTTTTATATGTGTGGTATTCCATTTAATCATTTATCTCTGAGGAGGTCATAACTGATTTGGTTGGTGGTGGTCAATGCAGCAAGAACAACCAAACTAATGTTTTTGGGTAATTTTTGAATAACATTGATGTCATATGTGAATAATTTGATTGAGAATATCAAACAAGTGAAAATCCATTATTATCACTATTGTTGAATCACATTAAATTATGATTTTAGTGATTATTCATATAATTTACCTATCAATAACATCTGTGATGATCTCTTATTCCTCTGGTGTACCATAAAAATAATATATATCACCAATCATGGTTATAAAATATTTTTATTTAGACGCTGCCTCTCTAAACATGCTATATTGTGTCTCAAAAGTCATGGAGCATCCCCACATGATGTTTTGTATTTGTGTGATTATAAGAAAATCAAAAATTTCCTATCTTATTTCCACCCACCACCTGTACGTAAAAATATAGATGAAGAATTCCACCTATTAAAGAGTTGAGTGAGAAAAATGGAAATTTAATGAGGGAGTCCTTCATACTTTTCTATTCTTACAAGATATTTTTGGTGAATTGATTTTATCATGTCAAAATATGACTTTGAAATACTCATAAAGGTGGGGTTACAGTTCTCATGTTTCTTATACTCCCCAATGGACCACCTTGCCTTGAACCTGGCAGCTGACCCGTGCAATTAAAAATCTAAGGCATGCTCCACCAGTATGTTCATGGCGCATGGGGAATATTCTCCTTGATGTTGGTGAGATGTGAAGTAGAAAATTCCTTAACCTTGTACAACACCCCCTAACCTTACCACCCTTGGAAAGATGCCTCGTATAGGCTCAATATTCCCCAAATATCCTTCACCACCTCAGCCTTGAACCTTCCATTTTCATCTCAACCCCTTAAAAAACATATGTTTATGAAAACAAAATAATCAAAATGATGGTGGAAGACCACAAATTGTTTATAATGGGGGTCACGTAATACTGTACATACCACATGGAATGAATATGAGGTTTTTATGAAGGAGCCTAAAGTGAAGGGCCATGGCATGTAGGCCATAGAGCCACCATGCATTGTTTCCATCCTAATAAATCTAGAACATGACCTCCTTCATCTCCGACACAAACTGATACTTGAGTCCCAACCGGTGGAGCGTGTTGATGAGACAAAGCCTAGCCAAGGGCTTAATGGGCCCGCCCATGATCATGGACCTCACCAACACCTTCGGCTCCTTCACCTCCCTCATATGCCTTTCCTCCAGAGCATTTTGGGGGGAGGTGAGTTGTTGAAGGTAATGGTAGTACCATGTTTTGGGTTTTTATACTTCAGTGGGTGAATAAGGGGAGGTGGATATAATATCCATGGAAAAGGGTTTTCAAGGAGGTTGTGGTGATTCAGCGAAGCAGAGAGTGAGTTAAATGAGTGAATCTATTTGGTATATTACTTGCTGATGTCATATTTATAAGACTTGGGGGAGGTGGCTGTGTGCTGATGGGGGTCTCCGCACACCATACTCCCAAACCCATCAACTAGTTAGGATATTCAAAATTTTTCTTCAATTATATGACTTTCAGTGTTGGTTCACCAGAAAAAATGAAGATTTTTTAATACTTTTATTTTTTTGGGTTCAGGTTTAAACAATTTTGGGGGATGGTTATGTCAAACCAACCCATACGAATCCTTTCTTTGATGAGGATTTAGAAACTGATCCCCACCTCATTATATTTTTTTGAAAATTATAAAATTTCATGTTTGAGAGGAGACTTGAATTCATCATTGTGACTAGCAATTAAAATCCTAAAATAGTGATATGAAACATTGAAAACATAATGAAAATCATAAAACTAGGGATTCTAATTTAATGGATTTTTTGATTATCAGGTGCATCGATAGTACTTCACCTGGATTATGGAATGTGATCAGTTTTAATTGTAAGAAAAAGTTAATTACACAATTCTTAAAATTCATAAAGTCATATCTGTAAATCAATATCATAATTTTATGGAATACTTCATTTGAAATAACTAAAATCCATAACAAAATAAAGCTAAATAAAAAACTAAACTATATTATGTGTTACAGGTTTAAAATTGAGAAAAAATAGTATACACATAGATGAAAGGTCAAATTTAGAGCTAAGATGGTTAACTATACCATTTGGATGATAAATTGAGAACTCGAAGCTCTTGTAAGGGAAGTATTGGGAATACATTAAAGAACCCCCTACTGCACTCATTCCTGATGTCTTTAAATGATATAATTGGATCAAAATAAATTTTATGTTGGAAATTTCATTCCTAGAAATTAGAGGAATAATTAGAGTAAATAATATGAGTGAGAAGGGGATGAAAATAAATTAGAAGAGATTTAAAGGTTAAGGGAAAAATAAATATAATTGAAAAAGTATCCTAAAATCAAAATAAATATTATATCATTGGTAAAATACGTGTACCATGGGTAATCCATAGTTTGAGAATGACTAAATAAAATTCACATTTGATACTTTAAGTGAATTTATAAATTAAGAGAAGCATTAAAATAAATAAGGAAAATACATAACATTAATATCCAAATACAATTTTTCATTAATGAAGAGGTAGTAAAATCACTACCCCTTTTATGACATACTATTTCCTCATAATCTCAAAAATCCCTAGAGTAAGAAAGAATTATAAATTTCATTGATTAATGAATTACCAAATGCATTTGGTATTTCAACACATAAAAGGAAGAAATGAAAACAAAAATTTAAAATTACTCATCATTATGGATTCCAACATACAATATTTTTTTTCAAATATGAAAAGGAAGTAAAGAACATTATAAAACAAAAAAAATTGAATAGTTGTATGAAATGAAACTATAGAAAAACTCAAAATCAAAATCATAGTGAATTTTTTTTCTATATTTTTCGGAATAAAATGTACAATGGCCTAACCCATAATTATTCCCCCTTAAACCTTTTTATTATACACTAAGGACCACTGAACCCTGAAATATTTCCCCTTCAACCATCTTTTTTTTATAATCATAGGATTGTTTAACCCCTAAAAAATATTCACCCCCACATCTATGACTCACCTCTATCTTTGTATCACTCATCGATACAAATTCACACTAAGAAATAACTACCATTGCATATTTTTATAAACTATACAGAGTTATAACAAAAAAATAGCATCCCAATTAATCTTAAAATGTAACTACTAATACATATAAAAACATGGATAGTAATATATATGCTACAATGTATTATTTCTTTTTATAAACTACTACAAATTGATAATGAAAGATGGGAAATAAAAACCCTACCCTATTACCTTTCATTACACGCAGATTTGATCAATGAAATTCTATATAATGATGTAGGATCTACTCATCATGGTGGGAAAACAAAAGTTTTTTGGAAAGAACCT
Organism: Viscum album; assembly: GCA_963277665.1. Classification (NCBI taxonomy): domain Eukaryota; kingdom Viridiplantae; phylum Streptophyta; class Magnoliopsida; order Santalales; family Viscaceae; genus Viscum; species Viscum album. The sequence goes on along the minus strand of OY728121.1, from coordinate 844,710,618 downwards.
GATTGAAATATATCACTCCCCTAGAAGAAATAATAATACATAAGAAAATGATAGAAGGGGAAACAAACTCTAGAATACATATTAAATAAAAAAATGTAAAATTTTAAAAAATAGATAGATAATGTACGGAAGATTCCATACCTAAATTAGTTTAATATCTTTCATACTTTTTGTTCCTACTTGGAATTTTTCTAGAAATTAAAACTAATAATGAACTACAATTGCATATTTTTATAAACTATGCACAATGATTACAAAAAAAAATCATCCCACTTAATCTCAAAATTGAACTCTTAATACATATAAAAAATGCACATTAATATATATGCTATAATGTATTATTTATTTTTACAAACCACTAAAAAATATAAATGAATGATGGGAAAGAAAAACCCAAAATTATTACCTTTTATTCCATACAAATTATATCAATTAAATAATATAGAATTTAGTAGGATCTACTCATCATAGAGAGAAAACAAAAAGTTTTAAGGAAAGAACCTCATGGAAACATTTCACTCCTCCAGAAGAAATAATAATACATCAGAAAACAACAAAAGGGGAAACAAATGCTAGAGTAAATATTAAATAATGAAAGTAGAAGATGAAAAAATGAACAGATAATGCATGGAAGAGTGCATACCTAAATTGGTTTACTGTCTTTCATCCCTTTTGTTATTACTTGGAATTTTTTCATCCAAAATAACAATTTTTTTACTTTTGGAGTTTCTTTATCAACATATGATGAAATATGTTTGGTCCAAAACTACATAAAACCATAAAGACTAACATCATAAAAATTATATAGTGTTTTAACTACAAATTTTATACTAATAAAAAGTTAAAGTTCTCAATTTATCTATTAGCTCATCCAGTCTAGTAATAAATGAATTATTTATAAACTAAGTTAGTAAGGGCCAAAGTAGTTCCAAATTTTATGAAACCCTAAGATATATAAACTATTATATTCATTTTAATGCTAAATATGAATTCCTTGTAAGGACCTTAATAATTGAACATAGAGGATACTTCATTGAATTAATTTATCCTTTAATATGGTCAACTAATTATATTTCATTAACTCATGTAAGGGATGTAACTAATCAGTATTGATTTTAGTTAATACATATAATTTAATTGACACAATTCATGTGTGGTCCTACATGGAAATTTGGATCATCAAGTGAATACAGTAAATTTTTTAGAAGTATTATTCTCACTGATTTTCAATTTAATGTTAAATGAAGAGTCACTAGACTACTTATTTATAGGTTCACTGAAGTCATATTTAGTTATATTAGATGGAGTTATAAGAATAAAATCAATGCATCCATAATTAGAATGGTGATCTATAAAAATTATATAGAAAGTTGTAAAATACAAATTATATATATATGCAAAGGATTTATTCAAAATCGTAAAAAATGTGATGCACACACTTAAAATAGTTTACATAAATTTTAATTCAATATAATAATGATGAAATAATAACTTCTTTATGAATACTTAAATAATCAGACATAACTAAAATACACATAAATAACAGATTATGAGTCACAAAAATAGAATATTATAAGAAACAAAAATAATAGATTATAGTAATTGAAAAAAATGATTAATAATATATTAAGTTACAAAATTCAATAATTGATAATAAATAAAATATTATTAGACGCAAAATAATATATTAGAGTTAATTGTAATAAATAATACCCATTTTATTTAATGTAGTATAGATAAATATTATAAATGATAATTGACTGATTGTCATAAGAAGATTATAATTCCCAAATCATTTCATCGTAATTGCATATTAATAGTAAGAAAATTATAAAATAGATGTTGTATTAATAAGATAATAAGAATCCACTATAACATTGATATAGATAAAACCAAATTATCTATAAATATTTATATAGACTTAACCAAACATTTGTGTAAAAATTGATAGTTTTAATTAAAAGAATCATTTATAGGTAAATTATAATTCCCAAATCATTTCATTATTATTGAAAATAATTACTAGAAAAATTATAAAACATATGTTGTATTAATAATATTTGAAGAACATAAGGAAACATTGATGCATGCTGAATTACATTCCCTATAAACAGGGATTAAGTATAAACCATTTAATAAATCTTTATTAATTTTATGATGAATTAAAAAAATCATTGAAGAACAAGTTAATAATGTAATTACTATAATTGGATAACAACATATTTATCAATGTTTAGGGAATTTAAGATCATAATTGGGAGAGAATATTTCAATAGTCAGCTAAAATAGAGATATACCTTTTATAGTAGGGGCAATATGAAACTACCACCATGATAGATAAATAAGAACAATTTTTTACCTATAATATAGGTACAATACAAAACTCTATGTGATAATTGATCAAGAAGGGTGCAAAGGGAAAGAAAATATTTAATGGAAACTAATGTGAAGTATTTGTGACAGATTAAAAAATTTAATTAATGGTACTTAATAAAAAAATTAATGGATCAAATTAAAAAACATAAAGGGTACTGGTACCTGAAATATGGAATTAAAATATTCATGTAAATATTTCTAAGGAATAATTAAAACACCATCAAACTGTAAACTCAAAACCTACCAATTCTTGAAAAACATTCTTCAAGTTGAATTGGATGAAATCAATAAATAAGATGGTGTATTAGGATCTATAATCACAGATATCATCCATAGAAGGAATCACTTCCAGAGGATGGATAGTCTTTCCTGTTGTAGCAGTGGTCTTGATATTGAAGAAAAAAATGATAATAATAAAATGTTTGATAAAAAGGGAAATACAGTGAATATTTTTTATGTGGGATATGAATATACAAAAAAATATACACATAGGTAACATAAATTATTAAATATTTAAACATCAAATTAGAGAGATTCAATATGATAACAAAAAAATTAGGTGAAAAAATGTGTGTGTGAAATTTTATAGAATGGACATTTAGATACTATTTATAGAAGAACAATGAAACAAACATAGATTCCATATTTAGAAAAATTTAGAAATAAAATATGACTGTAGGAATATGTAATGAATTAAATCACCCTAGTTAACTAAAAACCATCTATGTGCACCTCCATAACCTACATCTCTACATCCTGAATTAAATAAACCAAAAATATAAATTAAATCATCCATTACCTACATCTTCACAACCAAAATTAAATCACCCATGAGAACCTCCCCAACCTACATATGAAACTATCCAAATGATTAAAGATTCAATAATTTAAAATTAATAAAAAATATTCCAACATAGGATGAACAATGGAAATATTCTTGAACACAAACCAATATTCTATCACCCCATTAAATATTTTTGATGAAATTAGAATAATGATAAAGAGACATGATGTAAATCAGCATCACTAAAATGTTTTAATGAACACTATAAATATTTTCAATTGAAATCAAGTATCACTGGCCATTGAATTTCATTTATTTGACAGGATTTCTAGAAAGAGGTACACAAATGACCTTCCACTACTTCTTATTCCACTTTGTCTCCCATGATAAAAGGCACAATTCTTATAGGTAGAAAAAAATAAAAATATAACAAAAACAAATTTCAAGACATTAAGATTAGCTTACCAAAGGGACATATACCTAAGGAAATATGAAGAAACATGAATATGAATAAATTATATTACCATCATTATGGGCTTATGATTCAGATCTATCCTATAATGTAGAGTTTAATATTAATAACATGGAGAACGAATCCACTAGAAAGGGATTTTATCTTTTGAATATTGACACAACAAAAGAGATATTTTATGTGAAAGAAGAAAATCCCTGATTAAAGATAAAATAATATGATCTCCTATGGTTTTATGAATATATTGTGAAAGAGAGGACATTTAGGTATAGTTCTTTGAAACATTAAATCTACGGATGAGAGCTCATATGTGTGAAAAGAATAATATTTAGGGAATCTGGAAGAAGAAAATCACCTAGGGTTTCACATGTGTGATTTGAAGGAGAAGAAAAATATATATTTTTATAAGAGATTCTCTAATCAACATGGAGTGATACAGATGTATTTAAAGTTAGGGTTTGGATATAGAATGGGGAATGGGGAGTTGGGAATGATAAAACAATGTGGTTGATGGTTGCATCAGGATTGTATTGGTGGATAAGGAAACGAAAAGGTGTAGGCAGAGACTACGGTCGAGGAAGATACCAAGGCAAATACAGAGGTAGAGTCAGGTCCAGAGTCAGAGGTGAATGAGGATATGAGGAAAAGGTGAAATGGGAGGTGGAGTTGGAGCCATAGGCAGAGTAAGAGTTAGAGCCGGAGTTCGAGGCGTAGGCTGAGGGAGATGAGTTTGGAGGAGAAGAAATAATAGAGAGGAGACTAGAATAGTATTAAGGATGGGAAGGAGGATGATGGAGTTGGAATTCATGGAGTGAAGAGTATGTCATGAAAATGTATATGGTGCCAACACATGTACTGAAAATGCATAGTCTTTAGTATATATAAAAATACTCTTTTTATGTAAAATTGTCATTTATTTTGATAAATTAATATATTTAAAAGTATAATTATTGTTTTAATTTTATTTAATGGTAAAATAAGTATTTTTTACTTATATTTAGTTCAATTAACTACATTTAAATCATTAATATACCGTATTTTAATACAAGTTTATTTTTAGGATTTAAAACACATTTTTCTGAAAACTATTTTAAAATGCATAATGTTTCTCCTTATAATTAATTAAAATAACACCTAATGAAAAATTATCTAAATTAAATGTTTATATTATATATATATATCTTTATGAATTAAAATTCATATAATGTATATTAATATTCATATATTTAAAGTAAAATCATCTTTTCCATAAAGAATGTATTTTTCAAAAAACCGCTTTACATTAGGCTTGTGGATATTATATTAAATTAATCTCTTCCACCTATTTGAAATGTTTTGGATGAAATGTTTTCTAGATTTTTAATCATCATAATTTCTATTAGGTAATAGGGTCAACTTAATTTTCAAACAAACTAAATAGTTATCGTATTAAATATTAATTACCATGGTAAAAGGAAAATAGGTTAACTAAGAGTAATAAATAATACAAAAAATACTAGAAACAAAGTAACCATAATATAATTAATGTTATATTTAATTTTCATTTAAATGGACATTATTTTTATTCTTTATTGTATTTACTTTATAAATTATTAAGTGATCAATTTTATAAAAATTATATTTTGATACGACAAAACACAAATTGTATTTTTAGGTAATATGCAATTTCAATTAAGAAATTATTTTTTATGAATTATTTGGTTTTTTAAATAGATAATTTTTTATTAAAATATTATTATTAAATAATTTTTATGAAACAAAAATGATCATATATTTTTTATGAATTCAAATGAAATTTTTAAAAGGGTCTGAAAACTATTATTGTCGAAAAAACCCAACATTTATCAATAAATATTGATTATTATTTTAAAGGAGAAAATGAAAATATTTAGAAACTTATTTATAAAAAATGAATATTATTTTTGGAATAAATTTTTTGAAATTATCCAATGGTAAATGTTTTATAATTTTATGAAATAGTCAAATTTTCGGTTAAAAATTAAATACCGTATAAATATACGGTGTGTATTATGACATCATAATGACCCAATAATGATGTAATAAATATTATAATGTGTATCATATACCAAATTTGTGTTTTCAATTTAAAATAATCTAATATTATGTTTATTTGAGTAATTTTATAAATCCTTTATGAATCCTTCGAAACTATTACAATATTTTAAGGTTTCAAAGTCATTTCATTAAGAGTATGACTCACTTCCACATAAAAAAGAGTATTGTTTTATTATTTTAGACCCTTAGACATATAAAATAATTAGAACCACTTTATTTTGTTATAAAAAATGATAAAAACCATGGAAATGTTTTTGGTTTTGGTTATTTTATTATATAGAGGCCAAAACCTAAGCGTGGGAAATATTAAGGAAATCCCCACTCTTTTCTGATATAAACCCACCCAAGAACCCATTTCACATCACTCAAAATACTTTGAGTAGATAATTACTCTTCCCTATACAATATATAGTCCTATCAAGGTGCCCCAAGCTCTTAATAATCTCCTCTTAATCATTTGGAGACACACACTCATGTAAGGGATTTCTCTATTCCCATTTCCATTCAAGCGCCTATTTTATGTTATGCTTATTTTTTTCAACTTGTGGATGTTTAGGTATATATTCCTAAATTTACATTAATAAAGATTTTATTTACGAATTATGATACCAACCTTTAGATATTATTAATCCCTCCCATGAACCTTTATGTACAACCACTACCGTGTTGAAATTTAGTAAGGGATCCCCACCTTTTCATCTTTAGTCAAGTTTCTTTATTACCTTATGCCTTATATTTCCAATTCCTATTGTTTGGACATAACTTTACATGTCCTTATTACTCAAAATTCTATATCCAAATGACGATTTAAAACTTTCACCATCATCAACCCATTTTATAAATTTCCAAGTGATGTTATTATACTACCGAAATTTCACCACGATTTTCAATGACAAAACCATTGTGTAGTAAATACCATACCCATTTCCTATCAAGTGTGTTATAATTTATATAATTATACTTATTTTATTGGGTAATTATATGTTTTTATTCCATAATCCTTTATTATGGAATAAAATATGATGATTTATGAATCCATGTTGTATGATCTATATGGAACACTTATGCATGAAAATGGAATGAATGTGATGGGTGTGCCCAAAATTATATAGTGCTCCAATGCATTGGGTATTGTTTAGTATAATGAGACATCATATTCGGATAGGGAGTGAAACTCATTCCTTTATGGGACTTTTTACATCATGATTTCTTTCTAGTTATCCTCGACCTTTGTTTATGATGTATTAATTTAAGTTGTTTCCACATTTCCCATGTTGCCTTTATGATTATCATGTTATATCATGTATCATTTTTCATGTATATTATTCTCACTCCTTTATGCCTATTTTATATCATTTATTAATTTCATCATGTTATGCCTTTTTTATTCCATTACTGTGATTTATAGCTCACCCCTTTCTTATGTATGTCCCTTGGTTATCCCATGCAGTACTAAGTATAATGGAATATTATGATCATGTTAAATAACTTTTTAATAAATATGTTTTATTACATATTTTAATTTTCTATGTAATGTAACTAATTCCCAAATATGATAGTCTTCTTGATCTTCTAGGTTCTATTAAGTTTAATATTATGTAATAAATCATTTATTAATGTGAAATAAATATCTGACCTATTATAGTTGCTATCAATGGAAAAGTTTAGTTATGTTTGGGATTAGGATTATAAAAATCTAGTGAAAGCTTTAGGGACAACACTAAGTATAAGATAACCTTCCTAAATTTTGGTAAGTATAGAGTAAGTGGATTATTAATAAAATACATCCATTTATGGATAATACAAGTGGATATGGATCTCTAAAAAATGTACAAAATGGTAAAACCCAAAAACACTACATTGAGCTAGACTCGACTGGGAAATGGTACATGAAAATAAGCCTTACTACCCACTTGGTTTGAATCTCTTGAAGGATATGATTTGGTAAATTCATAAGCTTATTACGAACCATTATTAAGCGAACAAAAAAATGCCCCTAAGAGTATATGTTAGGAAATCGATCATGGATAACATAGGTTGAGGCCCATAAATTCATAAGTTAAGTAAATACATGTAATTTATATGTTATCACTTTAATGCTGTTGGATTCCCATTTATGCCTTTAGAAATTTAAAATTACTCATCCCTCATTTTCTCTTTATTCTAGTCAATGGATGAAAATAGGAAGAAATGAGTTCAAGATTAAATTGTGAGGAAAAAATTTATTAAAGAGAGAATAATGTAACACCATGAGTTTTGAAAAGGGAAAACTATGTTCAACAACATATGTGATATGCAACATTGAACCCAAAAAAATGATCATTTAAATTTGATCATTTTAACCTTTATATTAAATTTTCATACATGATTAGGATTAAATATTTTTTTGATATATATATATATATATCCTAAAAATATTGATAAATTCTTAGTAAATAATCAATCAATTTTTTCTAATGTCTTTTTATTCTTCAAAATATGTTTTCTTCCAAAAATGATTTTTATTTATTTTTATAAAAATATTATAATTATTTTATAGAAAATTTATAAAATTTATTCTATAAAATGAACTCCATTTTTGATATCAAAATATCAATATTAACTTAGTGTGAATGTTTGGGATTTTTCATAAAATATATATTTTTTAGTGAATAGTGAATAATACCATATTTATGTAAAATTGTAATTTCTTTTGATAAATTATTTTTTTTTAAACTACAATGATTATTTTAACTGTATTTAATGGTAAAATAAGAATTTTTTACTAATATTTAATTCAATTAATGACATTTAATTCATTATTATATTGTATTTAAATACAAGATTATTTTTAGGATATAAAACACATATTTAGAAAACTATTTTAAAATGCATAATGTTTCTCTATTATAATTAATTAACATAATCCCTAACTAAAAAATATATAAATAAAATTTTTAGATTATATATCTATATTTATGAATCAAAATTCATATAATGAATATTACCATTCATAGTCTTAAAGTAAAATCATCTTTTCCTTAAGAAATGTATTTTTTGGAAAATCGCTTTCCATCATGCTTGTGGGTTTTATATTAAATTAAAATATTATACCTCAGTGAATTGATTTTGATAAAATTTATTCCATATTTGAAATCCCCATGATTAATATTAGTTAATAGGGTGAATTTAATTTTTGAAAATTCTGAATAGTAAATGTAGTAAATATTAATTACCATGGTAAAAGGAAAATAGGTTAATTAAGGGTAAAAAATAATATAACAAATACTATAAAACATTAACCCTAATATAATTAATTTTATATTTCTTTTTCATTGAAATGGTAATTATATTTTTTCATTATTATATTTACATTATAAATTATTAAGTAATCAATTTGATAAAATTTATATTTTGATACGATAAAATCGAAATTGTATTTTTAAGTAATATGTAATTGTAATTAAGATATTATTTTTTATGAATTATTGGATTTTTTAAATAGATAATTTTTTATTAATTTTTTTTATTAATTTTTTGTAATTAAATAAAAATTATTATATATATTTTTTGAATTCAAATGTAGAATTTTTAAGGGTTCGAAGACTATTATTGTCAAAAAACCAATAATTTCCTAATAAATTCTGATTATTATTTTAAAATTGAAAATGAAAATATTTAGAAAATTATTTAGATAAAATTAATATAATTTTTAAAATCAGAGCGTCGAAATTATCCAATGGTGAATTTTTCATAATTTTCTGAGACAATCAAATTTTTTGAGTAAAAATTAAATACCGTATAAATATACGGTGTGGATTATGACATTATAATGACCCAAAAATGATTTAATAAATAAAATAATGGGTATCCATGACCAAATATATGTTTTACCATTAAAATAATGTATTATTAATATTATTTGAGTAATTTTATAAAGCCTTTATGAATCCTTCAAAACCATTAATATATTTTAAGGTTTTACAATCATTTCTTTATGAGTAAGACTCACTCCCACATAATCAAGTTTACTATTTTATTAAGTTCGGATATGGAACATATAAAACAATTAAAAGCACTCACATTTTGTAGAAAAAATGATAAAAAATCATGGGAAGGTTTGTGGTTTTGGTTATTTTATTTTATAGTCCAAAATCTATGTTTGAGAAACATTAAAGAAATCCCCACTCTTTCCCTATATAAACCAACCCAAGAACCCATTAATCTTCACTAAAAATCCCTATTGAACGTTCTTACACTCCCCCCCCCCTATAGAGTCCTCTGAAGGTGCCCCAATTTCTTAAGAAGCTCCTATTAATTATTTGGAGATATACACTCAAGTGAGGGATTTCTCTCTTCTCATTTCCATTCAAGCGCCTATCTTATGTTATTCTTCTTAGTTTCAACTAGTGGATGTTTGGGTATGTATTAATACCTTCACATTACTTTTCATTTTATTTAAAAATTATTATATCCCTCTTTCACTCTCATTTATCCCTCCCATGAACCTTTATGTACACCCGTTACCATGCCAACATTTAGTAAGGGATCCTCACCTTCTCTTATTTATTCAAGTTTCATTATTATCTTATAAATTATATTTCAAATTATTAATATATGGACATAAATTTTCATGTACCTATTGCTTCCCATTTTATTCCCAAATAATGAGATACCCATTTCTCTCTCATAAACCTATTTTATAAATTTTCAACTGACGCCATCATACTGCTAAAACTTCACCGTGATTTTCCATGCCAAAACGATTGTGTGGCGAATACCACACCCATTTCCTATAAAGGGAGTTATAATTTATACACTTATACTTATTTAATGGTGAATTACATGCATTTATTCCCCACTCCTTGATCTTGTAATATAATATGATGATGTATGAATCCATGTTGTATGATATATGTGGCACACATAATCCTGAGAATGAAATGAATATGATGGGAGCGCCCAGAACTATATATCACTCTGATGCATTGGGTAATGTTTAGTCTCATTATATGTCTTGTTGGGATAGGGAGTAAACCTAATTCATTTATGGGACATTTCTCATCATGATGTCTTGGCAGTTATCCTTGACCTATGTTTATGATGTAGTGTTTTAAGTTGTTTCCACACTTCTAATGTTGACTTTATGATTATCATGATATATCATGCCTCATTATTCATATTTATTATTATCACTCCTTTATGACTATTTTATAACATGTATTAATTTCATCATGTTATTCTTTGTTTATTCCCTCACTGTTCTTTATATCTCACCCCTTAATTATGTATGTACCTAGGTTATCCCATGCAATGTTAAGTACAAAGGAATATTATAATCACATTAAAGATGATTTCTATAAAGATATTGCATTCCCTATTTTAAGTTGTTATGTAATGTACCTAATTCTCAATGATACTAGACTCGATATTTCTGGTTATATTAAGTGTAATATTATTTAATAATTATTGTATTAATTTGAACTAAATATAAGGGCTATTATATCATCCATGATACGCACTTGTTAACCACCAAAAATTCATGGAAAATAATCTAGTCATTGATTCAGTCCCTCTTATTTATAGAAATAAGATCCAGATCTCCCGCGGTGGACCATCTCACATCCCTCACACCTCCCATTTCACTTCCATTTATACTTAGAATCCTAGATCCATGAATATATCACCCCTACCCTCATCCCTCTTTAGTTCATATTCAAAACACGAATATGGTCATTTTGTACACATATAATGTGAATATTGGGGTTCAATTATGCTTGTATCAACTCCAAAATTTTCAAATCGTGACCCTATGATCCAACGATGAGGAGCACAAATAACGGTTGGGGGGAAATACATAATAAAAAACGTGACATTGTTAATAGACAAGCATTCATGACCAATGATCATAGAATCAGGGATTTTGTATTGTGATTTCATATAATAGAAGATAAAATTAAATCAAACATTTAATTTGTCATAAATGGTCTCATCCAAAGGGTATAAAAACAATAGATCAAAATAATATTAATAAAATCCCTGATAAAAAATTTAATCAAGGTTGGAAGCTTCACATTATGATAACTACCTCAATTTTTGATCAATCATTGTTGAAGAATGTATTCTCTAGTGATGGGGATGATCTGTTACAATAACTATTTGTCAATCCATATCGATATGATTATCATTAATCATCCGATTCCAATTCACCAATAATTAAAACTCCAAAAACCCTCTCAAAGAAAAAAATAATATGAGGATATCCCTGTAGAAATTTCATAACTACTATTTAATGAGGAAATTTGGTTATGGGTATTAATTCAAATAATTAAACAAGTTAATTAATTAATCCACTCAACGTACCCATCAACTACTACCTTATATGAAAGTTCACCATTGAACAAATTTTGGTATTACTTAGGGTAAAAAACAAGTTCAAAATTTAACCATGGTATCATATTTCCGATACGTGACTTCATATATGAGATATTCCTTTATTTTTTAAAAATTTCATGTGGGTAATATTAATATACTTAATATTTTTAAAATATCCATTTTGGTCTCACTAAGTCTTGAAATCTCGTATCATCTTAGTGCCTAACTTAGAAAATATTTATTAATATAAAAAAAATTATTTCAAGGGATAAAAAGATTATCTACATTATTCTCAACATTAATTATTTTTTCCCTCACATAAACAAATGAAAAAAAGTTTGGAAACTGAGCCTAAATTTGGATCTCTTTCTCCCAGGAGCTCTCTTGCATTTTCTCATTCCATCACAGCACATGGACCAAAGGAATGATCCATCCTCATAGGATCCACTCCCACCGAACCTCGATATCCACCCAGTACTCGATGAAGGTTGGTCCATCCTTGATGCCCAACTCACCCCTATCAACAACATGCATCATACTTTTATCTGCATAGCTGTGACACATGGAATACATCATGCACCTTATCCAATAATGTGGGAAAGTATAGGTGGTAAAAAAATCACCAAACCAAACCGGTGTAGGATCTCAAATGACCTGATAGACCTTGGGGATATCATGCCTCCCTGCTTGAATCTCTATAATCCTCATCATGGTGATATTATCTAGAAAACATGATCTCCCATATCAAACTCCAAAGGCCTATGATGTTTATCATAATAAGATTTATTCTTTCTATGTGATATCCACATACATTCATGGATAACCTAAACCTTCTCCACAATTTCCTACACTATCCATGTCACAAAAAGAGATGCCTCAATGATATTATTCCAATATAAGGGTGACCTATAGGGTATCCAATATAGGTCCTTGAATGGTTCAATGAAAATAGTATAATGATTATTATTATTATAAAAAAACTATACCACAGGTAAGTGATCCTCCCATATCTAGAAAAAGTATAACATGAAAGACCTTATCATATCCTCCAACACATGGATAGCGTGTTTGGTCAACCCATCTTCATGGGAGTGAAAAGATGTACTCATCCTCTAATGGGTCTGGAATGCCTCTTTTAGGCCTCTCCACATCCAAAACATTAACCACACATCTTGGTTAGATAAAATCATCGAGGGAACCTCATGGAGGCAGATAATATCATGCGCATACAACTACCATAAACTCTCTAACTAACTCTTTTCCTAGATATAAAGGCATTGTTCTAACTTGGTAATTCGGTCAAAAATCACCTAGATGGAATCATGGAATCCTTCTATACAATGAATCCCTATCAAAAATTTCATGGATATTCTATCCCATTTCAACTCCAGGATCTCAAGAGGCTATAACAAAACTATTAGAACATGGTTCTTATCCTTCACCATAAAACAAGTGAGAAACTAAGATACTAATTCACTAATTATCTACCTCATTGTATCCCACCAAAGATTCCTCTAAACGACCATGCACATATTGTCTACACTGGTATGTATAGCTAAAGGAGAAGTGTGAAACTCCCTCATCACCTCCTAATGCTATGTTACCAAAACCATCATTCATCCATTAAATAGGATGACGTGATTACCTCTTTCATAGAATCTATATGGTGAATCTTTTGAGGATATATGTTCACATATGACATTAAAGTAGATATCTCAAAAATAAAACACCCTCAAATGTTGAAGAAGAAGAGGAGTCAACACCATCGACTAAACACAAGCTTAACCCATCTACTCCACTAGGATTAGTTTCATAGAAGCCAATAGAATATATTCATCCTCTAAAAAATGTGAACATGACTTCCTACTAATGGAATATATCACCACATTTCCCTTCACACGAGTATAGACTATCTCAAAGTAATAGTCTTATAAGACCTCCAACCATTTCCTTTATCTTAGGTTCAGATATATTTATGTGAAGAAATGCCTGAGACTCTTATGGTTTGACTATACAACATTTCACTCTCCAAGAATATAGTGCCACCACATCCTCAGAGTGACGACTACTGCTACCTACATCTGGTCATGATTCACATTGTTATTCTCTTAGGGTATCAACTTCCATGACCCATATGCAATAAATTCATTCCTCTTCATCAGTATGTATCTGAGCCTAGCTCTAGAGGCTTCGAAATATACTACATACTCCTCGCCCTCCTCTTGTAATCTCAAAATAGGAGCACCGGTCTACCTCATCTTCAATAACTCAAAGGATCTCTGAAACTGCATAATACAGGTAATCATAATCCCTTTCTAATTTAGGGTGGTCAAAGAGGATATAATCCTAGATAAGTCTTCCATGTACCAACTGAAGTACACATTAAATCCATGAAAACTCTGTATCTCTAACATGTTATTGGGTGGCTCCCAATAAAGAACTACATCAATCTTCATTAGGTCCAAAAATAATCCATGATAAAAATTAACATACCCTATAATTTAAACCTTGTGGATCTATAAGTATCACTTTAAGATTATACCATAATAATTATGCTCCTAAATCAAGTCTAAAACCATCCCCAAGTTCCTAAAATGACCCTCCTCTAATGTAGAGTGGTTGAGTATGTCATCAATTATGAAAAAAAAAATTCTGTGTATGGATAAAAGATATGGTTCATCAATGCCATAAATATATAGGGGGAATTCATCACACTAAAATATATCACTAGAAACTCATAGTATCTATAGTGACATCATAATTTCAGCATCAGAATATTATCCTCGTGAACCCTCAATTGGTGGTAGCTGGACTTGATATCAATCATTGAGAAAAATATCATGACTCAAAAATAACCAGTGTGTTCATAAATCCTTGGAAAGTGGTACTTTTATTTATAATCTAATGGTCTAGGGGATAATAATCAACGCACAGCCACAGGTTACCATTTTCCCTTTTCACAAAAAAAACTAGGGCTGCCTAGGAGGACATAATTGGTTTAATAAAAAACTTCTCTTAAAGGTTGAAAAAATACACCCTAAACACCAAGGTCTTATTTGGATCCATCCGATATGTTTTAGAATTTATTAAAGAGGTCATGTGGTGCAAGTTGATGTAATACTCCATCAACCACCATAGAGGTACTCTGGGTCTGTCCTTGTGGAAGATGTATATATAATACTACATGAATGAAGGAACCCATATGCTTAATGATCCTATTGCATCAAGGGATAAACATTCCAACTGATGGGTGATAGGTTTCTACTTCCTTCTCTAAAAATCCACTCACTACTCCATGATATCTCTCTCTCCCATAAAGAAGAATCATATCCCATCTATCTGAATGATTCTGACACATCTGTGGTGGAATTAAATCTAGGGTTGTATCATCAAAAACCAGTACATACCCTATATAACAATATAATGTCTCATCTTGGGGACCATAAGGTCTCATAAGAAACTCTCTCCACCAAGCATCATCTTGCACTATTGAGAGATAAGTTATAATGAAGATGCATTCCCCATAAAAACCTTATGACAATTCTAATAGGATAATGTATCGATTGGGATCTCTATATCTCACACTAGGATCAAGGATATGAAGGAATGAATCACACCCATGTCTACTAGTACTGAATAAAGAGTATAATAAACACATATCATACCTCTAATCATCTCATGAGATGCTGAGTCAGAAGTCTCCAATTCCTATATCTGCCCATGGCCTCGACCAACAACTCCCTAAGCCTAAAGTGGGATTCCTAGTGGTGGTGGTGAAATTAGCTCATAACTTCATCTAACACCATAAGATCCTCATTTGGTTTCCCCACCTGCTCCTCTTCCAGCATCTCCTCCGTGGGGGCTACCCTAGCCCCACCTGAGAGAATCCATATCAAGGCACTGCCTCTACCAAGGCGTTCCATACCTAGTCTACCTTCCTTGATCATTGCATCTATTTGGGTAATCATGTTCCATGTTAAATCACCCCTCAGATTCTTATACTATCCCAATTATGGGATTCCCTAGTCCTATACCCTATCCCTTAGCTACATAACCACATGCCAAAGTAAAACAATGGGTTTTTCTAAGATGTATCGACACTTATAATCTTTCTGAATCTATGGAAAACTCAGCCCTAGGATTCTTACTAATGGAACCAGTCATATGGAATCTTATAGATAAGAATATCCCCATCACCAACAGCCACTCCAATACTCCAGCATATGTTGGAATGCACAGGGGTACCTCACTAGCACATATGTCTCTTTGGATACCCCAATCAAACATCAATTCCCGGAAGAATCCATATCTAATCATTTTGATGGAGTATATAATAAGTTATATGAAGCTCATAGAATACTCCACAATTGTCATCCCACCATACTGTAGATCCAAAATCTCTTGAATTTGAATGGATCAGATGAACGAGGTGTATTACTCCTCCTGAATCAACTTCAAGAAGTCAGAACATGAGAGTTCCAACTCATCATATATTCGTGCCACTAGAATCTATTATATCTATACTACTCCATGAAAAAAAACTAGATACTATTGAAACCATATGATAAGTTGGGGTCCACACAATCCAAATGACTTGAATCACCCACTGAAGCCAATCCTCTACTGTACAGGGATATGGATCACCATGAGACCTTAGTGTCCACTTACATTAGACCTAGATGAGTGCACTAATCCTATGTGTAAACTCATCATACTATACTATTATAATCTAATTCTCAATAGGTTGGGGTGATATTACATACCCTCCTAGAGGAATGATCTCTCAAGATGTCCCTAAAACTAAGTCCTCATCACTCATATGCTCTTCATCATGATCCTGAATCAATAACCCAATTGGATGTATTCACAGAGTAATCCTGAAGTAATCATGTTGTACAATGGTTAGATGAGAATATATATATTTCTAGTTTACTCATGAAGGATAATTAAAGGTCTCAATCCTATATGATGCATGTACCATTGTTCTCTATAACCAATTTCTAAGTATTATGAGTAAACATGTAGCTAATCAAAGTACTAGTGAATGGATATGCCATCATCCACACCAACACTTTTTCCCTAGCATGAATGCTATAATTGAGAAATGTTGACACCATTTACTTAATTTCCCAACCAATCCATATAATGGGACAAAACTTCAAACACCTTCCCAAGGTCGAACTACATTTGATACTAGTCTATAACAACCTGTCCAATCAAGGCCCTCCTGGATAGCATAAGGCATGGTCAAAACAACCCCATTCCCTCCGCTATAGGCTAGTGGCTAGAGACAAGTGCCTAAAAGGCATAACTAAAATAGGAGTCCTTTTCCTAAAGTACCTATACAAACACACCCAACCATATCTATGAATAAGTCTAGTGTAATAATAATAATAATAAAATACAATAACATCTAGAGTAATAATAGTGAATTTAATAACAAATAGGAAATAAAAAATTGTACGACATTATAATATGAGAAGAAAAGAGGGAAAATATACTATTAACCATAAATAATTTCCCAACAAGGAAACAATTGGAAATAAAGAAAGATGAGAGAGCCATTATCATAATATACAGGACATGATCATATTATATGGTCTATGCACTAGATTAGACCTATAATATTATGGAATGAAGGTATATCTATCAGTTTTCTTCATATGACATGACACGTGCGGGAAATTCCCATACAAGGGTGAGTATATAGATACCCAATAATGTGGCTAGAAAAATAAAGACAGAGAAATTGAGGACACAATATAAGTATTCATCTCAACCCAAATAAAGAGGATAACAAAACATAAAATCATTGATATATTCTAATATAAAAACCTATACGAGGGAGGAATAGAATCACCATCTCACATCCAAACCCAGGATGACGAGTCTTCTTGCATCTCTAATGGTCATTCATCGATGCCCAACATCTAATGTCTTTGTTTAAAGAAGACATGAGGAGGGACCTCACCTCTACACTACTCCAAAGACCAAGGTAGTGAAATCCAAAAAAGATATAGGACCCATGACATGGTAAAATAGGACGATACCACTCTATATATAGAGGACCCTCACACATACTGGGGAGTACCGTTTCTATATTTTTGTACAGAATATATAGGACCTACACCATGGGGCGACAAGGGAGTGTCACCTTCAATGATAGAGGAATTACTCCCTGGTATGATAGGGAAGTACCTCCTATTCCTATATAAATGATTTTGGAGTACCTCCACCCTAGTATGACAAGGGGTTACCGTCTCCATGGATGTGGACTTACGCCCTAGTATGATAAGGGAGTACAACCTCTACCGAGAATAATGAGTATGGGGTACCCAAACACCTGGTTTTATAGGGGAGTACCACCCCCATGTATAGAGGACCCATACCCTTATATGATAAGGAAGTACTACCTCTACCTAAACTAAGATTATGGGGAATGCACACCATGGTATAATAGGGGATTATTGTATTCTTCTGTACCATCTGATGATCATACCTGATCACCACCATCATTGAGCATAGCCTAATGAATAATAAAAATAAAAATATATCACATCATATCTCAAGGTCCACTATAATGGAAAACATCTCCTTCTATGTGAAAAAAAACTCTAGGAAAGCTACTCGAGGGCCAAAATATGATTAATGATGAAGGAGATATGAGAGGTAGATGTTATAGATGGAACTATATGGAATGTATAGGGTTCCAAACGGTGCGTGACCCCATATAATTTCCAATCCTAGTCTCCCATGAACATGGATCTGTGTCTATGTCACCATACATGGTGTGTACGGGGACCAAATAGGTGTCTCAGCCACCTAGGGTCTTCCCATGTGATCCTAGTCATGCCTATGTTTATCAGGCCATATAGTGTACCTAGATTTGTACCTAGCTATTATCAGTTACAAGAAAAATACCATGACTTCCTTGTCATTTTGTGTACCTATTTTTCTATCAAGCTGTATACCTATCAATTCTAGGGAACCAGAATAGACCCATATACTCCCAGAGTACACGGTGTATACAACTACATGGGGCCACTTCCAAGTGTAGCTGTAATACGACATAGCCACCCTAGGAGGTTCACATGACATGTGGAAAACCCACATGTCTTTGGGCCATTATCGTTTCCCTAAAAAAATTTCCACCATTTTTGGGTGACTTCACATCCTGTGTTCATCCTAGTACCCACCATGTAGTTTGGTTTTTTGCAGAAAAATAGAAATATCATAGAGATTCGATATCCACATCCAACACTATGATTCTCACCTATTGAGAAACCAAAATTGGTGGAAAAAGCCTCTAATAGATGATTATGGACCTTGGTTAGCCTGAAATAGGATTCAGATCTCCCGTTGTGGTCTGTCACCCATCCCATATGCCTCCCATTCCACTTCCATTGTTTCTTTGGATCCCAGATCCATGAAGATATCAACACTACCCATAATACTCTCGGATTCATCTTAAAAAATCCAATTTCTTTGATGTTCACACTTAAATAATTAATTCAGTGGTTTTTTAATTCTTTAAATTACCAAAAAATAGTCGAATCGGGACCCCATGGTCTAATGATGAAGAACACGAAGAACATGTTGGTGAAAGGCATAAGAAAAAAGTTGGTATCATCATTTTCCATATATTACTGGCCAAAATATGAAGAATAAGGTATTTTCAGGGGTGATTTCATGGTGTAGAAGATAAAAAATCAACCATTTAATTTACCATAAGTGTGCTAATGTAAAGGGATGATAAATTTTATATCAAAATTAGAGTTGTAAAATTTTTTATAAATAATTTAATAAAGGATTGAAACAAAAATTTATGATCCCTAACTAGATTTTGGGTCAATAATTGGAAAATAAAATGTTTTATTATGATGTGGATTGTTTGAGGTATTTTTTGTAACGACCCAGACCTGGACAACCACACGAACAGTGCTAAACGGGTCGGGTGCTACTACCTTGGGCACACTTCCCCAAATGCCAAAGGCTACCAACTAGCAGCGAGGGTCTTATTGGTATAGTGGGAAGGATATACCCTCTCGTACGATAATAATAATGGTACTGGTCCAAGTATCATAATAAAGATATAGCGGAATAAATGACTCAGCAGACTCGAACCAGACCCGTAGAGCGGAAGCACATTCAATATCAATAAACAGTGAAAGTAATAAATATAACCACAACAGAAGAAATATAAAGAACAACATGATGATCACTTGTAACTACTATTGAAAAATAGCACATGCATCCAAAGCAGGTCATACATATCTAAATATAAAGGCGCCAATGGCTAACCAACTGTAGCTGCAAAACAAGTAAGCATGCTGATACAAAAAAGAAAGCAAAATAGAGTAACTCCAGTTAGGTAATACCTCAAAGTCCATACCATCTCCATGCAATAGCTAATGCAACCCAGCTCCTGAAGTTGGCCCCTTTACTACACGTAAACCTATAAATTATGCACGCATCCCAAAGGTCCTGTCTAGGGTGTGAGATGAATCTTAGTAGGATACCACACAACGGTGCATACCTAAAACAAGTGTTTAAGCAGTCGTGCATTTATAAGGAAAGTAGTAAACCGAAAGATGCACAAATAAACCCAAACTCCACTGGTGATCAGCAGCCACCATAGAGTGTCACCTGCTTTAGCCAACGCCAGAATCTCTATCATATAACCTGGAACCATGGGCCCCTGACACCGCATGTCTCAAGTACCGACGTCCCGAAGGCACGCCCAAGAAACTGTAACCAAGAGGAACTGCGAGGCCTGTCCTCAATAAGTAACCAGAGGGACAACGATGTATGCCCTCGAATAACGTATCCAGAGGGACATCGATGTATGCCCTCAAATAATGGTGAGCCTCTGCCCCCCAACCCGATAGAATCAATGATATCCCTTAAAGGATCCTCACCTTCCATGTGGCTTCCTACAACAAGCACCCCAAAACCAATAGTACCTATACAGAACCTAATGGGGGCCTCTACCCACACGAGTGGTCAAACCAACCTCATCACAGAGTCTCTATGTGTGCACACTACTCAAAGTTCCTGGGTGAGCAGTAATCACCAAAATAGTACCCAATCCACAACACCCATAACACCTTGTGTTCCTGCGACCATGCCACTCAAGTCTGATGGCCTTGCCATCCCAGTAACCTGGACCATTCCCAACCTGACAATAATACTTCCTCAACTGATGCCCATGATGCCTAATACCATGGTTAGAACCACCCAATGTAACTCGAGCCAAGCCCAACCTGTGATCAACATCACTCAACAATATCCGGGCCATCCCCAACACAACCAAAAGGGTTCCAGCATAAGCAATTCAGAAATTACATATATACAGATTTAAATATAACACAATAACATGAAAAAAAATATAAACAGTTGAATTGCACTAGTAAGGTGTTGTCCTATACCAACACTAAGGTTTTGAGAGCCTGCAACAATTCATATCTGGCTTAATAAACTAAACTTATCAGATAGCACATCACAGTTCAATCATAACCATTTTGGATTCCCTCAGCCAAAATTCCCCAATTGAGAAACGACCCCTCGCCCAACCCTGCTCAAGAAAAATAGCTAAAGGGTATACCCCAAGGCATACCATGGGTCTAATGAACAATTTAATATTCAATATCAGATAAAACTAGGTCCCACTAAAAATACCTGAAAATATGCCAGAGTTCGCATCACCTAAATGACTACAAAAAGACAAAAAGAGGTATGCACCACCTACCGGAGACTCGTATGATGCTACTCCTCCAATAAAAGCCCCCAATTAGGTCTAAAACATGGTAGATCTATAAAATAATCAAAACTTATCAAACCACAATAACTCTTTCTAGAATAGAAATCAAGAAAAATGGCTCATGTGGAATCAAGGCCTTACCAAGGGGGTTCCAACGGATCAATCAGTGTTTGTATCGGGTCTCTGATGAAGGAACAGAAGGGGATTGAAATCCCATCTGGCTCTCTCTGCTCAACCTGACAAGAAGTATTGAGTTTCTACCTCAATATGAGGCTACTACCTGTTTTAGAAAAAAAAGAAACTACATGGTGGGTACTTTAAGTACACGACATGTATCATTTTACTATTCATACGATGGCTAAAATTCCACGAACTTACTTTCCAGAAGCTGTCAACGAGAGTACATGTTGTGTACCTAGGGGTACACGACGTTTACTTAGTTTTTCTTCTCTTCCTCGATGACTTACCCACACACCATGTATCTACCTCATACACAACTAGACTACACAGCGTGTCCAAGGAGGACACGGTGTGTACTTGGTTAAACGATTCTACCCGACCAACATGCCTACATGCTATGTATGGCCGGCACACGGTCATAGGTACATGGCGTGTCAATAACTACACACCGTGTAGTAAGAAATTTCTACATAGTCATCACACGACATGTACTCAGCGACACATGGTCAGTGCTTGCCCAACCCATACACGACATGTACTAAAAAGCACACGACGTGTAGTTTGGAAATTTCCAGAAACTGCCCAATTTCACTAGTTTTCTCAGGGGAAAGTCAAAAATTCAAGCTGGGTTGGAATTTTGACCCATCTTAAAAACCTGAGTTCTTATATTCTCCCCACCTTAATATAGCTCATCCCCAAGCTATCAAACGAAACCTAAGGATGGCACCAAACATACCATCCCACTCAAGGTAACCCGAACTTACCCAGTCTCAAAGGTCCCGACTAAAATCCTAGAGGGGATCCCCACCTTAGAAGTTTCCTAACTCGGTATCAACCCATCAAAACTCAAAACAAAGAAGGTTAACTAACCTGTTTTCCGGATTCATAGTCCTTCCATGATGCATCATCACCCCTGCGCCTCATTGGTGCTCTTGTGTTGTTCCTGACACCCAACATACCCCGCACCACATCGGTGTCCGTCTCTACGAGGTCCCGGTGCCTAGTACCTCAAGTAACCCGCATACTCGATGTCCATGATGCTACTCATCTCATACATATATATAAATATATCACACACCTGATATGATTCTAATCCCAATGACTAGAATCTTGTCAGTCCACATAGATCATGTGCATCGCGTGCACTCAAAACAGACATGCCTCTATAGGTCATGCAAAAAAGAAAATATGGAAATCACGGCCACAAAAAAGGTGTACCTCTAACCATCATCAATTCACTAGCCTGCTCAGCCTTTGGCAGCACCACGGCGTGCACCTGGTCTAAAGTATGGCTTCTTGATGCCTGACCTCCCTACAGTGCTACCCCAGTCACTGGCCACTGACCCCTCTGCTGGATCCCACTATCTCTGTCATGTCCTCCGCGTGCAACTGAACCCCGGCTACCCTCTCCAAGTACAGAACCTAAACCAACTCTAGATGCCACAGTCTGTCCTAGTCCTTTCCTACCGACCGTATGATAAGGATACCTGCAAAACCTCTCAAGGTGCCCGACCTGTCCACATGCTTGACACTCCTTTGGAGGCCTATCGCACTGAGCCCGAACATGCCTTGGCTATCCACACATAAAGAAATTCACTAAATAACTGCTACGAGGTGGTCTAGTTGGGTCCTTGTCCTGACTGCCCTATTGGAACTCATCCCTTCCTCGCTTCCTACTGTTCGAACCCTCCCTTGAAGCTATTGTCTAGCGAACCTGAGGCTTATTCCTCTAGTTTCCCTCCGCTATGAGCGCCTGATTCACCGCCTATAAAAAAGAACCCAGCCTGAAGATATTCACCTAGACCCAAATGACATGTCGTAATCCATCCTCTAAGCGCCTCACCCTAGCCACATCATCGCTTACCATAAAAGGTGAAAAGCGAGACAGCTCCGTGAAAGTAGTTGCATAGTCCATGATAGACATGTCTCCCTGCTGAAGACTCAAGAACTCCCGAGCTCTCTCAGCTCTCAGTGTCTCTAGGTAAAAGTTCTCAAAGAAAATTTTCTCAACGTCCTTCCATGATAGTCCCTCATGCCTGAAAGCCTGAACCTACACATCCCACCAATGCTTTTCCTGTCCTCACAGCATGTACGTCGCCAGCTTGACTCTTCGCCCTGGAGGCATCTCGAACTGTTCTAAGATCATCTGCATGCTCTCTATCCAGTTCTCAGCTACTTGTGGACCACCCTCACCCTGAAAAAGAGGTGGGTTCTACGACTGAAACTCTCACATTAGATACACCATAGATGGCTCCGTACCCTGCGCGCCTCTGTCGATCCTCTGCAAGACACACACTAGGCTATCTCAGAGCTGCTCGTCGAGCCATGGTCCAAAAGCTGTCAAATCCAGATGTTGTCCTACCTGCACTAAATCATGGACCTAATCCTATCTTTAAGCCTATACATGTGGCTCTTGCTCTACCTACACCAGATCCTAAACCTGATCGTACACCTGCGACACTGTATCCTCACTTTTCTGACGCTCCATCGAGATGTGTAGGAGGAACCCACTGAATACCATAAATGGTCAGACTGCTCATATATATATAACAATATATATTCAACATAGATAAGGAAAGTAGTAAAAGGCAGTGCACAACTACTACCCTTACTCTCCCCCACCGCAACCCATGACCACGGCATCCCGGCCTCATGGCATTCTTACCCACCCCTCAATAGAGCCAAGTATCAAAAGTACCTCGGGTCATGCCCGTCTCGACAACCCAAGTTGCCTCAAACCAACGACCGAGTCGCCCAATCCTGGTGATCAAAATCACCACAACCGATAGTACCTACCTTATTGTACAAGATCCAGAATCAAATTACCTATCACATGAAAATTATACAAATACATAAAGCATGGTATACACATTGCAACAACAAGAAATTCTATAAGGAATTTCACCTATTCACATTTCAAAGCATAAAAAGCAAGTAAATTGGTATTATTTGCATGGAATTATCACTTCACAAAGCATACATGCAGTTATGAAATTGAAATACCCTACAATGTTCCTATCAAAATCCAAGCAAACCAGCCCTACCATACCGGGCCAAGGTCTAATTTTCCATTACCACACTAGGTCAAGGGTTACACATCACAATCAATAACATCGCACACCAAGTGAGCCACCAAGGTGGAAATCATATCAACTGTAATCTGAGAAAAAAGCAAACAAAAAATCCCACCCATGGAAACCTGGTCCAACCCTTGTACCTGGGGCTGAAAGCACCCAAACACAAGCTAAAAACCCAGTTCATGTAACAACCTATCTCTAGTATACCATATCCCAAATAGTAAAACCAACAGAAATAAAAGAGAATCCTCGATATCATTAGTAGCTATAAAAACACTACTACTAAATCCCTATCAAAAACTCCTCTGATACCACAGTGTAGTGACCCATACCTGGAAAACCACTCAAATAGTGCTAAACAGGTCGGGTGATACTACCTTAGGTGAACCTCCCCGAATGCCAAAGGCCACTGACTAGTAGCGAGGGTCTTATAGGTACAGTGGGGAGGATATACCCTCTCAGAGGATAATAATAATGGCACTACTCTAAGTATCATAATAAAGATGCAGTAGAATAAATGACTCAGCAGACTTGAACTAAACCTGTAGAGCAGAATCACATTCAATATCAATAAATAGCAGAAGCAATAAATATAACAACAGTAGTGGAAATAAACACAACAGCATGCTGATCACTTGTAACTACTACTGAACAATAGCACATGCATCCAAAGAAGGTCATAAATATCTAAATATAAAGGCGCCAATGGATAACCAACTATAGTTGAAAAAAAGTAAGCATGATAATATAGAAAATAAATAAAAACAGAGTAACTCCATCTAGGTAAGACATCTAGGTCCATACCATTTCAATGCAAAAGCTAATGCAACTCATCTCCTGAAGTTGGCCTCTTTCCTACACGTAAATCCATAAAGTCTGCACACATCCTGATGGGCCCGTACAAGGTGTGAGATGAATTATAGTAGGATACCACCTAACGGTGCGTACCTAATACAAGTGTTTAAGTAGTCATGTATTTATAAAGAATGTAGTAAACATAACGATGTACAAATAAACCTGAACTCCACTAGCGCTCAACAACCACCATGGAGTGTCACCTGCTTCGGCTAATTCCAGAATCACTGTCATATAACCCGGCACTATGTGCGCCCCCGACACCGTGTGTCTCTGAAGGACCACGGGACACCCTGAGAGGGGAGGGGTGAATCGGGGTGACAACTTTTTCTTCTAATGTGATAGATCTTATTCCCACGTTGGTAGGAACTTGTTGAACCTGTATGATGAAAAATATTAGAAATCAAACATGCACATGCACAGAGAATACACAACCCTTTTTACATGGTTCACCACTAAGGGCTACGTCCAAGGAGCATACATCGACAAGTTGTCGGTCGTACCAAAATCCACTATGCTTCACTAGCTGGAGAATACAAAAGTTTGGGCACAGTCACTCTGTCCAGGCTCACTGCCTTTACAAAGGTTCAGGGAAATCTCACTGTTCCCTTGGGTCACTCCCGTTGACTCCCCCTGGCTCACTACCGTTGGTGAAGTCACACTCAGTTTATAGACGTGAAGGTCTCTTCAATTGATAGTCATGAAGTTCATTGTCTCCTTTTCATCATGAGACTTTGCTTGCATCAGAGTCCTGATTTTAATGCTCTGTTAAGATCCAAATTCCAACCACTGATGAATACTCCCTTTTCCCTTGTCCACAGGGCAATCAACCTTTGGAAAAATCCTTCGCAAGGTACCCTACTTCGTGAGGCTCCCAATATTGCAAAGCTCAAACAAGCCTTCACGGAGCCCCTGCCATTCCGCGAAGCTCAATCGTGAAGCTCAATTGCGAAGCACTTTCGCGATGCTCCAGCCTTCACAATGCTTGGAAATCATGAAGCTCCTGCCTCTTCGCGAAGCTCACTGAGCCAACGTGGGGCGCACGTCTTTCGCGGAGCTAGAATAGCCGCAGCGAAGCTCCTCTTTCACGAAGCCCACTGCCTTCGCGAGAGACCTTTGCGAACCGAGAGAAAAGGACTTTCTCGGAAATTCTCTCTCGTGAGGGGGTCGACCTCTATTTATAGGCGATTCCACCGTCCCATGACCCTTCCGCGTGATGTCAACGCCATGTCATCTCAAATCGCGAAGCTCCAAAGATTCCGCCGAAATTCTGTTCAAATCGTGAAGCACCACAGCACTTTGCCGTTCGCGAAGCTTGACGTAGTCGCGAAGAATCACCGTCAACATACCTTCGCACCTTCGCCGCGAATCTCCCTCGCAAAGCCCTTCTCGGCCGCGATGCGCTTCAACCTCTGCCGTTCGCAAAGCTTGACGTAATCGCGAAGAATCGCCGTCATCATTCCTTCGCGCCTTCGCCGCGAAGCTCCCTCACAAAGCCCTGCATCGCCGCGAAGCTCTCCAGCCTCTGCCGTTCGCGAAGCTTGACATAATCGCGAAGACTCACCACCTCCATTCTTCTGGTCTTAGCGATTTCCAAACCATGAATCCTATCTTCGCGAAACTCATGCCTTTGCCATATTAAATTATGATCTTCCTGGAAATCCACTTTTCGCGATGCTCACCAACCTCCAAATTTTGGACCCCAAAAAATTGGCAATCATTGGGAAACAGCGCCACCTTCAATACTGTTGTGTGCTTGAATGGTATGATCTCTTTGCTGGTACACGATCCGAACTTCCATTGATGATTGACAACAAACACAAACCACACTCCAAATAATGCATAGAAGACCATGGTTCCAACAATCTCCCCCTTTGGGTTTGTTGGAAATCAGAAGAAAAATTCAATAGATCTCCATCTATATGAAAACCAAAAAATGCAGGAATCAACCCAGCCAACACTCTAAGTCTACGTGAGCAATGCTCGGTGTAGAAAACAAGAGAAGAGGCTTGAATTGGGTTCCACTGTTTTCCTTCTCGTTCTTCTCATCAAAAAAGTGGCTTGAATTTATTCCTTCTCGGTGTAGAAAACAAGAGAGGAGGCTTGAATTGGGTTCCACTGTTTTCCTTCTCGTTCTTCTCATCACAAAAGTTGCCTGAATTTATTCCTTCTCCTTTCTCCCCCATTGACAATAAATCCAAAGACCAGTAAATTTTTTTTCACGTTCAGCTCAAACCATACTCCCCCTGGATAGTATCTCCCCCATAAACCTGCATCATATCCAAAAACAGATTAAAACATTTAAAACAAATGGGGAGAGGGGTACTCCGTATCCTTCTTATGCACTGGGAGGTGGTCGAACACCGAGGTTCAACCGATGCTTCTCAAACACAGCTGCTGACAGTGGCTTTGTCAGGATATCAGCCACTTGTTCATCTATTCCCACATTATCCAATCTAATCACGCTTTTCTCAACTTTCTCTTTGATAAAGTGGTACCTGATTTCAATGTGTTTTGTACGAGAATGATGAACATGATTCTTAGTAAGATCAATTGCGCTCTTATTGTCACAGTAAATCACCATTGGTTGTGTCACCTCATCGTCAATGTCAGTTAATTGCTGCTTCATCCATAGAAGTTGAGTGCATACCTTTGTGGCGGAGATATACTCGGCTTCAGCAGTACTAAGAGAAGTACTTTATTGTTTCTTGCTCAACCAGCCAATACATTTCTGCCCACTATAGAAAGCTCCACCACTAGTGGAATTTCTGTCTACTATATCACCAGCCCAGTCAGCATCAGAAAACGCTGATAATTCACTGTCCCTGCCTGCATAAAAAAATAACCCGAAGTTATGTGTACCTTGAATGTACCTCATGATTCTTTTTACTACTGCTATATGTTCCTCCTTTGGATTACTCTGAAAGCGGGCCGCAAGACATGTTGCAAAGACAATATCTGGCCTTGTCGCTGTCAGGTACAGTAGGCTTCCAATGATCCTCCTGTACATGGTGGGATCAACAGGGTTCCCATCCTCATGCTTTCCAAGTTTAGTTCCAACTGCAATCGGAGTTGACATTGGTTTGGAGTCTTGCATATTGAACTTCTTTAGCAACTCTCTTGCATATTTTTCCTGATAAATGAAAGTGTATTCTTTCTTTTGAATCACTTGAAGCCCCAAGAAATATGTGAGCTCCCCAATCATAGACATTTCAAATTATGATTTCATGTGGTTGGAAAATTCATCCACTGATTTCTGCCTACCGCCACCAAATATGATATCATTAATGTAGACAAGAACCATGAATTGATCTTTTGGAGAATTATTCAGATAGAGATTGTGATCAACTCCTCCTCTTTTGAATTCCAACTTCTTGAGATATGAGTCCAGTCATGAGTACCATGCCCGTGGTGCCTGCTTCAAACCATATAGAGCTTTCTTCAGTTTACAGACCTTTGTTTCATCAGTACCCAAAACAAAGCCCACTGGTTGTTCAATGTAGACTTCTTCTTCGAGTACACCATTCAAGAATGTTGTCTTTATAACCATTTGATATACTTTATATCCTCTTTGGAATGCCATGGCAAGGAAAAGCTGATTGAATCCAGTCTAGCCACTGGAGGAAAGGTTTTTTCAACATCAATGCCTTTAATCTGGGAGTATCCTTTACATACCAGTCGTGCCTTGTTTCTGATGACACTTCCATGCTCATAAAACTTATTTTGGAAGATCCATTTGGTACCAATCACATTGTGACCTTCGGGTCTCTGGACAAGATCCCATGTCTGATTCTTGTCAATCTGATCTAATTCATCATTCATGGATTTCACCCAAGATTTATCTTTTGCAGCTTCTTTGAATGAGGATGGCTCTACAACAGATAGAAATGCAGATTGTGTGGTATTCCTCATCCTTCTTGTTTGAGTTGGTGCACTCCTGTCCCCAATTATGTTGGATGGATCAATCTCAGCTCTTTGATTTCTTCTGCGAGGTTCAATAGTATTATCTTCAGCCATAGTTTCTTCTTCAGATTCTTCTTCTGAGTCAACATCTTGATGTGACTGCTGAGTGTTTTGAACAGCTTCCTCTATTTCTACATTTGTATTTTCTTCACGTCCACATTCTTCCTGACTTTCTATCACATCAGCATATGACGTCCTTGAAGCATTTGTGGTTTTCTCTTCAATTATCTTAACATCACTGCTTTCCACAATCCTTCCCAACCGCTTGTTGAAACATTTGTAGGCTTTGCTGTTTATTGAGTAACCGAGGAAAATTCCTTCATCTGCATTGTCTCCATATTTCCCTTGATTTCCTTCTTTGTTCCTGATGAAGCATTTACTTCCAAAGACACGAAAGTATTTTAGAGAAGGCTTCCATCCATGCCACAATTCATATGGTGTCTTCGTCTCACCCATATAAAGTCCTGTTCGATTTTGAATGTACACTGCAGCTTGAACAACCTCTTTCCAGTAATGTCGTGGAATACGACTCTCAATCAGCATAGTTCGTGCCATGTTGTTCACCTGTCGATTCCTATGTTCAACAACTCCATTTTGTTGTGGAGTTCTCACAGCAACTACCTCATACTGTATCCCATGCTTCTCCAGATAATTCTCAAATTCAATGGATGTGTATTCTCCTCCATTGTCAGATCACAACACTTTGATTATTTGTCCAGTATCATTCTCGGCGATTCGCCGATATGTTTTCATGCAGTCAAGGACTTGTCGTTTCCTGTGAATGACCATCACACATTCCATTCTACTGTAATCATCTATGAAAAGGAAAAATTACCTTTCTCCATGAGTTCCTACAACATTTATTGGCCCACAAACATCTGTATGAATCCGATCAAGAAGGTGAGACGCTCTTTTCTTCTTTGGCCGATATGAACTGCAGATCAGCTTCCCACGAATACAAGCATCACAAGATTTTTCACGATCACGCTTCAGGTTGGGAATGTCCATGAAAATTCTCAATTTTGATATTTTCTCCATGTCTTGTTGATTGATGTGTCCCAGTCTTCGATGCCACAAATTTTTTTCTTCTTCAATATTCATGTAACATACATTTTCTTCACTATCAACCTGATACAAGTTGCCTTCTGTTCTGCATCCCTTCATAAGAGAATTGCCAGTCTTTCCCTTGATAGTGCAGCCTTTTTGATTAAACGTGACTATAAGTCCTGAGTCATAGAGTTGACTCACGCTGAGGAGATTATGACGTAGGCCATCTACGTAAAGGACTTCAGTCTTTTTTAGCTCTTCATTAGCTAATTCAGTACTTCCAATCCCTTTGATTTTCAGAGCCCCATCATTACCAAATCTTACTGTACCATCGACATTCCTTATAATATTTGTTAGTAGGCCGACATTACCTATCATATGAGATGAACAACCACTATCCAGAATCAAGGTACTGTTGTTCTTTGTAGCTTTGAGGGCCACCTCTACAAGGTTGGATTTCTCAATCTTCTTCCATTCCTTCCATGAGACATTAGATCGAGTATAAAGAACTGATGTTCTTTCAATTATCTCTTCCGCATACCCAGGTTCTTCATAGTCAAAGTCTTCTTTGAGAGGTGAAAACCTGTTTGAAAGAGCAATACTGTCTTGCTGACGAGACCTGACTTGTCTTGAACTTCGGTATGAGGTGTCCATTTCCCTTCTCTGCCTGCAATTAGCGGCCTTATGGACAAAGTTAGAACAACAAAAATAGTATCCATAGAAATTATTTCTTCTATAAGAATTAGGATATGAAATTGTTCTCCTTTGCTGAGCTTCTATATCTTCTCCATTCAGATAGCTTCTTGCCTCTTCACAATATGACATGGTATGGCGCAGATAGCCACAGAACTGACACTTCATGAGAGGAAATGTCTTCTCACTTGAATTTCTCCTCATACCTTCTTCCTTGGGAGAATAGTAAGGCTGTCTGTCATTTCGGAATGTTTGAGGATAATTTTTAGGTCCCCTTTTAGTTTGGATTAAGGGTTCCTTTTTCGGAACTCTAGGCAACGTTTCAACATGTTCAACTTTCATCTTATCTTTCTTTTCGGTCTTTTCACTTCCAGAAGTTGATGTCTCAGCCTTACAGCTAATTCCACTCTTTCCCATGCAAGCGGGTCTTTGATTACTCAAGATTTTTCCAACCCCATCTGAACCACACTTGGATCTTGCTAGTAATTATGCATCTGAGAATCTTCCAAACTATATTTTCTTCTTGGATTCTTTTGGAACTGATTCAGTCTCCAGTTCTCTCCTTAGAGTAACTACTTTCTCCTCAAGACCATCAGTAGTCTTGGATTTTTCATCCTGTCTGGAGGTGAGGTCATTGATGACCTTAGCCTGCTCTTCAATTCTTAGCTTCAGATCTACTACATCATCATTACTTTCAATTATTTTAGACTGTACCTTCAAAAATTCTTCCAGTCGTTCAATTTCAGCTTCAAGTTGATCAACGTATTCAGTTGATTCTTCTACAATTGATTTCCACTAATTTCAGCTCTTACATTTAATCTTGAGCTTAGTAACCGCATCCTTAAGTTGTATCTCAGGATCTACACAAGTTCTCAGTTTCTTTTCTCCTTCAGTATCTTCTGGCATTTCAAAAGTGGCCATTATAGAAGTATGGTTCCCAGTTTTGAATTCTGGTTCTTCTTCGTCACAGAATTCATTGTCATCTTCTTCCTTTTCACAGACAAAACTCTTCCTTTGCATTTTCTTACCAGATTTGAAGTCTACCTTTTTGAAGAACCTATTCTGAGGCTTCTTGAGGCTTTCATCCTCACTGTCTTCATCATTGATCATTTTTAAGCACTGAGAGGCAATGTGCCCAACTTTTCCACAACGGAAACACGCGAGAGGTAACTTCCCTTTGAATTTCCCTTTCCCCTTCTGGAACTTCTTTTCAATGAGATAAAGAATTTATTTTTCTTCGTCATCTTCAACGCTACTATCCTTTGAGATTTTCAGTTTATCCATGGCCTTGAATGCCATTTTCTTGCTCACCCGAGTCGTAGCATCTTCTGGTTTGACTCTCATTTCATATGCTACCAAGCTGCTCAGTATATCATCTAGAGAAAGTTTGGAAAGATCTATTTCCTCAAGGGCTGACACCTTCACATTATACAGAGGTGGAAGTCTTCTCAATATTTTCTTTACAATATCAATGTCTTTTATTTCTTCGCCTAGACCCCGAATTGCTCCAACTACTTCAGTAATTCGATTGAAGAATGAGTCTGCATTCTCGTCTGGATGCATCTTCAAATCATCAAACCGATTGTGCAGCACTTGTAGTTTCTCCTCCTTCACTTTGATATCTCCTTCATAAATATTCTCAAGTTTATCCCACATATATTTTGCTGAGGTGCAATTCATCACCTTTAGGTAGATCTGATCAGACAGGGCTGCAGTGAGTGCATTCTGTGCTTTAGCATCTGCATCAAGAAGTTTCCTGTCTGTTTCAGTCATAGCTAGGCCTGTTGGATCAGGGACTTGTATTCCTTGCACAGTAGAAAAGAGAACTTCCATTCCAAGAGATCTTAGATGAGATCTCATTCTGTTCTTCTAGATCTGGAAATTGCTTCCATCGAAGGGAGGGACTCCCCTGACATTGACCGCGTTTTCCATGACGAAAAAAGGTCAGATTCAACACCAGCAACCTTTACCCTCTGATACCACTTGAAGGACCCCGGGACACCCTGAGAGGGGAGGGGTGAATCAGGGTGACAACTTTTTCTTCTAATGTGATAGATCTTGTTGCCACGTTAGTAGGAACATGTTGATCCTGTATGATGAAAAAGATCAGAAAGAAAACATGCACATGCATAGAGAAGACACAACCCTTTTTACTTGGTTCACCACTAAGGGCTACGTCCAAGTAGAATACGCCGACAAGTTGTCGGTCGTACCAAAATCCACTATGCTTCACTAGCTGGAGAATACAAAAGTTCGGGCACAATCACTCTGTCCAGGCTCACTGCCTTTACAAAGGTTCAGGGAAAGCTCACTGCTTCCCTCAGGTCACTCCCGTTGACTCCCCCTGGCTCACTACCGTTGGTGAAGTCACACTCAGTTTATAGAAGTGAAGGTCTCTTCAATTGATAGTCATGAAGTTCATTGTCTCCTGTTCAGCATGAGACTTTGCTTGCATCAGAGTCCTGATTTTAATGCTCTGTTAAGATCCAAATTCCAACCACTGATGAATACTCCCTTTTCCCTTGTCCACAGGGCAATCAACCTTTGGAAAAATCCTTCGCAAGGTACCCTACTTCGCGAGGCTCCCAATATTGCAAAGCTCAAACAAGCCTTCGCGGAGCCCCTGCCATTCCGCGAAGCTCAATCGCGAAGCTCAATCGCGAAGTTCTTTCGCGATGCTCCAGCCTTCGCAATGCTTGTCAATCGCGAAGCTCCTGCCTCTTCACGAAGCTCACTGAGCCAACGTGGGGCGCACGTCTTTCGCGGAGCTAGAATAGCCGTCACGAAGCTCCTCTTTTGCGAAGCCCAATGCCTTCGCGAGAGACCTTTGCGAACCGAGAGAAAAGGAATTTCTCTAAAATTCTCTCTCTTGAGGGGGTCAGCCTCTATTTATAGGCGATTCCACCGACCCACGACCCTTCCGCGTGAAGTCAACGCCACGTCATCTCAAATCGCGAAGCTCCAAAGATTCCGCCGGAATTCTGTTCAAAACGAGAAGCACCACGGCACTTTGCCGTTCGCGAATCTTGACGTAGTCGCGAAGAATCACCGTCAACATACCTTCGCGCCTTCGCCGCGAAGCTCCCTCGCAAATCCCTTCTCCACCGCGATGCACTTCAACCTCTGCCGTTCGCGAAGCTTGACATAATCACGAAGAATCACCGTCATCATTCCTTCTCGCCTTCGCCGTGAAGCTCCCTCGCAAAGCCCTGCATCGCCGCGAAGCTCTCCAGCCTCTGCCGTTCGCGAAGCTTGACATAATCGCGAAGACTCACCACCTCCATTCTTCTAGTCTTCGCGATTTACAAACCATGAATCCTATCTTCGCGAAACTCATTCCTTTGCCATATTAAATTATGATCTTCCTGGAAATCCACTTTTCACGATGCTCACCAACCT
The DNA here is from genome assembly GCA_963277665.1 of Viscum album. Classification (NCBI taxonomy): domain Eukaryota; kingdom Viridiplantae; phylum Streptophyta; class Magnoliopsida; order Santalales; family Viscaceae; genus Viscum; species Viscum album. The sequence continues at coordinate 844,675,582 of OY728121.1, read as the reverse complement.
CCAAATTTTGGACCCCAAAAATTTGGCAAACACTGGGAAACAACGCCACCTTCAATACTGTTGTGTGCTTGAACGGTATGATCTTTTTTCTGGTACACGATCTGAACTTCCATTTATGATTGACAACAAACAAAAACCACACTCCAAATCATGCATAGAACACCATGGTTCCAACAGTCTCAAGTATCGACGTACTGAAGGCACACCCAAGAAATAGTTACCCAGAGGAATAACGATGTCTGTCCTCAATAAGTAACCGGACGAACAATGATGTCTACCCTCAAATAACGTAGCCAGAGGGACATTGATATCTGCCCTCAAATAATGGAAAGCCTCTTCCCCCAACCTGATAGCCTCAATGCTATCCCCTGAAGGCTCATCACCTTCCATGTGGTTTCCTATAGAAAGCACTCCTAAACAAATAGTACCTAAACCGCAACTAACGGGAACATCTACCCGCATGAGTAGTCAAAAACACCTCATCACAGAGTCTCTCTGTGTGCACACTACTCAAAGTTTCCAGGTGAGCGGTATTCACCAAAATAGTACCCAAGCCACAACACCTCTGACACCCTGTGTCCCTACGACCATGCTGCCCAAGTCTGATGGCCTTTCCATCCCTGTAACCCAGGCCATGCCCAACCTAACAGTCATCCTGCCTCAACTGATGCCCATAACACCCAATCCCATGGTCAAAACCACCCAACGTAACCCGGTCCAAGCCCAACCTGTGATCGACATCACTCAAAAATATTCGGGCCATGTCCAACACAACTAAAAGGGTTCCATCATATGCAATTCAGTAATTACATATATACAAATTTAAATAGAACACAATGACAGGAAAAACAATCTAAAAAGTTGAATTGCATTAGGAAGGTGTTTTCCCATACCAGTACTATGGTTTTGAGAGCCACTAAAAATTCATATCAGGCTTAATAAACTAAACTTATCAGAAAAAACATCACAGTTCAATTATAACCATTTTGGTTTCGCCCAGCCAAAATGCCCCAATTGAGAAACGACCCCTCGCCCATCCCCGCTCAAGCAAAATAGGTAAAGGGTATACCCAAAGGCATCACACAGGTCTAATGAACAATTTAATATTCAATATCAGATAAAACTGGGTCCCGCTAAAAATACTCAAAAACACGTTGAAGGCCGCATCACCCAAATGACTACAAAAACACAAAAAGAGGTATGCACCACCTACCTGAGACTCGTATGATAATACTCCTACGATAACAACCTCCAATTAGGTCTAAAACGTGGTAGATCTACAAAATAATCAAAACCACTCAAACCCCAATAACTCGTTCTAGAACAAAAATCAAGAAAAACAACTCAATAGGAATCAAGGCCTTACCGAGGGGGTTCTAATGGATCAATCAGTGTTCGAATCGGGTCTCGGATGAAGGTACAGAAGGGGATTGAAATACCGACCGGCTCTCCCCACTCAACCTGATAGAAGTTTTGAGGTTCTTCTTCAATATAGGGATACTTTTTGTTTTAGTGAAAAAAAGAAACTACATAGTGTGTACATTAAGTACACGACATGTATCATTTTACTGTTCATATGACGGCTGAAATTCTGCTGACTTACTTTCCAGAACTGGATGACATGAGTACATGACATGTACCTAGGGGTACATGACATGCACTTAGTTTTTCTTCTCTTCCTCGCCAACTTACCCACGCGCTATGTATACCCATCATACACGTCTAGACTACACGGCGTGTCCAAGGAGGACATGACGTGTACTTGGTTAGATGATTATACCTGACCAATAGGCCTACATGCCATGTATGGCCGCCACATGGTCACGGGTACATGGAGTGTTGATAACTACACATCATGTAGTAAGAAATTTCTACAGGATCATCACATGGAATGTACTCGGCGGCACATGGTCGGTGCTCGCCCAACCCACACACGGCATGTACTAAAAATTACACGGCGTGTAGTCAGGAAATTTCCAAAAACTCCCAATTTCTCTAGTTTTCTTAGCAAAAAGTCAAAAATTTAAATAGGTTCGGGATTTTGACCTGTCCTAAAAACCCAGGTTCTTACATTTGTTGTCTGTCAATCCACCTCGATTTGATTTCCATTTATCTTCTGATTCTGATTCACCAAAGAAAAATGCTTAGAATCTCCTCTCAAACTCCTAGGGTTATGTAGCTATCCCTAGAGAATTCCCCTAACATATTATTTATAGAGGAAATTTTGTAATGGGTATTAAACTAATTAAATAAAAAAATTGTTTACTTAATCCACTTAACTTACATGCCAATGGATGCCTTATCTAAACGCCCCATGCAGACCAAATTTATGCCATGCCTATGGTAAAATCATTGTTAAAGATTCATTGATGATCTAATATTTCTGATGTGATACTCCTTTTAAAAGTTATTCCATTATTTATGAATAACAATGTGTGTGTTTATGATATTAATGTATTTAGTATTTTTAAAATATCCATTCCAGGATCACTGGGGATCATAATCATGAATCGTCTCAATACCTACCTCTAAAAATATTTCATAATATATTTCCATTTCTTAAAATGAAAAAAACTGTGTCTACATAATTACCATTATGTATAAACAGTAATATTAATATTTTTTCATTGTTTTTTAAAATCGGTGTGGCATGTAATGTAAGCTATCAAATAATTTTACATTATTAAAAAATATTTCATAAAATCTATGGGTGTTACATTCTAACCCCATTAAAAATAATTTATTCCTTGAAATTAAATCACACCAATATAAAAAGATGAGGATTATTATGCCAAATTGTTTCCTTAAGTTCCTATATATATATCTATAAAAAATACTTTTTCAAATCTTATATTGATGGAACACATACATGGTTAAAGAAAATTATCATTACATCATGATCAAGGTTAAACTCTAGAACATTTTGAACCATCTTTCACAACTCTACATATTCCTTCAACTCTTAATTAATATTCAACTGAATAGATGATTGAAAATTCAATTGATAAAGATATTAATTCTCCCCTTCCATTGGGATTTAAAGATCCATGATTTTTAATTATAGAATTATTTGATCTTTTAGGATCATCATCATAGATAAGATAACATGATCCATTTGACTCAAATCATAATCCACATTATTCTCTTTTCCATTGTGATAATTTATTGAGAATTCATAATAATCAATCATCTCTAAACATCTTCTTTGATGAATATTAAACTCCTTTTATGTGAATATATACTACAAACAATATTTATAGGTATATATTTTACACTTTTCTCTATAAAGATAATTCCTCCATATCTGTAATAGAAAAATTACTACATCTATCTACAAATCATTATTTACATAATTTTTCTCATGAAACATCAATTTTTGTGAGACATAATATATAATCAATTCGTTATCCATAATAACACGTCCTGGTAACTTCATAAATGAATCACTATAAAATGAAAACCCTTATCCCCTACATAGTAATATGATAATAAGTGAGATGACTAATATTCCCTTTAGTTTCTTGAAATACCACTCACATTCATGTATCTAGAGGAACTTGGAACCCTTTTAAGTTAACTTTGTTAGTGGATTAGATAGTTGTGAGAAATTTTACATAATTTTTCAATAATATATATCTAATCCATGAAAACAATGAATCTGAGTCACTATGTTTGGTTTAGGCCAACATTAAATACCCTTAAACTATGAATAATCTTTTGTTATATCCCTTCTTGGGATTATATGACCTAAAAATGAATCCTTTTGCAGTCAAAATTCAATTTTTTTTATATTTTTCATATAGATTCTCCATTATTATGGTATTTGTTACAGGCGTCAAGTGATATTAATTCTCTTCCTTTATCTTTGAATAGATAGGAATATCATCTGTAAAGACTACCACAAACTGATCAAGGTAATCTATACTGAGTATATTCAATAAATCCATGAAGATAGAAGGAGAATTAGTAAAAATGAATTGAATGAATATTTATTTATAGTGTCGATTCCATTTATGAAATGGTGTCTTGAGTATATCCTCCTTCGTAAACCTCAATTGATGACATACAAAAATAAAGTCAATAATGGAAATTGTATTGAGATTTATATAGTTGATAAAAAATGTCATCATTGTGGGGTAGAGGATACTTGTTCCTATATTTTATCTTTTTTAGCTCCCAATAATCATTTTAGAGTCACATTAATCAATTATTCTTAAAAAAAGAATACGCACACTCCATGTTTACACAATTGGACAAATGAATCTATTCTAAATGTTTTCCTAGTGTTTATTATTTAATTTACTCAACCCAATCAGGACAATTTTAGAGGAATTCATTGAAATTATTGTGGAAAAAGGTATGTGTTCTATTTAAAACTCAAATTCATTATTCAGTGTAAGATATAGGAAATTATTCTATAAATACATCAAAAAATTCTTAAACAATATATATATAATTGATGTCAAGTTTCACCCTAACCATCTGAGATAAATACCCCTTATAAATGGGAATCAAGATCCATAAAATTGATTCGATCTCCATTGTATGTTCATCATTATCATCAAATTAATAAAAGATCATAGGTTTGATTGGAATATCAAACGTGACTTACCATCATTGATTTTTTGTGGGATTTATGTAGAGGGAGACAATCTATTCCTAAGATAATATCAAATTCAACTGTAGGAAGAATGAAAATATTTACAGTAAGCACATTACCATAAACTCCAACTGGTGATGAATCATACACATGAGGTGGCATAATCATGCCATTAGGGGTTTTCAATGATAATTAGTTATCTAATAATTTGTTTTGGATCATGATACCCTTAAAAAATTATTCACATATGAATTAATGGGTAGATACAAAGTCAAATAAGACATTAGAAGGTCTATAGTTGATGGTATGGGTATATTTCAAGAATTTGTTGTCACACCCCTCATTATTTATAATGATCACATGGTATCTCACATTTTCCCTTTTCTTAGGAGGTTAATGACATAGATCATCATCATTTACCTTCAATTTTGAGAACTTGTTAGCATATTTCCCATGATCCTTGCATTTGAAACATTAGATTGTGGGTGGTTCATTCTATGCAGCTTTCTCACTATTATCATTATTAAATAACTTTTTTCCATCACTTCAAAAATCAATTCCTCAATGGCCTTCCTTATAACACAAAAAACATTTTCTAGCTCCCTTAAGAAAATTTTATCCCCATTTCATTCCACGCATTGATCATCATGTAAATATATTCTTATTATATCAATGGTATTTATAGTTTCCATTGAACTCCATCTTCCTTTTATTGTCAAACTCATCAGATTTAAGGGCAAAATCAATATCTATTTCCAACATGAGAGAACATAGAACAATTTATTCATAGATAAGTAAGTCCCTTTTGGTGAATTCATTTCTTTGAATTGGTTTTAATCGACGAAATAATATATAAACATTTCATTCATGTTTGATGATAAATCCAAAATCATACATCCCATTTATAGTAAAATTTTACTCATATGCACCAACCTATTCATCATCCTTCTGATTTAGCTAAAATAATTCATCATCTATTATTATACAAATGATGCAAGGGAAGTACTTATTGAAAAATATGACATTAACTCATCCCACTCCATGGATTTAAGTTCATCATGTTCCTTTATATTATGGATGATAGTACACCATTGAACTTATTTACCTTATAAACAATAGAAAATAAAAATGACTTTGTAATGTTCAAAACACTAGAGAATGGAAAATTTCGTTTCAGTGGTACTCATCCATTATTCAACAACTTGAGAATCAACAGAAGCAATAAATGTTTGTGGATATGTCCTCATGAAGGAATCAATAGTATTTCATTCCCTTATTTTATTTTTTGGAGGTTTAGATTGATTCATAGGTTGAGAAAGTTAGGTGAGCATAAAAACATGATTTTTCATTCCATATCCCTTAATATCTGGATGATTAAGAAGACAGTCATTTCATTCAATTTTCCACTCAACATTAACGTGGGTTTTTTTGGGTTCCAAATATTAACTAAAACTAAAAATCATAGTCTATGAAACAATAATAATAATAGGGAACCACATAATACAGAAAAATAACTTATAAGATCAAAAAATAAAGCAACATTGTTTTTAATCTACAAAACTATAGGGTTATAAAATTTCATTCATAGTAATCATATATTTACATCCTTCATGATGGTTGATAAAGTGTTTATGAATTTACAAAAAATATCCTCAGGGAGTGTCAAAATAAATGTGCAGTATATCTTGTTTTCGTGTACCAGGTGATAATTGAGTCAAGATAGATGAACCCTTTTCTACATTATTACACCTAGGAACCTATATTATAGAGCCACATACACATGTAGTATCTTTATAGGGATTAATTTTCATTGAAAGCACTCACTCAATCCTTTTCCAAAACTCTAGAAAATTTACCTACACATTGAATCATCCTTAGAATTAACATTATAAATATCCTTAGAGTTTTCACAAATGTTTTTATATCCTAGTTCTAATGGTGATCTAAATATATCCTCTCTTACCAAATTTAATAACCCAAACCTATCATAAATAAATATTATATATAAATAGATTAATATTCAACACCTAACATAATGATCCAAACCATAATCTTTTGGGTCTAGTGCCTTTAGAAACATGGATACATAAACCACTAGTCTATAATTGAGTTACATCATCTCCTACCATGTTATTCATAACTTGTTACATTATTATACATATCATACATAATATGTTTCACTATAAACTGGGGAAATGAAGCATTATAATTGTTGATATCATATGTTTAGTAATGGTAGAAAAGGGAGATATCAACATTTGAAGAGAATAAGGGTATGAGAATATGAGAATAACATTTCAAAACAATACCCTGTATATCATAGATCATAAAAATGAGTAATGGGAAAAATAATGGAAGTTCATAAGATGTGATTTATAATGGAATCAAAGACCATGAATTTTGAGAACATAACATTGGAACAATTCATAGATTTATGGAATACACACGAGCATTGAGAATCATTTCCTTAGTAGTTCAAGGCTCATTTACAATACTATGATAATGGAGTGAATTCAATCTCCAAACCATCATATTATTCATGGTTCACTCCCTAGACTATCATAGTGTACATAGTCCCTTAGAAAACTGTGTTCACTCCCCATTCTAGTCATCTTTATCTCATGAGATATCAATTATTACCCAATACATTAGAGGGAGATACAGGTCCCACCCCTCAAATAATTAAAATAATACAAATGTGTTCCACAAGATCATAAAACACTCATAAAATCCAATCCCATGAATATAAATGGGTTTCATATACATTAAATCATAACTTAAATTATTGAAAAGAAACAGGTTTCATAATCATTTCATCATTTCATCAAAACATAAAACATGTAAATAGAAGTGGATTACATAATAAATATGTCATCATAATCATAAACCATTAAGATAGAATATGAATGGTATCCTTGGATCATTTATCTATAAAATAATATATATAATTAAAGGATGTAATATTATATTTAAAATTATTTTGAAAGAAAAATTACATGGAATGTTTCTTGAGCAAAATATCCATTCTTTGGAAACCATATTCTTTAAAAAAGAAAAAAAATAATATGGATATCCTTTTCAATAAAAATAACTGGAAAAAATTATAATTTATGATTAATAAATAGTGTCCATGACCTTACTAAATTTCCATTCATGCTATACTCATTAAAACAATGAATCATTTCACATTTTTAATAAAGTCTAAATGAGCCTTGTTTTGAAATTGACATGAAGATTCAATTAAAATAATTTTTAAAAAATTAAATCATGGGTAAAATTTTCATTACTAAATCATGGTTATAATATTAAAAAAATTTGAAAACTTTTTTAGAAAACATGGTTATGGAAGAAAGCGTGTTTTCGATCAAAGAGCGAAAAAGAAAAAATTTATTATTTTTTTTGAAATATTGATTACATATAAAGAGGAAAATGAATTGAAAACATTTATTATCTATAAATAACCATAGAATATGAAAATTCATTAGTTTCTTAAGTGATATCCCATAATATATCATAATTGGAAACATATTAATAAGAAATCCTGATAAAGAATGAGATTGTATCTCAAAACCCATACAATAATGGTAACATTGAATCCCAAAACCCATTAAAGAATAATGTTAATTGAATATTATAATATCATGTGAAAAAAATTCATTATATTTCATGGATAATATTCTTTATATACACCTCATAAAATAATATATGTGCATAACATAACATATGTATCAAAGAGGGAAAATTGAGACAAAATTCCTTTACTATAAGTCTTGAATTCCATCATACATGTTCATACCACATGTATAATAAATATAATTTTATCATAAATATATTAAATAACCATAATTATATATATCACACCATATATGTTTTACTTATGATCTTTTATTAATAATTCCATGTGAAAGCCATGTTTTGGGCAATAACTACTTTGTTTTTTTGTATGTTTTGATTTGTTATTTTTTTGGTCCTCATACTTTGATCATGAATCTATAATCATAAAAATATTTAAATTTATGTAAATATCACATATAGTCCTTATATATTTATTTATACCAATTCATAGAATTTATCTATATAAAATTAAATACACCTTTCATGGAGATGGTAGACCATATGTACTCATTAACTCTATTTCCATTTTTTGAATGATTGAATGAAAGTAAGGAAAATAATATATTACCATTAAATAATAATTTTTATGTCATATATGATATATAATTTTGTTAAATTCATCTTTATTACCTTTCATGTAAAGGGTGATAGAATCACATCGCTTCGTGTGGCTATAGTCCATCGTACACACAGGCGGCGTTATCATATTCCCATAGAATTGAAAGTAAGATGATATATTTTATATAATAATTAAGAAGTATAATAATATAATAAATATAATATATAATATTTTAATATGTCATTATATCTAGTATTTTTAGGTGGTGATGGACAACGAATAACATTACTTCACGAGGAGAAAGTATGTTGTACACATAAATGATGATTTCTTTTCCCATTCGATTTAAGTGGACATGTTTATAGGTCATTCACTTAACATAAAAACATAGTAGTATATGTAATATACTAAGGATATTATATCATCATGTTTTAATAATAATTTTTGTAAGTTGGGGATGGAATATAATTAAAAAAATGATTAGGGACGTTACCTCTTCTTCTAAAAACTTATTTTTGTTTGTACCAAAAGCCTTCATAAGACAGATTTATAAAAAAAAAATTCTTCTTAGTAATATAGGAAAAAATTTGGGAATATATTTGAACTATAAATGGATGAACCAAATTTCTTGGTAATTGTGAAGTGGATAGAAGAAGGTTTGTCCTTTTGTAAGTGAGGTGAGTGACACACTAGTAATATTTGGAAACAAAAATGGTATACCCACATTTTTCACATTAAAAAAGGATCCAAAAGAGGATATTATCAATAATATGACATTATAAAGTCAAAATATGTCTATAAAATTGGTGTTTTACATGCATTGGTTCATTTTTTACCCATATCTTTATATTCTGACCCCTAGGTAAACAAAAATCTACCTTAACCATAGTTACTAATTTTTAGTGTTTTTTTAATTCATTATGGTAAAAAATTTATTTATAATTATTAGATAACATATATTATTTTGATAAAAATATGGAATCCATTTTTCTAAATTTGATTCAATGAATTGGAAAATTTTAATTTAAAATTAAACTCATAGATGCAAGGAGAAAGCGATTTTTCAAAGAAAAAATGGTCAAAAGTTTAAAAAGTTTTTATATAAAAATTCAATATTAAATTGATTAAAATTATCTAAATTTTAATAATTTATATATAAATGAAATAATTTTACCTTTAAACCCATTTTAATACAAAAAATAATATAATAATATCTTTAAAAGAAAATGCAGTTTTCAATAGAAAACAGTATGTTTCAGTATTGATCAAAAAATTAATCTTTTTTGAAAAATAAATAAAATAACCTTAAAATAATATTGAAATTATTATTTAAAAACTATTTTTTTCAAAATTCATTTTCATGAAGTGTAAAAAATTAACTTTATTATTCTTCACAATAGAAATAAACAACCATTTTGTAAAAAAATACTGTTTTAAAAACATATAACGTCTTTACTGAAAGTTATGTAATTTTTATCCTTATGTTTTATTTATAAATAACCATTATATTTAATATTTAAAATTATTATTAATATTAATTCCTCTTTGATTAATGGCCATGTAATAAAGGTCATTATTAAATAATATTAGTAACAATTTTCATGGTTCATTAAAACTCAAAGTTGCGTGTAACACAAGCTATCAAAGAAATTTAATTAATTTGAAAAAAATATTTCATAAAATATCTTGGTACTAGAAGATAAATATTAATTTAATTATACAAAAACATGCATGAGTAACATAAATTATTATTGTATTTGGAAACATGGACACATAAACAACTTGTTTATAAGTAAACTATATCACCTCTAACTAGGTTCTTCATTACTAGCACCCTTCTTAGACATATCATACATAATAAATTTAATTATAACACTAGGAAAGGAAACATAATAAATGTTAAGATTAGATACTTAGTAAGTGTTAAAAATGAAGATATTAATGATTACCTAAGAATTACATGAACACACTTTTATGGGAACATGATCATAACATTGGGAAACCAAACCATGTATAAGATAAATCACAATCATGAGTCCTGAAATAAACTATGGTAGTTCATAATACATGAATCATTAATTAATAAATTAATATGATCCAATATATTATAATATTATCATAACACCTAGATTAGTGGCATAAACATAATCATATACAATTATTTCCTTAATATTTAAGGATTACTTCCCAAACTATAATAGTGGATTGGGTTCTCTAAAAAAACCATTATTATAGTAAAGGTTTACTCCCAAGAATGTCATAGGGGATAAAATACCTTACTAATATAGATTCATTTCCCATTCCTGTCTGATTTATCTCTTAAGATGTCAATCATTACCCAATGCATTGGAAATATATATAATTCTAGGCTCACACATCATAGATTGAAAAGCATACGGATAAAATCTAGAAGATCATGAAAAATTCATCACATTATAAATCATGATATGAAATGGGTTTCATAATATTTTATTAATCAAATAAAACATTATAAATAAATAGGTTCCATAAATATTTCATCTATTCCTCATAGTATATCTCATAGATAAGTAATAGATTTCACAAACATCTTGTAATCATAATCATAAATGATTTAGAGAAAGAATAAGGATAGTTCCCGTAGATCATATCCCTATAAAATAATAATTAATATAAAGGGATGTTTTCAATGATTAGTATATATAAAATTATAGGATCATTAATGAATTTAAGAGAAAAATTCCTATTCCACATTAAAAATCATTTTTTAAAAACTATAAAATTCATAAAATAGTGTGAAAATCCTTTTCATTTAAAATATCCTTAGAATCATAAAATTTATTATCTATTAATTGAGTGGCCATTATATAATACAATTAATTTAATTTTTTATATGTTAAAAAACATTTCTAACACACTTTTTTAAAAAAAATTACATCATTTAGAAAATGACATGATGATTCCTCTTAATTTTTTTTCTTCTAAAAAGTCAAACAAGGGTAAAAATTACTTTAAAGAATAATTTGTGTAACATTTCTCTACCTTCATTAATGTAAATCATCACTCTTGTTTTTATTACCTTTGTTTTGGGTGTTCATGAGGACTCTTAATTATAGAGATATTTTTTATAGAAAATGACCAATTATCTGATGATGTATGATTTTTTGAATCAACAGAGTCTGGGTATAAATGTGTTGATGGTATTGGAGATTAATCATTGGTTTAAGGTTGAGTTGGGGGATTTTTTAGGTTTTCATGCATGAAACTAGCTATGTGATATTATTCAAACATATTCACATCGTGTATGTAATTAACCACATGATTTTTTCACATTGAAAATTCATAAAACTATTTTTTAACCTGAATCTATACAATCCAGGAATTAGGGCCACAACATGAAATGGTTGGGATTGGGAATTTATACAGAAGGCAATGTTTTTTTGTATATATACCACTCAAGATATTCACATCATTAATCAATGATTCAAATCACGAATTCCTTAGGTCTAGTGAGTGAATATATTATTGTATGATCCTAAATTTTTATGGATTTACCTTAGGTGCTATTTTAGGTAATTTTTGTTTTTACTTAAGTAAATTTGATGGGATTTGTGATTTGGGGTTCATTGGGGTGGAGTATAAGAAAATTTTGGAGAAAAAGGTGTTGTTCATGGTTGGTGCATGGTTTGTACAAACTGTGTGGCTGTCTAAGAGAAAATGTGTTCTCTTGGTATTTTGAGGTAGTTGATTTAGCATAGTTAAAGCTCAATTTGGGAGTCCGCATAAGGAAACCATGAAAGGTCCCCCTTTAAGTAGTGGATAATACATGGTTAGGGCATGGTTTATCTATCTGTGTGACTAAACCATGAACGGGCCAACAGTGAGATCCTAAAATTGTGGATCTCACTCATTTTCAACTTTTAATGACCTGTTTCACCTTCTATACAACCCTAACTCAAGATTTTGATTTTGAAAGGGTAAAGGAAGGTTATACAATGGATTCAGAGGGATTACAAGGTCAAATGAACTCCGTTATTCAAGATTGAAATCCCGAATTGAAGCTCCACTCTCTACACTATAAGTGGATCTCATCCCGATGTTTTTTCCTGTTCATTATCTTATTTATCCTTTATCCATTAGTGGAGGATATCCTTAATTTTATTAGATCTTTACATATGTGGTGATATATATATATAGGATTGGAGATCTTGATCTACTTTGATTATATCTTGATATTGTGATCTTGATTTATGGATTTAGATCTAGAACTCATATCTTTGTCATTGCGCTGCTCGGATTTTGGTAATTTCCATTGAGAAAACGTCTGTCAACAAATCAAGGTAAGTGGTCTAAAATCTAATTCCCAAGTCATGGATTTCATAATTAAAATTGTATAATTACTAGAATCCTTTAGCAATTTATTTTCTTAAATTGGGTTAATTAGGTTGACCTATTGATTTATTGAAGCATTGTTAAATTAAATGATTAGTTTAGGAATTAATCATGAGATTAATGGGATACCATATTAGATAATTAATTTGGAAAATTTATTATGATATTTAGGGATTGTAATATAAATAATTAATTAGAGGATTAATTATGAGATATCGAATTGGTTAAGTTGAGATAATTAATTGTGAATTAATTATGTTCCTTGATATTATGATCTAGATAAATAATTATGGGATTAATTATGTTGAGTTAAGATTTATAATGTGATAATTAATTCTGGAAAAAATAATTTTTGAGATATTAATTGTGACATTGATTATTTAATTGATTGAATTAAATAATGATGATTTAAATATTTAGTTAATTATTGAGTTAGCTAATGGATTTTTTTATATTTAAATAATTGTTGAATTAGTAATTTGATTGATGTTGATAATTAATTGTGAATTAATTATGAGTTAACGAATGAGAATATGTTCATTAAAAAGTGATAAGTACAAATGGTAACATGGTCATAAAACTTATGAGAAATATAATTGGAACATGGTCATTCTAATGAGAAGTATATGTGGTGACATAGTCAATATACTTATGAGTAAGAGAACGGGGACATGATCATTTTATTTAGGATTAAGTATGGTAACATGGTCATCTTAATTATGGTTGTGATATCGGTAACTTTGGTAATGTGGCTTATAAATGTGAAATTAATGAATGGAAAGAATGGAACTCTGAGTTATTTCCTCACATGAGAATACTAGAACTCTGGTATGAGTAGAATCAGGTACTGAGATATCATAGATCCTTTGAATACTTTGAGATCCAGAAAGAAGAAGGTAATAAGATATGATATTATCCATGGAACACATTAGGCTTCAGCATGAGATGAAGCTAGTATTGGGGTATGAGTCTCCTTGGGAACCCTAGTGTTCATTTAGTTAGATAAGAATAAATGATAATATAATAAATGGTTATTTATGAAATGTAATTATTTATTATAGAACATAATACACTATCTATTTACTAGATTTGTTTTAGACACCGTTGGTGGTGGTCTAAAAAGTTGTACTCACACCCTATTTGGGCTTCTAGATCGGTACCTGAATATATTATATTTTTGTATGACAGAATAAGGGAAATTTCCCTAGGATGGATTATAGATTTGGGTTGGAGCTTGGATGAGGGGACTATACATGGTTTGGAACTTTCTTGGGGAGTTAAAGTTTCTTTATTTTTAGTTTTAGTATAGAAACTTAACACTTATATTGGCATGGCATGTTTTATGTTTTAGTTGAGTAATGTATTTCTTGTTTGGTTATCTTATGACATGAGTATTATTCTGGTTATATATGCTTCCTCATTTGTTTATTTATTTACATTGGTGTTTTAATATAATAAATGAGGGTTTATTCTCCCCATTTATAGCTTACCATACCCTTACTGCTAGTCAGTAGCCTTTATTGTATGGGGGAGGTGTGCTTGAGGTCATGTGGAGAACCGGCTCAGGGAACCATCGCATGAAACCCAGGTTGGGACCTTACAAAGTGGTATCACAGGTCCAAGTTTCTTTCTTCTTATTTTGACTTAATGGTTTGGGAAAGGTAGATAGGAGACTAGTAAGACTTGGGGCTTGGTAATGAGATCATACATGGGAGTTTCAAACCCAGGTATGGGGGAAAACCCAAGTACTCAAGGTGAGATTGTTGTTATTGCTATTTTCTGTTACAATTGAATATTATTTCACCTTGTCCGAAACACTTGAGTTGTGATGTAATTATTGTTTATGATAACTTTTGAGTATTGATTTATAGCATATAATGGTACAATATTTGAGTCTAAATGCATAATTCTTGGCACTCAGGGTTATTGTGACATGCATCATTTTAGGCACGCACAAGAAAATGAGTTATGGGTAAGTTGTTAAACTCGAACTATTTTCCATGTTAGTAAGATTAAAATGAAAAATGGTGGATAACATGAATTGAAAAAGGTTGTAAAAATGATGTGAAATGAGAATAATTGGGTTTCCAAATGAGAAACTTGATTATGATAGCGTGTTTACCCTTATTAACCATATACTAGGAGTAAGATGGTTAAGGGTAATGATAGTGCATCAGTTTTGACCATGTGGTGAGGTGGGGGATAAAGGCTTTTTGTGATTATTCTTCTTACATAAATGTTATAAGGTAGTGTTATGAGACATGGGACTTGTGTTTGGAATTGTAGAGAGTATGCCTCCATGACGCTTTTTTAGGGGACAACCAAGGGGTGTTCCTAGGAATGATTTTACAGTTAGGGAACTAGAGGCACTGATCGTGCTAGCTAAATATGAAGGGGAGCAGTTCCAAGATAACTTTTATCATTTCATGAAATTAATTGAATGAGACCTAGGGGGAGTTGTGAAGAGTATGTTTGAGTTGATAATGGAGTTTCAGTTGTAGCACCCTCAAACCTTTAATTGATAGGTTGGACCAGAGGGAGATGAATTCTATGTTGAGTCCATAGAGACAATACTGGAAAATTTGGACACTCTGAATGAGAGGAGGGTCATGTTGGATGATTATATGCTATGAGGACCAGTGAAGTGATGGTGTGACTTTTAGGCATGAATTAGAAAAACTGATTGTAGATACCCAAAGCTTGATGTACATGGACATTACATTAATTTTTCAGAATAATTAATACATAACAAAAAAAGACACCCAAGGACGATAATAGTTTAGTGTCTTTGGAAACTCGGAACATAATCTTCTAATCATGGTGAAATATCTTCAACATATCCCATAAAGATCTTCCCCTTTTGTTTCCTTACCTAAAACCATTATTTATATCCTGGGGAAAAGAAAACATAAAAAGGGTGAGCTCAAATGCTCAGTAAGGGTAATCATGGAGAAAATAAAACAACCATATACATTTGAACTTAAAAATAAGAACATAATGTTTAAACATCAAAATCGTGAGTTGTGAAATAAAACATGGAATTACGTAAGGCATAGATCTAAAGGAACACCAGCCATGATAAAATAGCAAGGGAATAAAACATATAATTGTGGAAACCATTAAGCACATGTTATGATTTCTATAGTATCCAAGGCATTTCTTCCAAGACCATCATAGTGGACAAATTCTATTTTTAACCGGGTTTACTTGTCATTCCATCCCTATATTACTAAACCAGATTCACTTGTCGTTACAGCCATGTATATCTCAAGAGATATAAATCTTTACCCAATGCATTATAGGGAGATATAGGTCCCACCCATCTCATAATGAAATCATTCTTTTGTGTACCAAAAAATAGACATAAATCATTCATTATAACCCAAAGAATAAAATGGGTTTCATAAACATAATCCCATCATAACATAATACATATAAAACAAATGGATATCATTTCACCATAAGAAAAATAAAACCTTGTAAATAATAGAGACATTATACTTGAAAGAAAAAAATACGAAATAATGTCATCATAGATGGAAAATAGTTTTGATAAAACACTTGAAATGAATTCTTGAGGAAAATATCCTTTCTTCCTCAAAATAATTTTATTTTCTCAAAATGCTGAGAAATTATAAAAGAAAACAATTTCGTTGAAAATAATCATGAAATATTATAGAGGAAGCTTCATGGAAATAAGGTGTTATGAAACTATAAAAATCCATTCATGCCTTATATGTTAAAAAACATTCTCCTTGTACTTTTTCAAGAAAAGTAAAAAAGTACCTCATATGGTAAACAAAAGAAAGATTTGTTCCATACCACATAGTAAAAATCAAAAAGTGGTAAAAACGACTTTAAACATACATGGAAGAATAGTAAAAACTTTATGAAAACTTTTTTTATAAAAAATGTACATGGATGATAAATATAACCCCAGTAAATACTTACGAATAAACAATCTCGGATAAGAATGAGATTGGAATAATTATCCCTTACCTTATGTCCAATTTCTTCCATATGTGTCTGAGACTCCTGTATAGTGGGTTTAAAAATATTATTAACTTATAACAGAACCATAATAATATTTAAGATATCATATATGATTCACTTATGACTTTATATTACCCGTTCTTTTGTCAATTCCATGTTAAAGCAACGTTTTGGGTAAAATCGTTTCATTTATCGAACGTGTTTAGACTTGTTGTTCTTGATATAATTACTTATATCTTGGTTTACTTACTTCCAGAATGTAAAACATGATTTATATATAATATATATTCAGAATATAATATATATATATATAATATAATGATAAATGGAATGAAATACACCGTTAATGGAGACTGTAGGTCGTACGTACGCATGAACGCTACTTTTGTTTCCTTATTAAATTGAATGGAAGTATGTTAATTACATATACATAAATCCAATATCATTATTATGTCATATATTTCATGATTATTTATTATATATACTTTATAATCATTCTGTAATGGTTAACATGGAGAATGAATATCATCACGTCGTGGAGACTGTAATCCGTATATACGTAAGAGTGATGATATCATTCCCATAATTATTGAATGGAATTGGAGTGGATGATATAATATCTTAGTATCAGTATGATGTTATAATAATTATATATAGTTATTATTTCCCCCATTATACCCATCCAAGTATGGTGGTGGTGGAAAAACAAATTAGACCATAGCGTGGAGAAGGTAAGTCGTACGTTCGCACGCGCGGTGATTTCATTTTTTGTAGGATGGATATAAGGTGAAATTGGGTTGTTTAATATTTATAATAACATATCAGTATATTATTGATATTTATGTTATTACATTATAATGAAACAACTAAATAAGAGGAATTACAAGAAGAAAGAAACTTGAAAGAATCAGTAGAAGATATTACCTCTTCCTCGAAGTGCCTCCTTTAAACCTCCTCTTAGGGCACTAGAGTTGGTATTTTGAGAAGACAAAAACCTATATAATACAACTAGAGAGGTTGATAAGAGGAATTTTCAGGGTCTTTCTGAGATTTAAGTCTTAAAAATGGAGTTAAGAGAAGAGGGATGAGGTGCCCTTTTATAAGAGAAGAGAGGGGCACTTTTGGAAACCTCAAAAATATTAATTTATAATAAACTCAAACCCCACATAAAAACTTCCAAAGTGACTCAAATTAGGATATAAAGTAATATAGGGTTGTAATATCATCAAAAAATAAAATTTAGACATGCTTTGATTTTATTTTAAACCTTATCATTTTGATTTATCCTTATTTAATCTATTTAATTTTATTTGTGGTAATAATATTCTAAATTTTAAATTGTTATAAATACATACTTATGTGTTATAAATTGTCCATAATTGGATAATTTATAAAATTTTATACCATATAAATTACAATATATAATTTGTAAATATTTTTTTGATTTTTAAACAGTTTAATAATATGTTATGTTTATAAAATGTCAATAGTGTCAATTTTGACACTATTCATTTATTTGAATTTAAATAAAATAAAAAAAGAATATATCTTCCAAAAAAATATTTAATATATTCCTAACATGTCATATTTATCTATAAAATTCGTGAATCACATTAATTAGTTCATATAATATTTATTCTAATATTTTTTAAACCAATTATTTGATATTTTTCTTAATAAAATAATTATTGCAACATTTTTTTATAAATATTTAATATATTTATTTGTTGCATAAAAATTAATAATAAAATACTATGATGAAGATAAATCTATTATATTTAATAATAATACTTTTATTTGTATTTATCTTTTAAAAAACCCAACTTTTAAAATGATATGTTTATTAAATTATGAAGGTGACAACTTTGACATAATTTAAAATAAAATAATATAAATTTCATAATATGTTTTATAAGGAACCAAATGGTCCACAAGTATACCATTAGATGATTAGGGTATAGATATACTCGAAAAATAAGGTTTGGTCAAGTTTATGGTCTTTTTGATGGGTATTATTAATTTAATAAAAACAATATTACTGATTTTTCACTAAATAAATAATTTCTGCATCATTAATGTATAATATATTAAGGTAATTATATATTTATTAAAAATTGAAAATAAATTACCATGATAAATAAAAACATTTTATATTTAAAATTAGTATTTATAATCAAATTTATATTCTGTATAACGATATATTAAAAATAATTTAATTAATAATGTTTGAGTGAAACATATTTCACTTTCTTTAAATAAAATAAATTAAAGGTCTTAATCACATCCAAGTGGGTTCCAAAAGATACCATTTCAACCCAAGTATGTTTTAGGACTAAATATAATCATCTAGTTATATTAATACAAGTGTTAGAGTAATTTTATAATATTATTTTTACTCTTAATTACCCGATTTACCTTTAATTGTGGTAAATAAAAATTACTGTAGTTACTATTCATAATTCCCAAAAATAAAAATTAGCCCATTAAAATAATTTATACATACTGATTCCAAATATGGAATATATTTTTTCAAATTCAAAACACAGAAGTTGTAGTATTTAATTTAAAATTAATCCCACTGTTGAGAAAAAAAGTTTTAAAAGATAAAACATTGCAAAAGATTGAAATGTTTTTACCTATGAATTCAATGTAAAATTTATGATAATGACATACATTATATTAAATGGTAAAAATATATTATATTTATACTTTTAACCCATTCAATAATATATTTTCACCATATAATTTTTTTGATGAAAAAACCTGTTTTTAATTAAAATTTAGCGTATTTTTACTATTCATCAAAATAAAAAACTTATCAGAAAAATTTTAAAAAATTATACAAAGTAAGTTTTTATATCCTGATTCCAAGTAAGAAGTTTAATTTTTCAAAATTTAACTTATAAAAATGTCAAAAACTAGATTTAAAGTGGGTGCGACATCAAAAGGCGACAAAACTACATTTTTTGAAAAATACTTATTTTATCCGAAAAATTTATTTTGTTCTTATACCATGTTCTAGAATATGTGTAAGATGAATGATAATGTAATAAAATTAAAAATGTGTTTAATAATATTCATAACGGCTAGTTCATAATAATTTTATAACAATATATCATTGTTTAGTGAAACTCGGTATTGTGTACAACACAAGCTATTGGGGAAGGTCGCTCTTGCGTGCAACGCAATCCAAGAATAGTGTTTTCATATACTAAAAGATAATATGGTGTTTAATATAGTTAAATCTAATCTTGGTGTAGTGTATAACAAAAGACATTAATTAAAATAAAAAAAATATATTTCTCATAAAATCTCGGGGTGTTACATTTTACCCCCCTTAAAATGAATTTCGCCCTCGAAATTCATCGAGGTTATAAATGGTTTACTAATTGAAAGTTTCTTACATATAATCTCACATCATAAAAAGGAATACTAAAACTTAATTTTAAAAATTAAAGTAAGAAACATAAAGGTTACCCAAATTAACTCAACATTGGGTTTCCACATAATAGAACATAGGTGAAAACATAGATTTGGAAGAGAAATATAACCATCATGTTCTGATGGAGAGTGGTAGAGAACATGGCTATGAAAAATCCCACAATCACAAAACCATAAATTTGTTATGATCTATGGTACCATCTAATTCCTCAGATATGAGGGTACTAGAACAACATTTTTGGTTTTCAAGATCATTTAACTAAAGTTGATGAATTTTTGCATAAGGATAAATACTTACTTGATTTCTATGAAAAATCATCGTCGGTCATTCCATGAAAAATTTCCACTTCATCTCTTATTTAATAAAATTAAGTTTAATTTTTCATTCTTGAAGTTCTAGCAGATTATGCGATAGAATGATAGGTCATTCCATTTGTCTCTATCACAAAAAAGGTTAGCATAAGATATTAAATATACTTAAGTCCATCTATGGTGAGGTTAATCATATATGGTTCCAAAATTGGACTTATACTTCATCTATCATACCAATTAATAAAACAAAACTAATTTATACAATCTAGGGACTTCCTGTAGGCCATTGGTAGGTGATAAAGGCCCGTCTTACTTCGGTTGTGGGTTTCATTCCTATAGCCTTGTCTGACACGATGGGATATCACCCATCCTACGGGTTGTCCTTTTTCTAAAACTATACTATTATAACATTTTAGAAAAAAAGTTTTAGCCTTAAAAAATACTGTCTTATGTCAAAATTAATCCATTCCAACATTTACGATTATCCAAAATACTTCTGTCCAATCTCATAGTATAAAGAAAACGATTACTAGAAAGGTCATCTACCAAGCATGTAAATATCATCATTTATCCCCCATATATCATAAGATATATCTTGTTGGTCACATTCCAAACATATGAATAAATTAATAATATATTCCATTGAAACAAGAATTACCATATAACCTTAGTGAAAACATTAATTCTGTCAAAAGTTAACTCATTCCACATACCAAAATCCCAAAATTTCTCTATACTCAAACCATGATATCACTGTGTACTTATATCAGTCATGAGCTCATTAATACTATCAAACATATTATTTTCTCCTTATCCCTTCATTATGCGCATATCATCAAATTTCAAAAAATATTTCAGTCACTTTTCATGGTTACTGATGCCATATTCATATGGAAAACCACAATGGACCGATACATAGATATTTCAATATACCATAAAAGTACCTCAACAACATTATTCTTGAATTCCAATACATAAGCAATTCAATCCATCCTCTTTAGTGATTGGAATGGAAATGGTCCTTCCTCGATTTAGAAGTAACCTCTTAGGTCAGGGAATTGATTTGGGTAATTCCCATGTTCTCTACAGATAAGAAATTTAACTCCAAAATAGTCTGTCACTCTATGGCCCCTTTCCTAAAAAAGATAACATCTTCTCCTCCATTCGAGGTATTCTTCAAGGTTCTTCTTCCATTATTCATGATATGTAGAAATATAAATCTTCCTTCCTCTATTTCCCTCATTCAAACATCCATAAAAGTCCATCTTCCTCTTATTTTATGACTTAGGAATACAACTAAAGTTCACCTTGTAAATCGTATATTACGATGACTGATTTAGCATAATCACAATATTTTTCTCTCAAGGAATTACCCAATTTATTTGATCATAGTCACGAATTTGTCCATTGGAATCAATGTTAACAAAATTCTTTCTTGTTCCCTCCATTGAATAAAACCAGAAACCATAGTGTAAGAAACAGTTAAAATAACGAGGAACCACATAATCATTAAAAGTCACTTATGGGATGACTAACTTATCACAAATTCTTTAATACATGAAACTTTAGGTTCACCCTAGGTTATTCACGATCGTCACCATAATTCTAGGACTGTAACCTATAGTTATACTAAACCTTAGATACATCCCTAGACATACCTTAGAAATATCTCAAGGGATCTCACTAAAGTTTTCAAATCCTAGTTTCCAAAGGTTGACTAAACCTTCCCTCTGATACCAACTGTAGAGTCCCACAGCTTGAAGTACATGCACATTACATTAATTTTGTGGAATACTTAATACATAACAAAAAAATACACCCAAGTACCGTAATAGTTTAGTGTCTTTGGAAACTCAGAACATAATCTTCTAATCATGGTGAAAGATCTTCAACATCTCCCATAAAGATCATCCCCTTTTGTTTTCTTACCTAAAACATTTATTTATATCCTGGGGAAAAGTAAACATAAAAAGGGTGAGATCAAATGCTCAGTAAGGGTAAGCATAGAGAAAATAAAACAACCATATACATTTGAACTTAAAAACATGAACATAATGTTTAAACATCTAAATCTAGTGTTGTGAAATAAATCTTGGTAATACGTAAGGCATAGATCATAAAGGAACATTAATCATGATAAAATAGAATGGGAATAAAACATGTAATTGTGGAAACCATTAATCACATGTTATGATTTCCATAGTATCCCAGGCATTGATACCAAGACCATCATAGTGGACAAAGTCCATTACTGAACCGGGTTTACTTGTCGTTCCAGCACTGTATTACTAAACCGAATTCACTTGTCGTTCCAGCCATGAATATCTCATGAGATATAAATCTTTACCCAATGAATTTGAGAGAGATATAGGTCCCACCCATCTCATAATGAAATCATTCTTTAATTTTACACAAAATAGACATAAATCATTCATTATAACCCAAATAATAATATGTGTTTCATAAATATCATCCCATCATAACATAATCCATATAAAACAAAAGGATATCATTTCATCATAATAAAAATAAAACCATTTAAATAATAGAGACATTGTACTTGAAATATAAACATACTAAATAATGTCATCTTATATGGAAAATAGTTTTGATAAAACACTTGAAATAAATTCTTGAGGAAAATATCCTTTCTTCTTCAAAATCATTTTATTTTCTCAAAATGACCAGCAATTTTAAAAGAATTTTTTTTTGTTGAAAATAATCATGAAATCTTGTAGAAGAAGTTTCAGAGAAATAAGGTGTTATGAAACCTCAAAAACCCATTCATGTCATATAAGTTAAAAAACATTCTTCTGGTACTTTTTCCGGAAAAGACAAAAAGTACCTTGTATGGTAAACAAAAGAACAATTCGTTCCATACCACACAGTAAAAGAAAAAAAGTGGTAAACACAACTTTGAACATACATGGAAGAATAGTAAAAACATTATGAAAACTTTTTTTATAAAACATGTACATTGATGATAAATATAACACCAGTAAATACTTAGGAATAAACAATCTCAGATAAGAACGAGATTAGAATAATTATCCCTTACCTTATGTCCAATTGCTTATATATGTGTCTGAGAATCATGTATAGTGGGTTTTAAAAATATTATTTACTTGTAACATAACCATAATAATATTTAGGATATCATATATGATTCACTTACGACTTTATATTACCTGTTCTTTTGTCAATTCCATGTTAATGCAGCGTTTTGGGTAAAATCGTTTCATTTGTCGTACGTGTTTGGACTTGTTGTTCTTGATATCATTACTTATATCATGATTTAATTAATTATAGATTTTAAAACATGATTTATATATAAAATATATTCATAATATAATATATATATAATATAATGATAAATGGAATGAAATTCACCGTTCATGGATATTGTAGGCCGTACGTACGCATGAACGCTATTTTCATTTTCATATTAAATTGAATGGAAGTAAGTAAATAACATATACATAAATAAATTATCATTATTATGTCATATATTTAATGATTATTTATTATATATACTTTATAATCATTCTGGAATGGTTAACATGGAGAATGAATCTTATCGCGTCATGGAGACGGTAATCCGTACGTATGAATGAGCGATGATATCGTTCCCATAAATATAAAACGGAATTGGAGTGGATGATATAATATCTCAGAATTAGTATGATGTTATAATAATCATATATAGTTATTATTTCCACCATTATACCCATAAAATTATGGTGGTTGTGGAAAAACATATTACACCATGGTATGGAGACGGTAAGCTGTACGTTCGCACACATGGTGATTTTGTATTTTGTAGGATGGATATAAGGTGAAATATGGTTGTTTCATATTTATAATAACAAATAATTATATTAGTGATACTGATGTTATTAATTTATAATGAAACAACTAAATAAGAGGAAGTAGAAGAAGAAATAATCTTGAAAGAATTGGTAGAAGATATTACCTCTTCTTCGAAGTGCCTCCTTTAAACATCCTCTTAGGGAACTAGAGGTGGTCTTTTGAGAAGACCAGAACCTATATAATATAACTATAGAGGTTTATAAGAGGAATTTATAGGGTTTTTCTGAGCTTTAAGGCTTAAAAATGGAGTGAAGATAAGAGGGAGGAGGTGCCCTTTTATAAGAGAAGAGAGGTACACTTTTGGAATCCTCAGAAATATTAATTTATAATATTCTCAAACGCCACATAAAAACTTCCAAAGTTACTCAAATTAGGATATGAGGTATGAAAGGGTTTTAATATCATCAAACAATAAAATTTATACATGTTTTTATTTTATTTTAAACCTTATCATTTTGATTTATCCTTATTTAATCTATTTAATTTTATTTGTGGTAATAATATTATAAATTTTAAATTATTATAAATACTTACTTATGTGTTGTGAATTTTCCATAATTGGATATGTTATGAAATTTTAGACCATATAAATTTCAATTAATAATTTTTAAATATTTTTTGGATTTTTTTGCAATTTAATAATATGTTATTTTTATCAAATATTAATAGTGTCAATTTTGACACTATTCATTTATTTGAATTTAAATAAAAACCACAAAGAAGATATGTTCGAAAAAAAATATTTAATAGATTCCAAACATGACATATTTATCTATAAAATTCGTGGATCATATTAATTAGTTCATATAATATTTATTTTAATATTTTTAATACCATTTATTTGATATTTTTCTTAATGAAATAATTACTACAACATTTTTGTATAAATATTTAATATACATATTTGTTGCATTAAAATTGAAAATAAAATACCATGATGAAGGTAAATATATTTTATTTTATAATAATACTTTTAGCTGAATTTATCTTCTAAAACATCTATCTTTTAAAATTATTTGTTTATTAAATTATGAAGGTGACAACTTTGACACCATTTAAAATAAAATAATATAAATGTCATAATATATTTTATTATGATCAAAATGGTTCAAAAGTAGACCCTTGGATGATTAGGGTATATATATACTCTACCAATAAGTTTTTTTCATGTTTATGATCCTTTTTATGGGTATTATCAATTTAATGAAAACTAAATAAATAATTTCTGCATCATTAAATAAATAAGCAATTAAGGTAATTATATATTTATTAAAAATTACAAATAAATAATTAGTAATTATAATCGAATTTTTCACTAAATAAATAATTTCTGCATCATTAATGTATAAGCTATTAAGGTAATTATATATTTATTAAAAATTACAAATAAATTACCATGATGAAGAAAAACATTTCATATTTAAAATTAGTAATTATAATCGAATTTATATTTTGTATAACCTTATATTAAAAATAATTTAATTAATAAAGTTTGAGTCAGACATATTTAACTTTCTTTAAATAAAATAAATTAAAGGTCTTAATCACATCCAAGTGGGTTCCAAAATATACCATTTCAACCCAAGTATATTTTAGGACGAAATATAATCATTCAATTATATTAAGACATGTGTTAGGGTAATTTTATAATATTATTTTTCCCCTTACTTACCTGATTTACCTTTAATTGTGGTAAATAAAATTTACAGTAGTTACTATTCATAATGCCCAAAAATAAAAAGTATCCTATTAACATAATTTGGACCTACTAATTCCAAATGTGGAATAAATTTTTCCAAATTCAAAACACAGAAGTTTCGGTATTTAATTTAAAATTAATCCCGATGTTGAGAAAACGTGTTTTAAAAGTTAAAACATTACAAAAGATTGAAAAGTTTTTACCTATGAATTCAATGTAAAATTAATGATAATGACTTTTATTATATTAAATAGTAAAAATATATTCGATTTATACTTTAAAACCATTAAATAATATATTTTAACAACATAAATTATTTTGATGAAAAAAATTGTTTTCAATTAAAATTTAGCGTATTTTTACTATTCATCAAAATAAGAAACTTATCAGAAAAATATAAAAAATTTATCCAGAGTAAATTTTTATTTCCTGATTCCAAGTAAGAAGTTTAATTTTTCAAATTTAACTTTTAAACATGTGAAAAACTAGATTTAATGTTGTTGGGCCATCAAAAGGTGGCAAAACTACATTTTTTGAAAAATACTTATTTTACCTGAAAATTTTATTTTGTTCTCATACCATATTCTAGAATATGTGTAAGATGAATGATAATGTTATAAAATTAAAAATGTGGTTAATAATATTCATAATGGATAGTTCATAACATAATTATGACAATATATCATTGTTTAGTGAAACTCGGTATTACGTACAATACAAGCTATTGAGGAAGGTCTCTCTTGCGTGCAACACAAGTCAAGAATAGTGTTTGAATATAGTACAAGATAATACGGTGTTTCATATAGCGGTAGCTAATCTTGGTGTAGCGTACAAAAAAAGTCATCCAAGAAAAAAAATTATTTCTCATAAAATCTCGAGGTGTTGCACTGATGGTATGTAATGGAGGGACTTCTTAGAGAGGTTCATGGAACACTTTTATCCAAAGACTGTAAGACAAGAGAAAGCTACTGAGCTCATGCATCTGACACAGGGGATCAAGTCTATGATGGACTATGTCAGATGCTACATAGATATGCAATGATTTGCTCCATCTTTAGCAGGATATGAGGCATCTATGATGAAACGTTCTCAGGATGGACTTAAGTGTGATTTTAAGTCCCGGGTGAATATATTTAATCTGAAAAAGTTTATGGAAGTGGTGGATCAGGCTCTAATAGTTGAAGGGAACTTGAGGGAGGGTTCACTAGGCCAAAATTTGTATTTAGCGATGCTTTAGACCACCATGAAATCGTACTACATTGGTTTTGGAAAACTGCCGCTAAATCATGTGTCGGGAAATAATTAGTGACGAGTTTTTAACAGTGGTTTAAACTGTTGACAAATCATTTTTAATTTTTTTAATTTTTTTTTAATTTTTTAATTTTTTTAATTGAGTAATTTATTTTTCTTATTTTCGTTATTTATTTATTTATTTATTTTTGTAATTTATTTATTTATTATTTTTTTATTTTCGCAATTTATTTATTTATTTATTCAGGCACGTACCAATCTCCATGGATAAGTCTATGTCTATGCACAAGTCCATGTCCATGAACATGCCCATGCCATATATATAAATTCTGCGTTGGGTGAGATTTGAACCCCTTACCTCTTGCTTATTCTCCGAAGACTTTACCATTCTAGGAGACTCTTCATGTGGTCAATAAATCAAATTTAATATACTTATACACAAACACACACACACACAAACACACACTCACACATATATTAATTAGAAGAACAAGTAATACATAACAAATAGATACAAACTAAACAATTATTAATCAATAATTATTAATCAATAATAAATAATCAATAATCAATAATAAATAATAAATAATATACAGTATACAATATATAATATATAACATATAATATAAAACATATAATGTATAAGAGATAATATATAATACCTAATATGTAATACCTAATATATAACACATAATACATAATATATTATATATAATATATATTATATATTATATAATACGTATTATCTATTATCTATTATCTATTATATATTATATAATACATAACATATAATAGATAATATAGAATACATAATATATAATATATAATACATAATACATAATACATAATACATAATATATAATATATAATATATAATATATAATATATAATATATAATATATAATATATAATATATAATATATAATATATAACATATAATATATAATATATTGTCACGACCCGCCCTCGGGGTCCGTGCCGTGACTACCCCAAGCCCGCCTTCCATAGGTCAGGGGCTGGCGACTAGCACCAAGGCGTAATTCCCGTTAAAAAGGGAAGACATTGCCTTTGTAAAGTAAACAAACACCATAGAGTAAGAAAGCGGAAAGTAGACACTAAGTAAAAATAGAGTACAACTGAAAGTGCGGAAAAGTAAATGGGCCAGTATACAAACCCAAACTGAAAGTAAAGTACAACTCGAAAGGGAAAACAACAACTGTAAGTAAAAGACGCTACACCGAGCTGTCCACTGGAGATCCCACCTGAAGGATGGGTACAAATAGCTCCACTGCTCCACGGGTCCCACCGTCCGCTCTGAGTACATCCCGCCCAGTGGTCCACCTCCAGGTACCGTCCTGCTCTGCAAGTCTCAGCCACGATCAACGCTGTCCGTCGTCTGCAACCAACACAACGTAGTGCGGGCATAGCCCGTGCAGGGGTGAGTATAAGCTACTCAGTAGGGACCCCGAGACCCCTGAAGGTCTCCCAAAATCCACAAAGGATAAATCACAAAGAAAGGTACAATCACGAAGTAACAACTGACACTGCTTAGGTATATGCCCATACATATACCTAAGTCATCAATTCCAATACGCTCCAACCTCCGAGCCCAAGTACAACTCAGTCCACACAGGAAAGTAAACGTATTCCACACAGGAAAGCAAAAAGTAATCCACACAGGATAGCACAACACAATCCACACAGGAATGCAACAGGATTCAGCTCACACAGGTATACTTCTTCAAAGGACGATAAAGATGATCTCTGATCCATCTAAGTCGTCGGACCCACGAAGGATCGATAGATAACTAACCCCCGCAAAGACCCACACAGGATCGGGCCCACACAGGACCTGTAGGCGCTGGTTCACACATGACCGCTGAGCGCAAAGACCCACACAGGATCGGACCCACACAGGATCGGGCCCACACAAGACCTGTAGCACTGATCCACGTAGGATCGCTGAGTGCTGTAGTCATCGTCGTCGAATCCACACAGGATCTCTGTACTATCGTCGTCGCAGCCACAGAAGCAGTAGTAGTAGTAGCAGTCACAGTAACAGTCGCAGCCAGCACCAGGGTTCCCGCACACAGCAAGCTCGTTCAGGAGGGTCCGCTCCATGAGCCGAGAGGCTGATACATCAACTGTCACAAAGTCCAGAGTTGATGTATCCAAAAGTTCCGTATCGTCAACAGGAACTCAACGCAACAGACGGCGCGTCGATCGGACGCCCGGTCTGAGAGTTATTGGCTTTTTCGTCATAGGGGCCCGGTTGGTTTTTAAGGCAAAACCAGCCCGTCCGTACTCCACCTACGTCCAAACCTCGGGCGGAGTATGCCAAAAGATCCGTCTCACTAAGAGGAACACAAAAAAGCTGACGGCACGTCAATCGGACGTCCGTAGCTCAAGATATGAGTGTTTCCGCTCCGAAGGCCCGGTTGGTTTCGTGAACGAACCAACCCGGCCGAACTAAAAGTATTCCGAAACTTTGAGTGCGATATACCAAATCGACTGTCTCGATCCAAGGATCGCAATTCCGCTGACGGTTCATCGATCGGTGGTCCGTGGCTGAAGTTATGGCCAAAAGACCGAAAACGATTCGAAAACGGGGGGTCCGGGTCCGGGCCGACCCGGCCCGACCCCCCCTGGGTCGACCCGACCCGGGTCCGACCCGGTCCGGCCGGCGGTGCCGCGGCCTGGCGCCGCTTGGTGCCACGCGCGGGGGGCATGGCCCTCGCTTCCCAACTGGCGGCGCGGCTTAAGCCGCGCCTTTTGGAGAACCGGCCCCCTTCGTGGGGGCCTGCTTGAGGAAAACTGGGGGGCCGCCTGCCCCCCTTAATGAAACCGCCCCCCCTCATAAAAGGGGGGCATTTGAGTTGACCGGGGGAATTAAATTCCCCCGGTCTTTGACCTTCCGGCCGGCCACCTGGCCGGTCGGTTTTTCTCCAACGGGACCGGCAAACCGGTCCCCTTTCCGGCTTCCGACGCCGGTGGCCCGGCGAGCCGCCGGTCTTCTCGTCCCGCCGCGGCCCGGAACCGGCCGCGGTGTTCGTCGTCCGGCGTGGTGCGACGACACCGCACCCTTCCGCCGCGGCCCCGCTCCGGCCGCGGCGCCTTCGGTTCCCTTCGACGCGGCGCGACGGCGTCACGTTCATGATAATCCTTCCACGACGTGACGCGACGGCGTCGCGTAAATAAGCCGGGCGATTCCCGCATGGTGCGACGGCACCACGCCTTCTCGTTCATCCACAAGATTATATAAATAACCAAGGACAAAGGAGGGGGAATTCGTCCGTGTTTGTGTGGTCCAACCCCCCTCTCGTTAGATGATAACTCTTAAATATTTAATCACAAGATTATCATTCTAGAACCAAGAACGAGAGTAAATAATTAACAAACCACAACTCCTACCTTGGTTCAAGATCGATGATCGTCAACGACCCGCGGAAGACAACGTCGCGGAGGTCGGGCGTCGTGGTAATCGTTCGTCAAATCCTTTGATGAAGAGGTACGTCCGAAGAGGTACGTCGTTGGCGAATCTTCGTAAGCTGACGAAGGAAGTTCGAGGAGGAAGCGGCGTTTCCTTTCATTGACACGGAAGACGTCGTCGATCTTTGGAGACAACCGGCTACGAAGAAGAGAGGAGCGGTGTTCTTCGTCAGAGCTTGAGCGTTCTTCGTCAAAGTTTGAAGAAGAAGGAGGGGCTCTCAAATCCTCTCAAGATGGCTAAACAATTCTAACCAAATAAAATAAGCTAAGGGCTTATTTTATTTACTCAACCGAACCATTTGAATTTCAAAGGTTTGAAAAAGTTTAAACAACTCAACCTAATTAATAAGCTAAGTTGTCAAGATCATTTAAAAAGGGGAGTTAAGGGAGTTTTGAGAGGAGATGAAAAGTTGGGTTTTGTGTGGGCCCCACCACACTTAATCCTCCCAAGGGAGGTTAAGTGGATGTGGGTCCCACCTTTAACTTCCTTTGAGAGGAGTTAACCAACAAGTAAGAAAAATAAAAAGTGTTCACATTTTTATTTAACTTCTTATAATTCTCCCAAAAACTAACTTTCATCCCGCAATAAACGCAACTTCGGAAAAGGTCTCCTTAAGTGAATATCGGCGCTGCGAGTTCATCAGTGTCCTCAGATTTCAATTCCGAGCACTGGATCAAAAGTTAGAAATTCCCGCTCGTTCGTTCACTGAACGTACCCGAGCCAAACTTCGGAAAATGATTCCGGGCACACCGAGCCCTGGAATCAGGTGCCGTCTGAAACTACGCTCTTGTAAAATTCCAAAGAAAATTAAGAAAAAATTTCCCTTGAATTTTACGGGTCTTTACATTACTCCAACCTCAGGGCTTTACGTCCCCGTAAAGATACATCAAAAACTAGGGAAACAAATGAGGGTACTGAGCACGCATCTGAGCCTCCCGCTCCCAAGTGCTCTCCTGGAGGTTCCCGTGCTGCCATCTGATGCGCACAAGAGGAATCGATCACCCATGAAGGACCCGCTCCTGTCGATCCTCTATCTCCACCGGGACCTCCGTAAAAGTCACCTCATCATCAACGTCAAGCTCCCCATGGTCAATTATGTGTGTCGGGTCATGCACGTATCTCCTCAGCTGAGATATGTGGAAGACGTCGTGCACCTGGTGCAACTGAGGTGGTAGAGCCAGGCGATAAGCCACCTCGCCAATCCTGCTGAGGACCTGGAAGGGTCCGATGAAGCGCGGAGATAACTTGCCGCCACAGCCAAATCTCCGTATACCACGTCGAGGTGAGACCCGCAAGAAGACGTGGTCTCCATCCTCGAACTCCAGTGGCCTCCGCCTCCTGTCAGCGTATGACTTCTGCCGGCTCTGAGATGTCCTCATCCGCTCCTGGATGACCTAGACCTTCTCTATCGTGGCCTGGACCATCTCCGGTCCCACAAGTGCTGTCTCCCCAGGGTCTGTCCAGCACAAAGGAGATCTACAAGGTCGGTCGTACAACGCCTCGTACGGTGCCATCCCGATGGTGGAGTGGTAGCTGTTGTTGTACGCAAACTCCACCAAGGGTAGGTGGTCCTCCCAGCTACGACCAAAGTCGAGGACACATGCACGGAGCATGTCCTCGAGAGTCTGAATGGTCCTCTCCATATGACCATCCGTCTGAGGGTGAAAGGCTGTGCTCAGACGTAGCTGCGTCCCGAACGCCTCCTGTAACCCCTTCCAAAGCCGGGAAGTAAAGCGAGCATCTCGATCGGAGATGATAGATGATGTCACGCCGTGGAGCCGCACAATCTCCTGAACGTAGAGACGTCCCAAGCTCTCCACTGAGCCCTGCTCTCTGATGGGTAAGAAGAGTGCCGACTTGGTGAGTCGGTCAACAATCACCCAGATGGAGTCGTGACCTCTGGAAGTGCGTGGAAGTCCATAGATATGCCGTCCCACTTCCACTCTGGAACCTCCAAGGGCTGTACCAAGCCTGCTGGTACCTGATGCTCTACCTTCACCTGCTGGCAGGTGAGGCATCGAGAAACGAACTCTGATACTGCCTTCGTCATGCCCGACCACCAGTGCTGTCGTCTGAGATCCTGGTACATCTTCGCCACTCCTGGATGTACCGCCAAAGGAGAAGTGTGAAACTCTCTCAGCACCTCCTCTCGCAAAGATACTGGTACCATGGTATGTCCTCTGAAAAGGATGTCGTGCTCTGCTCCAAGGGAGAAACCATCAGGTGTCTGTCCCAAAGATATCTGTGCACGCCGTGTCTCACAGTCATCGTCCTCTCGCTGTGCCTCTCTGACCCGCTGCAGTAGTGGAGGGGTGACTGTGAGAGACTGGAGGAAGGATGCCCCATCTCTATCCACGAAGGATATTTGCAAAGAGGATAGCTGCTCCGTCGCCTCCTCAAGTAGCTGAAAGACCGTCCTCCTGCTGAGGGCATCGGCTACTACGTTCCCCTTCCCAGGAGTATAGACTATCTCAAAGTCATAGTCCTGGAGGAACTCGAGCCATCGCTGCTGTCTCAGGTTCAGGTCCTTCTGCGAGAAGATATACCTGAGACTCTGATGATCAGAAAAGACTGTAAAGCGCTCGCCCATTAAATAGTGCCGCTATGTCTTTAGAGCGAAGACCACTGCTGCTAACTCCAGGTCATGGGTAGCGTAGTTCTGCTCATGCGGCCTCAACTGACGTGATCCATAGGCGATCACTGCCCGATCCTGCATCAGAACACATCCGAGTCCAGTCCCTAATGCATCGCAGTAGACTACGTACCCTACTCCCTCCTCAGGAAACCTCAAGATAGGTGCGCTGGTCAACCTCTGTCTCAGCTCCTGGAAGCTCTGATGACATCTGTCTGACCACACGAAGGGTTTCCCCTTCCACCTTAACGTACGAAAAAGCTGCAAAGATTTCTCCTTTGCCGAAAAGTGAAATCCGGTCTCATCCCCTGGATGAACCACGTTCCTTTCCTAAAACAGTCAATCCCGTCATGATTAGTTAATTCATGGCATGGATGACGTCGTAAGGCCTCGACGCTGCTACCAAGAGATCCAACCGTTACTCTCGCCTCCAAGGGTTGAGTCACACTGTCGGCATCAGTGTGTGGTCACTGGGTTTCCTCTAGTAAGAATCTCGCAAGTTAGGGTCAAGTCAACTATTTTTAACCGGCACCTCTTAGTAAAAACAACCAAAAGACAAGAAAACAAAAGTCACCAAGGCAAGTATCTTTTATTACTTCAACTTAAAGTACAAGGACACAAGGAAACACAACTACGAAGCTAGAGGCATTATGGGAAAAGGCCTCTATGCCGGGAGCTAGTCTCGTACTAGTCCACCTGCTTCTGGAGACCCATGATCATAAGTTTCAGCTGCCTGAAGTTGTGCTCTCCCCTGAGGTCGGGGTGGACCTCCTTGTGGTGGTGGTGGTAGAGCCTCAAAGCGTCGCCCACCACCTGCTGCTCGGCCAGCTCCTCTGCCTCGCCCGCCTCCTCCCTGCGGACCACCACGGTCGAAC
Organism: Viscum album; assembly: GCA_963277665.1. Taxonomy (NCBI): domain Eukaryota; kingdom Viridiplantae; phylum Streptophyta; class Magnoliopsida; order Santalales; family Viscaceae; genus Viscum; species Viscum album. The sequence goes on along the minus strand of OY728121.1, from coordinate 844,640,874 downwards.
CTCTTCCTCTGCCTAGGTGGTTTCTCAACTATCTGCTGCTCCTCTGCATGGCGGGTCGGGCAGTCACGAGCCATGTGGCCCTGCCCCCCGCATGAGTAGCACTGTCTGCCTCTCGAAAGACTGGATCCGCACTGTGTTCCCCGCACTGTTGAGCCAGTGTCCTGAGGTCTTCTGCCTAAAGGTCTGGTCTGCTTGGACCCCTGAGTCATCCGTCGACTGCCTGCTGCAGATGACTCTGCCACGTGTCGCCCTGCGGTGGGTCTCGGTGCTGGTGTAGACTCAGCGAGGAAGCTCTCGATCAAAAGGGCCCGCTCCAGTACTCCTTTCTGAGTCGGTATTCTGAGGGAGATCAGAGATGCCCTGATCTCGTGTCTCAAACCCTGCTCGAAGGTTCGGGCCCGGAAGAATGGGTCCCGTACCATGTCGGTCGAGTAGCGCGAGAGATCCGTAAATCCCGCCGAGTACTGAGCGACCGTCATGCTGCCCTGCCGCAGCTGAAGAAGCTCCTGGATACGCACCGCACGAAGGGTGGCTGGGACGAACTCCGAGGGGAAGATGCTCTCAAAGTCCGTCCAAAGAAGAGATGCCTCATCGTGCACCTAGAGCATCAAGCTCCACCATCGTCCTGCTGCGGCGTGTAGTAGGCTTGCAGCGAGGATCACCATGAGGTCTGCTGGTGTCCTCACTAGCCTAAACACACGTACCACTGCCTCCAGCCAGTCCTCGGCTACCTGGGGGTCCGTCTCCCCACGAAACTTGGGCAGTCGCAGGCGCTGAAACTCATGCAGTGCGCTGAGGCGACGTGCATCGTCAGCGGCTGGTGCTGGAAGCATCGGTGGCTCGACGGGTAGAGCTACCGCCGGTGCCACTGCTGACAAAGGGCCCTGCACCAAGGCCTCGTCGCTCGGTGGGCTGTCGTCACACTCGACTCTCGGAACCCTAGCTGGCTGCCATCGTGGGGATATCCTGAATAGGAAACAGGTGCGCCACGGTCAAACAGTATACCTGGTGAGCTGACACAAAGTAATCACAAATAAAACTTTGAAACACACACGCAATCAATGTTTTCATGCATTAAGTTGGAAATCAGAAGTCAGGGTCCTGGTGTACGGATACGTCGGTCGTCGCACCAACACTGGACTCCCTGGACTGATAACCACACTCAATATGCTAAACATTATTGCTTCACATAGAAAAGATCAGAGTTCACGGTAGAACCGAACTCCTCTGATACCAATTTGTCACGACCCGCCCTCGGGGTCCGTGCCAGGACTACCCCAAGCCCGCCTTCCATAGGCCAGGGGCTGGCGACTAGCACCAAGGCGTAATTCCCGGTAAAAAGGGAAGGCATTGCCTTTGTAAAGTAAACAAACGCCACATAGTAAGCAAGCGGAAAGTAGACACTAAGTAAAAACAGAGTACAACTGAAAGTGCGGAAATGTAAATGGGCCAGTATACAAACACAAACTGAAAGTAAAGTACAACTCGAAAGGGAAAACATCAACTGTAAGTAAAAGCCGCTACACCGAGCTGTCCACTGGAGATCCCACCCGAAGGATGGGTACAGATAGCTCCACTGCTCCACAGGTCCCACCGTCCGCTCCGAGTACGTCCCGCCCAGTGGTCCACCTCCAGGTACCGTCCTGCTCTGCAAGTCTCAGCCAAGATCAACGCTGTCCGTCGTCTACAACCAACACAACGTAGTACGAGCATAGCCCGTGCAGGGGTGAGTATAAGCTACTCAGTAGGGACCCCGAGACCCCTGAAGGTCTCCCGAAATCCACAAAGGATAAACCACAAATAAAGGTACAATCACGAAGTAACAACCGACACTGCTTAGGTATATGCCCATACATATACCTAAGTAATCAATTCCAATACGCTCCAACCTCCGAGCCCAAGTACAACTCAGTCCACACAGGAAAGTAAACGTATTCCACACGGGAAAGCAAAAAGTAATCCACACAGGATAGCACAACACAATCCACACAGGAATGCAACAGGATTCAGCTCACATAGGTATACTTTTTCAAAGGACGATAAAGATGATCTCTGATCCATCTAAGTCGTCGGACCCACGAAGGATCGATAGGTAACTAACCCCCGCAAAGACCCACACAGGATCGGGCCCACACAGGACCTGTAGGCGCTGGTTCACACAGGACCGTTGAGCGCAAAGACCCACACAGGATCAGACCCACACAGGATCGGGCCCACACAGGACCTGTAGCACTGATCCACGTAGGATCGCTGAGTGCTATAGTCATCGTCGTCGAATCCACACAGGATCTCTGTACTGTCGTCGATGCAGCCACAGAAGCAGCAGCAGTAGTAGTAGCAGTCACAGTAACAGTCGCAGCCAGCACTAGGGTTCCCGCACACAGCAAGCTCGTTCAGGAGGGTCCGCTCCAAAAGCCGAGAGGCTTATACACCAACTGTCACAAAGTCCAGAGTTTATGTATCCAAAAGTTCTGTATCGTCAACAGGAACTCAATGCAACAGACGGCGCGTCGATCGGACGCCCGGTCTGAGAGTTATTTGCTTTTTCGTCCTAGGGGCCCGGTTGGTTTTTAAGGCAAAACCAGCCCGTCTGTACTCCACCCGCGTCCAAACCTCGGGCGGAGTATGCCAAAAGATCCGTCTCACTAAGAGGAACACAACAAAGCTGACGGCCCGTCAATCGGACGTCCGTAGCTCAAGATTTGAGTGTTTCCGCTCCGAAGGCCCGGTTGGTTTCGTGAACGAACCAACCCAACCGAACTCAAAGTATTCCGAAACTTTGAGTGCGTATACCAAATCGACCATCTCGATCCAAGGATCACAATGCCACTGACGGTTCGTCGATCGGAGGTCCGTGGCTCATGTTATGGCCAAAAGACCGAAAACGATTCGAAAACGGGGGGTCCGGGTCCGGGCCGACCCGGCCCGACCCGGGTCCGACCTGGTCCGGACGGCGGCACGGCGGCGCGGACCGGCCGGCGGCGGCGCGACCTAGCGCCGCTTGGTGCCACGCGCGGGGGGCATGGCCCCCGCTTCCCAGCTGGCGGCGTGGCTTAAGCCGCGCCTTTTGGAGAACCGGCCCCCTTTGTGGGGGCCTGCTTGAGGAAAACCGGGGGCCGCTTGCCCCCCTTAATGAAACCGCCCCCCCTAATAAAAGGGGGGAATTTGAGTTGACCGGGGGAATTAAATTCCCCCGATCTTTGACCTTCCGACCGGCCTGTTTTCCTCCAACGGGACCGGCAAACCGGTCCCCTTTCCGGCTTCCGACGCCGGCGGCCCGACGAGCCGCCGGTCTTCTCGTCCCACCGCGGCCCGGAACCGGCCGTGGTGTTCGTCGTCCGGCGCGGTGCGATGGCCCCGTACCCTTTCGCCGCGGCCCCGCTCCGATCGCGGCGCCTTCGGTTCCCTTCGACGCGGCGCGACGACGTCACGTTCATGATAATCCTTCCACGGCGCGACGCGACGACGTCCCGTAAATAAGCCGGGCGATTCCCGCGTGGTGCGACGGCACCACGCCTTCTCGTTCATCCACAAGATTATATAAATAACCAAGGACAAAGGAGGGGGAATTCGGCCGTGTTTGTGCGGTCCGACCCCCCTCTCGTTAGATGATAACTCTTAAATATTTAATCACAAGATTATCATTCTAGAACCAAGAACGAGAGTAAATAATTAACCAACAACAACCCCTACCTTGGTTCAAGATCTATGATCGTCAACGACCCGCGGAAGACAACGTCACAGAGGTCGGGAGTCGCGGTAATCGTTCCTCAAATCCGTTGACGAAGAGGTACGTCTGAAGAGGTACGTCGTTGGCGAATCTTCGTAAGCCAATGAAGGAAGTTCGAGGAGGAAGCGGCGTTTCCTTTCGTTGACACGGAATACGTCGTCGATCTTTGGAGACAACCGGCTACGAAGAATAGAGGAGCGGTGTTCTTCGTCGGAGCTTGAGCGTTCTTCGTCAAAGTTTGAAGAAGAAGGAGGGGCTCTCAAATCCTCTCAAGATGGCTAAACAATTCTAACCAAATAAAATAAGCTAAGGGCTTATTTTATTTACTCAACCGAACCATTTGAATTTCAAAGGTTTGAAAAAGTTTGAACAACTCAACCTAATTAATAAGCTAAGTTGTCAAGATCATTTAAAAAGGGGAGTTAACGGAGTTTTGAGAGGAGATGAAAAGTTGGGTTTCGTGTGGGCCCCGCCACACTTAATCCTCCCAAGGGAGGTTAAGTGGATATGGGTCCCACCTTTAACTTCCTTTGAGAGGAGTTAACCAACAAGTAAGAAAAATAAAAAGTGTTCACATTTTTATTTAACTTCTTATAATTCTCCCAAAAACTAACTTTCGTCCCGCAATAAACGCAACTTCGGAAAAGGTCTCCTTAAGCGAATATCGGCGCTGTGAGTTCATCGGTGTCCTCGGATTTCAATTCCGAGCACCGGATCAAAAGTTAGAAATTCCCGCTCGTTCGTTCACTGAACGTACCCGAGCCAAACTTCAGAAAATGATTCCGGGCACACCGGGCCTCAGAATCAGGTGCCGTTAGAAACCGCGCTGTTGTAAAATTCCAAAGAAAATTAAGAAAAAATTTCCCTTGAATTTTACGGGTCTTTACATATAAAATATATAACATATAATATATAACGTATAATATATATAAGTAATGTGTAAATAATAAATTAAGTAAAAATTAACTTAATATATGATAAATAAATAACAAATAAATAATAAATTAATAAATAATAGTTAAATAAAAAAATAAAAAAATAAATAACTAATAAATAATAAATAATAAATAATAAATAATAAATAATAAATAGTAAATAGTAAATAATAAATACTAAATACTAAATAATTAATAATTAATAATTAATAATTAATAATTAATAATTAATAATAACTAATAATTGATTACTGATCATTAAGAATTAAGAATTAAGAATCAAGAATTTATATTGAAAAATTTATAAATAAATAATAATTAATTAATTAATTATTAATAAATAATTAATAAATAATTAATATTGAATAAATAAATAAATGAATAATAAATGAATAATAAACTAATAATAAACTAATATTTAGTAAATAAAAAATAAATTAATAAATATTAAATATTAAATAATAAATAAATAATAAATAAATAAATAAATACATAAATAAATAGATAAATTAATAATAAATAAATAATAAATAATAATTGATATTTTTAATATTAATATTTAATATGAAATATTCAATATTTAATATTGAATAAATAATTAATAATTAATTAATATTTAATTAATAAATAGTCGTTAAATAATCAATAAATAATAAGTAATAAATGAATACAAAATAAATAATAAACTAATAATAAATTAATATTTAGAAAATTAAAATTAAAACTAAGTAATAATGAATAAATAATAAATAATAATGAATAAAAATAATAAATAACAAATAATGAAAAATCCATAAATAAATACCTAAATAAATAAATATATAAATAAACAATAAATAATTAATAATTAATAATAACTAATAACTAAAAATTACTAATTTATAATTTAAAATCACTAATTAATTAATTAATAATTAATAATTAATTAATAAATACTGAATAAAGAATAAATCAATAAATTTGTAAATAAATAAAAATTGAATAATAAAATAATAATAAATAATTAATAATTAATAAATAAATAAATTAAAAATAAATTAATAATTAATGTGTACATAATAACTAAATAATAAATAAATAAATAAATAAATAAATAAATAATAAAAAATAATAGTTAAATAAATAATAAATAATTAATTAGTTAATTAATCAATAAATATCAAACTAATTAATAAATAAATAAACAATTAATTAAATAAATCATAAAACGTTAAGAACCTCTAAAAACCCTAAAAACACTAAAATGACCATAAAATATGATCCAAGAATGATTTTCTAGTGTCACAAACAGTTAAATCAAAGATCGTGAAATGAGTTTCGATATGATATGTGGTACAGGCCGAACAGACACCTGGATCAAAAGCTATAATAGTTTGAATTTTTAGAAATCGGTGTCTGCAACTAAAACCGCTGTTTCAAAGGCCTTCTAGACCATTTTGGTGAAATAAAAACTGGTACAATACTCAAAGAGTTGGTACTAAACCTAAGCGGTGTAGATCTCATCACATACATTGATTTGATATGTGATAGAGCCCAAACGGACAAACAGATTAAACATTACGGTCGTTTGAAGTTCGAGTTTGATTTTCGACTTTGGAATTTTGAATATATTTTTTCCATTGATTATCACATGATTTAAATTTCACTTGTTTTTTTATCATTAGATAAAATTCTATTTGACTGGTTGTGGAGCTGAAATGGACTCTCGGATCGGAAGTTATGGTTATTGGATGCCGAAGTCTGTTCTTCTACTTATTGAAGATTTTCTTTCAGTTTAAAAATATTATTAACTAATAATTATTTTATTAATTAATTTAAACATTATAAATATATAAAATTATAAATAATTTACTATATTTTATTGTAAATTATAAAAAAATAAAAATAAAATAATAAATAATTTTTAAAAATTTTCTTAATTTTTTTTTCATAAATTTTTCTTCTGTTTTCAAAAAACTGCCTCTATTTCACAGCGGTTTTTTTTTAAAATGCTGTTTAAAAAATGAATTTTTTTAGAATATGTTTTTTTAAAATATAAAAAATATTTTTAAAAAAAATAAGTGGCTGTTTTTAAAACCACTTCTGAAACACTATTTTCTTATAGTGGTTCCAGTGTTGGGCAGGTAGTTGTTACTGTACTATTATGAGGTCCAACTTCCAAGAGTAAGAAGCACCATTACGATAAATTTTCCCAAAGAAGTGGGAAGTAGAGTACACAGAGAGTAGGGTCAGTCAGACAAGACCTTACTAGGGTGATCTTTCATTAGTGAGGTAGGCTAGGACTCTATCGTTGACATTGTTCCTGACCACCATTAGAGTGTTGATCTTGCAGCAATATGGGACATCTATAGAAGTTCTTTAGGTCGTAGTGAAAGAAAGGTACTAAAGGAGAAGTTGGGAAGAGTCATAGTATGGGAAGAAGATCTTCTACACCATATTGGGAAAGAAACTGGAGTTATAATAGAAGAGGCGGTAGAGGTAGTAGATGTGGTGCTTCTGAGAGGGAGCACCCACATCAATAGGTTGGTTCTACTCAGGGGATTCAGACATCATCACAGGAACGATGGGCGACATAGTTACATGCATTATACCCTACACTTGTGGATAGCTAGGCTAGACCATCTATAGTGAGAGGTACTACTCTAGTAGCTTCTACTTTAGCCAGTTTCTTGTTTGTTACCGGCGCCTCTCATTCCTTTATATCTTAAACATTTTAATAGTTTGAGCATGATGGTGGAGTTTGTGAGCATGGTTATGAATAAAGATACATCGTTGAGAGTATGGTCTAAATATATTTGTCTATACAGTGGATGCTCACTAGAGATTGGGGAATATCATTTTTATTGGGATCTCTATATTCTTGATATGTCAGGATTCAACCTAATTATAGGTATGGACTGGCTAGTCACATACTAATCCCACATCAAATGTTACCATAGGAGAGTAACATTTACATAACCTAAGGGTGACCAGTATATTCATCATAGAGATTGGGCTATCTAGACAGACCGAGCAAGGAAAATTACTTAGCAACTAGGAGAACTCACAACCCATGTTTCTAGTTTATTGTTGGATGATAGGGGTGTTAGGAAAGATGTCCTTCCACCAGTAGTGGAACTATTTTAGTATGTATTTCCTAAAGGCTTCTCAAGGATACCACCTGAGAGAGATGTGGAATTCACTATTGAAATCATGTTGGGGGCTGATCCAGGATCTATTCCACCATACAGAATGGCACCGACTGGGATTCAAGAGATTAAGACTCAGTTAAAGGAGTTGCAGGATAATGGATTTATCTGTTCAAGTACTTCACCTTGGGCACCACCAATTTTTTTTAAAAAATAAGGGATATAGGAGTTTAAGTTTGTGTGTCGATTACTTGAAGTTCAACAAAATAACCTGAAGAACTTATATCCTCTTTTGTGTATTAATGATATGTTTGACCAATTGAAGGGAGCTTGTGAGTTCTCAAAGAATTATTTGAGATTAGGGTATCATCAATTGATAGTATAGACTTCTAATATGCCAAGGAATTCTGTTATAATTAGGTATGGACTTTATGTGTTTTTCATAATGTCATTTGGGTTGAAAAATGCACCATAAATGATTATAACATTGATGAACATGATCTTTCATCTG